>CM063447.1:2857500-5715000 GCA_032191425.1 Lymantria dispar
TGGCTGGAGTGGAAACCGAAGAGTGCCCGCAGGATTCTCAACTCTGGCTTGCCTTGAACGGCTGGTCAGAGAGGGGTCGCCAGAGCTATATGCTCGGGGGTGGAAGTGTCATTTTCAAGGGCATAACTACGGGGAAACCACTGCGATGGTGAAACCGGCGCCGCACCGCTCGACACCCCAAGCCACTTGCACCAATGTTGCCCCCCTGTTGCCCGTATGACCTGCGTGTCTGTGGCGACCGTTTGGGGGGGCCCATTCAGTGAGTTGACGAGTCACCGTCTGCCAAAGTTCAAGACGATAAAGGTATTGAAGGCAGATGATAGTTTTTCAATCAATAGTTATTAGTTTAGCCAGTCCATCAAACCTCCAACCCCATAAACAGTTATTAGATACCATCATCACACAATAGTTTTACACCTACCGTTGGCAGTCCACGTGTATTATGTGCAAACGTGGAGTGTCATCGGTAGACGTCCCATCCCATTTTTACATTAAATTTCTCCAAAGGCCTCTGCGTGTTGGATCCATATCCCCATGTAAGCCTTTCAAAGGACCGGGTATCTTCCCTTGGAAGATAGCCGTGAAATTGAGAGATACATAATAATAATAAGCCCCTCATAAATCTAACTTCACGTCCGCCCGAACATCTGTGGCCACGTGGGGGGCGGACTTTAACAGCTTTTAGCTAGTTACTTACTAAAGACCAACGAAGCTATAGTATACACAATGCGATGCGACTAAGAAGCGGATATCAACTACCCCAGGCGGGTACTGGAGTGAAGCACGATGGAGAATCCCTTCTCGAGTTCCCAAGCTCGAGCTGTCCCACGTATTCTGGAGGGGACACCGTATCGCAAACATCAACTTCTGCCCAGCCCCAAGCTGTTGCAGACCATCATCATCATCACGAATCATCCTCAATTACCAGTTTCCCATCTGTTACATCAAGCAATACATATTCTTGTCAGCCATCTGATTCATCATCAACAGTTAGTAGTATGCTACTGAGGGATGTTGTGCAAGAAACTGAATCAGTTGCCATACTTGCACCCACCACCAGCAGCTTAAAAATGCGTAAAAAATGGAGTCAAGAAATGAACCAATTTATCCTACGCACATACCTTCAGCTTACCTTAATGGAAACTGACACAAACGGTTATCTACCACCACTACACATCAAATTCATTGAAAGGTTCCCAGATATGAATACAATTAGCCGGCAAAGAATAGGGGATCAGAGAAGAGCTATTATCAATAAAAAACTTCTTCCACAAGCCACAATAAAACACATTTACAATGAAGTGCGAAAAGAAATACACAGTATGAAAAACGACATACACAATAATTCACAAACAGATACACCTACACATAACTTCTCACACCATAATAGTATGCAAAGCAAAAATCAAACTAACCAACGAATACGCTGGACTACAGAACACAATGAAACAATAATACGAAATTATTACAAAATAACCCAACTAGAATCAAATATTTCTGGCTATAGAGGCCCACTACACGAAACATTCATAACTACATTTCCACATTTAAATCACATAACTGAACAAAGAATAGCTGACCAAAGGCGATTAATCATTCGTAATAAATATATAAATGAAGAAAGATTGCAAGCCATTAGAGATGAAGTAGCATCTGAGTTCCATTATAATAACAATAGGGAATATATAAACCTAGTGCCTACACAAATCGAACATTATGATACACAGAACACATATTTTAATAATATTGAAACACGCGTCCCAACAAACAATGCACAAGAATCACCAATATTATATGCAAGTCAAGAACCCACAAATATAGAGCGCATTTATACAGAAGCTTACGCCTATTTTGTTAATATAGACCCCACATTAAGATGTTATATCCCGAAACAAAAATCTTCAAGAAAACTAGCCATTATAATACAGTACATCAACTATAATATACTACCTAAACATGTCAATGATGATACTGAATTCAGTACTTTACAAACTGTTTTATACTGTGCTGCATGAACAGCAGCAAAATGTAATGGATCTAATATAGAAATATCACCAGGAGTGGAAAGCAACAACAATAATAAGAAAATAAAACCGAAATGGCAAATAAGACTAGAGAATAAAATAAGCGTATTAAGAGCACAAATAGGCCGACTAACGCATTATATCAAAGGCAATAGGAGTCTAAAGTTACTAAAACACATAACACTCATTCAAAAACAATACAAGATACACGCTACACACGAAACCCCAAACACGCACTTATATGAGTTTTTAGATACGTTGAAACAAAAACTTACGTCTGTTAGCAATAGATTGAGAAGATATAAAACTTCTACTCTACGCCAAACACAAAATAAACAGTTCGTAAGTAACGAAAAACAATTTTATCGTACATTAAAATCAGCTACTCTAAATCCTTATGACATTACGCGTAATGACAGTAGACCACGTGCAACTTCTACGTCTCAAACCACTTCACAAAATAATAGAGTTAATATTAGTGCGCCAAATGCTAATGATCTTCGCAACTTTTGGGCAAGAGTCTGGGAAAATCCAGTTCATCATGACGATAACGCTAACTGGTTACAAATCGAGCAAACTAGAAACCTAAATTTAGAACCCATGAATTTTCAAGGCATACCCATAGAAGTTTTCCACAATGTACTGAAAAATCTTCAGAACTGGAAAGCTCCAGGGTCAGATAACTTCCACAACTTCTGGTATAAGAAATTTACCTACATTCACCCGGTCATTTACAAATACATAAATAAATTTATAGAATATCCCCACACATTACCTGACTATATTGCCACCGGAACTATGTTTATGATACTAAAAGATGCAAATAGATTGTCAGATCCAGCCAAATACAGGCCAATAACTTGTTTACAGACTATTTACATAATAATTACACCTTGCTTATCCAGAATTATTTTAGGTTATATAGATAAAAACAATATGCTAGCAGAACAACAAAAAGGTTGTCGCAAATATAGTCAGGGATGTAAAGAGCAACTTACAATAGATTCAGTCCTCCTCAAACAAACACTGCAAAAAAAATCCGATATTTATACAATGTATATACCTAGATTATAAAAAAGCTTTTGACTCCGTCCCGCACAGCTGCTTAATAAAAACATTAGAAATTCATTGCATACACCACCAGATTATTTCTTTTCTTAAAAAAACCATGACAAAATGGACGACACGGCTTAGGCTGACTCAAAACACAAATACAATCATTACAGAACCCATCCATGTACAAAGAGGGATTTTTCAAGGGGATGCTCTAAGTCCGCTTTGGTTTTACCTTGCCTTGAATCCACTCTCACATATGCTGAATTCACTAAACAAATGATATAATCTACCCTAAAAAGAAAATAATACTGAGATAAGGACAGAATTTACAAACTATAAATTAAATCACCTTTTATATATGGATGACATCAAATTATATGGAAGCACACAACAGGAACTACAAGACTTAGTTAAAGTAACTGAAAATTTCTCTCAGGATATATGTATGGAGTTCGGCATTGATAAGTGTGAAACGAATTCAATAAAGAAAGGACAACGGTATCAGCACCAATACCATATGCAGACTGGATTACTTATAGAGGCGCTATCCGAAGGCGAAGTATACAAATATTTAGGCTATAATCAAGCTCTAGAGATAGCACACAAAGACGTAAAAGATTCCTTGACTAAAGACTTTAAACATAGACTAAATACAATCTTAAAAAACTATCTCAATTCTAAAAACACCTCGAAAGCTATTAACACATTTGCAATCCCCATTCTCACTTATTCATTTGGCATACTCAATTGGAGAAAAAATTAATTAAAATCCTTGCAGCGAACTATCAATACCACCATGACTCAGTACAGAAAACATTACCCAAGGTCTTGTATTCAAAGAATGACATTAACACAAAAGGATGGAGGCCGTGGCCTTATTGATATTTTAAACCTGCACAATAAACAAATCACCAACTTACGGTTCTTACTTTCACAGAAAAGCCTTAACTTCTAGCCTACACAAAGCAATAGTATTCAACGATAATAAAATTACTCCTCTCATTTTGACTGATAAAGTACAACAAAGAAACGAAATACAGATTAATAACCAAATAAAGTTAAATGAATGGATACAAAAAGCACTACATGGACGACATATCCACGACTTGAACCAACCTAACGTCGATAAAATAGCATCGAACGAATGGCTAAAGCGTGGAGAATTGTTCCCAGAAACTGAAGGATTTATGCTCGCTATACAAGACCAAATAATAGAAACTAAAAATTACAGAAAGTATATTATGAAATTAAGCAATTCTTCCGATGACTCTTGCAGAAAATGTAATAGTTCCGTAGAAACTATTCAGCACGTAACTGGAGCATGTAGAGCAATAGTACAAACCGACTATAAACACCGACACGATCAAGTAGCAGCAATTATTCACCAAACACTTGCACTGAAATACTAATTAATATCAGAAAAAGTAGCTTACTATAAGTACACTCCCCAAACCGTTTTAGATACAGCAGAATATAAACTTTACTGGGACCGAACGATTCTAACAGACAAAACAGTACACTGCAACCGACCAGATATAACCTTACACGACAAGACATAAGAAATAGTATATTTAATAGACATAGCTATACCTAATACACACAACCTTTCCACTTCACATACTGAGAAGATCACAAAATATACAGATTTAGCCATTGAATTAAAAACTCAGTGGAAGGTTAAAGCAGTTAAAACAATACCTATCATCCTTTCCACCACCGGAGTCATACCTTACACTTTACATACAAGCCTAAAACTCTTAGACATTCATCCACTCACATATATATATTTACAGAAAGCACTCAGGTACCATGGAGTGCCTCCGTATCTTGTGAGGCTGTTGGAGGCGTACCTCGAGGGAAGGTACGTGCTCTGGGAGGGGGGCGACGGGCGTATCCATCGCCATCGGGTGGAGTGCGGCGTCCCACAGGGCTCGGTGCTCGGTCCGGTGCTGTGGAATGTCGGGTTCGACTGGCTCCTACGGGGTCAGCTCCTTCCTGGGATGGGGATCATCTGTTACGCTGATGACACCCTCATCACGGTGAAGAGGGCGGACTTCAGGGGGGCTGCCCGATTGGCAGAGGAAGGAGTGGCGCTCGTCGTAGACCGGATTGGGATGTTGGGTCTGAGGGTCTCGCTGGATAAAACCGAGGCCCTCCTTTTCCATGGCCCACGCCGAGGTCCCCCCCGAGGAGCACACATCAGTGTGTCTGGGGTTGCCGTGCCGGTGCAGGCCCAGATAAAATATTTGGGTCTGCACCTCGATTCAAATTGGAATTTCGGGCCACACTTTGCCCAGCTCGTCCCGAGGCTCGTCAAGTCGGCCGCGGCACTGGGAAGGCTTCTGCCGAACACTGGCGGTCCTGGGTCGTCATGCCGGCGACTCAACGCCGGCATTCTGCGGTCCATGGCACTGTATGGTGCCCCTATCTGGTCGGAGTCCCTCACCGCCCGCAACAGAGCCCATCTGCGACGACCGCAGAGGGTTATGGCGGTAAGGGCTATTAGGGGCTACCGTACTGTGTCCTGGACTGCGGCGACACTGCTGGCAGGCGATCCGCCTTGGCTGCTGGTGGCAGAAGCGCTGACGGATGTATACCGGTTCCGCGCCACAGCACGAGTCAACGGCGAGCGGGTCTCCGCAGGGGGACTGGGCAGAGCACGAGAAGTGGCTCGAACGGAAGTAATCCGGCGGTGGAGTGAAGATCTAGAGTCCCCCGTAGCAGGGCGGGGGACTGTGGAGGCAGTTGCGCCGCATCTCCACCACTGGCTCAGGAGAAGGCACGGCAGCCTTACATTTAGGATGGTGTAGGTGCTTACCGGACATGGGGTCTTCGGTAAGTACCTGCACAGAATTGGAAGAGAAGAGGCCCCAGCATGTCATGACACGCCACACACTGGAAGTAAATTATTCTATTTTACACTAGTAGATTCACCATTTTGTCAATGTTCGACCTCAAACTCCAATTTTGAACAAACAGCTCTTCACATCCTTTGGGAGTGCATTCTCTGGCGCAACGAGCGGAACGTCATGTTAGATAATATGCATGTCACGTCTGGGGTAGTATACTATTCGGATCTTGTAGCAACTCGAGAAAATTTCCGTGCGTTTAGGCACTTTTGCCATACCTATTACTGTAATCAAACCTAAAGCTCACAAATAGGTCCATTAAGCTTTGTCCAATCCGTGGTGCCGTACCGCTGCGTTTCACGTAGTTGTACAAACTCTTATTTACTGGCTTATCAGCCAACTTTGCTTCATGTCTCCCGCTTTGCATAGGAGGGAAGTGGAATCTTTCCAACTCCTCCTGTTTTCTTTTCTAATTAAATTTGTTGCGGGTCCCAAGACAATTAAAAGCGATTCCCGGAACTTCCTGAGGGTCAAACCTCAGTGTCTTATACGGAGACCATTGTGGATCCTGGCTTACAGGAGTTACAGTGGTGGGAATGTGTGGTGGGATTAGTCCCATTTAAAAAAAAAACACACTGGAAGTATGCCCCGCCTGGGGGCCTCAGCGCCACGTCCTGTCAACGGAACTGGGAATAACAGACCTGTCGCTACCGACCATCATCTCCGAGATGCTCGGCAGCGACAGCTGTTGGTCGTCGATGGCCTCCTTCTGTGAGGCTGTCATGACAAGGAAGGAGGCCGCGGAGCGGGCACGCGAGGCGCTTGCGTCCGCTGACTCGCTCCGCCGGCGACGACCAGGAAGAAGGAGACGCCGCTATGCGCTCTTCCACCCACCGCTCTGAATGATGACAGGACGTGGCTAGACGGCCAAGCGTAGGGATGTCGGAGATAGAATGTTATCAGACGATCTCTCCGGCACCTCGTAAAAGCGCGGAAGGGGCCGCTGTGGTTTTAGTGGGTATTTCGGTCACTTCTGTGGCCAGCGAGTCCCACACACACTCCCCTGTCTGTAACCGGCGGGGGATAGTGCGTAAATGCATTTCCACAGCGTGAAGAAAAAAAAATGGTTTATTTACATTAGTGTCACAAACGTGAGCAATTATGCGATATTGTGGTATATTTGCATTGGTTAGCGAAATAGGCATGTATTTTGTTTTCTCGACATTAAGGGTCAAATAATTATTAGATAGCCACGTATTTACAGCGCTAAAACCAGCCTGAGCGTATCTATGAACCTCATCCCATGAATTAGCGCTAAATACGAGAGCTGCATCATCTGCATAAATTACAATTTTTCCATGAGATAATTGGAGATTGCACAGATCATTAATAAATGTTAGGAATAATGTAGAGCCCAGTATGCTCCCCTGTGGTACACCGTATTCCACCTCCACATTATCACTCATCCACTCATCAATTTTCACACATTGGAAACGACCAGTTAAATAGCTCTGAAAAATCTGGAGTTGAGGACCTCTTACGCCCAGTGCTTCCAATTTCTTAAGTAATAGTGGTACAGAGACTGTGCCGAAAGCTTTAGCTAGGTCGAGAAATATTACAACAATTTTCATCTTTTCTTCAAGTTTATTAATTATATGATCTGTTAGCTCATGTACTGCATCATTAGTTGAACGACTTGCTCGAAAACCAAATTGAGAGGGTGATAGTAAATTTTGTGATTCTAATTATTGTTTTAGTCTATTGTTTAAGATTTTTTCTAATATATTTGAAAAAGTTGGTAAAATCGATATTGGCCGGTAATTTTTGACACAGCCTCTATCACCACCCTTATGAATAGGATGAATTAGAGCCCTTTTAAAAGCTGATGGAAATATACAATCATGGAGTGACAGATTGCAGACGTAAGTAAGTGGCTTTAACAATGTATCTACATATGTTTTTACTAACTTTCCAGATATAGAATCATACCCGGCAGCAAGATCATTTTTTAAATTCAAGATCAATCTTCTAACCTCATCTTCGTCCGTTGGCAAAAGCACAAAAGAATTGGAGGATGAGGTAAATGCGGGCTGTACTAAGGAAGGAATAGTACAAGAGTTAATTTTGATAGATTCAGCCAAATTTTTACCAATACCTACAAAGTAACGGTTAATATTATTCACAGATAAAATGGGATTATTATTTAAAATAAGTTTAACTCCAGATTGTGATGTTTTTTTGGTATTAGTTATGGTTTTGATGACGTTCCATAATTTTCTATTATTACTTTGACTGTTTGTTAATGCTTTTCTTTCATACTCATGTTTTATTTTCTTCAGAAGGACTTCAGAATAACAGACTAGTGTTATTATAACAAATTTAATTATTAGGTATGTGTTACATATGTTGGTAATAAACAGTATTAGTGTGGGTGTTCGCTACAATGTAGATACCATACCACAGATTTTTGAATGGACGCGCGTAATAAGAATAAGTTGGCCAAAAAAACGAACATTCTTAGATATTTTCAAAACCAAATAATTAATTACTACTGATTTTAAATATTTTAAATTTTATATATCATGGTATTTACATCTAGAATATAATAAAAAAATGTTATCCTTTGGAAAAATACCCTGTATATGGTTACCTATTGTCATTTTTAATAAACTCTATAAGGGTCGCCGCACACAGGCCACGCGTGACAGCCACAAACGCCGTCACGACAAGCTAGAAACGGCCACAATAGTAGCCGAAGCACCCGACAGCCACTTGAGTCCTGTTGTAGGCTGCTACCGTTTTTGATAAGCACAATATAAAGATTTTATGGCACTTCTTCTAATAGAAAACGTCATCGTAGAATACGAAACCGTTGTTATTGGGTAAATCCAATTATACGGTGGCGTTTAGTGGCCGGTGCTGTTTCTTTAGCTGTGATAATGATTATGATAATAAAAAAATCTTTTCTTTTTATTATCAATGGTACAAAACGATCAAGCAGCGCACCTGATAGTAAGTGATACTGCCGCACATGGACCTTTGCAAAACCTAGAGCACAGCTAAGCCGTTGCCTACTATGAAGAAAATGCTCTTCTTAAACCTCTTTATAATAATAATAATCGTTTATTTCAGGTATAAAAACCCATAGGTATACAATAGTCAATACAATAGTCACATAAAAGATATCTTATAAAATTAATTAAAGTTACACTACAAATACACTGTAAAGGGGTGTCTAAAATCTAGATATAGGTGTATATATATATAAAATAATAATAATAATATCTCCATTGCACATATTATGCTGCGTCACTTTCTGTTTTGGTCCATGTGAACAGAAATCCATCTTTTAAACAATGGGCTTCCTATGTCGTCAAAGATAGCCACAAGTATCCTATTGGATGAGCAGCGCAGTCTATCCCAATAAGAGGCAACGCGTGATCTAATTACAGCAAAAAAGTCGGGGACCCCTGCATCAGCGAACATGCCCGACGCACTGCAGTGCCATGGTAGTTTCATCAGAGCCCTAAATACATTATTGTATTGGACTCTTAATCTGCCCATAGCCTTTTGCGTGAACGTTGTCCACAATTGACACGTATACATGCCCAAACAATACGCCTTGAACAATGTTACCTTTACGTCCACGCTGCATTTCGAAAAAAAAAACATCCATAGACAGACGTGTTACGCGCCGTGTAATAGCTGACGGTGCCTTTGAGGCTTACGATAGCGTCATCTGCAGAGAGACTGGGACGAAAACCGAACTGTGCGTCATCGATTTTAATCTTTTTAATCAATTCAGGATGAATGAGACGCTCCAAAATTTTGCCTATAGTTGTACCTAACGAAATCGGTCTATAGTTGGACGCAGAGCTAAGGTCACCTGTCTTATTTTTTATAACAGGAACCACTATAGTATGCATCAGTGCTTCAGGTAAGTACCCATATTTAATACACAGATTATAAAGATAATAATAATAATTTATTTATTTACATCTCACAAGGAATATTGTTACAGGTTATTGATTTAGCAGAAGTTGTAAAGGTCCCTGTGAGAGTCTGGAGTCTATGCTAGGTCGAGACCTGTATTACAGAACTCCAGGCTCCCACCCGTCTATAGCGTTTAATACAGTAGTAGTGAAAGCGA
This sequence comes from Lymantria dispar, assembly GCA_032191425.1. Lineage (NCBI taxonomy): Eukaryota > Metazoa > Arthropoda > Insecta > Lepidoptera > Erebidae > Lymantria > Lymantria dispar. The sequence continues at coordinate 2,867,580 of CM063447.1, forward strand.
CAAGATTTATGAATAAATTGTTACAGTTATGAGAAGCAAACAAACAACTATACAATAATAAAAGTAATGTGATTAGGTATGTTTATAGTAGACAGTATGTGTGTGTGGATATGTTTGTGTGTGTGTGTGTGTGTGTGTGTTGTTGTGTGTGTGTGCATTTGTGTGTGAGTGTGTGTGTGTGAGAGAGAGAGAGTGCGTGCGTGCCTGCGTGCGTGCGTGCGTATTTATTGTAAAATAGCAATAAAGTTTTCAGTTTCTTCATACGAAAAGGTTAGCAGAAAATCAGTGGTTTTATGTTTGACCTTTAATAAGGTTTCAGGATAAATATGGAGTAATTTGTTGATTTTATTATATAAGTAAGGTCCTAAAAAAGCATAAAATCTCTGAGCATGAGAAGTGCGAAAGCTACGCGTTTGTTTACATATATTATAAGATTTACGTTTTCGTAGTAGTAAGGGATCATATAGCAGTTCTTTATGTTGTTTAATAACAGCCGTGAGGATATATAATTGGCGTATGGTTAGTATTTTGCTATCCCTATACAATAAAGTGGTAGGATACAAATAGGATTTAAAAGTGGCAACTTTTAATAAAGCCTTTTGCACTATTTCTACAGGTTTTAAAATAGTTTTTGGAGATCCTCCCCAAATAACAATACCATATGACGTGCAGATTGATTGACAAAGTGCAAAGTAGGTTGATCTTAACAGTTGAGGGGTTAAAACATATCTAAGTCTTTTGAAGATAGTTAAAAGTCTTCAAATCCGATTGCATAGGCAGTATGTTTGTAATTTGAAGGTGAGGGTGCTTTCAACTTCGATACCCAAATATCGAATATGTGTCGTTATATAAAGATGACATAGGTGTGTATAAATTTCATCACTAGCATAGAGTATGTGCTTGAGACTGAGCCCATCATATCCCGGTGACTTACCACGTTTCATATTTAATATAACCTTTAAAATGTCCGTACGGGTAAATTCTATGACGTCATTGTTGACACAAAACTCAGTGTCGCGCACATACTCCTTGAGGGGTAGGGGTTCTACTTTAAATTTTTGTACAAATAACTCGGCGATCTTTAGCGGTTCCTGGCAGCCGTCCACTGAAATAGGTAAGCTTTCTTTGTATTTTAGTCTTTTTGTTGCATTCCAAATTTTTATAAAGTTTTTATTTCTTTTATGTGTAGCCAGAATATTCATTTTAATACTTTCTTCGTTTCTCTGACATCAATGAAGCTTATTTTTAAATACTGCGCGACTATTGCGCATATTTTCATATTCTATGCCACTAGAAGGCCTACCAGAAACCGTCCAGCATTCAAAATAAAACCTAGCTTTTTTGTGACTATCAGCAACGTGATAGTTCCAACCTGGCACCCTATTATAACGTTTTATTTCACATGAACCAGAACTTACAATAGCTGCACTCTGCAGTACATCTGTTATATGTGTATAATATCTATCTATATAATCGTAATAATTCTGTAAATGAGTACAATTTAAAATATTCTGACAGTTGCATGTATTTGGGGGCGAAATTAAATTCAAATTATCATAACAAAATTTACTATACACATTAATCTGGCTAAGAGTTCGCTCACCCCATTTAATAAACCTTAAAGAGTCAGGCTTATAAGAGTTGGCTACACCCAATGCGAACCCCGAAATATTACACTTAATACTCAGAGGGTGATGGTCAGACCAACTTACGTCGTGAATGACTCGAGCGCCCACCACAGTGCTCCAAGCAGCTTTTGTAGTGATACAATGATCCAACCATCTTCTACTGCCACTCGCTACACATTGAAATGTATATGTATCAGATTCCCTACCAAATATATTACAGTCCGCCCACTCCCATAACATCTCATCACAAAATTTAGCTAATTGATTGCCAAACCTCGCTCCTGGGTGCGCGTTCATATCTCCCATGATATAAGCCACTTGGACTTCGGACTCTTCAATAATCGCATTTATCTCGGCTAAGCACTGCGTAAATTCCTCTACATTCTCACTTTTATCAACTGGCATATAAATATTAATTAATACAAAGGCACTTGCATTCACACCCATACGAATAGCCTGAATTCTTTTATTCTAACACACTAAAGGAACCACGTTGGGAAATGTAGTCTGTTCCACATGATGGCGAGTCCACCGTAAGGCCGCCCACGAAGTATACCCTCGGAGGAACCTACCGAAGACTTTGCCACACATCCAAATAGGTTATTAATATTATGAACGAAATTTAGGTCATGTTCCAATAGCCATGTCTCTTGCAATACTATAAGATGCGAGCTGGTGGTCAAATCCAATATAGTATTAACTGATTTCTTAATATTCTTGCAATTAAAAGATGATATTATTATTTTAGATGTTGTATTATCCATATTATTGTTTTAAATGCTTATTTACTCTCGGCGCGGAATCGCGAAACATTCTAAATTTTACACCCTCTGGCCAAAAATCATTACTTAAAAATATATCCAATTTACGCCATGGTACTGTCAGCTTATAAGAACAAAAGTCAGTTTCATGTTTTTGCGTCAGTAATTCTATTTTAGAACATTCTTCGCCTTTTTCTTTTATGGTAAAAGACACGTTATAACGCTTAGAAAATACAACAGCAGGTAGTTCATTCCAGAGCCTGCACGTACGTGACAGAAATGATTGCTGGGAACGTACATTTGAAAACCATAACGTTTTCAGGTGAAATGGATAAATTCTGCTAAGGAGTCGAGTTGAACGTCGGTAAAACAGTTCCTCACAGTGATTCCCATGAAAGAACCGGTAGAGTACACAAAGAGACCCAAAGTGTATCCGTCGCTCCAGTAACTGCAACCTGTCTGTAAGATTGGGATCCCCGACGATTCGAACAGCACGCCTTTGCAGGGAATCTGGATGATTGGAACATAAAAGTCATCTTGAATGGCGCCTGTTCGGAAACCATGACTGTTAATGCTGGTGTTCCACAAGGTTCCGTATTCTCCCCAACATTATTTACTTTGCATATTAATAACACATATAGAGCATATGTATTGCTATACGGATAAGAATATGAGTAACAAGCCATAGGGAAGTATATGAATGTCTACTGAGTTTGAACCTCTGCAATGAGAGCGAAAAATTGACCTACCATATCACGATGATCAGGCGGCAGTGGCGGCCTTAGGGGGTGGCGAACAGGGCAATCGCCCGGGGCCTCGCTCTTGCAGGGGCCTCGCGCAACAATCTAAACTAATTTTAAAAATATAGATTTTTAAATTATATTTTTATTTATTTCACACTTTTGATTTTGATCCTTTATTATTTATTTATTAAGGTTATAACATAACGGAAAAATTAAAATATAGTTAGTTATCTAATTCATACATTCAAAACATAATTCATTATGTAGTACTTGAATATGGTGCCTCGAAACCTGCCTTGATGGTCGGTTTTTTAATCGCATAGGACTCTAGTCAGCACGGTAGTAGCAACATAACGTTCTGCTTCTCTATGGCCCTAAGAATCCTCGAGTTTCATTTCGTTCGTCATCTCTTGTCACTTTGGAATTATTTTGCTTGCAATATGAGTTACAAAGTCTTTACTATCCCATACATATCATTAAATTTTAATGAATAAGTATTATGTTCTTATAGTATTTAAAGTAATAAATGAGCTGGCAAAGTGTAAAAAAACCATGTGATACTTAAAAAAATATTTCTGACTGTGCGAAACAAAATAAGATTTACGAAATGAGTTCGCGTAGTCGTGATACCCGTAGAAAATTTGAGTCAGGTAGTTCAAAAAGGAAACGAGCTACCAAAATAAAGCAGGCAAAAGAAAATATACGTAGATCTTTAAATAAATATATATAAAGTGATGATCAAGAAACCTCTAAAAACATTTATTGATCTAAACTGACTTTAATCCTGATCCAGCTCAAAACATTCCTTCCACACATCCATCTTAGCATATGCATCTCTGTAGCATGCACTCTTCTCTTATCCATCTTTTTCAATGCCCAATATCCATACACAGTCTTACGACACTCTTGTGTATATTTTCCCCTTAAGTTTAAGGGCATCCGTGCGTCACAGGTTGTCCCCGAGACCTGTTGCCATTTCATCCTTTTTTTTTTATTTTTGTTTTTTGAGCATATGGTTTACTTAACACAGATTAAGACTATAATCTGTCTAATTCCCCGGTCACATCACCCGCGGCCTCAGCTAGGGCGGCATGAGGCGCAGGTATTCGCGCCTACGCCGCCCCAGTCGCGGTGGCGGATCGCCTCATCGAGGCTGCGCTTCTCGCGCAGGCGATCCATATGCAATATATTTATTGACATATTAAATTGAATAAAAAATAAGTTTCATCAAATAAACATCTCGGTGAAGGTCGTTGTATAGCGGGATCTTAGACTAATAATCGCCATACTTCCCCGACACTCTTCGCTCTTTCAAAATCCACCACAGAACTTCCCTGCAAACTCAGTCGTACACCTTCTCTAGGTCATAAATAGCATGTGCAGGTTTTTATGCGCAGTTTGGTATTCCTTCATGAGTAAGGCGAAAATTGCATCCATGGTTTCTAGTCCTAGCATAAAGCCAAATGGGTTCTAGATTATTCCACTTTCCTTTCTCCTTCTTTTCTGTATCATTTGCCCCCAAATCTTCATGCTATGTGACATAAGTTTTATTCCTCGGTAGTTGTTACAATCTTGTAAATCTCCCTTATTTTTAAAGATGGGCATCAGTGAATTGCGCGCAAGCTGTCATCCTAAGTTTGAGGCACTTAAACATCATGAGCGTATAATTGACTTTATGTATGGTATAATATAAAAATATTAAAGGAAATTAGCGATAGTGAACTTTTGAAGTAGCGACTTGCAAATATCTATGACCGTAGAAGAATCATATGAAATTGATGGACGTGAATTGTACGAAGAACTGGATAGGAAACTGCGATATTATGTCGGTGCTCAAATACATAATAGAAAAAGAAATAGCTGAAGTTCACCCCACTATCGAAATAGTTCTGAGAATTATTGCTACCACACCTGTTAGGTACAGTTGCGTCTGCTACTTTTTCGAGGCTTAAAATTACAAAAAACATATTTAAGGAATTCGATGACACAATATCGGTTTTCAGCCAGCTATTCTTTCAATCGAAAATGACGTAGCTCATACGTTAGATTATTGTGCTTTAATTAAAGATTTTAGTTTTAGGAAAAGCCGCAAACATCAATTTTACAATTTATCATCTCTGTATTTGTTAACTTTCAAAATATTTTACAATATTTTAAAACTCAAATTTTATAATTTTAGCATTTCTCGTCAAACATGAAAAATACCTAAACTAAACAACCAGACCTACTTTTGAATCACATACTCGTGAGGAAGGACTAAGGGCCTCGCAAAGACGTGCCGCCCGGAGCCTCGCAATGGGTAAGGCCGCCGCTGTCAGGCGGGTTAGTACAATATTTTATTTCGAATTTGCCTTCTCTTGCTTAATGACATCTGATGTTTACTCGAGTACTACACATTGTAAATAAAACTACTTTTACGGATTTTATCGCGTTTGTATTTGATTTATGATTGCCCGACGTTTCGAACACTTTGCAGCATTCATGGTCACGGGCGGACTAAGGTGTCTCACGTCCAACAAGTAATCGTTATTACAGACATTTATAATTATCTACCCGATACAGAAAATTAGTTATAAATTTATTAAATTGTGACCCACATTTTAGTACAAATTTATTGCCAGTGTAAGAAGAAAATAATTCTATATGAAAAAATTATATTGTTTATGAATAGTAATTATTAATTCTCTTGCTTACATGTTGAATCCATGTTATAATCCCTTAGCCGTATTTTACAACAGATACAGGTGAAAAAGGGGGTGATGAATTGTATTATTATTCTCTCATCACACGGAAAATGATGATGATGATTATGATGATGATGAATAATATATATTCCACCTTCTTTATTTCATCCTACAATCTATCACTCTTCTGTATTGAGGCATAATGAAAGTAGATGCTATTACTTGAATTAAAAACTTGATAAATTACTTCTACTAAAATTCAAAAGTTTTCAATGTAAATTATAAAAAGTTGCATGTTTCATAATCATCTCAGAAATGCGCCCTCAAATCACAATGTCATCATTATCACCCTGCTCTTATCCCAATTACATGGAACCGATACAAGATGGCCTCCCCTTCCATACAGGTCTATCAGACCCTATCTCGGTGGTCACTCCGTGTCTATCCATATCATGCAGTCCATCCATCTTTTCCTTAGTACTTTCCTTACCCCTAAAACTTTTAATATTCATGTTTTAAGCTTCCTTCCTTACAACATTACTTTCATTCCGTCTCATCAAATGTTCATAACACATCAAGCGTTCACTCCTTAACTTTTAGGTCACTGCCGCAAATTTCAAAGTCATTCATCATTTATCATCATTTCAGCCCTTAAATGTCCCACTGTTTAGCTCGAACCTCCTTTTTTGTAAGAGGCAATTGGACCTATTATACCACGCTGGTCAACCAGCATAGTGTTGTTTGATTTCGAATTTCCTTTCTCTTTCATTTATTTTAAGTGCATATTACATCCCTTATTCGATTTTTAGGACACCCACGGGCAAGAATAGGGGTTGTGAATTGTATTCTTACTCCGTCACCACACGGAAGTCATACTTCAAAGTCATACTATATAATTATTTATATGTACCTATGTAAATACAATGAAGGTTTTTGCAGAGTCATTTAATTAAAAAACAATATGCACCTGAAACTACATATTTTTCACTTAAAACTATATTTTAAAGTAAATATATTTACATAAATACTATGGAATTAACTAGGTTTCGCTTAACCTATATCTCATATTCGCTACATTCTGCTTTATGTTTTTAATATGAAGTCAACAATACAATTTAATAGATAATTCTGAATGTTTAATGCCGTATAGTGACAAAACAATAACACAATTCAACGCCTTTATCAATCTAGAGTCAAATCCTATATCATCCTACACCGATCCCTCAGGGCGGTGAGCAGAACAGTTCTATCTCGTTTATGTGGAGAGTTCCTACTCGTAGGTATGCAATTATAGATTAAAGATAAAGATAGATTATTATTACATTTAGTTAATATACTAATTATTACTAATCAACGTACTTTGACTCACGCTTTTATATATGTATTATAACATAGGTATCATTAAGTAGGTAAATAACTGTTCATTTCCTTGTTTTCTACTTATTGAACATTTGTACTAATATTGATATAATATTCAGTTTTGGGGGGTATAAATACCCCGACAATGAGTAGAAGAAACACATTACAACGGTGCATCTCATCTTGTAGTATTTTACAAACTGTACAGATATCGAATCATCATGAGAACTTTTGCTCTTCTCTTCTTGGTTGTATTCGTTGTAAGTATACTTTTATTATTAAACGCTTAGTCATCATTATCATCATCATCATCATCATTATTATCGTCACCTTGCTCTTATCCGAATCACTTGGGGTCGACACAATATATAGGTACTCTTCTTGTATAGTATCTACATATTCCAAAAGTTATTAACAATAATTCTATGTCCGACCACCGGCCTGACGTCAATCCTCCTTAAGAATTAAGTACTTAGTATTGGTTTTAAAAGCCCTTTGAAGCACGAACTATAAATGGTAATTTATAAATTAGTATGTAAGTGGTTTCATGTGGTGACAAGTAAGAATAGAATTCACCATCCCCTATCTTTTCTAGGGTGTCGTAAAAGACGACTGAGGGATATAATATATATGCAGATAACATCGTTGCAAGGGAAGGCAAATTGGAAATGAAATCGAGACTTCTCTGATCAGCGTGGTATAGTAGTTCAAATTAAAACAATGGAAGAGGCCCGCGATCAATAGTAAAACGTTCATGGGTTGAGATGAATGAATAAATAAAATATTATATTACTTATTGAAAAACTTTGTATATGCAAGAACAAAAGTGTCAGTGGTTGGAAAGGCGGCACGGGTTGCTCTCCTTCCGCCTCGTACAGGTCTTGACGGGGCATGGATGCTTCGGCAAGTACCTGTACAGGGTCGCTAGGAGGGAGAGAACTCCGTCCTGCCACCACTGCGATTGCGACGAGGACACGGCGCAGCATACGCTCGAGGTCTGTGCCGCTTGGGCAGAGCCGCGTCGTGAACTCGTCGCAATCATCGGTGCCGACCTGACGCTGCCGACCATCACTAGGAAGATGCTCGGCAGCATCAGGAATTGGGACGCGGTCACAGCCTTCTGCGAGGCAGTTATCTCGCAGAAGGAGGCGGCAGGTCGCGAGCGCGAGGAGCACAGCCTCGATGATGCGACTCGCTGCCGGCGACTGGGGCGGCGCAGGTGGGATTACCTGCGTGCAATGCCGCCCTAGCCGAGGCCGCGGGTGACGTGACCGGGGATTAGTCCGTCACCCGCCGAGAGGCCGACCGCGTGAGGAAAGACCGACGTCCTCCCCGAGGGGGGACGTCGGTCGATGGGAGGGTGCCCCGGGTAGGGGGTATTCCGTCGGGCCGACCACTGATGACAAGTAACCCTGCTCTCCAGTGGTCGGCCCAACGACGAAGGCGACATGGTGTTCGGGTGGGTTGCGGGTGTTGCGTGCTTAAGCCCCTCTGTCGCCCCGGACGGAGTGGTGCGGAGGCGCGCCAACCGTAGCCCACCCCAAAAAAAAAAAGAACAAAAGTGTCGTACACTAGCAAAAATAGATTCTTGTGATATTGTTGTGTTCTTGATAAATCCGTTTTATTTTCAGGCGGCTGTAGCATGGGCTGAGCCTATTCCTGACTCTCAGTCATGTAAGTTTCATTTTCTATACATTAAAATTAGAATAGCAATTTACCAGTTTAATTATTACTATGCACGTTAAGAAAGAAATTAGGTATTGAACATCTAAACACTGTTAATTTAGCACTAGGAAAACAGTACATGCAACCCGGTTCTCATACAAAAGCTTTATGTAATTGACCTGAGCGTATGTTATGTACGAGTATGTCGGCGTGGCGTTAACATTCGGGTAATCTGAATCCATCTCGGTGAAATAATAACGTCAATACTTCACAAACTTGGTTTATTTTTGGTCTGAGCACAATAAAGATGATACAATTTAAACAGAGTAACAACACTTTTCGTAGATATCAAAAAACTGTACTATCGTTACGAATGCTGGCCTTTTTATAGGCTAGAATCACTGACCAGTTACAACCGGTAAAACAATTTGAATTTCAATTGATTTAACATAAGCTTTATTGCACTGATTTAAAGTCTGTAATAATTATTCCATAATTAAATATTTGTAATACTAAATTACATTGACAGTAATTAAATATTTTCAAGGAACAAACATTTCATCACAAAGGAGTCACGTCACATCACAGCTTCCTTCCTTTTTATAAATAGACAAATTTAAATTATTTAAATAATACCATAATTTAAATTAATATTATAATTGAATTTATACAATAATTAAATTAATATCATTAACTAGACCGGAACCAGTATCGATTAATTCATACAGATTTTATTTCAAATAGTCAAAACAGCGCCCATACGGCCGTCCTGCTCCAGCGCGCTCCCTGCGCTGAATAACAATTACAGTGTGTATAGATAGAATAATACTACACACTATCATTACACAATACTATTAACAATACACAATAATATTACATAATAACATTACAAACAAGGCTTCACCTATTACAGGGTCTTAGCCAACAGCACATAAAACAGGGCTTCACCTATTACAGGGTCTTAGCCAACAGCACATAAAACAGGGCTTCACCTATTACAGGGTCTTAGCCAACAGCACATAAAACAGGGCTTCACCTATTACAGGGTCTTAGCCAACACTAGGCATCACCACCATGGGATCTAGCCAACCACAAGGCATCACCCACCATGGGATCTAGCCAACACAAGACCGGGTTACAAGGATACGCATGGTGGCCAGCCAGCGCTTTAGGAAGGATGGTTTGGATAGGAAAAATAAAAAGCATTTGTTTCAAAATTAATATTCACCCGCCCATACGGCATTGCTGTGATCAAAAAAAAAATCAGTCTTTGCAACAGGCGCTGGTCATAAAAGTCATGGCTAGCGATACTTACATCACATCCGCGGAGATAATTATGCTTCAACATGTATCGGTCATTAGGCAATACCTCCTAAAGTGCCATGAGACCCTCGAAGAGAGTGCGTCGATCGTGACGATGCACGAGAACAAAATTGCCAAAAAATACATTTATTTTGGCTCGATCTTTGTCAAATCAATTAACTCTGAAAAGACCGCTCGTCCATCCTCATCGTACAGACGTTAAATCTTTTGTTCGTTCGTCGTAATTTACCTGCAAAATCTTAATAAGCGGCGGTCAATATTTTGCCAAACAATACTCCCAGTAATATTGCAGTTTATAGCCAACTGGAAATCGCAAATAGCACTGTGGCATGGTTTATCAAGCTCAAGTACAGACATTAATATCTTTGATAATTTTCACAACTAGTCCCACTTAACCATTTGCTCTACTAGTTCCCTTAGCCACAAGGTATATTCCATACCGTATTTATTCATTATTATAAGAAGAGACGAGTTCCAAATACAGTTACAACTTCACAAAAGACCTCATAGCCGATTGTGACGTCTTTAGTGTAAACTACTATAAAGACATTGCGTATTCTGGCTGATGACGTCCGCCATGAATGCAGCCTGTAATGTCAGCGAACACAGTATGAAAATTATATTGCAATTTTATAGATTGGAAGTAGATTATTTTACGCCTGATTTCGGCTTTACGAATGTTAGCTAACATAATTCTTCACAAATTTTCGAACATATTCGGGTACCAATATTGTTCGCCGATTTTAGCCAGTACCTTTTCGCAACAAAAGTTGTGGTAGTCTCGCAATAGTCTTTATATTGCGGTGGAGGTAATAAACACATTAATGGAAACATTAGATCCAAATTCAGAACAAAAATTTATGGATCGCACAGAGTTGTCCTGCGCGGGATTCGAACCCGCGACACTGGCACGATATCTTAACCACTACGTCATCTGTGCAGTGCAGTGTGATCGTAACACGAGTTTCTAACGGTAATTACGTGAAACGATACTATTTGAACATTATGGCTCAGCAGCAATATCTTGTTAAATGACATAAAGTATAGACTACTGTCAGAGTCAATCTCCCTTATTGAAGGATCACTCTTCTGCCCTACATGAAGCCAAGTATGGTCAAGGGTGGAAGAATTTACGACGAGATAAACAATTACTTCGTTTTAGAGCATATGGTTTACTTAACACAGATTAAGACTATAATCTGTATTAACCAAGCAGTCACCCTTTCGATATTCTACTTTAAACTAAAAATTTTAAAGAAATGCTACCAGTTATGCACTCCTGGAGTGTGCTCTTTCTGCCTTGCCTTGTAACCTTAAGTGAATTTTAGTTACAACATAATCAGTTACCACTTTAAATAATTGACCACCTAAGTGACGAAAATGCTTAATAGCTTTAAACGAAGTCTAGCGTCTTCAGCTTACGAGCGGTATTTATTTCAACGCACATGGTTCGCATACTGAACTACACGGGGACTTTTGAACATTTAGTAATATTTAAAGTGACGGCAGCTTATCTCATTTTCATAGCGTTATAGAGGTGATAATCTATAGGGTCTGCGTTGAACTATTTAATCAGCCTTTTAGTTTATTGTTAACGCACTGGTCTTTATTTGCGATACACAGTTGCAGAGTATGAAACTAGATTTAAAGCTTGAGAACATCATGTAACTTAAAACAATATCGAGTCGTTTAGATTGAAGTTAAAATCAAAGTTATAGATAGCATGGAGGGTTCATTTATCAGCAGTTACAGTTTTCTATATTATACCCTCTTTAAGACTTACGGTAATACCAAACAACACTAATAATGTCATAACCAATTCTACCTCGACACGTCATGGAAACTAACTTTGGTTGTAATACAAGTAAAATCAACGATCTGGCGTTTGGCCGGAATCGAACCAGTAAACTTATTTCGGATCAGAGAACAATCAACACCAGTATGGAATAAGCTATTGAAAACTTTACCTTGTGATAATGCGATCTCTAGAAGAAAAATAGTCCGATTGTTAGTTACTGGCGCGCGGGGTAATTGGTCGCGCAGGGAGAGGTTCTCGCGCGCTGCCGCGCTCGCGTCACCTGGACTTTAGCGCCTTTTACGTCACGAAAGGTGCCAAATACGGGCCTTATCATTTTTAAATGTCCCGTGCTGTTTACTATTATTATTAGTCAATATCTATACCAATAAATAAAAATGGAGTGTCTGTAATGTCAAAAATGGCTTATTTCACGCTCACGCGGTCACCTGCACGACACCTATGCCCAAAATACAGATTAAAAAATGTTTGTCTGTCTGTTTGTTCTGGGTAATCTTCAAAACGGCTGGACCGATTTCAAAAATTCTTTCACCAATGGAAAGCTATAATATCAGGGCGTAAACTAGGCTATATTTTATTCCGGTATTCCCACGAGAACGGGAACTACGCGAGTAAAACTACTGAAACAGAGGCGAAGCTAGGGTGGGTTGCTAGTTATTCAACACATCAGTACTTTTTGGCGTCAATAGTCATTACATAACTCTTCACCGCCTGCACACCGGTGAAACCCCCGGCGTCGTCTCCAGACAGTTACAATTTACTGTTAGACGGTAGTTTTCGCTAACGAAAAGTTAACAAAACAAACACGAGCCTAGACAAAATCTAGGCGTGTTTCGCAATAGCTTAGATCTTAGATAAATACCTGTTATTAGGTACGGCGTCGATCACCTCAGAGTCCGTAGCCTCACGTTTCAAACGTTTGAGCAGAGCCCGGCCCGTTGTAGCGTAGTCTGCGTAACTGTCAGCTTGTTCAGAGGTGCAGCTGCGCCACCACTGGACGTAGCCAGCATACCGGAACTCCTTGCCGAAGGTTGTAACGATGTCATCTTCCACTTGTTGCCATGTAATTGATTGAAGCGCCCATGTGTCTGCCATACCGTTGAGTTCAAGAATAGCTTCCATTCTTGCTTCTTGCGGCTTATATGTTGAAAGCCATGATCGTCTCGTTAACATTTGCCCACCAGTCCGCGATGTCGATGATTATCGATGCGATCTCTCGTCGGGGTTGAACGGCGGTAGATAAAAATTTTGGTGCCGCCGTTACATTGTAGCCTCCGTAGAAAATGCGGCTCTCGCAGCTGTTGTTGCAGCAGTATTTTGTAATCGAGGTCAGGAGATCCATCATTTGCTCCATAATGAAGGTCATCCGTAGATCTTGAAGAATTTTGGGGCTGTGATCCCACCGCTGCTGTCGGCGTGGCGTTAACATTCGGGTAATCTGAATCCATCTCGGTGAAATAATAACGTCAATACTTCACAAACTTGGTTTATTTTTGGTCTGAGCACAATAAAGATGATACAATTTAAACAGAGTAACAACACTTTTCGTAGATATCAAAAAACTGTACTATCGTTACGAATGCTGGCCTTTTTATAGGCTAGAATCACTGACCAGTTACAACCGGTAAAACAATTTGAATTTCAATTGATTTAACATAAGCTTTATTGCACTGATTTAAAGTCTGTAATAATTATTCCATAATTAAATATTTGTAATACTAAATTACATTGACAGTAATTAAATATTTTCAAGGAACAAACATTTCATCACAAAGGAGTCACGTCACATCACAGCTTCCTTCCTTTTTATAAATAGACAAATTTAAATTATTTAAATAATACCATAATTTAAATTAATATTATAATTGAATTTATACAATAATTAAATTAATATCATTAACTAGACCGGAACCAGTATCGATTAATTCATACAGATTTTATTTCAAATAGTCAAAACAGCGCCCATAAGTACATGTTCGTGTCTGTCTATTCGTATCTACTTAACAACTCAAACAAGGTTAAAATAAGTTATCAGATTTCTTTTGTTGGTTGGTGCAGCTGTTTAGGAGGCGTTCAGTGACATACACAAGAAATATATACAGGATGTCCCTAAATTAAACGTCCAATGGTGAGTGGGTAGTAGATGACTTTATGACAGCTATGAAAAAAATTAAAATAAATCCGTCACGTTTTTTTTTTTGATATGAGCATATTACTAAAAACGGTGAAAAATCAGACCTTATTCGATATTTTTAAGTACTATAACGACAAATAGGCTAGTTTTGGCATCGGATATTTCTTGTTAGAAGCGCAGATAATTGCACTATCGACCACAAGTATGATTAAAACTAGATATGTTACAATAACATAAAAAAAATATACATTTGTTATGGTCATTCCTTAATTTTTTCGAAGAAAACGTTAATCATTTAACTTTAACACACCACCCTGTAAAAAAAATGTACCGTAACCATAGTGGCAAGTGATTTCAAAAGTTGGCCACATTATTCATTATTCTGAAATGGTATAATACCTTCTAGATGTTATCGTAACTTTAAAAAAAAAATGTTTAGTAAACTAATCGGGCGATATGATGACGGTTCGGTACGTCGCTTACCGGGTTTAGGAATACCTATTACCACGGCTTGATTCCATTGTTTAGGAAATATGAAATTAACTAATGCGGCGTTAATAATTGCTGTTAATATTAATAATAATGAATGAGGGAAGAGTTTAATAACTCTGTTAGAAATACCGTCCGAATCGGGGGATATCCTAGGGTGGAGACCTCTAACAATCGACTGAACCTCCTCCACTGTCGCTGTTGGTATAGGCTCTTGTAGCTCAGCGTCTGCGGTACGCGTACGCGATGTACATTGTTCCACTTCGCTGTTAACGGTGTCGGTGTGTCGCGCGTCTGTGTGTTGTGTACTCGACGTACATTGCTGCTCAAGGTCGGCCGCCAGACATTCAGACTTTTCATCGTCATCGAACGCCGGCGGTTGATTGGGGCGGTTTAAGGGTGGCATGGTGGACACCGTATCCTTTTTGAAAGAACGGGCTAGCCGCCAGTAAGCCTGGTGCGAAGGCTCCAGTTCGCTTAAGGTAGCGTCCCATTTATTTTGTCGAAACTCGTTTATAGCCGTTTTGACCGCCCTCTGCATTGACCGCATATGATAGCGATTGTCTTCGCAGGGGAAGCGGTCGTAGGCTCTTATGGCTGCGTTCTTACGCCTCAGTAGGTCACGGACGTCAGCGGGTAAGCGCCATCTACGATTGCTCGTGTCAGGCACCCTCCGTGAACAATAGTTAACTAACGATTGTACGTGACCGGTGAGGGCGTCGATCGCGGATTCGATGTTCTCTTTGTTATTTATGTTACTACATACACTGTCAAGATGAGCCGACGAGGAGGAAGACTGGAGTTTAGCATTCAGTCGCTCCCAGTCATGCACACTTTCTCAGTTTTTGATTCCTGAGGGGCCGTATCGGGGGGCGAAGTCAATGACCACCGGGCGATGATACGAGTTAAGCTCGTGAATTACCTCTATTAGACATAAACGAAGGTTTATGTTCTTTAATAGGGCTATATCTAATACGTCGGGCCTGTGCCCAACTGTGTGAGGGAAGTGAGTCGGCTCCATTGGGGCTATGATGTCGAACCCGAGCCGATCTGCGTAAGTCTCGAGGGCCAGTCCCCTGCGGTTGTTGGTGTGGCTATTCCACGACTTACTTTTGGCGTTTAGATCGCCTGCGATAATGACGGCGTCGTCGAGTTTTAAGAGAGCTTCGAGATCACTCTCAAGCAACTCTTTTGGTGTGTCCCCACTAGGAGGGGAAAGGTAAACTGATGCTATGATCAGTGGCTGGTGACCGGTGAGGGCCAGCCGACAGACCGAGGCTTCAATGTACGTCATGGCGGGAGGGTCGAGGGGTGTGCAGTGCAGTGACCTTTTGTAATAAATGAGAGTCCCACCTAGGGGAGAGCCGACCCTATCATTGCACACTAAATTGTAGTTTGCAATTTTAGGGTCTCTTAAATAGGGTTTGAGAAATGTCTCTTGGACTAGTAAAAGGTCAAGCTGCTGGTCTTGTAGGAATGTACCTATGTCGTCTCTCTGGCGAGAGAGACCGTTCGCGTTGAAAAACCCAACGCGTAGTGATCATGTTTTGACTCTGCCTGGTGTGTACGTATCCATAATGAGGCTCTGAAGGAACCGAGGCTCTCTAGAACGGGTGAGAACGTCATGGCGACGTTTAGTAACGCGAGGCTGTTGCCTTCATTTTTTCGCAGTTCCGCTGCGATTACGCGTATTTCTGAAATGTTTATTATTTGCGCGAATCTGGCCACTAGGTCTAGATCCGGGTCTAGACCGCTAGCGGCTGGCGCGTGTGTGTGCACTTGTTTGCCTTGAGGAGGCTTAGGGAGGCCCGCGGGTGGCTGTTTTTACCCAACGGTTGGCGGTTTATAAATATTATTATTATTTACGGCCTTTGCCGAAGGTGTCGCGTTCGTGGGTGCCGGCGGGGTGGCTCATTTTGTATTCCGCCCTGCTTTGGGTATTTACACACGGGTTTTTCGCCGGGGGTTTTGGTGCCGAAAGGTACCTTTGTGGTGGGGGTGGTGGCGGCCTCCTCACAACCGGCCGTGGTGCGCGTGGGCAGCCACGGTAGTTAGCGGGGTGCCCCACTTGCCCGCAGAGTACACACGATGGTGGTGTGGTACTCTTGATGGGGTCGTTGGCCTTGGGCCTGGCACAATCCGCCGTAGCGTGGTCCTCCAGGCACTTTACGCACCTGGGCCTCGCGTAGCAGTTGCGCACCGAGTGGCCGTAGAGCTGGCACCGGTGGCATTACGAAAGCATGCCCTTCCGGCGCGGGGGTTCGACCACGATGCCGGAGAGGCTGCACACCGTGGTGATGTTAAATATGTCCTTGCCCTTTTGGGTGAGGTCAAGGACGACCACTACAAGGTCGAATGGTTGGCGAGTGTGTCCTCGGATCATCCGGTGCACCTCGATCACCGGAAGTCCTTGTTCGAGGAGATCCTCCTTTACTGTTTCACATCCCAGTGCCACGGGGACGTTGCGTATTACTACGCGAAGTTTACGTTCCTCGGGCAGGGTGAAAGTATGAAACGGAATGTGTTGGCTATGTAACATAGCCGTCATTTTTCGGTGGTCGTCCGAAGTGGACACCTGCACCTTAATACCCTCGGCGGTTGACCGGCCCGAGCGGTATTGAACTCGGTTGGTGTTGCATCAAGCCGAGATTGGGAGCCACTTTTCCTTGTTGCGGATGACTAGTGGCGGTGGGGTGGGAGGTTTATAAAACTTAGCCGGGGGCTGCTGTACAGCGGCCTGTGGCTTTGGGGACGGGGTGGGGGGTGGTACGTCATTGACGGCAGAAGTGCTCGCCTCGTCCAGTTTGGCGGCCTTTCGCGTCTTAGAGCGGTTCTTACGTCCCCTTTTGCGGGAACTGACCACGGTGAATTCAGAGTCCGCCGAGGTGGACTCGGACTCTGAGCCGGCGGGCGACGACGCCGTGTCGGCGTTCTCGTCGTCGGTGGCTGCCTCCGTCTCCATCTCATTGGACGGGATTGGTTCCTCGTCCGGGGAGGCGGGGGAGTCGAAATGTACCGGCCTGGATACGGGCTCGGTAATCGCGTTCGCGGGGCGGTCGGGAATCATATTCCCTAGACGCCTTTTGAGGACGGCGTAGATCTCCTCGTCCGCGAGGAGGAATTCCCAGTTGGGAAGTGACGTGCCTTCCATTGTGGTTGGCTTAATGGGTTCGCGCGCGGTGTAAATAAATTCCTAAC
The DNA here is from genome assembly GCA_032191425.1 of Lymantria dispar. NCBI lineage: Eukaryota > Metazoa > Arthropoda > Insecta > Lepidoptera > Erebidae > Lymantria > Lymantria dispar. Next base: position 2,885,380 of record CM063447.1, read on the forward strand.
TCCCCAGGGGGAAAACCCGGGGATGTGTAATTGTGTTTCCTCCCAACCGGGTTAGGTCGGGAGGATGTACTTAAAAAACTAGGTGTGCCCTAAGCTGTGAGTGACCCTTCGCCAATCTTATTGTGCGTGAGGGGCCCTAGCTGCCCGAGTGGCGGGAAGGTATTCGGCCTGTGAGGGCCGGCACTCCCAATCTACACACTCGAGAATAGGAGAAGGAGGTGGAAGGGTGGGAAAGGTGATAGTCGGGGTAGACTAGGGGCCACCCCCAATGTCTACTGATTACTGAATTCAAGGAGTAATAATTCTTTAAATAGTAATTCTTTTAGAATCTAACGAATACGCAATTTAAATAATATTATAGCGCCATCTGTTGTTTATTTAAAGAACTAAATAAATCATTTATTTTATTACTTTGTAGCTAAACTAAATACTAACAATGCAAATATTATTATTTTAGATCACAGGTGGCTTTAATAGTTATTTTAACTACATACATGACTAACGTCATTTTAGTATGTAAATTTCCCTTCCACTGTAGATTGAAAAGAGAAATATACAATAAAAAATTGAGACTCGGGGGCCCAGAGATGGGACGGAACGTATAGGAGCTAAGCTGCTAAATCTACTGTGTATTAAGAAATAGAAATATTTTTCTTACATATTCTTACATCACCCATAAATGAAATAGTTATTTTGAATTAACTCTTCAAATGACATAAACGATGAGCGGCGATTTTAAAAATTTAAATGACGAATTTTTTTTTCCTGAAGTCAGATTTTAATAAAACAAAGACTAAATGTTGCCCTAAATTAGGCTTAATCTACTTGTGAAAACTGCGAAACAATCCGTTCCTTAATTTTCGAGATTATCGTATACATACAGACAGACAAAAAATTCAAAAAAATATTTTTGTGTTCCATTCGTCTTTTTTAACGGCCTTTTCTTTTTTATGGGTGGGCTATGGTAAGTGCACGCGCGGTCCAGTCCGTCCGGGGTGATGAAAGGACGGCGCGCGGGCCCATAACCCACCCGCACCCACGTCACCTCGTTGTTGGGCCGACCACCGGAGCAGATGTGACTTGTCGTCAGTGGTCGGCCCACGGAATACCCTTTCGGGTACCCTCACCTCTCGACGTCCTGGGACATCGGTCGCACGGTTAGCCACACTGCGGGTGACGGACAATTCCCCGGTCCGATCACCCGCGGCCTCGGCTAGGGCGGCATAGGGCGCCGGCGCAGATACTCGCGCCTGCGCCACCCGAGTCGCCGGCGGCGGAACGTGTCGCCGAATAGGAGCTCTACTCGCACACGATCCGCCGCTTCCTTCCGTAAGATTACCGTCTCGCAGAAGGCGGCGACCGCGTCCCAGTTCCTGACGCTGACGAGCATCTCCCTGGCGATGGTCGGCAGCGGCAGGTCGACACCGATAATTGCGACGAGTTCACGGCGCTTTTTTAACGGCCTACATTCATTTTTTAATAAATTTATCAAATGTACAGACACGCGATTTCTACTGATTTATTATATGTAATATATATAGATTTATGTTGAAGAAGTTTTAATAAATTTTTTTGTATTGCAGCTGTTCTTGAGTCGCTTGAAAGGACCGGAGTAGATCTGGTCGGAGGTATAGCAGACATAACGTCACAATTGATTGACAACATTGCCGGATCGGATATGAAAAACGGAACAACTGCCCAAACCACGACATCAAATACCACGACTACATCTACCTAAAACGAGGAACCGAATCTTAACTAGAACTTTAAAGCTATGTTGACATAATAACAGAGTCTATTCATTAAAATGAAATAATTTCTTATTCATATTATATTCTTTGCTTTTAAAAATTAAATGTATAACAGCAGACTTATTTTTTGTATAAATATATTGTTCTCTTGTTGCCCACATATGTATCAAATAAATAAAGCATTATAAACTTTTGTTTCACTTCATTATCATAATACGTAGTTCATTCATCAGCACGTCGAAGTCCACTATTGTACATTGATCTTGACCAGTGATAATAATGTTATAATTTACCTAAGTCTCGATTAAAAATGCATTCTTGTAGTCCCTATGTAATGTCTATAATAAAATCTATTTCTAATATACCTATAAAGCGGAAGAGTTTGTTTATTGAACGCACTAATCTCATGAACTACTGGTCCGATTTGAAAAATTCTTTCATCGTTAGATAGCCCGTTTATCGAGGAAGGCTATAGGCTATATATCATCAAGCTAAGACCAATAGGAGCGAAGCAACATGAAAGATGTTTCAGAATCGGTTTTTTTTTCTTTTGAAAGCTGCAGCTGCGTGCACTACATAACAGGTAGGTTTCGCAAAAATTTTGTGTGACAGAATTGTATTATTTAAAAATATTTTCTCCTTCTACGTAAACAAAGTCGTGAGTTAACATTAGCATTAGCCCAAAGTAATTGTTCCACTTGGACGAAGTCATAGGCATACGCTGGTATAGTAAATTGCCCATAACTTTAAAAAATGAAGAATCAAATAATAACTTTATGAAATAATTAAAGGGGGTTTTTATTAAGAAAATGTTACTACAGTGTGAATAATTATTTAAATTATAACATCTAACTAGGTGTAGGTATAATAACGTCCATATGTAAATCAATAATTAATCTTATATCTTTAAACGAGCAATTCTTGTATCTATAAATATATTCAGGATCTCGGAAACGGCTCCAACGATTTTGTTGAAACTTGGCATACCAGAGGATTCGGGCCCATAAAATCGATCTAGCTAGGTTTTATGTATAGAAAATGTTGTTTTGTCAGTGTTTTTGGCAGACAATATAATGACATTAAATTTTAAAAGAATATGAATTCAAATTTTGCCATCAATGTCATGAGTTACGATGGCTCAGTGGCGAAGTAGTCAGGTTTCATTTTATTTTTGACATCGGCGACAAACGGCGTCGGATCGAATCTCGGTGTTATTATTTTTCTCTTTTTGTAATTTATTATATAAATTTCATTAGTTATTTTTTTATTTTTTATTAATATATATCTGAATAAATACTACAAAAATACTCCGAGCGAAGCTCGGTCAACCTGATATTTATAATAATAACAGTAATGCTTGATACCTCAAGCCACTAACACCAATGTTACCCGTATGGCCTGCGTGTCTGTGGCAACTGTTTTTGGAGGCATTCAGTGAGTTGGTGAGTCACCGTCTGCCAAAGTTCAAGACGTATAAGGTATTGAAGGCAGACGACAGTTTTAAATCAATAGTTTCATTTAATCCAGTCCATCAAACCTCACAATCCCATAATCGTCACAATCCCATAATCGTCACAACCCATAATCAGGTTTTAGATATCATAATTGCACAATAGTTCTACACCGACCGTTGGCAGTCCACGAGTATTGCGTGCAAACGTGGAGTGTCATCGGTAGAAGTCCCATCCCATTTTAACATTAAATTTCTCCAAAGGCCTCTGCGTGTTGGATCCATGTCCCCATGTAAGCCTTTCAAAGGACCGGGTATCTTACCTAGGAAGATCCCGTGGGAAGGAGAGACATAATAACAGTAATATAATAATAATAATTCTATTAAATTGCGTATGTGTAAAAAGCATAATAAAATTATAACAATTTATGAAAATATTCCTCTTTTCTGCTTTTGCTATGCCCTACAGCTACAGGGTCCATAATTTTTACATAATTTAATTGTATACTTACCTTACCTTTTATACATTATGGGATGCAATAAAGTTTGAAATTGAAATACGGTTGGCAAGAGTGGTGTGTAGTGGCAATCGCATTTGGTATCATACATTTTTCAAAAGTTTTGTAGTTTATTTACTTGATGAACCCTCAGATAGTCTTAGATCTCCCATGGGCAAACAAGTCATCAACTTACTTATGTCATCACTAGTCATCACCTGCTATCATCATAACGAAATGAGATTTATAAAGTTGTCAAAAGCAAATGGGCGAAGAGGGGCAAAACTGAAACGGCTAATATCTAAATTTATTACCAAATTGACGATTTTGTTGTTCAAGCCGACCTCCAAAAATGGTGATTCATCATCATCATTGCAGCTCATATATATCCCACTGTTGGGCTCGAGTCTCCTCCACAATGGGAGCAAAATCGACCTGCTATACCATGCTGGTCAGACGTGTATATCGTACGTGTAGGATATGTCATGCTGGTATAGGATGTTATTTCGAATTTTGTTTCTCTTGCATAGATGTTATATGCATTAGGGTGTCCCAGAAAAATTAAAGTTTTATTTTTACAATGCATACCCTCTTTGTTTGAATGATGTCAAAACACTTATAAATAAAATTTCACGTAAATTGAATCACGGCAACCCGTGCCGACTTGCATCGAAACTTGTCGGAACTTGCATAGTACGGTGCGCACGCACTAAGTGTTATGTGCTTGTTATATCGTGTTTGTTTTTATTAGTGAATGCATTGTTTTCATTGTGTCAACATGTCTGTGGAGTGACGCAGTTCTAATAAGGAAATATTTTTGATCGGGGATATAAAACATCAAATTACAGGTTCTAAATTGCCCTCTAATGGACAAGTGCTGGCGGTTTTATTTTATAATATTCGCAAAGTCAATTTAAGTGTCAATGAAAGTGCAAATCTTACTATTCGTGAGTGCATTATTTATTGGGAAAATGCACGTATACCGACTAAATCTTTACCTAGCTGTGTTAAGAAACTTGTAGCCTTATACCAAGATTGGAGAAAATTCCAAAAAGGTGCAAACAAAACTCAAGATGTGTTTGAGCAGCGTCGACAAGTGTTTGTTACAAATATAAAAAAATTGTTTGATATTGCACATGCCGATGCGCTTCAATTAATAAAGATAGATGAGGATAAGATTTTCTTACAAAAGCAGAGAGAGCCAGGACGAGTCCAGGACGGTCACTTAGCTGGAGTGGACAAAAAATTGACAGAAAAGGAGGCAAAGGTGATTCTTAGAAATATCCAGGAGCAAAAGCGGCTGGCCACTTATTTGGCATGCATTACACCCTCTACGTCTTCTCATGAGCCATCACAAGAAACTTCATCTTCTGATTCTGAAGTAACGGACTTACAAGAAGATTTGTCCATTCCAATTGAGAGGAAACAGCACGATACTATTAAAACTTCTATGAAGAAAAATTTCGTTACTCCGAAACTGGTGGCGGCATTAGACAGGTGTCAATTAAGTGTGAGAGATTCTGTCTTTATTATTGAAGGAACTATTGAAGCACTTGGCCACAACACTGACGAATTTCCTATAAGCAAGTCCTCCATCCAAAGAATTCGTACAGAAAAACGAAAACAGCGCGCAGAAGCTATAAAACTTAATTTTCAAAACGATGTACTAGGTACTGTAACTGTCCACTGGGATGGAAAACTGTTGCCGGCTTTAGATGTACGCAATTGTAAAGAGGAACGTCTACCAATCGTTATTTCATATGATAGTAAAGAACAACTTATTGCTGTGCCAAAATTAGAAAACTAATCGGGAAGCGAACAGGCACAAGCAGTTTGGGATGCTATTGTTGACTGGAATCTTGAAGCACAGATCCTTTGTTGTGATACTACTGCTTCTAACACAGGCCGAATTAATGGTGCATGTGTGCTTCTCGAACAGAAATTGAACAGAGAAATGTTGATTTTTGCTTGCCGCCATCACATCTACGAACTGGTACTAAAAGCTGTGTTCGAGGCCAAAATCAGCCAAGTCATTACAAGTTCCAATATACCTTTATTTAAAATTTTTCAATCAAATTGGAAAAATATTAATGTAGAGAAGATACAAAGCCACAAAGAAATACTATTACGCCTGAAAGATTCCAAAATTGATGAACTTTTGGAGTATTACAGAACAGAATTGATCAAAGAAATTGTAAGAGATGACTATCGAGAGTTAATAGAGCGCTGTATAATATTTCTTGGCGGCGATACAGTTAATAAATTTAAGATTCGACCTCCAGGCGCCATGCACCAAGCAAGATGGATGGCGAGAGCTATTTATTCATTAAAAATATCGTTATTTAGCTCTCAATTCAAAATGTCAAATAAGGACAAAACAGCTCTATTAGACGTCTGCCTGTTTATCGTGACATACTATGTCAAGCCTTGGCTGCAATGCAATTTAGCGGTAAAAGCGCCCTACCAGGACCTGCGCTTTTTGAAGGCTGTGAAGGCTTACGAAATGGTCGACGAAACTATATCAAAAGCGGCTATAGAGAAGTTTTGCTTTAAATTGTTGCTAATTTGGCCAAAGAAAATCCATCGATCCACAATAAACGCTACATTCCATCGAGAGAAGAACTTAACGGGCCTCTTTTTCAAAAAAACATCGATGTCTTTGTCTCCATAAACAGCAGATCTCTTTTCAGGCAACTCAAAATCGATGACAGTTTTCTCATGGAGTGTCCTACCTCGTGGCCTGTTAATGCTTCATTTCAACATGCTAAAATGAAAGTGCAGTTACTGAAAGCAGTTAATGATACGGCTGAAAGAGCTGTTAAGTTGATGCAAGACTTTCATGGCTTAGTCACAGTGGACGAAGAACAAAAACAATATTTATTACGTTGCGTACAAGAACACAGAAAGGTATATCCTGACTGTAACAAACAAACATTAAAAAGAAAATTTAATGAATAATGGTCCTTTAGCTAATGAATATGCGTAATAAATATAATACATAATTAAAGTACCATTGTTTTATTTACAAAATAAATATAAAGTTAAAATATTCCCCTATAGTTTCCATACAAACTTTTCTATTCATAGTTTGACATCAAGTCGGCACGGGTTATTGCTATCTGATTTCAATAATATTTATTACTAGCAAACCGCCCTCGCTTCGCTTCGGTTATAGGTTATAGTCGTTTTACCCGCGTAGTTCCCGTTCCCGTGGGAATACAGGGATAAAATATAGCCTAGTTTACGCCCTGATATTATAGCTTTCCATTGGTGAAAGAATTTTTGAAATCGGTCCAGCCGTTTTGAAGATTACCCGGAACAAACAGACAGACAAAAATTTTTTAATTGCTATTTTAGGCATAGGTGTCGTGCAAATAACCGTGTGAGCATGAAAAAAGCCTATTATTTTGACATTACAAACAGACACTCCAATTTTATTTATTGGTATAGATTTCAGTTATTAAGGTCAAATGGAACAAAATAAGAGGGTATGCGTGTCTCAATCTGTAAAAAAATATATATTTTGCCCTTATAGTCTGGGACACCATAATATGCATATTATATCCCTTAATCGTCTCTTACGACAGCCACGAGAAAGAAAGGAGGTGGTTTTTTTTTTGTGGGTGGGCTGCGGTCGGCGCGCCTCCGCACCACTCCGTCCGGGGCGACAGAGGCGCTTAAGCACGCAACTCCCGCAACCCACCCGAAAACCACCTCGCCTTCGTCATTGGGCCGACCACCGGAGCAGGTTTACTTGTCGTCAGTGGTCGGCCCGACGGAATACCCCCTACGCGGGGTACCCTCCCATCGACCGACGTCCCTCCCTCGGGGAGGACGTCGGTCTTTCCTCACGCGGTCGGCCTCTTGGCGGGTGACGGACTAATCTCCGGTCACGTCACCCGCGGCCTCAGCTAGGGCGGCATGAGGCGCAGATAGTTGCGCCTACGCCGCCCCAGTCGCCGGCGGCGGATCTCCTCATCGAGGCTGCTCTCCACGCGCAGACGATCCGCCGCCTCCTTCTGCGAGATCACTGTCTCGCAGAAGGCTGCGACCGCGTCCCAATTCCCGACGCTGTCGACCATCGCCCTAGCGATGGCCGGCAGCGTCAGGTCGGCACCGATGATTGCGACGAGTTCACGGCGCTGCACTGCCCAAGCCGCGCAGGCCTCGAGCGTGTGGCGCAACGTATCCTCGTCACAATCGCAGTGGTGGCAGGACGGTGTACTCTCCCTCCTTACGACCCTGTGCAGGTATTTGGCGAAGCTCCCATGCCCCGTCAACACCTGCACTAGTCGGTAGGAGAGCACTCCGTGCCGCCTTTCCAACCACTGCATCAGCACTGGCTGGAAGGCCTCCACGGTTCGCACCCCGAACCGAGGCCTCTCCAGCCGGACTGCCCGGCAATGACGTCTCGACGGGCGTCGACGCGCCAGGTGGTGAGCTCCCTTAACGAGATCTCACCGCCCTCCGCTCGCACCCCCGTCACCCGCCGATACAATCCGGCGAGCATGTCCGCCTCCAGGTCCCACGGGGGAGTCCTGGCCAATAGGCACGCTGCCTCCGTCGCCACCATGCGGTATCCGCGGATGGCCCTGACCGCCATGACCCTCTGTGGTCGCCACAGAAGGGCCCTAAGTCGGACGGTCAAGGAACCCGCCTACACCGGTGCGCCGTACAGGGCCATCGACCGGATGACCCCCGTGTACAGCCGTCGGCACGTAGCGCTCGGTCCGCCCACGTTCGGCATAAGCCACGATAGGGCGGACGCCGCACCGACGAGCCGTGGAGCGAGCCTGCGGAAATGCTCCCGGAACCACCATTGCCCGTCGAGCACCAGGCCCAAGTACCTCATATGGGCCCGAATGCTGATGTCAACCGATCGGACGGTGATCGAGACGCCGATGGGAGGGCTCATAAGGCGCCCATGGAACAAGAGGGCCTCCGTCTTGTCCAGGGCGACCCTCAACCCCAGCGCCTCGATCCGCCTGACGACCTCTTCGGTGCCATAGGTCGCCAGGCTAACCGCCTCTTCTAGCGTCCCACCGCGGGCTGTGACGAGCGTGTCGTCGGCGTAACACATCACGCTCAGCCCGAGCGGGAGGCTCCCCCGCAACGCCCAGTCGTAGCCGATGTTCCACAGGGTGAGTCCGAGGACCGACCCCTGTGGGACACCGCACGTCATGGGCGTTCTGTTATAGGGTCCCTTGCCGAGGTCGTTTTAAAAAAAGAATTATAATTGAAATTAAAATGTTTATTAATAAATGAATTACGAACTACGACAAGTATGGCAAGGGAACCCTGAATGCAACCGTTCTTCGCGGAGTCGAAGTCTAGACTGACGCTTGAGCGCTCTGCATCGAGCTTCATGCTAAAAGTGCTGACATGACACAAATGGTTAGCGTCATACCGGCAGAGGGGGCTGAGAGCTACGTCATCAGGTTGGCATACATTGTATGGTTATAACACCTCCCCTCTTAGAGTGAACTTCGGGGTGACATCTGAAGTTAACTTTAAATTGAAGTTCTTAGGGTTGGAGCTGGAATGACTTGAATACCTTCTTCCAACTCTATGTTGCTCGATTCTATTTTGGGCGATTCGCAAAACCTATATTTACGAAGGTTGCATCCAGGTTTACAAAAATATAAAATAATCTTATAACTAAGGTACAAAATAATGATACACACTGTTATACTAGTGGCTATTGAATAATGTATCCCATATTTCACTATGTGAGAGGTGTCTCTAATTTTATCGGCTTCTGATAGAAGTTTGGATGTTAAACTTTGAATGTGGTTTATATCTTTTAAATGGATGTCTTCTAATTTAGTATGGGATAAATTATTTGTCATGTAGTTAATTCTATGTATACTACAACAATTGCTATTTATTAAGTTAAAATCGGGCAGCTTGATTGGTGACGTTAAATTAAGAATGTTATGGTATTTGGGTAACAAGGTAGTACCTTTACAATAAGCTACACATTTATTTGGTATAGAAAGTATACCAATTCCAACGATATTAATTTCTTGAATCTGCCTATCGTTTTGACAATCTAAAGATAATTTTAGTGGTTCGGATTGTACATAGAGATACCTGTTATTAGATAGCGGTTTAAATATATTTAATTTACCAAAAATAAATTTAATATTACATTGCAGAGGAGTATCGGTTAATGTCTTGGATATTAATTCGCTTTCACAGTTGGGTTTTGTGTCTGCTTTGTAGATTATTGGGATATCACACAGATATTCGGCAGGGCTTAATATTTTACAATTTTCCAAAGATTCCAAGGTACAATAGTTTGATTTATCTTTGGTGATAGCAATGTATCTGGTACTGGGTACTATAAGACTAAATATATCCGGTCGATTTACATTGTGCGGTGTTGGTAGTTCAATATTATTAAACAGTGTGTATTCTTGATTAGAAACTAAAGGAATACGTAATAAAAATACAAGCTTATAATTAAAATAGTAGCATAATAAAGTAGAGACCTTAACAATTAAATGAATGGAACTTATATCTAAGTGCATAGGTAAACTTAAATCATTGGCAAAGTGCCTCATGTTATCGGCCAACTCTCGGTATATTACAGTAGGGGATACAACTGCTGGATGTAGGATGTTTTGACTACAAAACATTATCGCGTTTATAATGTCTTCGAGTTGAAATGATAGGGTGACCATGGATGTTTCAAAAGTGTTAAGGATAAAATCAAAATGAGTTCGTAACGCTAAAGTATTGGTTAAATTCAACATCTTTAAAGAGAGTTCGCCGATAGCATTATTTAATTTTATTTCGTTCTGTTTAACTTTATAAAGACTATTATTAAAGGTGGATATGACCGAATTAGTGACCAAAATGTTATTTTTAATAAGTGACAATAAATTCTTTTGATTTTCTTGTACAGAATGGATTGCTTGGTCATATTCAAATGCGTCATTTTCGTCTAAAGTGCCAAATACTGTCTTTAGGACGGTTCCTATTCCGCCAATCCAAGCTCCTCGCCTGGATCTATTGTCTATCAGATGTGATATGGAACCAAACAATTTAACTATATTACGTTGTTGTACCATCAGTGGTTCGAATGTACTCTCACATTCAGAGGTTTTTATAAAGCCGGGTTGTTTGCACAGGGTGGAAACTGTCTCTAATGCTAGGTTGAGGTTTTCTATATGTGGTTCAAAATATGAAATTTCCATTGGCATAACAACGTTTAGGATGCCATTGTTAAATTTTAATTTACCTATGTAATCGAAAAATATCCCAGGACTCGTGGTAATCGGTTGGACACACTCGTTAGGTTCTTGGAGTTCCGCTGAGGCACTGCAAGTACATATACTAACTGATTAATTTATTCGCTACGGTGATAAGCAATGAGCGGAAAGGCTTAAAATATGGGTGGTCTTTAACGAACCAGTTAAATAATAAAAAAAAAATAGAATAAATAATCAATAGTGTATTTGTAATATTTTATGTATACATTATTGTAATATATATAGTCTAATATAAGTATTTGTATGGTAATTATTCAATAATTTAATAAGGTATGAACAATACCTTGCAAGTATTATATTTAGGTATAATTTTGATTGAAATATGCTATTTGTAGTGTTTATTTATAATGAATTCATAGCTTATTTACGCGTTAAACTATTTTAAGCTCGAAATATATAGTGTTGTTGTAATTTCTCTAATATTGTGTTAATATGTTATTACTGATTTATATATATGTAGCTAATCGTAGAATATGGGTGTAACTAATTATAAAACTAATTATATGGTATAAATATATATTAATTACCTATATGCATGTAGTATATAAGTAAAACAAAGGGTGTACTGTATATGGGTACATTGATGGGGTGTATAATATGTATACAACATATATATATATAAGTATATCATGTAAAAAGGTCCGTGTATATTTCTTTTACAGATTGTTGGTTGTATCGGCGAGTTTAACTTCATCGTAGTGATGACGCACGTGCCGTCTGTTTATTAGTAACGATAGTGTATTATTCCCATGAACCTTGATTACTTTGTATGGTCCTTTCCATATCGGTGATAAGGCCTTCCTGAGTCTAAGGTGGTTTTTTAAATAAACATAGTCGCCTATTTTGTATTGTGTAGGGCGAGTATGTGAGTCATAATAATTCTTAGATGTTAATTTAGACCTCTGTATGTATTCTAACGCTTTATCACGCGAGTATTTAATTCGATTTTGTAACATTCGTACATAGTCCGGATATGTAGCGCCTAACTGTTCATTGCATATAGAATTTGGTATATGGGGTTTGTTACCGAACATTAGTTCATAAGGAGTATAGTGCGTTGTGGAGTGGACAGTCGTATTGTAGGTTAACATAGCTGTGTAAACATAACGAGGCCAGTTTGTTTGTTCGTTATTTACAAACGATTTTAGATATTCTTTTAAGGTTGAATGGGATCTTTCTAGAGATCCTTGGGTCTGTGGGTGGTATGGACTCGACCACAGCTGTTTTATTTTTAGGAAATCACATGTACGTTTGAATAAATCGGATGTAAAATTAGATCCTTGGTCGGTTAATATCATTTTTGGTATACCGAATACTGATATGAAATGTAGAAGGCTCTCGCTAGTTTCTTCGGCGGTTGTACTGCGTAAGGGGTAAGCTGATGAAAATTTAGTGAAATCATCCTGTAAGGTTAAAATATATTTTAGTTTAGCGGTACCGGATTCGGGTAAGGGCCCTACTATGTCTAGTGAGATGCGTTCACAGGTTTTGTTGAAGTGCTGGTTATCTGCATAGGAGCTCGATTTATTTTCCGAAGAGCTTTATTCTCCTGACAGGATTTACACGTTCTTACATATGATTCTACGTCACTACGCATGTTTTTCCAGTAATAGAGTTCTTTAAGTCTGTTATACATACGGCTTACACCTAGGTGGCCGGCAACCGGTATGTTATGGTTGTCGTACAAAATTCTCTTTACTTCTGAAGGTGAAGGGTAAGTTATGCTATTATGAAAAATAGTAATATTTATGTTGGTGTTGTCAAAGAGATAATTAAGTATATTGTAAATTTTAATAAAACTGTGTTTTTCGAAGGGGTCCCGAAAGTCAGATATAGCTATTTCGCTAATTTCCGGTGTGTTAATTTGCTCGTTACGGATTAGTTTTAATGTTTGAAATATTTCTTGGTATGTTGTTTGGTCGAAATGGTGTACTTTTGTATATAAGAGGAAATAAATTTTATTATTTAAGGTGAATGTAGTGAAGTTGTGCAATTGCTTTTCTTGGTTAATTATTTCGTCCCTATTTTCTAGGTTCCCTAGTATTTCTTCTAGGTAGGGATTCGATGTGTCAAGATCTAATGAAGTGGGGATTAGTATTGTCTTGCTAGAGCTTTTTAGTAAGTTTTCGTTTCGTTCTATTATATTAGTGTTAAAAGATTTGGTTTGGTCTGCTATGTTTTTCAAAAAGGTTGTGTAATCGTCATTTAATGGCGTCGGGTGAGTGGTAGAATTGTCGTCTGGGTTGATTTCTGTTTCTGGGGGTATACGGTTTTCTGGTAACGGGCGTGGTGGCGTTACCGGTAGGTTAGGATCAGGGGATCCAATGTCTTGAAGATCTGGGGTAGTGCAGTCAACGAGAATATCAGGGTCCAAGTTGTCTGTTGAGATTGACGTAGGTGACGTCAGCAAGTCAAATAAGTCTTTATCGAGGTTTTCCGGGTTTAGAAGGGATTCTTCTAGTTGTGCGGAGGTTTCTGATCGTGCTGGTATGATGTAGCAGGGATCAAAGAAGTGAATTTTAATTTCGAAATCATCTATTTTTAGGACGTCGCGACTGTAGTCTATATTGCAGCCGTGTGCGGTTAAGAGATCGTTACCTATGATACCATCATACGGCAAGTTAATGTCAGCAATGACATGAAATTTATGACATATGTTTTTCTCTCCAGATGCTTTAAATCTTAAATTAAAATGGCCTAATGTTTGAGTAGCTTCTTCGCCAGGATCAATTCCTTTGATACCTATGGGTTTTTTGTTTAACTTTAATGGGTGTCGGATACTGGACTGTTTCAATAAACAGATAGCAGCTCCTGAGTCGACTAATAACGTAAGTGGTATGTCAGAAACGTCTGTTTCAACTAAAATATGAGGTAAAAGTTTTTTCGAGGTGTCGATATTTACCTCGTAAATTTCTTTAGGCTCCGGGGCCTGTATACCAAGGTTTCCGCTTTGGGGCTGGTTACCCGGTTGTATAACCTTGTGTTTTGTAAGGTTTCCGCTTTGGGGCTGGTTACCCGGTTGTATAACCTTGTGTTTTGTAAGGTTTCCGCTTTGGGGCTGGTTACCCGGTTGTATAACCTTAGTTGCTGCGAGGTTTCCGCTTTGGGGCTGGTTACCCTGTTGTATAACCTCAGCGGCAAGAGTGAGGTTCCCGTTTTGGGGCTGGTTACCCTGATGTACAACCTCATTGAGAGAGTGCCTAAGGTTTCCACTTTGGGGCTGGTTACCCTGTCGTATAACCTTGGCGGCAGGAGCGAGGTTCCCGTTTTGGGGCTGGTTACCCTGATGTACAACCTCTTTGAGAGTGCGCCTAAGGTTTCCATTTTGGGGCTGGTTACCCTGTCATATAACCTTGGCAGTAGGAGCGAGGTTCCCGTTTTGGGGCTGGTTACCCTGATGTACAACCTCTTTGAAGACACGTCTAAGGATTCCATTTTGGGGCTGGTTACCCTGTCGTATATCCTTAGGTGTGTGATGTCCATTTTGGGACTGATTAGGCTTTGTGCCGACTTTGACCTTACGTCCTGTGCGACACGGTTGCAGGACGTTTATAGGTTTAAATCTTCTGGGATTTCTTCTTCCTCGGTACTTTCGTATTCAGGTTCAACCTGCTCTTCGTCGTTATCTTCACTGACGAAGTTTACCGTAGGAGATTTATGGGGTTGCGACCCCGAGGGTTTATTATAGATATCCTTTTGTGGATAAGAGGAAGCGAAACGTTTGTGAGAGAGTTGACGCTTTAAGCAATTGTTTATATCGTGTCCAACTTCCTTGCAATACCTACATTCGAGGTTTGGATTTGATTTAATAAAAGAGGATTGCGGCGATTTGACCTTTGTCATTTGATTTTGAGCAGAGAATTTCGGTTTGAACCGAATTTTATTTTCTTTTTCCAGGGGCGAGCTGGGAATATTTGTTCGCTTATATAGCGTTTGTTGAATACGCTCCTCAGAAACAGCCAAATTTACGGCTTCATTAAACGTTTTAGGGGCTCTGCACCTAACAATGTTTGATATACGAGGGTGAAGACCCATGAGGAAATGATGGAGCGTTAAGTCTTCCATAGCCACTGTACGGCCAGGTATTTCTTTCACCTTATGATTAGAGAGCGAGATTTCGGTAAGTAGTTGAGAAAGATAAGTTTCCATCCTTAGTGCGAATTGGCTGACATTTTCCGTCTGACTTTGTTTGCCTTCCTGGAGATCGGTTAATAAATGTGTATAATGTTTTCTCTCAGAAAACTGTGTTTTAAGGAACTCTTTCAATTGTTCCCACGAAGAAAACTCTTTTATAGAGCAGGCGGTTTCAGCTTTTCCCGTAAGCTGGCATAAAATGTATTTAAAAAGAATAGGTCTCTGTGAATCGGATGCTAATTCATAAGCATTGTTACAATTAGTAATGAAAGAATTTAATTTATCGCGACTGCCGTCAAAAGGTTTAACGAATTTTAATAAAATATTTAGTTCCATTTCCGCAACTGATTTTCTAGTTAATCTAGGCGAAGTGATCGGAGACTTTTGCTCCGGGATATCAAAAATTTCAATTTGTAATTTACTATCTTCAACTTTAGGCACTTTAGGCATAATATTTGAACAAAAACATTAAAATAATATAAAATATAGAACAAGAGGTATAAGAGTAAAATTACACAATAAAAATGTTCGTTGACTTACTGGAACACGTAGACGGCGATAAAGGTCAGGCCTTTGATAAGCTGCATAGCGTCACGTACACACGGACCGCACTATGATTTCACAGGACACTATTGACACAACGCGGAACACTCGCGGGTCGGAGAATGATAGGACGTATAACACTACGTAGAAAGGACGAGGAATACTCGTAGATACTCGCAGGAGTGTAGAATGCACTGGATGCTTGAAGGATGCTCGCTGGATGCTGCTAGCAGGGTTACTCGCAGGATGGTCGTATGTCACGACCGGCTACTCGAAGGTTGCGCGGATTGCGCGATGCTGCCCACTGGATGATTGCAGGATGCTCAGGATACCGCAGAATGTGTCATTCATAGACACCGAAGAGTTTGTACTCT
This sequence comes from Lymantria dispar, assembly GCA_032191425.1. NCBI lineage: Eukaryota > Metazoa > Arthropoda > Insecta > Lepidoptera > Erebidae > Lymantria > Lymantria dispar. The sequence goes on from CM063447.1 coordinate 2,901,406, forward strand.
TTTCGTTTGATTTGCAGGATACGGCGAATTTTCACAATTTGTGATTTAATAGAGGTTTTACGCGAATCGGCACTGGAGATATCCGTATCCCACCGCTGCCACCAAATGTTATAGGGTCCCTTGCCGAGGTCGTTTTAAAAAAAGAATTATAATTGAAATTAAAATGTTTATTAATAAATGAATTACGAACTACGACAAGTATGGCAAGGGAACCCTGAATGCAACCGTTCTTCGCGGAGTCGAAGTCTAGACTGACGCTTGAGCGCTCTGCATCGAGCTTCATGCTAAAAGTGCTGACATGACACAAATGGTTAGCGTCATACCGGCAGAGGGGGCTGAGAGCTACGTCATCAGGTTGGCATACATTGTATGGTTATAACAGTTCGCACAACGTCCCCTGCTCGGTTGGTACAGAGGACGCTGCGCCCCACCAAATAGTCTGCCACTAGCCGCCTCAGGTAAGCTGGCACTCCGTGATACCGGAGCGCCTCCCTGATACAGCTGAATGGCAGACTATTGAATGCGTTGGCGATGTCTAGGGACACCGCCAACAGCACTCCCCCACCAGTGACGGCCTCAGTCGCCACGGCCCTCAGGCGCAACAGAGCCGCGATCGTCGAACGACCCCTCCTAAACCCAAACTGGGCGTCCGACAGATCGGGCTCCGTGCCGACGAGGTGCCGCTCGATGCGGGCAGCTACCACCCTCTCCAGTAGCTTGCCCGTGTCATCGAGCAGCACGATAGGCCTGTAGGCCGAAGGCGACCCCAGAGACCGTCCCGGCTTCGGCAGGAGCACCAGCCTTCCCTCCTTCCAGCACCCAGGGAACCGTCTGGACGCTAAACACGCGTCGAACAGCTCCCTGAGGCGGGGACCCAGGTGGTCGAGGACCAGGCCCAACACGCGGTTAGGAACACCGTCGGGCCCGGGGACGGTGGACTTTGCGCACATGCGCACCACCGCCACTCCCATCTCGGGTTCCGTGATGGGCGGAACACTGTCGTCGTCGGCCTCCCGGTCAGTGTCTGGTGGAGCCATAACCGGGGGCGTGTGTTCCGCCCGCCGCGGGAACAGGTCCTCGACGACCCGGGTGAGAAGGCTGGGCTGGAGAGTCTCGGTGAGGGGAAGGCCCCGCGCGCGGAGCTTATTCAGCACCGCGCGATAGGGGCGTCCCCAGGGGTCACGGTCGAGACCGTCCAGCATCTCCTGCCGACTGACGTCCTTGGCGGAGCGGACGGCCAGCCTGAAGGCCGACCGCGCATTGCGGTAGCCCTCATACAGCAAGGACTCCCGCTCCGCGTCGCGTTGGCGCCGCCGGCTGCGGGTGTAGGGCCTCCGGGCGCGAATGCACGCGGCCCGGAGATCCGCCAGCTCCCGGGACCACCAATGGACCGCCCTCCTCGGGGGCGGACGCCGTACCTGGGGCATGGCCGCATCGCAGATCTGCGTCAACGCACTGCGGATGCGGCCAGCCTCGGCGTCCACCCCGTCCGACTGGTTGGCAGAGGACAGCCACGAGTAAACGATGGCTGTCTCCGCCAGCTGGTCCCGGTCTAAGCGACCCACAGCCCATCGCGGGAACGCAGGACGCCCATCCGCCCCGTGACCCCTGCTGGGCGTCGGGATTGCCGGGGAGACCTCCATCCGGATATACCGGTGGTCCGACAAGGTCTCCACCTCCTCCACGACGCGCCAGCTCCCCACGCGTGCGGCGACCTCGGGGCTAGCGAACGAAAGGTTCACTATCGACCCGCCCCGTTGTCGCACGCACGTATGCACCGAGCCCCTGTTCAGCAAACAGAGGCCCAGTGCCGCCGCCCACTCCTCGATCGCCCGTCCTCGGTCGTTCGTCCGGGGAGACCCCCACGCCACGGACTTGGCGTTGAAGTCCCCCAAGACGAAGACCTGGCGCGATGCCATTCGCCGTAACGAGGCCTCCATGATGGTGAGGGAGGCCTCGAAATCGGTCACACTCCAGTTAGGGGAGAGATAGACTCCGAGGAGCGTAATCTCCCCCCAGTCCGCCGCGACGTATCCGACGCCCCTGTCCCTAAGGGTCAGAGGTGACGAAGGCCACGACGTGGAGGCGACGATTGCCACGGTGCCATCGGTGCTACCCAACCAGTTAGGCCGGTCGGGCACCACGTACGGCTCCGCGGCTACGGCTACTCCTATCAACCACTCCGCCATGGCTTGCAGGAACACGTCCTGCGCACCGGCGGTGTGGTTGAGGTTGGCCTGGAGGAGACGAATGAATACGGGGTCCATTAACGGTCCGTATCCATCGTCACCTCCTCCGCGCTGACGGGCGATCGGGCCGCGCTCGGAGCGGGGACTGGCCCGGTCGATGGGCCGTCCCGCCCCTTCGAGGCCGATGCCGGGGGTCTGCAGTCCCCAGAGCCCATGCGGTGTTTTGCAGGCCTATTACCTGCCGCACACGCGGGGCAGTGGGGCACCGCAGAGCACGATGCCGCCTGGTGTCCGGTCTGACCGCAACGGAAACAGCCCGCTGCAGTCAAAGCAGTTTTTGCATGTCGGTCGGGTATGCCCGACCGCCATGCATTTGTAACACCTCGCGGGCCGGGGCGATAGGGGGGGGGCCGGGGTGCCTAGCACGGTTACCCGCGCCGAGCTCCAGCCCACGAGGAGCCTGCCTGAGTCGGCCAATTGTTTGACCGACTCCACCGGACACTGCACCCAGGCAGCACCGACGCCGCCCGGACCAGTGCGGATGGTGCCAATCCGGACGGTGTCCAAGGCACATCCGGTACGCGCCATAATGGCCTCCCGGACGTCCTCCACCGTCACGGAATCGTCCAAGCCCGTCAGGCGCATCTCTGCGCACTTGACAGGCCTGACGATTCGGACACCATCCTCCGGCCCGAACAGCCCCCTCAGCATCGTGGCCAAACTATCGGCCGTCTTCGCGCCCTCGGCCCCAGGGAACTCGAATATTCGAGCCCCTGTCCGGGCCTTGCGGGTCCTCGCCTCGACGCCCCCGATGTCGGAGACGTCCAGCTCCCGCCGGGCGCGTTTTAGGACGGCCTCATAGTTGAGGCCCCTCTCAGCCACCTCAGGCAGCACGGTGATGACCACCGCGGCCGTCTTTGGCGACTTGAGGCCCCTGCACGACCTTTTTCCCTTTCTGCCGGCTCCCGCCTGGGGAGCGGCGGCCACGGCGGCACTCTTGGCCGCCGCCCTCCGCTTCTGGCCGCGTGCCTTCCTGCTCCGCTCAGCCACCTGCCAGCCCTGTTCGAGCCTGGCAGCAGCGCTGAGCGCAGCAAGAGCGGTCGCGGGTGCGCTGGCCGGCGCCTGCGGTGCAGCCTCTGGCGTCGGCCGCGGCCCGGCCTTGGCGGGAGCCGGCACCTTGCCGGCCTTCTTGGCCCCCTTGGGCCCAGCTGCGGCCGCAGCGTAGCTCACCACGCGGCCACCCTGACAGGGCAGCGGGGTGGGAGCTGACGCTTGCGGCCGCCTCGCCCCGTCTGCGGTGAGCGGCGGCCGGAGGGGCGGCTCAGGCGGGAGCCTGGCCGCTACGGCGGCGATACGCGCATCCACCATCACCCCTACTCGGGCTAGGATGACGCGTACCGCCGACTCCGACACGCCGTGCACCTCGTCGGGCGACGGCTCCTCCCCCTTCCGAGGTCTCCCGCGGCCACGAGCCGGCGGAGGGACCACGACGAGGGGAGGAAGCGCCGAGGCCGCGACGGGCGCAGCCGGCACAGCAGCCGGCACCGGCGGCGTGGCCGGCGCCAGGCGCGCGAACTGGGCCCGCAGGTCGGCCATCTCCTTGGCCAACCCGCGGTTCTCCCGTCGCACCGCCGATAGCTCCGTCTCCAGCTTGTGGTTGCGTTCCCGCAAGCCGGAGACCTCCTCACTAAGGCGGGCGTTCGCGGCCTGTAGGGCCGCCACCTCGCCACCGTGGCCGGCCGGACCGGGGGTCCCTGGCCTCGCCACCACCGCCAATCCTCGACCTCTGCGTCCACGGGGCATGGTCGGGACCTTGGGAGGAGGCATGTTGGTACTCCGCTCCGAGTCGGTGTTCGAGCTGCCCCCGTTGAGGGGGCGCTTCCGGACGCTCGGGGGGAGGGCTTCCTCCCTCTTCTTCACCCTTGGGGATGGCGCCTCTGCAGCCTCCCTAACCCTCTCCTCGCTTTTCTTCGGCGACACCGACGACCTACGCAAAACCTCAACTGATGGCCCGCTACTCGCTACGGCGCATCCACCGCCCTCGCTACCACTCCGGCCGACCTGCATCCAGCTATTTTCTTCGGCGGACGGCTCTGCGGCACTGCCGCCCTCGTCTCACGACGGCTCTGCAGCAGTGCCGCCCTCGTCGCTCGGCAGCCTCGACTCCGAGCTGCCTTCTATCGTCTTGGACGACCCGGCGGCAATGCCGCCCTCGTCCTCGGATCCGCTGCCACTGCCGACGCTCTCCTCCAGCGACGGCTCTGCGGTGGACTCGCTCTCCAGGCCCGTCGGCCCAGTAGAGGCAATGCTGCCACCCGCCTCGCGTGCAGCAATGGCTTCTGCCTTCTTCCGCTCCCGCCTCGCCTTGGATATTGTGACGCTTATGCGGGCTCGCGCAGCGGCGGAACGCCTCGGCTTCGTCCTCCGGGTCTTCTTCCTCACCGCCTTCTCCTCATTCCCCTTCCCCCCCTGAGCCACTTGATGTTGAGCCGGGCTCTCGGCTTCTAAGGCAGTAGTTGCCCCCCACCCATACGACTGGGGGCTGACTGTGCCAGAACTTGGGCGCGACTCCAAATGGACGTCGCGCGCAAGCACCGGCACAGCAAGGGATTCCCCGGCCTGGCCGGGACCCTCTGGTGAAGTGTAACGTGTATTAACTTCTGCCATCTTGTTGGACGTTTTTAAGTCTTGCCTTGACTACCACTCTAACGACTGGACGCTCACGCGCTTCTTAACCCACCAGTCATACATCTCCTCGCCGAGTGGCCAAACTTAAGATTGGGGTGATTTTTTATAGGGGTTTTCTTCCCCGCGGTCCGAAGACCCCCGGTCCTGACCCCCCTACTCAGGATTACGTTTGGGCCTTCCGGGTCTGGCCACTCGCGAGCGACCGACCCGTCACGCCCCCGGGCCGTGACGCAACCGTCCCTGGCGACGGAGTGCCATGAGGCATATCCGCCCCATTGGCCCCGGGTCAGATCCGCCGTGCGCTCTGCCACCAGAGCCGCACGCGGAGACCCCACCTGCCGGAATCTTGGCCGTCCAAATGGACGCATGACGTCCAAATGGACGTTACCAGGGAGCACCACGAGGAGGTGCTCCAGCCGCGCCCCCCAAGATAGGAGGTGGTGAATTGTATTCTTACTCCATCACCATACGGCATAAAAATCGTGATTATTGACAGCTTAATATTACAAATAAAAAACTGAATAAGACACTTGTAAAAATAGGTAAATATATGAAATTAAAACAAAAAAAAAACACTAATGACATGTGAAAACATGTTACAGAAATAGATAGAACTTTGAGTTTAAAACGTGAGACGAAAAACAAAAACATATCCCCTATCAACTAATGGTCACTTATGCTCTATGGGCTTGGAACGAATATTTGCGTGATCCATTATTTACGTTATCTGTTAATACATCCCGAATCTTATTTGTGTCCAACAAATGCACGTTTATTTTTTAAAGCGGGCCTAAATAATTATATCTACAGGCCTAGTGTATGATGAAAGGGGGGTGTACAGACACGAGTAAAGAGTTGAAAAATAATGGAAACGTCAGGTAATTGCACCATAGACAAGATAAATTAAGTACATCGGTACAATATCAATATTCCATGATTACGGGCCGTGGTCGTAGTCAAGTTTTTAACCGTTTAAAAGAGTTGTCCTGTAGTTTAAAAACAGGGCTTTTGGTTTAAATCTTTTTTTTTATTGCCAACGGTGGCAAACGAGCAAGCAGCACACCTGATGGTAAGTGATTCTGCCGCACATGGACCTTTGCTATACCAGGGGCACAGCCAGGCCGTTGCCTACCGTGAAGGAAATACTCTTCTTAAACCTCATTTAAAGAAGGACATGTCATAGCGCTCGGGAAACACAACAGAGCCTGCACGTACGTGGGAGAAATGAACGCTGGCAACGTACAGTTGAAGACCATAACGTTTCCAGGTGAAATGGATGAACACTGCTACGATGTCGAGTGGTACGTTGGTAGAATGGTGACGGTGGTACCAAGTCAAACAGCTCCTCGGAGCACTCCCCGTGAAAGAGTCGGTAGAGTACACAGAGTGACCTAAAGTCTCTCCGCTGCTCCAGCGACTCCAATCTGTCCGTAAGATTGGGATCCCCGACGATTCGAACAGCCCGTTTTTGCAGGGAGTCAAGTGGGTCTAGCTGATATTTGGGCGCACCTGCCCAGAGATGTGAGCAGTACTCCACATGAGGACGAACTTGTGCTTTGTACAGCACAAGACGCTGTCTCGGTGTGAAGGACCGCCTGGCTCTGTTCAGGATGCCCAACTTTTTACTTGCCAATTTGGCTTTGTCCTCCAAATGACTCCCAAACTGGACTTTGCTCGATATTTCGACGCCGAAAATCCCAATACTTTCAGAAATTGGGAAAGTTACTCCCTGGAACTGTGGCTCCATGACAAATGGGTCCTTCTTTGCAGTGAACGCGCAAACTTGTGTCTTTGTGGGGTTGAACTGGACTAGGTTCCGTTCACGCCATTCCGAGGCCCGCTCCAGAGAGCGCTCGACTTCAGACACAAGTTGAAAAATCCTTTCCTGAGTACTCCAAGGGATATTCCGTTGCTCAGTGTACCGCTCATCACCCGTGCTGTCATCCGCATAGCAACGCATACTCTCGATAGAGAGCATGTCATTGATATGCAGGATAAACAACGTCGGGGAGAGCACCGAGCCTTGTGGTACGCCAGCATTAATGGTCATGGTATCGGAGTAGGAGCCATCTACGACGACTTTTATACTCGTAAATCGCTTTAAACCTCCGTATACGAGGTGACTAATCTCATCATGCTATACTAGGTGGGGTTTGCTATACCCCAACTATAAAAGGTAGTAAAATCCGTAAATTTGTTTTTTGTGACTGTTAAATAATAATACAATATTTAATGATATCTGATGTTTACTAACCATAAACAATATAATTTTTTCATATAGAATCATTTTCTTCTTACGCTGGCAATAAATTTGTACTAAAATGTGGGTAACAATTTAATAAATTTATAACTATTTTCTGTATCGAGTAGACAATTATAAATGTCTGTAATAACGATTACTTGTTGGACGTGAGACACCTTAGTCCGCCCGTGACCATGAATGCTGCAAAGTGTTCGAAACGTCGGGCAATCATAAATCAAATATAAACGCGATATAATCCGTAAAAGTAGTTTTATTTACAATACAATATTTATACAGGGTGACTGGTAAAAGATTTTACATATTGAAGGAGGGTATTCAGTACTCGATTCTGATACCGAATATGTAAAAAAAAATGGTACTTAAATTTTGAACCAATTATCTTATAAAGATATTTAGTTATGGACACAGCTGATACACCTGTATTACAGGTACCTATTTATAGGTCAACGCACTTGAACTAAATAGTTGCGTGACATTGAACTAATTGTAGGTAAAATACGTCATGCCATTCCATTGGCCCCGTGCTGAGCTAGCCAATGAAGAAGCGCTATCCCCGTTGGGTCCCTCGCGTCATACGTAAATCCTTACCTAAACAACCTAAAATAACAATTAGTCGTCCGGCGGGATTGCGAATCGTAATAGTGTATTTCTAATCCTTGCGTAGCTCTGCACGCTGTATTGTTTTTTATGCACGTTCGTTATTATTTTTTTTAATATTATGTCAATAACAATTTAGCAGCGATTATACATATGTAATTTTCAACGTGCTCAAGACTTTGGTGAACGGGATTATTCCTCGCGAGTGCAATACCCGTGTAGGATTGTACAACGTTCATAATGAACATTGGTGGGCAGGAGCACATGTAAATCCACATAAATCTAGAAAAGAATAAGTAAGATTCAGTGTGTTATCATATGTTAAGTGTAGTGTTTTTCGGTTTCTAATGCGCCCTCGTCGTGAGACTTATGGCCTTAACAACGTACACTGGCAAAACTATTCTTTTGATAAGAAACAAATCACCTTATTTCGGGATTGGTAAGAGCTGAGTCTGCAACTTTTAATGGTTTTTATGGCATTATTCCTACACCTAGTTTTAGTAATTCTAGTAATAAATATAAAAATCTTGACAATAGTTCTAATAAAACTGTAATTGTAACGCTATCAGAATCACCGTATCGCCGATAGGGTGACCAACTTTTTAGGAGTCTTGCGACACTAATGTTGTTGATGTTTACTATGTAGTTAATTAATATTGTCTTCTTTTCACATTTTTATTGGTTACATGTGACCATTGTCTATCGTTTCCTTCAATATGTACAATCTTTTACCAGTCATACTGTATATCTAATAATGAATTGGTTTAAGTGAAACAAATTTTATTTTTACATTAGAATAGACTTTTATTAATAAAAATATAAAAACTTAACTTTTTCTTCAAACTATAAACTGTTATATCTTTTCTTGAGTAGTTAAATCAAATGGCAGATATTACAATTAGTCTTCTCAATTCATAAAACTACAGTATATCTAGTTTTAAACATTAATAATTTAGTAAAAACAAACAATAATAAAATCAGATCTTAGTCACTTAAGTTTCTACAGTTTTGACAATAAAAATTTATATGTTCCATAAATATAGGCTTATTACATTTTTACAAATGTGCCTAATGTCATCACTGACTGAATTCGAAGACAGTATGTCAGCATCCACTTCACAATCTGTATTGCTTTGAGCACTGATATGATCTGTATCACCATCCAATTCCTGTTCTAACTCAGTGTCACAATCATCGTCTTCTCCTACCAGTGCTCGTAATGTATCTTCTTCCGCTAACCGAGGCATGTTTTAGTTAGTACTACGTTAAACGCCGAAATAAACATATAAATAAATAAAAAACAAACGTAGTTACACTTACCTTTTAGGCCACGCGCCATACAAGGTGAGGTATGTGATACCCAAGCGCACTTTATGCAAGTGTCACACTGTTCGTGGCTGACGCTGGACTAATTTTTTCACACGAATGGGAGCTGCAACGTCACATTTGCAGCTACTGATAACACCAACTTGCGCGCCTTTTTCGTTCAAAAATTGTAACGATTTTTTAACCGCTGGGGTATGTCATACCCCACCTCGTATACGGAGGGTTAAAATAATTGTTTAATATTCGTAGGCTTAGACATGTAGATTAAAAAAACAGATGCATTGCTGTCAAGTTATGCGTTACAAATTTGTCCAAAATTTACACACCATTCACAATTTTTTTGACATGACTTTCGTCGTGTCCATGTTCATTCGTAAACCCACTAGTTGGGATATCCTGCTGAGATCGTTGACCATGGTGCCAAGGTCCTCCATGGATTCTGCCATAACGACGATATCGTCTGCAAATCTAAGGTGAGTGATGTATTCGCCGTTAATGTTGATGCCGAGTCCAGTCTAAAAGCTTAAAGACATCTACTAGTACAGTGGTGAAGTTGCGTAGAGATGACGTCTCCCTGTCTCACGCTTTTCTGCAGCTGGATCGGTTTCGTGCTGTTATATCCACCCCATGCTACTAAAAGGGCTAACAACTACAAACTATCCCTAGGTCAGCACTTTATAACATATAAAAGGCAGCCATCCCGAACAGCCCAGTCAGTCTGCATCTTAACTTTTTCCATGTCGGTACGCGTTACCTTGTACCCGTACTACGTCGTTACCTTGTACTAAATTTATTATATCTCTCATGTACTAATTTCTAAGTGTGTAATTTTTAGTCTATATTAAAAGTCTTTTTTTAAACCGTGTTTGGTGAAGCCATATAACAGTACTCTTATCCCGGATACGGACCGACATTATGGCGTTCCTATACAAACACTTCAACACTTCGATATACCGATGGCTGATTTGGCACCGCTGAAGGGACTGCAGCACCGCCCAAGTTTCGACTGAATACCCAAATACTGTTAACTTATATACGACTAGACAGGTGGGACATACACTTCGCGACCAAAAAGAGGGTTATATGTTTGACCTATGTGTATATTCGTTTCTTTATCTATGTCTATCCACTAAAAGACTTAACCGATGTTAGTAAATAATACCTCATTCTTAGAATAATCACGTGTAGAAGGATAGTGTCAGTACTTCGAACGTTCGAAACATGAATCTAAAAATACTACATGCGCGCAGACGATTACACACGTACGCACGAACAACACTATACAAATTATGAAATCAAATTTCGTTTTTACTAACATAAATCGTCGAAATACTTTTAAAAGTAATGTTAAAAACCTTTTTATGTTTTTCAAATGTGTTACGACACCTTATGAATGCACAAACCGTCTTAATTACCTATTTATTTTTTAAGAGTTGCGTACGTATGTGCAGTACAGTGACCTTGTACAATACGGAACGGTTCCGGCGTAAGCTCCAAGAGGTTCCAATTGAAATGCTTCACTTTTTGTACGCGAACTTACCTTCTATACGTTATTATATTTCTCTTGATTACGCAAGTGTTGCTGGGTATATAAAAGTGTAAAATTCATCATTCATTTCAGCTCATATACGTCCTACTAGGTGCATGGCTCCTCTAAAATGGGAGTGAAATTGAAATACCATACCACGCCGATCAGTTGTGTCGGTATTGGGTTTTATTTCAAGTTTTTTTCTCTTGCACGCACAATATATCCCTTGGTCGTCTTTTACGGCACCCACGAATAAGAAAGTGGGTGGTGGATTGCATTCTACCACAGTATAGTCATCTATCCAGTAATGTATCTCGCCCGTAACCTTGAATTAAATGCCTAAACGTAAACATGTGATAGGGCTGCCCGCCTCCAGCATTTAAATTACATTTGCCTACTTTGTGTTTCCATTTAGTTTTGTATATAGTTTTCTTATATAAACAAATAAAATACTTTGTGAATTGAATAGGAAGTGTTCAATAAGAATGCATGTTGATATTTGATTGGTAGTTTTAATTAAAAAAAAAACATTTTTATGTTTAAATAACAAATCGGTCTATAAATTTAAATTATCTAGTGACAGACAGTCGGTCAAATTATTTTTTTCTAGTACTATTCATACATATAGTACAATAAACATATATTATTAATAATAAAATACCACGTCTTTACTTTGAATTATATAAACTAACAAAACAAAACACATTATGAGTTTTAACACAAGCGTACCGTAACATGATTCATGAACGGCCTATAACTATCTATTTCACTCGTGTCAATCACTTTATTCACTTTATTTATTTTATTTATTAATCCAGACAACTTTTTTCGGGAAATAAAAGGAAATTAAAACGACACACATTATGTACCTACCTACTAGTAAGTAAAATTATTTTATAATCTAACATTTCAGAGTTTCCAGGTAATCTAAAAAAAGTTATCTCTGGATTCGTTATTGACGAATTCATGCAACCAAAAACAGCACAATATACCCCTACTTGTCATATTAAATATGTGTATAATTATGTATTTAATGAAAAATTCGCGAAGTTATTGTTAAAAAAACAACATCGTTCGTTCGTCACTGCAGCACAGTCGCGACTGTCTACATGCCGAGCGCATGCCGAGATCGAGGCGCGTAGGTATAGCTCGCGTTTCGTCCGTTTGTATGAAGTTGGATTACTGGTAGATTATATTACCGTGATTCTACTTTATTACGATACGAACACTCTTTAATTTGCTAGTTAGAGATTTACTTTTAGTACAACATACTATGATTGCGTATGTAGCATAGTGATTAACATACCTATCATGTCAAGTCTCATCGGTTCGATTCTCACGTAAGATGTATGTCGTAAGATGTATATATATCTTAATATATATAAATTACGTGTCACGTTATTTGTCCGCGATGGAATAAACTACTAAACCGATTTTAATCAAATTTGCACACTGTGTGCAGTTTGATCCAACTTAAAAGATAGGATATCTTACATCTTAATTTATAGTCGCAATATTATTTTATTGCAAATTATTTGTATTACCTATATATACCAATTATTTGACATTCACAATTATCTGTTAACTCCAAACGATTTTAACAGATGGCGATATCTCTTGACTGGATTGAGTAATTAATTAATAGATGGCGCTGCTATGTCAAACCTACAAATGTGTCATATACGAGTTTAACTTGATTTTTTACATAGATGCCATTTGTAAAAAAATATGACGACCTCCATGACAGATGTTCTCCTACAGTTCCACTAAAATAGTTTATTAAAATGTAATATAACAAAAATGTTAGCCATAGCAACGCGTGGTCGGGTCTGCTAATATATATATATATATATATATATATATATATATATATATATATATATATATATATATATATATATATATATATATATATTATGTGCTCCACAAATCATCATTGTGAGTAAGGGTGTAATATGTGTCCGCTAATTGGACGTTTGTAAAGTCGCTATAATACAAGTATTACTTCCTTAATAAGTTTCTTATATATCAAAAGATAACGTTGTTGAAGACGTTGTCGTTAACACCAGTAGCGATGCAGATGCAACTGCGAATGATAATGACCCTCAAGATGATTTTACCAATGTCGATGTATCTGACACTGCCAGCGACACAACAGCTGATCATCATAACACTTTTGTCGACCATACAGCCGACGCCGATGATAACTAGGACGCCAAATCTAAATTATTATTTGTATATTTATATTAAATGTTTTTAAAATATTATATGTATTACAGCAAACGTTTTGTATAAGTTGCCCAAACAAGAATTGCATTAAAACTTTTATTTCATTTTATTAACAGAATATTTCCTCCATTTATGAGCCTATCGACATTCCACTGTTGTATATAGATATTGCCCAATCTTATATCTTTAAACGTGCAATTCTTGTGTGTGTAGGTTTCAGGGCAAAAAAATTGATCTAGCTAAGTTTTATTTATAGAAAATGTTGTTGTGTTAAGCTAATCAATACAATGACAAAATGTCATTAGAATAGGAATGTAAATTTAGCCGTCGCCGTTAAGAGTGACAATAGCTCAGTTGGGAAGTTGTCCACTCGCATTCAAAGAGCGTGAGATCGAATCTTGGTGTTATTTATTTATTTATCGGGAGACCAACAGCTTAAAAGTAATAAAAATCTAGGTAAACATATTTAAGATATTGTTTTTTTTTAATTTTAGATATTTTTTCATTATTTCGTCATTTTTAGTTTTTTAAGTTTTACCAGCTCTTAGTTGCGCTCATATACATAGTGACCTTGAACGAAGTTCCGACAAAAAACAGAAATATGCCGTCTTGCGCTGTTACAACGTGTCGAAAAGGAAGTCAGTTGCGTAGTTATAGTCTAAGAAGGCATTTCTTTTCATCGTTAAGTCCATAAACTTATTAATTCAGTGATATTTCTTTATTTTATGATAATACTATGTCGTTTATAAACCACAATTATGAAATCGCAAAAAGAGCCAAACATTATAGATCGTCTGCAATACATGGATATCACCTTTTATTAGTTCAGCAACCGCGCAATGTACTGCGTTCAATGCGATATGCGATAGTATGCTATCGTTTTCATTCAAACATTGACGTTAATCCGCGCGTATCGATAGTGTTGTCCAACATACTATAAGTTATCGATTTCAATAATTAGCTATGTGATAATTTTATCATATAAATAAATATTTTTAACACTTTTAATTTAGCAATCGTTTTATATAGTTATATTAACAATATTTAAATAGGTATTTAAAAATCAATTATTCTGGTATACATTACCTACTTAATTTATCTTGTATATCTATAGTACATTCTTGTATATTTTTCGTGTGATGACGGAGTAAAAATACAATTCACTACTCCCTATCTTGCCCGTGGATGTCGTAAAAGACGACCATGGGATATAATATGCGCATAACATCTGTGCAAGAGAGGGCAAACTTGAAATGAAACCCTATACCAACATGTCTGACCAGCATGGTATAGTAGGTCAAATTCTCTCCCATTGTGGAGGAGGCCCGAGCTCAACAGTGGGACGTATGTGGGCTGCGATGATGATGATGATGATGATGATGATGATGATCTATAGTACAAACTTCATAGTGCTCATTAGCACTCTTTAGCAATTAATAAAAGAGAAATAACAAAATAATAGTAATAAAATATCTATCGGAAATATATCGGAGTATACGTTATCCTCACGGTCACTCATTGTGGGCATTAACAGGGATCCGGTAGACCTTAGTATGGTACTAAGGAAATCTAATTATACAGCAACGTTCAAACACAATGGAAATTATCATTATCCGCTCACTATAAAACAATACACAGTACAGTTCCTGGGCTAGTGTTGCCTCTACCGCGAGCACTGCGAGAGTGGTGCAAATACTTTTTTTCTTTTTTTTTTTTTTTTTGTGTGTGACTTAGTTGTTAGCCTCAGATGGCTGTGACAACTTTACCCGGACTGGTGGGTGGACTTGTTGTTAACGATCCGTACAAACGACGGATGCGACAAATATTTATTTTAATAAAATTATCTTTGGTCTTTGGTCTTATATGGTCTTATTCCGTCACCACACGGATAATGTTAGTACATTTTTGTTTACAATAAACAAAAATGTACTAACAAGTAGCAGTATATCAAAAAAATTAAATAACTGTTTTGTTTTTTAAGTTAAATAATAACACCAATAAAAATAAACCGAATTCCAATAAACAATAATATTTTAACATATTTTAAGAATGATATCTGATGCTTACGCGAGCATTACACATTGTAAATAAAACTACTTATACGAATTATATCGCGTTTGTATTTGATTTAGGATTGCCCGACGTTTCGAATACTTTACAGCATTCATGGTCACGGGTGGTCTAAGATGTCTGACGTCCAAACAAGTCAACGTTATTACAGACGTCCATGGCCCCGTCGCAGAGATCGTGTGAAACCACCCACAGTTGAGCGCCTCCCTGCAGTACTACCTTATGTGAAAGGAGTCACTGACAAGATTGGCTTCATCCTGAAACGGGCTTCCATAAAAACTTATTTTAAGCCACTCAAGAGGATTAGTCAATTCTTACCACCTGTCAAGTGCCAGATCCCTCAAAAAGATGCAGGCGTTTATAAACTAGACTGTGACTATGGTCTCTCTTTAATACATTTTAATTGTATCTTGTGTACTGGTGTGTACCATACATGGGAACAATATAATATACAAATCGCTACTCTCTTACGTAATTAAGCACTTAAATTTTCTGTCACCTATACAGAGTGTAGTGAGGAGTATTTTATTTGCATGATTTTACTGTTAAATTACTGACTTGTATTACAAATAACTTCAACACATCACACGTGCTTAATTTAAAGACATTGTCAGCGCACCGAAGACCAGCTGAGCCCGGACGGGAGTGAGGGAAGGCGTGGTTGGAGGGGGAGAGGGCCGCGCGAGCTAGCAGCCGCGCGCTCGGCCCGAGACACTGGACGACGAGATCACGCACGTCATACGGGCACTTCGCACAAATTAGATTCGATATTATTTGCTGGAATATTATACCTTTTTATACAGTCCACTGGTCTATCATTGACGTCCCGTTAGGGCCTACACATTGATCCCCCTCCAACCACGCCTTCTCTCACTCCCGTCCGGGCTCAGCTGGTCTTCGGTGCGCCGACAAACATTAATATTTTTGTTTCGATAAAACAGGCTAAATAAATATCGTGTATTATATCGACCATGGCAAGCACTAGCGTACATGTGCTTTTTTATATGTGAGTATACGTTGCCTACAGAACTTAGTTATAGTTTGTGTACCAACTGCAGCTTCGAGATTGATGTGTGTATGTTATGTTAGTGTGTGAAATTGTTGTAAGCATAGACCTTGCATATGTGTTAACATCAGCGGGAGGGGGAAATTCAGCCACGCTGGTTTTCGAACAAAATCAGCTGAATGGCCTTTCTAAAGTATTAATATTTCTGTGATATTAATAATAATGTCAAATCGCTATGCATCTCATTCTTTTAATGAATCCTTAGACAGTTTTAGGACTGATACGGGCAAGTAAATAATGCCGACAAAATGTATTTTTAACCTGTCACCATTACGGCGACAAT
Source organism: Lymantria dispar (assembly GCA_032191425.1). Lineage (NCBI taxonomy): Eukaryota > Metazoa > Arthropoda > Insecta > Lepidoptera > Erebidae > Lymantria > Lymantria dispar. The sequence continues at coordinate 2,917,645 of CM063447.1, forward strand.
ATTTTTGGGCGGGACTCCCCCGTGGGACCTGGAAGCGGCAATGCTCGCCGGTTTGTATCGGCGGGTGTCGGGGGTGCGAGCGGAAGGCGGTGTGGTCTCGTTGAGTAAGCTCACTGCCTGGCGCCTCGACGCCCGCTGAGACGTCATTGCCCGTTGGGCAGTCCGGCTGGAGAGGCCTCGGTTTAGGGTGCGAATCGTGGAGGCCTTCCGGCCGGTGCTGATGCAGTGGTTAGAACGGCGGCACGGGGTGCTCTCCTTCCGACTGGTGCAGGTGTTGACGGGGCATGGATGCTTCGCCAAATACCTGCACAAGGTCGTTAGGAGGGAGAGTACACCGTCCTGTCACCATTGCGATTGTGACGAGGACACTGCGCGACATACGCTCGAGGTATGTGACGCTTGGGCAGAGCAGCACTGTGAACTGATCGCAATCATCGGTGCCGACCTGACGCTGCTGACTATCGCCAGGGCGATGCTCGGCAGCGTCAGGAACTGGGACGCGGTCGCAGCCTTCTGCGAAGCAGTAATCTCGCGGAAAGACGCGGCGGATCGCCTGCGCGAGGAGCGCAGCCTCGATGGGGCGACCTGTCGCCGGCGATTGGAGCGGCGTAGGCGCGAGTACCTACGCCTCATACGCCCTAGCCGTGGCCGCAGGTGAGATGACCGGGGAATTAGTCCGTCACCCGCCCCGAGAGGCTGACCGCGTGAGGAAAGACCGACAGACCGATGGTCGATGGGAGGGGACCGCAAAAAAAAAAAAGGTCGACAATATTTATTTCATCATTCAATGCAGCTCATATACGTCCCACTATTGGGCTCGAGCCTCCTCCACAATAGGAGAGAAATTGACCTTACGATACCATTGTTCAGGCTTTGTAACGACACTTTTAATGTATATTTATTTATTTATTATTATTATTATTCTATTTTAATTGAAGTTCCTTAACAATTTAACCAAATTAGTATATTGTATTGCTGCAATGTTTACATCAGGCGTTTATTATATTAATATTACAAATATTAATTACAAAATTCTTAAAAGCTTTAAATACCACTAAGTCGGCCGGACCTGACCGTATACCTGCAATTTTCCTAATCAATACTGCCGATACCCTCTCAATACCCGTAAAATTAATTTTAGATAAGTCTTTAAAGACTTATACTGTTCCACTTATTTGGAAGACTGCATTTATAAGTCCTATTCATAAGAAAGGCTCTAAATCTGAGGTCACTAATTACAGACCGGTATCCAAGCTTTGTATATTGGCCAAGGTTTTTGAAAGTTTAAAGTCGCCTTAAAAAATAGTTTTAGTTTATCGCAGCATGGTTTTCTTAGAGGGCGGTCCACCACATCGAATCTTTTAGAACTCGATGAATTTATATCAGATGCTATGAGTAGAGGGAAGTAGGTGGATGTCGTTTACACGGATTACAGCAAATGTTTTGATAAAATTGATCACAACGAGCTAATATCAAAATTACAACTCATTGGTATAAGGGGTGACTTGTTGAGATGGCTTACATCGTATTTAGCTAACCGGTCCCAAGCAGTTGTGATTAATAATTACATATCTAGTTGGGTGCCCGTGCCTAGTGGTGTCCCCCAAGACTCTATTTTGGGACCGCTTTTGTTCCTAATCTATGTGAACGATATTGACATATGCTTCCGATTTTCAAGGGTCCTATGCTTTGCAGATGACATGAAAATATTTAAAGCCATTTCTTCATCATCAGATGCGCTCTCACTACAAGATGATCTAAATAGATTAAGTGAATACTGCACGGCCAATAAGCTCTTTCTGAATCCTTCCAAATGCTCAGTGGTGACCTATAGCAGAAAAATTAACATTATATCCACAAATTATAATCTACAAGGACAAGAGATTAACAGAGTATTCACTATTCGAGATCTAGGAATAATACATGACTCTAAACTACTTTTTCAGGAACATATAGATTCTATAATTGCAAAGGCTGCACAAATGTTGGGGTTTGTTATGCGAATATCAGCGGATATGAATAATATAAAAACTTTAAAAATACTCTACTGTACGTTCGTGCGATCTGTACTTGAATACAATAGTCAAGTCTGGAGCCCGAGATACAATACTTATATTTCTCGTATTGAAAATATTCAGCGTAAATTCATAAAATTTTTATGTTACAAAGCCAAACTTAGTTATAATTCTGAGAAATATTTAGAGACATGTGCTAAATTTCATTTATTGCCATTGGTCATACGTCGTCAAATAGCTGATACTGTATATTTGTTAAACATAATTTCAGGTAAGATTGACAGTCCCAATCTTCTTTCTAAAATTGAATTTAATATACCAACATAATCTGTTAGACACTATACACCAATCCATCTTCCACCAGCGCCCACCAATTATCGTCAAAATGCATTTCTGTGGCGAGCGGGCAACTATTTGAATCATCAAACTAAAACATTAAACTTTGACCTATTTGTAACTAAGGTGGAACCGATAAGACGGATGCTTAGTTTGGAATTTTAAAAAAATATGTTTAATGTTACTTTCCCATTTTTCTTTATTTTTTGTTAACTTTTTTTTGCCTATTATCTTTATAATCAGGTCACTTGTTTTTGTATTGCTGCATAAGCGTGGAGACCTATTATTAGCTTTTAGTTTTTATTTGTTCAATTTACAATGTTCTTATTAGCTGTTGGTCTTCCTAATAAAACAAAACAATATGGTCAATGTCCGCTACATTTTGAATTAGTCCATTGAAAAGTTACATTTGGAGTTGCGTTTTTTAGAGGATGCAATTTTATTTTTTTGATATGTAGGGGGGTCAGTATAAAGCTAAAACCAAGTTTGTGGGGTCGCCACCCTTGTCCCACGGCCGCCATCTTGAAAATAGGGGTTGAAATGGTTTTTACGATATATCGCTTAAACTATTTATCTGATAAAAAAATTTGTTAACATTTTTTGTTGAAAATTAAATTCTCTTCAACTTTAGTCTAGTAACTTTTTATCGTAGTACTATAAATAAAAAAGTTATAAGTGAAAATGTTCAGAAATTCGAGAAATAAATTATATTTTTCGATATAACTTCTATTTATCATTTTACGAAAAAATTATATCAGACCATTTTTGTAGATCGTTTTTTTAGGAACAGCTTTTATAAGCAATATTTTTTCATTAAGTTAATAGCTAAGGTTTTACAGCGCTCCGAAGCGAGTACTATTTTTCAGTACTCTTAACTATACATATATTATACGTGTGTACTAATAATGTATCATCAGTTATTGGTATTTTTTTTTATTTTGTTATTATAATTTTTCTTTTTATTTAGTATCGTAAAAACCATTTCAACCCCTATTTTTAAGATGGCGGCCGTGGGACAAGGTTGGCGACCCCACAAACTTAGTTTTAGCTTTACACTGACTCCCCCTACACATCAAAAAAATTAATTGCGTCCTCTAAAAAACGCAAGGTAAGGCCTAAAAAATGTAACATTTCAATGGACTAAATATCACTCACTCTCTGTGTCTACCTCGCTGAACAAAGTTGTAAAAAGTTAAGCTGTGCAATTCTTTTCCTTCACCAACGACCTAATCGGGCTTATATTAATAAAGCTTTATATTAATAAAGCCCCATCGTTTACAACCGTGCTGGTCCGACAGGTTGATATACAGTTTTATTTCGAGTTTTCCTTGTCTTGCATGATGATGTTAAATACCTATTATATCCCTTAGTTGTCTTTTACGACATCCCCGGGCAAGATAGTCACCACACGGAATACGGTATTTATTTATCTGAGGAAAAAAGATGTTTTAGAAACTTAATTCAAAAACATGTATTTTTCAAATTTCTTTTCATCAATGTAATCTTTATCCATATGGTGACAGAGTAATAATACGATTCACCATTCCCTATCTTACCCACGGATGTTGTAAAAGACGACTGAAGCATATAATATGTATATTAGGACTAATCCCACCACACATTCCCACCATTGCAACTCCTGTAAGCCAGGATTCACAATAGTCTTCATAAATCACACCGAGGTTTGACCTTCAGGCAATCCCGGAAAATTATTTTAATTGCCTTAGGACCCGCCACAATTTTAATTAGGAAAGTTAAACAGGAGGTGTCGGAAGAGATTGATTCCACTTTCCTCCTACGCAATGAGGGAGACATGAAGCAAAATGGACTAGTTAGTAAATAAATAAGATAATATAACTATAAATGTTTATACAATATAAGCGCAGCTACACAGCAACCAGGGATATGGTGTGAACTTTACGGGGCCTTTATGTGAGCCTTAAGATTGATTACTATAAACCAACTATATGGCAGAAACGACTGAACGCACGGAAGTTTTCACGTGTTGCTACAAGGTTCATGTAGTATACTACTCCAGAGGTCACTCGGAAATTGTTTAACATATGGTCGCGCTCGTTACGCCAGAGATCGCACTCACAGATAATGTGGTGTGCTGATTGTTCATACTGGTGGCCAAATGTGGAACATTGATATAATGGTAAGGATACGAGATTAAAAGAAAATAACTTGCTTTTGAAATTGCCATGGCCAGTTAGGAATTGGGCTACACAATGATCAATCTCAAGCAACACTTTCTCGTTCTCCCAAGTTCTTTAACATCCGTCGTGCAAATAGACCAAGTAAACTCTCATACCAGTTTCTTAAGCTTATGGAGCGGAGAAAGAAAATAACGGTGCAGTTTTCGGCTGACTGATCCACAGATAGGCAGCTAAATAGGCAAATCTCAAACTCTGTGCGACGCGACTTTCGTCGATTCAATACCCGAAGAGGCAATAGAGCGGAACCATAGCTCAACGGTGTGTATGTGTGTACGATGTGCACACATACACACACAAGTGTGTACGGTCAGCGCACCCGCCCCGCCCGGCTCCGTCCGAGGCAATAGAAGGGCCCGCACGGCCCCGTAACCCACCCGATAACACGTCGCCTTCGTCGTTGGGGCGACCACTGGTGCAGAGTTCCTTGAATTTAGTGGTCGGCCCGACGGAATACTCCGAGGGAGTACCCTCTCCCATCGACGTCTCCTTCCCGGGACGTCGGTCGCCGTCGCGAGGTTAGCCTCTCCGCGGGTGACGGACTAAACTCCCCAGTCCGGTCACCCGCACCCGTACCTCTGCTAGGGCGGCACCAGACGCAATAACTTACCCTTAGTGCAGTATCGGTATTATTTTTTATGTTCTGTAATGCAAATTATTATTCTTTTTATTATGTGGATTAAATAAAGTGCTTCTGAACATTATACGTCGTAATTTTTCGAAATCCAGCATCACGCCGGTAACTCGTTTACTATTCGGTATCCGGCGGGATTTAATAATTAAACCGGAAGAGCTGAAATCTCCCCGTCTCACACTTTTCTGCAACTGAATCGGTTTTTCGATCTCTTATCCCGGATGCAGAGCAACATAGTAGTGTTTCTATACAAACTCTTCACTTGATACACTTCAATGTATCTGTAGTCTATTTGGCACCATTGAAATAATGGCAGCACTGCCCAAGTTTCAAGGGAATCCCAGACTTTCTCATAGTCTACAAAAGCTAGACCCAGAGGCGAATTTTACTCCTCGGTCTTCTGTATAATCTGGCATAGTGTTTGGATGCGGTCTATGGTACAATAAACTTTTTAGAATCGGGCTTGTTCTGGCGGTAGAAGTCGTTGAGCCTACACGCGAACCAGTTCGTAATGACTCAAGAGTAAGATGGGTTTGTATTTCTTTAAGAGCGTTTTTTGGCCCTCTTGAAAAATAGCACCAATTCTCTCCTGATTCACGACTCAGGAATGTCGTCCGCGAGACCAACATAATTGAACAGCTTATGAAGGGCTTTTAACATCGGTTTTCCACCTGCTCTCAGGACCTCTGTGGTATTTTCGCCACCTTCCGGTGCCCTACCGTTATTTAATTATTTTAGAGCTATCTTGATCTCGTATGAGCTGATGTTTTATATGTAGTGCCGAGCTAGCTTGGATTTGGGGTCTGAGACCGAAATTTATACAACTGCCCATAGAACTTTTCGATATACCCCAAGATCTCACACTCTGAGATCAAATAACAGTGCTGTCGTGTGTTTTCAGCTTTAATTTTTATATTTGATTCTGCTCAATATACAAATCTCTTTATTTTTTGGCTCTGTCTAAGGTAACAGCGGCAGAACGTGTTGCCGTAAAGGAATTCTTACCAGGCACAATTTGCCGCTTCCTATCATCATCATTATCTTGTTCTTATCCCAATTACCTACTTGGGGTCGACGCAATATGTCATCTTTTCCACACGGTCCTATCAGACGTCATCTCTGAAGTCACTCCCAGGCTATCCATGTCATGCCTCACGCAGTCCATCCATCTTTTCCTCGGTCTTCTTTTATCCCTAAAGCCTTCAATATTCATACCCAAAACTTTTCTAACAACATTACTTTCATCCCTCCTCATCATATGTGCATACCATGTCAGCCGTTCACTCTTTAACTTTGCCGTCACTGGCGCAACTTTCAAACTGCCTCTAATGTGTTCATTTCTTACTTTATCCATTCTCGTCACACCACACATCCATCTCAACATTCGCATCTTCGCTACATGCAGGCGTCTCTCATCTGTCGCTTTTGTCGTCCAACATGCTGATCTATACAGTATTGCCGCAAATTTATTACATATTTATTTGTCGCTTCCTATCGTTATATACAAATCTCGTGCGAACACTTTAGTCACGGTTTTGCACTATATAGTGCTTTTGAATACGGTGTTTTCAAATTCAAATTCAAATACTTTATTATGCATAAACCCCGCGGGGGCACTTACATATGGTCACTTTTTTACATTTTTACCTTACACTACTACCGGATCGGAACGCGACCGTACTGAGAAGATCCGGCAAGAAACTCAGTGGGCTTGTCTTCTTTTTTATTAATTTACTATTTTTTTTTTTAATAAGATAATATACAACAACATGTCTATTAATAGCTCCAGTGTGATGCCTTTCGAATCATCATACAATACAGTTATTAAATATAACGAAAAAGTACCATGGCTGGACCAGATCCCGCAAGCGGCACCCGATCACGAGTTAACCACTAGAGCAGCCATCACTCCCCTCAACCACAATGGAGGGAAGGGAGTGACCCGCTCCTCGTAGCTACCGCAAGCAGACCCTTCAGTGAGCATGACCAATACCATGGGCCACAAACATAAAACACAGATTAAACAACAAATTCGTTTGGCAAAACACGCTACGCTTTACAATTATATTAACAGCAACAGAATAAACATGTATGTAACACCTTTTGAAATAATGAGAAAATGCCAGAATGAGGAGCTGCTCATAACCAGTCTGTATTATCATCAAGATAATCCGAGATTTTATAATAACCTTTTCTACAAAATCTACTCTTGATTGCTTTTTTAAACTTTTTAACTGGCATATCTCGAATATTAATAGGTAATTTGTTGTAGAAGCGTATACATTGCCCCATGAAGGATCTGTTAACTCGTTGAAGACGAGTACTGTGTACAACTAATTTATCCTTATTCCGAGTATTTACATGATGAATGTCACTATATTTTTCAAAGTTACCGATATTTTTCTTTACATAAAATACATTTTCGTATATATATTGAGATATAACAGTCAGAATATTTATCTCTTTAAATTTCTCTCTTAGTGATACTCTTGGGCCTAAATTATATATCGCGCGGACCGCCCTTTTTTGTAGAATAAAAATTCTATTCAATTCCGCGGAGCAGCCCCAAAGTAATATGCCGTATGACATGAGACTATGAAAGTATGCGAAATAAACTATTCTGGCTGTTTCAACATCGGTTAATGCGCGAATTTTTTTTACCGCATAAGCCGCTGAGCTGAGCCTATTTGACAGTTTCTCAATATGAGGCCCCCATTGGAGTCTATTATCTATAGTGATGCCTAAAAAGGTGGTTGATTCCACAAGGTCCAGAGCCACCCCATTCATTTGAACATTGGTTTCCACTTGTCTCACATTGGGAGTAGTAAATTTAATACATTTAGTTTTTGTCTCATTTAGAACTAAATTATTAGAATGAAACCAATGAACAACGTTAGACAGTGCATTGTTCACATCGTCATAGTTGAGCATTTGTCGCTTAATCTTAAACAGTAAAGAGGTATCTATCATCTGCGAACAACACAATGTTTTGATTGTCCCCTACATAATAGGGTAAGTCATTGATATATACAAGGAACAGAAATGGCCCCAGTATTGACCCTTGCGGAACGCCCATTTTGATAACAGAACCAGATGATCGTGCACCGTTAACATCGACTCTCTGAATTCTGTTGCTTAGGTAGGAAATTATAAGTTCCAGAGCGTTTTTCCTGATCCCATAGTGGTGTAATTTCTTGATGAGAGTTTCGTGGTTTACGCAATCAAATGCCTTAGATAAATCGCAAAAGATGCCCAAAGCCTCGTGCGATTCCTCCCAGGCTGAAAAAATGTTTTTTAATAATTCTACACCCGCATCAATAGTAGAGCAATTCTTAGTAAAACCAAATTGATTTTTATGAAAAATACCATGGTTGTTAAAATAACTCAACATCTGAACAAGTATAATTTTCTCAAATACTTTACTAAGTGTAGGTAGTATGGATATCGGTCGAAAATTATTAACATCTGACATACTACCCGATTTAAACAAAGGAATTACTCTACTCATTTTCATGAGCTCAGGAAACACACCTCGAGCAACACAACCATTAAACACAGAAGTCAAGTGGGGGGCAATAATATTAATTATATAATTAACTGTCTTTACTGATAAACCCCACAGATCAACTGTTTTTTTAATATTAAGGGATTTAAAAGAGCGTAAAATATCTTTCACAGTGACATCTGAAAATTCAAAGGTTATGTCGCATTTTACAATACATTGCTTAAGGAGCGATTCAGCTATAATAGGAGATGACACTAATGATTTTGTAATCAGTACAGGCACATTTGTGAAATGGGTTTCAAATTCAGCCGCCACTTCTTTATCTACTTTCACATTCTTATCACCTATCTTTAAACTAAAGTCTTTCTTGCGTGCAGTATTCCTACCAGTTTCACTATTTATCACATTCCAAGTCATTTTAATTATATCACCTGATTTTTTAATTTTATTTCTCAGATAAATAGATTTTGCACAGGAACAGGCACGTTTAAATATTTTGGAATAGTTCTTTACATATTCCAAAAATACTGGATAATGGTTATAAGATTTTTCATGATAAAGATCATATAACCTTTTTCTGCTTTTGTAAATACCAGGAGTAGCCCATTCACTAAAACCAGCAGGAACCCCAAAAGTCAATATTTTGGGTTTGAATATTTTATTAAATTCAGTATTGATTATGTGAGATAGAGATGTATATAACTCATCTGGGTTGTCATGAATAGGCAACAGCGGCACTCTCATACTCAGGTTGTCTCTAAAGTTTTCTAAACGGCTGACATTCATAGGAATAAAGGTAACACTTTCTCGTTGAATCCTATTAGTTCGAGGCAGTACAACAAGTTGTCCACAGTGATCCGAATCCAGTGTGTTTAAGATGTATTTACTAATTGGCTTAGCATTTATAAAGACATTATCTATACAAGTTACACTCCCAGCAGTTATCCTAGTAGGTTCCAAGAAAGCATTATACAAATTATAAGATTTCATCAAAGTTATAAATTTTTGTGTAATATTATTTTTTTCCAATAAGTTTATATTAAAATCACCACAGATCACAAGAGTTTTATTACTAGCAGAGATTTTGAACACAATATCCTCCAACTGTCTCTCAAAATCATCATATGGTGAACATGGAGGTTTGTATACGCACACAACTATGAACTGCTCAGACTCAATACAGGCAATTTCAATAACACGTTCAATAGAGAGCCTCACAATATCATTTCTTTCCTTAAATTTCATCATTTTGTTTAAAATTATTAACGAGCCACCTCGTATCATGCTGACTCTATTGAACGAGCTAACAACCTGGTGATTAGGAAAATTGAACAATAATTGATTATCTTTGAGCCAGTGTTCAGTAACGCAGAGGATATCTACCTGGTAATCATTCAAGAACAATTCAATTTCCAAATCTTTACCTAACATTCCCTGAATATTCTGATGTACCAGGTTGATTGATTTATAATTATTCTTAACACTTAAAATACTTAGGCAAGAGGAATTCTCTGTTGTCTTAATATCTAATTTAAATTAGTTTGTGAATTAATGTCACTATTTACATTAGTGTAAATGTCATTATTTAAATGAATAATGTCAATACATTGCCCAAAAGAGGCAACTTTGTTAGCCAAGTTCATGGCTGATGTAAAAAAAAAATAAGATAGCGAATCAGCTAATAGTTTTTTATAATATCTAGCAAGATTAGAACTATCTTTTGTCAAAAAAGTTTTTTTCTTAACATAATTGTTAATGTCAATTACATGCATCATGTTACTAGTAATATAATTGGATGCAGTTTTGACATTATGCAACGTTAAATTTAAATTATAAATGGATTCATTTTCCATTTGTGTTAAACAAGTTCTGTACGGAAATGTGAACATTACAATTTTGTCTACATTTAATCTACATAGTTTTTCATTATATTCTAGCAATTGCCTTTTGGTCACATTTCGTGCATTACCAATGAAAATTATTAACATACTACTAGAACAATAATTATAATCTAATATTTTTTGCATTATATTGTGGTATGACAAACCCGGCAAACAGTAATTAACAACTGCATGTCCTTTATCTGACAGCAGGACCCCCATATTTTTGCCAATTTCATCACTAAACATAACAATCTTATTTTTAGCTTTTATATTTAAAGGTTTAGGAGTAGGTAAAGGTGTGGTGTGTATTGAATTGTCAAATGTCGCGTCACACAGTCTTGTAGATTGCCGTATTTTTGTTGCTGCTGCCTATATTTGGACCAATTAACTGAAGACTGTCAGCATTATTTAATTTCTCCGCTCCATGAGTTTCAAAGTATTGTCTGAAGGTTTTCTTGGTTTATTTATGCGATGGACCTTGGCAAATATCGACCCGATCGCGTGGTCAGTTTCCACAAACCTGTTGCTCCTATCCCTCGAGGATCTGTACTCTTCCAAGCATCATAAAGATTATGTAGTTCGAGCTGAAAATTTTAAAGGGTTCTGCTATGGGACAGATGTAGGTCGAAGTGTAACTGTAGATTTTATCTAGCGACATAGCTCGACTTTCGTACGCAGATTCATTTGTACCTCGCACCATCTGGAGATGTTTTAATTCTACTGATCCCAGAGACATCAATACTTATTGTTTGTCCGAGAAGATAAATGATATCTTATTTTTAGTTGTATAACCATTAAAAGGAGAACTTTTATGATGGTTTGATATTTATTACCATGATGCTGTTGCGACTTCCACTATTTTTCTTAGCTCAAAATATTTATATCATTTTTTATTATGTTGCAAGCTTCTCAAAAGAAATGTTCTGCATTTCTATTTGTACAGTTTGTACAATACAAAGATGTGACGTCCCGATGTGATGTTTGTCTCATAGCAAAAGTATACATACCTTTCAAAATTGCACATTATGCTAATATTAACACAAATGCTTACAAAATGGAAAACAAGGAAATAAACTGTTAGTTACCAATTTAGTAACGGTACCTATCTTACTATATATACATAAAATTGTGAGATAAAGTATGTTTATTCGTATTAGTTTTAACCCATAACTAGAAAGAAAGAAAGAAGAAAGAAAATAAGATTTATTGAATACTATAGTTCCATTTAGTTTATAATGTACATAAAATGGTATAATTTTTTACAAAAAATATTGATAAATAAAATAATTTTAGTATTTAAAATTAGGTCTTTACCTATGAAATTGCCGTTATGTATGAAAAAAATTAAACTATTTTTTTTCATGTATTTTTTATTTGTATTAATCGAAGTAATCACCCATGCAATCAATGCATCTTTGCCAACGCAGCGGCAGTTTATTGATGCCCTTCTTAAGGAAATCAGCTGAACGGGAGGCAACAAATTCTTCAAAGGCATTTTGTACTGCCTCTCGAGTATTGAATTTCTTTCCCGCCAAGAAATTATCCAAATTCTGGAAAAAGAAGTAGTCTATAGGCGCAAGGTCTGGTGAGTATGGCGGATGACGGAGAGCTTCCAACCCCAGTTCTTGCAACATGGAGACCGTCTGCTGTGCAGTATGAGGTCGCGCATTGTCGTACAGAAGCAGCGGAGACGAGCGATTGACCAATGCTGGTTGGAGATGTGCCAGCTTCTCCATCATTGTGTTCAGTTCTTCACAGTACACATCTGCAGTAATGTTTACCCCGTTTAGTAAGAAGCTGTGATGAATCACACCGGCGCTAGACCACCAAACAGTGACCATCATTTTTCTAGGGGTAAGTTTTCGTTTAGGGCATCGTTTAGGTGCTGAACCAGGATCCAACCAACTTGCTGAGCGCTTGCGGTTATCAAACAGAATCCATGTTTATCGCAAGTAACAATGCGTTTCAAAATTCCTTCATTTGTATGTCTGTTGAGCAATGCAAGGCATGTCTCAACGCGTACTTCGCACTGGCGATCATTGACTTCGTGGGGCACCCATTTGTCAAGCTTTCTTACCTTGCCAATTTGACGCAAATGGACCAATATTGTTTTAACGCTAACGTCGAAAGCTGCTGCTAATTCAGCCGTAGGTTGTGTATCATCGGCTTCCACAATCGCCTTTAATTCGTCATTGTCGACCAAAGTCTTCGGACGACCGCGAGGTTCATTTTTCAGTTCGAAATTTCCAGAACGGAAGCGAGCAAACCAATAACAGGCGGTGCGTTGGTTTGTAGTGTTAGCTCCATAAACGTCGTTGATGTTGCGTGCCGCGTTGCTGCCACGACGATACTTATATTCCATAATTATTCGAATTTTTAACGTATCCGTGATGACGAAAAAGATTGAAATGCGATGAAAACGTAACACTAATCAATAAAAAAATGACTAGTTTTGGTAAATGTTTTCCATGTTTTAAAATAAAATTAATTTGAAATTAGAATTCTTAGCCAAACAAAAATTATTTTGATTTGAAATGGCCAGTACTGCAGAACGGCAATTACATAGGTAAAGACCTATTATAACAATCGAAATTCCAGGTATTAATGTCTAAAAGGCAACAGCTCAGCATATGCTACATAAACTTGCAGCTCTGATTTTCAGCTGTAGATTAGTTAAATCTAAGTTACAGGTCACAAGAAATGCAAATACAGAAGAGTTACAATTAATAGATTCATAAATTATTCACAATTGTAAATAGTCATATTAGTAACAATAATAGCATTTAAATGAAACCCACAATGTATGTAATCATCTGTTTAAAAAATCTGGAATGATCAGAAGAACACAGAGTAAAATACCAAAAAGCATACACTTTAGTTTAAAGTAGTAAAAAAAGGAATTATGTAGGTATCTAAAAAGATATAATTCATTGAATAATTTATTGTTATTAAAAGATGTCAAAATAATTAATATAGCATTAAAATTAATTTGATAATTCAAATATAAAATAATAATAATGAAGCAACACTGTTGGTTATTGTTTATTTATTGACATTCTATATTTAAAACAAGTGTATATACAAAAGAGTCTATACAAGTAACTCAGATAGAAACCTTTTTAACACTCCTCCTTAAATGAGTTACTAGTACCAGTCCAACTCCTCCTCAAACTTGCATTCCTTTCAAACACCTCTCATGCTTCTCCTTGCTAAGTCCTTTTGTCAATACATCTGCAGGCATCTCATTCGAAGGCAAATAACTTAGCTTTACCTTGCCCATTTGTACCATTTCCCGAATATAGTGATGCCTCACATCTATATGTTTAGTTCGCCGGTGATGCATGGCATTCTCAGCAATTTGAATCGCAGATTGGCTATCACTGAATAGTTCCATGACTTCATTTTTCCCAGTCAGCTCAGCCAGAAATGCATTCAAGAAAACTGATTCTCTACATCCCTCCGAAAGAGCCACATATTCAGCTTCTGCACTTGAGAGTGCTACTGTCATTTGCTTGCGACTTTCCCATGATACCGGCCATCCTGCGAATGTGAATACAAAACCAGTGTATGATTTTCTGTCACACACATCTCCTGCATGATCGGCATCGACATAGCCAACAAGCTTATTCCCGGTCTTTTTGAATATTAGCCCGAGTTCTTTGGTTCCATTTAAATATCTCATCACACGTTTTGCAGCTGTCCAATGTGTTTGATCAAAGCAACTGTTAAATTGGCTTAAGTAGCTAACTGCGTATGCGATATCCGGTCTTGAACAAACAGCTAGGTACATCAGCGAACCAATTAACTCTCTATAGGGCAGTTCACTTAGTGAATTGTAATTATCATCCTGTGGTTTCACAAGCTTCATTCCACTTTCAATTGGAGTCTTCACACTCTTACAGTGACTCATACCAAATTTCTTTAGTATCATATCAAGATACTCAGTTTGATTAAGTCAAATGCAATTCTCCTGCTGTTGAATTTTCATACCCAGAAAGACATCAACTTCACCTAAATCTTTTACTTCAAACTTCTCTTGAAGTGCCCATTTCATTGACATTCTTTCTTTTTCATTATTCCAAAATAAAAGAATATCGTCCACATAAATTGCAATAAACATTATAGAGTTCTGTTTCCTTCTCATATAGACACAGGGTTCAGTTTCACATCTTTTGAAACCCATATCCAGCAAAACTTTGTTTAGTCTATCATACCATGCTCGTGGAGCCTGTTTTAATCCATACAGAGCTTTCTTTAGTAGACAGACTTGTCCCTCTTTACCTTGTTCTTCAAAGCCTTTAGGTTGTTTCATATAAACCCTCTCTTTTAATTCTCCATTCAAGAATGCGGTAACAACATCCATCTGATCTACTTTCAAATCGTTCTCTACAGCTAGGGCTAAAAGAAGTCTCAGAGTACTGTGACGAATTACGGGTGCAAAAGTTTCGTTATAGTTCAACCCTTTTATTTGCGTAAATCCTCTGGCTACGAGTCTCGCCTTATACCTTATCTTCCCCGCCTCCTTTTTTATTCTGAATAACCATTTAGAATCCACGAAGTTGCCACTGTGATTTTCCACTAACTCCCAGGTTTGATTTTTCTTCAAGACATCAAGCTCTTCTTGAATAGCTCTCTGCCATTTGTCTCTATCAGTTCTGGACAAAGCTTCTTCAATCATTAGAGGATCATCCTGAATGTTTTCTTCTGCATAAAAAAGAGTATAATCATCGAAATTTTAGCCTTCTTTTCTCTAAGGGGATATCGTCTTTCAGATACGTCAGTAGCAGTTTCCAATCTGGATACAGAACCATCACTATTCTGTATATGTGTTTCTGGAATGACCAATTCTTCATTAGGCAGCCCCTCCTCGACTGTGTTTTGCACATGTTGCTGTTTACCAACGTCTTCACAGTCAAAAAATTCATCAGTTCCTCGCTGTGCTTTATCTTGTTCCACTTGATGAGCTTCACTAAGGACATTTTCTTCTAGAATCAATAGAGGTGTCACATAGCTATCATCTATTGGTATCACTATGCCATCCATGTCGTCGACGTGGGTTCTAATTTGATTTTCAAAGAATATAACATCTTTTGCTTTATACAATTTATGCGTAATTGGATCTATAAGTCTATAGCCTTTTGTTGTTTCGCAATAGCCGACAAACAGCAGCTCTTTTGTCTTTGAATCAAATTTCCTTCGTTTTTGTTTCGGAATATGCATGAACGCCCGGCAACCAAAAACCTTTAAATAACTTAAATCAATTTTTCTATTAGACCATGCTTCTTCGGGTGTCATACCTTTAACCGCACGTGTAGGACATCTATTTTTTAAATAAACTGATGTGCTCACTGCCTCAGCCCAGTACTTTTTGTCAAGTTTCTCTTCTTCAAGCATGCTTCTAGCTCGTTCCACAATTGAACGATTTGCTCTTTCACTTACTCCATTCTGTTGCAGTGTATATTCTACAGTTAACTGGTGAATAATACCATTATTGCGCAAAAAATTACTCATACGTTTATTAACATACTCGGTACCATTGACAGTACGAATTGCCTTCAACTTTTTGCCTGTTTGATTTTCAACAAAAGTTTTAAATTCAACCAACTTCGAAAAAACTTCACTTTTGTTTTGAAAAAAATATACAAAAGTATTTCTCGACTTGTCGTCAATAAACGTCAAAAAATATTTATATCCTGAAAATGAAGCAGTTTCCATAGGCTCGCAAACGTCACTATGTACTAATTCAATGAGTTCAGAGGCACGCGCACTCTTCTGTTTAGGAAAAGGTAATGTAGTTTGCTTACCTCTAATGCACGAAACACATTGTACTGAATTCGGATCTTTAAAATATATACCTCTAGCTAATTTGTCTCGTAGTATTTTCATGTTGACGAGTCCTAAATGTCCAAGTCTACGATGACAAAGCTGAGCTGCATCATCAGCGTTTGTTTTCAATGCTGTGAACATGTGAGAATTAGAATTGGGTTTCACTACATAAATCTCTTTTTCTTCCTTACACACTAACTCAACTTTACCTTTCACTTGACAATCATTCGCTTTATACAACTCACAACCTCTTTTAGAAAATACTACCACAAAATTATGCCGCGCTAACATACTTACACTCAATAAATTCGAAGCAAGTTTTGGCACAAACACAGCTCCTTTCACACTAATATTCAACTCATCTGAACTTACATCACCTCGGCCTTCACCTTCCACCCTATTACCATTCGCGTAGGATATTTGGACTGGCTCTTTTAACTTTACAAAATTATCTAGCCATTCTCTTCTATTTGTCATATGAAATGACGCTCCCGAATCCAAAATCCACTCTTGCGAAGGATGTCCATAGGTATGCCGTATGTGTAGTGTGCGCTTGACAGTTATGCTTTTTGGGGCAAAAATGAGCTTTATGTTCTTCCCCGCATACATAGCATTCTATTTTCTTCTTAGCTGTTTTTCTTTTATAGTACGATGTCTCTTTAACATGGTTTTTCTTTGCACTCAAAGCATTCTGTGACGAAGCCCCAGATGTATCACTGGCGTCAATCTGTAGCAATTTTGTTTTAACGTAGTTTGTTGTTAACATTATATTGCTATTCTCAATAGCCATTCTCATCGGCTCGTACTGGTCTCCTAGTCCTTGTAGCATAAGTGCAGCAAGCAGCTCGTCATCTACTTCTTTGCCCATATCAGCTAGTTAATTGGCCAACGACAGCAACTCAGTGACAAACTCGTGGACTACTATACATACAAAGCTTCTGACCAACAAGACGTCCCAAAAGTCGACATCTGTTATTAACTCCCTGATCTTCGAAAGCGGCTTTTAAAGCATCCCAGCTCTCTTTAGCTGTAGTAGCTTTTCTCACGTGCACCAGACAATGTGGTTTCACCATTAAGAGTATCTTTGCACGTACCTTTCTGTCCATCTTAAGACCAGCAGCATCTGATGGTGTCTCTTCTCTGTAGCCCCATAAATCTTCAATTACTAGATAAAGTTCCATCTGAACTTTCCACGTCGCGTAGTTAGTACCGCCGTCAAGTTTTTCAATGCTTGATAGTAATCCTCCAGGGACTGCTCCATGATAATGAGGGACAACGCCATCTCCAACCGTATCACATGGCACGTTTTCCATGTTAATTAATTTTTATTACAATTTTTTTTCGACATCGCTCTGCTATCATGTTGGTTATTGCTTATTTATTGACATTCTATATTTAAAACAAGTGTATATACAAAAGAGTCTATACAAGTAACTCAGATAGAAACCTTTTTAACAAACACATTATCAAGAGGGAGTAAAAAGTACCGAAAGAATTATCCGTAGAAAAAAAAACCACTACAAAATAAGCTAAGAACTAGACTTTTGTAGTGTTACCAATACATTTTAGCTTAGTTTTAAAGGAGTGAAACCCAATTAATTTCCGTATGGTGGTAAATTATTCCAATACTTACAGCCTTATTACAAAACGTAAACTAACTAAAGTACCAGTGATAAACCAGGTATCAAAAAGAATTGGTATTACAAAACGACATTTATCGCTAAATCGTAGATCATCTATAGTCCATAAAATATAGGATGATCTCTGTGACAGTTGTCCCTAGTGCTGTCACGCTTACGATAAAGTCCGTTTTTTATCGATAAAACTCATTATTTTTACAATTGTGATTTTCTATTATAATTAAAATACAATCGATGAAAATCTTTTTGAATTTATTTCAAACAAAAAGTGTTTTTTGACTCTTTTAATTATTCAAAAGGAGTACAATCAAGGTGTAGGTCACTATTATCGTCATCACTGGAGCGTTCCTGCTAGAACATTTATCATTTTTTGCCAAATAGGGACAGTCGTTAGATCAATCAATCACTTACGACTGTTTTATAAATAAATATGTCTAGTTTATTGACAATAATGCGTACCTACATAATGTTATCATCTACTCTGTGACGAAAAATAGTTTTTTAATGTTTCAATAATTCAATTTATGTATTTTATTATGTAACTGTCTGTTTTAATTGTGAAAAATATGTTGAAAGTTTTATATAGGTACTGTATTGGGTTTATTTTTTTTATGAATAATTTAATAAAGATTGGTTATCGATTTACGTATATCGACTGTCCCATCGCTTTTTTATTTTCAGTCCAGTATGACTTTGTAGGTGTGTAAGCGTCATTTATGTATAAAATGTTTACTAGGTATTTCAGTACTTACGAGATACATTTTAGGCATGAATATTAATATTTTTATATTTATAATATATTGCAATTCAGTTGCAATAAAACTGGCACGAAAAAATGAAAATATATTTGATATAAAATGAAATTGTAAACATGTCGCTCGTTCAAACTTACTTCGTTGGTTTCGTTGATATCTGTCACAGAGATCAAGCTATATTTTATGGACTATAAGTACGCTACTAAAAATATACCATAGCCAAGCCTAGTTTAACTATGGTACCAGAGATATTGATACTTGTTCGTTCTCCAGTTTGACGTTAACTTGTTCATTGTTTAAATATAATTGAATTATCTTTACTTACTTTTAATTAATGTGCAGTTTTAAACTAAGTTGAAGTACCGGTACGTGTATAATTTGAGTATTTTTAAACACCAAACTAATAGGCAGTTTATTGTTTGTAGAATCTCAAATAAGGTCAATATTTTTAAAGCTGCCACGGAAGGCAGTCATTTTATGTAAGCGATTATGTAACGGCAAAGATATTAATATCTTACGAAACTTACTGTTTTCTGGCATCCATTCTAAATTGGAATACAAATAATCTGACTTCTTGTGCTTAATAATTTCAAACAGTAACGTAGTCCGGTGCATATAAATTTTTCTTCAGTGTAATATACCTACATTACACTATTGAGTGAGCGTCGTAATTATAAAGGGCAGAGAACTATCCTATTTATCCACTCTAGTCATCAGGCACTGGACAGATTGGTATAGACTCTTGAGATAGACATTGATATGACACAATATGACATATAATTAAACATACATAATACGAACGATTTCCGATTCCCGTGGTGTGACGGAGTAAGAATACAATTCACCACTCTCTATCTTGCCCGTGGGTGTCGTAAAAGACGGCTAAGGGATATAACATCAATGAAAGAGAAGGAAATCTCGAAACAAAACACTATACCAACCTGTCTGACCAGTATGGTCAATTTCCCTCCTGTTCACGCTGAGAATGTGTCACGCCATCTATCGCCTACGCGTGGCATAAAAACTACCGATCTGCGCCGACGATTACCGAGCCGACGATTCGGCCCGACATCTTGTTTTAACAACGTATATTAAATACCAGCACCAGCCTTTTAACTTGTAACAACCATTATTATCTATTATAAATCGTATTGTAATACAGTAATTACACAAAATTATTACCGATCTCAAGACTATTTATTTCAAAATCAAGAATAAATGTACCAGCCGGTACATAGTGGCGACCGTGATAAACATCAAGCAAATTTTATTGGAGATATACCGACAAATTAAGCCTCTGGTGGCTTGTGGTGAATTCTGGTGGATTCTAGTGGACAATAATAAGAAGTAAGCCCATTCCTTCTGTTTCATCCTTCCTATTCTAGAATTCTATCTGCCGTGCAAAGCAAGTGCTAAGCTTCAATCATTAAAAAATTATTTAAGCCTACGCATTCTATTATAATACATATTACAATTTACATGATAACTTTGTCATGATACTTGTAGAAACACGCTTATTAGCTTCCCTATTGCCTTACCAAGCTATTATTTATTATAACGTAGTGATTTACAATCTTTTAATGCAATATTCATATTTTTCATTATATAAAATAGACGTCCGTAGTAGGTACTTTATTTTATTAGCATATAACTTTGTATTCTAAGCATATAACGTAAAATTCGTATTTTTCTAATTATATTTTGATGCTTAGGTACTTTTATTTATGTAAATTTAATAACTTTGTGCCCAAAGCCGTTAAAACCTTTATGTTTGGTACTGTTATCCTACAAATTTTTATGCCGAATGATTCTAGTGTGCTGGACTAATTGAGCTCGACCGTTGGTTCGTTTCGGTTTAGTGCTGAGCGGCGGCGGCAGCGGCCTGAGCTGGCGCTGTAAGCTGTGCATGCCCACACCTTGCTCGGTTGGCAGGCTCGGCGGCAGCTGTATGGTTTGGCGTGCTTGCGTGCTGGATCGTACAAGAGTTAATACTATTGCTTTATTACCTATATTTCTATAATTTTGCCTAATTTGTTGCTATAAAAATGGCTGAACGTGGAGTTACGGAAAGGTCTAAAAGTCCTATATCATTACCGTCTATTAACAAAGGTGATAATAAAGATTATTTTACACAGTTAATTAGAAAACGCGCGGGATATCGAAGTCGTTTAACAGTTTTTAAAAGATACATACAAAAATATGATACTGAGATTATTTCACAGCCTTCTAGTTTAGAAATTAGGGAAATGTCTTTAAGACTAACTCAATTACAAGAATTAATGTCTACTTTTGATCGCACACAAACAGAAATTGAAGAACTATGTCAAAATTTGGATGATCAGATTTTGGAGCGTGACACTACTGAAAGAGAATTTTATACGCAAATAGCATTAGCTCAGGAGCTAATTGATAGGTTTTCAATAAAAAACAAAGAAGCTAATGGCTCTGACATTTCAAATAAATCAAGTTGTTGTCACAATACGAGTAGTACAGCGATCAAATTACCTACTATAAATCTACCTACTTTCGATGGTTCTTACAATAAGTGGCTTGAATATCGCGACATTTTTCAAAATTTAATTAATGATAACCCTGCTATTGCACCTATAAGTAAATTTCACTACTTACGGAATTCTTTGCAATCTAGTGCCAGTGTCGTAATAAGATCGATCGAGTTTGCTGCGAACAATTACGAACTTGCATGGAAAACTTTATGTGATAGATATAATAACAAAAATATTTTAATAAATAACCATTTGAATGCTTTAGTGAATATAAGCCCTATCCAAAAGGAATCATATAAGGCCCTAAGATATTTATGTGACCAGGTATTTAAAAATTTAAGCGCTCTTAATATTTTAGAAATTCCCACTGAAGGGTGGGACCCGTTGGTCATATTTCTAGTTTCATCGAAGTTAGATCCAAAGTCGAATACTAAATGGGAAGAGCACAAAGGTAGGTCTACTCATCTGCCCACTCTTCTTGAATTTAAGTGTTTTTTTAGAGAACAGAGCAAATGTTTTAGAGACGGTTAATTGTGGTCGTAACTTAGAAAATAAATCCACACACAATAGTTATTCTAAGGAAAATAAATCCACGAAATCCTTTGCTACATTTGAGCAATCTACATATAATAAGGTCTGTTCCATTTGTAATCAGAATCACTATATCCATCAATGTGATAACTTTAAGGCCTTAAAAATAGATGACCGCATAAGTGAAGTTTTAAACGTAAGTTATGTGTTAATTGTCTACGAAGTGGTCATTCTAATACTCAATGTAGCTTGAAGGGTTCTTGCAGGATATGTAAAGAAAAGCATAACACATTATTGCATAAAACTAAAGTACAGAACACTACCACGACTGAACAGAATGAGTCATCTAATATACCTGTGAGTTTGTCCGCTGTCTCTCCAGGCCAAGTCCTGCTGTGTACTGCTAAGGTCGAAGTAACCAATTTACAAAATAAAACAACTTACCTTGCTCGCGCACTGCTGGATACTGGAAGTCAGTCCTCGTTTATCACCAATAATCTGAAATGCAAACTAGACCTACAAACACAAAATTTAAAACCCTTAAAAGTGACAGGTTTAAATGGTGTCACTTGTCCAATTACTGAACGTTGTCAAATTAAAATTAAATCTTGCAACAGTTCATTTAGCCGATCTATTAATTGTTTTATTATACCAAGGATAACTGGTAACTTACCCAATACTTACATTGATGTTGAGAGTATAGGATTACCAGATAATTTAATCTTAGCCGATCCGACATTTTATAAGCCTTCAGAAATCGATATTCTGATAGGTGCTGGGTATACTGGTAAAAATAAGCCTATCTTGCAAAACAGTGTCCTAGGCTGGTTAGTCGCTGGCCCCACTGGTGACAGCCAGAATCAATTCTCTAAAATTCATTGCAATATTGCCAATCATGAATCATCGGTATCACTTCAAGATATTAATGATTCACTCAAAAGGTTCTGGGAGGTCGAAGAATTGCCCTCAGATACCAATGCCTATTCTCTGGAAGAACAATTTTGCGAATCTCATTTTAAAAAACACACTCGACGCTTACATGATGGTCGTTTTTCAGTTATGATGCCATTGAAGGAGGTTCCCGAGCAAGCGCTTGGCAACTCGTATCCTATAGCCATAAGACGCTTTCTGTCATTAGAGAAAAAGTTAAATAAAAACTCTAAAATCAAACAACAATACAGTGATTTTTTAAAAGAATATGCCGAGTTAGGTCATTTGAGCAAAATTGATAAACCAAATTTTGGATGTTACTTACCTCATCATTGTGTCACTCGTGATCAGCATGAAACTACGAAGTTGAGGGTGGTGTTTGACGCATCTGCAAAAACTAGTTCATCGAAATCCCTTAATGATATACAGGCTGTTGGCCCCGTGGTACAAAGCGACTTGTTTTCTATTTTAATTCGTTTTCGTGTCTATAAATATGTACTTACAGCCGATATAGAGAAAATGTATCGTCAGATAAATTTAGATGAATCTCAATGGCATCTTCAACTCATACTGTGGAGAGAACATATAAATCAACCTATTAATATATATCGCCTTAACACATTGACTTACGGCACCGCTTCTGCTCCCTTTTTGAGTACCAGATGTCTTGCTCAGTTAGCTGACGAATGCAAGGATCAAGCTCTTGCCACGGTTATTAGGTTTCATTTTTATATAGATGACTTGAATACGGGCAGTTTCACACCAGCCAACTTAAGACATATTTATACTGGAGTAACCAATATTTTAAAAACAGCTGGTTTTCCATTGAGAAAATTTCGTACAAACTGCCCCCAAATTCTATCCGATAGTCTTGGCTCTTCAAATAGCCTTATTTTCGATACTGATGCTATGATTTTGGGTCTTAAGCGGTCACCCAAATCTGATATTTTGCAATTCCCCAGCAATGTTGACATAAAACCCACAGTAAATAAAAGAATTATTATATCTACAACATGTAAATTATTTGATCCATTAGGTCTTGTTTCTTGTTGTACAATCAAGGCTAAAATCTTATTACAAAATTTGTGGACTACTAAACTGGATTGGGACGATTCAGTGCCGCAACATTTTGCAACTAGATGGTTTAAATTCATTAACAACTTACATTATTTATCTAACATATCCGTACCTCGTCATGTACTATGTGAGGCCTATAATGTTGATGACGATACAGTTGAACTTCATTTCTTTGTTGATGCCTCTCAAAATGCATATGGAGCATGTGGTTACATTCGCTCACGTAATAATAATAATACGACTGTAAAACTATTATGTGCTAAAACTAGAGTGGCACCTATTAAAACTCTTACAATTCCCCGTCTTGAGTTAAGTGCTGCATTATTGGGAGCCCAATTATGTTCTAAAGTTTTAAACATGTTACCATGCAAAATTACATCTACACATATGTGGACAGATTCCACAGTTGTACTTGGTTGGTTGAAGACACAAGTCAAGACACTACCAGCTTTTATTCGTAACAGAGTAAATAAGATTAATGAGCTTACTCTTGGTTTTACATGGCAACATGTTTCAACTGATGCAAATCCTGCAGATCTAGCTTCACGTGGTGTTGACCCACAGCATCTGCAGTTATGTTCGCTTTGGTGGGAAGGACCATCTTTTCTTGCTAAAGATCCTTCAGAATGGCCTTCTCAACCTCAAATTACAATTACTAACTTACCTGAAATTAAATCGTTACTTACCGTTGATGAGCCTTCTAATATTAAAAATCCTATTACATTTGAAAATTATTCTGACTATCTAAAATTAAACAGAATGTTTGCCTACGTGTTACGATTTGTAAATAATTGTAAAAACAATAACACAAAAAATATTGGTCCCTTGTTAGCTGATGAACTTGATCGATCATTAAAAACATTAATAAAATTCAGTCAACTCGATTCTTTTTCTAATGACATTGCTACTATTACCTCAAACAAGCAGTTGCACTGTAAAGGTAGATTACTGCCTTTGAACCCCTTTTTAGATAAGAATGGATTACTAAGGGTAGGAGGCAGATTAGGTCAGTCTGAATTTGAATATGATAAAAAACATCCACTCTTACTAGACGCTAAACATCATTTTACTAAATTATTGATGAGATACGAACATACTCGTTTATTTCATGCAGGCCCACAACTAATGCTTTCTTCCTTTCGAGAGAGGTTTTGGCCTCTAGGTGGCAGAAATTTAGCTCGTACTATCGCTAAGCAATGTGTGGTCTGTGCTCGTATGCGAGGCAAGACTATACAGCCCATAATGGGTAACTTGCCAAGTGTTAGAATCAATGTTGATTTCCCCTTTAATTCTTGCGGCATAGATATGGCTGGGCCATTTATGATTTCTTCAAAAATAGGTCGAGGTAATCGTATAACAAAGGCTTATTTGTGCATATTCGTTTGCCTAGTCACCAAAGCCTTGCACTTAGAACTAGTTAGTGATCTTACCACTGAAGCATTCATTTTATGTCTACGCAGGTTCGTATCACGTCGAGGTAAACCATATTCGATTTATTGCGATAATGGTAGAAACTTTGTAGGCGCGAACAATGAGTTAGGTAGGGTTGTGCGATCCAGCCGTCAAGCGGTTTCAGACTATGCGGCAAATGAAGGCATTAAATTTGTGTTTTGCCCAGCATACTCCCCCCATTTCGGTGGAATATGGGAGGCCGGCGTAAAATCCTCAAAATTTCTATTAAAGCGTGTAGCAGCTAATGCTTCTCTAACTTATGAAGAATTGGCGACACTTTTCACACAGATAGAAGCAATCCTAAATTCTCGTCCGCTTTCTCCTCTTTCGTCTGATCCTAACGATATAAGTCCTTTAACTCCAGGGCATTTCTTAATTGGCCGACCGCTAGTGTCGCTACCTTCTTTACCAGTCAAAACCACTAAACCAAATAGATTTCTGCGCATTGAGCAGATTCGACAACAGTTTTGGGAAAGATGGCGCCGGGAGTACATGGCCGAATTACAGAACCGAACCAAATGGAAGAAGGGTCAGTCTCCACTACAGATTGGAGATCTCGTCGTGTTAAGGGAGGACAATCTGATGCCACTTCATTGGCGAATGGGCCGTGTAGTTAAAATGCATCCCGGTCAAGATGGCATCTGTCGAGTAGCCGATATCTTCACAACTAACGGAACAGTCAGAAGGGCAGTCAACAAGCTGTGTCTATTGCCCGTTACTACATCCGACAACACAACTCAACTCACTTAATCAAATTAGCCTAAAAGAAGAATCTTTGAAAGCAGAAGCTTTCAACGCTGCGGAGAATGTTCACGCTGAGAACGTGTCACGCCATCTATCGCCTATGCGTGGCATAAAAACTACCGATCTGCGCCGACGATTCGGCCCGACATCTTGTTTTAACAATGTATTTAGGTATTTTATATACCAGCACCAGCCTTTTAACTTGTAACAACCATTATTATCTATTATAAATCGTATTGTAATACAGTAATTACACAAAATTATTACCGATCTCAAGACTATTTATTTCAAAATCAAGAATAAATGTACCAGCCGGTACACCTCCTATTGTGGAGAAGACTGGAGCCCAACAGTGGAACGTATATGAGCTAAAATAATGATGATGACGAATACGAACGAAGGATAAGAAACAAACAAGAACGTAAACCAGTGTAAAGTGAATATTAGATATAGGTAAATGGGAACCTAGTTAGAGTCGTTATATTTATTTAATATATTTACTCGAAATATAAAATTGTTCGAAAAATAAGTGGTTACAGATGCATATTGTTTGTAATGAAGTTGATATTGCAATGACCTTGATTACAATTCTATAATTACATATTTAGTTCTAGAATATTATTAATATAGTTTTTGAATAATAAAATGGTTAACTAAAGGGTGGTTTTTCATTTTTAGATATAGGCCCGGACTCGTAATTAAGCTTAAAGTTTAAACAAGGTATTGTTATCAAGTAGTACTTCTGGCCTCACATGTATGGCTAATTCGGGTACATCTTAATTATTAACCGACTTGATTATCATTTTATAATTTAATTAGTAATTTTATAATTGAGTAAATTTTTGATTCATATATAAGTTGATATAATTTTCATACAATGGACTCCTTCCGCTGGTCAGCTTCCGGCGCGACTACTAGATAATGCACACCTCACCCCTGCATTTTTTTACACTATGTCGATTACTCATTTCTAAAATCATTATGTTTAACTATATCTACTAGATAAATAATTTGACGCACTGATTTACTTAAAAAATATACTTTATTAAGCTTACAGTAGTTGTACAGCTGTTGTAACAACAGTGACTCGAATGATAGAAACGCAAAGATGTTTACATGTGTGTACACGTGCAGGGACTCACGCAGGAGATCAGTGGCACGAAAAGATACTTAATATAATCGGTTTGGGCACCATTAAGTTGATACTATTAATATTTAGCATTTCAGGCGGTTCTTTATTTTATGTGTTTGGACATCGTTAAGTTTACGGTTATTAAATCATGAAACATAGGATACTCGACTGATTGCCAGTGACCATACCTCACATGAAGTTACACGTGTATATTTATAAGGGGTAACATCCCTTAAGTATTTTATAATAATTATATATAGGGTGTCTATCCTTATCTATTTATGTTAGTTAACTAATATTCTATGAGCTTGGGTATCGTTATGTATAACTAGATTCTTATTTTACTGATTTAAATTAGTCAATTGAAATCTAAATTAGCCTATCACAGATTTACTATATCGTCGGTGATACTGCAATTCCGCGTAACTAACAAAAGACAATACCGCGTAAGTTATGTATAGCAAATTATACAGGAGAAACAAAAAACTAAATATTTTCTCTTATACCGACGGATATGTAACTAAGCCTTCTGGAAATACAAACTAAGGATTATTTATCGTATGCAATGATAATTTATTTAATATTATTAGTATTTCGGCAGAAAAAAATACTTACGTGGTATTTTATTTCATAAGGCGTCTTTTGTTTGTGCAAATACGCCATTTGCGCGGTATTGATAAAAAAAACCA
This sequence comes from Lymantria dispar, assembly GCA_032191425.1. Taxonomy (NCBI): domain Eukaryota; kingdom Metazoa; phylum Arthropoda; class Insecta; order Lepidoptera; family Erebidae; genus Lymantria; species Lymantria dispar. Next base: position 2,945,514 of record CM063447.1, read on the forward strand.
AAACAGTAGTGCAATCAAAAAGTTACATTATCTCAGATAATCACAGTCTTCAAATTATTATCGTGTTGATGGTCTACTCGCTAGTAGTGAAACGTCTTAAAAATAAACAAAATTACACAAAAATCACAAGAATAACTAAAACTTGGTAAATTCCAAACTCAACTTCAACTTGTAATGACCAAAAATTGATTAACTAATTTAATTATAGGAAAATTTCTATTTGGAGATCCCGTAATTCAGTAAAATAATAAACCTATACCTAGTTATCTCATGTAATCATAGTCTTATAAGTATTACCACATCTAGTAACCACTGGCTTAGCAGTTAAACATGTTAACAAACAAAAAATTCTAAAAATCACAAGAACAAATCAATAAAAACTTAAAAACCAAAATTAAACCTTCAATTGTAACATACGAAAATGTACTTAGTACTCTATTTAATCTAAATAATAGAAAATGCAATGATTCGGGATATTACACTTTTCTTTTAAAGCAAATTATCATAAAATTGGTGACAATCGCTAGAAATAACAGCTTTTAATCGCTCTAAATGTTGATATTTTGTCTCTAATATCGGCAATCTTGACGTAAACGTCTGTGAAATACTGTTTGTGAGTGTTAAAATATTGCGTGGTCTACGTGGCAATACAGAAAACTCAACTCATTATTAAAGTGTTTCTTATGCTGAATAGCTCCATCCGGATTTTATTTTAACACTCTCAAATCTATCACACAATCGTCTCCAGCAGAACGGCCAGGCCTTATAGAGCCGTACTGTTGATATTCTTTCATTCCATAATCCTTAAAGAATGTATGATCTGGCTGTATGATTCTATAGGGAGAAGATTTTATTCTTGCTTGTTTATTGATGCTTGCGTACGGAGATGGTAAAAATATTTCAACGTTTTGTAACTTTCTCTCGATAACTGAATGGACAGAGTCCACTTCTATCTGCGTATGACTCTTCTCAAGGTATTTCTGGGTTATTGTCACATTTTTATCTATAGCCCATCTAAGCAGTGCGTTTGAGATAATACAGTTTCTATTTTGTGATGTACAGTCATTGGACCATATCACAACGTTTTTGAGTTCTTCAGCTAATATGTTAGTAACATAGTCTACAAAAAAGATGCATAAGTGGTGGCCTTTAAGTCACAGGTGGTCTCATCCAACCAATAACATGTAACATCATCAGTCCCTAGATGTAGACTGTGAAATTATGAACTGCTAACTTAGTCTTAATATATATAGAATATATAGAATATTAATATATAGAACACTGGCAGATAGACAGGGGCACAACTTTACTGATTGCATGTCGGCAGTAAATTGTATAGATAGCTCCACTTTTTGCAACTTGTTTATCTTTGCTTTTTTGCTCTCGGGCTATATCTTTGAGCTCAACATGACGTTGGTACTCATCATCTTACTTTAAAACAGCACGTGCACTTGTTATGATTTAGAAGTTGCGCGGTATTGGTACAATTATGTCAACAATAACAGTTACGCGGATTTAACTCATTGTGATTAGACGATTTTGAGTGAATAACACACTGAACTAATAATGTAGACCTAAGCCAATCACAACTGTGAAGTCATAGACGCGAAATCTCGAATTTGCTATTTTTGTATTTACGCGGTATCATCCAGTGTAAGTTACGCGGAATTGCAGTATCACCGACGATATTATGTCTACAATACTTTATGCGAATAGAGATAGGGCATAAACTTGTGGAATCGAAATCCTGGACAGTCTTAAACATGTCCCCTGAGGTCGCCCCTATTGCGCGGCACTGAATAAGCACCGCATGCATTTGATTTTAGGAGAGGCCCCTCTCCTCGACGTTCGACGATCACGACGCAGGTGCGAGTACCTTCGCCTGATGCCGCCCTAGCCGAAGCCGCGGATGACTGGATCGAGGAATAATCCGTCACCCGCAAAGGCTGACAGCGTGAGGGCGTTCGACGTCCCGGGCAGGGGCAAGAACGGTACTCGAAAGGGTGTACCGCTGGGCTGACCACGGACGTCAGGGAACAATTGTCGGCCCAATGGCGAAGGGGAAGGAATACGGTGAGTTATGGGGCCCTCCCTTTCGCCACCCCCCTGGACGAAACGGACACCGTGTGTGTTGACCATAGACCACCCAAGAAAAAAGTAAAAACATACAATGCTTTACAGTAACAGTTATAACAAAAAAAAGATGCAATAGTTTATTTAAAATTACACGGAAATGCCTGTATGAGGAGCTGCTTATAACCAATCTACATATATTATCATCTAGATAATTCGAGATTTTATAATAACCATTTTTACAAATGAGTCCTCCTTTGAAGCCCACCGTCTATTGTGATATCTAAAAAAAACGGTTCATTCCACAAGGTCCAGAGCCACACCATTAATTTGGACATTGGTTCCCACTTGCCTCATATTTAGTGTAGTAAATTTAATACATTTCGTTTTCTTATCATTTCTTATAACTAAATTATAGTTCTACACAACAACATTAGATAGTTTATTATTCACATTGTCATAATTAAGCATTTGGCTTTTAATTTTAAATAACAAAGAAGTGTCATCTGCCAAACAACACATTGTTTTGATTGTCTCTTATATAGTAACGTAAGTTATTAATATACAAGGAACAGACATGACCTCAGAATGGTCCGTTGTATTCAAATTCAATTTTCTGTTGTCTAAATAAGTAGTTATAAGTTCAAGAGCGTTATTCCTGATGTCATAGTGGTATAATATCCTGATGAGTGTTTCACGTTGACAGACAGAAAGCACAGAGCTCTCATGCTGCGTGAAGGTAGATGGTGTAGCAGCGTCTGCGTTCTAAAACAAGTTACAGCCAAAGAATTGATCCAGATGATCGGCCAGCATCGGAGCAGCAGATTGTGTTTCTATAGTGTTGGGAGATCAGACTAACAGAAGTTGCCTGGCCAGAATGTACAACTTCTGGTGAGATGTCTCTCCAATCGCTCCCCACTTGATCTAGAAGCAGCATCAGATTTTCCCTTCACTCCTTTGTCGTTCAATTCCTGACATTTTTTAGCTCTATTCCAGGCCTGATATATGGACTGCTTCTGGCATGCAGCCGTCCTCCAGGTTTTATTAAACCAAGGTTTGTTGTGGCGACCGACAGGTATTTTGGTGTTGAAGATGAATAATTTCATCTCCATAATAACTGTTCTGTTCGGTGACACAATCCGCACAAATTTCAAAGTCCCCAGGGGCAAAGCAACGGTGCTGCCAATCGCAGGATACATAAAGGTGCTATTCCAACCTCGGCTGCAGGCTGCGGGTACAGGCAGCACATGCGGCGGCTGCACGAAGCCGGCTGTGGCTGCACGGCTGGTTTTCTGTGTAGTAGTATAGATTTCGGTGAAAAACATTCCGAACGCGGCTGTGGCTGCATATGCTGCCGAGCAGCCGCAGAACAGCCGCAGCCGATCGCAGACCAGTAGTGCTGCGGCTGCAAGTCGATGCCCATGTAGTTACGTCACTCCAACCTGTTAAGACAAGTCCCAAGTAGTTGCTACTGGGAGCCAATCTCACCAAAATTAATTTGCAATCAAATTAACGCTCATATTAGAAAGATTCACACAATTTTTATCGGCTCTCGATATTTAAACTTATTGTTAGTATGAATATTTATATCAAGAAAATGAGACTTTTGGAGGCTGAAGAAGATTAGTTAATTAATCTTATTACAAAATATCCTGTTCTTTTTTATACAAGCCACATGAAATATAAGAATAATGTAAATGTTCCTTCTGGAAGGAATTAGCCGCAGCACGCGCAGCCAGCCTTGGAATCACTACCGGTTGCGAATGCAGGCATCGGCTGCGTGTCATGTGCGTGCTACCTGCATCCGCAGCCTGTATCTGCAGCCTGCAGCCGAGATTCAAATGGCACCTTAAAACTCGTTAAGTCTATTCTAATCTGCTCACTTATATTTCCAGACTCGGCGAGTCCCACTGGCCGTAGAGCGACTGCGCCTCACAGCACACGGTTTGCTACTGACCAAGCAGTGGTCAAACGACCCAAGCGGGGCTTCGACCCTTAACCTGGTATCCATATTGTTGTGTAATCAGCAAGAGATCCAATAAAGAAAACTCATGCTTCTCACTATCTGAGACACAGTTGGGCGGCCCGAGACCCCAATTACTCTTTATAATGAGCGTTGAAGTCTTCAAGAACCACTAACTTCGCGCATATCTTCGTCCATGTTCCAAAATTTCTTAAATACCCACGTTCAATTAAACGTTCTCACATAATATCAAATGTGGATAAGGACACCGCCGAACAAAACTTCTACTTTTTATTTTTGCATTGGTATTTCATTGCTTTTTAGAAGGAATAAGGGAGCGTCTATCAAAAAAAGAAGGGGAGGTGACATTATCACGGTGTCTCCCTGTATTCCATATCAGCCTCTCACGCTCAATGCCCCACCAGGACCTCACCACTGCAAGTTTCAGTCATCACCAAAATCCACCACACGCAAAGGACGAAAGGCATCAGTTTATCGACAGTAAGGTGCTACAATTATGAGTAGGATGACATTTGATTACCATTCTTTTCCGCATCCCATCTTCCGTGAGACAACCGCCTAGCGATAACTATCATTCTCAAATATCATTACACAAAAATAAGGATAGTACATAAAAATAAAAATAGACGCTACCAGTATCTATTATGTTATAAACCCAACAGGATTTTACAAATATGTCTATAGTGTGTGGGTGTATGTCTATATCTAATAAAGAGGTCTATAAGAACTCAAATAGAAAAATACATTGCTGATCTGAAGACACGGCTAGAGTAAGTTTGAGGTTGCTGGGTCGGCCATGGGTGTCAAGGAATCGGTTCCAGTGATTGTCCCAATGGCGATGAAAGGAAACACAGTAGGTTATGGAGCCGATGCCAGGCATATGTCGCCCCGTATAGATTAGGCGCGGTGTATCCAGACCATAGTCTACCATAAAAAAGATAAGTTTGACGTTTAATTACTACTATAAGCCACTCCTTACAAAGGAACTTAACAATTTTTTATAAAGGAAAACCGATTTCGGACTTGTATAGTTGGGATTTTCCATGTGGTGATTAAGAATATAATTCACCAACCTCTATTTCACCCGTGGGTGTCTTAAAACACAACTAACGGATTAAATGTGCATATAACAACTATGCAAGAGAATTATTACAAAAGTTTGCTGGGTTTAACTGGAGAGGATGTTAAAGTTAATAAATATTTGATGTAGGTACTTATTCTATATTTTGTTACTGCCATCCTGATTGCTTTCGTTAGCACATCCTTTATCGACTTAACCAAACTATTATATAGAATGCTCAGCCTATTTTAAGGATTAGATAGCCTACTATATAATAAGATATCTTAATTTCAATTGTAAATTAAATCATTTAGTCTGTATAAGTTCTTTAAAGTACACGATGTCAATTTTACATTTCATTTGAAATTAATCGAATGATGAATAAATCTACTACTAGATCGGAGTGCTGCCAAAAGTTGAGAAATTCCAGCAAAAAACTCAGTGGGTGCACAATTTTTGAAGTGTATCGTTTAGAATCTTTGTGATTTCAAACTCGGTGAAACGAAAAAGCGAGTCAATAGAAACACAAACACGGAAATGTATAGGATTCAGCCGCCGAGAGAATAAGATAGAACACATTCACCTAGCGTCCCCACTATCGTGTACTAAGAATTGTCCATATGTATGCTCCTGTGTAGTGGGACAGTCACTATATCTATATTAATATCTTACTCCAGTTTCGAACGTTCTACGTGTTTATGTTAGTATGTGTTTAATACATGTGTTTGCGTCTGCGTAGTAGAAAGCTTTAATATAAAGGAAGCGTGATGATTGTTTATGCATTTTTATTTGTGTGAATATTTTCATCTTGATAAATTGATTTTAGATTTTTTTTTACTATTGACAAAAATACGTGGAATCAAAGAAGTTTCACTTCTGACATGCGTACTTTGTACGCACACTCCTTTTTAAAATTACTATTGGTCTAAGATCCCGCTATACAACGACCTTCACCGAGATGCTTATTTGATGAAACTTATTTTTATGTAATTTAATATGTCAATATACACTCATTTGCAAAAAAAACGGGCGGTTTTGATTTTCATTCATATTTAAAAAGATACAATACCAAAAAGGTTTCAATCGTTTGTACACGTTACTGGCCGGTTTTAAAAATGCTGTGGTATTTAAAAAAGTACGTTCTAAATTCAATTTTTCATTTGATGTTCATTTTTACAGAAAACCCCTTTTTATCCTACATTTTTGGCGCGAAGTTCCAGAAGTTAACATCGACTTTCATAACTTTTATTCAATTTTTATCGATTAATTTCATATCCTTGACTGTCAAAGCTTTATTTAATGCTGTTTGGCTGTATCAAAAATGGTAGATAAAGTGGTAAAAGCTACCAAAATTATCGCGCTGCTTGAAGAGGGTTGCAGCCAATGTTTCGTGGCTAGGAGGCTAAATGTTAGTCGCTCGACAGTCCAAAGGACCTGGCAGCGATATCAGGAGACTGGTTCCGTCGAGAGAAGGCCTGGTTCTGGAAGAAAACCATGTACCCAACCACGGGATGATCGTTTTCTTGTGAGTCGCGCATTGAGAAATCGCAAATCTTCGTATGTGGATCTTAAGAACAACCTCCAAGAAGTAAGAAGTGTGCATATTAGTCTATGGACGGTCAGGAGGAGGCTTCTCGCTGCCAATATACGCAGTCACCGCCCGGCCCGCGGCCCCAAATTACTCCGTGAGCACAGAGTTCACAGGCTTAGGTTCGCTAGAAATTGTGCATCATGGACTCAAGACGATTGGAATAGGGTTTTGTTCTCTGATGAAGCCAGGATATCTCTGTTCGGTGAAGATCGACGTCGGCGAGTGCTAAGAAGACAAGGAGAACGCTTTGCAGAGGCATGTTTCGAAGAAATCACACCTTATGGTGGGGGCTCTGTTATGTTTTGGGCAGGAATAAATTCAATGGATCGTACAGAGTTAGTCTTCATTGAAAACGGCTCACTGACTGGGCATCGATACATAACGGAAGTTCTAATTTCTCATGCACAACCCGCATTGGCCGCTCTAGGTGAAGACTCGATTTTTATGGACGACAATGCTCGCGCCCACCGATCCCGCGATGTTAATGCGTATGTACAAGAGGTCGGCATTCGTCGTTTGAATTGGCCAGCTCGAAGTCCCGACCTCAATCCCATAGAGCATGTCTGGGACGTTCTGAAACGGCGTGTGAGATCAGTACACCCGGCTCCGCAGACCATCAGAGAGCTGAAGAATGTGATTACTGCGGAGTGGGAACGTATTCCGCACGCAAGTATCCGGGATATACTCGCTAGCATGCCCAGACGAATTCAAGCTGTGATTTTAGTTAGAGGGGGTCACACTCGATACTAAACATTTATCTGCTTTTACTTTATTAAAGAAAAACAAACAAAAAAACTTTTTTATTTTTACTTCATGAGCATATGCACTACTAGCGAATATACACTACTAGCGAGGTTTAGCATTATTTCCCATAAATTGTATCTAAATTTTATGAAATACTGATGAAAACGATTATTTTCTTATTAATTTAGCAAATTGTGTGGATAAAACTACCTATAATTATCAAACAAAGAAATATTAACATTTGAAATGGTTCATTGCTTAGGTGCCCGTTTTTTTTGCAAATGAGTTTATATATTGCATATGGGTTGCCTAACAAATTTTAGTCCAGTGTATGATTCATTTTTTTTTTTCTTTTTTGTACATTGCACCGGTTTAATTATTAGACAAATTCTATACCAGTCGAAAGTATGAAGCCCATAGAATATGCAAACGTCGATCAGACCGGTGCAAAATGCTAGTATCGATTTATCTGTTTATACCTGGCTACCCGAGAGTTGTGACCGGAAAAGAATAGGCAATCTAACGTGTGCATATTCTATGGGCTTCATACTTTCGATTGGTATAGAATTTGTCTAATAATCAAACCGGTGCAATGTTCAAAAAAAAATTTTTTTTTATTTATTAATTAATCATACTCTGGACTAAAATTTGTTAGGCAACCCATACGCAATATATTTATTGACATATTAAATTACATAAAAAATAAGTTTCATCAAATAAGCAACTCGGTGAAGGTCGTTGTATAGCGGGATCCTATACTATATACTTTATTTGAAATCGTTCGTGTTATAACAGGTAGTATTTACTTCAGTGATATCCTTCAAATTATGACATGTTTTTTATCAAATGTAGTTCAAACCCAAAAAGAAACTATTATGGCTGAATCAAATGTTACAAGTGGCTTTTTTGTGTGTTAGCCGCAGATGGCTTTCATAGCTTAGCCTGGACTATGGGTGAGCGCTGAGGGCTCTCAACCCGGTTTTTCAAACGGTACCCGATCGCAAGTTATCGACTAGAATAATTATCACTCTCTAAACCGCGATTGAGGGCAGGGAAGAATCTGAAAACACAGACCTCGGTCAGCATGAACAAACCATAAGCTATAAATTCTCTTATTAGATTTTCGAGTGAAATTTAATTTTAAACTGGTGGTATCAAAATTATAAAATTTTGTTTTCAAAATATAATTATTTATATTATTATTATTTATCATCATCATCGTCTCAGCTCATATACGTCATACGTCTGGGCTCAAGTTTCCTACACAATAGGGGCTAAAATGACCTATTATACCACGCTGGTCATTCTCTCCTTCCGTTCATTCTTCGTATAGACATTATTTGCATGTTAGAATCCTTTAGTCGTCTTTCAAACCTACAGGCCAGGAAGTGACGCAGTGACGACGAAGGTGCGAGTACCTTCGCCTGATGCCGCCCTAGCCGAAGCCGCGGATGACTGGATCGAGGAATAATCCGTCACCCGCAAAGGCTGACAGCGTGAGGGCGTTCGACGTCCCGGGCAGGGGCAAGAACGGTACTCGAAAGGGTGTACCGCTGGGCTGACCACGGACGTCAGGGAACAATTGTCGGCCCAATGGCGAAGGGGAAGGAATACGGTGAGTTATGGGGCCCTCCCTTTCGCCACCCCCCTGGACGAAACGGACACCGTGTGTGTTGACCATAGACCACCCAAGAAAAAAGTAAAAACATACAATGCTTTACAGTAACAGTTATAACAAAAAAAAAGATGCAATAGTTTATTTAAAATTACACGGAAATGCCTGTATGAGGAGCTGCTTATAACCAATCTACATATATTATCATCTAGATAATTCGAGATTTTATAATAACCATTTTTACAAATGAGTCCTCCTTTGAAGCCCACCGTCTATTGTGATATCTAAAAAAAACGGTTCATTCCACAAGGTCCAGAGCCACACCATTAATTTGGACATTGGTTCCCACTTGCCTCATATTTAGTGTAGTAAATTTAATACATTTCGTTTTCTTATCATTTCTTATAACTAAATTATAGTTCTACACAACAACATTAGATAGTTTATTATTCACATTGTCATAATTAAGCATTTGGCTTTTAATTTTAAATAACAAAGAAGTGTCATCTGCCAAACAACACATTGTTTTGATTGTCTCTTATATAGTAACGTAAGTTATTAATATACAAGGAACAGACATGACCTCAGAATGGTCCGTTGTATTCAAATTCAATTTTCTGTTGTCTAAATAAGTAGTTATAAGTTCAAGAGCGTTATTCCTGATGTCATAGTGGTATAATATCCTGATGAGTGTTTCACGTTGACAGACAGAAAGCACAGAGCTCTCATGCTGCGTGAAGGTAGATGGTGTAGCAGCGTCTGCGTTCTAAAACAAGTTACAGCCAAAGAATTGATCCAGATGATCGGCCAGCATCGGAGCAGCAGATTGTGTTTCTATAGTGTTGGGAGATCAGACTAACAGAAGTTGCCTGGCCAGAATGTACAACTTCTGGTGAGATGTCTCTCCAATCGCTCCCCACTTGATCTAGAAGCAGCATCAGATTTTCCCTTCACTCCTTTGTCGTTCAATTCCTGACATTTTTTAGCTCTATTCCAGGCCTGATATATGGACTGCTTCTGGCATGCAGCCGTCCTCCAGGTTTTATTAAACCAAGGTTTGTTGTGGCGACCGACAGGTATTTTGGTGTTGAAGATGAATAATTTCATCTCCATAATAACTGTTCTGTTCGGTGACACAATCCGCACAAATTTCAAAGTCCCCAGGGGCAAAGCAACGGTGCTGCCAATCGCAGGATACATAAAGGTGCTATTCCAACCTCGGCTGCAGGCTGCGGGTACAGGCAGCACATGCGGCGGCTGCACGAAGCCGGCTGTGGCTGCACGGCTGGTTTTCTGTGTAGTAGTATAGATTTCGGTGAAAAACATTCCGAACGCGGCTGTGGCTGCATATGCTGCCGAGCAGCCGCAGAACAGCCGCAGCCGATCGCAGACCAGTAGTGCTGCGGCTGCAAGTCGATGCCCATGTAGTTACGTCACTCCAACCTGTTAAGACAAGTCCCAAGTAGTTGCTACTGGGAGCCAATCTCACCAAAATTAATTTGCAATCAAATTAACGCTCATATTAGAAAGATTCACACAATTTTTATCGGCTCTCGATATTTAAACTTATTGTTAGTATGAATATTTATATCAAGAAAATGAGACTTTTGGAGGCTGAAGAAGATTAGTTAATTAATCTTATTACAAAATATCCTGTTCTTTTTTATACAAGCCACATGAAATATAAGAATAATGTAAATGTTCCTTCTGGAAGGAATTAGCCGCAGCACGCGCAGCCAGCCTTGGAATCACTACCGGTTGCGAATGCAGGCATCGGCTGCGTGTCATGTGCGTGCTACCTGCATCCGCAGCCTGTATCTGCAGCCTGCAGCCGAGATTCAAATGGCACCTTAAAACTCGTTAAGTCTATTCTAATCTGCTCACTTATATTTCCAGACTCGGCGAGTCCCACTGGCCGTAGAGCGACTGCGCCTCACAGCACACGGTTTGCTACTGACCAAGCAGTGGTCAAACGACCCAAGCGGGGCTTCGACCCTTAACCTGGTATCCATATTGTTGTGTAATCAGCAAGAGATCCAATAAAGAAAACTCATGCTTCTCACTATCTGAGACACAGTTGGGCGGCCCGAGACCCCAATTACTCTTTATAATGAGCGTTGAAGTCTTCAAGAACCACTAACTTCGCGCATATCTTCGTCCATGTTCCAAAATTTCTTAAATACCCACGTTCAATTAAACGTTCTCACATAATATCAAATGTGGATAAGGACACCGCCGAACAAAACTTCTACTTTTTATTTTTGCATTGGTATTTCATTGCTTTTTAGAAGGAATAAGGGAGCGTCTATCAAAAAAAGAAGGGGAGGTGACATTATCACGGTGTCTCCCTGTATTCCATATCAGCCTCTCACGCTCAATGCCCCACCAGGACCTCACCACTGCAAGTTTCAGTCATCACCAAAATCCACCACACGCAAAGGACGAAAGGCATCAGTTTATCGACAGTAAGGTGCTACAATTATGAGTAGGATGACATTTGATTACCATTCTTTTCCGCATCCCATCTTCCGTGAGACAACCGCCTAGCGATAACTATCATTCTCAAATATCATTACACAAAAATAAGGATAGTACATAAAAATAAAAATAGACGCTACCAGTATCTATTATGTTATAAACCCAACAGGATTTTACAAATATGTCTATAGTGTGTGGGTGTATGTCTATATCTAATAAAGAGGTCTATAAGAACTCAAATAGAAAAATACATTGCTGATCTGAAGACACGGCTAGAGTAAGTTTGAGGTTGCTGGGTCGGCCATGGGTGTCAAGGAATCGGTTCCAGTGATTGTCCCAATGGCGATGAAAGGAAACACAGTAGGTTATGGAGCCGATGCCAGGCATATGTCGCCCCGTATAGATTAGGCGCGGTGTATCCAGACCATAGTCTACCATAAAAAAGATAAGTTTGACGTTTAATTACTACTATAAGCCACTCCTTACAAAGGAACTTAACAATTTTTTATAAAGGAAAACCGATTTCGGACTTGTATAGTTGGGATTTTCCATGTGGTGATTAAGAATATAATTCACCAACCTCTATTTCACCCGTGGGTGTCTTAAAACACAACTAACGGATTAAATGTGCATATAACAACTATGCAAGAGAATTATTACAAAAGTTTGCTGGGTTTAACTGGAGAGGATGTTAAAGTTAATAAATATTTGATGTAGGTACTTATTCTATATTTTGTTACTGCCATCCTGATTGCTTTCGTTAGCACATCCTTTATCGACTTAACCAAACTATTATATAGAATGCTCAGCCTATTTTAAGGATTAGATAGCCTACTATATAATAAGATATCTTAATTTCAATTGTAAATTAAATCATTTAGTCTGTATAAGTTCTTTAAAGTACACGATGTCAATTTTACATTTCATTTGAAATTAATCGAATGATGAATAAATCTACTACTAGATCGGAGTGCTGCCAAAAGTTGAGAAATTCCAGCAAAAAACTCAGTGGGTGCACAATTTTTGAAGTGTATCGTTTAGAATCTTTGTGATTTCAAACTCGGTGAAACGAAAAAGCGAGTCAATAGAAACACAAACACGGAAATGTATAGGATTCAGCCGCCGAGAGAATAAGATAGAACACATTCACCTAGCGTCCCCACTATCGTGTACTAAGAATTGTCCATATGTATGCTCCTGTGTAGTGGGACAGTCACTATATCTATATTAATATCTTACTCCAGTTTCGAACGTTCTACGTGTTTATGTTAGTATGTGTTTAATACATGTGTTTGCGTCTGCGTAGTAGAAAGCTTTAATATAAAGGAAGCGTGATGATTGTTTATGCATTTTTATTTGTGTGAATATTTTCATCTTGATAAATTGATTTTAGATTTTTTTTTACTATTGACAAAAATACGTGGAATCAAAGAAGTTTCACTTCTGACATGCGTACTTTGTACGCACACTCCTTTTTAAAATTACTATTGGTCTAAGATCCCGCTATACAACGACCATCACCGAGATGCTTATTTGATGAAACTTATTTTTATGTAATTTAATATGTCAATATATATATTGCATATGGGTTGCCTAACAAATTTTAGTCCAGTGTATGATTCATTTTTTTTTTTCTTTTTTGTACATTGCACCGGTTTAATTATTAGACAAATTCTATACCAGTCGAAAGTATGAAGCCCATAGAATATGCAAACGTCGATCAGACCGGTGCAAAATGCTAGTATCGATTTATCTGTTTATACCTGGCTACCCGAGAGTTGTGACCGGAAAAGAATAGGCAATCTAACGTGTGCATATTCTATGGGCTTCATACTTTCGATTGGTATAGAATTTGTCTAATAATCAAACCGGTGCAATGTTCAAAAAAAAATTTTTTTTTATTTATTAATTAATCATACTCTGGACTAAAATTTGTTAGGCAACCCATACGCAATATATTTATTGACATATTAAATTACATAAAAAATAAGTTTCATCAAATAAGCAACTCGGTGAAGGTCGTTGTATAGCGGGATCCTATACTATATACTTTATTTGAAATCGTTCGTGTTATAACAGGTAGTATTTACTTCAGTGATATCCTTCAAATTATGACATGTTTTTTATCAAATGTAGTTCAAACCCAAAAAGAAACTATTATGGCTGAATCAAATGTTACAAGTGGCTTTTTTGTGTGTTAGCCGCAGATGGCTTTCATAGCTTAGCCTGGACTATGGGTGAGCGCTGAGGGCTCTCAACCCGGTTTTTCAAACGGTACCCGATCGCAAGTTATCGACTAGAATAATTATCACTCTCTAAACCGCGATTGAGGGCAGGGAAGAATCTGAAAACACAGACCTCGGTCAGCATGAACAAACCATAAGCTATAAATTCTCTTATTAGATTTTCGAGTGAAATTTAATTTTAAACTGGTGGTATCAAAATTATAAAATTTTGTTTTCAAAATATAATTATTTATATTATTATTATTTATCATCATCATCGTCTCAGCTCATATACGTCATACGTCTGGGCTCAAGTTTCCTACACAATAGGGGCTAAAATGACCTATTATACCACGCTGGTCATTCTCTCCTTCCGTTCATTCTTCGTATAGACATTATTTGCATGTTAGAATCCTTTAGTCGTCTTTCAAACCTACAGGCCAGGAAGTGAGTTGTGAATCATATTCTTACTTATACCACATGGAAGTTTTTATTTTAATTGAAGTTTAAAAAGTTTAAATATGTAGTACCTACTACACTTTTAGAAGTATTTTTAGAACGATATTTTTATAGCTTATTGTGAAAAATACTATATTTTGCCAAAGAAATCGTGGCAAATCTAGATAAGATGACATTTTCAATTAATAAAATAAAACTAGATAGATGTATCGTCACCGAAACCTCCTGGTTAATAAATTTTATGGAAATTTCTGAAGCCGTTTCAAAGATTTATAGAAATATAGAATAAATATTCGCTTAAAGATATTAGATAGATATGTTGGCCTTCATGCAGTTTATTGTAACTTAGATTTTGCTAGATGAAGTCAAATTTATTGAATTCTTCAGGTTTTGTTTCTAAGCATTGCTCATATGATTATAAATTCGCTGTTTTTTTATTACTTTAATACTTATAACGTTTGTAATAAAAATGCAGTGAGGCACCAGTTACATATACTACTAACCCTTATATTGCATCAACATCATTTCAGCTCATTTACATCCCACTGTTGGGATCGAGCCTCCTCCACAATAGGAGGGAAATTGACCTTACCATGCTGGTCAGGCCTTAAATGCATAGCCGAATAAGCAATTTATAAATTCTTAAAACTAAAATCTTCTGTTGAATTATCTTCATACTCAGCGTTTGTTATGTTATAGCAATGACAAATAGCAATGTTATTGAAGAGACCAAAGTAAAATAGTCGATAAAATAGTAATAAATCAATTGTCGTCCTTAACGAGAAGCATAATAGTATAGTCATATCGTTCATCATAATTGCACACGTTTTTTTTTTGGGTTGGGATACGGTCGGCGCACTCCTCGCTCCACTCCGTCCGGGGCGACAGAGCAGAGACACTGGAGAAGGGTGACGTGCGTTGAGGCGTTTTTGCCATATCTACTATTGCAATCAATCCTAAAGCTTACATATAGGTAGCCTTACGCTCTTAAGCTATGTTAAATCTGTGGTGTTATACTGCTGCGTTTCACGTAGTTGTACATCTCCTTATTTACTGCTTTATTACTTTGCTTCATGTCTCCAGCTTTGCATAGGAGTGAAGAGGTATCTTTCCAAATCCTCCTGGTTTTCTTTTCTAATTAAATTTGTTGCGAGTTCCAAGACAAAAGAGTTTCCTTGGACTTCCTGAGGGTCAAACCTCGGTGACTTATAGGGAGACCATTGTGGATTCTACCTTATAGAAGTTATAGTGGTGGGATTAGTCCCAAAAAAAGTCCCCACAGCACTTCTGACGATAAAAAATGCTTCCCTTTTTTAACAATCTATAAACATCCTGTTAATTATAATAAGCAAAATGGTAGTTATGCTGCATCTTCAAAATTATGTATTTTTGTTCATCTACTTATTAATATTTGAACAGATGTCATGACGCAGAGCCAAATTACTTGTAAATAACTTAGTACAAATGTTCGGTTAATTTAAATACCCAATCAACAGTTGAGGCACTAGCTTCATTAGTCTACAGAGAGAAGTGTCGGGCATAAGCCTGACATTTGTTTCACACATTATGAAGACCCTAATATTATTGCTTGCTGTTCTTGTAAGTTTATTTATTTTATTCTATAGCCAGTTAATAATAAAATTTAAAAATCATATTTCTTTAAATAATTATTTCTTTCGTTATGTAATGGTGAAAGAATACATTTCACCATCGCATATTTTACATACGAATGTTGTAAAAGACGAGTAAATCAATTTGCCGCTTGTGGAGGTGGTTCAAGCCCAACAGTGGGACACTTAGGAGAGCTGATGATAATGTAATTACTTAAAATTTAATTTAACCTATAAATATATGATATCTATGCCTTCGATATGATTATATATTTCTAGTAATACAATATACAAAAATCAATATTTTTCCAGCATTTTAATATATTAATAGCTTCCTTTTCTGTTCAAAAAATAAAAGATTAATAAGCACTCACAGAGATTCGTGGTTTCGGAACATTGTAATAGATATAAATATTAATAGCTAATAAATTACAATAAAATAAAATCTACTATCCGTCTGACCAACGTGGGTTATAATGGGTCAATATACAATTGTGGAAGAGGCTCGACAAGTGAGATATAAAAAAATACAATAATCGTCACCATTGATTGCCGATGTTATGTGCTCCTCAGGAGAGTTGCCGACTCCGACGAGAAATAAGAAATGTAGACTTATTGGATTTTAAACATAATAAAAATAAGGTTTTTGTGTGGTGACGGAGTAAGAATATTCACCACTCCCTATCTTGCCCGCGGATATCGTAAAAGACGTCTAAGGGATATAATATGCACATAACATCTATGCAAGAGAAGAAAAACTCGAAATGAAACCTTATACCAAAATGTATGACCAGCATGGTATAGTAGGTCAAATTCCCTCTCATTGTGGAGGAGGCCCGAGCCTAAAAGTGGGACGTATGTGGGCTGCGATGATTGTGATGATGAAAAATGAGGTAAACTTAGATAATAACTAATTCAAACTACTAAAAATTAAACAGCCTTCTCAATATAAGGAAACACTTGTGTTTAATTATATTATTAATGATGATCCATTTGCAAAATATTCGTAATCACAATGATAATGGTTAGGTACTTTAGCGGTTTCTAGCTATTTTGCGTATGGTGAAGGAGTAAGAATACAATTCAATACCCCCTAACGTACCCATAAGGTGACGTAACGTCTTAGTCGTCTTACTGAGATATGTATATAACACCAGAGAAGGACAACTTGAAAAAAAGAGCGTGCTTACAAAGTAAGCATGTCAGAAGTAAATCTTTTTTGGAGCCACGTTTTTTTGTGAATATTTAAAAAAATAAAGAAATGTTGTACTCTCTCATTCTTTCTCTTTCGGTCTTTCTCACTCGCTTGCTCCCTACTCTCATTCCATGGCTATGTGCTTCGTGCTATGCCCGACCTTTCTCACTCTCTCTCAATCGTTCTCTCCCTCTTCTTGGAGAAAAGTCCCACATTTTCTAGTCACTAAATTGCGTTTCATCCGTAAAAATTTTACCCTCATGCGCGCTAAGAAGTTTCTCTTCAATAAAACACTATAGCAAATCCTTTGATCAACGTGGTATATCAATTACTTTCCTATTTTGGAGGAGCCGGGGATCCCAGCAATAAAACGTATACGAACTGAGATTTACCATTATTAATTCATTTATTTTTAATTTTAGTTTTGAACGTCAGTTTTTGGAAATAAAAATATCAGTTTTTTTTTAGTTTAGATTATTACACAAAATTGTATGGCAATTACTTTTTTCTAGTTTTTTTGCTAATCTTTTGTGTAATTAATGATTTCTGATGTTCGTTTTTTCGTTCGATTTGTACCAAAATGTGGGTCAAAATTTAACAACTAATTTTCTGTATCGGGTAGATAATTATAAATCTCTGTAATAACGATGACTTGTTAGACGTCAGACATCCGTAGTCCACCCGTAGCCATGAACACTGTAAAGTGTTCGAAACGTCGGGCAATCAAAAATCAAATACAAACGCGATAAAATTCGTAAAGTAGTTTTATTTATAATCTTTTCTTGTTGCCATCGTATTGCTCCCTAGGGAGATTTTCTAAACGAATTTCTGAATTATTCATTCTGTGGCTATGACTAACGAATTGTTTAAATTTACAGGCAGCGGTGGCGTGGGCAGATCCTTTCACTAAAAATGATTCAGATCGTAAGTTATCTGTTCTATTAATTATGTTCTATTAAAAATTATAATAATAAAGTAAATTCTTCTTCTTCTAATTTTCGCGTTTATTTTGCTTTTATGCTCTTCTTAATTATTGAATCTATAACAGTGTTTATAACCATAAGTTAAATAAGTATTCCACGTTGAATCATCATTAATAAAAATATAATGAGTAAAATAAAGACTATGATATAATAAAAATTAAATATATTTATTATTTCTTTTAGTTTCTTATTATTTTGTGATCTTAATTTTAAGTGACAACATAATAAACCTATTTACATATAAAAACGATTATGGCTTTCTTTATTTGTTAATATGATTAACATAATTATTATATTACTAGAAACGGCCAGCGATTTTACGTTTAGTTCCCCTTCTTATGAGAATAACGAAACAAATTATAGCCAATATGTTATTCTAATATGTAAGCTATATTATTGTGAAGTTTCATCAAAATCCATTCAGTACTTCTGGCGTGAAAGAGCAACAAACATCATCACATACTCACAAACTTTCGCGTTTATAATATTAGTAGGATATACAATTATTAATTGAAAATAAGAGCCCTGTATTAAAATATGTTCTGTTTGAAAAAAATAACACATTGTAACAAGAAGTACAAAGAAAAGGCAAAAATATAAAGAACAAAATTTGGTTATCTGTAATAGCGTCAGTAAGACGCTATTTTGACTCGACAACGTCATAAGATGTTTTTTTACATGATATGAATTGAATGACTACTGTAGACAAGGAACTCGGCGCTGGTGGTCGGCCGAACGACGTGCTATGGGTGGTTTACAGGGCCTTGCGTCGCCCCTCTGTCGCTTCGGGTGGAGTCGGGCGTCAGGTGCCCTGACCGTAGCCCACCCCAAAAAAAAAATCTAAGAAGATATGAATTGAATATGGCGCAGTTGCCGAGACACACGACAGTCGCGCGCGGCTAACTACAGAAACGGCGTCATACATTTTCAAACTTCGACTATTGTTGCATCGGCCGCGCGCGACAGTCGCCAACGATTGATCGCATGCAGCCGCGATCGGCCACGATACACGGAAGTGAACCTCTAGGTTAAGAACTCACGGAGCGATTTTCACCCGCGTCCGCCGCGGTTACGGGCTCACAGCTTCTGTAGAATGCTGATATTTATGTAAAAAATAAAAGCAAATCTCACTGCGCGTTTTACGCCCGCGGTATGTACGGTTGTTTGCGGCTCCCGCCGCACCGGCGGGCGACTAGTAGAATCGCACGGGCCGCGGTCATCCGCAGTCTCGGCGGGTTGTGCCCGCGCACTCTGCGAACTGTTTGTCTTGCAACCGCCCGCCTTGCGATCCTCGCCCGCCATGTATGCGGGCGGTAATCTAAGCCGCTTGAGCCGCACTCTCGCGCACTTCAGCGCTCGGCTCGGCTCATGCGGAACGTGACAATGAGTCATACTTTTTCATGCGTGCAGCCGGCGTTCATCGATTTATATAATGTTACACGTCAAAATTTGTTTCGTATCTTACTAGCACTGGCTTTGAATATAAATATCATAAATTTACATCAATTTGTTAACTTTATTTGTATATTTATCTACAGGAACTAGCGAAAAGAGAAAATTCAATTACTTTATTAGTTGTATAAGACATAATTTTAAGAAGATTTACTATAAGTCCCTATGAATGTTTCTTTAATATATGTATTTACAATCATTAAAATAGTTTTGTCGTTATTTTTATTATTTAATTTGGCGTGTTAAGAAAAAATGTTGAGAGTACATTTTTACGGTGCGCGCATGCACACCGTCACAATTTTTTTTCTACAAGTGTATGATAACGTGAAGGATTCATTTTTTGGAAAGATTTTTATCGTGTTACGCCAAATATGTATTAATTGTTACGTGCGTATATACCTAAGTACACACACTTTTTTTTTATTCTATAAACTATTTAACAATGAAGTGGTCAAGAAAGCATTTTGGGATAAATTTTATCAGTTACCAACAAGTTGTTATGGTAGCGACAATTTATTATGGTAGTTACAACAATGTACTTAGGTTAGCTTCATCGTTTCAAAGTAAGTCCTAGCTTATAAGAAGAAAGAAAACACGAAATAAGCAAGTCATTCACAAATATTTGGACGAGTAAAGGCGAAATACGTGATTTCCTGTAAACTTGGACAAAAATGATTTCGTTTGTGATTTTGTCTGTTTGGATTGCCGACTGTTCTCCTCTACAGATTATATTTCTTAACAGATTCACGTGAAATTTTATGAGCAAGTTTGGATTATAATCATCAAGGTTGGGCATCGGTAGAGACCAGTTGCCAGTAGAATGACGATGCGGAGGAGATACGGTAGATTATGGAGGTGCACGCCGCACTTCCATCGCCCGCCCACAGCATAAGTGGGATGTCTCCAAAAATTTACCTACCCAGAAAAAACCGGTTCGGATTATATGTTTTATCATTCAGTTTTAGGAAAGTTTTCGAAATAGTTGAAATATGAGGGTTGAAATGGTAAACAAATTCGTATTTCAGTTTTTTCAAGATTCGTGAGGTCTTCAACTTACAGAGCTACCAAGATCGAGGAACACAGACATCGTTGCCACAAGATTTTTATATATGAAGGCGGTAACAGGTACCGATCGCGAAAACCCATGTCTAAAGCTGGATCGAGTGTAATTGGATTTCTTCGTCAAAACATTTTTCATCAAGTAGTCCAGATAAATGGCAAGTCCAAATGACAAAGAAAACCTTAAATCACAAGATAACCCAACACATTAACCCATCAAGTTAACTTACTTTTTTCCTAACTATGACGTTAAATACAAAAACATTTTTACTGATGGGTGCATAAAAAGAAACAAGATATTACATGGTTAGGGACACGATATCGAACAGAAAGTATCGATACTGTACTCATGAGCAGTATCGAAGAAAAAGTACGTACTAAGAAATCGTGAAGAAAAAGTATCTAAACAAAAGTATCGATACCCCAAAATATCGAATACTGAGTACTTTTCACGGAATCGGTCGTGATGAGCTTTTTTTTTTAGGAAATTTGATCGTCTATGAACGGATTTAATATTGCGAGGCACATTTTTAGAAGGTTGATTACTTTTGAACTAGATGGCGTTACCATAGCTATAAGCTATAAGGTCAAGTTTAACATGGATACTCACTACAATTTATTCGATACCTGCAAAAAGTACTCATTGAGTAAAAGTATCGAAAGCAAAGTATCGAATACAAAAGTATCGGTATCGAAACAAAAGTACTCGATACCTAAAAGTATCGATACTTTTTTCGTGTCCCTAAACATGGTTCATATTACTAATATGAGAGAGTATTATTAATGAATTTATAAAACATATCAGCTTTAGTATCACAGCGTCACAAATTGGAAATACTTATTAAAGAAAAAGTTTATAGAAAAAGAAATATTGATTATCCTCTGTAGAGGGTAGTACCTACTGGACGCAGAACAAGCACAAGCAAGCGAATAGATAAATATTAATTACCTCTTTTTTTTTTTTGGAGGGCGGGCTACGGTCAATTATTAATTTCAATTAAATTTACAAGTACAATACTAAACACAAGCGCGCATCTCCAATAGCCGGTGCAATGCGCGTCGCATCGCTCCGGATATCACTATATAATGGCCACTCGCACTCATCTATACCTGTTCAGCGTCGAGGTATAAGTGATATGGGAGTTTATAAAAATCATACGTAACGATATATTTTATGTTACATATGTGTGTTTTACATAAATTATTAATATAGATTTGTTTTTCTTCTTGGGTTCCTAAAAAAATAAAAGGTTTTCGATAATTTAGATATAGTTATATAAGTTAGCCAATTTTGTAATGAGAGTTTTAAGGTTGGTTTACTGTGGTATATGGTATATAGTGAATTTAACTTAGTGAACTGTAGAAGAAAACGTGAAACACAATGTAACGTACATTGATTATATGAATCGGGAATAGAAATACACGACCGTATTGTGATTATACAGGGTGACTGGTAAAAGATTGTACATATTGAAGGAGGGTATTCAGTACTCGATTCTGATACCGAATATATAAAAAAAATTGGTACTTAAATTTTGAACTAATTATCTTACAAAATATTTAGTTATGGACACATGAGGTAGGTCAACGTACGTCAGCAATTGTAGGTACTAAACAGTTCGCGCATTGAACTAGTTACATTTTAGGTAAATATTCTACCTATGCGACTCGACCCAGTAGGTATTTTTTTCGTCGCGGGCCGCAGACAGAGGTCAACGTACGCTGGCAAACCTATTGTTTTGATTAGAAACAAATCACTTTATCTCAGACTTGGTAAGAGCTATGAATCTGCAAATAACTTAAGTGTTTTATGACATTATTCTTACACCTAGTTTAAGTAATTTTGGTAATAAATATCCAAAATCTTCACAACAGTGCTAACAAAACTGTTACTCGATTTCGGTATCGGTGTATCGCCAGTAGGGTGACAATATTTTTGGAAGTCTTGTAACACTAATATTGTTGATGTTTACTATGTAGTTAATTAATATTATCTTATTTTTACACTTTTATTAGTTACATGTGGCCATTATCTATCGTTTCCTTGAATATGTACAATCTTTTACAAGTCATACTGTATATAAAATATGAATTCTATATTCGTGTAGAAATACATCGCACAAGCTAAATGCTAAATAAAAGTGGTTACATAATATATAAGTTGAAGTAAATATTATATACTTAATAGATAAAATCATGACGATAAGAAAACAAACTTAATATATAATAATAAACCTTCGTTTTATTTTAAAACCTTTTTTTCACTCGCCCTGTTGGTATGGGACAAATCTTGTGAGTTAAATTACAACCAACCTGTCGTTAGATTAGGATAAAATTTGGTTTACTTACGTAACTTCGGTGACAATGCAATAATATGGTACCGCGAAGCTGGTCTCAAGATGGCGTCGGCAGGTAGCTATAGAAAAAGTCAATCGCGTGAGGGCGACAGCGACGTGTAATCCTAAAGATTAACTCAACGGGCTGGCCATCGAGGTCAAGGAATTGCTAGCACTGCTTAGTCCAAGGGTGATTAAAAGATATTACGTTATGGAGCCGCGGACAACTGGGGATTGGACAGGATATGTTCTTATCATAGCCTGTCATAAATATGACTCTCTGCCACAAAACCATCGCAGAAATAAGCAAACCAAATATCTACTTTATATTACACTAACTGATCCAACAGACGTAGTTCTGTTCAAATAAAATAAAATGGAATTCTCCTTGAAATCAAATCCACCGGGTCCAATTTTGAATCTAAGCCATTCTCGAATACCCTTGAATACACATAAAATTCATTAGTATCGATCTAGCCGTTTATAAGAAGTTCAGTGACATACACAGATATACAAGAAATTTACATATAAAGATATTAAAAACAAATTAGAAATAATATGCTTAAATCATAAATATTGTTTAACTTCTTCTAATATAAATACGAGTATGCTGACTTTTAGCTTATTTTCACAGAATTACACATACGGACGCAGCGAGGATTTGGGAGGGGTAAAGATTCTAATAATATACATAAAATTAAAAAAATGAATGAAAAGAAGAGAAATAAATATTATGAAAGTTTTGAGACACTTCCTGCGATGCCTAAATATTATAGTGACTACAATACAAAAGACAATGAATATAAAGATATCTCGAAACTCATAAGGAAACAAGACGAAGAAACAAACAGAACACCAGATCCCGAAAGAACACAAGTTCACAAACACAGTCCCCGAAAAATCTCCGACACATTGTCATCTAATTTGATGCACAATGAATCGCCTATTAAAGATACATGGAGATCTCAAGGAATTACCTACAGTTCTACACCGAACGACAATAGGTCATCAGATTCATCGCAGAGCCCATCGTCTAAATCCAAGTCCACACCATCGCCCGACTCATCGCCGTTGGACTCCTGGTTTTCTAATACAAAGTACTCTCAATCGACGTCTAAAGAAACACCGAATTCTCATGGATCAGATTACGAATCAATAATAATAGACCTCACCTCATCAGATTCGTCGCAAATTCCATGGTCCAGATCAAAGTCCATGCACTCATCATTACCCGAATCTAAAACAAAGTACCCTCAATCGAAGTTAAACGATCCGTCGATATCTCATGGACAGGAATACGATTCTACAAGAATAGACCACAGATCATTAGACTCGTCGCAGAGTCAATCGTCTAACTATAAGTCCAAGCAATCAGCATCACCCGACTCATCGCCACTCAACTTCTTGTTTTCTAATTCCAAGTACCCCGAATCAACGTTTAAAGATACGTCAAATTCTCATGGACAGGGTTACGATTCCAAAAGACAAGACCATTTCTCACCAGATTCATCGCAGAGTCCATCGTCTCAAACCTCATCCCAACAATCAACATCATCGGACTCATCATCGTCCGACTCACCATCGTTCGACTCGTCGTCTTCTCATTCAAACTACTCTGAATCATCGTCTAAAGATATGACGAATTTTCATGGACAGGAATACGATTCAACGAGACTAGACCAACGCTCATCAGATTCGTCGCAGAGTCAATCGTCTGAAACTTCATCACAACAATCATCGTCGTCCGACTCATCAACATTCGACTCGTCGTTTTCTAATTTACAGTACTCTGATTCAACGTCTAAAGATGAGAAGAATTCTCATGAACAGGATTACGATTCCACAAGACTAGAACAAAGCTTATCAGATTCGTCGCAGAGTCAATCGTCTGAAAATTCATCAAAACAATCATCGTCTTCCGACTCATCGTCGTTCGAATCGTCGTCTTCTAATTCACAGTACTCTGATACAACGTCTAAAGATGAGAAGAATTCTCAAGGACAGGATTACGATTCCACAAAACTAGACCAGAGCTCATCAGATTCGTCGCAGAGTCAATCGTCTGAAACTGCATCACAACAATCATCATCGTCCGACTCATCGTCGTACGAATCGTCGTCTTCTAATTCACAGTACTCTGATTCAACGTCTAAAGATAAGAAGAATTCTCATGGACAGGATTACGATTCCACAAGACTAGACCAAAGCTCATCAGATTCGTCGCAGAGTCAATCGTCTGAAACTGCATCACAACAATCATCGTCGTCCGACTCATCGTCGTACGAATCGTCGTCTTCTAATTCACAGTACTCTGATTCAACGTCTAAATATAAGAAGAATTCTCATGGACAGGATTACGATTCCACAAGACTAGACCAAAGCTCATCAGATTCGTCGCAGAGTCAATCGTCTGAAACCTCATCACAACAATCATCGTCGTCCGACTCATCGTCGTTCGAATCGTCGTTTTCTAATTCACAATACTCTGATTCAACGTCAAAAGATGAGAAGAATTCTCAAGGACAGGATTACGATTCCACAAGACTAAACCAGACCTCATCAGATTCGTCGCAGAATCAATCGTCTGCAACTACATCACAACAATCACCGTCATCCGACTCATCAACGTTGGAATCGTCGTCTTCTAATTCACAGTACTCTGATTCAACATCTAAAGATAAGAAGAATTCTCATGGACAGGATTACGATTCCACAAGACTAGACCAAAGCTCATCAAATTTGTCGCAGCGTCAATCGTCTGAAACTTCATCACAACAATCATCGTCGTCCGACTCATCAACATTCGACTTGTCGTCTTCTAATTCACAGTACTCTGATTCAACGTCTAAAGATGAGAAGAATTCTCATGGACAGGATTACGATTCTACAAGACTAGACAAAAGCTCATCAGATTCGTCGCGGAGTCAATCGTCTGAAACTTTATCACAACAAACATCGTCGTTCGACTCATCGTCAATCGAATCGTCGTCTTCTAATTCACAGTACTCTGATTCAACGTCTGAAAATGAGAAGAATTCTTATGGACAGAAATACGATTCCACAAGACTAGACCTAAGCTCATCAGATTCGTCGCAGCATCAATCGTCTAAAACTTCATCACAGCAATCATCCTCGTCCGACTCATCGTCGTTCGAATCGTCGTCTTTTAATTCACAGTACTCTGGTTCAACGTCTAAAGATAAGAAGATTTCTCAAGGACAGGATTACGATTCCACAAGACTACACCAAAGCTCATCAGAATCGTCGCAGAGTCAATCGTCTGAAACTTCATCACAACAATCATCGTCGTCCGACTCATCAACATTCGACTCGTCGTCTTCTAATTTACAGTACTCTGGTTCAACGTCTAAAGATGAGAAGATTTCTCAAGGACAGGATTATGATTCCACAAGACTACACCAAAGCTCATCAGATTCGTCGCAGAGTCAATCGTCTGAAACCTCATCACAACAATCATCGTCGTCCGACTCATCGTCGTTCGAATCGTCGTTTTCTAATTCACAATACTCTGATTCAACGTCAAAAGATGAGAAGAATTCTCAAGGACAGGATTACGATTCCACAAGACTAAACCAGACCTCATCAGATTCGTCGCAGAATCAATCGTCTGCAACTACATCACAACAATCACCGTCATCCGACTCATCAACGTTGGAATCGTCGTCTTCTAATTCACAGTACTCTGATTCAACATCTAAAGATAAGAAGAATTCTCATGGACAGGATTACGATTCCACAAGACTAGACCAAAGCTCATCAAATTTGTCGCAGCGTCAATCGTCTGAAACTTCATCACAACAATCATCGTCGCCCGACTCATCAACATTCGACTCGTCGTCTTCTAATTCACAGTACTCTGATTCAACGTCTAAAGATGAGAAGAATTCTCATGGACAGGATTACGATTCTACAAGACTAGACAAAAGCTCATCAGATTCGTCGCGGAGTCAATCGTCTGAAACTTTATCACAACAAACATCGTCGTTCGACTCATCGTCAATCGAATCGTCGTCTTCTAATTCACAGTACTCTGATTCAACGTCTGAAAATGAGAAGAATTCTTATGGACAGAAATACGATTCCACAAGACTAGACCTGAGCTCATCAGATTCGTCGCAGCATCAATCGTCTGAAACTTCATCACAGCAATCATCCTCGTCCGACTCATCGTCGTTCGAATCGTCGTCTTTTAATTCACAGTACTCTGGTTCAACGTCTAAAGATGAGAAGATTTCTCAAGGACAGGATTACGATTCCACAAGACTACACCAAAGCTCATCAGATTCGTCGCAGAGTCAATCGTCTGAAACTTCATCACAACAATCATCGTCGTCCGACTCATCAACATTCGACTCGTCGTCTTCTAATTTACAGTACTCTGATTCAATGTCTAAAGATGAAAAGAATTCTCATGGACAGGATTACGATTCTACAAGACTAGACCTAAGCTCATCAGATTCGTCGCAGCCTCAATCGTCTGAAACTTCATCACAGCAATCATCCTCGTCCGACTCATCGTCGTTCGAATCGTCGTCTTTTAATTCACAGTACTCTGGTTCAACGTCTAAAGATGAGAAGATTTCTCAAGGACAGGATTATGATTCCACAAGACTACACCAAAGCTCATCAGATTCGTCGCAGAGTCAATCGTCTGAAACTTCATCACAGCAATCATCCTCGTCCGACTCATCGTCGTTCGAATCGTCGTCTTTTAATTCACAGTATTCTGGTTCAACGTCTAAAGATGAGAAGATTTCTCAAGGACAGGATTATGATTCCACAAGACTACACCAAAGCTCATCAGATTCGTCGCAGAGTCAATCGTCTGAAACTTCAACACAACAATCATCGTCGTCTGACTCATCGTCGTTCGAATCGTCGTCTTCTAATTCACAGTACTCTGGTTCAACGTTTAAAGATGAGAATAAAGCTCATGGACAGGATTACGATTCCACAAGACTAGACCAAAGCTCATCAGATTCGTCGCAGCATCAATCGTCTGAAACTTCATCACAGCAATCATCCTCGTCCGAATCATCGTCGTTCGAATCGTCGTCTTCTAATTCACAGTACTCTGATTCAACGTCTGAAAATGAGAAGATTTCTCATGGACAGGATTACGATTCTACAAGACTAGACAAAAGCTCATCAGATTCGTCGCGGAGTCAATCGTCTGAAACTTTATCACAACAAACATCGTCGTCCGACTCATCGTCAATCGAATCGTCGTCTTCTAATTCACCGTACTCTGATTCAACGTCTCAAGAAGAGAAGAATTCTCATGGACAGGATTACGATTCCACAAGACTAGACCGAAGCTCATCAGATTCATCGCAGAGTCAATCGTCTGAAACTTCATCACAACAATTATCGTCGTCCGACTCATCGTCGTTCGAATCGTCGTCTTCTAATTCACAGTACTCTGGTTCAACGTTTAAAGATGAGAATAATTCTCATGGACAGGATTACGATTCCACAAGACTAGACCTAAGCTCATCAGATTCGTCGCAGCATCAATCGTCAGAAACTTCATCACAGCAATCATCCTCGTCCGACTCATCGTCGTTCGAATCGTCGTCTTTTAATTCACAGTACTCTGGTTCAACGTCTAAAGATGAGAAGATTTCTCAAGGACAGGATTATGATTCCACAAGACTACACCAAAGCTCATCAGATTCGTCGCAGAGTCAATCGTCTGAAACTTCATCACAACAATCATCGTCGTCCGACTCATCAACATTCGACTCGTCGTCTTCTAATTTACAGTACTCTGATTCAATGTCTAAAGATGAAAAGAATTCTCATGGACAGGATTACGATTCTACAAGACTAGACAAAAGCTCATCAGATTCGTCGCGGAGTCAATCGTCTGAAACTTTATCACAACAAACATCGACGTCCGACTCATCGTCAATCGAATCGTCGTCTTCTAATTCACCGTACTCTGATTTAACGTCTCAAGAAGAGAAGAATTCTCATGGACAGGATTACGATTCCACAAGACTAGACCGAAGCTCATCAGATTCATCGCAGAGTCAATCGTCTGAAACTTCATCACAACAATTATCGTCGTCCGACACATCGTCGTTCGAATCGTCGTCTTCTAATTCACAGTACTCTGGTTCAACGTTTAAAGATGAGAATAATTCTCATGGACAGGATTACGATTCCACAAGACTAGACCTAAGCTCATCAGATTCGTCGCAGCATCAATCGTCTGAAACTTCATCACAGCAATCATCCTCGTCCGACTCATCGTCGTTCGAATCGTCGTCTTTTAATTCACAGTACTCTGGTTCAACGTCTAAAGATGAGAAGATTTCTCAAGGACAGGATTATGATTCCACAAGACTACACCAAAGCTCATCAGATTCGTCGCTGAGTCAATCGTCTGAAACTTCATCACAACAATCATCGTCGTCCGACTCATCAACATTCGACTCGTCGTCTTCTAATTTACAGTAATCTGATTCAATGTCTAAAGATGAAAAGAATTCTCATGGACAGGATAACGATTCTACAAGACTAGACCAAAGCTCATCAGATTCGTCGAAGCATCAATCGTCTGAAACTTCATCACAGCAATCATCCTCGTCCGATTTATCGTCGTTCGAATCGTCGTCTTCTAATTCAGAGTACTCTGGTTCAACGTATAAAGATGAGAAGATTTCTCAAGGACAGGATTACGATTCCACAAGACTACACCAAAGCTCATCAGATTCGTCGCAGCATCAAACGTCTGAAACTTCACCACAACAATCATCGTCGTCCGACTCGTCGTCGTTCAAATCGTCGTCTTCTAATTCACAGTACTCTGGTTCAACGTCTAAAGATGAGAAGATTTCTCAAGGACAGGATTACGATTCCACAAGACTACACCAAAGCTCATCAGATTCGTCACAGAGTCAATCGTCTGTAACTTCATCACAACAATCATCGTCGTCCGACTCATCAACATTCGACTCGCCGTCATCTAATTTACAGTACTCTGATTTAATGTCTAAAGATGAGAAGAATTCTCATGGACAGGATTACGATGCCACAAGACTAGACAAAAGCTTATCAGAATCGTCGCAGAGTCAATTGTCTGAAACCTCATCACAACAATCATCGTCGTCTGACTCATCGTCGTCTGACTCATCGTCGTTCGAATCGTTGTCTTCTAATTCACAGTACTCTGATTCAACTTCTCAAGATGAGAAGAATTCTCATGGACAGAATTACGATTCCACAAGACTAGATCAAAGCTCATCAGATTCGTCGCAGAGTCAATCGTCTGAAACTTTATCACAAGAATCATCGTCGTCCGACTCATCAACATTCGACTCGTCGTCTTCTAATTTACAATACTCTGATTCAATGTCTAAAGATGAGAAGAATTCTCATGGACAGGATAACGATTCCACAAGACTAGACCAAAGTTCATCAGATTCGTCGCAGAGTCAATCGTCTGAAACTTTATCACAAGAATCATCGTCGTCCGACTCATCAACATTGGACTCGTCGTCTTCTAATTTACAATACTCTGATTCAATGTCTAAAGATGAGAAGAATTCTCATGGACAGGATAACGATTCCACAAGACTAAACCAAATCTCATCAGATTCGTCGCAGCGTCAATCGTCTGAAACTTCATCACAACAATCATCGTCGTCCGACTCATCGTCGTTCGAATCGTCGTCTTCTAATTCACAGTACTCTGGTTCAACGTCTAAAGATAAGAAGATTTCTCAAGGACAGGATTACGATTCCACAAGACTACACCAAAGCTCATCAGAATCGTCGCAGAGTCAATCGTATGAAACTTCATCACAACAATCATCGTCGTCCGACTCATCAACATTCGACTCGTCGTCTTCTAATTTACAGTACTCTGATTCAATGTCTAAAGATGAGAAGAATTCTCATGGACAGGATAACGATTCCACAAGACTAAACCAAATCTCATCAGATTCGTCGCAGCGTCAATCGTCTGAAACTTCATCACAACAATCATCGTCGTCCGACTCATCGTCGTTCGAATCGTCGTCTTCTAATTCACAGTACTCTGATGCAACGTCTAAAGATGAGAAGAATTCTCATGGACAGGATTACGATTCCACAAAACTAGACCAAAGCTCATCAGATTCGTTGCAGAGTGAATCGTCTGAAACTTCATCACAACAATCATCGCCGTTCGAATCGTCGTCTTCTAATTCACAATACTCTGATTCAACGTCTAAAGATGAGAATAATTCTCATGGACAGGATTACGATTCCACAAGACTAGATCAAAGCTCATCAGATTCGTCACAGCGTCAATCGTCTGAAACTTCATCACAGCAATCATCCTTGTCCGACTCATCGCCGTTCGAATCATCGTCTTCTAATTCACAGTACTCTGGTTCAACGTCTAAAGATGAGAAGATTGCTCATGGACAGGATTACGATTCTACAAGACTAGACAAAAGCTCATCAGATTCCTCGCGGAGTCAATCGTCTGAAACCTCATCACAACAATTATCGTCGACCGACTCATCGTCTAATTCACAGTACTCTGATTCAACGTCTAAAGATGAAAAGAATTCTCATGGACAGGATTACGATTCCGCAAAACTAGAACAAAACTCATCAGATTCGTCGCAGAGTCAATCGTCTGAAACTTCATCACAACAATCATCGTCGTCCGACTCATCGTCGTTCGAATCGTCGTCTTCTAATTCACAGTACTCTGGTTCAACGTCTAAAGATAAGAAGATTTCTCAAGGACAGGATTACGATTCCACAAGACTACACCAAAGCTCATCAGAATCGTCGCAGAGTCAATCGTCTGAAACTTCATCACAACAATCATCGTCGTCCGACTCATCAACATTCAACTCGTCGTCTTCTAATTTACAGTACTCTGATTCAATGTCTAAAGATGAGAAGAATTCTCATGGACAGGATAACGATTCCACACGACTAGACCAAATCTCATCAGATTCGTCGCAGCGTCAATCGTCTGAAACTTCATCACAACAATCATCGTCTTCCGACTCATCGTCGTTCGAATCGTCGTCTTCTAATTCACAGTACTCTGATGCAACGTCTAAAGATGAGAAGAATTCTCATGGACAGGATTACGATTCCACAAGACTAGACCAAAGCTCATCAGATTCGTTGCAGAGTGAATCGTCTGAAACTTCATCACAACAATCATCGCCGTTCGAACCGTCGTCTTCTAATTCACAATACTCTGATTCAACGTCTAAAGATGAGAATAATTCTCATGGACAGGATTACGATTCCACAAGACTAGATCAAAGCTCATCAGATTCGTCACAGCGTCAATCGTCTGAAATTTCATCACAGCAATCATCCTTGTCCGACTCATCGCCGTTCGAATCATCGTCTTCTAATTCACAGTACTCTGGTTCAACGTCTAAAGATGAGAAGATTTCTCATGGACAGGATTACGATTCTACAAGACTAGACAAAAGCTCATCAGATTCGTCGCGGAGTCAATCGTCTGAAACCTCATCACAACAATTATCGTCGACCGACTCATCGTCTAATTCACAGTACTCTGATTCAACGTCTAAAGATGAGAAGAATTCTCATGGACAGGATTACGATTCCGCAAAACTAGAACAAAGCTCATCAGATTCGTCGCAGAGTCAATCGTCTGAAACTTCATCACAACAATCATCGTCGTCCGACTCATCGTCGTTCGAATCATCGTCTTCTAATTCACATTACTCTGATTCAACGTCTCAAGATGAGAACAATTCTCATAGACAGAATTACGATTCCACAAGACTAGACCAAAGCTCATTAGTTTCATCGCAGAGTCAATCGTCTGAAACCTCATCACAACAATTATCGTCGACCGACTCATCGTCTAATTCACAGTACTCTGATTCAACGTCTAAAGATGAGAAAAATTCTCATGGACAGGATTACGATTCCGCAAAACTAGAACAAAACTCTTCAGATTCGTCGCAGAGTCAATCGTCTGAAACTTCATCACAACAATCATCGTCGTCCGACTCATCGTCGTTCGAATCGTCGTCTTCTAATTCACAGTACTCTGATTCAACTTCTCAAGATGAGAAGAATTCTCATGGACAGAATTACGATTCCACAAGACTAGATCAAAGCTCATCAGTTTCATCGCAGAGTCAATCGTCTGAAACCTCATCACAACAATTATCGTCGTCCGACTCATCTTCGTTCGAATCGTCGTCTTCTAATTTACAGTACTCTGATTCAACGTCTAAAGATGAGAAGAATTCTTATGGACAGGAATACGATTCCACAAGACTAGACAAAAGCTCATCAGATTCGTCGCAGAGTCAATCGTCTGAAACTTCATCACAACAATCATCGTCGTCCGACTCATCGTCGTACGAATCGTCGTCTTCTAATTCACAGCACTCTGATTCAACGTCTAAAGATGAGAAGAATTCTCATGGACAGGATTACGATTCCGCAAAACTAGAACAAAGCTCATCAGATTCGTCGCAGAGTCAATCGTCTGAAACTTCATCACAACAATCATCGTCGTCCGACTCATCGTCGTTCCAATCGTCGTCTTCTAATTCACAGTACTCTGATTCATCGTCTAAAGATGAGAAGAATTCTCATGGACAGGATTACGATTCCACAAGACTAGACCAAAGCTCATCAGATTCGTCGCAGCGTCAATCATCTGAAACTTCATCACAACAATCATCGTCGTCCGACTCATCGTCGTTCGAATCGTCGTCTTCTAATTCACAGTACTCTGGTTCAACGTCTAAAGATAAGAAGATTTCTCAAGGACAGGATTACGATTCCACAAGACTACACCAAAGCTCATCAGAATCGTCGCAGAGTCAATCGTCTGAAACTTCATCACAACAATCATCGTCGTCCGACTCATCAACATTCAACTCGTCGTCTTCTAATTTACAGTACTCTGATTCAATGTCTAAAGATGAGAAGAATTCTCATGGACAGGATAACGATTCCACAAGACTAGACCAAATCTCATCAGATTCGTCGCAGCGTCAATCGTCTGAAACTTCATCACAACAATCATCGTCGTCCGACTCATCGTCGTTCGAATCGTCGTCTTCTAATTCACAGTACTCTGATGCAACGTCTAAAGATGAGAAGAATTCTCATGGACAGGATTACGACTCCACAAGACTAGACCAAAGCTCATCAGATTCGTTGCAGAGTGAATCGTCTGAAACTTCATCACAACAATCATCGCCGTTCGAACCGTCGTCTTCTAATTCACAATACTCTGATTCAACGTCTAAAGATGAGAATAATTCTCATGGACAGGATTACGATTCAACAAGACTACATCAAAGCTCATCAGATTCGTCACAGCGTCAATCGTCTGAAACTTCATCACAGCAATCATCCTTGTCCGACTCTTCGCCGTTCGAATCGTCGTCTTCTAATTCACAGGACTCTGGTTCAACGTCTAAAGATGAGAAGATTTCTCATGGACAGGATTACGATTCTACAAGACTAAACAAAAGCTCATCAGATTCCTCGCGGAGTCAATCGTCTGAAACCTCATCACAACAATTATCGTCGACCGACTCATCGTCTAATTCACAGTACTCTGATTCAACGTCTAAAGATGAGAAGAATTCTCATGGACAGGATTACGATTCCGCAAAACTAGAACAAAGCTCATCAGATTCGTCGCAGAGTCAATCGTCTGAAACTTCATCACAACAATCATCGTCGTCCGACTCATCGTCGTTCGAATCGTCGTCTTCTAATTCACAGTACTCTGATTCAACGTCTCAAGATGAGAACAATTCTCATGGACAGGATAACGATTCCACAAGACTAGACCAAATCTCATCAGATTCGTCGCAGCGTCAATCGTCTGAAACTTCATCACAACAATCATCGTCGTCCGACTCATCGTCGTTCGAATCGTCGTCTTCTAATTCACAGTACTCTGATGCAACGTCTAAAGATGAGAAGAATTCTCATGGACAGGATTACGATTCCACAAGACTAGACCAAAGCTCATCAGATTCGTTGCAGAGTGAATCGTCTGAAACTTCATCACAACAATCATCGTCGTTCGAATCGTCGTCTTCTAATTCACAATACTCTGATTCAACGTCTAAAGATGAGAATAATTCTCATGGACAGGATTACGATTCCACAAGACTAGATCAAAGCTCATCAGATTCGTCACAGCGTCAATCGTCTGAAACTTCATCACAGCAATCATCCTTGTCCGACTCATCGCCGTTCGAATCGTCGTCTTCTAATTCACAGTACTCTGGTTCAACGTCTAAAGATGAGAAGATTGCTCATGGACAGGATTACGATTCTACAAGACTAGACAAAAGCTCATCAGATTCCTCGCGGAGTCAATCGTCTGAAACCTCATCACAACAATTATCGTCGACCGACTCATCGTCTAATTCACAGTACTCTGATTCAACGTCTAAAGATGAGAAGAATTCTCATGGACAGGATTACGATTCCGCAAAACTAGAACAAAGCTCATCAGATTCGTCGCAGAGTCAATCGTCTGAAACTTCATCACAACAATCATCGTCGTCCGACTCATCGTCGTTCGAATCGTCGTCTTCTAATTCACAGTACTCTGATTCAACGTCTCAAGATGAGAACAATTCTCATGGACAGAATTACGATTCCACAAGACTAGACCAAAGCTCATCAGTTTCATCGCAGAGTCTATCGTCTGAAACCTCATCACAACAATTATCGTCGACCGACTCATCGTCTAATTCACAGTACTCTGATTCAACGTCTAAAGATGAGAAGAATTCTCATGGACAGGATTACGATTCCGCAAAACTAGAACAAAACTCATCAGATTCGTCGCAGAGTCAATCGTCTGAAACTTCATCACAACAATCATCGTCGTCCGACTCATCGTCAATCGAATCGTCGTCTTCTAATTCACAGTACTCTGGTTCAACGATTAAAGATGAGAATAATTCTCATGGACAGGATTACGGTTCCACGAGACTAGACCAAAGCTCATCAGATTCGTCGCAGCATCAAACGTCTGAAACTTCATCACAGCAATCATCCTCGTCCGACTCATCGTCGTTCGAATCGTCGTCTTCTAATTCACAGTACTCTGGTTCAACGTCTAAAGATGAGAAGATTTCTCAAGGACAGGATTACGATTCCACAAGACTACACCAAAGCTCATCAGATTCGTCGCAGAGTCAATCGTCTGAAACTTCATCACAACAATCATCGTCGTCCGACTCATCAACATTCGACTCGTCGTCTTCTAATTTACAGTACTCTGATTCAATGTCTAAAGATGAGAAGAATTCTCATGGACAGGATTACGATTCCACAAGACTAGACCAAAGCTCATCAGATTCGTCACAGCGTCAATCGTCTGAAATTTCATCACAGCAATCATCCTCGTCCGACTCATCGCCGTTTGAATCGTCGTCTTCTAATTCACAGTACTCTGGTTCAACGTCTAAAGATGAGAAGATTTCTCAAGGACAGGATTACGATTCCACAAGACTACACCAAAGCTCATCAGTTTCATCGCAGAGTCAATCGTCTGAAACCTCATCACAACAATTATCGTCGACCGACTCATCGTCTAATTCACAGTACTCTGATTCAACTTCTCAAGATGAGAAGAATTCTCATGGACAGAATTACGATTCCACAAGACTAGATCAAAGCTCATCAGTTTCATCGCAGAGTCAATCGTCTGAAACCTCATCACAACAATTATCGTCGACCGACTCATCGTCTAATTCACAGTACTCTGATTCAACGTCTAAAGATGAGAAGAATTCTCATGGACAGGATTACGATTCCGCAAAACTAGAACAAAGCTCATCAGATTCGTCGCAGAGTCAATCGTCTGAAACTTCATCACAACAATCATCGTCGTCCGACTCATCGTCGTTCGAATCGTCGTCTTCTAATTCACAGTACTCTGATTCAACGTCTCAAGATGAGAACAATTCTCATGGACAGAATTACGATTCCACAAGACTAGACCAAAGCTCATCAGTTTCATCGCAGAGTCTATCGTCTGAAACCTCATCACAACAATTATCGTCGACCGACTCATCGTCTAATTCACAGTACTCTGATTCAACGTCTAAAGATGAGAAGAATTCTCATGGACAGGATTACGATTCCGCAAAACTAGAACAAAACTCATCAGATTCGTCGCAGAGTCAATCGTCTGAAACTTCATCACAACAATCATCGTCGTCCGACTCATCGTCAATCGAATCGTCGTCTTCTAATTCACAGTACTCTGGTTCAACGATTAAAGATGAGAATAATTCTCATGGACAGGATTACGGTTCCACGAGACTAGACCAAAGCTCATCAGATTCGTCGCAGCATCAAACGTCTGAAACTTCATCACAGCAATCATCCTCGTCCGACTCATCGTCGTTCGAATCGTCGTCTTCTAATTCACAGTACTCTGGTTCAACGTCTAAAGATGAGAAGATTTCTCAAGGACAGGATTACGATTCCACAAGACTACACCAAAGCTCATCAGATTCGTCGCAGAGTCAATCGTCTGAAACTTCATCACAACAATCATCGTCGTCCGACTCATCAACATTCGACTCGTCGTCTTCTAATTTACAGTACTCTGATTCAATGTCTAAAGATGAGAAGAATTCTCATGGACAGGATTACGATTCCACAAGACTAGACCAAAGCTCATCAGATTCGTCACAGCGTCAATCGTCTGAAATTTCATCACAGCAATCATCCTCGTCCGACTCATCGCCGTTTGAATCGTCGTCTTCTAATTCACAGTACTCTGGTTCAACGTCTAAAGATGAGAAGATTTCTCAAGGACAGGATTACGATTCCACAAGACTACACCAAAGCTCATCAGTTTCATCGCAGAGTCAATCGTCTGAAACCTCATCACAACAATTATCGTCGACCGACTCATCGTCTAATTCACAGTACTCTGATTCAACTTCTCAAGATGAGAAGAATTCTCATGGACAGAATTACGATTCCACAAGACTAGATCAAAGCTCATCAGTTTCATCGCAGAGTCAATCGTCTGAAACCTCATCACAACAATTATCGTCGACCGACTCATCGTCTAATTCACAGTACTCTGATTCAACGTCTAAAGATGAGAAAAATTCTCATGGACAGGATTACGATTCCGCAAAACTAGAACAAAGCTCATCAGATTCGTCGCAGAGTCAATCGTCTGAAACTTCATCACAACAATCATCGTCGTCCGACTCATCGTCGTTCGAATCGTCGTCTTCTAATTCACAGTACTCTGATTCAACGTCTCAAGATGAGAACAATTCTCATGGACAGAATTACGATTCCACAAGACTAGACCAAAGCTCATCAGTTTCATCGCAGAGTCAATCGTCTGAAACCTCATCACAACAATTATCGTCGACCGACTCATCGTCTAATTCACAGTACTCTGATTCAACTTCTCAAGATGAGAAGAATTCTCATGGACAGAATTACGATTCCACAAGACTAGATCAAAGCTCATCAGTTTCATCGCAGAGTCAATCGTCTGAAACCTCATCACAACAATTATCGTCGTCCGACTCATCGTCGTTCGAATCGACGTCTTCTAATTCACAGTACTCTGGTTCAACGATT
The DNA here is from genome assembly GCA_032191425.1 of Lymantria dispar. Taxonomy (NCBI): domain Eukaryota; kingdom Metazoa; phylum Arthropoda; class Insecta; order Lepidoptera; family Erebidae; genus Lymantria; species Lymantria dispar. The sequence goes on from CM063447.1 coordinate 2,984,014, forward strand.
AAAGATGAGAATAATTCTCATGGACAGGATTACGGTTCCACGAGACTAGACCAAAGCTCATCAGATTCGTCGCAGCATCAAACGTCTGAAACTTCATCACAGCAATCATCCTCGTCCGACTCATCGTCGTTCGAATCGTCGTCTTCTAATTCACAGTACTCTGGTTCAACGTCTAAAGATGAGAAGATTTCTCAAGGACAGGATTACGATTCCACAAAACTACACCAAAGCTCATCAGATTCGTCGCAGAGTCAATCGTCTGAAACTTCATCACAACAATCATCGTCGTCCGACTCATCAACATTCGACTCGTCGTCTTCTAATTTACAGTACTCTGATTCAATGTCTAAAGATGAGAAGAATTCTCATGGACAGGATTACGATTCCACAAGACTAGACCAAAGCTCATCAGATTCGTCACAGCGTCAATCGTCTGAAATTTCATCACAGCAATCATCCTCGTCCGACTCATCGCCGTTCGAATCGTCGTCTTCTAATTCACAGTACTCTGGTTCAACGTCTAAAGATGAGAAGATTTCTCAAGGACAGGATTACGATTCCACAAGACTACACCAAAGCTTATCTGATTCGTCGCAGAGTCAATCGTCTGAAACTTTATCACAACAATCATCGTCGTCCGACTCATCGCCGTTCGAATCGTCGTCTTCTAATTTACAGTACTCTGATTCAACGTCTAAAGATGAGAAGATTTCTCATAGACAGGATTACAATTCTGCAAGACTAGACAAAAGCTCATCAGATTCGTCGCGGAGTCAATCGTCTGAAACTTTATCACAACAAACATCGTCGTCCGACTCATCGTTAATCGAATCGTCGTCTTCTAATTCACCGTACTCTGATTCAACGTCTCAAGATGAGAAGAATTCTCATGGACAGGATTACGATTCCACAAGATTAGATCGAAGCTCATCAGATTCGTCGCAGAGTCAATCGTCTGAAACCTCATCACAACAATTATCGTCGTCCGACTCATCGTCGTTCGAATCGTCGTCTTCTAATTCACAGTACTCTGGTTCAACGTTTAAAGATGAGAATAATTCTCAAGGACAGGATTACGATTCCACAAGACTACAAAGCTCATCAGATTCATCGCAGCATCAATCGTCTGAAAGTTCATCACAGCAATCATCCTCGTCCGACTCATCGTCGTTCGAATCGTCGTCTTCTAATTCACAGTACTCTGGTTCAACGTCTAAAGATGAGAAAATTTCACAAGGACAGGATTACGATTCCACAAGACTACACCAAAGCTCATCAGTTTCATCGCAGAGTCAATCGTCTGAAACTTCATCACAACAATCATCGTCGTCCGACTCATCAACATTCGACTCGTCGTCTTCTAATTTACAGTACTCTGATTCAATGTCTAAAGATGAGAAGAATTCTCATGGACAGGTATACGATTCTACAAGACTACACGAAAGCTCATCAGTTTCATCGCAGAGTCAATCGTCTGAAACCTCATCACAACAATTATCGTCGACCGACTCATCGTCTAATTCACAGTACTCTGATTCAACGTCTAAAGATGAGAAGAATTCTCATGGACAGGATTACGATTCCGCAAAACTAGAACAAAGCTCATCAGATTCGTCGCAGAGTCAATCGTCTGAAACTTCATCACAACAATCATCGTCGTCCGACTCATCGTCGTTCGAATCGTCGTCTTCTAATTCACAGTACTCTGATTCAACATCTCAAGATGAGAACAATTCTCATGGACAGAATTACGATTCCACAAGACTAGACCAAATCTCATCAGTTTCATCGCAGAGTCTATCGTCTGAAACCTCATCACAACAATTATCGTCGACCGACTCATCGTCTAATTCACAGTACTCTGATTCAACGTCTAAAGATGAGAAGAATTCTCATGGACAGGATTACGATTCCGCAAAACTAGAACAAAACTCATCAGATTCGTCGCAGAGTCAATCGTCTGAAACTTCATCACAACAATCATCGTCGTCCGACTCATCGTCAATCGAATCGTCGTCTTCTAATTCACAGTACTCTGGTTCAACGATTAAAGATGAGAATAATTCTCATGGACAGGATTACGGTTCCACGAGACTAGACCAAAGCTCATCAGATTCGTCGCAGCATCAAACGTCTGAAACTTCATCACAGCAATCATCCTCGTCCGACTCATCGTCGTTCGAATCGTCGTCTTCTAATTCACAGTACTCTGGTTCAACGTCTAAAGATGAGAAGATTTCTCAAGGACAGGATTACGATTCCACAAGACTACACCAAAGCTCATCAGATTCGTCGCAGAGTCAATCGTCTGAAACTTCATCACAACAATCATCGTCCGACTCATCAACATTCGACTCGTCGTCTTCTAATTTACAGTACTCTGATTCAATGTCTAAAGATGAGAAGAATTCTCATGGACAGGATTACGATTCCACAAGACTAGACCAAAGCTCATCAGATTCGTCACAGCGTCAATCGTCTGAAATTTCATCACAGCAATCATCCTCGTCCGACTCATCGCCGTTTGAATCGTCGTCTTCTAATTCACAGTACTCTGGTTCAACGTCTAAAGATGAGAAGATTTCTCAAGGACAGGATTACGATTCCACAAGACTACACCAAAGCTCATCAGTTTCATCGCAGAGTCAATCGTCTGAAACCTCATCACAACAATTATCGTCGACCGACTCATCGTCTAATTCACAGTACTCTGATTCAACTTCTCAAGATGAGAAGAATTCTCATGGACAGAATTACGATTCCTCAAGACTAGATCAAAGCTCATCAGTTTCATCGCAGAGTCAATCGTCTGAAACCTCATCACAACAATTATCGTCGACCGACTCATCGTCTAATTCACAGTACTCTGATTCAACGTCTAAAGATGAGAAGAATTCTCATGGACAGGATTACGATTCCGCAAAACTAGAACAAAGCTCATCAGATTCGTCGCAGAGTCAATCGTCTGAAACTTCATCACAACAATCATCGTCGTCCGACTCATCGTCATTCGAATCGTCGTCTTCTAATTCACAGTACTCTGATTCAACGTCTCAAGATGAGAACAATTCTCATGGACAGAATTACGATTCCACAAGACTAGACCAAAGCTCATCAGTTTCATCGCAGAGTCAATCGTCTGAAACCTCATCACAACAATTATCGTCGACCGACTCATCGTCTAATTCACAGTACTCTGATTCAACTTCTCAAGATGAGAAGAATTCTCATGGACAGAATTACGATTCCACAAGACTAGATCAAAGCTCATCAGTTTCATCGCAGAGTCAATCGTCTGAAACCTCATCACAACAATTATCGTCGTCCGACTCATCGTCGTTCGAATCGACGTCTTCTAATTCACAGTACTCTGGTTCAACGATTAAAGATGAGAATAATTCTCATGGACAGGATTACGGTTCCACGAGACTAGACCAAAGCTCATCAGATTCGTCGCAGCATCAAACGTCTGAAACTTCATCACAGCAATCATCCTCGTCCGACTCATCGTCATTCGAATCGTCGTCTTCTAATTCACAGTACTCTGGTTCAACGTCTAAAGATGAGAAGATTTCTCAAGGACAGGATTACGATTCCACAAAACTACACCAAAGCTCATCAGATTCGTCGCAGAGTCAATCGTCTGAAACTTCATCACAACAATCATCGTCGTCCGACTCATCAACATTCGACTCGTCGTCTTCTAATTTACAGTACTCTGATTCAATGTCTAAAGATGAGAAGAATTCTCATGGACAGGATTACGATTCCACAAGACTAGACCAAAGCTCATCAGATTCGTCACAGCGTCAATCGTCTGAAATTTCATCACAGCAATCATCCTCGTCCGACTCATCGCCGTTCGAATCGTCGTCTTCTAATTCACAGTACTCTGGTTCAACGTCTAAAGATGAGAAGATTTCTCAAGGACAGGATTACGATTCCACAAGACTACACCAAAGCTTATCTGATTCGTCGCAGAGTCAATCGTCTGAAACTTTATCACAACAATCATCGTCGTCCGACTCATCGCCGTTCGAATCGTCGTCTTCTAATTTACAGTACTCTGATTCAACGTCTAAAGATGAGAAGATTTCTCATAGACAGGATTACAATTCTGCAAGACTAGACAAAAGCTCATCAGATTCGTCGCGGAGTCAATCGTCTGAAACTTTATCACAACAAACATCGTCGTCCGACTCATCGTTAATCGAATCGTCGTCTTCTAATTCACCGTACTCTGATTCAACGTCTCAAGATGAGAAGAATTCTCATGGACAGGATTACGATTCCACAAGATTAGATCGAAGCTCATCAGATTCGTCGCAGAGTCAATCGTCTGAAACCTCATCACAACAATTATCGTCGTCCGACTCATCGTCGTTCGAATCGTCGTCTTCTAATTCACAGTACTCTGGTTCAACGTTTAAAGATGAGAATAATTCTCAAGGACAGGATTACGATTCCACAAGACTACAAAGCTCATCAGATTCATCGCAGCATCAATCGTCTGAAAGTTCATCACAGCAATCATCCTCGTCCGACTCATCGTCGTTCGAATCGTCGTCTTCTAATTCACAGTACTCTGGTTCAACGTCTAAAGATGAGAAAATTTCACAAGGACAGGATTACGATTCCACAAGACTACACCAAAGCTCATCAGTTTCATCGCAGAGTCAATCGTCTGAAACTTCATCACAACAATCATCGTCGTCCGACTCATCAACATTCGACTCGTCGTCTTCTAATTTACAGTACTCTGATTCAATGTCTAAAGATGAGAAGAATTCTCATGGACAGGTATACGATTCTACAAGACTACACGAAAGCTCATCAGATTCGTCGCAGAGTCAATCGTCTGAAACTTCATCACAACAATCATCGTCGTCCGACTCTTCGTCGTACGAATCGTCGTCTTCTAATTCACAGTACTCTGATTCAACGTCTCAAGATGAGAAGAATTCTCATGGACAGGATAACGATTCCACGAGACTAGACCAAATCTCATCAGATTCGTCGCAGAGTCAATCGTCTGAAACTTCATCACAACAATCATCGTCGTCCGACTTATCGTCGTTCCAATCGTCGTCTTCTAATTCACAGTACTCTGATTCATCGTCTAAAGATGAGAAGAATTCTCATGGACAGGACTACGATTCCACAAGACTAGACCAGGGCTCATCAGATTGGTCGCAGCGTCAATCGTCTGAAAGTTCATCACAGCAATCATCGTCGTCCGACTCATCAACATTCGACTCGTCGTCTTCTAATTTACAGTACTCTGATTCAACGTCTAAAGATAAGAAGAATTCTCATGGACAGGATTACGATTCAACGAGACTAGAACAAAGCTCATCAGATTCGTCGCAGAGTCAATCGTCTGAAACTTCAACACAACAATCACCGTCGTCTGACTCGTCGTCGTTCGAATCGTCGTCTTCTAATTCACAGTACTCTGATTCAACGTCTGAAGATAAGAAGAATTCTCATGGACAGGATTACGATTCAACGAGACTAGAACAAAGCTCATCAGATTCGTCGCAGAGTCAATCGTCTGAAACTTCAACACAACAATCACCGTCGTCCGACTCATCGTCGTTCGAATCGTCGTCTTTTAATTCACAGTACTCTGGTTCAACGATTAAAGATGAGAATAATTCTCATGGACAGGATTACGATTCCACAAGACTAGACCAAAGCTCATCAGATTCGTCGCAGCATCAAACGTCTGAAACTTCATCACAGCAATCATCCTCGTTCGAATCGTCGTCTTCTATTTCACAGTACTCTGGTTCAACGTCTAAAGATGAGAAGATTTCTCAAGGACAGGATTACGATTCTACAAGACTACACCAAAGCTCATCAGATTCGTCGCAGAGTCAATCGTCTGAAACTTCATCACAACAATCATCGTCGTCCGACTCATCAACATTCGACTCGTCGTATTCTAATTTACAGTACTCTGATTCAATGTCTAAAGATGAGAAGAATTCTCATGGACAGGATTACGATTCCACAAGACTAGACCAAAGCTCATCAGATTCGTCGCAGAGTCAATCGTCCGAAACTTTATCACAACAAACATCGTCGTCCGACTCATCGTCAATCGAATCGTCGTCTTCTAATTTACAGTACTCTGATTCAACGTCTAAAGATGAGGAGAATTCTCATGGACAGGATTACGATTCCGTAAGACTAGACCAAAGCTCATCAGATTCGTCGCAGAGTCAATCGTCTGAAACCTCATCACAACAATCATCGTCGTCCGACTCATCGTCGTTCGAATCGTCGTCTTCTAATTCACCGCATTCTGGTTCAACGTCTAAAGATGAGAAGATTTCTCAAGGGCAGGATTACGATTCCACAAGACTACACCAAAGCTCATCAGATTCGTCGCAGAGTCAATCGTCTGAAACTTCATCACAACAATCATCGTCGTCCGACTCATCAACATTCGACTCGTCGTCTTCTAATATACAGTACTCTGATTCAACGTCTAAAGATGAGAAGACTTCTCATGGACAGGATTACAATTCTACAAGACTAGACGAAAGCTCATCAGATTCGTCGCGGAGTCAATCGTCTGAAACTTTATCACAACAAACATCGTCGTCCGTCTCATCGTCAATCGAATCGTCGTCTTCTAATTCACCGTACTCTGATTCATCGTCTCAAGATGAGAAGAATTCTCATGGACAGGATTACGATTCCACAAGACTAGACCGAAGCTCATCAGATTCGTCGCAGAGTCAATCGTCTGAAACCTCATCACAACAATTATCGTCGTCCGACTCATCGTCGTTCGAATCGTCGTCATCTAATTCACAGTACTCTGGTTCAACGTTTAAAGATGAGAATAATTCTCAAGGACAGGATTACGATTCCACAAGACTACACCAAAGCTCATTAGATTCGTCGCAGCATCAATCGTCTGAAACTTTATCACAGCAATCATCCTCGTCCGACTCATCAGCATTCGACTCATCGTCTTCTAATTTACAGTACTCTGATTCAATGTCTAAAGATGAGAAGAATTCTCATGGACAGGTATGCGATTCTACAAGACTACACGAAAGCTCATCAGATTCGTCGCAGAGTCATTCGTCTGAAACTTCATCACAACAATCATCGTCGTCCGACTCATCGTCGTACGAATCGTCGTCTTCTAATTCACAGTACTCTGATTCAACGTCTCAAGATGAGAAGAATTCTCATGGACAGGATTACGATTCCACGAGACTAGACCAAAGCTCATCAGATTCGTCGCAGAGTCAATCGTCTGAAACTTCATCACAACAATCATCGTCGTCCGACTCATCGTCGTTTCAATCGTCGTCTTCTAATTCACAGTACTCTGGTTCAACGTTTAAAGATGAGAATAATTCTCAAGGACAGGATTACGATTCCACAAGACTACACCAAAGCTCATCAGATTCGTCGCAGAGTCAATCGTCTGAAACTTCATCACAACAATCATCGTCGTCCGACTCATCAACATTCGACTCGTCGTCTTCTAATTTACAGTACTCTGATTCAATGTCTAAAGATGAGAAGAATTCTCATGGACAGGTATACGATTCTACAAGACTACACGAAAGCTCATCAGATTCGTCGCAGAGTCAATCGTCTGAAACTTCATCACAACAATCATCGTCGTCCGACTCATCGTCGTACGAATCGTCGTCTTCTAATTCACAGTACTCTGATTCAACGTCTCAAGATGAGAAGAATTCTCATGGACAGGATAACGATTCCACGAGACTAGACCAAAGCTCATCAGATTCGTCGCAGAGTCAATCGTCTGAAACTTCATCACAACAATCATCGTCGTCCTACTCATCGTCGTTCCAATCGTCGTCTTCTAATTCACAGTACTCTGATTCATCGTCTAAAGATGAGAAGAATTCTCATGGACAGGACTACGATTCCACAAGACTAGACCAGGGCTCATCAGATTGGTCGCAGCGTCAATCGTCTGAAAGTTCATCACAGCAATCATCGTCGTCCGACTCATCAACATTCGACTCGTCTTCTAATTTACAGTACTCTGATTCAACGTCTAAAGATGAGAAGAATTCTCAAGGACAGGATTACGATTCCACAAGACTACACCAAAGCTCATTAGATTCGTCGCAGCATCAATCGTCTGAAACTTTATCACAGCAATCATCCTCGTCCGACTCATCAGCATTCGACTCATCGTCTTCTAATTTACAGTACTCTGATTCAATGTCTAAAGATGAGAAGAATTCTCATGGACAGGTATGCGATTCTACAAGACTACACGAAAGCTCATCAGATTCGTCGCAGAGTCATTCGTCTGAAACTTCATCACAACAATCATCGTCGTCCGACTCATCGTCGTACGACTCGTCGTCTTCTAATTCACAGTACTCTGATTCAACGTCTCAAGATGAGAAGAATTCTCATGGACAGGATTACGATTCCACGAGACTAGACCAAAGCTCATCAGATTCGTCGCAGAGTCAATCGTCTGAAACTTCATCACAACAATCATCGTCGTCCGACTCATCGTCGTTTCAATCGTCGTCTTCTAATTCACAGTACTCTGGTTCAACGTTTAAAGATGAGAATAATTCTCAAGGACAGGATTACGATTCCACAAGACTACACCAAAGCTCATCAGATTCGTCGCAGAGTCAATCGTCTGAAACTTCATCACAACAATCATCGTCGTCCGACTCATCAACATTCGACTCGTCGTCTTCTAATTTACAGTACTCTGATTCAATGTCTAAAGATGAGAAGAATTCTCATGGACAGGTATACGATTCTACAAGACTACACGAAAGCTCATCAGATTCGTCGCAGAGTCAATCGTCTGAAACTTCATCACAACAATCATCGTCGTCCGACTCATCGTCGTACGAATCGTCGTCTTCTAATTCACAGTACTCTGATTCAACGTCTCAAGATGAGAAGAATTCTCATGGACAGGATTACGATTCCACGAAACTAGACCAAAGCTCATCAGATTCGTCGCAGAGTCAATCGTCTGAAACTTCATCACAACAATCATCGTCGTCCTACTCATCGTCGTTCCAATCGTCGTCTTCTAATTCACAGTACTCTGATTCATCGTCTAAAGATGAGAAGAATTCTCATGGACAGGACTACGATTCCACAAGACTAGACCAGGGCTCATCAGATTGGTCGCAGCGTCAATCGTCTGAAAGTTCATCACAGCAATCATCGTCGTCCGACTCATCAACATTCGACTCGTCTTCTAATTTACAGTACTCTGATTCAACGTCTAAAGATGAGAAGAATTCTCATGGACAGGATTACGATTCCACAAGACTAGATCAAAGCTCATCAGATTCGTCACAGCGTCAATCGTCTGAAACTTCATCACAGCAATCATCCTCGTCCGACTCATCGCCGTTCGAATCGTCGTCTTCTAATTCACAGTACTCTGGTTCAACGTCTAAAGATGAGAAGATTTTTCATGGACAGGATTACAATTCTACAAGACTAGACGAAAGCTCATCAGATTCGTCGCGGAGTCAATCGTCTGAAACTTTATCACAAAAAACATCGTCGTCCGACTCATCGTCAATCGAATCGTCGTCTTCTAATTCACCGTACTCTGATTCAACGTCTCAAGAGGAGAAGAATTCTCATGGACAGGATTACGATTCCACAAGACTAGACCGAAGCTCATCAGATTCGTCGCAGAGTCAATCGTCTGAAACCTCATCACAACAATTATCGTCGTCCAACTCATCGTCGTTCGAATCGTCGTCTTCTAATTCACAGTACTCTGGTTCAACGTTTAAAGATGAGAATAATTCTCATGGACAGGATTACTATTCCACAAGACTAGACCAAAGCTCATCAGATTCGTCGCAGCATCAATCGTCTGAAACTTCATCACAGCAATCATCCTCGTCCGACTCATCGTCGTTCGAATCGTCGTCTTCTAATTCACAGTACTCTGGTTCAACGTCTAAAGATGAGAAGATTTCTCAAGGACAGGATTATGATTCCACAAGACTACACCAAAGCTCATCAGATTCGTCGCAGAGTCAATCGTCTGAAACTTCAACACAACAATCATCGTCGTCTGACTCATCGTCGTTCGAATCGTCGTCTTCTAATTCACCGTTCTCTGGTTCAACGTCTAAAGATGAGAAGATTTCTCATGGACAGGATTACGATTCCACAAGACTAGACCAAAGCTCATCAGATTCGTCGCAGCATCAATCATCTGAAACTTCATCACAGCAATCATCCTCGTCCGACTCATCGCCGTTTGAATCGTTGTCTTCTAATTCACAGTACTCTGGTTCAACGTCTAAAGATGAGAAGATTTCTCATGGACAGGATTACGATTCTACAAGACTAGACAAAAGCTCATCAGAATCGTCGCGGAGTCAATCGTCTGAAACTTTATCACAACAAACATCGTCGTCCGACTCATCGTCAATCGAATCGTCGTCTTCTAATTCACCGTACTCTGATTCAACGTCTCAAGATGAGAAGAATTCTCATGGACAGGATTACGATTCCACAGGACTAGACCAAAGCTCATCAGATTCGTCGCAGCGTCAATCATCTGAAACTTCATCACAGCAATCATCGTCGTCCGACTCATCGTCGTTCGAATCGTCGTCTTCTAATTCACAGTACTCTGGTTCAACGTCTAAAGATGAGAAGAATTGTCATGGACAGGATTACGATTCCACAAGACTAGACCAAAGCTCATCAGATTCGTCGCAGAGTCAATCGTCTGTAACCTCATTCCCACATTCATCATCGTCCGACTCATCGTCGTTGGGCTCCCTGTCTTCTAATACAAAGTACTTACATTTGGCGTCTAAAGCTTCATCGAATTCTCATGGACAGGATTATGAATCCACAAGGGTAGGCCACAGCTCATCAGATTCATTGCACAGTCAGTTGTCCAAAGATATTTTATTGTTTCCCTCATCCGACGACGACCAACAATCATGGTCTTTAAATATGGCCCAGCCTCGGAGCAAGATTTTGGATTCTAAAGCGACCGATAGCAGCTTTACGAAGTCATTACGGTTGAAGTCATCCATAATCGAGTCCATTGCCTCTAAATCCTTGTCCCATCCGTCATCATCTTATGTTTCTAATTCAATGTATACTGACTCCAATATTAGAGATACGTCACGAAACGCTTTCAGTTCTGCAGAGACGGGCTCTAGTTCATCACAAGCTGAATCATCCAAATATCATTTCATTGTCTCCGAGTCTTTATCCCATTTACCGTCGTCCGCATTATCGTCTTCCAATTTAATATCCAGTAAATCGATAGTTAAAGATGCGTCGCAATCTCAAGAAAGAATGTCTAAGCCTCCAGAGACAGAGGTCCGCTCATCAAATTTGTTACAAACTCAGTCTTCTTATTTAAACGACTTTAAATTTTCCCCCTCTAATTCTGTAGTGTCTGCAGCAACAAATTCTAAATTATTGTCGAAATCTACGGGTTCAACTTCAATTATTGATTCGTTAAAATCTTTCAGAGGCCTTCGTTAACTCGTCAGATAGTTTATCTATCGCTTTACTCTGATATATCTTTTTCTATTGAAATTATCTGTTATATAAACTTATAAGTTATTTTAATTATGTATTCCTTTGGGCACTCCTGTTAAAAAATTCTATTGAGTGTACGCAATTCTCTATTCATTTCTCCAAAAAAAATATATTGCCTTAAATTTACTAAACTATGTTAACAAGTAAAACATCTGTATCTATTGTATAAATCATGGGCTTATACGGCAGTCCCTTCAGCGGTGCCAAATCGACCATCGCTATATCGAAGTGCTGAAGTGTTTGTATAGGAACGCCACAATGTCAGTCCGTATCCGGGATAAGAGTACGAAACCGATCCAGTTGCAGAAAGGCGTGAGACAGGGAGATGTCATCTCTCCGAAACTGTTCACCACTGCACTGGAAGATGTCTTCAAGCTCTTAGACTGGACTGGACTCGGCATCAACATTAACGGCGAATACATCACTCACCTTCGATTCGCAGACGATATCGTCGTTATGGCAGAATCCATGGAGGACCTTGGCACTATGCTCAATGATCTCAGCAGGGTACCCCAACTAGTGGGTCTACGAATGAACATGGACAAGACGAAAGTCATGTCAAATACCCATGTCATTCCTGTACCGGTCCTAGGCAATGCGATTCTCGAAGTTGTCAATCACTATGTTTACCTAGGACAAACAGTCCAGTTAGGTAGATCCAATTTCGAGAAAGAGATCAGCCGACGAATCCAACTCGGTTGGGCAGCGTTCGGGAAACTTAAGAGGATCTTCTCGTCCAACATACCTCAGTGTCTGAAAACACAGGTCTACGACCAGTGTGTGTTACCAGTGATGACTTACGGCACGGAAACGTGGTCCCTAAATGTAGGCCTCATATCAAGGCTCAAAGTCGCTCAGCGTGCTATGGAACGGGCTATGCTCGGGATTTCTCTGCGAGATAGAATCCGGAATACAGAAATCCGCAGAAGAACGGGTGTAACCGACATAGCACGAAGAATTAGCACGCTGAAGTGGCAATGGGCAGGCCACATCGCTCGACGAACTGACAACCGCTGGGGAAGAAAGGTTCTCGAGTGGCGACCACGCATCGGACGACGCAGTGTAGGACGCCCCCCCACTAGGTGGACCGACGACCTAGTGAAAGTTGCTGGGCGTCGTTGGATGCAGGCGGCACAGGACCGCACATTGTGGCGCAATATGAGGGAGGCCTACGTCCAGCAGTGGACGGCAATAGGCTGAAATGATGATGATGATGATACGACATATGCTATAATATATAAACATTTCTATTAATATTGAAAATTAATGACAGTAAAAAAATATTGTCACTCATCATCTAAGCTTTCACCTAAATTGGCAATCAGTGATGAAAGTACCTACCTATATCTATTATTTTATCATGAATTATTTCTTTAATATACACTGACGGACTCATAAACTGCATCAAAGTAAAAAAACAACTTTGAAATAAATATTTTAACCAAGTATGCAAAATTCTACACAGATTTAAATTGAAACGTCTAGATTGGTTCGTTAACTTTAAAACAGCGTGGGGTCATATCCTTAAGTTTAAGTTTGTGTACTGGAAAGGACCTTAAAACTTTTTTGAAGAAAGACAGAAATTTAAAGAAAATTGGTTTAATTAAAAAATTGGTTTTAACAATAGACACAAACTTTATGCAAGGGTTTTTTTATATTTTAATAAGGTGTATTACCTCCACGTGCCCTTATTACGGATTCTAATCGGTTCCGCATAGATTTGATTAGGGTTATTAAAAGATCTAGCGGAATATTATCCCATTCTTCTGAAAGTGCTGTTCTTAGTTGTGCCACTGTCGTAGGCACAGGATTTCTCGCATATACAGCTCTTTTTAAATTGTCCCAAAGATGCTCAATGGGATTAAGATCCGGGCTGCGTGCTGGCCAATTCATTGTACGTATCCCAACCTCTTCGCAATATTGTCGAACTTGTGCAGCAGCGTGCGGCCGGGCATTATCCTGCATTAAAGTAAAATTTTCGCCTATAAATCCCACGTAAGGCACCACGTGATCTTCTAAGATCTCTGTTATGTAGCGATGTGCAGTCAAACCCCCACTACTACCGTTTTGACAGACCATGTCTATGAACACAAGTTCTGTTCGCCCGTTCATCGATATGCCACCCCAGACCATGCACGAACCGCCTCCAAAAGGAACACGCTCCTCAATGCAACTTTGAGCATATCGCTCCCCACGTCGACGATAGACTCTTCTGCGACCATCTGCACCATATAAACATGTCCTACACTCGTCTGTGAACAATACGGAGGCCCATTGCTCATCTGTCCAATTTAGGTGATCACGCGCAAATCTTAAGCGAGCTTGTCTGTGAGCTACAGACAACTTTGGACCATTTGCTGGTCTAAAAGGGGTGATATCCGCTTTCTTTAACCTTCTTCTTATTGTTCGTGCACTAACGTTTACTCCACGCACTTCATTAAGCTCTGTTTTGATGTTAACTGACGTGAGGAAACGATTTCGCAGGGAAGTTGTAACAATAAATCGGTCATCACGACCGGTGGTTGCTCGAGTTCTGCCTGTACCACGTCTCCTTTTGTAAGAACCTGTCTCCACAAACCTTCTGTATATTCTAGAAACCGTAGACTGGTTTAAATTGAAATTTCTACCAATCGTTCGTTGATCCAAGCCCTCCCGCACCAATGCTACAATTTGAGCAGCTTGTTCGGACGAAATATCCATATTATGGTTCAGAAACTCTCGATGAGTTAAAAAGCTAACCCAACAATTCTGCTGGTAACAATAATTCAATTGACAAAAGAATAAAAAATCAATTAGAATCAATTTTAAAACTTTGCTATAAATAACACGCAAATCTGATACTACGAGTAAATTTTCTTTTCCCGGCTACATTCATTTGTTTTACTGCAGTTCTATTTTTAAATATTGCTTTTTTTTTTTAAGATTAAGGGCCAGTCTCTTCATATTTATATAATTTAATCTAAAAAGTTTGCATATTTATTAAAAAAATCATTTCAAAGTAATCCTGAAGTTTGATGCAGTTTATGAGTCCGTCAGTATATATATTAACCAATAAAACTTTATCAAATGTAATTGTATATGTATAACAAAATTAATTAAATCTTGTGTATTTTCTATGTAAAATTAAAGTTGTGTATTTTCGAATTGATTTCTTTTTATCACCACCATCATCTCAGCACTCGTACGGCCCAGTGTGGGGGCTCGAGCTTCTTTCACATTACTAAGGAAATTGACCTTACCTTTGAGTGGGGTTATATCTTAATTTTCATTCGAATTCAATTGGTTTCTTTTTCTGAACTCTACGGAAGTTATATAACGACATTAAACTAGTGTTTTGCATATACAATGAAGGAAAAATAAAATATACTATTCATGAATTAGTAGTTGACCATTTAACAAACATGAAAAGCTAGTAGTTGAACATATTTTGCATCACTAGTTGACCATCCTGATGTTTGAGAATGTTTTAAATAAGAAATGTATTACAATCACTTAGTGTTTTATTTGAAATATAGTGTAGGAAAATACACAGCTAATTATAAATTAAATAAAAAAATAATAGAATAAAAATAACGGTATGTAGAGGAATGTAAATCTGAAGCATCAAAGACATTTCTAGTTGTACTGGCCTTTTTGGCTCCTTAGCGTGAGGAATTACTGTATTTCAGGTATAGTTATTGCCACAATTGACCATTTACTTTTATGGGTGAGATTTTTTTTTCACTGCTTGATTTGACTAGCTTAAAATTTATTTATTTTATGCCAATCAGGAGTGGATAGCCTCGCGACGGCAATCGGTGTCCCAGTAGGGAACATCGAAGCGAGAGGGTACTCCTTGGGGTATTCCGTCGGGCCGACCACTGACGTCAAGTCACCCTGCTCCGGTGGTCGGTCCTACGACGAAGGCGACGTGTCGCGGGTGGATTACGGGTGTGCGTGCTTACGCCCCTCTGTCACCTCGGACGGAGGGGTGCGAGGAGTGCGCCGACCGTAAAAAAAAAAAATTTAAATTTATTACCGTACTTAAGTATAACATATTCCTCATTTTCTCTTAGGGGCGGTTTCAAACTCACAGTGTTAGATTATTCTCTACAATTATAAACAAAAGGATGACCGACACATTGGAAAAAAGCAACCGGTGGAGCAAGCAGGCTTCAGAAGGGGTTTTTCAACGGTCGACCACATCCACACTCTTGAGTTGATAATGGAAAAGTATGAGGAAAAACAAAGAACACTCTTTATAGCAATCATCGACTACCAGAAAGCCTTTGATACGGTAAGACATGCAAGCATCTGGGAATGCCTGAAAGAACAAGGAGCAGAGGAAATATATGTAGAAATCATCAAATCCATATATAAAACCAACAAGGGTAAAATTAAACTCGAAACCTTAGACTCAAGCTTCCCAATAGAAAGAGGAGTGAGACAGGGTGACCCGCTATCTCCGACAATATTCATAGCTGTCCTCGAGTCGATCATTAGCAAGCTAGATTGGAGCAAACAAGGACTATACATAAATGGCACTTACTTGAGCCACCTGAGATTCGCAGATGACCTAGTACTAATATCTGAGTCATCTTACCAACTACAGAACATGGTAGAAGCTCTCAACATGACTAGTAAAAAGGTGGGTCTAGAAATGAATATTACAAAGACTAAGACAATGACAAACAGCATTACAAGACCAATAATAATCAATAGCAAACCATTGGAATACGTTGAAGAATATGTCTATTTGGGAAAAACTATAAGTTTCCACAGAAAAAATAAAAATATAGAAATAGAGAAAAGAATAAAGCTAACGTGGAACAAATATTGGAGTCTCAAGGATGTTTTCAAAAGCAATCTACCACAAGCCATTAAAACCAAAGTCATGAATTCGAACCTTCTGCCATGTCTGACATATGGTTGCCAGACGTGGAAATTCACTGCTGAAACAAGTAAAAAGATAAACGTCTGTCAGAGAGGACTTGAAAGAAGCATGTTAAATATAAAGAAATTAGACAAAATACGTCATACTAAAATAAGGAAAATAACAAAAGTAACAAACGCTTTAAGTTACGCAAAAAAATTGAAATGGAAGTGGGCAGGACATGTTGCCCGGCAAACAGATCAAAGGTGGACCAAAAAAGTAACTTTCTGGAATGGACCACTAGGCAAAAGAACAAAAGGTAGACCTATAACAAGATGGGAAGATGATATCAAAGCGATAGCTGGTCCAAACTGGACAAAAGTAGCTGAAGACAGGGACAAATGGGAGTCACTGGAGGAGGCCTTCACCCATTCTGGGGTTCCGGTAGATTAATTTAAAATCGGCAAACTATAAATATATTATGATAAAATACATAGGATACACATATATATATAATATTAAGAAAGAGAAATAATACTAACATAGATTAAACTAAACTAACAAATACTTGATTAATACATACATGGAAAGTGTAAAAAAATAAAAAATATTTTTTACTGGAAATAAAAGGCTTTTTTATTTTATTTTTTATTTTAACTGTTCTATATTCGAATGTGTTTAAATTTTAAATCTCAAAACAGTTGAAAGTATTAGGATTAATGCTATTGCTTAGTCACAGCGTCGATTGGAATCTGCCAGGTTACGTACGAAAATGAATCTTTCTAAGGAAAATGTTCGTGCAATAATTTTCTACAACTTTAGAAGAGGTCTGACACGGTTTCAGTGTTTTGAAGAGTTAACATCTGTGTTGAGTCATGAAGCCCCATGTCGGCGGACTATCGAACGCTGGTATTTGGAATTCCAGCGTAGACATACTAGTGTTAGTGACAAATCTCGCAAAGGATGCCTAAAATCCGCCTTCACTGATGATAACATCATTGCTATGAGACAACTAATTCTCGAAGATCGTCATGTGACGTATCGAGAGATAGAGGCTCTATTAGACATCTCAGGGACAGCCATTCAGAAGATCTTGCACGAAGCGCTTGAGTGAGAAAGCCATTGTATGCCATTGGATACTGCATCTGCTTTCCGACGATCACAAGGCGGCCCGCGTCAGATAGTTTAAGAAAACTCTACAAAAGTTTAACCGATGAGATTTAAATAACGTCTACAACATCATCAGTAGTGACGAATCTTGGATTTATGCCTACGATCCTGATTCCAAATAACAATCTACAATCTGGGTCTTTCAAGACGAGCCAATGCCGACGAAAGTTGTTCGTTCTCAAAGCACTTTAAAGAAGATGGTGGTCATGTTCGTTGGAAAAACCGGCCATGTTGCAACTATAGCACTTGAAGATCGTAGAACGGTTAACGCAATGGTATACCACAGTTTGTTTACCACAAGTCATCACCGAACTTCGAAAATCTAACTCAAAGTGACGCATTATCCTGCACCACGACAACGCAAGCTCACACAGCGCTTGTCAAACGATTGAGTATTTAGGTTTAGATTTATTTATTCTCATAAAAGATTATACAATCACTTACATGAGAAAACACTATAAATTACACCTTATTTTTAAATATTAGTAAGCACACACAGTTGTTAATTTTACATATTTTACAAACTGAGAAGTGCGGGTAAGTTAATAATTATACAATACAAAATGTATGAGTTACACAGTTAAACGAAAGTTAGCAAGATGATAATCTTAATCTAGGTTAGTTAGTACAATATGTGTATAGAATGAGTAATAATATATAAATTTATATAAATAATTGATTAAAATACTTAAATTAGTTAATTTTGTGAATTAATTCTAGTATTCTTTTAAAACATAAAATTTAAGTAGTTTCTTAAAACATGACAACGGTTTGACATTTTGAATGTCTTTAGGCAATTTATTATACAGTTGTGCTCCTTCATGCAATATAATTCTCTTTCCATAATTTGTTCTCGGTCCATACAGCACTAAATTATCTGACTGCCTAGTCGTTCGTTTCTGAACCTGACCTTTTTTAGTAATGTTATTCTGGTGTTGATATCCTTATTTAATATTTTTCTTATTAGGATACACGTTTTATATATATAGGTCTGTTTTATATTCATCAATTTAGTTTCTTGATAGATTTTAACTATTGGTGTCCTATATTTATAATTAAACAACACTTTAATAAGTTTGTTTTGTGAGATCTGTAAATCTTTTAGCGTACTTTTGGCGGCAGTACCCCATATTTCGATCAAGTACTCAATGTGTGGTTTTACTAGTATGTTATAAATAAGATAGCGAATTTTAAAAGGCAAATAACGCGTTGAGCCCCTGAGCATACCGATTAGAGAAGAAACCTTTGAACGTAATTTTGCAATATTTTGCTTCCATGACAACCGATTGTCTAAAATAAGGCCTAGGTACTTTTCTTCACTTACACGTTTTATAACGTTATTATTTATGGCCAATGGAATGCATTCTTGAAGTTTCTTGTTTTTAGCAGCAAAAATAATATAACTAGTTTTTAACGTATTTATAGTTAAAATATTACTCATAAACCATCGATTTAGAATGTTTAGGTCACTTTGAGCTTGTCTTATTGCTGTAGTTAACGAATTTTCTGTATAAAACAGACAAGTATCGTCAGCGTATAATGTTATATGTCCTTGTAATCCAATTTTATGAATGTCATTTATGTATATTAAGAAGAGCAGTGGCCCAAGGACCGAGCCTTGAGGTACACCGCAAGTTATTAATTTCGGGCTGCTAAAACTGTTACCCACCTTAGTCACTTGAAAACGATTATCAAGATAAGATTGCAACATTCCAAATACTGATCCGATAATTCCTATACCTTTTAGCTTATATAATAACAGTTTATGACTCACAGTGTCGAAAGCCTTTTTAAGATCAACAAATACACCAATTGTAACATTTTTCTTATCAATATTTAGTTTTATGTTAGTTATTACATCAATACTAGCCGAAACAGTACCTGATTTAGACCTAAAACCATATTGTCCTTTATAGAAATAATTTATAGAGTTTAAGTATTTAGTTATTCTTTTGTGTATTATTTTTTCAAAAATTTTTGAGAGTACAATAAGAACAGATACAGGTCTATAATTGCCAGGATCTGACCTACTACCTGACTTATATATAGGGCTTACTTTAGCAACCTTTAATGTATCCGGAAATAAACCCGTAGTTAAGCAATTATTTATACATTCCGTAAGAGATTTTAATATTATCGGTCGTAAGAATTTTATGGTTTTAGTGCTAATTCCATCAATACCAGCAGTTGTGTTATTATTTAAATTAGTAATTATCTTATCAACTTCTTCGGTTGTAGCAGGTTCAAATTGAGACAGTGAGTGTGTTTTAAATAAATTCATACCAGGACACAAAGATGTACCTAACCTATTTACAGTTGCTATTTGATTTCCTAATATAGTGCCTACATTTACAAAGAAATCATTCAAATATTCACAAACTTCTTGTTCATTAGTAACTGTACCTACAGGTGTTAGCAACATGGGAATAGTATTATTGTCCTTTATTTTATAACTAGCTAGATCGCTTATTAATTTCCACATTTTTTTTGGCTTTTTCTCACACATATTAAACTCTCTAAAGTAATAATCCCTCTTTGTATCTTGAATCATTTGGTATACTTTTTTTCTTTCTTTTATATATTCTTCTTTTAAATTCACATAATTTGGCCTAGTCTTTAATTTTGACCATAAAATGTTTCTCTGATTTATTGCAAATACAACATTTCCATTTATCCAGTCATTCTTAGGCGGATACTGCCTTTTCTTCTTGATTAGTTTACATTTTTTAATACTACTCATCAACAATTTTTCCCATTTTGAATACTCAGCTCTTGTTTCAACATTATTGCATTCAATAGCTGTATACAATTTGTCATAATCTAATGCCTCATATGTAATAGTTTTGATTTTAGCTGGTTTATAATTATTAATTTCAAGATATAACTGTTTGTGATCAGATATTGTACTTTCTATTGTAGCTAAGTTAAAATCATGATTTTTTAGATTGGAAACTATATGATCTATTATTGATTTTGAGTTATTGTATTCTCTTGTGCAATATTTTTCTGAGATATTATTCAGTACACTACATCCATATTCTTTAAGAGTTCTCTTATATTCTGTAATAGCTGTTGCCTTTTTTAATAAATTATAATTGAAATCGCCAAATATTACCATACGTTTTCGATTTTGCAATTGTTCAGAAAAAGTTTGTAGAAAAGAGTCATTGTTTGTTCGTTCTGGCTTGTAAACAATTCCAATATCCAAACAGAATTTTTCTATATGAATCCAAAGAAAGTGATTATCCTGTTCGCATTTTGATTCTATAAATTTGTGTTCAATGTCTTCATGGACGTAAATAGAAACTCCACCTCCTCTACTATGAGATCGAAAATTGTAATAGTGAGTATAAAATTGCAATTTTAATGATTGAGCTTCAGTATCATTCTTTATCCAGGTTTCAGTTAAGGCTATAATATGGACTTTGGGCATTGTTTGCAGAATACATTTTATTTCATCTATTTTTCCAGGCTTCACCAGGCTACGTACATTCGCATATAGGAACTTAAGTGACTTTATAGAGATAATTAATTGGTCATGGTTTATTACACTTTGATAAGATATATTAGGTATTTTCTGTGGATCAGAATCACTAGGTATAAAGTTTAGTTTTTTGGCAGAGATGATTGACTAACTATTTTAGGTGTTCCTTTAATATATTTTATAGCGAGGTTTTCTTCACCATCTTGTACACGAGCCGCTAATTCTATTTTTAGTTTTTTTATTAATTGTAGTTGCTGCGGTGTTTTGTCGGAGAACATATAAATATTTTCATGGTTTATATTATTTCGGTTACGTAATATAGAAATTACAGTTTGGCTTTGTTCAAAAATGGCTTTAATAGGCCTATTACGGTTAGGCTTATACTTTCCTAAACGTAATATATTTGTAGGATTGGAACACGTAGCATCCGCCATTTTAATTATTTTTAATACCTACTTTTTATCATAATTTTGTCTCTCTTCAGAACTCATTGATTGGAGTTCTTGAATGCCCGTTACAATTAAATTGTGCTCTCTTTTAGCGCGATCCTTCATTTCCAATATAATTTCCTCCCGTTGGATTTCTGATGCAATTGCAGTGTTTTTAATCTGACTTGTTGTACATTTTAAGCTTTCGATATCAGTTTCAATACAGTTAATCTTCTGCAAAACATTATCATCATTCTTTTTCAAATTATCTAATTCGATTTTAATTTTATTTTGTTCCTTAACTAAAAGATCTGTTTTTACTTGAATATCATTAATCTGCTTTGTGATTGTTGAAATATCTTGTGCAATATTCGATACGATTTCATTCTGTTGCTTAATAGAATCTTTGAGAATTGATAATATTTCATTCCGAAATTCTTCTAATTCAGTCGTTATTCTCTGTACACTACACATTTCTTCTGGTTGCTTTCTTTTGCGCGAAATTATATGAGAGGACCCAGCTTCGGGGTATATCAATTTTGAAAGATCCGGCTGCGATCCAGTGTAGTGGGGTGATTGTTGGTTACTCATAATTGTTAAACTGTCGTTAAGTATTATGGTATAACTGTCTTCTTTTGATAACGGCACAAATATCAGATGTGGGTAGCTTTCTTACCAATCACGAGTGAGATGAATTAACAGAGCTCGTCCTTTTCACTCAAGGGGGTGAAGGGACTGGATGACCGTAGATTACTGACTCACATTTACAACAAAAATGAACTTTATTTGTATGAACGCTAACTTTGAAATTCCACTGCTACGTAATTAAATATTTTAAAATAATCTGCAGCACGACCGCTTTGTGCGCCTATTTGAAGCAGGAATAAGTAGAAATTCTTGACCATCCTCTATACAGTCTTGACCTAAGTCCTAACGATTTCTTTACATTTCCTAAAATTAAGAAAAGTCTTCGTGGTCAAAGGTTCCAGTCCAGCGAAGAAGCAGTCGACGCTTTCAAGTTAGCCATTTTGAACACCGCCACTTTAGAGTGGAATAACTGGTTTGAGCGAATGGAAAAGTGTATTAATCTACGTGGTGAATACTTTGAAAACAATAAAAAGTACTATAAGGTTCTAGTTGTGTTTTTTTCTTCAAACGATAAAACTTAAAAGGCATGCCTCGTAATAAAGACTAGGTTCGAAAACTTTCCAGCGTTCATGGTCACGGAGGACTAAAATGTCTCACGTCCAACAAGGCAACGTCATTACAGAAAATTTATAATTATCTACCCGATACATAAAATTAATTATTAAATATTGACCCACATTTTAATAATTGCCAGTCTAAGAAGAAAATGATTCTATATAGAACAATCTATATATACATATAAATATTATATATAGAGTTATTTTCTTTGCCCGTGACCATTAACGCTGCAAAGTGTTCGAAACGTCGGGCAATCAAAAATCAAATACAAACGCGATAAAATCCATAGTTTTATTTAAAACACACACTTGTTAATTATTACAAAAAAAACAAGTGTAGCTTACTATGTAAAAAATACTTTTTATTTTTAAGGGGGTGGGCCATGGTCAGCACACCCGCCACCCGTCTCTCTCCGGGACGACGGAGGGGCAGCGCGCGTTCCCATGACCCACCCGTGGCACGTCGCCTTCGTCGTTAGGCAAACCCAATACCCCGGTCGTGAAATCACTAAAATTAGTGCTGATTGCAATAACATTCTATTTGGCAATTCTCAACAAGTGGACACAAACACAAGAATATAAACAGAATGCTTGTTTTAGCTTGGCTTGCACTAGGTTGTCACCGATCTGGACTTGCAGAAAGTAGCTTATTGCGAGTGCTTAATTTCAAATCATATACATCGCATTATTGGACCCGAGCCTCTTGTATTGAAGGAGGGAAAATGACCTACTACACCACGCTGGTAAGACGTATTGATATAGGGTTTTGCTCCAAGTTTCCCTTCTCTTGCATAGATGTTATATACATGTTGAATCCCTTAGAAGTCTTTTATGACACCCACAGACAAGAGAGTGGGTGGCGAATTGTATTCTTACTCCCGTCACCACAGCGACGAGAGCATACGACGTATTTATATGGTGGCGAGTATTAGATGCCGCTAATATAGGTTTTTATAGATGTTTAACAATCGCCATCTTCTCTGGCTAACTTTTTGATTCTTTTCATAAGACATATTTTAATTGATAAAATATATTGAGCCGGACGGAATAATCGATACAGTTTCAAAGTCCACGTCTGCGGGCACAGCGCGCCTGCCCGATACGTCAAGTCTAGGCAAACGTGTTTTTATCAAGTGCACATTTGCGCATATTCGATTTTCTTTGGATGGTTTCAAAATCTATAAGCCGACATAGAAACATTTCAGTGATAAATTTCGTCAAATATATACCTATATATATATAATTATATGTATATAATTTTTGTGTGTATTTAAGAGGATTCAAGAATGGTTTAGATTCACAATTGGACCCGGTAGGTGGCGCTGCGATCGATTTCAAGGACAATTTAATTTATTAATTATTTAGATTTAAACAGAACAAAGTCTGTTGGGTCAGCTAATATATATGTCACCGGATTATTGTACGAACCGTTAGTTTATAAACTACCTAGTGGGATTATAAACTATCAATAGATTGTGAACGGACACAAAAATTAACAATCTAACGCTTATATTTTCGTAAGATTATAAACTATGTTCAACCGTCAAATTGTGAACAAAACGCAAAGTGCGCGCTGATTGGTTCAACGAATCATTGTTTATTGATATCAATATTTGACAATATAATTATTTCATAAATTTAACGTCTTGAGCAAAATCTCCATAATAATGAATTTATATTAAAATAACTAAAATAAAAGTACTTTTTTTTGGGTGGGTTGCGGTCGGTGCGCTCCTCGCACCACTCCGTCCGGGGCGACAGAGGGGCGTAAGCACGCACACCCGCAACCCACTCACGTGCACGTCACCTTCGTCGTTGGGCCGACCCCAAAAAACAAAAAAAAGTACTAACAATAACTATTTTGTTACAGATTTGCAACAAGCTATAGGTGCAGACCTAAGTTTGAAGACGCTGATCGTTGAAGATGGTACACCTAAAGGAAAATGTTACTGTTCATGCAGCTTGAACAATCAACCTGTCTTCATGGAGATAGATCCGAATACTTTGTCGGGACCTGGCATAATGATGTCACTCTAAAAATTAAAACATTAAAGAGACTATACGTTTCCCAATTGAAACGTTGCCTATTTTTTTTATGACATACCTACAAAATATTATGAAAAAACTATTTTACGGATTTTATCGTGTTCACGCTGACACCGTGACGTGTCGTGCGATGTCGGTTAACTCCGCCTATATTCGTTCGACAGTGTGGGCCCCGCCATTTTGACATTCTAGTATTGACACACTCGCGAAAGACTCTTGCGAGTCTAGTTCCGCATTAAAGACACGAAAGCTTACCACGCTGATCAGCCCATCCGCACGCGAGTGTATATACTATACCGTAATAGTGTTATTAAATAGACAATAAATGCAGTGCCCGCATTCAGCCCAACCTAGCTCGTCGTGAACACCACCTTCAGCCCTGCAAGTCTGCAGCACCACCAAAATACAGGAAAGACGAGGTAAGTTATGTTGTTGGCATAAGGTGCCCCATATAGTCCACTAAGCCGCAACATAACATATCGCGTTTTTATTTGATTTTTGATGGCCCTACGCTTCGAACACTTTACAGCGTTCACCGTCTCCCGTCCGCCCGTGACCATGCACATCAAAAATCAAATACAAACGCAATAAAATCCGTAAAATAGATTTATTTACAACAAGCGTCGATCAGTCCTCTGAGGTGTGGTCCCAAATGCTCGAGAACCAGGGCCAGTACACGGTTGGGCACACCGTCGGCCCCGGGGGCGATGGATTTTGCTCGCATTCGCGTCACCGCCATCCCCATCTCCGGAGATACTTTGGGTTAAAGCTAACTAACCTAAGACTTTATTTACGCAGAAGGTGAAGGTAGCTCTGGGAGCACCGTTTTATAAACTGCCTGATGGTCGACAGTTCGAGGTCGATGTGAAGATCGACGTTTCGTATGAACCACGGTGCTCCCGTAGCTCGGTGCGTGAAACGATTTTGTAATGTCTGTAGCCTGTGGATCATGTGTGACTTAACGTGCTCGAACACTGGCATAGATCATAATAGGCCGTATTCAGGTGTTGTAAAGTCCGATTTTGCTTAAAAAATGCCTCGTATAATGTTAATATTATGCTCGTTAATGTGACATACTTACATTCCTTCATATGTAATTTAGTCCAACAGAGCTACGTTTAGAAGTCATTGACATGATATATTTCAGAATATTTTTGTTCAAATTTCCTCAGCCGATAAACGTGCCACTAATGGGTTCAGGTCCCCTTCTTGATCTACTACACCATATAGGCTATGCTCGATATTTCTCTACGTGATAAAATCCGAAACACGGAAATCCGTAGAAGAACGGGTGTAACCAACATAGCCCGCAGAATTAGCACGTTGAAATGGCAATGGGCAGGCCACGTCGCTCATTGAACCGACAACCGTTGGGGAAAAAAGGTTCTTGAGTGGTGACCACGAACGGGACGGCGTGGTGTAGGACGACCCAAGGGTGGACTGACGACATTCTAAAAGTAGCAGAGAACTGTTAGATGCAAGTGGCGCAGATAGTGTTTCACGTCGAGTTTTTCTTCTCTAGCATTATGCATCTAGATGCTATCTAGCATTTTTAAATTATGCTCTTATATCATCATCATCATTATCGCAGCCCACATATGTCCCACTATTGGGCTCGGGCCTCCTCTTCAATGAGAGGGAATTTGATCTACTATACCATGCTGGTCAGACATGTTGGTATATGATTTTATTTAGTGTTTTTCATCTCTTGCACAGATGTTATGTGCATATTATATCCCTTAGTCGTCTTTTACGACATCCACGTAAAAACGACTAAGAGATTTATATTGACTTGGATCAACTCCATCTGATCCTTTCTGGACAACAATTATATTTCCAAGAAAGGTTAGTCTTTTTATTATTTACTAGCAGCCCGCCCTGGCTTCGGTTTCAAGTGTCTTAACCGCGTAGTTCTCGTTCCCGTGGGAATATCGGGATACAAGATAGCCTAAGTTACTCCCTGATATTATAGCGTTCTTCTTTAAAGAATTTTTGAAATCGGTTCGGTGGTTTAAGCGTGAAAGCGTAACAAGCAAACCTACTTTCGCATTTATAATGTTAGTAAGGATAAATAAATATTGACATATTTTGTATAGGTATATTTATTTTGTCACATATAAATCACATATAATAATACTTTTTATTATTCAGAATATTGTTTTTTTTATTTAAATAGCAAATGAATTCTATCGATAAACTTGTGTAGCTATTACATAATAATCGATGAAAAATCGTTACTTTGATAATCGCAATCGATAGACATTATCGGTTTGATAAATTTATCGAGAATAAAGAATTGGTTAATATATTGAGTCATTTTGTACTTCAAATTAACACAGAATAGAAAAACTTAAAAGTATTGATGACATAGCCGGTACTACCCGTAAATTATAAACCAAAAAAAATAATGATAACTTTATATAACTTAAGAGGCAAGCGTGCATAACATAGCCGTGCCCCGTTTGACCCAAAACTCAGCGGATTCTTTCCCAGAGTGTAAGTCTACAGCGACAACAAACGCCCCCATACGTAGTGGATAATAGTAGCATGGACAGATGTAGCGGTCTGTGGACAAATACTGCTCTTGAGAAAGTAACTTTTTAATAATACTAATGTTAAGCTTTATAATTTAACAGTTCATCATCATGAGTCATATACTGCCCACTGTTGGGCTCGAGTCTCCACCATAATGTGAGAGAAATTAACCTACTATATCACACTGGTCAAACGGATCGATTTTAGGTTTTATTTCAAGTTTGCTTTCTCTCGTATCGATGTTACATGCATATTCAATGCCTTAATCGGCTTTTATGACACCCATGAGCAAGATAGGAGATGGTGAATGATTTTCTTATACCGTTACCACACGTAGAGATTTAATATTATGACAGATTTATTTAGATTTAATATTATACAGATGGAATGAATGTAGTGTACCCAGAGCAAAGCCTAACTTAAAAAAACCGCTTAAGAGTCGGAGTCGGAGGTTAAGAGTCGGAGTCGCACACGAAGGGTTCCGAACCAAATAAACAGGACAAAACGGGTTTATTGTATGGGGGCCTTCCTTAAATATTTATTTTATTTCGTTTTAGTATTTATTGTTGCGGCAACAGGAATACATAATTTGTGAAAATTTTAACTATCTAGCTATCGCGGTTCTTAAAATACAGGCTGGTGACAGACGGACCGATGGACAGACAGGGAAGTCTTAGTGATAGGGTCCCGTTTTTACCCTTTAAGTACGAAAGCCTAAAAATGAATAAAACAATTTCACACATTATTTGACACATTATTATAAAATCCATTATCTTAAATGATGAAACGGCAGTTAGGTAGTAATATAGAAAAGATTAAAAATTACTGGTCCAAAACGAGTAAACTTACTGCGAAGGCGCTTGCCGGTGGCTCGTACAGGTTTGAAATGTATCGGTGTCATTGGGAACATCAGTTGCATTGGCAGCGGCTCCTGCAGGTAAGATTCCTTACGATACCATGATGCTCCTTCCAGGTATTGACCCCTGTTAATAAAAAATATATATGTTTTATTTTTTGTAGAGGATCGCCAGTAAGTTGCATTTTCATCCATTTAATTTCATTTTTCATTCTTACAAAATGAAAATCATATTTTATACAATACTAGCAACCCACCCTCGCTTCGCTTCGGTTTCAGTCGCTTTACCCGCGGCGTAATTCCCGTTCCTGTGGGAATATCGGGATAAAATATAACCTATGTTACTCCCTGATATTATAGCTTTCCATTGGTGAAAGAATTTTTGAAATCAGTTCTGTGGTTTAAGCGTGAAAGCGTTACAAACAAACAAACAAACAAACATCCTTACTTTGGCATTTATAATATTAGTATGGACTAGCAACCCGCTCTCGCTTCGCTTCGCTTTCAGTCGTCTTACCCTCGTAGTGCCTGTTCCCGTGGGAATATTGGGATAAAATATAGCCTATGTTACTCCCTGATATTATAGCTTTCCATTGGTGAAAGAATTTTTGAAATCGGTTCGGTGGTTTAAGCGTGAAAGCGTAACAAACAAACAAACATCCTTACTTTCGTATTTATATTATTAGTAAGGATTAGTTTTTATAATTTATGCAATAAAATATCGCACCTTTAATCCAATACCGTCACTAAACGAAACCTTTCGAAAAACTGTTTTTAATGCCATCTATTTGCTGAGCACTGAATTTACACATTGGTTAAATTTATATATTTTTCGATTAACTTTTTAATTTTTTTCGAAAATGTGTACATCATTAATATTTTAAATTATTTATATCCACTAATTAATAATAATTAAAATGAAAAAAAGTGTTTTAATAGGAATAACAGTTAATAAAATAAAAATAAAAGACAATTATTCCTGAAACGCTAATATACTCTTATTTATATCAGTTAATATTTGTCATCTTTAAATAGCTCTCCTGTATAATTTGCTTATTTAGGATAGTGACGGTATTGGAATAAAGGTGCAATATGTTTTTTAACGGTTACCACAATAAATATGAATACGACAGACATCATCATCGTCTCAGCTATGTCTCACTGCGAGGCTCGAGCCTCTTCCACAATTGGAGGTCAATTATCTTACTATGTGGATGTGTTAATCATCATCATCACAGCTCATATACATACGTCCCACTGTTGGGCTCGAGCCTCCTCCACAGTAGGAGGTTGCCCTTACTATACCGTGCTGGTCAGGCAAGTTGGTACAGAGTTTTGTTTGGAGTTTTCCTTCTTTTGCTTAGATGTTATATGCGTATTATATCCCTCAATCGTCTTTTACAACATCCACGGGCATGATAGAGAGTGGTGATTTGTATTCATATTTCGTCACGACACGTATGATGTGTTAATATAGCGTTTTATTTCAAGTTTTATTTACCTTAGATGTTATACTATAGACCATAAAATATAGCTTGATCTCTGTGACAGATGTCAACGAAACCAACGAAGTAAGTTCGAACGAGCGACATGTTTACAATTTCTTTTTGTATCAATTATATTTTCATACTTTTCGTGCGAGTTTTATTGCAACTGAATTGCAATATATTATAAATATAAAAATATTAATATTCATGTCTAAAATGTACCTCGTAAGTACTGAAATACCTAGTAAACATTTTATACATTTAAATGATGCTTACACACGTACAAGGTCATACTGGACTGAAAATAAAAAAGAGATGGGACAGTCGATATACGTAATTCGATAACCGATCTTTATTAAATTATTCATAAAAGAAATAAACCCAATACAGTAGGTACCTATATAAAACTTTCAACATATTTTTTACAATTAAAACAGACAGTTACATTATAAAATACATAAATTTAATTAAACATTAAAAAACTTCTTTTTGTCTCAGAGTAAATGATAATATTATGTACTCATTATTGTGAATAAACTAGATATATTTATTTATAAAACAGTCGTAATTGATCGATTGATCTAACGACTGTCCCTATTTTGGCAAAAAGTGATAAATGTAGAACATTTACAGGAACACTCCAGTGATGACGATAATAGTGACCTAGATCTTGATTGTCTTGTTCTTTTGAATAATTAAAACAGTCAAAAACAGTTTTGTTTGAAATGATTTCAAAAATATTTTCATTGATTGTATTTTAATTATAATAGAAAATCACAATTATAAAAATAAAGAGTTTTATCGATAAAAATTACGAACTTTATCGTAAGCGTGACAGCACTAGTGACAACTGTCACAGAGCTCATCCAATATTTTATGGACTATAAGTATGTGACTTGGGGGGAAAAATCGATTAATAAATAATCAATTTTTCTTTCTTTAAAATAAATCGATTTGTAAAAAATCGAATTGTATTCGTACTCTGTCACCAGAACGGCAATATTTGTGTTACCTGATATAAACGCCTCCATCTCTTGGTGGCCTCACAAAAGCGCTCTCTTCAAGGGGCATGACAGTGAACTCCCAACATAATGTATCTATTGGCCATGATTCACCGCGAGCCGTTGTCTATAAAACGTTATTTTTTATCAGGCTATAGGTTTGGATATATTCCGCCTAAATTTCCAGGGCGACGCAGAAGCGGGTTGCATGCCCATAAACTTCAGACTGACCATCGGTCTGATTACGGTAGCCATCCATTTAATAGCTCTAAACAACTTGTCTTTTTATGATAATCATCCATCCATCAGTCTACAGAAGTCTACTGCTGGACATGGCCCTCCTCATGAGAATGCAACTCGGAACGGTCCTGCGCCACTTGCATTCAACGGTTTCCTGCTACTTTGAGAACGTCGTCAGTCCACCTAGTAGGGGGGTCGTCCCACGCTGCGTCCGAATCGTGGTCGCCACTCAAGAACCTTTCTTCCCCAAATAACCTTTCTTCCCCAATGTTAACATAACCAGCTAGTTAAAATTTTGACCATGAAATCTATCTCTCGGTAAAACACGTAATTGCGAGATAAAAGTATATTTGCTATTTCAGGTTAGGGATGTTGTAGATGTGAAATTTGAGATCTGGATACTGAAAGGTATATTATAATAACATTATACCGTTTTCGTATACGGTGCCATCCCATCCATCTATTTGCCCGTAATCTCCACTGCTGGATATAGGCCTTCCTAGAAGAATGTCAAGCTTATGGATGCAAGTAGTATGGAACCGTACTCCTACGCCACTTGTATCCAACGATTCCTAGTTATTTCCCAGCGATAAATATTGTCAGTCCACCTAGTAGAGGGACTGCTTTATTTTTTTATGTTAACCATCCATCCATCAGCCTACAGACGTCCACTGCTGGATATAGGCCTCCCCATGAGATTCCGAGTGGCAACTTGGAACGGTCCTACGCCACTTGCATCCAACGGTTGTCTGCGACTGTGAGAACATCGTCAGTCTACCTAGTGGGGTGTTATCCTAAACTGCGTCGTCCGAATCGTAGTTGCCACTAGAGAATCAGTTCGATGAATGGTACCGCCAACTTTGCTCTGGGCGTCCAGCTTTCTGCTCGCCATCTGGCTTTTCTTCCAAATGACTCCCCAAACTGGACTTGGTCGATATTTCAAATCAAATAATTTATTCTGCATAAACCCCTTAAGGGCATTTACATAGTGTCAAATGTATACATAGTTAGAAAGAATCCAATAATGTACCACCGGATCTGTACGCGGCCACAAGCTGAGAAGATCCGGCAAGAAACTCGGCGGGCTGTAATTTTTTTTAAATATTAAATTTTTCGACGCCAAGGATTCTAATACTCTCCACAATTTGAAGAGTTACTACTTGAAACTAAATATATAATGGATATTATCATACCTGCATGACGGCTGTAAGGAATCCCGTCGGTGCTACGAAGGCCGGTAACCAACATAAGGTAGGTGGAGCGCGAGGTGCATTGGCCCAGCCCTGCAAGTGAGCACCGCGAAGAAATAGCTCGCGACACCACGAGCCCAGGGGTTTCATTGACGGACGACCTGGACATATTGACCTGGATCATTATGGGATATACTACCTATGAAGGACGATAACACCCTAATCGCCATACTTATTATGGCGGTCGGTAACCACAGTTGGTGTGAGAAATTTGGAAAGATAGTGCTACCGTCTACTGCTCACCTCTCATCCAGAACGTGGGCACCTTTCCTTCATAGATGCAAGTGTACATGATCTCCAGTTGTTCAGACATGACTACCAAACCCTCGATGGCACGACGCAATTCCTGAAAACAATCAATCATTTAACAAATAAGCCATCCACATATGTATTTATCATTCCGATTGCCATAACTGTGGTTCTTTGACAGGGGGCGCCGTATAAAAAAAAAAGAGTATGTGTACAGAGTAGGCATGTCACAAGTGAAATTTCTTTATCCTTTTTCCATCATTCTTCATCCTTCATCCTTTATCCTTTATCTCATTCTCTCGCCGTCTGAATCCTTTATATTTAATTGTTTGTTTCAATGGACTCGCTTTTTCGTTTCATCGAGTTTGAAATCACGATTCTAAAGAAGTTTCACTTCAATAATTGAACTATGAGAGAACGGAGACTTCTGTTTTGTATTTTGACTAAGCTGCCGAATGTACTGTATGTATCTAGTAGAAACAAAGTACCTATGTGCATAGATTTCTCGACTATAAATATAATAATTTGATTTCTATGTTTTTGTGTATCCAGCCTAAAATTTCAATTCAACAACTCCACATGCTAATATGATACTTAACCGTACTGAGGTGTGCAAGGCCTATTTGAGTTAAGCTCATGACTAGGAATAACACGTATATGAGCTGATAAAAAGCAGAATTGAAGAAATCACATACCTTGAGTCCAGAAACAATCATATTGATGAGAGCATTAAAATATCCAATTTCCTGAAGCAATGAGACGCACATAGGCATAACTATCTCCGGGCCCATCATACGTTCTGTAGTCTCCATGTCTATCTTAGATGGTAGCTTTGTGTTCATCTCCGCTGCTAGTTCATCCACCTATTTAATAAACATATCGTAATTATATCCATCCATCCATCAGTTAGCGTATTGACATCCTCTATTGGAGATCATCATCTCAGCTCATACATTTTATACTACTGGGTTCAAACAACCTCCATAACGGGAGGAAAGTCTACTTATACTACGCTGATCAAAATTGGTTGGTATGAATGTTTTATTTCAAGTTCTTCTTCTCTTGCAAAAGATGTTTTCTTGCGGTACCAGTGGTCAGTTCAATAGCGAAGGGGAGAGAATACCGCGGATTATGAGGTCGCGCGTCGCTATCTCGACATCCCGGACGGGACGGACGGCGGGCGTCCGCACCATAGCCCGCCATAAAAAAAGTCTGCCCATGATCATGAAACGATATAAACTATTCGAAACAATGGTACAAACACGATTAAATTATTAGTGAAAATAGTTTCAATTTACATGTGTAATGTAAACATTAAAAAAAATATTGGTTTTACCTTCTGGTCTTCGCCACCTCCAGTGCCACCTCCTCCAGTAGACGTTAACGCAAATAACGTCGAACACATAATCAAAGCATCCTGGATATAATAAATAATTATAAGTTATGATATGTGTATGTTCGTGCGGTGACGGTGACGTGCATTTTTTTTTTATTATTATTTATTTAAGACAACACCCTGCACTAAGGAAATAATCCTTGTATCGCGAGGGACTTTACAAACATATAATTAATTGACACAAATTACATCCAGACTCAGAACAACAATTTGTGGATCGCACAAAGTGTTGTCCCGCGTGGGATTCGAACCCCCGACACTAGCGCTGTAGGTCGCTATCTTAACCACTACGCCATCTGTGCTGTCGATGTCCTGCACGTTTTCTTTGTACTCGTTATTTTAACCTACAATCACCCGGGTGTTCATACGCTAGATTTTCAGTCGTGTAAAAACGAATCGCCGCAGCCTTCACACAGTTGTATAAAAAGATATAAGGCCTCATTTACGGAGACACGGGGCGTTGCGCGTCGCGTGTGGCGTGGCGTAGAACACGCTCCATTTCAAGCAAACGCGTGTAAAATCGCTTCTCCGTAAACGCACTCATCCAACGCCCTACATTTGAATTTAGTGCGGGCCGCGCAGATTATCGCGACGCGCGACGCGCCGCGTCTCCGTAAATGAGGCCTAAACGTCATGCCGTGTGAACGAGACAGAGCTATACTATGCGCCACTGTAAGTCGAATACGTTAAAGTTCGTTCAATTTACTTGACAAGTCCGTTGAGTTTTCGTTTAAATGTATAAGCGGTGTACGATTTTTTTGCAGTATAAACGACATGTACATAGAACCATTCGTTCTATGTACAATGTATGCGTCACTATTCATTCGTTAAGACGTATACTGTAAATAAACGTGAAGGACAATGCCGTGTGAACCAGGCCTAAGAATACAATTCACCACCACCTCTCTCGCCTGTAGGTGTTGTAAAAGACTACTAAAGGATATGATACGCATAAAATATATATGCAAAGACAGGAAAACTCGACACAAAACCCTACACCAACACATCTGAGCAGCGTGGTATAATAGGTCAATTTCTCTCCCATACTGAAGAAGGCCCAAGTCCAGAAGTGAGACGTGTATGGGCTGAGATCAAATGATAACTATGAGGATGTTACGCAAGAGTTCAGAAACATCTTACATACATACATTCACGCCTCTTTCCCATAGAGGTAGGCAGAGACCATTTCTCACCACTTGCTACAATCTTGAAATACCACTTTCGCCTCCTCCACATTCATTAATAAATCTCATGCACGTTCTTATGTTTACTTTTAACATGGCCGTTCTTAAACCCCGCCGCACATGCCCACACTCGCATTGGCCGTCACGAGCCGTGTGCGAGTGGCAGTATTTAAAACTTATGCCGCAGTACCAAACTTCGTCTCTGCCACAACTCACCCCAATCCACTAGTGGTTGGGGCGGTAAACTACGTCCCCTCAAAAATATCCGCGGTCCGACGTCCTCGTCATCTTCTTGAAGAAGAGGATGACGCTATTACGATCGCCCAAGAAAGGGCCTACACAGCTCGCGCAGCGATAACACAAAAAACTCCGCGGTATCGGCCTCGCCGTCGAGGTCGAAAACCGCGGCGCGTAAAAGTCATTAACCTAAACGTGGCCACGCCCACTTTGCTTTCAGCGACGCCTCGAGCCGAGGTCCGTTCCCCACAGGGGGAGCCTCGGGCGATGTTCGCTTACTTACCGGGTTGAGAGCCTTCCGCTTGCCCATTGACCGCGTTAAGCTGTCAAGGTCATCTACAACCAACAGCTACACACACAACAAAAAAAATACCAAACTTCGCATTTGCTCTCACGTGTCGACGCAGGCACGTACATGATAGTCTGGGGCCTAACCGGTCACCACAGAGAGCGCTCAATTTAGTTCATAATCCAATGATGAACTAGTTCGTTCTATTAGTTCATTAGTTCTTTTTTTTAATAATTTAGTAAGAACAATAAATAAAGAAAAAATATATTTATGATTATTGTTCTGTTTATTTTTATTTAAAAAGTACAAAGTATTACATGAAAAGTTCACACGTCTATTTAAGTAATATAAGATATTTATTTAAATAATGAAAATAAAATAATTTATATTAATAATGAGTCAACAGCTAGGATAGTTCCTAGTATAATGTCTAATTATATTAGAAAACTTAAAAAGTATGAATTTTTACAATTAAAGTTGACCTTTTTGTTATGGCACATAAAATCTTTTATTGAAATAAAAACGAAAAAATAAAATAATTTATATTAATAATTAGTCAACCGCTAGTCTCGTTTCTATTATAATACGTAATCACATTACAATACTTAAAAAGTGCGAATTTTCACAATAAAAGTTCTCACTTCTATTTATGGCACATAAGATCTGTTATACAAATAATAATGATAAAATAAAAAAAAACAATATCATTTATATTAATAGTTAGATAAGAACTTGACTTGTTCATAGTATCAGATTAAAAACTTCATTTTAATTTTAATTAAAAAAATATAAAAAGAACTAAAAAGAACTAAGAGCGGGATTATCAATGAACTAGTTCACCTAAAAGAGCGCTCTTCCCACCTAGGTCATTCGCGAACTACCCAAGCAGTGTTGCCAAGATTATTTTTTAGAAGATCGTACCGCGGACTAAAAAAGATAGTATTTTGCCAAGAATTCAAGAAATATAATAGTACGCAATGGAATTTCATTAAAATTATCGCAAATCAATTAAAAATAGGGATGCAACATCGCTCATAAAAAACATCGATGTTAGGATATACGATATATCGATGTTTATGAACGATGTTCGATGTTCATCGAAAACCATGCATCGGTGTTACAACTAAGAAATAAAATTCTTCGGACAAATTTTGATGAGCTTTTTTTTTAGGAAATTTGTCGGGACTTAGGTACATTATTACCCCTTAAACATTGTTCTTCAACAACGATGTATTGTCGATGTTTTGGTTATGAACAAAAATTTTGAAGAGCTTTTTTTTTAGGAAGTTTGTTTGATACAGTTCTGGTTTCATCTTATTTCTACAACATTAAATAAATCTAAATTATTTACTAAAAATAACACATATTAGATTCCCTTCAAAAGGTCGTATATTTTGTGTACGATTTCGATTACTTGATCGTACATCGTACAAGAACCAAAAAGGTCGTATAAATACAATTTAAATCGTATGGTTGGCAACACTGTACCCAAGACTAGTACATGACCGTGTACGTCATACGCCATAGGTTTTAAATACTGCCACTTGCCCACGACTCGTGACGGCCAGTGCGAGTGTGGGGCATGTGCGGCGGGTGTAAGAACGTCCTCGATTAAATTGTGGAACGTCCGCCTTGGTCTTCCCCTTCCTACACTTCCGTCCACATTCGCCTTATAAATTTACCTTGTCAATCTTGTTTCATTCATTCTCTCTACTTGACCAAACCAAACCATCTTAAACTTAAATATTGCTCATAGTATAATTACTTTTGTAAATTAATAAGCGTCCGTGTAATGACGGAGTAAGAATGCAAATTACCATCCCCTATCTTACCCACGAGTGAAAACGATTAAGGTTTTAATATGCAAATATCATCAATGAAAAAATATTAATTATAAAAAAAAATTAAAAAGCTTTTATTTAAATGCTGCTTGTCAAGACTATTTAAACGAGTCCAAACTCGATGGTTTTATCTTGTTTAATTTAGGAGTTCCTATGGCCACCTTCCGACGCCATCTTGAGACCAGCTTCATGGTACCATATTATTGCATTGTCACCGAAGTTACGTAAGTAAACCAAGTTTCAACCTAATTTAGCGACCGGAAATTGTTCTAATTTAACTCGCAAGATTTGTCCCATGCTAACAGGGCAAATTAAATAAAAGCTTTTAAAAAGAGGGAAATCTCAAAATAAAACCCTATACCAATCCGTCTGCCCATCGTGGTATATATAGTAGGTCAATTTTCCTCCCATTGCAGAGAAGGCTCAAACCTTGTATTAAATCTTGTATTATATTTTAGTGTTATAATTCATCTACTATGCCACGCTGGTCAAACTGGTTGGTATAGATTTGCCTTCTTTTGAGATGTTATCTACGTATTATTATTTTTTTTTTCACTTTATTAGGTAGACAAACAATATAACAATAAGGCTTAGATAAAATAGTGTGAAGCTATACAATATTAATAATATTGATACAAACACCGTTTACCGTTAGACACATTTAGATAAATTAATATATTAAAATTAGACACATTTAGATAAATTAATATATAAATTAATATATATAAATTAATATGTTAAGTAAGAGAAGTAAACTTAGTTTATTTTTGGATATTAATCTATATCCCTTATTATATTATATGCCTTAATAGACTTTTACCCACCCCATTTCTTAAAAAAATGTCCAAATCTGTCAATAATGTATGTTACAATAAACGGATAACCTGAGCCAAGGTAGCGACGTCAGCCGAAGCGTGCTGTCCAACTGATTCAGCGCGCTCATATCCAGGCAATAGATCCAAAAAGTCCCGGTATGATTCTAGGCTGCCATCACGAGGGATGTGGTATGCAGGGATTGACGAAAGTCTGAAAGTAATCGACTCTATCAATAAATTTGAAGAAAATTTTATTTAAAGATAAGCCAACACGTCTGACCAGTGTGGTATAGTAAGTTTAATTGCCTCTCACAGTGGAGGAGACCTAAGCCCAGCGGTGGGACATCTATGGACTGATATGATGATAATATAATAAGATATCAGATGTTTACGCGAGTACTACACATCTATACCAATAAATAAAATTGGAGTGTCTGTTTGTAATGTCAAAATAATAGGCTTTTTTCATGCTCACACGGTTATTTGCACGACACCTATGCCTAAAATAGCAATTAAAAAATTTTTGTCTGTCTGTCTGTCTGTTTGTTCCGGGTAATCTTCAAAACGCCTCGACCGATTTCAAAAATTCTTTCACCAATGGAAAGCTATAATATCAGGGCGTAAACTAGGCTATATTTTATCCCGGTATTCCTACGGGAACGGGAACTACGCGGGTAAAACGACTATAACCTGTAACCGAAGCGAAGCGAGGGCGGGTTGCTAGTTGTAAATAAAACTACTTTTACGGATTATATCGCGTTTGTATTTGATTTATGATTGCCCGACGTTTCGAACACTTTGCAGCATTCATGGTCACGGGCGGACTAAGGTGTCTCACGTCCAACAAGTAATCGTTATTACAGACATTTATAATTATCTACCCGATACAGAAAATTAGTTATAAATTTATTAAATTTTGACCCACATTTTAGTACAAATTTATTGCCAGTGTAAGAAGAAAATTATTCTATATGAAAAAATTATATTGTTTATGGTTAGTAATTATTAATTATTAAATTTGTAGCAATTATTGTTACAATTTGTTGATTTAAAACTAACAAAACTAATATACTACCACCGGATCGGAACGCGGCCACACTGAGAAAGATCCGGCAAGAAAACTCAGGGGACATGATGCTAAATTAATATTGATATTTTTTTGTAAACATTTTTTTGAAACGTCGGGCAATCATAAATCAAATACAAACGCGATATAATCCGTAAAAGTAGTTTTATTTACAATATAATAAGATTTAGAACTCCGTTATAATCTCAAATAATTTCTGTAATTATCTATGTGAGAATAACAGAGTAAGAATATAATTACCGTAACTTTTCCTACCTATGGGTGTCGTAAAAGACAACTGAGGGATATAAAAAGCAGATAACATTGATACCAAAGATGAAAAAGCCGATATAAAACTCTAGATCAAACGGATGGCGTTTGACCATCGCGGTATAGTTAATTTCCATTCTATTATGAAATAAAGTCCGTTGCTGGCAGATTTTTTTTTTAATTTTGTTTTTTAAATCTACTATACTACCATGGAATCGAAACGCGACCACGCTCTAAAAGATCCGGCAAGGAAACTCAGAGGGTAAACTGACGAATTTATGTAATTAAGGACGTACTGATAAGGACTTACCTATAGAATGGTGTATCTAGAGCCTCCATGCAAAAGAATTGATTAATATATGCAATAAGAACTCTCTTATCCCAATCGTCTGTAATATGTCCGCCATAGTTGATAATTGAGAAGAGATATCGAAGTGCATCCCACGGCACTTCATCATATTCTTCTAAATAATTTGCAAGAAGATTATCTGACACCTAAAAAAAACAAAGCAATAAGCGTCTTCGTGTGGTGACGAAGTAAGAATACAATTCACCGCCTTTATATCCCGTATTCGTCTTGTACGACATACACGCATTGTGATGCGTAAGACAAAACACTCATGATAAGTACTAAACTATTCAACGGTACACATTAATGAAAACGGATGATGGAAACGAATTATAATTAATTACTTAACTTTAGAATGTTAGATATCTAATTTGGTGTGAATTAGACTTTAATGTGCTAAATACATTTTTAAGGCAATAAAAACAAACTTTGGCAAATATTTTTTTTTCTTCTAAACACTTTATTTTTTTCTAATCCAATCCGTTTTATAAGTTTTTTTTTTGTCAAAAAGTTGACAACCCGATATATATCCCACTACTGGGCTGAGCCCAAGAGTGATAATGATGAGGATGACTGGGCTTGAACCTCCTCCATAATAAGAGGGTATTTGACCTTACTATACCATACTGGTCAGACATATTAGTATATAGAATTTTGTTTCGAGTTTTCTTTCTTTAGATATAATATGCTTATTATATCCTTTAGTCATCTTTTGCTACGCCCATAAATAAGACATGGTAATGAATTATATTTTTACTCAATCTTCAGACCACAAACGTAATAGCCATGAAACAATTCTCACAGAAGGCTGCCATCATTGGCCCAATATATCACCTGTAATAAAGGCCGAGTCGTTTTGTTCGTACATATTATTGAACTACAATTAACGTCTCATGAATTATGTTATATTTATTCAAGTGTTATTTAGAAGTACTGTTCTATAATTTTGCCAATTAATCTATATTAAAATTGAAGTTTCTTAAAATGAACTAATGTCATGTAGCACTGTTTGACATCTAAAAAATCATATTGGGTACGATGATAGCCTGTTTGGTGATGGAGTAAGAATACAATTCTTCCGTGTGGTGACAAAGTAAGAATACCATTCACCACCAACTTTCTTGCCCGTGGTTGTCCTAAAAGATGACTAAGGGATTATGATATGCATTCAACTTGTATGCAAGAGAAGGAAGACTCGAAACAAAACTCTATGCCAGCAAGTCTGACCACTGACGACAAGTCACATCTGCTCCAGTGGTCGGCCCAACAACGAGGTGACGTGGGTACGGGTGGGTTATGAGCCCGTGTGCCGTTCTTTCATCGCCACGGACGGACTGGACCACGCATGCGCTTACCATAGTCCACCCATAAAAAAAAATGCCAGCAAGTCTGACCAGTTTGGTATAGTAGGTTAATTTTAATCCTTTATTGAAGGAAGACCAAGCCCAACAGTGGGATGTATTGAAATGGCATCCAGGCTCAGAACAACAACTTGTGTA
This sequence comes from Lymantria dispar, assembly GCA_032191425.1. NCBI lineage: Eukaryota > Metazoa > Arthropoda > Insecta > Lepidoptera > Erebidae > Lymantria > Lymantria dispar. The sequence goes on from CM063447.1 coordinate 3,025,349, forward strand.
TCGCACAAAGTGTTGTGCTGCCCAGGATTCGAATTCACGATACTGGCACGTTAATGTCGGGTAGTCAAAGATCAAATACAAACGTGATAAAATTCGTAAAAATAGTCTTATTGTAAATAAATAAAATTAAATAAAATTTTCTACAAACTAATCTCATTACGTGTTAGCCTACATTCACTCGTTTAAAAGTTAATTCATGGTTAAAATTGAAATCAAACCAAATTTCTTGTCTTTTAGCTGTAGATTTAAATTTTTCGGGTTATTTGAAAGTTTAGATCTCTTTATTATTTTTTTTTTTACAAATCTATACCAAAAAATAAAATTGGAGTGTCTGTTTGTAATGTCAAAATAATAGACTTTTTTCATGCTCACACGGTAAACAAAATATAATAAAAGGATATACAACGTATGTTTGAAATGTATCAATCAGGAGTCTATTTCAGCATATGCCAGGTACAAAGTCCTGGCGCTGATTTTCAAATGGAACCTTGAGTGAAATCACGGGTGCTTATAGGGACTATAAAAAATCTTAAAAAGAATATTACACTGTGCTAATTTAAATGAATAAAGATTACAATAAGAAAAAACATATCTAAGAACTCTAATCACTACTTATACTAAAGTCAGTTTATTTTTATTAAAATATTATATTATCTGCAATATATCTAGGCTAATTATAATGGTAAAATATAATGAACACTCACATCAAAATCGGAATCATTGAAGCTATACACTGCGTTATATCCAAGCTGACGGAACCTCTTCCTGGCGATTAGCGTGCAGTGGAAAAATGAAACGCAGAAAAGGAGACGCCTGTACATAGGAGTTGCTTCGTCGAACTTATCTTCGTTTATATTTGCAAATAATCTGACTAAGTTGCCCTTCAGCCCCTGAAATATTTTTTAATAGAGTACTCGATTATTATTCTGGAGTAAGAAGACAATTTACCACCCCCTATCTTGCCGGTGGATATTATAAAAGACGACCAAAGGATATAATATGCATATATAATACCTATGTAAGAGAAAGAAAACTCATCATAAAATCCTATACGAACCCGTCTGACCAGCCGTCTTTTACGACACCCAAGGGCAAGAGAGGGGGTGATGAATTGTATTCTTACCCGTCACCACGCTTTACATTTACACTTTTGCATTTTCCTAAAAATCTAATATTTTTATTTATTTATTTATTTAAATCTTCCGCACACAAAAAAGGTACATGGCGGACTTGGAGCAGAAATAAGTTAGGTAGGTGCAATTTAGCGAGAGTAATGAATTCTGGTGAACAGTTATCCGAATCAAATTACTTAATATAATCTTATACCTAAATAAAGACAATACATATATACATAGATACATACCTACCCATATAAATACATAAATACATGCATACACACATATACATATATATATATATATATATATATATATATATATATATATATATATATATATATGTAAATATATATTATATAAACGGCTGAGATAATTCATCACTGATGAGTCGACTCCATCACAAAATTCAAGTATAGTCGTTTGACCATAGCCTTAAAACTGTCACGACTAGTGGCCATTTTGATATCTAATGGTAACGCATTCCAGAGAAGAATATCTGTAAAGGAAACTGTTGGATAATTTTAAATAATGTCATATCCGTAACCGCATCCGAAACCAATGTTATAATTATTATACTGATCCATATCCGTATTCAGATCCGAAAGTTCATAACCCCAACATTTCTATTAAAAGTTTCCTATGAGAGTGCTGGTGCTTATTATCTTGGTGATCTTTTAAACGGATTTTATGATTCCCAGGGTGAAGTAGACTTGTTGACATAATTGATGTTTTAATAGTGGTTTCCATCATCATTATTATCTCAGCCCATACATGTTCCACTGCTGGGCACGTGCATCTTCCACAATAGGAACGAAATTGACCTATTATTCCCACATATCTATGTAATGTTTTTATGATAATAAATGAAATGAAATTATACCACGCTGATCCTTCCTTCTTTCCTTCTCTTGCATAGACGTTATATGCCCATTACATCCCTCGGGCGAGATAGGCAGTGGTGAATTGTATTCTTATTCTGTCACCACACGGAATATCAATATTAATAACTTCTAAAATACATGTTTCGCCCTTATTAATTATCACAGCAGTTGCTTGACAGCAATTGCGCAGTATCATTGTTCATCGATATCTGTACAGTTATAATGTCCAAGATAGTGCGGCTGTCTTGTCTCCTTGTAATACCAATTTTTATAAATCCGATGTAAAGTAATAGATGGTGGTACATTGTATTTTATACCTACAAAACTCTCACCAAAAGGGGTGAATAACTTGGTGACTGTACAAATAGCGTAGTGGTTAAGATACCGCCCTACCGCCCAATGTCACTGTCGAAACCTACGTAGGACAACACTGTGCGATCCACAAATTGTTCTTCTGAGTCCGAATTTAATTGGTCTCTATTAATTATATGATTGTGAAGTCCTCCGCAACACAAAGATTATTGCCTTGGTGCAGAGCGTTGTATTTAATAAAAACAAAAAATAAAAAGTAATAATCGTTCATAACAAACCTGCGGCGGTTCCGTAGTCATTTTGATACTCCTCTGCAGCATGTTTAATGGAAACTTATCATCAGGCATGGATGATAACCATAAACGGAATCGTGGGTGGATTTTGGGGTTGTCCAAGCCACGGAGAGACCCTAACCACGCACAGGCTAGGTGGCAGTTAGCTAGGAACACCCAACCACCTTCTTTCATACCTTGAGATAGCATTCTATACAAAACATATAGATAAGCATTAGAGGATCCCTCTCAATCATTATCATCATCATATCGGCTCTGTCGTCGTTTCCTTACGGAGCTTGAGCCTCCCCTACAATAGTAAGGCAATTGACTGACTACATACTGATTATCTGTGTGGTGACGGAGTAAGAATACAATTCACCACTCCGTGTCTTGCCCGTGGGTGTCGTAAAAGACGACTAAGGGGTTATAATATGCATATAACATCTGTGCAAGAGAAGGTTAACTCGATTTCCATTACCACCAGCACTAAACTACCTACTATCTCGCTGTTCTGCCATTTTTTTTTTTTTTTTTATTGCAAACGGTGGCAAACGAGCAAACAGTACACCTGATGGTAAGTGTTGCTGCCGCTTATGGACCTTTACAAAGCCGCTACCTACCGCGAAGAAAGTGAAGGGAGTGTGAATGCGTGCTTTGAGGCTTGGTGATACCAAGGGCACCACCAAAACCCTCCACACTCAAACACTCTCAGAAAGTTGGGCTTCCGGATCTCTCGCTCACCGAACGAAGCGCAGTAACAAATCGCTACTACTCAGACGTCGATTTTCTGCGAGAGTGTGGTACTGCCCCGGACGGACCGGCCCGCGGCTGTAGACAGATAACTGTCGACAGTGTGGTCCTACCACTCTTAAATTTCCATCCTAAGATTGCCTGGAAGAGATCGCTTATAGCGATAAAGCCGCGCTTTGTACATTCTGGGTTATGTTAGTATTTATGTTTTTGTATTTTGTTTTTGTAATTGGTGTACAAATAAAGAATTATCTATTTATCTATGTCTGACCAGCATGGTTTAGTGGGTCAATTGTCTCCTAATGTGGAGGAGGCTCAAACCCAGCAGTGGGCCGTGTATGAGATGATACTGATTATCGGGTTGGTATAGGATTATACCACTACACAGTCAAACGTAGCATTAAACGCATTTTCGAATAGTCTAAATCGAACAATAGACGTTAACAGACTGATGGAAACGGTCCGACTTCATGACACCCAACTCCCACATAGGATTCCACAAGCCACAATGTTTCTTCTCCGCCTAGGCAGCGATCTATTATATACTAGCAACCTGCCCTCGCTTCGCTTTTGTTTCAGTTGTCTTATCCATACTAATATTATAAATGCGAAAGTAAGGATGTTTGTTTGTTTGTTTGTAACGCTTTCACGCTTAAACCACCGAACCGATTTAAAAAATTCTTTCACCAATGGAAAGCTATAATATCAGGGAGTAACATAGGCTACATTTTATCCCGGTATTCCCACGGGAGCAGGAACTACGCGGGTTTAAGTGACTGAAACCGAAGCGAAGCGAGGGCGGGTTGCTAGTATAAAATATAGCCTTTGTTACTTCATCACATTTAAGCTTTCCATCGGTGAAAGAATTTTTGAAACCGGTTCTGTAGTTTAGGAGCCTATTCAATACAAGCAAGCAAACAAACAAATCTTTCCTCTTTATAATTTTAGTCTAGTATAGATAAATAGGGCTCTATTTATCTATACTTCTATACTAATATTAAGTCTAAATTTTATAAGCAGCGCTTCATACCTCTTAATATTAGAATCCCTTATACATTCGCCATTATGGAGAATAATAAACTAACTCACCGTGTAGCGGTTGGCGCCTGTCCTTGGCCTAAACTGAGTGTTTGAAATTTGTCGTACATTTTAACATCCATTGATAACTGTAGTAGCAAGGCAGTTGGGTCGACACCAGGTGATAAAACGAACAGCAGTGACGTCTTCCATGACGATTCTTCCCATGCAGCCTAATAAGTATGTAAACTTCATCATCGTTCGTCCATTATTGGACATGAACCACCAAGGGGGAGACAAGGTAATAATCACCACGCTTGACATACGAGTAGGGATTCACAGTTGGAGTTATAATTTTCACCAGTAAGAGTGCTGTAGAGCATTCTTAAGCGCTTACTTTGCGTAGGAGTTTGAGAAACTCGCTCAGAAACCAGACAACTGGACCCTCTCCTCCTACACTCTCCTTGGAATATTTTTAATTGTATAGTAGGTCAATTTCCCTTCCATTTTAGAGGAGCCTCAGATGATGAGGATTATGATGAAATATACGGCTGAAGCTCGATTTTATGTCAGATCTTAAACCAATAAGTATAACAATAGATCTTTACCTTTATATCTAAAACGGGTGGCTCCACATACCGAGGGCCCAGCACGTTCGTGATATAAGTGGTTATGCATGACGATACGCGGTCTACTCGGAGGCATCTCACAAATAGAATCTTCTGGAAATCATTGCAGACATCGTTCCATTCACCTATAAGTATATATATTTTAATTAAGATACTATGACATTCTAGAATATTCCAGTAGGTTTGGAATATTTTAGAATTGAGTATTTTTAATTAACCTATTTGAGTAATTTTCGTGTGGTGACGGAATAAGAATACAATTCTCTACCCCCTCCTCTCTTGCCTCTAGATGTCGTGAAAGACAAATAAGGAATATATTATGCATTTAATATATATGCAAGAAAAGGAAAACTCTAAACAAAACCATATACCAACACATCTGACCAGCGTGGTATAGTCAGGTCAATTTCCCTCCCATAGTGGAAGAGATCAGAGCCCAACAGTGGGCCGTGTATGGGCTGAAATTATAATGAATAATTTTTAGCGAGCGAAACTTCCAGTATCTTTAAAAGCGGGTGCTTTTTGTGCATACTTTGAGGTAAAATGTATCTTATCAAAAAAATTATAATAATATACCTATTTTTGAATATTGAACACTATTTACTTAAAATACACTCATGAACACACACTAACTTTTATAGTTTCATTACACAAAATAAATCACACAGCAATTAATTTAAACTTAACGCCTACAACTACTATCACGCAAAGTCACTGTATTGACTGGCGATAGCCTCTTGGAAGCGATGTTAACTCCACTGTGGTCGACGGCGAACTGTGTGGCGATCTCAAACCGGTCGCCTGTTATAGCCTTGCTTCATTTTTATTTTTGAAGGTAGTTGCGGTATGACCAGTATTCCAACAATATTATATAATTGAATGTCTGGCACGGCTGATATTAGTCAGGTGTACCAAACGATTCCCTCAGGTATATTGTTTTCGGCTGATGACGTCTTGCTAGGCGAGTACTTGCACAGACTTGGCCTAAGTAGCCAAAATCATCCACCAGCAACTTGCTTTGCTATGCAAACTTCTGATCGTAGAGGTGCCGTACTACAAGTATACCCTAGAGCCAGATCTCCAAAATGGTCATGCTATATTGTACTGAGACCGATCTATCATCACTGATAGGAGTGTGGCAGCCAACAAGCCTGATATCGTAGTGTTAGATCAGCTAAAGACCTGAGCAATAATTATCGATGTCATAAGCTCTCATGACGGGCATCTCGTGAAGGCTGAGCAAGATAAACAGACCATATGTGGTATGTTGACGCGACAATCATTGTACCTAAGTTATTTCCACCAACGCTATAATAACCAAGAGACTCGACCAACACCTTACGAGGCTCTACTTATACCTTCAGAGGCCTTCGTTGGGTACTTGAATTGGAGGTCTGATACAGAAGACATTACTGGTAAATAATACATTCTGATAAATATCACATAACAAACAATGACCGACTACTTTTTAAATAAACCACAGGTCCATAGCAAATTCCATTTAAAACGACTTAGAAACTTTCAATTGAAATAATTAATTACCAATTAGTGGTTCCAACTCCGGTTCTGGTTGCAAGTACCACTCCTTCCATTCCTTACTCATAGTCTCAAATGAATCGGTTATGCCATGGAAACCCGGCAATTTGTCCAATTCAGTTATGTTATCCCAACAATTGTCCGGTAACCAATCTGAGCAAATAAATATATTAAGTGAATAGTTTTGCTTGTTTTCCGTGTGAAGTTAGAGTAAGAATATAAATCACCACTCCCTATCTGGCCTGATACACATAATATAACATCTATACAAAAGAAAGAAAATTCGAAATAAAACCCTATACCAAGCTGTCTGACCAGCATAGTATAGTAAGGCCAATTTTCCTTCTAATGTGGAGGAGGCTCGAGCCCAACAGTGGGACTTATATGAGCTGAAATGATGAATAGTTTTGCAAGATAGCTGATCATCAATCAGCCTTTCGCTTTTCATGGCTGGATGTAGTCCTCTGCCATAAAACACCTCATGGCGCGGTCATTCACAATTTTTATTACCATAATCGCCACGCTTGGCAGGCGCATTGGCGATCGGAGTGAGGTTTTATACGTTTCCCAGGAGAGAGCTGCTGTCTATTATACTGAAAATTGTTCAGCTGGTTACGACTCCCAAGAGTAAGTAGGGGGTGGCGACAACTGTATTTTCACACTATCACCATACTGTTTTCATTTTTTTTCTGGCAGCAGGTGATGCGGGGTCGTATATCGTTCAATTCGCCTGGGGCGACGGGAGGGTACGGCGAACGAGCTCATATCCCGCTGGGAGCGTACATCTCTTCAGTGCCATCATCAACAAACCTCTCCACTCTCTCCGTCACCAAAACTCATCACATGCAAACACAATCAAAAAGTTGAATTTCTGACTCTCTATCTCTCACCAAACGAAACGAAATGCTACTACCGTTATAAACAGATGTCTGTCGACAGTGTGTGCCTACCCCATAACCGAAGATGAAGAAATAAAGATGGAAAATCTAGGAAATAGAGATTGAAGACTGTAATATACTTACTAGTTGGATTATCAGGCTGTTCTGATCTGTCCAATACGACACCGCCCTTAAGCAGAAATAAATATTCATTGCGGTTCATCTTGCCAGCTTGGAACAGAATCCGAGATACGATGTGAAATGATAGTAATAGCTTGTGACGCTCGAAGAGAGCCCGGCAGGTATTCCTACATGGTGAGAGATAAAACCAATATAATTTATTTCTTTTCGTATTTTTTTTTTAAGACAATACTCTACACTAAGGAAATAATTGACCACTGATGTCAAGTAACCCTGCTCCGGTGGTCAGCCCAACGACGAAGGCGACGTGGTTTTCGGGTGGGTTGCGGGAGTTGCGTGCTTAAGCCTCTCTGTCGCCCCGGAAGGAGTGGTGCGGAGGCGCGCCGACCGCAGCCCACCCACAAAAAAAAAAAACTAAGGAAATTATCATTGTATTACGGGGGACTTTACAAACATAACTAACGGGCACAAATTACACCCAGATTCAGAACAACAATTTGTGGATCGCATAAAGTGTTTTCCTCCGTGGGATTCAAACCCCTGACACTGGCACTGTAGCTCGGAATCTTAAACACTACTCCATTAGTGATAATTTCTGATGCTTACGCGAGTATTACACATTATAAATAAAACTATTTTTACGGATTTAATCGCGTTTGTATTTGGTATTTGAGCACCACGAGACTGCAAGACAGCGTGAGCACTTATTATATAGATTTAACTCAATCATAGTTATAAGATTATTTTATAAAGCAAAAAACTTTTAGTAAGATAAAGTTAACCGCCTTTTAAAAATGAATAATAACTTAGCATGATGCCCTCTAAGTGCTCTTACCGGATATTTTACAGCGTGGCCGCGTTTCTATCCGGTGATAGTAAATTAGTTTTGTTAGGTTTAAATTAATAAATTATCCTAATATAATTTATTAATTTTCTCCTAATGTAATAAGTTGTCTATCTGTAAGAACCTATAATTGGCTATCTGTTATTATTTTGCTGTTATATATTATATATAAGCTGTTGGTTCTGCTTTAAATAAATAAATAATTACTGACTAAAAACACTTCTTCGTAGGGTGACGGAGTAAGAATATAATTCACCACCCCCTGCCCTGCCCGTGGGTGTCGTAAAAGGAGCTACTAAGGGATATGATATGCAGAAAATATCTATGCAAAAGAAGAAAACTCGACATGAAACGCTATACCAACACGTCTAATCAGCGAGGTATAGTAGGTCAACTTGTCTCACATTGTGGAGGAAGCTCGGACTCATCAGTGGGACTTATGTGGTTTGAGACCAAAACCAATATATTATTCTCATGTAGAAACCTTGTCTTATTGTACTGCCAATAAATTTGTATTAAAATTTAATAATTATTTCTGTAGCGGGCAGATATATCGATAATCCATAAAAAACGATGACTTGTTGGACGTGAAGTACCTTAGTCCGCCCGTGACCATGAACACTGTTAACGTTCAGAATTCAAAAATCAAATAAAACCGCGATAAAATCCTTAAAAACAAATGTATTTATTTAACGAGAAGAAGACATGTTTATGTATAGTGGCCAGGAATACTACATTATTCGTGTATGTCGTAAAAGAAGACTAAGAGTTTATAGACATAAGCAAATTCTATTAGATGCCGTTTCATCAACATAACAATTGCATAAATGGCGTAAGTGTTTAAGATACTATCACATGGTCAAGATTCACTGTTGGTCATACTTGAGGTGAAGAGATGTCCGGCGAATTTACGGGCTCAGTTGGTGATAGAAGTTTTCCAGAACAGTCTACTGATCTTCTGGTGATTCCATAATCCATATCCATCCTTCATAATCTCAACTCATATAAGTCCCACTATTGGATTTGCCATAGCGAATCCAATGCTCCATAGCGAAAGGTAAAAATGACGTACTATATATACCAAGCTGGTAAAATGGGTCGATATAGGGTTAGATATTCGAGTGTATAAGTATTTCGAGTTTACCTTCTCTTACTCTTGTTATCTAATTATATCTTTTAGTGGTCTTATACGACACCCACGGGTCAGATATTGGTGATGAATTGTATTCTTCATCCGCCACAGTGTACTATAGATTCGTCTACCATGCTAAGTGTTTCGGGTACGATGCCTATTTGGGGCAATATTTTGTACGATCCACAAGTTGTCATCCTAAGTCTGTATGTAATTTGTGTCCGTTAATTGCATATTTATCCGTGTGGTGACAGAACAAGAACACAATTCCCCACTCCCTATCTTACTGTGGATGTCGTAAGAGATGACTATGGGACTATCTATACAAGAGAAGGTAAATTGGAACTAAAACCCTATACCAACCTGTCTGATCAGTATGGTAAGGTCAATTTCCCTCCTATTGTGGAGGAGGATCGAGTCCAACAGTGGGACCTATATGAGCTAAAATAATGATGACGAATCAATTGTATGTTTATAAAATCTAATACAAAAATTAATTACTTTTATTTGAGGAGGGCTCTTGTCAGCGCACCTGCCGCCCACCTCTGTCCGGGACGACAGAGGGGCGGCACGCGGCCCCGTACCCCACCCATAAAGCACGTCGCCTTCGTCGTTGGGCCAACCACCGGTGCAGAGTTCCTTGACTTCAGTGGTCGAAAGTTAATTTCTTAATGCAGGTCTTTAAAAAAAAAGTTATAAATAGGTAAAAGTCAACTAACTTGTATACAGAATAAGTATGAAATTCATTGAGATTATTAATTCTGTCTTCAAGCTCTCCAAATTTAGGACTTCGATCGATAGAGTACATAAACAGGTCGATATAAGCATCCAATGAAAACTGGTACATAGGATCTATTCGTGACAGATCGTTAAGTGCAAAGAAGAGAACAGAAGCGCGAACTGCAACTGGTATGTAGCCCTGGAAAAAAGACTTGATATGAATGGGCCATCTTAAATGGTAATCCAAATAGCTACACGCTCAAATCATCATCACCATTTTTTATTTGTTTAGGGGGGGTGGGGGGTGGTTATGGTCAGCACACACAGCGTCTATTCCATCCGAGGCGATGATACCTCCCTTTCGCCCCTGAGTTGACCACCGGTACCGAGTTCCTTGTCGTCCGTGGCCAGCCCGGCGGGATACCTTTTCGAGTACCCTCCCTCCCGAACGCCTCTCCATGGACGTCGGTCGCCCTCACGCAGACAGCCTCTCTGCGGGTTACGGACTATTCCCCAGCCCAATCACCCACGGCCTCAGCTAGGTATCATCACCGCCATAACCCTCATTACGTTGCCAAGTAGAGTCATCATTATTTTGGCTCATGTACGCCCATTGCTGGGCTCGAGCCTTCACAATGGTGGAAAATTTACGCTGGTCAGACGGATTGGTATGCGGTTATATTTCGAGTATTCATTTTCTTGTATAGATGTTATTTGCATATATTAATCCCCTAGTAGTATTTTGTGATAACCACCGATAAGAAAGGGGGTGTTGAATTGTATTCTTACCCCGTCACCACACGAAAAAGTAGAGGACTATTTCATTGAAAAATCAACGCAGTCGGACGTATGTTACCTGTCTAGCAGCATCAATCTCCTTCTCCGTAACCTCCGAAGTGATAAGCGCTTCTTTCACTTCGAGAGAAGTCCGCTGTGACGTTTGCAGTGTGATGAACAACTCCTCGTTTTCTAATAATGGCACTTGTGACTCGTACATGATGCGAAGCAAATCATTCTCTAGATCCACCTGAATATTTAATTGGATCATTAATACCTTAATATTCTTACATCTATCTGAAATATAAGGTAGTTAGATCAATCATCATCATTCAGCTAATCACCGTCCACTACTGCACCGACGACCTGGTGAAGCTGCTGGGTGTCGTTCTATGCAGACGACACAAGACCGCAGGTTGTGGCGAAATACGATGGAGGTTTACGTCCAGTAGAGGATAGCCAAAGGTTGAATGATAAGTAGAGGAGACTCGAACTCGAGTCTGCTGAGCTGAGGCAGCAATATAAATGAAGATGATGATATTCGCTTGTGGTATGGTATTATTCTAAATTCTATATAAAACTAACGCAACACTTACAAGAACTTTCTTATTGTGAGCAATTCCTAAAACCAGAGTATCCTTCATCTGTTCCAGCTGCGGTCGCTCCTTGCGGACCACAATACCAAGCAACTGAGCCGTCAAACCCTGTTCCTTCACAGCAAAATTCACCATCGTAGTTTTGGTTAACGTTTCTGGAGTATATACTGGATTGCCTAATAAATATACGAGTTTTCTATAAGATATTCTAATGAGAATTTGATTTAAAATTGAATTTGACTTTTAGTTACAACTTTTCAGTCATTAACAATTTCAGGGTTTCTCAATATGGAGATAAATGGGCCTTTTTTAATTCTTTTTTATTTAATTTTTTTTAATTCCTCTGGTAGTTCTCAAGAATAGAGTATTCAGTCAAAAAAAAATCTCTCCTGTTTCGAGCGTCTTCATATGAAACCACCACATCCATATATCAGCCTTTTGATATATTTGGCATCAAATGTTGGATATGAGCATTCGTAAGGGGAATATCTCCGCAAGGCAGCTGCTGAGAATCAGCAGAAAGATCATCAAAATGAAAATTAGAAACAGCACTCTCCAGGCAGCAATCGTGTCACACAAACCCATATCAACAAGCCACGTGTCAAGCGTGATGATTATGGCAATAAACCTTCCAATGAATGACAGTGCTATGTGGAGTTCTATGTTGGAGGTCTATGTTGGAGGTCTATGTTGGAGGTCTATGTTGGAGGTCTATGTTGGAGGTCTATGTTGGAGGTCTATGTTGAAGGTCTATGTTGGAGGTCTATGTTGGAGGTCTATGTTGGAGGTCTACGTCCATTAGTGGATAGCAAAAATCTCAATGATGAGGGAGAATAATTGTTATAATAAGTTCTTCAGGAATGTCTACGAATCTCCTGATCCAAGTGCAAGTCGATCATAAGTGGTAAGATAATAGCCGGATTTTCCCGCAGAACAATACAAAAATTAGTTGTCTGTCAAAAATCTGGGTATAATTTGTGTCCGTTAATTATATGTTTGTAATCATCATTATCATCGCAGTCCATATACGTCCCACTGTTGGGCTCGGGCCTCCTCCACAATGGGAGGGAATTTGATCTACTATACCATGCTGGTCAGACATGTTAGCGTAGGGTTTCATTTCGAGTTTTCCTTCTCTTGCACAGATGTTATATGCATATTATATCCCTTAGTTGTTTTTTACGACGTCCACGGGCAAGATAGGGAGTGGTGAATTGTATTCTTACTCCATCACCACACGGCAAAGCTATATTATAAGGTTTATAATACGTCTGTACAGTATCCCGCAATACAAGGATTATTTGCTTAATGAAAAGTGTTGCAAAAATAATCTTACCTAGTTTTGTAGTCAGATACATTTTGAAGGCAGGATTGTATGACACCATTTTATCGTTAAACTTAATCACATGAGAAGTGCCAATAGTCACGACGGCCTTGTCCAATATTGGAGCAATAGATGGATCCAGAACTTCACCCACACTTTGGATCAATATGGGTTTACCTTGCGACAGGCATCCTTCCATTATTTTCAGATAGTTTGGCTGACCAAAGTCTACAATCTGATGTAAAGAATAAACATTTTTAATTTAAAACTAAATTATTTTTATCCGCTAAAAAACAACCAATGATGAATTCGACTACTTTCTGGTTAAACCATCAGACCTTTATTCATCATCATCATCGGTTTTATTGTATTATATGTATTATATGCATGCATGTATACGCAGTCTAGGATGCCCCAACTAGGTGGACAGAAGACCTAGTGGAAGTTACTAGGCGTCGTTGGATGCAGGCGACGCAGAACTGCACTTTGTAATGAAACATGAGGGAGGCCTACGTTTAGCAGTAGACGGCGATGGGCTAAATGGTGATGACATGTATACTACAGATTATAATATGTATACAACAACTATGCAAGAGAAGAAAACTTGAAATAAAACCCTGCACCAACCTGTCTGACCAGCATGGTATCGTAGGTCAATTTCCTTCCCATTGTGAAGGAGGCTCGAGCCCAGCAGTGGGACGTATATGAGCTGTGATAATGATAATGATACCTACAAATTGTGCAATTGTAAAACAGGAGAATAAATACTTTTATTTATTAATATGTTACAAATTGAGTTGAATGAAGTTATTATAAAATGTTTACCTGTATATCATTTTTCTCCTCAAGTCTCGATATCCATATCAGCGCTTGTCCCTGTGGATCTACAGCTAGAGGCCACCGAGTGGCACGTACCACGATGATACCATTCTCAGCGCTGAAGTTATCATCTGTATATTTTTTGTTATTATAGTCACTGCATAGATGGCGTGGTGGTAAGATCCCGACTTACCATTCAAATTGTCGTGGGTTTGATTCCTACGCGTGTGGATATTTGGTGCGATTCACAAATTTTTGTTCCGAGTCTGCATAACGTTTAGATCCTAACTAATATTATTAATGCGAACCGATTTGAAAAATTCTTTCACTAGAAGAAAACTACATTGTAACCTAACAGTTTATATTTTATTCCCGTACTTCTCACAGGGAGAGGAATTACGCGGATGAGTACTCGGGTATTTGCGAATAATAATAATAGACTTTCGTATTTATTATGAGAGAATAGAACTTTGTAACTAACCAGGTAATCCCATGTACTTCCAGTCCCTAAGTGTGGCGTCGTCAAGTAAGAAATTCTTCATACTAAGATCCATAGTTACTGGTAGGGCTTCGTTATAAACCTGTACATTATAATCCAAAAATAATAACTAGAATGACTGCACAGATGGCGTAGTGGTTGAAATACCGACATACCTTGCCAGTGTCACGGGTTCGAATCCCGCGCAGGACAACACTCTGTGCGATCCACAAATTGTTGTTCTGAGTATGGATGTAATTTGTGTCCGTTAATTATATGTTTGTAAAGTCCCCCACAACACAAGGATTATTTCCTTAGTGCAGGGCGTTATCGTTCAAGAAAACAAAAAAAAGCGTTATTTAAAAACCTTGTGGTGACAGAATTAGTAAACAATTCACCACCCCCTCTTGCCCGTGGGTATCGTAAAGGACGACTAAAAGATATAATATGCATATAACATCTATGTAAGAGAAGGAAAACTTGAAACAAAACATTATGCTAACAGTTCTGAACAGTGTGATATCACGTAAAATCAATTTCCCTCCCATAATGGAGAAAGCCCAAGCCCTACAGTGCGACGTATATGGGCTGAGAAAATGATGATGATATGTGATAAGACGTTAATACACTGGACTTGCCCGTGCGATTCGTATAAACCGGCTAAGGGAGCACATTGGATGGCCTAGTGTTTAACTCCTGATACGATGCCACTTATGGGATCTCATCATCATTAATCAGCCTTTTGTTGCCCACTCCTGGATGTAAGCCTTCTTCATAGAATACCACAAGGCGCGGTCCCGTTCCCTCCTCATCCAACAACTTCTAGCAACATTCACCAGGTCAATCGTAATCTTCATCGGTCCACCTCTAGAACCAGTACCGCGTCGTCTGATACGTGATCACCACTCAAGAAATGGGATCTAGTCCAGCCAAAACCTTTACATTATATTTGAGAATTATATTACATCCAATATAGGACATCACACTGGAGATAATCGTTACTAAATACGTCTTATATAAAAGAAGTCGGTAAAAAAAATAAACTGCAACTTTTTCTGAGATGAAAGAGGTTCGAGCCTAACGGTGAGACATAAATAAGGCGAGAAGAAGAAAAGAAGAATGTGGACACATCCACTTCAGAAGTTTAGAATGACCTTGTGGCTCTTGGTCAAAAAAATAAATCATCTAAAATGTTATACCTCCAGAAACCAGTCTTCCATGAGAGCCTCCCTGTATTCTGAGACGAAAGGTCCAAGGTAGGCAACGAATCCAGTAGCTATAAGACAATCCCCGGGCAAGTTGTCAAACTCTTTATCCAAACGTTCCACTGTAGATTCCCAGCGTTCTTTCTCGCCTGCATAATAAAATGTAATTTACATTATTCTCTATATATCTGTCTATATATCTATTTCTCTATATATTGACTTGAATACTCTAAGTCCTTTCGTACACAGAATAATTGTTTGTGTGATTCCCTAATGATGGTTCTTTTTGTTTATTGCCTATGGTGGCAAACGAGCAAGCAGGACACCTGATGATAAGTGATACCGTCGCACATGGATCTTTGTAATATCAGAGGCACAACTAGGCCGTTGCCTACCGTGAAGAAAATGCTCTTCATAAACCTCGTTTAAAGAACATAGCGCTCTGGAAATACAGCAGCAGGTATTTTATTCCAAAATCTGCACGTACGAGGGAGGATTGGTCGCTAGAAACGTACGATTGAAAACCATAACATTTTCAGGTGCAATGGACGAATTATGGTACGGTGTCGAGTGGTACGTTGGTAAAATGGTGACGGTGGTACCAAGTCAAAACCTAAATGTATTTTGTGGTTTAACTTTCAAACAAAATAAAAAAGTGTCTTTTTCCTTCGCATTATCATCATCATCCTGCTCTCAATTACTTAGGGTACACGTAATATGTACTCCACCTTCATCGTACATATTGCAAAATTATCGGTAATATTAATTTACAATAGTTGTATGATGACCAGTTGCTTGGGCATTAGATAGAGTTAACCCAGTTCAATGTAAAGCTAGATACTTACTGGAAACGGGGCCTTCGGCAAGTACCTGCATAAAATTGCAAGAGAATAGATCTCAGAATGGTGGTAACGTGGCGCACTAATTGAGAATACATACCAGACAGTGGGAGTGTATCCTGCCTGGGGGTCCCAGTTCCACTTTCCCTAATAAAATTTTCACGTATTCGCCAAAACTTCATTTTATTAGCAAGGACATATAGCCTCTGTTCATCTGACTGTTAAAACATTTAAATAACTAAAATTATTTAAATGGTATTATTTTTTCCATTTAGTAAAAGCATAATTTTTCAAAATATAACCTGAAAGTCCAGCAATGAGTGCTTCAGCTCTCTCTATCTTCAACTGCAGGAGTTTTGATTTCCTTTCTAACTCGTCCTTCTGTGCAACCTTCTCATCGTACTCTTTTTGAAGTCTTGCTATCATCTCGCTCAACTCCTTTAATTTAGCTCTTGCCTCTGCTAAAATTTGCTGTTTCATTCGTAAAGATTCCAGGGCCTCTTCTAGGCGTTCCTTTTTAGGTTTCACGATTCTGTTAGCCAAAAAATAGTAGTAAGTAATATTAGATTAATTTAGGCAACATGTAAAGCAACATCACATATATCATTAATATTTTGTCATTTATATTACCTTAAGAGCCACTTAAAAGTTAGAAATGGCTGGTAATTTAAAGTCATTAAACTGTTAGATGAACACAAGACCGCCATTATAACGGTTTCACGTTCCCATCAAAACTCCAAAAAACTCTTCAGCCTGTTATAATTTTATTATATGTATAGATTGTAAATTAATAACTTACTTATAAACCTTTCCATACTTCTCAATGGCCCTGACCCATAGACATAAAGATTTGCAGGCCAGCGACACAGTCCCTACTATCTCTGGGTCGAAGTCCGGCTTCGCTGTATATGTGCCTATCTTCTTTAATGTTTTATCTGATATATTGTCCTTGTCAAACTCGCGCAAACGATCCAAGAAATACTGATCGCCGAGTTGGCGTTTTGCTTCTGCCCACGTAGGCTCTTTCTGTAGTGTGATCAAATAACAAATGATAAAGGGATTACAGCTTTTTCTTTTAATATCATCATTATCCTACTCTTATCCTTTATTACTTCATCGTCATCATTCATCATTTCAGCTCATATACTACCCACTATTGGGCTCGAGCCTCCTCCACAATAGGAGGGAAATTGACCATAGTATATCATGCTAGTCAGACAGGTTGGTATAGAGTTTTATTTCTAGTTCTTCTTCTCTTGCATGTATTATATTCTTTAGTCATCTTTTACGATATCCCCGGGTAAGATAGGGAGTGGTGATTTGTATTCTTGCTCCGTCAGCACACGGTCGACTTAATATGTACTCTTCTTTAGTATATATTTGCAAGAGTTATTGCCAATAGTTTTATGCGCAATCGCCTGGATGACATCCACTCAGCGTGATAATTTTGCCTCCTATTGTACAGCATATCCGAGTTCAGTGGTGAGACGTATATAAGCTGTGATGATAGATCCTATTGCCATCATCTCGGCTCATATACGTCCACCTGCTGGACTCGAGCCTCCTCCACTAGGAGGAGAAAATGACCTTACTTATACCATGCTGGTCAGACAGGTTGGTATAGGATTTTGTTTCGGGGTTTCTTTCTCTTGCATAGACATTATATGCATATTATATCTCTTACAAGGAGACACTCAGACGTATGGGTCGAGGATTTCCATGATTTTTGGTGGGGTTGTAGAGGGG
The DNA here is from genome assembly GCA_032191425.1 of Lymantria dispar. Classification (NCBI taxonomy): domain Eukaryota; kingdom Metazoa; phylum Arthropoda; class Insecta; order Lepidoptera; family Erebidae; genus Lymantria; species Lymantria dispar. Next base: position 3,043,366 of record CM063447.1, read on the forward strand.
GCCCGAGAGTATCACAACTACCAGATATTAGGGTCAACTGGGCCCTCGTTAAAAAGATTTTAAGCGTCAAAGTTGGATGTAATTTACTCGTAGGTAGTAGAGAAATTCGCAAATGAATCGCAAGGTGGTGGTAGCCTCGTTATAAGGTCGCTCGACTGCGAAATCTCAGGTTCGGGACCCGACGTTTTGTCTTTTTTTAATTATCACAATATTGTGTAAAATTAGTTTCTTTTTTTCATAATTTAAAATTACAAATTATTTCCTTTTTTCACGATTTGGTTTTTTCCGCTCATTCTTGGAGGGGACTCGCGCAGCGATAAAATGTAGCCGGTACAGACAATGTCTGTTTTGTGTGCTTTTACGAGGAATTCCATCCAAAAATTTGTAAGGATGATAAGAATGTATGAAAAATGTACATTTATACGATAAATATAAATATTGATTTTGCACAATTTTATAATTATTTATTTTCGTTCCGTAACACCTCAATTTTGATATTGAAGAGTTGATACATGGGAGAGAATGAGAAAAGGAGGAGATCGTGAAGAAAAGCAAAATAATTTATAATTCTGCGTAAAATTATGAAAAAACCAAATTTTACACAATATTGTGATAATTTAAAAAAAAAAAGTCGTCGGGTCTCGAACCCGAGACCGTGGATCCCGCAGTCGAGCGCATTACCACTAGGCTACCATTAGCTTGCAGTTGAAGTTAGAATTTCTCTAGTACATAAATTACCCATCCAACTTTGACCATTAATATCTTTTTTAATGAGGGCCCAGTTGACCCTAATATTTGGTAGTTATGATACCCTCGGGTCCCTCTATCACCTCACCCAAAAATCATGGAAATCCCCGACCCACACGTCTGAGTGTCTCCTTGTTAGTCGTCCTTTACGACATCCACGGGTAAGATAGGGAGATCACCAGATTTGTATTCTAATTCCGTCACCGCAAGGAAATAAATTCTATTATGCAAATAGTACCTGTAACAATATCAGGACTGCTTCCATCACCATTTCGACCTTCAGCGGAGGTTTGGCGTAAGATTTGACTTCAGTGATGTCCTTCTTGTTCAAAGCATCCAACGCCTGAAAACATCACGGAAACTTGACACGCTAAGCTCAGTAACTACTCTTGCGAATTGAAAAGTCTTTTAGTCTGTAGACTTATAGAAGTTTATATAAGTCTATAGTCTATATAGTATCACGCTACGACCAATAGAAGCGGAGTGTCAATGAAAAATGTTACAAAGCTATGAGACATTTATTTCTTTTGAGAGCTTACGTTCTGTGTTGTGCGTTATAACTGCCTGCAACTCACTCTCTGCCGTGATGCAGATGAAGTTAAGTCGAACAGCCAATTATGTGTAAACCTCGAAATATAAGTACACTCGCTTAAACTACATCATTTTGCAGTAAATATATTATATTAACTAGCATTCAGCCCTCGATTCGCTTCGGTTATAGGTTATAGTCGTTTTACCCGCGTAGTTCCCGTTTCCGTGGGAATACCGGGATAAAATATAGCCTAGTTTACGCCCTGATATTACAGCTTTCCATTGGTGAAAGAATTTTTGAAATCGGTCCAGCCGTTTTGAAGATTACCCGGAACAAACAGACAGACAGACAAAAATTTTTTAATTGCTATTTTAGGCATAGGTGTCGTGCAAATAACCGTGTGAGCATGAAAAAAGCCTATTATTTTGACATTACAAACAGACACTCCAATTTTATTTATTGGTATAGATATTGACTGCAAAATAATTAGTATTAAAAATATAATAATTTAGATATCGACTAACGGTCCCAAGTGCCGCAAGGCTGTTTTGGTGTATGTAAAATAGTTCAACATATATATTACATCACACCTTAATTGCCTCTTCAAGTGCTGGCATTGCGCTAGCGAGGTCCCTCATGGCGGCATCAGCCAATTTCTTACACTGAACCTCCTCCTCCATGGTCTTTTTACTCCTGGCGGCTACGCTACGCTGTTGCTCATCGGCGTTTCGTTGTTGAACATTAATTACACCCATATATTCGATGCATTGTTCAGTAAATTCGCCTACTTGTACCTGTTTAAAAGTTAAATTAGTTTAAGATGGCGGGTTGAGATAAATATGTTAAATTAATTATGATGATGGTTTTATTTAATCAACTCAGCCCACATAACAGTCCCACTGCTGGGCTCGAGCCTACTATTTCCTTAGGTTGACTATGATGAGACTAATATTATTTGTAATACCTTATATACCCATATTTCGGAATAACAAATCGATTGATGTATCCAAAAAATTCGTGACTGATAATAGTATATATAACTTTATAAATATTTTATAAAGCATATAGCCGGATGGTAACGAGTTAAGATACAATATGAACTAAAATTTCCTTATTGGGAATCATAAGAATTATGAGAGAGATCAACAGAGGAATGGTTAGCCGCACTATCCTGGGATTCATAACACCAACTGCACTCGCCAAACTGGCTGCCAAGCGTAACAATTACGGCTTTATACTGTTTCGGGGAGGCCGTTATCTGTTAGTGGACGTTATTAGAACGCTGGATGGATGGATAATCCAACAAATCATTCATCTAACTGGCCAGGTGGATTGATATAGAACTATATTAAAAGTTATTGTTATCTGCTTTCATTCTTTATCATTTATTAAGTTATCCGTAGGAAGGAAATGGTGGTGAATGCATATTATATGTTCCCATTCTGAGGGTGCTTGTACCACTTCAAAAGCGGGTGTTTGTGCCACTACGTGGATACCATTTTTTTTGTAAGGGTACTATGGTGCGAACTCACGCCGCCCATTTCGTCCAGGGTGACGAAAGAGCCGCGCGCCCCATATTCCACCGTATTCCAGAGGCTGATAGACTGATGAACATACCCGAGCAACTTCCAATTCTTCAGACATCTGTCCCACTAGTTTCGTGGTCTCCTCAACTTTGCCAAGTCCATTGCGGAGTTTATTCGCTTGCAGTGCTATCTCAATTCGTTTCGACTTCAACATACTAAAAAAAACATAAATATGTTGCGAATTTATATGATAGTTTGAACAATTACTCAAATTCATCATCATCATCGCAGCCCACATACGTCCCACTGTTGGGCTCGGACCTCCTCCACAATGGAAGGGAATTTGACCTAATATACCATGCTGGTTAGACATGTTGGTATAGTGTTTTACTTCAAGTTTTCCTTCTCTTGCACAGATGTTATGTACATATTATATCCCTTAGTCGACATCCACGGGCAAAATAGGGAGTGGTAAATTATATTCTTACTCCATCACCACCCGAATTTAAATTCAACATACCACACTCTCCAAACCTCCCATATTCGTTCCCTATCGCCATTAGGCTGGCCCCCGATACTCAATTCTTTAACATCCCTTTTCTTGCCCGTGAGTGTCGTTAAAGTCGACAGAGGGCTGTAATATGCAAATAACATATATGCAAGAGACTGAAAACTTGAAATAGAACCTTATACCAACCGGTCTGACAATTGTAGTATAGCAGGTCATTTTACCTCCCAATGTAAAGAAGGTTCGAGCCCAACAGAGGCACGTATTTAAGATGAGATTATATACTACTAAGTCCTCGAAAATTTCTTACTCTTTATATCCCGACACGAGTTCCAGGTAATTAGTGGGAGTGACGTAGTTGGTCCTCCTCATTTCCTGGTACATCTTGACGGAGTACTTGCCGACAGATGAATGTATGAGGGACATGATTGATGCCGCTGAAGCCCGCAGTGCATCTTCGCGACTCTCTATAAGAGATTCCTTTCTGCGGACCTGGATATTTAGGAAAACGCAGTGATGATAAGGGATTAATAATGTTATTCGCCGTATATTACCATGGATGTCGTAAAATATGCCTGGACATCATCACATCATATAAACAAACTAGTTTGTTGGATCACAGACGCTATTCTGTAGGAATTTAAAAATTAATTAAAAATAGAATTTCTGGAAATTGATCACGGCGCCATCTACGGGGTCTAGTTATTAATCTAAACCGTTCTCAAATCCACTAGAATACATACAAAAAATCATTAAAATCAGTTCATACGTTTTGGAGAAGTTTAATGAGCTCAACGTGCTATGGAGCAGGCTATGCTTGGCATATTCCTGCAAGATTTAACCCAAAATATGGAAATCTATAGAAGAACGGGTGTAGCCAATATAGTACAAAGAATTAGCACACTAAAGTGGCAATGGGTAGCCCACATCGCTCGATGAACTAACAACCATAGGGGAAGAAAGGTTCACAAATGACGACCACGTATCAGACGACGCAGTGTAGGGTGCCCCTCGCTACGTGGACCTACTTTCTCGTTCTTCCTACTAAAAGCTGACATAATTAAAAACTATTTCAAATAACCATACCCTTGTCCCTGTAATAGAAGCTAACAACTCCACTCCTTCTAGAAACTTGTAAGCGACTTCCAGCAACGCTTCCCGGGGCCACTCAAGGAACCAGTTGGTCGTGGTCGCGTTGATTAGAGCCGGGTATTGACGAATACGATTTCTATAACGTGAAATCAAAAGTTTATTCAACATCTTCATCATATTAGTTCATGTACGTCCCACTGTTGAGCTCATCATCATCATCATCGCAGCCCACATACGTCCCACTGTTGGGCTCGGGCCTCCTCCACAATGGGAGGGAATTTAACCTACTATACCGTGCTGGTAAGACATGTTGGCAGGGTTTTATTTCGAGTTTTCCTTCTCTGTTCTTCTTCTCTGTTGAGCTCACCTTCATTAATATTGGACGCAAATTGACGTAATAACCCATGCTCTGGTCCGATTTAAAGAATATTATTTCGAATTCTATTTCCCATGCATACTATAAACCCTTACCTGTGTGATGACGGAGTAACATTCACCACCCCATATCATGCCCGTGGGTGTCGTAAAATACGACTAAGGGATTATAACACTCATATAGTATCTATGCAAGAGAAGAAAAACCCGATATAAAACCCTTTATCAACCAGCATGGTATAGTAGATCCATTTTACTCCTATCCAGGAACACAAGCAAATAACCCGTCTGACCAGCGTAGTGCAGTAGATCAATTCCCTTCCCACTGTGGAAGAGGCTCGAACACGATTGTGGGTATGACATGAAATGATGATGAACCCTTAATAATGGTCTTTTACGATACCCACTGGCAAGAAAGAAGCTGGTGAATCTTATTCTTACTTCGTCACCACAAAGATGATCGCATTTATTTCACTATTATATTGTGCATATATTTCACTAGGAACAGCTCTCACTGCGCTTCGATTCCAGCTGCTTTGCCTTCGCTTTTCAAATCTGCAATATCTGCAAAACCGGACCGGGCAAAATTTCATAGGGTTTTCGGAGAAGAAAAGAGCCTATATTACTCCTTATATAGTCAGCAACCTGGTAGTAAAATGTTAAAAAAATCCGTCCCGCTGTTTTGAATATTACTCGCAACAAACATAAAAAAAAATTGTTAAAATGACCCCCACCATATAGATATCGAGCAAATGACCGTGCAAGCTTGAAGAAAACCTACTATTTTGATAACACAAACAGACACATTAATTTTAATTATTTATATAGGTAAAAAAAACTTTAGAATCACCTGAACACATCACCGATTGGACTAAAACACAATACAATATGCATATTCTCTCTAACTCTGTCCACTAAGAATAAGTACACGACTTCTTGAGTCTGCATCAAATTGGCCGCCTTCATTGGCTTCTCTAAAGCATTTTTTATCTGTAAAGCATTAAATTAAAGTAAAATTAGACATAAAACGTGAATGTAGCCATCTGGATCGGACCTCTGACGACAAGTCACCCTGCTTCGATGGTCGACCCAACGACGAAGTTGACGTGGGTACAGGTGGGTTTTGGGCCCGCACGCCGTCCTTTCATCGCCCTGGACGGAATGGACCGCGTGCGCGCTTACCATAGCCCACCCATAAAAAAATAAAAGGGTAATAGTTATCAGGATTCCGCCAAAATTAAATAGCTTTTAATTTTAGTAATTTGGCTGTGAAACAATACCACGGTTATACATATTAACTTAAAATGGCGCAAATTAATGATAGGAAGAACTCATTACTATTATGTAAGTAGACAGTTAATAAGAATTAGCCAGAACTATGGCACAGAACAATTCATTACTTCGTATCCTTAGAATAATAACGTATAGAAGGATAGTGTCAATACTTCGAACGTTCGAAATTTGAATCTCAAAATACTAATGGCGCGCAGACGATTACACACGTACACACGCACACCACTATACAAATTATGAAATCAATTTTTGTTTTTATTAATATAAATCGTCGAAATATTTTTAAAAGTAATGTTAAAAACCTTTTTAAGTTTTTCAAATGTGTTATGACACTATTTGAATGCACAAACTGCCATAATTACTTATTTATTTTTTAAGAGTTACATACTTACGTGCAGTGCAATGACTTGTACATTACGGAACGGTTCCGGCGTAAGCTCCATTAGGCTCCAATTGAAATGCTTCACTTTTTGTACGCGAACTTACCTTCTATACGTTATTATTCTAAGTTCGTATCATTTGATATGGGGTTCCATATAGTATAACATATTCGGTCGGGATTCCGTTATCTTTAAAATTTAGGAACCCCTGGTCTAAACCATGAACAATGAACATGAATAAACAATGTGTAAGATTTTATTTTATAAACATTTCTCTTTCTTTCTATTTTCTTTTTATAAGTAATATGCTGTACTCACGTCTTCAAACTCGTCTGGCTTATAAAGATTAGTAACCTCTCCACTGCTGAGCAAATTATTCATTATCTCAGTGAATGTTTCATCTGTGATCTGCGTATCGCAAAATATGAACGTAGTCTTCTTTTGGTCTACTCCACAACCGGTATATAGCAACTATAATAAATAAATGTATTATTTACTACAGATGGTTTAATAATTAAGGTATCGAGCGGCATGGATTCGATACCACACAGGACAACATTTTTGTGATCCACAAATTATTTCCCGAGTGTGAATCGAAGTCTATCGATGGGTTTTATGGATTGTTTTAAATGCCTCAACGTGCAAGTAATATGATGTTGAGTGATACTATCGCTCATGTTATACTAGGGGAAAGCTAGGCGGCTGCCTGTCGTAAGAAACATGGTCTTCTTAAACCTAGTTTAATGAAGGACATGTTAAAACGCTCAGTAAACATCGAAGCACCTAGTTCATTCCAGAACTCATTCATTAGTGGTAGGACCACACTGTTGACTGAACAGAAAATTGACATCCGAATAGTAGGAATTTGTAACTGCGCTTCTTTCGGTGAGCGAGAGAGCCGGCACACCAACTTCCTGAGAGTGTTTGTGTGTGGTGGATCTTGATGATGCCTTTATTTTCATCGAATCTCATATCACGCATTCACACTCCCTTCACTTTCTTCAGGGTAGGCAGCGGACTAACAAAGGTCCATGAGCGGCAGCAACATTTACCATCAGGTAAATGTTGCTGCGTACGTGCAAGATCTGGAATGAACTACCTGCTGCTGTGTTTCCCGAGCGCTATAACATGTCCTTCTTTAAACGAGGTTTAAGAAGAGTATTTCCTTCACGGTAGGCAGCGGCCTTGCTGTGCCCCTAGTATTGCAAAGGTCCATGTGCAGCAGTTTCACTTACCATCAGGTGTGCTGCTTGCTCGTTTGCCACCGTTGGCAATAAAAAAAAAAAAGAAGGTGTACTGTTAGCTCGTTTGCCACCGTTTGCAGTAAAAAAGAAATATCCTTTTTTTTTATTGTACAACACCTTAGTACACATAAAGGCATTTTTTGTCAAATTACTTTTCACTCAAACAGGTAAAGTTGCGACAACAGTCCGGCGTAGATTAAGCGTACATTGGTCAATGGACCGCAGCGAGTATAGCCAAAAACTAGTTGCGGTGTCTTCTCTAATGCGTAGTACCTATATCTCAATGATGTGAGCAAAGCGACACTTCAATCTTATTTAGTTGTATAGCTAAAATCTGGTTCATGTTAAGTGTCATTTAATACATGAGACTGATGAAAATTGAATAAGATATTATTTTAAATCTAACTTCCAATTTTCTTTTACCTTCAAGTCCTCCCTAAAGTCTTTTACGCCGTACGTTTTAGTGACAACCACTTGGAAAGAGTTATACTCGCAAATATAGGAAGCAACACGCGTTAGACTTTGTCGTCCCGAACCACCTGCAATGAAATTTATTTTTACCCACCTACGTCATCATCTCAAATAGATCCCACTCCTGAATTAAAGTGTCAACTAACATCGGAGTCATCATCTTCATCGCAGCCCACATACGTCCCACTGTTGGGCTCCCCGTGAGTGTCGTAAAAGACGACTAAACAATACAATATGCATATAAAATCTATGCAAGAGAAGGAAAACTCGAAAGATAACCCTATACCAACACATCTGACCAGCGTGGTACAGTAGGTCAATATCCCTCTCATAGTGAAGGAGGCCCGAGCCCAACAGTGGGACGTGTATGGGCTGAGATGATGATAATGAACATGAAAGAGGATAAATTATATTCTTTCTCCCTAATCACGCGGATAACGTGCGTCATCTAAAGTGCCCTTTTACAACACCCACGATTAAGAAGTGGTGAATGGTATTATTACTCTGTCATCACATGGATTGGTTTTTTTTTACAGTCGGCGCACTCCTCGCCCGGCTTCGTCCGGGGCGACAGAAGGGCGTAAACACGCACACCCGTAACCCACCCATATAACACGTCGCTTTCATCGTTGGGTCGACCACCGGGGCAGAGTTCCTTGACTTCAGTGGTCACACGGATTGTATAAGAATAATGTAAATACCAACCTATCCCCACACATAGCATATGTCCCCTGGGCTGTGATATGACACGTACGATACGACATATGTGCTCAATTGCATCTTTAAATAGAACCAAATCCATTTTGACTACGCCCGGAGAACTATTGTAATCATCCAATTGGTTTGTTATATACCTGCAAAAGCAAAAAAATACAAAATACCAATATATCCATCTATAAGGTTATTACGAACGAACCTTAGTAATCTGGCTGAATACAGCAGAGGTCCATTAGCAAATTTTTCTGCCTGGCAGGCAGTATCCCGTGAACCACCAAAATCAATAAAAAAACATATAACCATATAAAATAGAACATGTGAATCCACTTTTGCTCATGAACAATGAAACGTGTTCTTTAACTAAACAGTTTGACGTTTTTGTTTCCTATTTTAGTCGATACTTATACAGTGTATTATTAGTATTAATAACCATTTTTATGATAGTATTTGATTTTTTTTTTATTTAGATCTAAATTAGAAAGTACACAGTATAGCCGCGGGCTTATGCTTCGATAATTCTGTAATCCTGGGATCGAAATATTTGCGGCTTTTTCTCTCTAACTAAATAATATTGCACGCTACAGACTACGTATATGTAAAGAAATTAGCAACCTATGATAGTAAAATATTATCAAAATCGGTCCAACTGTTTTGAAGATTACCTCAAACAAACAGACAGAAAGACAAAAAACTGTGTAAGTGCGAGTCGGAGTCAGGCACGAAGGGATCCGTACCATTATCTATAAAAATAGGCAAAAAAAATTGCGTTTTTTGTATGGAAGCCTTCTTTAAATAATTATTTTATTTTTAGTATTTGTTGTTATAGCGACAACAGAAATACATAATTTGTGAAAATGTCAACTGTCTAGCTATCACGGTTCTTGAAATACAGCCTGGTGACAGATGGACGGACAGACAGCGAAGTCTTAGTAATAGGGTCCCGTTTTTACCCTTCGGGTACGGAACCCTATAAAATTGAAACTATTTTAGGCATATAGGTGTCGTGCCAATAACCATATGAGCATGAAAAAAGTCCTGTATTTTGACATTACAAACAGACCCTTCAATTTTATTTATCTGTATGTATTTAGGAGTGGTAGGACCATACTGTCGACAGTTATCTGTCTACAGCCGCGGGCCGGTCCGTCCGGGGCAGTACCACACTCTCGCAGAAAATCGACGTCTGAGTAGTAACAATTAGTTACTGCGCTTCGTTCGGTGAGCGAGAGAGCCGGGAGTCCAACGTTCTGAGGGTGATTGCGTGTGGAGGGTTTTGGTGGTGCCTTTGGTGTCACCGAACCTCGATGCACGCATTCGCACTCCCTTCACTTTCTTCGCGGTGGGCAGCGGCCTTGTAAGGGTCCATGAGTGGCAGCAACACTTACCATCAGGTGTACTATTTGCTCGTTTGCCACCGTTGGCAATAAAAAAAAAAGATTAAAAAATATACATATATAAAATATACACATACACGTATAATCTAAAATAAAACCACTTAAAATAAGAGCTCACAAACAAATATAATAATGTAATTCACTAACTTTCTTAAAGCTTCTGGATCATTCATATCGTCGTAAACTTCATACGGATTGAGGAAGTGTCCGAATATTGGTGAAGATTTGTTAGGGCACAACGCGTGGAACGTCAGCTCAAAGTGTTTACCCAACATGTCACTTATGTGATTCATGAACCAGTCACGATCCCTGATGAACAAAATTACAATTAGTAATTTATGAATAAATTATCACTTTCTAATCATTATAACTTTGTCATGTTCGGATAGCTAGATGATACTTGTTAAAAAGAAATTCTGAAACGGGTTGATATAGGATTTTATGTCGAGTATTTCTTCTTTTGCATTATTAATATCCTCAAATCATATCGTTTAGTCGTTTTTCACGATACCTTCAGGTAAGAAAGAGGGTATTGGTTTGTACTCTCACTCCATCATCCCACGAAATGATCCAAGATCTAGATGAATTTTGTTTTAATGACTACACCCTGTGCTAAGGCACTGACTCTGGTATTGCAGAGAACTTCACAAACAAATAATTTACCAACAAAAATTACACCCAGATTCGGCACAATATGTAATGGATGGCACATAATATTGTCCTACATAGGAATCGAAAATGAAACTTGAGACGGTAGATCAGTAGAGCTTAACCACTAAATTAAGTAGAAAAAATATAAATTAATCAGTAGTCAATGATCAATAACTCACTTTTCCTCCGTAAGTCTATCACTGAATACACGAAAGCATTCGCACACCCATAACCTTAAAAACCTTGACTTTGTATTCGTATAGTCCTTATTACTACGCAACAGACCCTGCAAAATCATAAAACAATTTTGACGTGAAACATCTACAGCCGCACGTAAACCGATTGCTGGCGTGGCATGGCGTCGCGACGCCACGATATATGATAGTAAGCATAGTTCCGACCAAACAGAGTAATACCGTCAAAGACATCGAATATAACTATTATATTATTATTACCGTAGTCACTGATTAAAAAAATTGAGTTGTCACAATTTGAATTGAAATTTTTAATTTTTGTATTAATTTAATGAAAATAAATAATCATTTTCTGGAAAAAATCGTAATATTTTATTTTTAATGCCATATTAGTTTCTGCTATACCAGTGCATTTTATGCATAAAAGAATAGGTGTTATTTTATGCATATTACTTGTACAGAATATTTAAAACAATTTAATCGCGTTTGTTTAAATTTCTTTTATAAATATTTCTTGCGACATGAATAGGTACTGAAAAATATAAGAACCATTGACCAGGTAAAAAAGAACTAAAAGCAGTGACGAGGACTGTCGACAAAAGTGAAAACTTAAAACTATGGACAAACAATTGTTGTTTTTTGTATATTCAAATTAATTGGTTGATCTTAAATTAATTGGTCTTAATTGGTTTTACCATTTTTCGTCGCAGATATAGTGACATTGTCATAGCTAGAGATATATTGTTAGCGTTAACACATCACGTGACCATGTCAATGACGATTTATTTTTTAAAAGACCTTACATTAGCAAATAAATCTTGTAATGTGGGGCTTTACAAACATATAATTAACAGACACAAACTACATCCAGACTCAGAACAACAATTTGTGGATCGCATATATACTGCGTGGGAATCGAAATCACGACACTGACGCGGTAAGTCGGTATTTAACTACGACGCCTACATTGCGTTGTGGTTAAATACCGACCAACCGTTGTATTCTTATTCTATCGCCATACAGATATTTTATTTATAAGATATTTAATGCTATGCCACAGATGCGCTTTAGTATAAATATCGATGGTTCGTAATGTGGATTGATCATCACACAAGACGATTCTTTCTGTGATTCATAAATGATTATTCTCAGTGTAGATACTATTCACCATTATCATTTCAGCTTAGATACGTCCCACTGCTGGGCTCGAGCCTCCTCCACAATAAGAGGAAATTTGACTTTACTATACCATCCTGGTCAGACAAGTTGGTATAAGTTTTTATTTTGAGTTTTTCTTCTCTTGCATAGATGTTATATGCATATTATATCCGTTAGTCGTCTTTTACGACATCCAAGAGCAAGATACGGAGTGGTGCATTGTATTCTTACCCTGTCACCACACGGAAAGATTGTAGATATTTTTAGTATCCATCAATTGTGTGCTTATAAAGGATTCATTGTTTAATCAAATGTATTACTTAAAAAAATACCTGAAAGATTTTGGATATATCTCTCAAATTAAACAAATAATGCATCTTACTGGGCGTTGGTAGGAGTTTTGCGACAATATTATTGAACATGTCTATTGTAGCCACTAACACTGTTTTAGCTGAAAAATAAACATAGATTACACAATTAAATATGCAAATAAAACTATTCTACGGATTTAATCGCGATTGTATTTGATTGTCCGACGTTTTGAATACACTGTAAAATCGTTTTATTTGCAATGTGTAATACTAGCGTAAACATCGGATATGATTAAGCAAATAAATACCATAAACATTTCTTAAATAACAAAAGGATCTAAGTAAAAACAAAAGTATCTTAAGTAGCAAAAGAATCTTAAGTAGCAAAAGGATCTCAAGTAGCAAAAGGATCTTAAGTAGCAAATGAATCTTAAGTAACCAAAATAGTTATCTTAAATCAGATGTCAAATCTATTAACGAATTGAAACGTAATTACTATTACAGTCATATAATGAGCATGTCCAACAGTACAAAAACTAAACTCGAAAGACCTCAAGCTAAAGTCAGCCTAACTTCGTCAATACACGGAAACTATTACATGGTTTGCAAGAAAAGGAGAACTTGGCACAAAACTGGACTTAACGAGGACTTAAGAGGTATTCCACCTCTTTATAATCTTTTTCGATAACCACAGACAAGAAAAATAACAATAAATTAAATTCTTAAACTGTCACTATTAACATCCTTTTTAAGGTTCATTTCTGTCGTTGGCCGCGCGCGACTGCCGCGTACCTCGGAAACGGCGCCATACATTTTCATACTTTGACTATTGTCGCATTGGCCGTGCGCGACCCACTGCTTACGACTGTCGCACGCGGCCGCGATCGGCCGCGATGCACGGCAATGCACCTTTAAAACCTATATTATGTTATCAAAATGTGTCAAGCAATGACGAGATTACAGTAGATAAAACTCACCAACGGATTTAGTCTCTTCGTCGAATTCCATAAGATGTTGTGATATCATGGTGCCAAATATTTTAACAAGTTGCTGGGTCGTAGGTGCTGTCAAGTAGAAAGCATGGAAGCAGGACAGAAGACGTGGTGGAAGGTGAGATCTAGCACCACCTGGTGGACCGGCAGCACCACAAAGAACCATATCCTAAGGAATACATTTACTAAAGTCACATTTCAGTAGATTCCATAATTAGGATGTTTTTTCAATAATATTTTTAACATTTAATATGATAAGCTATTTATAAAAAGGTATTTGCGAGCGAAAAATGTTTACCATATGTGATTCCTAAACATTATCGAAAAAATAGTTACGTGTTCACGACAAGAAACGCATTTTGATAAATAATAACGAATTTGTTTCTACTGTTTACACGTGGTATTGTCCAATTCACAGCATTAGCTATACATATAATAAGGATATTGTCAATAAATAAATAAAAAAATATTTAATAGGCTTAGTACATATTTCAAAACAACGGGCGACATAGTTCGAATAAATGATATAATCTTTGTTCATCTGTTTCTGCAACCTCTAATGCGCAAGAGGCTGTCTGTCGACCTTCTATCTCCATAATCAGTATTGTCAGAAAAAGTCATTTGGGAGCTAAAAATGATGGCGATGGACTTGAACCCACATTTATTGGCATGGTATTTTTTTTACAAGCTATGGTGCGGACGGTCGCCGTTCATCCCGTCTGGGGCGACGAAAGAGCGGCACGCTAACCCATAACCCACCGTAATCGCTTCCCTTCGTTATTGGGACAACCACTGATACAAAGGAGGTAGAATGCCATTGATCCCGTGGTAAGCCTTATGGCGATGAGGAGGTAGTACGGTAAGGTATGAAGCTAGCAAGGCTGGCCATGGGTTTATTAGTGCGCCGCCCATTCGTCGCCCCAGACGGGCGGCTTGTGTCCACATAATACACTGGCAAAAAAAAGCCGTCCTCCCGTACCCGGGGTATGTCTAGACCATATTATGTAACAAAAAACTATTCTACATGTGAGCCTTAAGATTGATTACAATATTAGGTATAAACGCCTAAACCCACGGAATAGCGCAATAAGTAATCAAGGTCAGTATAACAATTTTACGTCGAAGAGAGAGGGTACTCTGTCGGGGTATTCCGTCGGGCCGACCACTGACGTCAAGTCACCCTGCTCCGGTGGTCGGTCCAATGACCGGTGCGAGGAGTGCGCCGAGCGTAACCCACCCCAAAAAAAAAGTATAATAATTTTTATTTTATCTTCTGTTTGGTGACAAAGTAAGAATACAATTCACCACCTTTTCGCATGCCCATGGGTGTCGTAAAAGACGACTAAGGGATATAATATGCATTATATGCATCAATGCAAGCGAAAGAAAAACCATATGCCAACACGTCTGACCAACGTAGTATAGTAGGTCAATTTCCCTCCCATATTGGAGGAGTCCCGAGCCCAACAGCAGGACATATATGAGCTGAAATGATAATAGTGATGATAACAATTTACTTTAACATTCTTCCGCCACTGCTTGGCCCTGTCGTACCAGTATCCGTAGTCATACCACAGCCGGACCAGCTCTAGCGGCGGCTGTGAGCCGTACTCATCCTTAACTGGCATATTGATATCATCCATGAACGCTATCATCTTCTTGCCTGTATTTCAATTGAGTTATTTAATTAACTATAGTATTAGATGAGCCTTTTGTATGGTAGCCGAGTATACTACCCACCCACACCTATCACTATCTTGTCCAAGGATGTCGTAAAAGATGGCTATAGTAGATCGCTTTACCTCCTATTGGGGAGGAGGCTCGAGCCCCGAAGTTGGACATAAGCCGAGATAAATAGACGAATAAGCCTTATCTTGAGGATAAGTGGTAACTCCTACTTATGAACTTCTGGAATAAGGGAGACAGCCCAGTCGCTGTCTACCGTAAAATAGACTTTGAAACTCGATTCCCTCTATCACCAACAATGCATAATAGCAATCGTTAGTGCAGAGAGGTGGATTTTTTGCGAGAGACGGGTACAATTCCAAATGAGTTAGCCCTTTTGTGTCTGCAGGTATGGAGGTGTCAGCTATGCGGCCTACCACTTACAAAATTATTTTCTTTTCTTCTAGTATGTGAAAAACACATTTATAGAGAGCAAGAACTAAAGAATATAATAAAGTAAATACTTGATGTGGGTTTTTTATTATAAAAGTATCACAGCGAGAAATTTCAAGGAAGTCATTAATCAAGTGAAAATTTCAAGGTAATTATAAACCATTCCGTGTGGTGACGGAGTAAGAATACAATTCACCCTTTCTTGCCCGTGGATATCGTAAAAGACGACTAAGGGATATCTTGTGCATATATCAATTATGGAAGAGAATGAAACCTTCTAATATGGAGGCGATTCGCGCCGAATTGTGGGACGTATATAAGATGATTATTGTTTTATTAATATATTATTTTTTATATACTTATATAGAACTGCGTCTGTTGGGTTAAGCTTGTAAGTATTATATACCAATTAATATCTAAAGATTATTGCTAACTTGGAAATACTGCACATATTGTTTAAACTAACCGCCGGCGGGCACGTAATTCCCTTTGGTCCTTTTCTCTAACCTGGCTTCAATGATATCCTGTACATTAGCCGCTGTAGTCTGAGCAGACATATTTATCACTTGAGTACTATATCTATAGAGCGGGACAAAAATATAAACGATCACCTTTCTTAATCAAAATATCTATACAAACAAAATTAAAGTGACTTTGTAATGTCAAAATAGTAGGTTTTTTCATGCTCACGCGACTATTTTGTAATTGTATCCACGACACTTAGCACGACAGTACATTAACTACTATACGATCTGTACAGTATGACTACATAATCATAGATAGCTTGCAGTTGTAGGGTATTTATAATGAATATTTACTCTGTGTCACATCCACAAGATGGCAACACTATACCGAAGTTGGCAACACTAATGACAGATTAGCTGTCATATGGTTGTCGGTTAAGTCAGTTGGTAGTAAACACGCTAACAGTGAGGATCTTGATGTGATTTTGGAGGTATACACAACACATCCAATCTATCATACATATGTATACTTACTACATAGCTGATTTTCCGTATGGTTACGAAATAAACATACAATTAACCCCCAAAACCACCCTCTCCCCCGCCCCTTTCTTACCCGTTAATGTCGTAAAAGACGACTAAAGGATTACAATATGCAGATAACAGGCAAGAGACGGAAACCTCAAAATTAAATCCTTTTCCAACACGTCTTTCACGTCAGCAGAGAATCATAGATCCATTGCCGTCCCAATGTGGAGGAAGCCTGAGCCGTGGGGGCTTATACAAATTGCGATGATGATGACGGTGATGCCATTTTTTTATAAATTAAAGAGATTAGCTAATGTTATCGATCTTAAAAAGTTTAATGTTAAAATAAATATATCATCACTCACTTGTAAGAATCCAGTTGAACTAAAGATCCTTGAACAAGATATGTTTTGCCAGTACCGGTCGGCCCTCCTATCAGTACTCCGTAACCAGCTTTCAGCATGTCCAAAGCGATAATCTGCACTCGAATGAACTCAACAGTCGGCACCAGGATATTGTGAAAACCAAGGCTAGAAAAAAAAAGAGTGTGTGTGTTCAAAGCAAGCATATCAGAAGTGAAACTCGTTTATCCATTATCCTTCATCCTTTATCCTTTATCTCATTCTCTTGCCGGCTCAATCCTATACCTTTACGTGTTTGTGTGTCTATGGACTCGCTTATTCTTTTCATCGAGTTTGAAATCACAAAGATACTGAAGAAATTAATTATTACCGTAAAATTATAATACTGTTTCATTAACAGTACGAGAACGAGAAACGTCCATAGACAGCTGAATTTTTTTTCAGGTTTAATAATTCGTTGCATCGAGATGATCGAGACCATTTTAAAATCCAAGTTGACATTTTTGAAGCTCGTAATGACTTCTGATGTTACACGAGCATTACACATTGTAAATACCTAAGTCTATTTTTACAGATTTTATCGCGTTTATATTTGATTTTTGATTGCCCAAACACCTCTCAGATTTCGTAGTCACGGGCGGGCTAAGGTGTCTCGCATCAAGTCATCGTTATTACAGAGATTTATATCTGCCCGCTACAGAAATTAGTTATTAAATGTTTACTCACATTTTAATACAAATTTATTTCCAATGTAAAAATATATTAGATTTGTTAGATTTAAATTAATAAAACATCATAATAATTACTCCGAGTTTAATCATTAAACTCGGAGTAATTATTATGATGTTTTATTTTTTTCACTGACCAAAAACAATTTCATATAAAATCTATTTCTTTTTACGTCAATTTTTAACGTGATTACCACTCACTTTTAAATGTCGGATTAAGAACCGAAAACAATGTAATAATTTAAATAGTTATTTTATAATAGATATAATATATAGCGATTACATATGTGCGAGAGAAAGAAACTCGACGTGAAACTCTATGCCAACCTTTCTGACCAGTGTCGCATAGAAGGTCAATTATCTCCAATTGTGGACGAGGTTTGAGCCCAACAGTGAAACGTGATAATGTTTTTTTTTACGGTGGGCTATGATCAGCACACCCGCCGCCCAGTTCCATCCAGGCCCGACGAAGGGGCGGTGCGCGGTCCCATAGCCCACCGTAGTTTTTTGCCTTTGTCATTAGACCGACCACCGGTACCGAATTCCTTGACCTCTGTGGTCGGCCCGACGGAATACCTTGTGGGGTACCCTCTCCTTTCGACGTCCCTTACTCGGGACGTCGATCGCCGTCGCGCGGTCAGTCTCTCTGCGGGTGACGGACCAATCCCCGCCCGGTAACGTGATGATGATAAGGAAAACTCTAAATAACACCCTATAAAAACCCGTCTGATCTATTCAACTGCCCTTATATTGTGAAGGTAGATCAAGCCCAGTATTGGGACGTGAGGTAAGATGATGATGATAATGATGAAATAGCGCAAGTACGAAAAACTTACTTGGGATTATATCTCCAGTTATCTGGTAGCTTATCCTCCCAGGGTTTAAAGACGCGTAGTCTCTCGTCCACATAATAGTCGTATACAGTATCCTTTAGTGGGAAGATGCCCTCATGTTCTCTGATCCAATTATCTAACTTCCTTTTAGAATCATCCTCAAGGGTAGCACAGACAGACCAGATTAAGCTGAAGTAAATAAAAAACAGCGTGAGTACTAAGTACGCATGTCAGAAGTGAAACTTCTTTGGTTCCATGTGTTTTTATCAGTATAAAAAAAAAATCTCTCGATCTTTCTCACTCGCTTGCTCCCTATTCTCGCCTCATGGCTGTGCTTCGTGCTATATTCGCCCTTTCTCACTCTCTCTCAATCAATCTCAATCGCTCTCTGCCTCTTATTCGACAAAAACGCTGCACATCTTCGTGACGCTAAATTGCGTTTCATCCGTAAAAAATTTACCCTCATGCGCGCAAAGAAGTTTCACTTCAATAATATTTATAGAGAGGGTACCCAAAAGGGTATCCCGGGAACTCGGTACTGGTGACCACTGGCCCAATGGTGAAGAGGAGAGAATACGGTGGGTTATATGGCCGCGTTCCACCCTTTCGTCACCACGGGCGGAGTCCACCCAAAAAAAAGGTAATAATATTTATGAAACTCCCTTTGCAATTTATCATCGCAGCCCACATACGTCCCACTTTTGGGCTCGGTCCTCCTCCACAATGGAAGGGCATTGGACCTACTATACCATGCTAGTCAGACATGTTGGTATAGAGTTTCATTTCGAGTTTGCCTTCTCTTGCAATTACGAGTTGAGAATACAATAAAATTTACCAGACCATTTCTCACCCATAGGTATCATAAAAGATGACTAAGGCATATAATATGCTTATAACAGGGTAACTAACAAATAGCGCAATGGTTAAAATGTCGACCCACCGTACCAAATGTCGTGAGTTTGATATTTATACGGGACAACATTTTGGGCGATCCACAAATTGGTGTTATGAGTTTAGCTGTAATTTCTGTCAGTTAATTTTGTATGTAAAATATCACGTAATACAAAGGTTGCAAAGGGACGGTGTCGCCTTTTTTAACAAAAAAAAATTCAATATGACAAGAAAAACACTCGAAATAAATCTCTATGCTAAAGCGTCCCCGGGTCCGACCGTGTAATGGACCTGGTAGAATTATATTATATTATGGTTCAAAGGGCAGGCAGCTAAATCCTTACGAAACATCTTGTATTAATTTTATATAAAAGGAGTCAATAAAATACATTAAAAAAAACCCGCTGAACAGTGGTCACGTTCCGAACTGGTTAGTAGTTCATTAATTTTAATTTAAAAAGTTAAAATTGATTATATGTTAGTGCTCTCACAGGGTTAATTCGTAATAAGGCCGTCACCCGCGGAGAGGCAGACCGCGCGAAGGCGACCGACGTCCCATCGGGAGCGTTGAAGGAAGGGAGGGTACCCGAAACGGTATCCCGCCAGGCTGGCCACGGACGACAAAGAAATTGGTGTCGGTGGCCGGCCCAATGGCGAAGGAAAGGGATGACGGTGGGTTATGGGACCACGCGCTGTCCTTTCGTCGCCGGACGGAATGAACTGCGTGTGTGCTGACAATAGCCCACCCACAAAAAGAAAGGGTTAATTCATAATAAATGATAAAACAATAATAATTAGTTTCACTAACGCAAACAAGAATCTCATTCTAGCTAATCCTTCGTTGTCTTCTTCATCGGGTCCCGCTGGTGTTGGAGCGGGTTGAAGACCAAGCAAACGACACATAGACCTGACTCCTGTCAACTCCTGACCCTTAACGCTTTGGCCTTCGGTGAGGTGTAATCGTTTTAGTTCCAGGACCGGAGTTAGAATGTTCAGGAAATGGCCACGAAGCTGCATAAAAGTGTTTATGTTCAATTTGATAACCTGATTCTATTAAACCATCCATCGATTCATCCATCAGTGCATCTACGTCCACTATTAGGCATAGTTGTCGCATTAAGAATTGCATCCTGCGATTCTGCGACTTTCACAATGTCTTCAGTCCATTTTGTGATAAACTGTCCTACGATGCGTTGTTCGATACTTGGTCGCCAATCGGGAATTTTTTTTCTCGTGTAGTCTGTTCATCGAGTAATATGGGTCTATCAAGCGACATCAATTTCTTTTATCTGGCAACATTCATTCTGTTATATAGCAGCATGAGTTAGTTCTCAGAAAAGTTATAAGTATGGACTAGTTGTCTTATAAATCTATTCTATACTATATATTCTATAAAATAATTTTCTTATAAGTCTAGTTGATTCATAAGTTTTCTATTTTTTCTATTACAATACACATTCGTATACCAAATCCCATTTCTGGATTATGGACGTCCTAAAATATAAATAAATAGGATCAATGCAAGAGAAAGAAAAGCCACGACTCTATTAAATCACATATTATAAGACACGTAATGTTTATTAAGCATACCATGTCTACAGTATTTTCCCTTCTGTTTCCAGATCACATACGTCTATATAATTATTGTTGCTACATTTTTCACGGCGGTTTGAAGGCCCTAAGCTCTCACCTATAGTCAGAGCAAAGCTATGAAAGCTATATACGGCTAAGATACACACAAAAAAATCAAATCAGTTAAACTCAGAGCCTTGGGACCAGCGTTCAGACATTCCACACATAGATTTGGGATCAGTCAAGTCAGTGAATTATTATTATTATATAATGAAAAGTTAATTATTATTATATAATCTGTCACTGAAATAAAATTAGTATGTTCCAGAAATTTCCTTTTTCCTTTAAAAAATAATCGGGTCGGCCTCTAACAGTACAAAATTATCACTGATCAGCGGTAGTTGCTTATTAAACTAACCATTTCCCGGTATTCCAAATCTTCGACAGAGTCCAACCAGGAATTGACGTACGGCCACCAACCCCAATCTTTATAATCATTATACACCATTCCATTACGGGACACTGTAGCCGGTGAGGCTACGGCCAAATCGTAGGTCTCAATCAAAAGTGATACCTGAAGCAAAAATATCGTACACAAATGAAAATCATACCTCTAAAAATAAGATTATAGGAAAAATGTATCCATATACATAAGGGCAATGAAAAATGTATCCACAAAAATAAAGGAAATGATAGGGAAATGCCCATGCATTTTTAGTTACATCAGGAATGTTGAGGCAAGATTAGTGCAAAAGAAGGAAAGCTCTTTACAAAACCCTGTACTCTTGGAAGTAAATTCGGTGTCTCTACACACCTGATGGTAAATGACAAGGCCACTCATGGACCTTTGCTAGGCCGTGGACTACCGTAAAGAAAGTGTGAATGAGTACAATGAGCTTCAGTGATACTAAAGGCATCATCAAAACCTAGCACACGAAAATACACCCAAAAAGTTGGGCTACCAAAATTTAATAACAGTGTTTGGCTTCCATCGCTATAAAAAAAACCTTTGCCACACGGTTGGTTGGTTGTCTTCAAAAAATCCTATTATGTTTTAACATAAATGAAAAACAAACCTGCGAGGGCATAGATATTCTTTCGCTGTTGACCAAAGTTAATAGCTTATTGTCATCCATTACTGAATTCAGGTTTTCTATCCAGATCGCGTCGACTGGACCATCGAATACAATCCATTTTTGTTCTGGGGATTCTTCTAATAAAGCAAATTAAACATTATTATTAAAAAAGGAATAATACAGGACAAAAGTTCTATACACATCATTTTCGAATGAAGTGCATTAGACTTCCGATTATACGGATCAATTGAAACTGGTTCGCATAACTGAAAACCCGGACTTCATATTTATACCAAGAAGTTTGAATTGCGCAAAAAAATGTGTTCTGTTCAAATAAAATAAAAGCATTTCCTTGAAATCGACAGCAGCGCCACCTATTGGGTCCAATTGTGAATCTAAACCATTCTCGTCCCCCAATCCAATCCCCTTCAACACACCCAAAAAGTTTCATCAATATCGGTCCAGCCGGTTAGGAGGAGCTCAGTGTGTATGTCACACACGTACACAAGAAATACATAAAGTTATAACTAGCTAACTCGGCTTCGTACCGCCTAACAGTCGATTCTTTATTTTTTAATATTTATTCTGCTATATGGGACGCCGGGTCAGCTAGTAAGAAAAAAAGAAATAGAAAGTTAATAAGTCAGCAATTACACTATATCAAAAAATAGAAAATACAATACAGCTAAAATTTTGTTTTTGACATCAATTTAGGACCATCTTCGCACTTCAAGGAGTATTCTAAAAAAAGAATTAACGAACTCGGTTCAGCTGTTCTCGAGATTGGCGCTTAGCTACACATTCAGCGATTTCATTTAACATTTTTACATTATAGATTAAAAAACTATATAGGTACAAAACTTGACTACACAGATGGCGTAGTGGTTGAGATACCGAGTTAATCTGCCATGTATCGCGGATTCGATTTCCACGCAGAACAATACTTCGTGTATTTGAAAGTCCCCTTCAATATAAGGACTTTTAGAAAAAAAATCATGAAAGTATCTATGCCTTACTTGTGTGGTGTCAGAGTAGGAATACAAATCACCAACCCCTTTCTTAAGCTTAGTTCTTGTAAAGATGACTAAAGTTTATAACATACAAATAACATGACTGTAAGAGAAACAAAACTCTTAATAAAATCCAACTTCTCTAACGAGCGTAATTTAGTGGGTCAATTTTCGTTCCATTGAGGAGTAATTTCGATCGTATATTAGCTGAGATAATGCTAAAGTACCTCGACAAACATTCCTCATTACAGAAGATAAAACACCATCCCTCCATTCCCCAGTAGATAAATTGTACTCCCCATACAATTCACCGAGGGTCAAGGCTTTCGGATTTATTGGGAACACGTTCACAATTTCGAATCCTGGCACTTTCTCTCTGTTTAATCGTGTAAGTGTAGCTTGCAACATTCTCCATGAAACACTTTTGGCTGTATTTGTATCACCCATCAAAATAGATGAATGACGAGAATTCTAAAAGAACATACATATAGCATTTTAGTGAAACAATTCCAGACGGAATAAGAAAACAATTGTCGCCGCATTATTTGTCTATCAGAGACGTAAAATTCGTCTAAGGATTTCATTAGAATTAACCTAAGGTTTCACTATTCTTTTTTGGAGTGGGGTATGATCGTCGTACACGTCGTCCAGCGTTCGGGGGTGACGTAGGGGCGGCGCGCGGGCGCATAACCCACCGTCTCCTCTCTTTCGTCATTAGGCCGACCACCGGCACCGAATTCCTAGTCCACCAGTACCGAGTTCTTTGTCCACTGTGACCAGCCCAAAGGCAAGGATTTCATTAAAAATTCCAATATAAAAACATTATTATTCATCACTTCGGCTCATATACGTCCCACTGATGGTCTCGAGTCTTCTCCATAAGAGGAGAGAAATTGACTGTCATGCTGGTCAGACAGGTTGGTGTAGGGTTTCGAGTTTCCATCTCATAGACGTCATATGCGTAATATATCCCTTAGTTCTCTTTTTCGACACCCACTACTAACCAACTACGATCGCCACATCCGATCGATAACTCTGATCGCCAATTCCAATCATCAACATCATTGCAAATTGTGATAAATATTACACCTCTACCAACTTAGGTTAGTCCAATGTCCAGCTGTGGACGATGATGAGCTGATGGATGTTTAACCAATAATGATAGTCAACACTTACTATTGATTGGGCAAATATTGCATGTAATAAAATATAAACTAACCTTAGTCTCGTAAGTTTGTATGACTTTATGTAACGCAGCTTTGACAGGCTGCAGGCCTACAGCCCTCATTTCTGCTGAAATGGCTGTCTCGAGAATCTCGTAGTCCAAAGTCGGGATCTCCACGTCAGGGAAGATGTCTCGCATAATCCCATCGAATAACGGCACATCTTTGGCTGTAAGTCGGGCTACGTTCATATCACGCATCGCTAAAATCACCATCTAAAAAAATGTGTCCAAAAATAAAAAATTGCCGTTGTTTCGATAAATTAAGATTTATTTGCACTCGTTAATTCCAAAATGTTAGAAGAATAATAGATTGTTAACAAGCCAAACTCTTAAACCAATCGTGCTTCTCTATCAACTCGGACGGAACGTGACAAGGAGTCACACTTTCTTCTTGCGTGCAGCCGGCGTTTATCGATTTATAAGACGTTATTACGTAAAAAAATATTAAACTTGAAAATATCCAAAATAGCGATGTTACACAACCATGGTTGTGTGTCACTTTGTTGCCTAAGTGTCACAAAATGCAGTTTTCACATATAGTATAAAAATATATTATTGTACAAAACAATGTTTTAGGGAAAAAAAGGCATAAGTGATTAAATGGCAAGCTGAAATTGAAAAAATATTATTCGGAGATTTTTTTGTGTTTATCAAATTTCTCCTAACATACTTCCTATAATGCAACATTAAATATTGATACACCATTCTTAACACGATACAACTCCCTAATGAATAAATACAATCGACGCGACGCTAGAAAGCATAAACGTAAAATCTAAAATAGAAACCCCTATTATTTTCTTAATTAAAAATTATAACTTTCGTAGTTGTGAACTTGTATGGATAATACGCAAAAACAACTCCAGATTGTTTTTGATATGTTTGATTTCTACGTTTACGTTTTATAGCGTTAAAATGTTGCGGGTGACCGGACCAGGGATTTAGTCCAGCACCCGCGAAGAGGCTAGCCTGGCGACGGCGATCGATGTCCCGGGAAGGGAACATCGACGGGAGAGGGTACTGCCTGGGGTTATTCCGTCGGATCGACCATTGAAGTCAAGGAACTCTGCAGCGGTGGTCGGCCCAACAACGAGGGCGAGGTGCTATTGGGTGGGTTACGGGGCCGCGTGCCGCCCCTCTCTCGCCCCGGACGGAGCTGGGCAGCGGGTGCGCTGACCGTAGCCCACACCAAAAAAAATATTAGCGTAAAAATGTAAATATTGATATAATCACTAAATATTTTATAAAAAAAAATACAATCATTTTAATACGTTTTATGGTGATAATTTGTACTCTTTAGCTATTTTCGGTAACTTTAAGTAACGTTCAGAAAAAATATGATGTAGCTATCTGGAGACAAATCTTAATAAACTTCATAAATTACAAAAAAAAACTTAATGCAGTAAATATAAACTGAGCTAATAGCTCTATAGAAAAAAAAAATTACAACCTTGTGAAATATTTGTGCGAGTCTTCTATTCATTAGAATAATTATAACGAAGAGTTGCAACAAACCTCCGATTCAGGTAAGTGAGGATATGCTCTCCTCTTGACACCAGCGTATCGCAAAAGAGCAACCATAGACCGCAAGCCGAAGTCATAATGGTCCTGCTTTGAAAGTTGCTGCATAGCCAATTCGTAGAGAGTGAATACCTAGAAGCAAAAACTTCTATGTGATGACGGAGTAAGAATGCTATTCACCACCTCATTTTCTGCCCGTGGGTGTCGTAAAAGACGACTAATTAATTATAATATTCAGATAATATCTAATGATTTCTGTTTAAGCGAGTATTATACGTTGTAAATAAAACTTTTTTTACGCATTTTATCGCGTTTGTATTTGTAATGACCATGATCATGTCTTACCAAGACTATGACCGCTGTTGAGTATTCGAAACGTCGGGCAATCAAAAATCAAATACAAACATGATAAAATACGTAAAAATAATTTTATTTACAACATAACATCAATGCAAGAGTAGGAAACCTTGAAATAAAACCCTATACTAACACGTTTGACCAGCATGGTATGTAAATTTTCGCCCATTATGATGGAGGAGCTATAATGATGATAGTGACAAAATTCTTTTAGATTGATTTATTTAATTTTTTAATATAAACACATTCTATTTATGATCTAGATTGATCTGAACGATAAAGCCATGTCTTATACAAATTTATTTATCATCATCATTTCAGCCCACCGCCGCCCACTGCTGGACGTAGGCCTCCCTCATGCTACGCCACAAAGTGCGGTCCTGTGTCGCCTCCGTCCAACGACGCCCAGCAAATTTCACCAGGTCGTCAGATTTACTTACCCCTTACTTGCCCGTGGGAGTCGTAAAAATCGGCTGGGGGTTCACCGAGAGAGTGGGCAGCAGATCTCTCCTGGGAAATATATAAGATCTTATGCTCGCCAACCCGCCTGCCAAGCGTGGCGATTACGGCAATATTCCCTCATGAAATTTCTTTATAACTTATGAAAAATAAAGAATGGTGAGACATTATATTCTTAAAGCCGTCACCACATAGATTGTGTTGTAGGAATATTGGAGATCCAGAGTCAGGAATATTACCTTCTTGGCATTTAACTTATATGCTGTGAATCCATCGGAGAAGAGAGTATTTTCTGCAATTATGAGTGAATCTGGCACGCACATGGCTATAGGACGGAACATCGACTTCAAATTATCCGGCAATTCGGTGCGGCCTGCGTAACTATAACAAAATATAGCGTCTCCTATTAAAATTGTGTGCCACTTAACAAGCAATATTAAGTATTGCTATCATCCAGGGTCCTACAACGTCGCCTTGCCCAAGTTCAGTAAAGTATTCTGTACCTAAGTATTATCTACTAGATCAAATTCATGCAAATTCCCGCAGTTTCACTCACGTAGTGAACGGGATCATGTTCCCTGTGAATACGGGGAACAAATATAGACAAGTTATTATTTATATATACAGCTACTTGATAGCAAAATTTTATCAATATCGGTCCAGGCGTTTCGAAGACTATCCGGAACAAACAGACGTCTATCTATTAGAGTCTTCAAAGACAGACAATAAATTGTGAAATTGGATTAGGCATTTTTATCGTGTAAATAACTGTAGGAGCATGAGAAACAGCTACTATTTTAATATTACATACAGACACTTCCATTTGATTTATTTGTATATAGACAATATACAAAACGAGTTTCACCAACAATATGTTTAAAGGCCGACTATCATCTGCCTTTTTTTTGGAGTGGGCTACGGTCAGCGCTCTCGTCGCCCGGCTTCGTCCGGGGTGACAGAGGGATGGCGCGCGACCCTGTAACCCTATAGAACGTCGCCTTCGTCGTTGGGCCGACCACCGGTGCAGAGTTCCTTGACTTCAGTGGTCGGCCCGACAGAATACCCCGAGGGAGTACCCTCTCCCAACGACGTCCCCTTCCTGAGGCGCCGATCGCCGTCGCGAGGTTAACCCCTCCGCGGGAGCTGGACTAAGTCCCCGGTCCGGTCACCCACAGCCTCTGCTAGGGCGGCATCAGGCGCAGGTACTATTATCTGTCTGATGTCAAATATCCTTCGCAATGCAAATGTTAACGAGACCCTAGTACGTAGCGTCCTAATCGCTTTTTACAATATAGAAGATTCACTGGACTATGAACAGAAGCACTATCCTGGAAGAATTATAACAGCAATGGCGATCACTAATCTCTTTACCCAGCGCAGCGATTATTTTATTCAATTTGGAAATACGTTTGTACAATAGTAGACGTTGATAATCTGATTAATGGAAGAGTTGAATTTAAATCTTGGAATAACATAATTTTGAAGGTCTTATAAGAAAACTAAATGTAGACTTTTGACATTATAAGAAAATAATAGGTTAATATTTTCTATTAAAAACATATTAGATGTATAGGTATATAATAAATATACCTATTTAAAATATATTAATAAAATAATTAAGATATGTATAAAATATTTCAGTTAATGAGTTTTTAATCGTATGAAGTATTATTGAATTATAAAAAAGTGTCAACCAACTTTAAAAATACACAAAAAGGAACTACATTAAAAGAGAAATAATAAATTATAACTAAAACCCGACTGCGAAAAAATCGGGCTCTAAAAACTATAAAACAAAAAATATTAGACATAGTGATATTGAGAGCATAGCTTTGTTTGTATGCTATCTTTTCCTAAAGTTATCTTCAAAGTAAGTTCGTGAAATTCCTTTCCAATCTTCCTAGTGGAACCCGATTTCCATTCCAGTGATAAATTGTTAAATAAATTTAAGATTGTGTTATTTTTAATACGTATTCCTGTCACTGCTTCTGCAGAATTTATGTATAATAGAATCAATCAAGTTACACATTTGATTATTACATCGTTTAAGTTTAAATCATCATACATCATCATCATTTCAGCCTATTGCCGTCCACTGCTGGACGTAGGCCTCCCTCATGTTGCGCCACAATATGCGGTCCTCTGCCGCCTGCATCCAACGACGCCCAGCAACTTTCACTAGGTCATCGGTCCACCTAGTGGGAGGGCGTCCTACACTGCGTCGTCCGATACGTGTTCGCCACTTGAGAACCTTTCTTCCCCAGCGGTTGTCGGTTCGTCGAGCGATGTGGCCTGCCCATTGCCACTTCAGCGTGCTAATTCTTCGTGCTATGTCGATTACACCCGTTCTTCTGCGGATTTCCGTATTCCGGATTCTATCTCGCATAGAAATCCCCAGCATAGCCCGCTCCATAGCACGCTGAGCAACTTTGAGCCTTGATATGAGGCCTACATGTAGGGACCACGTTTCCGTGCCGTAAGTCATCACTGGTAACACACACTGATCGTAGATCGTTTTCAGACACTGAGGTATGTTGGACGAGAAGATCCTCTTAAGTTTCTCGAATGCTGCCCAACCGAGTTAGATTCGTTGGCTGATCTCTTTCTCGAAATTGGATCTACCTAACTGGACTGTTTGTCTTAGGTAAACATAGTGATCGACAACTTCGAGAATCGCATTGCCAACTAGGACCGGTACAGTAATAACATGGGCATTTGACATGACTTTCGTCTTGTCCATGTTCATTCGTAAACCCACTAGTTGGGATACCCTGCTGAGATCATTGAGCATTGTGCCAAGGTCCTCCATTCTGCCAGTGAGTGATGTATTCGCCGTTAATGTTGATGTCGAGTCCAGTCCAGTCTAAGAGCTTGAAGACATCTTCCAGTGCAGTGGTGAACAGTTTCGAACAGTTGAGTTTATATATTGGGACTTAATAAACGTATTCTCAGTTTGTTAAACTATTCATCAGATTTTGTAGCTGATATTCGAGGACAGTCTTACAAAGAGATCCACCTAAATCATTGCTGGCTATTGAGACAGATTTCTCCTTCAGTGCCAATGATGATATTTGCTTACGAGCTTTAGTCTTACTTTAAATCACCCAACGCAAAAGAAAGGACAATTACACAACATATTTTGATCCTGATACTTCAAAGAATAGTATTTATTATTATACCAAGATATGTTAGATGAGCATAGAGAACTGTGGCCCAGGACATCCATTCTAAAAGATATTAAGATCCATTCCGACTTTAGGATATTAAAAAAAAGAGTTCTATGGTGATGATTTATTTTTATCATAAATGTATACATATTGGTGTAAATTAGGAATAAATGTTTATTTAATATAAAGTATTAACAGTTGCTAATATCGGGTAGTGGTTTGCCCTTGCACTTGTTGATCCATCCGTACCAAGCCTCGAATTTGTGACGTCTGTATATGATCTTGGCGCAATTCGAAGCCTTTGTTATATCATCGGTGATCAGATCTGAAAAGTAGATTTATTTTATAACACTCAAAGAACAACATTGATAAAATTATATATTAAAGTGACAAGTATACTTGTTTCTAATGGTGTTACTAAAAGTTTAATGCAACAAAGGGAATATCCCATACTTTATGCAAATAAAATACCTTCAAATATCAACTACAATACTAAAAATTCCCGCAAGTACTTCGCTTTTCGACCACTGATGACAAGTCACATCTGCTCCGGTGGTCGGCCCAACAACGAGGTGACGTGGCTACGGGTGGGTTATGGGCCCGCGCGCCGTCCTTTCATCACCCCGGACGGACAGGACAGCGCGTGCGCTTACCACAGCCCACCCATAAAAAAAAAGTACTTCTCTTTTGGTGAACTCTATCGTAACGCCTACTTCTTCTGACAGGAGACAAGCATCTAATAGTGGGTCACTATTCCGCTTATAATACAAGAATACATACCATTACACCTGACATTGCAATCCTTTCCAGCTGTATTGGTAGTACTGCACCAGTACTTGTCGTTGATCTGGAACAGACCCCAGTCGCGTGATCCGTTACTGTTCACAGGACCAATTACAGCCGTATTGCGACTGCTTTCCGCTTCGATCAAACACACCCCTGGACAAATATAGTTCAATTTTATTAAAAACAGCCAGATAAAATATAGTAAATTTATCTCTGAAATTCTTTCAGGATTGTTTGACACTGTTATTACAGTAAAGTTATGCTAAGTTTATTGGACACTAAATAGTATTAATGATTTTTCTAACAACACAAACAAGTCAAAAAGAGAATAAGATATAAAACTTACAATTCCTCAAGTCACTTGTTGCAAATCCTTGTCTCCTCAATTCTTGGACCAAGCCGCATCTCGTGAAGACTTTTGCTTCGCTATGGACGATAAGAGCAACCAAAGCGAACAGCAGAATGGTAGACTTGTTCATGTTTACAGCGAGTGTAGATCAATAATGTAACAGAACTGATCGCTAGTCAATGTATTATGTTTTTTCCTTAATGTGTTGGCTATATATAGCTGTTGTGTATGTTCTGTAGCATCGCTTTATTTAGTTAAGGGGAATCCTTATTATCTAGGTAGGTGAATTAGACTATACCTCCTTAAGTGTTGACATCGTTTATAAATTAATCATCTATTAAATGCGCAACTACTTATTTTGAAATCAATGTAAAGGATAATTAGCAATCTCCATTTAGTTGATGGAAATTTTCAGAATTTCATAAGCACAATCACATATTGGCATAAAATAGGACCTATAGGAATTATAGGCAACATATTTTAAAAAACGCGGCCTGAAATTTGACTATTTAACACCTACGTTGTCCTACCAAATCAAATGAATAGATGAATATCAATTCTTAGGCAGTATATGTCTTTGCAACATTTAGAATTTGCGTAATCCTGCACAATACGCATAGTATTTGAATGAAATAAATATCAGCCTTGATATTTCTGTTCGGTTATTGTAGTTTTCTTAGTTTCTGCATAATTATTATATATTAGCTAACAAGTCTTCTAAGACATCAGTGCTAATTAGTTATGTACCGCAGTTAGGCAATCTGCCCACACGGCTCCTCCCTATAGGCCCATGAACCGAGCCACCCCCGTGTTTAGCCATCGGCATATAGCGCTGGATTAACCCACATGCGTCATGAACTACGAAAGGGCCAACAATTGCCTAAAATGCTTTCGGAACCACCATCACCTGTCGCGTACCAGACTCAAAATATTTCATTTGCGACCGAATGGTGATCGGACCGAATTAACGGTGATCGAAGCATCTACGGGTGGACCGTTGCAGGACCTATGGAATAACAGGCCTCCATCTTAATTTCTTTATTGCTGTTGATGGCAAATGAGCCAACAGCATACTTGATGGCCAGTGATACTGCCGCTTATAGACCTTTGCTGGGCCGCTGCCTAACGTGAATAAAGGGAAAGGAGTGCAAATTCGTGAAATGAGGTTCGATGTTACTAAAGGCATCACCAAAACCCACCACACGCAAACACTCTGAAAGTTGGACTTCCAGCTCTCTCGCTCCCCTAACGAAGTGCAGTAACAAATTGCCAATTGCTAATACTCAGACGTCGATTTTATTTAGAGCCACCACAAGGCCTAACACCAGGATCCGCCTGACAATCTCCTCGGTGCCGACAGTTGCCAGCGCGCCATTCCGGGCTGTAACGAACGCGAGAGGGTGCCTACCTCACAAAGGTCGTAGCCAATATTCTACAGATTCGTCTCTAAGACCGACCACTTGTGGAGCACCGCACTACGTGGGCGTCACAATGTCACCCATTCAGTACACGTAGCGGATGCTACGCCCCACTAAAATATGAAGGATACCTGCAAATTAGATAGTGAAGACGGGCATAAACATCGAAAAGTAATGAAGAAACCGAAAAATAAACTATTAGACGACCCAACGACAAAAGCGACGTGCTATACGGGTGGGTTACGGGTGTGCGTGCTTACGCCCATCTGTCGCCCCGGACGGAGTGGCGTGAGTAGTACGTCGACCGTAACCCAACCCTCAAAAAAAAAAATACAAGCTCAATTGGCGAGTGTGGTTATAGTACGCCCTTAGAATAGTAACGTATAGAAGGGAAGTCCGTGCACAAAAAATTAAGCATCCAAATTGGAGCCTAATGGAGCTCACGCCGGAACCGTTGCTGAATTTACAAGTTCACTGAACTGCGCGTACATACGCAACTCTTAAAAAATAAATAGGTAATTATGACGGTTTGTGCATTCAAATGGTGTCTCGACACATTTGAAAAACATAAAAAGGTTTTTAACATTACTTTTAAAAGCATTTCGACGATTTAAGTTTATGAAAAGAAAATTTGATTTCATAATTTGTAGTGGTGTACGTGTGTAATCGTCTGCGCATATTTTTTTTTTTTTGTTTTTTTATTGCCAACGGTGGCAAACGAGCAAACAGCACACCTGATGGTAAGTGAAACTGCTGCACATGGACCTTTGCAATACCAGGGGCACAGCTAGGCCGCTGCCTACCGTGAAGGAAATACTCTTCTTAAACCTCGTTTAAAGAAGGACATGTCATAGCGCTCGGGAAACATAGCAGCAGGTAGTTCATTCCAGAGCTTGCACGTACGTGGGAGAAATGATCGCTGGAAACGTACAGTTGAAGACCATAACGTTTCCAGGTGAAATGGATGAACCCTGCTGCGATGTCGAGTGGTACGTTGGTAGAATGGTGACGGTGGTACCAAGTCAAACAGTTCCTCGGAGCATTCCCCGTGAAAGAGTCGGTAGAGTACACAGAGTGACCCAAAGTCTCTCCGCTGCTCCAGCGACTCTAATCTGTCCGTAAGATTGGGATCCCCGACGATTCGAACAGCCCGTCTTTGTAGGGAGTCAAGTGGGTCTAGCTGATATTTGGGCGCTCCTGCCCAGAGATGTGAGCAGTACTCCACATGAGGACGAACTTGTGCTTTGTATAGCACAAGACGCTGTCTCGGTGTGAAGTACCGCCTGGCTCTGTTCAGGACGCCCAACTTTTTGCTTGCCAATTTGGCTTTGTCCTCCAAATGACTCCCAAACTGGACTTTGCTCGATATTTTGACGCCGAGAATCCCAATACTCTCAGAAATTGGGAGAATTACTCCTTGGCACATGTAGTATTTTTAAATTCATGTTTCGATCGTTCGAAGTGCCGACACTATCCTATCTTTAAATGAGAGATAATTAGTATAGCAATCATTTTATTTTAAGTTTTCCTTTTCTGGCACTAATTTCATCCTGGTTTATCATGCCTTAGTCGTTTTTCCGTGTGGTGACGGAGTAAGAATACAATTCACCACTCCCTCTCTTACCCGTGAGTCTCGTAAAAGACGACAAAGGGATATAATACGCATATAACATATATGTAAGATAAGGAAAACTCGAAACAAAGCTTATGCCAGCCTGTATGACCAGCATGGTAAAGGTTAGGTCAATTTCCCTCCTATTATGGAGGAGGCTCGAGCCCCGCAGTGGGATGTATATGAGCTGAAATGATGAATGATTATTTATGAGTAGTCTTTTACGATATCCTCGGGAAAGAAACCAACTTGTTTTCTAACATCTCCAAGCAAAAAATTAAAATGCTTAAAACAAACTTAACATTTACGTAAGACAAGGCAACTATAGCCTGCTCATAAGGGCGAATAAAAAATAAAAAAAAACAATATTAACATGTTAATAATTATGTTTTCAAAGTTTATAAAGATGACGATAAGGATTTATATTTAGGAGAGATCACTTCTATAGTAAAATCTAAATGCTAGTCAGTATAGAATCCATCAACTCAAGTTTAGGGGAATACCTAATATTATAAAAACCTCTTAATAAAAATAATTATAATATTGTTAATGATTCATAAATTTGGCAACTGTGTCACATACTTATCAAGATTACCTATATAGGTGTTAAATAAATGATTAATCATTTCAAAGTAATTTCAATAGTATGGTTTAAAATACTTTATCTTTATGATAACATTTATGTGGTATACAGATACCTCTATTGCTTATCTTGCTGTCATTAACCGATGAACTGTAATAACACGCGATCTTATGGCCGATATTTTATTATACGATTATCATAATGAGCAAGATGGGCGTAACCGCACTGGGCAAACATTATTAGATTTCTTTATCTTGAAGTGATATTCGTCCCCATGTCGTCCATAAAGATGGTCGTGAGAAAGAAAAAGTCAGTAATGCCTTAAAATCAGTAAAGCTTAATACATTTTTTGAAATACAACGACCCGCGTTAACCATCTTTGCATTACAAAGGATTTTACAAACAAATAACAGATACAAATTACATCCAGGGTCAAAATAATCATTTGTCGTGCAATCTCTTTTTGCCGAACTATTCTGCCCGAGGATGTAACTCTAGGCATTTAGCTCGCTCTGCTCCTTGTTCAACCCAAACAAACACGCACAAATTATTATTATTATAATTACCTGCTTATGACAGAGCGACATTCCGTGTGGTGACGGAGTAAGAATACAATTCTCCACCACATTCTTGGCCGTGTGATGATGACGAGAGAGACACGAATGGAGTATGCCGGTTATTTTCCCATCATCATAATCATCATCATCATCATTTCTGCTCATATTCGTCCCACTGTTGGTTTCGAGCCACCTCCACAATAGGAGGGAAATTGACCTTACTATACCATACTGGTGAGACAGCTGGGTATAGGGTTTTATTCAGAGTTTTCCTTCTCTTGTATGGATGGTATATGCATATTACATCCCTCTCTCTTACGACCTCCACGGGCAAGATAGGGAGTGGTGATTTGTTTTCTTACTCCGTTACCACACGGATATTTTCCCATTGGAACACGAACAAAGTATGAGGACACACCATAAAAATTAACAGCAGCCCTCAACACGAACTACCTAGCCTTTTTTTTATGGGTGGGCTATGGTAAGCGCACGCGCAGTCCTGTCCGTCCGGGGCGATGAATGGACGGCGCGCCGGCCCATAGCCCACCCGTACCCACGTCACCTCGTTGTTGGGCCGACCACCGGAGCAGATGTGACTTGTCATCAGTGGTCGGCCCGACGGAATACCCTTTCGGGTAACCTCACCTCTCGACGTACTGGGACGTCGGTCGCCATCGCACGGTCAGCCTCTCTGCGGGTGACGGACACTTCCCCGATCCGATCACCCGCACCAACTACCTAGCCTACCAAGCGAAGTGATCATTTTGTTCTCATTGGAGGCTTATATTCAAGCGGGTTTCAGACTACGCTATAATATAATAGCATATAGTATATAGCTCATAGCACAACAATATCGCGCACCATACATTGTGAAGGACACGTTCATACTGTACTGTACTATATTTATGTATGGTACGCGATATTGTTGTGCTTTGAGCTATATCCTATATGCTATTATATTATAGCGTAGTCTTAAACCCGCTTCAATGTTGAAAGGCTGATAAATGAAGAAAGAAAAGATCTCTAGTCTCCTTGAAGAGTTATCATTATCTATACAATTAAATTGTAGTGACTTAACAGTAATGAAAATTATTTTGTCGAAGATGGTATTAATTGATAGATATAATGGTTGCTATTATTATGTGTACTAGACGTCAAGCAAATCAAATAAAATAAAGAAAACGCACACATTTTCCGAAAATATTTCAGTAGTTGCTAGACGTTTGTAACGAATACATGTAAATTTGTTTGGGGTAAACTGTCTCGATATTTTACACAACATATTAGGAAATCTTAGAGTAATAATTTACTCTCTTTGCTCAGCTTATTCCTATCTATAAGTCCAATTATTTGGCTCGGCCCTACTTCAAAATAGGTGGAAAATTGACTCATTCACGCTTGTCAAACGCGTTGGTATAGAGTTTTATTGCCAATTTTTCTTCTCTCGTATTGATGTTACATGCATATTATATCCCTTAGTCGTCTTTTACTACGTCCATGAGCAAGAAAGGCGATGGTGAATTGTATTCTTACTTCGAATTTACTCTCTCACAGGATTAATTAACTTGAGGAACATAAACACAAAAACCCCCAATGTGTTATAATTGATCAAAAAAAAAATTTTTGATTAGGGCCACTTAAGAAATTGCCGTCTGGTGACGGAGTAAAAATACACAATTCACCACTCCCTATCTTGGCCGTGGATGTCGTAAAAGACTACTAAAGGACATGATATGCACATAACATCTGTGTGAGAGAAGGATAACTCGAAATGAAACCCTATACCAACATGTCTGACCAGCATGGTTTAGTAGGTCAAATTCCCTCCCATTGTGGAGGGGGCCGGCAACCATTTGTTATATATGATTGATTTACTTAATTGGTGGATCTTTCTCATCTGATATACGTCCCAGTGCTGGGCTCGAACCTCCACCAATAGGAGGGATATTGACCTACTAGACCACGCTGGTCAGACGTGTTGGTATTTTTTTTTTTTATGGGTGGGCTATGGTAAGCGCACGCGCGGTCCAGTCTGTCCGGGGCGATGAAAGGACGGCGCGCGGTCCCATAACCCACCCGTACCCACGTCACCTCGTTGTTGGGCCGACCACCGGAGCAGATGTGACTTGTCGTCAGTGGTCGGCCTGACGGAATACCCTTTCGGGTAACATCACCTCACGACGTCCTGGGACGGACAATTACCCGGTCCGATCACCCGCAGACGTGTTGGTATAGGAATTTATTTAGTTTTCCTTCTCTTGCATAAATTTAGTATATGTATATCATATCTCTTAGTCGACTTATACAACACCCACGGGCAATATAGGGCGGTGGTGAATTGTATTCTTATTCCGTCACCACACGGATTGCCAGTTTTTATGCAGGTATAGACACTGGAGGTTATTTTCGTGTTTCTACGTTTACGTCCTCTACGATACAAGTACGGAGGGAAGTACTTATGTACCGGTATCGTTATTAGTTTCTTTGTTTTTATTACAGTTTTAGTACAGTAAAACCCGCTAAGACGATTTCGCAGGGACCTGACCAAAAACGCGTCTTAGGCGGGAAAGCGTATTAAGCGGTAAAGGAAAAAACGTGCCATTATTATTTATTATATTATATTATTATATTATATTATTATTTTGAATACCTACGTATTGAAATTAACATTTAAAAATTACCTAAATAAAATGTTGTTTATTATTATTACGTTACTTAAAGTAATCACCTATTTTAGTTTGACAAAAAGATTTTGAGGCATTAGCTATTACAAGATTTTCAACCTTATTTTATTTTTTCGTAGTGAGTCTTCGCTTTGATTCAAAGAAGTTATATAGCGTCTTAAATCATTAACGGCTGATAATGCCTGGGCGTGTGACAAAATCGGAGTTGACTCATCTTCTTCTTGGTCATTATCACTTAGGGTCGCTCGACAGTCACTGGCCGCTGCCGCAAGGGTTAATATGTGTATTTGTGTGGCACGTGTTGGCGTATTAAACGGGATGACGATCGTATTAAGCATTAAGAAATGTATGAAAACATGTCTCAAATTGCTAGGACCGACGCAAAATAGCGTATTATGCGGGAAATCGTATTAAACCTGATCGTATTAAACGGGTTCTACTGTATAACTTTATTAAAAGTATTATATTAAACAGCTCTTTTTTTTTGGGGTGGGCAATGACCAGCGTACCTACTGTCCAGGGTGACAGTGGGGCGGCGCGCGGCTCCATAACCCACCGTAGCACGTCGCCTTCGTCGTTGGGCCGACCACTGGTATCGAGTTCCTTGTCACCCGTGGTCGGCCCAACATATTACCATAGTTCTTACAACTTTCTCTTTTTTTTTCCTAATGCATGTAATGATGACTTGGCGAGGCCTTTCTTTAATTACAATATTTGTACAGCTACAAGTAAATTCGTAATATATTAATGGTAAATATAGAAGGATGATTCAGAAAAAGGAAAATCAGGTTTATCTTACATGATCTTCTGTATTACAGTTTTAAATACATTTCGATTTTACTTTTTTTTATCACTGTTTACTATAATTCTTATTTTCAGTAACGTAATATAACTAAAACAAATTGGCTACTTAGGTCAGTTTCGTGAAAAGTCTCGTGGCAGTCAACGTTTTAAATCATGATTAATCCTTGCTCCTTACTAATATTATAAATGCGAAAGTAAGTTTGTTTTTTTGTTTGTTTGTTTGCTATGCTTTCACGCTTAAACTACCGAACCGATTTAAAAAATTCTTTCACTATTGGCAAGCTATAATATCGGGGAGTAACATAAGCTTTTTTTTTTTTCACGGTATTCCTACGGGAACGGGAACTACGCGGGTAAGGCGACTGAAACTGAAGCGAAGCGAGGGCGGTTTGCTAGTGATACATAAATTGTAATTGTATTTTTGTAAATTCCCCACAATACAAAGATCCTTAATGCAGGCATTTATCTTGTAATTAAAATGTCGATCGATTGGGATTGGGCAGTATGCTTCACGTTCGTTAGGATATTTTTATTAATATATCTGATTGATGCTACAAATTAGCATACCTAAGTGACCTGTGGATTGACACTTCATCATTTCGGCTTGTATACGTTCCACTGCTCGTTCTCGAGCCTTCTCCACAACAGGAGGGCAATTTGGGAAATTGAATTGGTCAGACAGGTTGGTAAAGCGTTTTGTTTCCTTGTCATGCATAATTGTTATATGTGTATTTTTTTTTTTTTTTTTTTTTTATTGCCAACGGTGGCAAACAAGCAAGCAGCACACCTGATGGTAAGTGAAACTGCTGCACATGGACCATTGCAATACCAGGGGCACAGCCAGGCCGCTGCCTACCGTGAAGGAAATACTCTTCTTAAACCTCGTTTAAAGAAGGACATGTCATAGCGCTCGGGAAACACAGCAGCAGGTAGTTCATTCCAGAGCTTGCACGTACGTGGGAGAAATGATCGCTGGAAACGTACAGTTGAAGACCATAACGTTTCCAGGTGAAATGGATGAACCCTGCTGCGATGTCGAGTGGTACGTTGGTAGAATGGTGACGGTGGTACCAAGTCAAACAGTTCCTCGGAGCACTCCCGTGAAAGAGTCGGTAGAGTACACAGAGTGACCCAAAGTCTCTCCGCTGCTCCAGCGACTCCAATCTGTCCGTAAGATTGGGATCCCCGACGATTCGAACAGCCCGTCTTTGCAGGGAGTCAAGTGGGTCTAGCTGATATTTGGGCGCACCTGCCCAGAGATGTGAGCAGTACTCCACATGAGGACGAACTTGTGCTTTGTATAGCACAAGACGCTGTCTCGGTGTGAAGTACCGCCTGGCTCTGTTCAGGACGCCCAACTTTTTGCTTGCCAATTTGGCTTTGTCCTCCAAATGACTCCCAAACTGGACTTTGCTCGATATTTTGACGCCGAGAATCCCAATACTCTCAGAAATTGGAAGAGTTACTCCTTGGAACTGAGGCGCCATGACAAATGGGTCCTTCTTTGCAGTGAACGCGCAAACTTGTGTCTTTGTGGGGTTGAACTGGACTAGGTTCCGTTCACCCCATTCCGAGGCCCGCCCCAGAGAGCGCTCGACTTCAGACACAAGTTGAACCCTTCTTTCCTGAATACTCCGAGGGATATTCCGTTGCTCAGTGTACCGCTCATCACCCGTACTGTCATCCGCATAGCAACGCATATTCTCGATAGAGAGCATGTCAT
The DNA here is from genome assembly GCA_032191425.1 of Lymantria dispar. Classification (NCBI taxonomy): domain Eukaryota; kingdom Metazoa; phylum Arthropoda; class Insecta; order Lepidoptera; family Erebidae; genus Lymantria; species Lymantria dispar. The sequence goes on from CM063447.1 coordinate 3,083,778, forward strand.
TGATATGCAGGATAAACAACGTCGGGGAGAGCACCGAGCCTTGTGGTACACCAGCATTAATGGTCATGGTATCGGAGCAGGAGCCATCTACGACGACTTTTATACTCCGACCATCCAAAAAGCTGGCAATCCAATTACAGAGTCCCTTGGGGATTCCGTATGATGGTAGCTTCGATAGAAGTGCCCTGTGCCAGACCCTATCGAACGCCTTTGCGATATCTAGGCTGAACGCCAGCGCCTCACCCTTGCCCTCCAAGGCCTCTGCCCAACGGTGTGTGAGGTACACAAGAAGATCACCAGCCGACCGACCATGACGAAAGCCGTATTGGCGATCACTGATAAGCTGGCGATCCTCAAGGTACTGCAGAAGCTGGCGGTTTATAACCTTCTCCATTATCTTGGAGAGCAAGGATGTTATCGCAATTGGCCTGTAATTCGATGGGTCAGACCGGTCTCCCTTTTTAGGGATCGGGTGGACATGGGCTACCTTCCACGAAGACGGAACCCTATTAGTAGCGTAGGAAAGTCGGTATAGGCGCGTGAGGATGGGAGTCAATTCAGGGGCGCACGTCTTTAGTACCACTGCAGGGATGCCATCCGGTCCACTCGACTTATGGACGTCTAAAAGCCGCAGCTCCCGCCTAACCGCTCGCTGCGTGATGCGGATTTCGGGCAGTGAGCTTTCACACCGTGGTATGGTAGGTGGTGTGGCAGCTCCGGCATCCAAAGTCGAGTTACAGGCAAAGAATTGACCTAGAAGATCGGCCTTCTCCTTTGCGCTGTGAGCCAGACTACCATCGTGTTTCTGCAGTGGTGGGAGATTGGGCTGGCAGAAGTTGCCTTGTGCAGCCTTGGCGAGCGACCAGAATGCACGACTCCCAGCGGGATAGCTTTGCAATCGCTCGCCAATTCTGGCAACATGTTCCGCCTTGGCTCTGGCAATAGCCTTCTTACTAGACCTAGAAGCGGCGTTAAATTTCCGCTTCACCTCTTTGGCGTTCGGGTCCTGGCATTTTTTGGCCCTATTCCAGGCCCGATATGCGGACTGTTTCTGGCATGCAGCCGTCCTGCAGGTTTTGTTAAACCAGGGTCGGCTACGGCCACCGACGGGTATTTTGGTGTTGGGGATGAATAATTCCATCCCCGTAATAACCGTTTCGGTAACGCAGTCCGCACAGACGCCAGGGTCCCCAGAGGCGAAGCAAAGCCGCTTCCATGGGTAGGATGCGTAAAACTCGCGCAGTCCATCCCAATCTGCTGACTTATATTGCCAGACTCTGCGAGTCCCAGTCGCCTTAGAACGACTAGGCCTTACAACAGGGGCACTGCTACGGACCAAGCAGTGGTCAGAAGATCCAAGAAGCGCTTCAACCACTACCCGATATCCGTGCTGGTGTGTAGTCAGCAGAAGATCCAGTAAAGAAGACTCATGGCTCTCAATATCTGGGATACGGGTGGGCTGTGTCACCAGTTGTGAGAGACCATAGGCCGAGACCATATTGAAGAGATGTCGACCCTGGAGGTCAGTGGTTCGGGACCCCAGCCACTCTTTATGATGAGCGTTGAAGTCTCCAAGAACCACCACCTCCGCTGATGGACACTGCTCCAATATTTCGTCAATCCCCCATTGGACGTTCTCAAATAATTGAATTGACCCCGGATCACTGCCATGGGACCTGTAGAGGCATGCGTAGATGCGGGTAAGCCCTCCATAGTCTACGCGTAGCCACAGGATTGACAAGTCACCATGTTCGAGGGCCCGAAGGCGGCGACAGCAGATATCACCTCGGATGAATACGCACACCCCGGCTTTACGACGGAAGGTATGCTCCAACTCGTAGCCGGGGTAATTTAGGTACGAAATGTCATCCGGAGCACCTATCTGCGTCTCCGTTAAAAAGAGTAAGGCAGGCCGCGCCGTCTCGAGGTGATGGTGGACGGCGTCGAGATTGCTATGTAAACCCCTGATATTGCAAAAATCCACATCAAATGTGGATAAGGGGACCGCCGTAGAAAATCGTCTCTTTTTAACATTCATGGCCATGATTTTTAATTTAAGAAGAGGAGGAAGGGAGTGTGAATGTGTATAACGGAGTTTGGTGATACCAAAAAAAAAAGGCAGGGCATAGTGCATGGTCGAGGAGTGAGTTTTGTGAGGAGCTGACACGAAGCATGGAAGGGCCCCCGATGCCCCCCCGTGTGTAGCCGCCGAGGTCCACTCCGGTTTCCCACACCGGCACGACGACTACCCAACGGGATTTTCGCCGGTTGGTGGGACAGCCTCCCAGGGAGGATGATCCTGGGTTCGGGTCCCCTGCTGACCGGCAGGTGGCCGGCGGTGACCATTCCCATCGGGTCTCCCTGTACACCATGCCAGCCCCTCACGCTCAATACCCCGACCAAGACCTCACCACCGCAGGTTTCAGGCCTCACCAAAACCCGCCACACACAAACACACCCAGAAAGTTGGGCTCCCGGCTCTCTCGCTCACCGAACGAAGTGCAGCAGCAAATTGCTACTACTCAAACGTCGATCTTCTGCGAGAGTGTGGTACTGCCCCGGACGGACCGGCCCGCGACTGCAGACAAAAGACTGTCTATAGTGTGGTCCTACCACCAATAGTATTATATCCCTTCACCTTTTACAACATCTACGTGCATGGTAGGGAGTGATAAATTGTATTCCTTTGCCGTCACCATAACGACACATCACGAATTAACACTTTGTACCATTGTAACTAAATTTACCACTCATATATCAAATGCCGAAATATGTTACACATTATTTAAAGACGTTATGCGTGCATTAGGGAATAAACCCTTGTATCGCAGCGCATTTTACATACATACAATTAACAAACACAAATAAAATCTAAACTCTGAACAGCAATTATTGGATTGCACGAAGAATTTCTTGGATGTGCGGTGACACCTCCACCCCTCACCACGTCAAATCGCTACGCAGACAACTATAACAACATCTCATTATCTCAGCTCGTATACATCCTACTATTGGAGCCGAAACTCCTATTTAGAGTGTATGAAAATGGACTCCTATATAGACGGTGGCAAATGGACACTGGTCCAATAAGTTGATAGATTCTATTTCGAAGTTTCCTTTTCTTGCAGTAATGATAAAGACTACTGCATTCTTGCTCTATCTTCACACGAATAATAGACTATGCTATTAATTTGACTGCACAGATGGCGTAATGGTTAAGATAGCGACCTACAGCGCCAGTGTCGGGGGTTCGAATCCCACGCGGGACAACACTTTGTGCGAACCATAAATTGTTGTTCTGAGTCTGGATGTAATTTGTGTCTGTTCAATGCACATTGAACATGCAACGCAGCAAACTCAAAAGTAGAGCATGTCAACATACAAGTAAAGCATGTCAACATACAAATGTGCAAAATTAGCACTGACATGATTTAAAGACACTGCGTTATACTTTACACGTACGACACACTAACACAAAATGGTATATGTGTGTATTAGCAATAAGTAGTATATAAGGTGTACATTGTGTAAAATAAATCAGATTTGAATTTATTCATCTCTCAGTTACATCCCTCTCACTGCGGCCAAGACACCCTTAGCCGTCAGTTCTGATTAGTCGAGTGAGTCTGCTTGACTGGCAGTGAGAGTTACCAATCCTCCACCCAAAGCTCCATCTCACTGTGGCCAAGACACCCTTAGCCGTCAGTTCTGATTAGTCGAGTGAGTCTGCTTGACTGGCAGTGAGAATAACCAATCCTCCACCCAACATCCATCTCACATCCACCTGTCACCTTAGGTAGCACGGTGCAGGTATCCCATCATATAGGCTAGGAACTTAAGGGCTTTAGGTACTTCAAACTATAACCTTAGGTTCTTCTGTCAAACACGGCGTTAGTCCACTAGCCCAGACTACGCCTGTACATTTGGTCCTTCGAGTAAAAGTAAAGATTTTTCCTCCCTCTAACCCCCCCGTAGGTTTGACATAACAGACATACGAATCAGTTAAGAACGGGCTGGTGTACTCAACAAAGCATCAGTTTCGGAATTGACTGAAAGACTTTTACTTACGTACTCTGTCAGAAAGCCTCTCGTTGCGGTTCGGTCACTGGCCTCCCACAAGCGGGACTCACCAGCTGATTGAGAAGTCGCACCTTCAGGGACGTGTTATAGCGAGAGCGCAGGTACGATAAGTATTGACTTAAAACATTAGTAGTAGGGAAGTTAGGGTAGGGCTATTAGGGAAGAAGACAAAAGAAGCACTATGGACATACAAGAAATAAACACAGCAATCAGAAACCAGGAGGAGGATTATAACGAGATCAGGAGGATAATTACAAACATTAAAAAGGACTCCGTGAGCCGAAGAACACAAAAATACATTGACGAAAAAAGACAAACACTAACTACTATTTTCCAACGGGTGCAAGAGAATCACTCGAAACTGGAAAAACAAGAGATGTTATCATCTCACAAATATATCACTACAAATTACTTTGGAAATATCCAAAAACAATACAACGAGGGCTTAGCCCACCTACAAAACTATGAAGCAAGACTTCAACTTGTTCAGGCGATATATGAACCTGAAGAACAAAACACAAACGAAGAAGAAGGGAGAGGGAATCCCAAGACGTTTATACAAATGTTCAGGATATCCCAGATGTCAAAAAGGCTAATTCAGGCAAAAGAATCAGTCACTGAAAACAAACCTATATGGCATTTACAAACTACAATAAACAACTTACAAAAACGATGGCAGGATATTGAAGAAACACACATTGAATTATTATTGGAGGAGGATACATCGGGACACCTTTACTTCAAAAATAAATATTTTGAAAACACCCAAATTGAGTTCGATACTACAATGGAGATGCTGGAAGAAAAAATCCATGACAGTTCCAGCGAAAAAATAACCTTAACACAGTCGTCAGGAAAACTACCCCGTATCTCTATTCCAACTTTTACTGGGAGTTATGACTCATGGTATACTTTTCATGATTTATTCAAAAAAATTATTCATGAAGATAAAAATATTTCATTGGTAGAAAAGATGCAATATTTAAAGACAAATGTAAAAGGTGACGCAGCAAAAATTATACGTCATCTAACGATAAGTGAATCGAACTATGAAACCGCGTGGAAATTGCTTACGCAACGTTATGAAGACGAACGAATGATATCAATTAAATTCATCGATAAATTATTAGATTTACCCAAGCTAAATGTTGCGAATGCAGCGGGTTTAAGAGACATGCACGACACCATAAAAGAATGTTTGGAATCTTTAAAACATCAAGGAATTGACATTTCAACATGGGACCCTATTTTGGCTAGACTTTTGGCCAGGAAATGGGACCAACAAACTGATTCAAAATACGAGGATCAGTTACAACACCCAAACAAATTGGAATCGTTTGAAGAAATGTTACAGTTTTTAGAAAAAAGATTTAAAAGTTTAAAGTCCTACGATCAGCAAAAAATTACGTATAATCACCTGAGTAATAACTCGGTGAATCATACAATAAATAAATACCGGGGAACACTCGTACCAATAGCAGAATCATCAAAAAGTAAACATTGCTGGTACTGCAAAAGCACAGAACATAATATAAATAAATGCCCTAGTTTTAAAACCTTGAACGTGACGCAACGATATAAGGAAGTCTCAGACAAAGAAATGTGCAAACGCTGCTTAAATCATGATAAACAAATAAAATGCACGAGCGAGTTTTATACAAAATGTGAAATATGTCAACATAAAGGTCATAACACACTATTACACCGAACATTCGATTCAATTAAAAGACAACCAGAGTCTTCTGAGTATACGAAAAAGTTCACTCCTAAACCAACTGTGAGTGATAAAAAACAAAACACAACGTTATCGAACTTATCAGCTACTAATTTAGAGGAAAAAAATACGGTCTTATTAGCCACAGCGCTATTACAAACCACGTCGTATGATGGAACACCACAATTATTAAGAGTATTGTGTGACCAAGGTTCAGAAGCGTCATTTTGCACGGAAGAAGTAGCACAACTGCTGTCGTATCCAAGACAAAAGGTTCGAGCCGAAATAAAAGGCATTGGAGACAACGAACCTAAGACATCGAAATATACAATTAACATAAAACTACAACCAAGGTACTCTAGTGAGTACAGACTACCTGTAACACTTATAGTACTACCGAAGCTTACAAACTCGTTACCAAGAAGTAACTTACAACAATTACAAGAGTTGGACAATGTTCTATTGGCAGACCCAACGTACAACAAAAAGGGACCTATAGACATAATTTTAGGTGCCCAAGAATATAGTAAAATACTATTACAAGGTTTTAAACGACTACAAGGCGGTATAATCGCTCAAGAAACAGAATTGGGTTGGATTTTATCCGGGTTATATCCGCAAGACACAAACGGTGGCATCAAAGTATTAAGCATGATGACTCGCACCGACGACATACAACAATTAACAAAATTTTGGGAATTAGAAGAAATTCCACGACACTATGCACTCACCAAAGATGATGAGTTGTGTGAAAATTACTATACAAATACTACAATACGAAGTTTCGACGGCACTTATACGGTACGACTGCCGTTTAAGGACGCGAACATAAAATATGGCGAGTCAAGGAAAAAAGCCGTGGCTCGACTATTACAACTAGAACGTCAGTTCGAAAAAAATGAAAATTTACGCCAACAATACAAGGAATTTATGTACGAGTACCTAAATATGGGTCATATGAGAAAAGTACCTAAACCAGAATATTACACAGGAGAGTATTATATTCCCCACCAAGCGGTAATAAAAGAAGACTCTCTTACAACAAAACTACGAGTGGTATTTGACGCTAGTAGTAAAACAAGTAGTAAAATAAGCCTTAATGAAAATTTACATAAAGGACCACGACTTCAACAAGACTTATCAAACATATTATTACGCTGGAGAACGCATAAGATTGCTTTCATGGCCGACATTATGAAAATGTACCGGTTCATAAAAATAAACCAAGAAGACTATAAATATCAAAGAATTTTATGGAGATTTTCTCCAAAAAAGGCCATTAGTGAATACGAACTAACAACGGTCACGTATGGCACAACAAGCGCGCCTTATCTGGCCGTGAGAACATTACAACAACTAGCATTAGACGAACAAGACAATTACCCTATCGCCAGTAGAGTAACGTTACAGGATTTCTATGTTGACGATATTTTGTCAGGAGAATCCCAGGAAAGCTCCGTCAAGGAATTACAAGAACAATTAATAGCAATGTTAAACAAAGGTGGTTTCCAACTACGAAAATGGTCTTCAAATAGTTCGGAATTGTTGAACAATTTAACATGCGATAAAGAAGAAAGTCGGATGCTGAAACTTCCCTTAGACGAAACAAGAAAGTCGTTGGGAATTATATGGTCTCCAGGCGAAGATAAATTCTGTTTTCAAATAACTATAACAGAAAACACAAAACCCACCAAACGGTTCATTATGTCAGAGGTGGCGAAAATATTTGATCCGTTGGGCTGGTTGGCCCCCATCATCATAACACTAAAATTACTAGTACAACAACTGTGGACGTCTGGGATGGAATGGGACCAACCAGTAAATGACATAATACGAAATAAATGGACAGAAATACAAAAACAGTTAAAAAACATAGAAAATATACAAGTACCACGATGGTGTCACACGATAGACAGGACAAAGTTTGAGCTGTATGGATTCTGCGACGCCTCAGAAAAAGCATACGGGGCTGTCGTCTATAGCAGAGTAATGGTGAATAACAGTTACTACATAACATTGCTCCAAGCTAAGTCAAAAGTTGCACCGAAAAAACAAAAAACAACATTACCGCGTCTTGAGCTATGCGCCGCAGTATTATTGGCTAATTTAATAGAAAAAATAAAAAATGCTCTAAACGGTGATAACAATACCGTGATTTCATGCTGGACGGATTCTATGATCACGTTGGGATGGATAAAAGGAGATCCTGGGCGATGGCATACGTTCGTGGCCAACAGAGTGTCAGAAATTAACAGCATAATACCTAACGCTCAATGGAATCATGTCATATCGTCTGAAAACCCAGCGGACATTATATCAAGAGGATTGGAGCCAGAAAAATTAATAAACTGTTCCTTATGGTGGAACGGCCCACCATGGTTACAGACGAGTGATATACCTATTACAACAACAGCACCACAGCCAAATGAAGAAGCCAAGTACTGTTTATCAACAACAATTAATACTACGAATGAAAAGTATGACATCTGGAGTCGATTTTCTAACTACAATAAAATGATAAGAACATTAGCGTATTGCTACAGATTTATCAGCAAGCGCAAAAAGCACGAACCATTATCCTGTACGGAACTAGAAGAAACAGAGAAACGAATTCTATGCATATTGCAACAAGAAGAATTTTACGATGAAAAAGAAATAATTCGAAAGAAAAAATCACTGCAGAAAAACAGTAAATTATCCACACTAGATCCATTTATTGATAACGATGGATTATTACGAGTTGGAGGTCGAATAGAAAACGCTGACTTGCCATATAATCAAAAACATCCTATACTATTACCACGCCGACATCATATAACGTCATTAATAATACAAAACGCACACATGAAAACATTACATGGAGGAAATAAACTAACTACAGCTGTCCTACGACAAAAATACTGGATTATAGGTGGAAAACAAGTTGTCAAAGGTACACTAAAAAAGTGCGTCAAATGCGCGAGATACAGGTCCGAAACGAAAGTACAGAAAATGGGGATACTTCCAAAAGCAAGAGTCACGCAATCATATCCATTTAGTCACACTGGAGTGGATTATGCGGGACCAATACAAACAAGAACAATGAAAGGAAGAGGTCACAAGAGAGTAGTGACACTCAAAAAATCCACAGGTTTATGTCAAAAACGATCAATACATACATTAATTCCTTTACCCGTATATCAGGAAGAATTAATGACTAACACGAATACATTAAGAAAAAATACCGAAACGCCTGTGAATAGTAACATAGCAAATAACATAAATAAAAAGTTTAAGACACTTAAGTCAGGCGTGTTACTCTATACTACATTATTATTGTGTATCGGACAAGTAACAAGTACATCAATGTTTACTATGAAACATTTAAATCCAGGCCTATATGTAGAACAAATAGGTACTTCAACAATAAACAGAGGGAGTTTTAGAATAGAAACTAATTACGAAAGGAGTGATTTGGAACTGAATTTAAATAATACGATAAAAATAACTAATCAGTTTCAAAAGTTATGCACTGACACGCAACAGTATACAAAAGACACCCATTGTGCAGAATTTTATTATCATTTGAACGAAGAGAAAGCACGATTTGAGAAGATAAAGGATTACCTTACTGGGATAAAGATTTCTAGAAGGAGACGTGGATTATTAGGACAAATGTTAACATACGTGTTCGGAGTAAACGATGAAGTATACAGAAGTATTGACTCATTGAGTAGCAATCAACAAGAACTTATAAACGCCGCCAATCATCAAACAAACATAATGATATCTACAGTATCCGCTGTAAACCAAACCGAGGAGCGGATTAAGAAAAAGTTAGAGAATTTTGAAAAGAAGTTAAATGAAGCTATAGCATTCATGTACGATAACGACGTATGGTATAAGATGGTAGACGCTAACAATGTGAAAATACAAGTAATACAAACGTATCAATTAGCGAGCAATTACATAACAGAGATTATTCACTATTACAACGGGTTACTTGAGATATACCTAAATAACGCATCGATATACACGATTTTGAGTCCTAAATACGCTAATGATATAATACAAACAACCAATCAAAAGTTACCTGGAAACTTAAGGATAATTCAGGATCAATTAATACAGACTAACATGGAAATAAATGCAACACATATAAACGTATTTGCGTACTATCCTATTCATGACATAAGAAAATATACACTAATACACATAACGGCGATTCCTCAAAAGTTGACCGGGAGTTCTTTTGAATGCTTGTCAATCCCAAGAGCATTCATAGGCTTCGACTATAACAATGAACGATACTTTGAATTAAGTAAAGACGAGTTCAAAGATTGTTTACACAAAAAATCGGAGTTTGTTTGCTATCCCGTGGCTGTTAAGAACATGCAATTGAACAAGAATTGCATTGTTGACCAGCTATTCAGCAACAATAATAACACTAAATCACAATGCACATCAAGAAGATACAACATTCAATCTACAATTCTATGGAAACAACTTTACATGCAGAATACGTGGATGTTTATCACTACAAAAACACAATCAGCTTCGATAATATGTGATGGACAAAGACAAGAAATTAACCTAGAGGATATAGGAGTACTACACATTTCAGAAAGCTGTGTAGTAAAGACGTTGAACAACATTCTTGCAGCTAAACGAATAACAACAACAACTGTGCAAGCATCATATTTTAAAAGGAGTAATTTTACTCTAGACACACAAGTAGTCCAATCAGAGATACCAGAAATACCGAAGGAGGAAGTATTAGATAGCTCCACCAGTATATTTGACCACTTAGCCGCTTCAGAAGCAAAGCTAAAAACAAGATTAGATAACACAATATGGAGGCGAATAGAGTCTCATTCCTATGTGGTTAGCACCGTGACATCTCTTTCTTTAATAGTATTAGCTTGTCTTTTAATTTATTTCAGACCACTCAAACAATGTCGAGATAGACTTACGAGAAGACAAAACAAGGAGACAACTACAACACAAGCCACAGAGACAGACAAACAGCGGGCAGCTCCACCACAACCACGGCCACGGTATGGGAAACCTCGTCCCCAGACTACAGTCCAAACACCACAAACGACGGAAGGACACATTGGACCATATGAGGTTATCGAATTATACGACTTGCAGTCGTGTTCCTGAGAGACCCCAGAATGTTCAATGCACATTGAACATGCAACGCAGCAAACTCAAAAGTAGAGCATGTCAACATACAAGTAAAGCATGTCAACATACAAATGTGCAAAATTAGCACTGACATGATTTAAAGACACTGCGTTATACTTTACACGTACGACACACTAACACAAAATGGTATATGTGTGTATTAGCAATAAGTAGTATATAAGGTGTACATTGTGTAAAATAAATCAGATTTGAATTTATTCATCTCTCAGTTACATCCCTCTCACTGCGGCCAAGACACCCTTAGCCGTCAGTTCTGATTAGTCGAGTGAGTCTGCTTGACTGGCAGTGAGAGTTACCAATCCTCCACCCAAAGCTCCATCTCACTGTGGCCAAGACACCCTTAGCCGTCAGTTCTGATTAGTCGAGTGAGTCTGCTTGACTGGCAGTGAGAATAACCAATCCTCCACCCAACATCCATCTCACATCCACCTGTCACCTTAGGTAGCACGGTGCAGGTATCCCATCATATAGGCTAGGAACTTAAGGGCTTTAGGTACTTCAAACTATAACCTTAGGTTCTTCTGTCAAACACGGCGTTAGTCCACTAGCCCAGACTACGCCTGTACAGTGTCCGTTAATTATATGTTTGTAAAGTCCCCCGCAATACAAGGATTATTTCCTTAGAGCAGGGTGTTGTCTTAAATAAATAAATAAAAAAAAAAATTAAGTCCATATCATCAGTAACTTATCTGGCGGGTTCCCCATTCGAGTAGGACATAACCAGTACCATAGCACATCTGTGCCCCGACAACAGACAACAAAGTGCCGCCGGGGCCTCACCTTCAAATGGTCGGCCTTGCCGCGGATGACCGTCTAATCCTCGATCCGGTCACACGCTACCTCGGCTAGGGCAGCATTACGCACGCACCTGCGCCGTCCAATATTCCAATGATGGAACCTGTCACCATAGAGGATTTCCTGCCGGACCCGCTCCGCCACCTCCTTCGGCGAGTATCATCATTACTCGTCCCAGAATTATTAGCCTGTCCACATCTCACACTAAGCGTGGTCGGCAGAATGTTTTACTTACCTTCCATATACTCCAGTCAGTCGTCATATCTGCGCTCACACTTTTTATATCCACATTTACACAACCCATACATCATTTTTGGCAATTCAACAATTCTTACGGCCATCCACATTCATATCGATAATCCTCTGTTTGTCAAATACCTTTTATCTCTCCTCATCGAAATTATCGTAGTAAGAACATATCCTTACTATGACAGTCTCCAAATATTTTCTATCACTAGTGCCACTTTCAGACTTCCTCTAATCTTGTCCTTCATCCTTACTAATATTATAAATGAGAACGTAAGTTTGTTTGTTTGTTACGCTTTCACGCTTTAATCACCGAACGGATTGCAAAAATTCTTTCAACATTAGAACGCTATAATATCAGGGCGTAGCATAAGCTATAGTTTAACCCAGTTTTCCTACGGGAACGGGCACTAGCGAAGCGAGGGCGGGTTGCTAGTAGGATATATATTATCCCGGTATTCCGACGGAGACGGGAACTACGCGGGTAAGGCGATTGAAACCGAAGTGAAGCGAGAGCGGGTTGCTAGTATCTTATACGAGTATCTTTAAACGAGCAATACTTGTAAATATATATATTTTCAGGATCTCGAAAACGGCTCCAACGATTTTGTTGAAACTTGGCATACTAGAGGTTTCGGGTCCAAAAAATCGATCCAGCTAGGTCTTATTTATAGAAAATGTTCCTTTGTCGGTGTTTTTAGCATAACAATAAATGACATTAAATTTTAAAAGAATATGAATTCAAATTTCGTTGTAAATGTCAATGTTAATTTTGAGTTTTGTAGCATTCAAACAGCGTCGGTTCGAATCTCGGTGTTATTATTTTTCACTTTTTGTAATTTTTTATATAATTTTTATTTTTTAATATATATCTAAATAAATTCTACCAAAATATTCCGAGCGAAGCTCAGTCAACCAGATATTATATATAAACACAAAAATTTTGTTTCTACCTATGTCCGTTATAGATTTTGAAATCATCTAACAAGTTAGGGCCAAGCGGGTATCCTTAGATGATTTTAGACACCGCTAAAGAATGCTTTACGACCCGGTAAGTAGGTTGTACTGTATCGATTTTAAGGCATTCTATTTTAATTATTCTTTTTAAATTTGTACGGAACTGTAGTATATGTAAATTATCTGTTGATTCATCTAGTGTATTCTATAAAAAGATATGAGGCTGATGACCCTAAATTAATCAGTGTTATGACTCTTGTTACAATACGATGAAAATACTTGACACTAATTTACCTCTTGATTATCATTACAGATAACTATGGAATCCCCGGCAAAGCATCAAAGGACACTACATTAACAATTATAGGTATATGGTACACATATAAAAGCAAGACATTGACAAGTTCATACACTCTCAGATTTACACCGAAGTAGTCGCAGTTCTGCTCACTAATCATGTACAAGTTGACATTACTCCTGTTAACTCTAGCATTATTATGCTTGAATTGCCAAGGAAAGGTTTTCTCAAGGTGCGCTTTGGTGAAAGAGTTGAAGAAACAGGGATTTCCATCAAATCAACTGAGAAACTGTAAGAAATATTTATTTTCCTTTGCCTCGTGATTTGTTATAGATAATTATGTCAATGTCATCAAATAGTAATTGAGATTTAACTTTAAAAACATTTTCAATTTCATTGAATTTTAAGAGTAGTGACACACGACGACGACACTTGCTATGGTTTATCGTTATTTTAATAACGACAAACCATAGCAAGTGTCGATGGTTCAATTCACACGCAAGACCATACTTTGTGCGATCCACAAATTGTTATTCTGAATTTGAATGTGATTTTAGCATGTTAATTGTATTATATATATATTGCATTGAGTCACTTTACATGAATTAGTGAAGTGCAATATTATTGTTTAAAAAGGAAAAAATGTTTGTAATGTTAATATTGATTAAGATGTAATATTTGTACAGGGGTATGTCTGATCGAAGCGGAGAGCAGTCGCAATACAGCATTAATAGGTTCTGTGAACAGTAACGGATCGCGCGACTGGGGTCTGTTCCAGATCAACGACAAGTACTGGTGCAGTACTACCAATACAGCTGGCAAAGACTGCAACGTCAAATGTCGTGGTAAAAACTTAATATACTTCTTATATCAATAATCGCATGAAGAAAATTAGGGTATTTTTCCTGCTTAACATATGATAATAATAGAAAGTAAAGAATACAATTCACATCCCCTATTATATCTGTGGTTATCGTTAAAAACGACTATAGTTTATAATAAACATATAATATCTATGCGACATGAGACAAACTCGAAATTGAACTCTATACCCACCTGTCCAGACCAGCGTGGTATAGTAGGTCAATTTCCCTTTTATTGTGGGGGAGGCTCGAGTTTAGTACTAGAATGTATATGACCCGAGATGATAATCTATACCAATAAATAAAATTGGAGTGTCTGTTTGTAATGTCAAAATAATAGGCTTTTTTCATGCTCACACGGTTATTTGTACGACACCTATGCCTAAAATAGTAATTAAAAAATTTTTGTCTGTCTGTCTGTCTGTTTATTCCGGGTAATCTTCAAAACAGCTGGACCGATTTCAAAAATTCTTTCACCAATGGAAACCTATAATATCAGGGCGTAAACTAGGCTATATTTTATCCCGGTATTCCCACGGGAACGGGAACTACGCGGGTAAAACGACTACAACCTATAACCGAAGTGAAGCGAGGGCGGATTGCTAGTAATATAATAAAAATAACAATCAAATAACTGTTTCACAAAACTAAATATGATCAGACTTTTCCTTTTTTTACGGTCTATGTTCTGAAACTAGCGTGGCCGTCTTAGGAGACAGAAGAGTGGTGTATGGTCTTACATCCCACTGACCGACCGCTGTTCAACTTTTCATCAAATCATCTAATTATAGAGCAACTGTATGTTTTTTTTTTCAACAGCCATGCCTTATCTTTCTCGTTTTCAGATTTAATCACAGACAACATCACGAAAGCCTCTAAATGCGCCAAAATCATATACAAACGACACAATTTCAACGCATGGTACGGCTGGATCAACAAATGCAAGGGGAAACCTCTACCCGACATAAGCAAATGTTAAACTTTTATTGTATACATATTGTAATACTCACTAACTACTGTATTTTATATTAAATTCTGTTTAAACTTATAACAAAACATGCATATATAGAACATTAAACCTACTCGAACATGTGTGAGGCTTTTGAATTTTCATAAAGTATTATGTCTATCAAATTCTGTGACATTGTTTACAAGGTTTTAATTATAGAATATGCTTTATTGTAATTAACATTCATATTATGTGTTTAATGAATAAATAGCAATAAATACAAGGTTTGATTTATTTATTAAGTCCAGACGTAATCTCGAACACAAAAAGATCAACCTCCCTATTTGAACCATCAACTATTAAGACCAAATTCTCAAGGAGTACACGCCGTCCTTTCGTCGTACTAGACCGCTAGAGAGGTCAGGCCAGAACCATAAGGCTATCGACATTCCCTTTCAAACGTAGACATCCACAGGTGGGTATAATGCCATAAAAGTCGTGCTCAGCGTGTTGTGTTATAAGACTTCCAAGAGGAAAGTGCTTCCGGGCAGGTCACCTATGTTAAGGAATCCGAACCGATAATTTACTTGATTCGGGCGGGACGCGTAGATCGTAGACAGTCAGAAAATAAGGAACCACTGCGTATTCGCCTATTGTTTCATTGGTCTATTTTTACAACTGACACAAGAGACTATGGAACGGTGCCACATATTATTATCAAACCGTCACTACAAGGTGAATTAGTGATATCAAGTACAATAAAACATGGCGAGCGAAAAAAGAAACGGATTATTACCGTTCTGTATAGAATTACAAGCCTACGGACTTTATTGCATTAATTACCGATTTCATATTGATACTAATGTCAGACAAAATGTCTTCATTGGCAGGGTATATATTCAACATAGTCTCGGCTCACATATATCCCATTGGTAGCCTCGAATATTAGATTTGATTTATATTGTCTGAATAGTAGCAATTTGTTACTGCGCTTTTTTCGGTGCGCAAGAGAACCGAAAGCCCAACTTTTTGAGAATGTTGGCATGTGATGGGTTTTGGTGAGGCCTATAGTTTCACCGAACCTCATTGCACGCATTCAGACTCTCTTCACTTTCTTCACGGTAGGCAACGGTCCAGCAAAGTATAATGTAGGGTACATGTACAATGATTGTGTCAGCTACTTTGTGTCTGTGACGTCAGTCGTATTATAACAAGTGTGCCGCTACGACGTTGTTTCATTGCCTGTCCGCACCATACAGTTCACAGAGGTCCATGAGCAGCAGCAACAATTACCTTCAGATGTGCTGTTTGCTCATTTGCCACCGTTTGCAATAAAAAAAAACTTAATGGTCTGACCAGCGTGGTTCAGTAAATTTTTCTCCTTTTGTGAAGCAGGCCCGAGTCCAGCAATGAGAAGTATTTGAGCTCAAATGATAGACACCAAAACTATTTATTATATGTAAAGATTATTGTGGATGAAGAGGACTGTGTCAGCCACAAGTAATTGGGATAAAAGCAGAATGATGATTGTAATTTTTTGATACTTTTCTGATGAATTATTTCAAGAATATAACTATAGATATGCTGTGCCGACTTAAGCCTAGATAAGAACTCAACCGACGATACGCTCGTCACAGCCCGTGGTACGACGCTGGAGGAGGCGGCAAGCCTCGCAACTCACGGCACGGAGGAGATTATCAGGCGGATCGAGGCGCTGGGGTTGAGGGTGGCCCTGGACAAGACGAAGGCGCTCTTATTTCACGGGCCCCGTATGGGTCCTCCCATCGGCATCTCGATCACCGTTAAGTTGATAGGCATCAGCATCCGGGCCCACATGAAGTACTTGGGCCTGTTGCTCGACAGTCATTGGTGGTTCCGGGAGCATTTCCGTCGACTTGCTCCGCAGCTTGTCGGCGCGGCGTCCACCCTTTCTTGGCTTATACCGAATGTGGAATGTGGTGCGGACGCACGGGGTGCTTTTCTTCCGACTGGTGCATGTTTTGACGGGGCAAGCTTGCTTCGCCAAGTATCTGCACACGGTTGTGAGGAGGGAGAACACACCGGTCTGCCACCACTGTGATCGCAACGAGGATACGGCGCAGCACACACTCGAAGTGTGTGCCGCGTGGGCTGAGCAGCGCCGTGAACTCGTCGCTATCCTCGGTAACGACCTGATGCTGCCGACCATCGCTAGGGAGATGCTCGGCAGCATCAAGAACTGGGACGCGGTCCCCGCCTTCTGGCAGTTTTCTCATGGAAGGAGGCGGCAGAGCGCGCGCGGGAGGAACGCCTCCACGACTCGGTTCGCCGCCGGCGTCTCGGGCGGTGCAGGCGCGAATACCTGCGCCTGATGCCGCCCTAACCGAGGCCGCGGGTAAATCGACTGGCGATTTAGTTCGTCACCCGCAGAGAAGCTGACCGCGCGACGGAGACCGACGTCCCTGAGGGGGAACGTTGAGAGGAGAGGGTACCCCGCGACCGGGGAATTCCATCGGGCCGACCACTGAAGTCAAGGAACTCTGCACTGGATGTCGGCCCAACGACGAAGGCGACGTGCCACGGGTACATGACCACGGGTACGGGCCACGCACCGCCCCTCCGTCGCCCTGGACGGAGCCATAAGTGATCTATCGATAGACACCCTGTCCTGTAAATTTTGTTACAAGATAACAAAATTTTATATTTTACTAGCTGACCCAACAGACGTTGTTCTGTTCAAATAAAAGGAATTCTCCTTGAAATCGAGAGCAGCGCCACTTATCGGGTCGAATTGTGAATCTAAACCATTCTCGAATCCCCTTAAACACACACAAAAAAATTTCGTTAACATCAATCCAGCCGTTTAGGAGGAGTTCGCTATGGCTGCCTCCACCAACAGGTCCCGATCCAATCGACCCACAGCACACCGTGGAAACGTGGGAGCTCCGTCCGCCGTGTGACCCCTGCTGGGCTGCAGGAGGGTCCGGGAGACCTCTATCCAGATGTATCTGTGGTCGGATAGGGCCTCGACCTCTTCCTGGACGCACCAGCTCCTCACACGTGCTGCAACATTAGGGCTAGCGAACGACAAGTCCGCTATCGATCCGCCCTGCTGCCGCACGCACGTTTGCACCGAGCCCCTGTTCAGCAAACAGAGGCCCAGTGCCGCCGCCCACTCTTCGACCGCCCAGCCGCAGTAGTTCGTCCCGGGGGACCCCCACGCCGTGGACTTGGCGTTGTAGTCCCCCAGAACGAAGACCTGGCGCGGTGCCAGTCGCCGTATCGAGGTCCCCACGATGGTGAGGAAGGCCCCAAAATCCGTCGCGCTCCTGTTAAGGGAGAAGTAAACACCAAATAGCGTAACCTCTCCCCATTCCGCCGCGACATACCCATCCCCACTGTCCTTGAGCAACAAGGGCGGGGAATGCCACGACGTGGAGGCGACGATTGCCACAGAGCCGTCACTGCTGCCCAGCCAATTGGGCCAGTCAGGAACCACGTACGGCTCCGCGGCTACGGCTGCACCAATCAACCACTCCGCCATGGCTTTCAGGAAAACGTCCTATGCCTCGGCGGAGTGGTTGAGGTTGGCCAACCTCAACCACAAATGTGGTAGGATTCGGTCGCCATTAGTGGGCTGTATCCATGACCTCCTCCACTCTGGCGGGCGATCGGGTCGCGCTAGGGGCGGGCGCGGCCGGGGTCGTCGGGCCATTCCGCCCCTTTGGGGCCGAAGCCGGGGGTCTGCACTCCCTGCCCTCCATGCGGTGTTTGGTAGGCCTATTGCCCGCCGCACACCCGGGGCCGTGGGGAGTGGCGGCGCACGATGCCGCCTTATGCCCGGGTTGTCCGCAGTGAAAGCAGAGATCGCTGCAGTCAAAGCAGTTAGTGCATGTCGGCCGAGTGTGTCCGACCGCCATGCACTTGTAGCACCCGGTTTTCGAGACGATGGCCTCCCCCGTCATGGAGTCGTCCAGACCCGCGACGCGTAGTTCTGCGCACTTTACGGGTCTGGCGATTTTGACGCCACTCTCCTCTGCGAACAGACCCCTCAACTTGGCCACCTTGCTATCGGCCGTCTTGGCGCCCTCGGCCTCAGGGAACTCTAAAATCCGAGCCCCTGTCCAGGCCTTGCGGGTCCTGGCTTCGACGCCTCCTAAATCGGAGACGTCAAGCTCCCGCCGGGCGCGACGTAAGCCGGCCTCATCACTGAGGCCGTTTTCGGCCGCCTCAGGCAGCACGGTGATCACCACCGCAGCTGAATTTGGCGACCGGAGCCTCCTGCGCGACTTCTTGTTTCCGGCTCCTGCCTTGGGAGCGAAGGTTTTAGCGGCGCTTTTGACCTCCGCTCGCCTCTTCTGACCGCGACTTTGCCGGCTGTGCTCAACCGTCTGCCAGCCCTCTTCGGGCGCAGCAGGGTCGCTAGACGCAGCAGTCGCGGCCGCGGCTGCGCTGGCGGTTTCCAGCTGTATTGGTAGTACTGCAGTACTACCAATACAGCTGGAAAAGACTGCAACGTCAAATGTCGTGGTAAAAACTCAATATATTTCTTATATTAATTATCGCATGAAGAAAATTTGGGTAATTTTATATTATTCCTTGTGGTGATGGAGTAACAATATAATGCACCAGCTCCCATTCCATTCCTGGGATGTTGTCGTAAAAAATGAGTATGGGATGTACATATAATATCTATGCGAGATTATAAAAACTCATAATAGAACCCTTATATCCCCCTGTCCAAACCAGCATGATATAGTAGATCAATTTGCCTTTTATTGTGGAGGAGGCTCCAGTCCAGTACTAGGACAGATATAATAAAAAAATAACAATTAAAAACTTTTTAACATGACTTTTCCTTTTCTTACGGGCTATGGACTGAAACTAACGCGGTCGTCTTAGGAGACAGGAGAGTGATACAGGGTCTTATATCCCACCGACCGATTGCTGTTCATCTCTTCATCAAATCATCTAATTACAGAGCAACTGTATAATATTTTTTCAACAGCCACATGTATACCTTATATTTCTCGTTTTCAGATTTAATCACAGACAACATCACGAAAGCCTCTAATTGCGCCAAAATCATATACAAACGACACAATTTCAACGCATGGTACGGCTGGATCAACAAATGCAAGGGGAAACCTCTACCCGACATAAGCAAATGTTAAACTTTTATAGTATTAATATTATAATACTCAATAATTAGTGTATTATATATTAATTTATTTTCAAACTTATAGCAAAACATGCATATATAGAAAGTTAAACATACTCGAACATATGTAAGGCGTGCACCTTTTAGATTCTCATAAAGTATTGTCTTTACTCGTATTAATAAATACTGTAACATTATTTGCAACAATAATTTAAAGAATATACTTTATTGTAATTAACATTCATATTATGCGTTTAATCAATAAATAGTAATAAATACAAGGTTTAATTTATTAATTAAGTCCTGACGTAATCCTGAACACATAAAGACCTACGTAATTGAATCATCGACAGTTCAGATCAAATTCTCAAGGAGACACACACACACCCACCCTTTCACCGTACCAGACCGCTAAGGAAGTGAGCCATCAGAACCACCAGAACATCGGCATTCCCTTTTAAATGTAAACGTCCATAAGTGGGAATAATGCCACAAACGCAACGCTCAACATGTTGTGTTATAAGATATGCAGGAGGGAACTGCTTCCGGACAGGTCACCTATATTAAGGAATCCGTACCGATGATTTACTCTATTCGGGTGAGACTTGAACAAACCAGAGACAGTCAGAAAACAAGGAGAAGCTGCTTGCTACGTATTCGCCTTTTGATTTCTTGGCCGATCTTTACGACTCACATAAGGGACTAGTGCCACATATTAATGGTGATGTGGATTGGCAAGCAGGTAACAGATAACAGTTATAGTTGTAAGTCTCCCAAGACAACGCTGCTATCCAATCGTCTGGCACTCTCTTAGCTGGTTTATATGACTCGCACGTGAAAGTAATGGGTGGTGACATATTATATGTTCGAAACCCATCACCACTAGAACTCGTATTAATATATCGTATATAAATTTAAGACATTCTAAAAAGAAATATTCTCGAGTAAAATTATAAATGAGATCCAAGTTTTTCTGTGTAGTGACCGAGTAGGTCACTAGGAGCAGGAGTAGACCATTCTGTGTGGTGACGGAGTAAGAATACAATTCACCACCCCTCTCTTACCCGTGGGTGTCGTAAAAGACGACTAAAGGATATAACATCTATACATGAGAAAAGCAAAGCTGGACATAAAACCATATGACAACACTCAGGTCTGACCAGCGCAGTATAGTAGGTCAATTTCCCTCTCATTTTGGAGGGGGCCCAAACTCAACAGTGGGATTTATGTGGGTGGATATGATGACTGAGTAAGACTACAATGCATCCCCATTCTTGCAAGTGGTTGTCATAAAAGACGACCAAGGGATATAATATCCGTCCAACATCTATGCAAGAAAATTAAAACTTGAAATAATGGTTCAGCCAATTTTACTCCATTTGTGGAGAAGGCCCGAAACCCAGCAATGAGAAGTATTTGAGCTCAAACGATAAACACCAAAAGTATTTACAAAATGTAAAGAGCATTTTGGATAACGAGGACTGTGTGTTGACCACAAGTCATCATCTCATCTCAGCCCATATACGTCCCACTGTTGGGCTCGGGCCTCCTCCATAATGGAAGGGTGATTGACCTACTATACCACGCTGGTCAGACATGTTGGTATGGTGTTTTATTTCGAGTTTTCCTTCTATCGCATAGACGATATATGCGTTTTATATCCCTTAGTCGTCTCGTACGATCACCCACGGATAAGATAGGGGTGCATTGTATTCTTACTCCGTCACCACACGGAAAACGACCACAAGTAATTGAGATAAACGCAGGATGATGATTGTTATTTTTTAGATACTTTTCTGCTGAATTATTCCAATAACATAACTACAGACATGCCGACTTAAGCTCAGATAACAGCTTACACGGGCCGCGAAGCCGTAATGGATATAAAACCAAGGTTTCCTCCTCACCGTCGTAATAATCAATTGATCTAACGTGGGAACGCCCAAATTGCCCTCAACAAGGCCCAAGGAATTATACAAAGGACTATTTCCCATAGAGGAGTTCTTGGCCCCCGTTGCTTAAAAACTTTGGATTAAGAGCCCTCTGCGTTCACTACTAGTCCACGTAAGGGTGGAACAGCTATCTGAGACCAACATCCCCAATCTAAACAGCTGTGCCGCCCGATCGAAAGCCGTATTTTCTTGAAGACGTTATAAATTAAAATTAAGGTCGACATTGGAAAGCATTAAATGGCGCACTTCAATTTAAACGTAGATACAATTCTCTAGAGCTCGAAACGACGAAATTGCAATATAACGGCTGTACGGTTGGCAAAGAATTATTATAATACAACAATTTAATGGCTTAGTGCAGGGTACCCTTAATTATTCTTATTCATCCTTTAAAAAAATATCGACCCATTGGAATGGGGATTAGGCACCACGTTTGTTAAGTATACCTTCATCATTTCATCATCATTTCAGCCTATCGCCGTCCACTGCTGGACGTAGGCCTCCCTCATGTTGCGCCAGTAAGTATACCTTAGCTCCAATTAATACAACAAACCAACATAGCATATAAGTGATCTGTGGATTGACATTCTGTACTGTTGTAACAAAATTTTGACATTCCTATATGAAAGTGTGAAATGTTTTATACAATTTTTAACCCATCTATCTCTACAACCTCAGGCGTTGCGATCAATTTTAAAGAATTATATTTGTACAGAATTTTATTTATTTTAATTTCTCCAGAACTGTAGTATTTCGATGTGGGCCGGGGTTGCGGGCGGTGCTGATGGGGTAGTTGAGTCGGCAGCATGGGATGCTTTCCTTCTGACTAGTGCAGATATTGACAGGGCACGGATGCTTCGTCAAGTATCTGCACAACTTCGTGAAGAGGGAGAATACACGATCCCGTCACGACTGCGATTGCGATGAAGATACGGTACACTCATTGAAAATGTTTACCGTATAGGTGGGGCAGCACCGTGAACATGTCACAATCATCGGTGTCGCTAGGAAGATGCTTAACAACGTCAGGAACTGGGACGCGATCGTCGCCTTCTGCGTGACAGTCGTCTCCTGTAAGGCAGCGGCGGATCGCGCGTGGAATGAACTCCCTTACGGTGACACTTGCCGCCGTCGGTGACTTAGGTGCCGCAAGCGCGAGTACCTGCGCCTGATGCCGCCCTAGCCGAGGCCGCGGGTAATTGATAATTTCCCGATCCAGCCCAAATCCAGAGAGGACGACCGCGTGAAGGTGACCATATGGCCGACCCAATGGCGAAACTAGTATTTGCACAGAATTTGTTGGTCCATTGAGCATACTCTATAAAAAGATACTAGGCTGATCACGCTACCCGCCGCCGGCGACTGGGACGGCGTAGGCGCGACTACCCGCGCCTCATGCCGTCCTAACCGAGGCCGCGGGTGGCGTGACCGGGGAATTAGTCCGTCACCCGCCGAGAGGCGGGCCAGCCTCCCCGAGGGGGGAACATCGGTAGATGGGAGGGTACCTCACTAGAGGGTATTCCGTCGGGCCGACCACTAATGACAAGTAACCCTGCTCCGTTGGTCACCCCAACGACGAAAGCGACGTGGTGTTCGGGTGGGTTGCGGGTGTGCGTGCTTACGCCCCGCTATCGCTCCGGACGTAGTGGTGCGAGGAGTGCACCGACCGCAGCCCACCCAAAAAAAAAAACGGCTGATGACGCTAAATTAAACAGTGTTATGACTCTTGTTAAAATACGAGGACAATACTTGACACTAATTTACCTCTTTATTATCATTACAGATAAACATGGAATCCCCGGCAAAGCATCAAAGGACACTACATTAACAACGGCGCACGTATAAAAGCAAGACATTGGTAAGTTCGGACACTCTCAGCTTTACACCGAAGTAGTCGCGTCGCAGTTCTGCTCTTTAATCATGTATAAGTTGACGGTACTCCTGTTAACTCTAGCATTATTATGCTTGAATTGCCAAGCGAAGATTTTCTCAAGGTGCGCTTTGGTGAAAGAATTGAAGAAACAGGGATTTCCATCAAATCAGCTGAGAAACTGTAAGAAATATTTCTTTTCCTTTACCTCGTAGTTTGGTATCGTTATGTCAATGTCAAATAGTAATTGAGAATTAACTTTAAAAGCATTCCAATTTTATTTATTTTAACGCATTTAAAGCTTTCACTATATTGCTTTCATGAACTGTTAAGAAATAATAATAGAACTGTAGAGGAACAAGTCTTCTTGTGACCTAGAATGCTTAGAAGTATTCGATACATCAGAATAGTAAAAAAAACTTTGAAATACCATAAATATGGGCAAGGTTTTCCTTTCTAAAACAGCACTTTTCTTAATATTCGATAAATTAGGATTCAGATCGAATTCGTACATTTTGCTAAAATTGAAGACAACCCTACCGAAGTATTCAAATTGATTTCAACGAACTTAAAACGATATCGGATTTTTGTAAATAAATAAATCCACTAAAAACGATTCATTTGATGTGTTGCGTTGACTTGAACACATTGAACGAATTCTGTCTCGGTCTTAAAAATTTAATAAAGATTTTGCTGAATTAATTATTAATTTACTATGATACTAATTCGCAAATAGTGAAATAAGATAGAGATTTGTGGCCGTATGTTTGTAGGAACCACTATTCAAGGATTAGTTAATTTGTGCAAGGTTATCTTTTAAAAAGAAAAAAATGTTCGTAATGTTAATACTGGTTAAAATGTAATATTTGTACAGGGGTATGCCTGATCGAAGCGGAGAGCAGTCGCAATACGGCTGTAATTGGTCCTGTGAACAGTAACGGATCCCGCGACTGGGGTCTGTTCCAGATCAACGACAAGTACTGGTGCAGTACTACCAATACAGCTGGAAAAGACTGCAACGTCAAATGTCGTGGTAAAAACTCAATATATTTCTTATATTAATTATCGCATGAAGAAAATTTGGGTAATTTTATATTATTCCTTGTGGTGATGGAGTAACAATATAATGCACCAGCTCCCATTCCATTCCTGGGATGTTGTCGTAAAAAATGAGTATGGGATGTACATATAATATCTATGCGAGATTATAAAAACTCATAATAGAACCCTTATATCCCCCTGTCCAAACCAGCATGATATAGTAGATCAATTTGCCTTTTATTGTGGAGGAGGCTCCAGTCCAGTACTAGGACAGATATAATAAAAAAATAACAATTAAAAACTTTTTAACATGACTTTTCCTTTTCTTACGGGCTATGGACTGAAACTAACGCGGTCGTCTTAGGAGACAGGAGAGTGATACAGGGTCTTATATCCCACCGACCGATTGCTGTTCATCTCTTCATCAAATCATCTAATTACAGAGCAACTGTATAATATTTTTTCAACAGCCACATGTATACCTTATATTTCTCGTTTTCAGATTTAATCACAGACAACATCACGAAAGCCTCTAATTGCGCCAAAATCATATACAAACGACACAATTTCAACGCATGGTACGGCTGGATCAACAAATGCAAGGGGAAACCTCTACCCGACATAAGCAAATGTTAAACTTTTATTGTATACATATTGTAATACTCACTAATTAGTGTATTTTATATTAATTTCTTTTCAAACTTATAGCAAAACATGCATATATAGAAAGTTAAACATACTCGAACATATGTAAGGCGTGCACCTTTTAGATTCTCATAAAGTATTGTCTTTACTCGTATTAATAAATACTGTAACATTATTTGCAACAATAATTTAAAGAATATACTTTATTGTAATTAACATTCGTATTATGCGTTTAATCAATAAATACAAGGTTTAATTTATTAATTAAGTCCTGACGTAATCCTGAACACATAAAGACCTACGTAATTGAATCATCGACAGTTCAGATCAAATTCTCAAGGAGACACACACACACCCACCCTTTCACCGTACCAGACCGCTAAGGAAGTGAGCCATCAGAACCACCAGAACATCGGCATTCCCTTTTAAATAAACGTCCATAAGTGGGAATAATGCCACAACCGCAACGCTCAACATATTGTGTTATAAGATATGCAGGAGGGAACTGCTTCCGGACAGGTCACCTATATTAAGGAATCCGTACCGATGATTTGCTCTATTCGGGTGAGACTTGAACAGACCAGAGACAGTCAGAAAACAAGGAGTGAGCTGCTACGTATTCGCCTTTTGATTTCTTGGCCGATCTTTACGACTCACACAAGAGACTGGTGTCACATATTATTATCAACGGACCACCACACGGTGAATCAATGATATCAGGTACAACAAAACATTGTAAAAGAAAAAACGGATTATTACCGTTCTGTATAAAATTACACGCCTACAAACTTTATTGCATTAATTACAGATTTCTTGTTGATACTAATATCAGACAAGATGTCTTCATTGGCAGGGTATATATTCAACATAGTCTCAGCTCACATATATTCTCTATTGGTAGGCTCGAATATTGGATTTATTTAGATTTTTTTATTTTGCATTTATCCATAAACATATATGATGATATATGTGTAATATATGTATCAATAAAAATTATTTTTTTCCTCGTTTCCTTTATTTTAGGTATCACTAGAAAAGAAAAAGAAAGATCTAAATCACAGCATCTCAGTGTCTTTTCATTCATCGATTCATCAGCATATCGCAATCCACTGTTTGTCACAGGCCTCATCAAAAAATGAAGAGAATTCCATAATCACCACGCTTGGTGAGCAGGTTGAAGATCACAGTTATTGTAATAAGTCTCCCAAGACAACGCTGCTATCCAATCGTCTGGCACTCTCTTAGCTGGTCTGTATGACTCGCACGTGAAAGTAATGGGTGGTGACATATTAGATATTCGAAACCCATCACCACAAGAACTCGTATTAATATATCGTATATAAATTTATACATTCTAAAAAGAAATATGCTCGAGTAAAATTATAAATGAGATTCAAGTTTATCTGTGTAGTGACCGAGTAGGTCACTAGAAGTAGGAGTATACCATTCTGTGTGGTGACGGAGTAAGAATACAATTCACCACCTCTCTCTTGCCTGTGGGTGTCGTAAAAGACGACTAAGGAATATGATATGCGAGTAACATCTATAAATGAGAGAAGCAAAGCTGGATATAATACCCTATGACAACAGGTCTGAACAGCACGGTATAGTAGGTCAATTTCCCTCTCATTTTGGAGGAGGCCCAACTCAACAGTGGGACTTATGTGGGTGGATATGATGACTGAGTAAGACTACAATGCATCCCCATTCTTGCAAGTGGTTGTCATAAAAGACGACCAAGGGATATAATATCCGTCCAACATCTATGCAAGAAAATTAAAACTTGAAATAATGGTTCAGCCAATTTTACTCCATTTGTGGAGAAGGCCCGAAACCCAGCAATGAGAAGTATTTGAGCTCAAACGATAAACACCAAAAGTATTTACAAAATGTAAAGAGCATTTTGGATAACGAGGACTGTGTCGACCACAAGTCATCATCTCATCTCAGCCCATATACGTCCCACTGTTGGGCTCGGGCCTCCTCCATAATGGAAGGGTGATTGACCTACTATACCACGCTGGTCAGACGTGTTGGTATGGGGTTTTATTTCGAGTTTTCCTTGTCTTGCATAGACGATATATGCGTTTTATATCCCTTAGTCGTCTCGTACGATCATCCACGGATAAGATAGGGGTGCATTGTATTCTTACTCCGTCACCACACGGTAAACGACCACAAGTAATTGGGATAAACGCAGGATGATGATTGTTATTTTTTAGATACTTTTCTGCTGAATTATTCCAATGACGTAAATACAGACATGCCAACTTAAGCTCAGATAACAGCTTACACGGGCCGCGAAGCCGTAATGGATATAAAACCAAGGTTTCCTCCTCACCGTCGTAATAATCAATTGATCTAACGTGGGAACGCCCAAATTGCCCTCAACAAGGCCCAAGGAATTATACAAAGGACTATTTCCCATAGAGGAGTTCTTGGCCCCCGTTGCTTAAAAACTTTGGATTAAGAGCCCTCTGCGTTCACTACTAGTCCACCTAAGGGTGGAACAGCTATCTGAGACCAACATCCCCAATCTAAACAGCTGTGCCGCCCGATCGAAAGCCGTATTTTCTTGAAGACATTATAAAATAAAATTAAGGTCGACATTGGAAAGCATTAAATGGTGCACTTCAATTTAAACGTAGATACAATTCTCTAGAGCTCGAAACGACGAAATTGCAATATAACGGCTGTACGGTTGGCAAAGAATTATTATAATACAACAATTTAATGGCTTAGTGCAGGGTACCCTTAATTATTCTTATTCATCCTTTAAAAAAATATCGACCCATTGGAATGGGGATTAGGCACCACGTTTGTTAAGTATACCTTCATCATTTCATCATCATTTCAGCCTATCGCCGTCCACTGCTGGACGTAGGCCTCCCTCATGTTGCGCCAGTAAGTATACCTTAGCTCCAATTAATACAACAAACCAACATAGCATATAAGTGATCTGTGGATTGACATTCTGTACTGTTGTAACAAAATTTTGACATTCCTATATGAAAGTGTGAAATGTTTTATACAATTTTTAACCCATCTATCTCTACAACCTCAGGCGTTGCGATCAATTTTAAAGAATTATATTTGTACAGAATTTTATTTATTTTAATTTCTCCAGAACTGTAGTATTTCGATGTGGGCCGGGGTTGCGGGCGGTGCTGATGGGGTAGTTGAGTCGGCAGCATGGGATGCTTTCCTTCTGACTAGTGCAGATATTGACAGGGCACGGATGCTTCGTCAAGTATCTGCACAACTTCGTGAAGAGGGAGATTACACGATCCCGTCACGACTGCGATTGCGATGAAGATACGGTACACTCATTGAAAATGTTTACCGTATAGGTGGGGCAGCACCGTGAACATGTCACAATCATCGGTGTCGCTAGGAAGATGCTTAACAACGTCAGGAACTGGGACGCGATCGTCGCCTTCTGCGTGACAGTCGTCTCCTGTAAGGCAGCGGCGGATCGCGCGTGGAATGAACTACCTTACGGTGACACTTGCCGCCGTCGGTGACTTAGGTGCCGCAAGCGCGAGTATCTGCGCCTGATGCCGCCCTAGCCGAGGCCGCGGGTAATTGATAATTTCCCGATCCAGCCCAAATCCAGAGAGGACGACCGCGTGAAGGTGACCATATGGCCGACCCAATGGCGAAACTAGTATTTGCACAGAATTTGTTGGTCCATTGAGCATACTCTATAAAAAGATACTAGGCTGATCACGCTACCCGCCGCCGGCGACTGGGACGGCGTAGGCGCGACTACCCGCGCCTCATGCCGTCCTAACCGAGGCCGCGGGTGGCGTGACCGGGGAATTAGTCCGTCACCCGCCGAGAGGCGGGCCAGCCTCCCCGAGGGGGGAACATCGGTAGATGGGAGGGTACCTCACTAGAGGGTATTCCGTCGGGCCGACCACTAATGACAAGTAACCCGACGATTTTCTCAAGGTGCGCTTTGGTGAAAGAATTGAAGAAACAGGGATTTCCATCAAATCAGCTGAGAAACTGTAAGAAATATTTCTTTTCCTTTACCTCGTAGTTTGGTATCGTTATGTCAATGTCAAATAGTAATTGAGAATTAACTTTAAAAGCATTCCAATTTTATTTATTTTAACGCATTTAAAGCTTTCACTATATTGCTTTCATGAACTGTTAAGAAATAATAATAGAACTGTAGAGGAACAAGTCTTCTTGTGACCTAGAATGCTTAGAAGTATTCGATACATCAGAATAGTAAAAAAAACTTTGAAATACCATAAATATGGGCAAGGTTTTCCTTTCTAAAACAGCACTTTTCTTAATATTCGATAAATTAGGATTCAGATCGAATTCGTACATTTTGCTAAAATTGAAGACAACCCTACCGAAGTATTCAAATTGATTTCAACGAACTTAAAACGATATCGGATTTTTGTAAATAAATAAATCCACTAAAAACGATTCATTTGATGTGTTGCGTTGACTTGAACACATTGAACGAATTCTGTCTCGGTCTTAAAAATTTAATAAAGATTTTGCTGAATTAATTATTAATTTACTATGATACTAATTCGCAAATAGTGAAATAAGATAGAGATTTGTGCCCGTATATTTGTAAGGACCACTATTCAAGGATTAGTTAATTTGTGCAAGGTTATCTTTTAAAAAGAAAAAATGTTCGTAATGTTAATACTGGTTAAAATGTAATATTTGTACAGGGGTATGCCTGATCGAAGCGGAGAGCAGTCGCAATACGGCTGTAATTGGTCCTGTGAACAGTAACGGATCACGCGACTGGGGTCTGTTCCAGATCAACGACAAGTAGCAGTACTAGTAGTAGCAGTAGCAGTACTACCAATACAGCTGGGAAAGACTGCAACGTCAAATGTCGTGGTAAAAACTCAATATATTTCTTATATTAATCATCGTATGAAGAAAATTTGGGTAATTTTCTTGCATTACATATGATATTAAATATGTATGAATAATATTATATTATTCCTTGTGATGACGGGGTAAGAATATAATTCACCATCTTCCATTCCATTTCTGGGATGTTGTCGTAAAAAATGACTATGGGATACACATATTATCTGTGCGAAATTATAAAAACTCATAATAGGACCCCTATATCCCCCTGCCCAAACCAACATAGTATAGTAGATCAATTTCCCTTTTATTGTGGAAAAGGGCTCCAGTCGACGTATATGAGAGCTGAGATATAATAAAAAAAAAACAACAATTAAAATCTTTTTAATATGCCTTTTCCTTTTCTTACGGGCTATGGACTGAAACTAGCGCGGCCGTCTTAGGAGAGAGAAGTTTGATACAGGGTCTTATATCCCACCAACTGACCGCTGTTCATCTTTTCATCAAATCCTCTAATTACAGAGCAACTGTATAATATTTTTTCAACAGCCACATGAATGTCTCATCTTTCTCGTTTTCAGATTTAATCACAGACAACATCACGAAAGCCTCTAATTGCGCCAAAATCATATACAAACGACACAATTTCAACGCATGGTACGGCTGGATCAACAAATGCAAGGGGAAACCTCTACCCGACATAAGCAAATGTTAAACTTTTATAGTATTAATATTATAATACTCAATAATTAGTGTATTATATATTAATTTCTTTTTCAACTTATAACAAAACATGCATATATAGAAAATTAAACATACTCAAACATATGCGAGGCGTGCACCTTTTGTATTTTCATAAAGTCGTGTCTTTACTCGTATTACTAAATTCTGTGACATTATTTACAACAAGAATTTAATTATAGAATATACTTTATTGTAATTAACATTCATATTGTGTTTAATCAATAAATAGGTATAAATACAAAGTTAGATTTATTTATTAAGTCCTAACGTAATCCCGAAAACAAAAAGACCCCTCCCTATGTGAATCATCAACTATTAAAATTATATTTTCTAGGAGTTTTCTAGAGTTTGGCTAACTGCAGTGATTAAACTTTTAAAATACCTACTTTCCTACCTACGAAGTATCGCGGCTTCAATTCCCTCATCATTCATCATCATTTCAGTTCATAAACGTCCCACTGTCGGGCTCGAGCCTCCTCCACAATAGAAGGGAAATTGACCTTACTATACCATGCTGGTCAAACAGGTTGGTATAGAGTTTTATTTCGAGTTTTCCTTCTCTTGCATAAATGTTATATGCATATTATATCCCTTAGTCGTCTTTTACGACATCCGCGGACAAGATAGGGAGTGATGAATTGTATTCTTACTCCGTCACCACACAGATTTCCCTCACAGATAAATATTTTGTGCGATTCACAAATTGTTGTGCCAAATTTAGGTGTAATTTGCGTCCGTTAATTATATATTAGTAAAGAGAATACAAGAAAAATAAAAGGGGATTTAACAGTATCATAAAATGCAGAATTTGAACACTATTTGAACAGCTTTGTTGAATAAAAATTATCTTTACGCTTTTTATCTTGTTTTATATTTGATTTTTATTTGCCCGACATTTCGAACAATTTTCACCGTTCATGTTCACCGGAGGACTAAGAAGTCTCACATTCCATGAATCATCGTTATTACAGAGTTTTACACTCTATTTAAAATATGTAACCCTCGCGTAAAAATCACACATTAGTATTGTTGAATAAGTTGTTCAATCGAATTTTGATGTCAAAGATGCACCTTGCTCTGCTCTGATCGCCCTGTCACTGATAAAATGGTTGCCATTTTGAAAGAGTGGGACAAGATCGCCATTTTGGTAATTGCATTGTGAGGTAGCTAAAGATCTGAGAATTGACCACAAAACAATTCTGACCCACTTGAAAAAAGCGAAATATACAAAATAGCTCTATATTTGGATACTACACGAGTTACCTGAAAGAGCTAATGAACCGTGTATCTTTTTTTTTTTTTCATTGCAAGCAGTGGCAAACGAGCAAACAGTACACCTGATGGTAAGTGTTGCTGCCGCTCATGGACCTTTACAAGGCCGCTGCCTACCGCGAAGAGAGTGAAGGGAGTGTGAATGCGTGCATTGAGACTCGGTGATACCAAAACCCTTCACACGCGAACACCCTCAGAAAGTTGGGCTTCCGGCTTTCTCGCTCACCGAACGAAGCGCAGTAACAAAATGCTACTACTCGTCTAGACGTCGATTTTCTGCGAGAGCGTGGTACCACCCCGGACGGACCGGCCCGCGGCTGTAGACAGATAACTGTCGACAGTGTGGTCCTACCACTACTACTGTGTATTCGCGATTATTTATTGAGAAGCAATGAAACCGAACCGTTTTAGATGATATTAATAACTGGTGATGGAAAGTAAATCACGTACGATAAAAATGTGCGAAAATGCCGTGGTTCAACGGTCGCGTAGGCTTCACAGACTGTGATAAAGCACGGGCAGTTAGCTCGTAATAAGGGGATGCTGTGTATATGGTGGGATTGGAAGAGTAGGTATTGTTCATCTTTAACTTTAACCTCCGGACAGAACAATCGATTTGGATTTATGCTAACAACTGATGAGATTAAAGCAATAAATTTAAATAAAACAACTGAAATCAATCAACAGAAAAGGCGTGTGGTTTCATCACGATAAAGCTAGAATACGCTCACCTTTAGTCACTCCGCAAAAGTTTGGCTGGGTGGTCTCTACCTGTTTCGGTCTCTTCAGAATTCTTTAGACAGTAGCCGGTTAACTTCAAAAGAGGACTACTTGTTCCTTTTTTTATTTTAAGTCCCAAAAGATGGTAGACAGTCATCGAACAAAATAGTATATATTATAATTAAATGTAAATAAACTTTAATGGTTTGAATTTTCATATAAGTCGAATGCAAAGAAACTTTACCCAACCTTTTATAATGCAGAAAGTTATGGTTAAATAACATCCTACAACTGACAACCGATCACAATTTCACTACTAGAACAGATATTATCCCCTTTTTTTTGGGGTGGGTTGCGGTCGGCGCGCTCCTCGCACCACTCCGTCCGGGGCGACAGAGGGGCGTAAGCACGCAACTCCCGCAACCCACCCACGATGCACGTCGCCTTCATCGTTGGGATAGAACAGATATTATCCCCTGGGGAGGCGAATATTCAAGAGTGGACGTGGATAGCCCGGTGAATGGAAAATTGGATAGCAGTGTTACAGTTATCACTTCATCTCGGCTTATATACGTACCACTGGTGGGCTCGAGCCTCTTTCGTAATAGAAGGGATATTGACCTACCATACCAAACTGGTCATAAGGGTTGGTATAGGGTTTCATTTCTAGTTTTCCTTCTCTTGCATTCTTTTTATATGCGTAAGATATCCTTTGGTCGTCTTTTACGACGCCCACGGGCAAGATAAGGGGTGGTGAATTGTATGCTTACTCCGTCACCACACGGATAACCACTTCTTCCTTCAAAAATGTATTCAGCTGGTAAACCTTTATCTGGTTTTTATTCCTCTCGAGGTAATGTAATACTTGGCAACTAAGAAAAATTTACTACTCAAATGGCGTAGTGGTTAAGAGGATTGTAGGTTTGATTCGTGCGAAGAACAACAATTTATACGATCTACAAATTTATTTTCTTGTGTTTGGCTGTAATTATTATTTTATTATTATGTGTTTGTGTCTTACGTGTGTGACGCAGTAAGAATACAATTCTTCACCCCCTTTCTTGACCGTGGGCAGACGAGAAAGACGACTAAGAGATTATAATACGCAGATAACATCAGAAAGAAAACTTGAAACATAACCCTATACCAACCAATTATGGAGGAGGCTCGACTCTTGGAATAGGATGTATATGAACTGTTATGATAATGATGCTTGTAAAGTCCTCCACAATAAGGATTCATACAAATTTCTTAGTGCAGGCGTTGTTAGCTGCACATTGTATTTTAAACCGCAATGGTTTCCGTTGCGTCGACCGCTGAAAACAAGGAACTCAGCTCCGGTGGTCGACCCAACGTCGAAGGCGAAGTGCTATGGGTGGGTTTTTTTTTTTTTTTTTGATTGCAAACGGTAGCAAACGAGCAAACAGTACACCTGATGGTAAGTGTTGCTGCCGCTCATGGACCTTTACAAGGCCGTTGCCTACCGCGAAGAAAGCGAAGGGAGTGTGAATGCGTGCATTGATGCTCGGTGATACCAAGGGCACCACCAAAACCCTCCACACGCAATCACCCTCAGAAAGTTGGACTTCCGGCTCTCTCGCTCACCCAACGAAGCGCAGTAACAAATTGCTACTACTCAGACGTCGATTTTCTGCGAGAGCATGGTACTGCCCCGGACGGACCGGCCCGCGGCTGTAGACAGATAACTGTCGACAGTGTGGTCCTACCACTCCTACAGTTACAGCTATTCGGCCTCGGACGGAGCCGGGCAGCGGGTGAGCTGACCTTAGCCCACTCCAAAAAAAACTATAATGATTGACCATACAGGGAATAAAACAGATCCTAACACAAAACTCTTTCCAACTAGTAACAAAAGGTGCATAAAACGCAAGGTGCGCGAGAAGGTGCGCCAAGTTTTTTATCGCTGTCAATATTGACATTATTATATTAGGTTATCTCTGTTTTTGTAAGCGATTATATTGAATGTGATGAGCAATGTTATAAATTGTCAGGTTAGTATAAGGTTTTATTTCGAGTTTTCCCTCTCTTGCATAGATGTTATATGCATATTATATCTCTTAGTCGTCTTTTACGACATCCACGGGCGAGACAAGGAGTGATGAATTGTACTCTCACTCCATCCCCAGACAGAATACTTTCTCATAGTTAATGTAGTTTTTCTGTGTGGTGACGGAGTAAGAATACAATTCACCGCTCCCTATCTTACTCGTCGATGTTGTAAAAGACAACTAAGGGATACATTATGCACATAACATCTGTGCAAGAGAAGGAAAACTCGAAATGAAATCCTATACCAACATGTCTGACCAGCATGCTATAGTAGGTCAATTTCCCTCCCATTGTGGAGGAGGTCCGAGCCCAACAGTGGGACATATGTGGCCTGCGATGATGAATGCGTAAAACTTCTGTCGTAAAGACATTAATACGAGTCAGAGTTTAGTTCCTATTCACCCTGGTCTAATTCATAAGTCAGTTAGAATGGATTTTAATGATTTAGCATATCAAAGACTAAACCTCTGATAGTTATGCCACAATGGGTGCCCAAATCTTATTATATAAAAAAATCAAGAACCAAACGACAAAAAAAATATAGGTCAAATAGGTACATAAAATGCCTCTAAAGATTGCCAAATCAAGCAAAATTAAATAAAGATTATTATTATAAAAAAAAAAAAAAATGAGACAAAAAACGCCGTTATTATTGCAACCGATGAGATAACAAAACGTATGATTGATGTGCCTTGAATATCATATCAGGTTGATATTGCTATTAATACAGGGAGACAGCGTGGGTAAACAAAATAACAACCGTTAATTCTTGGTGCCGAGAGTTGACTGGCATGTTGCCGCTTCTAACGTCCCACCCTGGGCTGTAACGAGCGTGTCGACGACGTAACAAATTACGCTCAGCCCGGGAGGAAGATTATCATGCAACGCCCAGCCGTAGCCGCTATTCCACAGAGTCGGCCTTAAGACTGACCCGTACGGAACACCGCACTAGATGGGCGTCCACACAACGACCATGTAGAGGACGCTGTGCCCCTACAAATAGTTTACTACTAGCCGCCTCAGATCTAGATGCACCCCGTGATCAGTGGCGGCTGTACCTTAAGTGCGTTCGTGCACTGAACCACCAAATTAAAATATTTATAAATTACAAAATGTTATCTTTATTTTTTAATACTCATTATTTGAACATACAAAAATATATAACAAATAAAATTTCAAATTATGACGAAACAATTTAAGCCCTTTACCAAACTATTAAAACATATTTTTTCTGTAAAAAAAATCTCGTGCGCGGAGGCGAGCGCACGGGGACTGCCCATACAACTTGTATTAGAGCTAGGCCGCACTACGGTGAAACCGCGGCGGTTTTTAACCGCGTGAGTTTGTGGAACAGGAAAATGAATGCAAGCGGCCGCACCTGCGGTTTTTATACGCGAGTGATTTAAAAACCTCAAAATGTTACAAAATTGTTGCGGTACAAAACCGCAGCAAATTTTGTAATCTATAGAACTACATGGGCGCACATAATGAGTTAACCGCGGGCGGTTGTTTGGCAGTGTTGCCAACTTATGGGTTTTCCCCCCAAATTTAGGGGGTAAATAAGTGGGATGGGGTTTTATTTTAGGGGCATCTTTAGGGATTTTTTTTTAATAAAAAACTAAAAATACCAGCGTAGTGACATCTAGTATCTATCAGCACAGCAGCTTACTCGCAAGAATAGTCCTGTCCATGGTGATAGACCGGTCCCAGTAGAGCTTGGAGCTTACCTAATTATTATTCTTTATTAAGTAACTATGTCTCATAAATGTCACATACATGAGGCATATTTATTTTTTGCCCGGATATATGTATATTTATTTTCAGTACGGGTATTAATTTATTATTTATTCTTATTTTAATGAAATCATTTTTATTTTCATGTAATTGTGACAATTTAAAACTATGATTTAGGGATAAATATTTTAGGGAGTTGGTAACACTGTTTTTTGGCTATTATTCGGCCTGCCGCCGCTAGGGATGTGACTTAGAGGGAAAATAATCGATTTTTCAATAATCGATTATTTGTTCTTTAAAATAAATCGATTATAAAATAATCGATTATTTGTTCTTTAAAATAAATCGATTATAAAATAATCGATTAATTAAAATAAATAATCGATTATAAAATAATCGATTAATTAAAAATAAATAATCGATTATAAAATAATCGATTTTTCCCAACATGATTGTGATGACCTTTTTTTTTAGGAAATAAGAGCTTTATTTTCTACTAAACTTCTAAAAAACAGGTCATCACGATTGTTTCATACTATATTTAGTATGAAACCATCGTGATGACCTTTTTTTTTTAGGAAATCTGGCTGTGAATAATCGATAGTAAAAAATCTATTAATAATCGATTTTTCTTATTTTGATAATCGATTGTAAAAATCGATTATTACAAAAAAAATATCGATTAATAATCGATTTTTTTTTTAAATCGATAATTTTTCACATCCCTAACCGCCGCAAAGAATAGTCGTATTGTCGTTTCGTTGCAATTGAATTAATTATATTCTGTATCTATGAAGGTGGTGTCTGAACGCACATTATGCAATTTTTTTATAGAAACTGGCTACTGACTGAATTCAATAGTAGTTTAGTAAAAAAATCTCTAGATATTCTTTTGAAATTTTATATTTTTCTGAAAATGAAACCTTTCTGAGATATACGGCTATTGAATGAATGAACACAATATTTGCAAATTTTTTGTAGACGTTTCTTTTTTCTATTTCGTAGTAGGTACCCGACGAGCGACAATACATACTGCTCGTTTGAGATCCATTTTTAAACTGTGCAAATAGGGGGCGGTTTTGTGGTTTAAAATCGCAGTGCGTGCGTCTCGAGCGGTTTTGCGGTTAACCGCTTGCGGATAAACCGTAGTGCGGCCTTAGCCTTAGATATGAGTTAAAACGCCTGGCGCGTGAGACAGAAGATTGATCATAAAATATACTGAAAAATGAGTCTGTTCCCGTGCGCCGTACGAGCGAACCGAACATTGCCGAGAGAACTCAACTTTCGACGAAATTCGCCGATGACGTTAAATACAGTAAGTAGGTATAGTTTCGATGTATCTTTGACGCGTTAAATAGGTATGGTTTGTTTACATTAAGTAATAGTCTTAGTCTATTTATACTGCGTATGTTTGGTGTGAGTGAAAATGAGCGTAATATAGACTATATTCAAGACGATAACAAAACTTTTCAAAATAAAATTGATATAAATTGGCGGGACTGCTGAGGCCGTCCTTTATAAATATTTATGAAGCGTAAAAACAAAAAAAAAATTTTTCTTCTAAGTACACCTACAAAATGTAATGCGTTCAAAAAAATTAAAATAAATAAATTACATTTTTTACGATGTTCCCTTGCAATTTCTGATCTTAATGCTTAGTGAGCAAGTAAAGTCCACCACCACTTTGATGACCTACCAGCCGCCACTGCCCGTGATACCAAGCGCCTCCCTCATGCAGCTGAATAGCAGACTATTAAATGTGTTGGCGATATTCAAAGACAGCGCCAACAGAACGTGTGCCTAAAAACCAGTTTATTTTTTTTGTCTGCCTAGCTGTCCGTTTGTTCCGGGTAATCTTCAAAACAGCTGGGCCGATTTTGATAATTTATTATCATCAGGAATAACTTGGTTATATTTGATCCCGGTATACCCACGGGAATAAGATCTACGCGGTTAAAGCCGCGGGCATTAGTCTGTATAACAATAAATTCGACTGCACCTACCTACTTTCTAATTATTACCTATAAATGATTAATCAATATTTACCAAAACAAAGATTACATGCACATTTATTTTACCTACATAGATAAAAAGGATTTCCTATCATATTTGCGATATAATACATACCAAAACATACCTATATTGTGACCCAATTTTTACAATTTCGTCCGAGACTACGGCGTGGTATGTTTGAAGACCCCCCCTCCTACTGAACAAGTAAAATAATAGGAATACGTTCCTTAACTGATATATATAGGCAACATATTAAACTTTAAACACAGTATACGATTGGCATTAACAACATCGAGCTATCTAATCCTTTAGTGAACATGTGTAAATTAACAATTCTCCTGTTCGCTTTAACAGCACTTACTATGAAATGCGAAGCGAAAATCTTTACAAGATGCGAATTGGTTTATGAATTAATGAAGCAAGACTTTGTACTGGGTGACTTGAGGGATTGTAAGTAAAAATATATTTTAATTTTGTTATGTAATTGCAAGCGTTTTCTTCCGCATAGTTCTTGTTCCCGTGGGAACACCGGGAATAAATGTGGCACATGTTATTTCTTATACAGATAGCTACTTAGCAGTAAAATATTATCAATATCAGTCCGTCCGTTTTGAAAATAACCCGGAACAAACAGACAGACAGAGAAACATTTTCTAAAATGGTTTTTAGCCATATGTATTGTCTGACCACTGACGACAAGTCACCCTGCATCGAAGGCGAGCATGAAAAATATTTCGATGCTACATGCGCTTCTATGCAGGTTCAGACCTAATTCTAGGTATAACCCCCTTACAAAATAGTTTAAGAGTTCTTCTAATCACTAATTTTGTGCTATTTTAAATTATATTTGTCACCGTGGTATTATTCCACAGCCAAATTACTAAAATGATAAGGTATTTACTTTTGGCGGACCCCTGATGACTATTCTACGGAACCCCTGGGTTCCGCGTAACACACTTTGAGAATCCATGATGTAGGCTGAGATAATAATGATAATGATATTTGTTCAGGGGTGTGTCTGATAGAAGCGGAGAGCAGTCGCAATACAGCTGCAATAGGCAAGAATCATAACGGATCGCGCGACTGGGGTCTGTTCCAGATAAACGACGGTTACTGGTGCAGTAATACCACAGTACCAGGAAAGGATTGCCATGTATTATGCACTGGTATGTATATTATTCACAATAACATTCTGTAACATGACAATGACATGAGTGACAATAGGAGCGAAGTTTTGGCGAGAACATGAAAAATGTCCTGAGGTGCTCCTAAATTATATTCAATATTTTGATCTTTTATAGTGTTATATTGAATAATTTTGTAGGTATTGTCTTTAATATAATAGAGTTGTATAAAACTAGTAGAATTAGTTATATAGTTTGTTAAGTTAGGATTCAACCGAAGGACTTTGCATCCAAATTCATGAATAGTCAGGCTTTCAAGTACAAATCAAGTACAATGCATAGGTACCTATACCCGTACCATAGATAAATTTCCGTGTGGTGATGGAGTAAGATTACAATTCACCGCCCTCTTTCTTGCCCCTGGATGTAGTAAAAGACGATTAAAGGATTATAATACGCAGATAACATTTATGCAAGAGAAGGAAACCACTAAATAAAACCCTATACTAACCCGTCTGACCAACGTAGTGTAGTAGTTCAATAAACCTTTAATTGTGGAGATGATGAGATAAAAAAAGTGTTTTAGTTTATTTTTTATATTAGACCATTATAGAAACGTATTTATATACAGTGGATTTCATTAATAACGAACTCGGTTGTAACGATTTTTCGGTTATAGCGACGTCGAACTTGCGTCCCTAGAATTTAAAGCATACTTTCGTAGGAAATTCTTTCGGTAATAGCGACTCCGGATATAACGCCGAATTCGGGTATACCGACTTGTTTTATGACCTATTTGGGACAAATTCTTAGAAATTCTTTGCGGATGTTGCGACCGAGTCGGCAAAGACATGAATTCTCATTCATAAGCTTTACTTATTAAGCTTTCTTATCCTTTGTTTACATTCGCAGATGGTCAAATGCTTTGTTTGTGTATAGGGTTATCCTTTGTTTACATTCGCAGATGGTCAAATGCTTTGTTTGTGTGTAGCGTTACTTAGCAAGTGCGTGAAGTTAAAATTATGAATCAATTACGTAGCTATTTACAAGGAATGAACAGTGTTTCTTAAACTTATGAAAATGGCTCCTAGACGTACATTTACTGTAAAAGAAAACTCATTTCGGATATAGAGACCTCCGGATATAGCGACGACATTAAAGAGGTTCCTTCGCCGTCGTTATAACCAAAATACAATAAACACTGTATATATTTTTTGCCCAGGTAATATATTTGTTTTGAGAGCTGTTAATGATTGCCTACTTACATACTATTCTCGATATCCTCTTTACCAATTTAGATCCTTGTTTATTGTCTTATCAATCACGACTAAAACTAAAATACTAAAATATTACATGTTTAAGTAATATTGTTTAATGTATTTCATATGTGTATGGTGACGGAATAAGAATACAATTCACCACCACTCCCTACCTTGCCCGTGGGTGTCGTAAAAGACGACTGCGAAATATAAAATGTAGTATATAACGTCTATGCAAAAGAAGGCAACCTTAAAATAAAACTTTATATCAACCCATCTGACCAGCGTAGTATAGTAGGTCAATATACCTCCTATTATGGTGGAGGCTCCAGCCCAGCAGTGGTATGTTTATGAGCCGAGATGATGAATGTATTTCATAATTTCAGATCTGATCACCGATGATATAACAGCAGCTTCCACTTGTGCCCACCTCATATTCAATCTCCACCATTTCGACGCGTGGTACGGATGGCTCAACAAGTGCAAGGACAAACCGCTACCTGATATTAGCAACTGTTAAGAATTTAATAATAAACGAGAAACAGAATATTTTTAAATGTAAAAAAAATCGACTCAATGAATTGAGCTAGTCAACATTTTTTACGCTGCGCGCTCACACCGTCACAAATGTCGACTATAAAGCGTTATAATTAAACCTTCAATGTATTAAATACCTTTTTTCTATTATTAATGTAATTTTTTCTACAAACGTAGGATAACGCGAAGGATAAAATTATTAGAAAGATTTTTTGACACAATTTATATTTTATTTCGCCAAAAAAAAGTATTACTTCTTACGTGCGTACCTAAGTACCCACACACTTGTTTTATAAAAAATCCTTATATGTACGATATATTATAAAAAATGCTTGTAAATAGGCATTTATAACAATAAAAACTATTTTTATTGTAATTGGTTTTTTAATTCGTTATTAAGTGAACACAATAAGATCGCTCAAAACAAAGAATATTAACAAACCCCTAGGTTTCTAATTAGCTGTATATCCATAACTTTGTTAGCGTTTATAA
Organism: Lymantria dispar; assembly: GCA_032191425.1. Lineage (NCBI taxonomy): Eukaryota > Metazoa > Arthropoda > Insecta > Lepidoptera > Erebidae > Lymantria > Lymantria dispar. The sequence continues at coordinate 3,126,337 of CM063447.1, forward strand.
CTCTTATATTTATTGTTATTATTTCAAAACCCACGTAAATATTTAAAAAAAAAATAGTTTATTTTAAATTATCCATTTTTCCGTGTAGTGTCAGAGTATCTACATACAATTCACCACCCCCTTTCTAGCTCGTGGATGTCGTAAAAGACGACTAAGGGATATAATATGCAGGTAAGATTGATGCAAGAAAAGGAAATCTCGAAATGAAACACTATACCAACACGTCCGACTAACGTGGCATATTACATCAAATTCCCTGTCATAAAAGAGGAGGCCCCGCGCCCAACAGTGGGACATACTTATATAGGCTGATGATGATTATCCACAAATACTATTTACCATAAACACCTACTTTTTTGATTATCTCACCGCCACACGGGTAGAATGGCGAAAGGATAACCAAAAGAGTAAACAGAATTTCACTATTGGGAAACCTGTAAACCCTCATTGCAATTGTCAATACAACAACACTTACCATCTGGACTACCTACCATCAAAAAGCAATAAGAATAAAAAATATACAAATGTATTTATTACAAAATAATATGATTAGGAATGGCAAAAAATCAGCGGCCATGATTTTAATTAAAACATTTTCCTGTTTTAAGTAAACTAAATATGTAGATTATAAATTATGATTCAAATAGTACGCATACTTAATAAAAACTTTACAATAACTTAGGGGCTACCTTATCAATTTCCTCGTTGTAAATGATTTTTTTTATATATGGTATATGGTATTAGCTATTACCAAATCATTCCAGATCTACCGGGATATATTTTACAACGGTATTTTACAGGACAAAGATAATGCAACGATTAGTATGCAGAACTTTTGTTCATTTCGTTTATTTATTCATTTCTAACCAGTGGACTACGTTCGGTAATTTAAACAGTCCATATTGTCTTTAATCAATACTAGTTTTTGTTCCTTGACAAGGACTAATTAGAAAACGGACGTACAATCCCAATCTAGAACCCATTTGTAGATTTGTAAAAAAATATGTAGGTAAAGCTCTGAGTTACTTAATCAAATTAGAATAGTTACGTATAGAAAAGTTTTAGAGAAATGACACTATCTGACCCTCGAATGTTAACTATGTTCAGTTTATTTTATTTACATCGCCATACCCTCGCATTAATTATTTTATACAATAAAATATTATTGCGTTTCAATTTTATTTTCAATGGAATACTTTATTCAGCACCATCCATCCATTAGCTCGTAGATGTCCACTGTTGTACATAAGCCTCCCCACGAGAATGCCACTCGAAAGCGTCCTGTGCCACTTGCATGCAACGGTTCCCTGCGACTTTCAAGACGTCGTAGGCCTAATAGGGAGTTGTCCTCCAGGGCGTCGCGCCATTCTCGGTCGCCACTCGAGAACCTTTCTTCCGCAACTGTTAGCGGTTCGACGAGCGATGTGTCCTGCCCATTGCCATTTCAACGTGCTAATTCTGCGGCCTAATTTCGATATCAAATTTCGTTAATTTCCAACAGCAAATCCCATCAGGCTAAAAAAAAATATCCACACACCATTAACGCAGAAGAGCGAGAAGCTAGGTAAGTCTTTTGAATCTTCATTTTATTTTTCTCTCAACTTTTTTACATAGCCCATTTGCTCTGTATTGGTCCTTCGAACCCTAAAAACTAGTCTATGCAACAACATATTTATTAATTTAACAATTTGCTACCCACCACGTCATCTCAGCTCACACGTCCCACAGCTGGGCTCGACTCTCCACCCCAATAGGAGAGAAACTGACCTACTACTCCATGTTTGAATGAGGTACTCCATGTGTGAGTTTTCCTTCCCTTGCACAGCTCCCTTTTTTTTTTTATGGGTGGGCTATGGTAAGCGCACGCGCGGTCCTGTCCGTTCGGGGCGATGAAAGTACGGCGCGCGGGCCCATAACCCACCCGTACCCATGTCACGTTGTTGGGCCGACCACCGGAGCAGATGTGACTTGTCATCAGTGGTCGGCCCGACAGAATACCCTTTCGGGTAACCTCTCACCTCTCGACGTACTGGGACGTCGGTCGCCATCGCGCGGTCAGCCTCTCTGCGGGTAACGGACAATTCCCCGGTCCGATCACCCGCGGCCTCGGCTAGGGCGGCATTAGGCGCAGATATTCGCGCCTGCGCCACCTGAGTCGCCGGCGGCGGAACGTGTCGCCAAATAAGAGCTCTACTCGCACACGATCCGCCGCCTCCTTCCGTGAGATAACGGCCTCACAGAAGGCAGCGACCGCGTCCCAGTTCCTGACGCTGACGAGCATCTCCCTGGCGATGGTCGGCAGCGCCAGGTTGGCACCGATAATTGCGACGAGTTCACGGCGATCCTCCTCCCATGCAGCACACTCCTCGAGCGTGTGCTGCGCCGTGTCCTCGTCGCAACTGCAGTGGTGGCAGGACGGTGTGCTCTCCCTCCTGATAATCTTATGCAGGTACTTCCCGAAGCAACCATGCCCCGTCAGCACCTGCACCAGTCGGAAGGAAAGCACCCCGTGCGTCCGCTCCAACCACTCCATCAGCACCGGCCGGAGAGCCTCGACAGTCCTGACACCGTACCGAGGACTCTCCAGCCGGACTGCCCAACGGGCAATGACTTCTCGGCGGGCGTCGACCCGCCAGGCGGTGATCTCTTTGATGGAGACCATGCCGCCGCGGGCGCGCGTCTCCGACACCCGCCGATAAATGTCGGCTAGCATCTCCGCCTCCAGATCCCACGGGGGAGTTCCGGCCAGGAGGCACGCTGCCTCTGTCGCCACCGTGCGGTAACCCCGTATGGCCCTGATCGCCATGACCCTCTGTGGTCGCCACAGGAGGGCCCTAAGACGGACGGTCAGGGACCCCGCCCACACCGGTGCGCCATACAGGGCCATCGACCGGATCACCCCCACGTACAGCTGTCGGCACGTAGCACTGGGTCCGCCCATATTCGGCATCAGCCGCGAAAGGGCGGACGCCGCGCCGACAAGCCAGGGAACAAGTCGATGGAGATGCTCCCGGAACCAAAAATGCCCGTCGAGCACCAGGCCCAAGTACTTCATGTGGGCCTGGATGCTGATGGTGACCGACTTCACGGTGATCGAAGCGCCAGCGGGAGGCCCGGCGATACGGAGGCCATGGAACAAAAGGGCCTCCGTCTTTTCCTGGCCTACCCTCAGCCCCAGCGCTTCGATCCGCCTGACAATCTCCTCGGTGCCGAGAGTTGCCAGGCGTGCTGCCTCCTGCACAGCTCCCTTGGTAATCTTTTACGGAATCCATGGGCAAGATAGGGAATACTAAATTATATTCTTACTCCCTCACCACACGGAACACCTACCTACCTATTACCTACTTTCCAATTTACCTACCTATAAATGATTCATTTCAATTTACCAAAACAAAGATTATATTCACATTCGTTTCACCTACATAGATAAAGATTATTCTAATTCGAATCTGTGATAGTGATATTCATATGTAAAGGCAACATATCGAATAAACAGACAGTATATATTCAAGTAGTCATTAATAACAGCGAACTACCTAAGCCTACAGCAAACATGTATAAGCTGATCGTTCTTCTACTCGCTTTAACAGCGCTCGCTATGAGATGTGAAGCGAAAATCTTTACAAGATGCGAATTGGTTCAGGAATTAAGGAGGCAAGGATTTGCAACTAGTGATTTAAGGAATTGTAAGTAAATAATGTTTTATTTTTATTGTCTATAGAGATACCCATTATGATGACGGATTAACAGTTTAATAGGTTAAAAGACACCTCGCAATAAGGAAATAGTCCTTGTATCGCGGGTGACTTTACGGACACAAATAACGTTCAGATTCAGAAGAACAATTTGTGGGTCGCACAAAGTGTTGTAAGAGAGAGAGAATGATCTATCGGATTTAATTCAAATCATTTCAGCCCACAATAGTGGGATTCATTCAAGTGGGATATATATACCACTGTTGGGCTCGAAGCCTCCTCCACTATAGGAGGGAAATTGACCTTACTATACCATGCTGGTCAGACAGGTTGGTATAGGGTTTCATTTAAAATTTTCCTTCATTTGCATAGATGTAATATGCATGTTAATCCCTTAGTCGTCTTTTACGACACCCACGGGCAAGAGGGGTGGTGAATTGTATTCTTGAAGTTAATTCCAATATATAAAATACTAGCAACCCGCCCTCGCTTCGCTTCGGTTCCAGTCGCTTAAACCCGCGTAGTTCCCGTTCCTGTGGGAATACCGGAATAAAATATAGCCTATGTTACTCTCTGATATTATAGCTTTCCATTGGTGAAAGAATTTTTGAAATCGGTTCGGTGGTTTAAGCGTGAAAGCGTTACAAACAAACAAACATCCTTACTTTCGCATTTATAATATTAGTATGGATATTACAGTGTCACGATATTATATTATAAAGTTTATTACAGTTTCATCATATTAGCTATAAAAATCCTAAATTTCTCGTTTAGTGAATAAACTTAAAAAAATGTGAACAAAATCGAAGTGCATTCTCCAAAAGTCCTGTCGCAACCCTTGTGAAACACTAGCAATGATAATTACCGGGAAACAAACTATTATTTTTGTGGTGTATTTGTTTGATAAACTTAGAAGTATGTAATTATATTTGTCTAGGGGTGTGTCTGATCGAAGCTGAGAGTAGTCGCAATACGGCTGCAATAGGTCCTGTCAACAGTAACGGATCGCGCGACTGGGGTCTCTTCCAGATCAACGACATGTACTGGTGCAGTACTACCAGCGTAGCCGGAAAAGACTGCAACGTCAGATGTAGCGGTATGTATATTATTTCTATTAGAGAATTATTATTCTCATACATACAATGAAACACAATGAAAAATTATAATAGGCAACTGTAAAATGGGAACGGGAATTAAATTCATCACGTAACAGACTGCAGAGAAGATAGATAGCTGCAGAGAAAAACATCCTCATGGTTTCAGTACTAAAATATACGTCCAATACATTATTATTACAAAACTTCTCCATAAAGGAATATTAACCCTGATCATCACCTAGCCAGATGACTGAGCCTCAAATTTAAATTCATTTATTTCTTACTAGCAACCCGCCCTCGCTTCGCTTCGATTATAGGTTATAGTCGTTTTACCCGCGTAGTTCCCGTTCCCGTGGGAATACGGGGATAAAATATAGCCTAGTTTACGCCCTGATATTATAGCTTTCCATTGGTGAAAGAATTTTTGAAATCGGTCCAGCCGTTTTGAAGATTACCCGGAACAAACAGACAGACAGACAGAAAAAATTTTTTAATTGCTATTTTAGGCATAGGTGTCGTGCAAATAACCGTGTGAGCATGAAAAAAGCCTATTATTTTGACATTACAAACAGACACTCCAATTTTATTTATTGGTATAGATTCTATTGTTTTCTAAACTCTATTCATGTTTATTATACTATTCATACATCTCAGTTCATAAACGTCCCACTACTGAGTTCAAACCTCTCGTCCACAATCGAAGGCAAATTGACGTCTAAAACATGCAAATCAGAGGTTGTTAAAATAAAATTTTATTTCCAGCAAAATTGGTGGCAAATTAACCTATTATAACATACAGGTCAGAAAGATTGGTATAGGATTTTATTTCGAGACCTTCTTCTCTACCATAGATGCTATCGGTACATTATATCCCTCAGATATTTTGTACGACATACGGCAAGAAAAAGGGAGCGAGGAATCGTATTCATAATCACCACACGGAAATATATTAACAGATTAATTGTCCGTGCTCCGGAGTGGGTATGGTCCCGTACGTCCAGTAGTATGTAAAATATGTTAAACGATAAAATCTCGAAAATATTTTTACCTAAAGAAATATCGAGTATATCCTATGTCCCAGCACTTATTATAATCCTTATGATGTGTCCTACTAAGTCCACATAAAATATAAGAAATTATTCTTACGTCCACAGCTCCAGATGGCTTAGAATTTGTATGGACGAGAAGACCACAAATGGTCTGTGGACTAGTACGCAAGTCTGTCTACAGACCATATATGGTCTGTAGACAGACCATATATGGTCTGTAGACAGTTAACCTGTTAAAGAAGACTTAATAACTGATATTCTCATGTTTAAAAGAGAGTTGAGCATTTTTATATAACCACTATATTTCATAATTTCAGAGTTGATCACTGACGATATAACAAAAGCCTCCAATTGCGCCAAGATCATATACAGACGTCACCAGTTCGACGCATGGTACGGATGGATCAACAAGTGCAAGGGCACAACACTACCTGATATCAGTAACTGTTAATAATTTAGTATTAGGGAAGGAGTAGAATAGTTATTTTTTGTAAAAATCTACAATTATATGATATAATTAATACTTATTAATATGCATTTGTGATAATAAAGACTAATTTTTTATTATAATTGGTTCATTATTTAGATAAGATCGCACAAAAGAACTTCTAACAAAACCCTTTTATTTATAACTAACAAGGCTTCAATAACTTGAACTCTAACTACTTGGATAATTTTAATGTTAGTTTTATACTCCTAAGTAATATATTATTTAAAATTTTAAAATAATATCCTTCAATAATAGTACTATGACTATTCCATACGAATTTGTTATTACAACAGTTGTTTATAACAGTAGAGCGAAACTCTTGACAGTTTTCTGCTTGCAGTTCCAAAAAATTACATGCATATAGTGGAACTGCTGTGTGGTGGCGGCTTCGAATACTACCAACCCTTGCTTTGCTCGTGGGTATCGTAAAAGACGACTAAGAACCCTAGACGGACCCGGACCAACTCCATCTGGTACCATTTGGGTCAACGATTACATTCCCAAGGAGGGTTGACGTCAGGCAGGCGGCCGGTCATAAAAGTCATTGCCGAAACTTTTTGCAATATGTCAAAACAGATGACATATTGCGTCGACCCCAAGTAATTGGGATAAGAGCAGGATGATGATGATGATGATAGTGGAACATAAAAACCCTTTTATTCAAAGTCGATTAAAAAGGCCTGCAACCCTCATGGATGCCATTGTCAAACCGGGACAAATTTGAAATGGGACCACACGCGAAGCACCAGCTTTCAAATAAAAAAGGATCATCAAAATCGGTTCATCCAGTCGAAAATTCTGAGGTAACAAACATAAAAAAAATACAGTAGAAAAAAAGAAGGTCAACCTTCTACTTTTTTTTTGAAGTTTGTAAAAAAGAAAAAATCAAATTCAAACTTATGCTACTCTCGACATATTGAGCCGTGTATTACGTCTCTAAACTTAAGGGATGGAAGCACTTACCCCGGATTCATCGTGATGAAGATACCGCAGTTAGCATCAAGTTTGAGATCGAAACCTTCGAACATAAATCTCTTCAGGTGTTGTGATAACGCCATTAGTATTGCTAGAATCTGCTGTGCGACAACTGAGAGGACCTCGATGTTGATACGATTGAACTCGTCGAAACAACCCCAACAACCGCTTTGGGCAATGCCTGTAATAGTTCAGTATGAACAAAGTTAATATTTTGTCTTATGTCATTATATTATGTACTAGTTGTGCTCTGTGGCGACGGCTACGAATACTACCAACCCTTATATTGCTCGTTGGTGTCGTATAAACCAACAAAAACCTTTTTTTTTGGGGGGTTGGGTTACGGTCGGCGCACTTCCCACACCACTCCGTCCGGGGCGACAGAGGGACGTAAGTACGCACACCCGTAACCCACCCGCGACACGTCGCCTTCCGTTGTTGGGCCGACCACCGGAGCAAGGTAACTTGACGTCAGTGGTCGGCCCGACGGAATACCTCCTTGAGGGGTACCCTCTCATCGACCGACGTCCCCTCCTCGGGGTGGACGTCGGTCTTTCCTCACGCGGTCGGCCTCTCACCTTAAAATATGCCTGCGGCCACTCCATCTTATGCTGTCTGATCAACAATGACATTCTCAAGGAGGGTTAACGTCAGGCAGGCATCCGGTAATATCCCTACTCGTGTATTTGTCTTTAAAAAAAAATTGTGGAGGAGAAAGACAAATTGTTTACCAATCATTCAATTTTAAAGGAATCTTATACCCTGCATTAAGGAAATTAACTTTGTATTGCGGGGGAACTTTATAAATATAATTAACAGTTAAATTAATTAACAGTAAAATAATTAACAGTAAATTACATCCAGACTCAGAACAACACGGCCCGCTTGGACTTCGAATCCGCGATGTATCTTAACCACTACACCATCTGTGCAATCATTATTAAGTTCATCTCCTCGTCACCATGATCATCATCATCTCAACATATACACGTCCCACTATTGGGCTCGGGCCTCCTCCACTATGGGAAGGAAATCGACCTAGTATACTACGCTGGTCAGACATGTCGGTATAGGGTTTTGTTTTAAGTGTTACTTCTCTTGCATATTATATGCATATTATATTCCTTAGTCGTCTCTTACGACACCCACGGGCAGGGCAGAGGGTTGTGAATTGTATTTTTAAAAGCTTTTATTTAACTTGCCCTGTTAGTATGGGACGAATCTTGCGAGTTAAATTAGAACCACTTCCTGTCGTTAGATTAGGTTGAAATTTGGTTTACTTACGTAACTTCGGTAACAATGCAATAATATGGTACCATGAAGCTGGTCTCATGGCGTCGGAAGGTGGCTATAGGAACTCCTAAACTAAACAAGATAAAACCATCGAGTTTGGACTGGTTTGTATAGTCTTGACAAGCGCTACTGCTATTAGAGCATTTAAATAAAAGCTTGATTTTAATATTTTTTTATTAATATTTATTACTCCTTTACCACACAGAAAAAAATATTACGTCAATCATTATTAATATGAATTATTAAAAAAAACCTAGTACTTTGCAAATCAAAAACAATGTTACATAATTTGATTCAGTCTCGAACTATCGATACAAATTAAAGCACAGTCAGGTAGAAACTCAAGCAGCTGTAAATATAACTGAGATTCTAACTTCTGTCAGCCAAAATCTTACCAATAGATTGCCTATTTACTACATTGAATACTTAGATAAGGAATATCGACTAACCAGCAAATGTCTTTGCCATGGACTTATAATCTAGTCCATCGGAACAGTTGGTAACCACAACCCATCTCGCCAGGGCTCTGCCAAGGTCCTTAACAGTCTCCGTTTTGCCTGTACCAGCGGGACCTTGAGGACTACCGCCGCGAAACAGGTTTAAAGCTGTCGTTAGAGTAATATAACACCTGTGATGGAACATAATAATAAGTTGAAATCTATTATCAAATCAAGGAATCGGTGCCCGAGGTTCGCTCAATCGGCGATGAGGGATAATACAAGCTCCAAACAGCTTTGGCTGAGCATAGCCAAATAAATGTATCAAAAAAACTACAAAGGGTATATTTTAAAAACAATATGACGTGAAATGTTTGTATCGTAGAAAAAAAATTGTTTATCAATTCTCTTTAAAAAGTATAGATTGTGTTTATTATTTACATATTCATTATTTACATACAATTTTGAAAACGAAAGAAGCGTAGATCTCTTCTTGGATATTCTTAAGTAAGCGAAACAGTCCCAATTTAACGGACCATTTTTTGTCAAAAAATATGTTGCGTATCAGAATTTTAAAGCCCTCACATAATAAGTTTCACTTCGAAAAGGCTAATCTATTATTACAATTTTATTAGATACAGCATCGACTAACGTTTGAAGAAAATATAATGGTTGACTTTCATATATAATAGAAAAAAACATACATTTTGAAAGAACTTCTCGCAGTTTTTTTAAATAATATTAGGGTCGGACGACTCTCTCTCAATGAGGCAAATTGATTGAAAAATAACACCATAGTAATTGCTATTTTATTTACAGGTGAAAAACAAAATGCCCGCGTTTTCACACGCGTAGTGCTCGTTCCCGTGGCAATACGAGGATAAAATATGTTGTATGCCTATGTTACTCGCTAATAATACAGCTCCCCATTAATGCTAGCTACCATTTGTAGCTTCACATTTGGACGTGAAGACGAAATAAACAAACAAATTCACATTCATCAACATTTCATAATTTCAGCTGCTATATGTTCCACTTCTGGACTCGAGCCTCCTCCTCAATAGGAGTGAAATTGACCTACTATACCACACTGGTCAGATGTGTTGTTATTGGGTTTCATTTCGATTTCATTGCGTTTATTATATGCATGTTAAATTCACATTCGTGTATATATCATCATCTCAGCCTATATATGTCCCACTCTTGGCCTGAATCCTCCTCCATAATAGGAGGAAATTGACCTTAGATGCTGGTCAGACGGGTTGCTACGGTTTTGTGTCGAGTTTTTCTTCTTTTGCATAAATGTTATATGCGTATTATATCCCTTAGTCGTCTTTTAGGACATCCACGGGCAATACAGGGAGTGGCTAATTGTCTTCTTATTCTGTCATCATACGGACAACTAACGATTATTATGCAACTCTGTATTAAAAACTCTAAAAAAGCCAAATAATGCTGTTAAAGAAGGCATATTTTCACCTATCCGTCAGAGGGGTTATGACGAGCCGACCAGAGTTCCCGATGTACTCATATGTATAAATAGAACTCGTATTCGTTTGCCTGATGTAACAATCTTCCTTCTCTCGATCCCAGTAGAATTTAAGTTGTGAAAACCATTCGAAGACAGACACGTTCATACAGCCTGCCGAAGAATACCCGTAAATGATTCGAAGGAAAAGATACAACTTTGGCATGAAAAGATTTACATGAATTTAGATGATTATCATAAGGCCATCGATTCCACTGCATGTGGACATTTCAAATCTATGCATCATTATCGTCATCACAGCTTATATGCGTGGTGTTATGCCCGAGTCTTCTCTATAATGGGAGGAAAATTAACCTTCTATACCACACCGGTCGGAGGGTTTATTTCTAGTTTTCCTTCCCTTATTTTCCAGCCTTATGGTAAGCTATGATAGGGACACACCCCGTCCAATGCATCTGAAGCGACGGAAGGGCAGCGTGTGGCTTCATAACATACTATATCCCTCCTAACCCTCTCCATTGCTATTGGACTGGCCCATGTTACGGATTCCTTGACCACAGGAGCTAGCCCGGCAGATTTGATAATAGATTTATTAGACCTACAGATTTGGTTCCTATCCCATCTAAATGCTGAACTTACCCATTTTATACATTCTATCAACCGTATCTCTAGAATGTATCTCTATAACGCATAGAGCATTCACTTTAGCCCGCAGGATCTTGCTGATTTCCTTTCTGGACATAGCTTGTAGTGTGCTTAAAATCTGGTTCTGTTTCTTGCGTAACTTCTTCAAAGGTTTCTTTTCTTTCATAACTTCGCAGCGTCGAAGACTGCGAGTGCATTCCGAGGTCCAATGAATCTAGTGCAATATATAACTTAAGGATAGAGGAGATCTTTTTATCACTTTCAGTACCAGACGACAAATTTCACTCAATGGTAGGTAAGTTATGACTGCCGTTCTTGGACTTAAAAATGGGGTAGAAATATAATTCACCATTTCATTTCTTGGCAGCAAGTGTCGACTTAGCGATATAATATGCAAATAACAATACGGAGAGAAAAAACTTCAAACAAATTACATGAAATATGCATATAACAACAAGAGAAGGAAAATTCAAAATAAAACATTATTCCAACACGATTGACCAGCGTAGTGCAGTATGTCATGATCATTCGTATTGTGGACAAAGCTGGAGCCCAGCAATAAGACGTATATCAACTGAGACGATGGTAATTTTAAGTTTCAAACAAGCGTGCTACCACCCATTCTCCTGATCATTTTTCAGCCGATTTTACGACTCCCTTGAGAATATAAAGGGATGTGATGGCAAATCATATTCTTAACATGTCGTCACCCAGTAAACCACGCCTAATAAAAAAAAAGCTGCATAGACTTATCTGCACGGATGGTGGACTTGATATTGTAAGTACTAACTCTTAGTTCAGGTCCAAGTATCGTAGGTTCGATACCCATGCACAATATTACAATATTAATGTTGTGAATATAAAAGAAAAAAATATAATATATATATTGTTTGAGTGCTGTGGATAAATATGAACATGTGTATTTATTTTAAGGGAAGAAAGGTTCTCCAATGGCGACCACGTATCGGACGACGCAGTGTAGGACAACCACTAGGTGGACCGATGACCTGGTGAAAGTTGCTGAGCCTCATTGGATGCAAGCGGCACAGGACCGCATTCTGTGGTGTAACATGAGGGAGGCCTACGTTCAGCAGTGGACGGCGATAGGTTGAGATGATGATAATGATGATAAATGTGTATTTAATGTAAGTGTATATGGTAGTTGTGATGTGAGACACCCACAAATTCTTTGTACAATCCAGGGATTGTTATGAGTGTGGGTATAATCTGTATTCCTTGTTTGTGAAAATATTCCATAGTACGGTGTCTTTTTTTAAATAAAATATAGATACGAACCTTACTACAAGTAATACCTAATTGTCCAGGCCAATCGTTTATCCATTGCTCTCGTTGGTAACGACACTTTCTCAACGCTGTCCGCGTCAATATTAATTGCTAAAACAAAACCAATGATAATTTTAAAGTAGATAAAATATCCTAAAAAATATCGCCAGCTTCTCAGATAAAAAAGTAGACGTATGTCACAGAACTCGTCAAACCTTGCGGGTAACTCGTTCCAGAGATGGGCAAGAGAAAAATTTACGCTGAAAACTATGTCGGACACGATGTCGTTTCCATATGTTATGTATGAACGCGACTGCAGCGTCGAGTGCACCAAAATAAAAATTAATATGGAGAAGTAATGAGCCCTTTGCCGTTCACCGGACAAGTTTGGAGAGTCCTTGGTGATACTGACTTATTCCAAATCCAAAACACAGTAAAACTGCCTGAACTGACTCGGACAAAATTTCGTTTAAAAATTTTCTTCCTTTTAAAAATGATATTACTAAATATTCTAATAAAAACAATTAATTTACATCTCTTAGAACGACTCTCATTGTGTGTTCAAGATTGAGAAGCCAGACTTCTGCAGGTCCATCCAAGACCACATTATACTTCCATTCAATACATTCGCCGTCATCAGACATCATCGCTTTGGCCACGGGTAATCCTACAGCGTTCTGTAAAATATTATTAGATGCTCAGAATTACGATCATATAAGGTACAGGTATTAGACACACGACCTTAAATATGATAAACTTGTAAGTAATAAAATACAAATGTGAATTCCTATTATCTAAACAACTGAGATTTAGCAATTGACAGGCTTTTTTGGTCGGGCTATGACACACACGCCGTCCACTTCATCCGGGGTGACAAAATGGCCGCGCATGGTCCCATAACTCACCATATTCCCTCCCCTCCGCCATTGGACTGGCCACTGCTGTACAGAGTTGCTGGACGTCCGTGGCCAGCCCGACGTGAGCATTTGATATGCTGAGCTATTCATCGCATCATCATCGCAGCCCACATACGTCCCACTGTTCGTCTTGAATTCAAATTCAAATCATTTATTATGTATAAACCCCGCGAGGGCACTTACATATGGTCACTTTTTTTACATTTTATCTTAAATTACTACCGGATCGGAACGCGACCGCACTGAGAAGATCTGGCAAGAAACTCAGCGGGATTGTCTATTTTTATTTATTTTTTTTAAATTTCTTTTAAATAAAATTACATCTTACAACATGCTTATTAATAGTTCCAGTGTAATGCCATTCGAAATATTATATAATATAAGTAGTTCACAAATATAATAATAATCACAAATGTAATAAAAAAAATTATGGTTGGACCAGATCCCGCAAGCGGCACCCGATCACGAGTTAACTACTAGAGCAGCCATCACTCCCCTCAACCATAATGGAGGGAAGGGAGTGACCCGCTCCTCATAGCTACCGCTAGTAGACCCTTCAGTGAGCATGACCAATACCATTTGCCACAAACATAAAACACAGATCTAATAAAAAAATCGTTTGGCAAAACACGCTACACTTTACAATTATAGTAGCAACAATAAAAAAATAATAATAATAAACATGTGCGTAATTTCTATCATTGTAATAATGAGGAAATTCCTGTATGAGGAGCTGCTCATTGCCAGTCCGAGTTATCATCAAGATAATCTGAGATTTTATAATAACCTTTTAGATAAAATCTACTCTTGATTGCTTTTTTGAACTTATTCACTGGCATATCTCGGATATTATTCGGTAATTTGTTGTAAAAGCGTATACTTTGCCCCATGAAAGACCTGTTAACTCGCTGAAGACGAGTACTATGTACAACTAATTTGTGCTTATTCCTGGTATTTACATGATGAATGTCACTATATTTTTCAAATTTACCTATATTTTTTTTTACATATAAAACATTTTCGTATATATTGGGATATAACAGTCAGAATATTTACTTCTTTAAATTTCTCTTTTAGTGACACTCTTGAGCCTAAATTATAAATCGCGCGGACAGCCCTTTTTTGTAAAACAAAGATTCTATTCAATTCTACGGAGCAACCCCACAGTAATATGCCGTATGACATAAGACTATGAAAGTAAGGGAAATAAACTATTCTGGCTGTTTCAATATCGGTTAACAAGCGAATTTTTTTTACCGCATAAGCTGCAGAGCTGAGCCTACCTGACAGTTTCTCAATTTGAGGTCCCCATTGGAGTTTAGCATCTATAGTGACGCCTAAAAATGTGGTTGATTCCACAAGGTCCAGAGCCACACCATTCATTACAACATTAGTACCCACTTGTCTCACATTGGGTGTAGTGAATTTAATACATTTGGGCCTCCTCCACAATGAGAGGGAATTCGACCTACTACACCATGCTGGTCAGACATGTTATAGGATTTCATTTCGAGTTTACCATCTCTTGCACAGATCTTATGTGCTTATTATATCCCTTAGTCGTCTTTTACGACATCCACAGGCAAAATGAGTGGTGAATTGTATTCTTACTCCGTCACCACACGGAAAAGGCTAAGCTATTAATAAAAATTTATTTGCGAGTTAATAATTATAATCACCAGTGAGACTTGAAGCCAAATCGATTGTAAATATTCACCAATTAGCTCATTGCGTCTCGCATTATAGTCTTTACGACAGACATTTTACATGCCATCTATCACTCCCAGTTAGGCTCGAGCCTCCTCCATAATGTGAGGCAAATTGACCTACTATACCGCGCTGGTCAAATATATTGGTTTAATGTTAAATTTCCCTTTTCATGCATATCTGCTGTGCATAATATAACCCTAGCCGTCCTTTACGACACCCACGGACAAGACACACAGGAAAAAAATTAATTTTATTCACATTCCGATTTAATATACTCTAATATTTCAGTTAGAATTGTATTAAACTATGGCAACCCAATAATTAAAATTACCTACAATTGTTATTGTTTCAGTAAAGATTTTTTTTACATTTGTAAGCAAAAAAATTATTACCGTGAGTCTTGCGCCCACATCTATTGTTAATCCTAGACGATTTTCTGATATAACAATTTAGTTACCTATTTCAATTGCAATTTGGTTATCATACACATCCACATTGATCTAAATGTTAAGGCGGTTAGAACAGGTTTTTAATAGATATGCATACAAGTCCCATCTCTGGCAATAATTTTTCGCACGTAAATAAGTTGTAGTAAAACATTCATGGGGGCAATGTATATTTTTTTACAATAAATGACCTAAAGGTATCCCAGTCGTGCAGTAAACAAGTAGTTTAAAAAGCTATCTATACCAATAAATAAAATTGGAGTGTCTGTTTGTGATGTCAAAATAATAGGCTTTTTTCATGCTCACACGATTATTTGCACGACACCTATGCCTAAAATAGCAATTAAAATTTTTTTATCTGTCTGTCTGTCTGTTTGTTCCGGGTAATCTTCAAAACGGCTGGACCGATTAGAAAAATTCTTTCACCAATGGGAAGCTATAATATCAGGGCGTAAACTAGGCTATATTTTATCCCGGTATTCCCACGGGAACGGGCACTACGCGGGTAAAACGACTATAACCTATAACCGAAGCGAAGCGAGGGCGGGTTGCTAGTCAATAGTAAAAAAGGTTATTATAAAATCTTATCTAGACACGCGGCAGCGTGTCAAGCCAACTTCAAGCAAAGGAACTGGCTAGCCAGCGCCAAGTGTAATATTACACGAACCACTTGGTGCCACTTTTGACCCTTCTATAACTCAAAACCTATTTAACGTGTAAACACATAAAATTATGTGTTTAATTATATCCATAAGGACATCTAGAAGCCCAAATTTCATGAAGCTAGCTCAAACGGTTATAAAGATATGAAGGTCAAAAAGTCGTAAATTTTAGTACTGACTGAGTTTTTATCAGAATTAAAAAATATAAACTCATTTGCAAAAAAAACGGGCGGTTTTGATTTTCATTCATATTTAAAAAGATACAATACCAAAAAGGTTTCAATCGTTTGTACACGTTACTGGCCGGTTTTAAAAATGCTGTGGTATTTAAAAAAGTACGTTCTAAATTCAATTTTTCATTTGATGTTCATTTTTACAGAAAACCCCTTTTTATCCTACATTTTTGGCGCGAAGTTCCAGAAGTTAACATCGACTTTCATAACTTTTATTCAATTTTTATCGATTAATTTCATATCCTTGACTGTCAAAGCTTTATTTAATGCTGTTTGGCTGTATCAAAAATGGTAGATAAAGTGGTAAAAGCTACCAAAATTATCGCGCTGCTTGAAGAGGGTTGCAGCCAATGTTTCGTGGCTAGGAGGCTAAATGTTAGTCGCTCGACAGTCCAAAGGACCTGGCAGCGATATCAGGAGACTGGTTCCGTCGAGAGAAGGCCTGGTTCTGGAAGAAAACCATGTACCCAACCACGGGATGATCGTTTTCTTGTGAGTCGCGCATTGAGAAATCGCAAATCTTCGTATGTGGATCTTAAGAACAACCTCCAAGAAGTAAGAAATGTGCATATTAGTCTATGGACGGTCAGGAGGAGGCTTCTCGCTGCCAATATACGCAGTCACCGCCCGGCCCGCGGCCCCAAATTACTCCGTGAGCACAGAGTTCACAGGCTTAGGTTCGCTAGAAATTGTGAATCATGGACTCAAGACGATTGGAATAGGGTTTTGTTCTCTGATGAAGCCAGGATATCTCTGTTCGGTGAAGATCGACGTCGGCGAGTGCTAAGAAGACAAGGAGAACGCTTTGCAGAGGCATGTTTCGAAGAAATCACACCTTATGGTGGGGGCTCTGTTATGTTTTGGGCAGGAATAAATTCAATGGATCGTACAGAGTTAGTCTTCATTGAAAACGGCTCACTGACTGGGCATCGATACATAACGGAAGTTCTAATTTCTCATGCACAACCCGCATTGGCCGCTCTAGGTGAAGACTCGATTTTTATGGACGACAATGCTCGCGCCCACCGATCCCGCGATGTTAATGCGTATGTGCAAGAGGTCGGCATTCGTCGTTTGGATTGGCCAGCTCGAAATCCCGACCTCAATCCCATAGAGCATGTCTGGGACGTTCTGAAACGGCGTGTGAGATCAGTACACCCGGCTCCGCAGACCATCAGAGAGCTGAAGAATGTGATTACTGCGGAGTGGGAACGTATTCCGCAAGCAAGTATCCGGGATATACTCGCTAGCATGCCCAGACGAATTCAAGCTGTGATTTTAGCTAGAGGGGGTCACACTCGATACTAAACATTTATCTGCTTTTACTTTATTAAAGAAAAACAAACAAAAAAACTTTTTTATTTTTACTTCATGAGCATATGCACTACTAGCGAATATACACTACTAGCGAGGTTTAGCATTATTTCCCATAAATTGTATCTAAATTTTATGAAATACTGATGAAAACGATTATTTTCTTATTAATTTAGCAAATTGTGTGGATAAAACTACCTATAATTATCAAACAAAGAAATATTAACATTTGAAATGGTTCATTGCTTAGGTGCCCGTTTTTTTTGCAAATAAGTGTATATATGTTGAATAACTTTATAACATGACTGATGTAATGAAAACTGCTTGGCCAGTTTTCAAATCTAACTTATTTTAGGATCTCACATTTTCTTTAAATAACAGCAATTGTTATAGGTATCCAATAAAGCAATGAAATAGAGTTTAATACTTGTTCATAATGCTATTTTGTCCCTATAAATACATATTTGGATTTTGCATAGAACTTGGCACTCATTTAGATCTCCATCCTTTTTGCGGCGAAGCCCACATCCAAGCATAATTTTTGTATTGAACTTGGCTCTCCTTTTTTACATTTATGTTTTTGGTGGGATTATTATAAAATCAAATTTCTTTAGACGCGTTGGGCACTTTTGAGGTAATCAAAAACAATTGAACTCGCGACATCATTTTTATTTGGTAGGACCACACTGCCGAAGGTCTTCTGTCTAGTCAGTTTTTTTTTTTTTTTTTTAATATAATTAATGGTTTGTACTCTTTTAACATTAGTGTAATAAAAACACGTATAAAAAAGGGATGGTAAAAATATTTATTTTTTTATTGCGTCAGAAAAAAGAACTATTGAAATTCGAGCTTCTAAATCAGAATATATCCTTAATCTAATAAACTACTAACGCTTCGAATCGACACCGCAATTAATAAGAGCTATTCTGAAACTCAACAGGTTTGACTATTATTTAATTTTTACCAACTTCTTTTCAACTTGCGTGAAAGTATTAACTGCAATGTGAGGATCTTTGAAGCATGATCTAGTTTTCAAAGACACGTTGGATTAGGTTTATTGCTGAACAAATTACTACTAGCGCCACCCAATCACGAATTAAATACTAGAGCATCAATTAATTATCTATACAAATAAATTGACGTGTCCGTTTGTAATGTTAAAATACTGGCCTCTTTTTTATGCTCACACAGTTATTTGCACGACACCTATGCCTAAAAACCAGTTTAAAAATGTTTTGTCTGTCTGTTTGAGGTAATCTTCAAAACGGTTGGAACGATATTGATTTTATTTTACTACCAGGTAACTGTCTATATAAGGAGTAACTTAGGCTATATTTTATCCCGGTATTCACACGGCAACAGGAATTATACGGGTAGGCGACCGGAAACGGAAGCAAAGCGAGGGCGGGTTGCTAGTGTGTAATAATTCCGGTTGAGAGTCGGAGTCAGCGTTCACCCATAGTCCGGGTTAAGATGTTAAAACCATCTGCAGCTAACAGATATATACAAAAAAAAATTGGACGTCTATAAAGTCGGTTTATGGACGTTAATTTTACGTGATAGTGAGAAAAGACTAATAAAAATTGCATACTTTTATGTATTGAATTATTATCAGAGAATTACCTTTATTTTGTATAATACTAGGGAGTTCATTTAATTTTTTTTTTCGATAAATTAACATTTGTATGCACTCGTTCAAATATTTTTTTACTTAAACTAGCTTAAACTTAAACTAGAGATTTTTACTAAAAAGTTTCATACATAACAATAGAGATAACGGCATATATCGAGTAAAACCAAAACCTCGGCCACAGATATAAAAATAATTGCTAATTATGTAATGATAACATTACAACTTGTTTAAAATATGACATTTTTATCGATCCTTGATTTTTTTAAAGTTTCAAATTAATCCGACGTTTAGAATGGAGCTAAAATCACATTCAAAGATTCCATTACATAGAAATCGGTTATTAGAAGCCTCTTAAAAAATCCTGACAATAAAAATAATAAATACAAGAACAAAAGCATTACGAGGTAAATTACAATCAAACAAGTAATAAACTATTATGTTAACGAAAATGTTTATTATATAAATTTTTTCTGTAATGTTTTATTAGGCTGGTAACTTAACTATGCTTTATGTAGTTATATTTTTCGTCTGTTTATATAGTGAATTGTATGTCTCTCGGATTTTATATACCGGGCTATTTGGTTTAAGCGACATCTAGGGTGATATTGAGTTATATACATATTCGGAATCAGCAATTTTTCTCCATCGAATGATACCGAATTCATTAAAATCAGAGCACTTTTTATTCATACGCTGAACTCTTTTACACTTTCCATACGCTGAAAAACGAGAGCTCAAGACATTTATCTTTGTAACTAAAGGTACGTTTTATTTAGTATTAGCATCAAGAATTCGATGCTTTAATTGAATTTTAATTAAATTTACCCCATTCAAATAGCTCAAGAAGTTTTTTTGTTAAGATTTTTTTTCTAAAATTTAAACTTTAAATGGCTCTCCTGTAAAGTTACAAAAATGTCGCTTAAACCAAATAGCCTTTCACCCCTCGATATGTTTTTTCAGTCCCTATAGGTTTGTACTACCATTTGGCAGATGAAGGAAATTAGCACATTGTACCACTATCAATCGGCACAGGTTTTTTTTAACATCCTGCACTAAGCAACTATTCATTATATTGCAGGGGCTCTTACAAACATATTATTAACAGAAACAAATTACAGCCAGACTCGAAACAACAATTTGTGGATTACAGTAAGTATTGTTCTTCATGGGAATCAAACCAATACACTGGGCTTGTTAAATCTGTATCTTATCCACTGCATCATCAGTGCAGTCGTAGTTAATTCGAGTTTACCTTCTCATGAGTTTTTATAGTTAAATAAATAACATTGATTTATGATTCATGATGAGTGAATTATGGCTACAAATCCAGACAGCTATAGGAATATAATCTCGTTTTATTAAGTGTTATTACAAAATTTACTGTGGCTTGTAATTCATAATACAGTGGAGCCCCGGTAATCCGACAAATGCTTTGCATGGCAGTGTTGGAGTATCGAATTTGTCGGATTATAGAGTACCGCCTAAGAACCCCTTATAGTCCGGCTTTTTTTTACAAAGAGTACCTTGTAATCCGACAGGTACGTAATATACAATGAAATATTAAACTATGAACGCACATTAGACCGTGCCGCTATTACATGTAGCCAAATTCAAACTAAACAATCGGAATCAAATCAAAACCTCAATAGTAGTGTCACGTACAAGTTGTAACCAGTTTAATGATATTATGTATACTAGTGATGCAACGAATATTCGCATTCGCATTCGCGAATATTTGCATATTTTTTGCATATTCGCACTCGCATTCGCGAAATTATTGCGAATATTTTTGCGTATATAATTTTTTTAAGTAGGTAATAATAGTGGTTAATATAAGAAAATCCAATTCCATTAATTTCTTTTGTTTTTAATGCATAAAAAAAACTTAACCTCGTAATCACATTATCGGTCTTCACTTTATCAATTGGTATCATTTTTTATTTAACTTTAGGCAATGAAACTTAACAATCAAACTTATAACAATTTAAAAAACATAACTAAATACTAAATGGCCTAAATGCAATGTAATCAAACAAAAATAATCTTCTATGAATTTTTACCAAAGTTTAATGTTATAATTATCTTCTTGAACAAAACTAAAAATAATAATCTACAAATACTTCTACAATTAATATTTATTTAACTTTGGGCAATGAAGCCTAACAATCAAATTGTCATAAGAATTTAACAAACAAAACTAAATAGTAAAAGGCCTAAATGCAATGTAAACAAACAAAAATAATCTATGATTTTTTACTATAATTAAAATTAAATAAAAGCTTAATACGAGTTGCTGTCATCATAATCACAAAGTGTTTATAGTATATCTATATTATATAGTTTATAGTATTTATAGTATAAATATAATCATTTTACATAAGAGTTAATAGTTACAACTTTAAGCAAACAAGAATAAAATTGTCTTTTACTTTAATAAAGCTAAAAAATTTAATTGTTATTAGAACTTGTGACACAAAATTTTAATGCAATGAAACTAATAAAATTAAATTCTTCTATTAAACTTTTCTCAGTCTTTAGATATATTTTTAATATTTAAATTATCAAGATTGCGAGATAGGTACAAATGAGATCGTGATGGCAATGAAGTATATGAAGTTGCGGGATATGATAGGGTGTCGGTCGAAATGCTGAGGGCTGGCGACGGGGTAGTGGTGAGTCAGTTGCACCACCTCTTCGGCTTGTGTTGGAGAAAGGGTCGAGTACCAGAAGACTGGTGCAAGACTGTAATCGTGCCCTTATACAAGGGAAAAGGGTCGCAACAAGACTGCGCCAATTACCGCGGCATAAGCCTTCTCAGCATAGTCGGCAAACTGTATGCTAAGGAGTTATAAAGAGACGGATGAAAGAATCTGGGATGTGCAAGCAGGATTCAGAAAGGGAATGGGATGTACGGATCAGGTATTTTCCTTATGTTGCATAGCCGAAAAATTCTTGGCTAAAAACCAGAAGGTCTATTGCGCTTTCGTGTCTTTGGAAAAGGCCTATGATATAGTGGTTAGGAATGAATTGTGGTCAGCATTGTCTTTGCATGGGGTGAACGGCAACCTGATACGGGTACTGCAGTCTCTCTATGAGAACTGCAGTGCCTGTGTCAGAATAGAGGGAGCATACACTGAATGGTTTAGCATCCAAAAGGGTGTTAGACAAGGATGTGTAGCGTCACCATGGCTGTTCAACCTATTCATGGGCAACTGCTTGACTGATTTAAAAGAGAGTGAATATGGACTGAGAATGAATGGGTTACTTATCAAATGTCTTCACTACGCTGACGATCAAGTTCTACTTGCTTCGTCGGTGAATGAGTTGCAAGAGATGGTAACAGCAGTACATGACGCTTTTGAAAGAAAAGGAATGAAAATTAATGTAAAGAAGACGAAAGTTATTGTATTTGAAAGGGAAGAAGCTATGACGGACTGCAAGATACGTATAGAAGAGGAAATATTAGAACAAGTGCAAGAGTTTGTATATCTGGGATCTACATTTGCGAGAGATGGTAAATGTGAAAGTGATATTGAAAGAAGAGTGTGTAAGGGAAATATGGTGAATGGTGCTTTGCGCACCTTTATGGGCAGCCAAAGCCTGTCTAAGAAGGCTCGCTTAGCTGTGCATAGGGGAGTGCTTGTACCAACTCTAATGTATGGAAGTCAGAGCTGGGTATGGCAGAAGAAGCACGAAAGTAGAATAAATGCTGTGGAAATGAGAGTGCTGAGGAGCATGATTGACGTGAAATTAAGTGATAGAATTAAAAACATAGTGATTAGGGAACGTTGTGGAATGAATGTAGATGTAGTGACAAGGATTGAGAAAGGTATGTTAATTTGGTTCGGCCATGTAGAGAGAATGAATAAAAGGAGACTAACAATGAGAATTTAAAAAGCGAATGTGAACGGAAGTGTTGGAAGGGGAAGACCGAGGCGGACGTTCCACAATCAAATCGGGGACGTTCTTAAGAAAGGCCAGGTTAGGAGTACCCTGAACCGAAGAACATGTATGAGGAGATTAATGAATATGGACGAGGCGAAAGTGATATGTCAAGGTCGTAGCAAGTGGAAAGAAGTGGTCTCTGCCTACCCCTATGGGAAAGAGGCGTGATTATATGTATGTATGTATGTAAATTATCAAACAAAAATTATGATATTTATTATAATATATATTCTTCTACAATAGACCATTAAATAGTCTAACTCTAAACAAACAAAAAAATAGATTCTCAATCAAAAATACTTCTCTCCCTTAAAAAAATAACAGTTAATTATATATATTTTTCATATTAATAATTGAACCTCAGTAGGGGCATATTAAACTTTAAAAATAGTAGTTTTGATGCCTTGTTTGCTTCAAGTCTGTTTCCATGTGGCATATAAATAAGTCCAGCACCACTAAATATGCGCTCGTCGGGGACACTCGTTGGTGGTGTAACTAAATAATGCCGAACTACAGGAAGCAGGAGAACGTATCTTTCTTTGTTCACTTTCCACCAAGTTAAAGGGTCAACGTCATTTGCCACACGTTTATACTGAATATTCGCATTCGCATTCGCGAATATTGGCAGCAGATATTCGCATTGACATTCGCATTCGCGAATGTCCAAAATAAGACATTCGTTACATCACTAATGTATACTATATAAAAGATTAAGAAAAAAAATTACTGCCCGCTGAGTTTCTTTCCGGATCTTGTTGGTGGCCGCGTTCCGATCTGGTGGTAGATTATTGTATTGTATTCAAACGTGTAATTTGACAATATGTAAGTGCTCTTAAGGGGCCTATACAGAATAAATGATTTGATTTGAATGATGCATAACTTAATTAGCAAAAGTTGAGGAAAAAATATTCAATAATACCAGACATGTCAGATTACAAGGAGTGGTGGATTAAAAAGAGGCCAGATTACTGCGGGTCCACTGTATTGCAATAAACCTATAGCAACAAAATTGTACATAGGCATTTTTTATTTTTAGGTAAATAAGTACAAGACATTCTTTTTTGATGATGACACATTATCAAACACCACACAGGGCTTACACTTATAATCATCATCATAATCAACATCATCACAACTCGTTGTTAGACTAAAGCCTCCACCTCAATTGCACTCATTGTAAAACTCTATTCGCTTCATTTACAGTTAACCCTACTGGCCCTAAATTTACAAACTAAATTATTATTAAAATATGTGGCTTTGGGTGTTTTGCTACCGTCACATGGGTGTAAGGTAAAATTTTATTCACTGTTCATTAACTTTCTGTTACATAATAGTTCATAGAGTAACAAAACAGTCCAACTCAAATATTTTGACAAAGGCATAGAGTTTGCGGAGTTGTATGGGCCTGATAGGGTTAGGTCATATAGAGTTAATAGCTCTTTTATAAACATCTACACTGCAATCAGCAATACATTTTCAAGTCATTCAGTCTACACAAAGAGTCAATATCATCATTTTCTTCTCTTTTTATAAACAATATGGCTCTGTTCACTTATCCTTGGATACATATCTCCCATATGTAACACCATGTAATTTTTCTGGAAGTGTCAACAACATCTTAAGTATAGCTTTCTTATCTTCATCTGTTCGACAAGACCAAACTAAATGTAGATATTCATTAAGTAGACCTTGGGCTTGAGATGTAGGATGATACATAAGGAGAATCAAAAGAGCCTGAAACATGGACAAAATAGTTGAAAATATATGCAAAAAAGGATAAGATAATTGAATATTTATTTCCCTTATCTATATAAATAAATAAAATTAAAGTGTCTCTTTGTAATATCAAAATACTGGGCTTTTTTCATGCTCAGAGGGTTATTAACACAATACCTGTGCCTAAAATAGTCGTTTTTTATCAATTTTTTTTTGTATCTGTTTGTTTAAGGTAATCTACCAAACGACTGCATTGATTTTGATAATATTTTACTACTAGGTAGCCGTCAATATAAGGCATAACTTAGGCTATATTTTATCCCGGTATTCCCACGGGGAACGGTAACTATGCGAGTAAGGCGACTGAAACCAAAGCGAGGGCGGGTTGCTAGTTAATCATAAACATAGAACATAAAAAAATTGTAATAACATACTCTGACATAAAGAGCGGCTTCATTAATATCTTTCCAGTCGTGCACCCAGGGAGGACACTTCTTCAATAAATATAATAACTTATTCCAATTATGTGAGTAAATTGCTCTACAACAGGCAATCCTATATACAGTTTTAAACCTCGTGTCATTGTATGTCGTGTATTTACTATTATTTGTCTTACTCTGCTGAAGCTTTAGCAGATTACGCTTACAAAATGTCTCTAATGGATCAAATTCTAACGGTGTTTCCATCCATTCTATAACCTTTTTCTGAAAATAGAAAAAAAATAAAGGTTATGATTTTTATTGTGATGCAATTTAACACATTATTGTAAAGGAAATTATATATTAGTATATAGGTATATTGATTTGAAAATGCTGTCTGT
Source organism: Lymantria dispar (assembly GCA_032191425.1). Lineage (NCBI taxonomy): Eukaryota > Metazoa > Arthropoda > Insecta > Lepidoptera > Erebidae > Lymantria > Lymantria dispar. The sequence goes on from CM063447.1 coordinate 3,152,187, forward strand.
TAGTTACTTACCATTGTACTCATAGGTACAAAGTGACAATTCCTCAAAATTCGTTCTAGATTCATGGCTTATAAATTGTGCACAACCTTTTACGGAATTGCGGTAAAATATAAATTATACTAGTATCATCTATTTTTATCGTTGCAGAGGAGGTAGTTAAATACAGCAAAATATTTATTTAAAAACACATTCTAAGCAGTTCAAATTACAAAACAAAGTGCCGCGGTTTAGAATTATTTATTTTGAATCTGGTTAAGAATTTTTTTGATCGGGGGCCTTCATGCAGGCAAAGCAGAGTTAATTCATACAGCCAAGTTTTCCATACATATAATAATAGGGGTTTAAATATGAAATTGTCGATTTAACGTACTAGCCACTTTGAACTAAAATTAAATCTACATGGTATCGCATATCAAAGTGAAACTATTTTCAAACGAAATCGATAACATTCTAAATTTAAAAAAATATATGACATTTAATCGTTCGACGTTCAATTGTTTTTATAGTCAGCTTTGAAGTGAACATGGATACGGCAAAAATCAAAGTAATTTTCGAATACGAGTTCCGACGTGGGAATAACGCAGCAGAAACAGCTCGTAGTGTCAATGCTGTGTTTGGAGAGGATACTGCTAATGAACGCACCGTGCATTTTTAATTTAACAGCTTTCGTATGGGAAATTGGGACTTGACGACTGAACCATGAGAAAGACCAGCCACTAAGGTAAATAATGATGAATTGAATGTGACGATGGAAGTCGATCCGAGTCAAATTACCAAGGCATTAGCGGCATAGTTTGACGTTAGCATACCCACAATATTGACCCATTTACACTAAAGCGGTAAAAAAAAATTGAAAAATAGCTGCTTCATGATTTGACTGATCTGCAGAAGGCAGCGTGCTTTGAAGCTTGCCTTATCCTGTCAAACCGGTATAGAAATTAAGGGACTTTAGACCGAATTGTGACGTGTGATGAAAAATGGATTCATTAGGATAATCGCAAGCGAACAACGCAATGGCTGACCCCAGATCAAACGCCAAATCAATGCCCTAAAGCGAAGCTTACCTATAGAAAGGCGATGGTAACTGTTTGGTGTAATTCACTACAGCTTCCTCAGATCTGGTCAAGAAATAAACGTACATCTCTACTGAGCAGAACTCTGAATAATGATGCCGAAACTGGCAGTAAAACAGCCCCGACTTGTCAATCGATTATCCCCATTATTGCTCCATGATAACACAAGACCTCATACTGCTCGAGATACCTCGCCCCAACCCGCTACCATTTTTCTGCAATTTGGACATTTTATTGCACGGAAAAAAAATTCTGCCGAGGAAGCAATACAAAATACCTTCACACAATTTGTGGAGTTCAGAACCAGAAACAGAGTTCTATGGCAAAGGTTTAAATAATCTTCCAATTAGATGGCAGAAATGTATAGATAACGAAGGTAAATACTTTGAGTAAAGAAATCTGTTTTATGAACAAAAAATGATTTTAATATATCAGTACGAAACGGCTATTTCATAGGTACTTTAACTTCTAGGAAATAAGAAATAGTAGTCAAATTGGAGTTGCACCTTAGTATAACAGACTAAACAGACTTTTTCATATTCATAGCTTGTTTAAACTAGGTATCTTTTATTCAGGCAGTCACTTTTCACTTTTAGCAGAAAAGGAAAATACAGGTAAAAACCCACAAGCGAAGCGAGGGCGGATTGCTAGTTTAATATAAATTTCGTGTCATCGTTACTGCAGAAAATTTATATTTAATATAAATTTTCTGCAGAAACGATGACTTGTTGGACGTGAGATATCTTAGTCCACCCGTGACCATGAACGCTGTAAAGTGTTCGAAACGTCGGGTAATCAAAAATCAAATACAAACGCGATAAAATCCGTAAAGTAGTTTTATTTAAAATCTTCGATACATTACATGAATCTCTAAAACAATGAATATGAGCGCGCTAGAGATTTTAACATTACCGCCAAAACCTAACAGGGTAGATAAATACAATAAATAGTTGCCGATGAATAGTTGTCATGTGGGCAAAAATGACAACGAAATGTTGTCGTATATGTATTAATAATTTCTACCATTTAAAGTTACTAATTTTTTTAGCGGTTACAAACAAATTTATTTCGACTTCTTTAGCTTTAATGCAAGGTAAACTTTTGTTATTGTATACTTATTGTATATACGTAGATGAAAAGAAGGGAATAATATCGCGACTGTTACATTACAGTATAATTTATTGACAAATATGGGACTTTTACTATATTAGACAATTACTGTTACTAATGTTAGAAACCAAAGAAGAAACATTACCTTTTAAGTGTCATACATATATTAGTATAGCTAGGTACTAAAATCGTTTGGCAAAGTATTAAAATGAAGTACCTTTTCAATTCTTATTTTATTGACATTATCAAACAATTTCTTCAAGTGCACTTGTATTAGTTGAGGTCTTTTCGAGTTGCCAAGTATTTCCAACAAATCATCATTAGATATGAAATAAAATCTCGGGAATAGTTGCCGTTTAGTCTCTAAATATTTTTCCAAAGCTCGTAAAATACCATCTAAATTGTCCACCATTTCGTTTAGCTTATTATATACGTAGGGTGAAGGTTTGTACAAACACGCTTCTATAGCATTAGTGCCAGCATGCATACTGTTAAAATATAACATTTATCAGTTAGTCTAGGTTCTAGTTGTTTGCTTTTTGATTTCTGACGATTGCAAGAGTATTATACATTTGAGATAAAATTATTTCACCCATTTTATAGTGTTTATATCATTTTAAATTTTTGGACGTTGGACGTTTCGAACACTATTCAGCGTTCGTTGTCCCTGTAGGACTAAGGTTTTTTTCATCAAATAAGTCAATGACAATACATTAACTTTATCTACCCACTCATTCAGTATCAACAGAAAAAGAAAATGATTTTAGATAAAAAATACACTATTTTCAGATATTGTTAAATTTTAAATCTATGGTAATTATCCTATTATGACAATTTATAAATTTGAACGTAACAAATCTAATCACATAGCATCCGAGGAAAATGCGGCCACACTGAGATGACTTGCTCTTGTATTAATTAAACAACGAATCCTCGATGCCCGTATATTTAGAGGCATACGCAAACATACTACGATGCCGAATTATAGTCTTGGGTTAAAATCCAGAATTATGTCAGTAACATTAAGAGTTTATCATAACATCATCATCATCATAACATCATCATCATCATCATCTTGCTCTTATCCCAATTACTTGGGGTCGACGCAATATGTCATCTGTTTTGACATATTGCAAAAAGTTTCGGCAATGACTTTTATGACCGGCCGCCTGCCTGACGTCAACCCTCCTTGGGAATGTAATCGTTGACCCAAATGGTACCAGATGGAGTTGGTCCGGGTCAATCTAGGGCTCTTAATCGTCTTTTACGACACCCACGAGCAAAGCAAGGGTTGGTAGTATTCGAAGCCGCTACCACACAGCAACTTAACCTTTACCATCATAACATATGATGCCTGAATTCCTAATGAAAATTTGCTCGCCTTTTTGAAGTGAAACTTCTTTAGAATCGTTGTGATTTCAAACTCGATGAAACGAAAAAGCGAATCCATAGAGACTCAAACACGTAAATAGTAGGATTCAGCCGGCGAGAGAATGAGATAAAGGATGAAGGGTGAAGGATGGAAGAATAAAGGTAAAGGATAAAGGAGTTTCACTTCTGTTATGCGTACTTTGAACACACACTCTTTTCCTTCTATGTTATGCAAGCCAAATAATCTATACAGAATAATCTACATGTCAAAATATTGATGGATATAGTTAGGTACCCATTCTGTCTACTTTTTTGGTTTAAACTCACTTGGATGTTATATCTGTCCAGTCAGCAGACAATATATCAAAAATTTCGACTTCTTTTGGTAATTGTTTCCTAATATCTTCACCCGCGAATATAGTCTCAAGGTATAAATATCGACGTTGTACTTGTAAAGAAATCTACAATATAGTTTATTTATGAAATTATGGATAAACAAAAAAGATCTGTTAATATTGTAATGATATTTAAAATATTACTTCAATGCATTCTGCTACATATCCCAGTGACTTTTCCCAATAGTCTACTTGTTTTATAAACGGTTCCACGTATTTAGTAGATTTCATTGAAGATAGTTGGACTTGATGATCTTCCAGAAACTGTCATGAAAACAGAGTTATGTAATCATATACACATTATTACAATACAACAATTTGAGATTAATAAAATTTTTGCTTGTTATTCAAATAAATGTGTTGATTCGACTAAAATATCTAGAAAGCATTAAATATTTTCTGAATCTTAAGTTAAAATTATAAATGGGATAGTAAGTTGGTTTGCTACACTTTCATCTCCAAACAAATAAACAAATTTAAAAATCTCTTTCACCAACAGAAAGCTATATTATCAGTTTATATATTTTATCCCCGTACTCTCAAAGGAAATAAGCAAATGAAATCGCGGTAATTTACTGGTAACGCTATGATTTGCGCTTACACATAACACGTCCAAATTGCTATAGACCATCCCCTAAAACCTTCCCTCCAGTAATTAGTCTACTATTTCCACATTTTTAAATATTTAACACTATGACAGTTTAACTTTCTGGGCCTTTAACTCCAATTACTCTAACCTTTCCCTTGAAGCAACTAAGAAAAACAATATATTATTTTGATAGTGTCATTAGTGCATTTAAACGAATGCGCAAACAGTTCAGCGTAATATAATAGAGTTAAATATGATCAAAATTAAAAATGTTACAACTAAGTCTATTTTAAAGATTTAAAGGGCCTTATTCTACAAATATACCACAAATTTCATTCATCAGATTTGTGACGTACACTATTATACATATAGAGAAGGACCAATGGAGTTTGCTTCGTTGGCTTATAAATAAACGCATCAGACCTGAGTGACGTCATCTACGTTCTTTATCCGATACATTTCTCCCTTATGATGTTGCATCTCATATGTGGTGTTCTTCCATACTTCTGCAATAGCTTTTAGTCCATTCTCAATATTTAATTCCATGGTAGCAGCTTTTGATATCTCAGCAATGTCCTCAGCATAAGCTTGGAAATTCAGACGCATAATCAGTTCCAGTTTAAAATCTTCAGAGTTTTGATCAAATTCTCTGTTAAATGTAATTATTTATTTATGAATATTGGGAGCAACTATTAAACATTAAATTTATAGTATTCTAGTTTATGAAAGCATGGTAGTAATCGCTGAATTTAAATAAATACGACAAATTGTATCAATTAGTAAGAAAATATATCGTACACTCCCATAACCGTTTTTATTCTATCCCAGTGGCGTTCTCTCATGCAAGGATTCTTTAAGTCACCGATTAGAGGTAAAGTTCTTCTAAATGCGTCAACTTTAACACGGGTTGTATCTATTATATCCCAGCCTTTATCTTTTAGTTGCCGTGAAAGTCGATTAAAATTTCTGAAATAAAAGATAATATTAATCAATGACGATCTTCGAGTTTGAATGATACCGAAAAATACCAAATATTTTTATATCTTTAAACACAGTATTTTCACTTTGTTTCTAAACTCAGAATCTATGACTTACCTAAATAAAAACATAACATTTTCCTCCATTTGATCTGTCTCCATTTCCCAGAATGTTTGTGTTTTATACTTCTCCCAGGACTCTTCCCATTGATTCACCAGAGTCCACACTTCTTCGAGCTTTTCCAATTCCTTTTCCATTTTCTGAAGATCCAGATTCACTGGCGTTCTGTTTGACAAAATTCGGAAATTTATAACATCAACTGTTATTGCGAGCTGTGATATCCCGCCCGCTGAACCTAATGATTATAGTATTATACTCCTCTTGGAGGCCATGAACTTCGATGTTGACTGTGAAAATATATTAAGAAATATGAAGCTAACTAAGATTCCATTTTCAATGTTGTCATATTAGAAGCATTTATGAAAGATATTTAATTAATGGAGCCAAACTTAAGTATACAAGCTATTTTATGAGAAATTACTGCAAAATAAAACGATTGAAATATATTTCATTTAGTTACGTTAAATTAAATACAGCAAGCCCATCACGTATTTGCTGTTCTTGAGCTCGCAAAGCATTCAATTGCTCTCTAAAAGCTTTCAACTGCGATAGAGCATCTTTGCCGGAAATATCTGAACTAATTGGGGCTGTTTTGTAAAAATCGTCACAGAACTCTTTTGCTGTTTCTTTGAATATCTGTTAAACAATAATAAAGTGTAAATAAGATGGCCTGTGTACATTTTTATTGCCTTTTATGGTACGTAAAAATAGTTACAGTACTTTATTTATTATGGTAAGATTTTTTTTTTTCAACAATGCGCACTGGAGTGTATATTTTCCGTGTGGTGACGGAGTAAAATTAAGTTCACCGCTCCTTCTCTTGCGGTGAGTATCGTAAAGGACAACTAACACTTATGATATGCAGATAACATCACTGCAATAGAAAGAAAACTCAAAATAAAACACTACTTATATCATCATGTCTGACAAATGTTATATTAGGAGGTTAATTGCCCAGAAGTAAGATGCATATGAACTGTGATGAATATGATGAATGTTAAAGTTGAAATTTTGAATAAAAATATTCTCTATTTTATTTCTATTGTTAAATAGGTTTTAGAAAAAAACTAAACATTACAAAACCAATAGTAAATATGTTAATTATGTATACAAAATTAAAATATCTCTTATGATCATTACCTCTGCTTGCTCCAATAGTTCAGTTTTAAACTTATCCTTGTTTTGTTCAAGAGCTTTCTTGGCCTCTTCTAACAAATTTAGATAATCCGACCACAGAGTAGGTATATTTTCGTGACGCGTTACCATATCTGAACTTAGCTCCACTTCGAACTTACCTAAAAATATTTAATGTGTATATACGATCAACTGCGAATATAAACTCGGCGTTGATCAGTTATATTAGCAAGTACTAAGGTGAAATTCTATTTATCCAGAAGTGGAATAATCAGTTCCTAGACTATTGGGATTTAGTTTACCTATTATGACAGACAATACGTATGAAGAAAAGCATGCTATTTCAGTTGGCTAATTGGGTAGACTTCCATCTGATAATTAAGAATATAACCTTACCAAACCTTATTTTGCCCGTGGGTATCGTAGATGTAACTAAGAGAAATAAAATGCATATAACACTTATGCAAATAAAGCCCATATATCAACTGATCAATGTGGTATAGTAGGTCAATTTCCCTCTTATTGTGGAGAAGATTTGAGCCCAGCAATTGGACGTAAATGAGCTGAGACCAATTCACTAGCAGACTACACAATATAGATTTAGTAATTAAAGTTTCGACTCTTAGAAAGTTATAGGTTCTTCAATCTAACTTACCGAGTATTACCATTTTATCAGTTATTGGTGGGAAAGTCTTTTCTATATTATGAATTTCTCCCATCAGGCGTTCATATGTAGATATTGCAGTGGCAAGCTCTTTCAGGTCAGCTGGCATCTACAGGAATTGAAATATATACATAATGTTGAGCTATAAATCCCTATCTATCTATTCAGTCTCAATCTTAAAATATATGATAGATTTGAATGCGAAAATTGATAAAGAATTATTTCATACCAGTAATTCTTAATCTCTTTTATGAAAATAATTTACTTTGAATTTGAATTAGTAATGAGTCGATTCATACAACTATATCATATTCAAGAGAAGGAACCGTCGGCATAAAATTCTAAACTAACACGTCTGACGGGCATGATCTGTAGGTCAATAGGCGTGCCATAGTGGAGGAGGCTCAAAATCGCAAAAAACGAAACGATAAAAACAAGTGAGAGTTTTAACTTGTGATACATTTACTACTCTACTTTTGAACTAACCTTCATAGCTTCTTCACTGCTTTTCTCAACATAATTATAAACTACATCAATATCGTTCTCCGTTATGGTCCTTAATAATTCGCCTAATTTAGTTTGCCAAATAATGCAATGACCTATAATAGACTTCTTCAATTCAGATGAATCCAACATGATAAAATGAATCTAAAATTTCAATATGATTTCAAATTTACATTAGTATAATCGTGTATTTCCGTGTGGTGACGGAGTAAGAATACAATTCACTACCCCCCTATCTTACCCGTGGGTGATCGTAAGAGACGACTAAGGGATATAAAACGCATACAACATCTATGCGAGAGAAGGAAAACTCGAAATAAAACCCTATACCAACACGTCTGACCAGCGTGGTATAGTAGGTCAATTACCCTTCCATTATGGAGGAGGCCCGAGCCCAACAGTGGGACGTATATGGGCTGAGATGATGAGATGATAATGATAATCGTGTAATTAAATAGCAAAATTGACGAAGTAAATGGTGACAGAGGACGTCAATTCTAATCAAATTTTTTCATTGTTTCTTACTGCTCTTATCGTCGTTTAAATTAAGCTGTTAATCTTTAACTGCTGTTAAGGATTTTCAACAAGTTTTATGAGCAGCCACCTTATAGTAATTTTACATAATTAATAGTAAATTATTTTAATTGCAAGAACACGTGTAACAATAAATATACCTGATTAATAGTTTCCTGTATTTGTACCGTATTAGCCAAGTTGCTATAATTAACAATAAGGGCTTCAAATTCTGCGCCAGTATGGTTTTCTTGGTGATATTTATTTAAAAAATCATCTTTATCTATTTTCCATATATGAGAATATGGATCCCATAGTTTTAAATGCTCATTTATTAAGTTTATATTATACTGAATCTCTGAAATTAATTAAATTACGATTTAGAGTATGATAGAAAAGAACGTTTCACTAATAAATATATTTAGTGTACATTTCCGTTCATATTTAATTTCCGTGTGATGACGAAGCGAGAATACCATTCATCTTACGCGTGGGTGTCGTAAAAGACGACTAAGGGATATAATATGTAGTTATTTCTGATATTTACGAGATTTACACATTGTAAATAAAACTATATTACTGATTTTATCGCGTTTTTATTTGATTTTTGATTGCCCGACGTTTCGAACACTTTAACCAAAACAGTGAACGCTGTAAAGTGTCCGAAACGTCGGACAATCAAAAATTGGATATAATCTATACCAATAAATAAAATTGGAGTGTCTGTTTGTAATGTCAAAATAATAGGCTTTTTTCATGCTCACACGGTTATTTGCACGACACCTATGCCTAAAATAGCAATTAAAAAATTTTTGTCTGTCTGTCTGTCTGTTTGTTCCGGGTAATCTTCAAAACGGCTGGACCGATTTCAAAAATTCTTTCACCAATGGAAAGCTATAATATCAGGGCGTAAACTAGGCTATATTTTATCCCGGTATTCCCACGGGAACGGGAACTACGCGGGTAAAACGACTATAACCTATAACCTATAACCGAAGCGAAGCGAGGGCGGATTGCTAGTATCTATATAAAAAAAGGAAAACTCGATATAAAACTTTATACCAACCCACCTGAGTGCGTGTGGTAAGTATACCAAGTCAATTTTCTTCTTACAATAGAGTCTCGAGCCCAGCAGTAGGGCATATATGAGCTGAGATGATGATATTTGCTGCAAGTACTGTGGGACTCATAGTTACAATAAAAAACTTACTTTCATCATATTCTAGAACTAGCAACTTGCCCTCGCTTCGCTTCGGTTTTAGTCATTTTACCCGCGTAGTTCCCGTTCCCGTGGGAATACCGGGATAAAATATAGCCTAGTTTACGCCCTGATATTATAGCTTTCCATTGGTGAAAGAATTTTTTAAATCGGCCCCGCCGTTTTGAAGATTATCCGGCACAAACAAACAGACAAAATTTTTTTAATTTGTATTTTAGGCATAGGTGTCGTGCAAATAACCGTGTGAGCATGAAAAAAGCCTATTATTTTGACATTACAAACAGACACTCCAATTTTATTTATTGCTATAGATATAGATTAATTTTTAATTTTGTATCACACCTAACCTATCGATTACTTGAAATTAAAAGTTTATTGATTACCTCCGTCAATAAAAGCTTGTAATTGATTACAATCTTTATCAACTTGTAGAACCTCGTAAAACTTTTTTAGCCCACCTCCTGGTAATGAAAACTTCTCATATAAACGAGGTATTGTGCTCAAAATATGTACAATCTCTTCAAGAATCGTCGTAAACGTATCCATAACTTCGTATTTTGTTGGTTCATAATTAATATTTTTGCTCATAAGGTAGAGATTCATCTTGATTAGCGGTGCGGGAGCCATCGTACCTGATGGAAGGTAAAATTATTTAATTTTGAAATAATTAAATAAAGAATTTAGAAAAAATACGTTTTCGTATTGAATAATTAATTTTAAACATAAAACTCGATTGCAGTACAAAAGCCATATTGATACAATTTTTGGTTCACATTACCAATAACCTTAGATAGTAAACTTAGAATAATAGATAATAAACTTAGAAAAATAGATAATAAACTTAGAATCATACTCGTATACATCTTTTAGATTATTAGACCTGCGCAAACTCCAAAATAAGTCAAGCAGAGCAGTGAACATTCTGCGTCAGCTTGGATTAAGTTTCAGACCTGACCGATATTAATACTTCTAGCCAATATTGCAGTTAAATTACGCTAAAATAAGGTACATTTGTACACAGAAATTATAAGGAGTGTATGTGTACTTAATACTGTTTAAACCGTCACTTACCATCGCCATGAACACATTTATACATATTTTGCATAGTGGCTTTTATTGAAAGTCTTAACGCATCTTCTAAGAGTTCATCAAATCTTCTGACGTACTTAATCCAATGTTCTGCCATCTATTATCAAAAGAAATACAAAAGGACTAAAAATATATATATATATACTATTTCAACATCTCGGCTCATATAAGTTCTAATGTTGGGTTCGAGCCTTTTCAATAGGAGGGAAGTTGTCCTATTAAAGCACGCATAGCAGTGCTATAATAGGATAATAGGACGCACGCAGTCAGATATGTTAGCATAGAATTATTCTACAAAATATACTCAATTATTTATTTTCTAATAAGCACTGACATGGTTGAACTTATTTAATATAATAAGTTCAACCATGCTGAATACCGGGATAAAATATAGCCTAGTTTACGCCCTGATATTATAGCTTTCCATTGGTGAAAGAATTTTTGAAATCGGTCCAGCCGTTTTGAAGATTACCCGGAACAAACAGACATACAGACAAAAAATTTTTAATTTGAATTTTAAGCATAGGTGTCGTGCAAATAACCGTGTGAGCATGAAAAAAGCCTATTATTTTGATATTACAAACAGACACTCCAATTTTATTTATTGGTATAGGCATTCAGGAGTTAGGTTGTTTACTACGCCGGAGCATGTAGTGATAGTCTAATTCAGTTCATAAATTAGGTTACAATATAGTTTGAAAGTAACGCCTGCGAGGTAAGGAGTGAACGCGTGACGTGGTATGGGCATGCGATGAGGCGGCACGAAAGAAATGTTGTGAGGCAAATTTAAATTTGAATATTGAAGATTTTAGGCGTAAGGGAAGATTAAAGAAAAGAGATAGACAGCATGAAGAGTGACATCGTTAGATTTGGATTAATCGCAGAGACGACGTCTGATAGGTTTGTACGGAGGGAAAAAATATATTGCATCATCACGATGATGATGAAAGTAGTGTATATTTTGGAACGTTCTTATTTAATGATAAGCTTTAATGCACAGAGTGTTCATTAGTCTGTGCATAAAGCTTACGTCCGCGTCATTAAAAAAGTTCAAAAATATCTAACTGCTCATAGACAATTTAGAATGTAAGTATAATTTAAAGATATGACGTCCACCAACAATGATTAGGTACTGTCTTAAATTCAAATCGATCGATCTACAGGTAAATCATGGCAAAATAGATAGGTACAGATATGTATTATACGTCTTGCTTTTAATTTATACAGACTATGTAATCATTCGTTCTTAGCCACACTTAAACACTAATATAAAGGAATAAAAAATTAGGTCAAATACCAGAGTTATATGTGGCTCAAAGCCTTCATAAACGATGACAATATAAATTATTATTTCTTTATACATTTCCAATATGCGTTCAGCCGCATCTGTCTCCATAGCACGTATCTTACTCCGTAATACTTTTATATCAAATACGTTATAAATGTCGAATTCTATAAATGGAGTGTCGCATATGTTTTCTAATATTTTTACTAAGTTTACGTTGCAATTTTTGTATGTCGTTAAGAAATCTTGAAGCTGCAAATAATTCAAAATATTTTTTTATAATAGAAGCAGGTCTTGTATATTTATAAAATAAAAATAGTTAAGAGTTAAACACTGAAATGTTAAATTTGAAACGATTTATTACTAACTTCTCCAATTTGCACGACGCAATCGGCTATATAAGCGTCAGACATGGTTGAGGTCCACGTTAGTTTAGATATCCCTGGCTGTACTTTCTTTTCACACGCCTGAAACAGAACTACAATATTAGTTTATATTTATTCTATATATACAGACTGTTGCACGTTATGGGGCAACTGGTCAAACGGATGTTAGGCAATGACGATAGGAACCCATGAAAAAATTTTAGTACGGGATCCACCATACATTTTTTTATTTGATTACTAACAAGCTAATTTTTCGTGAGTAGCTTTATTTTGATGAGACGCCCAACAATATCTTTACGAAAACTCTCAAAATTGTGGTAGGTTACGGAGGTAGGAGGGATAGAATATGTCTATTTGGTGATTCTCAAAAATTTATTACTAACGGGGCTGATTTTTGGAAAATCTCAAGATAATTATCTAAATTTACTAAAAAAATATTTGTCCTATAAAATGTATTATTAGATCACAGAGTCTCCTGCTTCCAACATGTATCGATAACGAGGTCATCAAAAATGATTGCTAACAAGCTGATTTTTCTTTTCTTACTTATTTAATATTTATATAAATTAACAGTCATATTGTCCTACAAATTGCATGGTAAGTTTTCCTGGTTCTACGCTCAGAAATTGTTAATACCACAATACTATTCAACACAATACTATATAATATATTTTTCTCAATACTAACTGTAGGACAAAGATATTACATAATAGGTTAGTGTGTTCTCTACCCGAATGAAACAATGTCCTATAAGAAAACACGTAGGTTTCACTAGTCCGACAAGAATTGTTATTTTTTCGATTTCCGTGTACGGTGGATCCCGGCCTATTTGAAGTAACAATATCGATTCTTTAATGAATTAGAGACATTTGTCAATTTCGTCATCGCTTTTTCGTGTAAATCTGATTGAAATGTATAAATACTTAATCTGCGGCATATTCGTACTTTGTTAAAAGTTTATTACAAAATGAATAAATCAATGATTACGTTCGCGTAAGCAAGACAAACTTTGCCTTAAAATCAGTTGATAAGTCAATGACCAAGAGTCGTGGCGACAGTCATTGAAAGAAATATCGACTCATAGGTATTATACTAAGAAAAAGGAAACGAATGAAATAATTACCTATATCTTGTAGACAGAATAAAACAACAAAATGTAAACTGTAACTTTTTATCGAAAGTGAGATTGGTCTCTATTTACATATTTTAGGCTTATAAAGCGGACGAAAGAGCGTTAAAGGAGCCGCCGACAGTGTCGGTTACTTAGTGCCTACGATAGTAAATAGGTTTTAAAATAGAATTATTTGTTTTTATTTTAGTGTAACTTGTATGTCCGGTCTAGTGACACGTATTAATGATTATTATCTCCTTACGACTTATCTCGCGTATTAAAGATTAGTGATTTAAAGTGATTCAAATATGGCTTTTTCCCAGTTCGGGGTGTTGGGTCGATGTGCGGTATCAAAAACGTACAAAATTTTAGCAAATGTTATTATCGAAATGTTAATACCATATACCTATCTATTATCTGGATTACTGTGGTTATCAATATTGAATACTTACCTCTACGGCAACTTTCACGAAACGGTTAGTCCATCTTTTTTTAAAAGTAGGTAGATATCTAATGCAATAGTACCTACTTACTTTATTAACCTACAAGTTTATCTATACCAATAAGATTGGAGTGTCTGTTTGTAATGTCAAAATAATAGGCTTTTTTCATGCTCACACGGTTATTTGTACGACACCTATGGCTAAAATAGCAATTAAAAAAATTTTGTCTGTCTGTCTGTCTGTTTGTTCCGGGTAATCTTCAAAACGGCTGGACCGATTTCAAAAATTCTTTCACTAATGGAAAGCTATAATATCAGGGAGTAACCTAGCCTATATTTTATCCCGATATTCCCATGGGAACGGGAACTACGCGGGTAAAACAACTATAACCTATAACCGAAGCGAAGCGAGGGCGAGTTGCTAGTTTTAAACTAAACCTACACCACCAACATCCATATGTACATGCCACCGACCTGATTTAGACGCCTATGTAACATCAACACGTCACATTTAAGGCACAGACTCTTAGACACACCTGTTTAAAATCACTGTAACTATAATGTTTTGCTGTTTTTGTGTAATATATATTCTATTTACGATCTATGACTATTAAGCTACAACATATTCGAACAAATGCTCCATAAACTGATACACCTGTATATTAGAGATATTAAAATGGATTAAATGGTATATGTTGCATCGTTATTTCAGCTTATATACTGTTAACTTAATATGTTGTTATACTGTAAATGAAAAATTAGTCTGTGACATATTTAGACTGTGGCTCTGGTAAAATAGGATGATGCAATAATATATAAAAAAGATGGCGTTTAGGCTTAGAGACAATGTTTGTGTTTTACATTAATAAATTAGTTTAAATAATAATATACAGTTTCTCTTCCTTCCACGGACCCCTCATCAGGTTATGGGCCCAGGGGCAGTTAAGTAAAGCCCAGGCGCAGTTAAGTAAAACTCAGGGGCAGTTAAGTAAAACCCAGGTATCGATAAATAAAAACCTTGAGGGACGCGAATTTGTTAAAAACCAGAACAGTGATAATAATTAAAACCAGTGTCGCGAAAATCTCAAAGAGAAAATAAAAACAAGAATCAGTGGAAGAGAAATAAGAACAGTCGCCATAAATATACTATACCAGAAGAATAACATACATAAAGAACAGGTCAGTACGTGTTTATATTATTAGAAAAGAAAGTAATAAGTCAATTTAGTAAGCCGAGATTATACGAAATATAAATAAAAATGGATAGAAAGTATGATGAAGATATTCAAATAGAGAAATTAAGAGATAGTAAGAGTTTTCTATTATGGAAATTTGAATTTAATATATACATAAAGGCATCAAGGTTAAGTGAGGCTTTATCAACAAATATTAATGAAGAAACTGAAGAAAGAAAGACAAATGAGGAGTATAGTACAAAAGATGCTAAGGTACAGAAATTAATTATAAATTCTATAGATAAAAAGTTAAAAGGCCATATCTTATCATGCAAAAATGCGTTAGAAATGTACACAAAGTTATGTGATATATTTGAAGGCACAGAACAGAGGAATAAATCATCTTTATTGCAAGATTTTTTCAATTTTAAATTAGATAACAGATCTATTACACAATTAATAACAGACATAGAGAACCTTCAATTTAGATTGAACCAGATTGGTGAAAACATTAATGAAGAAATGGTAATGTCAAAAATACTAACATGTTTACCTAATAATTTGAGATATTTTATAACAGCGTGGGAATCAACACCCGAAGATAAGAAAACATTACTAAACTTAACTAATAGATTATTAAATGAGGAAAATAGAATGGAGAAACAAAAATCAAATAAAGTAGAAAACCAGTTAGCGTTTCAAGCTATTAAGAATGAAAGAAGTTCTAAAATAAAATGCTTTAAATGTCATAAAGTTGGACATGTAAAGAAAGACTGTTTATCGCTCTAAAATAGTATATATATATATATATATATATATATATATATATATATATATATATATATATATATATATATATATATATATATATATATATATATATATATATATATATATATTTATTTGTGTTTGTCTACGTATTCCAATGTTAAAATCGATCACATATAGTTACAATGTTATCAAAATTTTAATTGCGATTAAATCACACACGTTTCTCCACATAACTGACAATGGCAGAATTGTCGACAACGGCAACACTTGCCACTGACAAAAATAGAATAGAATAGAAAGACTGTAAAATGTGCTCAATATGTAAAAAATATAATCATGAAGAAAACAATTGCAAGTATAAAGGAAATCAATGTACAATATGTAAGAAAAATAATCATAATGAAGAAAATTGTTACTTTAAAAATAAAACTCAGTACGAGAAGAAAACTGATAAGACATTTTTAACAAAATTAATAAATGAAAATATAAAAGGTACAGAATTTATTGTGGATTCTGGTTGCAGAGCACATATGACAAATGATATAAATAATTTAAGAAATTTTGAAAATAAAGAGTCGTCAGTATTGACAGCGAATGAATCTAAAATGAAAGTACAAGGCAGAGGTACTATAAATGGAAAAGAATGTATTTTGAAAAATACTTTATTTGTACCAGATATTTCACAAAACTTATTATCGGTGAACCAAGTAACAAATAATGAAGGAACAGTAATTTTTACTAAGAATAAAGTTGAAATATATAAAAACGAACAATTAGTATTAACAGGAAAGAAAGAAAATGGTTTATATAAAATAAATTTAAATATTGATAAAGAACAATATATAGAAGAAAAATCATTACTAATGAAGGAAAATGGAACTGCTATTGAATGGCATAAAAGATTGGGACATCCTGGAAATAAAACACTAGAAATATTACCAAATGTAGTTGAAGGGATAAAAATACAAGGAGTAAAACAATTAGAGAAATGTGAAATTTGTACACAAGCAAAACAGACAAGATTACCTTTTAATACAATAAGAACCAGAGCGAAAAGACCATTAGAATTAATACACACAGCTATCTGTGGTCCATTTGAAGAGGAAACCTATGATGGTTGTACATATGTTTTAACAGTTATGGATGATTACACTCATTTTACAAAAATATACTTATTAAAGTTTAAATATGAAGCAAAGGATAAAATTATAAATTATATAGAAGAAACAGAAAAAGAAAGAAATGAAAAAGTATTCACTATACGTTGTGATAATGGAGGTGAATATACTAGCAAAGATTTCAGACAATGGTGCATTAAAAAAGGAATAAAATTAGATTTAACAATACCATATACACCTCAATTAAATGGTAAATCAGAAAGTTTAAACCGAACATTATTAGAGAAAACGAGAGCATTATTATTTGATTCAGAATTTGGAAAACAAATGTAGGGTGAAGCCATGTATTGTGCTACTTATATTATTAATAGACTACCTAGTGAATCATTGAAAAATAAAACCCTATATGAAATGTAGTATGGTAAAAGACCCAACATAGCAAATATGCAAAAGTTTGGTGCTATATTATATGCAAAGCAATTACACACAAATATAAGAAAACTAGACCCGAGAAGTAAGAAATTAATAATGGTTGGATATACCAGTAATGGATATAGACTATGGAATGAACAAGAAGGAAAATTAGAAATAGCAAGAGATATTGTTGTAATTGAAAATAGTAAAAAGGTAAATAATATTTTATTAAAAAAGCAAGTACAAAGAGTTATAGTAGACAGTGATGAAGAAATAAGTGATGAAAGCTATAATAATACACAAGAAATAGATATACCAAATTATGAGATAGAAGAATGTATTCCAATTAGTACAGAAGAAGATTTTAATACAAATATTGAAATAGAAAGTGAAATTGAAAGTAATAAAAATATAGAAAATAAAAATGAAGAAGAAACTGAAAATACTAATACAAGAAGACAAAAGAGGAAACCAACTTACCTGCAAGATTATGTATTACTTACCTATAACGAAGTAATGAAATCTCCTGAAAGAGAAAATTGGGAGAAGGCAATAAAATCAGAGAAAGAATCATTAGAGAATAATAACACATGGGAAATTGTGGATTTAGAGAAGACAAAGGAACATAAAATATTAACAAATAAATGGGTATTCTGTATAAAAGAAGACGGAACATACAAAGCGAGACTAGTTGCAAGAGGTTTTGAACAAAAGGATATAGATTTTCAAGATATATATAGTCCAGTAGTAAGTCAGTCAGCATTAAAATCAATAATAGCAATATCTGCTTCAAAAGACTATGATATGATAACATTTGATGTAAAAACAGCATTTTTATATGGAGAATTAACAGAAGACATTTTTATGCAAATACCAGAAGGATATGAAAAACAGCCTAATAAAGTGTGTCATTTAAAGAAAGCATTATATGGTTTAAAACAAGCTCCTATTACATGGAATAAGAAATTTACAGAAACAATGATAAAACATGGATTAAAACCAACAAGAACCGATCAATGTGTATTCTCAACAGAAGATAA
This sequence comes from Lymantria dispar, assembly GCA_032191425.1. Lineage (NCBI taxonomy): Eukaryota > Metazoa > Arthropoda > Insecta > Lepidoptera > Erebidae > Lymantria > Lymantria dispar. Next base: position 3,170,688 of record CM063447.1, read on the forward strand.
AACAATAATAATAGCAATTTATGTGGACGGTGGATTAGCTATAACAAAAGATAAAGAAAAATTATTTAAAGTACTTAATCATATAGAGAAGGAATTTAAGATAAAAGTGTATGAGAAACCTAAAAATTACATTGGATTTGAAGTAAAAAGAAATAAAAAAGGAATTTTGTTACATCAGCAAAACTATATAGAAAAACTACTAAGAAAATTTAATATGTTTGATTCTAAACCAGTAAGTACACCATGCAATACCGATAAGAAGGAAAGTGAGACTATAAACAATAATATATCAGACTTTCCATATAGAGGATTAGTTGGAGGATTATTATACTTATCAACAAGATCAAGACCAGACATAAGTCAAGCTGTAAATGAAGCTTGTAAAAAGTTAGAAAATCCATCTAAAGAAGACATAATATCAGTTAAGAAAATATTGAAATATTTGAATGGGACAAGATCTAAAGGTATAATGTATAAAAGAGGAGAAAATATAAGAAATCTACATGCATATTGTGATTCAGATTATGCAAATTGTACCAAGACCAGGCGTAGTACAACAGGTTATGTAATAATGTTTACGGGAGGACCTATATCGTGGTGCTCTAAAAGACAGCCTATAGTGAGTTTATCATCAACTGAAGCTGAATATATAGCAGCGGCAGATTGTGTTAAAGAGTGTTTGTATTTAAGATATTTTATAAGTGAATTAATAAGTGAAAATGTTAAAATTAGTTTGAATATTGATAACCAGAGTGCTATACAGTTAATAAAATCAGGTTCTTTTAGTAAAAGATCTAAACATATAGATGTGAGATTCTATTTCATACATGAGAACTATAAGACTAACTAGATATAAAATATTGTCCTACAGATTTACAGATAGCTGATATGTTTACAAAACCATTGTATAAAAATAAGTTTAAATTTCATTGTGAGAAAGTTATAACATAAAAATAGAATATTGTAAAATGTGATTGAAATAAGAGATCAGATAAGAATTATAAGAAATAGTTTTGTATAACATAAAAAGAAAAGGTTAAAATGTATAAGTAAAATAAAACTACAGAAATTGTAAAATAAGTTTAATATTTTGAAAATTTGTTATACGTATAAAAATTTAAAAAATAGGAGGTGTTAACTTAATATGTTGTTATACTGTAAATGAAAAATTAGTCTGTGACATATTTAGACTGTGGCTCTGGTAAAATAGGATGATGCAATAATATATAAAAAAGATGGTGTTTAGGCTTAGAAACAATGTTTGTGTTTTACATTAATAAATTAGTTTAAATAATAATATACAGTTTCTCTTCCTTCCACGGATCCCTCATCATGTACTTATAAGTGTAGTCGAAAATTAAAAAATGGAAAATGAAAGGAAAGAGGAAAGAACCTGGTTAGATAATATTGTTGCACACATAGTTGAGAGATTGTTAAGAGCGTTATCGGTAATAAGCGGCCGTAAACCCAAAAATGTGGTTTTTTGAGGACTGGTTACTTGTTCATCATAATAGCTTACTAAAAATTTATATAACCACTACATTAAACACATCTTTATATTGTGCTTGTACAGAATTATAACTCAATATTGTAACTATTTTATTAAAAGGCAAGGGTATTTTGAACTTAAGTTAATGAGATTTAACGAAAACGCTGAGTTTTGAAGTTCAGGTACGAATAAACGATAAGTCGTGGCAGCTCGAAAAAATTGTAGATGTTAGGAAAATTACTGTTCTTGGGTATGTATAAAATGAAATTCAAGATTTCTTCCTTTTAAAACTAAAAAAAATTATATTTCCTTAAGATTAATTTGACGAAAATGGCTCCTGTAAAACATTTAATTTTGTGAATAATACTAACCTTGGAATATTTAAAAAAATATCCACTATTTGTTCGACTATTGTAGAAGCAGTAAAAAAAAAACCAAATTGAAATACGAATAGTCACCCTCGTAATTAAATTTTAAATATTACTATAAATTGAACGGCATAATTGTTCATAAGCCAGTTGCGCCTCGGCGCTCAACGGAGCAGGGTCACGTCGCTCGAGCTCTCCGCTCACAGCGTAAAAGACGACAATACGAACTTGAGCGTATACTGCGACTGATCGGTTTTGATTCGTAAGTATTTATTACTACCTAATTCTTTTAATTACTTTCATGATCTCTATAAAGAATAATATAGAATCTTTTTACGTTTTAGGTGATGGGTCGAAAAAGCAGATTGTATCTTGGGAACAAAATCGGTAACAAGGCAAGGAAAAAGAGAACACACGACAAAACTGTAAGGTACTTATAGTTTCAAAAGAGTAAACGAAAAGAGAAGTGAGCCGTCACTCAGGACGCCTGGCAGATGTGAAACATCAAAATTATTTTGAAGTCGTTACCGCAAAGCGTGGCGTTAACTCCGCTTTTAATGCCACGCGACGATCAGGTTCACCCCGCCTATAGATATTTCACATCAAAAATCCGAACGGAACATTTATGCAGCCTCATCTTCTGAAGATTATCAGCTAACTCAAATTTAATGTTTAATAATTACTAACCATACACAATATAATTTTTTATAGAGAATCATTTTCTTCTTGTACTAGCAATAAATATGTAGCAAAATGTGGATCAAAATTTAATAACTAATTTCTATAGTGGGTAGATTTAAATCTCTGACTGGACTTGTTAGACATCCATGGCCATGGCGACTAGGGCCATACTCGACTACTGCACGGCAGCCACGGAGGCAGCGTGCCTCTTGGCCGGAACTCTCCGGTGGGACCTGCAGGCGGAGGTACTCGCCGAGCTTTACCTGCGAGTATCAGAAACGCGAGCCACATATAGCCTCAATCAAGGTGATTGCCGCCTGGCGGGTCGACGCCCGCCGAGACGCCATTGCTCGTTGGGCAATCGGACTGGAGAAGCCTCAATACGGTATCAGGACTGCCGAGTCCTTTCAGCTGGTGCTGATGGGGTGGTTGGGTCGGCAGCACGGGGTACATTCCTTCCAACTGGTGCAGGTATTGATGGGTCACGATAGCCAAGTACCTGCGCAAGCTCGTTAGGAGGGAGAGCACACCACCATCCTGCTACCACTGCGATTGCGACGTGAGCACGGCGCAGCACAGGCTCGAGGTGTGTGCCTCGTGGGCAGAGCAGCGCCGTGAACTCGTTGCAATCACCGGTGCCGACCGGATCCAGCCGACCATCACTAGGAAGATGCTCAGCAGCGTCAGGAACGCGGTCACCGCCTTCTGTGAGGCTGTCATCTCACGAAAGGAGACGCCGGCTCGTGTGTGATCAATCTTTGGTCACACGTTCCGCCACCGACGACTCGGGCGGCGCAGATACGAGTATCCGCGCCTCACGCCGACCTAGGCGAGTCCGCGGGTGACCGGACCGGGGACTTTAGTGTGTCACCCGCAGAGAGCCTGACCGTGTGACGGCGACCGACGTCCCGGGATAGGGACGTCGATTGGGGTTTTGTAATTTTTTTTAAATTATTACACAATAATGTGATAATTTAAAAAAAATAAGTTGTCGAGTCTCGAACCCGAGACCTGAGTTCCCGCCGGCGAGCACGTTACCACGAGATTACCGCTTGTTAGAGATTCGACTTTGAATTTTTCTAGTACATAAATTAAGGGTCAAAGTTGGATGGGTATCCAACTTTGACCCTTAAAATCTTTTTAACGAGGGCCCAGTTGACCCTAATATTTGGTAGTTGTGATACCCTCGTGCCCCCTCTACCACCCCACCAAAAATCATTGTTCGGTACCAAACATTTTTATATTAGTTTAATAATTAAATCCATGTAGGGTAGTTCTGTTTTTTGTGGTTCGCGGTTGGCTCGGAGCCGGCCGCCACTTTCACTTTGACTTTCACTTTGGTGCGCGGATGGCACGGGGCCGGCGCGTCGGCCGGCCCCGGGGTCGTTTTGTTTCCGCCCTTTTTGGGACTAAAGCTGGACTTTTGGTTCGCGGATGGCACGGGGCCGTCGCGTCGGCCGGCCCCGGGGTCGTTTTGTTTCCGCCCTTTTGGTTACTGCACTTTCACTTTCGCTTTGTTCGCGGATCGACTTGCGTTGGAAGTAACGGTCGCGTACGCACATATTTTGTAATTGCTATGTCTTTTGTGGACTAAAGCCGTGAAATCGTGGTATTTGTAATATTGCGCGCCACCCTTTGTTTTGTGTACCGCTTATGTACGCGAGTTAATTAGAATTAAGTATATATTTGTGAACATTAAATTGTGTGTACGAGTAGCAAGCCTGGGTCCTTGAAGTGTACGAGGCCGTTGTCATCACCGCGCTTTTGGATACAAAGCTAAGTAACCCCTCAGTTAGTTTCTATTTGTCTGGCCAGACCGAACGCTGAGTTAGGTTACGTTATAGCTACCTCCGCGGTATCTACTCGTAAGTGTTAAAATCTGTTCTTGTACTATCATTTAGGAGAACTTAAAATAGCCTTGCGTAATCGCAAGCCAATGTTATTACCCATTTGGTATCCCTCACTGGCCTGGTGTTCCCTTCCACTGCGCATCCTAGGTCAGTAGGGAACGGTAATGAACATACTTTCTGGTAGCAGAGCGTGGTTCTAGTGAATCTAGTAATTTTGTTTGGTATTGATATCTACAAGTGCCCGTGTTGAAAAATAAATCGATATATAATTACTTGAATTTTACGTATTACGGCCCAGTTTAATAAATAGTCTGGTGTATAAAGATACACATTAAATATTTGTGTGATTGATCATTTGTGTACTTATTGTTATTAGTTATTAAAAATATCATATAAATAAGTTCACTGCAACATTTGAAATTTTGAATATCATTGTTTACTTAATGTGCCACAGAGTAATAAAATAATTTGCGTAGTACATTGTGCCACAGAGTAGTGCAGTCTCGTGATTGAATGAACGAATGAATTGAACTGTATAGACAATTAGTTTAATATTATTTTGCGTTTTGTTTATGGTACTTATACAGACAAATATTAACGTTTCCCTTTGCGCAATAATTTAATTGTTGTTCAATTTTGTAATTTGTATTTTTTGATTGTTGTTTCAATTGGTTGATTTATTTAGTTGATTATATATATATATTTTTTTGTTGGAATTTAATTATTTTATTCGATTATTATGGCTGCTTTTGCTAGCGCTAAGGACTCGGCAGGTAAGCTGCGCTCTGAGTTGAGATGGTTCTCGACTGCAACCGCCTTGGTTGATAGGTCTGATCGAAATGAGTCTCTCCTGGATAGGTACAGCAAATTGGATACGCGCTTACAATTTGTTGATGATGTGTACCGTAACTTCAACACAAAAATTTTAGATATTTCTGATGAAGATTACCCACAAACGTATCGTGACTTGGTACACGCGGATTATGACCAGATCATGGATTATGCAGATCGAATCTCACAGCGTGCTAGGGAAATTTCCGCGTCGAAAAGGGGTGAGTCTCCCGCGTCTAGGGATGTGAAACCTTCTACGTCGGGCTTATTGAGTAAACTGCCCACTTTGGACCTGCCGCGTTTTGATGGTCGTTTGGACCAATGGCTAGGTTTCATAAACTTGTTTGAGAGCTTAGTCCACGCGCGTTCTGACTTAGGTTCCGCTCAAAAATTGGCCTACCTGTTCTCCGTGTTGGAAGGTGAGGCGAGAGGTTTAGTTCAGCACCTGGAGATCAATGATGGAAACTACCTAGTGGCACGTAACCTTCTCATAAAGCGTTACCAAAATAAGCGTTGCCTGGCAGATACACACATTGGTCAGCTCTTGGGTCTGCCAGTGGTATCTAGGGTCTCGGCTTTAAGGTCCGACTTATTGAACCCATTGATGATTGCGATCAACGCACTGGAAAGGTTAGACCTTCCGGTGAGCACTTGGTCATATATGCTGGTGCATATTGTTTTGAAAAAGCTTCCTGCGGAACTTAGGGCTCGTTTCGAGCAAAAATATGGAGGTGATGATGCAACTCACTTGCCTGCTTTTGATGACCTTAAGAAGTTTTTGGAAGACGAGTGTAGGATGGTAGACATGACGGTCGTTGACAGGTCATTTGGTCAACAGTTGCCGCGGTCATCGGCTCCGACCCGCAATCACGCCTTTAGAAGGCCAGAGGTTCGTCACCCACCACGTTTTGCTGCTGTACAGTCGCGACCTGAGTGCACCTATTGCAAGTCCCCGAGTCATAAAGTTGCCAGTTGCTCAGATTTTACTGCGCTGCACGTGGCCTCGCGTAGGCGTTTGGCTAAGGCTCGAGGTTGGTGCTTTTCTTGCTTGGGAAACCATTTCCAGCGCGATTGCCCTAATCCTCGCCCATGTACATACTGCGGAGGCCAGCATTTGAAACTTCTTTGTGCGAATAATAATGGGATTGGTCGTGAACATGAACGTCAAGGCTCACCTACGGGTAGTTATGAGCGAAGGCACCGGTATGAAAACCGCAGTTCGAGACCTAGTCGCTCACCCCCGCGCGTCGTAGATTCTGCCGCAGCGAGGCGCCCACAAGGTCAATGCTCGCCGTCATCGGAAGCCCGTGGCAAGAGTGATAACCACGATTCGCGCCCGTATCGTCACGGGCGGGTACCTACCTTTGATGACGCTTCCCGTGAACATGAGAATCACCCGCTGCCTAGACGACATTAGGAACACGGCGCCTCCCCCCGTCATGCACCACCCCCGTTTGAAACCGTACTCCTACCCACTGCTTCTGTAAGGGTCTGGGGACGGACAGGTGCCTCTGTTGTGGTCCGGGCAATTCTGGACACAGGCTCTCAGGGGTGTATAGCGTCTTCTTGGTTGGTGGGGCAGGTACGCCTAAGTATGCGTGATTTTCCTCATGTCACTAGAGGTGTTGGCAACGCAGTTGTGGCCAATGTTGAAGGCCAAGTATTATGTGCGTTCTCTCCTATAAACTCGTCAAGCCCATTGTTTGAGTGTTCAGCCATTGTTATGAACAATATTTTGGGCACCCATCCGGAGAAGCAGTTGTCTCCGTATGCTATTGGTTTAGCGTCGGGTTTGAACTTGGCAGACCCCAAATTTGGTATACCTGGATCGGTCGATTTGTTGCTAGGCGCCGATGTTCTGGGAAACATATTCTTGGGTAGCATTCAGGTCATGCAACCAGGAGGCATGGTAGCCATCCCGACCATATTTGGCTCTGCACTGATGGGACCGGTCCTCACGGATACCCGTCTTGACATTGGCTTGATGGTAGGCTCTGCTCTCTCTGATGCGGTTCAGAGGTTTTGGGAAGTGGAAGAACCACCACAGGCTCCGCGCACTGATCCGGAGCATGAGGAGTGCGAATTGTTTTACCAAAACAATACGAGTCGCCTACGTACTGGTCAGATTATGACTCGATTGCCGTTTCTCGCCGTACGGCCACCACTTGGCATCTCGCGGCCTGCTGCTGAGAAACGACTATTGGCTATGGAGCGCCGAATGGCTCGAGATGCTCTCCTAAAGGAGAAATACATTGATTTTATGCGTGAATATGAGGAGTTGGGACACATGTCTGTGTCGAAATTAGATTGGCAAACAGTGGATCACTTCTTTCTACCGCATCATGCTGTAATTAAGGCATCAAATGGCAAATTGCGTACAGTATTCGATGGTTCTGCGCAAACTTCAACGCGTGTATCGTTGAACAATTGTTTGTATGCTGGTCCTAAATTGATCAAGGATCTCTGTGACGTCATCACTCGGTTTCGTCGACATCAGGTTGTATTTGTGGCTGACATAAGGATGATGTTCAGACAGACGATTATTCACCCGGATGACCGTCGGTATCAGTTGATTCTATGGCGTGAAAGCCCCCAGGATCCCATGGTTGTTTATGAGCTCAATACAAACACGTACGGGTTAAAGTCAAGCCCCTATTTGGCTATACGGTCTCTGTGGGAGCTCGCGGACCTGGAGCGCTTAAAGTTTCCTCGCGCAGCCGCGATTTTGAAAGAGGATTTGTATGTCGATGACATTTGTACTGGTGGACCCTCTGAGAAAGAGGCCATCCTTCTACGGGATGAATTGATAGGCATCTTAGGCACCGCGGGCTATGAGTTACGGAAGTGGATATCCAACTCACCTGCGCTTTTGAAGGGACTTCCGGATGAACATCAGCAAGATCCGCATTTGTTCGAGAATATCGAGAACCCTGCTATGATGACTGTTCTCGGCATTCAGTATAAACCAGCCCCAGACATATTCACTTACAATGTTGACTTAGAGTTGCCGCGCATTTGGACTAAGCGTTTGGTGCTTTCCACGGTTGCAAGAACATTTGATCCAAATGGTTGGATATGTCCCGTCATATTTTGGGCTAAATGCTTTTTACAAAGGCTTTGGATGGCAGGACTAGGCTGGGACGAACCTCTTCGGGGAGCTTTGATGGAAGACTGGACCAAATTTGTATCCTCACTTCCTGCGATCAATGAGGTATCGATCCCTCGTTCTATGCTTCCTCCAGGAAAGTACCAGGCAACTCTGCATGGTTTCTCGGACGCCTCTGAACGGGGTTACGCCACTTGTGTATATTTGCGTACGGTGGGTTCTGACAGCCAAGTGAAGATCTCACTGGTCATGGCGAAGAGCAAGGTGGCACCCCTACGGACTGCTTTGACAATCCCTAAACTTGAATTGGCAGGGGCTACTCTGCTTGTGCGTCTTCTTAATCACGTGTCGAATTTGTTGCGTCATACTGTGAACATTAGCACCACTTACGCGTGGACTGACAGCCAAATTGTTTTGTGCTGGTTAAAGGCTTCAGTTCACACCTTAGAGGTATTTGTAGCGAACCGAGTCTCCCAAATTCAGAAATCTGAGACTCCCTTGATTTGGAGGCATGTGCCTGGTGAGCTTAACCCAGCTGATTGTGCATCTCGGGGTTGTACATCCCCCGCCTTGGTAACGCACTCCCTTTGGTGGGGACCGGAATGGTTATTACGCTCAGAGTCTGAATGGCCACTGACGCCGGTTTTGGACGTAGGTCCGTTGCCTGGATTGCGACTGCTCGCTGTTGAGAGGCGTGCTTGCGTATTCGATCCAAATGTCTTATTGAATCGGTATAGCTCCCTCGATAAATTAGTAAGTGTAACAGCTTGGATTAAGCGCTTCTATTACAACTGTAAGCACTTACGGAACAAAAAATTAGAGGCTTTTCTATCACCACAAGAACGACAGGAGGCTTTTTGCCATTGGATACGTGTGGTACAGGATACATATTTTGAAAGGGAGATTGAAATTTTGAAAGCTGGTAAGGCTAAACTAACAGGAACCTTGCGTATGTTGAGCCCCTTTTTGGACAACACGGGTGTCTTACGTGTTGGAGGTCGCCTCAGAAACTCTAGTCTACCCTACGGTAGTCGGCACCCTATATTGTTACCCAAGCAAGGTCATTTTGTGCAATTGTTGGTGACGGACCGTCACATTAGAAATTCTCACGCTGGCTGTAACGCCTTATTAGCCATATTGCAGCGAGAATTTTGGATTTTGTCTGCTCGAAGAACGATTCGCAGTGTGGTATTTCGTTGCATGCCTTGTTACAGGCTGAAGGCTAGTACCATGCAACCTTTGATGGGTGACCTCCCTTCTGATCGTGTCAGAGAATCGAGGCCGTTCGCCGGTGTAGGCACCGACTTTGCAGGTCCTTTTTTGGTTAAGACTTCAACTCTGCGAAATAGTAAAACAGTCAAGGCCTATTTGTGTGTCTTCGTATGTCTGTCAACTAAAGCGGCGCACCTTGAATTAGTGTCATCCCTCTCCACCGAGGCATTTGTTGCGACACTTGATAGATTTGTTTCAAGGAGAGGACTGCCTTCTTTGATACGTTCGGACTGTGGCACAAATTTTAAGGGAACCAATAATTATTTGAAAGATGTACATGATTTTTTAGCCAGCAATCACACAAATATTGGTAATAAACTAACCAGTCGTAGTATAACCTGGAAATTTAGTCCGGCAGCATGCCCACATTGGGGTGGTATTTTCGAAGCCGCAGTTAAGGTTGCTAAAGCACATTTGCGACGAGTTATTGGTGAGTCTGTACTCACATTTGAAGAACTCGCAACTGTGTTTTGTAAGATAGAGGCCGTAATGAACTCGCGACCGTTGTGTCCGATCTCTTCAGACCCGAGTGACTTGGAGGTTCTCACACCGGGTCATTTTTTGATTGGTCAGCCACTTAATGCTTTGCCTGAGTACCCCTTTGTTGATGTGAGATCAAGTCGTCTCTCGCGGTTTGAGTTGGTCCAACAGCTTACTCAAAGCTTTTGGAAGCGTTGGAGCTTAGAATATCTTCATGTTCTCCAGCAGCGCGTTAAGTGGACTGACAAGACTAATCCACCTCGAGTTGGTGACCTCGTTTTGATAAAAGATACCAATTTGCCGCCACTGTGCTGGCGTCGCGGCCGAATTTAAATTTAGTATATGGCGCAGATAATGTGCCTCGTTTTGCTGAGGTTCAGGTGGACGGTTCGGTACTGAAGAGAGCGGTAGCAACATTGTCCCGTTTACCAATTGATTAGCGGCCAGGTAGACCTGTCCGAGGCGGGTAGATGTTCGGTACCAAACATTTTTATATTAGTTTAATAATTAAATCCATGTAGGGTAGTTCTGTTTTTTGTGGTTCGCGGTTGGCTCGGAGCCGGCCGCCACTTTCACTTTGACTTTCACTTTGGTGCGCGGATGGCACGGGGCCGGCGCGTCGGCCGGCCCCGGGGTCGTTTTGTTTCCGCCCTTTTTGGGACTAAAGCTGGACTTTTGGTTCGCGGATGGCACGGGGCCGTCGCGTCGGCCGGCCCCGGGGTCGTTTTGTTTCCGCCCTTTTGGTTACTGCACTTTCACTTTCGCTTTGTTCGCGGATCGACTTGCGTTGGAAGTAACGGTCGCGTACGCACATATTTTGTAATTGCTATGTCTTTTGTGGACTAAAGCCGTGAAATCGTGGTATTTGTAATATTGCGCGCCACCCTTTGTTTTGTGTACCGCTTATGTACGCGAGTTAATTAGAATTAAGTATATATTTGTGAACATTAAATTGTGTGTACGAGTAGCAAGCCTGGGTCCTTGAAGTGTACGAGGCCGTTGTCATCACCGCGCTTTTGGATACAAAGCTAAGTAACCCCTCAGTTAGTTTCTATTTGTCTGGCCAGACCGAACGCTGAGTTAGGTTACGTTATAGCTACCTCCGCGGTATCTACTCGTAAGTGTTAAAATCTGTTCTTGTACTATCATTTAGGAGAACTTAAAATAGCCTTGCGTAATCGCAAGCCAATGTTATTACCCATTTGGTATCCCTCACTGGCCTGGTGTTCCCTTCCACTGCGCATCCTAGGTCAGTAGGGAACGGTAATGAACAATCATGGAAATCCCCGACCCACACGTCTGAGGGTCTCCTTGTAAGTTATACTCTGTGCCTATATTTTACTATTTCCTGTACTTTGCATATTAAAAATACAATTTTAACCGTTATACTGTTATGAGTTTTGGTTATTAATTAAAAATTTTAAAATTTACATCATGTTGATTTTTGAAAATCTCCTTCTCCGAAGAATATATTAGAGATTGATTATAAGCGCCAAGGCTCAAGACTGGTCATTCTATGAACTCGCGTGTGTGTAGTGCATTAGTGTGCGTCAATATCGGACCGTAGCAAAATACCTAAAATGCGAGAGTGCCGATTACTGATAACGCTCTTAAGAAATAATATATTGACGATGTAACTAAATTTACGAGCAATAGATTGAATGAACAGAGGTAAGTCAAAATTCTAGATGTCTTTCCTTCGCCATATAAGGTCACAGTCTCATAACTACGTCTTCTTACTAAATATTTCATTATCGAAAAAGCCCTGCTTGTAAATGAAATTGATCCTCAGTAATTAAATATTAATTATATTAAATGAACCTTTTCACACTAAGTATTTTATTTCCTGCAATATTAGTGGATAGAACTAATAAGAACGGGAATTAAAAAGCTGGTAGAAAATTCATGAAATTTTCTACCATTTTTTTAATTTCTTCTATGGCACTTTCAATAAACTCAAGATTTTCTATCAAAAAAATACATCTATGTGAACTTGTACAAATTTGTACATTCTTTACTACTAGTCTAATAGTCTCATAATACACGAATTATTCTTTTCTTTTGGTTTTGGCTACTAACCGAAGTGTCACCTATAGCGACACTTCAGTTAGGATCGACTTTGTCACTTTTAAGTTAATTTTGCCTTAACTATAAGACTTTGACTGTCGGTACCAAAGTTAGACCTTTATACCTTACCTTGTGACATTTAATATGTTGTATATAGATCACTTTATTATCCTATTATAGTTTTATTTTAATTTTAACTGTTTACAAACGGCATGTTATCTCACTATCTTCCAAATATGTAAATGTACTGAAAAATCTATATTATAATAAAGCAATAGAAATCACGCTCAACAAAATTATTACAAAAAATTTTATTAATACGACTATTTGCAGATGATAATTTCTACAGCCACTAAACCGAAATATGTGGGCCTTTTAAAAGTACATTAAAATTGACTTTTTTAACATGGATAAGTGTCGATAAAGTGGCCATCGCTTTACTAACGGGACGATTACTTTAAAATTAAGTTAACAATCGAACATAGATTGACTCAGCATTAAGGTCCTTGTATTGATGCCATAAAATTCTTTAAAAAAATTTAAAAAAAAACAGCGTCAAAAACAAACTGTCATGCAGAATTCGCCAATTTTCAAAATTCCGTAATAAATAAAGGAATAAAGTGATACAATTAATATCTGATTGGAGTACAAAAATAATAAAATGCCGCAGATGAATCTAGCTGATCCACACTTAGAATTAATCGATCCAACACCTAACATTCACGCGTTATTCATACAGTTTGATAAGGAATTCTTTTCCACAAAATTAGCTAGCAGAGCTGTTGTGAGATGGAGTAAAAGGATGTATTCCTGCGCTGGTACATGCTCGTAAGTATGAACTTATGGTTTGAGTATCCTAGTAGTCACTGAGAACGTAAATAGATACAGTAAATAGAACGTAAATATTTAATAGTGGTAGGACCACACTGTCGACAGTTATCTGTCTACAACCGCGGGCCGGTCCGTCCGGGGTAGTACCACGCTCTCGCAGAAAATCGACGTCTGAGCAGTAGCATTTTGTTACTGCGCTTCGTTCGGTAAGCGAGAGAGCCGGAAGCCCACCTTTCTAAGGGTGTTCGTGTGTGGAGGGTTTTGGTAGTGCCTTTGATATCACCGAGCCTCAATGCACGCATTCACACTCCCTTCACTTTCTTCGCGGTAGGCAGCGGCCTTGTAAAGGTCCATGAGCGGCAGCAACACTTACCATCAGGTGTACTGTTTGCTCGTTTGCCACCGCTTGCAATAAAAAAAAAAAAGTACCTTATATTTATTTATGAACAAATTGCCTAAGAGTCAACCTTAAACTTTATATGTGTTCATATTAAACAAACCTAAAGAAAGATTTTTACAAAAGTGTCAGGTCAGGTCATTTTTACTAACTGTCAAGTAAGTGGAATACGTAGGCTACTTTACACCTATCCTGCGTTTTTTTTGTGTCTAATAGGAAGTTACTAATACATAGGGCATCTATTGGTGAAGTATGTTGTATTCATAGCATTCATCATCATAGCCCACATAAATCTCACTGTTGGGAACGGGCCACCGGTGGGAAGGAAATTGAACTACTATAATACTCTCTGGTCAGATGTATTAGCAGATGCGTTAGATAGGTTTTATGTCTCTCATAGATGTTATCTGCATATCATATCCCTTAGTCGTCTTTTACAACACCTATGGGCAAGAGAGAGGATGGTGAATTGTATTCTCACTCCATTATAGTATGGGTGAACATTAATTACAAGGAAACCAGATTAATGTAATATCATTCTAGTATTCTACTTTACTGATTTCAATGCTGATAAACTACATTTCATAATGTCAGCTTATAACATTACAGACTTTTTACAGTCCTATTGAGCATGAGTCTCATCCGTAATGGGAGAGAGGAATGAATTACTTTGCCACATTGGTCTGAAGGGTTGGTATAGGTTTTTATTTTGTATTAGCAACCCGTCCTCCGATCGGTTTCAGTCACCTTATCCACATAGTTCCCGTTTCAATGGGAATACCAGGATAAAATATAGTCTGTGTTAATCCTTGATATTATAGCTTTCCATTGGTGAAAGAATTTTTGAAACCGGTCAGTGGTTTAAGAGTAAAAGCATAACAAACAAACCAACAAACTTACTTTCACATTTATAATATTAGTATAGGATTTTATTTCTCTTACAATGATATCTATTTACAACTCTAGTGTTATTTTTCATGGTTATTTTTCAGTGGTGAACACTGAAATGGAAGGGGAAAAAAGAGACCATTTGAAAGTGAAGGGGAAGAAAGAGACCATTTACTTGCAGCAAAAAGTCACATTCAATAATCAACTTAAAAGATTTTAAATGTATTATAAATAACAAAAAATCCTGTCTTGCTCCAGCTGAAGTCCAGCATAAACTACGCAAGATATCCAGCACTGATTTCCTGTTGCAACGTATATGACTTACTTAAGTATAGAACCCATATGTGTGACTTAAGGTGTTAAATTGCATTCTTATTCCACCCCATCACATGGAACTCGAAAGCAAAACCATTCAAGTAACATAATTAATAAGTCTTAATAGTTTCTTAATTTTTTTTTTTCAGTTATGAAGGCACAGGAGGGCTCTGTGATATTGCATTAAGTGAACCTCTTTTGAAACTCCGCTCCCGTAAAGATCTGGTAGAAACTCTCTTGCATGAAATGATACATGCCTACTTATTTGTTACAAACAGAGATCAGAATAGAAATGGACATGGACCGAACTTTCAGTTACACATGCATAGGATAAATCAAGCCGCTGGCCTCAATATTACCATTTACCATGATTTTCATGATGAGGTAAAGCATAAAAATATTGATTACAAATTTTTTTAAAGAGAAACTTGGTAAATTTTGTAATCAGACAAATTACACCCAGACGCAGTTCAACAATTTATGAATTGCATGAGTATTGTCTGGTATGGGAATTGAAATAATGATTTTATTTTTTATCGCACTCTGTACTTGGTAATAAGATAATAATCCTTGTATTATGGGGGACTTTATAAGCATATAATTTATCAGTTATAACTTACTCCCAGACATAGTACAACAATTTTTGTTTTGTCCTGGGTGGAACTCATGACACTGGCCGTGGCACATGGTGTATTAGAGGTATGTGTATAACAGTTTGTGGAAATTATGAGGTGGCGCACCATTCATTCTGATGCCTCGAACAATTTGCAACAGTCAGTACAACAAACAAAAACAGGCCTGTTTATATAAAAATGTTATACAAGAAAATATTTCTAGTCACTATAGCCCTACAATGTTGTATGTATGTTTTGTTACCGAAAAAACAAATAAAGTAGAACCCGTTTATCACGTTTAATACGATTTCCCGCATAATACGCCATTTTGCGTCAGTCCTAGCTACTTGAGACATGTTTTCATACATTTCTTAACGCTTAATACGATCGTCATCCCGTTTAATACGCCAACACGTGCCACTCAAATACATATATTACCCCTTGCGGCAGCGACCAGCGATTGTCGAGCGACCCTAAGTGATAATGACCAAGAGGAAGATGAGTCAACTCCGATTTTGTCACACGCCCAGGCATTATCAGCAGTTAATGATTTAAGACGCTATGTAACTTCTTTGAATCAAAGCGAAGACGCACTGCGAAAATTAAATTACGTTGAAAATCTTGTAATTGATAATACATCATTCATCATCATCATTTCAGCCTATCGCCGTCCACTGCTGGACGTAGGCCTCCCTCATGTTGCGCCACAATGAGCGGTCCTGTGCCGCCTGCATCCAACGACGCCCAGCTACTTTCACTAGGTCATGGGTCCACCTAGTGGGGGGCGTCCTACACTGCGTCGTCCGATACGTGGTCGCCACTCGAGAACCTTTCTTCCCCAGCGGTTGTCGGTTCGTCGAGCGATGTGGCCTGCCCATTGCCACTTCGGCGTGCTAATTCTTCGTGCTATGTGGGTTACACCCGTTCTTCTGCGGATTTCCGTATTCCGGATTCTATCTCGCAGAGAAATCCCGAGCATAACCCGCTCCATAGCACGCTGAGCGACTTTGAGCCTTGATATGAGGCCTACATTTAGGGACCACGTTTCCGTGCCGTAAGGCATCACTGGTAACACACACTGGTCAAAGACCTGTGTTTTCAGACACTGAGGTATGTTGGACGAGAAGATCCTCTTAAGTTGCCCGAACGCTGCCCAACCGAGTTGGATTCGTCGGCTGATCTCTTTCTCGAAATTGGATCTACCTAACTGGACTGTTTGTCCTAGGTAAACATAGTGATCGACAACTTCAAGAATCGCATTGCCAACTAGGACCGGTACAGGAATGACATGGGCATTTGACATGACTTTCGTCTTGTCCATATTCATTCGTAAACCCACTAGTTGGGATACCCTGCTAAGATCATTGAGCATTGTGCCAAGGTCCTCCATGGATTCTGCCATAACGACTATATCGTCCGCAAATCGAAGGTGAGTGATGTATTCGCCGTTAATGTTGATGCCGAGTCCAGTCCAGTCTAAGAGCTTGAAGACATCTTCCAGTGCAGTGGTGAACAGTTTCGGAGAGATAACATCTCCCTGTCTCACGCCTTTCTGCAACTGGATCGGTTTCGTACTCTTATCACGGATACGGACTGACATTGTGGCGTTCCTATACAAACACTTCAGCACTTCGATATAGCAATAGTCGATTTGGCACCGCTGAAGGGACGCAATGCATCATTGCTAATCAAAATCTTTTTATCAAACTATAATAAGTGATTACTTTTAACGTAATAATAATAAACAACATTTTTTATATTTTAAATATTTTTTAATTTTTAATATTTAAAAATGTATCTAGTAGTCAGTATATTAAATAAAAAAAATAAACAACATTTTATTTAGGTAATTTTTAAATGTTAAATTCTTTATGTAGGTATTCAAAATAATAATTAAATGTAATAAATAATAATGGCACATTTTTTCCCTTTCCCGCATAATACGCTTTCCCGCCTAAGACGCGTTTTTGGTCGGGTCCCTGCGAAATCGTTTTAAACGGGTTTTACTTGTATTTTAATAGCTATTTTGCTATTTTAAACCGGAAGTAGTGGAAGACAAAAGTATTTGTTAGATGATATATGTTCTTAGTGTAATTGAGATTATTTGGAATGAATATCTGTTGTGCATCTAATGTCATCAAAGCATAGCATGGAACAGTTATTAAAGTTGACATAGTAAGCATTAGCTTATAGAGCCCGGGATGGAAGGAAAGTTACTGATGAAAATTCGAAAAAGTATTTTAAAATGTTTTGTATACAAGGAAAATGAGCTCTTAGCTGAGCTCTGAACTCACTTTTTTTTGTATATACTACAAGTATCTTTTTCTCAAATGAAAACCAAACTTTATGTATAGATTTGACTCACAATAATAGATAAATATTATTTTATAAAGCAAAAATGTGTAGTAAGATAAAGAAAGCACCTTTTAAAGGGAATCAGCTAATGTCTTTACTTTTTGTATGGGCAATAAATTTGTATCAAAATGTGGGTTATAATTTAATAACTAATTCTGGAGTGGGTAGATATAAGTCTCTGTAATAACAATGACTTGTTGGATTTAATAACAAAAATTAAAAAAAAATATCATATTTATATTTTTCAGGTAAAGTTATATCTAACACATTGGTGGCGGTGTAATGGCCCCTGCAATAATAGAAGACCATACTTTGGTATAGTTCGGAGGAGTAGTAATAGAGCTCCTGGTCCTTCAGACTACTGGTGGAAAGCGCATAAGGCAAATTGTGGAGGTACCTTTATTAAAATTGCATCACCAGAGAAGAAAAATTCCAAAACAAAACCAAATGTAGGTAAAAATAATAAAAGCATATCTACTAAAGCGAATGGAGATATCACAAAATATATCAAAACTAATGTGCCAACTTCAAATAATGTAACTTCAAACACACCAGCTAATAATTCATTTACGGTTATAAATTCACCTCGATCGGTACCTGTATTTACAGGAAACGGTTACAGTATTAATAATAGCAAACCTTTGTCAGATTCTAGAAATGTGACAGAACAGGTCAGAAATATTTGGGCCAATAAGCAAATCCCAACTAAAATGCCAGCAAGTAAGATCACATCTAATACCAATGCATCAAATCTAAATAAACATAAAGCTGATAGTAATTCCAGTCCCCCTGCTAAAATTAAGAAGATTGATGATTATTTGAAAGCCAGTGCCACATTACAAGATTTATATGGAGAAGATTACAAACTAATAAAGCCACATAGTAGTAAAAAGCTAGTTGCAGTAACCAATATATCTGATGTTAAAATAATTGACTGCCCTGTATGTAATGCTAAAGTTAACCAAGAGAATATAAATCAACATTTAGATGAATGTCTAAATAAAGACATACTTTCAAAACTTTCGGGCGATACACTAAAGGAACAGGACATAATGCTTGCAAATAATAATAATATAAAAACTATGAATAACTTAACTAAAATAACACCAAGCGGTTTTCAATCATCAGTACCAGAAAAACATAGAAATAATATTCAATCTTCTTACAATAATACAACGAAATCAAACAATTTTGTTACTAAAGAAAGAGGAGACAACATAAACAGAGAAAATGCTTTCAATGAAATAAAAGCTGAGCCAGGTGAAAGCCTATCAGGAAATCCTAATCAATTAATAGAAGCACCAAGTACAAGCACAGCCGAAACAATGCATACAATCAAAGTCCAAACAGTTCCAATTCAAATAAAGACTGAACCAGATACAAATAGATTGGAAAGTAAAGAAATAACTGAAGCAGGAACAAGTAGAATCAGCAATGAACCTCAACAGAAATGTCCCTGCTGCAGAAAAATATTCAACAAACCTGTAGAGGAGCATCTAGATGAATGCTTGGCATTCATTATTAATGATGACATGTTACCTAAGAATGGGACCAGCGTGCCTTCCAATGATAATGATGTTATAGTTATAAATGATGATAATGACATTTTTGATGAGAGCCTTACTTTTAATGCGACTGGAACTAAGACACCTTGTCCATGTTGTATGAAAATGGTTGAACAGAATGCAATGAATGAACATTTGGACATCTGTTTGGGATTGTGTAACGAATGAAGCTTTATTTGTATGCATTTACATGTAAAGGTTCGAGAAGGGATGATTAGTCCGTCATCTCTATAGAGATTATTTTAAAACTCGCCAGGTGGGCCACCAAAATCCTGGAATTGATACCTGTGGTAATGATTATTAGGGACAATGCGACAGGTTATAGGGCTGCTTGTTGACCTATCATTATCCCGAAGCATTCAGCCGGGGTTTGACCAGACCATAGCCTGTCAAACAAAGACATAACATGACCAAAATATAACAATTAGACTTAAAGTGATTTTGATTCCTTTAATGGACAAATATTTGTGATATCAAAAATAGTCTGACTGTATTGAATTAACAGTATCTTTATAAACTCCGGGATACTGATTTATTTCCTGGAGTAGTCATTTTTATATCATATGTACGTTATATGTTTATGTATTAATTTGATATAATTAAAACATAATTACGTTATAGAGAATAATTGTTGCGTTAATTTTTTGTTTGCGAAGATTGTTACAATATAGCTTTATAAATATTGTGATATTAGTATAAATTAATTATTATGAATATTTTACTTTTATTTACAACTACTAAGCCTTACAGGCATTGTATTGCAGAAAGAAAAGAAAACTGCAATAAATGAAAATAAAACTATATCAGCATGTGCAATAAATAAATTCTTATCACAGTTATGACCCAATTTACCTTGTATAATTCTATTTACAAATCACCCAAAATACTAAAATGTACGTATTTTATTCAAATCGATCTAGCTCGTTACGAGTTAGGTGGTAAACATAGAAAAGAAATATGGAAGAATAATAAACACGTATGGCACGCCTTTTATTATCATATTTTTTCACATACCATGCAATGTAAATCTTGTCATGTTATTTTCATGGTATAGGGACTATTTAAGAACACAACAGCACTCTCTCGGGAAATTTAAAACTCGGGAACACCCACTGTGATCGGTAACCCACCTGCAAAGCATATGCGATTATGTCTATTATTTTTCTTGAAACAATTCAGGCCATTTTCGACTCCCTATGACTTCGTTGTGAATATAACTACAAGCCTTCTCAGTAATCAAACAGGCATTGTGTAAACACTGTATATTTCAAATTTTGGCCAATTTGAACATATAGCTTAAGAATTATAATTAGCCAAAGTCGTCATTTTGCCACTCGCTCACTGACTGACTGATTATTAACTGGACATGAATTGTACTCACGTTAATCAATGGCTTGAACAGCAGCCTCTCATCATCAGAGAGGGAGTCCAATATCTTGTTGTAACCTTTAACGACAGCCAATACACTCTCGTAGACATAATGTATAGTCTTACTCTTCATATATATCTGTATAAGACAACGTATTTATGGATAAAGAGTGTATCGTAGAAATAAGGCCTAAGGAGTACCGCAGTACTGAATAGATGTTTTTTTATTGCATACGATTGTAAATGAGCAAACAGTACACCTGATGGTAAGTGTTGCTGTCGCTCATGGACCTTTTCAAGGCCGCTACCGCAAAGAAAGTAAAAGGGAGTGTAAATGCGTGCAATGAGGTTCAGTGATTCTAAAGACATCGCCAAAAACTGCCGGCTTTCTCGTTCACCGAACGAAGCCCAGTAACAAATAGCTACTACTCGGATGTCGATTTTCTGCTGCAGTATTACCTGATAAGCATGAAGTGGTATGTCCATCTGCATGTTCTCCCAGTGCAGGGCTTCATGACATAGATCCAAAATATTTCTGTGAACAATTCAAATAAAAATATTTTCTGATGCTGATCATGGTCATGACAGCATCGTGTACGACACCTGTGGAGAGTGGGCTAGTCATATACCTAAGACAATAATTATTAAGAAATTCTCTCTCGGCTCGGTTAACAGAGCCTTCTATGCCTGTTATTATCATCATCTCGGCTCACATATGTACGTTCCACTGCTGAGCTCAAGCTCAAGGAGGGTTGCATTTAATTTCATATTCTTACCAGAGATGAAACGGATATTCGGCAATTATGCGATATCCGGACTACCCGATTTAATTTTAAAATCCGGCTGCATTTCAAAAAAATACTACATAAAGCTTAGAAGCTAAGTTATGATGATTAAATACCAATTTCTCTGGGTTAAGAGAGAACAAATGATGAACTTGCCTTTGTATTCAAGGCCAGCTTCTGAAAAAAAAGTCTCACTGTATACAATGCAGGGCACTAAAAGATAAACTCTAGCAAACTTGTATCGGATGGTGTAGTAGTCTCAATAGCGAGCTCTCATGCTGCGTGTCAGTGATTCAATACCCACGCAATTATTTGTTGAATCTACAAATGACTGTTCCGAGTCTGCGTGTTTTTTTTGTGTTTGGTAATTGTATATTTGTAAAGTTAAATAGAAAGGAACTTCAAAACATCTTACACATCAATGTTACCTAAAGTTAAGTCATCATCTCAGCCCATACGCGTCCCACTGTTGGGCGCGGACCACCTACAATATGGGAGGGAAATTGACCTACCATGCTGGTCAGGGGTGTTGGTATAGGGTTTTGCTTCAAGTTTTCCTTCTCTTGCATAGATGTTATATGCGTATTATGTTTCTTAGTCGTCTTTTACGACATCCACGGGCAAGATAGGGAGTGGTGAATTGTATTCTTACTCCGTCACCACACTGAAAAAAACGGCAAAAAAGGTCAAAATTAAGTGGTTGTAGTTAACTTTAAGTTGAAATAATAAAGTTCAAATTATCTTACACATCAATGTTACACTCCAACAGTCCTGGATTTTCAACGCTCTTCCTCATCAGGGTTCTATTGAGCCCCGCACCACATTTCTCATCTAAATTATACTGTGAAAATATTTTAAATAATCTTTATATATGTAAATCTTCTGTTCGTGTGTTTGTAACTGAACGCCTTCTAAACGGCTGGACCGATTTTGATGAATTTTTTTTTGTGTGTTCAAGTGGTTTCGAGAATGGTTTACGATCGATTTCAAGGAGAATTCCTTTTATGTACTATTTTTTTTTCTGCGTCTGATGCCGCCCAAGCAGAGGCTGCGGGTGACCGGACTGGGGATTTAGTCCGGCACCCGCGGAGAGGATGGCCTCGCGACGGCAATCGATGTAGGGGACCTCGATGGGAGAGGGAACTCCCTCGGAGTATTCCATCGGGTTGACCACTGAAGTCAAGGAACTCTGCACCGATAGTCGGCCCAACGACGAAGGTGAGGTGCTATATGGGTGGGTTACGGATATGCGTGCTTATGTCCCTCTGTTGCCCCGGATGGAGTCGGGCGAGGAGTGCGCCGACCGGAGCCCACCCCAAAAAAAATTGTACCTACTATTTTTTTAGACTGTTGGGTCAGCATGTTAATTTATAATTCTAATTCATTACCTACATTTCATCATTATCATTTTCCGATGTTGGGCCCGAGTCTGTCACGCAATAAGAGGGAAATTGACCTATTATAGCACGTTAATCACCTGTGTTGGTAAAGGGTTTCATTTCAAGTTTTCCTTCTCTTGCATCATCAACATCTATATATTATATGCATATTTAATCCCTTAGTCGTCTTTTGCGACACCCACGAGCAAAAGAAGGGGTGGTGAATTGTATTTTTACTCCGTCACCACACACGGGTCACTTTTTTACTCTTTCCTAAAATAAACATGAAACTTGCAAAACTTAACTATAAGAACAATATTATACCGATTTATAATAAACCTAGGTAATAACCTCTTGTGTTTGCCTTGTTACTAAAAAAATTGCAAAGACTTAACCGTAGGGTCAATATATACCTGACCACTGATGACAAGTCACATCTGCTCCGGTGGTCGGCCCAACAACAAGGTGACGTGGGTACGGGTGCGTTATGGGCCCGCGCGCCGTCCTTTCATCGCCCCGGACGGACAGGACCGCGCGTGCGCTTACCATAGCCCACCCATAAAAAAAGGGTCAATATATACCGCGATTTTTACTTTATTGATAAAAAGGTAGTTCTAGGGATAATGATAGTAACATCTACTTACCGTCCAAGATATCCAAAGCTCTCTGATACTGACGTCAATGGCGCCCATTAGTTTGTTCACATGCATGATCACATCCTCAGAGCTGCTGCAGGGCATCATCCATACAGAAGCGTCTGTCATAATCTATGAGAAAATATATGATGTGCGTGATATATCCATCTGTCAATCGACAGCCACTATAGGTCTTTGGCCTTCACATGAGAATATCACGCAAAACAAAAAAAGGATGTTATCCAGTTTTAAAAAGACTGCGGCGGTTGTTAGGAGGCTTATCGTCGTCTCAGAGAGCTCGGGCTTCCTTCTCATTAGGAGGGGTGACTTACCACGCCTAGCTGGTTAGACAGATTGGCATTTTTTTTTTATGTGTGGGCTATGGTAAGCGCACGCGCGGTCCAGTCCGTCCAAGGCGATGAAAGGACGGCGCGCGGGCCCATAACCCACCCGTACCCACGTCACCTCGTTGCTGGGCCGACCACCGGAGCAGATGTGACTTGTCGTCAATAGTCGGCCCGACGGAATACCCTTACGGGTAACCTCACCTTTCGACGTCCTGGGACGTTGGTCGCCGTCGCGCGGTCAGTCTCTGCGGATGACGGACAATTCCCCGGTCCGATCACCCGCGGCCTCGGCTAGGGCGGCATTAGGCGCAGATACTCGCGCCTGCGCCGCCCGAGTCGCCGGCGGCGGAACAAGTCGCCGAATAGGAGCTCTACTCGCACACGATCCGCCGCCTCCTTCCGTGAGATTACGGCCTCACAGAAGGCGGCGACCGCGCCCCAGTTCCTGGCGCTGTCGAGCATCTACCTGGCGATGGTCGGCAGCGCCAGGTCGGCACCGATAATCGCGACGAGTTCACGGCGCTCCCCCTCCCACGCAGCACACACCTCGAGCGTATGCTGCGCCGTGTCCTCGTCGCAACTGCAGTGGTGGCAGGACGGTGTGCTCTCCCTTCTGACAATCTTGTGCAGGTACTTCCCGAAGCAACCGTGCCCCGTCAGCATCTGCACCAGCCGGAAGGAAAGCACCCCGTGCGTCCGCTCCAACCACTCCATCAGCACCGGCCGGAGGGCCTCGACAGTCCTGACACCGTACCGAGGACTCTCCAGCCGACTGCCCAACGGGCAATGACTTCTCGGCGGGCATTGACCCGCCAGGCGGTGATCTCTTTGATGGAGACCATACCGCCGCGGGCGCGCGTCTCCGACACCCGCCGATAAATACCGGCGAGCATCTCCGCCTCCATGTCCCACGGGGGGGTTCCGGCCAGGAGGCACGCTGCCTTCGTCGCCACCGTGCAGTAACCGCGTATGGCCCTGATCGCCATGACCCTCTGTGGTCGCCACAAGAGGGCCCTCAGACGGACGGTCAGAGACCCCGCCCACACCGGTGCGCCGTACAGGGCCGTCGACCGGATCACCCCCGCGTACAGCTGTCGGCACGTAGCACTGGGTCCGCCCACATTCGGCATCAACCACGAAAGGGCGGACGCCGCGCCGACAAGCCGGGGAACAAGTCGATGGAGATGCTTCCGGAACCAAAAATGCCCGTCGAGCACCAGGCCCAAGTACTTTATGTGGGCCTGGATGCTGATGGTAACCGAATTCACGGTGATTGAAGCGCCGGCGGGAGGCCCGGCAGTACGGAGGCCATGGAACAAAAGGGCCTCCGTCTTTTCCAGGGCTACCCTCAACCCCAGCGCTTCGATCCGCCTGACAATCTCCTCGGTGCCGAGAGTTGCCAGGCGTGCCGCCTCTTCTAGCGTCCCACCCCGGGCTGTGACGAGCATATTGTCGGCGTAGCAAATTACGCCCAGCCCGGGTGGGAGGCTTCCTCTCAACGTCCAGTCGTAGCCGATGTTCCACAGGGTCGGACCCAGAACCGACCCCTGTGGGACACCGCACGTCATGGGCGTTCGCACAACGTCCCCTACTCGGTCAATGAAGAGGACGCTGCGCCCCTCCAAGTAGACAGATTGGCATAGAGTTCTATGTAAAATTTTCCTTCTCTAGCATAGATGGTATTTGCATATTATATCTCTTAGTCATCTTTTATGACACCCACGGGCAAGAGAGGGATGGTGAACTATATTTTTACTCCGTTACCACACGAATTTTTTAATAACATCTTTTACTATTTTTATAACATCGTTCATATTAATTTTTTTTATTTTATTTATTTCTACTGTTGTTGTACTTAAATAAAATCGAGTCCGGTAGGGGTAGTAAATAGTATTCTTACTCAGTCACCATACGGCAAAGCCACTTATGTATTTTACACTAACCTTTTTTAAATACACAAGGCGGTTCTTCCTCATTTTGAGTACAACAGCTTTACCGGCGAAGGACGGCATATCAGCGGGGTACTGACTTCTTGTCGAGACCATATCGTTTTTAGCTTCTTGGACTTCATTGCTAAACATTGTCCATACCTTACAAATATTAATAACCCAAATTAGTAGATCATGTCTAAACATGGACTATTCATTCTGGAGTAGGTATAGATTGCAAACAAAGCATTTTGATGTAAAAATTCTTTAGTCACGACTAAGGAGTAAATCCAATCTTTTTTCGGACGGAAGTGACGTACTAGTTCCCTTACGGTAATAGTCTAACTACTATAATGTGAGCAGGGTTTTATATATTAATTCCTTAGAATAATAACGTATAGAAGGTAAGTTCACGCACAAAAAGTGAGGCATTTCAATTGGAGCCTAATGGAGCTTAGGCCGTAACCGTTCCGTAATGTACAAGTCATTGTACTGCACGTACGTACGCAATTCTTAAAAAATAAATAGGTAACTATGACGGTTTGTGCATTCAAATGGTGTCAAAACACATTTGAAAAACTTATAAAGGTTTTTAACATTACTTTTAAAATTATTTCGACGATTTATGTAAATAAAAACAAAATTTGATTTCATAATTTGTATAGTGATTTACGTGTGTACGTGTGTAATCGTCTGCGCGCCATTAGTATTTTTAGATTCAAATTTCGAACGTTCGAAGTATTGACACTATCCTTCTATACGTTATTATTCTAAGATTAAGTCATTAATTTATCATCTCGGCTCATATACGTCCTACTGCTGGACTCGAGCCTCCTCCACAATGAAAGGGTAATTGACCTTACTATACCATGCTGGTCAAACAGGTTGGTATATAGTTTTATTTCTCTTGCATAGATGTTATATGCGTATTATATCCCTTAGTCCTCTTTTAAGACATTCACGCGCAAGATAGGGAGTGATGAATTCTATTCTTACTCCGTCACCACACGGACAATGTTTTATTTTAATTGCAAACGGTGGCAAACGAGCAAATACACCTGATGGTAAGTGTTGCTGCCACTCATGAACCTTTGCAAGGCCGCTGCCTTCCATGAAGAAAGTGGAGGGAGTGTGAATGCGTGCAATGAGGTTTGGGTGATACTAAAGGCATCACTGAAACCCACCACACGCAAACACCCTCATAGGAGTTTTTGGCGGGAATCTGAAGTGTCATGTGGTGTTCTTGTATTATATTCAATATCTTAGTGTTTTAACGTGTTACATTAAATAATTTTGATGACATTTTATGTAATATATAGTGGCAAAACTGCTGAGGTGTAGTGAATATGATATAAAATTGCTATACATACCTTTTTGTTTCCATCAAAATTCTCAGAAGATACCCTTAACAGTGGCCATTACACTGTCGAGGGCGACACTTTGACTTACTGACAGACCATTACTGACATGAAGAAACTGAGAACTTGAAAAGATAATTATAACTCGACACTGGCAAAAATGGCTCGTATTTGTAGCTGATTGCCAAGACAAAAAAGAAGAAGAAGAACACCCTCATAAAGTTGGTCTTCCGGCTGTAATGCTTAATACTTCCTACCTTACCTACCTCTGCAGTCTTTCTCTTATATATACGCCTCAAGTTCTTCCGTTTGGAGTATATGTTTAATGAGAAAAGTGCAATCACAGCCTCCTCCACATTATTCACACCCTCAAATACAGATTCCACTAGATTCTCTATTATTATCTGAAAATTATTGTTGGAATTTTTCGTGTGGTCACAGAGTAAGAATAAAATTCACCCGTGGGTGTCGCAAAAGATCACTAAGGGATTTAATATGCACATAAGAACTATGCATGAGAAGGAAAACTCGAAATAAAACCTTCAGTCTGATCAGCTTGGTATAGTAGCTCAGTTGCCCTCCTAGTATGAGTATGGAGGAGGCTTGTGGCCAGCAGTGGGACGTATATGAACTGAGACAATGATGATTGTAGGAATTAATGAACTTTTAGTAACAATTAAGTTTCAACATGGCCATATTAACTATTATTTGTCTCACTACTGGGCTGGAGTGTAAGAAAAGTCGATCAGACGGTTTGGAAGAGGATTATATTTCGAGTTTTCCATCTCTTGCATAAATATTATTATATGAATATCCTTTAGTATATATTCCATAGTATATATTCCTTAGTATATATTCCTTAGTATATATCCAGTTTACGGGTGACCAGACCGGGGTTTTATGCCCGCACCCGCAGAGAGGCTAGCCTCGCGACGGTGATCGGCGTCCCGAGAAGGGGACGTCGACGGGAGAGGGTACTCCCTCGGGGTATTCCGTCGGGCCGACCACTGAAGTCAAGGAACTCTGCACCGGCGGTCGGCTCAACAACGAAGAACTTGCTATTGGGTGGGTTATAGGGCCGCACGTCGCCCCTCTGTCACCCCGGACGGAGTCGGGCAGCGGGTGCGCTATACGTAACCTACCCCTCAAAAAAAGTATACACCCAGTTTATGACACCCAGTGTAAGAAAGGGAGTGGTTAATTATATTTTTATTCCGTCACCACATGAAATAGAATTAAAAGCCAATTTTATGAAGAGTTCAATTGTAATTCCTTTTATTGTTAATTTGAGATGTTGACGAAATTCTTATCTATTTTCTTGAAAATTATTAACTGAAAGAATTACGAGAGGCACGACTGGAGAACGTTACCGTTAAGATACCGTTAATAGTGTGATTTGACATTTATATTAGTGACAAGAATGTGAACGAAAAATTTATTAACATGCTTACATATACCTACCACAATAGCTTAATTAGTATAGCAATTAGAAATTTTAAATCCTGTCTGTATTTTAAATCTTTTCGTTTAGGAAATCAGTTTTTATAAAGAGTTTATTATAAAGCATTATAGCAGATTCCCGTACGTTCTAAAAGCTTTATCAAAATGGGAAGGGTTACGTGTTTAAGGTTAAGTATGTATTAATTTTTTTGTATTGTATTTTTTGTAATGTATTAATTATTTTCCGTGTGGTGACGGAGTAAGAATACAATTCACCACCCCCTATCTTACCCGTGGGTGATCGTACGAGACGACTAAGGGATATAAAACGCATATAACATCTATGCGAGAGAAGGAAAACTCGAAAAAAAAACCCTATACCAACACGTTTGACCAGCGTGGTATAGTTGGTCAATTACCCTTCCATTATGGAGGAGGCCCGAGCCCAACAGTGGGACGTATATTGGCTGAGATGATGATGATGACGATGAATATCTTAATTTTTCTATTTCTAGATCTAGCAAAATGTTCGTGCTAAAGGGGCAAGCATTAGAACTCGCGCGTAGACGATGTTCTCTCGTATAAAGAAAATTGAATGCTGTAAACATTCAATTTTCCTATTTTAACTTAGCAACTAAAATTGTGATGACATTTCGGTCTACATTTTAACCGACTTCAAAAAAGGAGGACGTTCTTAATTCAACGGTATTTTTTAATGTTTGTTACCTCAGAACTTTGGACTTAGTGAACAGATTTTGAAGATTCATATTTTATTTCAAAGTTGGTGCTTCCCATTTCAATTTGCTCCAGTTCTGATAATGGCAGCCATGATAAAACGGTTGCAGTTGGTTTCTTTTTAAATAAAATTGTTGTTATTATGACACCACTGCATTAAGGAGCCTTGCATTGCGGGGTACTTTACAAAAAAAATAATGGACACAAATTACATCCAGATTGAGAACAACTATATAGATCACACAAAGTATTATACTCCGTGGGATTCGAACCCGCGACATTGGTTCGACCATTAACACCATCTATGCAGTCGAACTTCAGTTTTATATTTGGAAAAATATTGAGACTAAAAGACTTACCTCAATATCTTTGATAACCGTTCTGAATTGTAGAATATCATCATACCAGCTCGGAGCCTGCACGTCGAGTATGTTCGGAGTAACAGCTTTCACATCCTGCAGTGCATCGAAGAACATACATTCGATGTTGTTGCACTTTGCTTCGAATGCCTCACCTTTGGATCCGGCAAATATTGGCTTGCTAATAGTTTCTAATTCATCAATCCTTGAAAAAAAAATAAAAGAAATATATATATCTTAATATATATAAATTACGTGTCACGTTGTTTGCCCGCGACAGACTCCTAAACTACTTAACCGATTTTAATCAAATTTGCACACCGTGTGCAGTTTGATCCAACTTGAAAGATAGGACAGCTTACATCTTAATTTATAGTCGCAATATTATTTTTTTTTTTGCAAATTAGTTGTCTATTATTTGACATTCATAATTATCTGTTAATTCCAAACGATTTTAACAGATGGCGGTATCTGTTGACTGGATTGAGTAAGTAATTAGTAGATAATGTAATGTAACAAAAACATTAGCCACAGCAACGCGTGGCCGGGTCTGCTAGTATAATTATGTATATAAGTTATCTTTGTGGTTTAGGAGTAAGAATACATACGAGCACTGAGGATAAAAAACTCGGCACTGGTGGTCAGCCCAACGACGAAGGCGACATGCTATGCTCCTCATTCAGGCATTTTCTCATTATTTCAAAAGGTGTTACATACATGTTTATTCTGTTTTTGTTACTATAATTGTACAGCGTAGCTTATTTTGCCAAACGAATTTGTTATTTAATCTGTGTTTTATGTTTGTGGCACATGGTATTGGTCATGCTCACTGAAGGGTCTGCTTGCGGTAGCTACGAGGAGCGGGGTCACTCCCTTCCCTCCATTGTGGTTGAGGGGAGTGATGGCTGCTCTAGTGGTTAACTCGTGATCGGGTGCCGCTTGCGGTATCTGGTCCAGCCATGGTACTTTTTCGTTATATTTAATAACTGTATTGTATGATGGTTCGAAAGGCATCACACTGGAGCTATTAATAGACATGTTGTTGTATATTATCTTATTTAAAAAAAATAGTAAATGAATAAAAAAGAAGACAATCCCACTGAGTTTCTTGCCGGATCTTTTCAGTGCGGTCGCGTTCCGATCCGGTAGTAATTTAAGGTTAAATGTAAAAAAGTGACCATATGTAAGTGCCCCCGCGGGGTTTATGCATAATAAAGGATTTGAATTTGAATATGGAGCCGGGTAGCGGGTACGTTGACCCGTAAAAAACCCACTCCAGAAAAGATAGGAGTAAAAATACAATTAACCACCCTAACCACCCGCTTTCTTGCCCGTGGATGTCGTAAAAGACGACTAAGGTAACATTGATGCAAGAGAAGGAAAACTCTATACAAACCCTTATACCAACACGTCTGACCAGCGTGGAATAGTGGGTGAGTTTCCTTCCTGGCCTCACCCCAAAAGTGAGATTAATTTAATAAAGGCGAAAACTAGTAATATGAGTAAAAACTTCGTGGGTTGTACTTTTAATTTTTTTTTCGTAGTAGGTACCTACTGTTATACGCCATGTTCATTCATCTCAACCTATATAAGTCCCACTATTGAGCTCAGGTCTCCTCCTCAATGGGAGGGAGATTGACTATACCGCGCTGGTCAAAAGTGTCGGGTTTTATGTCAAGTTTTTCTTCTCTTGCATAGATAATTTAATAAGCTTAAGCTATTTTCCTTTTCAGAAAACTCTATAATATTTTGCCCCGTCCAGGATTCGAACGCAAGGATCTTTGGCGATATTACAGACTTTTTTGGAGCAAAGTGGCTGGAACTAAAGCGCAGCGAGGGCGGATCGCTAGTTTAAAATAAAAGTTAAAGTAATACAAAGAAATCGGGTTGAGAGCCCTCAATGCTCACTCAACAGTCCAGGTAAGGTTGTCACAGACATCTGCGGCTAACAACTATAGACACAGACAAAAAAATACAAAATAAGCACTCACCGTCCGAAGATGATCATGCAATTACAAACATCAAGCATATCGAAGCATCTTTGAATAAACGAATCAATATAATTAAATATTGTTCCTGTATCCAAATCCCAACTGTCGGGCTTCAAATCGTTATGCGCTTCAACCATAACATCATATATTTCTCTATATTTTTTACAACAATCTATACATTTACTGAATTCCCCTAATGCCTTTTTAGTTTGACCATCAAACAGTTCATCCAAATTGATATAATTTCTACATAGAATAATGATTTGATTGCTCAATGCCTTGAACAAATTCGTGATTCTTGTCACTGAATTGTAATATGGTGATTCCATCCAAATAAATCTAAACAGATTTATTATTTGAGGTATATGCTTCGATATCTCGTCAGGGTCAACAACACATTCCAAAACGGCACAGGGTTGTTGGATAACTTGCAAATATTCAATATTGGAAGTGGCTTCAGTGATCTTTTCGATAACTTCATCACATAGAGATTGAAATTGATGTATGAACGTTGAATGTGTTGTTACTAGTATCTTAGTGATGTGTTTCACAGCTGGGATTTTCACTTGATGCAATAAAGCATTAAGATTTTCATCTATGTGGAAAAAGTTAAAAGAATCTTAACCATATATAAACAGGAAAAAATATATTTAAAGACTGTTATAGAACAGTCAAAAAAGCGTGTAAGAATCACAGCCTATCTTGCATTTGGGTGTCTTAAAATACGACTAAGGGATATGGTATGCAAATAACATCTGTGTAAGAGAAGGTAAACTTGACTTACATCCGATTAACACGTTTGAACAGTGTGGTATTGTAGACTAACTTCCTCCCATTGTGGACGATACTCGAGCCCAGAACTGGGATATATGAGCTAAGATGCAATAATAATGATTCTTCATTAGAAATTGAATAGATTTATAATCATAACCAAATGATTCAACAACAGGTTTTATTACATATATGATCAGTGAATCCAGTCAATTGAAAGTTTGATTTTGGTAATGTGGTAATTATTAGTGATAGAGTAAGATTAATGTAAGTCACCATTTCTTTCTTCCCAATAATGTATACAACAACTTGGAGACAACCTTGACTGTACAGAGAGTAAGCGTGGTGATTAAGATACCGACCTACAACATCAGTGTTCGGAGTTTGAATCCCACGCAGGACAACACTTTGTGTGATCCATAAATTGTTGTTCTGAATCTGGATGTAATTTGTGTCCGTTAGTTATATGTTTGTAAAGTCCCCCGCAATATATGGATTATTTCCACGACGCCATCACGGAAATTTTGAAAAAAAAAACTTTATGAGACAACTAAGGGACTTAAATAGACAGAAGAGAGATAAGAGAGATAGAGAAAAAGATCATCACTGAAAGAAGGAAAAGCTAGATAAAGTTCCTATGCTAACCTAGTTTAGTCTACAAACTATACTCAATAATAAGCTATTTCAGACTGAGAAGACAAAGAAAAAGATTGCACATAAGTTAAATTAAAATTAATGAAATTTCAAAATATATAATTACGTCTATAAACCCAGAAGTCATATTCATCACTGGGACACAATAACTCCTTTTGAGACGCAACAAAAGCTGTGTCTTCTAAACAGGATTTCATTTGATGAGTCCAATACACTACAACGCCTTCCAATCTTTTCACTAATTGTCTGTCAGCGCTCGCTTCTTCAAAAGATAATTGTTGACCTTCCTGAGGTATGTAGAGGACACTTAAGCCGAGCATTTTGTAGTACATATCTATTAATTTGGATAGGAAAGTATGGAGTTGGGTACAGAATTCTCCTTTCACGCCTGCAAAGAAGGTTCAAGTTTATTTATTATAAAGAGCACCAATATTCGCTGTATTTTAACTAGAGTATACACACTGAAAACTTTCGCTCTGGGGAGATGATTAAAAATAAAGATATTGCATATATAACACTCAGTGGATGATAGGGATGGTAAAAATGGCGGGCTGGCCTTGGACGTCAAGGATTCGATTCCAGTGGTTGGCCCAGTGACGATGGGGAGGAAATGCAGCGAATTATGTGGTCGCGCGCCGTCGTCCCGTCACCCCAGGCGGCAACCAACAATAGCCCCTACGATGAACAGGACATACGGGGCTATACGGACGGAGGAAGCATATGTTCAGCAGTGGATGGCGAAAGGTTCATTTATCATCATTTCAACTTATATATTTTATGTATGTACCACTCTTGGGCTAAAGCTTCCTCCAGAACGGATGGAAAATTGATCTACTATGCCATGCTGTTCAGACGGCCTGATTTAGAGTTTTATTTCGAGTTTCACTTCTCTTTCATAGATGTATTAATTCCCATATTAGTTTTAGGACATCCACAGGCAAGGTAGAGGATAGTCAACTATTCTCACTCCGCCACCACATAGAAAAGGCAATCCTATATTTCCTTTACCGATTTTATTGCGTTTGAACGTCGGACAACTAAAAACCAAATCGAAACGTGATAAAAGCTGTAAAAATAGTCTTATTCGTAATATTATTATTTTATTGTAACATTCAAGAAGAAAAAAGAAATACAAAATTACTTACTGTCAGGCCAAGTATTAATTCCAAAAAAGTACGGCGCATAAACATATTCCAACATTTGAATCATATTAGATTCGATGGAATCTATGAAAGTGCCAAATATAATATCGTCATGGAAAGTTTCCACTTTAAAAACATAATCGGGCGCTCTTAGAAAATAAGTCAAATCATATACAGAATAGATAGGAATATCGGACATAGCCTTGAGACGATTGCCTCTAAAGAAAATGCAGAGAATAAGATTGCGAGGTTCCAAAATCCATTCTTCTATGCCATGTTTCACTTCGTCAGTCCAATCCTCGTCGCGAAGATCGTATAGGGTGGTCATTTTCATTATGAAGCCCACCAATTTTTTTAGGTCTTCGGGTTGGTATATAGGCTTTACTGGGGTCTCAGCTAGTTCTTTTTCGAGCTGTGCAAGGCGTTCCTTCTCTGAAATTTATGCTATATGTCATATTTGTTTAAAGAATATAAAAAATGTAAAACATTTTTTGTGTAGGAATATGCGAGAGCATATTCCTAGTCACCCATTACGACACACACGGATAAGAGAGGGGGTGATGAACTTATTCTTCCTCATTCACCACACAGAAATATTAAAAGGTGCTCCTTCATAACATAAGGAATATTGACCTATTGCTACAACTGGCTACCTATTAGTTGGTATTATTTTTTTTGGCGGTGGGCTACGGACGGCGCACTCCTCGCTCCACTCCGTCCAGGTGCAGAGTTCCTTGACTTCAGTGGTTAGTTGGTATAGAGTTTTATTTCGAGTTTTTTGTTTCTTGTACAATCTTATATGCATTTAATATCATTAGTCGTATTTTACGACATCCAGGCATATGATAGGGGGTGGTGAATTGTATTCTTACTCCTTACGGAAATAAACATACATATTTAGAATAATAACGTATAGAAGGTAAGTTCGCGCACAAAAAGTGAAGCATTTCAATTGGAGCCTAATGGAGCTTACGCTGGAACCGTTCCGTACTGTACAAGGCACTGCACGTACGTACGCAACTCTTAAAAAATAAATAGGTAATTATGACGGTTTGTGCATTTAAATGGTGTCACAACATATTTGAAAAACTTAAAAAGGTTTTTAACATTATTTTTAAAAGTAATTCGACGATTTATGTTAATAAAAACAAAATTTGATTTCATAATTTGTATAGTGGTGTGCGTGTGTACGTGTGTAATCGCCCGCGCGCATGTAGTATTTTTACATTCATGTTTCGAACGTTTGAAGTATCGACACTATCTTTCTATACGTTATTATTCTAAGCATACATATGTATTTATATTTTTAAGTCTCACTTATTAGTGGGTTGTCCGTGTGGCGAAAGACTTATGTGTCTAGAGATATAACAACGCATTTGAATTATCTATGCAGTAAATACAAAATAACTAAAGAAAATAAACCAAAAATGAGAAAAGGACGGATAAGGGATTAAACTATAAAATCTATGCAAAAGAAAGAAAACTCGAAATAAAACCCCATACTACGTCTGACCAGCGTGAAATAGTAGGTCAATTACCCTCCCATAATGAAACAAGCCCGTGCCCAATAGTGAGATTAACGTGGGATGAGATGTTCAAAGGCATTAACGGTATCACAACCAGGATTTTTTTTTAATGAAGACCACGCCCTGCACTACGGAAATAATTCTCGTGTTATGGAAGACTTCACAAACGTATAATTAGCGCACACAAATAACATCCAGACTCGGAAAAACAATTTGTGGATCGCGCAGATTGTTGCCCTACATTAGAGTTTATGATCAATGTTTAAAATAATGTACTGCGGGAAGCCTATGTTTAGCAACCAGCAGTGGCAGTCAGAAGGCTGAATGAGGACGCTATTTATATATTCATTTTATTATTTTATCATTTTATTATTAGTATTACGTTTTAAAAGCAATAAAATAATTACTTAGGTACTTACCTCTTTCTTCCTCAGAATCATGGCTCAGATCATCACTCCATGCAACTTTAGGCCTTTTCTTAATTCTTGCCGCCATATTAGCTATTAAATATTAATAACACTACCTAAATTCGTATTAACTAATCAATTAAAGAAAATATTAATATTATTATGTTCATTGACTTTCAATATTTGCCGAAGCAAACAATTGAATAATATTCGGATCGTTCCCGCCAACTTACATTTATTAATGTTTTTTAATTATGTCGCAATTCCATTCAGCCAAGAATGTCAAATGGTTGCGTTTAAATAATATTGACGTAACGTTGCTTAGTAACAGTAAATTAGGTACTCTTTGGAATAACGTTTATGGACTTTAAGTATGTTATGTAGTAAGTGTGCATAATGCTATGTATGTATAAAGAAGTACAAAGTACTTCTTTTCTCTACCTCATATGCATTCCACTATTAGGCACAAGCTTTCGACAAAACGTAAGCTTGCTAACTGTGTATGACTCTGTTCATATTCTATTCATAATCTTTATTCTGTTGTTGTCCTAATTATTTGAGCTCATGGTAATATATACATACTCCGCCTTAGCTTTAGCTATTTCATCTCAGCCCATATATGTTCTACTATTGATGGGATGGTCTATCCCTTATTGCTGCTACACCACGCTGGTCAGACGTGTTGGTATAGAGTCTTATGTTGAATTTTCCTTCTCTCTTATCCGCATATATATCAGTAGTCATTAGACATATTTTACGACAGCCAGGGAGCAACATCTTTCGTGTGGTGACGGAGTAAGAATACAAGTCACCACCTCCTCTCTTACAATTAAGGCATTAAATATTTATATAGCATCCTTGTAAGAGAAGAAAAACTTGAAATTAAATCCTATACCAACACCTCTGACCAACATAGTAGGTCAATTTCCCTCCTATTGTGTAGGAGGCTGAAACTTGTAGGAGCTGAAATGACTATGATGACGGGCAAGATAGGATAGGTGAATTGTATTTTTACTTCGTCACAATACGGATAAACTGGTCACTTATGGATAACGAACCTTTCGGTTTCTATTTAGAATTAATGTGGGATGGCTGAAATGGTAGCACTACGATTCTTTGAACCCAGCTCATGCAGACTCTTGTAATTAGGATAAGGTCAGGATGATATTAATAAGAATGGACGAATAAAGTATTTCTTTGGCAAATTTGATCATAGCCCGCCCAAACTAATTACGGCGACGAAAATTGAGGCGTATAGTCCTATAACCTAAACCGTATTCTACCTCCTTATCACCATCTGTTGACTCAATCACCGGTACCGAGTCATCATCTACTGCGAAAACAATTTACTTAGTAGTTTTTTAGCTGAATTGTATTCTATGCTGCTATCCATCCATCCATCCATCAGCCTACAAACGCCCACTGCTGGACATAGGCCTCCTCACGAGAATGCCACTCGGAACGGTCCTGCGCTACTTGCATCCAACGGTTCCCTGCGACTTTGAGAATGTCGTCAGTCCACCTAGTGGGGGGTCGTCCTACGCTGCGCCGTCCGATTCGTGGTCGCCACTCAAGAACCTTTCTTCCCCAACGATTGTCGGTTTGACGAGCGATGTGGCCTGCTCATTGCCAAATCAACGTGCTAATTCTGCAGCCTATGTCGGTTACACCAGTTCTTCTACGGATTTCCGTGTTCCGGATTTTATCACGTAGAGAAATACTGAGCATAGCCTCTCCATAGCACGCTGAGCGACTTTGAGCTTTTTTATGAGGCCGACATTTAGAGACCACGTTTCAGTGCCGTAAGTCATCGCTGGTAACACATACTGGTTATAAACCTTTGTTTTCAGACACTGCGGAATATTGGACGAGAAGATCCTCTTAAGTTGCCCGAATATCGTACTATACTATCCTACTATACTGTCCTACTATACTTCCTACTAATATTATAAACGCGAAAGTTTGTGAGTATGTGAGGATGTGAAAATGTGAAGATGTTTTTTCCTCTTTCACGCAAAAACTACTGAATGGATTTTAATGAAACTTCACAATAATATAGCTTACATATCAGAATAACACATAGGCTATAATTTAGCCCGGTATTCCCTGCGGGTGAAACCGCAGGGCGCTGCTAGTAATCTATAACAAGAATAATTTATTCAATTTAGAAAAATTATACAGACATGAAGTATTACAATATTACATTATTAATTATAATTATA
Source organism: Lymantria dispar (assembly GCA_032191425.1). Lineage (NCBI taxonomy): Eukaryota > Metazoa > Arthropoda > Insecta > Lepidoptera > Erebidae > Lymantria > Lymantria dispar. Next base: position 3,208,844 of record CM063447.1, read on the forward strand.
CAATTTGTCTATAATATGTGAATCATAATCAAAAGATTACAGACTTCTTGTTTATTGTGACAGTTTCTATCTCACTGACAGTATAATATTCACAGAGTAAAAAAATCATACGAGTCATGTCAGGTATGTTTTTAGGTTCATTCTTAAATATACATTTAAGATATACATCATATAAAGATCTGTAATAATATATTCAAGTAATTTTCATTAAAACTTTACAAGTAACAGGTAAAATTAATGTTTACTAATCTTAGAATAGCGATAGTTGAATGAGAGGCCAATAATTCCTCTATTACGCAGCACGCATGGGCCTTAAGCTGTGCAGAGAAGTAGCTCAATCGCCACAGTGCACATTTAATTTTGTCAGTCTTTCTACTGTTGGACATAATCATCACCAAGAAGCGAAGGGGAGAATAATGCTATAATCATAACGCTTGGTAGGCAGTTTGAAGGTAGGGATGTGACTTGGAGGGAAAATAATTGATTTGTGAAATAATCGTTTTTTTGTTCTTTAAAGTAAATCGATTATAAAATAATCGATTAATTAAAAATAAATAATCGATTATAAAATAATCGATTTTTCTCCCAACAGGATTACGATGACCTTTTTTTTAGGAAATGTGAGCTTTACTTTCTAATATATTATGAAGCAATGGTGATGACTTTTTTTTAGGAATTCTGGCAGTGAATAATCGATTAATTTCGATCGAATTTCGAATAATAAAAATCGATTAATAATCGATTTTTATGTATTATTTTGATAATCGATTGTAAAAATCGATTATTAATCGATTATTTTTTTGTAGTAATCGATTATTTTAAAAATCGATTAATTTTTTACATCCCTAGTTGAAGGTAAGATTGGGTTGGACTAGGCAGCTAAGGTTGGTAGCGTTGGCTAATTCACAAAGCCACGACCAGGGAGGCGGAGCCAGCGATGCGTTCATCTCCTCCCATCAGCTTGAATGACTGGATGTGACCAGACTGTTATGCGTTGGATTGGCAAGGATTGAATGTCATTAGACAATCAACACAGAAGGGGCCGCTATGATTTTAGTTGATATTCTGGTCGCGCAGGTGACCCCCAAGGGCGTCAGACCTCTTTTTAAGTATGGCGATTATGGTATTATTACAATTAATACAGGCAATAACCTCGCTGCAGATATCACGAGTTTTGTGAAAGACTATTGGCTTCGGGTCTCAAGGAATTGGTCAATACTATGCAATAGAAGTCGTCATTATTATCATTATTTCAGCAGTTCCATAACCGAGCTCGAGCTTCTTCCAAAATGGGAGGAAAATTGATCCTACTACACCGTGCTAATCAGATTTGTTAGCATAAGTTTTTATGTCGAGTTTTCCTTCTCTTGCATAAATGTATTTGTATAATAATAAGCCTTTATTTGTTCCTTGACTTAATTCTAACATAACAAAATACATTAAAAAAGTTTTCTAAATTTTACTATAAAGTTATCTAAAACTAAACGTTAGTAGTTAATAAGTTATCTAAATTATACTAAGTTTTTAAATTATACTATTAATATTAAGTCATGGCCCCTCTCGGGTGTAGGCCTCCTCCAACTGTCTCCATTGTACTCTATCTCTTGCTGTCTCCATCCAATTGTCTCCTGCTACTTTTCGTAGATCATCAGTTATAGGTCTGCCCCTGATTCTCTTGCCTTTTGGACCTTTCAATGTTGTGACCAGTTTCGTCCATCGTTCACCCGTCGTTCGTATCACATGGCCAGCCCATTTCCACTTCAGTCGCTGTGCATGCTTATTTGTATGTATATCCTTTAATCGCTTTTAACAGCACCCATGGGCTAGAGATAGAGAGGGCTTGGTGAATTGTATTCTCGATTACCACGCGGTTATTTTTACAATAGGCAAACCATATTTACACAATAACACATTGGTTAGATGTATTTGGTCATCATCTTATATACGTCCCATTGTTGAGCTCGGGCCTCCTCCACAATGGGAGGGAAATTGACCTACTATACCACGCTATTTGGTATAGGGTCTTATTTCGAATTATCCTCTTCTTGCATAGATGTTATATGCATATTATATCTCTTAGTCGTTTTTTATCACATCCACGGGCAAGAAAGGGTGTGGTGAATTGTATTCTTAATCTATCACCACGCGGAGAATGGATTGATATAGATAACGTCAAGATATTTTTCCCTTGCAGTGATTTTATTTGTATATCCCATACTTAGTCATATATTATTACAAAAACAAGTAAGAGAGGAGATCGCAAATTGTATTCTTAATTCAACAACACTTGTTTTTTTGTTTTTTTTTTTGGGGTGGGCTGCGGTTGGTGCACCTCTCGCACCACTCCGTCCAAGGTGGCAGAGAGGCGTAAGCACGTACACCCGCAACCCACCCGCACACCACGTCGCCTTCGTCATTGAGCCGACCACCGGAGAAAGGTTACTTGTCATCAGTGGTCGGCCCGATTAATTCAACAACACTTAGATAATAATAGAAATACATATTATTAAAATTCTTTTATTAATTTCAGCATGGTACAACACGATGTTAAATGGCATGGGCGGTGTTCACTTTTACTAGCGAGGGTCGAGCTCGTCTCGCTGGTGTACTGCGAGCGCTTCTGATAGCTCAGCTGGTAGTCTCACTGTGCATGGTCATTTTCTGCTACAATACATCACTAAGAGTCATGCTACTTCTGAAACATATACATAAGGTAATATTGGGTGACAATTTGTGACCTTTACCTTTCAGTTTTTTTTATCTAAACTTGACTGCACAGATGGCGTAGTGTAGTAACGATCTACCATGCCTCTGTCATGGGTTCGAATCCTATGTAGGACAACACTATGTGCGATCTACAAATTGTTGTTCTGAGTCTGGATGTAGTGTCTGTTAATTATGTTTGTAAAGTCCTCGGCAACACAAGGACCTTAGTAGGGTGTGTGCAGGGTGTGGACTTTCTAGCCGAGGCCGCGGGTGGCTGGACCGGGGAATTAGTCCATCACCCGCAGAGAGGCCGACCGCGCGAGGAAAGACCGACGTCCTCCCTGAAAAGGGGGGACGTCAGTCGAGGAGAGAGTATTCCGTCGGGCCAACCACTGACGACAAGTCACCCTGCTCCGGTGGTCGGCCCAACGACGAAGGTGACATGTCACGGGTGGCTTACGGGTGTACGTGCTTACACCCCTCCGTCGCCCTAGACGGAGCGGAGCAAGGAGTGCGCCGACCGTAACCCACCCCCAAAAAAAAGCGGTGTGGACTTTAAAAAAAAACTAGAATTTTTAGATCTGTGTGATGACGGGAAATAGAACATCATCATCATCCTGGTCTTATCCCATTATTTAGGGTCGAGGCAATATGTATTCTTCTTCCATCGTACATATAGCAACATTTTAGATAAAATGTTTGAAACGTCAGATAATAAAAAATGTGTGTCAATATTTAATAACTAATTTTCTGTATCGGGTAGATAATTATAAATATTCTGTAATAACGATGACTTGTTGGACGTGAAACATCTTAGTCCGCCCGTGACCATGAATGCTGCAAAGTGCTCAAAACGTCGGGCAGTCATAAATCAAATACAAACGCGATAAAATCCGTAAACCTCGCAACTGAGTTCGCAAATCAATGTAATACCAAATTGGTTAATTTCTGTATTAAGTTATTGCGTAATTAGCTAACCTAACAATTTCTTATAGTTACCATATCAATATTAAGGATCTTTTATATTTTGAATAGACAGATTGACTTGGCCATCGCATGACAACACAATGTACCTCACAAATAATACATTTTTCTTCTCCAGAAAATCAGCCAATCACCCTCTGGTTTCTTTGACCACATCAATGTTGCTCCACCCTCAACTTATCATCACTCCCTTTGCCCATTTTCGCGTTAAAATCTTTTATAACCACCGTGAAGAGAGTTTTAGACGTGTGTATGACTTTCGAGATGTGAAACAACTGTTATCAATTGTATCACTGATAACAACTGTTACCAGTTGTATGACTGATAGATGATTCACTTGCTAACAACTGTTATCAATTGTATCACTGATAACAACTGTTACCAGTTGTATGACTGATAGATGATTCACTTGCTAACAACTGTTATCAATTGTATTACTGATAACAACTATTACCAGTTGTATGACTGATAGATGATTCACTTGCTAACAACTGTTATCAATTGTATCACTGATAACAACTGTTACCAGTTGTACGACTGATAGATGATTCACTTGCTAACAACTGTTATCAATTGTATCACTGATAACAACTGTTACCAGTTGTATGACTGATAGATGATTCACTTGCTAACAACTGTTATCAATTGTATCACTGATAACAACTGTTACCAGTTGTATGACTGATAGATGATTCACTTGCTAACAACTGTTATCAATTGTATCACTGATAACAACTGTTACCAGTTGTATGACTGATAGATGATTCACTTGCTAACAACTGTTATCAATTGTATCACTGATAACAACTGTTACCAGTTGTATGACTGATAGATGATTCACTTGCTAACAACTGTTATCAATTGTATCACTGATAACATTACCAGTTGTATGACTGATAGATGATTCACTTGCTAACAACTGTTATCAATTGTATCACTGATAACAACTGTTACCAGTTGTATGACTGATAGATGATTCACTTGCTAACAACTGTTATCAATTGTATCACTGATAACAACTGTTACCAGTTGTATGACTGATAGATGATTCACTTGCTAACAACTGTTATTAATTGTATCACTGATAACAACTGTTACCAGTTGTATGACTGATAGATGATTCACTTGCTAACAACTATTATCAATTGTATCACTGATAACAACTGTTACCAGTTGTATGACTGATAGATGATTCACTTGCTAACAACTGTTATCAATTGTATTACTGATAACAACTGTTACCAGTTGTATGACTGATAGATGATTCACTTGCTAACAACTGTTATCAATTGTATCACTGATAACAACTGTTACCAGTTGTATGACTGATAGATGATTCACTTGCTAACAACTGTTATCAATTGTATCACTGATAACAACTGTTACCAGTTGTATGACTGATAGATGATTCACTTGTTAACAACTGTTATCAATTGTATCACTGATAACAACTGTTACCAGTTGTATGACTAATAGATGATTCACTTGCTAACAACTGTTATCAATTGTGTCACTAATAACAACTATTATCAGTTCTATGACTAATAGATGATTCACCTGTTAACAACTGTTATCAATTGTATCACTGATAACAACTGTTACCAGTTGTATGACTGATAGATGATTCACTTGTTAACAACTGTTATCAATTGTATCACTGATAACAACTGTTACCAGTTGTATGACTGATAGATGATTCGCTTGCTAACAACTGTTATCAATTGTATCACTGATAACAACTGTTACCAGTTGTATGACTGATAGATGATTCACTTGCTAACAACTGTTATCAATTGTATCACTGATAACAACTGTTACCAGTTGTATGACTGATAGATGATTCACTTGCTAACAACTGTTATCAATTGTATCACTGATAACAACTGTTACCAGTTGTATGACTGATAGATGATTCACTTGCTAACAACTGTTATCAATTGTATCACTGATAACAACTGTTACCAGTTGTATGACTGATAGATGATTCACTTGCTAACAACTGTTATCAATTGTATCACTGATAACAACTGTTACCAGTTGTATGACTGATAGATGATTCACTTGCTAACAACTGTTATCAATTGTATCACTGATAACAACTGTTACCAGTTGTATGACTGATAGATGATTCACTTGCTAACAACTGTTATCAATTGTATCACTGATAACAACTGTTACCAGTTGTATGACTGATAGATGATTCACTTGCTAACAACTGTCATCAATTGTATCACTGATAACAACTGTTACCAGTTGTATGACTGATAGATAATTCACTTGCTAACAACTGTTATCAATTGTATCACTGATAACAACTGTTACCAGTTGTATGACTGATAGATGATTCACTTGCTAACAACTGTTATCAATTGTATCACTGATAACAACTGTTACCAGTTGTATGACTGATAGATGATTCACTTGTTAACAACTGTTATCAATTGTATCACTGATAACAACTGTTACCAGTTGTATGACTAATAGATGATTCACTTGCTAACAACTGTTATCAATTGTGTCACTAATAACAACTATTATCAGTTCTATGACTAATAGATGATTCACCTGTTAACAACTGTTATCAGTTGTATGACTAATAGATGATTCACCTGTTAACAACTGTTATCAGTTGTATGACTAATAGATGATTCACCTGTTAACAACTGTTATCAGTTGTATGACTGATAGATGATTCACCTGTTAACAACTGTTATCAGTTGTATGACTAATAGATGATTCACCTGTTAACAACTGTTATCAGTTGTATGACTAATAGATGATTCACCTGTTAACAACTGTTATCAGTTGTATGACTGATAGATGAGTCACCTGTTAACAACTGTTATCAGTTGTATGACTGATAGATGATTCACCTGTTAACAACTGTTATCAGTTGTATGACTAATAGATGATTCACCTGTTAACAACTGTTATCAGTTGTATGACTGATAGATGATTCACCTGTTAACAACTGTTATCAGTTGTATGACTGATAGATGATTCATCTGTTAACAACTGTTATCAGTTGTATGATTGATAGATGATTCACCTGTTAACAACTGTTATCAGTTGTATGACTGATAGATGATTCATCTGTTAACAACTGTTATCAGTTGTATGATTGATAGATGATTCACCTGTTAACAACTGTTATCAGTTGTATGACTGATAGATGATTCATCTGTTAACAATTGTTATCAGTTGTATGATTGATAGATGATTCACCTGTTAACAACTGTTATCAGTTGTATGACTGATGCAACTGATAACAGTTGTTATCAGTCTATCTTCTACGTTAGTAGCAGTTAGTAGCAGGTTTCTGATAATCCTACAATTTCTCACCGGATTTTTACTTAATACCTCTTCCAGCTCGATGATCTTCACATCAGTTCAAATACTGTGTGCTATCAGGGTCAAAGGTCGTTTTATTTAGTAGCCGGATCGCTACTAGAGATTCTTCGCACCCTGTGTTCCGCTATCGGACCTGACACCAAAATAAGTCCGTAGGGTAGCAGAGCTGCCATGACTAGGCCCCATTTCTGTTCGCCATATGAGTACGTAATCGCCACGTATGGTATACGGATTGGCGATCGCACTGAGATATCATACATTTTCCCGGCAAGACCTGCTGCCCACTCTCCGGATGAATCTTTTCTATTTTTTTAAGTAACAACGCCTTGCACTAGGGGAATAATCCTTATACTGCGAGGGATTTACAAACATATAATTAACCGACATAATTTACATCCCGACTCAGAACAACAATTTGTGGGTCATACAAGGTATTGTCCTGCGTGGGATTCGAACCCGCGACACTGGCACGGTAGGTCGGTATCCTAACCACTACGCCATCTGGGCAGTCCTTAACCGGTTCTTACGACTTCCATAGGGAAGTAAGTGATGGCGACAATTTTATTTTTTATCATCGCAGCCCACATACGTCCCACTGTTTTAGTCGGGCCTCCTCCACAATAGGAGGCAATTTGATATACTATACCATGCTGGTCAGACATGTTGGTTTCATTTCGAGTTTTCCTTCTCTTGCATAGATCTTATGTGTATATTATACCCCTTAGTCATCTTTTACGACAACCACGGGCAATATAGGGAGTGGTGAATTGTATTCTTACTTCGACACCACACGGATGCTACTTCTTCTAGCAGAACGAGAAAGCCGGCAGCCCATTTCTAAGGATGTTTGCGTCCCAAACTAACTAGTTTGGGTAATGCATTAGTATCACCAAACATTATTATAATTCACAATTCCCATCACTTTCTTCACTGTAGGCGGCGGCCTAGCAAAGGTACATGAGCGGCAGTATCACTTACCATGAGGTGTGACCACCAACAACAATAAAAAAATAATATTATTGAGGCAGAATTCAATTTTCACAAAAATCGTTCGATGACATTTTATTTTGCTCAGGGCCCTTTTTGTTTGGGGTGGGCTGCGGTCGGCGCACTCCTCGCACCACTCCGTCCGGGGCGACAGAGGGGCGTAAGCACGCACACCCACAACCCACCCGAACACCACGTCGCCTTCGTCGTTGGACCGACCACCGGAGCAGGGTTACTTGTCATCAGTGGTCGGCCCGACGGAATACCCCCTAGTGGGGTACCCTCCCATCGACCGACGTCCCCCCCCCCCCCCTCGGGGAGGACGTGGGTATGCTCAGCCCCTCCCCCCTAGTCGATGCGGGATACCTAGGCAGTTGCCTAATCCGCCTTATGGATAATCCGTCCCTGGGTATATATAGTAAGTCAATTTCGCTCCTATTGGTGTGGAGGCTCGAGCCCAATATTGGGACGTGTATAAGCTGAGAAGACCATCATCACAGCTCATGCTGTAAATGAAACCTATAATATCATGCTGTTCAATCGGGTTGGTATATGGTTTTATTTCGAGATTTCCTTCTTTTGCATAGATGTTATTTATATATATTCCTTAGTCGTCTTCTACAACATCCATGGGCAAGAGAGAGGGTGACGAATTGCATTCCTACTCCGTCACTATCATCCATCCAGGATCAGCCTATAGACGTCCACAGTCCACGAACGCTTCCCACCCACGAGAATACCACTCGGAACCGTCCTGCGCCACTAGCATCTAACGGTTACCTGAGACTTTCAAGATGTCGTCAGTCCACCTAGTAAGGGGTCATCCTACCCTGCGTCGTCCGATTTGTGACTGCCACCATGGCCGTCACTATACGGAACATTAATAACATGACAAATGGTTACTGTTATAGGTGACAGTTCTTCTGCTGTACGGCTTAATACTATTCCAAGCTTATAGTATGAAACTCAACTATACAGGCGGTTTACGTCTGATCACCTTGCTGCTGAAGTGTCCTCACTGGCCTAGAACTACTACAGTTAGTAGCGTATGGCTAGCAACTGGAAGCTTGGTAGCACTCAATGGAATCTTAGTGTATGCTGCTTGTAGGGGAACATTGAAGGTATGAATGTTATGTTACATTTAAATAATGGTATTCATTTTGAATTAATAAATAGAGATAATTTTTCTATGTGGTGACGGAGTAAGAATGCAATTTACCATCCCCACTCTTACCCGTGGATGTCATAAAAAAAAACCAATATGATTTGCGAATAACATCGATGTCACTGAAGGAAAATTCAAGATAACACCCTATGCTAACGCGTTTGACCAGGGAGGTCAATTTAATTCCCATAGTGGAGAAGGTCCGAGCCCAACAGCGCATGCATGAGAAGATGATGATGATGATAATAATGATAGAGATAATTGATTGAATTGGTAAATTCTAAATCCAAGTCCTGCAGACTGCTCATCACGTAGGAGTTTCTTTATACCGTACTAGCAGTGCCCGCGACTTCGTCCGCGTGGAATAGTGACTTTGGAGGGCATAGAGACTTTCAGGATTTATTTATTTATTTTAAAACTTCACTCATTGCTGCACATAAGTCGCAGTCGTTTTGCAGTGGCAGACTGTCAAGAAAGTTGAGGTCTTTTTCTAGGCATTTTGTAGAGGCTACCGCCCCCTCGTCCCTCATGACCGCCCGCCACATCATACATGTGCGCGCATTCTATCTATAAAAATGCTGTTCGTTAGTCTCGCTAAAACTCGAGAACGGCTGGACCGATTTGACCAATTTTGATCTTGAATTATTTGTGGAAGTCCAGGGAAGGTTTATACGGTGAGAAAATATGGCAAAATGGCGAGTAAAATACTAAAAACAACAATTTTATTTTCCCATACAAACTGTTCTTACCTGTTAAACATTTGATGTTCGTCCCGTCGGTTCGGCATTTTTGGCATAATTACATGTAGATCTAGATTAAATAAAAAATGGGTGCGTGTACTTATGTACGCGCGTGAGAAGTTATACTTCTTTGGCATCATTAAAAAATAGTTTTTAATTGCATGCAAATAATTAATTACAATAAAATAATAGAAGGATTGGAAAAGGATAATCAACAAAGTTCAGTTTAATAGTCATCAAATTTAAACTAAAAGAATCTTGGATTGATCTTAGATATCAATAATTAATATTAAAAATTGAAAATTAATATATTTATATAATAATATATTTAACATATATATTTCAAATATATATATTTAATATAAATTTATATAATATATAATTAATATATATATATATAATTATTAAAAACAAAATTTAGAGAATAATAAATATATAAGACATAATTTGTACTAAATATTATAAGATTCTTAATTTTAAATGTTTATTATTGATTATTTAATATTTTAAAAATAAATTTAATAATAAATTCAAAGATTGAATTTAAGGTTAAGCAGACAGCTTCATACTGTTAATTTTGTGTCACAGATGCGCGCGCATCTTAAAATTTCACTCAATGAGCGGTTAAGCAGACAACTTCATACTGTTAATTTTGTGTCACAGATGCGCGCGCATCTTAAAATTTCACTCAATGAGCGGTTAAGCAGACAACTTCATACTGTTAATTTTGTGTCACAGATGCGCGCGCATCTTAAAATTTCACTCTCATCATTTTTTCATAACGCGTCTAAAGAAGTATAACTTCAAAAAGGTTTTGGAATCGATAAGAAAAGGCGGTATATTAAATAGCTAGAATATAATTCACCACTTGAGTGTTGTAAAAGACAACTAAGGGATATAATATGCATATAATATCTATGCAAGAGAAGGAAAACTCGGAACAAAACCCTATACCAACACGTCTGACCAGCGTGGTATAGTAGGTCAATTTTCCTCCCATAGTTAAGGAGGCCCGAGCCCAACAGTGGGACGTGTATGGGTTGAGACTATGATGATGATTTATCAGCCTCCTACAAATGGCGTAAAGTTGCAGATTAAGGAAATATAATACTTGCTGTAAATTGAATTCAGTTGGATTATCAATAATTCTATTATATTGATTCGTTTGAGGCCAAGTCCGGAGATCGCCTCAGCTTTAGCCGGATCACCAGCCTCCCCTTCTTTCAACATCCAGGGAACTGGCCAAACGCTATTCAAGCGTTGTACAGTCAAGGTACCAGGTGCTTAAAGACCAGCGCCAGCACCCATCAAAAGAAGCTGGAGAATGTCGAACGTGACCCCCGGGGTCGTCCTTATTGAACGGCACTAAGTAGAGATTTCACTTTATCTTCAGATCAATCAGTAGAAAATTATGGACAGTCTTAAATGTGACCCCTGGGGTCGCCTGTATCGTAGTGCTGAGTGAGCTACGCCGTCCTCCCCTCGCCGTAATTTGCCTCCCCGACCTCGCCATCATAGTTGTCGAGGACCTTATCCCACCGCGGAAAGAAACCATTACTTTGCTGGACAGTAACCGGAAACCGGAGATGGGGCGCCAGTGGCGCATATACGTGTTAAATCTATCACTCTCCGGCCAAACGGTTAACCCTAATGGGTGCTGGTACTGGTCCTTGAGCACCTGGTCCCACATCTCACGGGTCTATACAACGCTTGAATAGCGTTTGGCCAGTTCCCTAGATGTTGGAAGGAGGAGAGGCTGGTGCTGAAGGTGGAACGGTCGCCGGCCTCGGCCACAAACATGTCGATATAATGGTATTATTGATAATTTAACTGGATTGAATTTACGGTAAGTGTTATATTGTCTTAATCTGCAACTTTACGCCATTTGTAGAAGGCTGATAAATCATCACCATAGTCTCAACCCATACACGCCCTACTGTTGGGCTCGGGCCTCCTCCAATATGGGAGGGAAATCGACCTACTATACCACGCTGGTCAGACGTGTTGGTATAGGGTTTTGTTCCGAGTTTTCCTTCTCTTGCATGGATATTATATGCATACTATATTCCTTAGTCGTCTTTTACGACACACGACACACACGGGTGGTGAATTGTATTCTTACTGCGTCACCGCACGGATAATATTAAAACTAAACTGATAAATACTAAAACAAAATAATTACGAAGAAAAGGCGGTACGAAGTTCGCCGGGTCAGCTAGTACTTAATAATTACATGGCTACATCACTAATACTTACATTTTTAATATCGCGATATCTTTTGAATGAAATGTCCGAATTTAATAATTCAAAAAGTTCTAGAAAGGTATTGGATCCGTCTTGAATATGAAGTAAATTATTTTGATAAGGATTAATACGAAGTTACAAAATAAAGAGTTTTTAAAGCGAAGGCATTCTAATTATTTAAAAAAATAAAGAAAACACTTATTGTGAGATAACTACAATAGTTAGACATATAGTGTCGAGATATATTTTGTAGGCAATTATATTTTCTACAAAGTTGTAGTACATTGTTTTGTTCTGTAATCAATAGTTTTCGCAGCAGACGCGATGTAAGGATTTTTTCCGAGTCATTTTTTTACACCTTGGGTTACATTATTGGACTTTTAGTACGGATCCCTAATTTTTTTGAAAATATAATATAATCTATAGCCTTCCTCGATAAATGGGCTATCCAATGCTGAAAGAATTTTTCAAATCGGACCAGCGGTTCCTGAGATTAGCGCGTTCAAACAAACTCTTCAGCTTTATAATATTAGTATAGATTCCACCCTGATCCTATTCCGTACCTCTTCCTTTCTTGAGGTTCAGTGATTGACTAATTAGTGGAAAAGTAGAGATTTTTTGCTCTCCATTTTAAAATAAAGGCTACTGATAAACCAATTATCTCCATAGTAATGTCTGCTGATTTGTGTCCGTTAATTTTATATTTGTAAAGTTTCTTTTTCGTGTGATGACCGACTAAAAATACAATTCACTTCCTATTAAGGGATATAATATGCACATGAGATCCATACAAGAGAAGGACACCTCGAATCAAAACCATCCCGCTTGTCTAGCATGTTATAGTGGGTATAAATTTATATGAGCTGAAACTGTCATCGTTTTGAGATTTTGAGAGCCGGATGCCCAACTTTCTGAGGGTGTTTGTGTGTGGTGGGTTTTAGTCATGCTTTTATTATCACCGAACCTCATTGCACGCATTCAGTTCTCTTGGGAAATGTATAAAATCAACGATCCTCCCACGCTGGCAAAGCGTGGTGACTTTTTTTTGTGTGATTTAGTTGTTACCTGCAGATGACTGTGACAACTTTACCCGGACTGGTGGGTGAGCGCTGAGAGCTCTCAATCTGAGCGTGGTTATTATATCAACAACCCCGTTAATGAATGACCACGCTATTTGACGCTCTGCACCGTGCGTCCTGCGGTGTATGAAAGATTGAATGACAAAGTATTTTTCCTAAACTAACCAAGCTACTGTTTCGATATAAAAATACATTAAAAAATTGCTTCTGTTATAGGCTCTTATGAAGGAATTATCTTCATCATTACGAGTTGGTATATCGCAGTATTTGACAGAGCCGACGTGGAAGGCGCTTATGGATACAATGCAGGTAAAATAACATTTCATTAACCTCTATTAATTTTCATTGGCTACTATTATAGACGAGCCTCCTACGCAGTCAATAGACCTACAGAGTTTTATTTCGAGCTTACATTTTCTTTCAATGATGCTATCTGCTTATATACAAGTAAGGTGTTTACTTGTTTCTTACTGTTGCATATTATATATTAGAAATATGTGATCGGATTCAAAATTGCAAGATTCTTAAATCTAATGTATGTTGAAACTAATAATAATTATTGCTGCTATAAGTTTTTATATATTTTCTATTCTTTTTTTGCAAGGATATTTTTATGTCATTGAAGAATAAATACACATAAATCTCAGTAATTTAGTTTATTGAGACGTGTAATCGTTTAATACAATTCTGTGTGTTAGAACATTAAATTAGAACAATGTGTAAACATTTTTTTATAGATGGCGGTGTAATAGGGCCTCCTGTTTACTTCAAACTCACATTATTTTGCGAGTCGCAATTTCGTTTTCGTACGTACCTTCCCACACTGGAATAATTAGTGTGGCGGTTGGAACGGATATTCAATAGATTCAAGTTCCATACATGATAATAATTTTTTGCATGTAAAAATTTTTGTCTTTGTGAGAAAGTTCTTCAAGGCAGTAGATTAATTACTATTTCGTAATCTTGAGCACGTAATTAATAGCGTCAGTTACTACTACCTACAATTATTTTTTATATTAGTAGCAACACGCCCTCGTTTCGCTTCGGTTTCAGTCGAGTTCGGTTTAAATCTCCAATCTTATAATCTTCTAAAATTTACGCTACACGACTGCAGTTCATGAGGTTTCGGCTTCGATTCTTGGACCGGACTAAATTTTATAGGAGTTTCTTGAGAGGAAAGATAGTCTAAGTTACTCCTTACATAAACCTGGCTTGTAAAATATTTTTAAACGCGGTTCAGCCAAAAAAAATTTAAACTGGGTTTTTTACAATAGTTATCCTGAGAGCATGAAAAATAACCTACTCTTCAATTTTATTTATTTCTACAGATTAATATAACTAAATTGGTTCAATGGAGTTATGTGATGGTTTAAAATTATCCATTGAAAATTAACAGCAAAGCCCAAATAGCTGGCCACGGACGTCAAGGATTCGGTACCAGTGGTCGGTCCAAAGGGAAGCGGAGAGAATACGTTGGGATTTGGGGTTAAGCGCCGCTGTCTCACCACAGCGGACGGGAGGGACGGCGTGCAGTCGCACCAAGGCCTGACACAAAAATGCCCAATATTATTAAAATTTTGTACAACTTTTATTCCATAAACTTTGTTATATATTTAAGCAGGTAGAGTTGAGCTGTTGCGGAGTAGACACACCTAGAGATTGGCATGAGATACCTTGGATAAATATGGACTTTCTGAATGAAACCTCGGAAGTGGTGATGAAGTAAGCTATATAAAATAACATTATCATTACAAATTAAGCTGGCCTTTTAAAAAGGCGATTAATTGTTATACGACAACTGTTTAAAAAGAAAGTTTTCCTTCTTATTGCACTCTTTCTATATTTGTGATCCGAAGTTTTCTGCGTTTTCTTGACGACACTGACGATGACATTACGCCCGCTCAACTAAGAGCACCGGCTCACGGCTATGACACATAAATATCCGCGGTTTGCTGTTGGCATTCGACTGTGGAACCGCTCAGCGAAAAATTCATTATTCCAAGCGTGGGAACATGTATTTTGTCTTTAATGGAGCCCCAAACCGAGGTCCGTAGCAGGAACTAAGAATAAGAACATCGCCAGATGTTGTTTAGCGTATTGTTATCAACTTGAACTAGCACTAACCAGGCCAAGTTGTAAAAGATATCTGCAGTTAACAAATGTACACAAAAAAAAAACTATTAGGTATAACCTAGTTTTTTATAAAAGTAACGACATATAATATTTTGTTGAACAGCTAATAAAAATAGGTTGCATGTTTCGTATATGGTGTGAAGGATCCGCAGAACCTTTTAATAGTGTCTAATTCCATTGTAGTTTAATTTCTTCTATGAAATAAATCTCATAGAATCACTATGAAATAAAATGAAAAGAAAAAATAACTGTTTAATTGCCACAAAAAGACTAGTAAGATAATGAACCACAGAATATACTGTCCGCCCAATACTACGCAGTATCAAAGTGACTTTACTTTTAAAGATTAGCAGGCGCTGACGGAAAGGTGTTGCCCCCTGTATCTCCGTATTCCTGTTGCACTCCTCGTGTTCTGGCACCATGCTATCACGATCCTTTACAGCAGGTTTGTTTCCTTTACCATGATAGCTGATAATTTCCAATTTTTTTATTGCATAGGACCTTTGCTAGGCCTATCGTGAAGAAAGTGAAGGGAGTGTGAATGTGTGTAATAAAGTTCGATGCTATTAAAGGCTTCACCAAAATCCGTCACACGCAAACACCACCAGATAGTTGGATTTCTGGCTCTCTCACTCACTGAACGAAGTGCAGTAATAGATTACTACCATTATGACGGCAATTACGGTGGTACATATAATAAGATATGATCAAAAGTATTGACTTTAGGTCGCATTGACACTCTTCATTTTCATGACGGTAGACAGCGGCCTAGCAAAGTTCCATGAGCGATAGTATCAATGACTATCAGGTGTGATGTTTGATCGTTTTTCACCAAGAGTAATAAAAAAAATAAGATTTTACGTGTGGTGACGGAGTAAGAATAAAATTCACCACCCCCTCTCTTACCCGTGGGTATCGTAAAAGACGGCTAAGGGATTAATATTCAGATAACATCGATACAAGAGAAGGAAAACTCGAGATGAAACCCTATAGTAACACGTCTGGCGCACCGGTGTGGGCGGGGTCCCTGACCGTCCGTCTTAGGGCCCTCCTGTGGCTACCACAGAGGGTCATGGCGATCAGGGCCATACGGGGTTACCGCACGGTGGCGACGGAGGCAGCGTGCCTCCTGGCCGGAACTCACCCGTGGGACCCGGAGGCGGAGATGCTCACCGACATTTATCGGCGGGTGACGGAGACGCGCGCCCGCGGCGGCATGGTCTCCATCAAAGAGATCACCGCCTGGCGTGTCGACGCCCGCCGAGATGTCATTGCCCGTTGGGCAGTCCGGCTGGAGAGTCCTCGGTACGGTGTCAGGACCGTCGAGGCCCTCCAACCGGTGCTGATGGAGTGGTTGGAGCGGACGCACGGGGTGCTTTCCTTCCGACTGGTGCAGGTGCTGACGGGGCACGGTTGCTTCGGGAAGTACCTGCACAAGATTGTCAGGAGGGAGAGCATACCGTCCTGCCACCACTGCAGTTGCGACGAGGACACGGCGCAGCACATGCTCGAGGAGTGTGCTGCATGGGAGGGAGATCGCCGTGAACTCGTTGCAATTATCGGTGCCGACCTGGTGCTGCCGACCATCGCCAGGGAGATGCTCGTCAGCGTCAGGAACTGGGACGCGGTCGCTGCCTTCTGTGAGGCCGTAATCTCACGGAAGGAGGCGGCGGATCGTGTGCGAGTAGAGCTCCTATTCGGCGACACGTTCCGCCGCCGGCAACTCGGGCGGCGTAGGCGCGAGTATCTACGCCTAATGCCGACCTAGCCGAGGCCGCGGGTGATCGGACCGGGGAATTGTCCGTCACCCGCAGAGAGGCTGACCGCGCGACGGAGAACGACGTCCCAGGACGTCGAGAGGTGCGGTTACCCGAAAGGGTATTCCGTCAGGCCGACCACTGACGACAAGTCACATCTGCTCCGGTGGTCGGCCCAACAACGAGGTGACGTGGGTACGGGTGGGTTATGGGTCCGCGCGCCGTCCTTTCATCGCCCCGGACGGACTGGACCGCGCGTGCGCTTACCATAGCCCACCCATAAAAAAAAAAAATACTAACACGTCTGACCAGTTGGTATTGTAGATCAAATTCCCTCCTATATACGGAGTAGGCCCGAGCCCGAATAGTGGGACGTATATGGGCTGAAATGATGATGAATATGTTGTATTCTTGTTCGTGATACAGAAAATGAAATCCTCATTTATTGGTTTTATCTATATTGTCAGTCAGAATGGCGTGAAGTATGGTCTGAAGGTTCTCCACTTTTAGCTGCGTCACTCCACACGCGAGGGTGTGTAGAAGCAGTGCGTGCGCCTCTAACAAGAGCTTTATTGGCTTTACAAGTCTTCAATATGCTTATTATTTTATTTCAGGTATGGAAAAATAGATAATAGCTATTAGTTAGGCCCAATTTATTTCTGTAAAAAGTACGACCTGCTTTAAAATTAATTTGTGAAATCGAAAAACAAGTAAACAATAGCTTATCGTACAGCGTCTTTATCGTATTAACAAATGAGTTTCGAAACGATCTCCCTAATAGCTTGTAAAATTGATTTAATCTTTAAAATGGTCATCATTTCAGCTCATATACATCCCACTGTTGGGCTAAAGCCACCTCCACAATAGGAGGGAATTTGACCTTACTATATCATTACTAGTTAAACAGGTTGGTATAGGATTTCATTTCAAGTTTTCCTTCTTTTGCACAGATTTTATGTGCCTATTATATCCTTTAGTCGTCTTTTACGACATCCAGGAGCAAGATAGGGAGTGGGGAATTGTATTCTTACTCCGTCACCACGCGGAGCCGTTTTATCAGTGTTTTCAGCCAATTAATAATATAAAATTTGAATATGAAGTTTACCACTGTTATCAAAAATAAATTGAGACAGCCCAATACTATACATTTATCCTTTGTTCCATTTGCCTGTTTTGAGCAAAGATTCTTCTTATGTGAAAAAATCTATTATTAGGTACCTAAATAAATTTTTCAAAAAACACAATTTATCAATAACATATGTCTAAGCTGCAGCCATCCGGATCCTTATATTAATTACAATGGTATTACAGGTGATCATAGTGGTATTGACGCAATTATTGCGTACAAGTGCTCGCGCCGCGGTGCTGCGGGGAGAGTGCGCGGGCGTGGGCAGAGGGGTGCTCTTCGGGAACCCACCACCAGAAAATATTCAAGCTGAACAGGTGATGTTCATTTTCTCTTTAAAATTTCGCCTGATCCTTAAGGGTTGTATTTCGAGTCTATTTTGTATGATACAGTAACATTATATTATATGCATAGTATTTTCTTTGTCTTCTAAGAAGTATGGTCTGCCATATACGTGTCATTATTTAGCTAGGGAATCCTCGTCAATGCCAAGCAAAGTCCACTATCACACGCCAGTTATTCTGATATTCTTCTGAATTGGTCTACATATCTTTTTATGCGCCAGATGAGAGTTTTCTAGTTTTCTATTGCTGCTTTCTTTTTTAAGATCAACTATAGTCTGTTCTCATATCTTCTTTATAAATATATAAATTTCTTGTCTACGTGTGTATGTCACTAAACTCCTCCTAAACGTCTGACCGAGGGAGGGGGAGCGCCGTGAACTCGTCGCGATTATCGGTGCCGACCTGGCGCTGCCGACCATCGCCAGGGAGATGCTCGACAGCGTTAGGAACTGGGACGCGGTCGCTGCCTTCTGTGAGGCCGTAATCTCACGGAAGGAGGCGGCGGATCGTGTGCGAGTAGAGCTCCTATTCGGCGACACGTTCCGCCGCCGGCGACTGGGGCGGCGCAGGCGTGAGTATCTGCGCCTAATGCCGCCCTAGCCGAGGCCGCGGGTGATCGGACCGGGGAATTGTCCGTCATCCGCAGAAAGGCTGACCGCGCGATGGCGACCGACGTCCCAGTACGTCGAGACGTGAGGTTACCCGAAAGGGTATTCCGTCGGGCCGACCACTGATGACAAGTTACATCTGCTCCGGTGGTCGGCCCAACAAACAACGAGGTGACGGGTACGGGTGGGTTATGGGCCCGCGCGTCGTTCTTTCATCGCCCCGGACGGACAGGACCGCGCGTGCGCTTACCATAGCCCACCCAAAAAAAAAAAAAAAACGTCTGACCGAAGTTAAAGAAATTTTTTGTATGTGTTCAAGGGGATTCGAGAATGGTTCAGATTCACGATTGGACCCGGTAGGTGGCGCTGTTGGCTGCCGCTATTTGAAGGAGAATTCCTTTTACTATTTTTTTTTAGATTTGAACAGAATAACGTCTGTTGGGTCAGCTAGTAGATTATAACCTATTCTTATAGCTGCTCATTAGACGCTCGAGCCCAGCAGTGGCACGTATTTGAAGTGTGATAAATATATACATTCGTCGCATCGTTTCAGTTCATACAAGTCTTATTGTTGAGCTCGAGGCTTCTGCCGAATAGAAGAAAATTTCTGCGACCTTCCATTATCCGCACCCTACATGCTTACTTGATTCACGACTCTCTTTGTCATCGGGTTATATGTCGAGTTTCTCGTTTCTTTTGATGATGTTGTATACCTACGTACAATATTCCTCAAAAATTGTCCGTGTGGTGACGGAGTAAGAATATAATTCATCACTCCCTATCTTGCCCGTGCATATCGTAAAAGACGACTAAGGGATATAATACGTATATAACATCTATGCAAGAGAAGGAAAACTCGACCAGCGTAGTATAGTAGGTCAATTTCCCTCCTGTTGTGGAGGAGGCTCGAGCCCAGTAGTGGGACGTATATGAGCTGAAATGATGATGATATGCTTATTTGCTTTTCGACTCTCGTTGTCACCGGGTTTTATGTCGAGTTTCTCGTTTCTTTTGATGATGTTATATGCATATCATTGCCAGTAATAGTCTTTTACGCCACTCACAGTCAAGAAAAGGAGTGGTAGGACCACACTGTCGACAGTTATCTGTCTACAGCCGCGGGCCGGTCCGTCCGGGGCAGTACCATGCTCTCGCAGAAAATCGACGTCTGAGTAGTAGCAATTTGTTACTGCGCTTCGTTCGGTGAGCGAGAGAGCCGGAAGCCCAACTTTCTGAGGGTGATTGCGTGTGGAGGGTTTTGGTGGTGCCCTTGGTATCACCGAGCCTCAATGCACGCATTCACACTGCCTTCGCGGTAGGCAACGGCCTTGTAAAGGTCCATGAGCGGCAGCAACACTTACCATCAGGTGTACTGTTTGCTCGTTAGCCACCGTTTGCATAAAAAAAAAAAAAAAGGAATGAATTGTATTTTTGTCATTTGTGCAATCATATTTATTGCACAGTGAAATTACAACCTTTTACGCTTTAGAATGATTGAACAGTTGTTTTGAAATAATTGTTATTTATTATCTGATGATACTGAGAATTAAAATTTATGACCATGAAATATATTAAGTACTAGCAATCCGCCCTCGCTTCGCTTCGGTTATAGGTTATAGTCGTTTTACCCGCGTAGTTCCCGTTCCCGTGGGAATACCGGGATGAAATATAGCCTAGTTTACGCCCTGATATTATAGCTTTCCATTGGTGAAAAAATTTTTGAAATCGGTCCAGCCATTTTGAAGATTACCCGGAACAAACAGACAGACAAACATTTTTTAATTGCTATTTTAGGCATAGGTATCGTGCAAATAACCGTGTGAGCATGAAAAAAGCCTATTATTTTGACATTACAAACAGACACTCCAATATTATTTATTGGTATAGATACGTAACACATATGAATTATTGAATTAAAACTTTTTGCGGGAGGACTTGGAAATTTTAATTCGCAAATTTTTCATTTGCCACAAAGTGTTAGGGGGTCTGTCTCGCGCGAAATAGGTACAGTGTTTCGCTTATATTCGGGCGTCGAAGACGAAAGAGATATTTATTTATTTATTTAAAACTGTTGCACACAAAAAAAAAAAGGTACAAGGCGGACTTAATGCCTTAGGCATTTTCTGCCAGTCGACCTAGGGTGGAGCAGAAATAAATTAGGCAGGTGCAATGCAATGTGAGCAATAATTTCTGAAATTTGGTTATATAAATGTGGCAAATCTAAATAATCTTATATCTAATACAAGCAAACAATACATATATATATATATATATACACACATACATATATACATACATACATACATACATAAATACATACATACACACATACATACACATATACATACATATAAATTTTATAAACAGCAGAGGTGATTCCTCAATGACGAGTTCATTCCGTCAGAAGGCCTAGGTATAGGCGTTTGACCATAGCCTTAAAACTATCACGATATTCGCTATTTTCATTTTGGAAATCCTTAATAATATTATAAATGCGAAAGTAAGTTTGTTTGTTACGCTTTCATGCTTAAACCACCGAACCGATTTCAAAAATTCTTTGAATGGAAAGTTATATCAGGAAGTAACATAGGCTATATTTATCCCGGTATTCCCACGGGAACGGGAACTACACGGGTAAGGTGACTGAAACCGAAGCGAAGCGAGGGCGGGTTGATAGTTTTATATAAATAAATGATAGAGTATCTATCTACAAAAGTATTTGATGAATTATTAAAATATTTTCCTTAAGTGTCACTTCTATCGTGTCTTTACGACACCTGTCTTTTATATTTTCATCAGATTACTTCCGTGCGGTTACGGAGTAAGAATACAAGTAACCACTCCTCTCTCTTGCCCGTGAGTGTTCTAAAAGCCGACTAAGGGATATGCAGGTAGCATCGATACAAGAGGAAAACTCGATACAAAACCCAATTTCAACACGTCTGACCAATGTGGAATAGTAGGTCAATTTCCCTCCTATTGTGGAGGAGACCTGAGCTCAACAATGGGACTTATGTAGGCTGAGATAGATTTTATAAGCTTTATCATTGTTTTGTTTTGTATTAAAGTCGACTGCTAAGTAATAATGCTCCATGAAATATTTTTTTAGCCTCCAAGCTCTTCGGACTTTGGTTCTAGTGAGCAAATGTGCGCGCATTCTTCTACTCATTGGAGCGCAGGCAACTGGCCTCGACGAGGGAGACGTTGGAGATTGAGACAGACATGCAATCATCCTCACTTGTCATAAGGTTTAAAAAAACTGTTATCAATCTATTCTATAATCCCTAAGACAGTCGTTAAAATCGGTTGTAAGATCATGAGGTACTGTGATGGTCACAGCATCTATTTATTTTTTTCTTCGACTGCACATTAGTGCAGTCGTTTGGACATCGACCTATTGTGCCGATTTCGTGGTTTAAATCACCACGCAGAACAACACTGCATTTACAAATTTTTGCACTGAGCTTGGGTGTAATTTGTGTGCGTTTATTACATATTTGTAGTTCACCACCATATAAGGTTTATTTACTTAGTGCAAAAAAAAATATCTGAGTAGTTTTCAACATGCAGTCACCAATCTTCTTTCCAATAGTGCCATCCCCCTTTGGAGCGACGTATGTCCAACAATGGCCTGATGGTTGAATGGATGTATCGTTGAACTGTCTTGGCGTTGCACGTATGCATCTATTATCCATCTATCTTACATAGCTCATTTACGCCCCATTGCTGAACTCGAGCCTCCTCCATAATGGGAGTTGAATCATAAAATCATAATGAGAATAATAGTACGTTGGTCAGATGGTTAGGCATACGAATCGTGTTATCACTCTCTTGCATTAATGTTATTTATCTATACCAATAAATATATACATATGCCTAAAATACACTTTATATATTTTTTGTCTGTCTGTTTGTTCCGGGTAATGTTCAAAACGGCTGGACAGATTTCAAAAATTCCTTCACCAATGGAAAGCTATAATATCAGGGCGTAACCTAGGCTATATTTTATCCCGGTATTCCCACAGGAAGGGGAACTACGCAGGAAAGACGACTGAAACCGAAGCGAAGCGAGGGCGGGTTGCTAGTTATATATAAACCCCGCGAGAGCAATTGGGTATTCTTCATTTGGATATTTTAAGGAATTCTTTTTGAAATCGTTCACAGCACCACTTACCGTCTCCAATTTTATTAATACAAACAATTCTTGAATCTACTAAACACACAAAACAACCAAAATCGGTCCAGCCAAGCAAACAGCACACGGATAGAAGAATTATATTACTGAACTCCTAAGCGACTGGAGCGCTTTTGATAAAAATTTTATCAGTTCAGTTGGATTCAAGAATGGTTAAATTGATACAGATCTGCATTTATTGGATCAGTTAGTCATTTTATAAGATTTTAGTTATAAGCTTATTATAATTTGTTTCAGACCAGATGATCGGATATTATTGAAGTTATAAACTTCAATTATTGAAGTTATAAACTTCAGTTATAAAATTCAATTATCAACTTCAAGTATTACAATTTGTAAAACCACAAACTGTACAGATAAGTTTCATGTAAGAAATTGTATTATTATAAGGAAGTGTAAATATTTATATAAATAAAGATTATAATAGATACCGCCATCCTTTTAACTATACTAAAAAGCAAAACGTCAGCTGTAAAGACAAGAGTATGAAATTAAAAATTGATGACTACACCTAGTTATCTTAGGGGTTTAAACGGCTGTTAAAAAGGTTTGAACGCATTTCTAACATCTATTAGAAATTAGTTAAAGGATTTATAAGTAGGTACATATCCCAGAAGACGGAAATTTTGAAACAGAGACCACACCAACTTGTTTGAATAACGGAGTGTAATAATAATAGATCAATTTCTCTTCCATTGTGTAGGAGCCCAACAATAGGACATAACCAGCTGAGAATAGAAAAAATATATCATGACTTTGAAATAAAAATATGAGCACCTGTAACTTTTAAATGCGATTGCGAATCTTGCATATTATGACAAATATAATTAAAAGAACTAAAAGTATGTTACCAGTATCGATTGAAAACGTTCCTTCTATCTGAAAATTATGTGACTAATTCACATATTTTGAGTCGGAAAAAGTTTCTTTTATTGATTTTTTTCAAGTGGATCATTTTATGGGAGGGCTTTGAAATTTTCTTGAAAGTTTGCGAGAATAAGAGCTGAGACGACTGCTGTGTTGTTTCTCTTAGTCGTAGCACTCTTGGCAGAGCGGTCGTGGTCGTTATTAATGGGGTTGTGAAGTGACCCGTTTTATTACGCGTCTCCATTCTTCTCTAGTTGATGCCAATTTGGAGCAAAGATATAGGGGGCCGCCAATGGCCGACTTCACTTGGTCCGCCCACCGCATTGGCGATCTGCCGCGTGGTCTAGTTCCCTCGACCTGGCCCTGTACCACCAGATGTTCAATACACGTTTTGTCGCGCCGGGACACGTGACCAAAGTAACTGAGCATACGTTGTTGGACAATGGAGGACAAACGCTGCTTGATGCCGAGTTCTCTTAGGATGGAAACATTCGTTCTGTAGTCCGTCCATGAAATGCCGAGCATTTTCCTCTAGCACCATATTTCCAGAGTATCCACCTTTTTCCTCTCACTTTCTCTAAGAGTCCAAGTCTCTGCAGCATACAAGAATATGGGAAATATAAGTGCATGAACTAGCCTGCTGCTGTATTGTTTACTTACTCGTATTTGTCGACAGTTGTCTGTCTGCAGCCACAGGCCGGTCCGTCCAGGGTATTACCACATTGAGCAGAAAATCAAAGTCTGAGTAGTAGCAATTTGTTACTGCGCTTCGTTCGGTGAGAGAAAGAGCCGTAGCCCAACTTTCTGAGGGTGTTTGCGTGTGCTGGGTTTTAGTAATACCTTTAGTTTCATCGAACCTCATTACACGATATTCACACTCCCTTCAATTTCTTCACGGTAGGAAGCGGCTTAGCAAAGGTCCATGAGCGACAGCAACACTTACCACCAGATGTACTGTTTGCTCATTTGTCACTGTTCGCAATAAAAAAAGCTCTTTTTCTCGTAAACTTGAAAAGACTGAGACATACGCTTTTCTCGATTACATAATTCTATGTAAATAAATGAATTAAACACAAAGTGATTAATAAATAACGAAAATCATCATCATTATCATCGCAGCCCACGCACGTCCCACTGTTGGGCTCGGGCCTCCTCAGTCCTCCACAATGGGAGAGAATTTAACTTACTATACCGTGCTGGTAAGACATGTTGGTATAGGGTTTCATTTCGAGTTTTCCTTCTCTTGCACAGATCTTATTTGCATATTATATTCCTTAGTCGTCTTAAGTTTGGATAGGGAGTAAATTCATCAACCTTTCAGATAGTTTATCTATACCAATAAATAAAATTGGTGTCTGTTTGTAATGTCAAAATAATAGACTTTTATCATGCTCACACGGTTATTTGCACTATATATGTATATGCCTAAAAATTATTTTATATTTTTTTGTCTGACTGTCTGTTTGTTTCGGGTAATCTTCAAAACGGCTGCACTGATTTAAAAAATTCTTTCACCAATGGAAAGCTATAATTGGGAACCACGTAGGCTACTGAAACCGAAGCGAAGCGAGGGCAGGTTGTTAGTGTTAAATAAAACGAATGTTATAATCAATGCAAAGGCTTTATATTTTCGACTTACAAACAGTCCTTAATAACTAAACGTTTAAGTAACAATGCGTGTATGGATGCGATACGAAAAGCCTTCATTTATTTCATTTTTAAAATACAATAAATATCGTTCAGTCCGGTGGATTATTGAGTAACAAATATACAAAAATGTATGTACAAACACCCGGACCTACGTGGAATGTTTTTATGCAATGATGGTTAAATAATTGAGGATTATAACCTCGGAGATTATTAATATTATATTTATCCATTAAAAAATGTCTTTCGAGAAATTTGGCTGACTCCATTAAAGATGAGAATGATTTGGAGTTCGAAAATCTATGGGTCGTTTTTGACCCCGTCAAAAAAACTTCCCCACAATAAATTAATTCGATTATATTCTACTAGAAGTTTCCAAATGGCCACGTCCCTATGGGAGGGGGGAGACATGATCGTTTGGAAGTTAGTAGTGCCTAACTACGTTTAATGGGAGTCGTTTTTAAAGTGGCGGAGGTCCGTGGGGGTATCGTAGTACCGGTTCGAGGGATAGCGGTCGAGAGTTGCAGTCAGTCTGTGCGTGCGGGGCCAATGCTGCAGCACCAAGCAGGAGAAGTAATAGAGCCTGTTGAAACAGAAAAAAAAACATTTAAAATAAAAAAAAATGTAAGACAAACTTCAATCATCTTCAACTTCAATCATCACAGCTCATACACATCTCATTACTGAGCTCGAGCCTCCTCCACAATGGGAGTGAACGTAATATACCACATTGGTCAGACGGATGGGTATCATCCGCCGCCGGCGCCGCCTCCCTGAGGGGGGACGTCGGTTGATGGGAGGGTACCCCAAATAGGGGGTATTCCGTCGGGCCGACCACTGATGACAAGTCACCCTGCTCCGGTGGTCGGCCCGACGACGAAGGCGACGTGCATCGTGGGTGGGTTATGGGTGTGCGTGCTTACGCCCCTCTGTCGCCCTGGACGGAGTGGTGCAAGGAGTGCGCCGACCGCAACCCACCCAAAAAAAAAAAATAGGGATTTATTTCGAGTTTTCCTTAGATAAGTGTCATCTGCAATAATACCATAGTCTTCTTTTATGACACCCATGAGCAAGAAAGGGGGTGGTGAATTGTATTCTAATTCGGTCACCACACGGAACTGCAAAACAATGCAGCGAATCAAATACGCATTATTAGGGATAACTCATAATCTACTAGAACTTGATCAATTTTAAATTATGCAATCAGATCGAAAGCACCAAATTATAAACAAAAAGAAACTATTCGTCTAGAAAAAGTTTTGAGGTAATTTCATTAAGACGAGGTTTATCATAATCATAGTTATGTACGTCCCACTGCTGGGCTCGAGCCTCCTCCACTAAGGAGGGAATTTTACCTACCATGCCACGCTGCTTAGACAGGGTTTTATGTCGAGTTTTCCTTCTCTTGCATAGATGTTATATGCACATCATATCCGTTCGCCTTCTACGATACCCAGGTAGAAGAAATGGGGTGGTGAATTGTATTCTAACACCATCACCACATATAATCTATAATATAATAATCTATACCAATAAATAAAATTGAAATGTCTGTTTGTAATGTCCAAATAATAGGTTTTTTTCATGCTCACATGATTATTTGCACGACACCTATGCCTAAAATACAAATTAAAAAATTTTTGTCTGTTTGTTCCGGGTAATCTTCAAAACGGCTGGACCGATTTTAAAAATTCTTTCACCAATGGAAAGCTATAATATCAGGGCGTAAACTAGGCTATATTTTATCCCGGTATTCCCACGGGAACGGGAACTATGCGGGTAAAACGACTAAAACCGAAGCGAAGCGAGGGTAGGTTGCTAGTCTATAATGTAAAGGAAAAGTTGTAATATTACCTGGAAAGGCAGCGATGCTCTAGCGACTCGGCAGACGAACCTGAGACCGCGCTGTACACCACTCAACTGCACCTCCTCTGGTTCACCACTACCCACCATTCTGAAAATAAACAATAAACAAATTAGTCATATTGAGCTATATGATGACGGTTACGAATACTACTACCAACCTATTTCTCGTGGGTGTCGTAAGAGATGTACTATGAGATTTACATTCATTATCATCATCACAGCCTATGTATGTCCCACTGTTAGGCTCAGGCTTCCTCCATAATGCGAGGGGAATTGACCTACTATTCCACGATGATCTATTTTTTTCCCAAAGCGGAGCGGGCTCGGCCGATAGTAGGACGTATATGGACTGATATAAGGATGATTATATTTACATTTTCCTTGCACAAAATTAAATTAAATATAATTATTATCTTATATAATGTCTATATATGTATATAACGCGGGAAAAAACAAATACAACGCCATTAATAACGATAATATTACAGTAATCGTCAGTATTATTTCAAAAAATGTTTTTTTTTTGCATTATTATATGCCATTTATCATTTTCACACTTAACATCATCATCTCAGCCCATATACGTCCCACTGTTGGGTTCGGGCCTCCTCCATAATGGAAGGATAGTTAACCTACTATACCACGCTGGTCGGACGTGTTGGTATAGGGTTTTATTTCGAGATTTCCTTCTCTCGCATAGATGTTATATGCGTTTTATATCTCTTAGTCGTCTCGTACAATCACCCACGGGTAAGATAGGGGGGTGGTGAATTGTATTCTTACTCCATCACCACACGGAAACAAAAAAACTTTATAACTGTAACCTAGATACTGTATTTTTATATAATCTGTTAAATATAATAAATGCGAGAGAATTTGCCCGTTTATTAAGAAAACCATCATTATATCCCACTACCAATAGTGCCTCGAGCTTGGGCTCGAGTCTCCTACACAATGGGTATAAAATTGACCTCCTATACCATACTAGTCATGTGGAACGGTATTTTTTTATGTGTGGGCTATGGTAAGCGTACACGCCGTCCATTCCGTCCGGGGCGACGAAAGGACGGCGCGCGGGCCCATACCCACCCGTACCCACGTCGCCTTCGTCGTTGGGCCGACCACCAGTGCAAAGTTCCTTGTCCTCAGTGGTCGGCCCGACGGAATACGCTTTCGGGTACCCTCATCTCTAGACGTCCCTGTCCCGGGACATCGGTTGCCGTCGCGCGGTCGGCCTCTCTGCGGGTAAGTCCCCGGTCCGATCACCCGCATGTGAGACGGTATAGGGTTTTGTTTCTAAGTTTTCCTTCCTTGTCTTGCATAGATATTATATGCATATTATATACTGTGATAGAGCGTGGATTGTTCTCTTAATCCTTCACCACACGGATAGGGTAATTTTAATCATACAAAATATATATCGATAATAAAAATTAATTCAAATTTAAGCTAAATAAAATATATTAACGCAAAAATAAACTATTAAGCGTACACAGTGTACAGAGGTTATACAATATGCTCAATGAACGAAGTAATTGTGTAAGAACTATTCATCTAGAATATGACCTTTGACAATACAAATGTCATAACCAAATACTTTAGTCATGAGTATTTGACATAAGTAAATCTGACGGGAATGTCAAAATTTATAGCACTTTTATAGCCCGTACAGACGTTGGCCGAGTGGACTTTTGACGCGAATGTCAAAATGTCATGTAGCGCTTTTATATTCTTTTCATTATTTTAGTGTTTTAAAGTGTTATATTCAATAATTTTGCTGATATTTTATGTAATATAATGCAGATAAAATTCTGAAATGTAGTGAAAATGATATAATAGTGAATTACGTGCATTTTGACATTCTGCCCAAATTTCCTGAGACGCATGACTTGTATCAGCACCAAGTCATGCTAACGACTGACTGAAAGACTTAAGACTAAAGACGTGAATAAAAATCAATATACTCGACACTGGCACCAATAGCTCATATTATTGTAGCTCATTGCCATTAACTAAAAAGAAGAAGAAGACGTTGGCCGAGCCTAGGCCAACGCGAGCGTCGGCAAATAGGTACAAGGCGAGTGCTAGCGTCTACACGTTGGCCGAGTGCGGCGAACGTCAACGTAGACGAGCGTTTATAGAAGTGTCTACACGTTGGCCTCGGTCAGTATTCATTGTGCACTGAAACACCACGGACGTTGATATTAACGTTGCTGCAGCTTCGACTATTTATTTAATGAGCGTATATAACTATTATCTCAGTGTATACCGCAGTAAAGTGGGAAAAAAAGTAGGTGGTTGATACTGAGTATTCACAGAAATAGAACAGTGTAAGATATATCCGTGTGGTGACGGAGTAAGAAAAAAATTCATCAGTCCCTATCTTGTCTGTGAATGTCGTAAAAGACGATTAAGGGATATAATACATAATAAGCATATAACATATATACAAGAGAAGGAAACCTCGAAATAAAACCCTATACCAACCTATCTGACTAGCATGGAATACTAAGGTCAGTTTCCCGCCTATTGTGGAGGAGGCTCGAGCCCAACAGTAGGACGTATATTAGCTAAAATGATGATGAATGATGAAGATACATTTTGATACTATAGGTAACATATAGGGTGACTTGGATCTAATTATTTACGTCGCATATCTAGAAGTAGTGATGCAAATTTGAAAATATAATCATTTATATTGAGCGACAATATCACATTAAACACGTCTAACCGCGATGGATGTCAACCGTGTATTGTGTCGGCCAACGTGTGGACGGCATTGGCCGAGCGTAGACGAGTGCCTTTGATTTGTGCACAAAAACCGACACCGAGGCGAAGTGAGGCAAGTGATCACGAGCGACGGCGAGTGAAGACAAATCAGCTGTCCACACGTTGGCGCTTGTATTCACTCTGCCAACTAGGCGAGCGACGGCGAGCGTTGACCAACTAAGGCAAATCGGGTGTACACACGTTGGCGTTCGCCATCGCTCGCCTGCACTCGGCCAACATGTTGAAGCCCTATTAAATTTTACTCATTATTTTAATGTTTTATAGATTTCCATTGCACAGATTTCCATATGGTGAAGGAGTAAGAATACAATTCACCACCCTCTTTCTTCTCTGTGGGTGTCGTAAAAGATGACTAAGGGATTACAATATGCAGATTACATCTATGCAAGAGAAGGCAAACTCAAAATAAAATCCTGTGCCAATCCGCCTCAAGAGCGTGGTATAGTAGGTAAATTTCCCTCCCATTACGGAGGAAACTCGAGCCCAGGAGTGGGCCGGGCCATCAATGAGCTGTGATCATAGCACAGAGAAAATACTAAAATGTAGTGAATACGATATAATAGTGAATTGCGTCCATTTTCATATTTTGGCTGTCAGCACTTAATCAATGGTACTCAACAAATTTAATTAGCAAAGTTAACGGGAGTTGGAAGAGATTGATTCCACTTCCCTCCTATGAAATGCGGGATACATGAAGCAAAATTGACTAGTTAGCCAATATGATATATCTTTTTTTGGGACTAATCCCACCACACATTCCCACCATTGTAACTCCTGTAAGCCAGGATCCACAATGGTCTCCATAAATGACACCGAGGTTTGACCCTCAGGCAGTCCCGGGATATGATTTTAATTGTCTTGGGACCCGCAACAAATTTAATTAGAAAAGATTAAAGAGGAGGAGTTGGAAAGAGAGATTCCACTTCCCTCCTATGCAAAGCGGGAGACAGGAAAACAAAATGACTAGTCAGCCAATAAGTAAACAGGAGTACAGCTACGATAGCGCAGCAGTACGGCACCACGGATACGGAAGAGCTTAACGGGGCCTATATGTGAGCGTTAAGATTGATTGCTACAGTAGGTATGACAGAAACGCATGAACGCACGGAAATTTTCTCGAGTTGCTCCAATATGATATATGTATAACCTCTGTAATAACATTGTTAAATGTGTGTTAACTAAAGTGTGTACTTACTCGGCTTCATCGATCGGCGGTAGCTGCAGGCCCGACAGTTCGTCCTCGTCTTCCTCCAATAACTACGACAATATCACAATATACGGTCAACGGTGCGAAGCTACTACATTGTGGGGCAAAGGGAAACCTACTTATTGTCGTATAAACACTTCATGAATATGATACCTTTGATTTACAAATAACTATCTATTTCTACCTAATTAATATAAGCGAAGTTGATTTTAACATATACAAATAATTAAAGTGTCTGTTTGTAATATATAAATAGTAGTTTTTTTCATGTTCACATGGTTATTTGCACGAGACGTATGCTTAAAAACCAGTTTAATCTTTTTTGTCTATATATGTCTGTTTGTTTCGGGTAATCTTCGTGTTGGGTTCGAATCACATGCACACAACATTTTTGAGTCTGGTTTGTAAAGCCCCCTGCAATGTAAGGATCATGTCCTCAGTGCAGGTGCCTTTAAAAATATAAATTATAAAATCTAACAATAATTTTATTTTTTTAAATCGAATAATAATTTTATTTTAATTTTAATAATTATTTGTGTCCTAATAATCTAATAATAAGCATTGACAGCTTATTAATTATAATAAATATTAATTTCATAATCGTGATCCAACTTCATATTCAGTAACTACTAAAAGTTCAAACTTTTATAGATATATTATAAAATAAAATTTCAAATATATTAAAAATATTTTCCAAACATTTCTATGTGAAATTTCATGAAGTGCTTACAAATTAAATATCGACCATTATTAAAATATCTAATTCGTTTAATGTTTACCTACAGTCAGTAATAACTGTATCGTAGGACATGTGTATGATCAAATTAAAGCTGTGTGTTTATCTGATATCTCTGCGTATACTGTGCTTTGCGGGGTAAGCAGGTGGAGTGACGCAAAATAAACTTATATTTTTACGCTAATCAATATCTGTATTAGATTTTATTATCTATCTAGCCAGTTTTGAAACTAAGTAATATTAAATTACTAATTGGACTTTTTTAAATTTAAGGTTTTAAATTTATTAGTGTTAATGAATGGTGATATATACCTGTGGTGCAGCGGTGGCTGCGACGGCGGCAAGCGCGTGTACCGAGGCGGCCGGACGATTGGCGAGCGCAGCGCCCAGTTTCAGGGCGTAAACACCACACAGTTTTCTTAAAGATTGCAAACGCAGCCTCAACTCCGCCAATCTCAAATGTGGCTGAGCACCAGGTGCTAATAAAGCTGCTGCATCATGTAACGCCAATACCCTCGGCTCGGCGCGCCTCAACTCGTCTCTTAGTTCAGCGAATCGTCTGAAGTCCCGTTGCAACTCAGCCGGTGCACGTCCTAGTTTAAGGGGTTCCCTAGCGCGAACCGATTTCTCAGCTGCAGCTAATCGAGCGACTAGTTCTACAACAGCGTCGTGGAATTGTTGGTTATGGAGTAATGCGTGTTGTAATGTTCGTTGCCAAGCGTGTGCTTTTGTGCAAGCGTTGTCCCATCTTGTGTTGGCAGCAGTCAGGCGGGCTCGGACTCTCTCAGCGGCGCCTTGAGAGCGGGCGTGCGCCGCTACATGAGCGCCCACCACGTTGAGTGATACTACGATCGACTTGTGGGAGTCTAAATCGAGAAGGAATTCTCGGTGGTCCTGTAAAAAATACCATAGCGATCAATATACGCAAACCTCAATAGGCCATGGGAGTAATTTGCCGGGATTGGTTATTATTAGGTCTTTCCGATAAGAGTTCAGACGACAGAGTTTTAAAAATTGAGTGTAATGTGAGTGAAAGGATAGCTCAAACTTTCCTTGTCAAGTTATTCCTGAACAAGAAAGCCGTGAGACCTCATCGTACGTTTCTTGAAATTTCTTATTTCATGAGTGAAAATAGAACAGATGTTGATTCAAATTAGTTATTTTATGCAAGTAAGAATTTATAACACTCGGGTTAATCTCATAGTTGAATATGTACTTAGCAAAAATAAATATAATATTTTCCAAAAGATGTTCGACGGACTGAGTCAAGCTTGTCAGCTTATATTGTGTAAAACAGTAACGGGCATAGGTACACAAGAATTTAAATAAAAATAAAAGTGTTAGCGGTTTATTACAAGCAGCGTTCTTAAAATTTTTCAATACTTTAGTGAGAGTTATTTTGAATAATTTTGCTTTTATGTAAGGTAAGAAGTGCTGTGTAGAAGTAATAAAATGTAGTGTATAATTGTTATAATAGTGGTTTATATTTGAGGTATATTTTTATGTTCTACAAAACTTTTAGAGAAATATTCATTTGTTTATCAGCGCTCAATAGTCACGACATCTCTGGCGGACTATTGCTATGAATAAGCTACTTAAAAATTTTCAATCATGCTATAATTTATGAACAACATTGTACAAAATTAGGTTATATTCAGATTGTTAAGTTAACAGTGTATTCGACTGAATAACGTATCCATGGTCTTTAATAAATATTATTTAAAAAGATAATAATTTACCTGTATTACGTCTTCAAGTGCGTCATACTGTTCAGGCGGCCCAGTTCGGGCATCATCAGTAGCTTCAGCGAACTGCAGCCATTGCTCCAGCCGCCAGAGGTCGTTATCCAACTGCTTCCAATTGCGCTCAGAGCAAAGCGGACACGTCAGGCGACCAGACTCACTGTAGCGAGATTGATAACACATTTAATAATAAGAAAACCTAGATGAAAGCAAATAAACTAAAATTACAAATAATCTATGTTTAAAAAAATCAAAATATGTTTACTCTTCTTAAGCTAATACTTTTTTATATTGAATAATAAGAGAATATAATCATTTATAAATAACTTTCAGATAAAACCTAAAAAACATCTGATATTTAAAATAAAACAACTACATATATAAAGTTATAAAGCTAAAATTTAAAAATAAAATCAGTGATCTAGTGCCAGTGCAAATACACAGATTCTACAACAAAAGTGGCTTCATACATTTTAATCACATATAATGCACTAACTACTGAAGTATGGATTAATTCATGCAATATCTTTTACATTCCTGCTACATTAATAACGGCCAAGGAATAATATATGTTAGACACGAAATTGTTAGTTTAATCAATTGTGAGACTGTTAATATTCACAATTATTATTGTTTTTTAAACGTGTTTTAAATCTATCATAATGTCTATCGACGTATAAATAAAATAAATTACATTAGTAACTAAATACATGCTTGTTTTTAAATATCCTTTAAGACAAACTGCAAATAGTTTCAAACACAAAAACATCGCAATGCTTAAAAATAAAACTAACAAAAAATATATAAGTAATGTAGCAGGAATATAAATGACTATAAAAATACAAATATTAGGTAAGCAGTACTCACTGTTCGCACGTGAGCGCGTACGAGGCCGAATGGGGCAACCTAAAGGACCAGAAAACGCATGTGTTTAGAGCATGCCGGGTTAGGAAGCTGTTACTCACTCTTTAAGACTAAGTGTAAAAATATAATACGCCATTGCATTATAGTGTGAAATATTGTGACAATTTCAAGATTAAAATCTGTACATTCTTTGGATGACATGTGCTGTGATAGAAATTTCATAAAATTTGTTTAAAAATAAATAATTTAATATAATATCCATTATCCGTTTCAAGTGCTAAATTTGTTAGGTGATCTACCTTAATAGATTTGGAAAAATAACCAGTATCATGGCGTATCTGTATTTAAACTTTTAGTCTATTTACTTCCCAGAATTTATATATTGTAACTTTAATTATTTTGTCTATTGTATACTATTCTTAAAATAGTTCCAAACATAGAAATCGGTCGAGTCATTTTTTTAAATGCAAATCATTTCTTGAGAGGCTCGGCTATATAATAAACCGATCCATATTTACGATCGATCAATTTTTAAATATTTATATTGCTACTTAAATAGAACATGTTTTCTGATGCGTATGTAAAAAGATACCGATAAAATGCACTGTTTTAAAACAGCCTTAAGCCCAACACCAGTTGCCAAATAGTGCTATGAGTGCTACCACGAAAATAATAAATAAAAATACAACATTAAGACATCATACAGAGACATTTCATATAAAGACAGTATACATAAACGAGCTAAGCAAGATTTAACTAGGTGAATAACACATAAGCACATAACGCCCGATTATTATTAATGTAATTCGCAAATATCAACCCAGAAACCAAATATTTTTAAAAGCATTTGACCAGTTGTAGTAAAAATAAAAAAAAATAGGCGGCTAAGCTTTCTGATATCCGCATAATGCCATTTTGCTTGAATTTTGAGTGCAGTAATATTTTAAGCATATTTCAATAACATATTTAGATGTTACTCTATAATACACTCATTTGCAAAAAAAACGGGCACCTAAGCAATGAACCATTTCAAATGTTAATATTTCTTTGTTTGATAATTATAGGTAGTTTTATCCACACAATTTGCTAAATTAATAAGAAAATAATCGTTTTCATCAGTATTTCATAAAATTTAGATACAATTTATGGGAAATAATGCTAAACCTCGCTAGTAGTGTATATTCGCTAGTAGTGCATATGCTCATGAAGTAAAAATAAAAAAGTTTTTTTGTTTGTTTTTCTTTAATAAAGTAAAAGCAGATAAATGTTTAGTATCGAGTGTGACCCCCTCTAGCTAAAATCACAGCTTGAATTCGTCTGGGCATGCTAGCGAGTATATCCCGGATACTTGCTTGCGGAATACGTTCCCACTCCGCAGTAATCACATTCTTCAGCTCTCTGATGGTCTGCGGAGCCGGGTGTACTGATCTCACACGCCGTTTCAGAACGTCCCAGACATGCTCTATGGGATTGAGGTCGGGACTTCGAGCTGGCCAATCCAAACGACGAATGCCGACCTCTTGCACATACGCATTAACATCGCGGGATCGGTGGGCGCGAGCATTGTCGTCCATAAAAATCGAGTCTTCACCTAGAGCGGCCAATGCGGGTTGTGCATGAGAAATTAGAACTTCCGTTATGTATCGATGCCCAGTCAGTGAGCCGTTTTCAATGAAGACTAACTCTGTACGATCCATTGAATTTATTCCTGCCCAAAACATAACAGAGCCCCCACCATAAGGTGTGATTTCTTCGAAACATGCCTCTGCAAAGCGTTCTCCTTGTCTTCTTAGCACTCGCCGACGTCGATCTTCACCGAACAGAGATATCCTGGCTTCATCAGAGAACAAAACCCTATTCCAATCGTCTTGAGTCCATGATTCACAATTTCTAGCGAACCTAAGCCTGTGAACTCTGTGCTCACGGAGTAATTTGGGGCCGCGGGCCGGGCGGTGACTGCGTATATTGGCAGCGAGAAGCCTCCTCCTGACCGTCCATAGACTAATATGCACATTTCTTACTTCTTGGAGGTTGTTCTTAAGATCCACATACGAAGATTTGCGATTTCTCAATGCGCGACTCACAAGAAAACGATCATCCCGTGGTTGGGTACATGGTTTTCTTCCAGAACCAGGCCTTCTCTCGACGGAACCAGTCTCCTGATATCGCTGCCAGGTCCTTTGGACTGTCGAGCGACTAACATTTAGCCTCCTAGCCACGAAACATTGGCTGCAACCCTCTTCAAGCAGCGCGATAATTTTAGTAGCTTTTACCACTTTATCTACCATTTTTGATACAGCCAAACAGCATTAAATAAAGCTTTGACAGTCAAGGATATGAAATTAATCGATAAAAATTGAATAAAAGTTATGAAAGTCGATGTTAACTTCTGGAACTTCGCGCCAAAAATGTAGGATAAAAAGGGGTTTTCTGTAAAAATGAACATCAAATGAAAAATTGAATTTAGAACGTACTTTTTTAAATACCACAGCATTTTTAAAACCGGCCAGTAACGTGTACAAACGATTGAAACCTTTTTGGTATTGTATCTTTTTAAATATGAATGAAAATCAAAACCGCCCGTTTTTTTTGCAAATGAGTTTATAAAAAATAGGTTTTTAACAAAACGATAGGTTTTTATTTAATATTAGTACCTTATCAAAATTATCTTAATTTCTTAAAATATCTCAAAGCAAATAAGAAACTAATAGTATGGAAAGAGATAATGATGAAATAATTGATGTTTTCTGTATAAGCTACGACATACACTGCCATTTACATGAAATGTCTATAAGAATCGTTAGGCTCAATTTTATATAATCGTACGATAAAACGGCATATCATTAAAAACAATGAATATCACAATTTTTCAATGATAGAAACTTACCTAAGGTTGTTGATTTGAAGTTCGCGTTTCTTTGCTTGACTCAAAAGGTCTTCATAAGTTAAAGATAGAGATTCTACATCCTTCAACATAGCTTCCTCTTCATTAGCGTCACATTCAGTCAGAAGTAACTCGGATAAATGTTTGGCTAATTCTAATGTCTGTCCAGGTTTAGCACCAGCCTTCGCGATTTCTTTTGCTGCTGTAGCTAGTGCGTCACTACCAGCCTTTTCATCAGGTTGTGTTGCTAATGCTATTCTTAATGCTTCTAAAGCTTCAGAAGTTTGTTTCACAGCAATTGATAATTCCGCTCTATAAGTTTCCTTGGACGTTAAAGTGTCTACTTGGAGGGCAGCGTCTGTCTCCCATTTAAGGGTATCCACCTGTTTTGCATATGTCATATTAATATTTGTAGACTTTATGTCAAAATTACAACAAAAAAAATGCTTTTATTTGTAAGTACGCATTAATTATTTGTCTTACCTGCACTGCCGAATCAACGTCTCCGACCACCTCAGCTCTTGCGAGGTCTAATCTCGTTCGGACATCGGCGAATAATACCCGATATTCTGCTACCATGTCTGAGAGTCCAGGCATTGTGGATACTGCGACTGCCAATCGGTCAGCATTATCTACTAGTTCTTGGCAAGCTATTAATTCTTGTTCGACAGCCTGAAAGAGTAGAATATTATTTTGTGACATATTGTTTTTGTTATTATTTTTTTATATTTGTATGTGAATTAAGAGAATATATTTATATGAGTTAAAGCTACTTACGTCCAATTCTTTGAGGGTAAGTACTTTATCTTGAGGCGCTGGTGCCAGATGCAGAGCTCTTGTAAGTCTTACGTCAGTTTCTGCTAACGCTACCACTGCTGCACCATGAGCACCAACAAATTGTCTTTGAGCATCGGCTCCTGCAGCTGCCAAACGAGCCGATAGTCTCTGCCAACATCTTACAGCACCACGTAATCTTGCCGCATCATCTGCTGCTGTACCACGAAGCTCTATGCCTCGAGCTCCAGCAATTCTACCGTAAGCATCTTCGAGACGTTTGATATCACCACTTAAGCTTTCCAATTCATTCGTAATCGCTCGTGATACACTTTCATCTTCAGGTTCACCGCGGCGTTTTCTGGTTTCAATCTTCTCGACTCGCCTTTCGATAGTTTCCAGCTTCTTTTCAATCTTTGGTAATAAAGAGGCACACAGTTCTGCTGATTTACGGATCTCTTTCAATGTTGCCTTTCTTCGTTCTGATAGGCCACAAATATTCTTCCATTTCTTTTCTACAATATCAACACCAGTATGAAGATTGCGCAGATCGAAATTGCCACGTGTGACATCGGGGTCATTGAATACTAATTCACAGAGGTTGAGGGTTTCTCCTATTCCTCCACTCTCATTTTCTATGCTCTTTTGAATATCGTCGCGATCTTTAAATTTGTCATCGACAGCTTTCACCGTTAGTATTTCTAAGAGAACAGGTGTAGAAAGACTCGATTCTATTGTGTGTAATTTTAATCTTATTTCAGTTAATCGTTCCTCCAGTTGAGATATAGTTTCTAAAAGTTCGTTTATCTTGGCTATTCTTGATTTACCCGTTTCTTGTAATTTGTGCCAACGGTCTTGTATATCCTTAAGATGTTTTGAAG
Organism: Lymantria dispar; assembly: GCA_032191425.1. Lineage (NCBI taxonomy): Eukaryota > Metazoa > Arthropoda > Insecta > Lepidoptera > Erebidae > Lymantria > Lymantria dispar. The sequence goes on from CM063447.1 coordinate 3,248,521, forward strand.
TATTCTTACTGTAGGATTTCTCATCCTTTTTGGATTGCTCGATTAGAGAAGTGCCTGTTTCAGAAAGCCATTCAAACTCACGCTCTTTTAACATTGTTTCAGCCTGAATTTCAGAGTTTATCCTCCTGATTAGATCTTGAGGATCAATCACCCCTATTTCAGTGCTCTGACTAGAGGTTTCTAAACGAGTTTCGAGAATTGATATCCATTCAGTAAACCTTGTTAGACGCGATTCAAACATGTTGTAAATCTCTATTCTTTCTTGGAGTCGATGAATAATAATTGACAATTGGTGTTCCAAATCAGCACGTTGTTGTCGCAGTTGCCAAACCCTTTGATTTACTAGCCTTATATCCTGAGGACTCAGGCATTCTTTTAGTTGTTCTTGAATAACGCTAAGGGTTTCGATTTGGGTTTCAGTCTTTATAATCCTCACTCTCAATTCAGTATATTTCTCAATAGCCTTTTTAACCTGTGGCCTCGAAAGCTTCTCATCATCAGAGTAAGACGTGATTTCATTCTGAGTTTTCGAATATTGTTTGAATAGTTCATTAGACATATTTTCATATTCGTTAATTAAGCCGAGTATCCTAGACAAAAAGTCACGCCAAGTGTCAAGGCTCGCTTGTAGGTTGTCAACTCTTTTAACAATACCAGCATATTCCATCCTTACTGAGGCACCATATGCTTCTTCGGTAAACTCTAAAACTCTCTTTAAAACAACTAGCAATTTATCTGATTGTCTTCTGCCCTCTGGTACTTTATCTGAGAGATTCTGTATTTTAGATAGTATTTTGTGTATTCTCTTAATATGGACGTACCTGAGCTGCAGTTTTTCACGCTCACGTTCCATTTCTTTTAACCATCTTAATAATTCTGTGTAAACTTCTCTATAATCATCCCATGCCGCTATCCTTGTGCAAACTTCGTCATGTCTCTCAACAATTCTCGCCAAGGTTTCATTGTGCAGATTCGTCAAGGTGTCAAATTTATCAGCCAGCTCTCTGTTAGTCATTTCTCTATTTTCATTCATGAGTACTGATCTCTGTGAGGTCAGTAAATTTTTGTGTACTCTACATAAACGACGGTGTTCTGTTAAATTTTCATAATCGGCTGGTACTGAACCAGATAAAAATGATTGCAGATCTATTAAATATTCGTGCCACAACCTCAAGGCGGTTGCCGCATCTCCAGACCTAATTAAAGCCGTTGATAATCGGTGGTAGTGGAAGAAGGTATCTCTAAACATGGCCTGCCATAACTCTAAGATTCTGACTATTGAATGTTCATCTGAAACATCACGGTCGATATCTGGGAGTTCAGCTTTAGCTGGGGCAATATCGGCTTCACTCTTTCCTAATGCTATTAAATTATCTCTGAGAGCAATTAGTTTGTCTTCAACTATTTCGCCATCTTCATGCACCGGAGCCAAATCCTGTAAACAAACCTCATTTAAATTCTGTACCAATTGATTAGATAAATCGCTTGTGACCATGTTATCATTCATCTAAGTCAGCACCAATCACTTCACATCGAATAGATTTTTAGTGGCTACATTTTCAATTGTTCTAGTTGTTGGTTAATGGTCTACATTATTTTCGTTTATTATTTATGCTAGACATTTAAATACAATAAGGTAGATAAACAAATTCTCATTAACAACGCATTTTCCATATACACTCTCAGAAAGGGCGACTAAACGGAATCGATAGAATGCATTTTTTATAAGTAAATTGATACTTACCGACTATGGGTCAATCAATATTGCCGTTAGGCTAATTACAAATTCACGAAGACATATACCAAGACGGTGTTAGCCGTTAGATCGTGAACCGAATGCAATTGATAGGAAATGGTTTGTTATGATAATCATTCTACGAACAATTGAACGATTGTTATTTATTTTGGAATTCTTTCTCTCTTTAGTATAAAATTTGTGTTTTGTATGATAGATTCTGTTACAAACATTTCAATCAATACACCTATCTGCTTGAAGGTTGATACCATCATCATTGAGCATAGCTTATCTCAAGTGCCAAGCTATAAATGCGATTAACGCCATGGGTGGCAATAGCAGTTCGTGTTATAAGTTACCAAAGAGAGAGACTGTTGTCCTTTCTCTTTGTGATCCCCCTGAAAGCTTTTACGACTTCTAGGACAAAATAAAAGGTCGGTGTTTATATATTATTCATCCTTCACCATACAAGGTAACATTACTTGAATTTCATTCAATGCTAATTCTGATGGATTACCCCAAAACGTCCATTGCGTGGATGATGGAATCTGATTCCCTTTTATCTCAGTGATCAATCGCCTACATGTTAATTTGCATGTAAACCTTTTTAGGTTATGGTTCAGATTAAAATAACTTCGTACTGTCATCAAAGATAATACTTTAGAAGAGCCATTACGAACCTGTCTCATGTCACATAGTTTCTCTTTAGCATGCTGTGCTTTCGCCCTAGCCAGCTGTCTGGCTTCACCGAGGTCTGCCAATGCTTGTACAGCCCCAGTAACCAATTGCAGCCTTCGAGCTAACGCGTCGGCATCAGCTGGTAAGGCTCGGGAGCCGGTCTCTGCTGCCACTCTCGCTGCTAAAGAGCGGAGCTCTGCGACTCTCGCCTCTTGTTCTAGACATGCCTGTAAGAAACATAAAACACAATTATTATATTTATACTACACTAGAATATTAACTCCTTATTTGTAAAAATATGCGTCCATAGGGTTTCTATTATGAAATTGTAGACTTATGTTTAACTAGCATCCCGCCCTCGCTTCGCTTCGGTTTCAGTCTTTCCTGCGTAGTTCCCGTTCCCGTGGGAATACCGGGATAAAATATAGCCTAGTTTACTCCCTGATATTATAGCTTTCCATTGGTGAAAGAATTTTTGAAATCGGTCCAGCCGTTTTAAAGATTACCCGGAACAAACAGACAGACAGATAGACAAAAAAAATATAATATGATTTTTAGGCAGATGTATAGTGCAAATAACCGTGTGAGCATGAAAAAAGTCTATTATTTTGACATTACAAACAGACATTCCAATCTTATTTATTGGTATAGATATACGACAATAAGTTTGCTCTGATTACATGGCGATATTTATATTCTATTTCTGCTCAAATCTTCAGAGAATACAGTATAGTCCAAGGATTATGCGGCGAAATCTGATATTCAATCATCATCATCATCACAGCTCATATAACTCCCATTGTTGGGCTTGAGCCTCCTCCACAATGGGAGGGAAATTGACCTATTGGTCAGGCGGATTAGCATAGGATTTTATTACGAATTTTCCTTCTTTTGCATATATATTAACAGCACATTGTAATCTCTTAGTCGTCCTTTACAACATCCATAGGCAAGATAGGGAGTAGCGAATTGTATTCTTCCTCCATCACCACACAGAGAGACTCAATATTAGGTGTTTAATAATAATAAATTTATAATTATCACGATATGTAGGATATTAGAGTCATTAAAGTAAAACTAATCGCATCCTAAAGCAACTCTTTTTCGGGGGTTCCTATTACTAAGACCCGGTACGAGATACGGGACCCTATTACTAGAAGAAGAACCGGGATAGCTAGACAGTTGAAATTTTTACAAATCATGTATTTCTGTTGCCGCTATAACAACAAATACTAAAAATAAAATAAATATTTAAGGGACGCTCCCGTACAAAAAACGTTTTTTTGCTTATTTTTGCTCGATATTATAGATAATGGTACGGAACCCTTCGTGCGCGACTTCGACTCGCACTTAGCCGGTTTTTGGTCGATTATTATCACGTTTCATACTTAGGTAATTTTCGCGTCTCTAGGGAATCAGCGCTTGGCCATATTTACGGCTCTGTAACCATTATTAATTTTAGTATTAATTATGTTGTATTTTTATACACTTCATGTTGACTGTTTTATCAGTTAGAATCGATAACATAGTCAAAAAGATTAATTTTAAACCCAGCTTATCCATTTTAATCGGAGGTGGATATCCATAATTAAAAAAACTTTTTATATAATTTCAATGTAAACTTTGCAAAAATGTCTCGTTAGGTCTAATAGAAAATCACCGAAATAAAGGTACTGGTGACCCATTCAAATAATGGTGAGTAAAAATAGTAATTCGGAAGGTTATGGGGTCGAGTTCCCCCTTTTTCTATCGACATTATAATATTCTAGCATATGTGGAGGAAGCTCGAGCCCAGTAGTGGACGTATATAAGCTGTAATGATGATGATAAATGATCATCATCATCATCGCAGCCCATATACGTCTCACTGTTGGCCTCGGGCCTCTTCCACAATGGGAGGGAATTTGACCTACTATAGGTACCATGCTGCTCCGACATGTTGGTTTCATTATATAGGGTTTCCTTTCAAGTTTTCCTTCTCTTGCACAGATGTTTTGTGCATATTATATCCCTTAGTCGTCTGTTACGACATCCACGGGAAAGTTAGGGGGTAGTGAATTGTATTGTTACTTCGTCACCAAACGGAAAATGATATTATAAAAAAAACTTTTTTGAAGTCCTTATATGGCTCTTTTCATTCGCAATGACAATCAACATATTCAAATTATTATGCAAACAACTTTCATGTAATTTCTTTTCGCGTAATTTAATTTAAATTTCATAGTGAAGAAATCTATTGAAGCGTGGCATACTCGAGAGTTGTATTAATGCAATTATTGAATATACAGTTTCTTAAGATTTATATTATTCTACAATGTATGAAGAGTCATAATTTAAATTGTATGAAGCGTCCGTTGGTTCCGTTGAAGGGTTAAAGGTTACCAACTTGCGTAGGATGATTGACGTTATATATTTATATGTTTACGGAATAACAAAACGCAAAATTGTTGCTACTTATGTACGTTATACAAAAAATTATCATAAAGTAAACACCAGGGCGTCAAGTTACATGTTAATAACACAGAGGCACAGAACGACAGCATTCCGTGGCAGTTTCAAATTTGCTGCAACCCGTTGCTGGAACGATCTGCCACCTCCATTACGCAAAATAAAAACGGTTAAAACTCTCAAACTTAAATTTAAAGACTATTTGCTTAGAAAACAAAAGGCATCCTTGTAGTTTGTCAATCTATATGCTGTTGTTACTGTGTTAATGTTTCAGAACTACAACCACACTAAAAGAAACTTGCGTGAACACACCCGTAAATTTATAGATGCGAGATGAGGGTAACCATATTTGTTTGTATATGTGTGTATACCTATTTTTTGGATTTGAGAATTTGGTTATTTATTGTTATTTTTGGTTATAATATATTTATTTCTGCCTAATTTTTATTTATATTTTTTTTTTTTTATTCTTATGCTTACTATGTATTTTTATTGTTAATATTATCTCATATTCAAAAATAATGATATTTATTATGTGTTTGTATGTGTCGTGGCGGCCCGTGCTCAACGAAATGGTTTTGCCTGAAAACCAGCGCTGTAGCACCTCTGTGCTGCAGCTTATGCTGAGGTAGAACCTTTTCGGTCTACTACAGTATTTTAAATATTTACCTTTATCATTGTTAGCAGTAGTCTTTGTTTTTATAATTAGTATATAAGTAGTTATAAGTTATTACTTTTTAAATATGCTGTAGAGACTGAAATAAATATTTTTCTTTCTTTCTTTCTTCTTCTTTATAAATTTTGAAATCACAGTAATTTCTGAGTAGTTATCCATTATAAATAAAACTATTTTTAGGGATTTTATTGCGTTTGTATTTGATTTTTGATTGCAAGACGTTTCAAACACTTTTCAGCGTTATTAATCATGAGCAGATTATGACGTCTTACTAAGATGTTTAAAAAAGAATGCGAAAATGGTGTTAGACGAACCCGGTAGGTGAACTTTGATCAATTCCCCTTTTATTTTTCTTAATTTGGATAAAACACCATTTTTGGGTTAGCTATTAATATAATAATAATTAGTGCATAAATAAAATATAACAAAGTAAGAATACATTTTCGCACTACGTTCATTGTATGTCGATATCGTAAAAAAACATTTAAGATTATACTTAATATGCAAGAGATTGAAAATTCGAAAAAAAAACCTATAGCAAGTAGTCTGACCAGTGTGGTATAGTATATTTATCTCCTAATGTAAAAGAAAATCGGGGTCAACAGTGTGACATATGAGATCAGATGGTTAGAAACTATATACGTGTGATGACGGGTCAAGAATACAATGTAACCACCCCTTATTTCCTTTGGAAGTCGTAGAAGCCAGCTTAGGGAACATCAAAAAATGACAAAGTTATTAGATAAAAATCGATCGCAAAATCACAGGTCTACGAGGCAATGATATTCTTTTTTTGACGTGACAACGTCTTATAATTCGATGGAGCCGGCTGCACACACGAAAAAACATAACGTATGCGGCGTTACCTCGCTCTGAGGCGTTCCATTTAAGGCTTGATCCATACAAAATATCTATCAAACAAATAAAATTAAAATTTTCTTTTGAAAAATGAAACCATTCCATCAGTATTTTCTTATGACGTTGTCACGTTCAACTATCGTCAGTAAACCGACTTTACAGACAACCGATTTTTTTTTGTTTGTCCAAGAGTGAAGTCTGATAGTTTACTGATGATGACCACATTGCACCGCACAGTATTTCCATAAATTAAGTGTGAATAAATTATTTTATAATGTATACAATTGACAGTGGCTAAGTAATGACATTGTACTTTGAACATTATTACTGAGCCGTACATCAACCTCGAAATTATTACAACTATAATCTGTCATGTATAACGCTTTCAACGCTCATATACGTCCCACTGTTGGGCTCGAGCACCTTCCACAGTGGGAAGGAAATTGATCTACTATACCACGCTGGTCAGTCGGGTTGGTATAGGTTTTATTTCAAATTTTCCCTCTGTTATAATATGTTATAAAATGTAGAATATTATAATCCCGACGGAAAAAAAGCGGAGCTCGGCCCCATAAACTTTAATAGGGTTTTATTTTGAGTTTTCCTACACTTCATAACTCATAACTCATTTATTGGTAAGGGTTTCTTACATGTCATTATAAATATGGTAAAGATGATTACATTTTAACAATATTAGGTTACCAGCAATTATAATAGAATAAGTAACGATGTCAAAGAAATGATATACGAATGCTTATGGCTTGGTTTGGAAAACTTTAATATGTTTTTCCTGACATAAATAGCCACCTGGTATATTACCACACTAGGAAGGGTAAGGATGTTTAGTTTAGTGGAAAAGGTTTCACTGTCGCATCGTTTGGTATCCCGATTATTGCTCGTACGGCGCGCTTCTGCATACGAAATATGCGCTCTCGGTCTGCTGCTCGACCCCAGAGTTCTGCACCATACTGGAGTAGGGAGTGCACTGTAGCAAAGTAACAGGCTCGCAACTTTTTCTTAGATACTATCCGAGCAATACGGCCCAGAGCGTAACACGCGCTGCCTATTCTCCTACATAGTCTATTAATGTGGTTTGCCCATTTAATACTACTATCTATTTCAATTCCGAGGAAAGATATCGTCTCGACTTGAGTTAATCGTTTTCCGTCCATATATACTGCCAATGTTTTAGTTCATAGTTCATTCCATAGATATCATATTTCTTAGTAGTCTCTTACGACATATACAGGCTCTGGCCTCTATCTGTAGAGGGTGGTGAATTGTATTCTTACTCCGTCACCATACGGCAGAATAAAAGAACGCAACTTTTATAAAAAATCTATTTGCCTTAAAATAACGTAACTTGTTTTAAAAAAAATACATACTTCGTATACATCGTTATCTTGGTTATTATATATTTAATGAAATCTTGCGTATATCTATAAGGAAGTGATAAGTTGTTGTATTCTTAACCTTGTACTAGATAATTCTTTCATAACAAATTTAATGTGTAATAATTGTTAACGTGAATCATTATCAATGTTATTATTCCACATTCTATTATAATTTTTAAGGGTTAGATTCGGAAAATACTTTACGCGTAGAACATCTTTGTATATATATATTTCTTGTGTATGTTACTGAACTCCGTCACTGAACGATTTCACCAATGTTGATGAATTTTTTTGTGTGTGTTCAAGGGGATTCGAGAATGATTTAGACTCACGATAAAATGTAGTTTCAATAGAATGAAAAGGTGGTATTTTTTATTTATTTGCCGTCTCATCCCAACACACATTTTCTGTACCTCCAGTAAGCCACAATGGTTTCTATAAACGACACAGATTTGACCCTTAAGAAGTCTCAAACAATGCTGTTAATTATCCTGGGACCCGCAACAAATTTAATTATAAAATAAAACGGGACGTCCCATTTGATTTTTAAATTACGTAAACAGTTTTGCTTGTAGTTTTATTACGATTTTGCCGTTTACCGCGCCAGCAGGCATATTATCTGTTTACGTTTCTTCCTACACACGTAGTAACGGAAGGACTGGAAACTTGTTTGGTTTTATTTGGAGTTTGCCGTCAATCACGCCTACAAGCGTATTATCTGTTTGTTCCTTCCTACACACGTAGTAACGGAAGGACTGGAAACTTGTTTGGTTTTATTTGGAGTTTGCCGTCAATCACGCCTACAAGCGTATTATCTGTTTGTTCCTTCCTACACACGTAGTAACGGAAGGACTGGACTTGCCCAATGTGTTCTTAGCTCTTCCTTACGTAGATAAATTGTATGACTGCTTCGCTTTGAAAATTTCAATTATTCATATTCATCATGTCATTGTAAATAAATAAATTATTACTTTCATACTTTCACCGTCATATTTGGACTGTCAAACGTGAAAATAGTTATAACGACCTATGAAATTATATCCCTAATGATATATCATTAGTTTTAAAATAATCAGTCATCAAGGGAGATTTCGAAAGAGCCGAATGAATAAACCTCACCTTATAGGCAATGACATGACTATACTCATGGTAATGCAAAGTTCTATAGCGGTTACCATGACCTGCCATCGAAGACAATAAAAATTAAGCCTTAACCTTTGTAATATTTGATTAAGATTGCACCTAATTTCCCCAGTTTACTTTAAAGAGATAAAATATATCTTACATTCAATTTTGCGAACTCAACGTTTTAGACCAATTAATTATCTTCCCTGGACAGTCAACTGTACAAAGATGATTCAATACACAATTATGTCGTTTCATCCATCTATTTTAATCCACCCTAAATGTACTGGCCGATTCTAACTAAAAATAAGGTTATAATCATCGTTATTAGTCAGCGGAATGAATAATCTTAGTATTTTAAAGGCAAGAACATATGTAGATAGGCAAGTCAACAAAATAGCTTTATTATTTCTATAGTTTTATGCCATTATCCCTTTAAAGGTATGTAGCCATTATCTGTATATTATTTGCCAAAGTCGTTTAATTCTCCTTACGAAAGATCTTCTAAATGCTGAATGGCTTTTAATGATTTATTTTGAAGATTATTTTTACCTCTAACGATGAAATATTAATAAAAATATATATTTTTTTTATAACAAAGCGCCTGGAACAACTTTAAGTTAAGAACGTATGTTTATCAAAATATATAATGTAATAAATATTGTTATTACTGGGATACAGATATAATTATTGTACTTAATATAAGATTATACTATTGCTTTTGACGTTGATAAGTGAAATGGTAGGCTCGCGATGTTACCGAAATATTCATGACAGAAAAGTAAATGAAAATTTGAAAGAATGTTTCAATACTTCTCAACCAGATCGAGGCATACACAGCCCGCGCGGCCTGGATACTTAAATATTTACCATTCCGCCCATCACCGCCGGAGACGGTAAAATAATGACCGTGGGAGTGCTCACTTTGCCAGCGACTTCTGGATTCGACGTCCATACCCCTCAGGGGATGCCCTAGGGATCGGTCGCTTAAACTTTACTGAGTTGAGAGCCCTCAGCGCTCACCCATTAGTCCGGGTAAAGTTGTATAGCCATCTGCGGCTAACAACTATAGTCACACAAAAAAAATCAAAACTTTTGTGTTACAGAATCGAATCCAATAATTTAATATTGATATTCTCTTGTCTTACTATTGAGTTATCATTACTTTCGTTTTCGATAAATACGTACTAAACCTCTAACAAGACAGGAAACGTTGAAGTGCGCACCCAATTTGCTTAACAACGTTCGGTCTTGAAACATTCCAGACACATTCAGTTCTATTTAGGTCATGTTGATGCAATGAACACGAAAATAATTTAATTGAAATGTGTATCATAATGTGATGATTGTCCGTGTGGTGACGGAGTAAGAATACAAACCACCACCCCTTGCCCGTGGATGTCTGTAAAAGTCGACTAAGGGAAATAATATGCATATAATATCTATGCAAGAGAAGGAAAATTTGAAACAAAACCCTATGCCAACACGTCTGATCAGCGTGGTATAGTACGTCAATTTCCCTCCCATAGTGAAGGAGGCCCGAGCCCAGCAGTGGGACGTGTATGGGCTGAGATGGTGATGTGTATGATAAAAATTTAATTCCAATGCGTTCGATAACTCCCTCTCTTGTTTGTCTTTCCTCCTCCGGCAAATTATTCTGTTATTAACCGATTATAAAAAAGGAAGAGGTTCTCAATTCGACTGTATTTTTTTCATTAATGTTACTTCAGAACTTTTGACCGGGTTAACCGATTTTGAGGATTCCTTTTTTATTTGAAATCTGGTGCTTCCCATTTTGGTCCAGTTTGTCACTTTTTTGCTTTGCCAAATGGATCGACATAAAAATTTATTTCTCAATTTACCTCCTCTTATAGTGAAATCTTTCAGTCGTCTATTATAACAAAGGTTCTCGAGATTTTGTTGTCTACAACTGTCACCGACTACGTTGTACTTTCTCGGTGAAGTGAGATTTATTCTTTAAATGAATTAAAGCTTCAACATAATTCTCTGCTTATCAAGCAATTAATTACGCTGAAGTATAACGAAAAAAAGTATATAATGAGCATTATAATTTCAATCAACATCGCTAATTATAAACATAACAACATAATAAAGATTCTCTCTAACACTTTCACTGTCGACGGATGACAAAATGAGTCACCTTACTTTTCCTAACTTAGGGTACGTTTATATTTTAATCAGATTTACTTAAGTTACTTTCTGTGTAGTGACGGAGAAAGAATACAATTCACTACCCACTATCTTGCCTATGGGTGTCTAAAAAGGCGACTAAACGATTTGATATACAGAAAACATATATGCAAGAGAAGGTAAATTGGACATAAAACATAGGCCAACATGTCTGAACAGGATAGTAAACTAGGTTAAGTTCTCTTCCATTATGGAGAAGGCCTGATCCAACAGTGGCACTTTTACTGGCTGAAATAAGATGATAAGATGACTAGAGTTCTAGAATAAAATACATAATATTTACCCCATCTTTAAAAAATGATTTGATTTTATAACGAACTTAAAGGCGTTCTAAACGCAAAGTCTTCCCCAAAGGTGCCATAATTGTACTGTCTTAAAATCGTATAAATTGATACAATATGATCGTACAAACGCGATAAAAACCATAAAAATAGTTTCATTCATCATTGCAGCCCACATACGCCCCACTGTTGAGAGCTCGGGCCTTCTCCACAATGGGAGGTAATTTGACCTACCTGCCATGCTGATCGGATATGTTGGTATAGGGTTTCATTTGAAGTTTTCCTTCTTTTGCACAGATGTTGTGTGTATATTATATCCCTTAATCTTTTACGACATCCACGGGTAAGATAGGGAGTGGTGCATTGTATTTTTACTCCGTCACCACTCGGAAAGTGTGTCTCTTTTATTTACGTTATTAAAATGTTCTACTTTTCAATTATAGCATTAAGAATTTATCTGTTTAAAGCGAATTCATAACGAACACATCAATAATATTGTAAAGCAAAAGTTAGACACGAAAACTTTTAATTTGTGGTGTGTAATATTGATTGATTAACGCGAATTTGTGGTAGATAGAAGTTTATGAAGTTTGTTTAACACAACACAAGGGCGCCCTATCGCATCAACCGCGGCTATTAAGACGTTCAAATACATTTTTGACATAGACCTCAAAAGCAATAGACAGTACATAGGTAAATACATCGTCCGATTTAACTTTGTTTGTAAAAATTGAAAGCCACAAATTTGGGTGGGTCATGGTAGTCTTTATTTTTATATCATAAAAAGCATGCCTGTGTAGTTATAGATTTTTACTTAACTATTCAGCACAAAATCGTGAGTAATTCTACCATTCAAGTTAATTATTTGTTCATTATCAATGTGCAAATTAATTAACATTCAAACGTCTTCAGCTAACCGGTTTCTATATTATGTGATCACCAGTCGCATATAATGTTTAATTTTAATTGCCCACAGTAAAAACTACTATTCTCATCACCTTATTTAAAGACAGTTTTTTATAGCTTCGATCTGGTCACTTGTTATCCAAACCATACTGCATTCTAAATCTTTAAACTATACGATCTGCTGTGCGTTTAACAACTGCTCCTACACCATCCATGGGCCCTTTGCCATGTCCAGCTTCACTAAAATTCCACGTAGCAGATCGTAGCTTATATCGCTGCGTTAAGTATTGGGTAAATAAATAAAATGCCTTCTTGTTTTTATATTGCGCAATTGCCAGTTGGTCCGTCGCTCAAGACATATATTGTTTCTAAGATTTTATAATCTTAAGTGTGTAAACAGAGTAAGGATACAATGATAATTATTTTTTGCTTTAGCGTGGGTATCGTGAATGAAAATAGATTTAATTCTCTAGATCAATCGAAGTAAGTAGATCATTGCAAGAGACACTTCGGAATAAAACTTTATGCCAACTCGTCTGCCAAACCTGGTATAATAAATTCTCTCATCTTAATGGAAAAATAAATAAGATCACAAGACCTCATTTATCTTTTAGTCCTTAGCTACTAACAAGTTACTAAATAGTATAGGTAGAAGGTCAATTTAATTTAAATTTTATTAGAAAACTGATGTTATTTATAAAAAATAACTCTCTCTGTACTTGAAAGTTCAAAGGTCTTAAAATTTACAACAAGAAATCTTAATGGCGGTCTTAAATTTAATTTGGTAATAATACGTTTACGAAGTAGTCCACGTCTCGCGTTTAAGTACATAATGTTGACACCAAGTATATAGTGAAATAAGAATATTATTTTATTCTTGAAGATAATCAGATGGAGAATTACTTGGCTTACTTTAAAACGAAACGGATGTGTAATAGCTTTTTTTGTGGCAAGTCAGTGTATGGAAATGATTAAGATTTTTGTTATGAGTCAACCTAAATGAAGATACTTATATTATATGCAGCAGCGGCTTCACGCCTAAATCCGTGAGATCTGATCTAGTGTGCTATAATTTTAGGGGCGGCGGCATATCAAATTTTTATGAGCGGTAGGAAGATTAAAAAGGAGCTATATCTGGCCGTATCCAAGCAGATAATCATAAATCCGACATTGGCAGTGATATATTTACTCATAGGCCCGTGAGATTTGAGCTTTTAGTGGGAAAATGTTCAGAAATCCAAGACGTTACTGTTGGTAGAATGATTAAATAGAACGTCTAACATCGCGGTGGATAGGGTAACATTAAACTGCCACTGAATATACGCCTATATATAAGATAATGAATTCTCTCTTTTCAATTTCTACCCGCTTTCTTTTTTATTCATATGATGGCAAACAAGCCAATGAAACATTTTTGGTCAGTCATCATTATTGTTTTTCGAAAATACCAGAACTACAGCAAATACATGCTCGTGTTTTTTCGTCAATTTCTCAGAATCTAGCGCTTCTAGCCTCTACGAGATAATTTTATTAAATAAAAAATATAATATAGAATGCATTATTGACGAATAGGTGTTAATTTTGGAACTCCTTGCGTCATCCGCCATTTTATATCTTGTGGTATTCAAATATCTTCGGTTTTACGATGTAAACAGAACACATTGCATTTGCGCGTGGGTAGATAAAATTATCATACAGCTAAATATGTGCGAGGGCTAAGATCAGCGACGCTTTTAATAAATCGATGCTTCTGACGCATATATGAATATTTAGGCGGCTGAAAATTATGTAGGAATTAAATGGCAAACAAAGTTGCTTCATAAAATTTTTAATGGTTACAAGTTAAATGTCCGTGTGGTGACGGAATAGAAATATAAATCACCACCCCTATCTTGCCCGTGGTTGTCATAATAGATGACTAAGGGATATATTAAGCAGATAACATCTTTGGAAGAGAGAGTCAACATGAAACCCTATGCCAGCACGTTTCACCAGCGTGGTATAGTAGTACAATTTCCCTCTTGTAAAGGAGCCGAACAGTGGGACTTATGTAGGCTGAGATGATGATGATGCCAAGTTAAAATCTGGTGTAACAAAACCGTACAGCAAAATGTATCATATACCTAGCATTTGATCTGCCTTGTAGCAATAGCAATTAGCAAGACGATATAGATTGAGCAATTTGGTTGTTTTCAACATGGAAATGATCATTCATGAAGTGTTGTTCAATTAATAGCTATAATTTACAGAACTAATTATATTAAATAGGCTAAAATTATGAATACTACCCACATTCTGAGTAGATTATTAACCACACAAAATATAGTATAATGAATTTCAATAATAGAGTACGAGTACACCTTTGATCGTTTTCTGTGTGATGACGGAGTAAGAATACAATTCACCAATCCCTATCTTGCCCGTGGATTTCGTAAAATATGACTAAGGGATATAATATGCATACAACATCTATGCAAGAGAAGCAATACTAGAAATGAAACACTATATCGATATGTCCGACTAGCATGGTATAGTAAATCAATTTCACTCTTATTGTGAAGGAGGTTTGACCCTAGCAGTGGGATGTATTTGAGACGTGGGGATACGGTTGAGGTAATGTAATGTCGCCCGAGTTTATTTATTTCAATAACTTTATCTATGAAACTTATTGGATATACGATAAAACCTATAGTGTATTATTTAAATATTTAGGTACCAATCGTTATCAAAGAGGATATCCTGCGTTTTGTATTCGATATGAAACGTACTTGTATTTAATTGGTAATATATACATTAAACGTTAATTTAAAAAATATATATGGTGGATCGATTGCGGTCACGGTGATAAATAGAAATACACACACACACACACACACAACTTTATGCTTTTCGATAAAATAGCGCAGTTTTCAGTCATTCAGCATAATTAATATCATCATCATCTCAGCTCATATATGTCCCACTGTTAGGCTCGAACCTTCTATATTAAAAAAGGGGAATTGATCTACGCTGGTCAGGCGGTTGATATAGGGTTTTATTTTTAATTTTTCTTCTCTTGTATAGTTCTTTTATGCATATTTAATAACTTAGTCGTCTTTTACGACACCAATGGATAAGATAAGGGGTGGTGAACTCTACTCTTACGCCGTCACCACACGGAAAACATATTTTTTTTAGCTATTTAATATATTAGTTTGGCATAAATTCTTCATTAGAATAGTAAACTAGCACAAGGTCATTGAAGTTTACATAGTGTTGCTAACTAAATAGTCAGGTTTCTGGCCTTTGATGGAAACAAGCAATTGACCCAAATGATATTAAATAGCAGCCATTCATTCAAGAAGATGGCTAAAAGAACTACTGTCCTTCATTTACCTCTTAAGTTAATATTTGGTTTTACGTTTTGGTATTTATTCTTTGTTTTTGGTTTTTAGTTTTGGTTTTCGATATTTGGTTTTGTTTATGGTTTGGTTTTGTTTGTGATTTGATTTTATATAGTGGTTTTTTTTTGTTAATTTAAATTCTCCAAAAAGGAGTTTATTATAGTAGTTGATATGCTAGAAATAGATTATGACGAAACAGGTTATAATCGTCTTAATCTAAAAATATCTAAATCTTATGCAAATATTTCTACATTGAAATTCATTGGATATTTGTAAAATGATTACTAAACGTCATCTGAAGCAAATCATTCAAATTGATTAGAACTTCTATCTAATTCCTCGTGACAATTGTGGCGTGACCGTCGTGCAATAACAGAAGTGTTATATAAGATGAGAATTATCTAGATCATCACTGATTTGAAAGTAGGAAAATAGGTCAATTACATCAGCAATATTTATCCTATTAACGTATATATGTGGCATTTACCATATTTGCCGAAATAGCAGTTAAAATTATACTAACAGTCTGTATATAACAGAACCACAAGTAACCTTTGTGTATGTAGATTATCCAAGATTATCCCGTATTTGACTAAAATACATCGCTGGTTCGCCGTTAGGCCTAACCTTGTAATACTTTGTTTCAGACATAGTTACGTCAACCTTGAAAATTTCCTTTTAAAAACACCTTTTTAATAAAAAAAATGGATGCCAACATTTGACAAAGATTTGATTCTAACAGTTTTTACTAATCATTAAACCGGACATCAATATTGATCACGCCTACATAAAAAAACTGAACATCTCCCTTTAATTAGCGATAAGCGAATCAGTTTGGTTATCACTTGCAACTACTTGCCCTGGTCATGAGTACACCCTTTATCGAATTCTATATTTCAGATGCCAAGTCGTTCCCTTAGTAACTTAGTATAAGTTGTAGTAATGGGGTTACGACGCCATTATTTTTGTGTACAAGGTTATTAAAAAACGGTTACTAGAGCACTAATAAGGTATATAAAAATAATTGGAAAATAATAGGATCATGTCGTCATTTCATAATTACCATCTTAGCATATACGTCCCACAGTTGGACTCGGGCCCCCTCTACTATGGGAGCGAAATTGACTTATTATACCACGCTAGCTAGACGATTTGATATAGGGTTTCTTCGGAGTTTTTCTTCTTTTGCATAGATGTCACATGGAAATTATATCCCTTACTTATCTTTTATAATACCCACGGGCCAGTGAAGGGGTGGTGTATTGTATTCTTAGTTCGTTACCACACGGAAAAGAGCCACATTATTTGCCCATTATACTTAATCTGACGCTACGCGTTCAAAAACTGTACATTAATAATAATTATTTTCTTTTGCCGTGTCTATTCGTTATTTGGTTTACAACTAAGCGTATTTAAAACTAGTAGTTCTCCTACTTTCTGCCCTTGACAAGTTAACAGCGCTAATCACAGTTCCATCGTTTGAAACAAAATGTTTTTAATAGTCTCGTATTTATTTGACTTTACGAACTGGAATTAATTTTGCACGGTTCTGTTTAAATATTTAGACGAAGCATGTGTTATAATGCCACAGGTTCAAATTATTTCATAGTTTGAGGAAAACGTTAAATTTATCCCTAAGATAAAAACTTAATAAATCGATAGCTTCAATTCTGTGGAGTATAAAATTTCAATTTTCAAAGTATTTTTTATTTACTTATATGAAGGAAATCATTTTATCATTAGGCACCGAGGGAATGGATAGCCAGCTCTCTTCTGGGTAATATAAATCCCACTGCGATCACCAACCGCTGGCCCAGTGAGACAGTTATGATACTAGCCCTTTAAACGTATGTCATAGAGAAGAGAGAGAGAGAAGCCTACGTCCAGCAGTGGACATCGAAACGCTGAATAATGGTCATCATCTCAATCCATGTAAGTCCCACCGTTGGGTTCGGGCCTCCTTTGCAATGGGAAAGAAATTGATTTACTTATTCCACGCTAATGTGATATGTTGTAATAAGGTTTTATATTGAGTTTTCCTTCTCTGCATCATGTTACCTACATGTAAACCTCAGTCGACTGTTACGGCATCTATGGACAAGAAGCACCTCAATGCTTTGACAGTGATATCTAGCAAAGATATTTTGACACTACGTGCCAGTTATTGAAAATTTCTTGTTTATTATTTCCAAATAATAAGCAAGTACTCGCGTAGCGACCACGTATAGGACGACGCAGTGCAGGACCCAATTAAGCGGACGGACAACCTGGTAAAAGTTGCTGGACAGGGCAGCACTTTGTGATGTAAAATGAAGGAGGCCTACGTCCAGCAGTGGCGGGCGATAGGCTGAATAATAATGATGATAAGCCGCTTTACAGCTACAAACATGAAACTAATTAATTATAGTAGTCAACCAAAGAGGTATTTACTGTATCCTTACTAATATTATAAATGCGAAAGTAAGCTTATTTGTAACGCTTTCACGCTTAAACCACCGAACGGATTTCAAAAATTCTTTCACCAATGGAAAGCTATAATATCAGGGAGTAAACTAGGCTATATTTTATCCCGGTATTCCCACGGAAACGGGAACTACGCGGGTAAAGCAAATGAAACCGAAGCAAAGCGAGGGCGGGTTGCTAGTCAATTATATATACGACAAAATTTAATTATGTTTAATTAAATTGTAAACTTTTTTATCGCTTGGTACGTATACAGAGACACTTTCGTAATTAGTAACAGGTCTTGTTAAATAATTTCTAATTTAACTCTTACGTTACTTTTTCTTTTGTTAACAAAAATAATTGTTGCTGTTAACAAAATTCGTCGACTTGCAAATGACTTTTGCAGACAAATTATATGTAACGACCTTGTTTGTCTATGTTGTTTTATTCTGATAAATTAACTGAAGTTACAGTAATTGCCAAGAAGAAAATTTGTTAAACTATGTCAATTAGAATTTAAAAGGGTTAAACTTCAATCCATATAAATAAAAAGAAAGAAATCTCTCAAAGAAAGATATTGACATCACCTTGTCCTTATATGTGACATCATCATAATCGATACCAAGCTACAGTGCCAGTGGTTCGAATCCCACGCAGGACAACATTTTGTGCGATCCATATATTGTTGTTCTGAGTTTAGATGTAATTTGTGTCTGTTAATTATATGTTTGTACAGTCCCCCGCAATACCTACATGGATTATTTTCTAAAATCAAGCTGTTATATTATAAAAAAATACTTGAGATCGACTCACACGTGGAGTTCGTCAACTGATTGCCGATGTAAATATAAATAAAAAAAAAAACATTCACAAAACAGTTATTTCAGCAGATTTTTATTCTGCTTTATCTTACAAGAGTGGTCCTTCAAATATATCAAAGATATTAAATCATTTGAAGTGGTTGTCAGTTAAAACCCGTTTAATGCGCCTTTGATTAGGGTTGCCTTTTTCCAGAAAAATCTATATAGGTAAGTACTCGTATACTTTTTTCACAATAGTGTTTTTCTTCACTATGAAATGCCTCCTATAATAGTGTATCTATTTTTATATTTTATCCGTCATAATAAATATTTGCCTTTGTAATGATGAAAAATAAATAATTATTTTAATACCTCGCGTAGTTAAATGCAGGTTTGGTTGAATTGGTCATGAGCGACAGGGTCCATAAGACCTTACAATATTACGGAGTGCAATAAAGATTAATTTGGCAAGTCGATAAAATAAATCATTATCATCACAGCTCTTTAGGAGTGGTAGGACTACACTGTCGACAGTTATCTGTCTACAGCCGCGGGCCGGTCCGTCCGGGGCAGTACCATGCTCTCGCAGAAAATCGACGTCTGAGCAGTAGCAATTTGTTACTGCGCTTCGTTCGGTGAGCGAGAGAGCCGGAAGCCCAACTTTCTGAGGGTGATTGCGTGTGGAGGGTTTTGGTGGTGCCCTTGGTATCACCGAGCCTCAATGCACGCATTCACACTCCCTTCGCTTTCTTGCGGTAGGCAACGGCCTTGTAAAGGTCCATGAGCGGCAGCAACACTTACCATCAGGTGTACTGTTTGCTCGTTTGCCACCGTTTGCAATAAAAAAAATAAAAAAAAAATATACATCCCACTGCTAGGTTCGAGGCTTCTCCAAAATGGAAGGAAATTTGACCTTAATAGGTCCTTAATGACCTTAATATGTTTACCAGCGTGGTATAATTAAAACGGGTCGATACAGACTGTTACTTCGAGTATTCTTTCTCTTTTGTAGATGTTGTATGCAGAATATAAACCATTAGTTGTCTTTTGCGACACCCACGCGTCACACAGGGAGTGGTGCATTGTACTCTTACTCCGTCACCATACGGACACAATTAATTCTCTAACCCCTCTTATCGGTGGGTGTCGTAAAAGACGACTAAGGGTTTAGAATACGCAGTTAACATCTATGCAAGTGAAGGAAATCTCACCAACCCATCTGACTAGCGTGGCGCCTGGTAGTGGGACGTTCATGAGTCGAGATGACGATAAGATGAATATAAAATAAATTTTAGACATCCCTAACAAAAAAATCCTTAACCAACATAAGTAGCGTTACACTCGTGTGTATTTTAACTTGACTAATTCAACATTAAATAACGGTAAAGAGGAAACGGTAGTCTTACAGTTTGATGTTAAGGCGACATGTTGCCGGCATAAATGGCACTTCAGGAGACGTGATTAAATTTTATATGGAGCGTTATTCAGGAAAGTCATCGTCATATTCTTGTCTTACTTTCAAAGTATGTTCCATATGTGCGAGATTAGAATACAGACATGATTTCCCTCCCATTTTGGAGGAAGTTCGCGTCCAGCAGTGGAACGTGTATAAGCTAAAATAATGATAAAAGGTTAAATGACGACCACGAATTTTTTTTTTTTTTTGGGTGGGCTATAGTAAGCGCACGCGCGGTCCTGTCCGTCCGGGGCGATGAAAGGACGGCGCGCGGGCCCATAACCCACCCGTACCCTCGTCGCAACTGCAGTGGTGGCAGGACGGTGTGCTCTCCCTCCTGAAAATCTTGTGCAGGTACTTCCCGAAACACCCGTGCCCCGTCAGCACCTGCACCAGTCGGAAGGAAAGCACCCCGTGCGTCCGCTCCAACCACTCCATCAGCACCGGCCGGAAGGCCTCGACGATCCTGACACCGTACCGAGGACTCTCCAGCCGGACTGCCCAACGAGCAATGACTCCTCGGCGGGCGTCGACCCGCCAGGCGGTGATCTCCTGCAGGGAGACCATACCGCCGCGGGAGCGCGTCTCTGACACCCGCCAATAAATGTCGGCGAGACACTAGGTGGCCTGATGATATTTTCAAAGTCTCAGAGAGCTCTTTTGGCATAGGACCGTTCTGAGTGGCGTTCGCGTAGGGAGGTATATACTATATACCCAACAGTGGACGTTTACAGGCTGATGGATAGATGGATGGATGAATATGGACGTTTTCTTATACCTATTGTACTCAATCTTACTTTAAACTAGACTGCTCTATGCCGGGTTGGCTACGCACATCAAGGAATCGGTACCAGTGGTCGGGCCAATCGCGAAGGGGTGGTTTATGGAGCCGCAGATTTTCTTAAGAGATATTCCTAGCTTAACACTACGCTTAGCTTCACGCTAAGAAACCTTATTGTATAGTACGATTTGTTTTTAATTTATAAAAACAAAAATAATTAATGAAAATAAAAATATAAGTTATCTGTTAAATGCTAAAATAATAATTAATTACTGTGACTTGTTGATTTATTAAGAATACCTAGTTCGTTAATTGTCACTTATCTAATGAAGCCTTTTATCTATTGTAAAAATAGGCAAATAGTACGCGTAATTATTTAACACGAGAATTGTGTCTATTAAATAAATTTAAAAGTAAATAATAGTTTCTTTTCTACCGTGCAACTAAATATAAAATAATCATCAACATATATTGACGTCCATTTAAAAACAAAACAGCGTACTAATAGGTCATTAATATTTGTTTTTTTCACCTAAGGCAACACCCTTGTCAGTAAATTCAAGTGCTTAATTGAAATTTTGATTTTAAGTAAAAACTGTTTTTACACTTGTTATCGCGTTTGTATTTTATTTTTAACTAGCAACCCGCCCTCGCTTCGCTTCCAGTCACTTAAACCCGCGTAGTTCCTGTTCCCGTGGGAATACCGGGATAAAATGTAGCCTATGTTACTTCCTGATATTATAGCTTTCCATTGGTGAAAGAATTTTTGAAATCGGTTCGGTGGTTTAAGCGTGAAAGCGTTACAAACAAACAAACATTCTTACTTTCGCATTTATAATATTATGGATTTCTCGACATTTCAATCACTTTTAAGCCTTTTTGATGCCGTTTGAATAAGGATATATTTTTTTTTAATATCATCATCGTCATCATCGCAGCCCACTAAGTCCCACTGTTGGGCTCGGGCCTCCTCCACAATGGGAGGGAATTTGACCTACTATACCATGCTGGTCAGACATGTTAGTATAGGGTTTCAGTTCGAGTTTTACTTCTCTTGCACAGATGTTATATGCATATTATATCCCATAGTCGTCTATTACGACATCCACGGACAAGTTAGTGGCGAATTGTGTTCTTACTCCGTCACCACACGGAACTTTTTTTTTAATATGTTAAATAGAAACTCTACCAGATGTCAGCCATTTTTCTTTTGTTCCCATGAGCTCCCATTATGAGTTATTACTAGAGCAGCCATCATACCAGGCACTAAGGTCATTCATTGAAATACTGAGTAGGTTAAGTCTTTAAACTATTATTCTACGTTATACGTATATGTTATGTAACTATGACCCCGTTGATTTATTTCTATCACAGGATTAAGCTATGATCCTCTGTATTAAATTCCTTTTGTCAAATATATTCGCCCTTCCCCTCTTATTTATTAGATCTCAGTTGTATAACGCTTGCTTGCCAAAGGGGGAATTGTCAAATATCCGTTCAAATTCATTATACTACGACAAATTTAAACGTAATATGAGTGTGCATATGGGGTAGTGGTTAAGATAACGACTTACAGTGCCAGTGTCAGGGTTCGCATCTAGGACAACGTTTTTTGCGATCCACAAGTTGTTGTTCTGTGTCTGAATGTAATTTGTGTCCGTTAATTATATGTTTGTAAAATCACCGGCAATACAAAGATTACTTCCTTAGTGAAAGGTAGTCTTTCGGTAAAAGCATCTTTTAATCGATACAAATATATGCTGTATTTTAGGTTAATACATGGTTTATGTGCTAATTAAGTTAACTGTTCTGAATTACGGATCGATTTAAATAGAATATATAGTCATAGTAACTTAAATATTGGCTAATATCTTATATATAAATTTTTAGCGTACGTGTATATGTCACAGAACTCCTCCTAAACGGCTGGACTGATGTTGACGAAATTTTTTGTGTGTATTCAAGGGGGATTCGAGGATAGTTTAGATTCACAATTGGACCCAGTAGGTGGCGCTGTTCAGGCAGGACAATAACATAACTTGAGAACGACTTCACCGATTTCGTTCATCTTTTTTTTAAGTATTAGTAATACTTTGAAAAAGGCTTTTACGGAAACAAAAATTAAGAAAGTGGCGCAGAAAATTAGAAAATTTGAGAAAACTTTACGACTATATAAAAACAGGACAACGTCTGTCGGGTCAGCTAGTAACCCTATAAAATTTGAATTATATTATAATTTATATTTGATCTATACAAATATAAAAGTGAAGTGTCTACTTGTAATTCTAAAATATAATGTTTTTTTTTTCATGCTCACACGGTTATTCACATGATACCTATGCCTAAAAATCGGTTAGAATATTTTTTGTCTGTTTATTGCAGGTAACTTTCAAAGCGGATGGACCGATTTTGATAATATTTTATTCTGTATATCTGTATCCCCGAGGGAACGGGCAGTACGCAGCAACCGTGGGAATTTACTGATAAAATAAATAAAATATTGTTATCACCTATAAATATCCAGTACGCAAGTAAGCTATTATATCTTTCATTTGATAGTTTATGTGATCACCTCAGCCTACACAAGTCCCACTGTTGGGCTCACGCCTCCACAATGGAAAGGAAATTGACCTACTATACCATGCTGGTCAGACGTGTTGGAATAGGGTTCTATGTCGTGTTTTCCTTCTCCTGCATTAATGTTACCTGCCTATGTCCCTTAGTCGTCTTTTACGACACCTACGAGAGGGAGTGGTGGGGTATTCTTACTCCGTAACCACACGGTGATTATTTGTGTAAACTATAATAATATTATTAGTTCGTATTTACGTTCCGTGTATCTTCATAAGACGCGGTGATCTCATCAAGCTTTATTTGCACAGATTACAATGAACTTGGCCACGCTCTATATCTAGCCATGCAACCGAGATAACTGTCGTTTATTTATAAACGAAATAGATTTTTACGATGGCACGTTTTACAGAAAAATCACGCGCGAATCATCATTACTAAAACTGTCATGAAATTATCTAGATTCCATCTCTGTGTGGTGACGGAGTAAGTATACAATTCACCACCCCCTCTCTTCTCCGTGTGGCGATGGAGTAAGAACACAATTCACCACTTCTCACCTTTTTTATGGGTTGGCTATGGTAAGCGCACACGTGGTTAATTCTGTCTGGTGCGACAAAAGGACGGCGCGCGGGCCCATAATCCACCCGTACCCACGTCACCTTCGTCGTTGGGCCGACCACCAGTGCCGAGTGCCTTGTCCTTAGTGGTCGGCCCGACGGAATATCCTTTCGAGTACCACCACTTCT
The DNA here is from genome assembly GCA_032191425.1 of Lymantria dispar. Classification (NCBI taxonomy): domain Eukaryota; kingdom Metazoa; phylum Arthropoda; class Insecta; order Lepidoptera; family Erebidae; genus Lymantria; species Lymantria dispar. The sequence goes on from CM063447.1 coordinate 3,273,018, forward strand.
TGCCTTACCCGTAGGTATCGTATTAGACGACTAAGGGATAAAATATATATATAACATTAGTGAAAGTGAAGGAAAGCTTGAAATGAAATTCTCTGCCAACATGTTTGACCATCATGGTATAATGGGTTAATTTCCTATTGTGAAGTAGATTCGAGACCAGCAGTGAGGGGTAAATGAGCTGTGAGGAAAGGTAATTTGGTTTTTTAAATATGTATCTATTAGCGAAGTTTTCCTTATAACCGCCTCGGCCACGCATATTAAACATAGATCGTATGTCGTAAAAACCGATTTTGTTATAAACCTGTGATAAGTTCAACTATTTTTTTTTTTTTAATTTTTTTTTTTTATAAGACAACACCCTGCACTAAGGAAATAATCCTTGTATTGCGGGGGACTTTACAAACATATAATTAACGGACACAAATTACATCCAGACTCAGAACAACAATTTGTGGATCGCATAAAGTGTTGTCCCGCGTGGGATTCGAACCCTCGACACTGGCGCTGTAGGTCGCTATCTTAACCACTACGCCATCTGTGCAGTCAGTGTGCAATTGATTTTGGACTGCGATCATAAAACTAGTTCAAAAATTCATGCAAAATATTTTATATAAATTATAATAATAATGCCCTGGATAAGTTTAAAATATACTTTTTTTTTTTCTGTATCGGGTAGATAATTGTAAATGTCTGTAATAACGATTACTTGTTGGACGTGAGACACCTTAGTCCGCCCGTGACCATGAATGCTGCAAAGTGTTCGAAACGTCGGGCAATCATAAATCAAATACAAACGCGATATAATCCGTAAAAGTAGTTTTATTTACAATGTGTAGTGCTCGCGTAAACATCAGATATCATATACTTATTTCTTTAAGTAAAGAAAAGAAAAATACGCGTAAAAATTGTGTTATGATGGATGTTATTTATTTAAAAACAAATAACTATCACGGGAGAATTCTTCAAACGGTTAATTAAATATAATATTTTCAAATGACAATAGATACCTATTGTCATATTCAATTATGGAACGAAAACCATAAAACGATCGCGTAAAATTAATGTCATAAATTTAAAAAAAATAGCCTTTACATCGGAGTCCTTGGGGCGATTAAATAAAAGTAATAAAATATATATATATATGATAATAATATTCGAATGCTTAGAATAATAACATATAGAAGGTAAGTCCACGCTCAAAAAGTGAGGCATTTCAATTGGAGCCTAATGGAGCCTACGCCGGAACAGTCCCGTAATGTACAAGTCATTGCACTGCACGAATGTACGGAACTCTTAAAAAATAAATAGGTAATTATGACAGCTTGTGCATTCAAATGGTGCCACAACACATTTGAAAAACATAAAAAGGTTTTTAACATTACTTTTAAAAGTATTTCGACGATTTATGTTAATAAAAACAAAATTTGATTTCATAATTTGTATAGTGGTTTCCGTGTGTACGTGTGTAGTCGTCTGCCCGCCATTAGTATTTTTAGATTCAAATTTTTAAAGTTCGAAGTACTGACACTATCCTTCTATACGTTATTATTCTAAGATTCGAATGATACATATAGTTAGTTATCTGCAATCTTACCTCGTGAAGTGACATATTCGTTGATAAATCACAGCGTGATCCCGTGACACATATTCTCCTTATCACTTCACATAAAACACTTGGATAATATCTCTCACATCGACAATATGGCACCAATAATTTAAATAATTCGAAGATTTCTTGATTTAAACTTGCCTTTTAATTAATTTATTCATTATTATGTTTATGTTAAACAGATTAAAAATAAATTATTAAAGGTCGCATATGGATTAATAGAAAAATATTACGCGTTATTTTATTATCGAGGGTAGTGTTATATATATAATTTATTTAAATAATTTTGTCATTTTTTTCTGTCACATTTAAACAATGCACACGATGACGCCACTGCAAAATTGAATTTGAATGCGGAATTCAAATTTTCCAAATTTGGAACATTGCTTAAAATCGAGTCACGGCCGCATTCCAAGGTCGATGTTGTGTGCAGTTAAGCTTTATCGTCTAATGATCAAAGGAAATTATGCACATAGTCAACAACTTGAGCATTGTTTTGTAGGACTAGTGATGTAACCTTGATGTTATCGATTTTTGACACTTCGTATTTTCGATATTCGAGTTTGTTCGTATGTTTTCGCGTTTGAATTGCAGACGTCCCTCGTGTCGGACGCCCGCGGAGCGACTGGCCGACGGTTGGCTGAACGCATTATCACACATGTTATCAGAACAGCGATTTTATTATGACTATTTTTATAGTTGTACTTCATTAATCTACCTTATCAGTTATCATACAATTTTGCATTATGGATTACGTCAGTGAAATAAATATATAACAATATTGACCGATATGACATCATTTCTCTATCTACCTAGGCATGTATTTTTAACACTATATTTTCAAGGGAAACCTATATATGTAGATAAATACTAAACAGATTTTTTGCAAACTTATTTAGATTCTCAGATAAATATGTGTTGTGAGTAGAATTTGATTTCCAGGCAAAACAGAATTCTCTCGAGAATTCAAATCCTCGCTGACTTTTCGATATTATGTTCCCTTTAATTATAAATACGTAATTTTTAGATTACATTATTTAACAACCTGATGTAAACCTGCAATTATGATTTGTTCTCAACAGAATGTACCTACTTTACCACATTGGATTGGTACCTAAATCTAGATTCTCAATATTGTTTAGTAGACATTACTTTTGTTTTGTGTTAGGACTACACTATCAACAGTCTTCTGTCTATAAACTTGACGTCTGAATAGTAACAATACCTATGTTACTGCACTTTGTTCAATGAGCGAGAGAGCCAAAGCCCAACTTTTTGAGGGTGCTTACGTGTGGTGAGTTTTGGTGATGTCTTTAGTATCACCAAAACTCATTGCACGCATTCAGTCACTTCACATTCTTCAAGCTAGGCCAGCGGCCTAGCAAAGGTTCATGAGCGGCAGTATCAGTTATTACCATGTGTGCTGTTTGATCCTTTGCCACCAACAGCCAAATTACAAAAATACTACTAGGAATAAGACTGTTTATTATACCTCTTTACCGTGTAGGGACGTAGTAAGAATACAATTCCTCACTACTCTCATGGAAAAGAAGGAAAAATTTAAATAAAACCCTATGCCAACAAGTATCTTCCCTAGCCGAGGCCGCGGGTGATCGGACCGGGGAATTGTCCGTCACCCGCAAAGAGGCTAACCGCGCGACGGCGACCGACGTCCCAGTACGTCGAGAGGTGAGGGTACCCGAAAGAGTATTCCGTCGGGCCGACCACTGACGACAAGTCACATTTGCTCCGGTGGTCGGCCCAACAACGAGGTGACGTGGGTACGGGTGGGTTATGGGCCCACGCGCCGTCCTTTCATCGCCCCGGACGGACTGGACCGCGCGTGCGCTTACCATAGCCCACCCATAAAAATAAAAAAATAAAAAAATGCCAACAAGTATCTTGGTATAGTAGGTCAGTTTCCGTCCTGTTGTGGAGGACGTGGTAGAAAGGAAACTGACCTACTATAAGCCATCTAGGGTTGGTATGGGATTTTATCTCCTTTTCATAGGCAGGTGATATAGGCATATTATAGCCCTTAGTCGTCTTTCACGAACCACGGGCAAGATAAGGTGATTTGTATTCTTATTCTTTCACCACATGAAGTTTAAGAATAAACGCTGCTGGTAAGGCACTGCTTATTTTTAAAATTTCAAAGTTACATTCCTCGTAAACGTTTTCGTTGCAATGTTACATGTTATTTCGTTAAAATTTGAACGCGTCTAAAGTCAATGGTCCTGTTAACTGTTTCACGCAATTTTAGCGGTCTGCACCGTTGTTTTACAATTGATGCTTCTACAAATTTTTTCATATTGTATTTTTAAACTGACCATAGTAAAATTGAAAATGTTCGAATGTTTGCCTGTTTAAAAAATAGTTTACATTATTATTATTTATATGCGACAGGATAATAGAATGTTGATGTCTCTGCCCCTTACACAATGTCTTAAAAGTGAGGTAAGGGACAGGAGCATGAGTTTCATAAGCTTTCTCCTGGGAAACAAATAACATACCCGCTAACCGGCATGCCTAGCGTGACGATAACGAAACTAACTCCACGTTTGTGAGGGCAACGTTTGAGAATGGCAGAATGATTAAGAAGATTACCATTACCATAATGAACTAAAGATATTTGATTATTTACATCATCATTAGTTACTAAATGGTGTGTGATTTGACCTTGAGTCAAAAAAAGTTGATTTTTCAATGTACTTTATTTAATAATTTCGGAAGTTTGCAAGAGTATTACACATTGTAAATAAATCTGTTTTTACAGTTTTTATGGCGTTTATATTTTATTTTTGACTGCACGACGTTTCGAATACTTTCCAGCGTTCATGATCACGGGTGGACCCCGTTCGAAACGTCGAATCAAAAACAAACTCGATAGAAACTATAAAAATAGTCTTATTTATAATGTGTACTTTATTAATTTAACTGTTAATAGTTTTGTTGTTGATATAGATAACTTAGCGATGGGCTTTCAAGATATGACGTTGTTCGTAATTATCAAATAACCTGTTTACCGACCGTAATGTGCTCAAGATTGAAAAGCCGTTTTAATTTCAATAGTATCAAATATTAATCAATTATAATTATAGTAAATCAAAAACATTACTCCTCTTTCACCCTTGGGTGTCGTAAAAGACGACTAAGGGATATAATACGCATATGACATCTATGCAAGGAAATGAAAATTCAAAACAAATTCCTATACCAATCTGTCTGACCAGCGTGGTAAGGTTAGTTTACCTCCTAATATATAAGACAAGGAAAATTCGATCTAAACCCTATACCAACACGTCTGACCACTGTGGTATAATAGGCCAATATCCCTCCCATTGCAGAGGGACTTATTTTTTTTATTGCTGTTGGTGGCAAAAGACCAACAGCACACCTGATGGTAAGTGATACTGCTGCCAAGAACCATTACTAGGCCGCTACCTATCGTGAAGAAAGCGAAGAGAGTGAGAATGCATATAATAAAGTTTGATTCATACAAACATGCTCAGAAAATTGGCCTTGTCTCGCTCACCGAACAAGTGCAGTAACAAATCGCTACTAGTCAGATGTCGATTTTCTGCGAGAATGTCGTACTACCCTGGACGGACCAGCCCGCGGCCGTAGACAGACGACTGTCGACACCGGACCGGAGATCTAGTCCGGCACCCGCGGAGAGGTTAGCCTCGCGACGGCGATCGGCGTCCCGGGGAGACGTCGACGGGAGTGTGTCCCTCGGGGTCGGCGGCGGGTGCGCTAACCGTAGCCCACCCCAAAAAAAAAATGGTCCAATCATAAGGGATACGAGTAGTATAACCTTTACCCGTCACTAGACGGGAGCGGATTTACTGTAGCTCAATTCTTTTAAATAAAATTAAACTGTAACAATTCAGATCAGACAAATAACTCGTGGATGCATCGCGCTTTGACTGTCAATGTCATATGACATCATATTTTAATATTAGAAATTCGCGACATATTTGGCAGACAATGACTACTCATACAAATAACTATGTAATTGATTGATTGCACGTATAGTGTTGAGAATTACTTGTCACTGACTCAAATATAAATTGGATGTAATGAGTTTGATTACCAATTGAGACAAATATTCACATATCACAAACTCCGTGTAAGAATACAATTCATCGCCGTCTATCTTGCCCGTGGGTATTGTAAAAGAAGATACATTTCAGTTCATATACGTCCCACTGTTGGGCTCGAACCTCCTCCACAATAGGAGGGAAATTGACCTTACTATATGCCATGCTGCCATTACTATACCATGCTGGTCATACAGGTTGGCATAGGGCTTTATTTCGAGTTTGTCATCTCTTGCATAGATGTTATATGCGTATTGCATTCTTTAGTCATCTTTCACGACGTCCACGGGCAAGAGAGGGAGTGGTGAATTGTGTTCTTATTCCATCAACACATGGACAAGTGTTTTATATCGAGTTCACCTTCTCTTAATATAATTAACACTAAAAATAATTTTAATGTAAATTAATTGTTATATAAATTATGTGAGTCTGTAATTATATTCAATTTGAAATCTTACAAAAATAATTTTTGGTGGCTTTCTAAGTAACTACATATGCTTTACCTTATTTGCAATTCAGAAAATTATGATTTTTTTTTTTGCCAATTTAAATAACAACTTACTTTGGTTTCATTAATTATGATTGCACATTTTTACTCTCGCCATAATAGTTAATATATGCTCTGCCTACCGAGTTCGAACCTTTCTGTAAATGACGGGCGTTTGTTATTGCATACGGTGACAAACGAGCAAACAGTACACCTGATGGTAATTGTTGCTACCGCTCATGGATCTTTGCTAGGACGCTGTCTAGTGGCGTAACTATAGGGTGGCAGGGCTGGCAAAATGCCACGGGCCCCGAGAGGGCCCCGGCCCAAAATGCCTGGGGATGAATCGATATCATCTAGGTATCGATACTGTATCGTTACTCAATCAGCATCGATTGAAAAGTACCGATGATACTTACTGGTATCGGTATCAAATCGATTGTAAATAGAGCCTATCTAATACGAGGTAAGATTTTAGCGGGATTTTTTGTGAATGAGCTTTTTTTTTAAGGAAATCTGATTGTCCCCGACTTATATAACATTTATTTTACCTAAGTATAACGTGATGCTTTTTTTTTTTTTGGGGTGGGCTGCGGTCGGCGCGCCTCCGCACCACTCTGTCCGGGGCGACAGAGGGGCTTAAGCACGCAACTCCCGCAACCCACCCGAACACCACGTCGCCTTCGTCGTTGGGCCGACCACTGGAGCAAGGTTACTTGTCATCAGTGGTCGGCCCGACGAAATACCCCCTACTTGGGGTACCCTCCCATCGACCGACGTCCCTCGGGGAGGACGTCGGTCTTTAAGTATAACGTGATGCTGATAGGGTCAAAGAATTTGCCACGTGCCCCAGGTGGTATAGTTACGCCTCTACCGCTGCCCATCGTGAATAAAGTGAAGGGAGTATGAATGCGTGCAATGAGGTTTGGTGAAACTAAAGGTATCACTAAAACGCACCATACGCAAACAAACACAGAAAGTAGGGCTTCCGGCGCTTTCGCTAATCGAACAAAGCACAGTAACAAATTGCTACTACGCATACGTCGATTTTCTGCTTAGTATAGTACTAGCCCGTATGGAATGGCGCGGATAGACAACTGTCAACAGTGTGGCTTACTATACAGCGCTGATTAGACGAGTAGGAGTACAATAAGCTTTTATTTCGAATTTCACTTCTCTTGTATGTGTATTATCTGCGTAATTTATCACTTGGTCGTCTTTTACGACCGTGGGTGTCGTAAAAGACGACCAAGTTTTATGTCGTCGCATAAAACTGAATTGTGTTCTTACTCCGTTACCAAACGGATATATAATTTAAGTTATCTGATTGGACAAGAAAACAATATTTCGACATCCAATACTTCTGAAAGTCCTAAAAAACCGATTGAGGGAATTGTACCGTTCTCCCGGGAAACCTGTAACATCAAATTCGATTGCGGACAGATAATAAAAATAAAATACACCATCACGATTTCGACGGTGTTTAATTCCGTTTGATTGCGGAGTAAGAATACAATTCACCACCCCCTTTGTTGCTCATGAGTGTCGTAAAAGATGTTTAATCTATACTCTGTACGAATAAATAAAATTGAAGTGCCTATTTGTAATGTCAAAATACTGGGCTTTTTTAATTCCCACACGATTATTTGAACGACACCTATGCCTAAAATACAGTATAAAAAATGTTTGTCTGTCTGTCTCTTTGTTTGAGGTAAGCTTCAAAACAGCTGGACCGATTTTCATAATATTTTACTACCAGGTAGCTTCTATATAAGGAGTAACTTAGGCTATAATTTATCCCGGTATTCGCACGGGAACTATGCGGTTAAGGCGACTTCATTCATTTTTTCATTTTAAATATCTTTATTAAACATATATATACAACATTTTGGTTTAATAGTGTACATTTACAAGTTAAGACGACTGAAACCGAAGCGAAGCGAGGGCGGGTTGCTAGTATATAATATGCAGGTAGCATATTTATGCTATATGCTATGCGAGATATGGTAAACTCTACGTAAAAGCGCTATGCCAACACTTTTGAGGTATAGTAGGTCAATGTCACTCCCATCGTGGAGGAAGCCCGAGCCTAACAATGGGACTTATATGGTCAGAGATAATGTTGATAATGAATTTTAACATTGTTTTATAATATACATAAGGATTACATCCACCGTACCTCGTAATCACGCAGCGTGAAAATTTAAAAACATTTCACTACTGAAATCGCAAAGTGCGAAGAACATCGACCCCAATTTATTAAAGCAATTTAGGCGCGGCCAGCTCGCGTGAGTCACGTCTGGGAGTTAGATGTGTTGAATGTCACGACTAGTATTGATCTGAAGGTGTGTTCTTATAAAGACAATCCCTTTTTCGTATAAGTATATAACTACATGCATATATAAAATTAATTAACTAATACCATCTGATATTATAAATAAAAGTATTTTTACGGATTTTATCGCGTTTTTATTTGGTTTTTTAATTGCCCGACGATTCGAAAACTTTTCAGCGTTCATGGTCACGGGCGGATTGTGATGTCTCGGATCAAACAAGTCATCGTTATTACAGAAATTTATATTTACCCGCTATAGCATAAGTCATTAAATCAATAAAAACGTCTCACAAATATTTTGTAGCAGAATTAAAACCGTCTTAACACTCTACAAACAAGATCTAAAAGTTTTTGCGTCCTAATAAAGATAAAGCAACGAAAATAATCTTAATTTAGGTTATGTACGTTCGATAATCCGATGCAAATTATAGGTTCTTGCAATATCTGAAATCGATCCAGATCTTACTAGAAAAATGTTGTCTATTTTCTTTTTAAATTTCAGTTACAAGCTAATGACGTCATCTGTTATAGTTGTGATCATATTAAATACGAAAACTGCTCCAAAATATTGCAATGGTTTATTAAAATCATTATTCACACTCTTGGAAATCATAGTACTAGGTACATACCTGTGCTGCCGCAGGGGCGTCCTTTGGTCTCAAGGCGTGCAGTCGAGCCTCCTGTCGTTCTGCAAAGGTCCGAACTGCCGCCGCTGCGTCTCGGTAGCGTTTCCAGAGTTCTACCGCCTTGTTGTACCTGTCAAACAGAGGCATGCCTTTAGGAAAGTACTGCTACATATTTCCCGGTGATGTCTTAATTTGTTTTTTACAATTTACATGAAAAAGTAAGATATAGTGACGGAGTAAGAATACAATTCACAAATCCTTATCTTGCCTGTAAGTATGGTAAAAGATGACTAAAGAATGTGATATGTAGACTAGCACCCCCTCAACACCTACTTTCTTTCCTGTGGCTCTTGTAAAAGGCGAGTAAATGATAATATGTAAATACCATCTCTGCAAGAGAAGGACAACTCAAAACAAAACTCTATATGAACCCGTCTAACCAGCAGCAGGTCAGTAGGTCAATTTCTCTCCCATTTTGGAAGAGTCTCGAGCAGTGGGATGTATAAGAACTGTTATAATGATGGAAGTAGACGTGGCTGACTTAGAAATGCCGTTTCAGGTACAGAGGTGGTACCTTCTTTTACATTACCCACGTCTTCTTTTACAACACCCACGGCAAGATGATGAATTGTATTTTTATTCCATCACTACACGGAAAGATTGCTTATCCATATGTTGTAGCCCACCAATCAGTTATGCTATGAGGTATGTGTATATGTACTTACTTGTCACAAAGTTGTGTGAGATTAGTGCAAGTGTGCTCATAGGCTGCAGCAGCGTCATCTAACTCTCTCCTGAGGCTGGCGGCTACAGCTGGATCAGTGGAAGCTTCTAAAGGAGCAGCCGCTGCAGTCAGTTCTCCAACTAATTCACCACTGCGACGGGACAGTGACTCGCTCAGCGTCTGTCAAAGTCAAAACAATTATTGTACTTGCTATTCTAGGGTACTGTATAAAAAAATATATACAAAAACAGGAATCTACTATAGATAGATAGATAATTCTTTATTTGTAGACCAATTACAAGAGAAATTAAATAATAGTTATAACGCAGCATGTACGAAGGGCGGCCTTATCGCTATAAGCGATCTCTTCCAGGCAACCTTAGGATGCATATAACAGTACTATAGCAGCTTAGTTCTTGCACCGGGTTGAGAGCCATCCGCGCTCACCCATTGACCGCGTTAAGCTGTCAAGGTCATCTGCGACCAACAGCTACAAACACCCAAAAAAAAAACAAAAAAATCTTAGTTCTTGCATAGACGGATAAATTTAAAAGCTAAAGTCACGTAAAACACTATGGCAACCCTAACATATAATAGTGTTTTTGGCACTGGTAATATATAATATTCACAGATGAGACAACCACCATATTGCAAAGATGAAAATGATGAACATTTGGTGTTGCTACAAGATAATTAGAAAGAACTATATGGGAGTGAGGTTACTGTAATCTTTTTGTCCAGAAACTGTAATTTTTTATTCCAACATCACTCTAGTTCGAATTCTGTATCACTCCTTTAATACACTATTATAGCTCAATTAGCGTTTCTTATACACTATATGGGAGTGAGGTTACTGTAATCTTTTTGTCCAGAAACTGTCATTTTTTATTCCAACATCACTTTAGTTCGAATTCTGTATCACTCCTTTAATACACTATTATCGCTCAATTAGCGTTTCTTATACACTATATGGGAGTGAGGTTACTGTAACCTTTTTGTCCAGAAACTGTCATTTTTTATTCCAACATCACTCTAGTTCGAATTCTGTATCACTCCTTTAATACACTATTATCGCTCAATTAGCGTTTCTTATACACTATATGGGAGTGAGGTTACTGTAATCTTTTTGTCCAGAAACTGTCATTTTTTATTCCAACATCACTCTAGTTCGAATTCTGTATCACTCCTTTAATACACTATTATCGCTCAATTAGCGTTTCTTATACACTATATGGGAGTGAGGTTACTGTAATCTTTTTGTCCAGAAACTGTCATTTTTTATTCCAACATCACTCTAGTTCGAATTCTGTATCACTCCTTTAATACACTATTATCGCTCAATTAGCGTTTCTTATACACTATATGGGAGTGAGGTTACTGTAATCTTTTTGTCCAGAAACTGTCATTGTTTATTCCAACATCACTCTAGTTCGAATTCTGTATCACTCCTTTAATACACTATTATCGCTCAATTAGCGTTTCTTATACACTATATGGGAGTGAGGTTACTGTAATCTTTTTGTCCAGAAACTGTCATTTTTTATTCCAACATCACTCTAGTTCGAATTCTGTATCACTCCTTTAATACACTATTATCGCTCAATTAGCGTTTCTTATACACTGTATTCCGTGTGGTGACGGAATAAGAATATAGTTCACCACTCCTCTTACCTGTGGGTATTGTAAAAGACGATTAAGAGATGTGATACGCAGATAAAATATTTGCAAGAGAAGAAAAACTCGATATAAAACCCTATACCAACACGTCTGATCAGCGCAGTATAGTAGGTCAATTTCCTCTCCACTGTGGAGGAGGACCGAGCCCAACAATGGAACACATATGGGCTGCGCTGAATGCTATTCATAATGTGGGGTCATATTGTGATGCAAATATATTTGATAACTTACTTCTAACTTCTCAGTAGCTTTCAGCAGTCGATCATAGTCGACCTGGCCCTGAACAGTAAGTAGTTCAACCATGTAGTCAGCCTCCCTAACAGCGCCGTGCACTAATTCCAATTGCTTCTCAAATCTTCGCCACAGTTGGAGTTTAGCACGAAGACGACTGCTTAACTCGCTACAAGCGGCTTCGAGCTCAGAATGTGTTTCCTGATGAAATAAAGGATGATTTATAGAAAATATTGTATACTATAAAAAAAAATAAGATAATTATTGTTTTGAAATGAATAACCTACTTAGTCACGAAAATTTATTTATAATTTGAAATCATTTAAAATATTGTTCGTCGTTTGATGAATGATAATGAAGTCGGAACAATATGTAAACATTTTTTGATGGCGTGCGATTATCAATTTAATTATTACATACACTTGATAATACTAGCTGAATTAGTATAGCAATTCTAACAAATTTGAATGAGTCCCGTAAGATAAGACGCACGTTTGATATTTATTAAATTCGAGAATGAGTATCATTTGATTTCGAATTCTATCTGATCGCAATTTATAAAATCACTTTGTCGAAAAGTGAAATGCTAAGAATGCTTGCATAAAATATAGTGTCTTCGAAACAGCAGTCTTATAAACATTAATGAAAATAGCAAAATGTTGGCACAATGCCATCATTGAGGGATAATCAAATTGAAAATATTTGGTATTTCTATATTAAAATGTTAAATGTCTCACCTGTAGGCCAGATATATCCTGTTCAACACCCGTAGGAGATACAATCACTCTTAGACTAGTCGGTAATGTATGTAACGCTTGTCTCAATACCAAAATATCTCTCCATTGCATACCTAATTCTTCAATCAATTTATCACAATTTTCTGAAGCGCGTTCTACTACATCGCTGCCAAGTCTTTCAGCTGATTCACATTCTTCTAGAGTGAGCCTAGCGCGCCGTTGACTCTTTTGACATCTTGCAATACCAGTCTGAACTTGTACAATTTTTTCTTTAAGTAACATACTACGTTCAAGCTCTTCAGAAATTTGATCGTAGAGAATGCCGGATTGGGTTAGTAAAGCACCAAGGCGTTCAGATTCGGAAGTTGGAAGTAAACTGAGCCTTCCCAATTCATTTTGTATGCGGTCAATTCGACTCGTCATCACTTGCAATCTCTCAATGTAAAGGTTCAGTTCATCCTCACATTTGATTACTCCTTTTAGGCTATCAACGGATGCGCGAAGTTCTCTTAATTCTTCTTCAAGAATATTTAGCTTTTCACCCGAAGAAACATCACGGTCTGAAATGTTTTGTATAGCGGTTGCATGTATATTACCGATTCTTGATGCTAAATCACTCCATTTATCTTCGATCTTAGAAAAGAATTGGCGCTGAACCATTTCGTCGGATACAGGAAGAATTTCTAATGCCTTTTCGAACTGTATGCCAGATTCGTTTTTCAAATTGTTATAAACTTCATGTTGAGCTTTCAACTCCCAAAATCTCCGTAAATTACCGGTAGTTGTGATATTGTCTGGAGTAATGAATTCCAGTTCCCTATTAGCTATTTTCATCCATCCTTCAATCCTATCTATAAGGTGATCATACGTAACCCAATTTTCCTTAAATGCAGTTAATCTCGTTAGTCTAGAATCCACGTCTTCTTGTAATTTTAATAACGTATCGAGGGCTACTGATAATTCCGACTCCAGTCCTGAACATATTATTAAGTTCTGAAGACTCTCAGTGATAGACGTAAGTCGCAACATCTTCGCATAATGATGAGATATATCAAGACTTATAGACTGATATAAATTAATGTATTGTTCGTGTTCGATTGATGTGACATTGTTAAGATCTGGAACCCTTTGCTGAGCTACAATAAGCCATTGTTGTTCCTCTTTCATGCCTTTTTGAAGTAAAGTCCATCTTGATGCAGCTAAAGTCATCTGTTGAGCACGACTTGCCGCTCGGTCAATAATAACAGTTGCTCTATCATGAAGAGAAGTGTGCAAAGATGAATATTTTGCTCTAGTTTCATTATCCAAATTATCTTCAAGCGACTCTAGGATAGCTCTACAGTGGCTTAAGTTAACGAAAAATTTCCTGTGCTTTTGAATTTCTTCATGTAAATGATCTAAATCTGAAACAATTATTTTTCCATCCAATAATGCCTCTGCCACATCAGTTATCTGTCCAAAGTCCTGTAAAGTTTGCTCGTATTCTTCTGCTAACGATGCCAACTGTAATAAGCGGTCGCGTTCTGTATTAATAGCATTTTCTAACTGCTTGATATCGTCATCACAATCGTAGAGTTTTGATGGAAATTCTCTTTTAGGATTAGCTTCAATAAGAGTACGGCATCTTTTAAACATTTTTCTAATAGTCTCAAGATTATCGAAGTTGTCACACTCTATTTTATCAAGTTTTTCCAATTTCTGTTGTGTTGGTATTTCAGACAAAATTACATCATCTAAAGTGTTTTTGACACTTTCAACACAGTCACAGAGTTTGTCCGAATCGTCTAAGAATTTGATCCACTCCTCTTCCAATTCTTGTACTTTGAACGAGCTTTGATTATTCAAAGTATTGACTGCATTTATTTGACGCATCAACGTCTCAATTAAAATAGTAATTTCTTCATTCACTTCAGTAACCTTTATAATTTGTTTTAGTCTTAAAATAACTTTCTCTAATTCATTAAGTCGATCAGTTTCTTTTATCGAGACACCAGTGAGCGCATGCCTCTGGATCTTATATTGAATCTCTTCTAACCAAATAGAGATAGTTTCTATGATAATGATGACACTCTTTTCAGTACGATATTTGTCCTTATCATCAATAGCACTTTTCACTTCATCCAAGTTTTTATGGACGATTAGTTGATAAGATTGCTCTACTGATGGCTCTAATAATGAGACAGTCATAAACTCATAAGGAATAGTTTTTTGGGACTCTGTTACTGATAGCGTTCGTTTTTCAAGTGAGTCCAGTAATCGGTTTTTCTCAGATTTCACAGGTATAATACTTTTGCTGGGAGATGGTGATTTGGATTTTGATCTTTGAACTACATCAGAATACGTTAATTTAGGTTGTGTAATAGGTTTGCTTGGTAGTACTGGACTAATGAGTTGAGATATACCTTCATCTATAGAGGATATATCTTTATGTGAGTCCTCCTCACTGGTCGGCGTTACGGATAGTGTGAGTTCGGTGTTTATAGGGTCAGACAGACTTTCCGGCGATAATAAATGTGGTGATTCCATTTTCTTTTTATTAGGCTTACGTTTCTTTTGTTTATAATTGTCACCCAAAATAGACATCGGTGGATCTTCAAATTGTCGTTCACTCTCAAGAAAATCAGTTGTAGATTGGGGAATGGTTATTCGAGTTTTCAAATGAATTTCATAAGGCTCACTAGTTGATGTGGAAATAGAGTCATCAGACTCTCTTGGCGTGGTTTGTTGAATATGGTCAACTGTTATATTTTTTTTCAACTCAAACGCTGGCGTTGAGGTTACTTCAGTTATGCTTTCCTCAGAGGATTGAGGTGTGGGTGAGGTTTGCTGTATACTATCTACTGTCATTATCAATTTCTTGGGTGATTCAAATTCAGGTTCATGAGTTAAACGATAATTAGTCTCCTGTAGAGGTGGAGTTGGTATCATATCAACTTCTTCAAGTTCTCTTGGCGTGGTCTGTTGTGAAGTATCCATCGTTATAGTTTCTTTGATTTTTAGTTCTCCGTAAACCTCTTCCTCTCTCGGCGTTGTTTGTTGTGTACTATCTATAGTAATCATTTCTGGTTTTCTAATCTCGAGTATAGGTAATGATGACACATTTATCACCTCATCTGATTCAATTTTTTCAATAATAGCTGGTGGATCAGATTGCGTACAAGTACTGACTAAGTGGACTTCTGGTGTTTGCATGCTCATCTCTATGAGCTCCTTCTCTTGAACTGGAGTAGTTGAGGTACCACGTTCAGTGATCTCCTGATTTATAGTTTGAATATCAATTTCGTTCGTTTCAACAATAATTTCAGTAGATTTCTCATCTTGTTGAATTTTAGGTTCAGGAGAAGTTTGCATTTCTTTAGATTCAGTTATTATCTCGGGTAATAATTGTTGCTTAACTTCAACTGGTTCGTCGATGACTGGAGAAGTTTGGGAGAACTTTTCTTCAGGTGATGCTATATAATGTGGTAAAACTTGAGTCGTAGCCTCCAATTGAATAATTTTTGGAGACTCTGATCTACTGGTTTGCATTTCACCGTCTGACATTAACTTATTTATAACCGTTATTTCCTCAATAGTTTGTGTATGAGCTTCTCTGTCTTCAACCGGAGTTGTTTGCGTGATAACTTCACTTATTGATGTAGGTGTAGTTTGTAGCTCAATATCTGTGGTATCTGGACGTGTTATTTCCTCACTAGGTTCAGTAATTTCTGGTGATGTTTGAATAGAATATTCCTGTGTAGGAATTTCTTCAACTACTTGCACAGGGAAAGTAACAGTTGTCGGAACATCTTTATCTACAATTTCAGGGCTGCTTTGAATACATTCTTCAATAATTTTTACAGTACTTAAATCAGATGTTTCACTCATAGTATGGTAAGATTCTTCTTTAGGCGATACTATATTTTCTGTACCGATCTTTGGACTCTCAGGTTTTAATTCTAACTCATGCTCAGTTATTAGGTCTATTTCCTGTGTTTTTGGTGTAATAACCTGTTTAGACGTTTTCTTTTTTCGTTTCCCATCCCTGCCTTTCTTTATAGGTTCCTGCATTTCAACTGGTGAAGTCACAGTTGTATCTTCAGTATCACTAGTGGTCATTTTGGGGTAGGTAGTTTCTTCGCTAATAGCATGTGGTTTACGTTTTTTGTTGTATTTCTTCGTTTTATGTTCAGATGATATCAAGCCTTGTGACAAATCTTCAGGTTCGTAACCTTGCTCTTCTGAAATTAAATTACTTTCTGACTCGACATATGAATCAATAATTTCTTCTATTTTCTCTGAGAATTCTGGTTCACATGACACTTCAGTAATTGCTTGTTCTGGTGATTGTACTGTAAAATCTAAGCCAGCTTGAGTGATCACAGGTGGGGATGGTATTGTTATTTTTTCTACAGAATCATCAATTTTTTGTTCTGCTTCAACTGATACGTCTGAAATTCCTTCGGTCGGTTTAGGAGAATCAATAGGCGTTGGCATCGGTAGTTCAACATAATGACTAAGAGAAGAACTATCAGTGTTCATAATGCTTTTATCGATTTCTAATTCACTAGAATCACTATCTACACCAATAGGAAGGCTTTTCTTCTTGCTCTTTTTATGGCTTTTCGTAGATACTGAAATTGGTGATTCTTTGGTCTGATCTATAGTCGTTTCTACAAGTTTTACAGGCTTCATTGTTTCTCTTGTGATTTCTACTTTACCTGGCAAAACCATTTCAATGTCTTTCTTTACTATAACTGGTTCATTTTCAAACTCTTCCACTTTTAAATCAAACTGCACCTTAGGTTCCGTTACCTGAATATCTCGATGCTTTATTAGAGACAAGGAAATATCAAGAGTTTGCTGAACTTTATCGGGTTGTTTAGTTGTGACATCTGGTTTTGGATTTCTTAAATCAGTGTCTTTACGCTCCGAGTGAAGTAACATAGTAACATCATATGTTGGAGTAGTTTTGATCACACCAGGGACAACAGATTCAGTAGATAATAAAAATTCTGTAGGCCGAGTTGTGATTTCCTGTTTTTCAGGTTGACCAAACTCAGTTAGTAGTTTATTAACACTATCTGAAGAACCTTGAACATGTGGCTCGAATTGTCTTATATACGATATTTCAGATGCCTCGGGACAAGGAGTTAAGTCACTCTCACTTATTATTGTTCCTATCTTCAAAGGTTCAATTTCAACTGTGGATTGTGAAGCAGCTTTTTCAGTAGTTGCTTGACTGATAAGTTTCTTATCTTCAACGCTTACATTTTCAATAACATATTCAGGAGTATTATCATGTTTAATATTTTCTCCTTGTAGATTAGGTTCTTTATCCAGTTCTAAAATACCAAATTTTGTTTCATTAATCATGAAATCACGATGCAGGAATGGAAATTCTGTGACAGGTTGTTGTACTATTTTTTCATCTGTAGTTGATTGCCTTGTAACATTTTCATCGTTTTCCAAAGTTTGTGGTCCCTTTGGCTCTGTATCTTCTATGACATCATAAGTAATTGTCTTAGATTCTGTAATCCTATCTGGTATATCTTTGGTAGAAGACTGAATGAGGTCTGCCTCAATTGAAAGCGTTTTGTTATCTAATGCTTCTTTTTCATGAGAATGGATAATCTGTGAGTGCAGGTTTTCTTTATCCAAAAGCTCCTTAGTTAATTCTAAGACATCTAATTCTTTTGCAATATTTGCATCTTTGGATCTTTGTGTCATAGGTTCTTCAGATACAACAGATAAGTCCTCTAAGCATGGCTCGGATTCTTTTGTATGTGTATCTTTTTCTTTTAATGCATCATCTGGTTTCTGTGTAGGTCTTAGATTTACTTGGGAAACAAAGTCATGCACTTGGTTAACAGATTTGTCGTTATTAATATACTCAGGATGAATTTCAATAGTATTAATTGTATTGGGCTTATCTGAGTAGTTCTCTTCAGTAAAAGTAGCGTTTGTGTCAGAAATTTCAGATTTGGTTGTCATCGTAACATCTTCAGGCATTTGAGGTATTTCTTTAGTATTTTGAGCTTCTCTAGGTTTATCAGATAAAAGTAATTTAGACGTAATGGTATGTGCCATTTCACTATCAATAAAGTTCTTCGTCAAATCAATAAGAGGGACATCTGTAGGTTCTGCTGTAATGGCAAGAGATACTTCTGTAATTTCTACAGCTTGAGCAAGCTCAGGTTTTATAAAAAGAATTTCTTCAGTTTCTGAAGTCATTATTTTTTCATTATCTTTCGTATCTTTTAATGTCTCAGTAACTTCAATAGTTTTTAAATTAATTTCTTTTTGTACAGGTATTTTAGAACTATCAGTTTTTTCTATCTTATCTTTAAGGTTAAATGGTATTTCAGGCGTTGTTTCTGCAACTTTTTCTTCATAAGAAATCTCAGGATTTATTAGAAGGACTTCTTCAATTTCAGGTGTCTTTACAATTTCTTCCTGTTTCACGTTATCTTTTATATTTTGATGTATTACTCTTTTTACATCTCCAACTGGCACTTCAACAGTTTCTATGGCTACCTTTATCCCTATAGGTTTTGAAGATATATTAGGAATAGTAGCCGTGTAATTTTGTTCATTTTCAATAAAACCTTTTGTTAAGCTCACAAGAGTAGAGTCATCTGTAGTTTCCAAAGGTAAATCGGTGGCTTCTAAAGTTTGAGTTAATTTGGGTTTTGTTTGATTACTATCTCCTGTATCAGATGTTAATGTATCTACAGGAAGTGCATCCTTTATGCTCTCTTGTCTAATACTGGTTGAGTGATCAATAATCATAGGCATTTCTTTCTTTTCTTTTATTTGTTTTACAGGTATTTCAGTATGGTCTACTTCCGTTATGCTTACAGTCATGTCACTGGATTTTGGAGTTGATATTGGAGACAAAACAGTGGTATTCGCTTCATGAGCTAACTCTGGTTTGATCAAAACAATTTCTTCATCGTCCAAAATCGGATTAGATTTTTCAAGTAATTGGCCTGTTTCTCCTTGATCTGTGGTCTTTTGTGCAACTATTTGTTCTGTAACTTTAAATATTTCATGTTCCTGTTTCTGCATAATTACGTTAGGCCTTTTGGAAACATCGAAATGATCCTTTTCTTTTTCAATCAAACATTTTGTTAAATCAATCAAAGACTTGTCTTCGGATTCCAACGGAGCCGCTATAAACACTTCTGTTGCCTCCATCGCATGAAGTGCCTCAGGTTCTGTCGGTATCATTTCTTCTATTTCTGATGTAGTGTGTATAGGAAGCTTTGTTTTTTCATTTATAATTATTTGTTTGGCTTCTTTTAAGTCATCTGATACTTCAAGAGTTCCTTTTACTACATCTTGCTCTGCTACAGGTTTATCAGGCGTAGTCATGTGACTAACCTCGCTGGTGATAAATACCTTTGTTAAATTTTTATAATTTATATCTTCGGATTGTGACGGTATTGTAGAAGACAATTTTGGATCCTCTAGCACTTGTGTTGGTTCAGATGTTGTCAATAATATATTTTCAGTAATCATAGACCGATTTTCATTTTCAATTTCAGTTGTGGCTTTCAATTTCTGAGCATTTGTTTCTGTAATATTTACATCTTTTCCCATACTATCGATTAAATTTGGTTTCAATGCAATGATCTCTGGACCTTTGATTTGTATGCCGAGTTGTTGAGTTGCTAAATCATCTCTTGGCTCTCTGAGAGTGGGATCTTTTTGTAATTCTGACATAGCTTCACTATCAGAGGTTTTCAAATGAAATTCTTTTTGTTGTAATACTTTACTGTTTGGCCTTTCTGATAAATGACATTCTTTTGGTTCAGCAGACATTTCGCTAGTACTAAGTTTTGGATCTATAGTCGCATCGGTACTTGTCAGTGTTTCCATCTCAGATATTCCTACTTGTAAATCGAGTATGGCAGGATTTTCTTCTTTTTCTTTTATTTCTGGTTTTAGCCTTTCTTGAACTGAAGACGCAGGTATTTTAGAAGCTACAGTATGATTCATTTCACTATTGATGAAATCTTTGTGAAGATCGAAATGGTTTAAATTGTTCTTTTTATCCTTAACTTGAAGTGTTTCACTAATTTGTGAGACTGGTTTATCGGGAATTTCAATTCTTTTAGAGACACTTATTTCGGGATCCACCGATTGCACCGTCTCTTGGATTTGTTGAAGAAGAATGTCTGATTTCTGTGGAAGATCTTCCATGACTTTTTGATTGGTTATGTTAGAAACCATATGTTTGTCTTTATACATATTTGATTCTTTACTGATAGCTGTTGTTAATATTTGTGATTCTTCCACTACATTTTGTGTTGCATTTGGAGCAGCATCTAAATCACTAGTAATAATCGTTTCTTTTGGTGTTTCAGTTAATATAATCTGGGTTGCTTGAGTTGGAGACTCTTTAGAAATCATCGTCTTCACATTAGTCGAACAGCTGCTTATAGTATCAGTATTATCAATAATGTTTTGCGGATCACATAAAACAGTTGAAGATATCTCAATACGCTCAACTAGATTACCCGATTGCAGGTCTTTAGGGTCACTGGATTCCTGATCATCTAATATCTTTAAAGACGAGATTTCAGATGTTATCAAAGGTTTTGAGCTTGTCAACTGATTAGTCTCACTAGTTAATAAATTCTGAGTAGCATCAATAATTTTAGCTGTATTTGAGGAAATAATACTTGTTGTAGGCATTGTATCAAATTTGATTGGTTCAGAATTGATTTCATCGATGCTTTGTAATTTAACGTTAATTTGAGCATTCATTGTGGAATCAGGAAGAAAATCATCACTTGAATCTTCTACAACTTCGTCAATTTCATGTTTAATACCATCTCTAAGTACAATTTTTTTTATGATCTTAATACGCTTAGTCTGTACACCTTGTGTTTGTATATTTTGTATAATTTCAGGTTCCACATCAACGGTACAGTGACTAGGTTCTTCAACAATTTCTTCGGTGACGTGCTCTTTACCATCTATTATTTGTATTCGTTTAATAAATCTCACGTGCTTTGTTTGTATATTATCAATTACAAGATTGTGAGATTGTGAGGAATGTTCTGTAATTTTGATATCAACTGGTTCCTCGGTAATTTCTTTGATGGTGGATTCTTTTAACTTATTAACAATTTCATCTGAGTTATCTTTGTCTGAGATATTTTCTTTAGTATCTACTATTTTTACTTTTTTGACTTGTTCGCTATGTTTAGTTGTTGTACCTTCAGTTTGAATACTCTGAGAAATTTGAGGTTCTTCTTCAATAATTTCTACATCATCTGGTTCCTCAATAACTTCTTCCGTGACATGCTCTTTACCGTCAATTATAGTAATATGTTTGATTATTCTTTTTCTAGTTCTTGTGATTTTTCTGACAACTTTTTGAACCACTGTAGAAATATTTGTCGAGGAACTTGCGAAAGTTGATTGAAGGTCACCTTCCACTGTATACATAGTCTGTCCCTCTTGAGGCAGAACTTCAACCGCAACTGACTGCCCTTCTTGTGGTTCCTGTACAGTATAAGTTATTTCTTCACTCTCATAAGGTTGTGTATAATTTGATCCAGATTGAAAAGAGTCAACCTTAGTAACATTTATTACTGGAGTTGTTTCTCTAGATTTTGTAGTATAAACGACTTCTGATTTAGAAATATGTGAACGGGAATCACCTTCATTCGCAATAAAATCGTTAATAAGTTTTTCCATTTGCTGAGCTTGACTGATGTTCGCTGCTGTGTTTATTGGTTGATCTTGATTTGAATTATTCTGAGGATTTTCATCCGGTTTGCTAATAGTCTTGTCATCTTTTGGCTTTTCATGTTTTGAAATATTATCATCTTTATAAGGTGATAGAGAAGGGGGTTTGTCATTACCATTATTATCATCATCACTTGCTTGTAACGGCAGCTCACCTTCCTCTTTCACGCTAATAGATACTCTAGGTATTTGCTCATCAAAAATTTCAATATCATCAGGTTCTTCGACAACTTCTTCTTTCACATACTCCTTACCATCAATTATCACAACGCGCCGAATAATACGTCTGCGCGTTTTTACAATTCTCTTTGTCACTTGCTGAACTACAGCCGTCACACTAGATGATGTTTGTATCTGAGTAGGTATCCCACCCTCAACAAGGTGAAGTATTTCTTCAGGAGATATGTCTTCGCTCATAGTAATAACGTTTTCGGGTTTTGACGTAAATTCTTGAATGGTAATTTCACCACCAGGTAAGTTTGATGTAATTTGACCCTGAGAGCTTTGATATTGAATATGTTGTATACCACCCTCTTCCAGATTAGTAGATGTAAGTCCTTCGTTTTCTTTTAGTATTATTTTAGAAAATGCGTGCTCAATCGGAAGATCACCAGAAGATGACATTACTTGTTGCCTAGTGACTAATGTTTTTCTAACTTTTTTCACAATGATTCTCTTTGTACCATCTGCATCTACTATAACCTCAGTAGTTGTCTCATCTGGCTCAGACATAATCGTCTCAAATGATTGAGGTAGACTATGAGTTATGTTTAATTCCGAGTCTTTTCTGTATTTGTTGTCTCGGTAATCAGCATCAACGAGTAATGATTGCTCGTCTATTTTATAGTTTCTACTTACGGGTTGGGTAGCAATCTCAATAGTTTCATGGTCATCTGTTATAGTCTGCTTTATTTTAATATTTTCAAGAACTTTCTTTTCTGGGGAGTGTGGCTCACTTGTTTGAACTTCAACTTCCTGTGGAGGGGCACATGTTACAGACTTGTCGTGAGTAAGTATTATATCAGGTTGGCAAATAATCGATTTATCAGATACAGATGGAGCCTCCGACATAAGACTTTTGCCTGTTTGAGTCTCAATAGTTATTGTCTCTTTTACAATCTTCGTTTTATCTGTATCGAGATTAACATGACTGAGTTTACTTTCCTGTATTGTTGCCATCTTTTGCTCACTTGCTTCACCTGATAGAGTTTTTATTAATGACTCTTGTGGACTAGGTACATTTTTCTTAATAAATTCGACTTTCCTAGGCGAGACTATTTCTTCGGGCATCGATGTTGAGTCGATTGTTCTATCAGTTTGTGAGATGTCCTCCTCAACGACTTCAGGAGCAGATCTTATGTGCAATAAAACTTGCCTTAACCTTTCTATCTCTAATATGACTAGATTCTTGGTGTCCTGTAACGCCTTTTGCATTGCCGTGAGTTTAGCTTCCAAAGACTGACTAGAACCATC
This sequence comes from Lymantria dispar, assembly GCA_032191425.1. NCBI lineage: Eukaryota > Metazoa > Arthropoda > Insecta > Lepidoptera > Erebidae > Lymantria > Lymantria dispar. The sequence continues at coordinate 3,296,764 of CM063447.1, forward strand.
CTCGTTTATCACAATAATACTCTTTATTATAAGTTCATACTGTTCATATTCTCTTATGTAACGCTCATAAATTTCAATATACCTAATGATATCTTCCTCAACAAGTATTTCTGATTGAACTGTAGTTTCTTTTAAATCATTATTTATTGTCTCCAACCATCCATCTAACTTGGCGAGTTTTTCTCGTTGCTCTTCAACCTCCTTTGCTTGACGAGTCATCTCAATTTTGGCATCCTGAAATGTAATTAAAATACTAATTAATATAAGTATGTATATATTATAATAATAATTATTATTATTTCTTATTATTCGTAGTATTATAAGTAGGCGTTTTGTTAACTACTTTCAGATTTTGTATTCAAGTAGAATAGATAATGTAAAACATAGCTTAAAACAAGGTTTTATATTATTAAATTCAAATCCTTTATTATGTATAAACCCCGCGGGGGCACTTACATATGGTCACTTTTTTTACATTTTATCTTAAATTATTACCGGATCGGAACGCGATCGCACTGAGAAGATCCGGCAAAAAACTCAGTGGGATTGTCTTCTTTTTTATTCATCTACAATTTTTTTTTAAACAAGATAACATACAACTATATGTCTAATGATAGCTCCAGTGTGATGCCTTTCGAACCATTATACAGTTATTAAATATAACGAAAAAGTACCATGGCTGGACCAGATCCCTCAAGCGGCACCCGATCACGAGTTAACCACTAGAGCAGCTATCACTCCCCTCAACCACAATGGAGGGAAGGGAGTGACCCGCTCCTCGTAGGTACCGCAAGCAGGCCTTTCAGTGAGCATGACCAATACCATGCGCCACAAACAAAACACAGATTAAATAAAAAATTCGTTTGGCAAAACACGCTACGCTTTACAATTATAGTAACAATAACAGAATAAACATGTGTGTAACAACTTTTGAAATAATGAGAAAACGCCTGAATGAGGAGCTGCTCATAACCAGTCTGTATTATCATCAAGATAATCCGATATTTTATAATAATCTTTTCTGCAAAATCTACTCTTGATTGCTTTTTTAAACTTATTAACTGGCATATCTCGAATATTATTAGGTAATTTGTTGTAGAAGGGTATACATTGCCCCATGAAGGATCTATTAACTCGTTGAAGACGAGTACTATGATAACTAATTTATCCTTATTCCGAGTATTTACATGATGAATGTCACTATATTTTTCAAAGTTATCGATATTTTTCTTTACAAATAATGCATTTTCGTATATATATTGAGATATAACAGAATATTTACTTCTCTAAATTTCTCTCTTAGTGACACTCTTGGGCCTAAATTATATATCGCGCGGACCGCCCTTTTTTGTAGAATAAAAATTCTATTCAATTCCGCGGAGCAATCCCAAAGTAATATGCCGTATGACATGAGACTATGAAAGTATGCGAAATAAACTATTCTGGCTGTTTCAACATCGGTTAACGCGCGAATTTTTTTAACCGCATAAACCGCTGAGCTGAGCCTATTTGACAGTTTCTCAATATGAGGCCTCCATTGGAGTCTATTATCTATAGTGATGCCTAAAAAGGTGGTTGATTCCACAAGGTCCAGAGCCACCCCATTCATTTGAACATTGGTTCCCACTTGTCTCACATTGGGTGTGGTAAATTTAATACATTTAGTTTTTGTCTCATTTAGAACCAAATTGTTAGAGTTAAACCAATGAACAACGTTAGACAGTGCATTAGAGAAAAATTCTTAGTTCGTGTGGTGACGGAGTAAGGATACAATTCAGACCACAATGATCCATAAATGTTAATAAAATAACAGACTTAGGTAGCTAGGGTTTAGACAGAAAAAAATACATAAAAGAAAATAATAACAATATAAACAACACGGAATTAAAATAATATTAACACAGCTACAGTATATTACATTTTGCGACTGGGGCGTGTAAACGCGTCCATTGCTCCAACAACGGACAATCCCACCTGTCGTTTAGCAATGACAGGATGCTGTGTGAGCTGAAGCGAACTCTTTGCAGTAGGGAAGCGCAACTTTTTCTGAGGAGAGCTTTGAAGCCATCAACGCCCTTCTCTACGAACATTTCAGAAGCACTACAAAATTGAGGCAGCCCCAACAGCACCCTCAAAGTGTTGTTATATTGAACACGCAGGTCATTGTAAGCCCTCTGCGTGTACTTGGCCCACAGACTACACGTGTACTGTGACTGACAGTAGGCCTTGAACAGTGTCACCTTAACTTCTGATGTACACCGTGAAAACCTGCGAGCCAGCATGTTGCAACGGACAGCCAGCGCTCTGCGAGCTCATTCAATATCTACGTTATCTCGTAGATCCTCCGTCAGCCAGTGGCCCAAGTACTTGAACTGAGCTACTCGTGTTAGCGGTTGATTGTACAATGTAACCGGTGGCGCGTTACTGTAGCATTTGGTGCCGGCTTTAAACACGAGTAACTCGCTCTTTTTTTATATGATAGGTCAGGCCGTGAGTGATTGCATAACCCTCACATTTGTCCAACAGCTACCTGAGAGCACCAACCGACAGACTTAACAACACCATATCGTCTGCGTAACTAATATTATTCAAACATACGCCAACAATATGGCATCCGATTCTGGTATTGCTCAACTCAGCGATCAACCCATTTATATATAGGTTGAATAGGCGAGGCGAGGTAATCCCCCCCTGTCTCACCCCACAATCCAACCGGTACACCTGCGACATTGCTCCAGCCCACCGGACAAAATTCGTCTGATTGGTATACCAATATTTAAGTAAGGACGTTATTATAGTATAAAGAACTTTCTAAACAATGGTGAATACGAACGTATTAGAATCCAATAAAAACGAAAATTAGGTTAATAAAGTAACTAAATTAGGTTAGTAAAATTATTGATATTTAGTGCAATAATATAAACCATTGATTCTCAGGCAACAGATCTAAAAAAAAAGCATTTTACCTTTCTTACCTGGATGATGTTCACGCCGTCACGAGCTTGAGTTAGCAGTTTCAGTATCCTAGCTTTCATGGATAATATTTCCTTCAACAACGACTGCACCTCTTGCTCCGAACGATACTCCATCACCTTTGATTCCAACAGTTCTGCTGCCTCTTCACACTTGACTAGAATAGTAATACCCTCCTGCAAAAACATTGACGCATATTAGTTGGAAAATTATTAGATAATATTTTAGGGTAAAACTACTAAAAAAAGGGAGCCGTCGCTCAGTACGCTTGAAAGATGTGAAACATCGAAATTATTTTGTACTAGTATGTATACCAATAAATCAAATTGGAGTGTCTGTTTGTAATGTCAAAATAATAGGCATTTTTCATGCTCACACGGTTATTTGCACAACACCTATGCCTAAAATACAGATTAAAAAAAAATTGTCTGTCTGTCTGTTTGTTCCGGGTAATCTTCAAAACGGCTGGACCGATTTCAAAAATTCTTTCACCAATGGAAAGCTATAATATCAGGGAGTAACCTAGGCTATATTTTATCCCGGTATTCCCTCGGGAACGGGAACTACGCGGGTAAATCGACTAAAAGCGAAGCGAGGGCAGGTTGCTAGTATATGTATAAAATAAAAGAATACCTACGGCAGGAACTAATATGGCATAAAGTATTAATAAAATATTACGTTTTATTTTCTAGAAAATGATAATTTTTATTTAATAAACATTTACTTTCATTAGAATACATTATAGGTATTTGTTTAGGTTAATAATTTATTTTGGGCTCACTAGATGGCGCTGTACAAAATCACGCTATGGTTTCGTTACACAAATGTATGTATCGGGATATATATGTATCCGGATGTTTTAAATTATATATAAGGTAAGACATTAGTGCGAAGCGTGGCGTTATCGCCACGAGCTTTTTACGCCATGCCAACGATCGGGTCCACCCTCGCCTGTAGATGTTTCACATCAAAAATATTGAAATCGGGCAAAAGAATTGATAGTTACGTTATGCCAGACACGCCTCATGTTACTAACCCATTCGAATAAATAATAAAGAAAAAAGAAAGAAAACTTATAAAATTATCAATATGTAATTAGTTTGTAAACAAAACTACGCATTTGTATTTGATTTTTGATTACCCAATATTTCGAACACTTTGCAGCGCTCATGATCACGAGCGGACTAAGACGTCTCGCGCCCAACAAGTCATCGTTATTACAAACATTTATAGTTATCTACCCGCTATAGAAAATTAGTAATTAAATATTGACCCTCTATTTTGGTATAAATTTATTAACAGTACTTATAATCTCATACTGGCAATAAAAACATCGAATCAAAGTGCAAAGTGTTCGAATCGTCGGGCAATCAAATACAAACGCGATAAAATCGTAGTAGTTTTATTAACAACTAGCAACCTGCCCTCGCTAGCTTTCCATTGGTGAAAGAATTTTTTGAAATCAGTCCAGCCGTTTGGAAGATTACACGGAACAAACAGACAGACAGACAAAATTTTTTAATCTGTATTTTAGGCATAGGTGTCGTGCAAATAACCGTATGAGCATGAAAAAAGCCTAATATTTTGACATTACAAACAGACACTCCATTTTTATTTATTGGTATAGATATAGATATCGTATTCAAATTAATTCCGAATCATATATCCGAATTAATTAATATCATTCGTCATATTTCTGGCTATAAAAATTGCTAATTGTAGTGTAGTAAAACTTAAAATTGTATGATGAAGTGATAACCGATGTTCATGTGATAAAGTAATGTACACATTGCGAGATTGTTTCTTGGAAGTCTTAATATAATTATGATGTCATGATGTAGATATCATTGCTAAATATATTTTAAATATCACCCGCAAGTGCATAGGTGGCGTATTTGATGTGTTTTATATCGAAACAAGACCAAACTAAGATGGAAAGAATAATTGTATATACAATAGAATACTAATATTACAACGGAAGTATTTATAAAGGTATTATATTATATCCATCCCTATGGATGTGATATTGTCGTAAAAGCACGTAGGTTCATAAAAAAAAAAAACAGTTAGATCTCATGGGCCCGGATTCAATCCGTTCTTGTATTAATATTACAAACGCGAAAGTTTGTATGTGAGGATGTGAAGATGTCTGTTGTCTTTCACGCAAAAAGTACTGAATGGATTTTGATGAAACTTCACAATAATATAGCTTACATATCAGAATAACACATAGGCTATAATTTATCCCGATATTCCCACGGGAAGAGGAACTGCGGGTGAAACCGCTGCGCTGCTAGTATACAATATGGTTGGAGTAATATTCTATTCTATAGGGGGTAAGATTTTCTGTAAGAGAAGACAAAAAAACTGAAATCATCATCATCATTTCAGCCTGTCGCCGTCCACTGCTAGACGTAGGCCTCCCCCATGTTGCGCCACAAAGTGCGGTGCTGTGCCGCTTGCATCCAACGACGCCCAGCGACTTTCACCAGGTCGTCGGTCCACCTAGTGGAGGGGCATATGGTCTATGCCGCTATAGCCTCCGCTTGTTCGGGTGGCTGGAAGTCACCGAGTTTGCACGTGAGCCGATTAGTAATGACCCTCGAAAACAACTTGTAAACGTGGCTCAGGAGTGAGATGGGTCTGTAGTTCTTTAGAAGAGCTTTGCCACTTGAAGAGCAGCACTACCACACTCCTGATCCACGACTCTGGATTCGCCCCCGAGGATAACGGAAAACTAAAATAAAACCCTATAAAGGCTGTCTATCATCATCTCGGCTCATACACGTCCCAATACTGAGCTCGAGTATCCTCCACATAGCAAGGAAATTGACCTAACTATACCATGCTGGTTTGACAGGTTGGTATAGGGTTTATGTTTCGAGTTTTCCTTTTCTTGCATACATGCTACATGCGTATTATACCTTAGTCATCTTTTACGACATCCACGGATAAGATAGGGAGTGGTGAATTGTATTCTTATTCCGTTATCACACGGACGAAGTCCCGTCTATACAAGGCATTAATTCGCGTATTGGAAGAAAGCTCTTGCCAATGATATGTATACGGATATGGGCTCAGAATATGGACTTGAATCTATTAATCAAGTTATGCCGCAAAAATCTCTTTGTTATTTCATTTCAAATTTCTTAGATCAAGTTTTCTTTTAAAATATTTTATTTCGAATTTCAATGGAAAGTCTTTTTTTAATATCTTGGAAACCTTAATCTTAACGATTGCTTTTTAAATTAAAGAGTACCATGAATATACCATATAATATCGAATAATGTGTTGGATAGTTATATTGATTACTAATATTATAAATGCGAAAGTAAGATTGTTTGTTTGTTACGCTTTCGCGCTTAAACCACAGAACCGATTCCAAAAATTCTTACACCAATGGAAAGCTATAATATCAGGGAGTAACGTAGGTTATATTTTATGCGGCAAATATGCGGGTAAGGCGACTCGAACCGAAGCGAAGCGAGAGCGGGTTGCTAGTTACTAATACAAGCAAATACATATACAAAACCTGCCGATATACAACGATTAATTGGAACCCTTACCGTGTGGTGACGGATTAAGAATCCAATTCAACATACCGTGGGTGTCGTAAAAGACGACTATGGCATTAAATATGCATATAAAGATCCCAACAAAATATTCCTTAGTCGCCTCTTACGACACCCACGGGCAAGAGAGGGTGTGGGGAATTATACTTACTCTGTCACCACACGGAATTTGTATATATGTATTTGCAAAAGTAAATTTCCTATTATTGCATGATTAATTAAATCTCTCCGAGAAAATGTCATGTAAAAACTTTCAAGATGCATCCAGCTAACGCTTCATACGAGTAGTTTTTAACTCATCGTAAAACATCAACCAAGCAAATTCATAACAGTAAAATAATAATTGGTAACACGATCATAATAATATATAAAACATAATTTTTCGTGTGGTGACGAAGTAAGAATACAATTTTACCACCCGATTAAAATTGTGAATATCTTGCCAGTCGTAAAAGACGACCAAGGGACTAATATGCAAATAAGCATGAGAGAGAGCATAATATGCATGAGACGATATACTCGACATAAAATCCTATGCCGACACGTCTGACCAAGGTGGTACAGTAAGTAAATTTCCCTTCGATTGTGGAGGAGCCCAACAGTTCGACTTATTGGGGCTGAGATGTCGATGATACAACATATAAAATTGAAAGCTACACATAATATACTATACAATACATTCCATTAACTAGCTGTAGTGTATAAATTGGTTGTAAGCTTATCAATCAATTTAATCTAACTGGTTCTGGTTGATTGGTTTACAATAGGGGCATCATGTGGAAACTAGTGAACCAATGAATTAGACTATTAAGTGACGAACAATAAAATATTTTATATAAAAAAATCCGTAACTATTATCATTATCATCATCGCAGCCCACATACGTCCCACTGTTGGGCTTGGGCCTCCTCCACAATGAGAGGGATTTTGACCTATACTATGCTGGTCCAACATGTTGGTATAAGATTTCATTTCTAGTTTTCCTCTTCTTGCACAGTTTTTATGTACATATTATATCCCTTAGTCATCTTTTACGACACCCACGAGCAAGATAGGGAGCGGTAAATTGTATTCTTACTCCATTACCACACGGCAACTACTATATATAGTATTTGAAGTATAATAAATTGTTTAATAAGCACTGTAATGTCCTATCCTACTATCCTCCTACTAATATTATAAACGCGAAAGTTTGTGAAGAATGTGAGGATGTGATGATATTTGTTGTTCTTTCACGCAAAAACTACTGAATGGATTTTGATGAAACTTCACAATAATACATATCAGAATTACATATCAGAATAACACATAGGCTATAATTTATTCCGATATTCCCACGGGAAGAGGAACTGTGCGTGAAACCGCATAGCGCAAACTATTTTTATAGATTTTATCGCGTTTGTAATTGATTTTTAATTGATTGATCATGTTTACGGATGGAATGAACTCTGTAGTGTTCGAAACATCGGGCAATTTAAAATCAAATACAAATGCTATAAAATCCGTTAAAATAGGTTTATTTACAATGTGTAATACTCGCGTGAACATCAGAAATTATTACTACATTGTCACTAATGTCTGTTTTTATGGTATTACCGAGAATATCAATAAAACAAGCTCGTTTCTCAGATAAATGTGAGTTCATGAACTTTCGATACGGTATTTAAATACATGTTATGATTTGTTTCAATTTAATAATCTAAAAAGCAGAGGTTTTTAACGTCCATATTAACTATGAGACAACCTTTGTATTAAAAACCTACTTTGATGTAATTCTAAAAAGGTAAGTGTCTAATTGTAAGAACAAGATTTAATTAAGGAACTCATCATCATTTCAGCTTATATATGTCCCACTGTTGGACTCGAGCTTCCTCCACAATAGAAGGGAAATTTACCCACTATATCACGCTGGTCAGATGTGTTGGTAAAGGGTTTCATTTTAATATTTTCTTCTCTTGCATATATTATATGCATATTTAATCCCTTAGTCATCTTTTATGATCTTAACGGATAAAATAGGGGTGGTCAATTGCATTCATACTCCGTCACCACACGAAAAAATCGTATAATATACAGGCACTATTATGTAACGAATCGCAAATTATTTATTTAATATAAGAAATAAATACCTTTAGAAATTATCAAAATATCACAAAACACTTCACAAATAAAAATCGATAGTTTCGATTTTGTAGTGAAATAATTTTAAATCGATTAGTTCGTATTCGTATAGACTGCACTGCGTTCGTACTCTAACTAATGATCAGTGAGAGACCAAACAGCATTATTATTATTAACTCTGTCGTAACATGCATAGGTGACATCATCTGGTGAAGCATCACAATATGTGGACTAAATCAATGTCAAGGATATCATCATTGTTGGCGATGACAGAATTTTGCTATACAATGACGTAATTATTTCGAATAAAATCATTTGTCACGTTTTAATTGTAAATACTTAGTGATAAGAGAATTATTTTGCCGTGTGGTGACGGAGAATATAATTCTTTAGCTATTATCATGCCCGTGGGTGTCGTAAAAGACGACTGAGGGATATAATTCACATCATTTATTATGCATAAAACACGGTGAGGACACTTTACTTTTTAAACACCTTAAAAAAAGGAGATTTCCAATTTTTTTTTATGTTTGTTACCTCAGAACTTTCGATTAAGTGAACCGATTTTGATGATTATTTTTTTATTTGAATGCTTTCCGTGTAGAACCATTTCAATTTGGCCCAGTTCTGACAATTGGTCAGAATTATAATACAAATAAATTAATCCAATAAACTATCGGATCAGAATGCGACCACTACTGAGAAGATGCGGAAAAAAAAAACTCAGCGCTGTTGCTCATTATTCTTATTTTTTTTTACTAACTTCTTTTATATATAACATATCTAGCAAGTACTAGATCCAGTCCTACAGACCACCCGATACGTAACATAATTTTATAAATATAATTCAAACGATTATAGCTGGACGAAATTCCACAAGCGGTACCCGATCAAGAGTTAACTACTTTACCCTTACCCATAATATATGACCTATTTAGGTCTTTAAAAATACTACGCCTGATCATAGTTGGGTCTTGTCGGGTCGTCTCATATATGAATCTTTCCTTCCTTTTTTAATCTATCACTCATAATAAAACCCTACACCAGTTCGTCTCACCAGCGTGGTATAGTAGGACAATTTTCCTCCTATTGTAGAGGTAGATCGAGCCCAGCAACGGGACAAATGATGATGGTGAAGATGTTGTAATTATTAGCAGAAATATCTTGAAGGCTTTTAAATATTTTTTTACTTGTATACGAGCAAGTAGCAACAAATGCAAGTGAAAACTGCCGTTCATAGGACTTTGTAATATTAGGGGACAGCTATTTTGCTATCTAAGATGATTTCTGGGCCACAGGCTCTTTACTCATCAAACGAAATGCAATAGCAAACGCCATGTCTATACTACCTCGCAAAGTGTTTGCAAATTGTACTGCTAAATATCCGTATAAATTTATTATACTAAGACAAATTAAACGTAATATGACTGTATGGGTTAGTGGTTAAGATACCGACCTACAGTGCCAGTGTCGAGGGTTCGAATCCAAGATAACATTTTGTGCGATCCACAAATTGTTGTTCTGAATCTGGATGTAATTTGTGTCAGTTAATGATGTGTTTGTAAAGTCCCTCACAATACAAGAATTATTTCCTTAGTGCAGGATATCTTCATAAAAGAAATATGCCCAAGGAGGGTTCACATCAGACAGGCGGTCATAAAACTATTGCCAAATTTTTCCAATATTTACGATGATAGAAGAGTACATATTGCGTCGAATCCAAGTATTGGAATAAAATCAAGCTGATCATGATTTATTTTGTATCGAATGGCCTAGATTCTGAATGACCTTTCCTATATATTTTCAGTATGGTAAAATACAGTTCTGCATCTTGCAACGGGCAAGCCCGTGGGTGTCATAAAATACAACTAAAGAAGTTAGTATTATTACTAAAAGAGTCAAAACAAGTTCTCTACCAATCCGCCTGGATAGAATGGTATAATAGTATGTTTCTTTCCAATCGTGGAACAGGACCGATTTCGAGATATATGTGGGCAGAAGAATGTATATTTAATAAATTACTGTATATTTTATTATTCGAGTGATTAAAATATAGAGTTCTAGTTTTGTTTATTAGGCGGTACAATTTTTAACCGTTTTTAATTTATATTCTTAATGTCAGTTGTTCAATATAACCAATTTGATTTTATACGAATGCAAGGCCCTGAAAAAATTGATAAATGGACTATATACAGTGAAGACTTACCTGTAGACCTTCCTCCATAGCTTCAAGACTCTCGTCAGGTAGATCAGATAGACGAGTTTGCACATCTCTTATTTCTTCTAGTAGAGATTCTATATCGTTAGATAATTCATCCTGAGAACACACACTTTTATTAACAAAACACACTTTTTTACATAGCAAAGTGGAATCAACTATTTCTTTATTACTACTATATTATATAAGTTAAAGAAAACTTGGATTTGTTTTGTTGATTTATACACAAAGCATTTATTTTTATAGTATTTTAATTTAGTGTTCAAGTTATTATTTGTTTAAATCGATTGGATTTTATAATTTCGAACACAAGCATATATATTACCATTTTATGCAGACAGTAAATCAAGATTAATCTGTTTTTATAAGTCAAGTGCTCGCTGATTTGGATCATATCCAATTTTCTATAAACATCTATAAGCGTCGATAGTACATTTTGAATTATTGCAAGTCCATTATAAACAATGTTGAGATTTACATATGTCTTATTATTTGAAAAGGACATTGGATAGCAACATAATTTTAAAGATCGAAATATTACGTTTAAGTTTTAATAACGTACACACAGCTTTGATCATTTCGAAGATAATTAAAAAAATATATATATTTTTTTTCCTGATAAAGGTAATTCTATCTGAAATTTCCTATGCATCTATATAAGTTAAGAAACAGTTCTTATTATAAAAAAAAGAGAACCTCAATCCAAATCCAAATTGCAATAAACCATATACAAACATCTTTCAAAATAAATTCGAAACGAATTGCTTTTTGATTCCATTTCGCTAAAACATTTTAGGTAAAACAGTCCACTTGATCATTCCAATGGACTCAAAAGTTAGACACACAATACAACATCAAGATAAAATAAAATTTAAAATTAGTTCGTTACGTCAATGTTGGCATGACATGCAAACTGGGAAATTTGCTGCAAACAGTTAACATTCTATGAGTAAACAAAGCAATTCATAATAAATTGATATGATCTTTTAAAATGCACTTACAGTACACACTAACATCTACATTTTACGATGTAGGGCTCTGTATAAATTTTACAAACAGTTCCGTACAAGTTTCCATTATATTAGTACATTCATGGGAAAATTTAACTGCCATGTTTTCAACTTTATATAATGCAATTTTAATAAGAGATTTTCAATACATTAGGTATTTATTGAATAATATATATTTGAAAGTAAATAATTATTAAATTTTATGAAAACAATCAATTCCTAATTTCCCCAAGCTATAATGTTTTGGTTAATTTTTAATATCAGTATCGCGGTGAAGCGTGTAATAATTATATTGATAGCCTTTATACGACTTTGGTACGGAACAACAATAAATTACAAATAAGAATAACTCAATTTATGAGCTAATTTCAGTTTCATATTTGATAATTCAATATTTGTAACAAGACGTTCAAGATAACACAAACACTTAATTTTAAATACAAACTTAAAAGGGATCTTGCAATCTAGTTTCTACTTTAAATTCAAACTAAAGCAACCAAGACTAACCTTAGCAAAATTTTTTAATTCATTTGCAGATTTCATCAGTGTTTTCTACTATCTCTGTTATGAGTATGTAGTATAAAATTGTGTTGTTTTGATTTGCTTTGAATTCTCATCATCATTGAAAGCCCATTTACAAACTCTATAACAATTTTCATTGAAGCGACTATCGTCTCATAGTAGCCAAATTTTGACAGGGGTAAGAAACCAATATTAAAATAAAGCTCACAGATAAATAAAACAAATATACATAATTAATTTTAAAATTTATTACTTTATACATTGCAGATCAGTAGACTAGAAAAATTTTCGCGATCTGACTAGAGCTGACTAGAATAATTCATACAATACAAAAATAAGGAGCGTCATCAAATGCATTAAATTGCTAATTTCAAAACGGTGCACGCCAAAATTTGGCACTACAAGACGAGTTGTGGCGTGTCTAAATACAACATCATAGTACAGAGCATCGTAATATGTGAAATTAAAAATTTTGTTATAATATCATGCCAAACATAAAATATATATTTAAAAATTGTACAATACGACTGTGGGTCAGTCACCTTTGTTGTCGTCTTGAGCGCTGCCTCCGGCTCCTGTATGGGTGAGGATAAGGCTGGCTTTATAGGTAGGTTGGTTAGTATATCCTCCCTAAGAACAACTTCCTTCAAATCATCGATGGCTGTAGGTGTCTCCGCACTCAAATACGATGATTTATCTCTCCAGCTACATATACCACCAGGAAGATCCATGGATATGTAACTGGAGTCATATGGAGAGCCAGATGTTTCTCTTGGCTCTTCGCCTTCAGAAGTGTGTCCAGAGCTGCCGCCCTGGTCTTTATCTTTATCATTTGGATCTTTTATTTTAATAGACGCAGTTTCAATAGTAGTAGCTTTATTTTTAATAGCTAATAAGAGAAAATACTGACATTCAGCGTCATGATACGCACTTTTTTCCGGCCAAAAGGAATTATCGTTAATGATATTGTCTTTTAGACATACTCCTTCATTATAATGAAGAAGATTTTGGTTTTCGATGGTTTTATTAGCAGACTTAGATAGAGTCAATAATTTTTCCGCGTCATCAACAGCGTGTTTGTCCGTCCAGAATGTGTCCGTTCTGAGATTTATGATATTGTTAGTAGTGGTATCAATGTTAGTTTGAGGAATATCAGAGTTTAAATCAGGTTTTAATGTTTCTTCTGCTTCTATTGAAATTTGTTCCAGATTATACAGAGTAGTATCTTGTGTTTTTTCTGGCCTATTATATGAACATGCTTCAATGAGTATTGATTCGTTGTTCTCACTACTTAAATCCAATTGATTTTTTGGGTTTTTAGAATCTATAAGAGTGGGTACCAAGGCATCTACTTTATTTTTCAAATCTTTTTTATTTAATTCAACGGTAGAACCACTATCATTTTCCATTGGCATAGCGATTAACGACTGAGCTTCTACTGTTTCTTGTATTACGTTCCGTTCCACGGGAGTTTCAGAAATGACTGGTACACTCTGTGTGTTTAGATATTTAGGTATGACATCTTCATCTTGAGTTAATAATGAGTCTTCAGTGTTCTCAAACGAGTACGTTTCGGTAATGGAAACTGGTTCGGTATCATCTAAGACTGAGTCAATCATACTCATACTTATATGTTTATCATCAAGATAATTTTGTTTTAAAATATCATGTTCCTGAATAACTATAGCAATTGGATCTTCTATTGATTTAGCCTCTAATACATCAGGTTCAGGTGAAGCTAATGATGGAGTTATGTTATCTAGTAACTCGTCGTATTGATATTCAATTGAGGTATGTGTGTCAGTGAGTTCCTTAGGTGAATCATCACTCAGTAAAGAGGAATCATTTTCAGGTAGCAACAGTTCCTCAATTTCTTTTTGTAGATCAGCCATTTTACTTTCAAGTGATTGATCTTCTTCCAATTTTAGATCTTGTGTCTGTTTATTTATTGACAGTATTTCTTGATTTATTATTTGACTAGCAGATTGAATCCTAGGTGCATTTTCAATAGTATTGACGGATTCGTCCTTCGTTAATTCTCCAGCTCTGATTTCTATTTTTATAGTTTTGGTCTGATCAGATGAATACGATGGAGCATGTTGTATTTCTACGGATATTATTTCAGACAGATCTAAACTACTAGGATCGACTTTCCAATATTGAGCCTCTGAGAAAACACGATCCTTAGGAGGTGTTTGAACAGACTCAGGGGTAGAAAGGGGTGTTTCAAACTTTGTATGTACCGCTCCAGATGCCAATCTGTCTTCTTGTTCCGAAGATATGACATCATCAGGTGAAGATATTTCAGTTTTTGGTTCGATTTCTTCTAGCGGTATTTTGTCTTTTCTTTTCTTCTTACTTTTTTTCTTTTGTTCTGGTTGAGGTGGTGGCGTTGCAGCTATTTCAATAGTTTCTCTGACTTTAGGAAACTCTACTTCTTCTTGTGAAGGTTTTATCATTTCTTCTAGATCTTTTGATGTATCTTTGCTTTTAAGTGAACGTTTCTTCTTATCCTTTTTCGGTGGTTGTTTATCTTCATCAGAAGTGCTGGGAACAATTTCAGTTACTTTAGCTTTGACATCCTTTTCCTTAGATTTACAGGAACGACTCTTTCTGTTATGTTTCTTTGAAAGTTTTTCATCTTCCGACGCACTTTGCGTGGATTCTATATCACCTATTTTAACAGTACTGATCAGAGGTTCGAATCTGTTTTCGGATTTTTCACGTGTTTCACGATTTTCTATGACTTTCGATTGCGAACGAGCATCTCTAGATCTAGACCTAGATCTTCGGCTTCTATCAACAGTTATAAATCCTTCCGAATCTATTTCAACTTTATGGTAGTCGTTATCCGATTCATCTACTAAGATCACAGGTGTATTCATTTTAACCGAAGGGACTGTAATTGCACTATTGTCAGGTAGTATCCTTATTTCAGATGATGTTTGTTTGGTGGCAGCTATTTTAGCCCAAGATTCTATTGGATTCTCACTTTTTGTTATAGTCTCAATGATCTTCTCAGAGGGCGATGACGATTGCTCTGTTATTTTTTCTGTTATTATTGGTTTCTCAACTGATATGAAAGTTGGTTCTTTTTCAAATTCCTTTGACTTTTCAGTTATTACTTGCATAACTTCTTTTTGTTCTTGTACCAAGCCTTCGGCAACAACTTCAGCATAAGATTTACCATCCTCGGCAGATTTAAACCAGACATTAATAGGCTCTGATATAACTTGTGTTTCTTCGCTTTGTGATTCGATACTTACTGGTGGAGTTAATATAGTATGATCCATTTCTTTAGGCACATAAACTTCTTTTGTATCCAATTTCTCCTTCTTTTTCTTCTTTTTATTGGTCTTCTTACCTTTATTTTCGAGGGGTTCATCTTGATTTTTTTCTGATGTGGCTCTTGGAAGACATGCCATTTTTTCAGTTATAGGTATAGAATGATCTTCATCTTTAACCCTTTCTGTTTGCAATACCGATGAGTAAGATATTTGAGATGTATTCGGCATTTTCTCGACCAATGTATTATTTACATCTTTCTCAATATTCAAGGGTAAATGTGCATCTTCGACTAGCTTTGGTATACTCTCAGACACAGTAGTGACTGTCTGATACATATAAGATGGTGTAAACTCTGGTGCATCAGCTGATAATTTTGAATACAATACAGTGTTTGGATAAGAGGGCTTAAATTCGGGGATGGAATCAATTTCGGGAAGGAGGTCATGCAAGCTATGTATAGGAGACTTTTCAACACGGTTAACAATTTCCGCTTTTGTTATATTTGTATCCGTAATATTTACTACATCTACTTTTACCCTATGTTCAATCATAGATATTTGCGAATCGGAATCAGGCTCATTAGATGAAACATCTGGTTGTGGAATATTAGAAACTGACGATGTGTCAGTTGTTATTAATTCCGCCGAGATAGTAACGGGCTTTGGTTCAGAGTCGACACCAGTTGCTTTTCGTAATTGTTCCTCCCCATTTGTGTTACGTTGTGGAATTGTTGAGTATTCCATCGGCTCGAGTATTTCAATATCTTCAATTAAAGAATAACTTTCTTCAGCCTTAACATCCTTGACCGCATTATCTTGTGTTTGGTACTCTAAAAGTTCCATTTCTTGTATTTTATTTTCTCTATCTTGAATAGACTTTTCGAGATCTCTCATTTCACCAAATACCACAGGCACAAAACTATCATGAACATCATCTATTTCATAGATTTCAGGGATTGGTTGCGGCTCTGCTTCTTTTGTTATGTTTAGTTCTTGGAGAGCTTCTTCAATAAGACATTGCACAATATTTTGGTCATCAATGATCTTAGGAGATGATAATGATGGTGCTTCGAGCTTTGATTCATTGCAAGTATCAAGAGAGAAAGTTATATCAGCTGGAATGACCTTGTCTTTGATAGTCATAACATCAGGTGCAGAAATATCTTCTATTTCACTACTATCAATTATTTCAAAAGTATCTTCAACAAGGGGTTGATTTTCTTGTTCAGTATCTAGATGGGGTATATCTTCATGTATATTACTATTATTCCCATCATTATCCATTATAATGCGCGATTGTTCAATAAAAAGTATTTTTTCCTCTTGAATAGGAGTTGCTTCCCCGGTGTCCCCATAAATTACTGAGATAGGTGTATTATTAAGATCATCAACTTCAAAAGATAATGCAATATTCTCCAGTGGAGTCTTTTGAAAACTTACAGTAACATTTTCTAACATTTGTACATTTTCAACAGGTTTTGAAATAATGCTTTCTTTTATAATGATATTATGATCACTTTCAACTTCATCAACCACATTTTTATTACTAGCTGTTGAAAGTAATGATTCATCAAACATTTTGTGCGATTCAATTTCTTTTGTGACAGATTTTGTAGGGATTTGTGACATTACATTCTTTGTTGAATTTATAACAGATTCGGGTGTGAAATCTGGGGATTTAGTAGAGCCCAAGATACGTTCAGCATCCTGGATTTCATGATAACTATAATTTTGCAACTCGAACACCATATTATTTACCTCAGGTAATATTTTATATGACTTCACTGCTTCTTTATTGAGGGATGTTTTTTCCTCTGCTGCGTTTATAATAATTTCCGCTACTGTTTGTGTGGCGTTCGTTGACGCAATATCATCATCTTTTTCAAATATTTTTTCAGATTTTTTAACGAAATTATGACTTAGACCAAATAAGCTTTCGGCATCACTTAGCTCTTGGTAATTAATTTTGGGTACCTCATTAAGAGGTTCCAGAGAAGATAGTGGTACCGCTTGTAACTCATGCTTTATAGCTGATGATTGTGAATGGTCATACTGACTATTCTTCTCTTGTTCATTAACTACAAATGATTTAATGTTACTATTATTTTCATTCGCTGCTATCAACGGTAATGCTGTGTTTTCTTTTACGTCTTCTATCACTTTTGTCAGTTCGAAAGGATCTCTTAATATATTTGACGGCTTGGATTTAGTTATAGTTATTGCCAAGAGTTTTTCTGCATCAGAAATATCACCGTAATTAAATCTTGGTGTTTCATTATTCAAAAATATTAACATTGGTTCTTTAGTTTCATTTTTATTCTTTGAAACACTAGGTGTTTCAATAGCAGCAATGTCTTTTTTAGCTGATTTTTGAATTTCATCTGTACTAGTTATTACTGAGTATTCAATTTCAGTTTTATAATCATCAAATGTTGAATCTGATTGCTTTACAATACTAATGATTTCTTGATTAGTTTCATTAAGTAAAGGCTTGGACAACTCTTCAAATTTGAGTCCTAGGTTTGTATGCTCATTAACAATAGATTCGGGTATACTTTCAGCGGTCACATATATTGATGCTGTTTTATTCTGTTTTTTATTTAAATTTAGTTCTGGAATGTGGTGACATTCCAGAACTAAACTTTCACTATCTATAAGTTCGGCGGTGTGTATGGAGATCGTATTGGTTGTATCATTTGATAGAACTACTACATTTTCAGTCTTAGGTGTTCTTTGATGATTTAATTGCATAGCTAATATAGTTTCGGCATCTTTGATGTCATGATAACTAGTCCTTGGAATATCTTCCACAGGATATTTAGCTTTTTCAATATCCTTGGTAACTTGTTTAATTGCCAGGTTTTCAGTTACCGTTTTCATATCAATACTTTTTATAGTATCGCTATTTGTATCTTCATTATTTATTATATATTCCAATAAATGGGTGTTTGATAATGATTGATTTTCATCGGTTGATACTTGAGAGATTTTGTTAGTTAGTTGAGATGCCAAAATTAACTCGGCGTCTTTAATTTCATGATATCCATGTTTGGATTGTTCTGCTATTATAGGGACTTTACTTGTGCCTACGATTTTATTTTCACTACTTTGCATTATCTCCGTACCATCTTGAACTCTTATATCCGGTTGAATTTCTTCAAGTAACTTGTTGTCAGTCGCCTGATTTTGAGATAATATAGGCTTATAGAGATTGGTCTCGATTATAGAGTCAACGTCTCTCAAAGATGTCGCAATTGCAGAACTTTTATCGAGTTCAGAGTGGTTAACTTTGGCCACGTGCGCAACTTTAACGTTAGAAATTTCATTAAAATTATCTGTTATATCTGTTAAAAGAAGTTCAGGTGATTTAATATTTTGTAAGTTAACGCAAAAACTTTCTTCTTCTTTTTCTGAAGACAGATGGCCTGAATCTTCAGATGATTTATTTTCGTCTTCAAATTTATCTTTAGACTCAGTGGTTTCCTCCGTTACGGTATCATTTATGTGCGATATATCTCGTTGATTCAATATCAGTTGAGTGTAGTCATAATCCAACTGATATGTATCAAGGTTCAATGAATAAGATTTGAATTCATTAATTAGTTCTTGATAGGGAATATTTGAACAGTTAATATCATTTATAGGTGCTCGGTTACGGTTTTGGACGGAGCCAAATATAGCTTCTTCTACAATATCAGAAAAATCATCTACAGTAGAGACGTCTTCTTCGTGGGTCATCTTCAACGATTTCACTTCTCTGTCTTTAATTTCAGGCTCCAATTGCTCATTTAGCTCAGTAAGTTTATCCAAAACATTACTCGATTCATGAACTGTTTTTATATCAGACTGTGCATCTACTGTTTGTTCAATTACTTCTTCAATATCTTTACTATCTACATAATTCACAATTTGTTTAGTTGTAATTTCATGCTCTTCACTACGCTTGCATAGTTCAATACATGCTTTCTTATTTTCATTATTAGTGTTATCACCCGAAGTATCAGGATAATGACCCTGAATACACGATAACTGTTCTGGGGTTACAACTTTTTCTTCACTAATAACCTTATTATCTATGAAATCATTACTTATAATAATGGAAGACTGTTCAACAGTGATTTTGTTGTTTAATGAATCATTTTTTAAAACTATGTCATCAACAGGAGATTGCGCTTCTTCTAATGAACTACTCTTACTGCGCATTTTCACAGTTCTGATGGGAGGTAATTTCTTTTCTTCGTGTGTTATTAGATATATTGTACGAGTTTTGGGATCATTCATAGACTCGTAATAAGTGATTTCCTCAACAATATTAATGGACTCTTCCTTTCGAGCATTTTGTGAGAAATTTTTGTCATTATTATTTTGTTCATTAGTTGAGGTAGCTATCAAAGGTTGACTTTTGCCATCTAAAGCTGTCACTTCTTCAACTTTATCTTCAAAACTACCTTCTTTTTCATGAACCTCTTGTAATATCATAACTTGGTCAGCAATGTGTTCAATTTGAGTAGACAATTCGGGTTCCGTTTGATTGCTGGATTTAAAAGCAGTATCAATAGCACCTTCTTCTTCTTCTATCATCATGTTCCAATCAATATGTTTAATAGGTTCAATACTTTCAGTGCCTCTTATTACGGAATCGTAATCAATTTTAATTGTGCTGTCTGATTCGTTATTAGGTGATATTTTAATATCACCATCATTCTCTAAATTGATCGGAGACAGTTGTTTATGTTTCTCTTTAACACTAATATTTTTTTCTTTAGGTTTCTTCTTAGTACCTTCAGAAAGAGCTATTTCTTTTAGTGCTTTATCAATATCATCATCATTAATTTTTTGCTTTCTATCCTTCTTTCTTTTCTGACTTTTTGTTTCTTTAATAGTGGAAGTTACCAAGACGTCTGTTAATGTTTCTATTGATGATGGTTGAGATTCATCAGTTTGTCTTTGTTTTGAATTATCTTCTAGGTCACATTTTGCATTAGCTCTACTTTTCATGGATTTAGTATCGTCATTAGAGTCGAAAACCTCACGAATATCATTTTTACATATTTCAATACCTTGCGTAGCTTTTAATACTTCTTTATCATCTGCTACTTTAGACTTTTTGGATTTTTTCTTTTTATTTATTTTTTGTTCTTCAACATTTTCCACAACACTGGGCACTTCCCCGGTAAATGGCTCTGTAGTTTTGTGCTTTTCTTCAGCAATTTCTACAGTGTCTTTCATTTCGTAAGCTCTAGGTTCGGGTGCTTTCTCCAGTTTCTTTTGTTTCTTTTTCTTTTTATTTTTACACCCAGATACTATGTCATTTTCAGTTACATTAATAGGTGTTGGTGATAGTTCATCAGAATTTTCACCTAATTGTGAAGAAGATTCTTTAGCAATACGCGTACTAACAGTATCGCTTTGTAAGTGTTTAATATCTGTGGAACAAGCTTCTACGTGTGTTACGTCTGTGTCATTTTTACAATCAGTCACTTTACTATCCAAATGTTCATCATGAGTAATATGTTGATTATCTCCAAAGCTATTTAAACAAACGTCTGTGCTTGGAGAGTTTTCATTGCTTTCTAAAACAGCATTTTGCTGTTTTACATTTACATCATTATCTACGTTACACGATGATGCCTCCAAAATAGAATCACGTATTACTTCTTGCCCTAACGACACAACACCAAATTGTTCTTCTGAAATATTTTCAGCGGGTATTACTTTAGTAACCGTTTCGTGGATATCCGATTCTTGCATGTAGCTTTCCGTAATTTTTTCCACGTCTATTATATTTATTTCTTTTAGTTTAGAAATTAACTCAAGATTTTGCTCTTGAATATCTGGCCTATTGAGAACTTCTACAATAATTTGTTTATTGTTAGGACATATAACTGACGAATTTGTATCAGACTCTTCTATTTCTTTGGATGCTTCGAGTAATTTTTGAGCGACAGATGTTTGTACTGTAATAATATCCACTATAGGTTCCTCAGGCCGTAGATCTACTTTTTTAGGGTTTTCAATAAGAGATGAAGATATTTTTTGATCCTTCTTTTTCGTAGACTTTATTTCATCTAATGCATGCTTTTCAAAGGAGGAAACAGTGTGGCTAGTCACGAGTTGCGTCGCTGTTTCACTTGTTTTATCTTGGCGATCTTTAGATTTCTTCTTTTTAGTTTTAGTTGAAGGATCTTCCTTACTTTGTACCTTCTTTGATTCCAAATTTTCATGTTCCTTCAAATTTTCAACTACTAATATTTCTGTATTTTTACTTTTATCATGGACGTCTTTACTTTTCTTTTTCTTGTGTTTCTCATATTCTTCTATTTCTTTAAGGGCCTTTTGAATTTCATCTTCAGGCAATTTTGGTTTTTTTGACTTCTTTTTTTTTGGTCTTTTATGTTCTTTATCCTCGGCTGGTATTTCATATTCTATATTTTCTGTAGTAATTTCTGTGACAGTTTCGACAACTGTCGAACTATGTTGTAGCTTTTTAGTAACTTCTTTAATTACTTCTGGTTTAGGGTTAACGCTAATTGGAGTAAGTTCTATTTGAACTTCAGGTTCTTCAAAGTTTTGCACTTCAATAGCTTTTCTCGTGGTTTTTTTTCTTTTCATAGTCTGCACATCATGTGCCTTGGTAGGGCGTTTTTCAGGAGCGCGCCTTTGTCTAGGCATTTCCCTAGATCGACTTCTAGGAGGTGGACGTTCATGCTTCTCGAGCTTGTCCACTCTTTCTGGCCTCTCCAATCTTTCTTGCCTATCAGGCTTTAATCTCGGCAGATCAATCCGCTCAACTTTCGATTCACCCTGAGGAATCGTTGGAGATCTTTCGACGCACTCTACTTTGATCTCTTTTACTAATTCAACATGTGCTATTTGTGGTATTGGTAAGGATGTTACTGTATGAGTACGAGGCTGCTTACGTAGGCCAAGTGCTAATATTTCCGCGTACGACAATTCACTTAAACGTTGCTTGGTAGCTAGGTTTGGAGAAATTACGTACTCGGCGGCATGAGTTTCTTGTATTTGTTGCTCAGGTAGACTCTCAACAATAGAATCTATGTGCTCTTGATATTTATGCTCGGGTTCCTCAATATGTAGCTCCTGGCACACAACAGGTGGAGTCGCGTAACACTCTAAAACCGGTACAGGTTCCGAAAGCTCTTCATATTCATTAGAGGACACATTCACATTACGAGTGTACGTCTCACTGACACCACTGTCATAAGGTTCTATAGAAACCTCGCAAATAAGAGTGTCACTGGGGTCTTTATCGACCCTCTCACTGATCACACGCGGTTCGAGCACTAATGTCAATTCATTTTGTATTTGTTCATCATAAGATGAAGAGGAGAGAGCTCTAGGCTCCCCACGGGAACTAGAGCGCGAGCCAGCGCCCTTGACTATCTCGGCGTAGGTGGTGCCGCCCAGCGCCCAAGGAGAGTGAGCGCGGGCGGGTGGTTGGGGGACGAGCGCGCTGGTCGTGGTGAGCGCCCGACGCTCGGGCGAGCGAGCACGGCGCGCCGATTGTGCATGGCGCGCGCTCGTCACGAGCATCGACAGAGTGGCTGCCTCGTCCGACGACGTCACGAAGTACGGGTCCAGCGCGTAGATCGCCCCGGTCAGCTCTTCGATTCGCCGGCTGATCTCCTGATACGCAAGTACGGACAAACACATGATTTACAAAGGTGTCTCTGGGCGAACGGACTGATCGAAAGGAAACGACGGTGGCTGCGATGCGACTCATATATTTAACGTTCATATGCTTAAATAATTACAAGGAGACAAGGAATCGACTTAAAACTAAACGCGAGATGATTGTGAACTACGCATCGCGTAATGGCTCGGCGTCCGGGATACCGCGTTGCACAAGCAGTTTAATTCTTTCATTTCGAGCCTGAATCTTGCTTTGATACGATTTTACACGCTCTCGACATTCCTAATGGAGGATATCAGTTTGACGTGTTAGTAGGATGAGGAGGAGAGGTGAAACAAAAAAAAAAAGATAAATAAATGATCCACTATCCATGACTCAAGGGCCTGTGAGGTGAAATGAAGCGGTGCCCATCACCTAGCCCCGAGTGTGTCGCCCAACTGAGAGCCTCCTAAACAAAACTAGAATACTCGCTAGCCACCTAAGTTGGGGTTGGTGCAGAAAAAAAGCTTACCTGTTGTTGGCGTTGTGCACGCTCTGGATCTCTTGGACTGTAGTTAGGTTGCGCCGCGTGGCGTAACTGTTGTTCTGCTTGGAGTAGCTGCACGCGCAGTTTGGCCACATCAGCGCAGTATGCTTCAACTTGCGCTAGCGCTGATGACAGTTGCGCCGCCTGCCCGCTGGTCTGCTCTGCTAGAGCATCCAAAGATGTCACAAGGTCACGTGCATTTGCTTCTACACCCTCAGGCCCACGAGACTGCGCCGCCACGCCGTCCGGACCGAAGTGTACCTAATACATACAAATTCCACTAGATATCCGACCATAATCACAATAAGACCAGTCCCTGAAATTATAAATATACGACAAAACAAATATTTGAGCGCTTCCTGACTCACGTTGAGTTTCTCCACTGCATATGAGATCTTAGTCTTTTGCGTGGAGATGTCATTAATTAACTTTTCCCTTAAAGCCAATCGGTCTCTAAGGGGCTTCTTTGCGTTTTGTGGTGCTTCAAGTGTCCTTGCTGTAGCTTCAAGCCAATGCTCGACATCCTTTAACTTTTTCTCGCATCGCTCCCACTCCTCAGCGAGTTCTTGTAGTAGACCGTTCTGAAAATAAAAATAAAGTAATGAAGGCATGTATTAATTTATAAAATAAGGCACAAAATTTAACTTCACTAACTGTTTTCGCCAATCGTTTCTCAACGTCGACTGTGGCATTTTCTGCAGCTTCAAGCCTTGAAGGCAAATCTCCAGGACTTGTCACACGTTCAATCGACTCTATTTCTTTTGCCATATCTGCTAGGTTCTTAGCTTGTTGTTTACAACTCTTGAGCGCGTTCTGAAAGCGTTAAATGTATTAAATTACACTGACACCGATAAATATAAGATGTTTAACAACACGGTAACTAACCCCGTATTCAGTCTGTTTTTGTTGTGCCTCCTGTAAATCAGCTAATGGCAGTGGCCGTGCAAGGAAAGCACGTTGGGTCTCCACCCATAGAAGAACTTTCTCAAGCAACGATAAGAACCTGGCAACAGCATCACACGCATCCTCCACGGCTGCTTGCCGCATCTCAAGTTCACTGCACACCGCTGCAAATTGTTCGGAGAGTGCCGATACAGTTGACTGGACCAACTGTCTCTCTCCAGCATCGCGACTGCCCTCCACTATCGAACGAGCGTTTCTCATGAGCCGTTCGACACGGTCCGATATGTTCGGTACTTCAGATCTAGTAGCTACTAAACGCTCTTTGTAAGACTCAGGTGGTAGTGTCCTGTCACGTGCAGTAAGTTCCGCCGCTCGAACCCACGCTTGAACCTCCTCCACGTCGGTAGCATACTCTGTACGAGCGGTGCGGGCACGCTTCCATTCCCTTTCTTTCTCCTCCATGGCGGCTGCTAGTGCCTCTGATGATAATTCTAAGGAGGACAGCTCCTGGGCGACGTCCGCTGGGGCTGACCCTCCGTACCGCTTCCGACTGTCCTCTGTGAAATTCTTTGTACGCTCGACTAAGTCTGAAACTTCTTTCGATAATCCACGCACACTGTCCGTTTCGTCTTCACCGAACACGTAGAAAGTTTTAACTTTCGCCGTTAACACTTCGATCTGCTGTCGGAGCTCGTCAATTCTCTCCGACACGCGATCAAATTCAGACACAATGTCGTCGATCTCCGCGAGCCGCGCCGCTAGAGTCTGTCGCAATCTGCAAAATAAAAAGTAAATTTATTAAAGCGCACACTTCACACGAAGCCCTATGGAGATATGTTTCTAACTAGTCCGAGGGAGATGTGGGTTGCCAAAACGCGACTAAAATAATCCGGCGCGGCATGACGCGGCGCTCGTCACGGTGCAAGGTCGCGGCTACAGGCGCGTGCCTACCTCTTCGTTCGTGCTCGTTCGCTTGCGGCGCTCCGCTCGCGTCGCCCTCCCGTCGCTCAATGAACCGAACTCCACAGATTCGCTGGACGCATCTAATTTTAAATTACACGCTCTAATGTTTGCACGGTGACATCATAGCGCGCGAGTTTTTTCGGTGCATTCGCCGGCCCGTGTTTATGTTTTGCGCGCACACGCCCGACCGCATTTACCTTATGCCGGGGTGACGCTATACATGCGACCTTCACGCGGACGTCTTATATAAAATCATCAACTAAAATGCAAATCACACTCCGCACCCACAAATTGTACTAAAGTCAAATCAAATTAAGAGAAAGAAATACACCAAGAAACATGACCCATACGTACTCGTGTACAAAAAGAATCTTATAGAACAAGCTTGCTCGTTAACATGTCGTGGAGTGAATTAGAGTACACCAAATCGTCATATTAATATCCCATATTAGCAGGAAAACCGTGTATCAATACCTTAATGTAGGCACATTACAGTCTCTTTATATTATAAAATACGTTTCAACACTTAATACGCCACGTTTATTATTTATAGAACAAGTACTGACGTTTCTAGTTCGTGAAAGGGAATGCTTCTTTTATAACACACTTGTTTTGAAGGAACGCACTTGTTAATATACAAGACTTTATATTATCGTTGATATATTTAGGATCAAATAAAATTTTCTTGTTGTTAAAATGGCGTATCGTTCTAAGTATATCTCTGTAGCCGGCTTCCAGTGCAGACTAAGACCGTGACCCATAAAGCGCTGCGATCGCTCGCATGCGCACTAAGCTCGGAAACTGTAGTTTGCCATGTCGAATAACGATTTCACAGCGCCCACCATGTCGATAGTCTGGCTTTTGTGTTAATGTAATTTGACTCTTATTTACAAGTCAACAGTTTTATATTTTGTTTGAAGTATATTACAATGCAGACCGTTCCAGAAACGGGTTTTTTTTTTGTCATAGACTTTATACCGGTCTAGGCTTCTGAATATTTCAGTCATTCTATTTCTTAAATGACTCGTTTAATTGCTAACACATAAATATATATAGTATTAAAATAGTTGAAAACATTTTTTATGATATTTCATCATCATCATCATCGTCTCGGCCTAAATACGTCCCGCTGTTGGGCTTCGCCTTCCTCCAGTATGGGAGGGAAATTGACTTATCATGCTATTCAGACGTGTTGGCTTTGTTTCGAGTTTTCCTTATCTTGCATTGATGTTATATGCATATTATATCCCTTAGTAGTCTTATACGACACTCAGAGAATAGGTGGTGAGTTGTAATTTTACTCCGTGACGACACGGGACTATCTACAAATTTTATAGAAAAATTTTATCCCTAAATTTTATCATATTATGAATGTACTGGTATTAAGAAATAAAGCCTAGTTTTACATACGATTTTACAAACACAATGAACGGACACAATTGATACCCGAACAATGATTTGTGGATTGCATATATCCTGTGCGGGGATCAAACTGACGATACGCGACACTCTTTAGATCTTTACTTAGACCATTGCACTATTAGAGAAATCATATTTTTTAGAATTACAAACGTATAAAACAATTTCTATCAGAGAAATAATTATTTTTCTGAGGATTAGCAACGTATAAAGCAATTTATACATTACACTGCTTAATTTGTCTTTAACTTTGTGTATAAAAAAGGCATTCGACAGATGGTAATAACAATAACGACCGTTACATGGCCCTTACAAATTATGTAGGCAATATATAGGACATTAATTCTCACCCTTCACTTTTCTATAAGAAAATAATTTATTTAATTTGTAAATGTTTCTATATTTTTCTATATGATAGAACAATTAATTATGATAGCCAATAAAGACGTAAGAGTTTCGCCTACTAATTATTCTATTTCCACTAATTATTATACCTAAGATATGAAATAATGTTTGTAGCGTAGTTTTAATTATATTTAAAAAAATCTTTGTCGTTACTGTTTTTCCCGTGTGGTGACGGATTAAGAATCCAATACACCACTATCTTGCCCGTATCTTGGGTGGTAAATTATGTTTCCCACTACACGAAAAACATCCGATATTTATGAATAAATAATCTGTCGCCATGAGTCAATAGCACGAGGGGTGACATCGCCCCTCATATATACATACATGGACGTCGGGCTAAATATACGTGAATATTATAGTCTTGGACATATATATGAAGCACGAATAAGATTGGGTATTTTAAAGTCACGTACGTTGAAGGAATTCAACAAAGTTATTTTCGGACTAAAAAAATTGTTTTGTAAATATGGTAAGTAACATCTGAAAATATTGATTCGATTAAAATCAAATTTTGTTTTGCTTTTATACTGAAGAAACTGCTTTTCGTATATTCTTTCATATCTTCGGTTTGTAATAGTTTTCAGAGCTTGTAGTCAATGTGTCTGAGCGCCTGGAGAGTATGGCTAAACATTAATCATTGTATGGCCCAATTTGTAACCGGCCATGGCAACTTCAAAATAAATTATTTAATTGCGTATCTATCCATATACACACGTGGGGTTTTGGTTCTTTTATTTGATTTGCCTTATACATTTTATTGCTCATAGTTTCCACAATGTTAATACAAAAATTAATACCAATATTATATGCTATAAAATAGATAGGATAGTTAAACATAATTATATCCTTAAAGTCAGTAATAATAACCTTCACCACAACCAGTCTACATTTGAAAACTTAAACTAAACTACTCTCTGAAATATACAATGAAATTTCAATTTAATTTTAGTGAAATTTAAAAAAGAAAACGAAATATAATATAAACTAGATAAAAGCTTAGTCAAAAAAACTGCTAAAAGACATTGTTGAACCTTTGTATGAAGTTAGGGCCAGCATTTCGTTCACGTTAAAAGTCAGGCTAATAATATCTAACTATTTATGATGTTAACAGGAAATTATATTTATATCCGTAGCGTTTGTCACAGTATTTAATAATAGGAAATTCTTCCTCTATATTAATACTATTAGACAAATAGTTTAATAATTGATCGAAGAATACTAAGCATTATCGTAAAACCATACAGACTTGCAAGTAATATACGAACATAAGAAAATATTGCGACAAAACCTTACAAATAAGAAAAATTAGAGCCGAACATTGGTCAAATGAAAATATTAAGTACGCCTTAACGTATATAACAGTCCACTCTAAACTGATTCTCCCAAATAATAGCTACAAAATCCGGGCACGCCGCTACATATAACTATAAAAATAGCATTACCCTATATTCACACTTGAGTGAACGAAAATAGGACCGGCAGTAACAGCCGCTATCTCGTTGCCGCAGCTTCTAAAATAAATACTACGGAAACAATATATACGTTATATATTGTGATAATAATGATAACAGATCATTGACCTAATGGCTGTGTTGCCAAAGCTTGTTTGGCACGCAAGCCGTCGTCCGAGCAGAAAATTAAAGAGAACGGTCAAACGCCTATGCGTTTACTGAGATGTGCAAATTGATAGGCGACAAATTCGAATAAATCTTGGTAATTTATGATTTTGTGGTAAAACAGATAAAAAGATATATAGAGCATTTATATGGCAATAATATCGTAATATTTGATAGCAGAGTTGACATATTAGGTACCTTAACGACTTACTATGTCAAGTGTCACGGACTCGATACCTACGTAAGAAAATATGCGATTTACAGACTAAGAAAGTCTGGGTATAATTTGTGACAGTTAATTGTATTTCCGTGTGGTGACGGAGTAAGAATTCACCACTTCTTATCTTGCCCGTGGATGTCGTAAGAGACGACTAAGGGATATAATATGCACATAACATCTGTGTAAGAGAAGGAAGACTCGAAATAAAATCCTATACCAACATATCTGACCAGCATGGTATAGTAGGTCAAATTCACTCCCATTATGGAGGAGGCCCGAGCCCAACAGTGGGACGTATGTGGGCTGTGATGATGAATTGTATGTTAATTGCATGTTTCATATATACGGAGTAAGAGCAGAATTCACCTCTTATCTTGGCCGTGGATGTAGTAAAAAATGAACAAAGAATATAATATGTATATAACATTCGTGACAAAGAAAATGGAAAATAAAATTCAATAATAGCAACCTGTCTGACCAGAGCGTTATAGTACACCCTACTCTTTTTTAATTTCCATTTATTCTGGAGAACGCTTAAGCCTAGTAGGGCGACATAATATATATGGGCTGAGATGTGAAGTAGGAGTACTTTCTGGAAATCAAAAAATCTTAGTTACTTATTGAAAGGTGTTTTTTTTTATAATATTTAAATAGCGTATCGATTTATAATGAAAGTAATATTATTCTGGTTAATTTAATTGTTCAGTAAATGTAATTTGTAAGTATAATTACAGTAATTGAACTCAAGTTGTCGCCTTCAATTTATAATGTCACTACGCCTTAATTTCTCGAGCCAGACGAAAAAATCGGCTTCGGTGTCACCAGGAGAAAGGAAAATAGCCCAGGAATTTTACAATATCAATTATGATTTTCAAATTACATGCCATGTGTGGGGATATGCAGCATTATCCCTCTCTCATAGGGACGACTACATATGTGCAGCAGTAAGTGTCGCTATAGGCTGAATGAATAAAAATGGTCCTTTACCTAAATCTTCGACGAAAATTTTGATAATACATCGAAATGTGTCATTTCAAAGACGCTATTAATATTCTAGGCGCCCTAAAATATAGGTTATTTCTAATAGTGTTAGAGCAATATAAACCTTGAATACTAGTACATAAAATAATAATTTAGCTTGAAATTGTAAGTGTAATGTTCGTAATTATTTATTTTTGAAGCAAAAAGCTTGAATACGAATTGAAAATTGTAGGTGATGAAAGTTGCCGATGACAATAGAAGTGCCAATAAGTTTCTAAGGTATATTTCTCTACTGCCAATCCTTCAGAAGTATTAAAGTAGGAAAATTTTATACAACGAATTTTATGATAAAAATCTGGGATTTGCGCGAGTTTATACATTATAGAAATATACAGTCAATCTTAGCCCACGTAAGTCCCACTGTTGGGCTCGCGCCTTTTATACTATATGTATAATGAAAGTGAAATTTACCTACTACGCCGCACTGCGCAGACGTGTTGATATAGAATTTAATGTCGGCTTTTCCTTCTCTTGCATATAACATATGTTATCTGCATATCATATCCCTTAATCGTTATAAGTCAGCAAACCGAAAAAATATTTTATATAAGTAATTTGAATGACAAATCGGCGAATGACAATTTAAATAAAACGATTATTTAGTTGAAAACTGAGTTTAAAAATACTTCTCTCTACAAAATTTTAATGTTTGCTTATTATTGGATTTCATATCAAATTATAGATATATAATCATAGTTAAAGAAAAAAAAAAGAAAAACCAGTAAACTATGTAAAGCCATGAGTTCATAGCTGACAAAATCACTGGCAACATGACCAAGGTTGTACGTTGTACGGAAACAATCATGACGGCTCCACGCTCAGTAAATCTCGATTTATTTGTGTTGCCACAAGGTCATGGTGTTCACATTAGAAAAAAACTATAGTCTAATTGAAAAATATCAACTTTTTTTATACATTTATAACCCAGAAAGGAAAGGTCGGAAGGACAATTATAACAAATAATTGCCAGTATGTCACTTACTTCTTCTTACTATACCAAGTTGGTCAGACAAGTTGGTATAGGGTTTTATTTCGAGATTTCCTTTTTCTTGCTTAAATATTGTATAAGTATTATCCCTTAGTCGCTTTTAAAACATCCACAGGCAAGAAGAGTGGTGAATTGTATTCTTATTTCGTCACAACAGGGATAATTTCATTTATTACTTCATTTTCCGTTTTCTGGGTTCCTCACGATTTGTCCACACTCAGTTCAGCAGTCCGACACGATGGAACGCACTAAGAGGCCGCATAACACTTTGAATTGTCATTTCCTATGTCTGGTGATGAGTTAGAATACAGTGTGTCGCTAAACCTTATCATTTATACGATCACTAGGGATAGCAGCACTTTCCTGGTAAACTTATAACACCGATTGCGATCGCTAATCAAGTGAGGCATATGTCTAAAAACTTGACGCTGATAAGCTTATGATTATTAAAATTAGTTGATTAATTTCCTACTCAAAATATGTTATCTGCTTACGAGTCTAGTGTCATACGACATTCGTGTGAAGGAAGGCGTTATGACAGCATATTTTTAAACCATCATAAAATAGACGGAAATATGACATACATTTAAATGCTATGTGCGTTTAAATTCCACAGAAATTGAATGTGTCATTCAAAAGAAGTTCATAAGTATAGGTAGGTAATATTATGTCATCGGACACATGTGTTTTAGCTTACCTACTGTGAGTTTAAATAGCGTAGTGATCAGATTCAGCACAGAAACAAGCTATGACGTCACTCACTTAGATCTAAGGGTTATTTTAATAAGACAACATATTTCTTAGCATGGTGATGACATAATCCAAGGTAAATGTAAATATCCGTAATTTGTACTCTATTCGCTAATACAAAGATACTACAATAGTTCGAATACTATTTTTGCAAGAAACATTTTAAGATCCTGTGTCATTGCGTAGCGAATTTTTATGTGAGGCCCCTTTTTATTTTTCTGCACGTACAATTTTAAATTATTACGTAAAATTTATTTATGAAACATTTCAAGCTAATCGAGTAAGACAGATTTAAAATTCTAATTTATTATACATTGTTTCTAGCAGGTAATAGCTTTCGTGCAAATTCGACATATTGAAAGTCAAAGCTGTTGGATGCAAGTGGCATAGGACCGTTCCGAGTGGCATTCTTGTGGGGAGTCCTATGTCCAATAGTAGACGTCTATAGGCAGATGGATGGATATATTTAAGGATTTAAATTACGTTTGAAACTTTTAAGGGGCTCTAAGTGAGCTATTCATTAGAATATAAAGGAGTACTCATAACGAAAATATCATTATTCAGTAAATATACTTATTAAAAATATCATACTGGATGTATCAACACTTTTATTTTTAAATCATGGAAGAATATGCAGGCTTCCGAAAATTGTTATTACCAAGAATAAAAATCTTGAACTCACGATTCCATGATATATTTTGAAATAAAATTTATTAAGTATATTGGTGAAAGCTGTTTACCTAGTTTAAAAACGATACGAATTTAAACATTTTTGTCTAAATAACCCTGTACTAAAGAAATAATCATTGTGTTACGGGGATCTTTGCAAACATGAAATTAACGGACACAAATTACATCCAGACTCGGAACAACAATTTGTGGATCGAACAAATTATTACGTGTAAATAAAACCCACGACACTTCAGGTAGTCATTAGACGAATCTTCATGAACAGAATATGCATATATGTACAATATGTACATATATCCATATTCTCTTCATCAAAACTTATGAGTAATGTTTCTACAGCTGTTCAGTTATAATAATAATTACGACATAGGTATTATTCAAACCATTGTTACCGTCATTAGCCACTTTAAATATCATTCAAATCGCGTTACGATTTGAATAAAGCGGCTAATACTTAGTACCTAATCCTGTTTTCTTTTACTTCGTAACAAAAAAGTATCAGACGGTTTTATTTTGAATTTTTGCTTCTTTAGAGTGATACTATTTGCTTAATCGTCTTTTATAACAGTGAAGGTTTATTGATCATTATCACAGCTTATACATGGTCCATTGTTGGGGTCGGACCTCTTCCACAATAGGAGAGAAATCGACCTACGCTTGTTATAAGGGTTTTAGTGCGAGTGTTTCTTCTCTTGTATAGATGTTATATGCATATTACATCCCTTAGTCGTTGTTTGTAACATCCACGGTAACATAGGGTGTGATGAAATGTATTCTTAACCCGTCACCACACAGAAAGAAGAAAGGGAGCAGGATGAGAAGGAAGAAAAGGTTTATAAGACGTAGGTACTCGTACGTTCTTACTCCGTCATAACATTGAATTATTTGTGGCAAGAAACTGGTTCATTTATTCCATAAATATTCTATTAATTAATATAATGAACGCTTTTATCTGATATTAAACAGTATGTCCTAAATAAGGTAGCGTGTGTTAAATTTTTTTACAAATAATTAACGAGTCTAATAAAATAACGATGTAAAAAGAAAAGTACGTAATTACCTACAGTTAAATGCGTAGGAATGTACACAATCTGTTAATTTATTTCTAAAATTAAACATTCTCGGGAATGCGTTCTTATTATCGAGTCAACGTAGTTGTTGCGCAATGGAATTTGTTTTAGTATTTCAGTAAGGATAAGCTTTTGTTCGAATTCCAAAAGGAAATTGATGCCGTTGTGTAAATTGAGTATTGGTTTATTGGTAAATTGATTATTAGTTCTTTGTTGTAGCAGACGGACCCGAGACGACGTTATCAATATTTCGCGTGTACGATTATTCAAGGGGGAGTACAGCTTTGTGAGCCAAAAGCAGCATAAATTTGCCAGTTTTTGCAGCCACCGAGACACAAAGATTCAATTCGTAGCCTTTTTAAAAATGTTTTATCACCGAATGCTACCTAATTTAACTAATTGACTTGGCTGTAGTTTTATTTATTGATCAATATTCTTTAAATATGCCGAACAATATTTTACAAGTACCGTTGCAAATTCACCAGTAACATTATTTTGGCAATTACGATAAAGCGGATAAAGCCGATGCAAAGACCGTTTGTCCTTGAATGCCCCATATACTGACATCACTAGCTACAGACACCGTTATTATTTTCAGTAATATTTAATATTTAACTTTCCTATTGCGACGCATCAAAGTTCAGTTTCCTCTAAAACAATTTTGGCGCCAGCAAAAAGACTTTTGGCATTAACGCCACGATTATTTTCAAATATACTTTAAGAGGAATTACACTGCACTGTAATAAGGTTTATTTTTGTATGTTTAAGTGGATAATGTATGCGTTCCAGTCTGGCGATCACATGTGTTTGTTATAGTTTTATAAAGAATTTTAATATTCGAAAAGGTAATTGTGCGTCAGCCAAGTTATTGATTCGGACATATTAGCCCTATTAAATGTAAAATGGAATTGTGACAGCTTAAATAAAGTACATACTATAATTTTTTGTCAAGTGTTTTGGCAATGGGTGTAAAATGAGTTAATTATGTGTAAACATATTTTAATGCCACAAAAATATACCTAAGTTGTCACAAAATAAGAGGCCCGTTTTGACACTTGGTCTTACCGATGTATTTAGTGATGGACCATACGACTCAGTACTCGATACTCCCACTAAATCGAATCAAATTTATATGAGTATATAATCGATTTGAATATGTATTGTAAAGTGCATTGGATTAAAGTTCTGATTTGAAAATTTTACTTACACTGTGATATTGTAGATATTTTAAAATAATACAATGTTACGAATGGTCATTTTTCTATCATTTAATATTTTTGTTACAATAACATTCACTCTATCACAAAAATATCGAGAAAAAGTGAATCTTCAGTCAATCATTTTCTTAAGACGATGAGCCAAAATTGTCAGTTGAGCTATCGTCACCCATTATTTCATTTTCATATTGTCAATATTGACGTCTCGAATTTTCAGTAAAAATCACTACACAGCTGGTGAAATTCTGTAATTAGTTTGTCTAAATACTAGTATTCAAATTAATAACACCAACCAAGTAGGTACGAGTCCACCTTAAAAAATATATCTTGATCGATTTATTTTTCCTTAACCGATTATTAATAGTCTGTGGACAATATGAAAAAAATCGTTATGCCACAGCACTTAGCCCAATGGGCGGTACCCGTCAATGAAAAATGTAATTACCTTCAAAACGTTTCGATCGGTAAAAAATAGAAAACTTCTTGGGCGTGAACTGTCAAAACGGGCCTTTTATTTTGTGACAACTTATAATAAGGGCAAAGATGGTGACGATGTTTTTACCTAGCTATTGAATATAAATGTAGGTAATAATTTTATTTAATAATTAAATTAAATTTAACAACTTTATTATGCTCTAGTCATCATTTAGCAGCTTACTTGATAATTAATCATCATTATCATCAATATCTTAATTGAAATTTAAATAGACAATTGATAGTCCATTGCTGTTAATGATCGCAACAGGTTCAAGAGTACATCTAGGTAAGCGTCTAGTCTATTATAAATTTTACTTAAAATCTCGGTTTTTGTGGAGGCATATAGAACGCCTTTACATCACCCAACTTTCAGGTTCAGTTTAATCTTCGCATTACAAATTACGTAATCTTTTATTTTAACATCTTGTAAATATTGCCTGAATTACGCGTCGACCCAAAACCATCAATCAAGATTTCAATGGCGAAGCATAATTTCTGAATATTGCCAATGTTAAATAAACGAATAAACCGCCAAGACTTTTACAAACAAAACTAAATTTATAGCTGACGTAGCTACGTCGCACACGCAAAATAAGACTTTAATTACGAGCAGTAGAGACTGTTAATGAATGATTTTAGAAAAATAAATGTTTTTGTTATTTTGAACAGCGGTCGCTGTCAGCTAGTTGATGGTATGCCAGAAGATTTTCTTCCGGCATTCATTGGCAAAGTCCAAGAGTAAATTGCCCTAGATAAATTGTGTTTCTATTGAAAATTTACACGTTTTGCGACAAATTTGGATGTTATCCGTGAAATAGGTATAGAGTAATAATATTTCAATGCTGTGCTTAGTAGATAAACACGTGTGACTAAAAAAATGTTATTATAATTTATTTTAAAAGTTATACCTAGTCTGTTAATTTATATCTCTAAACTATGGGTTTTATTTTATATTCCATCATTAGGGCGCGTTCATAAAATACGTGAGATGTTTAAGGGGGGGAGGCGGGTCGAGTCAAATCTCATCTAATCTTACGTTGGAGAGAGTTGTCTCGGCAAATATCACGCAATTTTTTTCAGATTGAAACAAAATAAATTAAACTATTTTGGTCCATTTATACCAGATTGTACATGCTTAAGATTTAATCTCAAGCGTAATCGTAATACGATTAAGATACTTCACTAATTCGGACGAAAAGTCTTTTGATCCATTTCTAATACTCCACTGCCTACCGATTCAACCGCTGAATGCCTTCATCAGCACGCCTTATGATCTCTATTACCCAAGTTTACGTGATGATTTAGAGAAAATATGCTGCAGTACATGCGGTATTTACTTTGCATCTAGCACAAGAGCTGCAGAGGACAAGCGAGCAGCCCACATTGCACCAGCTAAGCAAGCGCGTATGTTCCGCAAAGTGCGACCCTCACGGATTGTCACAAGACGAGCTTAATGAGTTACTGTGCGCAAGCGCCAACGGCTTAGAGTGGCTAGATCAGAACAAAGTTGAAGGAGCAGATGATTTTACTGAAAATCATATGGACATGTTGGTTCCAATAGTCTCTCTTGAGACCGCGCATGATTCTCCATAGACTGAATTAGAGTAGATATTCTTTTTTTAATCACAGTAGTTACGATTTAAGTATTCTATTGTTAAATTTTTATTACACTTATAATTAAACTCTCAGCAATATTGATCACTAGTCTTAACTCGTAAATAAAAGCACGAAGCAATTTTTTTTCTTATTACAATAACAAGCCAACACGTTTACGTAAGAAACCCACATTTTAAAAATCTCACGTGAGATTGGGGGATGGGGGAGGGGGTTGAATAAAATCTCACGACATCTCACCATTACAGAAAATTAAAAAAAAACACCTCGCGTAATTTATGGACGGACTTAATTTACGGGATGGTTGCTATTTATATACATCACTTATCAGCCATCGTTTCTGGGGCATGTTGGTTTCATCGTGATTTTAAATTAAATTTTTAAACAAACGATTTTTATATTATGGTTCATCATCGTCTCAGCCCATATACCTCCCACTGTTGGGCTCGGGCCTCTTATTATGAAAGGGAAATTGACCTACTGATACCACGCTGGTCTTCCTCCATTATGGGCGGAAAATTGAGCTACTATACCCTCAAGTGATGAGATGTATTGCGGTGAGTTATATTTTTATACCGTCACCACATAGAGATGTTTAAAGCAGCCGAAAATGATTAAAGAACATCAATTCATAGCATTGTGGGTATTTTTTTAAATTATAAAAAGTTAAGTCTTTGTTTTTCTTACCTATTATTTTGACATGATACATATAAATTTATTTATTTACTTATACCTATTACTAGGTAGCAAATACTAATCTCATCAGAATAATCTCTCAATAAAATACTACCTAATCGTTTTTAAATCATGTCGCAATTTATATAAATTTTTTGATCTAAAACGCCACATTCACCAAGACATTATAGAAAGAAACGCCTACAGATAAAAAATGTTAACGAAAACTCTTAAAGAGTTTTCGTTAACTTCAAAAAACTGCAGTAAAAAGATTTAAAATAGGTAACCAAAATAAAATTGCTTATTGCTTTCGTACAGAGGTGAAAGCACTTTGAAGAAACTTGTCTTTGTTAACGGCTTGTTAAGGCTAATTGTTGGATAAAGAAGGCGAATTTTCAAGCTAACTGGTTACCGTATCATTTATATAACTGTAATCAATTAATGTTTTATAAAATTTTAGGCCGAAACGTAATTTTATGTAATCGCCAAGACAACCAATACCGCCTTGGCCAGCTAGTTGACTATCGGTTTATTATTTTAACATCTTAAGTGGTAATTGCAGCCTATGGACTTGGCCTTGAAGGTCAAGGATTCAGTACCAGTGGTCGACGCAATAGCGAAAGGGAGGGAATACGGCGGGTTATGGGGTCGCACGCCGCCTTCTGCTCAACCCGGACGAGACGAACGGCGTGCGCCCGCATCATAGTTTACCAAAAATAAAAAATGGACCTCTGTGGAACTACTGCTTACTGTGAAAGAAGGGTTCTTCTTAAATTTAGTTTGTAGACGGAGATGTCATTGCGTTTGGAAAACTGTACTATGAACGAAGAGTAAATATTGAGTCAAATCCAAGTAACTAGAATAAGATCAAGGTAATGATGATGATGATGATTTAACAGGGATTACGCAGAAGTTGTTTATAGTTTTCACTTCAATCACCTAATCTTACAACGTTTTACAATTTTGGAATGATTTTTCCATAGGGAAGCTATGGAATTGAGATGCATCCTTTTTGTATCGAAAAATAGACAGTATTGGGAATACTGAAAAATAAAATAAGTGGGGTAGAATGCCAATATCTCGATTGCTTTCGAATGCTGGAGAAGAGAGGGACATACGCTCTTCATACGTTCAAAATTTAGGTATGTAAATAAATGAAAAACATAATCTATGGCTATTTTTCTTATTATTTACCAAAAGGTAAGGTTTGATCACAAATTGATCATGTCATTCTAAGTTACCATTATCAAATTAAATTTATGTTTCTCTGTGACATAAAAGTTACACTTTAATGTAGTGTCTTTATAACACTTTTTTTTGTTTTTTTAAAGACGGACTTAACTAACGTATAAACCTTTGTGTCGCGGGGGACTATACAAACGTGCAATTAATTGATACAAAACTTTATTCGAGGGGTCGGTACTGAGGCCATTCAACCATCTGTGGAGTTTCTCAGGCGAACTGTTTCGCCCACACGTTATTTTAGCTGGTACATATATTAAACACGAAATTTTGTTTTTAAATATATTAAAAGGTGATAAAAAACATTTATTGCACCTCAGTGTTTTTTTTTTTAATATTATTTGGCTTAGAGGCAAACCAGGAGAATGGGCAGTAACGCTGCTGGGTAACCAACAACATCAACTATAATCGCCAATCTGTCTGCAAAGCGTGGCGATCCTGGTATAATCCTATTTGAATTGCATGTAAGTCCTGTTTTCGTGGGAATACCAGGATATGACATATAGTTATTCCTAATATAGACAGCTACCTGGTACTAAAATATAATCAATATCGGTCAAGACATTTTAAAGGTTACCCGGAACTAACAGGGAGACAAAAAATATTTAAACTTGTTTTAGGCATAGGTATCATGCAAATAACCGTGCATGAAAAAAGCCTATTATCTTGACATTACAAACATACACGTCAATTTTATTTATTTGTATAGATTACATAATGTTCATACCGTTGTTCTTAATGATTTCGAGATATAATTGACAAAAAAAGTTGTGAAAGTTGTTTCTCGACGATTTTCAGTAAGAACTGGTAATGATTCGTTTTTACTTTCAACTACACGAAAATAAGAATCTGTGTACATTATTTAATTTAATTATACTATTGTATATCTCCGTGTGGTGACGGAGTAAGAATACAATTCACCACTACCTATCTTGCCCATGGATGTCGATGTAAAAGATGACTAAGGGATAATAAGCATATAACATCGATGCAAGAGAAAGAAAATTCGAAAGAAAACCCGAAAGGCGACCGACGTCCCAGGACGTCGAGAGGTGAGGTTACCCGAAAGGGTATTCCGTCAGGCCGATCACTGACGACAAGTCACATCTGCTCCGGTGGTCGGCCCAACAACGAGGTGACGTGGGTACGGTTGGGTTATGGGCCTGCGCGCCGTCCTTTCATCGCCCCGGACGCACTGGACCGCGCGTGCGCATACCATAGCCCACCCATAAAAAAAAAATGCTGACATCTGCCCAGCATGGTATAGTAGCTCAATTTCCCTTTCAATGTGGAGGAGGCTCGAGCCCAATAGTGTGACCTATGTGAGTTATGATGATATCTCCGTTGGTGACGGAGTTAAAATACAATACACTACACCCCTCGCTTCCCCTTGGGTGCCGTAAAAGACGGCTAAGGGATATAATATGCATATGAATATGAAACCTTATACCAATACGTCTGACCAACGTGGTATAGTCAATATTCCTCCTAAAGGGGAGGAGGCTCAAGCCCAACAGTGGGACGGATACGAGCTGAGACGAATAGAGTTTTGCTGAAAATGGATTGCTTTCTATTTCATATAACAAACACCCCTTACTCTTACAATTTGGTCACAATTAATTTAATATTACTAAAATACTTATTATTTATTTATGTAGAAATATACGAATAATTAATCGCTTCCTATTTTACTAGGAACATCTCTTTACCTTACATTATTTATCACAACGACTTTATTAGGTACGATAAACTCTTATAAATAATTTACGCGTAGAAATTTTCCAAAATACATCGCCTCCTATTTCATTAACAACGCCCCTTTATCTTAACAACGTTAACCACAATTACTTATTATGGTAAATCCTGATCTTTTATCTACGAGTAGAAAGTTACCGAAGTGCAACGTG
Source organism: Lymantria dispar (assembly GCA_032191425.1). Taxonomy (NCBI): domain Eukaryota; kingdom Metazoa; phylum Arthropoda; class Insecta; order Lepidoptera; family Erebidae; genus Lymantria; species Lymantria dispar. The sequence goes on from CM063447.1 coordinate 3,337,847, forward strand.
CCAAATTTCACTAACGTCCCTTTCTCTTACGTTTAACAATTAATTTACTATTATCCTTATCTTTCATCTGTTAATAAATTTAAGACAATTATCTAATGTTATCTCGGTTTTTTTTTGCTCAAACGTATAGCAGTTTGACGAGTATTTTTACACACGTATGTATGTAAACATAATAATGCATTCATATTATTTTTAGCGCAAAAAACGTACACGATAGGATGTAAAAAATTACTTACCTTTAACACTGAAATGAGAGAGCAAATATTAGATATTGGTTTAAAGTTTATTTGCGAGATACAAAAACGTCTAAATTAGCATTATAATAATTGTTTCCGTATACGCTGTAATTTAATGCAAGGTTAATAGCAAAATTTTGCAAATTTTCTTATTTATTGTTACATTTAATGACGTGTTAAATATAAAAAAAATATAATAACAATTATAATTATTATATAGTTGAATTATGTCATGAACGTAGTACCCTTGTCCTGATTTGTTTCAGTATGTCTGTCTGTTTTCTTTCTTTATATAGACAGCGTTTAGGTTTAGGCGTTTAGTTTAACATCTTATAAGTCCATGAACGCCAGCTGCACGCACGAAAATGCATAACTCATTGTCACGTTCCGCCTGAACCGAGCGTGCAAGCGAGAGCAAGTGATAGAGAGGTACAATCGGCATAAACGTTCGGCTTGTGACATTGTTACTTCTAATTAATCTGTATAATTTAAGTAAAAAAAAATATTTAAAGTAACGAGTATAAATAAATGTTAATTTATTAAAAATTTGTAATTTTCAATTAACTCCTTTGTATTATAAATAATTGTGCTGTGTGGTAGCGGCTTCGAATACTACCAACCCTTGCTTTGCTCCTGGATGTCGTAAAAGACGACTAAGAGCCCTAGATTGACCCGGACCAACTCCATCTGGTATCATTTGGGTCAACGATTACATTCCCAAGGAGGGTTGACGTCAGGCAGGCGGCCAGTCATAAAAGTCATTGCCGAAACTTTTTGCAATATGTCAAAACAGATGACATATTGCGTCGACCCCAAGTAATTGGGATAAGAACAAGATGATGATGATGTATTATAAATAATAATAATATTTTAATGACAATAATTCATTTCATAAAAGTATACAACATTGTAACATTTTTTAATAATAACATTTTAGTTAAACCAGTCCATCGAACCTCCGTAAACGGATATTAGATACCATCACCACACAATATTTTTACACCTACCGTTGGCAGTCCACGTGTGTTAAATGCAGACGTGTGATGACACTCCGTCATCGATAGATGTCCCATCCCATTTTTACATTAAATTTCTCCAAAGACCTCTGCGTGTTAGACCCATATCCCCATATTATAAGCCTTTCAAAGGACTGGGTATCTTCCCTTGGAAGATCCCGTGAAGTAAAAGAAGTACATGCTAATAACAAATTTTATATTTGAAAACAAACATAAAATTATGGAAATAAACTTTAAACCAATTTAAAATCTTACCATTATCAGCTACATCTTTCATAAACAGGTTAATGTAGGTTAATGTCGTTCAAATCCAACTTCAGTTAAATGTATCAGTACCTAAATTTTTAATACAATATCGAATAAAAACACACAAACACATAACCACACAACTTACTTCTCATAAGCATCAACGAGTTCTTTCACATTCCTCTCAGTTTCTTTGGCAGCCTCTTTAGAATGTTGCAGAAGATTGACTACAAATTCTGCGTGTTCTAACAGTTCGTCTCTGCTATCTTCAAGGCTTGATACTTCAGTTTGCAGCTCCTAAGAAAAAAAGTTGGTAATCTAAGCATTTAATGCTATGTAGTAGTGATTATAAATACTATCAACCCTAATATTGCTTTTGGTTTTCGTAAAGGTGATTAAGAGGCCAGGACGTAGAAGATGACTATGATGATGAGGCTCACTCCATCTGATAACGTCTTGTCAATAATTTCATTCCCGAAGAGCATTGAAGTTAGGTAGGCGGCCGGCCATAAAACTACTAAAACTTTTCCAATATATATAGGATGGTAGAAAAGTAATTGGGATAAGTACAAGATGATGATAATGATGACTCCAACATACAAAAACATTCATCATCCTCATCGCAGCCTATGTGGGCTATCCCACTGTTGGGCTCGGACCTCCTCCGCAATGGGAGGGAATTTGATCTACTATACCATGCTGGTCAGACATGTTGGTATAGGGTTTCATTTCGAGTTTTCCTTCTCTTGCACATATGTTATTTGTAGATTATACCTATCCCTTAGATGTCTTTTAGGATATCCACGAGTAAAATAGGGAGAGGTGAATTGTATTCTTACTCTGTCACCATACGGAAAACGGAAACAAAAACATTAAAAATAATTTTAAACGACGATCATTTTTAAATATCATTTCTATTGCAGAAAAGGATGCAGACGTCTCGTGACTCATAAGATACTTCGTAATTTGCCACAATTGACCTAACGACCGTATCACTTTATTTATTAAATTGGACTAAATTGAAATACAATAAGTGTCTACATTGTTAATGTCTGAGAGAGTTAGTTAAAGTTTGAGGATAAATAGCAATATAAGAGAGAGCGAGCGCTTGTGCCCGCTCTCCAAGCCATTTTTTACATTCATTTAGATATGTGTTTTACCAGCCGCTATGAGAAATTGAAGTGTATGTCAACTAACCTGTAGAGCATGCCTGGTGTCTAATGCTCTTCGCCTGGTGCTTGGGTTAGCGTCCAGCTGTCTTAATCTGTCTGATGCGGCAGTTATAGCAGCCGCAAGGCTTCTCTGCACGTCTAAAAGCTGATTCCAGCGATGTAACTGGTGGTCTGCTGTTGCAACACGCTTTGCAAGACCTTTATAAAACATAAAAGATTAATGAAGGGATTAAGTAGCTCATGAAAGAGGCGAATAACGTCATCATTAACTTTAAGTATCATACTCAGGGTATTGAATTTCTTTTTGACAGCAACAAATTTGAGGTAAGGTCATCAAGAACATTTTGTTACCCATTATAGCAAATAGGTAATCATAAATACCTCAAGAATCTTCCTATGAAAAGATTCACTTAATGGCTCATGCGAGCAGAGGTTATTCTGAATCAGACACAAAAACATGAAGTATCTTAACTAAATCGCATAATTAACTTGTAACCTGAGCCTTTCGCGAAAGTTATTTTCGCTGTGAAATGCATTAAAATACTACTAACAAATGATACTGACAGCTGGTATCGCTGGCAAATTTTAAATCCAATGCTCAATAAGGATCTGCTTACCTTCACAGGCAATATTCCAACTGTCCGCGAGTTCTCTAGTTTTCTGCTCGACGCGTTCGCCACTGGCTGCGTCGGCACCAGAGCACAGCTCGCGGGCCCGCTCCCGAACGACGTCCAGGAGCGGCTGTTGGTTCTGAAAACCGAGAAGAAGAGATATTAATTAAAAGGCTTCCCCAAAAAAATCAACTTCTAATATTTGTAAAATTATGTAAAAATTTGAATAAAGTTGTACCTATTTCAAGATTTTCATCTCTTAGTTTTTCTGCTTATGTTAACTGATTTTTACTTTATCTAAGTATGAGAAGGGAATACGCATATATGTAATCCTAATATAAGACCTGAAAGGAATCTGTCCGAATATATTCTTATTTAAAGGGCACTCTTAAGACAGCATTTTTATAAAGTGCACAAGTTTGAATGTGTTTTTAGTATAACAGGGCAATTTTTAGGAACAGCATTAAAAAATTACGACCATGTGGGTCGTTTAATTGTTTGTATGTTTGTTTTAATCTGGTATTACATTAAAATACAATAATATTGATTCGGTTGGCTGGTTTTGTTAAATATATTTACATTAACAGCTACATACGGGCCTTGATTTATTACTTAATTCTTGATAATTTCAGTGAAAAGCACTAACAGTTCAATAACTGTTTACGTCTTTTCATTTTCATTATAGAAATCGGAGTTATATTTCACTATTTTTCATTCGCTAGTAATTTTCTAGAATGAAAATCATTAGAGTAATTACAGTTCTATATATCAAGTCTATTGCGACTACCGAAATTAGTTCTTTGTATTGCTTTGGAGACTTTTGATGGCTCTGAGATATAAAACATAAAAAACACTCACAATCACTTATTGTAAGCCTTATATTTAGACTCACATTGTAATTAAGCAATGAATAATAGCAATAAATAAGGTTTTCATTGCATTTTACTAAAGGAAGAGCTAGAAACACAAAAACAAGAAATTTATTTGGAGTCAAAGGCTCATTATGTTTTCTATTAGGGATTTAATGAAGCTCCGTAAGCAAAATTCAAATATTCGAAACTGTAAACAATACTAATATAAAAGTTTCGGATAAATTCGGATAGAATTGGTTTGTATGTTAGGGCAGGTTTTCTATCAACCAGCCAAATTGAGTCTAAATGTAAGTCTCAATATGGATCGCAACGATGATCAACATAATTAGAATTTCCTTTTTACAATTCACAAATAATTCAATATCCATAACCAATAGGGTTACTGTTTTTCTAAAATTCAGATCGAAAACTTTATATAACAACCGTAATTTCAATTACATATTTCTAGAAATTTCTTTACATAACTGTTTTCATTTACTGGCTTATTAATTCTTATTTACTGGCTTATTAGCCAACTATGCTTCATGTTTTCCGCTTTGCATAGGAAGGAAAGGGAATCTTTCCAACTCCTGTTTTTCTTTTCTAATTAAATTTGTTGCAGGTCCCACGATAATTATAAGCGTTTCCCGGGACTTCCTAAGGTTCAAATCTCGGTGTCTTATACGGAGACCATTGTGAATCCTGGCTTACAGGAGTTACAGTGGTGGGATTAGTCCCATTTAAAAAACTGTTTTCATTTATGTAGATTAAAATAATTTGTAATATCATCACTATGGGCGGATGCGTAGGTACATTTTCGACACCATGAACAATCAGCCATTTTCCTTACAATTGAGAAGAAGGTTTTGCAATAGGGACTGTTTAATATAGACTTATTTATACAGTAAGTAAACAATGGAGGTGCCATTGTGTTATATGCTCGTTCAGCGCGATTATTAAATACAAAGCCTGCATTAAAAACTCAATAATAAAGCAAGTCTGTTGAGTTAAACCGGGACCTGTAACATAACTCGACAGCTGACCACAATAGATGCTTTGTTCGGCAGCCGGATGCATTCGTAACAAGCCACAACATTATACAAAAATATCAAAGGTTGTATGGGTCACACTGTTAAACGAATAATGTTTATTCGTTAAAACAGGGTACACATTTTAATATGGAAATATTTAAAAGACAACGCTGATGCTTTTTTGATGCGGCTATCGAGCGTGGACCACAAAAGTTTTGGATAAAAAACACGCTGTTGGAATTTTTCAAAGTGTTTTTCATTTGGTATTAGGTACTGTATAATGTACAATATGAGTATTTTTTTTTTAATTTAACTAGCAAAAGACTGTTACATTACACCTCGCCTTACCCCTTCAGGAATGAAGAGATGAGACATTAAAAATTACAGTCAACTCTAAGAAATAACTTGTATAGTGAAAACTATATACGATTACAAATTAGTGAAAATACATTATACTAAAACTCACAAAAACTAGCAATTAAGAACAAATAATTATTATGGAGAATTGACCGTGAATCTTGAAAAGTGTTCAAAACGTCGGGAAATCAGAGTCGTCGAAGTGCGAGTTCGCGTCACGCACCAAGGGTTCCGTACCATTAAAAAAAAATCGCGTTTGTTGTATGGGAGGCCAGTTAAAATTTTATTTTATTTTTAGTATTGGTATAATGTATATTGTTATAGCGGCAACACAAATACAAAATTTGTAAAAATATCAACTGTCTAGTTATCACGGTTCTTGAGTTACAGCCCGGTGACAGACACACGGACGGACAAACAGCGAAGTCTTAGTAATAGGGTCCCGTTTTTACCCATTGGGTACGGTACCCTAAAAATCAATGACAAACGCCACAAAATCCGTAAACATAGTTTTATTTATAATGACTAGAAGTAGTATCTATCAATCTTAAGCCAAAGATTAGAAAGTCTCATTTAATTATATCAGTATTTTACTGTTTTATACTCTTACTTGCTGCTAATATTATAAACGTAAGTTTTTGAAGATGTTTGGATGTTTGTTACTTAATTATGCGTAAACTGTTGTATAAATTTGGATGAACGTTGCCATATAGATAGACCATTTCCTGGATTTACACTTGGATATTTTTTATCCCAATAATGTTTCCTTGAAATAATAGTTCAACTATACTTTTTTACATATTGACGCATAATTCGCTTAATAGGTTTATATATTTCAACCTGGGCAAGCGCTAATAATAAATAAAATGTAAAATAGAAGTTCTCGCATAAATAACCCTTGTTTTCACATAGCAGTAAGCCATACAGCAATTGTTTACAATATTATCAAGCTGACGATTACTGATAAGATTGTTGTCGCTGATATACGCAGCATGGACAGTTTAAAATATTTCACTTTTAGCATTGGACTGCATTAAAATAAATGCTTTATCATTGAAGAACACGTGAAAAGATAGTTTCAATTTCATTTCTATAATTTAGACTTTTATGATTTCTTCGTTTTCAGTTTAGAAAGACCCTTCAACATATCGGCTTATTCTAAATGTCGCATCTAATCGTTGGATGCATATTAAACAGAAAATTGTGATTTTTGCTTGTATCTAGAATATATCCTAGACCTATATCCAAGAGCTTACTTCCACGGACTAATGCGTGAGCGCTATATTGCTTGAATATTTACTACATCCATGATCACGGCAAGACATGACAGTGTTTATTCTTAAAACGCCATAAAATGCGTGAAATACATATGATTAAGTACTCGTGTAAACATTAAACAATTATCCTGTTAGTACTATGGAGAAAATTTAGTAACCGTTATATTTTAAGTACTTAGTTATCAAGAAAGTGATTAACTATATCTCACCTGATAAGTGATAGTATAATCTGAAGTGTTAAGGCGCAATGGCTTTTTATTTATTTATTTTAATAATTAACTATGGTTTGTATACAACCCATCAAGGACTACAGAAGGGCAGCGTGTGTCACCTGTCTAGCATCTATTACCTCCCCATCACCGAATGGGCTAACCACCAGTGAATATTCCTTGATATCGGTGGCCTATCTAACGGGCAAGAGGTTTCAAATATTTGTCTGGGTCGTTTCGTCGAGGCTGCTCGCGCGCGCAACCCGCGGCCTCCTGCGAGATAACTGCCTCACAGAAGGCTGCGACCGCGTCCCAGAAACATGTAGGCTTTGGCAAACTTGATATAAAACGCTATGTTTTAGATCAAGTTTCCTTCTCGTAATAATCTAATAAAAGCTTATTAAATCTTGCCTAGGTGAAATAATTAATTATGATAGAATGAACATCATCATCATCATCATCGCAGCCCACATACGTCCCACTGTTGGGTTCGGGCCTCCTCCACAATGGGAGCGAATTTGACCTACTATACCATGCTGGTCAGACATGTTGGTATAGGGTTTCATTTCGAGTTTTCCTTCTCTTGCACAGGTCTTATGTGCATATTATATCCCTTAGTCGTCTTGTACGACATCCACGTCCATCCAGAATGAACATACTGACGCCGATAATTTATTCCATTCTGCTGACACGACTTTTCCGCCAGATATTATTACATACTTCTGACATTATGTTAGCGAATAATATATACACTATAGATCCCGAATGTGCTCACCAATGTCGTAAAACTAGACTAAAGAAGAAGAGAAGACTATATTGAATTGGACTAGTCATACAAAAAAAAATCTTATCAACGAAAGCATAGCTAAGACGAATTAAAATTAGATAGTTGAAGTTAATAAAAACACTTGCAGTTTCAACTGCTACTTTATTTTTCCTTTTTTAAATACAGACGGCAAAGAAATGTTGAAGTAATCCTAACTAATAAATGCAAAACTATGTTTGTTACGCTTCCACGCCTAAACCACTAAATGAAATCGAAATTTTCTTTAACCAACAGAAAGCTATAATATCGAGGTATAACGCGATCTACATTTTGTAACTGTTTTCCCACAGACAGAGAAACTACGCGAGTAAAACCACAGAAATTAGTTAACTAAAATATAGTGGTAGGACCACACTGCCGTCGGTCGTCTGTCTGCAGCTGCGGACCGGTCCGTCCGGGGTAATATTACACCCTTTTTTTTTGTGGGTGGGTTGCGGTCGGCGCACTCCTCGCACCACTTCGTCCGGGCGACAGAGGGGCGTAAGTACGCACACCCGTAACCCACCCGTGACACATCGCCTTTGTTGTTGGGCCGACCACCGCAGCAGAATGACTTGTCGTCAGTGGTCGGCCCGACGGACTACCCCCTGAAGAGTACCCTCCTATCGACCGAAAATACTACACTCGCAGAAAATAGACGTCTGAATAGTAACAATTTGTTACTGCACTTCATTCCGCGAGAGAGAGAACTGAAATCCCAAATTTCTAAGGATGTTTACGTGTGATGGTTTTTGAAAATTTATTGCACGCATTCACACTCCCTTCATAGTACGCAGTGGACTAGCAGAGGTCTATGAGCGCCAGTATCACTTACCACCAGCTGTGCTGTTTGTTCGTTTGCCATCAACCAGCAATAAAGTTCTATATAAAAACCAATTAATTTGACGAGAAAATTCTATGTTACGTTTATGAATGAAGAATATTCAAGTAAAATTCAATAGAAATAAGTATCCCACGAATGTGTTTAACAAGTTGCTGACATTGGTCAAGTCATTGTATCTATTTATAGAAGAAGACTTTTGTAAAAACGCTAACAATGATAATACAATGAATAGAAACTGTGTTACGAGTTTTTTGTTTGAACAAAATAATGTATACAATAGCATTATTACTTTTCAGGTCATAAAGTGGAGAATCCCCAGTAAGAGAAACCTTAGCCTGCTTCGAGACTTGAATCATATTTAATTTAAAAAATATGTTTCTGTGTTTCCGTGTAGTAACGGAATAAGAATACAATTCACCACACCGTTTCTTGCCTGTAGGTGTTGTAAAAGACGTCTAAGGAATAATATGCATACAATATCTATGTAAAAGAAGGCAAACTCGACTTAAAACTCTATACCAATCCGCCTGACTAGTGTGTTATCAATCAATTTCCTTCCCATCGCGGAGAAGACTCGAGCCCAGCGGTGGAAAATAAATGAGCTGTGATGATGATGATGAAAATATGCCTCAGAATACATCCCAATAGGCTTCCTCGTCGTCATCATCGCAGCACACATACGTCCCACTGTTGGGCTCGGGCCTCCTCCACGATGGGAGGGTATTTAACCTACTATACCGTGCCGGTCAGACATGTTGGTATAGTTTAATTTCGAGATTTCCTTCTCTTGCACAGATCTTATGTGCATATTATATCCCTTAGTCGTCTTGTACGACATCCACGGGCAAGATAGGGAGTAGTGAATTGTATTCTTAATCCGTCACCACACTTTTGCAGTAAGCCTATTGCAAAAAAAAATTGTGAATATAATTAAAGGAAAACGAGAAAAATGTATAGGATATTAATACGAAATAATCTTTAATACGACGATAGTATTTTTAGACATTCGAGTCGGTATTGCTCTTACACCGGTAGACACTACATCAAAAATTTTGCAATATTCTTATTAAAACACCTTGTAGCGCTGTTATTGAACTTATCTTTCCTTGAATTTTAAGAGAGTGACATCATTATATACTATTAAGATACATACAAGACGTATGGCCTACGAGCCAAAACTTTAAATTGAGTCAATCGACCTCGCCAATTATGGGACCGGTCATATCCATAGGTTTAATGGCTGTGCGTAGTTCGAGTGAAATAATTTGGTTTATCAATACTTATAGAAAGGTTAAATGGCATCACCACTTATTCTTCTTGAAGTAAAATTTAAACATAACCCTATGCCAACCTACTATATCCCTAATCAACTGCCCTCATCCAATTAATATGTGGTCAATATCTAATCTGACCATAACGACTATACAATATGAGCATTTATTTTTTTCTTCTCATCGTCATCATTTCAGCTCAGATACATCCCACTACTAGGCTAAAGCCTGCTCCACAATACGAGGGAAATTGACCTTACTTTACCATGGCTGGTCAGTCAGGTTGGTATAGGCTTTTATTTCAAGTTTTCCTTCTCTTGCATAGTTGTTATATGCATATTATCCCATCCCTTATATCCTTTTTCCTTTTAATTTATATTTTACTTATTTCTGGAAGCGCGGCGTTCTGACACAAAAAGAAACGGGACAGTTACTCAAGTTTGACGTAAAATATGAACACTAGTGCATGAATTCTTTTTAAAATACGGGTGGAAAAAGTGAAATAAGTTACATAGAGATTTCGGGCCGAAATCATCTTTAAAGTCAATAGGTATTTAATATTGATAATATTAATGTGAATTTCATCGCTTTACTTTAAACTTGTAGCAAGTTATTACACCATCTCAAGCTATTGCTTGAGTATTCTAAATAGCAGTCAATTATACAAAGTGACCTTGACATTTTATACTAAGTGTCCTTGACTATATGACATTACCAAATAATTGTCGTTAATTTTATTTACAAAAAGAATACTACTAATCAACTTCCCGGAAAATAAATAATCGTTTAATATAAAAATAATATTAAGTAATCGAAAATAAATAAAATTATGCATACAATTTACATTTAAAAGTCGGTCAATTACTAACATTTTTATTATAATTATTATATTTACGAATAATTTAAATGCACTGCATTAAAAATCATAGTATACATTAGAAATTACAAACGTCTACGCGTTTGAAAATACAAATTTATTAACTAGATTTTACACACCAAAATAAATAGTTCAATTGCCATAACCCTTCTGGCGAGCTGGTGTTCAGTAGTCTAATCAACCCTAAATGGAGGAGACCAGTGGCAGTGTTCAACCATGTAACTACATAAATATGCTAAAAAAAAGTCGCTCTTAAAAAAAACATTTAAAAACATCTTATTAAAACCCAATCTATTGCAACAATGTCATAGACTTGATAATCTACTTTTAAATATCGAACTAAATAACTGCTTGTAACCATAAAAAAAATAGATACATAGATATATTGAAAGTGAAAATTTTGTATAGCGCATGTAAATTAGATTCGTAACTTGGTCATCAAGTAACTTCAACACTACATAAAAATACAGTCAAGTCAACTAATTCTTTAAATATTTATATTATAGTGTTATTTAGACGGGTTGGTATAGATAGTTTTATTTAAGAGTCTGTTTTCTTGCATAGATGTTATATGCATATTATATCCCTTAGCCGTATTTGACAATATTCACGGACAAGAAATATATGATAAATAGTATTTTTACATTACAACACGGATATTTTATTTAGAATATGCAAAAATATATATTTTAACACCAGGGCTATTTTTAATTTAGTATTTAGTTATAAAATGACATCATTCTATTATACAGCGCTTTAAATTCACATCAAATTGTAAACATCAAAACAATACAAATATCTAAATCAATTTAAAAATCCTAACAACAATTAACTAACCTTGACTTCAAATGACTTCACAGTACATAACTAAAACCGCAATCAACTCACCTTCCTTTTACGTGGAATTTTTATATACCTACTTACTTATAATTAAAAGAAATATATTAATAATATAAAAAATAATTAACAAATTATGTGGGCACGTAAATATAACACTTGTTTGATACTATAGCAATGCAATAAGATGTGTGTTTGTAAACGGTTCTCATTGCGATGCTATGCAGTCACAGACTGGCGAGCCGGCGCGTTCAGACCCGTACGTATGACATCATTATGTTAAGGCGCAGACTTGACTCACTAAGTGTTGTGCAATCGTTGAATAAGCAAATTTTGAATGAAAACTTCTGGAATAAGCGTGTTTTGAAGTAAAAATTCTTGAATGTGTTTTGAATGAAAACTTTTTAAATAAGCGTATTTTGTATTAAACGTTCTTGAATAATCGTGTTTTGGAAGAAATTTTCTGAAATTAGCGTATTTTTAACGAAAACTTATTAAAAATACGCGTATTAAAGTATTTTTTTTAATAAGTGTGTTTTATAAGACAATTTCTAAAGATAATTAGGATTAAGTACATAATATCGTCGAGGGAACGAAAATTTTTAACAAAAACTAATACCAAGACGTCTGATCAATAAAATATTCATTCATTTTCACTCTTATTGTGGAGGCATGTATCCAAAAGTGGAGTATTTATATGCTACGCTTTGTGTGAGGCTATTCCGTGTGGTGAACAAGTTTGAATATAATTCCCACTTCACTTTCTTGCTCTAGCTTGACTTAAAGGCAACTAGAGGACATAATATGTATAGAACATCGATGGAAAGGGAAAATCTGGCGTAAAACTCTATGTGAACCGGCCTGATCAGCGTGGTAGCTCTCGTGGTACTCCTGTTAGATGCGATCATAGACCAACAGAGGGATGAAAACAAGGAGAAAATACAGGCTAAGAAAAAGTCATAATCATCATAGGTTCGGGCTTCCTCCATTGTAGGAGAGAATTTGACCTAATATACCACGCTGGTCAGACGGATTGGCATAAAGTTTCATCTCGAGTTTTCCTTCTCTTGCATCGATCTTATCTAAATATTAATCCCTTGGTTGACGATTACGACACCCATGGGTAAGAGAGGGGGTGGTGAATGATATTCTGCCTATGAAACAGAAGAAGTACTATTAAGATATTATATTATAGGTATACACCCTATTAACATCAATGACTTGTACGGTTCATTTAACTATAGAAATATTCCAAACGCGTAAGTTTTATAGCTCTCCTTAAGTATGTGTTATGAATTATAATCATCGAGGTTTTTGCTGGATCTGACGTCAGAATCAATGTTATATAGATAGATAAATGATTCGTTGACCAAGTCGAGTTAATTATTGTTATTAAATAATTATTCTACGCAATAAAAATGTAACTCCGCACGAGATAGTGTAGATGAATGTGAAATTATAATTTAAATTGATTATATTCTATCTATCACCCTTTTTAGACATAGATTTATCCACGAAGAAGACACGATGTTATAATCACTACCAGTCACCAGCTACCCTTGGCAAACGGGTTGGAGATAGCAGAACAAGTTTTCTGAGAGTATGCTACCCATTCTTCCGATGATCATCATTTGGATTTTACTACTCCCACGGGAAAGTAACATTTGGTGATTCATTGTATTCGTAACCCACTAGGACATTAAACATATATTTTTACCTGTAAAAATTTTCATTGTGATTTTTTGATTTTTACAATAACATCACCATTTCTCTTGCTGCGTGTCATAAAATAAAAAAGACCAAGATAGTTAAACATACAAATTATGAAGAAGGACATCTCGTGACAAAATCTATTTATAAACTTTTAACTAGCAGGATATTTAGTAGCCAAGATTTCTTTAAAACATTGCCTACATAATGAGATTTATTCCAACAACGGTATGTAGCTTTTATCTTTAAACTTCCCACTTTTTTTTTTTTTTAACTTCCCACTGTCGGACTTTTCGATAGGAGGTATGTTCACCTACTCTATCATGTTATTCAAACATTTTGGAATAGGGTTTAATTTCAAGACATTGCTTGCTCTGCTGTTTGCTAAAGTCTCTTCTATTATCGTCACCCTTGGTTATGGAAGAGATAGGATATGATATGCTTAATTCGTCACTCCACATACCTATCATCATCATTCAGCCTTTCCCTGATGGATTACGTCCCTAACTGCCTTAATCACAAATACAGGACTGTAATAACAGGTCGACATGATGACACCAGTGAGGTGTTTTCCCACTCCCCTGAGACACTGTTATAACTTTTACAACTCCCGTGGGCAAGTTAGCAGTGGTAACAATTGTATTTTTATCCCGTCGCTACACGGATAATACATACTAATCTCATCGCCCATTCCAATCACTGAAACTCCTGTAAGATCTACAATGATCTCCATAAAAAAGATCGAGGTTTCATTCTCAGGAAGTCCCGGCAAACGCTTTTAAATTTTATGAGTTTCACTAAAAATTTAGCAAAGAAAAGCAGGAGCGGTAGGCAAATTACACCTTCCTCTTATACAAAGCGGGAAACATGAGGCCAAACTACCCAATAATCCAATAGATACGAGGACTTGCTATTATGTGAAGTGCAACAGTACAGCACCAGGACATGACAGAGCTTAATGCTTGCGTTGTGAGTCTTTAGATTGATTGCCACAGGAGGTATAGTAGGGGGTACAATAGATTATGGGGTGCTCTTCTGATCACAGAAAGAGAAAGGTGAGTGCTTCCGTTCATTTCTCTCTATAGATGCCTCAGCTAATTTTATCATCCCGGGAAAGAAGGAGGCGATGACACATTAAATTCTCAACACTGTAAGGACGAACGATGAGAAAAAAACTTAAGTCCCAATTATATATTTATTTAGCTCGAGAATAGAATTCATAACAGACACACGCAATTCATACGAAAAATTCATTTAATTAAAAAAAAAACTTCAATAAAACATGTTAAATAGCAACATGGCCTTAATCGGTTTACAATGGGCCTTGAAGTCAGGTGCATTAACCTACTGTGTTATTAACTAAACAGAGCCAACCCACTGAACAATACAGCTTGGCAAATCTTAAGAAAAAAATACAGTTTTATAATTCCTTAATTGTATTAACGTAGGCGTGTGATACGCTTTTAGAAATCATAATTATAGTATGTTTATTTCCTTATCCGTGTGGTGACGGAGTAAGAATACAATTCATCACCCCTTTCTTGCTCGTGGGTGTCGTAAAAGACGACTAAGAGATATATGCATATAACACCTATGCAAGAAAAGGAAATTTCGATACAAAACCATAACTTATATTAACTATATACCAACACGTCTGACCGGCGTGTTATAGTAGGTCAATTACCCTCCTATTGTGGAGGAGCCTGGAGCCCAATAGTGGGACGTATTTAAGCTGTGATGCTGATGATTTCCTTATAGTTCAAAACTTATAGGTGATACTGTTTACATGGATATGACTCATTCAGTGCACGCCTAGTGTATTGCTAGTTTTCGAACCGAGTGTCCTCGTTATCGAAGGTTGATTGCAATAGTTTAAGGCCTCTTGAACGGACACTATGATTTAATAAGCCTATCTAGCGGGTTACATTTGTATTTGCCCGAGAATGTTCCGGCACTTACGGTAGATTTATACCGGTATGGTGACGAAGTAAGAATACAATTACCACCCACTTTCTTGGCCGTGGGTATTGTAAAAGACGAGTAAAAGTAATAGGCATATGACTTTTATACAAGTGATGGTATACTCGAAACAAAGCCTTATAATAATAACCTGTCTGACCAGAGTGATGATAGAACAATTTTCTGCTTATTGTGAAGACAAGCCCAACAGTGGAACTTACCCTTTGGAAGACTTAAAAACAACCTCAAGAATCGCCAGTAAAATATACAGCAGCACTTTCCTGGGAAACTTAACCAACAACTGCAATCGCCAACATTTAAGGATGGCGATTATTTCATTTTTCAAAGCCTATGCTTTACAATAGACGTTCTTAAGTTAAAGGATGAATTGATTTATGAGACAAACTCGAATACGTATAGTAAGTATAATATCTTCCTGCCTTCACCTTTCAGGAGATTATGATGTGATAAAAGGTGATGACCGTGTCCCAATTCCTGTTGCTGACATCAAATTTAAAATGATTTATTATGCATGAAGCCCGCGGGGCCACTGTACAATCTGTACTGTATATACCTAGCCAATTTTAAAATTTTACCTTGAATTAATTTAATAAGTTACCAACGGATCTGAACGCGGCCACTACTGAGAATCTTTAGCAAGAAAATCAGCGGGTTCATCTATTGTTTTTTATTAAATTATTTATATGTAATTCTTTTGTGTGGTGACGGAGTAAGAATACAATTCACCACCCCCTATCTTACCCGAGGGTGATCGTACGAGACGACTAAGGGATACCTAAACGCATATAACATCTATGCGAGACAAGGAAACCTCGAAATAAAACCCTATACCAACACGTCTGACCAGCGTGGTATAGTAGGTCAATTACCCTTCCATTATGGAGGAGGCCCAAGCCCAACAGTGGGACGTATATGGGCTGAGATGATGATGATGATGAATTCTTTTGTACGTATGATCGTCACCTACCTCCTTCTAAACGGCCGGCCCGATTTAGCTAAAACGGTATGTATACTTTAATGGGCTCCTGGATAGTTTGCTCCACAATTGACAACATTGCAAAAGAGCACGCTAGTTTTATATAAAATTGTATACAAGATGTTTAATAGATAGTTTCAGTGTAATGCACTTCGTACCACAATATAATTCACAAATATAATACAAAACATTATGAATCAGATCTAACAAGCGGCAGCTGTTCACGAGTTAACTACTAGAACAGCCATTACTCCCTTCTACAACTTTGTAGGGAAGGTAGATTGAAGCCTGCACATGGGAAGTTGATATCAAGAAAACCATAAAATTATTTCATTTATAACTTTTAAGAAATATTGTCATGAGTCTACGTAAATATAGATTGGTATGCAATCATTTCAGCTCATATACGTCCCACTGCAAAGCTCGGGCCACCTCCACAATAGGAGAGAAATTAACCTTACTATACCGCGCTGGTCAGCTCCCTTCAGGGCGTCCCTTAGTAATACCGAAACTCATTGTACTCATTCACACTCTCTTCACGGCAGGCAACGACCCATGAGCGGCAGTATTACTTACCATTAGGTGTGCTTTTGCTTGTTTGCCACCAACAGTAATGAAAAAAGCTGATCGGAGTGGTTGGTATAGGGTTTATTTCGAGTTTACCTTTTCTTCATGCGATTATATATGTATCTATACCAATAAATAAAATTGGAGTGTCTGTTTGTAATGTCAAAATAATAGGCTTTTTTCATGCTCACATGGTTATTTGCACGACACCTATGCCTAAAACAGCAATTAAAAAATGTTTGTCTGTCTGTTTGTTCCGGGTAATCTTCAAAACGGCTGGACCGATTTCAAAAATTCTTTCACCAATGGAAAGCTATAATATCAGGGCGTAAACTAGGCTAGATTTTATCCCGGTATTCCCACGGGAACGGGAACTACGCGGGTAAAACGACTATAACCTATAACCGAAGCGAAGCGAGGGCGGATTGTTAGTCTTATATATAAATTTCTAGCGTACGTGTGTATGTCACTGAACTCCTAAACGGCTAAACCGATGTTGACGAAATTTTTTTGTGTGTGTTTAAGGGGATTTGAGGATGGTTTATATTCACAATTGGACCCGGTAGGTGGCGCTGTTCGGACAGGACAATAACATAACTTGAGAACGACTTCACCGATTTCGTTCATCTTTTTTTTCAAGTATTAAGTAATACTTTGAAAAAGGCTTTTACGGAAACAAAAATTAAAAAAGTGGCGCAAAAAATTAAAAAATTTGAGAAAACTTTATGACTATATAAATACAGGACAACGTCTGTCAGGTCAGCTAGTCTTATACATATATAAATTTCTAGCGTACGTTGTGTATGTCACTGAACTCCTCCTAAAGGCTGGACCGATGTTGATGAAATTTTTTGTGTGTTCAAGTGAGTTCGATAATGGTTTCGATTTACAATTGGACCCGGTCGGTGGCGCTGTATTTATTTTATTTAAACAGAACAACGTCTGATGGGTCAGCTAGTATATATATTTCTTTTGTACGTGTGTATGTCAGTAAACTCCTTCTAAACGGCTGAACCGATTTTGATAAAATTTGTTGTGTATCTTTGAGGGGATTCGAGAATGGTTTAGATTCACAATTGGACCCGGTAGATGGCGCTGCTTTTATTTTATTTGAACAGAACAACGTCTGTTGGGTATACTAGTGTATGTCTGTGTGTGTATATATATATATATATATATATATATATATATATATATATATATATATATATATATATATATATATATATATATATATATATATATATATATATATATATATATTGTAATATCAGATTATGTCAACTTAAACACATGGTATTAATGTTAGCCATCATATCTTGTTTACGATAACATTTATAACTGATAAAGTTAATTTTATACTTGTAAATTGTTTTATCGATACTTTTGCGAAATTTATACGTGTTATCTTAGCGTTACTGGTTATATATTTAATAAAACTGTCATCATCATCATTACAACTCTTATACGTCCCACTGTTGGGCTCAAGCCTCATCTACAATAGGAGAAAATTGACCTCATCACGCTCTGTTGGTTTAGCGTTTTATTTCGAGATTTCCTTATCTTGAATAGATATGCATATTATATCCCTTAGTCGTCTTTTACAACACCCACAGGCATGAAAGCGGCCAAGTTTTTCAGAAATTTAGTTCGTATACCTTTAGACAACGATAATAGTATGGTTTGTGAACATAGCTAATCCGCAGTAGATTATTGTGGTGGATAATACTTCAATTCCTATTACTGAGAAATTATTTGCGACGGCAATGAATAGATCATTAGAAACTTAGCAAATTTGATTACATTTATATTAAAAGACAAGTGAAATATTTAAAAAATACTTTCTTTTGTCATTATACTGATCATTTTTCTTTCCTCTCAATTACAATCAGAAGTACGTTGCGTATAATGAAAGAATGCCTAAGACATTCGACCTGTCATCGGTCTGATCAAAAGCAATGTTTAAAATTCAGTAAAAAATCTTCGGATGAGATAGATATACCTACGACTTAGTTGGGAATACATATCTTAAATTTACAAAGAAGTAATATAAATCAGCCAACCGTATCAAATAATAACAGAAAACATTAACCTTCGAAATTATTAGATTTTATTCTTAAAAATGAAATGTGTGTATATAATAAACCAATAAATGTTATGTTCTATTTACTTTATAAAAAACCTCATTACGATTCTTTAAAACTAATTAGCGATTAAAGTAACTGGGAACATATCAGATTATTCTTCTTTTATTTGTATATTAAATGAAAATATCTATCAACTTACCTCAAGATCATTTCTAGCGTGGTTGAGCTTTTCTAGATGTAACCTCAAGGCATCCACTGATGTCACCGGTTCATCTTTGATGTCATTCTTGTCCAGGATCGCCCTAATTTTGTCAACAAGCTGGCAGAAGTCCTTCCAAATCTCTAAATCTTGTTCTAGACGAGCTTGGCGCGATTTAGCAGAGTTAAGAGTATTTTTCAAAGTTTGGTGGTGTTTTTGGTGCTCCTTAGACAGTTCTTCCTGTTCAGAAGCTGCTAATGACGGCCAAATCTTATCAACAACATCTTGCATTCGTTTTCCGACTAAATCTTTCATTGAAGGTTCGGATGTGTTAAAGAAGGATTTATGTTCTTCTAAATCAGATTCAATATTTTCAAAGTCGGTGCCATTTTTGCCCATGTCAAGTCGTATAGTCGCTTCGTTGACCCAAATGGTAAGTTTTTCTACCAATTGAAGGTATTGCTGCCTGTGTTTTTTATTATCTTGCAAGTATTTTTCTCTATTTGTCAATTCCGCTGGTAATGATGTTTTTAGTGAGTTCGCTTCTGATACCATTTCTAATAACGTACTAGGGACGCCATCATCATTTTTAATTATATCAGTGATTTTGGTTAGTTTTTCCAAGTATGACTGAATATTTTTAGCAAGTGTTGCATGTTCAGTAAGTTTCTTGTCAACACTTGCAACATCTCTATTTAAGAGGGGCCTTGAATGAACCGAGGCTTCGTTATCATGAAGCCATTGAAGAATTTCTGACAGATCTGAGCCAATCTTTTTATGTTCTGCCGCAGCTCTTTCGTGTTCTTGACGTTTTGATTCCACAGTTCTTCTCAATGTTAGAAGTTGTTGCTTTAATGACTGCAGTAGTTCAGTTATATTGTTCCTGTCAATGACAGTTCCTTCTGCAGCAATTTGTTGACCTTTGTCAGTTGCGGTTGCCAATAATGCTTCACATCCTTGAATCTTAACAATTATATCATCATAGCGCTTAATCTTCTCTTCCAAAGGTTCGTTAGCTTTTTCTATTTCGTTGGTGACATTGGTATATTTCGTAATAAATTCTTCAATTTCTTTAACTAGGGCAAAGAATTGTTCGCGTAAAAGTAGAAGAGATTTAAGTTTTGATATCTGGTCTTCAATAGTGCTCATCAAATCATCCTGCTGCGTAAGGATATCTTGAAGATCATGTAGATTGCCTCCTTGTAGTTCATTTAACATGGATTTGTTATTTTTAAGGTCAGCTAATATAGATTCGTAAGCCTGGATAATCGGCTGTACATCCTCTACCTTATTTCCAATAGGTTTATTGAGGGCCTTCAATTTATTTTGAATTTCATTCAAGAATTCAAGGGCAGCTGCTATTTTGGCTGCAGCGTCTTTATACTCTTTGATATGTTTTAACAGTATTCCTCTCCTATCATTAATGATAGCTTTGATTCTAGCAAATCTATCGGATAAAACATTAACCTGTTCTTTAAGTTGTAACTTATAGGAATCTGATAAGGTATCCATTATATCTTTAGACTTATCTTTGATTTTACTAATATTTCTTTCAACATCGTCAGCTTCTTTACTCAGTTTTTCAAACTTAGCCAGCTGCTCTTCCAAAAGTTGGAGACTCGTCGTGCGGAGCTCTGGTGTGGCGGCTACTTCTGCTTCATTCAACCAACTCTGGCACTTAGCCACATCGGACTCAAACTCATTCCTTCCTTGTAACAATTTATTCAAAGCTGCTAGTTTATCATCAACATCTACTTTAGCTGAAGTATATGATTTGTTCAATTCTTCAAGAATACCTTGCAATTTAGCTCTTTCTTCTGGAGAGCAATCCTTAGAAACAGCATTACCTTGGCGTACTACTTCTGATAAAGTATCGTTGTGGAAATCTGATAACTCACCTTGGTGTTTCTTATGCACAGAGATTTCTTTTTCAACTTTAGCTGCTTCCAAAGGCACTGCACCACCAAGTTTTTTAATTTCCGCTATTTTGCTCTTTAACCAATTCTTTGCTTTTTCAATATCATTTTCTAATTTCTTTCTATCGTCAGCACATGTGCCCAATCTCTCAATTTCTTGTTTAATTAAAGTAGCTAGTTGCTTTTGTTTCGATGAAAGTTCAGATAATTCTGATTCTAGCTGCATTTGTTCAGATGGTTCCAGTTCTGCCTGAATATTACTTACTTTCTTTTCCAAGGAATCAATAACTGTTTTCTTACCATCAGTATCTTTAAGTAGATTAGCTGCTTTCTTTTGACGTTCTTTTACTGATTTACTTTCGTAACCCAGTGGTTCAGGGTGCATAATATTGTCAATTTCTTTCTGCATCCATTCATTCTGAGCACTAACTTCACTCTTGGTGCCGTCGATTGCCTTGTATGTGATTTCAAGCATTTGTAATTTACGTTGAATTCGTTTTGCAATATCATTGTATCTTCTTTCAACTGACTTCATCTGGAATAAATAAACGTTTCAGATAAAATTTGCTTAAAAAGCTTAGAAAACATGTTTTGTACATTTAAAAAAATATACTAACTTGTTCTTCCACTTGTTGGGACTCCAAATTACTGACTATGTTAATAACTTTAGATCCAACAGTCTTAATATTGTCCAATTTGTCTTTCCCAGCATGACCAAATTCTGAGGATAACTCTTTCAAAGCGCTTAGTTTTTGAGGACATGGCAGGCCAGATCCTTTGTCAGCCAAACACATCTTCTTTAATACAGAATCGAACCAATCATGTATCTCCTGGCATTTATGACGGAAATCTTCTATGACAGCTTGATTACCCTTTTCTCTCTCAATAGCCTTAAGAATGGCCTGTTCTAGACTATCGAGATCTTCTTCTAAATTGATTTCGTCTTCAAGTCCTAAAATTTTAAAATGATATAAGTAATTTATAAGGTTAAGCCACTACAATGACTAAGTATTGACAACAACTTAGTAAATTTAAATTACACCTAATCAATATCATCGTCGTCATCGTCACAACTCACATACGTTTCATTGCTGGATTAGAGCGCCCTCCACCATGGGAAGGAAATTGACTTACGACACCGTACTGTTTAGAGGGGCTGGTAAGGACATTCTTTCTAGTTTTCCTCCTGTATAGACGTAATCTACAATAACCCCTCAATCATCTTTTACGACATTCGCAAGCAAGAAAGAGGGTGGTTAATTGTATCCTTACTCATCATCACACGGCATTGCACCTAAACGAATCATATTTACAATCAAATACTATATGTCTGATAGACTGTAATACACTCGCCAATAATTATTATTCCGCGAGAAATAACGGGTTTAGAATATAATGACTCACTTCCATTTACTTTGTTGTGTAAGGCGTAAGGGCTGATCGAGGGATCACTATGAGAATACACTCTCTTGGAAAAGGTACTAACTGCAACCAACAACAGGCTTTTCAAGCGTGGCGATTATAGCATTTGCTTTTAACGTGGGGAGGTTTCTGTCTCGCGGGTGGACGGATCGGGGATAATGTCACCATAATCAGAGACCGATCGCGTGAGGGCAACGCTACGGCAATAACGTCTTGTTGCGGGGACGGGGACGATACCCGAAAGGGGAACCCACCGGACGGCCATGGATGTCAAGGAATAAGGAATCGGTACCAGTGGTGGGTCCAATAGCGATGGGGATCTGTCGCCCCAAACCCCTGTTGTTTTTCATCAATAGTGAGCGTTGATAGTTTGATTATTCGGTGGAATACCAACGAAACGTGTAATACTATAAGAGACAAGACTAACCTTCAGTTGGAATTTCAGTAAGAAGTCTGTTTCTCTTTTCGCTCAATGAGACTAAAGCATCGTTCATTGCTGTGATATCTTGTTTCGCAGCTTCAGGTCTCAATTTGGATGGATTGGCAAGCCAATCACGCGCCAGCGCATTGTGGACGGTTATCCATTCTTGGATCTCTAGGACTTGCTTCATTGCCTCTTCCATACCATGTACTGAATCTCCCAGTGTTTCTAGGTGACTTTGTACCTAAAGAAAGATGTCATAGATCATTATAAAATATTATATAATACAATATAAGTCTGTTATTATATATATGTATCTTTCATGAACCAAAATAATTGAAATAAGCAAAAAAAAAAAAATATTGTATATCTATACAAATAAATAAAATTAAAGAGTCTGTTTGTAATGTCAAAACATTTATGATCAAGGATTTTTTCATGCTTACCTACACGGTTATATGCATGATACCTTTACCTAAATACCAGTTTAATTTTTTTTGTCTGTCTATTTGTCCCGAGTAATCTTCAAAACGGCAGGACCGATTTCTATATAAGGTGTAATGAGCTTGCATCTCAGAAAACCCAACAAAATTATGCCCGGTCCGAGAATCGAACCCTAAGCCTCATTGACTATAGTCGCGTACGGTAATCTTAGGAGGTATTGGATGTTTAAAATGCGGGGCAAACTGACTGAACCCGAAGCAAAGCAAGGGTGGGTCGCTAGTATGAAATATTAGTTGTTTTTGATTGCATATTACTTAATTTTAAATTATGAAAAACATTATAGTACATAAGCCAGTGTAACAGATCAAAAATTATAGGATTTTTATATAGATTTAATTGTATTAAAAATATCGGTTGAAATTAAATGAATAATACTGTAGTTATAAACGTATAAACGATGACTTCTTCGACGTCAAATACTTTTGTTCTCCCTTAATCATGAATGCCGAAAAGTATTCGATCCGTCGGGACAGTAAGAACAAAATTAAATATGTGTACCTACTACTTTCACATTTAATTAAATAATCCATAAACCTTTACAAAAAAAAAAAAAGAAATAAAAAACATTTCGCAACGGAACCGATAATATATTTTTAAGCATAACAAATGCTTTTTAATGATAACAAATGTTGATTTTTTTTTCCGTGGCCTCTTACCTTATTTTCGAAAGTCGAAATTTTTTCGCCAAATTCAGGTGCCTCGAGATTCTTTAGTATAATATCGATTCGTGGGCTTTGTACATCGGTCACATGTTTCTATAAACAAACCATGCATGAGCAGGCACATCGAACACAACGTGCGTATTAGTTAAAAATTACATAACAATTTAGTAATTAAGACAGAGTAAATATTTGAAATGTTATTTTTAAAAAATAATTTGAATCTAGATAAATAAAATAGGATGAAGCAAAGAAAATAGAAACAATAATACATTATTAATACTAAACAATAATAATTTTAATTTTAAGCAATAAGATAGACTTCGTTTGACGTCAAAGAAAATCTTAAATGTTCCCAGATTTCTATACACCATATACAAAACCTCGTAATACCGAAATGTAAGTAATACAAACGTAAATAAATTTAAACATAAAAAAGAAACCATTGCCTACTATAATAATAATTTGATAATACCTTATTTAGCATAGATTTTCGACTTTTAAATTTTCTTTTTCTCAATATGGCGTCTAGTATTCGCCATATTAATTGCTTTCATGCACTTAATAACATTTACAAGATTAAGAAGAATATAACCTAATCATTAAAATCAACCCAGACAATTACTGGTGGACTTCAAATTAGCACATATACGTACATAGGGTTATAAACACACCCTCTTTTGCGACGCATAGTTGGATAAACAAAAACTATTTGGCTTATAGGTGATAGTTATATCATAAAAGTTGATTCCAAATGAAACAAAAAGGATTAAAAACGAGAGCTACTGAAAATGTTTACTATAATTAAACTCAGAAATGTTTTCATAAATATTTTCTCTGTCTTTGTTAATTGAAAACGTGTCATTAATAGCAGTAAGCTATGTAACTCGCTACAAGTATACTAAATTGTGTATTATGTGATATTGTGTTTTTATCATTTATTAAATTCATTAAAACAGTGCTTTAGAACTATAGATTGGACAAGATTATTAAATATTTTTTCAATTATTGATACAGATTTTTAGAAAATTGTTAATGAAACGTGAAAGAAATAAAGTTATACTGACTTTGAGGGTTCAGAGACTGAAGGAGTAACAATTCAAAGTGATTTTATGTAGCCAGTTAATGATTATTCTGTTACGATGTTATTTATATATTTTTAAGTTTACCCGCAATACAAGAATTTATTCATTAGTGCGTGATTTTGTCTTTAAAAGAATATTATTCTATTTTCTATTTATACATAAATATTCTTTCTCTTTTAGGCTATGTTTCACAGTTGACCACGCTCCATAATGGAAAGTAGTTTAGATTTAGAAGTCTGTTACGAGTTTTCCTTGTAAATCCTAGTTAATATGATTCATGAAAATTGTGGGTTCATATGTTTGTTACGTTTTAACAACTTAATTGTTGAAATGGTCGTCATAGATTCTTTTTACACAATGTTAGCGGTACACGGAATATCCATTCATTAGAAAAACATTACCTACTGTTTCCAAAAAAAATTAACACTATATTAATTTTGGGGAAGCTTCGAGCATCAATCAATTCATGAATTAATTAGAATATAATTAGAATGATATTTCTAGATATCATTATGTAAAAGACAAAAATTAGAATTGATTCAGAATACTTTTTAAATATTTGTACACTAAATAAATTCTTAGATTATTTTCAAAGAATAAGGCAAAGCAGTATCTTGTCTTTTCTTTTGGGGACAAGCTATAATCCGGTCACATTACACCCGGATCGCTCATGATAGTGGAAGGGATAGCGTTAACCCTATACCCTGCCGTGCAAGATCGTTCTATCGTCATTTGGGTGGGCTACTGGTACCGGGTCCTTGTCTTCGGTTCGGCAAAATATTTCTTAATGACTTCTAAGTAAATATTGTATTTTCCCTCTCAAAATCAGAGTAATTTTGCTTATTATGATATCACTCAAGAGGTTAAAAAAAATGTATATATACATATCTAACAGCTCTTGCATCAAAATTTAGAATAATCTTGTCCAAAACAAAACCAGGTGCACAAAAGTTTACATTGCCAACGATAAAGCTTATATTAATTTAACTAACTACGAACTATCTAAATTTGTTATTCTATCACTTTTATTAGATTTAACGTTATGTAAATATACATACATACGTTGGTTTTGCTCATTTTGTTGACCTGGCGAACTTTTAAGCAGAGTTTTATTATATATACTTTGAAGGTATGCGATTGAGAGAGTTGCATTCATTGTTTTACAATTTGGAAAATTATGTTGGTATTTCATCGCTTTATTTATAAAATATGAACAAAAAAAAATACTTACAAATTATGATGCAACACTCTCAATACAAAATTTAAAAAGACCTCATAACATCATAGGTAGGTAACTATCATCTTAAGAGGTTGAAGATTAATATGAGAGATCAGCCTCACAAAAAAACTCAAAATGACATTAAAGCATCGGAAGCGAGAACAGATGCTGAAGCTTTCAATACCTGATCTATCAGATCTTCGAGTCGAGCCCTAACGTGGAGCTCTCTTGGTGGGATTGGGAGTGGTGCAGAATCCGCTGGTGACGATGGCCTGGAGACCGAAGCAGCCGCTGCAGAACAGGCTGCAACGGCAGCAGAAAGACGACTCTTCTCAGTTTGAAGACGGTTATGCAGAGCCTGTGAAATACAACACAAAAATATTACTGATAATAAATTACCTAAAAAAGTTTAAATATTACTATTTCCAGAAAAGTAAACCATATCAGAATAAGAATAATGTAATTAAACGTACCCTGGCCTTATTTAGTAAATCACGACCATGAGACAGTCCATCAACCGGAACATCTAACTCAGTAATAGCTGGTTCCATTTCATCAAGGTTAACCAAGATGCTCTCTAGTGTATCTTCATACTCTTTGAATTTAGCAAGACCTTCTCTCAGTCGCCTTTCAATTTGAAGGGCAGTGGCTAGGAGACTTTTATGAGAATCGTTAACATTCTTAAGTTGTTTGCCGACTGTATCGCGAATAGAAGGTGTAGTTTTAGCATATCGTTCTATTTGAGCTTGACCCTTAGCTTCTAGTTCATCAAGAGTTGAACGATACTTTTGTATGTCGTCAAGGAGGACTGCATGTTGTGCTAACTGATCCTCAGTTTGTTCTCTGTTTGAAATGTATAGTGAATTATGAGCCATAAGTTGGAAGGAAATTTGTAAAAGCCACTTCTCAGTATCTTGCAGTGACTGGTGATATTGATTATAGTCTTTAATTTCAGACTCTAATTCCGCCTTTTTATCGGAGCACTTGATCCGCAAAGCATTACATTTTTTCTCAAGTGCAGTAACAGATTCCTTGGCAGCTGGTTTACGAGCCCAACTACTAAGTTCGGCAGCTTCACTCTTAAGTCTCTCAAGTTCAGGTTTTTTGTTATCAATTGCTTCTTCAATATGCTTGTACTTTTCTAATAGCGTTTTCATCTCGCCGAGTTCTCCACCTGTAGGAGGGACTTTGTCCAAATTCTTTCCTGTTTCATTTATCCATTGATCCATTTTCTTCTTAGATTCTTCGAAGTCTTCCCATTTGCCGATAGCGGCTTTAAGCTGAGCAGTGATAGAATTAAGGTCAATTTTAAGCTGATCCCAACTTTCTTGTAAAATTCTTACATCGTTTCTAAGACCATCTTGTTCCTCGGGTGGAGTATTATTAAGAGCTTTCTTGAAAGCTTCCTGTAAAACTACTAATAAATGATGACCTTCCGTCATTCTATTGCTTACAAGTTTAACTGTCTCAAGTTTATCCTTAGTAGTTTCAATATCTCCTACACCAATAGAATCTTGAACAGTTCCATGAGCAGTTTCAAGCCATTGCTGAAGGTCTTCTTTAGCCTTAATAAACTCTGTATGATCTGAAAGATTTTTCTCACCATTGGAAACTAAGCCTTGTATTTTAGTAAGCAGAGTAGTGTATTCTGTTTGGAGATTGACGGTTTTGTCACGGACCCACGAACAAGCGCTTTGCTCCATGAGATTTTCACATCTATCGTTTAGTTCTTCTAATACGTGTTTATGACCCAAAGCTTCAGCCAGTAATTCCTGTAAAATTAATAATTATTTAGTAAAGATGTTTGATATCAATTGTTATCAATACATTAACTAATATGTGCTGCCTAAAAGAGAAGACTTACTCGACATTTATCCAGATGCTCGGGAGTGATTTTATCGACCTTTTGCACCGTTTTCAGTTTGCCATCAAACTCTTTTACCCACTTGGTCATCTTTTCAGATGTTTCTAGATAATCGGCCCATGCTGACAAACATTTTTCTAACATCTTCTTTGTATCTTTACATATTTGTTGTAGGTTTTCCCATTCAATCTTTAACTGTTTAATGTCTTGATTAATATTATCCTTGCCTTCAATTCCAGTTGTTTCAAGTACAGCTTCACTAAGATTAATGGCTTTTTCCAATAAAGCTTCGCCCTTAGGTAGAGATGCAATAATTTTATTGACTTTAGTAAGTTTCTTTTGCACCGAGTCTTTTTCACCATGAGAGTCTGAACATTGTTGAATTTCGATCTTGCAGTTACGAATCCAATCATAGAAGTTATCATATGATTCTTTGTACTGAATATGAGAGTTCACGTATTCTTCCAGTTTCTGAAAAGATAATCTAGAATCAGTGGTTGAATTATGACATGGTAAATAAACACTTGCAACGGAAATACGTCATTAAAATCTTGAGATATAAGAAATTAATAAATGAAGATTACTCTTAAATAATTCATTGAATCATCGAGTACAGTTCTAAAATGTATTTAACGGGTTTAAAATATAGTTTACACTCCAAAATGCATCTCTAAACTTACACCTATCATCGCGGTGACAGTGGTTCTAATATTATTATATCGCTTCAAGCTATCGTCAATATCCTTAGATTTAAGAGAACCGTCCTCTTGTAGCTTCTCGTTTAATCTCTTGACCAAATCGCTATGTGAATCAATATCTCTATTGAATGTTTTGAACTTCTCCAATTTAGCTTTCTTTTCAGATAAGTCGTTTAGTAAGGAATCATCTGATTGGATCTTCTGGTCGATGTCATCTAACCATTCTATCAAGAGTTTGTGTATCTGTAAAAATTAAAATTAAGAAACTTATTTAAAATAATCGAATGAAGTGAACATTCTTCAACACGAGTTGTGTTTTTTTTTAACATATATGCATTTCATACTCAGAATA
Organism: Lymantria dispar; assembly: GCA_032191425.1. Lineage (NCBI taxonomy): Eukaryota > Metazoa > Arthropoda > Insecta > Lepidoptera > Erebidae > Lymantria > Lymantria dispar. The sequence continues at coordinate 3,367,146 of CM063447.1, forward strand.
TTATTAATTTACTCTAGATGTAAAGTCCTTATGTAAATTAAGAAATAAAGCTAAAAATTATTTGCTACAGTAAAATTAATCTTATACTTTATTAATGACAATTACATGTTTGACAATCGGTACTGAATCTCTATTGAAATATCAAATAATATATCTACAGATACATACATATTTATATATTTGACGTCCAAAATGTAAACTGTATCATGACTTAACATCCCATTTTTGTAGGTACTATATTACTTTGGGTTACTTCCAACTCCGTTTCTATATCTTTCTAATTTAACCTGTAGTGAATCCTACAACGTTCTCCGGGGTCTCATGAGGCGTAAGCGTGTTTCATTCATAGAAGTCACTCTAGAGCTAGACCCTGCATGCATGAGTTACAATAGCGATAGTAGGTATTGTGAAATTACGCCCAATAATGTTTTACCATCTTTATCCTCTATAATGCGTTCTATAGATTGAACCTAATTACTATAAGCATATTAATCTGATACGTACCTTTGATATATCATCAAATTGTGCTGCTCTATTTGTTAGCTTATTCCTAACATCTTGCAAATCTGCAATAAGCTTATCAAACTCTTGTTTTAGATTGTCCGTATCCTCTTGTATTTTTGCCGCACCAGCCTGTTCTGTATTCATAATCACTTTCTCTTTTAGTTCTAGAAGATACCTCAGTTTATTTTGTCCTTGCTCCAGAGATTGGCGCAATAGTTTCACGGTATTGAGTTTGCTATTCACTTCAGACAAATTATTGGGTATTTCGGCACATTGATTAAGTTTTTCTCTAGTTTTATCCAGCCAATCTTGACATTCACCGTACAAAGCATTGTGTTGTTGATGTTCCTAAAATTTCATATTTTATTAATGAAAATGTTGACCTAATAATGTAAATATTTAACATTCAAAAAGGTGATTGCAGGGATGTGTAGTGTCACCGTGGCTGTTTAAACTATCATGCATATTTGTTTGGAAGATCTAATAATAATGCTTGTGGTTTAAGGATGAATGAGCGACTTCTTAAATCTCTTCTTTATGCCAATGATCAGGTATCACTTGCATCGTCGTGCAAAAATGCATCATGCTGAATATTTTGCAGATGATGGTAACTACCATGCACGAGGCTTTTGAAAAAAAAAAGACATGAAAGTAAATGTAAATAAGACAAAAGTAATGGTCTTTAAAAAGGACGAATGTATGATGGGTTGTAATATTTCTTTTTATACATAGTGAGAGAGTGGAGCAGGTACAAGAATTTGTTTATCTGAGTGTTTGTTTACTAGAGATGATAAAAATGATGATACTGTACTCATTTATGAGGAACAGGAATGTGTATAAAACGGCACAATTCAGTATTAGTGCCCACCCTAATTTGTGGTAGTGAAAGCTGGATATGGCAGGGAAAACATAAAAGTGGAATAATTGCTGTAGAGATGAAAGCTAGAATTGTATATGTGGTGTAGGCCTGGAAGATAAAATTAGGAAAAGTGTGATCGGAAAGTGTTATGGTAAGAATGAAGTAGTAGTGATAACGAGCTAAAAAGGTGTGTTGAGGTGATTTGGATACGTAGAAAGAATGAGCGTAGAGAGATTGACGAAGCAAGCTTACAAAGTTACAAAGCAAATGTGAGCGTACATTTTTGGATAAGTGAAATAAAGCGGTGGAGGCATGCCAGGATCATGGCTTGTGATAATCCGTAGCAAAGCACCCAGACCTCTGTCTAGTTATATTGATCTGCCTTTCGGCTATTTCAATATTAGTCATACGTTCTTTTAGATAAACGATTTTATTAACAGCTTATATAATATAACATATTAAAAACTACCAAATTCAATATAATTTACTGAGATTTAACATGCTAAGTGATTAGTAAAAACCTTTTAATGAGTGGAATGTGGATCCATCCCACACGCGGGATTCGAACCCACACTTATCGGAATACCGTTTCAATCGTTCTACCATTTGGACCAGCGTAGACTGACTTAAGACAGTGAAATTATCACAAATATATGTCGTAATTATGGGAGACGTGATATAAATTTCTACTCGTAAATTAATTCTTAATATCACATATTAAAAATTTTACGCATGATGTTTATTTTATAAATTAAAACCTGTTATAAACTTTATGTAACAACTATACCTGATAATGGAGTTCTAGCCTCTTCATTACTTCTTTGGCTAAGGACAACAGTGCGTTATACTTAGTGGTGAGTTGAGTTATACCGTTGGAAACTCTGGTATCTGAGCATGTTTCCAATAAGGTCTGTGCATGTACGTTTAACTTATCTAGTTCGGCTTGCCAATCGAAGAGAGTTTGTAAATGTACCTGGTAACAGAAGATGTTTATTATAAATAATATAGTTTGCATGAATGAACTAAGGTTTTAATTTAAAATGTCTCTACCTGGAACTCTTCAAGTACAACTTTTTTCTGCTCCAAGTTATTTTGCAATTTATTAAAGGATTGCACAAGTTTTTCAGTCTTTGACAACCAATCTAGGGCTTCCTTGTATTGCTCTTCATATTCTGTCCATTTGACGATACCGCCTTCTATAAGTGCTTTGGTATTGTTCAATTGTTCACTGAAAGATAAATGAAATGTTATATTTTATTTATTTTTATCCATAAACATAGTCTGTATTTAAAGATTCGTCTAGTTTTGAAATATATTTTGCATTTTTATATTCAAAATGTATTGTTAAATTTACTTACACGTAAGTATCGTATTCCTCTTGCATAAGAGCTACTTCTTCTTCAATTTCTTCCCTGTCTTCATCATCAGCCATAGCGCAGGATATTTCACCTTGTTCTAAAGCCTTTTGTAATTTAGCTTGACCATCGGGTAGCTCGCTTTCTAAAACTTTAAGCTGCGATATCTTACCACTCAGAGACTCCTTATCTCCAGTTGCATCGGAGCATTTTCCTAGTCTCTCTTTAGCAGCTCTTATCCATTGGACAAAATCTGAACCAGCATCAATAAATGTTTGATGTTGTTCTACAGTTTGCTTCTGTTTATCATACAAATCCTTTGCCTGTTTAGATAAAGTCTCATATTTACTTGTTATTTCCGATGCTGGAGCTTGTTGCATAAGTTCTGAAGCCTTAGAAGTTACAGACTGAATCATTGGTTCAAACGAAACGATATCTTGAACAATATTGTTTGTTTGACGAAGTGTAGCTTTTCTCTCGCCCAGGCTGAGACCTGTTGTAAGACCAGTGAGACGATCCAGGCCTTTTTTAGATTTGGCGACTTTTTGCTCACACACTTCTTGGAGTTTTGCTTCCCTATCTGATATCCATTGTTGTAGTTGTGAATAGCTGGAACTATAATCTGCCCATTGAAGCAGTGCCGTCTCTAAGTGTACTTTAGCTGTAGTCATTTTCTTAACAAGACGATCCCATTCATTTTGAAGTTCTTTAAGTTCAGTATTAATCTTATCCTTGCCATCAGACCTTGTATTCCTTAAAACTTTCTCACCGCTGTTGACCGTTGCATGAACTAAATTCTGTCCTTCTTCGCGGCGTTTTAGCAAGTCTTCAATCTGTTCTAAGCGCTTTTGTAAGGCGTCCTTGCTACTGTTGCTGCCAGTTTCACTACCACTGCGAGTGATATCCCAGGCGTCATCAATCCATTTCTTGGTTTTAACATAATTGTCATCATAGGTTTGGTGTTGTTCATAGTTGTTCTCGACTTTCTTGAGAACATCATTAGCCATATTTACAAGCACTTGGTATCTGGAATTGAGATGACGTAATTGGTTATTAACATACGTATCCAAATGTGAGGACAACAATCCAGCAGCTGAAGCATTAAATTTGTCTATCTCTGTTTTCCCTTTTTGAAGTTGATCTACTATCTCTTTAACTTCGTTCACCTGGGCGCCTTTCTCTTTAGCAGTGCCAAGTAAAGCCAATTTGTGATTTTTAATAAGAATCTCTTTCTGTTGTAACCAATCAGATAACCTCTCGTACTCATCTTTGTATTCACGCCACTGACTGACAGTTTCTTCGAGTTGACTCTTTTGTTGTCTAATTTCATTGAAAAGACAATCAAAGCTTTCTTTTAATGCTTTCATTTCATTTTTAATGATTACTTGTCCTTCTTGTGAAGTACTTGCTAGAACAACCTCTCCAGTATGTTGTAAATGTTCTAATAAAAGTTCACCTTGAGCTTGTTTATTAATCAAAGCGTCAAGAGGCGCCACTGAATTTTCTATTGCAAGTTTATCACTCAGTGGTTTTGATTTTAAAGACGGTACCTTTTCCCTTGCTCTACTAAGCCATTGGATCAGTTCATCGTGAGCTTCTTTATATAATCTATGATCTTTGTATTGCTCTTCACGGTCAGTGAGTAATTTTTTAATTTTATCATATAGATTATCAAATTTATTTAATGTCTCTTGTGCTCGAGATGCTGCCTGATTTTGTTGGCCACTAGCAATCATTTCAGCTGCTTTAGCTTTTAAAGTATCCACTTCAAGACGGTCACAGCGTGCTTTCTCTTCAACTTCCTTAAGTGTTTCAAGTTGACCTCTTTTATCCGACATAGATGTTTCATACGGGGTCAATTCAGCAAGCATGTTTTCAAGATAGCTGTTACTTTTATCTATTAATTGTATTTGTTCTAGGAATCCAGCCCATTTAGTTACTGAATCATCCAACATGTTCTTGGTTTCAATCATGCGAGATAGAAGGGCTGACCATTGTTCTTGAAGCGCTATTAAAGAGTTATTAATAGCTTCATGGCCTGCAGGAGCAGTATTTGCCATTACATTTTGAGCCAGTTCAACAAGTGACTGTACTTTAGTAAAACCTTCATCCTTCGTAAGTAACAAATTTTGTATAAGAACTAGCTTAGTTTCCAAGTCATCTTGTGAACAAGAACTTAAGTCCGCACAGAAGTCTAATTTGTCTCTCAGCTCCTCAATCCACTGAGAGCATTCTGTGACATTGCTAGCAAACTCTTGATGAGTTTTTACATATTGTTGCCATTTATTAGTTACATCTTTAACCTTTTGTGATAAAGTTTGATATTTTATAGAAAGATCTGAAATTTGTGAACCACGTGGTCCTAGTACGCTTGTATATAAATGTTGTGCTTTTTCTGTAATGTTGTCAATCTCGAGTTCTTTGGCGCGCACTTCACCTTGTAACTCTTGGAACTTTTTGAACTGTTCTTGTTTCTCTGGTAACGTTGCCTTAAGATCGACAGCATGAATTTGAGTATCTGTATTTCTAATCCATGTCAAACATTGATCTTTCATATTCTCATACTCATTCCATTGTTGTATTTTGTTCTCAAGCGATTCAATAGTTTTATTAATAAATGATAAAAGGCCTTCCCACTCTTGGTGAGAAGCATCGATTTGATTTCTAATATTTGCTTGGCCGCTACTTATAGTACCTGGTAATACTTTTTCACCTATTGAACGTATTTTGTCAATACGGTTTTTCTCTTCAGAAAGATTCATTTGAAGAGATTTAAGTTTTTCACAATTACTACTCAATGCTACACGTTCAAGATGAACATCACCCCATAGTTGAGCTGTGTTATGAGTAGCTTCAATCCATTCTTCCAAATCTTTAACAGCCTTGGTATATTGTGTATGGTTATTAACGATTGCTTCGTATTGCTCAACAAATGATTTTGCTCTTGCTAAAATGGTTTCATGTCGTTGTTTGAGTTGATCAATTTCTTTAGCTATATCTTTGTTTACATCCGGTAGACTTGAAGCACGAGATTCCAAGTCAGTAATATCTTGTTGATGCGCCATAGCATCTTGTAAATATGTTCTGTAAATATTAAGTTGATTACGCTTTTCATCTAATGTAGCTCTTAACTCTATATCTTTGGGCAGATTCTTTTCAGCGATATTTAACCACTGTTGAACCGTTTTAAGATTATCTTCAAAAGATGACCATTTATTTAGCTCGGAATCTAGATCTCTTTCGGCTTTAACGATATTATCGTATAAACTATCAATAGCTGATTGTATTTCGTGAAGCTGCTGTTCAATAATTTCCTTTCCTTCAGGTGATGTTGAAGGATACAACTTCTCTCCTAACTCAGAGGTATTATTAACAAGCAGTGTAGCGTTACGTCTTTGACTGAGTAAATCATTGAGGCTTTCCCTTTTGCCACTAATACCTTCGGGGGTGTTAGACATCTTTTCTTTACATTCATCAAATTTATGTTGTGCAGTCTTTAACCAATCAGTGCATTGATTATATTTTTCTTGGTATGCGCTATGGTCACTAACTGCTTGCTCACACTTCTTAACAAGTTCCTTTGCGGTCGACTGAACGGATTGGAATCGAGACGTCATCTGTTGCAAATTCATCGTAATACGAGTGTCATTACAGTTTTCAATCAATTCACTGAACTCATCGGTCAATTTATCAACGTCATTTTCAGTCTTCTTCAGGTTAGCCAATATAGCCTGAAAATTATCTTTAGTTAATGACACATATGAAACAAAAGGATCACGTTACTTTTAAACTGATCTACGACAACTACTATTAGTATAATAGTCATTTAGATAGTTAGGCCTTTGATTACATACAGAAATCGCACTCATTTCTCCGAGATAAGCAAAGACTGGTTTCCACTGTTACTTTGTAACATGCTCTTTTTACTCATTCATGCATATTTATCCATTGCACTTCAGCAGGCGTTAGGTCACTTTCAAGCAAGCCTTTCGCAAGAACGGTACTTATTAATCTTAGACTATTCAACAAATACTTCCCCTTACCAAACCACCTCATCCATATTTACTTTAGAACACTATCACATCTATTTTTCCTACATGTTCAACCATTTTAACAAAACTTTCACAATGCGAAAATACTTTTTTTTTTACTCCGTGGCAGTATATTATAATACCGTTCCTTATTTTAACTTCTTCATCGATTTGGTTTAATAAAGATGTACCATAAAAAGTATCTTTTATTCTGCATTCATACTTTCTTTAACATATCACACATATCATCATCATCTTGCTCTTATCCCAATTACTTGGGGTCGACGCAATATGTCATCTGTTTTGACATATTGCAAAAAGTTTCGGCAATGACTTTTATGACCGGCCGCCTGCCTGACGTCAACCCTCCTTGGGAATGTAATCGTTGACCCAAATGGTACCAGATGGAGTTGGTCCGTGTCAATCTAGGGCTCTTAGTCGTCTTTTACGACACCCACGAGCAAAGCAAGGGTTGGTAGTATTCGAGGCCGCTACCACACAGCACATATCACACATATACTATAGTAATATCATAATAGCACTAGATATTTAAACTGTTCTCAAAGGCGTGCACTGTAACTTACTATGTTTTTAACATTCATCTCTCAATATACCAATCACTTTCCTATTTCATGTATGTATAAAATACAACATCTTTGACTTGTTTCATCCCATCAAAATTTATAAAAATCATTCTTCATATCTCTTATACCAGCTATCCATGAATAGGTTAAACAGCCAAATAGACCGATAGATAAGATTTACTAGATATATCGCAACCGAATACCTTTCATTTCATGGAACCCCATATCAAATGATATTAAGTAATGAACGGTTCTGTGCCATAACTCAGGCCCAATTTTTGCTATCTGTCTAGTTACATAATAGTAATGAGTTCTTCTCATCACTAATTTTGCGTTATTTTAAGTTAATATTTATTTGTAACCGTGGTATTATTTCACAGCCAAATTACTAAAATTAAAAGCTATTTCATTTTGACGGAACCGTGATGATCATTCTATGGAACCCCTAGGTTCCACGGAACACACTTTGAGAATCACTGCTTTAGATATCAAGCATTGCCATACTTACAACTGACCTAGGCACCAAAAACATTCCATAATATTATTTGTGTATTTAATCTATTAAAATATAATATTAAATTGAATAAAGTATAATGTAGGTCAAGAGCGCTATTAGAAAAGAAACGACCACTTTAAGAGGTTATTCTGTTCTGTTCCGTAATACAGATAAATGTTTTTACTGTTTGGTGAGATATTGGATGGTTACAATTTATCTGACACAGCAAATATGTTTGAATCGTCGCCTAAGAAACATATATTAATTTAACCATGAAACCGAACAGAAGTTTCTTCTATTTTTACTTAAATTTCTCACCTAAGTACCTCTTTATATGCCATCTAATCATTTGTGTGCATTTAAGGTAGTAGTCTGGTAACTTGAGTTCAAAAAATCGAATTTTTTTTTAAATTAATTAATTTGAAAGTACAATGTCTTGAGAATATACTGTGAAAATTTCAGACAGAAATTCAAAATATTTCGGGAGTTATAACGAGTTTTTATACCTGGGTTGACTATGTTATTCTATTATATATATTTATATATATATTTATGTATTGTATATATAATATATATTTATTTTAAAGTATATTTAAGTTAAAATTCACAGTACTCTGTTAGTATTTGATCGTACGTTGACACGTAAGCATCTAAGATGGATAGGAAAGGAAAAAAACGTGGTACGAAAAGTCCGTAAGTATAAGTTTACTTATGAAAATTTGTTGTTGAACTTTAAACGCGTTTTTCTCAAAACATTATTTTTCTGGTCGGCCCGGGTCCTAACTTTTTTCTACTGAACCGATTGCTTTCAAATTTTAACAGGCTGTTCTACACACTTATAGTTCTCGGTACTAACGAGAATTTTTTCACCCCTAACTTTTTATTTTACAACCCTTTCTTTGCTAAAATAAAAGGACTTTTTTTTTCAAAGTCCGCCATTTTGTTATTTACCCTTGAAATTTAACTTCAGCAGTTCCGACCAGAATGACATGTCTATAGATTAAGAATAATCAAGAATATTTGATTTCAGATAACATCAAGAGCTAAAATCACCCGGGCCACCCACGTGCATTTTTTTTTGAGGTTCCAACTTCGAGTGACAATAATAATAGTAATAAACTATTAAATTTTTTCAAATAATTTTTTTTTACATTTTCAATATATAAATAAAAACACTCTAAATATTCAAGATAAATCATTTTTATTTTCCTATAAAAAACCACCCTCCAAAGAAGTCATGAAAATAGGCATAAGTTACCAGACCTTAAAGGACACATGAGCACTACTCGAAGTTTTGTATTTCATATTTCAAAAAATAAAGGTCTGGCATCTCTGAGCTCTTGATCTATACTAATATTATAAAGAGGAAAGGTTTGTATGTGTGTTTGTAATGAATAGGCTCCGAAACTACTGGACCGATTTCAAAAATTCTTTCACCAATGGAAAGCTATAATATTATTTATTTAGTTATTAACATAATTAGTTCTCAAAACAGTTTTCAATACTTGCACCTACTATATTATTTCATCATCCCCCTAAGGTTGACTGGAAGAAAATGCCTATGGCATTAAGTCCGCCTATGTACTTTTATTTTTGTGCATGAAGATTAAATGAATAAATAATATGAGGGAGTAACATAGGCTATATGGCTATATTTTATCTCGGTATTTCCACGGGAACGGGAACTACGCGGGTAAGGCGACTGAAACCGAAGCGAGGGCGAGTTGCTAGTATATAATATGATGACACTACATGTCCCTCTATCTAACACTTTTTAATTTATATTAACCAGTGTTTACGAAATCATTTTATTTTTACGTCGCATGAAGCCCTTTATGGTTGTGTACCCTGGGAACCCAATAATATGGCTGCTCACCCCATACATCGACAGCCACAAGCTCATTACGTTCGTCCTCAGTCTATCATAAACTTTTTTAAATACATAAATGCAAAATAGTTAGATCTTTAATAAATAAATATTGACAAAATTAGAAATACCATTTACCAATATCTCTAAATTAGTATAAAAAATATAAATAACATAGTCCAAATAAAGAGTCCAGTATTTGTAACAGGTACGTTTGTAAGTACATGTATATATTAAAATTTGTTAGGGTTCTATAAATATTATATTCGTGAAATTAGATTTCTACTGAAAATTAGATTGTTTCCTACAGTGCTGGCGATAAAAGACATTTTCTTTTATCAAATCTTACTTGATCCAAGGCCTCGCCCAAAGTAATGACTGCACTCAAATCATTTTCGTGATTATCAATCGCTTTACATAAATCCTGTTTTAAAATTTAATATTAAAATCTCTTCTTTGTTTAATAATATAAACTAAATAAAAATAAAAATAATTACCTGATATTTATTAAGTTGATCAACTTTCTCCTCTAAGGTTGCCTTGGGAGTGTATGTCTTTAGACTCATCTCAGTGTCACTAAGCCAATGCTGGAGACGATCATTTGCGCTGTCAAATTCAGTCCATTGTTGTATTTTGTCTTCAATTCCGCGTTTAACGTCGTGAACCGTCGCTGTAAATTTCTCTAAATCAGCTCTGAGTAAACTAAGTTCTCTTGACATACCTTCTTTTCCTCTCGGAGAAAGTTTAGTGCTATTCTTTTCTATGAGATCAGACAACATTTTTAACTTGTTGTTTCCAGTAGGAATAGCATCGAGCAATTCTTGAATTTTTGCCAGTTTATTCTGTAAAGCAGACTTATTACCAGTAAAATCTGAAAGAAGATGGAGACGGTCCCAAAGATGTTTCTGATAATCTTGTAGCGATTTTTGTTGGTCAACAAATTGTTGATAAATTTCAAATGTACTTTCATGCTTATCAATTATACCCATTAATCGGCTTGTTAAAGCATTATATCTATCCCATACTGATTGAATAATTTTAGTCATTTCATCACTTTCACCTTTTCCTGAATGTAAAGTAGCTACTACGCTTTTAGTTTTCTCAGTAACTGTCTCGATAACTCTTTTATGTGAATATATTTCCTGCAATAACGTTTTGTTTTTGAGCAATTTTGACTTGATTTCTTGCGCAGAGTTTAGAGTTGCTTTTTCTTCACCTTCAACTATCTTTTCCTTTTCATCCAGCCAAGATAAAGTCTGTTGTAACACATCTTGGTAGCTGGACCATTGTAAAGTTTGAGATTCATATTCTTTTTGTTGCTGTAATATCGTATCATTAAGTTTATCCCATCTATCTCTAAGGTCTCTTATTTCTGTGCGAATAATTTCTCTACCATTTGCAGCTGTTTCTGGTAATACCTTATCTCCAGAAGTAGTTAAAATACTAATCTTATGTTCACCATTTTCTCTCTCCATTAAGAACACTTGTAGTTTATTACCTTTGCTTTCAATACTAAGTTTGTCTTCTTTAGTAACCATTTGAGATAGCTGTTCTTCCAAAGGCTTTAACCAGGCGTCAAATTCGTTGCGGAGCTGGACATATTTTTTATGATCAGCCGCTAATTCTGACCAGTGATTAACGATATCCTTAGATATAAGATGCAGTTGTTGATAGCGACTACTAGTTTGCATAACAAGAGGTTTAAGACGTTCTACACCACTAAGTTGTATCAGACTGTGAGATTCATCTACAAACGCATCAATTTCCTTCTCCTTAGCATTAATACTATTTCGGAGATCAATGTATTTTTTCAATTGACTTTCTTTCTCATTGAGAGTGGAGCAAAGGCTTTGATCACGGCATTTTGATTCCATATCTTTGAGCCATTCAGTAATAGATTCAATTGATGAGTCAAATTTATTCCAAATTTCCAAAGTATGTTTCAATTTTTGTTCTGAATTACTAATACCACGGACTGTATTTCGCAATTGATCATGCAAGTTGTCGATTTCAGTTTTAATAGCTAAATTACCAGCCTCCGAAGTACTTTTGCTAACATTAGCAAAAATTGCTCTAATTTCATCTAATTTGCCTGATCCAACTTTTTCAATATCTTTTAAAGCTACTGCAGATTGTAGTTTTCTGATTATCTCAGGTTTTTCACCCGTAGCGTTTTCAATGTCAATAAGTTTTTCTGATTGAGAGCCAAGCCATTCTTTGTACTGTGAAATAAGATGTACTAAATCCTCGTGCCTTTTTACACAATCCTCTAAATTGTCTTGGAGATTTTGAGACTTGGTGACAATATTTTGGAACAGTTGTTTGATAGACTGTAAATATACATTCAAGGACGCATCATGTGTCTGATCAACTAACTGTTGAGCCTTATCACAGACAGACTCTACTAATTGTTGATGAGTCATGATCTCTTGGTGCATTATTTTATGATTTTGAAGTTGGGCTTTCTTTTCTTCCAAAGAAGCTTTGAGCTCGGTATGACGCTGCATTGCTCTTTCAACATCTTTAAGCCATTTAGTAAGTTGTTCTTGTGCAAGACTAAAATCAGAGAATTGTAAAAGGCACTGGTCTAATTTGTTCACAGTTTCCTGGAAGCTATCACCAAAACTGTCCCACAATGTCCTTATTTTACGAATCTTTTGACGAATTACTTCTCTACCATCAGGACTAGTATGAGTATATAGCTTTTCACCCAAACTCAGAAATTCTTCAAATACAGGGGTCTTTTTATTCCTGGTTTCGTATAGTTCTTTAGCTTTATTTTGTTTTTCTTGTAATACAGCATAATCCCCTACAATCTCATTGAGATCTTGTAGCTCGCCCAGCATATCCATAAGCCAATTTTCCATATTGTTGTACTCGTTCTCAAATGTTTGGTGTTCTGTGACAAACACTTCATATTTAGATATAATTTCATTAACGAGGTTATTCAAAGTATGATACCTGGTTGCGAGTTTCGAAGTTCTACTAGTAATTTCTGACTCTGTCGCTACGTTTTGTTTGGTATTTGTTAATGCCGCAAAATCAGCACTCCTAGATGTAAGTTCGTTTTGAATCTCCTTTACTTTTTGCAAATGAGCAATTTTAGCCTCGAGATTGCTTTTAAGGCTTTGATCCCTAACTTGATTTTCTTTAATTTTAAGCCATTCATCAAGTTCATCTAATGTTTTTTGGTTTTCCGTCCATTGTTTTAAAGTATCCTTAAGTTTCTTATCTTGTTCTTTGCATTGCGTAGCTAATTGATCCCATGTTGTTTTAAGTTGCTCGTATTCACTAATTAATACAGGATGACCATTTGGACTAGTGGTTTCTACAACAGTGTTTAGTTGTGCCTTTAGATCTTCCAAAGCATTTTGAATATCTTTGGCCTTTGAAGTTACTTTTTCGATAGCAGCTATTTTACTATCGACATCGTCTTTTTGTGTCACTACTGCATAGTTAAGCATGCTATTTTCAGCAACTAAGTGATTTAAACGATCACGGATGTCTTCAAACATTTGTACATATTTATCATGTTCAAGAACATTGGTTTCACAAGTAGAGATTCTCCTTTCAAGCTCTTTGGACATATTCTTATATCTTTCAATGATCTTAGCTAGGCTCTTTTCAGCTTCCTCGTCGGGCATTAATTTAATTTTTTCGGTTAACTGAGATAACATTGAGTGATGCAATTCTACTTCCTGGTGTAATATTTTATTAGCATGAAGTTGAGCTTTCTTTTCTGGTAAAGTTGGACATAATTTAAATTCACCTAGTTCCTGTTCCTTATCACTAATCCATTTTTGGACTTGATTGAATGTATCATCAAACGACGATCTTTTGTTAATTGTTGTCTCAATATCCTTAATGACGTTATTAAGAGAATCAACTGAATCTTCAAAGTAATCTCTCATATTTCTTAGTTCATTTCTGATGTGTTCACGACTTTCAGGAGTAATACCACTGAATAAAGCTTCACCCGATTCAATGGCATTATTGAGTAGTTTTTGACCTTTTTCCTTATTTTCATTAAGTCTTTTAACCTGTTCCAAATCAGCTGGAGAGGGCTTAGCATGCTTGCTAAATGCTGCTAAGTCTTGAATTTTAGTATTAGCATCTTGCAACCAATTCTTAAATTCAGATATTGATTTCTCATATTTTTCTTTGTTGTCTTTCAAATCTTTAATTCTGATGAGATGATTTTCCATAAACTTGGCAACAGTTTGATATCGAGATACTAAGTGGTTTATGTGTTGTAAGACGCGGGAGTCCGGATTACGAGACAAAATTTTCTCTCCAACTTCTGTTAGTTTATTAACTTTGTCGCCATACTCTTTTATTTCTCTGTTGAGAATTTCAATATCACTAATTTTGTTATCAATTTCATCTAGATTAAGCAAGTTAGTTGCTTCAAGTCGCACTCTATTTTCTTTTTCTTTTAACCAGTCTGAAACAGTTTCTAGCATAGACTCATATTCTTGCCAGGCTTCAATATTTTCTTTGATTCTATTTTTAATTTCCTCGTAATTGGCAGTAAGCACTTCAAGATTTTTTTGAGCTTTTTCTGTCTGCTGAGCGGCTTCTTGTGCAGAGGCAGGTTCTGCTACTACCTTCAATATATCACGGGCCTCTTTTAATTCAAAAACTTTAGCTTTGCATTCGGCGATGCCATTATCAACATCAACCAAGGCAGCATTTTTTACCTCCAAATTGTATTTGTCACTGGAAACATCGGGCACACACCATCTGGTTTTGTCATCTAAAATCTTTAAATTCCTATTGAACATTGCTAGCTTGTCAGTGAATAATTTCTGTAAAAACGTCAGTAAAGTAACTTCTGTTTTATTAGCGTGGATGAGTACACTTTCGAACCTTTTTTGTAAAGTACTTAATTCTTTTGGTACAAGTGATTCATAAAATCCTGGATAGTTAGCATTCATTTCAGACACGTTTTGCGACAAATTATCAATTTCTTCGCTCAGATTATGCAATTCAACCTTACATGCTTGACATCTCTTTAAACGATCTAAGATTTTTTCATTATCACCAGTCATATCATCGCATTTAATAATATCATCACGGATTTTGCTGACGTTATCTGACAGTTGTTTAATTTTGTCTTTAAGCTTATTTTCCTTTGTTCCAAGTGAAGATACAGCACTTTCGAGATTATCCGCTAATGTTTGTAAAGCAGCAAATTCACTGTCCAAATAGTCAATAGTAGAAGAAACCTGTCCCATTGCCATATTTTTGTTCAAATTAGCAATTTGTTCACATTTAGCTTTAATGCTATTCTTAAGACCGGTATAGATAGGTAGTTCTTCTCTGTATTTGTTAAGATGGCTTTGTCCAAATCTAATTTCCAAATTATCACAAGCATTAGCCAAATTTTGGCCAGTTTCACTAAGCCAGTTGAGAACTTGATTTTTAGTGTCATCAATCTGTCTCCAAACAATGAGCTGTGATTCCAAATCTTGAATTTTATTTACGACAGCATCATTAACTTTTTCCCATTGTTTTTGAGAATCCAAAAATGCGTTTTCTAATGGGCTTATGTCAAAGCCACCCAAAGTCACGGCTTGTTTTAAAACAGACTGTTTAATAACATCCATTTGATCTAATAGGCCCTTAGATCGTTTAAGAATTTCGTAAGATTTTTTTGCTTTGTCTAAAGATTGGGCTGTTTGCATATAATCATTAGGAGCCTCCTTACTGTCGTTATATAATTGCTGAGCTCTATTCATTTCTTTATCAAAAGCTACTGTGAAGTTCTTTAATTCTTGTAAATTCGAAGATAGAAGAATATATTTGTTTTTGGTATCGCGTACTACGTTAACAACTTGATCCCAACTGTTATCGGCTGCGGCAAGGGCATTTTGTATAGTCCCCATATTGGATTGGTCTTCCCTCATCAAATGAAGACCTTCTTCTCTCAATTCTTTTCTAATTGACTGCTGCTTCTTTAGTTCAGCATCAATTTTATCTAATTCTTCTGTAACATCCTGAATATTTGCTTCGGTTAGAGGTACCGATTTATTTGACATGTCATTGAGCATAGATTGGACGTTATGCAAAACTTCAGCCAGAGCTTTATGTTGTATATTAAACTTATCCCACCTAGCCCCAACTTTTTGAACTAAGTCCCTCTTATTCGTTACTGAGTTAAGCAAATTTTCGGCTTTCATTTCAATTTCTTTTACAAGACTTGTTGGCGACATGATACGTCCGGTGTTTTGGTCAGTCACTTTAACTTTGGCGGGTCCATCTAATAAAGCTACATTACTCTTCCATTCAGGTACTTTTGTGATTACGTTCATAAGCTCTTGTCTCAAAACTTCATAACTCTCTGGAGTAAGTTTTGGACCCTCAATTTGATACTGTATATGATTAAGTTGTTGTTTAGAGTCTTCATACCAGTTCAAAAGATCGGACCACTTTTGTAAAACACCCTTATTTTGCTGTATGTTACTTTCGATTATTTGATAATATTGAGCAATATTAGAATATGTATCACTCAATGATCGGGACTCATCGGGGTGCGATGCTAAAGTCATATTTTTTATTTCATTGTAAATGTCTGTCAATTCCGGTGCTTTTGCAGCATGCTCTTGCAGTAGCACGTGCATTGATTGCAGTGTAGGTTCAACTTTATCAGCACCAATTTGATCGTAGCTTTCAGTCTTTCTTTTAAAGTCAGTAATCCAATTTTCGAAGTTATGTAATTTAACTCCAAACTCATGTCTTTCTATAATTTTATCTGAAAGTTCATTACCTCTAGATCTTACAGTTTCAGCTAAATTGCTTGTGCGTTGCTTAATGTCAGAAACTTTGCTCTTAAGCAAATTTGCCCCTTCTGGTTGAATATTATGGCAAATATTATCACAAGTTTGAGATAAACTAATGATTTTAGCTTGTTGTTGTGAAATTTCATTCCCAAAGGACTTAAGTTTGTTTAATTCTCTATCTAATTTTTCTACTTGCGGTGATTCCATTACCACATTCCTGCTGCTTAATAGTTTTTCGCCATTTTCAATCCAACTTTCTAGTTTATCAACCTCGCGCTCGAAGTTTTCCCAGTTAGTGACTAGTTTGTCTAGTTTATTGTTCCATTGATCCGCTTGATCATGAACAACCGCCCATCTTGAATGGATTGCGTCGACTTCATCAGGAGCACTTGTTTTACCTGATAATTGATGGCTAACACTGGATAATATTTGTAAACTCATTAGCTGTTTGTCACAATCACTTATTAAAGCCTTGGATTGTTGTTGCAATTGTTGTGCTTCAGGCAAGGAGCTAGGTTTAGGTACATTACCTAATTTGATTTCTACTTCCTCAATCCAAGGCTTGATTTCAGCAACACCCTGTTGGTACTTTTGCCAGCTTGCCAAATCATGTTCAACTACTTTAGTTTGATGTTCTGTAGATCGCTGTAAATCAGCCATCATCTTTTCTAAAAGTGTCACTTCTCCTTTGAGTCTAGTAGCATCTTGAACGCGATGTTCTACTGCTAACTTAGATCCTTGATCAGCAACATTACGTATGGTTTCAAGTTTTTCGGCGACAACTTTCTGTAATGCCTGTGACTTAATAACTCTTTCTTCTGGCGTGATGTTCTCTGAGCGAATCTGGGATATCAACATGGGGCTTTCTTGTTTAATCCATTGCCTTACATGGTCTAGTTTATGTTCTATCTTTACCCATTCTTCATTGAACTTTTCTAAATGTTCTACTTTTGTCTCAATCTCATTGTGTACTTTACCTATTTTACGTTCAATGACTTCTAGATCTTTTTCAATTACAGGCTTAGGCTTATTGGCTGTAAGTAATTGCAATTCTGAATAGGCTTGTTGCAATTGAGGCAGTCTTTCAGATTGGGCTTTTTCTATATCAGTTTTTACAATTTTCGTCTCATGAAGTTCGCGGCCGATATTAGTGACTCCAAGTTCAAGACCTGGATGATGAACGTAGCCTTCGATCTTATCAAGGTCAGACAGCAACTCTTCTTTTTGGTACTCATAGTTGGACCAAACCTTTTGAGTATCGCGAAGTTTATGCAGACGGTCTGTGGATGTCTCATATGCTGTATTCCAACCAGTTTCAAGGTTCCTGACATCTTCTCTGACAAAAGCTGGTGCATTGGCGTCTTTAATAAGTTCCTTGCCTCGCTGAAGCATAGACATTACAGAAGGCCTATGCCTATCAAGTTTCTGTACGGCAGCCTGTTGCTCTAGAACAAGTTGTTCTACGTGTTGTAGTGTTTGAGGTTCTGGCTCAATCATAGCTTGTTCTTTAGCATTTTCTAGTACACAAATGACTTCATGCACTTCCCTTCGGTATGTATAGCATCGAGTATAAGTTTCTGTCTTAATCATGGTGATTTCAATAGTGGGTATTAAATTTTTGTATCTAGCGATAAGGTTTTCTAATTTTATCTGCTCTTCTTGAGCTTCGAGTTCTGGACAATGATTTGTAAGCATATCTAATGTTTGTACAAGCCATTTCATATCCTCGCGTTTCTTGTCAGCTTCACGGCAAATGTTCTGCAAAATGTGCAATTGATTTAATGTTAAATACTGTTTGTAATTTATTGAGTTAGCGTAAATTATTTAAGGAAAAAAAAACTCTGCAACGAAATTAATTTTAAATATTTTGTCAGGTTCATTTTTCTTTTTACTACACCAACGTTTTAAGTATTTTCTAGTATCCACATCAAGCATGGATGGTCACTACGAATTATTCTAATTTATACTGATCACCCATACTTGATTTGTGTTTGTGCTAAATAATATTGGAAAATATAAACAATAATGAAAAAATAACATTCCTAAAAATAATGTGTTGAATAAGTTTTGGTAAAGAAAATGTAGAAATATAGTTACCATTAGCTCTTTGAGCTACACATTCCGAACGAAAGCACAAAAATATTACAATTAATTAATACACATTTACTAGTAATAATTTCTTAGGATTACTTCAACAATTTTTTTGTTATAAAAAAAAAATAGCATAAGCATCCATCATTTATCCACCTAGTTACTAAGTACTAATACACTTCAGCACCAACTTTGTACTGTTGAATATCTTTACTTTCCGTGGGAGTCGTATAAATTGACTAGGGAAGTGACAGAGGACAGTAGCTCTTCTGCCCACGGATAGCGTGAAAAACGATTAAAGGATATATGGGGATAATATTGATGCAAAAGAAGAAAAACTTGATAAAGAAACCTTATACCAAATATATATCTAGTATATTATATAGTGGTAGGACCACACTGTTGATAATTGTCTGTGCCACACTGAGCAGGAAATCGACCTCTGAGATTGCTACATCTGTTACGGCGCTTCGTTTGGTGAGCGTGAGAGCCGAAAGTCTAACTTTCTGAGGGTGTTTGCGTGTGGTAAGTTTTGGTGATGCCTTTAGTAACACCGAATATCATTGAACGCATACACATTCCCTTCACTTTCTTCACAGTAGGCCGTGGGCTAACAAATTTCTGAATCGCACAGTGTTGTCCAGTATGGGACTCGAACCCACGTCACCTGCATTACAGGTCGGTATTTTAACCAATACGTCACCTGTGCAGTAAGGGATGAAGATGTAAAATTAAAAATTACCTGGAAGATGGTCTTCTCCCTTTCAAATGCTTCTGCCGAATCTACCTCCCTGACAATGCTGTCCATGGTTTTGTCAACGTGATCCATCCATCGTTCCATCTCTCGGAATTTTTCTCTATACGCATCCCATTTAGCTGGTATTCTTTGTAACTGTTGTCTAAAGTGCTCTACTCTTTGAACTGTGCTCTCCCAAGCTTGTTCACATTTCAATACACTGTCTTCCAAAGCACGGTCTCCAGTTTGATGTGTATAACTCGTAGCGATTTTCTTCAAATTTTGAAGACAGTGTTCTACTTGCATGATTTTGCCTTGATTTCTGAAGTACTCCTCGTTGCGAATAAGTATGCCGTCAGCGTCGTCACTTTGATTGTAGGCCTGGTGATTATAAATATATTATTGTATTTATTGAACCAACAATATTGTAGGGTATAAATAAAGTGGCTGCGGATTACCGGACCGGAGATTTTGGTCCGTCACCCGCTGATAGGCTGACTTCACAACGACGACCGGCTTCCCTGGAAGGGGACGTCGATCGGAGAGGGTACCCCTTCAGGGTATTTCGCCGGGCCAACCACTGAAGACAAGGACCTCGGTGTCGGT
This sequence comes from Lymantria dispar, assembly GCA_032191425.1. Lineage (NCBI taxonomy): Eukaryota > Metazoa > Arthropoda > Insecta > Lepidoptera > Erebidae > Lymantria > Lymantria dispar. The sequence goes on from CM063447.1 coordinate 3,387,057, forward strand.
GGTCGGCCCAACGACAAAGGCGACGTGCTCTCGGGTGGGTTACGGGGCCACGCGCCGCCCCTCCACCGGCGGAAGAAGCTGGGCGGCGGGTGTGCTGACCGTAGGCCACTCCAAAAAGGGGGTGTAAATAAATAAACATATTCTAGAAATTGATGGTTTTCAAATGGTGACGGAGTAAGAATATAATTCATCATACTATCTTGCTCGTGGGTATCGTGGGTATATTATCTTTTAGATGATTAAGGTATATAATATTTCTTATAACTTATAGGAGAAGAATTGTCAAAATGGAACTCTGTGCCAACTCGACTGACCAGCGTGGTATAATAGATCAATGCTAATTACATGGTGGAATAGACTCAAGCCCTCAGGGGACGTATAGGAACGGGGATCATAACGGCACATTGGCTATGCACGTTGTAACGAAGTACGAATATAATGGTCACCATGCCTTCCCTTTCTGAGTGTTATCCGTAAAAAACGACTGAGGGACGTATGAAGATAACCTCACTACAATAGTAAGAAAATAGAAGTAAAATCCATGATATAGTAGGTCAATTTGCCTCCCAGTGTGCGATGGTTCGAGCCCAGCAGTGGGATACGTAACCTGAAATGATAAGTTCGTTAAAATAGCCCCTTTTTTTTTTGTGGAGGGGCTGCGGTCGGCGCGCCTCCGCACCACTCCGTCCGGGGCGACAGAGGGGCTTAAGCACGCAACTCCCGCAACCCACCCGAAAACCACCTCGCTTTCGTCATTGGGCCGACCACCGGAGCAGGTTTACTTGTCGTCAGTGGTCGGCCCGACGGAATACCCCCTACGTGGGGTACCCTCCCATCGACCGACGTCCCCCCCTCGGGGAGGACGTCGGTCTTTCCTCACACGGTCGGCCTCTCGGCGGGTGACGTACTATCCCCGGTCACGTCACCTGCAGCCTCGGCTAGAGCGGCATGAGGCGCAGGTATTCGCGCCTACGCCGCCCCAGTCGCCGGCGACGGATCGCCTCATCGAGGCTGCGCTCCTCACGCAGGCGATCCGCCGCCTCCTTCCGCGAGACTGCTGTCTGGCAGAAGGTTGCGACCGCGTCCCAGTTCCTGACGGTGTCGACCATCGCCAAGTCGGCACCGATGATTGCGACGAGTCCACGGCGCTGCTCTGCCCAAGCGTCACAGACCTCGAGCGTATGCTGCGCCGTGTCCTCGTCGCAATCGCAGTGGTGGCAGGACGGTGTATTCTCTCTCCTAACGACCTTGTGCAGGTATTTGGTGAAGCATCCATGCCCCGTCAACACCTGCACCAGTTGGAAGGAGAGCACCCCGTGCCGCCGTTCCAACCACTGCATCAGCACCGGCCGGAAGGCCTCCACGATTCGCACACCGAACCGAGGCCTCTCCAGCCGGACTGCCCAACGGGCAATGATGTCTCGGCGGGCGTCAGCGCGCCAGGAGGTGAGCTTTCTTAAAGAGACCACACCGCCCGGAGGGGCGGCGGGTGTGCTGACCGTAGGCCACTCCAAAAAGGGGGTGTAAATAAATAAACATATTCTAGAAATTGATGGTTTTCAAATGGTGACGGAGTAAGAATATAATTCATCATACTATCTTGCTCGTGGGTATCGTGGGTATATTATCTTTTAGATGATTAAGGTATATAATATTTCTTATAACTTATAGGAGAAGAATTGTCAAAATGGAACTCTGTGCCAACTCGACTGACCAGCGTGGTATAATAGATCAATGCTAATTACATGGTGGAATAGACTCAAGCCCTCAGGGGACGTATAGGAACGGGGATCATAACGGCACATTGGCTATGCACGTTGTAACGAAGTACGAATATAATGGTCACCATGCCTTCCCTTTCTGAGTGTTATCCGTAAAAAACGACTGAGGGACGTATGAAGATAACCTCACTACAATAGTAAGAAAATAGAAGTAAAATCCATGATATAGTAGGTCAATTTGCCTCCCAGTGTGCGATGGTTCGAGCCCAGCAGTGGGATACGTAACCTGAAATGATAAGTTCGTTAAAATAGCCCCTTTTTTTTTTGTGGAGGGGCTGCGGTCGGCGCGCCTCCGCACCACTCCGTCCGGGGCGACAGAGGGGCTTAAGCACGCAACTCCCGCAACCCACCCGAAAACCACCTCGCTTTCGTCATTGGGCCGACCACCGGAGCAGGTTTACTTGTCGTCAGTGGTCGGCCCGACGGAATACCCCCTACGTGGGGTACCCTCCCATCGACCGACGTCCCCCCCTCGGGGAGGACGTCGGTCTTTCCTCACACGGTCGGCCTCTCGGCGGGTGACGTACTATCCCCGGTCACGTCACCTGCAGCCTCGGCTAGAGCGGCATGAGGCGCAGGTATTCGCGCCTACGCCGCCCCAGTCGCCGGCGACGGATCGCCTCATCGAGGCTGCGCTCCTCACGCAGGCGATCCGCCGCCTCCTTCCGCGAGACTGCTGTCTGGCAGAAGGTTGCGACCGCGTCCCAGTTCCTGACGGTGTCGACCATCGCCAAGTCGGCACCGATGATTGCGACGAGTCCACGGCGCTGCTCTGCCCAAGCGTCACAGACCTCGAGCGTATGCTGCGCCGTGTCCTCGTCGCAATCGCAGTGGTGGCAGGACGGTGTATTCTCTCTCCTAACGACCTTGTGCAGGTATTTGGTGAAGCATCCATGCCCCGTCAACACCTGCACCAGTTGGAAGGAGAGCACCCCGTGCCGCCGTTCCAACCACTGCATCAGCACCGGCCGGAAGGCCTCCACGATTCGCACACCGAACCGAGGCCTCTCCAGCCGGACTGCCCAACGGGCAATGATGTCTCGGCGGGCGTCAGCGCGCCAGGAGGTGAGCTTTCTTAAAGAGACCACACCGCCCTCCGCTCGCACCCCCGACACCCACCGATACAAATCGGCGAGCATTTCCACCTCCAGGTCCCACGGGGGAGTCCCGGTCAACAGGCACGCTGCCTCCGTCGCCACCGTGCGGTATCCGCGTATGGTCCTGACCGCCATGGCCCTCTGTGGTCGCCACAGAAGAGCCCTGAGTCGGACGGTCATGGACCCCGTCCACACCGGTGCGCCGTACAGGGCCATCGACCGGATGACCCCCACGTACAGCCGTCGGCACGTAGAGCTCGGTCCGGCCACATTCGGCATAAGCCACAATAGGGCGGACGCCGCGCCGACGAGTCGTGGAGCGAGCCTGCGGAAATGCTCCCGGAACCACCATTGCCCGTCGAGCACCAGGCCTAAATACCTCATATGGGCCCGGATGCTGATATCAACCGAATGGACGGTGATCGAGACGCCGATAGGAGGGCTCATGCGGCGACCATGGAACAAGAGGGCCTCCATCTTGTCCAGGGCGATCCTCAACCCCAACGCCTCGGTCCGCCCGACGATCTCTTCGGTGCGTAGAGTCACCAGGCTTGCCACCTCTTCTAGCGTCCCACCGCGGGCTGTGACGAGCGTGTCGTCGGCGTAACAAATCACGCCCAGCCCGGGCGATATTTCACCGTGCGGATTTTTCTTCGCAATTCTTTAACATATTGAATCTTATGGAAGTATCCGCACCGGCGGTAAATTATTCGCGCGGGAAAAAAGTCTGATTCAATGCAAATTGAACGCGGTGCAATACGATTTATTTTCGCGCGAATATTCTGTGTAGTATGTATTAAGCATGGCTATGTCCGCACTACGGAATAAAATTCACGCGTTTCTCTCAGTCGTGCCACAAAAAATCCTGTCATGGATCTCAATGCTATAAGTGGGTAATCCAATGTTCATGACATCTTTTAATACGTCTGTTACGCCGCCTTAGTATTGGATTGATTAATATTTTAGTTCGGTTGTCCATCTTGTTTCCGTTTGGTGACGGAGTAAAAATACAATTCACCACTCCCTATCTTGTCGTAAAAGACGACTATGGGATATAATATGCACATAACATCAGTGCATGAGAAGGAAAACGCGAAATGAAACTCTATACCAACATGTCTGACCAGCATGGTATAGTAGGTCAAATTCCTTCCCAGTATGGAGGAGGGCCGAGCCCAACAGTGAGACGTATATGGGCTGCGATGATGATGATATCCACCTTGTGTCTCAGCTGAGAACTGAATTAAACTATCAAAAATCGTACGAAATTTTATTCACAGTGCAATTTCGATCGCGGAATATAAAACGCGAGAATAAAAAAAAACTTCATGGTGAAAAATATGTAGCAGTGCGTACAGGCCCTAAGCGAGCGAGTGTCGTCGGGCGGCTCCTTTGACCTTGTTTCGCCGGCTTTATTAGCGGCATAGACGAAATTCATTTTCGATAAAAAATTACAGTTTAGATTTTATTGTTTTATTTTAATCAGCTGGTGTTAAGGCGAAGTTTGTCTTGCTTATGCGAACGTAATAATTGATTTATTCAATTTCTAATGAACATTTAACAAAGTACGAATGTGTTGCATATTAAGTATCGCTGACTTTATACATTTCAATCAGATTTACACGAAAAAGCGATGATAAAATTGAAAACTTTACATGTCTCTAATTCATTAACGAATCGTTATTTTTCCTTAAAATTTTTTTTATGGGGTCCTACCACCATTGCCCAACTCCCGTTTGACCAGTTGCCCCATAACCTGATATACCCTGTATATTAAATGATTTTTTTTAAAGCTTTGTGTACGTACGAAGCACTATGGCGTAATTCCTTAAATCGCGGCAAACCCGTCTCCATAAACGAATACCAACTACACCCGGACTAAACGTTAATTTGCGTAACGCACAAAAATTGTCCTGATTAAGAATCAAAATCATAACATTCAACATAAGGTTCGACATTTAGTTAGATCTATCACGCCATGTGTTTTATTGTATACATCTAAATGTGAATGTATAAAAATTCAAAGTAAAAAAGAAGTCGCCTACTTTTACAATAAATAATGATAAAACTTACCTGTTCTTCGTAAACAATTTCCTTCTCAATATCCTTGATAGTATGTTGGAAGACCTGCTCATCTAGTCTGAACTCCAGTCTCATGAGGTGTGGAGGTGCTTTGTCTAAAAGTGATCGCCATCGCTGTTGCAACTGTTCTACTGTCTGGACTATTCTTGGTCTTTCTTCTTCAGATACAAGCTGTAAATATACACAATAAGTATATTTCGAATATATATCATAGGTATATAACATAATCCATTAACAAAGATTTTGGCTATTGACCCCTAAATTTTAGGTAACATTTAAAGCAATATTTATGTCAATATCATACATGTCACATGTGATTTTGTCTATGATATGACATTTTTATTGTCTATGACATTTTTATTTTACATCATCATTTCAGCTCATATACGTCCCACTGTTGGGCTCGAGCCTCCTCCACAATAGGAGAGAAATTGACCTTACTATACCATGCTGGTCAGACAGGTTGGTATAGGGTTTTATTTCGAGTTTTATTTTACATCACTTAACATCAAACAAATATTTATATTATTAACTAGCAACCCGCCCTCGCTTCGCTTCGGTTTTAGTCGTTTTACCCGCGTAGATCCCGTTCCCGTGGGAATACCGGGATAAAATATAGCCTAGGTTACTCCCTGATATTATAGCTTTCCATTGGTGAAAGAATTTTTGAAATCGGTCCAATCGTTTTGAAGATTACCCGGAACAAACAGACAGACAAAAAAATATAAACTGATTTTTAGGCATGTGTATAGTGCAAATAACCGTGTGAGCATGAAAAAAGCCTATTATTTTGACATTACAAACAGACACTCCAATTTTATTTATTGGTGTAGATGTTGCCTTAAGTGTCGCCTAAAATTTAAAGCCTGTTTGTGAAGACAGGCATAAACGTTTTATTTTAGGTGCATTTGTTGTAGTAGGTATTGCAGCATATAAATACTAGACTGTGCCAAAAAAAGCAACTATTTTTTTTTTAAGTATATCGAAAATATTATTTGGGATGACAAAAAAAATGTTGTGAGAATTTGAGCCCTTAATATTTATATTAAGAGGTCAAGGAACAAGTTAAACAAGAATTTCATTTTGACTTCAACTTTAACTTTGTATAACTTTCAAAGGAGTGAATTTAGCTAAAAATGTTAAGAGACGTTATTTGTAGGAAATTAAATTCTCTTCAAGAATCTCTATTGAATTTTGCCGGATACTAATTTTTAAATGAATGACAAAAGCCTAAAGTTCAAAATCAAATTCTGAAATCATACCAATTTTCAAGGCGTGGTTATGAGAAAACGGTTCATCTGACAAAAAATTTCAATCAGTCTTTTTTTGTAGACAATTAAATTCTCTTCAAAAAATGTCTCTTAGTCAATTTCATTTACCTCGACGGTTCAAGAGTTATGAGACAAAAACCCGCTCCGGAAAAAAAACAAAAGTTGCGATGATAGACCTCTTAATATAAATATTAAGGGCTCAAATTCTCACAACATTTTTTTTTGTCATCCTAAATAATATTTTCGATATAGAAGGAAGGATATAGAGAAGGAAAACCCTAAATGAAACTCTATTCCAACCCGTCTGATCAACCTGGTGTAGTAGGTCAATTTCCCTCCCATTATGGAGGTGCCTCGTATCGGTGCCCAATAGTGGGGCGTATATGAGCTGTGATGATATGATCAATTCCAGCAGATTATACGAGAAGGTTGCCATTACGAAGAATCTAACAGGATGACGTCCAGACGGAAAATATACGAGGCATAGTGTTACATACACTTGCTCATTTATCAAAAGCGATCGAGTAATTGTGATCATTCCGTGTGGTGACGGAGTAAGAATCCAATTCACCATCCCCTCTATTACCCGTGGGTGTCCTGCCAGATGACTAAGGAATATAGCATGCGTTTAACATCTATAAATGAGAAGAAAAACTCGAAACAAAACCCTATACCAACACGTCTGACTAGCGTGGTATAGTTAGACAATTTTCCTTCCATAGTAGAGGAGATCAGAGCCCAACAGTGGGACGTATACGGGCTGAGATAATGATGAATTATGAACAGACAAGTTAAACAAAAATCCCTCCTTTTTACCGCAGTCAGGTATAAATAACCGGCTAAGTTCGAGTCGGAGTCGCGCACAAGGGGTTTCGTACCATTATCTATAATAGTGGCATTTTTTGTATGGGAGCCCCCTTAAATATTTATTTTATTTTGTTTTTAGTATTTTTTGTTATAACGGCAATAGAAATACATAATTTGTGAAAATTTCAACTGTCTAGCTATCGCGGTGCTTGAGATACAGCCTGGTGACAGACAGACGGACGGACAGATAGCGAAGTCTTAGTAATAGGGTGCCGTTTTTACCCCTTGGGTACGGAACCCTAAAAACATACATTTTTTAACTCAAAATATTTACCTCAATAAGTTCACGTCCAGACCGCACCAATTCTGACACCGCCCTCTCATCGGCGCCTTGGAAGAATCTCTTATGGAAATCAACAGCCTGTTTTGAGTCCACTCTATTATCAGCTAGGAGAGCCTCAGCTCTGGAAGCCCATTCTTCAACAGCTCGTTTCTTGATTTCAAACTCTTCCCATGCTCTAACTAGACGCTGTAGTTCGGCTTCACGACGTGTAGCTTCCGAAGACACGTGGGCGAACCTGGGGGAAATAGAGTTATATAATTCCTTTTCCAGTCACATAAGCAAATCAATGGGCAAACGAAAACTCAAAAACCTTCTTACAAGCCATCTGACCAGTGTAGACTGTTAATAGGTCAATTTCATCCTCATTATAAAGTTCTTTTGTCCAGTTCCTCATATCATGGCAGAATTAAGAATATATTATCCCTCATTACTTTTCCGTGGAAGCCATAGTAACCCTCTAAGGAACTATTAGGAGAAAGGGCAGCAGCGCTATCATTGAAAAATGCTATCTCCAACTCAGCCAGGTGAGGCGGTTATGGCATTACTCCCTGTTGTGGAGTTAGGACTCCGAAGATGCAGGATTTTGTAGTGGTTTTCAATAGGATACCCTATTATGGGATTTAAATTATCATGATTATCACAGCTCATAAAAGTCCCACTGTTAGGCTCAAGCCTCCTCCACAATAGAAGGGAAATTGAACCACCATACCACGCTGGTCAGACGTGTTGGTATAGGGTTTTCTTTACAGTTTTCCTTCTTTTGCATAGATGTTGTATGCATATTATAATACCTTACTCGTCTTTAACGACACCCATGGGTTAGGCAGAGGGTGGTGAACTGTATTCTTACTCCGTCACCACACGGAGAGGTAAGTTAAATAATATAAATTAAATAGTGCGTAGGTATGAATACCTCTCGTTAAGGTCCCTCATCAGGCGGACTTGCTCGGTGACATCTGCACTTCTATCTGTATCAGCAGACTTTACAATGTTCTGGAATACCTTGTTCTTGCTTTCTAGCATCGAACGGTAGTATGTAGTGCGTGAGAAGAAGGATCGGTGAATTTCGTAGCGTTCTTCGATTATTTCACTGTAAGATAAAACGAAAAGAAATTTATTGTATATTCGGCATTATATACAAGTATGAGAAGATTCAACGACGACGACGTTAATCTGTATAAATATAAAAAAGAAAAAGAGGAAAACCTAAGACACCACTCTGGTTATTCAGTATAGGGTTTATTCAAGATTTCATTCTCTTCAAGTGACGTTCTCTACTTGCGTTTCTTGGTCGTTTTTTACAATGAACAGGGAAGAAAAGGGTGGAGACCATATTAATATTTCTACTCCGACATTACAATGACAAGTGAAGTTAGACGGTAAAGATTCCAAACATACATTTCCTTTTCAAACATTTTTTTAAAGAAGTTTATAGAGAATAAAAACAAACAAAAAAGATATCTTTATGATATTTTAGGGAATTGGGAAGCGAGTTATCTTTACTATTTTAACCTTTAGAGAAGGAAACTTGAAGTAAAATCCTATGCGATCTTATTAATTTCCCTAATCTGGAGGCAGCTGACCTATTGGTCAGCTGCCTACAATTGAAACAGATATGATATGGGCTGAAAAGAAGAAGAAAAGATTTACCGTCTAGTTTCTCCACCGGATCTCAAAGCTTCTTCAGCTCTATCCAACCAAGACCCTATCTCTTTCTGTCCACTCTCCAGTGACTCGTGTTGGACTAATAGTTGCCTATATTGATGCAACTTTACAGGAACTGTGGCTCTTACTCTTACTAAAGCTTCCTTCTGTTGCTTCAGTTTCGCCATATTACTTTCTACTTCATCGCGAGGCATTTCAGCAATTGCGTTTTGCAAGGTTCTGTAATATCATATGATAATTTTAAACTCTTTAATAGTGTTCCTTACAAGAATAACTTACAATATTAAGTAATAGTATTAGTGAGTTTAACCTGCTTTCTTTATTTCAACATTTCATAATAAGCAAATATGTTAGCTAGCTAAATAAAATATAAAATATTAATAGTTTTAAGTCAAAAGTATTCAAGTTGCACATATTTTTTATATTCCCATGGGTTTTCTCAAAGGAGTAAAATGGTTTATATGCGCGACTACACATCGCCATTTAGTCCTTAAACCTAAAGCCGACCAAAGGTTCAATGGTTTTCAGAAAATTCACTAAAATTCTTGAAATAGGCAGAAAACTCCAATAACATTTATTTTTCTCGACCGATACAGGATTGAAATTCAAGAGCTTATAATTACAGTAGATGTAAGCATTCTCGTCGTACACCAAAATGAACCAACGAGACAGTATTTTAATTGCAAGAGAGCATTATTTCCATATACCTTCATAGCTAAACAGTCAAATCGAACATACCTGCTAATAGTTTTAAATAGCTCTTCATTGCGTTCTATTTCAGAATTCAGCTGTAGTAACTGGTCAATATAAGCCTGGATATCAACGGTGTTTGCCTGGGGCTGTCTGGTAAGTAGATTATCTGCGGCTGTTAGCCACGAGTCAAGTTCTCTAACTCCATGTGCTAATTCACGACGATTTCGAAGTGCGTCTCCACAGCGAACATATCTAAAGGTAAAAATGTATGAATAATAAATAAATCATTAAAAAAAAAACAGAAGAAAAGATACCAGAAATTCTATATAATGTTACCTCTCAGCTTCTTCCCAGACACGTTCCCAACGCTCGGTTATCTCCACGTACTTTCTTTTCACTTCTGAGCTTATTTCTTCTGAGCAGGTAGCAGCTAAGAACCCAGCAGCATCACCCAATATCTGGTGCTTCTCTTTCCATACAGTTAAATCTTGGAAGAACTCTAATCTTTCATCTTCGGATACTCGCAACATGTGTTGCGCTTTGTCTAACCAAGTAGTAAAGTCATCAGTCAATGTATTCCAGCGTTCCCAATGAGCTATAACTTCTTCAAGTACACTTCTTGCGCACCTAACATCAGAAGCTACACGTCTCCATGTTTCAGATACGTCTCTCAAAAATAAGTCAATGTCTCTCGATTCAGTTCTATCTACTTCACATACCCTTTTATATTCTTCAGCTACTTGTTTAATATCAACGTAAGCTCTATCAAACTCTTGGAAAATCTTATTCTTAGTCACAAAATTATCGTAATCGTCTAATAAGGCACGTACATGATCGATGTGACCATACTTACCGGTCCATGCAGCAAGCTTTGCTTTAGTCAACTCTGTAAAGGCTACAATACAACATTTATGTTCCAAATATTTTAACCTGGCTTTTCTTTGAGGCGCCCTTCTATTTACAGTTTCTAACCTTTCTTTCATATCTTGAAGTCGTTCACCAGGAATCCTAACAGCATCAGGAGATCTAAGAGCTGCTTCAAATCTGTCGATAATATCTGGTAAGCCAGCAAAGAACGCGCTATGTTCCTCTAACTTTTCACTAATGATCGCAGCGGTCTTTTCATCTAAACTAGAGGGGATTTCGTCGAAGTATAAAAGATATTCGGCTCTCGCTAACCACTCGCCCACAACTCTAAAATCTCCCGGGAGATCTGAGTCTAACAACCACAACCATCTTCTGTGCAGTCTTTCTAATTCTATCCACAAGGAGACGAGCTCGCGCCATGATTTAGGTGCTATAGCTACAAGGCTTTGTGTGTACATTAGTTTCTCTAATTTCTGGTATATAGGTTCACGAGCGAGTCTATCACCCTCAGCGCGTATGTAATCGTCGTAGTTTCGCGAGAGTGTTCGAGTGTCGTATTGCCTTTGAACAATGGAGACTCTTTCAGTCAACCACATTCTCAGAGATTCGTACTCCTCTTGGACTGCCGCTACGGCATCAGGTCCTGTTGTCTGTTGAAATATAAATATATATATAATTAATTATAGCTTTTACGAATGGAGCCATAACAAGTAATGCTGGATATACAAAACGCTCTCCTAACAGATTTTCATCCTACAAGTCATTAATACACTTTCCAAAAAGATTTATTTAGTTTTACGAGAGAATTATATATTATACAGCCTATGATAAATGTGAGTGTCCTAAATTTGGACTCACGCCCGCCTTACTTTCAAAAAAATATTCTTCCAATATCGATACACATGTCAAGCAAGTCCAATTCTATTATACTTAGGAATCAACAAGAACGTCGGGCATCTTGAACAGAGCCAGCGTAATTAACATTAATAACACTTTAGAGTTGAGATGCCGCTTTCTGCTTTATAAAGCACATATATGTAAGATCACATTTGGAATACTGCTAGCTAAGAATAAGCCTCTAAATACCAATTCGGAATACTTGACTCTCTATAAAGGTGAACACTTACAAGTGTAGCAGTGTTTTCAAATCCCTTGCTCCTTTACTATATTAGACAATGTATTCACTGTCTGACAGAAATATTAATTAACCCTTAGCAGTTGCTAGAAAATTCCTATAGAACTTATTTCTATAAAGCAAACTTTGTTAGTATTGTTACACTAGATCGAACATTCATCATCATTATCTCTCGTCACTAATGACATCACATATTGCTCCTGTCGGTCGTTTTCTCTGCACTCACTCCTTTCATATTCGTATCCTCATTCACACAATCCATCTATCTCTTTTTGGATCTATCATAAACTTTATGTTCGTCCACAATCATTTTGAAATCACTTACCTCTCATCTGTCTTCATCAGATGTCCAAATGCAGATAATCTCACACTCCTTATCATTTATTTCATTGGTGCTACTTTCAGACTTTCAAATGATCATATAACATTGCTCAAATTAATAATATATAACTAGTCTTAGTATAAAACTAAGCTAACATCATCAACATCCTGCTCTTACCTCAATTACTTGAGGTAGATGTAATATGTTCTCTGCTTCCATACAGCCCTTACCGACTTTATCTTTGTAGCCACTTCCTATCTATCCATGTTATGCTTTACGCAGTCCATTCATCATCAATATGTTTCTGCTTACCGCTAAAGCATTCGACATTTACACTTTTAATCCAACATTATTTACATCCCGTCTCATATTTTGTCCACGTTCACTCCTCTTGTCGTTAATGACGCGACTTGTCCACTTTCTCTAATGCCTAACATAGTTTAATTACAAATGGTACAGTACCTTAGGTTCAGGATATTTATGCAGGAATTGTGCTACGTATGTCATGATAGATCTTTCATCAGGTTTGTCAACATCCACATCTTCAGCGTCTAAAAGTCTAGCGATGCCCAGCTCATTTTCTGCTAGATCAAACGCATGTTCCAAGCGTTGTCTGTTTGTCTTTCTCTTCATCTCCGCTAAGTTGATAAGATTAGCTTTGATAGCATCAATGATAGCCAAAAAGGCGATACCATCACGCCATGATGGACCAAAGTCTGTTACTTGAATGTTTGAATCCCTGTAAAAGGAAATATATTTTAATTCTCAATTGTTTTTAATATTTAAGAAGTTAATTACTTACTCTTAATTCTTTTTTTTTTTGGACAGTCTTACTAAACTAAATTAGTAATATTCCATCCAAATCATCTGAAGAGATGGAAAGGAAGGCATGCAATCCCATAACCGTCCATACTAGACAACTCTTTCGACATTTGGCGGACTACTGGTATCCAGTCCACGTTTTTGATGGAAAGGATCCCACCAAAAACCTAAATGTGAACATGGGAGGTAATTTGAATATTGTGACAATTACGGTGTGGTTGTCGACTTTGACGACTAAAGACTCCAAGTATAAATGGATGCCAAGTTTTGTAGAGAATAGTAAACATTTATTTATTAGAAAAACTTATAACATTTTTAGGTAAATTGTAAATTCATATTTAATTTTATTTTAATTTCATAAAATTGTGTATTGTGTTTAACAATATCTTGTACTTGTTACTGCAAAATGTTTATTATTTATTTATATATGTGAACTTTTTAAAGTCCAATAGTCGAATTATTTGCATAAACTTAGTCTACTGAACCAGAACATTTTAGACTAAGGATTCGGTATCAGTGGCTGGCCCAATGGGGAAGGGCAGGGACTATGGTGGGTTGCTGCCCGAAAGAAAGGGAGGATTAATATATGGTCACTGATGGCAAGGACGGGTGCTGTGTATGGCAGACTATGAAGTCGCGAGACGGTCGCGCGGGTCGGTCGCGCGGGTCGGGCGATGTGTGACTATACCCCATCCTTTAAAAATTATGGATTATGAAGGGATCAAAAGTGGCGTAAAGTTTAATTAATAAGCGTATATACATTGGCATTGTTTTTTCTAAACTCAAGGTAGATAAAATCAGACAATAATTCTCTCACATTGAATGCATTGAGGATATATGCGAAATATAATATGGATATGTGAAAAATGTCACTGTCAATAATTGTATTGACAAAACACATTCCGATCATGTTTTTTTTGGGTTACGTCACGAATCACGCAAAAAATACTGGGCCATATTTCTTTTTAATTTGGTATAACAATGGATCTTGAGCCTCCTACTCGTTGGACAAACTGGTTGATATAGCATTTTATTAGGAATTTTCCTTTTCTGGCATAGATTTTACCTGCATTCTATATTCTTTAGTCATCTATAGTCACAATATAGGGGATCGTGAAATGTATTTTTACTCTGTCACTACACAAGACAAAAGTGCATAGCAATAAATTTTTCAAAGAGAATTAATTGCAAACATTAAATATGTGAATATATTAGATCTACATTATAACTGGGCCAAAGTATCTGTGTCATTTGGCAACATTTGGGACAATTAATGGAGGAAATTATTTAATTCTGACGCTTACAACATCGGCGATGACGTCATATTTAAATTTAACCAATGTAACGTCAATGTAATCTTTTTGATATATGTTTTTGTTAAAAACTGACTCGACGGACGCTGTCTCCATCTTCAGTACGATTAAAAAAATTAAAATTAATTTCTTGAAATGGATTGCAGGCTAGCTATCGAGGTGACTCCCCGACTTTATTGTGGCCCACTGTTTTATTGCTGGGGCGTCGAATGGGACGGTATCCGAAAGGGTAATCCACTGCCATGGCTACGGATGTTAAAGAATCGATGCCAGTGGTCAGACGAACGGTGATGGGAGGGAACATTACATTCTTTCTCTACTTCATTAAAAAAACATATTTCATTGCATTGATAAATATATACTTTTCCCTGCAAGAATTTTCATCATTTAAACTATTTAATTTCTCAACATTATTTATATAAAAGCCCATATTCCAGACCATAGGCTACCTTTTTTTTAAGATAATGCCCGGTACTAAGCAAATAATCCTTGAAAATAATCCCTAAAAGAAGTCCTTTTTTAAACGAGGTTTAAGAAGAGTATTTCCTTCACGGTAGGCAACGGCCTGGCTGTGCCCCTAGTATTGCAAAGGTCCATGTAGGGCAGTATCACTTACCATCGGGTGTGCTGCTTGCTCGTTTGCCACCGTTGGCAATAAAAAAAAGTCTAGCTAGCGAGCGACAGGGTTCTAATACATTGAATAGTCTAAAATCTATCTTATCTTTTTAGTGTAACCGGTTTGAGAACACTGTTCGCATGGTTTCAAATTTTGTAACGACCCTGGAAAAGGGACATCGAGTATATATAGTATGTAGATAACATCTATACAAGAGAAGGAAAACGCGAAATAAAATATAACAAATACATTTGCCCAGCGTGGGATAGCGGTAGGTCAATTCCCCTCCCATTGTGGAGGAGGCTTGAGCCCAACAATGCGACGTATATAAGCTGTGATGATGATATTAATATACGTATTATAAAACAATGTTTATAAAAATTATGAAATTAAAATAATATGCAAATGAATTACAACTAAATTTTAAATAAAATCCAATTATCTAATTTTATTTCTGTGTTCTTGCAATTATATTACTTAAAATATCTGCTTTGATGTTTTACGAACATTTTAAACTGTTAAAACCGTACAAATTAGCAAATACTGCACAGATGGCGTAGTGGTTAAAATACCGACCTACTTTGCCAGTGTCGTGGATTCGAATCCCACGTAGGACAACACTATGTGTGATCCACAATTTGTTGTTCGGAGTCTGGGTGTAATATGTGTGTCAGTCCGTCGGTGACCATGAACGCTGTTAAACGATCGAAACGTCGGGCAATCAAAAATCAAATATAAACGCGATAAAATCCGTAGTTTTATTTTATTTATAATATGTTTCCGTTAATTCCATCAATCCATCAGCCTACAGACGTCCACTGCTGGACATAGGCCTCCCCATGACAATGCTACTCGGAACGGTCCTGCGCCACTTGCATCCAACGGTTTCCTGCGATTTTGAGAATGTCGTCAATCCATCTGGTGTCGTCCTACGTTGCGTCGTCCTATTTTTGATCGCCAGTCAAGAACCTTTCTTCCCCAACGGTCATTGGTTCGACGAGCGATGTGGCCTGCCCATTGCTATTTCAACGTGCTACTTCTGCGGGCTATGTCGGTTACACCCGTTCTTCTACGGATTTCCCTGTGCCGGATTTTATCACATTGAGAAATACCGAGCCTAGCCCTCTCCATAGCACGTTAAGCGACTTTGAGCTTTTTTATGAGGCTGACATTTAGAGAATACGTTTCAGTGCTTTAAGTCATCGCTGGTAACTCACACACACACACACACACACTTCCGTTAATTATATGTATGTAAAGTCCTCCACAATACAAGGATTATTTCCTTAGTGCAGGGTGCTGTCTCAAAAAAAAAACAAATAAAAAGCTACTTATTGAACTGAAATTTCTGTTCAATAATAATTAAGTATTCCTATGCGTCATCACATAGTAAGATACGGATGTTGATAATCATCATCATCTCAGCCCATATACGCCCCACTGTTGGACTCGGGGCTCCTCCATAATGGAAGGGTAATTGACCTACTATACCACGCTGGTCAGACGTGTTGGTTTACGGTTTTATTTCGAGTTTTCCTTCTCTCGCATAGATGTTATATGCGTTTTATATTCCTTAGTCGTCTCGTACAATCACCCACGGGTAAGATAGGGGGTGGTGAATTGTATTCTTACTCCGTCACCACACGGATGACTCCGTCACCACACGGCTGTTGATAATGGATACATTTTTTTCGCTTTGCAAAAGTAAAAGTTTATAAAAATTACTTACTTTGGCAAAGCATTAGCGACCCATTGTAATAAAGTCTTCTTGGCACCTTGCTTCCACTTATCTTCAGCACGTTGAGTAGGAGTGGCGGCTCCTGACTCGTGTGACATTACTGATGCTGAACGGGATCCACCGAGGTATTCTAGTGCCCGGCTGTTCTCTTCAATCTGTAGGAAATGTCATGAATTAGAAAACAAAATATACAAAATTGATCACAAAAAGCCAAAACCGGAGATTTAATTTTAAAAATATGTTTGTGCACTTTAATTGGCCTATATAATAGGACAAATAACTAAGTTTTAAGTGTATCGAACAAAATGCACCAATAGTGCAGTTGCAATTAATAAAATTTTGTAAGCTTTTGGGTTTTAAAATGTACGGTGTTTACGAAAAAATGTCCTATAACAAAAATAGTTTTGCACAAATAAAATATACATCGTAAAATAAATGTAAATTGAAGCTTGTATCTAAAACGCGACACTTGTAAATTTTAAAACATCTAAAACATTTTTGTTATCAAAAACGCCGAAAATATTTCTGCTATCAGTATCTTAGCCGGACATTGAAATTCACAAATTTTGAAGATTTAATAGTATTTTTAAATAAGGATTATTCGAAGAAACCAATTTTTTAAACTGCAAGTCCCTATTAATATTACAGAAATCGAAAATAAGCAGTCTTAGTAGACTAAACGTTTAATTTACATAGCTTAGACCCACTCTTTTATTTTACATAGCTGATATTATTCTAAACCTTGTTCTCAAGGTTGTATCATGAATTTATTTTCAATACATACCTAATGAAATAAAATTTTAGTGATAGTCACAGACGAATTTAATAATAAAAACAAATAACTAAAATCTATATGGAATCGATAAAACTTACTACCAAATCAATAAACCGAAAATAATCTTCATATTTATAAAATACTTTTAAATTAATTTAAATAACTACGACTGTGAATTAATACCAGCAGTGAGATACTAATAGGATATTTTTATTAATATCCTATTAATATAGAATACATAGTTATACAATATGGTACAATAGCACCGTATTATATAACTACTTGATGATAAAATAATGGTGATATAATTACAAGAGTGAATTAATAATCAATTACACTAAATTGTCAACCAATAGCAGTACTTATTGTCTCTAATCCCTGGCATATCATCATCATCATCTTGCTCTTATCCCAATTACTTGGGGTCGACGCAATATGTCATCTGTTTTGACATATTGCAAAAAGTTTCGGCAATGACTTTTATGACTGGCCGCATGCCTGACGTCAACCCTCCTTGGGAATGTAATCGTTGACCCAAATGGTACCAGATGGAGTTGGTCCGAGTCAATCTAATCCCTGGCATATAAAGGTATATAAGTATTTTAAATAATAACTGAGTAAGTATAACTGTCAATTCGATATAAAAATGGCGCGAAAATTTCCCTTTCTTTGTAATAAAAATGCTAAGATTGTTTTTTTAACTGTTATAATCCAAATCATTAAAAAAAATCCTAGAATTTAAACTATTTAATATCTATATAGTCCGTGTGATGGTGGAGTAAGAATACAATTCACCACTTATCTTGCCCGTGGAGGTAGTAAAAAACGACTAAGGGATATAATATGCATATAACATCTATGCAAGAGAAGGAAAATTTTAAACAAAACCTGATACCAATCTGTCTGATAAGCATGGTATAGTAAGGCCAATTTCCCTCCTATTGTGGAGGAGGCTAGAGTCCAACAGTGGGACGTATATGAGCTATGATGATGATGATGAATTCCAAAATATCTTTCTAATAGCAATAATTATAAAAATTATTATGAATGCCAGGGAGAATTAACTACTCTAAAAGCTGCGTTGCATTTACCCACCTTAGGTCCTTTATCCTGTGGGTCCAATACATTGAGCGAAGCTTGCGCAAACAAAATTAGTTCAAGCCAATTAAAATGAGAATATAATAAGAATCCAATATATCTTATTATAGATATCCTATTTATATCTTCTTAAAGAACATATTGCAGAATACATTTAAATGCAAATCCTCATTTTAACGGTAGATAGAAAAATAGTACTAAATAATATTGAAATATTACTAAATAGTGCAACTATATTACTAAAAATGTATAGTTTAAGCGAACATGTATAATTAATCGCTTAAAAATATTAGAATATTGAAATATTTAATAAAATACGAGAAGATTTTTTTAAACAAACGGTCTGCTATTGGCTGTCCATTAAAATAATAAGTTAAAAATATAGAAGATAGAAATCTAAATGACAGACCAATTACGTATATAATAGCAATAATTATAAATAAAACTAATGAAATCATCTTTTCAGATAACGATTTCTGATGATTACGCGAGTATTACACATTGTAAATAAAACTACGGGTTTTATCGCGTTCGTATTGATGATGGTTACGGGCAGACTCCCGTGCGGTCCCCGTGACCATGAACGCTTTAAAGTGTTCAAAACGTCGGGCAATCAAAAATCAAATACAAAAGCGATAAAATCTACAGTTTTAGTTTCAGACAATGCTGGTTTTGAATCTATTGAATAAAGAATTGAAAATTATTACGATCAAGTAACTCTACATTACCTAGGTTTTAGTGGAAGGTTAATATTTGACGTCTAATTTGTAAGAACCACACAGTGCCAGCTTACTGACTAGTGAGCGATGATAAACTACATTCATGATACTATATACTACTTACTTTCTAAAGTAATTTGATAATACATTTCGGTTACATACTATTTTAGTTCAAGATAATATTTGGACTATTGTGTGGCGATATGTAAAAAAAAATCTAACGTTTAACGCATGAACAAATATATCGCTTTGACAACTTTCAAATTATATTGAATTACATAGGTTTTTGAATATAACTACAGTGTAATTTATATTATACTAGCAGACCCGGCCACGCGTTGCTGTGGCTAATGTTTTTGTTATATTACATTTTATTAAACTATTTAAGTGGAACTGTAGGAGAACATCTGTCATGGAGGTCGTCATATTTTTTTACAAATGGCATCTATGTAAAAAAGCAAGTTAAAATCGTATATGCCACGTAAATAATGCCATATAAATAAAATTAGAGTGTCTGTTTGTAATGTCAAAATAATAGGCTTTTTTCATGCTCACACGGTTATTTGCACGACACCTATGCCTAAAATAGCAATTAAAAAATTTTTGTCTGTCTGTCTGTTTGTTCCGGGTAATCTTCAAAACGGCTGGACCGATTTCAAAAATTCTTTCACCAATGGAAAGCTATAATATCAGGGCGTAAACTAGGCTATATTTTATCCCGGTATTCCCACGGGAACGGGAACTACGCGGGTAAAACGACTATAACCTATAACCGAAGCGAAGCGAGGGCGGGTTGCTAGTATATTAATACAGATAGATGAGATTGCTATCATAAAAGCAAAATTTGTGTATCTTTATCAAGTTAAAAGGTAACATTAAAAAAAAATGTCTGGGCAGATTGTATCTTAGAAGTAAACATAAGGAACTAGTTTTATGAGTAGCAGACGTTATTCTTTTTTAATTATCTTAAATTTAGATAAAGATATTTTATTATTTCACGCAAAACCTGATTTCGTATAGAAAACCTGTTAATGTACTTCACACAACTATTATATTTATTAAAAATAATATCAAAGAGCGTATTTGTTTATTTCAATATGCCATAGTTACTTAATATTACTAATATTATAAATGCGAATAGTTAAGTCAGAATAGATGAGTTTGTTTATTACGATTTCACGTCTAAACCAGTAAAACGATTTTAAAATTCATTCAGCAATGGAAATCTATATTTTCAAGGAGTAATATAGGCTATATTTTATTACCGTATTGACAGGAGAACGGGAATTGTGCGTGTGAAACCGGGGGAATTTGCTACTAAGGTACATAATGTTCTTAAACTTTATTTTGTAAGGGCGAAGAGTACTATTTATAGGTACATATATCCTGTTATAAATCTGAAGAATTTGTTAGTCTTGAGTAGTTCGTGAACGAACTAGATGGGAAGAGAGCTCCTTTAGGTGAACTATATGAACTAGTTCATCGTTGATCTCGCTCTTATTGTTAGTTCTTTTTATATTTTTTAGCGTCAGTTTTACTAAGCAGAGGCGCTACGTGATAAATCGAATTATTCACTTCTATTGTGCACGCCCTGATATTTCAATATCGATGATCGGGACTAAACAATTCCACATTCACCATAACTAATAAGCATTTCATCATAATTTAAATGAAAATAAACAGAACTTACAAGAATTATATATTTTTTTCCTTTATTTATTATTTTACTAAATTATTGCAAAAAAAAAAAAAACTAATGTACTAAAAGAGCGAAATAGTCTGCCATTGGATTGTGAAATAAAATTAAGCGCTCTCATTGATTACCGACTAAGCTCAAGACTAGAGATTGTTTGTTTACAGGCCCTAATCTCAGATACTACAAATTGGTCCAATTCCAAAAAATCTTACTGTGTAAGATAACGTAATTATCGAAAAAGGTTTTAGGCCACACAATACAACGT
This sequence comes from Lymantria dispar, assembly GCA_032191425.1. Classification (NCBI taxonomy): domain Eukaryota; kingdom Metazoa; phylum Arthropoda; class Insecta; order Lepidoptera; family Erebidae; genus Lymantria; species Lymantria dispar. Next base: position 3,408,162 of record CM063447.1, read on the forward strand.
GAAATAGTAGCGGAATAGTGTCTATAAAGGTTAAAAAAGCGAGTTAATTTTGATATCTTCTATACCAATAAATAAAATTGGAGTGTCTGTTTGTAATGTCAAAATAATAGGCTTTTTTCATGCTCACACGGTTATTTGCACGACACCTATGCCTAAAATACAGATTAAAAAAAATTTGTCTGTCTGTTTGTTCCGGGTAATCTTCAAAACGGCTGGACCGATTTCAAAAATTCTTTCACCAATGGAAAGCTATAACATCAGGGCGTAAACTAGGCTATATTTTATCCCGGTATTCCCACGGGAACGGGAACTACGCGGGTAAAACGACTAAAACCGAAGCGAAGCGAGGGCGGGTTGCTAGTAATAATAATATAACAGCAAATATATAGCGCATCGAGAGTTTTGTGTAGTCGTCGCTCCATAACTACTGCTAAGGTAACAAAAACAGTAATTGACGTATTGTGGATACTATTAAACTTTATACTATATCAATGCCAGGGAAAGATGTGTGTTAAAAAAAATAACAATAAATACGTTGGTAATTAATCAACGCAAGAGAAGGTTTTTTCAGTGGCTCAACGTGCCTTTTATAGAGCGCGCGAAATCCAAATTTTTATTAAGATTCACTACTATTTTTCTCAGTGTTATTTATTTCGATATTGTGTCGTTTATATTCCTAAAAATAAACGCTTCAGCTTTATAAAATGGATATAATATTTTGAAGCTACACCTTTGCCGCGTTAGGGAATAATTATGAGCGGGTGACGTGACCGGGGATTAGTCCGTCACCCGCCGAGAGGCCGACCGCGTGAGGAAAGACCGACGTCCTCTCCGAGGGGGGGACGTCGGTCGATGGGAGGGTACCCCACGTAGGGGGGTATTCCGTCGGCCCAACGACGAAGGCGACGTGGTGTTCCGGGCTATACGCCCCTCTGTCGCCCCGGACGGAGTGGTGCGAGGAGCGCGCCGACCGCAACCCACCCAAAAAAAAAAAAAGGAATAATTATGAGGCAAATTTTTTCAATGCGCGAGCACATCTTCACGAAAAATCGACACCTTGAAGTGATTTAGTCAACATTTTTTTACGATTCGCGCACACACAGTCACAAATGTCAACTAGATAATGCGTTATAATATAATTTTCAATGTATTAAATACCTTTTTTCTATTATTAGTATCGTTTTTTCTACAAACGTAAGATAACGAGAAGGATAACATTTTTAGAAAGATTTTTATATTGTTACGCCAAATAGCTTAACTGCTTGAGTGCGCGCACATACACTTTTTTTTAATACAATTCTGATCACATTACATAAACTTTGTGAAATATCTATCTTGTTTAAGTCCACCAATGTTTAAGTCTTAAAAATTTGCTCACCATATCTGTTTACCTAGCACGGGTCAATAGACATAGGACTTCATACGAAGAGAAATAACATGATTGCCTTTCTGAGTAGGCGGGTTAGGATTGCTTATGTTACAAAAGTACCATAAAAGTTCAGCTACTCATATTCCTGTGTACTCTTAGGTGTTTTTTACGATAGATATTAAGTAGTAACCATAATCTTAAAAAAATTAGACGGAAATATTTGTAATGGTTTAACACGTTTTTTTTTCTAAATCTCTTATTGAAGCTTCATGCACATCATTGAAAGATTAAATGATTTCCATATTATATCTAAATATAATATTTTAAGATTTTTTATAGATCACTATAAAAAATCTTAAAATATAATATTCATCAAAATTTCCCAAAGAAAGTTCTCGACTCCTACCTGGAAGTAAAGAATGATGGTCCATATCAGGCCAAGGACAACAGCGGGCCGCCCGTCGACCAAGTCTGCTGCGTTGATGTTCACAAGTTTGATTCTCTTGCCAGCCAAGAAGCGAAGTGCTGTGTTCGCGTTCGAAAGGAAATGAGGACGTCGGAGGACTCGGCCGCGCTCCATCGGCTGCAAACATTATTTTAATGTACAATGCTGTTATCGAAAATGTCTAGTTGACATGCAATCTTTGTTGCTCAGATTTGTCATGCAATTTCCTAGTTCCTATACGTTCCTTTGTTGTGTTCGAGCTTCCTTCAAGAGGCAAATTAACCTGTTATACCAAGCTTGTTAGACGTGTTGGGGTTTCATTCCAACATTATAAAAACATATAATATTCCGTGTGGTGACGGAGTAAGATTCACAATTCAACACTTCACCACTCCCTGCCCGTGGGTGTCGTGAAAGAGCACTAAGGGATATAATGTGCATATAACGTCTATGCAATATGGATGAGACTTGGAGGGGAAAAATTGATTAATAAATAATCGATTTACTTCCTTTAAAATAAATCGATTTGCAAAAAATAGAGTAATTATTTTTAATTAATCGATTACTTTTAAAATCGAGAACAAATCGATTCGAGTGATATTTATTTTCTAAAATACAATAGATAACTTTAAATTTAAACTTATTAAAAGCAAATAGTAAAATAATTTTAATATAAAAAACCGATTTATTTTATATCGATTTTTATTATTTGGATAATCGATTATTAAAAATCGATTATTTAAAAAAAACGATTAATATAAAAATCGATTATTTTTTCACATCCCTACTATGCAAGAGAAGCCAAACTTGAAAGAAAACGACCATATATCAACCCGTCTGAACAGCGTTATATAGTGGGTCAATGACTTAAGGATGTATTAAGGAGGAGGCTCGAGCCCATCAGTGGGACGTATATCAGCCGATATGATGATGATGATAAATGAAATGTTTTTCTAAGTGAACGCTGCTGCGGCGAACATATCGCAAAGCTGTTTGCATGTTGTATCTCACAGGGCCGTATTCAGTTCAGTCAATAAATTTTTTTATCACAGACATGCTCTAGTTACATAGGAAAAAAAAGGCGGTGGAGGAAAAGACCTCCCAAGCAGATTTTTTACCCCTTAACCTAGCGGCCACTCATACTGATTCCTTGATTTCGGTTACCCACTCTTCCCTTAACCTTTCTGTTCAGATAAGGACCTATTATACGAAAGATGATAGTTTGAATAGTACTTACCAGCTTCTCCCCTGACAACACTTCAAGCAGCGCCAATAGTTTCGTTCCATCGCGCAGATCATAAATCAGGTCATCGATTCGTAAAGGTGGTATACGCTGTAACAAAAGTAAACTGCTTATAATCACTTCTTAATCATGTCAATATTGCCGTGTGCTGACGAAGTAAGAATAAAATTGATTGCCAACTTTCCTCATCGTGGGTGTGGCAAAAGAAGATTATTTGATAAATGTACCAATAACTCGATGCAAGAAAAGGAAAATTCTACATAACTTGCAGATTATAATAACCATCAATAACATTTCAGCTCATATACGTCCCACTGTTGGGCTCGAGCTTCCTCCGTAACAGGAGGGAAATTGACCTTCAAAAGATTTTTGATTTATAAAATTATATAAAATAATAGTTAAAGATAATTTTATAAATCAAAAATCTTTTAGTAAGACAAAGTAAGCCGCATCTAAAATTAAAAATCAATATTAATTTAGCATCATGTCCCCTGAGTTTTCTTGCCGGATCTTTCTCAGTGTGGCCGCGTTCCGATCCGGTGGTAGTATATTAGTTTTCATCATCATCATCATCTTGCTCTTATCCCAATTACTTGGGGTCGACGCATTATGTCATCTGTTTTGACATATTGCAAAAAGTTTCGGCAATGACTTTTATGACCGGCCGCCTGCCTGACGTCAACCCTCCTTGGGAATGTAATCGTTGACCCAAATGGTACCAGATGGAGTTGGTCCGGGTCAATCTAGGTCTCTTAGTCGTCTTTTACGACACCCACGAGCAAAGTAAGGGTTGGTAGTATTCGAAGCCGCTACCACACAGCAATAGTATATTAGTTTTGTTAGTCTTAAATCAACAAATTGTAACAATAATTGCTACAAATTTAATAATTAATAATTACTAACCATAAACAATATAATTCTTTCATATAGAATCATTTTCTTTTTACACTGGCAATAAATTTGTACTAAAATGTGGGTCACAATTTAATAAATTTATAACTAATTTTCTGTATCGGGTAGATAATTATAAATGTCTGTAATAACGATTACTTGTTGGACGTGAGACACCTTAGTCCGCCTGTGACCATGAATGCTGCAAAGTGTTCGAAACGTCGGGCAATCATAAATCAAACACAAACGCGATATAATCCGTAAAAGTAGTTTTATTTACAACACCCAGACTCGAAATAATCATTGATTCTTATATTTTAAAAATGAAGATAACTATAAATAATACCAGAAATAGTCATCTGAATACTTCGCACTATTATAAATATTGTTCTTTTTTTCCTTTATTTTTGTAATTCTTTGATTAGTTTGCAATAACTACGTACGTATTGTTGAAATATAACGTTTCTTAGAATTTGTCAACAGATGGCGATATTTATTTTGCTGAATGTCATTTTTTTTATTTCATATTACCGACAATTCTTGTTGTGACGGAGTAAGAATACAATTCAACATACCATCTTGCCAGTGGATGTCGTAAAGGTCGATTAAGGGATATTATACGCAGGTAAAATCTATGCAAGGGAAGTAAAACACGAAATAAAACGCCACGCTAATAAGTGTGACCAGCGTGGTATAATAAGGCAATTTTTGTCCAACCATAAAGGACGCTCGAGTTTAGCAATGAGACGTGTTTGGTCGAAGATGGATTACTGACAAAGTTAGTGTACAAAATATCACCTGATAACGTGTGGTAACGGAGTAAGAATACAATTCATCACTCTCTATCTTGCTCGTGGATGTCGTAAAAGAAGACAAAGGGATGTAATATGCACATAAGATCTGTACAAGAGAAGGAAAACTCGAAATGAAACCCTATACCAGCATGGTATAGTAGGTCAAATTCCCTCCCATTGTGAAGAGGCGAGCCTTCTCCACAATGGGAGGGAATGTTGGAAGCCAAGCCACAAGTCCACTGTTGGAAGCCCAACAGTGGGACGTATGTGGGCTGCGATCATCATCATCATCAACGAAATTAAGTTTTTAATACATTTTATTTTAGTATGAAAACAATAATTTTGATATATTTACTTATTTTTCGTCATCAGTGAAGAAAGTAAACTTCAAAATAGTTTTATCAAATATAAATGTCGTTGAAATATTATCAGAGAAATTTTAAAAACATCTAAAAATAATAAATAGAAATGAGATGACCTACCTTTGTTAAATGCGAATTAATCCAATTGACAAACGTCTTTTTCTGTACTCTTTCCTGTTCATCTGTAACAAAAGAAATTTCAAATTATATTAATAGCCAATTTATGAATTTGTGTAATATAAACGATTTTTAGAACGTTTTCTATGCACATAAATATGAAATGAATAATGATAAGGTTCTAATTTTAAATTAAAAAAAAATAGATAATATATAATCTATTAAAAAAAAAAACTATTTTTATGGCTTTTGGAGACACTGTGGTTTGGTTAACATTATTAGAGAATAATTTTATAATAATTTAGAGAATTTTATAATAATGATGGTTGGATTAACACTGTCTTTCATATTTATTATCTTAACTAGCTTTACTAGTAACATATGCAAAAAGAATCCTTACTAATAATGTAAATGCGAAAGTAAGTTTTCACACCCAACTATTCAATTGATCGTCTTAAAAATTCACATACACGGTGTCAAGGATTCATTAAAGCCTAATAGACTTACGTTTCATACAAAAAAGGTACTAATAACGTTTAATAAAAAAATAATTGACAAAATGTAATTTAATTCGTGTAAAGTCGTAAGCAAAAAAGGCATACTTAGTATTAAAAAAACATAAGGTAATTAATAAGCGCCATCTCTTGGCGCGTGCACCAACATGTCTGCATAAGGCACGAATACTATGAATAGTTTAGTTGTGAGTCATTTACTCTATTGTAGAACTGCAAATATTATTGTAAAGTTCACTGCACTATGCATCTGGAACTAGGGATACTAACTCAATAGTACTAAATGCAAATCACTGTTAAGTGTTAATCTTAAAATATTCGATACATTAAGATTCTGTTAATAGCTCTATATACACAATGATATCTGATGTTTCATCACAACTCATATACGATACGTCCCACTATTGAACTACAATTTCCTCCATATTGGGAGGGAAATTGACCTACTATACCATGCTGGTCAGGCGGGTTGGTATAAGGTTTCGTTTCAAGTTTTCCTTCTGCATAGTTGTTATACGCACAAGATATCCCTTAATTGTTTTTTGAGACTCCCACGGCCAAGGGGTGATGAATTGTATTCTTACTCCGTCACCACACGGATAATTCTGATGTTTACGTGAGTAATACACATTGGGATAGCACTATATTTATGGATTTTAACGCGTTTGTATTTGATTTTTAATTGCTCGATCTTGCGTACATTTCAGTGTTCATGGTCACGGGCGAACGTGGAGTCCACGATCTACGAGAAATACGTTAAAATCCATAAAAATTGTTTTTTTTTTAAATCCTAATATATTTTGACTCTGTTTTACGAATTACCAAACAGAAGTTGTAAAGCCATAAATACGTTATGTCTGTTTTAAGAATAGAATATATCATCCTCCTTCGCGCTCCTTCTTTGCCCTCATTGCCGAGGGAGTTATAGAAACTGACGGAATGATCACCAGGCAAATTGGCTGCAATTGGCTTCTGGGAAACTTATAGCAAGAAATGCAACGGTCATCCCACCTGGCAAAGCGGTTATGATGTTATTTCTATTAGGAGGCTAATGCTAAATCCTACAGTAGACATAGAAAACATCGTTATGCGTAAAAAGGAGAAAAATATGGCACTCCTCTTACAAAAAACGACTAAAGATTGCACAGACGGCGCAGTGATTAAGATACCAATGTACTGCATTGCAGCACCAGTGTCGTGTGTTCTGTTCATATTCCATACAGGAGTTTCCAAGTCCACAGGAATCCACAAGTTTTGCCGAGTCTGTTTAATTTGTGTCCCTTAAAAATGTATTTAACTTTCCGTGTGGTGGCGGAGTAAGAAAACAATTCACCACTTCGTTTATCTTGCCCGTGGATGTCGTAAAAGATGACCATAGGACATAATATGCACATAACATATGTACAAGAGAAGGAAAACTTGAAATGAAATCCTATACCAACATGTCTGACCGGCATGGGTAGGTCAAATTCCCTCTCATTGTGGAGGAGGCCCGAGCCCAACAGTGGGACGTACGTGGACCCGATGACGATGATGATGAAAAATGTATTTCCATGTTTTAAAATCCCTCGCAATAAAAACATTATTTCAGTATAAAATATAATACCATCTCCTTGTGTATATTTTTAATAATAAATCCTAATATTTTTGCAAAATTGCAATTTAAAAAAATATTAGTATTCGTTTCTCTCAGCCCTAAAGAATGAACTATATTAAACATAATAACGGCATTAAGCCCAGACCAAAATAAACACGCAGTGAATTTATCAGAATTCTATTTCGAATCTATGAGATCATTTTATTGGGTGCATGTACTTCGAACAAGTTGTTCGAAGACAAGTTGTCTATATTAACTGCAGATAAATATATAGTGGTTATAGTAATAAACTGGCTGTGATGTTTTATTTCCATATTCGCACTGTAAATACTCACTACCTACGTACATGAATACCTGATTAAAAACTCGGCTTTGTTGCAGAACAATATAATGAAAGTTTGAAATTATTTAAAAATAATTTTATTGTCAATAATTATTTTCGCGTGGTGACGAAGTTAGTAAATAATTCACCACCCCTCTTTTCTTGGTCGTAGGTGTCGTAAAATACGACTAAGAGATTATAATATGCATACACTATTTATCCAAGAGAAGAGAAATTCGAAATAAACGTCTGACTAACGTGGTATGATATGATAATTTCCCTCCCCTTGTAAAGGAAATCCGATCCCAGCAGTGGGACGTATATTAGGTGTGATGATGATGATTAACTACATATATTTACTTCACTAGCAACCCGCCCTCGCTTCGTTTCGGTTTTAGTCGTTTTACCCGCGTAGTTCCCGTTCCCGTGGGAATACCGGAATAAAATATAGCCTAGTTTAGGCCCTGATATTATAGCTTTCCATTGGTGAAAGAATTTTTGAAATCGGTTCAGCCGTTTTGAAGATTATCCGGAACAAACAGACAGACAAAAATTTTTTAATCTGTATTTTAGGCATAGGCATCGTGCAAATAATCGTGTGAGCATGAAAAAGGCCTATTATTTTGACATTACAAACAGACACTCCAATTTTATTTATTGGTATAATTATTTTATTCATGCATTTTATCCCGTTTATTTTGGGTTGAAGTAATGTATACTCTGCTACAATCGGGCAGGCAAAAGTTTTGGCAATAGTGTTACACCCGCTGGACTGACATCAAGCTTTTTAACCGTCGCCGTTTTACGACCTTCACCAGACTCGACAAACAAACCTTTTAACTGTTTAATAGTAATATAGATATATGAATTACTACAGAAAAGTAATGCAGGTATCTGCATTTCTTCTTTCACGTAATTTTCAACGATTAAATACGTTAAAATAAAACACAAAAATGTTTATTTTTTTCTCACTTACATTAATTAGAAATGAGTTTACTTTTTGAAGAATACATGACGCATATAACCCTCCCTTTCTCACATATATTTTTGTATACTTTTATCTCATTCTGTTATATTTTGAAGTATTGTACAAATATTTGGACGGTGCACCATTAGGGATGTTGAGAGTCTTACCGCGCGGGTAAATATAAATGGTGTATTTATAACTTAGTGGATAAACTGTATTGCGTTTGGTATTTCTACACTTTGAAAATGTGTATTTTGGAAGTCAAATGAAGTTCTTATGTAGTGTACCGATGAAACGATCAATGTTTCTTAGACATTCAGGTTTCCATAATTATTTCAGATGCGAGTATTTATGTTTTAACCATAATTACTAGCGAAATTTTTTGGCCGGAAATTGGCCGTGTGGCGACGGTTTGAGAATACATGTGTCGCCACCCCTTACTTGCCCGTGGGAGTCGTAAAAATCGGCTGAGGGTTCACCAGGAGAGTGGGCAGCAGCTCTCTCCTGGGAAACGTAAAACATCCATACTGCGATCGCCAACCCGCCTGCCAAGCGTGGCGATTACGGCAATATCCCCTTTTTAAAAATGGCGTACAACAAAAAAATGGCCCCCAGTCACGGCGGCTCCGGTACCCTACGGGCTCATTTTGGTGGCGGGCCCAGTAGTGGTGGAGTGGGGGGGTGCGAGGAATCTCCGGCAGCGATCCGGCTACCAACAAAAACGACCCTTGGCCCTGGTAACACACAACATTCGGACACTCAGGACTGACGAGAGGGTCATCGAGCTGGAAGAGGAATTGAGCAAAATCCGCTGGGACATTGTAGGATTATCAGAAGTGCGAAGAGAGGGCGAGGGCACGATAATCCTCCAGTCTGGAAACTTGCTCTTCTACCGGGAGGGCGATCACCCGTCCCAAGGTGGTATAGGGTTTATCGTTCGTAAGTCTCTCGTAGACAACGTGGAGAGGATCGAGAGTGTGTCGACAAGGGTAGCGTACCTTATACTCAGAATTACCAAGAGGTATTCGCTGAAGGTTATACAGGTATACGCACCGACCTCGACATACTCCGACGACGAGGTGGAGGCATTTTACGAGGACATCTCGAAAGCCATACACGCGTCCAAAACCCACTTCACGGTGGTTATGGGAGACTTTAACGCGAAACTAGGCAAAGGGAGTGATGATGAGTTGAGAGTGGGGAAACATGGATATGGACAGAGAAACCAGAGGGGCCAGAAACTGGCTGATTTTCTGGAGAAGGAAAGCCTCTTTATGATGAATTCCTTCTTCAGGAAGCAGCCACAAAGGAAATGGACCTGGATTAGCCCCGATGGTTCAACAAAAAACGAGATAGACTTCATCTTGTCAGACAAACGACAGATATTCAATGATGTCTCAGTGATCAGCAGAATTAAAACTGGGAGCGATCACCGGATGGTACGAGGCACATTGAATATCCATACAAAAGTCGAGCGGTCACGCTTGATGAAGTCTACACTCCGACCTACATCTGTCCAATACCAGAACCTCGAAAACTTTCAACTCGAACTACATAATCGCTTCCAATGTCTGGACGAGTGCGAATCTCCGAACGATATGAACAACAGGTTCGTGGAAACTGTCCACGCGGTTGGGTCGAAATTTTTCAAGGCTCACCGCGTTAATAGACCTAAAAAACTTTCTGACCAGACTCTCGAGCTCATGGAGCGGAGAAAAGAGATGACGGTGCAGTCTGCAGCCGATTGGTCCAAACATAGGCAGCTAAATAGACAGATCTCCAGGTCTGTGCGTCGCGATATTCGCCGATTTAATACGTTCCGTATTAAAGAAGCGATAGAGCGGAATCGTGGCTCGAAAGTGTTCGCACAAGATCTGTCTATTGGGAAAAGCCAAATGACTAAGCTGAAGACCGATGACGGCACTGTCATTTCATCCCAAAGTGAGATCTTGGGAGAGGTCGAAAGGTTCTATGGACAGTTATACAAATCATCCCGAAATCCTGTTGTCGGCTTGGTCCAAGATCCCAGATCCAAGCTAACTCGGCACTATACCGAAGAAATCCCGGACATCAGCTTGTACGAGATCATAATGGCTCTCAAACAACTACGTAACGGTAAGGCACCGGGAGATGACGGAATTACGGCAGAGCTTTTGAAGGCGGGCGGCAAGCCGGTATTAATAGCCCTTCAGAAGCTATTTAATTCCGTTATCCTCGGGGGCGACGTTCCAGAGTCGTGGACCAGGAGTGTGGTGGTGCTGTTCTTCAAGAAGGGTGACAAAGCTCTTTTAAAGAACTACAGACCCATCTCACTCCTGAGCCATGTTTATAAGTTGTTTTCGAGGGTCATTACCAATCGACTCACGCGCAAGCTCGATGACTTCCAGCCACCCGAACAAGCCGGCTTCCGAAAAGGCTATAGCACCATAAACCATATCCTCACGCTTCGGCAGATTATACAAAAGACCGAGGAGTATAATCGGCCCCTGTGCTTAGCGTTTGTGGACTATGAGAAAGCCTTTGATTCAGTCGAAACTTGGGCGGTGCTGCAGTCCCTTCAGCGGTGCCAAATCGACCATCGCTATATCGAAGTGCTGAAGTGTTTGTATAGGAACGCCACAATGTCAGTCCGTATCCGGGATAAGAGTACGAAACCGATCCAGTTGCAGAAAGGCGTGAGACAGGGAGATGTCATCTCTCCGAAACTGTTCACCACTGCACTGGAAGATGTCTTCAAGCTCTTAGACTGGACTGGACTCGGCATCAACATTAACGGCGAATACATCACTCACCTTCGATTCGCAGACGATATCGTCGTTATGGCAGAATCCATGGAGGACCTTGGCACTATGCTCAATGATCTCAGCAGGGTATCCCAACTAGTGGGTCTACGAATGAACATGGACAAGACGAAACTCATGTCAAATACCCATGTCATTCCTGTACCGGTCCTAGTTGGCAATGCGATTCTCGAAGTTGTCAATCACTATGTTTACCTAGGACAAACAGTCCAGTTAGGTAGATCCAATTTCGAGAAAGAGATCAGCCGACGAATTCAACTCGGTTGGGCAGCGTTCGGGAAACTTAAGAGGATCTTCTCGTCCAACATACCTCAGTGTCTGAAAACACAGGTCTACGACCAGTGTGTGTTACCAGTGATGACTTACGGCACGGAAACGTGGTCCCTAAATGTAGGCCTCATATCAAGGCTCAAAGTCGCTCAGCGTGCTATGGAACGGGCTATGCTCGGGATTTCTCTGCGAGATAGAATCCGGAATACAGAAATCCGCAGAAGAACGGGTGTAACCGACATAGCACGAAGAATTAGCACGCTGAAGTGGCAATGGGCAGGCCACATCGCTCGACGAACCGACAACCGCTGGGGAAGAAAGGTTCTCGAGTGGCGACCACGCATCGGACGACGCAGTGTAGGACGCCCCCCCACTAGGTGGACCGACGACCTAGTGAAAGTTGCTGGGCGTCGTTGGATGCAGGCGGCACAGGACCGCACATTGTGGCGCAATATGAGGGAGGCCTACGTCCAGCAGTGGACGGCAATAGGCTGAAATGATGAAATGATGACTAGCGAAATTCTGGACATACAAATAATGATAGTATAATTCCAAAATTCAAATTCAAGTCATTTATTATGCATAAACCCCGAGGCCATACATACTCAAGTTTATAAAATTAAATTATATTATCCAAAAAAAAATAAACTAGCACCGGATCGGAACGCGACGGCTACTGAGAAGATCCGGCAAGAAACTCAGCGGGCTTTTTTTTTTTTATATTTATAAAATTATTATATATATTTCTATAAAATTGTGTACATGTTTTGTAAGAACTAGCTCCAGTGTGATGTCCTTCGAACCGCAAGATAATATAATTCAAACGATTATGGGTGGACTAGAAGACTAAATATCGATCCATCGTTTCGAAAAAGAATTAAGGGGAAATAATAATATGTATGTATTAATAAAAGAACCAAGAAATTACTTCGTTAAGAATAACGTCTGCTACTCATAAAACTAGTTCCTTATGTTTACTTCTAAGATACAATCTGCCCAGACATTTTTTTTTTAATGTTACCTTTTAACTTGATAAAGATACACAAATTTTGCTTTTATGATAGCAATCTCATCCATCTATATTAATATACTAGCAACCCGCCCTCGCTTCGCTTCGGTTATAGGTTATAGTCGTTTTACCCGCGTAGTTCCCGTTCCCGTGGGAATACCGGGATAAAATATAGCCTAGTTTACGCCCTGATATTATAGCATTCCATTGGTGAAAGAATTTTTGAAATCGGTCCAGCCGTTTTGAAGATTACCCGGAACAAACAGACAGACAGACAGACAAAAATTTTTTAATTTCTATTTTAGGCATAGGTGTCGTGCAAATAACCGTGTGAGCATGAAAAAAGCCTATTATTTTGACATTACAAACAGACACTCCAATTTTATTTATTGGTATAGATATAATAAACAGTAAGTTGTTGAATTGCTCTAACTTCTGTAGCAGGCGCAAAAATATTATTTAATTTTTATAACTTATACAAGCCACTGTTGAACACAGTCTTTAAGCAATAAGAAATTGAAAAATCCTATATAATACACTTTTATATAAATAGTAACGGAGTAAGAAAATATTTCACCACCCCCTCTCTTACACGTGGGTGTTATAAAAGACGACTAAGGGACATAAAATGTAGAAAACAGCATTGGAATAAAAGAAAAATTCGACACAAAACCATCTGAACAGCGTGGCATAGTCGAACAATTTCCCTCCTACTGTGGAGGGGGCCCGAACCCAGCCATGGAACGTATAGAAAATGTGATGATGACGATGAATACAAAAAAAAAGGTAACATAAATAACAAACTCCTTGGGTTACCTCCACGCAGTTTGTGTTCCCGTGAGCAAATCAAATTTTAGGAGTGGTAGGACCACACTGTCGACAGTTATTTGTCTACAGCCGCGGGCCGGTCCGTCTGGGGCAGTACCATGCTCTCGCAGAAAATCGACGTCTGAGTAGTAGCAATTTGTTACTGCGCTTCGTTCAGTGAGCGAGAGAGCCGGAAGCCCAACTTTCTGAGGGTGATTGCGTGTGGAGGGTTTTGGTGGTGCCTTTGGTATCACCGAGCCTCAATGCACGCATTCACACTCCCTTCGCTTTCTTCGCGGTAGGCAACGGCCTTGTAAAGGTCCGTGAGCGGCAGCAACACTTACCATTAGGTGTACTGTTTGCTCGTTTGCCACCGTTTGCAACAAAAAAAATCGGAATGAAATATTTTAATTAATTATTTATTTACTCCTTATAAAATATTATCAAAATAAAATATTATCAAAATCGGTCCAGCTGTTTGGAAAATTACTAGGAACAAACGGACAAACAGACACAGCAATTTTTAAGTGGTTTTAGGCATAGATTATGGATGGGCGATCTTTCTGAAAAAGATCGATTCTTGAATCGATTTGAATCATCGTCCAAAGAATCGATTCACAATAAAATCGAGGTCTGAAGGATCGATCCCCATTAATCGATCTATCGATCTTTCTTTTTCGTTTTCTTCCAATTCTATACGAAGTATTTTTCTGGCGGGATTGTGATGACCGTTTTTTTTTTAGGAAATCTGGAGAGAGTAATGTCTTAGAATAATATAGATATGATATGAATCGATTGAAAATGGAACACTAGTATCGAAGAATCGCTTTTAAAGTATGGGGTACCTTTCTCCTAGTAGGATTGTGATGAGGTTTTTTATAGGACATCTGAAAGTGTCTCATATCTTATCTTAGTATCGAATGGACAGAAAAAAAATCGAATGTCTATTTTCAAGGGAGAAAGATCGATTCACTGAATCGATTCAGTACAACATATCGATTTAAAAATCGATCTTTTGGGCCTGAAAAATCGATTCTTCGATTAATCGATCTCAGATCGCCATCCCTAGCATAGATATCGTGTAAATAACCATGTACGCATGAAAAATATATACTATTTGACATTACAAACAATCACGTAAAATTTATTTATTTGTATAGATATTTTTATTACTAAACTCGAACTAAATTACAATATATCAAGTGTATATTCACATAAAATACCAAATCCCTTTAACAAAAGATATAAAAATAATGTTGGAACAATTTCCCATAAAAATGCGGGAGTTCCCGTAGGCTTTCTGTCAATTACGAATCACGCAATCTGTCACTTGGCCTGTCGGCACGCAAGGTACGGCCCGATACGGACAAAACCTTATCTGAAGGTAATCAGCCCTTTCGTATTTTGCAGGTTGCCGATATAACTAATACCAACAGCAGAAAGAAAATCATGTATTGAGTAATCTATCTATACCAATAAATAAAATTGGAGTGTCTGTTTGTAATGTCAAAATAATAGGCTTTTTTCATGCTCACACGGTTATTTGCACGAAACCTATGCCTAAAATAGCAATTAAAAAATTTTTGTCTGTCTGTCTGTCTGTTTGTTCCGGGTAATCTTCAAAACGGCTGGACCGATTTCAAAAATTCTTTCACCAATGGAAAGCTATAATATCAGGGCGTAAACTAGGCTATATTTTATCCCGGTATTCCCACGGGAACGGGAACTACGCGGGTAAAACGACTGTAACCTATAACTGAAGCGAAGCGAGGGCGGGTTGCTAGTTCTATAATATAAATACAACACTGTATGTACTTAGCAAATAATACTTGCATTTTTTTTGGGAGTGGGTTACGAAGGCGTATTGCTCGCCCGGCTCCGTCCGGGGCAACAGAGGGGCGTAACGCACACCCGTAACCCACCCGTGACACGTCACCTTCGTCGTTGGGCCGACCACCGGAGCAGGGTGACTTATCGTCAGTAGTCGACCCGACGGTATTCTGTCCCTTGAGGAGGACCCTCTCCTCGACCGACGTCCTCCCCTCGGGGGGAACGTCGGTCCTTCCTCGCGCGGTCGGCCTCTCGGCGGGTGACGGACTAATTCCCCGGTCCAGTTACCCGCGGCCTCAACTAGGGCGGCATCAGGCGCAGGTATTCGCGCCTGCGCCGCCCCTGTTGCCGGCGGCGGTTCGCGTCGTCGAAAATAATGCTTGCATTGCGGGGAACTTTACAAACATATAATTAACGGACACAAATTAGTAGGTAATTTGTGTCCGTTAATTATATGTCAGCCAGACTCAGAATAACGTGGATCGCATAAAGAGTTGTCCTGCGTTAGGTTCCTAGAACCCACGACACTGGCACGGTATCTGGTCATCAGGTCGGTATCTCAATCACTACGAAGTCTATACAATTATATGCGTATTATATCCCTTACTTACTATTACTATATTACGATATTACCTTACTATATTACGATACTCACAGGCAAATAAAGGGATAGTGAATTGTATTCTTACTCCGTCTCCACACCATAATCACCTTCATTAGACACTTGAAATAAGATCAGTGATTGCACAACTTATACCAAATACGTAGCTGTATTTATATGGCAATGATATCGAAGTAAGTATCTACAACTTTCTAAACACATATTAGTGATGTAACCACCAGTAACTGGCCTGTTTTAAGTATATAAGTATACAACCCGATCCTTAATTCGAATCATTCTTTTCTTGGGCGCGCAAGCCGTCCTTTCCGTCCGGGGTGACGAAAGGGCGGAGCGCGGCCTCATAACCCACCGCAATCCCTTTCCTTCACCATTGGGCTGAGCACCGGTAAAGAGTTCCTTGCCATCCGTAGCCAACCCGGCAGTATAGCTTGTCCCTTCCTAAAGACCTCCCGGGACATCGGTCGCCCCGGTCCTCGCACGCTCAGCCTCTCTGCGAGTGACTAGAGCGGCATAAGGTGCAAGCCCTTAATTCGGATCCTGGAGTAAATAAATAAAAAATTGACGCACATAAGAAGTTATACTTCTCTGTCGTAACAACATAACAATCTTTCTAAAAATTTAATCCTTTGCGTTATCCTACTCTGTGGAAAAAACTACACTATATAATACTAGAAAAACCGGCTAAGTGCGAGTAAGAGTCGCGCACGAAGGGTTCCGTACCTTTTTAATACGCTTTTATTAGCTTCAGACGTATGTATGTTAGTATGTTAGTATGTAACGGAATCTTTGAACATGATTTTGACCCCCTTCAAAACGTCGGATTAACTCGAAATTTGGCATACTTATTAAGGACCGATGACAATTCAATATTTTAAACAGTTTGAGCCATTATCCTTACTAGGATAATCAGGATTACCGATTTAAGCGTATTTTTTTAGTTTTTTTGAACTATTATATTTATTATCTATAAAAAAATAGGCAAAAATGTTTTTTATACGGAAGGCCCCCTTAAATATTTATTTTATTTAAATTTTATTTTTATTATTCAAGCAAAATACAACTGAGTATTTTGTGAATATTTCAAGTGCCTACCTGTTTCCATTATCGATATCGAGCAAAAAAGGGCAAAAAAAATCGCGTTTGTTGTATGGGAGCCCCCCTTAAATATTTATTTTATTTTTTTTAGTATTTGTCGTTATAGCGGCAACAGAAATACATAATTTGTAAAAATTTCAACTGTCTAGCTCGCGGTTCTTGAGGTACAGCCTGGTGATAGACAGACGGACGGACAGACAGCGAAGTCTTAGAAATAGGGTCCCGTTTTTACCCTTTGGGTGCGGAACCCTAAAAAAGGTATTTAATGTAATCTATACCAATAAATAAAATTGGAGTGTCTGTTTGTAATGTCAAAATAATAGGCTTTTTTCATGCTCACACGGTTAATTGCACGACACCTATGCCTAAAATAGCAATTAAAAATTTTTTGTGTCTGTCTGTCTGTTTGTTCCGGGTAATCTTCAAAACGGATGGACCGATTTCAAAAATTCTTTCACCATTGGAAAGCTATAATATCAGGGCGTAAACTAGGCTATATTTTACCCCGGTATTGCCACGGGAACGGAAACTACGCGGGTAAAACGACTATAACCTATAACCGTAGCGAAGCGAGGGCGGGTTGCTAGTATCTAATAATAATCACTTCGTTCATTTCAGCTCATGTACTGCCCACTGCTGAGCTCGTGCCTAACTTAATAACTTTATATGAATAATATTTAAAAGAAGTTTTATGTCAACAACGGTGATATTTCTATTGATAAAATAAATAAACAACTGAAATGTTGACAGTTGAGAGTCGACATATCCATTTGGTTCATGGCCTTTCAATTCACACGCGGACCAATTGTGAAACTACGTATCGATAATTGTTGTCAAAATGAACGTTAAAAATAAAATGTCTAATTACTGCCGCTAATCTTTATCTATTATTAAGATCTTCATTAGAACTATTATTGTAACAGTTTATTTAGTATGTGTTTTTTATGCTATTATTACATCTATACCAATAAATAAAATTGGAGTGTCTGTTTGTAATGGCAAAATAATAGGTTTTTTTCATGCTCACACGGTTATTTGCACGACACCTATGCCTAAAATAGCAATTAAAAAATTTTTGTCTGTCTGTCTGTCTGTTTGTTCCGGGTAATCTTCAAAACGGCTGGACCGATTTCAAAAATTCTTTCACCAATGGAAAGCTACAATATCAGGGCGTAAACTAGGCTATATTTTATCCCGGGATTCCCACGGGAACGGGTACTACGCGGGTAAAACGATTATAACCTTTAACCGAATCGAAGCGAGGGCGGATTGCTAGTTCAAAATATAAACGAATATTTGAATTGATTTTACATATTTTTATCAAATTAATTGATTAGGAAAAAAAGGAAAATGACGGCCATGTTGATTTAATTACACTTGCGGATATCATTACGCCTGCTAACTTTTTGTTTTGTTGAATTTAAGTCTCAATATCTTTAATTCATATAGTGTTTCAATTGCAGCTGGATGTCCCACATTTACCTGATGCTGAAGCGACTGCTTTGTCCGGTAAGACAGACTCATTTTTAATGTTTTTTTTTTATACTGGAATTAAATATCATCTTTCTTCTTATTTAGAAATATGATATGATTGAATATAATCCCACTGTTGGGCTGGAGGAGCTGAGCTTGAGCTGGAGGGCTGGAGAAGGAGGGTTCCTTCACAATGGGAGGAAAATTGACCTCCTATACAGATATACTATAGACGTCAGATGTGTTGGTATTGGGTTTCATGTCGAGTTTTCCTTCTCTTGCATAGATGTTATACATACATATAGTGTTGCCCAAATGCAAGACCAAGACGAGACTTGGACCGGTCTTGGTCTTGGTCTTGCAACATCACACCTAGTCTCGACTTGGTCTTGCGCACCCGGGTCTTGGTCTTGGTCTTGGTCTTGCGCACCCGAGTCTTGGTATTGCAGCAAGAGTCTCGCAAAGTTTTGCAGTTAGAATAACGTAACAGTAATTTATCATGGCAATGAAAAATCCAACTAAATTAATCAAATATCCTATCCTATCTATCCATCTGTTAGCATATAGTTCACTATTGAATACAATACTTACCACTGGAGAAAATTACTCTTCTATTCCCCTGGTGTTCCATTAGACAGCGTTACTACTCTTATGACAGGACTTTCGACCCTATTTTCTTAAGACGTCACCACACGAGGCAGTTGATACAATAAATTTTATGTCATTTTATAATCAATGCGATATTTTACAATTAATGCGATTGTTTATATTCCCCTTCAAGTTAAGTGGTATGTATCTATTGTATTTCCAGTTTAGTTACTGATACTCTGGATACTTGAAAAACCTGTTGCTCTATTGCCTATATAAATACTTTGGCCGCTGGATCCATGTAGCTCTTAATATACTATTTATTCAAGAACATATAAAACTGATTTAAAATTTTATGGTTTTAATACTTGTAAAATGTATGATATTCGTCGTCATCGTCACAGCTCATAAAAGTGCCACTGCTGGGCTTAAACTTCCTTCCAGTAAGAGGAAAATTGATCTACTATACCACGCTGGTCAGACATGTTGGTACAGGGTTTTCTTTCTAGTTTCACTTCTCTTGCACATATGTTATATACACAGGGTGTATCAGGTTATGGGACAACTGTTCATGTATGTTGTATTTCAACAGTCATAGATCATAATTAGAATGTATATTACACAAAAACAATATAACGTAAAAGTTATAGTGATTACAAAAATGTGTGTCTAAGAGTTTATGCCTTAAATTTTATGCATTATGTAGGTATGTACAGACAGGATATATGTAAGCATGTAAAATTTCGACAGTATAAATAGGTATTAGATTTGCGCGAACCTTTCAATGGTTACGTAGGTACAAAGGCGACTCATCAACGGTCATCGGCCGATCAGCTGATTTATGTTAAAGCGAAGTTTGTCTTGCTTATGCAAACGTAATCATTGATTTATTCAAATTCTAATGAACATTTAACAAAATACGAATATGTTGTAGATTAAGTATCATTCCTTTATACATTTTAATCAATTTACACGAAAAAAAGATGACAAAATTGAGAACTTACATGTCTCTCAATTCATTAACGAATCGATATTTTTATTTCAATTTTTTTTCATGGGTTCCTAACACCATTGCCCGATCCGATTTGATACGACATCCACGGGTAAGAGAGTGGTGAATTATATTCGTACTCTGTCTTTTTTTTTGTGTGTGTGTGTAGCTGTTGGTCGCAGATGACCTTGACAGCTTAACGCGGTCAATGGGTGAGCGCTGATGGCTCTCAACCCGGTAAGTAAGTTAAGCGAACATCGCCCAAGGGCTCCCCCCTGTGGGGAACGGACCTCGGCTCGGGGCGTCGCTGAGAGCAAAGTGGGCGTGGCCAAGTTTAGGATAATGACTTTTACGCGGCGCGGTTTTCGACCTCGACGGCGAGGCCGATACCGCGGAGTTTTATCTGTTATCGCTGCGCGAGCTGTGTAGGTCCTTTCTTGGGCGATCATAATAGCGTCATCTTCTTCTTCAAGAAGATGACGAGGACGTCGGACCGCGGATATTTTTGAGGGGACGTAGTTTACCGCCCCAACCACTAGTGGATTGGGGTGAGTCGTGGCAGAGGCAAAATAGCGCTGGGAGCAACGCTTCATGTACTGCCTGATGGTGATCGTACTCTGTCCCTACATGGACATTTATATAGATTAATTGTAGGCATATTTCTATGTCCAACAGTGAACGTCGTTGGGCTAATGAATAAACGGATATATAAATATGTATAATGGGCAAGAGCATTCTCATGATTACGGTATTTTTGTCCTTAAGCCTTTCCGAAGAGTAATTCTGAAAAGCCAACACCAACATTGGGAATCGATTGGCCAATAGATGGATATCTCAAGACTGATTTGACTTGCCGTGTAGTGACGGAGTAAGAATATAATTCATCACCCCCTATTTTACCCGTGACTGCGAACCCACGACTAAGGGCTATAATATATAACATCGGTGCAAGAGAAGGAAAACTTGACATGTATGACCTGTAACAACACGGCCGATCACCGTGGCGATTCCCCTCCGGCCATGGCCGATTCTTCTCCTGTTATGTAGAAGACACGAGCTCAACCGTATATAAGCTGAAATGGTGATTTGAATTAAATGCAAGACCGCGAGACTCTTGCAGGCCCAGTCTTGGTCTTGCTCAAGTCTTGCAGGGCCAGTCTTGGTCTTGGTCTTGCAAAAATTAAGCGGTCTTGGTCTTGGTCTCGGTCTCGCATTTCTCGCAAGACCAAGACCAAGACCGCAAGACCAAGACTTTTTTGGGCAACACTACATACATATATTTACGCCTCTTTCCCATAGGGGTAGGCAGAGACCACTTCCTTCCACTTGCTACAACCTTGACATATCACTTTCGCCTCCTCCACATTCATTAATCTCCTCATACATGTTCTTCGGTTCAAGGTACCCCTAACCTGGTCTTTCTTAAGAACGTCCCCGATTTGATTGTGGAACGTCCGCCTTGGTCTACCCCTTTCAACGCTTCCTTTCACATTCGCCTTATAAATTCTCCTTGTTAGTCTCCTTTCATTCTTTCTCTCTACATGGCCAAATCAACTTAACATACCTTTCTCAATCCTTGTCCCTACATCTAAATTCATACCACAACGTGCCCTAATCCCTCTGTTCTTAATTCTATCACTCAACTTCACATCAATCATGCTCCCCAGCGGTCTCATTTCCACAGCATTAATTCTACTTTCGTACTTCTTCTGCCATACAGCTCTCACTTCCATACATTAGAATTGGTACAAGCTCTACCCTATGCACAGCCAGGCGAGCCTCCTTAGACCACGTTTCCGTGCCGTAAGTCAACACTGGTCGTAGACCTGTATTTTCAGACACTGAGGTATTTTATAATAGGTTTTTTATAGTATTGAATATTAATATACCAAATGTATTTAAGAATCACCTTAAATAATTTGTAATAAACTGTTAACAGGATATATCCTGATAAAAAAATTTGCCTCCACTAGATGGTTCTCCTCTAAAAAGGGAACTGTAACATTTTGAGTCGGTCGCGGGTCTACGTTGATACGTAAACCATTTATTTGACATTACGCTGGCGCCAGTGACGTCATCTAATGATGTAATTGTCGCCTTATCTGTCTATTTATAAATAACTACATCTAAAGGTGTGCAATATAAAAAGAGTTGTAGGTAATAAAACTTAATAAACGAATCGTGCTGCAAACACAAAGTTTTTTTTTTTTTATTGCAAACGGTGGCATACGAGCAAACAGTACACCTGATGGTAAGTGTTGCTGCCGCTCATGCACCTTTACAAGGCCGTTGCCTACCGCGAAGAAAGCGAAGGGAGTGTGAATGCGTGCATTGAGGCTCGGTGATACCAAGGGCCACCAAAACCCTCCACACGCAATCACCCTCAGAAAGTTGGGCTTCCAGCTCTCTCGCTCACTGAACGAAGCGCAGTAACAAATTGCTACTACTCAGACGTCGATTTTCTGCGAGAGCATGGTACTGACGGACCGGCCCGCGGCTGTAGACAGATAACTGTCGACGGTGTGGTCCTACCACTTCTATATTTCTATAATTAGTAGGTACCACATTTTTCAATTTAGTAGACGGGTTGTTGATAATAGTCTATGAGTGTTATATTTTACCCAGAAGAGGATTTCTGTCCATTACCTTGGTAATGCATCAGGTGGTTATTACGACTTCCATGTGAAAGCAAGTCATGTTGTATTTTTAGGGTTCCGTACTCAAAGGGTAAAAACAGGACCCTATTACTAAGACTTCGCTGTCTGTCCGTCCGTATGTCTGTCACCAGGCTGTATCTTAAGAACCGTGATAGCTAGACAGTTGAATTGTTTACATCATCATCATCTTGCTCATATCCCAATTGCTTGGGGTCGACGCAATATGTCATCCGTTTTGACATATTGCAAAAAGTTTCGGCAATGACTTTTATGACCGGCCGCCTACCTGACGTCAACCCTCCTTGGGAATGTAATCGTTGACCAAATGGTACCAGATGGAGTTGGTCCTGGTCAATCTAGGACTCAGTTGAATTTTTTACAAATTATGTATTTCTGTTGCCGTTATAACAACAAATACTAAAAACAAAATAAAATGAATATTTAAGAGGGGCTCCCATACAAAAAATACGTTTTTTTTTTGCCCTTTTTCATAGATAATGGTACGGAACCCTTCGTGCGCGACTCCGACTCGTACTTAGCCGGTTTTTTATTGCTAACGATGGCAAACGAGCACTTGATCGTAAGTGGTGCTGCCGCTCATGGACCTTTGCTAGGCCGCTGCTTACCGTAAAGAAAGTCAAGGGAGTGTGAATGCGTGCAATGAGGTTGTGTGATACTCAGGGCATCACCAAGACTCAAACGCAATCATCTTTAGAAAGTTAAGCTGCCGCCTCTCTCGATATTTAGTTTTCGTTTATTGCAAAGTTATGATATGCATAACTTTGCAATAAACCGCAGCAGGGTTCATCCATTTCACCTGGAAACGATATGGTCTTCAACTGTACGTTTCCAGCGATCATTTCTCTCACGTACATGCAGGCTCTGGAATGAACTACCTGCTGCTGTGTTTCCCGAGCGCTATGACATGTCCTTCTTTAAACGAGGTTTAAGAAGAGTATTTTCTTCACGGTAGGCAACGGCCTGGCTGTGCCTCTGGTATTGCAAAGGTCCATGTGCGGCAGTATCACTTACCATCAGGTGTGCTGCCTGCTCGTTTGCCACCATCGGCAATTAAAAAAAATGCATATTATATATCTAAATCGTCTTGTACGATATCCACGGACAAGACAGGAAGCAGTGAATTGTATTTGGAAAAGTCGTTACCAAATGGGGGCGTCGCCGTAAGTACATAACATCTAGTCAAGAGAAGTAAAACTTTAAACAAAACCCTATATCAACAAAACTGACGAGCATGGTATATTAATTTCCTTCCCGTAGTAGAGGAGAGCCGAGCCCAACAGTGAGACGTATATAAGTTGAGATAATGATGATAATAATGATGACATAATAGGTAATCCACTCATTCTTGCTTAAGTCAATATTTATTAAAAACTCGTCTTCTGACTTTCATTTCATCTCAAATACGCGTCCCAATGTTAGGCTCGAGCCTTTTCCACAATAGGAAAGAAATTTACCTACTATAACCATGCTGGTCAGACGTGATGATATAGGATTTTATTTCGAGTTATCCTTCTCCTGCACAAATGTTGTATGCATATTCAATCCCTTAGTCGTCTTTTACTATACCCACGTGCAAGATAGGGGGTGGTTAATTGTATTCTTACTAGTCACCCTTACGGCAATACTGATTAAAAATTATATAAAACTAATCCAATAAACATTTGACCCATTTACATGCTATCGTATTTCCTAACGTATGGCTCGTGTTACGCAAATTAAGGCTAATTCACATAGTAGGCATCAGGACTACTAGCGATCTATCTTGCGCAGAAGTTCACCATATTCATATCTGCACAGATAGCGTAGTGGTTAGTATACCAATCTACCGTGCCAGTGTCATAGGTTCAAATCCCACACAGGACAACACTTTGTCGCGAATAGGTTAGCCTCGTGACGGCGATCGGCGTTCCAGTGGGAGAAGTCGACGGGGGAGGGTCTCTCTCGGGGTATTCCGTCGGCTCGACCTATGCGACCCATGGTCGAGTTATGGGGCCGCACGCCGCCCTTTCGTTACCCTGGACGGAAGGGACGGTGTGTGCGCTAACCATAGACCACACAAAAAAAGCCAAAAAGAAAATAAAAGATAGTAATTTTACTATATGTATTAGTTTATCATTTTACGATCACAAACGGGTTCCATTTCGTTTCAATAATATTTCACAAGCAATATGTGTAACGAATACCTTTATTTACCGTCAAGTGTAGTAAAAAACAGGCTAATGTGTCTACACGTTTACTCATATGAAAACCAATTGAAGTCAAGGTTAATATATACAGTGTAAAATTCAAGATTACTTTTTGTATCTGCTTAGAATCGACATTGTATTTTTGCGAGCATCTGGCGCTAAGGCAATGCATCCTTTGTAATAAAAAAGTTTGTATGTACTATGTACGCATGTAAGTTATACTTCTTTGGCGTAGCAAGATTTTGTTGCTTTTTTTTTTTTTTTCGGCGTAGGCTATGGTCAGCGCACTCGCCGCCCAGTTCAGTCCGGGGCGACAGAGGGGCGCCGCATCGCCCCATAACCCAAGATAAAAATCTTTCTAAAACTATGGATTTTATCGCGTTCATATTTGATTTTTGATTGCCCGACGTTTCGAACACTTTTCAGCGTTCATGGTCACGGACGGACTGTGAATAATTCCTAAAGTAGTTTTATTTACAATGCTTAAAATTTACGCTCATTTTTCCCTAACTCGTAAAAAGAAGTATAACTTCAAAATTACACTTAATTTGAAAACTAACAGTTTTAATTTCTAACAATCCGTCGCTTAAACTTTAAGAGCTAAGGGTTTATTAAATGAGCTATTATAACACTCTAGTTAAACATTATTTTGACTTTACCTTCAACTATAATGATATTATCTGCTTATGTGACATTGTCAATTATCCAGCCACGGTAAGGGAAGGGGTCATAAGGCAACGTACTCATACTCGTCGATACGTAATCCATTCACGGGAGGAATGAATTCTTCAAAAATGACATTAGTACCTTTTTAAACTTATAGCTGGCAACACTGATACATATATATACCGGAACGTCAGTATTCGGTAATGGAACTAGAAATAAATAGAAACGAGAGATTCAAATGATATATAGGCAAATAAAATACTATAAACTTAGAAATGAATTAATTAATTAATAAAAGCAAATACGAGTCTAGTGTTTCCAAAAAAAATATTAAACACGAGATTTATTATTTACTATGTGAAAACTAAAAGGGCGAGGAAGATCTTTCCGTTTAGGTAGAGAGCCGGCAGCCCAACTTTCTAAGGGTGCTTGCGTATGGTGCTTGATTTTGATATCTTTAGTATCACCGAACCTCATTGCACGCATTTACACTGCCTTCACTTTCGCCACGTTAGGCAGCAGCCCAGCAAAGGTTCGTGAGCGGTAGTATCTCTTGACAGATATTCTGTTTGCTCGTTTACCACCAGCAATAAAAGAAATAGTACTATTGGTAGTCACCAACGGGGCAGAGATTAAAGACTTATAAAAATGGTTCACGTAGTATGGGTAGAGGTCCTTAAATTATATTCTTACTCAGTCAGTACGTGGAAAAGTTTCGTGTATATGAATTATAAAATTAAAATTAACGATAATTGATTAATGAAGACGTCTTTTATTAAAAGAAAATAATTGATAATAAATAAAAAACTCTTTTGATGTTAACTTATCAAACGTAATAAATAAAAACATAATTAAATATATAAAAACAAGTAAACACGTCGACCACAAGACGATGATCTAATGCAACCTTGGCACAGACTGTGACCATTTATTTAATATCACGTATTTATATGCACCGACACTGATAAATATACGACTGTTTTGAAATAGTAGAAAAAAAAATATATATTTGAGGTATGACTTGCGTTTTATAAATGAGATTTTTCAAGTTCTTCTAAAGGCTTGCAAATGAAAAATGACGTTTTACGGCAAATCTACTTAACATTTATAAAGTATTTATTTGGTTAAACACGATAATCTCAGGAACTGCTAGTTCGAATTTAGAAATTCTTTCAGTGTTAAATAGCTCATTTATGGAGCAAGGATATAGCTAATTCGAGGACAGTTTATTAATTTAAACCTAAGAAGTCACAATAATCACTACAAATTTAATGTTTAATAATTACTAACCATAAACAATATAACTTTTTCACATAGAATCATTTTCTTCTTGTGCTGGCAACAAATTTATACCAAAATGTGGCCCCAAATTTAATAACTAATGTTTGTAGCGGGTATATATAAATTTCTATAATCAAATAAAAATCGTTTATTCTCGATAGGCCCTATAGGGCACTTACATATTGTCAAATTTATACATCATTTGAACACAATATACACTAATCTTCCACCGGATCGGAACGCGGCCACAGGCTGAGAAGATCTGGCAAGAAACTCAGAGGGCTGTCATTTTTTTTCTTCAATAGTAGTAAGTAATAACAATGACTTGTTGGGCTTAGTCCGCCCGTGACCATGAACGCTGTTTAAGTGTTCGAAACGTCAGGCAATCAAGAATCAAATACAAACGCGATAAAAACCGTAAAGTAGGTTTATTTACAAAGTGTAAGTAGTGTCGGTTATTTGAGTTTTTTTTTAGACGATCTATACTCAGAACGCACGCTGCCCATTCCGTCTGGGGTGCCAAAAGAGCGGCGTCCGATCCTATAAAGCCATCATATTCCGTTCGACATTGGGCCGATCAGTCAAATAAAGTCTGAAATTATTACTAAATAGTTAAGTAAATCCAGCATTTGATAGCCTAGCTGTGTGTCTAAATGACATTGACAAAATTGTTGTCAACCAAAGGCCATTCAGCACGAATTGAATTGAATACATAAGTTATACTTGATTGAAAGGAAAAATGCTCAGCGCTGGCGCGAGTACATGCACCTGATGCCGCTCTAGCCGAGGCCGCGGGTGACCGGACCGGGGATTTTAGTCCGTCACCCGTGGAGAGACTGACCGCGCGACGGCGACCGACGTCCCAGGACAGGGACGTCGAGAGGTGAGGGTACCCGTCGGGCCGACCACTGAGGACAAGGAACTCGCGCACTGGTGGTCGGCCCAACGACGAAGGCCACGTGGGTACGGGTGGGTTATGGGCCCGCGCGCCGACCGCGTGTGCGCTTACCATAGCCCACCCATATAAAAAAAAGGTGAGTTTTACATAGGCAATGACTTGAAGGAAGGCCCGCTCTCTAAGCTTCTTTCGTTTCCTTACGAAACAAAAATTGCATATAGTGACGGAGTAAAAAGACAATTCATCCACACTTCTTGCCCGTGGGCGTCGTATTTTTATTCTATTAAATTACTACACGAAAAATACTTAGAAAGGAAATGGGAGACAAATATGTTCAACAGACGATCCAGCGAAGAATTTAAGAAGATTTACAATTACTATAAATCTTGGGTACCTGCTGGCCTGCTGAATAGGTGATGAGCGTTAATAGTTACATGATGGCAGGCCGCCCTATCGTCGCCCCCGAGAATTTGGGCGGGATATAGGTAAGCTCAACATTCTCAGCTAGAAAGGATATCAAAGATGTATTAGAAGGTTGCTTCGATGCAAATGTTTTCAATACGCGTACATTGGTGTGTTGGCATAATTTTTTTGTGCAACCAACCTTGCTTTAAGGTTCTTGAAGGTTGTTGACGTACGTTACATCATTTGTTATGTTAAGTAATGAATGAATTTTTTTTTAATTACTAATAACTCAACCAGCAGGTTTGTTTACGTGTATTACTTAATATTTACTGTTGACTCACATCGTACATTAGTAATAATAACATCGTTAATATTCATAAAACATCAAACACTAATTTTGTTGTCACATCAGTTGTTATGACAACGGTGACAGTATTACAAATTTTTAACGTCTCTGCTAAATATTTATAAACACTGCTCCAATCCTACCGCACCTTTCGCAATAACCAAACTATTTAATAAATAAAATTTTTAAAATCCTAAATATTGTTCGTAAAATTCATCATAATATATGACCCATTGCTATATTCGAGCCTCTTAGGGGGCGTCCATAAATTACGTGAGGTGTTTTTTTAAATTTTCTGATGCTCCCTCCTTCCCTGGTGAGATGTCGTTGAGATTTTATTCAACCCCCTCCCCCATCCCCCAATCTCACGTGAGATTTTTCAAAATGTGGGTTTCTTACGTAAACGCGTTGGATTATTGTAAAAAGAAAAAAAAATTGCTTCGTGCTTTTATTTACGACTAGCAACCTGCCCTCGCTTCGCTTCGGTTTCAGTCATCTTAACCGCGTAGTGCCCGTTCCCGTGGGAATACCGAGATAAAATATAGCCTATGTTACTCCCTGATAGTATAGCTTTCCATTGGTGAAAGAATATTTGAAATCGGTCCAGTAGTTTCGGAGCCTATTCAATACAAACAAACAAACAAATCTTTCCTCTTTATAATATTAGTATAGACTAGTTAAGACTAGTAATCAATATTGCTGAGAGTTTAATTATAAGTGTAATAAGGCTGTGAAATGTAATAATGCTTAAGATTAAATCTTAAGCATGTACAATCTGGATTAAATTGACCAAAATAGTATAATTTTTTTGTTTCAATCAGAAAAAAAATTGCGTGATATTTGCCGAGACCCCCCCTCTCCAACGTAAGATTAGATGAGATTTGACTCGACCCCCTCCCCCCCTTAAACATCTCACGTATTTTATGAACGCCCCCTTATACAATACCAGGGAAATTGACCTACTATACCACGCCGGTCAAATGGGTTGGTATGGTTTTATTTCAAAATTTCCTTCTCTTGCATGAATGTTATATGCATATTATATTCCTTACTCTTTTACGTAACATTACAATTCGTCACTCATTCAATTAGCGTAATAATACAACTGAATTGTATACTTCGTCACATCAAGGAAAATCTCTCCCTCTACAATAAGATTGACCTACTAAACCACGCAGGATGGTTTGGTGTATGATTTTATTATGATTTTTCCTCCTCTTGCATATTATATGCATATTATATATTCCTTAGTTTTTTACGTAACAATATAAGTAATAATATAAATGAATTATAATCTTACTCCGGTACCACAAACAAATCAATTAGTATTATCAGTATTTTGCCACCATCCCCTCTTGCCCGTAAACAACGACTAAGGAATGTAATCATCATCATCATCATCGCAGCCCACATACGTCCCACTGTTGGGCTCGGGCCTCCTCCACAATGGGAGCGAATTTGACTTACTATACCATGCTGGTCAAACATGTTGGTATAGGGTTTCATTTCGAGTTTTCCTTCTCTTGCACAGATGTTATGTGCACATTATATCCCATAGTCGTCTTATACGACATCCACGGGCAAGATAGGGAGTGGTGAATTGTATTCTTACTCCGTCACCACACGGACAATATGGGAATGTAATATGCATGTATTATTTATACAAGAAAAGGAAAGCTTGAAACAAAACCCTAGACCAACATGTCTGACCAGCGCGATATAGTAGGTCATTTGCCCTTCCATGGAGGACAGCCGAGCTCAGCAATGGGACGTGTGTGAGCTGAGATGATGACGAGGAATCAATATTTAACATAATTTTGTCCTATTTCTACCTACGTTTCTCACTTGATACCTCTAAATCACTCGTCTAACTTTGCTTGTCACCCTGTACTCGAATGTCCCAGGTCGCTTTTTAAAAAATAAAGTGTCTGGGAGGTATGGTCTCTTGGTCTAAAAGTACTCCGTAACATCGTAGATTTCATCATAACGGGAGTGAACTGACCTTCTATAGTGCACTATTAGTCGAGTTAGAATGGGATTTTATTCAAAATTTTCCTTCTCTTGCAGTGATGTCAATAAGTTTAAAACATTAGCAGTCTGAAAAACCTGGGAAGGGGATTGATTAATTGCATTCCTGACAAGACCAATATTCGCTTAAGATATATAATAATCATTGCAATTTCAGATGCACTTACGTGATACATTAGAATATTTTGATAGTACACAGACGTAGTTAATACGACCTTGCGCAAAGATTAATGTGGCCCACATAAATTGGGTTGGTTACTTTGTTTCGAAAGAGTGCGGTAGATAGTCTTAAAAATCAGGATATATTGCTATGATTATGTATCCATCAGTCCGTATATGTCCACTGCTGGAGATAAGGCTCTCTTTTTTTTGGTGGGCTATGATCTGGGTACGTCTCGCCTCTGTCCGGGACAACGAATGAGCGAAGTGTGACATCATAGCCTATCGTATTCCCTCACCATCGCCATTAGGCCGACCACTGATACTAATTTCTTGACATTCGTGACCGGCTCAGTGGGTTACCCTTTTAGATACCAAACCTTTTGTAATGTTGCCGGAGCGTCGCTCTTACGCAGTCGGCCTCTCTGCGGGTGGCGAACTAATCCTTGGTCCGTCCAAACATAGGTTTTCCTACGAGGATATCACCCAGAACTGTCCTGTGCCAACTGCATTTAACCGTTTTAGGTCCTACGCTACGTCGTCCAATTCGTGATCTCGACTCAAGAACCTTTCTGCCCCAACCGTTTTTGGTTGATGAGCGGTGGAGCCATGTGACTTATTCATTGCCACTTCAACGTGCTACTTCTTCGGGTTATGTAGATTACATACAATAAACTCCGTTTAATTCCGTCTGGTCAACAATTATATTCCCAAGGAGAAAATTAAAGTCAGACTCCAAGTAAAAGGAACAAATCGAAACCTATCTGAATCCCTAACCGTTGTCTTTCAAACTAAATAGTGTTCTATATAAATAGACTAGCTTTTGCCCGCGGCTTCGCCCGCGTAAAAATTTACTTGCATATTGAACTATTATCGCAAAGAATATTATCGGCATAAAGAGTATTACATTTCTTAATTTAAGAAATATTCTATCTACTTGTCAATTTTCATCCAAATCTGCTCAACAGTTTAAGCGTGATTGAGTAACAAACATCCAAATATCTTCACAAACTTTCACATTTGAATATTACTTCCAGCCTTGTAGTTCAGATTGCCGTGCAAATACGATGATAAATATGTCTTTCTTTAGTCTCTGATAACGTACTTTTCCATTGGTGAAAAAAAGATTATATCAATCAAACACCCGCAGTTTCATTCACGTAGAAATTCCCATGCCAATACCGAGATAAAAAATGTCTATGTTACTCGCTGATATTATAAATTTACACACATACCAAAAAAAAAATAATATAAATCCCAGAAATATCAGAGATATAAATTGCCTATGTTACTCGCTGACAACATAGGCAGCTTTCCATTGGCGAAAGAATTTTAAAAATTGCTCGACATCCCCCGGTATAGTTCTCGTTCCTGGGCAAATACCGGGATGAAAATAGCTTTTCACTGATAATATAGCTTTTCATTAGTGAATTAATTTTTAATACCATTAAATTCCCGTGATTTCACCGACATTGTACCCGATCCCGTAGGAATATCGGGATAAAAATAGCTTAAATATGTTACTCGCTTAAAAATAGCTTTCCATTAGTGAAATAATTTTAAAATCGACTTAATTCAGCCACACCGGGATAAAATATAACCTGGGATAAAATATAGTCAAGTTATTCCTTATGTACGACTGGTAGACCTGATGGTAAAATATAATCAATATCGGTCCAGCCATTTTGAAGATTACCTGTAACGAATAGACAGACAGACAGACAAAAAAATTTGGACCGTATTATGTGAGCATAAATAAAACCTATTATTTTGATAGACAAACAGACGCTTCAAATTTATTTATTTGTAGAGATAGAAAATTGGAATAATATCTTGATTGTAACTTACTGTCTGGTAGCTGCTAGAAATATTACCACGCTTTCATTGTTCGTGGGTGTCGCAAAATACTACTAAGACAAAGATTTACATCGACCTGGACCGGTGATGCCGTCTGGCCAACAATGTCGTGCGCCAGGTCATAAAATGTTGCTAGAACCTTTGCAATATATCTGCGATGGCAGAAGAGTACCTACATATCGCGTCGATCCAAAGTAATTAGGATAAGAGCAAGATAATGATGATATATCATTGGCTGGGTGTCTTCGACTATATGTGTTTTATCCTTTTGGGGCAGCCCAAAATTGTTTCTTAGTGAGTGCTTACCCCAAATAACCGATCGGTATACAAAATTTCACATTCTTAGGCCCGGTATCTTTGGCTATACACTTTCACCCTCTTAGGGGTTGAATTTCCAAAAATTCTTTGTTAGAGCTCGCTTATCCTTGCCAAAAATTGTTTCATAGTGCTTGGTAAATGAGCACTAAGAAAATCTGGGGGTAATCCAAGAAAGTCGACCGTGTACTAAAATGATCCTTCCTAGGCTCAGTGATTTCGTTTAAACACTTCACCCCCTTAGGGCTAAAATTGCAAAAATCTCTCTTTCCCCAAGAAAGGAAACTTTATAAAAAATTCCATGTTTCTAGGCCTAATGATTTCAGCTATATATTTTGCACCCCTTTAGGAGTTGATTTTAATAAAATAATTTCTTAGAGCTCACTTACAACAAAAGAAAGAGAATTGCATAGAAAGTTTTACGTTCCTAGCTCCAAGAGTTTCGTCTATACGCTTTTCACCCACTTAAGGGGGTGATTATTCAGAAATCCTTTGCTAGTGCTCGTGTACCCCAAGAAATAAGACGACGTAAAAAGAAAATACTTTCCCCTATTTCAACCCCTTATACCTATTTTTTCGCGATAAAAAGTAGCCTTATATCCTTTCTCAAGCTTTAGTTCATCTCTGTACCAAATTTCATCAAAATCGGTTAAGTGGTTTCGACGTGAAAGGCTATATGCTTTTCAACTCCCTTTTTTTTTGGGTTGGGCTGCGGTTGGCGCGCTCCTCGCACCACTCCGTCCGGGCACCCCAAGAAATACGATGGTGTAAAAAAAATACGTTTCCAGGCCCAGTGGTTTCGGCTGTATGCTTTTTGGTATTTTAGGGGTTGAATTTCATCCCCATGTAAATGAAATTTCCAAAACGCTTGAGCGAATATTTATTTATTTATTATTAGGTGCCTCAATACAAAGATTCGTGGTTCGATCATCGAGCCTATATCCTTTTTCAAGCTTTAGTCCATCTCTGTACCAAATTTCATCAAAATCGGTTTAGACGCGAAATACTATATGTTTTTCACCCCCTTAAGGGGGTGAATGCCCAAAAATCCTTTGCTAGTGCTCGTGCACCCCAAGAAATACGATGGTGTAAAAAAAAATACGTTTCTAGGCCCAGTGGTTTCGGCTGTATGCTTTTTGGTATTTTAGGGGTTGAATTTCATCCCCATGTAAATGGAATTTCCAAAACGCTTGAGCGAATATTTATTTATTTATTATTAGGTGCCTCAATACAAAGATTCGTGGTTCGATCATCGAAAATGACGAATTTCCATACAAAATGTCATCCCCTATTTCAACCCCTTATATCCATTTTTTCGCGATAAAAAGTAGCCTATGTCCTTTCTCCAGCTTTAGTCCATCTCTGTACCAAATTTCATCAAAATCGGTCCAGTGGTTTAGACGTGAAAGCGTAGCAGGCAGACAGACAGACAGACAGAGTTACTTTCGCATTTATAATATTAGTAAGGAAGTAAGGATAAGGATATATATATATATTCTTTTTTATATTACGTCTTGATTTTTCATAATTTTATTGCTGTAATCAGACATTCTCGTAGCTATGCAAAATAATAATGCATCAAGAACTGGTTTTAAGATAATTGACATTTAAATTGATATTAATCAAGGTAAGGTCAAGCGTAAATAAATTGCAAATCTTTAGTGATTCTATATACATATATTATAGATATTTAAACTGCTGACTTCCTTTGATTTATTAACATAAATATGCAACTAGTTATGGAGAAGGTTATGATTCATCGTCATCAACATTTCAACTCATATATGAGAATGTACATTCCACTTCTGAGCTTGAGGTTCCTTAACAAAATAAATTGATTTACTACACTATGACATATTGATGCTCTTGCCGTAGTTGTACTGTACCCTTTACTTATTCAGTTACCTAGTCAGTTTTGCTTCCTATTTCTTGCATTGCATAGGAGGGAAGTGGAACAAATCTTCTCCAATTTCTTCTATTTA
The DNA here is from genome assembly GCA_032191425.1 of Lymantria dispar. NCBI lineage: Eukaryota > Metazoa > Arthropoda > Insecta > Lepidoptera > Erebidae > Lymantria > Lymantria dispar. Next base: position 3,443,068 of record CM063447.1, read on the forward strand.
AAGTTTCCAATTAAATTTATTGTAATCCAAAGAAAATTAAAAACGTTTTCCGGGACTACCTGAGGGTCAAACCTAGATTTCTTCTGTGGGGACCATTATGGATTTGAGCTTACAGAAGTTATAGTGAGCTGGTGATATTAATCCCAGAAAATTATTACACCACGCTGATTAAAAGGTTAGTATAGGGTATTATTTTCAGGTTTTCTTCTTCTTGCATAATTTTATTTGCATATTTTATCGTTTTGTTGTCTTTTAAGAGATCTAGGGGTAACACAAAAAAATGGTAAATTGTATTCTAACTCGGTTACAATTCAATCAAACGGTTTTGAATGTGGTTTAGTGCTAATTAGCGATATACCCTGTTGAGAGTATGATTGTTTTTGGGAGTCCATTATGTTTGTTTTTAAAATACCCGCATAATATATTCTTATAACGCAGTCAAATGGACATGACCAAATAATGTTGCAATCTGAACTTACTTCTTATTTATCTGTTATGATTATCTTTTGCGATTATATACATTTATATATTGAGATATATTATTATGATATGCAAATTATTCTACTGTTTATAATCTATGAATAATAACGATTTAACATTTAGAAGTCATTTTATTTTCTATCGTGTTAGTATTTGCGTAAAAATGGCGGTCTAGAGCCCAAAGCTGCGGGCCAAGGAAACTAAGGATTTGGTAACTGGTCCACCTAAATGACATTAGAGATTCAGTACGGCAGGTTATGGCAGTTTTGTAAACAGCCTCCCTAACGTCAACCCTCTTTGGGAATGTAATTGTTGATTAAACGGCATCAAATCAACATACTGCTTATCACAGGCGACGATTGATTTATCTTCCATATAGGATCTATGTTAGAGTGATAGCTGCTATAGTAGTTAATAGATAACTCGTGATCGTGTGCCACTTGTAGAATCTATGTGGTAAATTAGTAAGTATGATCACAACCCCTTCTATTCCCACAAGTGATCATTACAAGTTAACATCACATCACATCACACAACAGAAATAAAACCCTATACCAATCCGTCGGACCAACGTGATATAGTGGGTTAATTAGCCTCCTATTATGAAAAATAGGGATGTGACCTGGAGGGAAAATAATCGATTTTTGTTCGTTAAAATAAATCGATTATTTAAAAAAAATAACTGATTTTGTTCTGCCAACAGGATTGTGATGACCTTTTTTTTAGGAAATGTAAGTTTTATTTTCTAATATAGTATGATGACCTTTTGTTAGAAAATGTAAGCTTTATTTTGTAATATAGTATGAAAACACACCTGATGACCTCTTTTTTTTTAGGAAATCTGGCCATGAATAATCGCTTAATTTCGAATAGTAAAAATCGATTTTTCTCATTTTCATAATCGATTATAAAAATCGATTATTACAAAAAAATAATCGATTAATAATCGATTTTTATAAAAATCGATTATTTTTTCACATCCCTAATGAAAAAGGCTCGAGCCCAACGTGGCACATAAACTATCTTTGATGATGATGATGAATATTTTTGTTTATTTCCAAATATAGAAAAATAATGGCTATATAATCAAAGCTACTTTAAAAACTACGAAGAATAATTTTCGAAGAAAAAGCATCTCCATCATTATCTCAGCTCATATCATTGTACGTCTCTCTGTTGGCCTCGGACCTCTTTCATTGTGGGAGAGTGTAACCTACTATACCACCGCCATGCCATAGAGTTTCATTTCGAATTTTCCTTCTTTTGCATCGATGTTATCTGCATATTATATTCCTTAGTCCTCTTTTAGGACACCCACGAGCAAAAGCATGGGTGCAAAATTGTATTCATATTCTGTCAAAACACGGAAAAATAAAAATGTTCCCAAATCAATTCGTTCCAATATTACTGCGTACTTCTAATTCAATACAGCATCCAACTTCAATTAACCGGGTGATAGTGAAATACTCCTTAGGACATATTGGATAAGGTTCAATTCAACTTGTATTCTAATATTTAAATGACAAATGCCATGAAGTCATCAAGGTAAGTGGACATACATTTATGTAATGCATTAACAATGTATGAATTAATGGACACGACTACTAGGTTAGTTGAAAATTAGGGTTGGCAAAAAAAAAACTATGATATAAAATAACTGCACAGGTGACGACGTAGTGATTACGATATTCACCTATTGTGCCTCACGGAAGTGGTCAAAATACTGAACTTTCAAGCCGAGGGTCATCAAAGTCAGTCAAGCCGTTTTGAAGCATCTCGGTCACGTCTATACATATAGAAAAATTATGTATATAAAGATTTTTAAAGCATTTTATTTGATTTTTATATATTTATTATTACGTTTCGAATACTTCAGCGTTCATGGTCACGGGAGGACGAAGACGTCTCACGTCCAACAAGTCATCGTAATTTCAGAAATTTATACCCGGTACAAAATTTGTTAGTAAATATTGACCCACATTCTGATACAAATTCACTATTAGTACAAAAAATTATTCTGTATTTTTTTGGTCCTATATCACTAAACATTAAATTTATGGTAATTAATATATTAATTAATTTAGACCTAACAATTTAATAAGCCGCCTCTTAAACGTTAATTATTAGTATTATGCACTCTTGAGTTTTCTTACTGGATTTTAACAGTGTGGCCGCGTTCATAAATATAATCTTATTGCAAATATATAATAGTCGCTTAAACATAAAAAATATGTTTTATAAGGAGAAAAGGATGAAATATAAATTATATATGTAGGCAGGATTTATCCAGCAGTTGGACGTCAATGGGCGGGATGGAGATATAAATTCGATTGTTTGAAACAAGCAGTCGTGAATTTTTCTCATATATTTAATCTGCCAACCCTACGTTCCAGAATTAGCTTCGTGCCTTTTAAGAACTGTTCTGGGAACTATGCCATCATAACTTATGGCCTGACAACTGTCCTTATAAGTTTATTATATTTATTCGCAAGTTTTAACAATGATTTAGCCTAATACATAAACAATGATTTAGCCTAATACATACAAAATAATGTTAATAGACATCGTCATGCTGCTATTGCCCCAATTATTGGGGAGTGATGCCTTATTCCATATGCCAACCCATTGCCAACCAACGGGGTATAGTAAGCCAATTTCCTTCGTACTAAATTAAGGGGTGATAACATAATATTGTATTCAAAACTCAATACACATTAATAAGGACTATTATAAAGAGATTTTTAGTTCAAGCCATTGTTTGATTCCAGTAAGGCTAGTTAACTCTGATAAGTTAAGGTATTTGATCCCCTTGAGGTGATCCACAGGGGGATCAAATACCTACATAACAAATAATTAACATTTCAGCTCTCGTACGTGCCACTGTTGGCCTCGAGCTACCTCCTTGCTGTTCAGACAGGTTGATATAGGGTTCCATGTCAGGTATTTCCTCTCTTGCATAGCTATTATATGGACCTATATTACACCCTTAGTGATTTTCTTACAAGAAAGGGGGTGGTAAATTGTATTCTTACTCCGTCACCACACAGAATGACAAATAATACAATGGCTCATTACCATTTCATTAAGTACTCGTTGTAGATATTACGAATGTAAGTACATTATCCTTAAACGAAGTTGAGATACGTACCAACATTCCAATTTTATCATCCATTTTAAATTCTTGCCACGGAGTGTCTGGACTTTTATGGTCAAAATGTTCAATGATATCAAAACTCAACTTTATTGCATAGTTCATACGAACCAAAATCGATTAAATAAATATTATCGTTTATGGCGAGTGAATTTTTTTACTCTTTTACCAAAAAAGTTAGCAAATATGTATAAAGAATATTGAAGTTTGTGATCAAAATAACTATAATATAGCTGCCTACTATAAGAAAATATTATAGAACGGGCTGGATGGAATTTAAGCTGCAAAATATGAGGACCGCCATTTTGTGCAAAGTTTTAAACTCGTAAAAGTTGGCAGATTATGACTATTTTCCGTGTGGTGAAGGAGTAAGAATACAATTCGCCACCCTCCCTCGCCTTGCCTGTGGGTGTCGTGAAAAACCGATAAGTATGCTAGGGAGGGAATACATAGTACCCTATATCAAACCGTCAGACCAGCATGGAGATAGCTCGCGGCCAATAGTGGCAAGTATAAGAACTGAAATGTTGATTATTTGTTATGTATGTATTTGATCCCCTCGTGGTGATAAGTTAAGATCTTGCTTGTGAATGTCGTAAAAGACGACTAAGGAATAAAATACGCAAATAATAGATTCAGTGTGGTAACGGAGTAAGAATACAATTTACCAATCCCTATCTTGCCCGTAGATGTTCTAAAAGATGATTAAGGGATATAATAAGCATATAACATCTGTGCAAGAGAAGGAAAACTCGAAATAAAACCCTATACCTGTCTGACCAGCATGGTATAGTAAGGTCAATTTCCCACCTATTGTGGAAGAATCCCGAGTCTAACAGCGGGACGTATATGAGCTGAACTGATGAATGATGATTCAGAATATTTCAAGGTTTATTGGTGCATGTATTCTTTCAGCAATGGGAAGAGGCCATCCCTTAGATGTCAGGTAAATGATCAGCCCGTTGCACACCCTTTAATTTTTGTTTCAACTGTGAGAGTATTGCAAATTCGGAGCATAATGGTGACCAGCCTCGTAAAAATAATAACATTTAATTGTGGTTACGCAATTCGACTTGTTAAGTATACCAATTATAGCGTTTTTCTACCAAGGTTTAACTGACATAGCAAGAAGAATTAGTACGCTGAACTAGCAATGAGCAGGCTATACCAATCAACGAACCGACAACCGTTGAGAAAGGAAGATTCTCAAACGGCGACCACATATTGGATGACGCATTGTCGGACTTAATTGATAGGTGAATCATCATCATCGTCACACCTCATATACGTCCCTCTGTTGGGCTCGAGCCTCCTCCACAATGGGAGGGAAATTGACCCACTATATCACGCTGGTCAGAAGTGGTGGTATAGTGTAGGTTTTATTTCAAGCTCCTTTCTTGCATAGATGTTATATGCATATTATACTCCTTAGTCATCTTTTACAACATCCACGAGCATGAATGGGGTGGTGAATTGTATTCTTATTCCGTCACCACACGGAGATAGCTAAATATTAACTTTAAAAACATTGTGACATTCGACGAATCGGTTACAATAAAACCGCTTGCATAATTCAATTCATGCTAAAGACGAGTAACCTACTTACATTGAAAATTATTTTAATATTCCCAATCCATATTCAGCAGAAACAAAATATGTACCAAGTCGTTTTAACCGACTTCAAAAAAGGATGTTCTACATTTTCTTTTTATAACGCTGTTTATTAAGAAAATAATCCTTGTATTGCGGGGGATTTTACAAATATATAACTAACAGAGACAAATTACATCCAGACTTAGACCAACACTTTGTGGTTCGCAGTGTTGTTTTGCATGGGATTCGTACCCGTGACTCTAGCACGATAGATAGATTAGATTTTAACCAAATCGACTGGTTTTTTTTTTGTACGTATGTTACGCGATCATTCCGTCAATTATGAATCGATTTTAATGATTCTTGTTTTATTTAATAGCTGCTGTTTCCGATATCATCAAGATCTAACCAAGACCTGAAGGATAGTTTTTGAGTTATATTCAATAATGTGATTTTATAAAATCATCATCATTATCTCTCATATACGTCCCACTGTTGGGCTCGAACCTCCTCTACAATAGGAGGAAAATTGACTTTACCATGCTGGTCAGACAGGTTAGTATAGGGTTTTATTTCGAGTTTTCCTTCTCTTGCACAGATGTTATATGCTTATCATATCCCTTAATCATCTTTTAGAACATCTACGGGCAAGATAGGGATTGGTAAATTGTATTCTTACTCCGTTACCACACTGAATCTATGCCTGCCTGTTTTTTATCTCTGGCAAAAATTCTAAATCCGGAGTTAGAAAATTTGAATAGGAAAATCTGCATTACATAGCTAGTACGTTGATAAAAAGCAAAATTCCTACAAACAAACAAACTTCGTCAAGGTCACGGAATGTCGCAAAAAAAAATGTAATAAAATGTGGTTAGATCATCGCAACATTGAAACCGCGCCGGCCGGTTAGTTGCGCAAACGCCACAAGTGAGCCAAGTGAGGTCATCAGCTGTGTGACGGAGAAAAATACAAGTGAGAGTGAAAAGGAAAGGGATATGATTTATGTGAATGATATGGGCCCAAGGTACCTTACATTTGCTACAGAACTCAGTATAGAAATTACAAATTACTACATTTGTTATATCAAAATTATGAACAACTAGCAGCGTCCTGAGGTTTGACCCGCAGTTCCTTTTCCCGTGGGAATATTGGGATAAATTATAGCCTATGTGTTATTCCGATATGTAAGCTATATTATTGTGAAGTTTCATCAAAATCCATTCAGTAGTTTTTACGTGAAAGAGCAACAAACATTTTTAACATTTTCACATCCTCACATGCAAACTTTCGCGTTTATAATATTAGTAAGTAAGGATTTGACACATTTCTCATCATCACAGCTCATATACCATCCCACTGTTGGGTTCGAGCCTTTTCCACAATGGGAGGGAAATTAGTCTACTATACTACGCTGGTCAGACGTGTAAGTATAGGGTTTTATTTCACATTTTCCTTCTTTTGCATAAATGTCGTATGCATATTACAATCCCTTACTCGTCTTTTATACCCACGGGCAAGAGACAATGGTGAATTGTATTCTTACTCCGTTACCAAACGGATAATTGTGGTCAATTTGAAACATTTATTCATTTTTTTAGCGGGTTATGATTCAGCCTCTCGCTGTTTAAATAATAATAATTTAACTTTTTATCACCTCAGCTCATATACTACTAACTTTTTTCTATTACTGTTGGTGGCAAACGAGCAAAGAACATACCTGGTGATAAGTGATGCTGCCACTCGTGGAACTTTACTAGGCCGCTACCTACCGCGAAGAAAGTGAAAGAAGTGTGAATGCGTGCAATGAGCTTTGGTAATGTTCAAAACCTACTACACGCAAACACCCTCAGACAGTTGAGGTGCCGGCGCTAAACTAACGAAGTATAGTAATAAATTGCTAGTACTTGAGCTTCGATTTTCTGAAAGAATGTGGTACTACCCCGTTCGGACCGGCCCGCAGCTGTAGGCAGTGTGATCCAGCCACTATATTACGCTTTCCGCTTACTTTCCGCTTATTACGCTTTTATTTACGCTTTAAGGAGTATAATTTTACCATATCTTGCGTAGATGTTCTGTATATTATATCGATCGTTGAAATCTACGCCTGTGCTTATTATGACTTTTAATACCATCTACTATATTGTTGCCATAAGCCATAAGTTGCGTAATAGAAAAGTAATGAACAGTGAATAAAATTTCAGCTTACCCGTTTGACGTTAGTGAAACAGCCAAAATACGTATTTTGACAAAGGTGTAGAGTTTGTGAAGTTAGAACCTAGTTAGAGCGTTTTGGCTGCTGGCTGAGGCTTGGCTCTATCTAAGATCTGACATTATTTTAACGGACTTGATACTTTATTGCGATACGAAAATTTAAAATAACGTCATTGTTATTTTTGATACACAAACAAATTCCATATTATCCAAGTTATTACCATATTACATATAATGGAGTTTTAATTATTTCTCATGATATTCATATGCTATCAAATTGACCTCTTTGCTATCATACTTTAAGATGCCTAATCGTCAAGTTTCTGTTGAAATATAAGTGTTTCCTTAAATGTCATCATTCCATAAATCATTATTACTTTTAAATATAATGGTCAAAACAATTATCTACGTGAAATGCATATAAAAACCCGATTGCAAAATTACGATGCAATGACTTTGGTGTCAAAGTTATTGCATGGTAATTTTGTTAAATATATTTCTTAGTCGTCTTTACAACACCCACGGGTAAGAGAGGGGATGATGAATTGAATTGTATTCTTACCCCGTCACCACGTTCGGGCCGACCATTGACGACAAGGAATACGGCACTGGTGGTCGGCCCAACGACGAAGGCGACGTGGGTTCGGGTGGGTTATGGGCCCGCGCGCCGTCCTTTCGTCGCCCCAGAATGGACCGCGTGTGCGCTTACCATAGCCCACCCATATAAAAAAAAAACCTTCACCACGTGTATTATAATCATTACCAAGTGTTAGGTTATTTTATATTGTGGCCACACTGTTTGAATTAATTATTAGTATTGTACTGAATTTGACTATTAAAAAATGTCATTAATGGCGCCAACGGGCACTTAGCCTCACAATAGTTGTTGTAATGTTTAAATATCTGATGAATTGAGGTCTCAGCCCCTATTGGGAGCACATTAAAGAGTGTAAGAATATACTTGTGTATTTTAAGAGAGTAATGTGTACTGTGTCTAAAAGGTGAATGATGTAAAACGGAGTATGACATAGTGTGAAGAATTAAATGTAATACAAGTCTGTACTGGCGTTTATATTTGTCTTGTTCCTGATATAATCCTTTTACAAGTAATATGTCATCTGAAATAAAACAATTTTTAGGGATTTAATCGTGTTAATATTTAATAATAACACTTTACATTCATACACACACATTACATTCATTCAAGATTCTTTCAAGATTTACAAGCAATTAACTAATAAAAAATCTATATGAAATACAAAACCTTCAATTTACGACCGTTAATAATTATAACAATTACAAAGTCAAACGTACTTACCTGTAATATTTCTTAGTAAACTTACATTGTAAGTTTCTTGAAATTGCATGCCCTGACTAATTGGCAAGCGTGAATGTGGTCAAATTCCTTTGACGTCATCATACGGGTGATGCAGTATTTAAAAGCCAATCGCATGCGCTTATTGACGTGAATCAAACTTAAGACATTCTCTTCGTTCGTTTTTGAAGTGAAACTTCTATGCGCGCATGAGGGTAAATTTTTTACGGATGAAACGCAATTTAGCGTCACGAAGATGTGCACCATTTTTGTCGAAGAAGAGGGAGAGAGCGATTGAGACCGACTGAGAGAGAGTGAGAAAGGGCGAATATAGCACGAAGCACAGCCATGGGGCGAGAGTAGTGAGCAAGCGAATGAGAACGATCGAAAGATTTTTTTTTAATACTGATAAATAAGACGTGGAACCAAAGAAGTTTCACTACTGACATGCTCGAGCTTCCTCCACTATACTACAATTGACCTTTTATCCAGGCTAGTCAGACGTATAGTTATAGTTTTGTTTCGATTTTTCCTTCTCTTGCATAGATATTATATGAATATTATTATAATAATACTATTTACCACTACAAGGGTAGTGGTAAATAGTACTTAGTAGTAGTCTTACCCGTAGGTGTCGTAAAAGACGACTAAGGGATTATTGCAGAACCTACGCAAGAAAAGGAAAATTTTAAACATTTAACTCCTAATGTAGAGGAGGCTCGAGCCCAACAGTGAGGGGTAAGCTAAAGTGATGACGATGGAATGATGCGGCTTAAGAACCATCAACGCTCACCCATTACCCTGTTAAAGTTGTAAAATCTATCTATGGTTAGCAACAAGACGACTAACTAAACAAGGAGAATCATAACTTATCATGACTTCGATGTGAACCCCGCCTAAAGGTAAATAAAGCTAGTTATACATGCATAATAGAAACACGTTTTATCATCTATAGATCAACTCCCACGAGCGTCTGGCTTTACAATAGTTAAAAAAAAACTATTAAAGCCATTAAAATGTGGCCAACCGACGCGAAACGCGAGGTCAAAGGCTCAATGCAGCTTCATATACGATTTATACATTTACATGTCCTAAATGGGTATTCTCCGTGTAGTCACAGTAAGAATACAATTCACTACCCACTATCTTACCCGTGGGTGGCGTAAAATACCACTAAGGGATATCCCTTAAAAAATGCATATAATATCTATGCAAGAGAAGAGAGAAGAAATTTTGAATAACCCCCGACACAAACTACGGATGACAATACATGAAGTATCGCGTTATTTTCAACAGGAATTATTAATTACTTTTTTTGGGGGTTGGTTGCGGTCGGCGCGCTCTTCGCACCACTCCGTCCGGAGCGACAGAGGGGCGTAAGCACGCACACCCACAACACACCCACGATACACGTCGCCTTCGTCGTTGGGCCGACCACCGGAGCAGGGTGATTTGACGTCAGTGGTCGGCTCGACGGAATTACCCCCTATTTGGGGTACCCTCCCATGGACCGACGCGACGTCCCCCCCTCGGAATTATTAATTACTGTACTGACACGCATGAAGCACGTAATCGAGTAATTATACGCCATTACATTATTTGGGAAAAGAGCTGGTACTCTTACACTGCTGGACCGATATCAACTAAATATAGCTAAGAACCACCACCAGGAAACTGACTTTCAAATAAAAAAAACCGCATCGAAATTCGTTCATCCATTTGAGAGCTACGATGCCATAGACAGACAGATATCGACGTCAAACTTATAATACCCCTCTTTTACCGTCGGAGGTTAAAACCCTATACCAACACGTCTAACCGGCGTGGTGTAGTGGGTCATCATCATCTCAGCCCATATATGTCCCACTGTTGGGCTCGGGCCTCCTCCATTAGCGCAGGGAAATTGACCTTACTATACCACGCTGGTCAGACGTGTTGGCATAGGGTTTTGTTTAGAGTTTTCCTTCTCTTGTATTGATGTTATATGCGTATAATATCCCTTAGTCGTCTTATACGACACCCATGGGCAAGAGAGGGGGGTGGTGATTCTTACTCCGTCACCACACGGAAAATGGGTCAAGGTGGTGGGTCAATTTCTCTTCTATTGTGGAGGAGGCTGGAGGTTAGGACGTATATGAGCTGTGCTGAATGGGTAACAGATAACAGACTAGCTGTGCTTTGCTTGCGTGGATTATCATCATCTTAGCCCATACTTATCCCACTGTTGGGCCAAGCCTCCTCTACTCTCAGAGAGAAATTTTATGTGATAGGACCACACTGTCAAAAGTCGTCTGTCTATAGATACATAGATGGTATACGCATATTTGATGCCTTTTTTTTTTTTTTTTTTGGGTGGGTCGCGGTCGGCGCGCCTCCGCACCACTCCGTCCGGGGCGACAGAGGGGCTTAAGCACGCAACTCCCGCAACCCACCCGAAAACCACCTCGCCTTCGTCATTGGGACGACCACCGGAGCAGGTTTACTTGTCGTTAGTGGTCGGCCCGACGGAATACCCCCTACGCGGGGTACCCTCCCATCGACCGACGTCCCCCCCCCTCGAGGAGGACGTCGGTCTTTCCTCACGCGGTCGGCCTCTCGGCGGGTGACGGACTAATCCCCGGTCACGTCACCCGCGGCCTCGGCTAGGGCGGCATGAGGCGCAGATAGTTGCGCCTGCGCCGCCCCAGTCGCCGGCGGCGGATCTCCTCATCGAGGCTGCGCTTCACGCGCAGACGATCCACCGCCTCCTTCTGCGAGATCACTGTCTCGCAGAAGGCTGCGACCGCGTCCCAGTTCCCGACGCTGTCGACCATCGCCCTAGCGATGGCCGGCAGCGTCAGGTCGGCACCGATGATTGCGACGAGTTCACGGCGCTGCACTGCCCAAGCCGCGCAGGCCTCGAGCGTGTGGCGCGCCGTGTCCTCGTCGCAATCGCAGTTGTGGCAGGACGGTGTACTCTCCCTCCTTACGACCCTGTGCAGGTATTTGGCGAAGCTCCCGTGCCCCGTCAACACCTGCACTAGTCGGAAGGAGAGCACCCCGTGCCGCCTTTCCAACCACTGCATCAGCACCGGCCGGAAGGCCTCCACGGTTCGCACCCCGAACCGAGGCCTCTCCAGCCGGACTGCCCAACGGGCAATGACGTCTCGGCGGGCGTCGACGCGCCAGGCGGTGAGATCCCTTAACGAGATCACACCACCCTCCCCGCGCACCCCCGACACCCGCCGATACAACTCGGCGAGCATTTCCGCCTCCAGGTCCCACGGGGGAGTCCCGGCCAATAGGCACGCTGCCTCCGTCGCCACCGTGCGGTATCCGCGGATGGCCCTGACCGCCGTGACCCTCTGTGGTCGCCACAGAAGGGCCCTAAGTCGGGCGGTCATGGACCCCGCCCACACCGGTGCGCCGTACAGGGCCATCGACCGGTTATATTTGATGCCTGGACGTTTTACGATATCCACGGTCAAGATAGAAGGTGTTGAATCGTAATGTTACTCCGTCACCACACGGAAATAATACACACAATAAGTTTAAAGAAATAACTTGAATGAGAAATGCTTTGTAATAGAAATTTAGTTTACCATATGGCCGTGTATAATAAAGCCACGTGGCTTTCTGCAGGAATAATTTACCCAGGCAAAGAGAAGTTTAAAGAGTACAAAGATAGTTAACTTAAATAACTGTAATATCAGTCAGTAGATATCTTTAACAAGCCATCTAGGATCAACGAGAAACAGTCGACAAGACAATTTATTTAACCACATAAATAAATCAAGTTGACGGTGAAATTATTGCCGATAGAACTAGAATCTTTAGCTAGAGCAATATATATTTTTTTTTATTTATGGGTCTATCAATAAAGTTATAGCAAAAAATGTCGTCGATTCGATTCCCTCACTAAACGTAAGTTATGAGACTTGTGGCTAATGAAATACTTTTTTTTTTTATGTTATAGTTTTTTTTATATATCTAAGTACTAGATCAAAATTTAATACTTTGGATTATTAATAGTCTAATAGGCAAATACGAGGAGCTCGTAGAAGATCTAACGCGACGGGAAGCTGAAAAGATCCGACTAGAAATTCGGTTAGCTCGTGACATTCAAAATTACTTCTTTTAAATAAAATTAACATGTTTAGTAAGTATGTATTAGCTCCAACGTGATGCGATCGCAACAAACAAAGTTCAAACCGCCTAGTGAGATTTTCGTGTGATTTATAGATAACTAGCAACCCGTCCTCGCTTCATTTCAATTTCAATCGCCTTACTCGCGTAGTTACCGTTCCCATGAGAATACCGGGATAAAATATAGCCTATGTTACTCCCTGATATTATAGCTTTCCATTAGTGAAAGATATTTTTAAATCGGTTCGCTGGTTAAGGCGTGAAAGCGTAACAAACAAACTTACTTACGCATTTATAGTAAGGACTAGCAACCCGCCCTCGCTTCACTTCAGTTATAGATTATAGTCGTTTTACCTGCGTAGTTCCCGTTCCCGTAGGAATACAGGGATAAAATATAGCCTAGTTTACGCCCTGATATTATAGCTTTCCATTGGTGAAAGAATTTTTGAAATCGGTCCAGCCGTTTTGAAGATTACCCGGAACAAACAGACAGACAAACATTTTTTAATTGCTATTTTAGGCATAGGTGTCGTGCAAATAACCGTGTGAGCATGAAAAAAGCCTATTATTTTGACATTACAAACAGACACTCCAATTTTATTTATTGGTATAGATGTGACCATATTTTTATTATGTCAAAACGGGACGCTTAAATTACGGTCGCATTATATTTTGTGTCAGAGCGGGAGGCATGAAATAGAAAGCTAATAAAGGGACACCAAGTACACATTCCTATCAGTATAACGAATAACATTAGAACATTTTTGTAAGGCTAAATATAACGGAACAAATAACCTGAAGACAGGACGTATGGTCACGTTAGATAAAGTTTACACAATATATATTGACACACATAGATGTTTCCAGAGACATATCACCTTTATTTTCGCTCTCAATCCACTAAGGTCACGCTGATAACCGCTAGTTGGTTAATCACGAAGCAATGACATCATATCATTTATACACTAAAAATACTAAGAAATGCTGTTAATGTATTTTTTTCTATAAATTTCTCGTCATTTATCATCATCATCGAGATCAGCTCATACATATCCCGCTGCTGGGATCGAGCCTCCTCCGAAATGGAAGGGAAATTGAACTAATATACTACGCTGATCAGAAAGGTTGGTATAGGATTTTGTTTAAAATTTTCCTTCTCGTGCATAAATATTACCTGCATATCGCTTAGTCGGCTTTTACGACATCCACGAGCAAGATAGGTAGTGGAGATAGGGAGTGGTGAATCGTATTTTTATTCCATCACAACACGGAATGATTAATAAAAAATATTACTGTTAAATTATAAATATAAACCTATACCAACGTGTATCAACAGAATGAAAAGAGGGATATCTTTATTCTTATTCATCTTTATGGTCCAGCCTGTTATTGCCTGGGCTATTCAGTGGTCGCAGCAAGTCGCCACCAACTTCCCTGATGAACCCGTCGATTTTTACGACTCCTTCGCCACGGGATGAAGATGAATATAGATGAAAGGGATGGCGATAACTATATTCTCATTCCATCGCCATACGGTATTTTTATTCAGTTCCAGAAAAATCTTTTGATTGTACGTATTCTATTAAATACCATTCCCATGAGTAATATAATCATCCCAACCTTTCCCAAAGGTTATCAAAAACAACTATGGTAAGCTTGTTATCTGCTTAGATGACATCGCCTGAAAAGACGTAATACTCAAAACAAAGCCTATATATACCCGTTAGTCAAGAGTGGCATAGTACATAAATTTTGCTTCCATTTTGGATGAAAATTGACCTCAGAAGTGGGATGTATATGAGCTGAGATGATCATGATAGAAAATACTTACATTTCCTAATTAATGTCACCAGACGGGTAGGCCGTCTACCGAACACAGTTTATTAGATATTTATAATTTACAAGCAACAAATAAAAAAAAAAGTTACTAAAAGATGTAATTAGCAACGGGTAAACGATAAAAAATATTCCATTCAAAGAAATTCTTTATCTGCAGTCGTTTTCCAATAATTTAATAAATTTTAAATATTGAAACGTATTTGTGAATCATTTTTAAATTACACCTAGATGAGTCTTTTAATTAGATAATAATATTTTCCGTGTGGTGACATAATTTTTAATGGTAGGACCACCCTGTCGATAGTCTACTGTCTACAGCCGCGGGCAGGTCCATCTAGGGTACATACACTCTGGCAGAAAATCAATCTCTAAGTATTAGCAATTTGTAACTGCACTTCAATCGGTGAGCGAGAGACATGAAAGCCTAACTTTCTGAGGGTGTTCGCGTGTGATGATTCGAGATGATTCAGACACAAACATTTTCCAAATTATATTCTTTCTCTAATTGTATGAATGCGTCTGGTCGAGTTTACATTCAAGTCGCAAGAGCTGAACCCCAATCTGCGCGAGTTCTATATACTACCTACCATTTGACTGGCTTATGGCAAGTCCCGCAAATAACCTCCCTGCAAACGCCACCTCGCTCGACTATGCGCCCGATCCGACGCTAATAATATCAACTGTGATCGTTAACCTCCAGTAAACATCTCAGAAGAGTCTTTCTCAGTATTTTCTTGGTTACTTTTCCTTTCTTTTAATTCCTTTTACCTTCTAAATTTTATTCTTATCGTGGGTTTTTCTTTACGGATAAAGAATGAGAATATAGATGATACAAAAGCAGACTCCGTTGTAGCCAATAAGTTGCTTATCATAACTGCATCATTTAATAGGTATAGAATTTTCCATACAGATAAAAAAATTAAGAAAAGATAACGCAGTGATTAATTACAAGTGCATGAACAACATTTTTTAGGTATAGCAACTACATTATAATGTTTATCGTAACATGTCTAGGGTTGTCTTACTTCACCGAAGTGAAGACCTTGGATCCAATCATCGACTAGTATACCGACATGCGAGTCGCTGTAATTTCGGATGCCCAATCTGTTAATTTTAAGTCTACTTAGGTAGTCGATTGGTTAGCTCATGATTCACCTTTCCCTTAGTTTAAAAAGTATAGCTATTATAGAAGTTAACTCATAATACTTATGTAATATGTTTCAGGCAAAATTCGGTAATACATTACTGAATTCATATAAGGTTAAAATCTGAAAATGACAACGTTTAAGTGAATCCGCAGTGGTTATACACAAAATTTGATGGAATTTGAAGAAATTTTTGCTAAATTTACTTATCATTGCCGTATTAATAATACGGAACCAAATTCAAAATGCAATCCATGTTTGTTGTTACAATCTATCTGTCAATTATTTCTTTCGACAAGCTATTATCCGATGGGCGGATTGGAACCCATATAACCGCTTACTCTCCCCTTTAGAATTGTCAGTGGCGGTGGTTGTCAACCCTGACGTACTGTATCACGTAGTCAAGTGTAGTGCCATGAACGGAGCCAATTCACCGATAGCTGCGGTTAAATGTTACGCGATACGATGCATTGGAGCCGGTGGCTAGCACGCTCTATAAAATGGGACATTTTATCTTCAGACAGACCTTCAACGTGTTTATGTAGGTGACAAAACTTAAAAAAATATTCTTTACCTCTTCAGAGATATATATACGTTAGTCTCTTAAGAATTATCTATACCAATAAATAAAATTGGAGTGTCTGTTTGTAATGTCAAAATAATAGGCTTTTTTCATGCTCACACGGTTATTTTCACGACACCTATGCCTAAAATAGCAATTAAAAAATTTTTGCCTGTCTGTCTGTTTGTTATTACCCGAAGGTACTCTTCAAAACGTCTGGACCGATTTCAAAAATTCTTTCACCAATGGAAAGCTATAATATCAGGGCGTAAACTAGGCTATATTTTATCCCGGTATTCCCACGGGAACGGGAACTACGCGGGTAAAACGACTATAACCTATAACCGAAGCGAAGCGAGGGCGGATTGCTAATACTTAAATAATTTTGTTTTAACATTAAGGGAACGAATTAATAATTAAGAAGCAAAATATTTCGAGAAATTTCGAGAGAGCCGGGAGCCCAATGTTCTGAGGGTGTTGGCGTGTGGTGCGTTTTAGTGATGCCTTTAGTGTCACCGCACATTGCACGCATTCACACTCCCTTCACTTTCTTCGCAGTAGGCAGCGGCCTTGCAAAGGTCCATGAGCAGCAGCAACACTTACCATCGGGTGTACACTGTTTGCTTGTTTGCCACCGTTTGCAATAAAAAAAATGGATTATAATTCAATCAAATAAATAGTTTTGATATTGCTTGCCCACTACAGGTAAACAATGAATTCTATTATATGTAAAGTCGATAAGCATACCATAATTATCACAAACTTGCACTGGGATCCCATTTTCACATTTGTTTTTGATGTGATACATTATTCTGAGTTTTCGCTGCAATATTTATATAGCGTAAGATGTAAAAATTGTCAATATATCAATTATTTAGATGCTTTAAAATTATTTGTCAGATGACTAAGAAAATTAGAATTTAAATAAACTTCTAAATATCTGTAATATTACCGCTATGTTCATTTTTGCGTGTGGTGATGGAGCAAGAATACAATTCAGCACTCCCGTTAGAATCGCAAAAGGCATTAAATATGCTTATCTTAATATAAATTACGTGTCACGTTGTTTGTCCGCGATGGACTCCTAAACTACTTAACTGATTTTAATCAAATTTGCACACCGTGTGCAGTTTGATCCAACTTGAAAGATAGGATAGCTTACATCTTAATTTATAGTCGTAATATTATTTTATTGCAAATTATTTGTATTACCGATATATACCTATTATTTGACATTCACAATTATCTGTTAACTCCAAACGATTTTAACAGATGGCGATATCTGTTGACTGGATTGAGTAAATAATTAATAGATGGCGCTGCTATGTCAAACCTACAAACGTGTCATATACGATTTTAACTTGCTTTTTTACATAGATGACATTTGTAAAAAAATATGACGACCTCCATGACAGAAGTTCTCCTACAGTTCAAATAGTTTAATAAAATGTAATATAAAAAAACATTAGCCACAGCAACGCGTGGCCGGGTCTGCTAGTAACATATATATCTATACTAATATTATAAAGAGGTAAAATTTGTAAGTTTGTATGCAGGGGGTAATCTCTGGAACTCATAATCTAATTCTAATTTTATTTTAACTGGCAGAAAGCTACATTATTCCTGAGTGCTATAGGCTATAAATTGTTTCTATAACATGTATATTAACCGAGCTATCACAACTTTTGTCTGGCAAGTCGGAAAAAAATACCTCGTAAAACAGAATTATTTGCGTGCGCTGCCTAAACAGTTGCTTAAAATTAAAAAGAATGTATGGCTACCTGGTTCATCTTAATTATTTCTACAAAAAAGTCAGCGATACCATATCTCTATCTTTTATATTTTATCTTTTATACTTCTATTATTGCATTAAAAAATTTTTTTTTCGGCATTGTTACGTTTGGTTGATTATTTGAGCAACAAAATATTAATTCTTATGACAATAAATTATTTCAGTATCACAGGAACATCATACAGATAAGATTTGCCATTTACAGTATATCAATTGGTCATACAGTTTCGGAGATAATATAAAATTACTAAAACGCAAAATGACCCTAGCATAACTTTCATTGTGCAGACGTTTTACCTATTTGCCCATAGATGGCGTTCTGCAATGACGTCATTTTTCTGAATCGCGGTGTTAAGACTTTCCGTGGATTGATGACCCTCTCGAATTATTATGCCCACGTTGTCGTTAGTTGGAGTTCTAAAAATTACATGTCAGTTGGTTATTGGTTTCGGTTGTTTCGTTCGCATGGTTGTTGTTGTTGATAGATACCTCATAATCTACACTAATATTATAAAGAGGAAAGATTTGTATTTTTGTATGTAACGAATAAACTCAAAAAGTACTGGACCGATTTTAAAAATTCTTTCACCATTGGAAAGCTATAATATCAGGGAGTAACATAGGCTATATTTTATCCCGGTATTCCCACGGGAACGGGAACTACGCGCGTAAGGCGACTGAATCCGAAGCGAAGCGAGGGCGGATTGCTAGTGTTAAGATATTCTTATAACATAAACATGCAAGAGAGGGAAAACTGGAAGTAAAACCCTATAGCAACACGTCTGACCAGCGTGGTATAGTCTATTTCTATCTCATTGTAAAGGAAGGCTCGAGACCAATAATAACACGTATATGAGCTGAAATGATGATGATATATTTTTTACATCCTCCACTATACAACGATTAATTTCTTAGTGCAGAGAAATGCCTTTAAAAATAAAAAAATGCTAGCAAATTTCACGGTTAGTATGACATTTCACTCTGAAATTTACTTTACATGATAAGCCCCTACGCCCTTACCGTGTAAGTTAATTGGCTTCGGAAATATCTATCAAATGACCCAGAAAATTGGTTTAATCTGTCGAATTGTATCGTTATTTAAACAAATAGTACCCGGATGACAGAGCTAACAGTATTTTTTTTGATAAATTGTGTTTTCTTGGTAAATCTATACTAATATTATAAAGAGGAAAGATTTGTATGTATGTTTGTAATGAATTGGCTCCGAAACTACTGGACCGATTTCAAAAATTATTTCACCAATGGAAAGCTATAATATCAAGGAGTAACATAGACTATATTTTATCCTGGTATTCCCACGGGAACGAGAACTACGCGGGTAAGGCGACTGAAACCGAAGCCAAGCGAGAGCGAGTTGCTAGTGTTTTTTTATAATACTTTATTTTATAAAGTGAGAATCTTTTACTGGAAAAACGACATAAAATGAGGTGTCTTTTTGGTAAATTGTGTTTTTTAACGAATTCAAAAAATTAGGCGGTCTCCAATTCGACTGTATTTTTTATGTTTGTAGCCTCAAAACTTTGGACTGGGTGAACCGATTTTAAGAATTCTTTTTTATTTGAACGCTGGTGATATGATTGATATTTATATATTAGTTTTTTTCATTATAGAAGAATATTTTTTTATGAAAAAAGATCTGGTTTAAAGGACTATCGATTGCCTACCCTACTTTAAAATTTTATTATATTTATTCTCGATGACAGTGTCTAAATTTATGTTCATATTTTAATATTCATCGAAAATTGCGGCGACTTTACAAAAATATATGGCTCGAAAAAAGTGTTGTCCTGCGCTGCGTGGAATTTGAATCCATGACGGCACGGTAGGTCGGTATCTTATCTACTACGCCAATTGTGCAATCCAATGTATGATCCTATGACCCAGGCCAATGTAAAGCTATCGTTTTTACGCTATTTACGAGCAATGTTCACGAGGGTTTTAAAGGGTTTTTCAACAAGAACTTTGTTTTTTAAAACAAAATAAAACAAGAAATTTAGATGAAGATGAATCAAATTTTTATTGTATTACGAAGAGAAAAGTTCGGCAATTATGAATGAAAAATGATATCTGGCAAATGTCCACCACGACCACGCTGACCGATGTCGATTCTTTCATCAAAGTTTTGAATCACTTTTTTGCAAAATGGCGGGTCTATTTCGTTAATCACATCACGGGTTTTGAGTTTTAAGGCTGCAATCGATTTGATTGGCTCCGTATAGACTGTCCTTAACATAGCCCCACAAAAAATAATCCAGTGGTGTTAAATCACACGATCTGGCTGGCCACATAACAGCTGATTTTCGTGAAATTATGCGATCGGGAAATTTGGTTTGCAATAAATTGATCGTTTCATTGGATGTGTGACATGTGGCACCGTCTTGTTGAAACCACATCTCAGTGATATCCACGTCATCAATAATAGGCCAAAATTGAGTTGTTGTTGAACAACTCAATTTGACCTATTCGAAAAGCAGCTTCTTGTTAAAAAACCCTTTAGTATGTAGTAGTACGTAGTATTCGAAGCCGCCATCACACATAAATTTTATTTTTTATATATAAAAGTATAATTTAACTGATCTGCATTTTTCATTGCTTACAGGCTAAGCTCTACTAGCTTGCTCTACTAGCTCTTGTCGGTAAATGTACATTTGACTTCAATAGTCCGTGACATCATTGCACATGTGTAATTGTGTATTCTAATTGGTGTGATATCATTGTCGCTCGTTGAATTAGCACCCGTTTGAATAACAAGTGCGTGAGTTCAGATATGTATGTTCAAACATCCGTTTATTTGGAACAAAATTCTGTATCGGTTTAAAGCAACGTAGTCTCTGCAACAGATGCGAACATAAGGCCCTCGGTTTACATAGATGTCTATGCAATAGAAGGAAAACTTGAAATAAATGGCCAGCGTTGTTTAGTAGGGTAATTGCCCTCCTATTGCGGTAGAGGCTCGAAGCATGAGATGTATATATTATGAGTTGAGATGATGATAATAATGAAATAAGGTTACGAAAAGAATTCTAAGTTACTAAGTATTCTAATATTCCGTGTGGTGACGGAGTAAGAATACAATTGACCACCCCCTCTCTTGCTCATAGGGGTCGGAAAACTCGAAACAAAACCCTATACCAACACCTTTAACCAGTTTGGTATAGTAGATCAATTTCCCTTTCATAGTGGAGGAGGCCCGAGCCCAACAGTGGGACCCATATGGGCTGAGATGATGATGATGATGATGATGATCTATTCTAATTCGAACTAAATTTCTTAAAAGATCTGTAAATTTGTTTTTTTTTACGCTTACACGTTAACTACTTAATCGGCTACTTTTCAGGATGATCTTGATTTTTCTTTTATCTACCCAAGACTATCTATAACTTTTATTATTATTTTTAAGTGTGTGAAAGAAAAACATTTCTACATAAATTTTCTTTAAAAAGAACTCAGTCGAACAAAGTATAAAAACAAGTTCAAATCAATTTCAACGTAAGTACGAAGCAAGTGCAATTATCCATTGCAATTATCTTTGCGTTAATACCTTTAAACGTAAAAGATAAGATAATATAGCACATTTTGGAATAACTCATTGCAATGGAATGTTATCTTTACTGTTTTGGACTAAAGAGACAGATTTGAAAGACATTTGCAAAGTAAATAAATACGATAATGCATAATGTTTAAAATACTAGTGTTACACTGATATTTGATAATAAATGTTTATATCAGCTGATTAGATGTTTCTGTTCTTTTACGCTTATGATCATTTTAAAGGCAACACCCCACATAATGAAATATATCCTTGTATGGCGGCCCCTTAAAGTCGAGGAGAAAAATAAAAAAAAAACCCTTTTTTTAAAAACAGGTTTTTATTATTTGTTAATAAAATATACTAAAAAGTTAAAAATTCAGGTCTCTCATCAGACCCTGGTTACCATACAGTTTCAAAGTATTTGTCAAGACGAATCAAATGAGCCCAAACTCGATGGAGTTGCGTTGTTTAATTACGGAGTTCCTCTGGCCAGCCTCCAGGTCCATCATCAGATCAGCTCTATGTCACAATAATATTGCATTGACATCCGATTTATACATGCATGCAAAATTTCAGCTCAATCGAAAACCGGGAAGTGAATGAAATTTAATTTTCAATATTTGATTACAGACAACGGGACAGGTGAAACTAAAGTTTTGTAATATACAAGAGTGTCATCAGACCTGTTACTATGTATGGATCTGAATGCTGGGCATTTAAAAAGACGGATGAGAGAATGAGGTCACAAGATTAGATAAGAAATGAGTATATTAGGGGAAGCTTGAAAGTGGTACAAGTGATAGAGAAGATTAAGAGCGGGAGATTGTCTTGGTATAGACATGTGATGAGGAGGGATGAAGGGCATGTGACAAGGCGGGTTACCGATATGAATGTGGATGGACGTAAGAAGCGTGGGAGACCTAAAAAGAGATGGACAGGCAGTGTGAATGAGTAAGTGCAGATATGACAGCTGATAGGAGGTTATGGAAGGTATGAACATGTTGTGCCGACCCCGTTTAGCGTGGAATGCGGGCAGGCAAATGGCAATGACGAACGTCTTCCAAAACATATATGTAATTAATGTACGTACATTACACCCCTTTCAATGTGGTGACGGAAAAAGAATACGATTCATCACTCCCTTTCTTACCCGTAGATGTCGTAAAAGACGACTAAGGGATATAATATGCATATAACGCAAGAGAAGAAAAACTCTAAATAAAATCCTATACCAACCCGTCTGACTAGCGTGGTGTAGTAGATCAATATCCCTTCCATTACGGAGGAGGAGGCCCACCAATGGGACGTATATGAGCTGAAATGATGATGAAATGAAATTACACCCAGACTCAAAAACATCCATATGTTCATAGATGAAAAGCAGTCATTAGATAAAAAAGCAATTATTATTATGATGGCTATGGTTCACATCTATGCAAAAGAAGGAAGACTTGAAATAAAACCCTGCACTCACTCGTTTAACCAGCCTGGTGCTCCACAATGGAAGGGATATTCACCTACGCTGGTCCGACATGTTGGTATAAGGTTTTATAATGTTTTCCTTCTTGCATAAATATTATCTCTATACTATATTTTAGTTTTAAATTTTCCCTCCTGTCGGCAGTCCACTTGATTGTATCGTGTTCTTTTTTTAAATACTTACTGCTCTATTACTATACTTACAAATATGGATGCATACCCATAGCAAAGATAAAATCTGAATGTTGTTCAAACGGTTGAGAGGTCAGTCGGTCAGTCAAAATGTTTTTATACTTAACTATATATCGCCTAACAATCGCTCATTGTCAAAAAAAGTAAGACAATATCAATAAAAACAAATTCAAATCTGTCAATCTTTTGTTCTTACAACTAAAATTATAACGCCTACGGCTAAGATTGACATATATGAACTCCGTCTAATTGTGTTAAAATCCGAGACAAATTTAATAAAAGACGAGCTAACGGACCATCCTTTATGCTGAAATTCTTTATTTAAAAAGTTTTCTAGATAATTTATTAGTTTAAGTATCTAATTCATAAAAATAAACGCCGGAATTCGATGTCCGGTTTGAAGCAGCGTCACTAAATTCATTTTGAGGGAAGTATTATTAACTACAAGGAATTTATAACTGGCTCTCTAGAACGTAATAGACTTGCACAGTTTACCCATCGGACATGATACAAAAAGCCTCCAAATAAAGTAAACTAAGAAAACCCCAAACAAGCGAGCATTTTGAATCAAATTTAAGATCGACTTCAAGGTATGATTTCAACTCTTAGTAGTAAGTTATTTACAAAACTATGTAAATAATTTCGCTTAACAAAACATTTGTTTGCTATACAACCTAAATTTTCCGTGTGGTGATGGAGTAAGAATACAATTCACCCTCTATCTTGCCAGTGGGTGTCGTAAAAGCCGACTAAGGGATATAAAAAATATATCATATCTTTGTGTCGGTGTGCACGGGCATCGTAAAAATTTTCTCTGATAATTTTTCCAAACGCACCCAAAGGAGCATTACTTCAAAATAAGGGCATGAAGGACTTAATGAAGGGAAATTTAAATACAACTCCATTTCCTCATATAAACATCACCAAATCTTACGACACGGCGAACGCAAGCATGATGGTGTATTTTTAGACGCGCCACCCCAATACACTTTCGGTTTCATTTATAACTTACATTTTACTTAACAAGTTGATATAAATGACTAAGCTTCTATTTTTGTATTGAAAATAAGATGTAGTGAATTAAATCATGCTTAGTGATTCAGTGATTATTTTTATTTATGTACTGGTTTATACGCTTGATTTTACTCTTGCTTAAAATTTCCGTTACAATTTTAAAAAATACTTAACTACCAGTATCTATATCATCATCATGATCACTCTGCTCTTATCCCAATTACTTGCGGTCGATCTTTCTTTCTTAGTCATCATCATCATCGCAGCCCACATACGTCCCACAGTTGGGCTCGGGCCTCCTGCACAATAGGAGGGAATTTGACCTACTATACCATGCCAGTCAGACATGTTGGTATAGGGTTTCATTGCGAGTTTTCCTTCTCTTGCAGAGATGTTATGTGCATATTTGTTTTTTTTTTTGTTTTTTTTTTTTTAAAGACAACACTGCACTAAGGAAATAATCCTTGTATTGCGGGGGACTTTACAAACATATAATTAACGGACACAAATTACATCCAGACTCAGAACAACAATTTGTGGATTGCACAAAGTGTTGTCCCGCGTGGGATTCGAACCCGCGACACTGGCAATGTAGGTCGCTATCTTAACCACTACGCCATCTGTGTAGTCTTATATCCCTTAGTTGTCTTTTACGAAATCCATAGGCGTGGTGGAGAGAGCATATGGAGTGGTGAATTGTATTCTTCGTCACCACACAGAATGAAGAGTTAGTATGTACTTAGATATACATTGAGGGTAATTCTAAAATATAATTATACGTTTCGATTGCGGCTGTCGAATAGCAATATCGCTCCGCTGAAAAATAACAAGAGTCGGTAGATGATATACGTATGACCCTAGATTCGCAACGTGGGCTATAACGCTCTCATATAAGCGTTTGAGATTTTTAAAGGAGTATTATATCTGGTAAGTTTAGAGGTATTAAGAATTCACAATATGTATTTGGTTCCATTTTTTAGTGGACTCTAGAAAACTCTACAGCGACACGATCCGCCGCCGGCGACTTGGGCGGCGGTAGCGCGAGTGTCTGCGCCTAATGCCACCCTAAACGAGGCTGCGGGTGAGTGGATCGGGGAATAATCCGTCACCCGTGGAGAGGCTAACCGCGTGAGGGTGACGCGTCGGGGGCGTCAGGAAGCGTGCGTACCCGAAAAGGTAACCCGCCGGGCTGGCCACGGACGTCAAAGATTTAGGGCCAGATATCGACCCCATGCCGAAGGGGAGGGAATAGTCGAGACGTACGTCGTGCGTCCACCATAGACTACTCTAGGAAACTATACATAGACTACTCTAGGGGACTTGAAAAAACAAAATCACCAAGTGGGCGATTTATAGAATAGGGTTGAGAAACTGCAGTCTAATAAGATTTTAGGCAATGTGATCATCCAGATTTCTCTTTTTTTACCTCAGAAGCGCATGCCGAATTTTCTCGCAAATATGTATATGAATATTTGGCCAAGCTTCAGCTTATTACAACACAAACCCAAAACCAGTTCTCAAAATTCGTTACAAATGACATCACTGCATTCACAATAATCACCATAACGTAAGTCTTGAAGTTAATATAAAAAACCAAAGATCTTTTGTCCACAGACTTCTGTAAACTAAAATTAGACTACCAAATCAAGTTGTTTACAACCAACGCTTACCAAGGTCACGGCGTCCTTTTGACATTTTACTGCCTTCATAACATATATTTACTAGCTTATAAGGTTAAATATTAATTATTATCGATCATATTAATAAATAAATACAGCCGCATACGACAGCATATTACCTATGTAACGAGGATTATTAAGTGTCAGTCTCAATAAGTCTATCATCTATCTAAGTCTCAATAATTTTATACATATTTTCCTAATATAGATAATAATAGGTATGGAGGTTACCGAGCTTCATACCTTTACTAATAGTGCCTGATATATTATAGTCATATACTTGTAAAGGTACTTTTTACATATTTATTATATAGCTCATGAATTAGGTATTAAAATCCACTTAGATACCTATCTTCTTGAATAAAATTAGTCTGAAGTTGAACTGAAAGGATTCAACATATTACGCAGTTAATTTTCAACTTAAGATGCAATCTTAAATGTATTAATCTCGTAAAAACATAAGATAATTCTGTTATGAATTAAGTCGTCTATAAGTAATTTAAGTACTGTTTCTCGTAAATTACTAATACTTTCATAGGTTGGTATAGGTATATTATCATAGGTATATAAATATTTTAATTAAGTAAATGTAAGTTGGTATTTATGCAACAGAGTTATAAGCAAACTCACCGCGAATTTCGGCGATGTGAGAGTCATATTCCGATTTGCTCCTTAAATACTCTTTCCTGGGAGCATTCTGCCATATTTGCTGCTTTTGCTCCGAATACCACTCATGCTGAGGTGATTCCGCTCTCTCTTCACTGCGAGTCTCCGTTACAGTTCTCTTTACAACCCTCTCGAATTTTACCATGCGGACTCCAGCAGCCAGGTCGCCCTCCTCGACCTGACTCTCGAACCGCTCCATAGATTCAACCGGTCCAACATGCCGAAGTTTCAATTCAGGAAAATTTGTCTCAAATGTCTTAGTAGGCGACTCTGTGTCGCGGGTGTGTTTTAATTTGACTTCGATTTTCGGCGACTCGGGGCGCCTTTTACGCTGTTCTATACGCCTCTCTAACTCATCAACATCAGTTGTAGCATCCACTGCATCATTAGTGGATTGTCCTGTCCATACTTTTTCAAAGAACGATACACGGTCTCGGAGACCACTTTGCGACGGGGAGTCGCGGCCGTCGGACATTGCGACATGACCTCTCCGCGCGGAGGTTCGCTCGATACTGTAGCTGTGAAGTAGTTTTAAGCTAGAGGCTTGTAGCGCATGCGATATACATGCCCACGTGTGTACGTAGACATCAACTAGACAATGCCAGCGAGCTTTAGGGTGGATTATTAACAAGTGCTTTACTTGTCGTTAAATGCCGGTCAATTCATTAAACGGTTATAAAATGCCGCAATAAGAAAATATTGTATTAAATATAAGTATATACTTACTTAGGTACTTCGTTATCATTGAGACTTATTTGTAAAAGCTATTAAAAAGCTGCTATAAAGACGTTACATATGGTGACGGAATAAGAATACAGCTCACCATCTCCTATCTTGCCTGTGGATGGTGACTAAGTGATATGATATGCATACAAAATCTATGCAAGAGAAGAGAAACTCCAAATAAAGTCCTAGGCCA
The DNA here is from genome assembly GCA_032191425.1 of Lymantria dispar. Lineage (NCBI taxonomy): Eukaryota > Metazoa > Arthropoda > Insecta > Lepidoptera > Erebidae > Lymantria > Lymantria dispar. The sequence continues at coordinate 3,470,783 of CM063447.1, forward strand.
ACACGTCTTTTATTTAGCTATGTTCTGGATCCACCCCAATGTATCCGAGAGGATTGATGGGCGGCTGACTCCATATTCCCTCCCCCTCCCCATCACCATTGGGCCGACCACTGGTACCGATTCCTTGACGTGAAAGAGGTTCGAGCCCAGCAGTGTGACGTATACGAGCCGAGATTGAGTTGGAATAGAATATTGATATTTAGAACTCTACGTTATTAGTCCAATCTGACCTTAACATAAAAAATAAGAAAACCTGCTAAGTGCGAGTCGGAGTTACGCACAAAGGGTTCCGCACCATTATCTATGCTTTTATTGTATGAGAGCCCACCAATTATGAATAGTGGCAGCAGAGGATGCAAAAAACCCGACGTAGACTAAAGATTTTAATCTTAATATAAAGTTACAATATTACATAATTTAATTTATTATTAAGAAATCTAACTAAGTCGGCGATCAACAAAAAAGTGACACGCGTTCATATCAGAATTCGTCAATTCGTGAGTCATCCACGCCAGGTATTCCTGAGTTATCCTTCTCTGTATCCCACCCATGTTGAGTGTTGCAATTGATGTCGCCGGTATTGAGGCAATGCGACGAACTAGCGATGTCCCCTGACTATGTCTGCGTAACACACCCCTAAATTATTTATTTTATTTTAATTTTATTATTTATTATTTTTAAGTAAAAATACTAGTCTAGCTATCGCAGTTCTTGAGATACAGCCTGGTGACAGACAGCGAAGTCTTAGTAATAGGGTCCCGTTTTCACCCTTTGGGTACGGAACTCTAAAAAGTAACCGAAATTAAATTCTCAATAACAATAAGAATTTTTATTGTTAAAAATGTATAACCGGCCGCTTTGCTGATGTCATATCTATTTTAGTACGCAATGTCACCATGTCTGTTGTACTGAGTCAGTTTTTACGACACCCGTAACAAATGTTAATGTACCTAGATAGTATTCGTAGGATTAATGCAATGAAAAGGGAAAACGTATATGTTGGTATTTTGTGTTATTTTGATGTAGTAAAAAACGTTGTAAAAAAAGTGTGTGTACAAAGTATGCATATCAGAAGTGAAACTCCTTTATCTTTTATCCATTATCCTGCATTCTTCATCCTTTATCCTTCATCCTTCATCCCTCATCCCTCATCCTTCATCCCTCATCCTTCATCCTTCATCCCTCATCCCTCATCCTTCATCCTTCATCCTACATCCTTCATCCTTTATCTCATGCTCACCGGCCGGCTGAATCCTATACATTTACGTGTTGTGTCTCTATGGACTCGCTTTTTCGTTTCATCGAGTTTGAAATCATAACGACTCTAAAGAAGTTTCACTTCAAAAATAAAATATTATTGATTTACTAATCATCATCATCATCTCAGTTCATATATGACCCAATGTTGGTCAGACAGGTCGGTACAGGGTTTTAATTCGAGTGTTTCTTTTCTTGCATAGATATTCGTCATCATAGCTCATATACGTCCCACTGTTGGGCTCGAGCCTCCTCCACAATAAGAGGGAAATTGACCTCACCATGCTAGTCAGACAGGTTGGTATAGGGTTTTACTTCGAGATTTCCTTCGCTTGAATAGATATTATTCGTGTGTTATATCCCTTAGTCGTCTTTTACGACACCCAGAGGTAAGGTTGGTGAATTGTATTCTTATTCCCTCACTACATAGAATTAAAAAGTTTTAATTATGAATTTAAAATACCGAAAAAGTATTACAATAATAAGTACACATGGAGATTGTAATTCGCGTGTTCCTATTATCAGTATATTGATAATAATTGCGCTTATATAACTCAATGTTAATCATCGTTATGTAAGTACTATTTTTAAATAGTGTCAAGTAATTGGGTACTATCAGAATACTAAACATTATCATCTTGCTTTTATCCCAATTATTAGCCGCTTTTTTTATGTGTGTGTATAGCTGTTAGCCGCAGATGACTTTCGCAGCTTTGCCTGGACTATGGGCACGGTAATATAATCTACCAGTAATCCAACTTCATACAAACGGACGAAACGCGAGCTATGCCTACGCGCCTCGATCTCGGCATGCGCTCGGCATGTAGACAATCGCGACTGTGCTACAGTGACGAACGAACGGTGTGTTGTTTTTTTAACAATAACTGCGCGAATTTTTCACTAAAATATATAATTATACACATATTTAATATGACAAGTAGGGTATATTGTGCTGTTTTTGGTTGCATGAATTCGTCAATAACGAATGCAGAGATAACTTTTTTTAGATTACCTGGAAACTCTGAAAGGTAAGATTATAAAATAAATCTCCCGAAAAAAAGTTGTCTGGATTAATAAAGTGAATAAAATGATTGACACGAGTGAATTAGGTAGTTATAGGCGGTTCATGTTCATGAATCATGTTACGGTACGCTTGTGTTAAAACTCATAATGTGTTTTGTTTTGTTAGTTTATATAATTCAAAGTAAAGACGTGGTATTTTATTATTAATAATATATGTTTATTGTACTATGTGTCTGAATAGTACTAGAAAAAAATAATTCGACCGTCTGTCTGTCACTAGATAATTTAAATTTATAGACCGATTTGTTAATTAAACATAAACATGGTTTTTTTAATTAAAACTAACAATCAAAAATCAATACGCATTCTTATTGAACACTTCCTATTCAATTCACAAAGTATTTTATTTGTTTATATAAGAAAAGTATATACAAAACTAAATGGAAACACAAAGTAGGCAAATGTAATTAAAATGCTGGAGGCGGGCAGCCCTATCACATGTTTACGTTTAGGCATTTAATTCAAGGTTACGGCCGAGATACATTACTGGATAGATGACTATACTGTGCTATGGGTGTGCGCTGAGGGCTCTCAACCCATTGCCGCGAGTGATCGGACCGGGGATTTTATTCCGTCACCCGCAGAGGCTGGACGGCGATCGACGTTCTGGACGTCTAGAGAACAGGGTACCCCGCGGGGTATGCCGACGGGCCGACCACGGAGGACAAGGAACTCGGTACCGATGGTTGGTCCAAAGACGAGGGCGACGTGCTACAGTGGGTTATGGAGCCGCTCGTCGCCCATCTATCGCCCCGGATGGAGCCGGGTGGCGGATGCTCTGACCATATCCTACCCCAAAAAAACCCCAATTATATAGGCTCGACGTAATATGTATTCACACTCTATCGTATATACTACGTTTTAAGAATAGTTTTATGACCGACTGCCTTTTTTTTGGGGCTGGGTTACGCACTCCTCGCTCTACTCCGTCCAGGGCGACAAAGGGGCGTAAGCACGCACACCCGTAACCCACCCGTGACGCGTAGCCTTCGTCGTTGGGCCGACCACCAGAGCAGGGAGACTTGTCGTCAGTGGTCAGCCCGACGGAATACTCCCTGAGGAGTACCCTCTTCTCGACCGACGTCCTCCCCTCGGGGAGGACGTTGGTCTTTCCTGACGCGGTCGGCCATTCGGCGGGTGATGGACTAATTCCCCGGTCCAGTCACCCGCGGCCCCGGCTAGGGCGGCATCAGGCGCATGACCGGCTGCCTTTTTTTTTTTTTTTTTTTTTCACGCTGTGGAAATGCATTTGCGCACTATTCCCCCGCCGGTTACAGACAGGGGAGTGTGTGTGGGACTCGCCGGCCACAGAAGTGACCGAAATACCCACTAAAACCACAGCGGCCCCTTCCGCGCTTTTACGGGGTGCCGGAGAGATCGTCTGATAACATTCTATCCCCGACACCCCAACGCTTGGCCGTCTGGCCACGTCCTGTCGTCATTCAGAGTGGTGGGTGGAGGAGCGCATAGCGGCGTCTCCTCCTCCCTGGTCGTCGCCGGCGGAGCGAGTCAGCGGACGCAAGCGCCTCGCGTGCCCGCTCCGCGGCCTCCTTCCTTGTCATGACAGCCTCACAGAAGGAGGCCATCGACGACCAACAGATGACCGGCTGCCTGCTTGATGTTAGCTATTCATGCGAACAAAATTATTGATCAAAATTGTGAATCAATAGGAGAGTACTCCTATTGTAAAAGAGGCTCGACCCCAGCAGTGGGACGTACATAAGCTGTGATGATGATTATCAGAATATTAAGTTCATCATCATCATTCTACTCTCGTCCCAATTAATTAGATTCGACGTAATATGTAATCTTATTCCATCGTACTTATGCAATTTTAGGAATAATTTTACTATCGGTCCTCTGCCAGTGGCGTTAACTCTCTTTGGGAATGTAATTGTTGACCAAACAGCATCAGATGAAGTTGGCACAGATAGATTTAAAGCTCTTAGTCGTCTTAGTATATTCTCTTTGTTAGGTTTAAATAATTTGTCGTAATAATTTCCGTGTGGTGACAGAGTAAGAATACAAATCGCCACTCCCTATCTGCCCCGTAGATGTTGTAAAAGACGATTAAGGGATATATTACGCATATAGCATCTATGCAAGAGAAGGCAAACCCGAAATGAAACACTATACCCACTTGTCTGACCAGCATGGTATAGTAAGGTAAATTTTTCTCCTCCTTTCCTCTTATTTTGGAGGAGGCTCTAGCCCAACAGGGGGACGTATGTAGGCTGTGACAATAATATTATTCACATAGAATCATTTTCTTTTTGTACTTCGGCGCTTCAAAAATAAAATACAAACGCGATAAAATCTGTAAAAATAGCTTTATTTACAAATGCAAGGGTTATGTAATTGATATTGTTCATAGCCGCCATCATACAGCTCTTAGTGCATGAGTGTGGCGCGCTAATCGACGATGCGCGCCACACACTAGAAGTATGCGGTATGCCCCGCCTGGGGGCCTCAGCGCCACGTCCTGTCAACGGACATGGGAACAGCGGACCTGTCGTTGTCGACCATCATCTCCAAGATGCTCGGTAGCGACAGCTGTTGGTCGTCGATGGCCTCCTTCTGTGAGGCTGTCATGACAAGGAAGGAGGCTGCGGAGCGGCCACGCGAGGCACTTGCGTCCGCAGACTCGCTCGGCCGGCGGCGACCAGGGAGGAGGAGACGCCGTTATGCGCTCCTTCATCCACCGCCCTGAATGATGACAGGACGTGGCCAAACAGCCAAGCGTTGGGGTGTCGGGGATAGAATGTCATCAGACGATCTCTCCGGCACCTCGTAACAGCGCGGAAGGGGCCGCTGTGGTTTTAGTGGGTATTTCGGTCACTTCTGTGGCCGGCGAGTCCCACACACACTCCCCCGTCTGTTTTCAACCGACGGGGGATAGTGGGTAAATGCATTTCCACAGCGTGAAAAAAAAAAAGTCTTAGTGCATGACACTGTCATCCTTAGAAGAAATCATTGTCATCATCATCTTAGCCCATACACGTCCCACTGTTGGGCTTGGGCCACCTCCCCTATGAGAGGGAAATTGACCTACCACGCTGGTCAGACGTAATAGTATAGGGTTTTGTTTTGAATTTTACTTCTCTTGCATAGATATTATCTACACATTATATCCCTTAGTCGTCTTGCATACTTACTCAGTCACTACACAGAAAGAAGGAAATAAAAATAACGTTTTCGATAAAAACTGATCCAATTTTATTAAATGCCATCACAATAGAACGCACTCCAAGCATGACACAGTCCGTACATAAATTTGGCCGACGTCATTGCATTTTTATCCCTCTCACATTTACCTATATATATTCCGTGTCCCTTTCTCATCGAGAGGTCAAAAGCCCAATGCCCTTGATTCGCGACCTCTATACATAGTAGCATGGCGACCTATTTAGTGACCCTTAGCTTTATTTAATGCGTGTTATTTTTAAGGAAGAATACCTATAGTCATCACCTTTCTTTTCCTGTGTATCGTAAGACGATTAAGTACGCAAATAGCTACAAACGGCTTTTTAATTAGTTTTCTTTATCAATGGATAGAGAAAGAAAACTCGATTTAAAAACCCGTATAAACAGGTTTTTTTTATTACTATTGGTGGCGAACGAGCAAGCAGCGCACCTGATGGTAAGTGATACTGCCGCAGATGGACTTTTACGCTACCAGGAGCCCAGCTAGTCCGTTGCCAACCATGAAGAAAGTGCTCTTCTTGAACCTCGTTTATAGAAGGGCATATCATAGCACTCGGAAAACATAAAGATTAGATGAATGAATAGAAGGACTATAATTGTACTCACTTACTCAGCATGAGACTAGTCTGAAATTGACAATTTTTCACAATTTACATGTTACGGTAACGTGAAAAAAGAATTAATTTAGTTTACTCGATTGCTCATAGCTTTCGTACAGTATATTTTACTATGATCTGCCCACCTATTCGCTTGCGTAAAAAGTAACTTTCCCAAGAAGAAAATTATCTAAATCCGTCCAATATATAATGTTTGATTGGGTAAAAAGAAACCATTATCAAAAAGGACCACATTAACGGGATAAAAGTATCCTAACTGGATCTATTCAACTTATTTGGCGTTTGGTGACGGAGTAAGATTAGAAGAGAATTTACTACTCCCCCTCTTGTCCGTTAACATTGTAAAAGACGACTAAGGGATATAATATGCACGTAAGATCTGTGCAAGAGAAGAAAAACTCGAAATGAAACCCTCTACCAACATGTCTGACCAGCATGGTATAGTAGGTCTGCCCTTCCCTTGTAGAGGAGGCCCGAGCCCAACAGTGGGACATATGTGGGCTGCGATGATGATTCAACGGTTTACGTGTGATTGAGTAATAAACATTTAAACATCTTCACAAACTTTCACATTTATAATGTTAGAAAAATTACCTGCTAATCCTTGAGGACTTGTACCGTCTCTATCAGACTATCGATGTCCACTGTTGGTCATGGGCATAACCATGTTAGGATACAATCACAATCGCCATGCTTCTCAGGTGATTTGCCAATTGCTTGTCCAAAAGAGTACTCTTAACTGTTCTTCTGATGTCCTCAGACAGCTTTTACGACTCCCATGATAGACTAAATAATTAATTTGAACCCTTCACCACAAGGGGAATTAAACGTCTACCTAATAAAAATGGAAACTTTACAAAGTAGCCATGTTTATTTTATAGCGCCGTGACAGTGTTGCCCTCATTTTGTTACTGATTTATAAGTCCCCTAAGTACAATTTTATGTGTTAAAAATACATAAATGAAAGTCTACTGTTTTTCCTTGCCTGTATTTTAAATATTCATGAATATTGATGTGTCATATAAGCTATAATGTATGAATTACACTAACATCATGTGTCGCATTTTATCTTGGTTTAGTTAAAAAATGTAATATTATTTTTTAACAATTAATGTGAATGTTAAAGAAGTATATCGTTAACAGGTATAAGGGCTAAGCGAACGAGTAATCCGCTGGGCGGGCTACAGAAATAAAAAAAAAAAGTAAATTGACGGACAAAAGGAGGGAAATTGACTTACTATATCTTCCCGTGTGGTGACGGAATAAGAATACAATTCACCACCCCCTTTTTTATCCGTGGGTGTCGTAAAAGATGACTATGGGATATAATATGCATATAACATCTATGCGAGAGAAGGAAAACTCGAAATAAACCCCTATACTATACGTCTGAACGCGTGGTATAGTAAGTCAATTTCGCTCCCATTGTGGAGGAGGATCGAGCCCAATAGCAGGACTATTATTAATATAGGATTTTATTTACAGTTTTATTTATCTTGTATAGATGTTATATGGTATACTATATTAATCGCCTCTGGGCGAGAGGCCATCGGGCAAGATTGGGTGTGAATTTCATTCATACTTGACTTCCAAAACTTAGACCATAGCTCATCGCGAAAAAAACTTATAAAATTTCCGATCTCCTTCTTAGCTCGGCCATAGATGTCGAAGAATCAGTGGTAGCCCCAAAGGGGGAAAGGGAGGGAATACATTTGGCTATGGGGCCGCGTGCCGCCTATTCTGTCACCCTGGGCAGATAGGGCGAGGTATATCCAAATCGTAACGTACCGGGTGAAAGAGACGTCGAGAAGAGAGGGTACCCCTCAGGGTATTCCGTCGGACCAATCATGGAAGACAAGGAACTCCGTACCGGTGGTCAGCTCAACGACGAAGGCAACGAGTTACGGTGGATTATGGGGCCGCGCGTCGCTCCTCTGCCGCCCTGGACCTTAACCTACTGTTATGTATTCCATCCCATCATCGACGCCAAAAAAAAAAAAAAAAAAAATATGTGTACCTAGCGGTAGAAATGTGTAGAATGAGCGTAAACATGTTTCTTCATAATGTATTTTGGATTGTCATTGATTAATATGTTGTTGATTTATTACTTTTTTAAAATTTGATTTTTAATTTAAGGGGGAAGGTGTTATGTAGGTAACTAAATAATAATGTGGTTCACACCTACCGCCTCTCAGACATTATGCAGTTGACGAATAAACGTATTGTGTGCACATTGTTTTATTATTTAATTAACGTTAATACAGACTACCTACCACAAAAATTAAATAAATAAAAGGATCTCCTTATTTTTCATTTCAAAATGTCATTGTAAACTGTATATCTATTCGCTACGTTCGTACTAGTCGTGAATCGAAGACACTCTCAAAGTAATGGGGTCACTTTCTCTCAACAATGATGCAGTTCCATGATAATTATACTTGTAAAGCTCTACAGAGAAATAATTCGATTGTATTCTGAGAAGCTACGTTTAAAGTTCTAATATTAATATGTTATTGAATACAAATACTATGCCGGTGGGTGTCGTAAAAGCTTTCTCTAGCGGTAAGACTACAAACGTGGCCATAAATGTGTTTTTAATAGGCAATGATTTGCATGCGAGAGCACTGTGCGGCGTTTTAAAATCAGTCTGTAATAGGTATAAAGGCGCATGTGTTACAGATATAAGAATAATTTGTTATGCATCGAAGGGGAGCACGAAAATGACGTCATTATTTCAAGGGCGAATGTTCAAAACGCTTTCTACGTTGTAAATAAACTATTTTTACGGATTTTATCGTGTACGCTTTCTACGCATTTAAGTACTTGATTGCAAAACTTTGGGACGCATTTTATTCATTCCTTCCATAATACGATATTTATCACACACTTTCCTTTGTAAGGACACTTTCCTTGATTTATTCAAGGAAAGTACAACACTTTCCTTTGTAAGGATACTTACGTACTTACGTAAAGTGTCCTTACAAGTACTTACTTTACTTCGTTATCACACGGATATACAGATAAAATTGTTTATCCGTGTGGTGACAGATTAAGAATACGATTCACCACTCCCATCCATCTTGCCTGTAGATGTCTTAAAAGTCGACTGAGTGATACAATATGCATATAAGGTCTATGCAAGAGAAGGAAAACTTGAAATAAAACCCTACACCAACTTGTCTGACCAGCGTGGTATAATAAGTCAATATCACTCTTATTATGGAGGAGGCTCAGCTACGGGGCCGTATGTGAACCAAGATAAACGAGAATGTCTAAATTTTATTTTTCTTTGCTTTCAAATTGTTTTTGTTGACAAATCGCGTTTGCAAACATTTATGTTTAGTAACAAGACGGTAACAAGAAGAACACAAGAACAAAGTGTATTCTATTATTATTAGAGACTAGCAACCCGCCCTCGCTTCGCTTCGGTTATAGGTTATAGTCGTTTTACCCGCGTAGTTCCCGTTCCCGTGGTAATACCGGGATAAAATGTAGCCTAGTTTACACCCTGATATTATAGCTTTCCATTGGTGAAAGAATTTTTGAAATCGGTCCAGCCGTTTTGAAGATTACCCGGAACAATCAGACAGACAGACAGACAGACAAAAAATTTTTAATTGCTATTTTAGGCATAGGTGTCGTGCAAATAATCGTGTGAGCATGAAAAAAGCCTATTATTTTGACATTACAAACAGTCTGTCTGTTTGTGCCTGGTAATCTTCAAAACGGCTGGACCGATTTCAAAAATTCTTTCACCAATGGATAGCTATAATATCAGGGCGTAAACTAGGCTATATTTTATCCCGGTATTCCCACGGGAACGGGAAATACGTGGGTAAAACGACTAAAACCGAAGCGAAGCGAGGGCGGGTTGCTACTTAGGAATAATTTGCGACGTGTGAGTAAGAGCATGCATGTTTGTGTGTGTGTGTGTGTGTGTGTGTCTGTATTAAGACTGTAATGATCGGAGTTAAAAAGATTGGCTATAGAGAAAAATGTCGATATATCGATATTCATTTTTTGATGTAGCAAACTCCGATATTGATATATTTAAAAATATCGATATATCGAAAAACCAATACTTTAAGAAATATCAATAACCCAAGTGTGCATGGCCTGTGTGCATGATGTGTGCGTGCGTGTGTGTATGTGTGCGTGTGTGTCGTATGATGATGGTTAATATTTATATCTTTCAATAGGTTGTTACCTCCTTTCCGCGGGTTAAAAATTAGGAAGACCATAGCAAAGGAAAGATAATTTAAAATTAACTAGGTTATACTATCTAGCGAGTGAGATACGTAAATGATCTGCCTTTGAAGACCAATGTTGGTCTATGGTCATAGCTAGTCTAAGTGACTAGGAGACCTATTAGCTAATAAAATTATTTGTTTTCGTGTGGTGACGGAGTAGAAATACAATTCACCGCCCCTTCTCTTGGCCGTGTGTATAGTAGAAGACCACTAAGATATTAAATATGGATATAGCATCTATGCAAAAGAAGAAAAACTTTAAATAAAACCCTATACCAGCACGTATGCCGACCACTGACGACAAGTCACATCTGCTCCGGTGGTCGGCCCAACAACGAGGTGACGTGGGTACGGGTGGGTTATGGGCCCGCGCGCCGTCCTTTCATCACCCCGGACGGACTGGACCGCGCATGCGCTTACCATAGCCCACCCATAAAAAAAAAAAAATACCAGCACGTATAACCAGTGTGATATAGTAGGTCAATTTCTATCCTATTGTGGAGGAGGCTCGAGCCCAACAGTGGGATGTATATGAACTGTAAATGTATATAAGAGACTATCCCTATATCAATAGCAATCATCAACTACCAAGTTATCTCTCCAGGATATTTATAGAAGTCCATCAATAGTGTAGTACTGGTGGACTAAGCCGTTGTAAATACAACGTTATATATGCATAAGAGAATTTGCAATTGAGATTTTATGGGTTAGTCCTGACTTGTAACGTCAAATATGTAATTTTAATCTGTGCGAACGACAAATCGTACTGAGTTTAAGAGTGATTTATTGCCATTGTCTTTATAAAAGTCCCTGCGATAAAAGAATTTATTCCTTAATGAATCTTTTAAAAAAATAGATAAAAAATCTGCAGATTTCCTTTCACAGTAAATCTTTTATATGACCTATTTTGACAAGTCGACAGTGAGGTTTTTTATATGGTGTCCTCGTTTACATCATCGGAATTATGAGAAAAATGTTGTTAATTTGAAACTTTTAAGAGAATACAGTTCTGCTACTAAGATGTTCGTAGGTTCAAAGCTGTGTTTAGAATCGAATCCAAGACTACACGCACATCAGTCATATGGTTATACCTCAGAGTATGATCGGTATACATCAGTTAGGTACTAAAAGGCACTGTTTTTTAAGACAATTAATTACACGTAGATTCAATTAAAAATATTACGGTATACTTTATAAATATATTAGTTAATCAAAATCAATTACAGCGAAACACAGACTCATTTATTTCATATAGAATTGTTTTGCCTGAGAATCGAATCCAGAATACTTGGCACGAGTACATACATACCATAGACCCCTCCGCCATTTGTACATTAGATAAAATTTCAATACAGATTATAAACTGCTGTTACAATGAAAACTATTAAAGATATTACATAAAGTTCAACTTAGGCAATCCGCACTTAAGCTTAGCGCATTGCAAGGTCTTTGAACTCTACCTATGCCAACTTTTCTTAATACTACCCACACTGAATTTTAAACCTTAACTAATGATATTATTGTTCATAATCGCATTGACATAATTTAAGCAAACAAATTCCAAGGAGTATAGGACTTTATTTAATCAATTTTAAGGATTATTTTATACTGTCCACATTAAATTATGGATGTAAATACGACACGTAGGTGTATGCCGTTTATAGCGGACCTATGGCATATGTAATACTTATATCAAAAAGGTATTTTAATTTTATTGAAAGCTTGTAACATGTTTTTTGCTTATAAAACGCCTATAGCTAGTAATGACAGTCTGTAATTACACAAATGAATTATTATCATCGTACATTTACAATCAATAAAAGTTTCATCGCAGATTAAAATAAAACACAGATTAACTACTCGTAATACAGAACAATATATTCATTATCATCATTATCATCGCAGCTTACATACGTCCCACTGTTGGGCTCGAGCCTCCTCCACGATAAAAAGGGAAATTGACCTTACTATACCATGCTGGTCAGACATCTTGGTACAGGATTTCATTTCGAATTTTGCTTCTCTTGCACAGATGTGCATATTATATCGCTTAATCGTCTTTTACGACATTCGCGGGCACGACAAGGAGTAGTGGTGAATTGAAGTGTATTCTTACTTCGTCACCATACAGAAAGTATGACACTATATTAACATAGATGAATTATAATTACTATTAACTAATAGTGACAGAAACACATCTATACCAATAAATAAAATTGGAGTGTCTGTTTGTAATGCCAAAATAATAGGCTTTTTTCATGCTCACACGGTTATTTGCACGACACCTATGCCTAAAATACAGATTAAAATTTTTTTGTCTGTCTGTCTGTCTGTTTGTTCCGGGTAATTTTCAAAACGGCTGGACCGTTTTCAAAAATTCTTTCACCAATGGCAAGCTATAATATCAGGGAGTAACCTAGGCTATATTTTATTCCGGTATTCCCACGGGAACGGGAACTACGCGGGTAAAACGACTAAAACCGAAGCGAAGCGAGGGCGGGTTGCTAGTTTTAACAAAAAGTAATATAACACAGTAAAGTAACATAGATATTTTTTTTTTTTTTTGGATTTTATAGCTCAGTTACTAGGACCTTTAAGTCAATCTTTTATTTTATTATTATTATTTTATTATTAACACTTTTATTTAAATTCATTGTCCATACCGTCAGTCACCTTCAACAATACTATGACTACGCTGTTAATCTTCTGGGTATTTTAAGACAAATCGTAAACATATATAAATTGTTATATCATATTCACTAAACCCCAATACTTTCTACGCATCACATTACATAAAATGCCATCAAAATTATTTAATACTAGCAACCCGCCCTCGCTTCGCTTCGGTTATAGTCGTTTTACCCGCGTAGTTCCCGTCCCCGTGGGAATACCGGGATAAAATATAGCCTAGTTTACGCCCTGATATTATAGCTTTCCATTGGTGAAAGAATTTTTGAAATCGGTCCAGCCGTTTTGAAGATTACCCGGAACAAACAGACAGATAGACAGACAAAAAATTTTTAATTGCTATTTTAGGCATAGTGTCGTGCAAATAACCGTGTGAGCATGAAAAAAGCCTATTATTTTGACGTTACAAACAGACACTCCAATTTTTGAAATTTCATATGATAATGGATTAGAAATACATTAAATTCATTAAAAAATGCATTACACTACAACGCAATCGCTACACACACACGCACACATGCGCGCGCCTATACACTTTTGTTTACGGTTAAAATCTCTGGTCTAACCGAATGTCAAATAATCATAATTATGATGACAATGTCTAATAGGCATCTGTACTCAGTACTTTATATATTAGTTATTAGTGAAATACAGCTTGCTCAATTTACAATTATACATACCTAAATAAATTTAAAAGAAAAATTTGTAGCAAAAAAATTAATTTAAATGAATTATGGCCAGATTTCGACCACTCGGCGACCACTAGTAATAGTAACTAACCCCAGAGACGAGACGGTTATCGGTGGCAGAATTCTAAAAATCGGCTGTAGTATTACCAGGAGAAAGACAAGACCCCGCACTAGGAAAACAATCCTTGTATTCCAATGGACTTGACAAACATATAATTTAACGGTCACAAATTACATCCAGACTCAGAACAACAATTTGTGGATTGCATAAAGTGTGGTACTTCTTAGGAAACGAGCCCATGACACTGGCACGGTAGGTCGGTATCTTAACCACTACGCCATCCATGCAGTCACAGTTAGATAACGGGAGTTACTCATTTAATTGATTAAAACAGATTTCACGAGTAGCTTGACAGTTTAGTCTGAAGTTTATTGCTTAAACTGTAAGCCTTGTGGTTGGTCAAAATTTTAATACAATAAAAATGTATATGTAATCAGACCTAGAATATTTTAAAAGAGTCATTGGAAGGCAAGCTGAATAGAATAGATTCCATATCATAATTCAATTTCATTTTAGCTCATATACGTCCGACTTCTGGATTCGATTCTTCCATAATCGAAGGAATATTGACCCATCATACCACGCTGGTCGGTGAGATTGGAGGGTTTTATTTCGAATTTTCCATCGCTTGATTTCACTCGGTATATGACTCGCCAATGTAAGAAAAGAAGAATAAATAAATATTTACAAGAAGAATTTATACATCGAAAACTCCCTGGTGATACTACACTCATAAAGAAATTGTACTATTCCCAAGGGGTAGAAAATAAGTTTAGGTGGTCGTCTAGTATAAAATGTGAGTAATATCGCCGGCATAACTAGTAAAGTGCTCAGACTTTGGCGAGAGTAAGAATATACCTACCAGTTATTTACGAGTCACGACTAAATAGCTTAAACTTTCATACGGCATCGGGATCAACGGCCAGTAAACTTGTTCGGCGATAACTTTCAGAAGCTATGTATTATATTTTGTAGTTACATGTTTTTTTTAAATGCAACAACCTGCACTAAGAAGATAATCCTTGCATCAGCCGTGCCCGTGTTAATTATATGTGTGTAAAGTCCCCCGACTTTACAACCTGCACTAAGAAGATAATCCTTGCATCAGCCGTGCCCGTGTTAATTATATGTGTGTAAAGTCCCCCGACTTTACTCACATATAATTAACGGTACAAATTACATCTAAACTCAGGACACACAACAATTTGTGGATCGCGCAGTGTTGTCCTGCATGGCATTCGAAACCGCATGATAGGCTGCGAAATAGATCGACACTGACATGATAGGCTTCACCATTACACCATCTGTGCTGTCTTTTAATGTGAGAGCTTTGAAATTCTGATGCGCAACCTGTTTATTTGAAAAAAAAAATGGGGTGTCTGGTGGTTAAACACTGTGTCAAGTAGGACAATGTTTTGCTTGACTTCAGGTATTAGAGAGAGACATATGCTCTTTTCTTTCATAATTTTACGTAAATAAACAAAAATGATTGAGGAATAATTAAAATGTGTCCCAGGTCCCTGTAATAAAAAAGTTTCATTTCTATAACATACCATACCTGTTGTGCTTTGTTGTTTTGTGTTTTCGGGCACATTAGGCAATTCTGACATGAATCAAACTCAGCTCACGTAATTCATATAATTTAATAAATTCCGTATGGTGACGGAGTAAGAATACAATTCACCATCTAGCTTACCTGTGGGTGTCATGAAAGGCGACTAAGGGATATAATATGCAAAAACATATGTGCGTGAGCAGATAAAGTCGAACATCCGATCCGTCTAACCAGCGTCGTGTAGGTCAATTTTCCCTCCTATTGGGGCGGAAGCTCGAACCTAGCAGTAGCACGTATATAAACTGAGATGATGATGATTAATAAATTAGGGGGCGTCCATAAGTTGACGTGAGGTGTTTTTTTAAATTTTCTGTACCTCCCTCCCCCCCTGGTGAGATGTCGTGAGATTTTATTCAACCCCCATCCCCCAATCTCACGTGAGAATTTTCAAAATGTGGGTTTCTTATGTAAACGCGTTGGATTGTTATTGTAAAAAAAAGAAATATTTTCGGCTAGGCTGTCAATAACAGATTATTTTAAAGTTTCTGTTCTTGAAGAGTAAAGCAGATCTCAAATTAAAGATAATCGGTACTTCTTTAGAACATGGATCTATTTTTCGTGATTATCCAGCAACATAGCTTTAAAATGAGGGGTAAATCATGGAATTGGATAAAGGAGTAAGGAAGATGCCGCGGCCCGACAAAAGAATAGGCTAGGGCAATATATTTTTTTATTCCTGTTGGTGATACTGATGCTCGTTGACCTTTGTTAGGCTGTTGCCTACGATGAAGACAGTGAAGGGAATGTGAACGCGTATAATGAGATTCAATAATACTAAAGGCATCATCAAAACGCAAACATCCTCAGAAACTAGGGCTCCCAGCTCTCTCGATCAACGAATGGTATAGTAACAAATAACTACTACTCAGAGATTGAGTTTCTACTCAGTGTGGTACTACCCCGGACTGACTGACCTGCGGCTGTAGACAGACGTCTGTCAGCCGTGTAATCCTACTATTTGAAATGAGTAACATGTCAAATGTTTGATTGTACGTCCATCAAATAGTACACAATAGACGTCTCTTTACCATTTCGCTAAATGTCAGCCATTATACGACACATCCTATTGTATTGGTAAAAAGCGTGGGTCGCATATAAATTGATTATGAATTGCGCTGACCTGCTTGCGTTTATTACTTAAATAGTAATTATTTTGAGATTTCAAGATCATCATTTCAAACCCACATAAGCCCCATTTCTGGGCTGGGATCTCCTCTAAAATGCAAGGGAAATGGACCTATTACACCACGCTGGTCAGTAGTGTTGGTATAATGTTTTTATGTCAAATTTGCCTTCACTTGCATAGATATTATGTGCACGACATCCACGGGAAAGTGAGTGGGTGGGTGGGTTGTATTCTTATTCGACGGATAATATTTTGAGATTAATTCTTATATAATAATAATCATCATGTTAATCTTATCTCAATTACATGAGGTATGACAATATGTACTCTTATTTCAAAAACTTGTAGCAATAATTTTGCCATCCAATCGCCTGTCAAAACTATTGTAATATGTAGGTATAATGGAAGGAAACCACATAACGCATTGACCCTAAGTAATTGGGATAAGATCAAGATAAGGTTGTGGAGGAATCTCGAGCCAAGCAATGTGATATACGACCTGACACGATGATGACGGATATAAGACCTGGTTCAATTTTATTATATGTAGCCAGTGCGGTGATGCATAATCATCATCATCATCATTTCAGCCAATCGCCGTCCACTGCTGGACGTAGGCCTCCCTCATGTTGCGCCACAATGAGCGGTCCTGTGCCGCCTGCATCCAACGACGCCCAGCTACTTTCACTAGGTCATCGGTCCATCTAGTGGGGGGCGTCCTACACTGCGTCGTCCGATACGTGGTCGCCACTCGAGAACCTTTCTTCCACAGCAGTTGTCGGTTCGTCAAGCGATGTGGCCTGCCCATTGCCACTTCAGCGTGCTAATTCTTCGTGCTATGTCGGTTACACCCGTTCTTCTGCGGATTTCCGTATTCCGGATTCTATCTCGCAGAGAAATTCCGAGTATAGCCCACTCCATAGCACGCTGAGCGACTTTGAGCCTTGATATGAGGCCTACTAAGAGGATGCATAATACAAATACATAATGGTTTTGCATAAACTCATAGTTAGTTCATATACATCCTACTGTGGGGCTTGATCCTCCTCGACAATGGGAGGATAATTGACCTACTGTACCACACTGGTCAGACGTGTTGGTATAGAGTTTTATTTGGAGTTTTCCCTCTCTTGCATAGATGTTTTTTATGCATATTATATCCCTTACTCGTCTTTTATGACACCCACGGGCAAGAAAGAGGTGGTGAATTGTATTCTTACTCTGTCACCACACGGAGATTATACTTACATAGAGAGAGTTCTGTGAATCACTCCACATAACACAATACAAATTCGACTGTTTTCAGAAAGCTGTTTCAAATTATCAACAATTCTATAAAAATGCTAACAAAAATGTCACAATATGTAAACGTCAACAAACCACGTTTTACTAAATGTTTTTTTTTAACATTGTGCTGCGGTTACCCACTGTTGAGCTTGGTTCTCCTTCACTATAGAAGGGAAATTGACCTACTATACCACGCAGGTCACACGAGTTGGACAAGAGGTTTATTTCGTGGTCGACTCAACGACGAAGGCGACGTGCTATACAGGTGGGTTACGGGTGTGCGTGCTTACGCCCATCTGTCGCCCTGGACGGAGAGGAGCGAGGAGTGCGCCGATCGTAACCCACGCTCCATAAAAAAAATACAAAATGGAGGTTTATTCTGAGATTGCCCTGTTCTTTTAGTCGTGTATTACGACACAAGAGTAGGGGTGGTGCATTGTATTCTTACTCTGTTACGACACGGTTTTATTGTATTGCTGTTGGTGGCAAGCGAGCCAACAACAAACCTGGTAATTAGTAATACTGCCGCTCATGGACCTTTGCTTTGCCGCTGTCTGTGAAGAATAAAATGAAGGGAGTCTGAATGGGTGCAATGAGGTTCGGTGATGAATTCCAATAAAAAGAAGGTGTTTATCAAATGGGTTGATATAAAATATTTCATATATAATGTTTCCTTACTCTTTTATGCAGAAAGATAAACGCAATATCTTCACGCCTACATATAAATAATACGGTCAGGACAAGAGCACGAGACGGAGATAGCCAACGAACCGGTCTGACTGGCTAGGCTAGAAATCTGAGCGCTATTGTTACTGCTAGCTGAAGCAATTTACGTGCATGTTACAATATAGTTCTTAAGATGTTATATTTTGAAGGACAGACGACATTATAATTGTAATTCTCGACAGGTGTGGTTAAAAAGTACAGTGGACGGTAATAGGCTGACATGATGATGGAATGATAATGGTTGAAAAAGTTCGATCTTATAACCATAGACTGAAACATTTTAAATTAGGGATGTGACTTGGAGGGAAAATAATCGATTAATTAAAGAATCGATTTTTTGTTCCTTAAAAAAATCGATCATAAAATAATCGATTAATTAAGAATAAATAATCGATTATAAAATAATCTATTTTTCCTCCCACCAGGATTATGATGACCTTTTTCTTTTTAGGAAATGTGAGCTTTATTTTCTACTATAGTATGAAACACTGCACGCAGTATCGTGTGATAACCTTTTTTTGTTAGGAAATCTGACAATGAAATAATCGATTAATTTTAATATAAAAATAATCGATTTTTTTATTATTTTGATAATCAAATATAAAAATCGATTATTACAAAAAAAATAATCGATTAATAATCGATTATTATAAAAATCGATTATTTTTTCACATCCCTATTTTAAATTACCCAGCTCGGACCAAAGAAGATGCTTAAACGATACAATTATCCGCGTTCGAAGTAAAAATATTTTTTGTGCGTGTTCAAGGGGATTCGAGAATGATTTAGATTCACTATTGGACCCGGTAGGTGGCGCTGCTGTCGATGTCAAGGAGAATTTCTTTTATTTTATTTGAACAAAACGTTTGTTGGGTCGACTAGTATTCTTATAAAAAGATGTAATTTGACAAATATGCCGAGTGCACTGGGTTTCTTACATTATTAATAATGGGTGGGGGACACATTGTTTACAAATTAGGTTAAAGTAATACAGTTCAAGTAATATTAGAAATACCGATGCATGTTTCGCTAAGAACGTGACTTCATACACGTAATATTCGCGCTGCGAAAGGAAATACTAAATACCACTGGCATTACTGTTTTCATATTGTTTATTTATTTTCTGTGTGATGACGAATTAAGAATACTATTCACCACTTCTTATCTTGCCCGTGTGTATCGTAAAAGTACGATTAACTACACAGATGTTGTAGTCTATACTAATATTATAAAGAGGAATCGTTGTATTTTTGTATGTATCTTACGAATAAACTCAAAAACTACTAGACGGTTTTCGATAACTCTTTCACCATTCGAATGTTATGTTATCCCTGAGTAACATAGGGTATATTTTATCCTGGTATTTCCACGGGAACGGGAACTACGGGAGTAAGGCGACTGAAACCGAAGCGAAACGAGGGCGGGTTGCTAGTGGACAATATACTGACCCACCGTGCCAGTGTCATAGGTTCGAATCCCACGCACTTACTGCGATCCACAAATTGTTCTTCTGGGTCTGGATGTTATTTGTATTCGTAAATTAAATGTTTGTAAAATCACCCGCAATTCATTAATGCAGGGTGTTGTCTTGTTATAAAAATCGGCTGAATGCGAGTCGGAGTCGCGCACATAGGGTTCCGTACTATCCATACTAATATTATAAATGCAAAAGTAAGGATGTTTGTTTGTTTGTAACGCTTTCACGCTTAAACCACCGAACCGATTTCAAAACTTCTTTCACCAATAGAAAGCTATAATATCAGAGAGTAACATAGGCTATATTTTAACCCGGTATTCCCATAGGAACGGGAACTACGCCGCGGGTAAAGCGACTGAAACCGAAGCGAAGCGAGGGCGGGTTGCTAGTTATCTATAAAAATCGCGTTTGTTGTATGGGAGCCCTTTTTTGGGATGGTAAGCCCCTTAAATATTTATTTTCTTTTATTTTTAGTATTTGTTATTATAGCGGCAACAGAAATACATAATTTGTAAAAATTTCAACTGTCTCGCTATCGCAGTTCTTGAGATACAGCCTGGTGACAGACAGACGGACGGACAGACAGCGACGTCTTAGTAATAGGGTCCCGTTTTTACCCTTTGTGTACGGAACCGTAAAAAGATAGTTATATAACATTCGTCAATGCGAGAGAAACAAAACTTGTAAATAAAACCTGTTACCAACACGTTTGACGAGCATGGTACAGCAGGTCAGCGCCGCTCCTGTGGAGGAGACTCGAGCCCAACACTGGGACGTATATGAGCTGAAACTATAAATGATAATATATAGCCTTCCTTGATAAATGAGCTAATCATTTTGAAATTCGGAAGATTAGCACGTTCAAAAAATTCATTGCAATTCTCTTGGGTTCTCTGTTGGGTTCCAGCCTTCTCCATATTACGAGGGAAAGGTTGGACGTGTTGGTGTAGGGTTTCATTTCGAGTTTTCCTTCTCTTGCATAGATGTTGCATGCATATTATATCCCTTAATCGTTTTTTACGATACTCACGGGCAATATAGGGTGTGGTGAATTGTATTCTTATCGGTCACCACCCGGCAAATTTAACGTGTTATTTCTAGTTTACCTTCAGAGCACTTTCCGTAAGCACACGGGCAGTGCTCTTCAGCTTCATACTATTAGAATAAATATGCATTTCATAGATTTTTCTTAATGGCAATCGAATTGACAATATTTTGTACTACCTACTTATAATGACAGAGAGAGGGCTGCCTTTTCTCTTTTTTTGGAACGAAGTTCCTTACGGCAGTCTTGGAGGAGATAGGGATTTACCTGCGCGACCGAACTAAAAAAATGTGATAGTAAAACCGTAAGAATAAAACCGTAAGAAAAAGTGCGTGGAATAAAACCGTTAAATGGGACGAAATTGTTTTGACCGCCGTATCTCAAAAACTATAAGTGCTAGACCATTTTTGATAGAAATTTTGACCCCCCTTGCACTCAACATTGCCGCCCGGACTACCCCTACCCCCCATTAGAAACTTCCCTCCCCCCCTTCTTTTGATGTGAAACATCGTTCAACCTACAATTGTTTTGACCGCCGTATCTCAAAAACTATAAGTGCTAGACCATTTTTGACAGAAATTTTGACCCCTCTTGCAGCCTACATTGCTGCCCGGACTACCCCTACCCCCCATTAGAAACTTCCCTCCCCCCCTTCTTTTGATGTGAAACATCGTTCAACCTACAATTGTTTTGACCGCCGTATCTCAAAAACTATAAGTGCTAGACCATTTTTGACAGAAATTTTGACCCCTCTTGCAGCCTACATTGCTGCCCGGACTACCCCTACCCCCCATTAGAAACTTCCCTCCCCCCCTTCTTTTGATGTGAAACATCGTTCAACCTACAATTGTTTTAACCGCCGTATCTCAAAAACTATAAGTGCTAGACCATTTTTGATAGAAATTTTGACCCCCCTTGCACCTTGCATTGCCGCCCAGACTACCCATACCCCCCCATTAGAAACTTCCCTCCCCCCTTTCTTTTGATGTGAAACATCGTTCAACCTACAATTGCTTTGACCGCCGTATCTCAAAAACTATAAGTGCTAGACCATTTTTGATAGAAATTTTGACCCCCCTTGCACGCCACATTGCCGCCCGGAGTACCCCTACCCCCCATTAGAATCTTCCCTCCCCCCTTCTTTTGATGTGAAACATCGTTCAACCTACAATTGTTTTGACCGCCGTATCTCAAAAACTATAAGTACTAGACCATTTTTGATAGAAATTTTGACCCCCCTTGCACGCCACATTGCCGCCCGGACTACCCCTACCTCCCATTAGAAACTTCCCTCTCCACCTTTTTTGATGTGAAACATCGTTCAAACCCCAAACTGCCATAAATCAGTCATCTTTGACCGCAGGCACTCCGGATTTTTGACAAACCTAATAGAATTTCCAGTAGAACCGATTTAATACTAAAAAACCTAAATTTCAAGAGCCTACACCCAATAGTTTGGTCACAATAAATTTTATAATTAGAAACTAACAATGTTCGGAACAAGGACACCAACTAAAAGAGCCCTGAATTTTGATTTCTTTTGCAAATTGTGTCGATTCTACATTAGCCGAAGGAACTTCGTTCCTACCTGGTGTCCCACGATACCACATTTCTTTTTTTTTTAGGGTGGGCCATGGTCGGCGCACCCGCCGCCCGACTCCATCCTGGGCGACAGAGGGGCGGCGCGTGGCCTCATGACCCGCCCGTTACACGTCGCCTTCGTCATTGAGCCGACCGCCGGTGCAGGGTAACTTGTCTTCAGTGGTCGGCCCGACGAAATACCCTGGTCACGGGGTACCCTCTCCTCTCGACGTTCCCCCTCTGGGACGTTGGTCACCGTCGCGCAGTCAGCCTCTCTGCGGGTGACGGACTAAATCCCCGGTCCAGTCACCCGCGGCCTCGGCTAGGGCGGCGCAGGCGCAGATACTCGCGCCTGCGCCGCCCGAGTCGCCGGCGGTGGATTGCGTCATCGTGGAGGCGTTCCTCCCGCACGAGCTCCGCCGCCTCCAGAGAGGGCTGCCCTAGTCCCGTCTAGTCAACATGTACATTCCCAAACAGGATTGACGTCAGGAAGACAGCCGTTCAATTACCAAAACTTTTAATATACGTCCAAGGAAAATCCGTGTGTTTAAGTAATAATACAATTAAACACTCTCTCTTAACCGTGGGTGTCGTAAAATACGACTAACGGATATATGCAGGCAACGTGCGTCGGCAAAAGAAGGAAAATTCTAAACAAAACCCTATTCCAATACGTCTGACCAGTGTAGAATAGTAAGCCAATTCACCTCCCATTGTGGAGGAGGCCTGAGCCCAACAGTGGGATGTATATAAGCTGAAATAATGATGAAATGATGAATTTAATACTGGAGATGCTTTTAATGTACTTTAAAATTATAGTTTCATCATCATCATTTCAGCTCATACACGTCCCACTGTTGGGCTCGAGCCTCCTTCACAATAGAAGGGATATTGATCTTACTATACCATGCTGGTCAGACAGGTTGGTATAGGGTTTTATTTCTAGTTTTCCTTCTCTTGCATAGATGTTATATGGGTATTATATCCCTTAGTTGTCTTTTACGACATCTACGACCAAGATAGGGAGTGGTGAATTGTATTCTTACTCCGTCATCACACGGACTTTACAGTTTATAACAATTCAATAAAAATATCTTAGTAGTTATAAGAAATTCAAAATGCGAAGACAGAGCGGCCGAAAACCGAAGCGGAGCAAGGACGGGAGGTTAGTATAGGTATATATCAAAGCAGTCATAAGGACTGCAGATAGAAGTAAAAACTTAAAACTAGGAATAAACATTAAACAGTTATTATTTTTGGAAATTTCAAATTAATTGTTTGGTCTTATAAGAAAATATTTTTTACAAAAAGAAAACCGATTTCAAAGTAAATAAATTTAGGATCTTTGTTGATATTTCAAAAACCGCTTGTCCGATTTCGATTAAATTCACATGGGGCCATTTGGGAAGTATATCCTTTCCAACAAAAAAGGAATTTTTAAATCGGTTGGCAAGTGACGCTGCAAACAAACATAAAAAAATGCGAACAGCCGAATTGAGAACCTCCTCCTTTTTTAGATGTTAAAAATAAAATTTGTAAAAATCTTTTACATTAATCTGATTTTGATATCTATCACACATTACGTGACCATGTCGATAACGATTTACATCCACATCCGCCTATAGGAGATTTCACTTCAAAAAAAATCAAAATAATGATAATATTTACACAGTTAACTGTTTAAAGAAAAGACTTGATAATTGCCAGTACATTATTAATAGTTTGTTTGAAATGTTAAAACTAGTGTAATGTTTTCTATCTAGGATAAAAGTTTAGTCTAGAATATTTTGTCTAATAATCTATTGAAAGATTTGATGAATACATGCGCACCTAAAATAAAATTATGAACTTTAATAATGAATATGAAATTTTACATCAATACTACTTGCATGTCGTGGTGGTAAGAATACTACCAACCCTTTTTATTGCTCGTAGGTGTCGTAAAAGATGAATAGTAATGAGTTTTGATGTTTACGTGAGTATTACACATTGTAAATAAAACTTTACGGATTTTACCGAGTTTGTAATTGATTTTTGATTGCCGCCCGACGTTTCGAACCCTTTACAGCGTTCATGGTCACGGGCGGACTAAGATATATGACATCTTAGTCCGCCCATGACCATGAACTAAGAGGTCTGATATCTTAGTCCGCCCGTGACCATGAACTAAGATGTCCGACATCTTAGTCCCCCCGTGACCATGAATACTGTAAACTGTTCGAAACGTTGAGCAATCAAAAATCAATTACAAACGCGATAAAATCCGTAAAGTTTATTTACAAGGATGAATAATAGTTTTACGTCGACCTGAATCAACTCTATCTAATGTCGTCTAGTGAACAATTACATTCCCAAGGAGGGTTGATATCAAGCAGACGGCCGGTGCTAAAACTATTGACAAAATTTTAGCAATATGTGCGACGGAAGAATGAATATTGCATCAACTCTTAGATAATTAGGATAAGAAGAGTATGATGATAACTATTATTATGAGGACTTAAATTTTTTCGAGAGAAACCTTGAAATAAAACCCTATTCCAACACGTTTGACCAGCGTGGTACAGTAGGTCAATTTACCTCGCATTGTTGACAAGACTCGAGCCCAGAAGTGGAACGTATATGAGCTGTGATGAAGATGATGAAATTTTTGCGAAATTCCTAAATGTCCCTAAATGTGGGAATTTTGGTGGTAGGACCACACTGTAGACAGTCTTTTGTCTGCAGTCGCGGGCCGGTCCGTCCGGGGCAATACCACACTCTCGCAGAAGATCGACGTTTGAGTAGTAGCAATTTGCTGCTGCACTTCGCTCGGTGAGCGAGAGAGCCGGGAGCCCAACTTTCTGGGTGTGTTTGTGTGTGGCGGGTTTTGGTGAGGTCTGAAACCTGCGGTGGTGAGGTCTTGGTCGGGGTATTGAGCGTGAGGGACTGGCATGGTGTACAGGGAGACCCGATGGGAATGGTCACGGCCGGCCACCTGCCGGTCAGCAGGGGACCCGAACCCAGGATCATCCTCCCTGGGAGGCTGTCCCACCAACCGGCGAAAATCCGTTGGGTAGTCGTCGTGCCGGTGTGGGAAACCGGAGTGGACCTCGGCGGCTACACACGGGGGGGCATCGGGGGCCCTTCCGCACTTCGTGTCAGCTCCTCACAAAACTCACTCCTCGACGATGCACTATGCCCTGCCTTTTTTTTTTGGTATCACCGAACTCCGTTATACACATTCACACTCCCTTCCTCCTCTTCTTAAATTAAAAATCATGGCCAAGAAAGTTAAAAAGAGACGATTTTCTACGGGGGCCCCCTTATCCACATTTGATGTGGATTTTTGCAATATCAGGGGTTTACATAGCAATCTCGACGCCATCCACCATCACCTCGAGACGGCGCGGCCTGCCTTACTCTTTTTAACGGAGACGCAGATAGGTGCTCCGGATGACATTTCGTACCTAAATTACCCCGGCTATGAGTTGGAGCATACCTTCCGTCATAAAGCCGGGATGTGCGTATTCACGTATGGCTACGCGTAGACTATGGAGGGCTTACCCGCATCTACGCATGCCTCTACAGGTCCCATGGCAGTGATCTGGGGTCAATTCAATTATTTGAGAACGTCCAATGGGGGATTGGCGAAATATTGGAGCAGTGTCCATCAGCGGAGGTGGTGGTTCTTGGAGACTTCAACGCTCATCATAAAGAGTGGCTGGGGTCCCGAACCACTGACCTCCAGGGTCGACATCTCTTCAATATGGTCTCAGCCTATGGTCTCTCACAACTGGTGACACAGCCCACCCATATCCCAGATACTGAGAGCCATGAGTCTTCTTTACTGGATCTTCTGCTGACTACACACCAGCACGGATATCAGGTAGTGGTTGAAGCCCCTCTTGGGTCTTCTGACCACTGCTTGGTTCGTAGCAGTGCCCCTGTTGTAAAGCCTAGTCGTTCTAAGGCAACTGGGACTCGCAGAGTCTGGCAATATAAAACAGCAGATTGGGATGGACTGCGCGAGTTTTACGCATCCTACCCATGGAAGCGGCTTTGCTTCGCCTCTGGGGACCCTGGCATCTGTGCGGACTGCGTTACCGAAACGGTTATTACGGGGATGGAATTATTCATCCCCAACACCAAAATACCCGTCGGTGGCCGCAGCCGATCCTGGTTTAACAAAACCTGCAGGACGGCTGCATACCAGAAACAGTCCGCATATCAGGCCTGGAATAGGGCCAAAAAATGCCAGGACCCAAACGCCAAAGAGGTGAAGCGGAAATTTAACGCCACTTCTAGATCTAGTAAGAAGGCTATTGCCAGAGCCAAGGCGGAACATGTTGCCAGAATTGGCGAGCGATTGCAAAGCTATCCCGCTGGGAGTCGTGCATTCTGGTCGCTCGCCAAGGCTGCCCAAGGCAACTTCTGCCAGCCCAATCTCCCACCACTGCAGAAACACGATGGTAGTCTGACCCACAGCGCAAAGGAGAAGGCCGATCTTCTAGGTCAATTCTTTGCCTGTAACTCGACTTTGGATGCCGGAGCTGCCACACCACCTACCATCCCACGGTGTGAAAGCTAACTGCCCGAAATCCGCATCACGCAGCGAGCGGTTAGGCGGGAGCTGCGGCTTTTAGACGTCCATAAGTCGAGTGGACCGGATGGCATCCCTGCAGTGGTACTAAAGACGTGCGCTCCTGAATTGACTCCCATCCTCACGCGCCTATACCGACTTTCCTACGCTACTAATAGGGTTCCGTCTTCGTGGAAGGTAGCCCATGTCCACCCGATCCCTAAAAAGGGAGACCGGTCTGACCCATCGAATTACAGGCCAATTGCGATAACATCCTTGCTCTCCAAGATAATGGAGAAGGTTATAAACCGCCAGCTTCTGCAGTACCTTGAGGATCGCTAGCTTATCAGTGATCGCCAATACGGCTTTCGTCATGGTCGGTCGGCTGGTGATCTTCTTGTGTACCTCACACACCGTTGGGCAGAGGCCTTGGAGGGCAAGGGTGAGGCGCTGGCGTTCAGCCTAGATATCGCAAAGGCGTTCGATAGGGTCTGGCACAGGGCACTTCTATCAAAGCTACCATTTTACGGAATCCCCGAGGGACTCTGTAATTGGATTGCCAGCTTTTTGGATGGTCGGAGTATAAAAGTCGTCGTAGATGGCTCCTGCTCCGATACCATGACCATTAATGCTGGTGTACCACAAGGCTCGGTGCTCTCCCCGACGTTGTTTATCCTGCATATCAATGACATGCTCTCTATCGAGAGTATGCATTGCTATGCGGATGACAGTACGGGTGATGAGCGGTACACTGAGCAACAGAATATCCCTCGGAGTACTCAGGAGAGAAGGGTTCAACTTGTGTCTGAAGTCGAGCGCTCTCTGGGGCGGGCCTCGGAATGGGGTGAACGGAACCTAGTCCAGTTCAACCCCACAAAGACACAAGTTTGCGCGTTCACTGCAAAGAAGGACCCGTTTGTTATGGCGCCTCAGTTCCAAGGAGTAACTCTCCCAATTTCTGAGAGTATTGGGATTCTCGGCGTCAAAATATCGAGCAAAGTCCAGTTTGGGAGTCATTTGGAGGACAAAGCCAAATTGGCAAGCAAAAAGTTGGGCGTCCTGAACAGAGCCAGGCGGTGCTTCACACCGAGACAGCGTCTTGTGCTATACAAAGCACAAGTTCGTCCTCATGTGGAGTACTGCTCACATCTCTGGGCAGGTGCACCCAAATATCAGCTAGACCCACTTGACTCCCTGCAAAGACGGGCTGTTCGAATCGTCGGGGATCCCAATCTTACGGACAGATTGGAGTCGCTGGAGCAGCGGAGAAACTTTGGGTCACTCTGTGTACTCTACCGACTCTTTCACGGGGAATGCTCCGAGGAACTGTTTGACTTGGTACCACCGTCACCATTCTACCAACGTACCACTCGACATCGCAGCAGGGTTCATCCATTTCACCTGGAAACGTTATGGTCTTCAACTGTACGTTTCCAGCGATCATTTCTCCCACGTACGTACAAGCTCTGGAATGAACTACCTGCTGCTGTGTTTCCCGAGCGCTATGACATGTCCTTCTTTAAACGAGGTTTAAGAAGAGTATTTTCTTCACGGTAGGCAGCGGCCTAGCAGTGCCCCTGGTATTGCAAAGGTCCATGTGCAGCAGTTTCACTTACAATCAGGTGTGCTGCTTGCTCGTTTGCTACCATTGGCAATAAAAAAAATGTAGGTCTCATAATCAAGCTCAAAGTCGCTCAGCGTGCTATGGGGGCGAAATACATAAATTCGTATAAGAACGGGTGTAACTGATATAGCACGAATAAAGCACGCTGAAGTGGCAATGGGCAGGGCACATTGCTCAATAAACCGACTACTGCTCGGGAAGAAATGTTCTCGAGTGGCGACCGCGCATCGGAGGATACAGTGTAGGACGCGCCCAACTATGATGAAAGTTGCTAATCGTCATTGAATGCAAGCGGCACAGGATCGCACTTCGTGGCGATATATGTGGACAGCCTACATCCAGCAATTGGCGACGATAGACTGAATGATGATTCTTATAGGCAACTTCTTTGTCTGACGAAAATTGTACATGGATTCGTTCAGTTCATTATGAAGGAGGCTCGAGCTCACGTAGTATTTACGTGGGCTGAGATGATGATGATGAATAAAGATTAAATCCTCGTGATGCGGTCTTAAAATATATAACTAACGGACACAAATCATAACCGCATACAAAAAATAATTCATTAAACAAAAAATTGTTGATCAACTAAAGAATTGTGCCTGAAAAACGAACCCAAGTCACTTGGCCTCCTATATAGTCGAAAGTATTATAATTAGTAGTACCATGTTTAATGGCCAAGTTGACATCTATTAATTGATACAGCTACTATAACAAAATTTCTTGATGGCGAATCGATTTAGTCGAATTTTATTTCCACCAAACATCAGCTAATGTGCTATCAGCAATCTTCATTAATTAGATAAATTTACTTACAATAGTGTTGCAAATAAGCCGAAATAATACCTGAAAGTAAAATAAACATGATAAGTACAACATGTAGTATGTAAAATAAAATCTTGCCTAATATTATTTAAGCGGATTTCTTCTATCCATTAGCCCATAAACATCCATTATTAGACGTCGGCTTCCCCTACGAGAATGCCACTCGGAACGGTCCTGTGCAATTCGCATCGAATGGTTCCCTGTGATTATCCCGCAAATTTGCGTTTGTATATCTGATCGCTTTCACTAGTCAACCCCTGCCGGCTTCGCCGATGTAATAAGTCATTTTTCGGCGCTGAAATGTTATCCAAATCTAACATTGCCTGATAATTAGGTTACACATCCTTACTAATATTATAAATGCGAAAGTAAGGATGTTTGTTTGTTTGTTACGCTTTCGCCCTTAAACCACCGAACCGATTTCAAAAATTCTTTCACCATTGAAAGCTATAATATCAGGGAGTAACATATGCTATATTTTATCGCGGTATTCCCACGGGAACGGGCACTAAGCCGCGGGTAAGACGACTGAAACCGAAGCGAAGCGAGGGCGGGTTGCTAGTTTGAAATAAAATT
Source organism: Lymantria dispar (assembly GCA_032191425.1). NCBI lineage: Eukaryota > Metazoa > Arthropoda > Insecta > Lepidoptera > Erebidae > Lymantria > Lymantria dispar. Next base: position 3,501,072 of record CM063447.1, read on the forward strand.
ATTTTTATGGATTTCATAGCATTTGTTATCAGTTCTTAATTGCCCGACGTTTTGGACACTTTGCAGCATTTGTAAAAATTCGGGCAAACTCTCGTTTCGAACATTTCCCGACATGGGAGGACTTCCTTGTGGTGACGGCGTAAGAATAGAATTCACCACTCCGTGTTTTGCCCGTGGGTGTCTTAAGAGACGACTAAGGAATGTAATATATGCATATTAGATATTATTTTGACATTACAAACAGACACTTCAATTTTATTTATTTGAGTATTGGCAACCCGCCCTCGCTTCGCTTCGATTTTCGTCCCCTTACCCGCGTATGTCCCATTCCCGTGGGAATACTAGTATAAAATACTCTAATACTAAGTTACTTCTTATATAGACAGCTACCTGGTAGTAAAATATTACCAAAATCCGTCCAACTGTTTTGGTGATTAGCCAAAACAGACAAACATATAGACAGCTACCTGGTAGTAAAATATTACCAAAATCCGTCCAACTGTTTTGGTGATTAGCCAAACCAGACAGACATATAGACAGACAAAAATTTTTTAAACCGGTTTTTGGCATAGGTACCGTGCAAATAACCATACCAGCATGAAAAAGTCCCATTATTTTGCCATCACAAACAGACACTCAAATTTTATTTAATTGTAAGGATTACTTATAATTTTCAATTATCTTCATACAAATTCATTGTCACGTGTATATCAACGCAAAAAACACGTGAAGTATTTGTAACTCAAATTTTACACGAGCTCGAGTTACAAAAATTTTCACAAACTTTCACATTTGTGAAATTAGTTGGCATACATAGCATTTATTAATTTCACGACATTACTTCGGCTTCGGCAATTGCGAAAGTATTTGTTTTATTCCTCTTCGTGGAGAAAACAGCAGACCTGATGGTAAGCGATACTACCATTCATGGAACTTTGCTAGGCCGCTGCGTACCATGAACAAAGTCAAGGGAGTCCGAATGCGTGTAACGAGGTTTGATGATACTAACCACATTATTAAAACTCATCCCAAGCGAATACTCCCAAAAAGTGGAGATTAAGGCTCTCTAGCTCACCAAACGAAGTGCAGTAATAAATTATTACTAAGACGTCCATTTTCTGCTCAATGTGGTAGTGCCCCAGACGGATCGGCCCGCCGCTGTAGACAGACGCCTGTCAGCTGATGTCTGTCGACAGAGTACTTCTACCCACATAAAAAATAATATCTGGTTGACCGATATATTTTTTCGTTATATTTTTGGCGAATTTATTTAGATATACCTATATTAATAAAAAATAAAACTTAAATAATGAGAAAATATCAAAAATTAAAAAAGAGAATAATAATAACACCGAGATTCAATCCCACGCTGTTTGAATGCCAAAACAAAACAAAAAGAAAACTGGACAACTTCCTAACTGAGCTATTATAACTCTTGACGTTGACGGCGAAATTTGAATTCATATTCTTTTAAAATGTAATGTCATTGTATTGTTTTTCTAAAAACACTGACAAAACAACATTTTCTATAAATAAAACCTAGCTAGATCGATTTTTTGGCCCCGAAACCTCTAGTATGCCAAGTTTCATCAAAATCGTTGGAGCCGTTGCCGAGATCCTGAATATATATATATATACAAGAATTGCTCGTTTAAAGATATAAGATTGCAGATATTTTGACATCGTTTCTATTTTTGTGAATTTTCTAATGCACTATTTGAATAGAACGTTACGATGTTTGCGGGTAGAATGAAGTCCTAACTGTGTCATCAATTCATCTTTTATTTTATTTTTTTCAACACCCTGCACTAAGGAAATAATCCTTGCGATTGCGGAGGATTTTACAAACATAATTAATGCACACAAATTACATCCAAAATCAGAACAACAATCTGCGGATCGCACTAAGTGTTGTCTCGCGTAGGATTCGAACCCACGACACTGGCACGGTAGGTCGAGATTTTAATCACTACGCCATATGTGCAATTTGTGCCATCATTGTTTATTGGTCACGTGGTCAAATTGGTTTTTATAGAATATAATTAAAGACATTCCTCCTTCTTCCTCATCATTATTATCATCATCGCAGTTTTATACGTCCCACTGCTGGGCACAAGCCCCCTCCAAATTAGGAAGGAAATTGACCAACTTATGCCACGCCGGCCAAACGTTTTCGGATAGGATTTTGGATATTTCACATTCTCCTTCTCCATAAATGCATGCATAAAGAAGCGTATTATATACTTAAGTTGTCGTTTACGACAGCCACGGTCAAGGTGGTCGTGAAATATATTCGTACTTCGTCACCACACGAAAAAGGCATAATATTTTATTTTGAGTTTGCCTTCTTTTGGATTATCTGCAGTAATCCCTTAGTTATTTCATTCGACACCCACGGCCAAAAAATGGGGGTAGTGAATGGTATTCTTACTTCGTCACCACATGAAAAAACCCACAAGGCGGCGTTATTTGGGACGCGGTCGCCGCCTTCTGTGAGGCTGTAATCTCACGGAAGGAGGCGGCGGATCGTGTGCGAGTAGAGCTCCTATTCGGCGACACGTTCCGCCGCCGGCGACTCGGGCGGCGCAGGCGCGAGTATCTGCGCCTAATGCCGCACTAGCCGAGGCCGCGGGTGATCGGACCGGGGAATTGTCCGTCACCCGCGGAGAGGCTGACCGCGCGACGGCAACCGACGTCCCAGTACGTCGAGAGATGATAGGTTACCCGAAAGGGTATTCCGTCGGGCCGACCACTGATGACAAGTCACATCTGCTCCGGTGGTCGGCCCAACAACGAGGTGACGTGGGTACGGGTGGGTTATGGGCCCGCGCGCCGTACTTTTATCGCCCCGGACGGACAGGACCGCGCGTGCGCTTACCATAGCTCACCCATAAAAAAAAAAAAAAAAGGCGGCGTTGTTGCTCATATTGATAACATGCAGAAAAAAATCGTTTAAAGTTCAACAAGCTATCGTAAATATATCTATCTATATTTTTATGTACCACTAGAAAATGCCCGCGGTTGCACCCGCATAGTTCCTGTTCTCCTGAGAATACCGAGATCAAATATACTCCAAATTATTCTTTATGTAGACAGGTATACGACGGTAAAATATTATCAATATCGTTGCAGGCATTTTGAAGATTACACAGTACAAACAGGCAGAAATGTTTTATTTTTAAACCGTTCTTGTTGTGAAACATCTATAGGCGAAGGTGAACCTGATCGTTGCGTGGCGTTAAACACCATGCTTGGATATGTACATTTATGTAACGAAACCATAACCTGTTTTAGAAAAATAATTTCGATGTTTCACATCTGCCAGGCGTCGTGAGCGACAGCGCCCTTTTTTTAGGCATCGTGCAAATAACCAAATGAGCACGAAAAAATCTACTATCTTACTATTACACTTAAATTGTATTTATTTTTGTTGTTTATCCTGCATATCAATGACATGCTCTCTATCGAGAGTATGCATTGCTATGCGGATGACAGTACGGGTGATGAGCGGTACACTGAGCAACGGAATATCCCTCGGAGTACTCAGGAAAGAAGGGTTCAACTTGTGTCTGAAGTCGAGCGCTCTCTGGGGCGGGCCTCGGAATGGGGTGAACGGAACCTAGTCCAGTTCAACCCCACAAAGACACAAGTTTGCGCGTTCACTACAAAGAAGGACCCGTTTGTCATGGCGCCTCAGTTCCAAGGAGTAACTCTCCCAATTTCTGAGAGTATTGGGATTCTTGGCGTCAAAATATCGAGCAAAGTCCAGTTTGGGAGTCATTTGGAGGACAAAGCCAAATTGGCAAGCAAAAAGTTGGGCGTCCTGAACAGTGCCAGGCGGTACTTCACACCAAGACAGCGTCTTGTGCTATACAAAGCACAAGTTCGTCCTCATGTGGAGTACTGCTCACATCTCTGGGCAGGTGCGCCCAAATATCAGCTAGACCCACTTGACTCCCTGCAAAGACGGGCTGTTCGAATCGTCGGGGATCCCAATCTTACGGACAGATTGGAGTCGCTGGAGCAGCGGAGAGACTTTGGGTCACTCTGTGTACTCTACCGACTCTTTCACGGGGAATGCTCCGAGGAACTGTTTGACTTGGTACCACCGTCACCATTCTACCAACGTACCACTCGACATCGCAGCAGGGTTCATCCATTTCACCTGGAAACGTTATGGTCTTCAACTGTACGTTTCCAGCGATCATTTCTCCCACGTACATGCAAGCTCTGGAATGAACTACCTGCTGCTGTGTTTCCCGAGCGCTATGACATGTCCTTCTTTAAACGAGGTTTAAGAAGAGTATTTCCTTCAAGGTAGGCAGCGGCCTAGTAGTGCCCCTGGTATTGCAGAGGTCCATGTGCAGCAGTTTCACTTACCATCAGGTGTGCTGCTTGCTCGTTTGCCACCGTTGGCAATAAAAAAAAAAAAAAAAAAAAATTGTACAGATTATAATTTTTATTCTTATTATCTTACTAGCGAGTAGCGACCCGTCCCCGCTTCGTTTCGTTCGATCTCCAATATATCGTACTCAACATGAGTCCACGAGGCCCCGGGTTAGATTCTCAGACCTTGCAAAATTTTATAGCGCTCTTTTGAGAAGAAAATAGCCTTAGTTACTTTTTATATAGACCTGGTAGTAAAATATTATCAAAATCAGTCCAGTAGTTTTAAAGATTACCCGAAACAAACATACAAGGAGCATAGCCATCGTGCAAATAACCGCGTGATTATGAAAAATCCTACTATTTTGACATTACAAACAGACACTTAAATTTTATTTATCTGTAGAGATTATAGTTGCTTTTTTTTATTTTTATTATATTTTACGCCTGCCTTTCTCAGCGTGTATACATATAAAGGCCTATCGGCAATGTGCATGGATGACATCAAATATTCTTAGAACAAACATACAAGGCTAGCAAGGTTATAAAACGTACAATCGTGATTGCTTCTGTAGTTCAATATCATTCAAGCCTTATAGGTACAGTATAATGTTATGAATTCTATTTAAATAAGATAGGAATATGAATATCTTAGCTTCTGCGCCTGACTTAGTTTGAGTTGTAAGTAATCTTGTGTAAGTCCTTCTTAAATACCATCATCACTCAGCCTGCCGTCGTCCACTGCTGGACGTACACCGTGGGACCTTGGGGAGGATGTTACGGTTATTCAAAAGGATAACCCGCCGGACTGGTCATAAAAGTTTTTGAATATATTTAATAATCATTTCTTTTGTCTTTCTCAGCTCATATAGGTCCCAATGCTGGGCTCGAACGTTCACTAATAGGAGGTAAATTGACCTGCTGTACCACGCCGATCAGACGTATTGGCTATAGGATTTTATTTCGCCAAATCCAAAATTTCATGACTTCATTCTTAGTCAATTTTCAAAGGCTCATAACTGAGCAATAAAGCAACATACGAAAAAATATTGTGTGTACACATCCAGGTCCACTAGAAGTATAACTGACCAGAGTATAAACAAAATTCACGACCTCACATTTTTGGTTGTCCGCTTGACGTGAAATACCCCATCGCAAAGTAAATGTTTTTGTTAACAAAGTGCAATTTAAAACTTACAATACGCCATCTAGTGGTTTTTTACTGAATTTTTTAGTGTTAAGTAACAAATAACATTCTGCCTGAGTCGTCTCATACAACCTCTACTAACGCCACCGGGTGGATAAAACAAACAGAGAACTCGACAAACTGCACAGATGGCGTAGTGGTTAAGATACCTTCCTACCATGCCAGTGCCAAAGGTTCAAATCCCAAGTAGTGCCACACTTCCTGCGATCCACAAATTGTTGTTCTAAATCTAGATTTAATTTGTGTCCGTTAATTATATGTTTGGAAAGTCCCCCGCAATACAAGTATTATTGCCTTAGCGCAGGGTGTTAATTTTTAAAACTTAGTTGCTGCTAATAACGTTCCGTCTAAAGCGTTCAGTTCAAAAGTCACTATATTGGCTGCTAATACAATATAAATGATAAACATCAAAGTGTTTGAACCATCAATCAGAGTAAGCGGTCCAAATCGCCGTCATTCATCGTTAAAGAAATGTAATGAAATGGTAGAAGAGTTTACACTAAGGTTGTCAAATACCATTGTATTATGTCTTTATTAACGTCTAGTGGGTTAAGAATAGAATTTGTCACCACCATGATTTTCTTCACCTTGTGGTGACGGAGTAAGAATACAATTCATCACATCTTCTTTTGCCCGTGGGTGTCGTAAAATATGAGTAAAGGATTTGTTATATTGAAAACATCTATGCAAGAGAATAGAATGCTATGCCAACAGGTCGGAACAGTGCGGTATACTAGGTCAAATTCCTTCACATTGTGGAGGAGTCCCGAGCCCAATAGTGGGATTTGTATGGGTTGAGATGAGTTGATAAGTTGATAATATGCATATAATATGCATACTAGGCAAGAGAAGGAAAATCCGAAATAACATCTTGTAGCAACCTGTCTGACCATCGTGGTGTAGTAGGTCAATTTCACTTCCATTATGGAGGAGGTTGGAGTCCAGCAGTGGGACGTATATGAGCTGTGATGATGATGACGAGGCAAAATATAAAGTTCTTAGCATATATGTACATTGAGGTTATTATAACAAGTGTAAAATATAAATAGAAGAACGTGTGTATCCGACGTAGCCCGCAGAATTAGCACGTTGAAATGGCAATAGGCAGGCCACATCGCTCGTCGAACTGACAACCTTTGGAGAAGGAAGGTTCTTGAGTGGCAACCACGAATCGGACGACGGAGAGTAGGATGACCGCCCATTAGGTGGACTGACGACATTTTCTAAGTCACAGGGAACCGTTGATGAGTAGCATTCTCGTGGGGAGGCCTATGTGCAGCAGTGAACGTCTGTAGGCTGATGGATGGCTGGATGAAGACTTTTAAAGCCCTAAGTCAACTTTTACGACATCCACGGACAAGAGAGGGGATGGTGAATTATATTCTTACTCTGTCACCTAATTATTCTTTTATATTAGAATGAAAAATTGTAACATTTATCATTTCTATCAAAAGGGTTTTACTAAATTGAGTGAATATGACGCTCAGGAGGCTAGAAATGGAGATCCACAGTGTTGTAGTCCAATGCAATCGAACTATATGAACCCCTTAAGGCTGGGTGTTAAAAAAATAAAAATATAAATCATCTTGTATAAATAAGACAGCCCTAGTTTTGACCGTCGTGTGCCATCACTCACCGCTGGGTGTGACCGCATTCTGCCGAAGTTTCCTATGAAACTACTATTTTAGAACAACTGAGAACAGGGACATTGACCTCGCGCGTCGCTTTTGTGGTTATTGACTTGTGGTTTCGTTGATTTTGAATGATTTGTGACATTTTAAAGACAATAGTAGAAAATTATCTTGTCTAAACGACGTTAACAACGTTTACACTGAAATTTTCTTAAATATTTCACACAAATTTCTTTGCAGCAAAAGTTAAATAATAATAAAATATTATTTTTAGTCTCTTCCGTCTGCTAATGGAGTAAGAATGTAGTTTACCACCTCATCTTGCCCATTAGTGTTATAAAAGGCGACTAAAGTATGAAATCTTAATATATATAAATTATGTGTCACGTTGTTTGTCCGCGATGGAGTCCTAAACTACATAACCGATTTTAATCAAATTTGCACACCGTGTGCAGTTTGATCCAACTTGAAAGATAGGATAGCTTACATCTTAATTTATAGTCGCAATATTATTTTATTGCAAATTATTTGTCTATTATTTGACATTCACAATTATCTGTTAACTCCAAACGATTTTAATAGATGGCGATATTTGTTGAGTAAGTAGTTGTGTGTGCTCAAGGGGATTCGAGAATGGTTTAGATTCACAATTGGACCCGATAGTTGGCGCTTTATTTGAACAGAACAACGTCTGTTGGGTCAGCTAGTGTGTATATAAAAGATTTGCGAGAGAAGGAAAGCTAGAAATTTAACCTTAAGGCAAAACGTCGGAACAGAGTGATATAGTAGGTCAATTTCCCACTTGTTATAGAGGAGGCTAGAGCCCGGCAGTAGGTATATGAGTCGAGATGATATTATTTTATTTTTTTTATTTTATTGCCAACGGTGGCAAGCGAGCAAGCAACACACCTGATGGTAAATGATGCTGCCGCACATGGACCTTTGCAATACCAGGGGCACAGCCAGGCCGTTGCCTACCGTGAAGGAAATACTCTTCTTAAACCTCGTTTAAAGAAGGACATGTCATCATAACGCTCGGGAAACACAGCAGCAGGTAGTTCATTCCAGAGCCTGCACGTACGTGGGAGAAATGAACGCTGGAAACGTACAGTTGAAGACCATAACGTTTCCAGGTGAAATGGATGATGATGAATGAATGATAGATAAAACTACTCTGTAATAGTGATGACTTGCTAGATAACGGGTAAGGAAGAATAGTGGTAAATTCTGTTCTTACTCCATCATCATCTCAGCCCATATACGTCCGACTGTTGGGCTCGGGTCTCCTCCACTGTGGGAGGGAAATCGACCTACTATACCACGTTGATCAGAGTGTTGGCATAGGGTTTTGTTTCGAGTTTTCCTTTTCTTTCATAGATGTTATATGCATATCATATCTCTTAGTCGTCTTTTATGATACCCACGGGGAAGAGACAGGTGGTGAATTGTGTTCTTACTCCGTCACCACACACTAACTCTGTTACCAAACGGCATTACCTACCAACTGCAGTATAATTGATAACCAATGTCGAATTTTTACCATTTTCCTAATAAAATGTTAATTTTCATTCATTCATCTCAGCTCATATCTCTTCCACTGCTAGGATCCTCCACAACAGGAATGAAATTCTCCTATTATATAGAAAGAAAGAGTTTTCTTTCTCTTAAGTAGATCACCATCATCAGAGCTCAAAGCGCCCCATTGCTGGGCTCGAGCCTCCTCCACAATGGGAGGGAAATCGACCTATTACACTACGCTGATTACATGGGTTGGTATAAGGTTTTATATTGAGTTTTCCATCTCTTGCATAGATGTTATATGCATATCATATCCCTTAGTTGTCTTTTACAATACCCACAGGCAAGATAGGGGGTAGTAACTTAGAATAATAACGTATAGAAGGATAGTGTCGGTACTTCGAACGTTCGAAACATGAATCTAAAAATACTACATGCGCGCAGACGATTACACACGTACACACGCACACCACTATACAAATTATGAAATTAAATTTTGTTTTGGAGTTTTTGGCGGGAATCTGAAGTGTCATGTGGTGTTCTTGTATTATATTCAATATCTTAGTGTTTTAATGTGTTATATTAAATAATCTTGATGGCATTTTATGTAATATATAGCGACAGAACTGCTGAGGTGTAGTGAATATGATATAAAACTGCTATACATACCTTTGTATTTCCACCAAAATTCTCAGAAGATACCCTTAACAGTGGCCATTACACTGTTGAGAGCGACACTTTGACTTACTGACAGACCATTACTGACATGAAGAAACTGAGAACTTGAAAAGATAATTATAACTCGACACTGGCAAAAATGGCTCGTATTTGTAGCCGATTGCCAAGACAAAAAAGAAGAAGAAGAAATTTTGTTTTTATTAACATAAATCGTCGAAATACTTTTCAAAGTAATGTTAAAAACTTTTTCAAGTTTTTCAAATGTCATAACAATGACACCATTTGAATGAACAAACTGTCATAATTATCTATTTATTTTTTAAGAGTTGCGTACGTACGTGCACTACAGTGACCTTGTACATAACGGAACGGTTCCGGCGTAAGCTCCATTAGGCTCCAATTGAAATGCTTCACTTTTTGTGCGCGATCTTACCTTCTGTACGTTATTATTCTAAGGGGTAGTGAATTGTATTCTCACTCCGTCATCACACAGAAGTAGACCTACTTGAGTAAATGTTATTCAGACGACACGTCCCTTAATTGTATTTTACTGTACCCACGGCCAAGAAAAAATAAAAAAACGTGGTGAATTGCATTCTTATTCCGTCAGTACATAGAATTATTTTAAATTGATTTTAGAAAATTAATATAAATATATCATAATGATTTCTGATGTATACGCGAGTATTACACATCTATACCAATAAATAAAATTGGAGTGTTTGTTTGTAATGTCAAAATAATAGGCTTTTTTCATGCTCACACGGTTATTTGCACAACACCTATGCCTAAAATAGCATTTAAAAAAATTTTCTCTGTCTGTCTGTCGGTCTGTTTGTTCCGGGTAATCTTCAAAACGGCTGGACCGATTTCAAAAATTCTTTCACCAATGGAAAGCTATAATATCAGGGCGTAAACTAGGCTACATTTTATTCCGGTATTCTCACGGGAACGGGAACTACGCAGGAAAGACGACTGAAACCGAAGCGAAGCGAGGGCGGGTTGCTAGTTTTAAATAAAACTACTTCACGGATTTTATCGCGTTTGTATTTGATTTTTGATTGCCCGACGTTTCGAACATTATGCAACGTTCATGGTCACGGACGGACAGTCCACCCGTAAAGTAGATTTATTTAAAATAAATATCTCAATTAATGTGATTTAATATGCTAGATAATTTATAAAATTCAATTAACAAGAGAAAAATTGTAAATAAAACTGCTTTTTTTTTTTGGGATGGGTTGCAGTCGGCGCGCTTCTCGCACCACTCCGGGGCGACAAAGGGGCGTAAGCACGCACACCCGCAACCCACCCATGATGCACGTCGCCTTCGTCGTTGGGCCGACCACCGGAGCAGGGTTACTTGACATCAATGGTCGGAAATAAAACTGCTTTACGGATTTTATCGCGTTTGTATTTGATTTTTGACTTTTGACTTACAGCGTTCATGGTCACTGATGGACAGAAAGAGAGAAGAGCAAAGTGATCGCTACCATGCCACGAAGAGAATAATGATTGCTAGCATGGATTTATACATATACTAGCAGCGTCCTGCGGCTTCACCCGCAGTTCCTCTTCTCGTGAGAATATCGGGCTAAATTACATTTGTGTGTTATTCTGATATGTAAGCTACATTATTATGAAGTTTCATCAAAATCCATTCAGTAGTTTTTGCGTGAAAGAGCAACAAACATCTTCACATTTTCACATCCTCACATACAAACTTTCGCGTTTATAATATTAAGTAGAAGGATTGTATCGATTTTCTCTTATTTTAGGGAGGGTCGTGCCCAGCAGTTGGGATAATGATGTTTGTCACTTACTATTAACTTTAATTGTATTTTAACTTTAATCGTTATTTTAGTATGTGAATGTATTAAATATACATCTAACACTATGTATTATAAATTGATCTAATACCACCGCACTGGGAAAGACAACTTAAAGATCATCGACTTGCGATTGCATGTAGCTAACAAAATCTTCTTTTTTCATTTGTATTTTACAAACATTGAAACATTTCATTTGTATTGTACATTTTGAAATAAAAATAAAATAGAAATGAACACTCGACATAAAACCCTATGTAGAGTCTGAACAGCGCGGTAGGTCACTTTCCCTTTTATTACCAAGGAGTTCCAAGTCCAACAGTGGGAGGTAAGTGGACTGAGATGATGTTCATGATGGATAAATAATATAGAAAGTGCTATATTTTTTAGATAATGAATATTTTCAACCAAACAGTTGAAATAATGTACTTAGGGCAACTGAAACCTAACTGGTTTGCAAATAGACAGTTTATCGTACTAATAATAGATTTGGCAGATCCATAGCAAAGAATTAGCGACAGATTAGACGCCGACATGTGATGTTTTATTTTTGTCTGTGAAGTAAGGTTGAGGCCAGGAGCTATTTCACGAACAAATACTATCGTATTTTACAACCAGTCTAAACATATCGAATTGTTTTATTTGTTTTAAATTGTTTCCTAAATTATTGCTCACGTGGGAGACTTCAGTTTTATAAAATTGTGACCTATTTTTCGTGTGATGACGGAGTTAGAATACAATTCACCATACCCTCTCTTACTCGTGGATGTCGTAAAAGACAACTAAGGGGCATATCATCATCATCATCACAACTCATTTACGATTGCAGCCTTGAACCTACTCCACAATGGGAATGAAATTAATCCACTAAAACACGCTGGTCCGACATAGTGATATAGGGATTCATTTCGGGATTTCCATTTCATGGGTTGTATGCACGTTATATCCCTTAGTCGTCTTTTACGACTCCCACGGGTAAGATAGGGAACGGTAAATGGTATTTTTACTCCGTATTCACATAAAAAATTACAAGAATACGTTTCTTAGTTTATAGTTTGTTATTATCTTTACTTCCTTGTTACTATGGCGACATTTTGGACAACTTTCAACATGTCACGGTAAGGCTAAAATATCCAACACCATCCTGCCACCACTGCGATTGCGACGAGGACACGGCGCGCCATACGCTCGAGGCCTGCGCGGCAGTGCAGCGCTGTGAACTCGTCGCAATCATCGGTACAGACCTGACGCTGCCGGCTATCGCTAGGGCGATGGTCGACAGCGTCGGGAATTGGGACGCGGTCGCAGCCTTCTGCGAGACAGTGATCTCGCGAAAGGAGGCGGCGGATCGCCTGCGCGAGGAGCGCAGCCTCGATGAGGAGATCCGCCGCCGGTGACTGGGGCGGCGTAGGCGCAAATACCTGCGCCTCATGCCGCCCTAGCCGAGGCCGCGGGTGACGTGACCGGGGATTAGTCCGTCACCCGCCGAGAGGCCGACCGCGTGAGGAAAGACCGACGTCCTCCTCGATGGGGGGACGTCGGTCGATGGAAGGGTACCCCAATATTTCCGTCGGGTATTCCGTCGGGCCGATCACTGATGTCAAGTAACCCTGCTCCGGTGGTCGGCCCAACGACGAAAGCGACGTGGTTTTCGGGTGGGTTGCGGGTGTTGCGTGCTTACGCCCCTCTGTCGCCTCGGACAGAGTGGTGCGAGGAGCGCGCCGACCGCAGCCCAACTAAAAAAAAAGAAGGCTAAAATATCCAACATGTCATCGCTATTACAGATATTTTTAGTGAAAAAGAAAAACACTAACAATAAGAGAGACAGTCACAAAGAAGGGATAACAAAAGTTTATGTTGTTCGTCCGTCATCATACAGATATCTCTGGAACTTTTCCATATTTGTACCTGCCTTCCTTCTATTTTTCATAATCATTTATGCTCATATATGTCTCACTGCTGCAGTGAAATTAACCTACCTTACCACACTGGTTGGGCGTGTTGATATAGGGTTTCATTTCAAGTTTTCCTTCTCTTACATAGATGTTATATACATAATTAAACCGTTAGTCATCATTTATGTCACTCACGGGCAAGAGAGCGGGGTGCTGAATTATATACTTACTCCGTCACAAAGAAACTAAAAGTCAAAACAGAAATATTACTGTAAATATCATTTATTTGATAATAAACATAGTTTTTCATCACTATTGTTTAGACTATCGCTTGGACCAAAATACCATGAACTAAATTAAAAATATACAGTGTTCTGTATTATCATCATCATCACGACTCGAACGCGTCCCACTGCTGATCTTCAGCCTCCTCCATATTATGAGGGAAATTGACCTACTGTACCATGCTGGCCAGATAGGTTGTTATAAGGTTTTATTTAGAGTTTTCTTATCTTGCACAAATATTATATGCCTATTATATCCCTTAGTCGTCTTTTATGCCATTCGCGGGTAAGATAGAGAGAGGTGAATTGTATTTTTACTCCGTCACCACATGGACAAATTGTCACCATTCCGGTATTATAACATGTGGAAAACTAATTTTATTGACCTACGAAATTAACCCAGAAGCATTATGAGACAACATTTAAGGACTGCTTGTCTTGAATTCGAATAGTCACTATCAAGCATATTACATTAAAAAAAACATCCTATCTTATTGTTAGAGTTATATTAGGTTGAAATAAGCAAAAAGTTTTCTTTTATCTATAATATAATAAATAAAGATTCAAATAATAAAATTAAGATTGAAATAATTAAAACACATTCACAAAATATAATTGAAATAAGCTAAGCCTAAGTTGGTGATTTCCGTATGGTTACTGACTAATAATACAAATCCCCTTTTTTTTGGGGTGGGTTGCGGTCTGCGCACTCCTTACACCACTCCATCCGGGGCGACAGAGGGGCGTAAGCACACACACCCGTAACCCACCCGTGACACGTCGCCTTCGTCGTTGGACCGACCACCGGAGTACTTGACGTCAGTGGTAATACAATTCACTTGTTCCTCTCTCGCCCCTGCGTGTCGTAAAAGGCGACTAAAGGATATTTTATGCATATAACAACTTTACAAGAGAAGGATAACAAGAAATAAAACCGATTGACCAGTGTGGTAAAGTATGTGAATTTCCCTCAGAATGTGGCTCCACCACAGCGACACCACTCGAGCCCAGAACGTATCCAACGATGAAGGCGACGTGGTGTTCGGGTGGGTTGCGGGTGTGCGTGCTTACTAGTGTTGCCCAAATGCAAGACCAAGACGAGACTTGGACCGGTCTTGGTCTTGGTCTTGCAACATCACACCTGGTCTCGTCTTGGTCTTGGTCTTGCGCACCCGAGTCTGGTCTTGGTCTTGGTCTTGCGCACCCGAGTCTTGGTATTGCAGCAAGAGTCTCGCAAAGTTGGGCAGTTAGAATAACGTAACAGTAAATTGATCTACTATACCACGCTGGTCAGACATGTTGGTACAGAGTTTTCTTTCTAGTTTCACTTCTCTTGCACATATGTTATATACGCAGTGTGTATCAGGTTATGGGACAACTGTTCATGTATGTTGTAGTTCAACAGTCATAGATCATAATTAGAATGTATATTACACAAAAACAATATAACGTAAAAGTTATAGTGATTACAAAAATGTGTGTCTAAGAGTTTATGCCTTAAATTTTATGCATTATGTAGGTATGTACAGACAGGATATATGTAAGCATGTAAAATTTCGACAGTATAAATAGGTATAGGTAGGTTAGGTTAGGTTACCTAGTTAGGTAGGTAGTATAGGTAGGTTACGTAGGTACAAAGGCGACTCATCAACGGTCATCGGCCGATCAGCTGATTTATGTTAAAGCGAAGTTTGTCTTGCTTATGCAAACGTAATCATTGATTTATTCAAATTCTAATGAACATTTAACAAAATACGAATATGTTGTAGATTAAGTATCATTCCTTTATACATTTTAATCAATTTACACGAAAAAACGATGACAAAATTGAGAACTTACATGTCTCTCAATTCATTAACGAATCGATAATTTTATTTCAATTTTTTTTCATGGGTTCCTAACACCATTGCCCGATCCGATTTGATACGACATCCACGGGTAAGAGAGTGGTGAATTATATTCGTACTCTGTCTTTTTTTGTGTGTGTGTGTAGCTGTTGGTCGCAGATGACCTTGACAGCTTAACGCGGTCAATGGGTGAGCGCTGATGGCTCTCAACCCGGTAAGTAAGTTAAGCGAACATCGCCCGAGGGCTCCCCCCTGTGGGGAACGGACCTCGGCTCGGGGCGTCGCTGAGAGCAAAGTGGGCGTGGCCAAGTTTAGGTTAATGACTTTTACGCGGCGCGGTTTTCGACCTCGATGGCGAGGCCGATACCGCGGAGTTTTATCTGTTATCGCTGCGCGAGCTGTGTAGGTCCTTTCTTGGGCGATCATAATAGCGTCATCTTCTTCTTCAAGAAGATGACGAGGACGTCGGACCGCGGATATTTTTGAGGGGACGTAGTTTACCGCCCCAACCACTAGTGGATTGGGGTGAGTCGTGGCAGAGGCAAAATAGCGCTGGGAGCAACGCTTCATGTACTGCCTGATGGTGATCGTACTCTGTCCCTACATGGACATTTATATAGATTAATTGTAGGCATATTTCTATGTCCAACAGTGAACGTTGTTGGGCTAATGAATAAACGAATATATAAATATGTATAATGGGCAAGAGCACTCTCGTGATTACGGTATTTTTGTCCTTAAGCCATTCCGAAGAGTAATTCTGAAAAGCCAATACCAACATTGGGAATCGATTGGCCAATAGATGGATATCTCAAGACTGATTTGAGTTGCCGTGTAGTGACGGAGTAAGAATATAATTCATCACCCCCTATTTTACCCGTGACTGCGAACCCACGACTAAGGGCTATAATATATAACATCGGTGCAAGAGAAGGAAAACTTGACATGTATGACCTGTAACAACACGGCCGATCACCGTGGCGATTCTCCTCCGGCCACGGCCGATTCTCCTCCTGTTGTGTAGAAGACACGAGCTCAACCGTATATAAGCTGAAATGGTGATATGAATTAAATGCAAGACCGCGAGACTCTTGCAGGCCCAGTCTTGGTCTTGCTCAAGTCTTGCAGAGCCAGTCTTGGTCTTGGTCTTGCAAAAATTAAGCGGTCTTGGTCTTGGTCTCGGTCTCGCATTTCTCGCAAGACCAAGACCAAGACCGCAAGACCAAGACTTTTTTGGGCAACACTAGTGCTTACGCCCCTCGGTTGGCCCGGACGGAGTGGTGAGTGGTGCGAGGAGTGCGCCGACCGCAGCCCACCCCAAAAAAAAAAAAGGCCAGACCGTATGTGAGTTGTGATGAATCTGAAGATAATCATGGACAACTATCGTAATACGAGTTATTTTTATTTAAACTAGCTGATCTAACAGACGTTATTACAATTAAAATATGTATACAGCGTGTCGTAGCGGCCCGTGCTCAATAAATGGTTTTGCCGGAAAACCAGCGCTGTAACATTTCTGTGCTATAGCAGAGATTATACTGAAGTGACACCTTTTGGTGTACTATAGTACTGCTGTTGAATCAAATCAAATTATTTATTCTGCATAGGCCCCTTGAGGGCACTTACATATTGTCAAATTTATATCATCATCATCTTGCTCTTATCCCAATTACTTGGGGTCGACGCAATATGTCATCTGTCTTGACATATTGCAAAAAGTTTCGGCAATGACTTTTATGACCGGCCGCCTGCCTGACGTCAACCCTCCTTGGTAATGTAATCGTTGACCCAAATGGTACCAGATGGAGTTGGTCCGGGTCAATCTAGGGCTCTTAGTCGTCTTTTACGACACCCACGAGCTAAGCAAGGGTTGGTAGTATTCGAAGCCGCTACCACACAGCACATATTGTCAAATTTATATATCATTTGAATATAATACAATATCCACCACCGAATCGGAACGCGGCCACAAGCTGATAAGATCCGGCAAACTCAGCGGGCTGACATTTTTTTACCATCTTTTGAATACAATTACGTATACAACATATAGCCTTAGCTCCAGTGTGATGCCCTTCGAAATAGGATATTACTATTTTTCTTTTAATTTAGTTCAAATAAAAAAGTAAAGGAAAACATGGTTGGACCAGAAGCACAAGCAGCACCCGATCACGAGTTAACTACTAGAGCAGCCATCCAGTAGCCAGTTTTTTTTTTCTTTAATATTATTGTTATTAGTAGTTTTTAAAATTTTATAAAATAGAATGGCTGTTGTTTTCTTTCTCTTAGAAAATACCAAATAAATAATTTTCTTTCTTTCTTTCTCTTTATTTGTTAAGTTCAAATAAAAAAAAAATAGTAAAAGTCATTCTACTTGAAATCAATCCTACCAGGTCCAAAAATTAATCTAAACCATTCTCATATCCTTCGACATAGCCAAAAAAATCATCAAAATCAGTCAAGCCATTTAGAAGAAGTTCAATCACAAACACACGAACAGAAAATTTATATATGTAAAGATAAATGTGTTATGTCTGCCATCAAATTACTTAGTTACAGAATAAAAATAGTATAATTGTGTATATTTACAGTTATTTATATATACATGACGTCGAGATCTAATAAACACCCACAGAACACATTTGGCCAAGATTTATACAATGTTATACTAATAGTGGCTAAAATTATAATTACATCATCATTTCAGCTTCTATACGTCCCACTGTTGGGCTCTAGTCTCTTCCATATAATATAAGACACTGGTCAGGCGTATTGGTAAAGGGTTTTGTTTTGAGTTTTAACAACACTATCGACTCGATATTGTTGTTAAACCTCGATCGATCTTACAACAATATCGATGCAAGAGAAAGCTCTTGCATCCATATTGTATGATTATTAGTCGTCTTTTATGTTACTTACGGGCAAGGGGATGGCGATTTGTATTCTTACTCAGTCACCACACCGAATATAATAATTCTAGTATTACTTTACTAAATGTACTAATAAAATCATAAAGCATATTATTAAAATAGTTATCCTTGAAATTATCTATTCTTTTTATTTAATCATATTTCTTTTTTTGACGTGGTGACGGAATAAGAATACAATTCACCACCCTCTATCTTACCCGTAGATGTCATAAAACACGACTAAGGGATATAATACGCATATAACATCTATGCAAGAGAAGAAAATCTGGAAACAAAACCCTATACCAACCTGTTTGACCAGCATGGTATAGTAGATCACGCTGGTCAGCAGCGTGATACAGTAAATGAATTTTCCTCCTATTGTGCAGGAGGCTCGAGGCCATCAGTGGGACTCTTATGAGCGGAAATGAAATCAACTGATGATTTAGAGTATTAGATTGAAAAAATTTGTAAACCTTTTCCGATAGAGGGCGTACGTCTCCCATAAAGAGGTTGAATGCGAGTAACAAATTGTCATACGACAGTTCAAGCTGGTCTATATGGTAAGATGATTGCAACGAAATGCCGATAAGTGTAGGTTTGAATCTCGTATATGGCACTCATTTTTCATTCTTCATCCTCATCATTCTCACGACTCATATACATCCCACTGTTGGGCTGGAGCTTTCTCCACAATGGGAGTGAAATTGACCTATGCTACGCTTATCAGACAGGTTGGTACACGGTTTTATTTCGAGTTTTCTTTCTTTTGTATAGATTGTTATCTGCATATTGTAACATTAGTCGTCTTTTACGACACCTACGGAGTAGAGAGAGATGAATTGTATTCTTACTCCGCCACCATACGGAAATAACGTAAGAAAGCGAATAACATACACTATATCCTCTTAAATAAGGTTTTTTTTTATGGGTGAGCTATGGGAAGCGCACACGCGGTCCATTCCGTCTGGGGCGAGGAAAGGCCGGCGCGCGGGATCATAACCCACCCGTACCCACGTCGCCTTCATTGTTGGGCCGACCACCGGAGCAGGGTGACTTGTCGTCAGTGGTCGGCCCGATGGAATACCCTTTCGGGTACCCTCACCTCTCAATGTCCCTGACTCGGGACGTCGGTCGCCGTCGCGCGGTCAGCCTCTCTGCGTATTATGAACTAAATTCCTCGGTCCGGTCACCTGCGACCTCCGCTAGGACGTCATTAAGCGCAGGTTCTCAAATAAAGGCTTGAGATTTGATTTGATTTGAAATTAGCTCGATGAAGTAAAAATTGAATATTATAGCTCTCGTCGAATCGACAATAGTTGTTGATAAAGCTTATCTTCTGTTAATTAGGAATCTATCAACGCAGCGTAGGACGAACTTCAAGTCCTATTGGTCAATAATTGCATTGTTGTAATAACCCATTGTTTTAATAATAGAAATAAAGGTTTTAATACATTGAAAATTTAATTATAATGCATTGTATAATTGACATTTGTGACGGTGTGCGTAATGCATCGTATAAAATATTGACTAGCAAACTTCCGTTAGTAAGGATGTCTGTTTTTCGTGACGGTGTGAAAAATTTACTCTCATATTTGTCCCTAACGCACCAAAAGAAGTATGACTTCAAATCGTCGACGAATTATTTGTACTTCTTTATAGAAAGATGACACATTATCGCGAAGTTTGCACGCTTCACTATACACGTCAATTATACCTGAACCGCGTGCAAATTATCTATCTCTCTCTAATAGTATGTATGATAAATATTTAACAGACATTAGTCGTTTATTTATCTATTAATCTGACATCTATAAACAACATTCATTGTTAAAATTAGACATTTACCAAGATTTTCGTGTAGTGATAATGTATACAATTCACCACTCTCTCATCTTGCCCGTGGGGTTTTTATTGCAAACGGTGGCAAACGAGCAAACAGTACACCTGACGGTAAGCAGCAGCCTTGCAAAGGTACATGAGCAGCAATATCACATTGCTGCTCATGTACCTTTGCAAGGCTGCTTCCACCGTGAAGAATGTTAAGGGAGCGTGAATGCGTGCCATGATGTTAGATGATACTAATAGCACCACCATAACCCACTACACGCAAGCACCCTCAGAAAGTTGAACAAAGCGCAGTAACAAATTGCTACTATTCGGACTATGATTTTTTGTGCGAGTGTGGTACTACGCAGCTGTAGACAGGCAACTATCAACAGTGTGGTCCCACCGCTATAAAATGTCATAAAAGTGTCATAAAAAACGAGTAAGACATATGATAATATCTATGCATGAGAAAGAAAACTGGCACCAATGTGTAATAAACGCGGTAGGTCAAGGTTTGTGGTGAAACACCGAGCCCAACAGTGAGACTTTTGTTCTGAAATGATAATGAAGAAAGGATAATGTGCTAATTGTCACGTTTTCAGTCACGTTCTAAGTTTCTCAAGAGAATCTTTAAATATTATAAAACAAGGTCCCCGGCGGCCTCTGTCTGTCTGAACGCGATGAACTTAAAAACTACTGAACAGATTTTCGTGCGGTTTTCACCAAATGACGGAGTGGTTCATGGGGAAGGTTTTTATGTATAACACATCAACGCTTTATGTAAATTGGTTGAGATATGACGATAATTGTCGAAGAGGTCGGCAAAAGCCCGGGAGCTTTTATCGAAGACGCTGTCTGATTCGTTGGAGATATATCAAAACAATGTATGGTGGAATTGTGTATCTTTTGTAGGTCTACAAAAAGTCTGCGATAGCATATGTCTATCTTTTACGGATAACGTACAATACCCATTTTAACGTTAAAGAAAATTTCAAAAATTCTTTCCCAGTGAAAATCTATAATATATCTCATCTATCAATATCAGAGAGGCATAGGTTACATAGGCTACTTAGGCTATATTTTATCCCGATATTCCCACAGGAACGGTAGCTACACGGGTAAGACGACTGAACCCGAAGCGAAGCGAGGGCGGGTTGCTAGTACTAAATATGTCCTAGTATTACTTAACAAATCCTTATCCTTACTAATATTATAAATGCGAAAGTAAGGACGTTTGTTTGTTACGCTTTCACGTTTAAAACACCGAACCGATTTCAAAAATTCTTTCACCAATGGAAAGCTATAATATCAGGGAGTAACATAGGCTATATTTTATCACGGTATTCCCACGGGAACAGGAGCTACGCGGGTAAAGCGACTGAAACCAAAGCGAATGGAGGCGGGTTGCTAGTTTTTTATAATTTTCAACTCGTGTGATGACTTGGGGAAGTTGATATATCCTTTGTACTTACACGTAGAAGGACTTAATTCTTAATACAATGTGTAAAATAAAGCACACAGTTTAGTCTGCTGGTATAATTCATTACTCTAAGTCTTATGAACACCCGTTTCTTTTTACTTACAGGCTAACATTGCCTTATAAGCAGTCTTTAGCGACCCGATCAAACGGGTACAGAGACAACTACATGTAATCTAATTATAAATAAAAATTGCAATAATAGAAAATAAAATAAATATAAAACTCGTGCATCGACCTCGAAAATTCTAACAATTTTCACGTGTTTTATAGGCGATTAAGGTATGACGTCAGCGCCATAAGTCCGGGGGCGGATGACGATAAGGCGAGACTCGAATCAGCTGTGAGGACTCTGAATTATATTTGATCTTAAACTGTTCAATCTTTTTATTAGAATTTATGACTTACGAGAATATTCATAAACCCTACTTATTTACCTATCTATCAACAAATATATAGTAATATTGTAAAGAGGCAAGATTTGTATGTAAGTATGTTTGTAACAAACTGGCTGCGAAACTACTGGACCTATTTTAAAAATTCTTTCACCAATAGAAAGCTATAATATCAGGGAGTAACATAGACTATATTTTATCCCGGTATTCCCAAGGAACGGGCACTAAGCGGGTAAGGCGATTGAAACTGAAGCGAAGCGAGAGCGAGTTGCTAGTAATCTATAATAATACAAATGCGGAAGTAAGTTTGTTACGCTTTCACGCTTAAACCACCAAACCAATTTCAAAAATTCTTTCACCAATTGCAAGCTATAATATTAGGGAGTAACATATACTATATTATACCCCATTATTCCCACGGGAACGGACACTACGCGAGTAAGGCGACTTTAACCGAATCGAGGGCGGGTTGCTAGTCATCTCATATTTTCTTGTAGAAGACTTAAAAACCGGCTGATATGCACGTAGACAGGAAAAATTTATAAAACTGTGGTATATATAATCGCGTTTCCGTTTCCACGTGTTTTGATATGTTAGCATCAGCATTTCAGCTCATATACCTATATCCCATTGGTGCGCTCGAGCCTCCTCTACTAATAGACTACTACTACTCTACTCTCTAATAGATGGGAAATAGAGCTTACTATACCATATTAATCAGACAGGTGGAATTGCGTTTTATTTCGAATTTTTATTCACTTACATATACACTAATATTATAAAGAGGAAGGATTTCTTTGTTTGTATTGAATAGACTCCGAAACAACTGGACTGATTTCAAAAATTGTTTCACCAATGAAAAGCTATAATATCAGGGAGTAACATAGGCTATATTTTATCACGGTATTCCCACGGTATTGGGAACTACGCGGGTAAGGCGAATGAAACCGAAGCGAAGCGAGGGCGAGTTGCTAGTATATGATAAATGTGTATTATATTCTTTAGTCGTCTTTAACGACATCCACAGACAAGATAGGGATACATATTCTTATTCCGTCACCATACAGAAATGTGTTATAACAATTTTAATGACATTCTATGTCATGTAATCCAGTGAAAGTGTTAAAATGTAGTGAATATGATATAGCAATGCTTTACATATATTCTCCAGCAAAATTCCCAAAAGACGTCATCAACAGTGTAATCATGACACAAGGCGAAGATTGGCATCATCACCATTATCATCATTTTTCAGCCTATTGCCGATCACTGCTGGATGTAGTCCTTCCTCAAATTTCACCACAAGAGGCGGTCCTGTGGCGCCTGCATCCAACAATGCTCAGCTACTTTCACAAGGTCGTCGGTCCATCAAGTGGAGGGGCGTCCTACACTGCGACCTACACAGATTTGACTTTTTTTTTTGCGTGTGGGTTGCGGTCGGCGCGCTCCTCGTACCACTCCGTCCGGGGCGACAGAGGGGCGTAAGCATGCACAACCGCAACCCACCCACGTGCACGTCGCCTTCGTCGTTAGGTCGACCACCGAATAGGGGGGGTAGGCAGGGTTACTTGTCATCAGTAGTCGGCCCGACGGAATACTATTTGGGGTACCCTCCCATCGACCGACGTCCCCCCCTCGGGGAGGACGTCAGTCTATCCTCACGCGGTCGGCCTTTCAGTGGGACTAATTCCCCGATCACGTCACCCGCGGCCTCAGCTAGGGCGGCATGAGGCGCAAGTACTCGCGCCTACGCCGCCCCAGTCGCCGGTGATTTGACTTACTGACGAATTATTGAAGTGAAACTTTTTTAGAATCGTTGTGATTTCAAACTCGATGAAATGAAAAAGCGAGTCCATAGAGATACAAACACGTATATAAATGTATAGGATTCAGGCGGCGAGAGAATGAGATAAAGGATAAAGGATAAAAAATGATGGATGGAGAATGAAGGATAAAGAAGTTTCACTTCTGATATGCGTACTTTGTACACACACTCTTTTTATTCCAAAATGTGATAATTGATAAAACTTGGCAAAAAGGCATTTGTAGGCATGCCGTAAAATGCTCTAAAAAACTTCAAGCTAATAAAAGTGTCTTAAAAATATATATCGCTAGAGAACTATATAATCTATCATTTGTATAATAAATTATTCATAAACTATTTTTGTTCAACTATAATACTGATATAAACTCACAACGATCAGCATTATAGATTTATAGAAGACTAGCAACCCGCCCTCGCTTCGCTTCGGTTTCAGTCGTCTTTCCTGCGTAGTTCCCATTTCCGTGGGAATACCGGGATAAAATATAGTCTAGTTTACTCCCTGATATTTTAGCTTTCCATTGGTGAAAAAATTTTTGAAATCGGTCCAGCCGTTTTGAAGATTACTCGGAACAAACAGACAGACAGACAGACAAAAAAATATAGAGTGTATTTTAGGCATATGTATAGTGCAAATAACCGCGTGAGCATGAAAAAGCCCATTAGTTTGACATTACAAACAGACACTTCAATTTTATTTATTGGTATAAAGTCTAACTTTTTATTAGCTGCAGTAAAATGACGTTTCTAAATGTCATTCCGTAAAATAATGTTGACAGCCTAATCTCAATAGGGATGTGATTCAGTTCACAAAAGTTTACAGAATATCTAATCGTTCCATAGCTGACTCATAATGATCATACTAAATTCTATTTAATATTAATGTAAATAAAAGGCTGTATAAACGTTGATCCTTTTAGACATATACAAGGTAACACTCAAGAAAACGCTCCCTCAAGTTGGTAGTACTGGTTTTTGGTTACGGTGCTACGATGACGCTTGACCGCCATTTTGTTTCGGTTGTCATTCGCTCATTCGGCTTCATACTTCTGTTTTGAGTGCATGAATAACTTTGATTTGCCCACTGCGCGTTGTTTTTGTTATCATTATTGTTAAACTTATGTTACGTTGTGTTTGTTTTTCATTACCTGTTTTCGTTAATCGTGTTAGTTTTTTTTTGTTTGATACATTGAAGACATGGATGCTCTGCCGAGCACATCGCAAGATGGAGACACATTTTTATCTCCTAAGAAAAAAAGGCCACGTGCAGCTCTAAGTGCAACTGAAAAACTTTGGGTCCAAAACGTTTACAAATATGTGTTTGAAGTGAAATCTTCAGAATTAAACATTGAAGTTCCAAAAACAAGTAAATGCGTTAACAAGGTGGCTGAAGGTGGGAATATCCGTCCGCACAGTTTATTCCGTTTTAAAGGAGCACAAGGAGAACGACAGCGAATCACCAAAACCTCCCGAAAAAACGGGCCCAAAACTTACATTTAAAGATAAACTTGATGATTTCACATTCACTGCTGTTAGACGAATTGTACATCAGTTCTTTCATAGAAATGAAATACCCACCATCGCAAAAGTTAGTTTACAAATGTCGTCACTCATCTTTTTATTATACGTTATGTATGTTTTCTCCCATCCCATGTGTAATCTTAACCAATTAGGTAATAACTTTAATCATTTTTAGGTGCTGCAAGTTGTAAATGATGACCCAGGATTGCCCAACTTCTCGAAAGAGACATTGAGAAAAATTATGAAGCATCTTAATTTCGAATTCGCTACTCGATCACGCAAGAGTGTGCTTATTGATAGACAAGATATCATATCATGGCGCCAGCGCTACCTGCGTTTAATTAAACAATATCGTAGGGAGGGAAAATACATATATTATCAAGACGAGACCTGGGTCAACGCTGGTACGTGTCAACTCTTAGTTTCTTCTATTTGTTCCCTTTTTGTTTTGATGTCGAAACTTATGATTCTTTTTTGTTCTTTTCAGGTCATACTACAAAAAAAAACCTGGATTGACGGAAGTATTAAATCTTCTCGACAGGCATTTTTAGACGGCCTGACTACGGGATTAAAAAATCCCACAGGAAAGGGCAAACGACTCATAATTAGTCACATAGGCGGAGAAGAAGGCTTCCTGGTCGACGGACTTCTTATGTTTGAAGCAAAGAAAGGTACAGAAGACTACCATGATGAAATGAACGCGGAGTGTTTCGAGGATTGGTTCGGCGGTATTCTACCTAAACTCAAGCCGAATGCAGTAGTCGTAATGGACAATGCGCCCTATCACTCTCGGAAGATCGAAACAATCCCGAAGATGTCGTGGACGAAAGCACGAATTCAAGAGTGGCTGACTACTAAAAATATTGCGTTTGAACCAAATATGGTCAAGGCCACTCTCATAGATATTGTGAAACAACAAAATCATACTGAGAAATATGCCGTAGACGAGATGGCTGCACAAAAAGGTATCACACTTTTAAGACTGCCCCCTTATCACTGTGAAATGAACCCCATTGAGTTGGTATGGGCGCAGGTAAAGAGTCACGTCGCAAACAATAATAAGACGTATAAAATGCAAGAAGTGAAAACTTTATTCCAAGAAGGAATCAAGAAAGTGACACCGGCTAAGTGGAGTGACTGTGTGTCTCACACTATTAAAGAGGAAGATAAAATGTGCCACCTCGATCATATTATAGATGAAGTGACAGATAGATTTGTTATTAGTGTGACCGAAAGCGACAGCGACAGTGATTTCGAAAAAGATTAAATAACATTATTATGACGTTTTTGTTTCATTTTGAATGTACCTCCCTATACTTCCACTAAAAAAGATCAATCCTCTAGTATAGTAATAATAATAGGTTAAAAAAATACATTACAATTTAATTTTAAATCTCAAAAATAAAACCAAACTGATTATTCATTTATGATTCACTCATTTAGCTACATCCCTATTTATTTTTCTTCAAAAACCGGCAACCCACAAAACGTCATTTTACTGCAGCTAATAAAAAGTTAGACTATAGATAAATTTTATACATAAAGAAAAATCACGCTTTTTCTTGTTATACTTCTTTGCATGATAAACAAGGGACAACTGTAAATAAACCTCATTCAGTTGGGCTCGAGCCTCCTCCAAAATAAGAGAAAAATTGATACACTATACCACGCTGGTCAGATGTGTTCGTATCTATATATCAATACGTGAAGCAAAAACTTTGTACCCCTTTTTAAGAAAATTACGTGGATGAACAAGTATGAAATGTGGCACAGTTGAAGTATATAATGAGGAGAAGTGCATAAAACTGAAATTTTATATAATAATGGATTAGAAATACATTAAATCATTCACTACAACGCAATCGCTACATACACACGCACATACACGTCTGTGTGAGTGTGTTGCGTAGCAACGCTTATACACTTTTATTTACCGTTAAAATCTCTGGTCGAACTGAATGTCAAACAATCATAATTATGATGACAATCTACTAAAGATTTGTGCTTATATATTAGTTATTAGAGAAATACAGCTTGCTCAATTTACAATTATACATATATAAAATTAAAGAAAATTGTGTAGCAGAAAAATTAATTAAAATGAATTATCGCCGAATTTCGACCACACGCCGACCACTAGTAGAATTTCATTTCGAGTTTCTTTTCTCTTGGATAGATGTTATATGCGTGTTTGATCGTCTCACTCACGGCCTAGAGAGGGAGTGGTGAATTTTATTCTTACTCCGTTACCACAAAAAAGTAAGCAGATTTATAAGCATGTAAATGTTCAAGGTCAAGGTCAATGTTGTATTATATATGATATCAGAGTGCAGAATTATATCTTTTGCCTTCTGCTGTGTACGTAATCAGAGTCCAGAATGGTGTGTGGAAATTGGCTCGCTATATCACGTTGAATTGACAAATACCACCCGATATTGCCGTTATGTGGGGTCTAGGTCCATTCATATGAGGTAAATAGCCTCGTAGGGGCTCAATCGCCATGCTTGGCAGGCAGTTTCGTGAACGCAATTGGTATTACATACCTTTATAGGCATAATAGATTCAGAGGAAGAAAACTTTCAAGGTCAATTGAATTGCTAGTACTAGGTATGAAGTTTAGTAACAATCTCTCAAGCGAGTCTGCTGGCTGTCAGCCAGGCGGCAGAGGGTTATAGAGTATTTAAGGGAAGGGGCCATCGGCGCCGTCTGACATATCAGACAGGGAAATATCCCCTGCGAATAGCTGTAATTTTTTAATTAGGCAATAAAATGTATGTTCATAAATATGAAAATTCTATATACGTATTTCT
The DNA here is from genome assembly GCA_032191425.1 of Lymantria dispar. Lineage (NCBI taxonomy): Eukaryota > Metazoa > Arthropoda > Insecta > Lepidoptera > Erebidae > Lymantria > Lymantria dispar. The sequence continues at coordinate 3,529,108 of CM063447.1, forward strand.
TTTAAACATAAGAGAAATATTCGTTTACAAGCAATTTCTATTATTAGCTATTTCCACAATGAAGGATGATATTTGCCGTGTGGTGACGGAATAAGAATACAATTCACCACTCCCTATCTTACCCGTGGATGTCGTAAAAGACGACTAAGGGATATAATATCAGTGGGGGACGTCGGTCGAGGAAAGGGTACTCCTCAAGGGGTATTCCGTCGCCAAGGAGGTGGTGAATTGTTTTCTTATTCCGCCACCATATGGAAAAGAATACATTATTATCTTTATTTAATAAACCAAGTACTAGATACATTATTAAATATTATATAAAAAAATGTTTAAAAATATAAAAACGTTTTAGTGCACGGGCGGCATGTTTTTATTATCCCACCTTCATATTGCTTACCCAATAATGGACATCAATAAACTAGATGAATTCTAAACACATACTTTATACCCAAAAATGGCTTAAACAAGTTAACATCAAACATTTAAGATCAATCAACTATCTGGGAAGCATTTGCTAATGAAGTCCATACTCAAATATGATTCACGATGTCTGATCAATAATACAGAATTCAAACTGCACTTCAGTTATAAATATCGCTTATGATGAAAGAGCCAATGTTATTCTTACATCATTCAAGTGATTTGATGATGATATCAATTTGGTATATAAATATACTGTTTCAAGGTCAGTTGTAGGGCAGAAATGTGTTTCAAGATATGTCAATATACTTCTAAAATATGTACTAGAATATCTATGCGAATACTTCATGTCAGTAAAGGCTTTATTAGTTATGGCCACCCGTCCTCGCTTCGATTCGGTTCCAGTCACTTTGCGATATTACGGTTGTATTGAAATCCAAGAGGTCTCAATTTTGAATCGATCGAGCAAAATTTTATAGGGTTTTCTGAGAGGGAAAATAACCTATGTTGTTTCTTATTAGGCAACTATCTGGTAGTAAAATATTATAAAAATTAGTCCGGCGGGTTTGAAGATTTTATCAAAGTCCAGCCGTTTTAAAGATTACCCGGAACAAACTAACAAAGCATTTATAAACTGGTTTTTTAGGCATAGGGCAAATAACCTTGAGATCATGAAAATAAAGGAACACAAGGAAAGAAACAACTTTCAAATAAAAAAATCGACATCTGTTCACTCATTCGAAAGTTCTGAGGTAACAAACATTTAAAAAAAACAGTCGAATTACGAACCTTTTTTGAAGTCGATTTTAAATGTAGGTTTCAACTGCAATTTTTAACAATACAAAAAACAATATTTTCTGAAATATTTACTTAGTTTTTCTTATTAGAATGGTGACGAATTTTGTCCCTCGAAAAGTTCCGGGAAATGCTTTTAAATATATTGGAACGAGCCACAACGTTGATTAAAAAAAAGGGAAAACAGAAGGAGTTAGAAAAAAATTCAAATTCCTCCTATGTAAAGCATGAGACAAGATGTAAAATTGTTAAATCAGCTAATAAATAAGAGAAAGCGCAACCACAATACAGCGCCACAGATATAACAGAGCTTAAGGGGGCCATAAACAATACTTAAGATTGGTTGCAATGTTAAATACAGCAGAAACGCCTGAACATACAGAATTTTTATTCCAGAGGGTCGGACCCAGAACCGACCCCTGCGGGACACCGCACGTCATGGGCGTTCGCACAACGTCCCCTACTCGGTCAACGTAGAGGACGCTGCGCCCCTCCAAGTAGTCTGCCACCAGCCGCCTGAGGTATACAGGCACCCCGTGATACCTCAGCCCCTCCCTGATGCAGCTGAATGGCAGGACAAAAAAAAAATACTGAATTTTTGTCGGAAAGCCAATGCAAAGGGAACAACATCTGCACAGATCTTTTACCACCCCAGAAGACCGTTCGTCCACCATAAAAAAGATAAAGACATTGTAACTTTGAAGAAATTAATCCTAAAACCTATACAGCTTTGGAGAACCTTTTAGTCTCGAAAAATATATCATGGAACATTTATCATCATCTCATCATTTAGGCCTGTATTGAACTCCTCTGTATAATATAAAGTTTTATGTCGAGTTTTGATTCTCTTGCATAGATGATATTTTCACTTGTATCCCTTAGTTGTCTTTAACGACAAGAGAGGAATAATGACTTGTATTTTTACTCCGTCACGAAATGGAATAAGACATTACGAAATGATGAAATTGAAACAAATCTCAACATGATAACATCATTGCCCTGAAAGTTCATTTAATGCGTTCATTTGTAAGTAGCTTGCCAAAACAATTAATATAAAATGATGTAATCTGCATATGCATGTAATAGTGACCCATGAGATCATACACCCTGACAGTTTATGCACGAATGACGAATGCTTCCCGTGTTACTATGTTCTATTCTTATTCGTATCGTTATTGAACTACTTCTTGGCTAGCAAGCTTGGAAACGGATGTTCGATTCATTGTTTGCGCAGTTTTTATTATTCGTTAATATGTTTACTAGTATCCCGTTGCTGAAATTATACGTTGCAATACTCTAATTGGTCCGTGTGGTGACGGAATATGAATAAAGTTCACCACTCCCTATCTTACCCGTGGATTTTGTAAAAGATAGCTAAGAGATACAATAAGCATATAATATATATGCAAGAGAAGGCAAATTCGAAACAAAACCCAATACCAACACATCTGACTAGAGCGGTATAGTAGGTCATTTTCTCTCTCATTAAGGAGGAGGCTCGAGCCAAACAGTGGAACGTATATGAGCCGAAATGATGATGTTGAATGAATACTCTAATTCTTTTTTTTTATGATAATATTCGCACTAAGAATATTTTATCCGGAGATTGATATTATATTTTTAATCAAATATACCTAATGTATTCCTAAAATTATGTTTACACTTTTTATCTCATCATTATGCACTTAAATTATAGAATTGTAATGGTTCACTACACGCTTTGGGAAAGCTGTTGTTAGTCTAATGAACAATTGAATAATAAATTAATAAGTAAATAAATATGAGAAGATCATGGTCTCTAAATCTCGGAAATACATAAATGAGCTCAAAGTTGAAGTGGTAATTGACAGACACATTGCTCGATTAACTGATAACCGTTACTGAAGAAAGGTAAGTGGCGACTACGAATGGGATGACTAAGTGTGGGATCGACAACTCGATGAAATTCGCTGGGAATTTTAGGATGCGGGTGGCACAGGACTACGCTTTGTGACGATCTGTGAGATAAGTGTGCGTCCAGCAGTGGAAAGGCATAGGCTGCATAATAATGATGTACTACAAAATATTTTGACACCAGATTTTTCTTTTTCATACATATCATCATCATCATCATTTCAGCCTATTGCCGTCCACTGCTGGACGTAGGCCTCCCTCATGTTACGCCACAATGTGCGGTTCTGTGCCGCCTGCATCCAACGACGCCCAGTAACTTTCATCGGTCCACCTAGAAGTAGTTCACACATATATTTAATAGAAAAATAAATATATGAAATAAAGAAATTGCGGTGATCATTCACAACGCACGGGTTAATTCCCTAAGCAGGTATGTTGTTGTCTTAAAAAAAATATAATAAACATTGTTACAATACTAATCATATGGACTAGTTACCAATCAATTTACTATTACAGGAAAAAGTTAAGTTAATATATTCTACCATTTTCGATGTACATGTGTTGAAATAAAGACTAAACCCCTCATTTTGTCCATGGGTACCATAAAATATGATTAAGAGATATGAAAAAAAGTCGCTCAGCGTGCTATGGAGAGGGCTATGCTCGGTATTTCTCTACGTGATAAAATCCGGAACACGGAAATCCGTAGAAGAATGGGTGTAATCGATATAGCCCGCAGAATTAGCACGTTGAAATGGCAATGGGCAGGCCACATCGCTCGTCGAACCGACAACCATTGAGGAAGAAAGGTTCTTAAGTGGCGACCACGAATCGGATGGCGCAGCGTAGGACTAACACTAGATGAACTGACGACATTCTCAAAGTCGCAGGGAACCGTTGGAAGCAAGTGGCGCAGGACCGTTCCGAGTGGCGTTCTTATGAGGAGGCTTATGTCCAGTAATGGACGTCTGTAGGCTGATGGATGGATGGATGGAAGAGACATGATATTCAAATAACATCTATGCTAGAGAGAAAAACTCAATATAAAACCCTATACCCTCTGTTACCCTCTTATTGTAGAGACGGTTCGAGCCCAGCAGTGGGATATATGAGGTGAAATAACGATGATGAAACAAACAAAATTTAATACACAAAAAAATGTAAAACACAAACATAAATTAAATATTTTCTAACAAAATTTTCCGTCAAAAGCATTCACTTCGCTTTATAACTCGAGCTGCATTATAATTGACATAGAGACACAGGTGTCCACAATATTGATTGACGTGGATTCAAGAACTACACCGCCCCAAAAATTATCGCTTTTGGCATAACACCAAGCTCTATAACTATGTAGTTTTCTGGTGGTTTCAAAAGATTGGTTGTTACCGAGCTAAATTAGAACATCGTCTTTATGATCTCATAAACGTCCCACTACTGGGCTCTAGCATCCTAGGCAATAAAAAATAAATTGACCTAACGCCATTTTTAACCTTTAAAAAAGAAGGAAGATTCTGTATTCGACTGTATTTTCTTTTTTTATGTTTGTTACCTTGGACTGGGTGCACCAATTTTGATGATTTGATTTTTATTTGAAAGCCGGTGCTGCCCGTGTAATTCCATTTCAATTTTCTCCAGTTGAAGTCGTGTTATCAAAGATATAACCTCGACCTCGAGTATTTGGGATAAAAGCAATGTGACGGTGTATTATTTAGCAGCATTTAAATACTTCTGTAATTTTAGCACGAATAGTATACCTATAACATAGAAAAAAGATATCGGTGTGGTGAAGGGATAAGAATACAATTCACCACTCCCTATTTTACCCGTGTAAGACAAGGAAAACCCAAAATAAAACTCTATACCAATACAACTGACGAGCGTGGTATAGTAGGTCAATTTCTTTCCTATTGTGGAGGAGGCTCAAGCCCAGCATTTTTTTTCACATACGTCCCGTATGTGAAAAAAAATGGAAAGTCAAATAAATACCAGTCACTGATAAAAGGGGAGAAGTTAAATATAACATTTTATCCCAAAACATTGCGTGATCATAATATAATGACAAAGATTCCATATTTATTACGGGAAGCAATAAACTGTTATGAATACCGTTCGTGAAAGATTCGACTCCATTATTTCTTTTACCGAATTTTCTCCGTGAAGAATTAGGTCATTCATTTTTTAGGGGCAATGCCAGGTTTGTATCTTATTAATATTATAAACGCGAAAGTTTGTGAGTATGTGAGCATGTTTGTTACTCTTTCACGCAAAAACTACTGAATGGATTGTGATAAAACTTCACAATAATATAGCTTACATATCAGAATAATACATAGGCTATAATTTATCTCGATAATCCCACGGAAAGAGGAACTATGCGGGTAAAACCGCAGGGCGCTGCTAGTTTATCATAAAGATGGAGTTTGCGCCTCTAGTTTTTTCGATTACAAGGTCAAAAGATCCGTCATAATATTTTTATTATATCATTATTTCAACCTACATAAGTCTCAATGTTGGACTCGAACTTACTATACCAAAACGTCTCTCTACGTTTTGGTATAGGGTTTCATTTCGAGTTTTCCTACTCTTGCACAGATTTTATATGCATATTATATCCGTTAGTCATCTTTTACGAAAATCACGGACAAGATAAGGAGTGGTAAATTGTATTCGTGTGGTTGACGACTAAGGGATATAATATGCACATAAGATCTGTGCAAGAGAAGGAAAACTCGAAATGAAACCTTATACCAACATGTCTTACCGGCATGGTATAATAGGTCAAATTCCCTCCCATTGATAGGAGGCCCGAGCCCAACAGTGCGACATATGTGGGCTGCGATGAAGATGATGATGATGAAATTGTATTCTTATTCCATCACCACACGGATAGAGATAGAAGATAGAAATTAACATACAACCTTATTACGTAACATAAGGACAATTAATAGATCATCAAAAAGACATAATTGCCGGTCTCAGTAATGTAAAATGTATGAGACATTACCCACTGCTAGGCGAGTCTCTTCCCCCATAGGAGGTAAATTGACCTACTATAAATGATGTTTTAGGGTTTTATTTCGATAATGATATCTGATGTTTACGCGAGCAATACACATTGTAAATAAAACTACTTTTACGGATTATAACGCGTTTGTATTTGATTTATGATTAAGCTGGGATCCTGTTATAAACATAATTAAAAATAAATCCAAAGAGACCAGCACAAGACTGCATGATACTGTGAGCACTTGTTGTATAGATTTGACCCACAATAATAATAGTTAAAGATAATTTTATAAATCAAAAATCTTTTAGTAAGACAAAGTAAGCCGCATCTAAAATTAAAAATCAATATTCATTTAGCATCATGTCCCCTGAGTTTTCTTGCCGGATCTTTCTCAGTGTGGCCGCGTTCCGATCCGGTGGTAGTATATTAGTTTTGTTAGTTTTAAATCAACAAATTGTAATAATAATTGCTACAAATTTAATAATTAATAATTACTAACCATAAACAATATAATTTTTTCATATAGAATCATTTTCTTCTTACACTGGCAATAAATTTGTACTAAAATGTGGGTCACAATTTAATAAATTTATAACTAATTTTCTGTATCGGGTAGATAATTATAAATGTCTGTAATAACGATTACTTGTTGGACGTAAGACACCTTAGTCCGCTCGTGACCATGAATGCTGCAAAGTGTTCGAAACGTCGGGCAATCATAAATCAAATACAAACTCGATATAATCCGTAAAAGTAGTTTTATTTACAATGTTTTATTTCGAGTTTGTCTCCTCTTGCATAGATCTTATACGCTTATATATAGCCGTTAGTCTTTTATGACATCCATGGATAAGATATGGAGTGGTGAATTGTATTCTTACTTCGTCACCGCACGGAAAATAGCATTATCAATATTTAATTAGCTATTTTTGGCAAATTCTACATATTGCGATAAATGTATCGTCAATTAAAAGATATTCAAAAAGAAAGTATCACGTTGATGTCAGTATTGTTCAAAACGCGTAATGCTTATTTTAATATGTAGTTATCGGCTTAGTGACGTACTTTCAAGATAATGTACGTCTATTTAATTTTCCACATGGTCGACTTTAGATGTATAGGCGAAAAATTGACTAATCAGAAGGAAATGAAATATATGTACAACGTATTATAAGGTAAATATAGTACAGTACTATGTTATTTAAAAGCCGTCGGCAGGGTCAGGTTGGCACCGATAATTCGAGTTCACGGCACTGCTCTACCCGGGCCACGCAGACCTCGAGTGCTGCGTCGTGTCCTCATCGCAATGGCAGTGGTGGCAGGACGGCGTCCTCTCCCTCCTTGCAACCTTGTGCAAATACTTGCCGAAACAAATCTACTATTGGGTTTGAAAAGATTTTACAATTAGAGAGATATTTACTTATTAAACGCTAATCAAAAAGGTTCATTTATTTTTTCCTTTTTTGTTTAGTGATTTATTCTTATCCTTCCTTACTAATATTATAAACGCGAAAGTTTGTGAGGATGTGAAGATGTTTGTTGCTCTTTCATGCAAAAACTACTTAATGAATTTTGATGAAACTTTACAACAATCAGCTTACATATCAGAATAGCACATAGGCTAAAATTTATCCCGATATTCTCACAGGAAGAGGAACTGCGGGTGAAACCGCAAGACGCTGCCAGTCTACTATTAGCAGTTTATTTAGTACTTACGACATCCTCCGGAAAAGATAGAGATTATAAACTGTATTATTAGTTCATCAAGCCATAGATACAGATATGTCTTTAGCATTAGTTAATCTTGTACTTTTCACGCAATGCCCCTAAAAATGTTTACACATCTTTCTATACATTTCATATAGAAGTGCGTGATACACTATTCTTATCAGTAGAAAACCTTTTTAATCGGCTGACGATAAATTTTGAATAAGAAAAATCTGTAAATCTATGAAAACACTCTCTTGCCCATGAGTATCATAAAATTCGACTAAGGCATACGCATATGCAGATAACATGCAAGAAAAACTGGACATAAAACCCTTTGACAACACGTCTGACTAGCGATATAGTAGGTCAATTGCCCTCTTTTTGTGGAGGAGGCTCAAGCCCAACAGTGGACCTTACATGGGCTAAGATGATATATGATTTCATCATCATCATCATCATTTCAGCTCATATAGTCCCAATGTTGGGCTCGAGCCTCCTCCACAATAGGAGGGCAATTGACTTTACTATACCAAGCTGGTCACACAGGTCGATATAGGGTTTTATTTCGACTTTTCCTTCTCTTATACATGATTTGCTTCAAGAAAATACATAACGAAATATTACAAAATACTTTAGCAATACGCCATTCATTCCGGAATACCGGTAAACATATTTCGACGGCCACGTCATTTTGCTATCTTTCCACCTCCTCAACCAGATGTTAAATCGTTGCACAGTTCCAAAATTAATACTGAAACGTTTCTAATATTACGCATTCATAACTTCGAACCACCTGCGTCTAAAACGGGGAACTTCGACGAATCCATTACACGCGATTTCGTATGACCTAAAATACATATCGAATTTATGAATTGTTCTCTGTAGACTGCTCGGCCATTGCATAACTAATAATACACAATTTACCAACATATTTCATTTCAAATTAGATTGGATTTATTTCTGATATGACCTGTGCCCATTCATGCCAGTATTGTTGGAGCGAGTACGAAAAATGAACAGAAAATACACGCAAGTAATTAGTAAAAAAATATACATATACTAATTCGATTTTAGTACTAGTTCAGCCCTCGCGTGAACGCGAAACAGGCTTAGTGACGATCGGGTATTTAAATAATTCCGACATATTAATCTGGTCCTATAATTTTAATCACTGACATCTAAAGGCATTTTACATAGCAAGTAAAAGTAATAAGTAACATATACTCGTATGATATAAAAAAGCTTGCAGTTACTAGTTCTTCCAACACAAAACAACTTATCCAATTTTCACCTTTCAACTTTTAAGCACGAACTATCCGCTAACATGATAAGATATTTATGCCGCTATCTAGGTTTAAAGAATTTATTCTCAAAAAGACACATGTCACTTACATGAGAACAATGATTATAAAAAGTAATAACTAGTAAAATCAATCAGGTTACAAAGCTTTCTTGAGCATTCATGTGTTTTTAATCCTATTTGAAATTTTTCTTGTATATAATATAATAAATCTATTCAACTTAACTCATTTAATATGTCTGTCTTCTACAATGAACTATACACTATTAGCAGTGATTACAACAATGTTTAAAAATAAATAACACCTACATCTGATGCATTATCAAAACAAAAAATATTTATAAGAATCTCATTTATTTACTGCTGAGCAGCTGCATAGCTCAGAATAAACATTTCAAGATTATAAAGGTGTAATGTTTACAGTGAAAATCTTTGAGATGCAATAGTGTGATAATTTAAGGTACGTGGCCTCTACTGAAAATATATAACTAGAAAAATCAGGGTCGTTTAAGTTATTCCTCCATTTTCATATGTTTAAATTAAAGACATATTTTGTTCATGTTATAATCGGTTATTTCCGTATGGTGACGGAGTAAAAATACCTACACTTCGCAATCCTCTTCTCGCCCGTAAAAGATAACTAAGGGCTATAATATGTAGATAAAAATTATGTAATAGAAGGAAAACTCGAAAGAAACCCCTGTATCAACCATCAAATCAGCATGGTATAGTAGGTCAATTTCTTTCCAATTATGGTGGAAACTCAAGCGCGACAGTGGGACGTATATTAGCTAAGATGATAACAGATTAAGAAAACTATTCGTAACTACGCTACACTAGTCCGTGGGGCTATCCAATTTTTATGAGTCTAAAAATTGCATATGCAAACACTGGTATTCGTTAAGTGAGCCGCAACCCATTTTTGGGCAAGAACTGCTACAACCAATCGACTTGATAATCATAGCGATTTTGGTATTATCTACTTTTATAGACAGACACGTATCGAATAATACGTTGGAATGAAAGAGCAATTTACAGCTTATTTTTCTAGTACTAAAGTGAATAATCGCTAGCGGCCTCGATATTCTTAAGAAAATAGAACGTAAAAGACACCGAATGGAGCAGGCGGCAGGCCACAAAAGAACCACTTAACAAGTACAAAGACTACTTATAGAGAGTTTTGGAAAATTAGCAAAAGATTACTTCGTTTGAAAAGCTCAACTACAAAGTTTAGGTTTAGAACTTATAGATGATCTCAAACAATATTTTTTTTCTTTTTTTTTAATTTCTCAAATAAATATATCTTGGATTAAACTACTTAGTGTGAACAGCTGGACTGAAAAGACGCCTGACTTGTAGGTAAGATAAAGAGCTTTAACATTTGTTGTGGCGTAGTGGACTGTAGGGGGTTTATGCCAGCAACAATCGATGTGGATGGTCTCGAAGGACCAGTGGGACGCGAATCGCGTTCCACTGATTTAGATTATATAAAATTTGAAGACCAAAACTTCAGACATATTTTTTTCTTATTGGTGGCAAACGAATAAACAGTACACCTGAAAGTAAGTAATACTGTTGCTGATAAACCTTTGCTAGGCCCACCGTAAAGAAAGTAAAGGGAGTGTGAAAGCGTGCAATGAGGTTCGTCGATACTAAAAGTATTACTAAAGCTCACCACACGCAAACAGCCTCAGAAAGTTGGGATGCCGTTTTTATCGCTCATCGAACGAAGTGCATTAACAAACTGCTACTACTCAGACGTCGATTTTCTGCGGAAGGGTGGTACTAATCCGGGCGGACCGGACTGTGGCTGTAGACAGATTACTATCGACAGCGTGTTCCTACCACAATGAAAAAACAGATATTTTTAATTTGTGAAACCGTTCAAAAATTTCAAAAGACGTTAAAAATGACCTATCATAGCTGAAATCGTTGCGGTGCATTTTTTAATACTGATGAATACAGTGATTAAAAGACAAAAACGAATCTACTTCGTTATGAGAACGTAAAAATGATTATCCAAACCATTACTTACCTTGTAATAACTGAATCGTCGCTTGATATTCCGCGAGCTTTTCGTCCACGTAGCCTTCCTGCGATTGCTGAGCGATGATTTCTGCCGTCGAGGGTCCTCGATCTTCTTCGTCCTCCTCGTAAATCATGGGCCGCGGCGGTGGAGGCGGCTCCAACGGCCCGCCCGCGTAATCATACTCCCGAACCGGTTCGTAAGGGGATGAGTAGAAATATTCGGGACTTAATCCCAAAGTTGGAGACATTGGGTATGGTGAGATAGAGAAATGAGAACTGGGTGAAGGTGAGTGTTGTCGTAAATTGTGAGGTGATTGCAGAGGTCTGAAAGGTTTAGGAGATGGGTGGACAGGTGGCGGAGTCACTATGGCTGTGGAGTGCCTCGGGCCTGAGATGAGTGGTGGTGGGCTGGGCGCCCATGGGGAAGGTGGACGGTATTGGAGGGGAGATGAGTGGCCTGGAGGCCGAGCGCGGCCGCGCCCTGGCGGCTGGGACATCTCGCGAGTTGATTCACGTCAACCCGGTGTCACGCCACCATGTGCATTGCTGTAACAATACAAAAACATAAGGTTAATTTTTTTAAATCATGGAAGTTTGGTTTAAGGAATAAATTCATGTAAGTCGTGGCATGTTAACGCTAACACTACATCTGTATCTTTGTCAATGTCGCTATATCTGTGCCGATAGATGTCAAAACCAGATAAATGTAAAAAGTTTTTACAAATTTAATTTAAGATCAAACAACTGTTTTACTGTTTTAGTTTTTCACTTCTGCCGTCAGTCCTCAGTCTATCTTGTGTTCGTTTTTTTGAAGCTTATATCCAAAATGGAAGAAACGTATTACACTAAGTACATATATATATATGTATATATATTTAAAATAACTATTATCTGCTAAGTATCTATGAAATAAAGAAAAATGCTAAAAAATCGAACCGACGACGAAATTACCACTGAGATCTCTAACGATTGCTGTGTTCTAATTTCAAGATTATCATAAACATTTTTGCTAAAAAAATAAAAATAAATATATAAAACATAAACAGGAATGTGTTCAAAAGCATTAGGACCGTAGGCGTTACTTATAAACATAATAGAAAAAAAGAAAATAGTTTTCGACAGCCACATTTCACCGTATAGTTTTTAGTTCAACGTCACAGTGGGGCAAGTCTATTGCCGTTCACTGGGCATAGTTCCAGAGTTTGTGCTAGCTAAAGAGAATTCTTATCCGTGTGATGACGAAATAAGAATATAATTCATCACTCCCTATCTTGCCTGTGGGTGTCGTAAAAGACCGACTAAGGAATATAATATATGTATATATGGCGTCTATGCAAAAGAAAAACTTCGAAATAAAACTCTTTGCCGTCCGGTACCCGCGGATGATCCTGACCGCCATGACCTTCTGTGGACGCCAGTAGGTCAATTTTCCACCGATTTACCCATTTTGACGTGACAACGTCTTATAATTCGATGGAGCCGGCTGCACGCACGAAAAAAACATGACTCATGCAGCGTTACCTCGCTCTGAGGCGTTCCATTTAAGGCTTGAAGTGCAAGCAAGAGCGCAGAACGAGCGACAAAGAGGCACAATCGGCCCCCGCGTTCGGCAGCGTTCGACATCTGTCTCTCTCCCACTTGAGTGAGCGATGCATCCGCGTGGACAGCTGCTATACAATAATACATTTACATGTTTTCATCAAGTATGAAGTGCAGTTAAAAGTGAATGTGGTGTCCATTGTTTATAGCAACGATAATTGCGGCGATAAAGGTAATGATTCTTTCGATATTAAATATATGTTCAGTGATACATTGTCGAATATTCGACGACGTTGACGTTGTTTTTATGGGTGGGCTATGGTAAACGCCCACGCGGTCAATTTCCGTCCGGGGCGACGAAAGGACGGCGCGCGAGCCCATAACTCACCCGTACCCACGTCGCCATCGCCGTTAAGCCGATCACCAGTGCCGAGTTCCTTGTCCAGTGCCGAGTTCCTTGTCCAATTTCCCACCCATAGTGGAGGTGGCCTGAAACCAGTAGTGGGACGTATATAGGCTCAGATGATGACGATAATGAATTTTGTATCGAAGTTAGTCTACCTCGATACAAGGAAATTCATGTAACAAGCCGCATACTACTTACTACTATCTTTTATATTTAATAAGAAATTAGGACATCATGCTTAATGTTGCTTACATGTGCTTACAATTTTCCCCGCAGGCATTATTTGACCAGCTCGTCCGAGGTAATATACTCCCGCTAAGAAACGATGTCTGAATAGCAGCATTTTGTTATTACGTTTTGTAAGATCAGTGACAGAGGCGGCACCTCTAAACACCTTAGAAGTAGTAATCTATAGTGATTCTGGCTTTTCAGAGATTATTGTGAAGTAGTTGCCATTTAAAATCAGGTGAAATCTTCGCTCGTTTGCCATCAGGGGCAATTAAAAAAAAATTAAAAAAGCTTTTTTTTAAATGCTGCTTGGCAAGACTATTCAAACGAGTCCAAACTCGACGGTTTTATCTCGTTTAATTTAGGAGTTCCTATGGCCACCTTCTGACGCCATCTTGAGACCAGCTTAATGGGTACCATATTATTGCATTGTCACCGAAGTTACGTAAGTAAACCAAATTTCAACCTAATCTAGCGACAGGAAGTGGTTTTAATTTAACTCGTAAGATTTGTCCCATACTAGCATACTTACAGGGCAAGTTAAATAAACGCTTTTGAAAAGTATATTATTGATAGTTGTTTGTGTAATATGAAAAATATTGGTTGCCTGTAAAGTCGGTTTACCGACAATACGTGATAACGTCATAAAAAAAAACATTGATGAAAAATTGCATACTTTTATGAATTGAATTATCATTATTTTTTATAATACAAAGAAGGAGTTAATTAAAAATTGTTTTTTTTTCAATAAATCAACATTTGTTTGCACTCGGTAATTCAAATATTTTTTTTTACTTAAATTGTACAGATTAATTAGAAGTACAAATGTCACAAGCTGAACGCTTAGGCCGATCATGTCTCTCTGTCGCTTGTTGCGCGGTCTCGCTTGCACGCTCGACTCTGGCAGAACGTGACAATGAATCATGATTATTCGTACATGCAGCCGGCGTTCATAGATTTATAGTTATCACGTCAAGAATAATAAATATTTTTAACGCAGACTAATGGCGCCCATTTTCCTATTGGTCAACACGAGTTCTAGTAGCTTATTAAATCTATTTAAAGTTACCAGAAGAGGTTTTAACCCACATTAACACCGTATACAATGTGTACCCGAAACAGATGGCCAGACATTTTTTATTAGGTACAAATAACCTCTTAAGTGTACGTATACGTTGGTGATAATGTTGGTATGCAATAAAGTAGATAGGTTCGAGGCCAGGTGAATATAATAAATTTCGTGTATCAAAGTAGGAAACAGTACTTCAGTACATATCTTACTTAAAGACGGGGATTGCGGGGGACTTTATAAATATATAATTTAACAGAAACGTCTGAGTAGTAGCAATTTGTTACTGCGCTTCGTTCGGTGAGCGAGAGAGCCGGAAGCCCAACTTTCTGAGGGTGTTTGCGTGTGGAGGGTTTTGATGGTGCCTTTAGTATCACCGAGCCTCAATGCACGCATTCACACTCCCTTCACTTTCTTCGCGGTAGGCAGCGGCTTTGTAAAGGTCCATGAGCGGCAGCAACACTTATCATCAGGTGTACTGTTTGCTCGATTGCCACTGCTTGCAATAAAAAAAAAATAAATAAAAAAAAAACGCCCAGACAAACAAAAATTTATAGATCGCACTAAATATTGTCCTGATAATGGCACCCAACTGCTTTGTAGGTCGGAATCATAACCACTTCACCATTATTCTTCCCTATGGTAAAGAAAAATATCATTTATCTCTCCTTTCTTTCCAACCTTTCAGACAATTTACATCTAACGCTCTTAGACATAAACTTCCTTCAAAATCAGTGTAAAATTGGCTTACTATACGCTAGTCAAATGGTTTGGTTTAGTCGTTTTTGACTACACCATCGAGAATGGAAGTTATTGATATTTTGCAACAGAAGAATAATTTTCCACAATTCCTATCCCATATTTGCAGTAAAACACGAATAACATACGGCTTTATCAATATCTAATCTCTTAATTGCAAAATCAGAGATGTAATGTCCTAAAACAAACCATCTGGCCATGGGATATAGAAGACCAGTAACCTTCCTAATAAGAAGAGATTCGTGCCGAATAGTCGTAACATCCATAATATTTTATTTATTTTCTTATTTATTAAGCTTCATGCAACAAGTACAATGGCGAACTTAATGGCAGAGGCATTCTCTACCAGTCAACCATAATATACTCTTAAACCAACTGTTATTTCTTTTTCGTGTGATAACAGAGATAAGGATAGCTACAATTCACTACCCATTTTCTGCCCATGGGTGTCATAAAAGATGAATAAGGGATATAATATGCATAGAACGTCTAAGTAAGAGAAAACTTAAAATAAAACCCTACACCAAATTATTTAACTAGCGTGATATATTGGGCCAATTTGCCTCCTATTACGGAGGAGGCTCGAGCCCAAGAGCTGGCTGCTATGAACTGGGATAATGATAATTAATTATGATATCCCCTTCCATTCATCAATCTATGGATATCCATTAGAGGACATAGGCCTTTTCATGAATAGAGTGTACTGTCATAAATCAAGACGCTTGTAATATGATTTGATGATTGTAGCTACTGTTATGAGTTTCCTAGCAGAGAGCCAATACTCACTTCCTGGGGGTGCACCAGTTTTTACGACTCCCACGAGAAAGTAAAAGGGGTGACATATTGTATTAAACATTTAGTACCACACTGTTCACTTTATTATCTGGGAATGTCCATTGTCTAGTGAATTTAGGCAGTCTATTATGCTACTTTTGTTATGCTTTTTTTTTTGGTGGGCTGTAGTCAACTCACACATCACAGATGTAATTTGTGTCCGTTAATTATATATTTGTAAAGTCCCCCGCAATACAAGGATTATTTCCTTAGTGCAGGGTGTTGTCTTAAAAAAAAAAAAAAAAAAAAAAAAAAAAAAAAAAAAAAAAAAAAAACGTCCATTACGTCCGGGGCATTGTAAGGCACGCGTGGCGCATGACCCCATAACGCATTATATTCTCCCTTCACCATTGGGCCTCCCACTGGTATCAAGTTCCTCGTCCGTAGCCAGCCTGACGGGGGCTAGGAGCTTTGGGTTTACACTGCCTATTACATAATGCGGAACATATACAAACCAATATAAATATTCCTTTAATCATATATTTAAAGAATAATAGAGTAACAATATTAGGAACTTAATTACATTCGGTAAGATAGAGAAATTAGATCTGGGTAAAAGTGAGTGTTGTCGAAGATTATGGGACGACTATAGAGGTCTAAAAAGTATACGAAGGACTTTATGTATTGCCTTGGGCCTAAAGTGAGCAATGGTGGGTTTGGCTCCCATAGGGAAATTGGACGGTGTTGGAAGGGAGATGAATGGACTAGAGACCGTACGCGTTTCACATATACAAACCAAACTAAAGGTATATTTCAAAATATCTTTCAATCATACATTTAAAAACCAGATGTGCGATAAGCAGAATAGAATATTATGAAGAGCCATCAAATCATCTTCACTCCCACCAATGCTATTAGATGTTTTCACATCAAAAATAAAAATCTTCCTACGTCAAAACCATTAATCTAACGAGATTGTATCAGATTGTTGGTAATTTATTATAATATAAGCTTGAACATGGCAACCTTGACGGTTGCACGTTGCAATGGTGATATTTTGAAAGACATAACTGTTAAATAAATTGTACTGGACACTCGCCAATGTCAGCGGTATGAAAAAAAACTGTTTAGCAACAACATGTTTGGAGATGAGAGATTGTAGTCAAATTGAGTTAAGTCTTCATCATCACAGCAAATATACGTACCACTGCTTGGTTCGAGCATTCTTCATAATAGGCGTCAGTCCGCCCGTGACTATAAACGCAGAAAATTGTTGGAAACGACGGTAAACCAAAAATCAAATACAAACGCTATAAAACTATAAAAGTATTTCATCATTTTTTATATTTTTTTTTTATTTTAGTTATGGGCTCGCCTCCTTGAAACCAATGGCTTAAATCCTTGCTAGCATATGTGACTATAGTCATTGTTTAAACTTTTGTATTGTTCATGAAGATTGGTGGTAGATCCTCTACTGGTAAAGTACCATCCGCTACAACCGACAGCAAAGTAACACACCAATTTGAAGTTCAGAAGAGGACAATGATAACATTATCTGCTTTATGCTCCCGTTTTGCATCATAAAACATAAAACCTCATAATGATTTCTGATGTTTACGGGAGTACCTACTACACCTTGTGAATAAAACTATTTTATAAATTTTATCGTGTTTGTATCGGATTTATGATTAACCGAGGACTGTGAAGGATAAAAGTCGTAAAATAATTTTATCTATACCAATAAATAAAATTGAAGTGTCTGTTTGTAATGTCAAAATAATAGACTTTTTTCATGCTCAAACGGTTATTTGCACGACACCTATGCCTAAAATAGCAATTAAAAAAATTTTGTCTGTCTGTCTGTCTGTTTGTTTGTTCCGGGTAATCTTCAAAACGCCTGGACCGATTTCAAAAATTCTTTCACCAATGGAAAGCTATAATATCAGGGCGTAAACTAGGCTATATTTTATCGCGATATTCCCACGGGAACTGGAACTACGCAGGTAAAACGACTATAACCTATAACCGAAGCGAAGCGAGGGCGGGTTGCTAGTTTAGAATATAAAGCCTTTTTTAAGGTAAGTAATAGGGATAGGATTCGAAGAATAAATTAAAATTATTACAAAAGTAGTTATTTATAGCACCTTATAACAAGTTTTTATAAATAACCTAGCATGTTACATACTAAATTATAGTAATTTAACAAAAACTTGGTCTCTAAATGTCGGCCATTAAAGCTAAAAATCGTTCAACGTACTATAAAGACGGCTATGCTTGGTATTTCTCTAAGTGATTAAATCCGAAATGCGATAATGCGGCGACTGGGGTGGCGCAGGCGCAACTACCTGCGCCTCATGCCGCCCTAGCCGAGGCCGCGGGTGACGTGACCGGGGATTTTAATCCGTCATCCGCCGAGAGGCCGACCGCGTGAGGAAAGACCGACATCCTCCCCGAGAGGGGGACGTTGGTCGATGGGAGGGTACCCCACGTAAGGGGTTTTCCGTCGGGCCGACCACTGACGACAAGTAAACCTGCTCCGGTGGTCGGCCCAACGACGAAGGGGAGGTGGTTTTCGGGTGGGTTGCGGGAGTTGCGTGCTTAAGCCCCTCTGTCGCCCCGGACGGAGTGGTGCGGAGGTGCGCCGACCGCAGCCCACCCACAAAAAAAAAAGAAAAAGAAGAACATTTAAAAACTACATAGCCCGATTTAGCACGTCAAAATGACAATGGGTGGGCCGCATCACTCGTCGAGCCAAGAACCGTTACGGAAGAAAGCAACGACGCCTCGGGCCTCCTATGACCCTCTTCTAGGTGGCATGACGACATCTTGAAAGGGAACCGTTGGATACAAGTAGTACAGATCCATTCCCAAGCGCATTCTCACAATGAGGCCTATGTCCAACAAAGGATGTTTAAAAGCTGAGGGATGGAGTAATTTAGAAGAGATAATAATAATAATAAATTCAGTATCCATGTGGTGACGGAGTAAGACTACAATTCACCACTCTCTATCTTGCCCGTGGATGTCGTAAAAGACAATTGAGGAATATGCAGATAACATCTAGAAAACACAAAGAAATCTCGAATTAAAACCTTTTTCTTTTTTCTTCACGCATGCCCACCTCTGTTGAAATAAAACCCTCTACTAACCCAGACATCAGACGACCAGCGTGGTATAGAAAACAATATTTCTTCTATTATGGAGGAAGCTCGAGCCCAGCAGTGGGATGTTGATAAGTGAGATGATGATGATATAAATTAATATATGGAGTTTGAACAAATGAGTATTTAATTATTCATCACATGATTGAAAGTTATAGGTATAATTATTTTGTATACAATACTTTGAACTGACATTTGCAAAGATGGCGTCTAGCTACTACTGGCCAGACAGTAAAAAAACTTTCAAACAACGTCCGAACCCTGGCCAGTCTCCAACCGTGCCAACGTAGAAAATCTAGCGATCATTGACGTATTAATCCATTATTATATCCTAGTATTTATTCTTTGATGTCAACTTTTTACTATAACCAAATAATGCTAAATAAAACAAAAAGGGAAAAATTTAAATAAAGCCCTATAGCAACTCATCCGCCTGGGTCATTTTCCTTTTTTTATAAAGGGAGGCTTTCAACTGAAGAAGAAATTAATATTTTATAAATATATGTATACCTATATATATATATATATATATATATATATATATATATATATATATATATATATATATATATATATATATATATATATATATATATATATATATATATATATATATATATATATATATATATATATATATATATATATATATATATATATATATATATTTTTTTTTTAAAGACAACGCCCGAAATTAAAGATATAATCCTTGTATTGCAGAGGGCTTTACAAACATATAGTTTAACGGACACAAATAACATCCAGACTCAGAACAACAATTTGTGAATCGTACAAAGTGTTGTGCTGCGTGGGATTTAAACCCTTGACACTGGAACGGTACGACGGTATTTTAACCACTACGACATCTGTGCAATCAAGTTGCCTCTGTACTGCCCTAATTCGTGAAAGAAGTAGTCTGGATGTGAATGAATCATTGCTTTCGTATTGCCTGTACTTATGTAAAGAGAACTTTAAATGAATCCTAATAAATTATTTCAATTAAATATTATTTTCCCATTGTGAAGAAGGCTTGAATCCAAGAGTAGGACCTCTATAATGTGCTGAGAAACAGAACGGAAGAATTTTATTTTATAAACTAGCAATCCGCCCTCGCTTCGCTTCGGTTATAGGTTATAGTCGTTTTACCCGCGTAGTTCCCGTGGGAATACCGGGATAAAATATAGCCTAGTTTACGCCCTGATAGAGCTATAATAGCTTTCCATTGCTGAAAGAATTTTTGAAATCGGTCCAGCCGTTTTGAAGATTACCCGGAACAAACAGACAGACAAACAGACAGACAGACAGACAAAATTTTTTAATCTGTATTTTAGGCATAGGTGTCGTGCAAATAACCGTGTGAGCATGAAAAAAGCCTATTATTTTGACATTACAAACAGACACTCCAATTTTATTTATTGGTATAGATTACATGAATAAATTACATGGAGTTTTAAAAAACCGACTAAGTGTGAGTCGGAGTCGCGCACGAAGGGTTCCGTACCGTTATCTATAACGAGCAAAAAATCGCCTTAAATATTTATTTTATTTTTAGTGTGCGGCAACAGAAATACATAATTTGTAAAAATTTCAATTGTCTAGCTATTACGGTTCTTGAGATACAGCCTGGTGACAGACGGACGCACAGACAGTAAAGTATTAGTAATAGGGTCCCGTTTTTACTCTTTAGGTGCGAAACCGTAAACATTAAGAAATACACAAAGACCTACATATGTTTTTTGCTTCCCCATATTTCTTTTTTACAGAACCACCACAGTTCTTACATACTAAATTATTGAAGCTACTCTAACTGTGGTGACGGAGTAAGAAAACAATTCCCCAGCCCTCTTGTTCGTGGATGTCCTAAAAGACGACTAAGAGACATAGTATGCACATAATATCTATGTAAGAGAAAGAAAACTTGACATAGAACTCTATACAAACACGTTTGATCGGCGTGGTATAGTAGGTCAATATCCCTCCCATTGAGAAAAAGGCCCAAGTCTTAGAATAATAACGTATAGAAGGTAAGTTTGCGCACAAAAAATGAAGCATTTCAATTGGAGCCTAATAGAGCTTACGTCGGAACCGTTCCGTAATGTACAAGGTCACTGTACTGCATATACGTACGCAACTCTTAAAAAATAAATAGCTAATTATGATGGTTTGTGCATTCAAATGGTGTCACAACACATTTGAAAAACATAAAAAGGTTTTTAACATTACTTTTAAAAGTATTTTGACGATTTATGTTAATAAAAACATAATTAATTGATTTCATAATTTGTATAGTGGTGTGCGTGTGTACGTGTGTAATCGTTTGCACGCATGTAGTATTGTTTGCTTCATATTTTTAATGGCTTACGTATGGACACTATTCTTCTATACGTTATTTATTCTAAGGCCCAAGTGCTACAGTGGGACTTTAGTGACCTCAGATGATGAAGATAACAATAAATGGTCTATTTTGATACTTATGGCTTATTTTTGTCGTTCTTTTTGTAGTCGAATATTCTTGAGATCCAGAACATACTCGCTAAATCGAGGCGGAAAATATTTGTAAAATGCTGTAGGTGTATGCGTGGGTATACATCAAACATATAAAAAATATTACCAATATAATTCATGTAATATTTTATTATGAACATGTAATAAATATTAGAAAAATTTTTGATAACATGTGAAAACCAATGCCTAAGATTAATTATTTTTCAAGGTACGCTAGTCTCGCACCGGTCCTCCAGACCAGATTTTTATTATTGTCATTACTTAGCGTGTTTGAACTACCTACAATCATCGTCGTCATCACCATCTCAACTTGTATACGTCCCATTGCTGGGCTTGAGCTTCCTCCATAATAGGAGGGATATTGACCTACTATACTACACTGGTCAGACGGGTTGGTATAGCATTTTATTTGGTCTTTTTTCAAAATTATTTCAAGTTTACCCTTCTCTTGCATAGAAGTTAGAAGTTATATTCATACTATATCCCTTAATCATCTTTTACGACATCCACGCGCAAAATAGGGAGTGAATTATGTTTATTTTTGCTCCTTCACCACACGGGTATTTACAATATAACAAGAAAATAATATTAATACGTGAAGCATAAACTTTGTACCCCTTTTTACGAAAATTACGTCGATGGACAAGTATGAAATTTGGCACAGTTGAAGTATATAATGAGGAGAAGTGCATAAAACTGAAATTTCATATAATAACGGATTAGAAATACATTAAATTCATTAAAAAAAGGCATTACGCACGCTTCTTTTTTTTTGGGGGGGTGTGTTACGGTCGGCGCACTCCTCGCCCGGCTCCGTACGGGGCGACAGAGAGGCGTAAACACACACCCGTAACCCACCCGTATGGTACGTCGCCTTCGTCGTTGGGTCGACCACCGATGCAGAGTTCCTTGGCTTCAGTGGTCGACCCGACGCAATTACACACACGACCATACAATCGCTACACACACACACACACACACACTCCCGCTTGTACAATTTTGTTTACAGTTAAAATCTCTGATCGAACTGAATGTCAAACAATCATAATTATAATGACAATGGCTAATAATAATTGTACTTATACTTATATTAGCTGTAAGTCTACATCAATAAAATTAAAAGAAAATTGTGCAGCAGAAAAATTATTTTAAATGAATTGTGGCTGAATTTCGACCACTCGGCGACCACTAGTACATTTAAAATTCTCAACATTTTACATTATTTCATATATAGAAATTAAACCATAAATCATAAATACCTCGACAGGTTCTGTTATCAAGTTTTTCAACTCAATTTAATGTGTTGAAATTCATCCCAGAATAATGTGAAAATTTCTTATCATTTAACTAACTAGTCTTGCCATAAATATTGTTACAAGGAAAACATCGTTTATTTTATTTATTACATGAAGTTTTATTTATTGCATTACTGTTGGGTAAGTTGGTTTTTTATACATTTATATAGAGCATTACGAATTTCTTGCAAATCCATTGCCTCTATACTTTGAGCATTATTTCGCATTTCTTTATTCAATGCAAAGAAGGTCTCGTTTGTAATCACGCCTTAATTGCAAGGAGTAGCCCTCCAAATTTGCGACAGTATTGGGATCCTCCGTATTGAAATGTCGAACAAAGTCCAGTTTGACAGGACAAGAGCACTGAGCCAGGCGGTACTTTACACCGAAACGGCTTCTTGTGTTATACAAAGCACAAGTTTGTCCTCGTGAGGTTTTTCATATGCTCACATTTCTCCCCAGGTGCGCCTAAATATCAATTAGACTCGCTTGAATCCCTGCAAAGACGTGCTTTTCGGATCCTCGGTGATCCCAATCTCAAAAAATGGAATTGCTGGAGTGGCGAAGAGGCTTTGAAACGCTCTGTGTTCTCTACCAGCTCTTTCATGGTAAGTGCTCTGAGGAACTGTTTGACTTGGTACCATTGTCATCGTTTTACCAACGTACCAATCTACATCATATCAGGGTTTAACCATTTCACCTGAACACATTATAGTCTTAAACTGTATGTTCCCAGCGATCATTTATAGCACGTCGTGCTGGATCTGGAGTGAACTATCTGCTGCTATATCTGCTGCGAAAGTTTGTATGTGAGGATGTGAAGATGTTTGTTGCTCTTTCACGCAAAAACTACTGAATGGATTTTGATGAAGCTTCACAATAATATAGTTTACATGTCATAATAACACATAGGCTATAATTTATCTTGATATTTCCACGGGAAGTAGAACTATGCGGGTAAAACCACAGGACGCTGTTAGTCATCTATATTGTAAACTGCGACTGTACAGATGGGCCAGTGATTACGATTCGAACCTTTTTTTTTTTGGCAGGCTATGGTGCGGTTGGTGCGGACGCACGCCATCAGTTGCGGGGTGACGAAAGGGTGGCGTGCGGCTATAACCCCTGTATGCCTTCCCTTTCGACATTGAGCCGACCACTGATACCGAATCGTTTACCTCCGTGGCCAGCCCGGCACAAATCTACCTAAAGTATTTCAGATACGAGTAGAATAATGATGATGTCCTACAAAGTCTTCAGCTCAAATGATTCTAAAGTATTTAAACAGTATCTAAAACGCTCGTTAGTTTTTTCTAGATCACTATGTCAATCTCAGCTGGAGTGAACGGACAGATCTAATATTGGCATCGCTTTCTGCCAATGATATAATCGACGGAATTAGAACTAAAAGTCTTATCCAGTCAATGATGTATTAGCTAATTCTGTATTTTTTCTTGACTTCAATAAAATACTATGAACGTCATAACAAAAATTATATAATTTATTATTTCATGATTTGTTATAATATTTCAGCTCATTAATTAGAAAAACAATAAATGTTTTGGGTGATTCGAATGTTATCCGCGTGGTGACGAAGTAAGAATACAACTCACCTTTTCCTATCTTGCCCATGGAAGTCGTAAAACGCGACTAAGGGATATAATCGCGCGACGACGACCGACGTCCCCGACCAGCGAGGGGACGTCGGGGGGACTCGAAATAAAACCGTATAACAATACGTCTGACCAGCGTAGTGTAGTAGGTCAATTTCCCTCTCATTGTGGAGGAGGCTCGATCCCAATAGTTGGGAGCGCGCATGAGTTGTAATGACATTTAATCTACGTTTTTCTTTATATTTATGGCCTTATTTCAGTTTCCATGGTCGTTACATGATTAGTTTTTTCCCTAGCACAAATCGAAAAATCTCCGTGTGGTGGCGAAGTATGAATACTATTCACCACTTTCTATCTTAACCGCGGGTGTCGTAAATTACTATTAAGGGATATGATAGGCATGTAACATATATGCAAGATAAGGAAAACTTAAAATAAAACGTTATGTTTGTTTGTATTTCTTTCTTTCTTTGGGTGTGGGTGATGAGTAGATGGTTTTCCGTCTTGTTATGGAGCAGGCTCGAACCCAGGAGTAGGACGTGTATGAGCTGAGGACGACTAGTTTTAATATACGTGTGGGTGTTAATACAAAAACAATAACTGCTTTGAGTAATGTTTATTATTTGTATTTATGTATATTTTACTTATATGTAACAGAGTAAGAAGACAATTAGCCACTCCCTCTCATGTCCGTAGGTGTCGTAAAAGACAACTAATAGATATAATATTCAGATAACACGAGTTTTCCCTGTCTTGCCTATGCAAAAGAGGGAAAACTCGAAATAAAATCCTATGGTAACACGTCTGAACACGTGGTATAATAGGCCAAATTCACATAGGATCTCTCAAGGACCCCTCCTTGATAAACACATTCATTTCGTCATACATTTCATATGCGCTGTGTGTTTTGATTTGTTTTCTTTTTTACAACGTCCTACACTAAAGAAATAATCCTTATATTTCGGGCGACTTCGTAGACATATAATTTAACGGACACAAATTACACCCAGACTCTAAAGCACAATTTGTGGATTGCTCAAAGTATTGTCAGTATTGTCACGATTCAAACCCAAGACATTAGCACGGTGGGTCAGTATCTTAACCACTACGCTACCTGTGCAGTCAGTTATAGCGTATGCAGCGAAGTATCCCAAATGAGTGGGTAGCGCGGGCTTGCTCGGATAAATCGACTTGCTGCGGCACAACTCGTAATAATCAGGCGCCATGAGAAGCCACCGTTACAATTATAGGTCTGAAGTATTTGTTTGTTTAAAAGCACTAATTTCAGAAAAAATCCTTATTGTATTTTTTTTTATTGCAAACGGTGGCAAACGAACAAACAGTACACCTGATGGTAAGTGTTGCTGCCGCTCATGGACCTTTACAAGGCCGTTGCCTACCGCGAAGAAAGTGAAGGGAGTGTGAATGCATGCATTGAGGCTCGGTGATACCAAGGACACCACCAAAACCCTCCACATGCAAACACCCTCAGAAAGTTGGGCTTTCGGCTCTCTCGCTCACCGAACGAAGCGCAGTAACAAATCGCTACTACTCAGACGTCGATTTTCTGCAAGAGTGTGGTACTGCCCCGGACGGACCGGCCCGCGGCTGTAGACAAATAACTGTCGACAGTGTGGTCCTACCATTCTGGCTGTATCACATAACCTGTTTATAGAGAAAGGTTGTAAGGCTATATAATGCCCGCCGTTATGGGAACAACAGCGAAACAGTGCCTTTAAATATTTGTAAATCAGGCAAAATATGGTAAAAAAGCTGTCCAGTTTTTCATTTTGCGCCGTTGTCATACATAGGTACTAGTGATACAACAAAAACATTAATTGATGTACATATTATGAATCATCTGCCTGCTCTTATTCTTGAATTATTTAATTAAATTAATTACTTGAGACCGAATCAATATGTACTTTTCTTTTATAGTACATATTGCAAAAGTTATTGGGCATTGTATTATGACAGGCCGCCTGCCTGATGTCAACACTTCTTGGGAATGTAATTGTTGACCAGATGTCATCAAATCGAACTGGCTCTATGTAAAGTTCTTAGCTTTAACGTCACTCATCAGCAATATAAGAGTTGATAGTATTTGTGACCGCTACCACAGCGAACGTTATGAAGAATATTAATTTTAATATTGGCTTACTTTACCACACTAGTCAGATTAGTTGGCATATTATTTAGTTACGAATTTGACTGTTTGACTTGGCTCTCACTGATTTACCAACGTACCACTCGACACCGTAGCAGGGTACCTTCATTTCACCTGGAAACGTTATGGTCTACAATTGTACGTTTTCAGCGATCATTTCTCCCACGTACGTGCAGGCTTTGGAATAAACTATCTGCTGCTGTGTTTTTCGAGCGCTATGAAATGTATTTTTTAGGGTTCTGTATCCAAATGGTAAAAAAGGGACCCTATTACTAAGACTTCGATGTCTGTCCCTCCGTCTGTCTGTCACCAGGTTGTTTCTCAAGAACCGCGATAACTAGACAGTCGAAATTTTTACAAATTATGTATTTTTGTTGCCGCTATAACAACAAATACTAAAAACAAAATAAAACTAATATATAAGGGGGCTCACATACGACAAATATGATTTTTTGCCCTTTTTATAGATAGGTACGGAACCCTTCGTGCGTCTCTCCGACTCGCACTTGGCGGATTTTTAAACGAGATTTAATAAGAGAAGTGCTCTTCATGGCTATTAAAAAAAAGCTATCCTCTTCTTGCAGTAATGTTATTTACTTACTTATCTTAGTTATAGCATACTTGCTAGCATGGAAGAACAAGTGATACGTTTTATTTTTACTCCCTCACCACACGGATTTACAGAAAAGTGTGTAAGTATGTCAAGGTATTATCTGGCGCAGATTCAAAATTAAAGGAGTTTTCTGTTTGCTTTGAATATGTGACGATTGAAAAGTAATAGAGCGTATGAAAACCTGGCTAGTTAATTTGAATAAAAGTACAATACATTCCCGTAATTTTCTTTAATTGATTCAAGTAAAAGTTTTGTTATTTTTGATAAACATTGAAAAGAAAAATGACAGTTCTTAATTTCATCATTCATTTCAGGTTATATACGTCCCATTGCTGGGCTCGAGCCTCCTCCACAATATGAGAGAAATTGACCTTACTATACCATGCTGGTCAAACAGATTGGTACAGGGTCCCGTTTTTACCCTTTAGGTACGGAACCCTAATAAAACAGTTGATCTAATTTCAATAAATCAAATATATATCTCATGATATATTGATGCATTAGTATCTATAATAAACTGCACATCAGAATCTGGGTCACTATGCTTATGTATATTTGACCCACATAATCTAAGTATTTACCTCATTTTCCTTTTTACGTGAAAATAAATATTTACTTATGCGTTCGTTACTTTTGCGTTCGTCGATTGGATTGAATTTTACATAACATCGGCACAATCACGCTAATATTATAAAGACGAAAGTTTGTGTGTGTATTTGATACCTTTTCACGCTCTAACGGCACGAAAAAAAATATATAAAGATAACTGATAGCCTACATACACATAGGATACTTTTTATCCCTGTAATGTTTTCCCTTGGGGTAATAGCTTAAATTTGGGTAATTAACTTTTTTGCGAGCAGTAACTGATATGTCGTAACCTTTGCCGAAGTGAAAAAATTACCTTAAAATTACCAACAACACAGCATAAAATAAATAGTATTATTATTAAAAAAGAAGTGCTATGCCAACCCGTCTGATTATTAGTATACTAGCAATCCGCCCTCGCTTCGCTTCGATTATAGGTTATAATCGTTTTACCCGCGTAGTGCCCGTTCCCGTGGAAATACCGGGATAAAATATAGCCTAGTTTACGCCCTGATATTATAGCTTTCCATTGGTGAAAGAATTTTTGAAATCGGTCCAGCCGTTTTGAAGATTACCCGGAACAAACAGACAGACAGACAGACAAAAATTTTTTTATTGCTATTTTAGGCATAGGTGTCGTACAAATAACCGTGTGAGCATGAAAAAAGCCTATTATTTTGACATTACAAACAGACACTCCAATTTTATTTATTGGTATAGATTAAGTCATGACCTTGTTTATAAAACCTATTTTTTTATCGTAATATATTGGACTCTAGTCTAACACGTATAGGCTGAGGAGAGATTTGTGTATGTCTTTTTTTTTAAGACCCCCGCAATAAGAAGTAAATTCATTAAGGACTTTACAAATTTCACTCACTTTCTAACCAAATAAATCAATAACATTTGCCGGAAGCAAGACTTTTTCGCGTGGTTACAGATTAATGAAAGAAAGAAAATACATTATTTAGGTACAAAAGCTAAAAGAACCGCAACGGTACAAATGAGTACACTTTGAAATGAAAATTATATAAGAGTAGATACTTATCAACATCACATCTTATATGGCCCGCTGCTGGCCTCGAGCCTTCTTTATAATGAGAGGGTGATTGACCTACGCTAGTTAGACAGGTTGATATAGGGTTTTATTTCAAATTTTCCTTCTATTGCGTAGATGTAATCTGCATTTTATAATCCCTTAGTCGTCTTTTACAACACCCAAACTTAAGATAGGGGGTAGTGAATTGTATTCTTATTCACCACGCGGAAATATACATACCTAAAAAGAGATTCTTTTAGACAGGACAAAAAAGGAAAAACTTTAAAGAAAGAAATTAAATGAATTAATACATAATATAAAACTCGTGTGCCTCAAAACTGACCTAAAAACATCTCGCTCAGCGTTTACCAGACAGAATGCTGGTTTTCAGCGAGACTCCGGTTTGGTCCACGGATATGAAACTAGCGAGTTCATTTTTAATATTTATTGGTACAGCCTTAATCATGGTCAGAATTATTACTACCAAACCTTACATTACTCATGGGCGTCGTAAAAGCTGACTAAAAGATTTTCATCGACCTGGGTCGATTTAATCTGATGTCGTCAGATCAAAAATCTCAGTCACAAAGTGACAAACGAGCAAGCAACACACCTGGAAAGTGATACTGTCGCATATGGAGCTTTGGAATACCAGAGGCACAACTAGCCCACTGCCTACCGGGAATAATAGTGCTCTTCTTAAACCTCGTTTAAAGAAGTACATGTCAAAGCACTCGGAAAACACAGTATTAGGTAACTCATTCTTGATCCTGGGAGAAATGATCGCTCGAAATGTATAGTTTTGAAGACCATAATCTTTCCAGGTGAAATGGATGAACCCTGCTACAGTGTGTAATGGTACCTTAGTAAGATCTTAAAATCCACGGTGCTATGTTACTGCTCTTCTCGTTGCTGTACGTTCTCTTATTTATTGGTTTATTATGTACCTAATTTTACTTCATGTCTTCCGTTTTGCATAGGAGGGATGTGGACAACTACTCCTATTTTACGTAATTTTTTTTTTTTAAGACATTTTTCATATTTATTTAAGACAACACCCTGCACTAAGGAAATAATCCTTGTATTGCAGGGGACTTTACAAACATATAATTAACGGACACAAATTACATCCAGACTCAGAACAATAATTTGTGGATCGCACAAAGTGTTGTCCCGCGTGGGATTCGAACCCCGACACTGGCGCTGTAGGTCGTAATCTTAACCACTACGCCATCTGTGCAGTCAATTCAAGTCAAGTCAAGTCAGTAATGATTGTTGATGTTTACGCGAGTATTACACATTGTAAATAAAACTATTTTACAGATTTTATCGCGTTTGTATTTGATTTTTATTTGCCCCGACGTTTCGAATACTTTACAGCAACCGCCCGTGACTTAAAACGCTGTAAAGTGTTCGAAACGTCAAGAAATTAAAAATGAGATACAAACACAATAAAATCCGTAAAAGATTTATATTCCTGGTTTCTTTTCTGATTGAAATTGCAAGTGCCTAAGATGATGAAAATTATTTCCCGGCACTTCCTATCCTTTTTATCCCTCCTCTATATTATTTATGGAGACTATTATAGATCTTGGCTTATAAATTACAGTAATGGGTATGTGTGGTGAAATTGGGACTATTTTCAACAGTAGATGTTCAATTGATGGATGTACGATTGATGAGTATGCAGTCAAAGTTTGAGCCATGAAGTCTAGTTTTACAGTCGCACAAATTCCACTAAACCATCGAAATATTTTTATTGGTAAGATTTATTACGTAGACAGTAACATTTCAACAACAACAGTTCATAACACAACATTATAAGCCAATTATTTTATTAACGAACAACTAGGTCAGATTTATATAAATATCAAAAAGTTATTTCACGTTAAAAAAATTTAATTATTTATCTCATGAAGGTTCTGTGTTACATTTTTAAATATGAAGTTCAGAAGTCGGTTATTTGCCGACGCGTTGGCTATACGCCAGATTATAACGGCCGTGTTTGACTGTCGCGAAATAAATGTATTTGTAACATCTAAACTTCTCCCCCAAGGAGGCTTGACGTCATAAAAAATATAAGCATAAACATTGCAATATATTTTCTCTATTTTTTTTCTGGATTTCAAAGAAAAAAGACTTACGATCAGGGCAGAATGTCTTCGGGCCAGCCACGGATGTCAAGAAATCGGTACCAGTAGTAGGCCTAATAGCGATGTGGAGCGAATAATGGGTTATGGTATTGCACGCCGCTCATCTATCGCTCTGGACAGATTGGGCGGGGTGTGCCCAGACCATACCCTACCAAAAAAAGGTAGAATATCTTTGTATCATTTGGGTGTCGTACACGACAACTAAGGGAAGACCATGGCATATTCTAAATTATGTACTATCTATTTGACGAATAAATCGACCTAACTCCAAGGTTTCTGATGTCATCTGGTCAACAATAACAGTCCCAACGAGGATTGAAGTCTGACAGGGGGTTTCTCATAAAACAATTGCTAATTTTTTTTTTTTTTTTAATTTCTGCTATAGAAACACAGTTAAAATGGCATCGACCCTAAGTAATTGGGTTAATCATGATTACAAATAATTACATATCAACATCCTTTCCGTTAATCACTTAAAATACGACAAATATATATATACGGCAGATAAAGAGACCACGTCTAACTAGCATGATATATCTATTTTGGAGAGGCCTCGACTAGTGAGGCCTCGGTACGGTATTTAGACCATCGTCAAAGCCTTTCGGACGGTACTGATGTAGTGGTTGGGTGGGCAGCACGGGGATGCTTTTTTTTTTTTTTTTTATTGCAAACGGTGGCAAACGAGCAAATAGTACACCTGATGGTAAGTGTTGCTGCCGCTCATGGACCTTTACAAGGCCGTTGCCTACCGCGAAGAAAGCGAAGAGAGTTGTGAATGCGTGCATTGAAGCTCAGTGATACCAAGGGCACCACCAAAACCCTC
The DNA here is from genome assembly GCA_032191425.1 of Lymantria dispar. Lineage (NCBI taxonomy): Eukaryota > Metazoa > Arthropoda > Insecta > Lepidoptera > Erebidae > Lymantria > Lymantria dispar. The sequence goes on from CM063447.1 coordinate 3,560,996, forward strand.
CACACGAAATCACCCTCAGAAAGTTGGGCTTCCGTCTCTCTCGCTCATCGAACGAAGCGCAGTAACAAATTGCTACTACTCAGACGTCGATTTTCTGCGAGAGCGTGGTACTGCCCCGGACGGACCGGCCCGCGGCTATAGACAGATAACTGTCATCGATGCCGTCGTGACGCTGCCGTCTGTCGCTAGGGCGATGCTCGACAGGATCAGGAACTACGACGCGGCATCAGGCGCAAGTACTTGCGCACCCCAGCCGAGGCCGCAGGTGACTGGACCAGGGCATAATCGGTCACAAATCGAGAGGCTAATGGCGCGCCGGGTAAGGATGCTCACCCAAAAAAGAAATAGTATACTTATTTAGCCAGCGCATAAACACTCAATAAATGACAGGTCGTATGCCTTTGGGTGTAACACGAAATTTGAAGTTATTCAGTATTACTTATAAAAGACTCTCAATTTTAAGACAAAATTTAAGCAGCATTGTTGGAAAGTCTTACTCAACAACTGTGTGAATTGGATACATGTTGAAATGGAGGAGAGTCTCCATTTCCCACTATCAATAAATTTAACAGACAGCTAAGAAGAGGAAGTGAAGAGAAGATACGAGATAAGATTAGAATCGAATAGGTTTTAAGCGATTCTGTTCAGCTTTAAATACAGATTGAATCTCAAGTGCACGCTTGAGAGCATTCATGTGTCTTGGACCATAACTAGTTTACGCCCTGATATTATAGCTTTCCATTGGTGAAAGAATTTTTTAAATCGGTCCAGCCGTTTTGAAGATTACCCGGGACAAACAGACAGACAGACAGACAAAAAATTTTTAATTGCTATTTTAGGCATAGGTGTTGTGCAAATAACCGTGTGAACATGAAAAAAGCCTATTATTTTGACATTACAAACAGACACTCCAATTTTATTTATTGGTATAGATTTATCTCACTCATACGCTCTTCATTGCTGGGCTCGAATCTCGTTCACAGCAGGAGGGAAATTGACCCACTATACTGCGCTGATCAGACGTTTTGGTAAAAAAAAATTCGAGTTTTCCATCTCTTACATAGATTTTATATGCATATCAAATCCCCTAGTTATGTTTTACAACCACAGGCGAGATAGGGGTGATGAAATATATTTTTACACCGTCACGGAACGAAATATTTAGCTTCATGGAAGGATAATACAATTTCTGGACAAGACCAAAAAAACAAGTAACGAATGAAATGAAATGCAAATACGTTCGTAAAATACATTTCCTTTTTTATTATAGAATTTTCAGCACTAAGAATTTGAAAATCAATATATGAGTACTACGCTTACTGTCTTCGATTTTTTATCTCTAGTGATGGTATAGAAGGGCTTTCGAAATACAAATTATTGAACACATAAAATGCTAATCAACTTCCTCTCTTTCATTATTCAAATGCACATAATCAAAAATTACGATCGCCTGTTTCGTTAGTAAACATATAAAAGTAAGTATTCATTTACGACTTATCCATGTGTTAACGAAGTATGAATATAGTTTGTTCTTGGCCTTCTTTTCTCGTAGTTGATCGTAAAAGACGTGTAAGGAACTAATAGCATTACTACAATTTCTGTCCTAAAAAAAGTTTTTTCCGCCGTTTTTCATTGTTTTTCTTTCTGTCAAAATGAGCGAATCTAATGAAGAAATTTATACATAATAAAATTTTATTACAAAAAAGGGAAAAAGCAACGCAAGTCGCGAATAAAATTTGTAATGTCTAGACTTAGGTCTAATCAGTAAGAGTAGCACAAAGTTGGTTCAAACGTTTTCCATCCGGCAATGTTGATGTCAAAGATGCAATTCGCTCTGGTCGCCCTATCGCTGATAAAATGGATGGCATTTTTGAAAAATTGGGCGTCAATATCGGCATATCAGTAGTTGATCACAAAACAGACCAATTTGAAAAAACTGGGTATAATGCGATGGGGGGATGGGGATAATGGAAAAATGGGGAAAACAGAAAGTTCTTTCATCATGATAACGTTAGACTACACACATGTTCAGTCATTCAGCAAAAAATAAGAGAGTTTAGCCGGGAGTTGTTAATCGGCCATATAGCTCTGACGTGGACTTTCAGATTTCTACTTGCTTTGGTCTCTTAATAATTCTTTAGACAGTATCAGGTTAATATCAAGAGAGGCCCGCCAAAACTACTTGCCACGTTTTTTGAATCAGAAGTCACAATATGTTGTAATTAAATGTAAATAAATTTTGAAAAAAGGTCTTGGATTTTCATACAGAATGCGAAGAAACTTTTCCCCCGACTTTACATAAATCAAGTTTACATTATTCAATGTTTCTTTACATATTTTAACCATTTTATTACAAGACTGCAACGAAGCCAAGAGGAAAATTGTATATTTAACTGCAATAGTATATGAATCTGTATTTAAAAGCGTAAATCTCCTTATACCAATAATCTGTTAATATCATTTACAATTAGTTAAGTAAGTTATTTGTCTAGTGGTTACATTACGGCACACATTTTTTATGGTGTCATAGAAATCTCCGAAACTGTTCATCACTGCACTGGAAGATGTCTTCAAGCTCTTAGACTGGACTGGACTCGGCATCAACATCAACGGCGAATACATCACTCACCTTCGATTTGCAGACGATATCGTCGTTATGGCAGAATCCATGGAGGACTTTGGCACCGTGCTCAATGATCTCAGCAGAGTATCGCACTTAGTGGGTTTACGAAAGAACATGGACAAGACGAAAGTCATGTCAAATGCCCATGTCATTCCTGTACCGGTCCTAGTTGGCAATGCGATTCTCGAAGTTGTCGATCATTTTGTTTACCTAGGACAAACAGTCCAGTTAGGTAGATCCAATTTCGAGAAAGAGATCTGCCGACGAATACAACTCGGTTGGGTAGCGTTCGGGAAACTTAAAAGGATCTTCTCGTCCAACATACCTCAGTGTCTGAAAACACAGGTCTACGACCAGTGTGTGTTACCAGTGATGACTTATGGCACAGAAACGTGGTCCCTAAATGTAGGCCTCATAGCAAGGCTCAAAGTCGCTCAGCGTGCTATGAAACGGTCTATGCTTGGGATTTCTCTGCGAGATAGAATACGAAATACGGCAATCCGCAGAAGAACGGGTGTAACGGACATAGCACGGAGAATTAGCACGCTGAAGTGGCAATGGGCAGGCCACATCGCTCGACGAACCGACAACCGCTGGGGAAGAAAGGTTCTCGAGTGGCGACCACGTATTGGACGACGCAGTGAAGGACGCCCAACTAGGTGGACCGACGACCTGGTGAATTTTCATTTTGAACTTAATTAGAATGTAATTACTTGAAAAAAAAACAATAAAAACATTCATAATAACACGTTTGCAAATGTTAACATAAAACGTTTGCTTAGGTCTCTTTGCCGTTTAGTGAACGGAGTATATCTTGCCCGTGGGTGTTGTAAAAGACGACTAAGAGATATAATTGTCTAATTACAAAAATTTACGCACTTTGTAAAAATGTATATGATGTTTGTTTTCTGAATAATAAGCCTCCTCTTATACACGTATCGTGAAATACATCTTTGTAGACATTTAAATGAGAAATTCCTGTTTATTTAGCGTAACTTTGTTACGATTATAATCAAATCAAGTTCTGATAAAGTAGGGTTTTGTTTTTCAATTTTATGTTGCTTATACAATGCGATTTTAATAAGACTAGTAGTTGCCAAGTGGTTGAAATTCAGCCATAATTCATTTTAATTAATTTGTCTACTACACAATTAACAATTTTCTTTTAATTTTATTTGTGTATAATTGTATATTGATAAAGCTGTATTTCACTAATAACTAATAAACTCATTTGCAAAAAAAACGGGCGGTTTTGATTTTCATTCATATTTAAAAAGATACAATACCAAAAAGGTTTCAATCGTTTGTACACGTTACTGGCCGGTTTTAAAAATGCTGTGGTATTTAAAAAAGTACGTTCTAAATTCAATTTTTCATTTGATGTTCATTTTTACAGAAAACCCCTTTTTATCCTACATTTTTGGCGCGAAGTTCCAGAAGTTAACATCGACTTTCATAACTTTTATTCAATTTTTATCGATTAATTTCATATCCTTGACTGTCAAAGCTTTATTTAATGCTGTTTGGCTGTATCAAAAATGGTAGATAAAGTGGTAAAAGCTACCAAAATTATCGCGCTGCTTGAAGAGGGTTGCAGCCAATGTTTCGTGGCTAGGAGGCTAAATGTTAGTCGCTCGACAGTCCAAAGGACCTGGCAGCGATATCAGGAGACTGGTTCCGTCGAGAGAAGGCCTGGTTCTGGAAGAAAACCATGTACCCAACCACGGGATGATCGTTTTCTTGTGAGTCGCGCATTGAGAAATCGCAAATCTTCGTATGTGGATCTTAAGAACAACCTCCAAGAAGTAAGAAATGTGCATATTAGTCTATGGACGGTCAGGAGGAGGCTTCTCGCTGCCAATATACGCAGTCACCGCCCGGCCCGCGGCCCCAAATTACTCCGTGAGCACAGAGTTCACAGGCTTAGGTTCGCTAGAAATTGTGAATCATGGACTCAAGACGATTGGAATAGGGTTTTGTTCTCTGATGAAGCCAGGATATCTCTGTTCGGTGAAGATCGACGTCGGCGAGTGCTAAGAAGACAAGGAGAACGCTTTGCAGAGGCATGTTTCGAAGAAATCACACCTTATGGTGGGGGCTCTGTTATGTTTTGGGCAGGAATAAATTCAATGGATCGTACAGAGTTAGTCTTCATTGAAAACGGCTCACTGACTGGGCATCGATACATAACGGAAGTTCTAATTTCTCATGCACAACCCGCATTGGCCGCTCTAGGTGAAGACTCGATTTTTATGGACGACAATGCTCGCGCCCACCGATCCCGCGATGTTAATGCGTATGTGCAAGAGGTCGGCATTCGTCGTTTGGATTGGCCAGCTCGAAGTCCCGACCTCAATCCCATAGAGCATGTCTGGGACGTTCTGAAACGGCGTGTGAGATCAGTACACCCGGCTCCGCAGACCATCAGAGAGCTGAAGAATGTGATTACTGCGGAGTGGGAACGTATTCCGCAAGCAAGTATCCGGGATATACTCGCTAGCATGCCCAGACGAATTCAAGCTGTGATTTTAGCTAGAGGGGGTCACACTCGATACTAAACATTTATCTGCTTTTACTTTATTAAAGAAAAACAAACAAAAAAACTTTTTTATTTTTACTTCATGAGCATATGCACTACTAGCGAATATACACTACTAGCGAGGTTTAGCATTATTTCCCATAAATTGTATCTAAATTTTATGAAATACTGATGAAAACGATTATTTTCTTATTAATTTAGCAAATTGTGTGGATAAAACTACCTATAATTATCAAACAAAGAAATATTAACATTTGAAATGGTTCATTGCTTAGGTGCCCGTTTTTTTTGCAAATGAGTTTATATAAGTACAAAAATGTATTAGACATTGTCATCATAACTATGATTGTTTGAGATTTTAACTGTAAACAAGTATGCGTAATGCCTTTTGTAATGAATTTTATGTATTTCTAATCCATTACATACATATACATATAATCACGCCTCTTTCCCATAGGGGTAGGCAGAGACCACTTCCCTCCACTTGCTACCATCTTGACATACCACTTTCGTCTCCTCCACATTCATTGATCTCCTCATACATGTTCTTCGGTTCAGGGTACTCCTAACCTGGCCTTCCTTAAGAACGTCCCTGATTTGATTGTGGAACGTCCGCCTCGGTCTTCCCTTCCCAACACTCCCGTTCACATTCTCCTTATAAATTCTCCTTGTTAGTCTCCTTTCATTCATTCTCTCTATATGGCCGAACCAAATTAACATACCTTTCTCAATCCTTGTCACTACATCTACATTCATTCCACAATATTCCCTAATCATCTAATCTAGTGTTGCCCAAAAAAGTCTTGGTCTTGCGGTCTTGGTCTTGGTCTTGCGAGAAATGCGAGACCGAGACCAAGACCAAGACCGCTTAATTTTTGCAAGACCAAGACCAAGACTGGCCCTGCAAGACTTGAGCAAGACCAAGACTGGGCCTGCAAGAGTCTCGCGGTCTTGCATTTATTTCAAATCGCCATTTCAGCTTATATACGGTTGAGCTCGTGTCTTCTACATAACAGGAGGAGAATCGGCCGTGGCCGGAGGGGAATCGCCACGGTGATCGGCCGTGTTGTTACAGGTCATACATGTCAAGTTTTCTTGCACCGATGTTATATATTATAGCCCTTAGTCGTGGGTTCGCAATCACGGGTAAAATAGGGGGTGATGAATTATATTCTTACTCCGTCACTACACGGCAAGTCAAATCAGTCTTGAGATATCCATCTATTGGACAATCGATTCCCAATGTTGGTGTTGGCTTTTCAGAATTACTCTTCGGAAAGGCTTAAGGACATAAATACCGTAATCACGAGAGTGCTCTTGCCCATTATACATATTTATATATCCGTTTATTCATTAGCCCAACGACGTTCACTGTTGGACATAGAAATATGCCTACAATTAATCTATATAAATGTCCATGTAGGGACAGAGTACGATCACCATCAGGCAGTACATGAAGCGTTGCTCCCAGCGCTATTTTGCCTCTGCCACGACTCACCCCAATCCACTAGTGGTTGGGGCGGTAAACTACGTCCCCTCAAAAATATCCGCGGTCCGACGTCCTCGTCATCTTCTTGAAGAAGAAGATGACGCTATTATGATCGCCCAAGAAAGGACCTACACAGCTCGCGCAGCGATAACAGATAAAACTCCGTGGTATCGGCCTCGCCGTCGAGGTCGAAAACCGCGCCGCGTAAAAGTCATTATCCTAAACTTGGCCATCAGCGCTCACCCATTGACCGCGTTAAGCTGTCAAGGTCATCTGCGACCAACAGCTACACACACACAAAAACAAAAGCCAGAGTACGAATATAATTGGGCCGACCACTGACGACAAGTTAACGCTGCTCCAGTGGTCGGCCCAACGACGAAGGCGACGTGGTTTTCGGGTGGGTCGCGGGAGTTGCGTGCTTAAGCCCCTCTGTCGCCCCGGACGGAGTGGTGCGGAGGCGCGCCGACCGCGGCCCACCCACAAAAAAAAAAAAAAAAAGAGTACGAATATAATTCACCACTCTCTTACCCGTGGATGTCGTATCAAATCGGATCGGGCAATGGTGTTAGGAACCCATGAAAAAAAATTGAAATAAAAATATCGATTCGTTAATGAATTGAGAGACATGTAAGTTCTCAATTTTGTCATCGTTTTTTCGTGTAAATTGATTAAAATGTATAAAGGAATGATACTTAATCTACAACATATTCGTATTTTGTTAAATGTTCATTAGAATTTGAATAAATCAATGATTACGTTTGCATAAGCAAGACAAACTTCGCTTTAACATAAATCAGCTGATCGGCCGATGACCGTTGATGAGTCGCCTTTGTACCTACGTAACCATTGAAAGGTTCGCGCAAATCTAATACCTATTTATATTGTCGAAATTTTACATGCATACATATATCCTGTCTGTACATACCTACATAATGCATAAAATTTAAGGCATAAACTCTTAGACACACATTTTTGTAATCACTATAACTTTTACGTTATATTGTTTTTGTGTATTATACATTCTAATTATGATCTATGACTGTTGAACTACAACATACATGAACAGTTGTCCCATAACCTGATACACCCTGTGTATATAACATATGTGCAAGAGAAGTGAAACTAGAAAGAAAACCCTGTACCAACATATCTGACCAGCGTGGTATAGTAGATCAATTTTCCTCTTACTGGAAGGAAGCTTAAGCCCAGCAGTGGCACTTTTATGAGCTGTGACGATGACGACGAATATCATACATTTTACAAGTATTAAAACCATAAAATTTTAAATCAGTTTTATATGTTCTTGAATAAATAGTATATTAAGAGCTACATGGATCCAGCGGCCAAAGTATTTATATAGGCAATAGAGCAACAGGTTTTTTCAAGTATCCAGAGTATCAGTAACTAAACTGGAAATACAATAGATACATACCACTTAACTTGAAGGGAAATATAAACAATCGCATTAATTGTAAAATATCGCATTGATTATAAAATGACATAAAATTTATTGTATCAACTGCCTCGTGTGGTGTCTTAAGAAAATAGGGTCGAAAGTCCTGTCATAAGAGTAGTAACGCTGTCTAATGGAACACCAGGGGAATAGAAGAGTAATTTTCTCCAGTGGTAAGTATTGTATTCAATAGTGATGATAGCAGATGGATAGATAGGATAGGATATTTGATTAAGTTAGTTGGATTTTTCATTGCCATGATAAATTACTGTTACGTTATTCTAACTACAAAATTTTGCAAGACTCTTGCTGCAATACCAAGACTCGGGTGCGCAAGACCAAGACCAAGACTTGGGTGCGCAAGACCAAGACCAAGACGAGACCAGGTGTGATGTTGCAAGACCAAGACCAAGACCGGTCCAAGTCTCGTCTTGGTCTTGCATTTGGGCAACACTAATCTAATCCATTATTATATGAAATTTCAGTTTTATGCACTTCTCCTCATTATATACTTCGACTGCAAAATTCCATACTGGTCCATTCGCTTAATTTTCGTAAAAAGGGGTACAAAGTTTTTGCTTCACGTATTCATCATCATCATCTTGCTCTTATCCCAATTACATGGGGTCGACGCAATATGTCATCTGTTTTGACATATTGCAAAAAGTTTCGGCAATGACTTTTATAACCGGCCGCCTGCCTGACGTCAACCCTCCTTGGGAATGTAATCGTTGACCCAAATGGTACCAGATAGAGTTGATCCGGGTCAATCTACGGCTCTTAGTCGTCTTTTACGGCACCCACGAGCAAAGCAAGGGTTGGTAGTATTCGAAGCCGCTACCAGACAGCTTCACGTATTAATATATAGATTAAATATTTTTAAAAGTTCGTTTCAAGATTTTCATTTTATTTATTAATCAAAATAATACTTTTTACAATTGCATGTTTAACTAGCGGCTGGGTCGCTAGTTGAACATGTAATTATTCGCTTTGATTCGGTTTCAGCCGCTGTAACACCGCTTCTGATATCTCCAATATCGTCTATAATATACCTTGGAGCTCAAAGAGCAAAATTTTATAGGGTTTTTCTGAGAGGAAAAATAACCTAAGTTATTTCCTAGATAGACATCTGATAGTAAAATATTAAAACCACCGGACCATTTTGCAAATTATCCGAAACAAACAGACAAAAAATGTTAAAACTAGTTTTAGAGCATAGATTTTTTGACATTATCATATCATATATATCATATAAATACGTGAAGCAAAAACTTTTTACCCCTTTTTACGAAAATAACGTGGATGGACAAGTATGAAATTTGGCACAGTTGAAGTATAAATACAGCTTGATCAATTTACAATTATAAATAAATAAAATTAAAGAAAATTGTGTTGCAGAAAAATTAATTAAAATGAATTATGGCCGAATTTCGACCACACGCCGACCACTAGTAGTAGACATAAATACATTATTATAACCATAATTGCCACACTTGGCACGCATCTTAGCGGTTACAATAAGTCTAAGTTTCCCAAGAGACAGCTGCAGCTCACTCTTCTGATGAAAGCCCTTAACCGATTTTTACGAAATCCACGGGTAAATAAAGAGTAATGGCAATTGTATTCTTATCCTGTCACCACACGGGAATAAGCCAAGGTATATGTTTATGTGGTTTCCAAGTGGTGGCGACCACTCCCTATCTTGCTCGTGGTATCGTAAAAGACGACTAAGGAATATAATACGCATATAATTCCTATGCAAGAGACCTCGAAATAAAACCCTATACCAACCTATCTGACCAGCATGGTATAGTAAGATCAATTGCCCTTTTATTGTGGAGGAGGCTCAAGCTCAACATTGAGACGTATATGAGCTGAAATGATGATCATCATTCATCATCAACACCATGCTCTTATCGCAATGAATTGGGGTACATTCAATATGTTCTCGTCTTTCATAGTACCTATATATTGCCAAAGCCGGTCGCCATCCTGACATCAATATAATATGTAGGTAATTGTTGATTAGACAGCATCAGAAGAAATTTGATCAAGCCTATGAAAAACTTTAAGTCGTCAGGCATATGCCTGACGACTTAAAGTTTTTCACTAGAGCTATGCTAACATTGCTATGGGTTAGCTGTTGATAATAAAATTTTGTAAACATCCATGTAAAACACGGTTTCTGCAATAGATATCTTTGTATTTTACGACACCCACGAGCAATGTTAATTGATAATATTCGTAGAAGCTACCACAGAGTTTACGAGATCACCCGTAAGGTGTTCAAAAAATCTTACTTCTTTAAGAGAACCATATTATTATTACTCAACACCTAATAATCGCAGCTCAGTGGCGTAACTACTAACGAAAAGGGCCCCCAGTTAGAGGAGAACCACAACTCTATACTATTATTGTTGGTTCAGCTTCCTTATATATTTGGGGAATCCAAGGAATTTGCCACGAGCCTCGAACGGTATAGTTACGCCACTGCCTAACCGCTAGACTTTTTTTGTTACTGTTAGCGGCAAACAACACATCTGATAATGGGTGATACTATGGAGCTTCCATGAGCGACAGTATCATTCACCATCATTACATCGCTGCCTACTTAGCCTGCTTAGGTTTAGTAATACTAAAGGCATCAACAAAAATCCATCACACACAAATACCTCTCAGAAAGTTGGGCTGCCGACTCTATCGCTCACCGAACGAAATGCAATAACAAATTGCTACTACTCAGACGTCGATTTTCTGCGAGAGTATGGTAATACCTCGGACGGATCTGTCCGCGGCTGTCGACAGAAGATTGTCAACAGTGTGGTCCTACCACTATAAAATAGTTTTTCAAATTAAAGAAAGAATTTTATACAGTTGCATTACAGTTTATAATTGCGTATCACAATTGCAACAGTGCAGAGACAGAAAAAATCATCATCATTTTAGCCTATCGCCGTCCAATGCTGGACGTAGGCCTCCCTCATATTACGCCACAGAGTATGTTCCTGTACCACCTGTATCCAACGACGCCTAGCAACTCTTATCAGGTCGTCAGTCCATCTAGTGCAGGGCGTCCTATACTGCGTCATCTGATACGTGGTCGCTGAGAACCTTTCTTCCCCAGCAGTTGTCGGTTCGTCGAGTGATGTGGCCTGACCATTGCCACTTCAGCGTGCTAATTCTTCGTGCTATGTCTGTTACACCCGTTTTTCTGCAGATTTCCGTATTTCAGATACTCGTGTAGAGTAATCCCAAGCATAATCCGCTCCATAGCACGCTAACAGACTGACACGCAGACAAAGTAAATAGTTTCAACTCTAAACACGTTAATTATCTTAATTCGATATGGATTCGTACTCAGAAACCAATTAATGTATGTTTATCATTCGTCAAGGTTTAATAATTAGATCATTTTTACTATGATTGTCATTTCGTGTTAGCCGATTCCACTTGAACTTCGAATATATGTATTTAATTTAAAAGATTTCAAGGCTGTATTTTTCCGTGTAGCGATGGAATGGGAATACAATTTATATTTATACGGGCATAAGCCAAGGTATATGTTTATGTGTTTGTTTGACCACCACTCCCTATCTTGCCCGAGGATGTCGTAAATGACCACTGAGAGAGAACATATAATATGCATGTAACATTTGTGCAAAAGAAGGAAAACTTGGAACGAAACCCCATACTAATCTATCTGACCAGCATGGTATAGTAATGTTAATTTCCTTTCTATTATGGAGAAGGCTCGAGCCCAGCGGTGGGACATATGAGCTGAGATGATGATAAAATAGCAGTCATTTATCATTTATTAATTAAGGATAAACTTTTATTATATTGATAAATTTGCATATTTATGTTATCGTCTTTAATCATCTTCATCATCACAGCCCACATACGTTCCATTGCTGGGACCGTGCTGCCTCCGCCTCCTAATATATTAGGAGGGCAATTGACCTACTATATCACGCTGCTCAGTTACTATAGAGTTTTATTTCGAGTCTTCTTCTCTTGCACGGATGTTATGCTGTATATATCCCAGTAGTGTTATAAGACACCTACGAGTAAGAGAAGGGACAATGAATTGTATTCTGACTCCAACATCACTCGGAAACAAGGCACATAATATAAAATATGGCTTGATTTATGCATTCAACTTTAACGTACGTTTATCCAAGGATATACAAGCTATAGCTTGATGAAAAAAACAATGGCCTACCACGCCAAAGTCACAGATTTGAAGACCCCACATCCTTATCCCTATCATAAATTATTGAAGTTAGCCTCAACGGCAAAGGAAGAACTTTGTGAAGAACTCTACATGTACAAAATTCAATTGAAAACGATTTCAATTATGGATGTTGTATTTACTCAGAGCTTAAATTACGCCTTTGTTATTGGCTAATGTATATATATATATATATATATATATATATATATATATATATATATATATATATATATATATATATATATATATATATATATATAGGCTTTTAATTTAGTCATAGAAATAAGTATCCTCGATTGATGTACTAACTGCACAGTTGACGTAGTGGTTACGGATCTACCGTGCGAGATTCGTGGGTTTGATTCGCATGCATTCACACTGCACTTAGGAAAAAAATTCTTGTAATGCGATAATCATTATCACAGATCATCCCATCCATCATTCATCCCATTGCTTGCCTTGAGCTTCATAATATTATAGAAATTGACCTACTATACCACCCTGATCAGACGGATTGGTATAGGATTTTATTCTGAGCTTTCCTTCTCTTGTATAGCTGTTATCAGTATATAATATAGGTACCTCAGTCGTCTTTTACGACAGCCACGGGCAGGAAGGGGAGTGGTGATTTGCATTCATACTCCATCACCACAAGGATAATTAACGTACACAAATTACATTGAGATTCAGAACAACATTTTGTGGATTGTGCAATGTATTGTCTTGTTAGGGAATAGAAGCATTGACACTGGATATCTTAATCAACACACCATTTGTGCAATCGGCCACTACCTGAGGAGAATGATTATAAACATAAAATCAAATCAAATCATTTATTCCGCATAATAAAATGCAATATAATATCTACCGCCGGATCGGAACGCGGCCACAAGCTGAGAAGATCCAGCAAGAAACTCAGCGGGCTGTCATTTTTCTCCCATTTTTTGAATAAAATTACACGTATACAACAATCATGTCGTAACTCCAGTGTGATATCTTTCGAGATAGGATATATTTATTTTGTTATAAACATGAAATTACATCCTTACAATGATTATTTTTTTCGTCATCCCTAAGTTTATTTCATTATTCATTACCTAAATGGAACGTCTTACTTACAGCACAATATGCACAGATGGCTTAGCGGTTACAATATCCATCTACCGTGCCAGTGTTATAGGTTTGACAATATATTACTTGATCTAGAAATTATTGTTCTGAGTCTAAGTATAATTTGTGTCCGTTAATTATATATTTGTAAAGTCCTCCGCATTACAAGGATTATTTCCATAGAGAAGATTGTTATATTAAAAAAAAATGTAAACTAGTTTTTCTGTAAATTATTTTACTTAAATACGTGCAAAATCTTGAATTAATGGTATTTTTTCAAATAGACAATGCAAAGACATGGTGTAGCTCTCAATTTTTAATTTTTTGTTAATGTTTTCGTATGAAATCAAACCCGAACAAACTCCCAATTAAGGTTCTGTATATTCTATCATTAAAATCGCGCAGATACAAATCGTTCAGAACGTTAAAAGAACCGAAATAAATATTACAGAAATAAAAAAAGAACTATTGCAAAGTGATCAAAGCACATTTTACGACAATTTAATGATTCTTTAGACTTCAATAAGTACTGAAGCTTTTAACAAACTCCGCTTCATTAACAACAGAAAACATTTGTATTTATTCTCACCATAAATTTCATTTTGAAGCTTAGTTTTTTTTAAACTTTCAAACTTCGCAACAGCTAACGTAACGAAATAAAACTGTTACAAAATATTGCACAACATTATATGTATTATTTATGCGAGGACGCCATTAAAAAGTTCTGACGTATATAGGAAGAACTATGTTAAATTAATAAACAAAAATCTCATCTCGCTGTTGAAATAAAATTAAATGTTTATGACTATGCGGAAATTGTCTATGATCATGTTTATTACCTACCAATATCAGAACATCTAGATGCTGTGAGATGAAAAATCAATACCGGTCAGCCTCCAATGTCTACACTAGAAACATCGACGGTGTCCTAATTAATCTAAGTATAGGCGCATTGCGGGAAATACCGCAATAAACCGGGAATTATACTTCAACAAAATCTTTAAAACAGATACAAACAATCTTAACTACAACGTGCGACACTTAACACATTTATAGGTTAGCAAATAAACTGAAGCAAAATTATTAAAAATTAAAGTTAAAAAAGCAGCATACAGGGAATGACGGAGAAAATAATTTTGGAACAGGCAGGCGGACATATTGTAACTCAATACCCTCGCTTCCAGAGCGATAAGCTATTTACTGGCAAATCCGTCCATAATAAAGTATTAAAGAAATAGTAAAAAAAATATTAAAAACTATATTTATTAAATACATTACCGGCAACAAGGAGGAACGTTCAAAGGTCCACAACACTGTCACTTCATACACCGATTCCGAATTCAAATTCACTGGATTACTTTTTTATTCACGGGCGCGTTCCAAATTAGGAATTTGAAAATGTTTCGAGTGTACCGTCGAATGCCGTATACGGTGTGACCTTACAAAATGAACGTTTCGTTACCGCGCGTTCGGTTGCGATGGTTTGGGAATGTTCGAGCGGCAGTTAGCGATGGACTGAGGCGGGCGGGCGGATTCGGACGCCTTCGGCTCTGTTCGGCCAGATTTATATTTAGATTTTGGCTCTCTCCCCGGTTTTATATAGCAGTGAGTACATCTTATAAAGCGTATCCAAGATCTAAACGTATATGTATGTATAACCTACATATTATATATATAGAAATTACGACTTTTTATTGAGTGGATTGTAAATTTGCAAGCCGGCCGTCGGTGCGGGATGTCCGATATTTTTAGGCGGGCGTTTTTTTTTTTGGTAATGTTAGTTATGTGTTCACCCACACACTGCATATAACGAATTCCTTACTAAAATCGGTTTTTATTAAACTTATAGATGATGTAATGTGTTAACAGACGAAAATTAGCGGTTTCTCGTAACTAGTTGTTGCAATTATGAACTATAGTGTTGTATGCTAATTGCTAAACTCCATATTCGTGTACATTTTGTATACCAAACCGTACATTTAAATTACCTTTTTTAATTTTGGCCAATCTATGGTCTAGACGCACGCAGTCCTTTCCGTCCAGGGCGACAAAAGAGAAGAGTGGTCCACCCTCCCTTTCGCGATCAGGCCAAAAATTTCCTTAGCTCTAAATACTTTAAATACTAGGCAGTCTTTCCTTTTTTCTCAGTCCTATATATGCCTAGCTTCAAGAACGGATCCGGAAGGTTACAGTTATTTAAGCTGTACTAGAGGTCAAGGTTAGCGATAAACGCTTAAATTTTTTTCAATACAAACACTGCATTATGAAATATAATCTTTGTATTGCGGAGGACTTTACAAACGTATAATTAACGGACAAACACATAAAATTTCATTAAAATCGCTCCAGACGTTTAGGAGGAGTTCAGTCATATAAACATACAGAAGAATTAAAAAAATGAATACCTGGCAGACTGTCTTGCCTGGAATAGGAACACCACATTAAATGTAATATTCTAAATTAAACATGTGCGTTTTTTATTACCGTGTGGTGACGGAGAAAGAATACAGTTCACCACTACCTTTCTTACCCGTAGATGTCGTAAAAGACGACTTAGCTATGTAGTAAGCATATATCTGTGCAAGAGAGGGAAAATCCGAAACAAAACCCAATTCTAACACATCTGGCGGGTAGCCCAAGACGGAGGCCCTTCTTGTTCCATGGCCTCCGTACCGCCGGGCCTCTCGCTGGCGCTTCGATCACCGTGAATTCGGTTACCATCAGCATCCAGGCCCACATGAAGTACTTGGGCCTGGAGCTTGACGGGCATTGGTGGTTCCGGGAGCATTTCCGTCGACATGTTCCCGGTTTGTCGGCGCGGCGTCCGCCCTGTCATGGCTGATGTCGAATGTGGGCGGACCCAGCGCTAGGTGCCGACGGCTGTTCGCGGGAGTGATACGGTCGATGGCCCTGTATGGCGCACCGGTGTGGGCGGGGTCTCTGACTGTCCGTTAGAGGGCACTCTCGTGGCGACCACAGAGGGTCATGGCAATCAGGGCCATACGCGGTTACCGCGCGGTGGCGACGGAGGCAGCTTGCCTCCTGGCCGGAACTCCCCCGTGGGACCTGGAGGCGGAGATGCTCGCCGGAATTTACGGGTTCCCCGGCAGCGGGGGAGCGCCGGGAACTCGTCACGATCATCAGTGCCGACCTGACGCTGCCGACCATCGCCAGGGATATACTCAACAGCGTCAGGAACTGGGACACGATCGCCACCTTCTGTGAGGCCGTCGTCTCACGGATGGAGGCGGCGGATCGTGTGCGAGAGGAGCTCCTCTTCGGTGACACGTTCCGCCGCCGGCGACTTGTGCGGCGCAGGCGTAAGTACCTGCGCCTGATGCCACCCTAGCGGAGGCCACGGGTGACCGGATCGGGGATTTTAGTCCGTCACCCGCAGAGAGGCCGACCGCGCGACGGCGACCGACGTCCCGGAACAGGGACGGCGACCGACGTCCTGGGACAGGGACGTCGAGAGGTGAGGGTACCCGAAAGGGTATTCCCTCGGGCCGACCACTGACGAAAAGTCACCCTGCTCCGGTGGTCGGCCCAATGACGAAGGCAAAGTGGGTACGGGTGGATTATGGGCTCGCGCGCCGTCCTTTCGTCGCCCCGGACGAAATGAACCGCGTGTGCGCTTACCATAGCCCACGCATAAAAAAAAATCCTGACACATCTGACTAGCGTGGAATAGTTTTGGGTTGATCACTGAGGACAAGGAACTCGGCACTGGTCTTCAGCCCAACGGCGAAGGCGATGTGGGTACGGGTCTTTCGTCGCCCCGGACGGGATGGAGGGCGTGTCCGCTTACCATAGCCCACCCATAAAAAAAGCGTGGAATATTGGGTCATTTCCCCTCCTATTATGGAGGAGACTCAGGTCTCCTCAGGTAACCTAACAGTGGAACATATAAAGGCTGAGCTGATGATGATGATGTGAAGAAGACTCGAGCCCATATTACACTTCGTAAATAAACTATTTTACGGATTTTATTACTTTAACTTTTTTACTACTTTACAGGTTTTATTATTTTACGGGTTAAGATCTTAGTCCGCCCGTGACCATGAACACTGTAAAATGTTCGAAACGTTGGGCAATCAAAAATCAAATACAAACGCGATTAAATCCGTAGTTTTATCTACTATACCACGCTGATCAGACGTGTTGTCATACGGTTTTGTTTCGATTTTTCCTTCTCTTGCATAGATGTTGTCTGCATATTATATCCCTTAGTGGTATTTTATGATGCCCTAGGCAAGAGAGGAGATAGTTAATTATACTCTTACTCCGTCACAACGCAGAAGGTGAATTGAGTGTAGCTGCAGCTGCACGTGCTGCCGAGCCTCGGCTGCAAGTGCTGCTGCGACGTGCAACCGCAACCGTTCGCAGACCAGTAGTGCTGCGGCTGCAAGTCGATGCGCATGTAATTACGTCAATCCAACCTGTTGAGACAAGTCTCACTCAAGTAGTCGCTACTTGGGGTCAATCTCACCAAAATTAATTTGCAATCAAATTGGATAGAATCTAAATATCGAGAGCCTATAAAAATTGTGTATTATTATCGGCTCTCGATATTTAGATTTAGCATCAATATTTATTTCAAGAAAATGAGACTTTCGGAGGCTGAAGAAGATCAGTTAATTAATTTTATTGCAAAATATCCTATTCTTTTTGATACAAGCCATTTGGAATATAAGAAAAAAAGAAAGGTTCTTGAGTGGCGACCACGAATCGGACGGCGCAGCGTAGGACGACCCCCACTAGGTGGACTGACGACATTCTCAAAGTCGCAGGGAACCGTTGGATGCAAGTGGCGTAGGACCATTCCAAGTGGCGTTCTCGTGGGGAGGCCCATGTCCAGCAGTGGACGCCGGTAGGCTGATGGATGGATGGATGGAATATAAGAATAATGTGGCTAGAGATGGAAGGAATTAGTCGCAGCTTGCCGCAGCACGTGCAGCGAGCTTCGGAATCACTACCGGCTGCGAATGCAGGCAGCGGCTGCGTGTCATGCCTGTGTTATCTGCATCCGCAGCTTGCATCTGCAGCCTGCAGCCGAGGTTCGAATGGCACCTTAATATGCATATAACATCTGTGCAAGAGAAGGAAAACTCAAAACAGAATCCTATTCCAACACATGTGACCAGCGTGAAATAGTAGGCCAATTTCCCTCCCAATATGGAGGAGGCCTGAGCCCAACAGTGGGACATATATAGGCTATGATGATGATGATTCGAATCGCTATACTTTCATCAAGAATGTATCTTAGTGATACGGCTACATATAATCTAACAGTTTTAACCTAATCAAACCTAAAATCTAATAGTTTAATATGTGTATGTTATAATAGGCAAAACTGTAACATATTTTCCGTAAAGTGACAGAGTAAGAATACAATTCACCACCACCTATCTCGCCCATGGGTGTCGTAAAAGACGACTAAAGGATTAAATATGCATATGACGTCTATGCAAAAAAGGAGAATTAATAAGGCCTTATTTTTACGGTCGGCGCACTCCTCGCACCACTCCGTCCGGGGCGACAGAGGGGGGTAAGCACGCACACCCGTAACCCACCCGTGACACGTCGACTTCGTCGTTGGGCCGACCACCGGAGCAGGGCGATTTGACGTCAGTGGTCGGCCCGACGGACTACTCCTTGAGAAGTACCCTCCTAAATTAATAAAGTCCTACTAATCTATATGACCAACGTGGTATAGTAGGTCAATTTCCCTCGGTTGATCGGACCGAGTAATAGTCCATTACCCGCAGAATCTGTCACACTGACTCAGTGAGGGCGACGCCCCGGATGTCATTGATAAAGGATGGTATCCCGTCGCCCTGGCCACAACAATCAAGAATTGGAAGAAAATATGGCAAGTCACACGCCGCCCTTTCATCACCCCGGACGGGACGGTCTCACCATAGGCTGTCAAAATAGAAGGTCTATTTCCCTCTTATTGTGGAGGAGCTCGAAGCCCAACAGTGGGATGTATGAGTTGAAATGAAATGATGCTGAATGTTTGGTACGTAACTTTTTAGTCTCACGCAAATTTCTGTTACCGTTTAACCAGGCATAATGCCAGACATATATAGCAGTACTGTAGCGGCCAGCAAAAGAGGCATTGATGCACGAACATGTAAATGTGGGCCGAAGCGCAGCCGAGGCACATACAGGTGTATCAGGTTATGGGGCAACTGTTCGAGTATGTTGTAGTTTACCAGTCATAGATCGTAATTAGAACGTATATTACACAAAAAACAATATAACATAAAAGTTATAGTCATTTAAAAAATGTTGTGTTAAACAGTCTATGCCTTAAATGTTACGTATTATGTAGGCATGTATAGACAGGATACATGTAGGCATGTAAAACTTCGGCTTGAATAGGTAGGAATTGTGCAAACGATTCAATGGTAGCGTAGGTAAAAAACGTGACTCGGCGACGGACATCGACCGATCAGCTGATTTAAAGCGAAATTTGTTTTGCTTATGCGAACGTAATCATTGATTTCTTCAATTTCTAATGAACATTTAACAAAGTACCAATATGTTGCAGATTAAATATCACTGACTTGATACATTTCAATCAGATTTACACGAAAAAGCGATGACAAAATTGAAAACTTTACATGTTTCTA
Organism: Lymantria dispar; assembly: GCA_032191425.1. Lineage (NCBI taxonomy): Eukaryota > Metazoa > Arthropoda > Insecta > Lepidoptera > Erebidae > Lymantria > Lymantria dispar. Next base: position 3,581,085 of record CM063447.1, read on the forward strand.
ATTCATTAACGAATCGATATTTTTCCTTCAATTTTTTTTTATGGGCTGCTACTACCATTACCTATCTCCCGTTTGACCAGTTGTCCCATAACCTGATACACCCTGTATACGTAAGTCCATCAATGTCTAGTTGTGGTCAATGCTTGTATAGTAATGCGCGGTATAAAATTCTCAAATAATGCGCGGCAATTAAAATTAAATAGTACTAAGTAGAACTTTTTATTTGAAAATAGATATGAATTACACTTACGAGTTTTCTATTGTAGCTCTTGCCGCCTCTTGAATTTTCGGTGGCGTTAAATTAAGTTTATTACACTCACTGTCTTCACTTGAGCTCATTTTAAGTCAAATACAATTATTTTTCAAAATCAATGACGAACAACATTTTTCACGCTCCAAAGGGTTTATTTGTTTTTTTTCATTATTATGGTGAACGCACACTTATCCGAGCCGAACGCGTCGAACGAAACGAATTTTTGAGAATTCTGTATATGAAATCTTATGAAACCTCGCACACTTGACCGCGTCGAATCGTCCGAATCTGGAAGATGATTTCTATACAAAATTCTAAAATTCGTTTCATTCGACTCGTTCGGCTCGGATAAGTGTGCGTTCACCTTTAAACAGGTTTCTTTTTCAGCCAGTTCGATATTTAAATAAAACTCTGATAAGTTGCCTCCTTGGTTGCCATGTTTTGGAGCACCAAATCGTTCCATTTTTAAAGTACACGATAGATATGAGTTTACATGTATATGTAGGTACGTAAATAAATGTGGAGTTGATTAATTTATTGTTTTATTTGCCTTATATAAAAGTGAATATATTCAATATGCGGTATCCCACAAATACCGAGACCCCGAGGGATTGAAAATTCGAGATTGAATTCAGGCTGCGGGATAGGAGGCCCTAAGCCCGGCTAGCATAAAAAAATGTTCTGCTTGGGAGACAAAATTATGACATTTTAAATATATTATTTTTACGGTTTTTATCACGTTTTCATTGCACGAGGCAGCAGAGGCGATCTGTCTCTAACCCTAAGTCTAGAGCGAACACCAAATCACGAAATACATGCATGATCCATGTGTAAACTATTAGCTTACGCATTCAAAATATAATATATTATCTTACTAACACTACTGCTTCACGTCGGTTCATATAAGTCGGTTTGAGAGTTTCAACGCCAAATACTTCCAACATTAAAAGCATTAAAGGGAATGCCAAATTTAAGACGAGCGTCGACGTGTCAGACCGTCTTCAGTACACCTTGCGGCTCCAGTAGAAGAGAGTTTAATCTAGTATTGCGGTCCCGGACGCACAAAGAAACTAGCTCACTACTGACCTACTAGGTAAAGAGGTTATAAAAAATATTTCGATATTTATGAAATTCGTATCTCAGAAAGACATGCCTTTTTTGACGCACCTGATGCACGCCATCCTTGCCGTTCGGGTTCACGATAGGGCAGCGCTTGAGTCCATAACTGCCCTCACGTGGTCATCCTCACTGCAGGTGACAGACTATTCCCCGGTCCAGTCACCCGCCTTCTCGTTTAGAGCGGCATCTGGCGCAAATAAGAAAGAAAAAAAGAAAATAAGATTTATTGGACACTATAGTTACATGCTTGACATAGAAATTCATGAATCATCATTATTTCATTAATTACGTAAACTAGATAATCAATCATCTGAAATATAAGTACAGAAATTATATAAAAACGAAGACGAAAAATTATTAATGATTAAAATAATCGTTGTATATACAAATTAAATTCCAAGTATTAGTGTCCAAAAGGCAACAGCTCAGCATATGCTACATAAACTTGCAGCGCTGATTTTCAGCTGCAGCCTAACTAATCTAAGTTACAGGTCACAAGAAGTGCAAGTATAGTAGAGCTACATTTAATAGGTTCATAGATTATTCAAAATTGTAGATAGTCATATTAGTAACAATAATAACAACAACTAAATCGAACCAACACTATTTGAAATCTGCATTTTAAAAGTCTGAAATGATCAGAGGAACACAGTAAACATTGATATTTTTGTAACTTGATTGTATCAAGTTTTGCACTTAAAAAAAAGAAAATTAAAGGAAGATGTGTATAGAAAAAGATATGTCATTAAATAAGTTATTATGTTATTAAAAGATCTCAAAATGATTAATATAGCATTCAAATTAATATGATAATTTAAATATAATAAAAATAATATAAAATATATAATAATAATTAAGCATCACATTATCAAGAGGGAGTAAAAAGTACGGAAAGAATTATCCCAAATAATCCCAATCCGTAAAAAAACCGCTTCAAAATAGTCTAAGAACTAGATTTTTATTGTGTTATCTTGAGACATTTAAGCTTAGTTTTAAAAGAGTGAATACCAGTCAATTTCCGTATAGGTGGTGGCAAATTATTCCAGCACTTAGTAGCACTAGATTTAAAACTGCCACGGAAAGCAGTAGCGCATTAATTTTGTTTGGAATATAAGTTTATGTTGGAAATAGTTGAGTCAGGATACAATTGAATATTGCAAATATGTTGTACATTGTTATTCAGTTCCTGCAGATTATTTCAAAGAGTTGTAATTAGTGATTTATTGCTATCGATTGAAATACGGCGACTGGGGCGGCGCAGGCGGGAGTACCTGCGTGCAATGCCGCCCTAGCCGAGGCCGCGGGTGACGTGACCGGGGATTAGTCCGTCACCCGCCGAGAGGCCGACCGCGTAAGGAAAGACCGACGTTCTCCCCGAGGGGGAGACGTCGGTCGATGGGAGGGTACCCCGGGTAGGGGGTATTCCGTCGGGCCGACCACTGATGACAAGTAACCCTGCTCCAGTGGTCGGCCCAACGACGAAGGCGACGTGGTGTTCGGGTGGGTTGCGGGAGTTGCGTGCTTAAGGCCCTCTGTCGCCCCGGACGGAGTGGTGCGGAGGCGCGCCGACCGCAGCTGACCCCAAAAAAAAAATCGATTGAAATATGAGTAATTCCCCATGTGGCGATGGGTTAAGAATACGATCATCGCCACCCCCCTTGCTGCCTTGCCCGTGGGAGTCGTAAAAATCGGCTAAGGTTTAGGACAAGGAGAAGGAGAGTGGACAGCAGCTCTCTCTTGGTAAAAGTATAACATCTCACTGCGATCGCCAACCCGCCTGCCAAGCGTGGCAATTACAGCATTATCCTTTCATGATGTGTAAACAAGAAATGGGCCCCAGTCACGGCAGCTCCGGTACCCTACGGGCTCATTTTGGCGGCGGGCCGGTAGCGGTGGAGTGGTGCAAAGACTATTCGGCAGCGATCCGGCTACCAATCAAAATGACCATTAGCCTTGGTAACACACAACATTCGGACACTCAGGACTGACGAGAGAGTCATCGAGCTGGAAGAGGAATTGAGCAAAATCCGCTGGTACATTGTAGCCAGTTTCATGGATGGAACATGGATATGGAAAAAGAAACCAGAGGACCCTCTGGTTTCTCAGTCCTGATTGCCTGAGGGGGTAGTGGAGAGGGTGGTGTTTTGTGGGCCCGGGACCACAATCCTAGATGAAACTACTACTAACGAATTTTCAATCCCGCGGGATCTCGGTATTTGTGGGATCCCACATATCGAAAATAATAACTTTTATATAAGGCAAATAAAACAATAAATTAATCAACTCCACAATTATTTACGTACATATACATGTAAATTCATATCCATCGTGTATTTTAAAAATGGAACAATTTGTTGCTCCAAAAGATGGCAACCAAGAAGGCAACTTATCAGAGCTTTATTTAAATTTCGAACTGGCTGAAAAAGAAACCTGTTTAATAATGAAGAACATCATCTCAGCTCATATATGTCCAACTGTTGGGCTCGAGCCTCCTCCATAATAGGGAGGAAATTGACCCACTATACCACGCTGGTCAGACGAGTTGGTATAGGGGTTCCCGGTTCAAGTCGAGTTTTCCTTCTCTTGCATCAATGTTAAATGCATATTTAATCCCTTAGGCGTCTTTTATGACACCCACGGACAAGAGAAGGGGTGGTGAATTGTATTCTTAATCCGTCACCACACCGAAATTTTCATCATAGATAAGAATACAAATTGAGTGGCGTAACTTTTATTTTGAGAGGCTATTGTTTGGTCACACTCTTAAAACATCCGGGAAGATAGTAATTCAGAATGCGGCCACATAAAATGTTGTAGTAGTAACCCTTATCAACAATAGAGCGGCCAGCCGCTACAGGCACCTTTTTTTTGTATAGGTATAGCTGTTAGCCGCAGATGGATTTCACAGCTTAGCCCGGACTATGGGTGAGCGCTGATGGCTCTCAACCCGGTAAGAAAGTTAAGCGAACATCGCCCGAGGGCTCCCTCTGTTAGGAGCTACAGACACCACTCACATACTTTTCCTTCACATATTCATACATTCATGACTATGGATTCAGCGGCGTAGGGTTGCCATGAACTTGTCAATGATGTACGGAGTTAAATGAAAGACACAATTTGATTAAATTTTAAAAGTGATCTCCCTAAATATGCAGTATTAGTTAAACTACAGACGCAATTTTATGCTAAAACCAAAATTATCTTTCAAGGTGTAAATAATAATTTTTATGGTCGGAGCGTTCCCAACCATATTATGTAAATCGTATTTGTACACCATTTTTGGCTCGGATATAATGTACGATGGAGTACATATATAAAATCTTGTGCGAAATGTGAAATATGCGTTCTTTACTTGAGGGCCAATACGAACTTTTGTAGTCTATGGTACAATTCTCTTAAAAATATAGTTGCCCACCCTAGATGGACGGCCATATTGACATTTGCAACGGAGAGTTTTTGGCGGGAATCTGAAGTGTCATGTGGTGTTCTTGTATTATATTCAATATCTTAGTGTTTTAACGTGTTATATTAAATAATTTTGATGGCATTTTATGTAATATATAGTGACAAAACTGCTGAGGTGTAGTGAATATGATATAAAATTGCTATACATACCTTTTTGTTTCCACCAAAATTTTCAGAAGATACCCTTAACAGTGGCCATTACACTGTTGAGGGCGACACTTTGACTTACTGACAGACCATTACTGACATGAAGAAACTGAGAACTTGAAAAGTTAACTCGACACTGGCAAAAATGGTTCGTATTTGTAGCTGATTGCCAAGACAAAAAAGAAGAAGAAAACATTTGCAACGATTTTGGCGGGAATCTGGAAGTGTCATGTGGTGTTCTTGTATTATATTCAATATCTTAGTGTTTTAACGTGTTATATTAAATAATTTTGATGGCATTTTATGTAATATATAGTGGCAGAGCTGCTGAGGTGTAGTGAATATGATATAAAACTGCTATACATACCTTTTTGTTTCCACCAAAATTCTCAGAAAAAAGAAGAAGACATTTGCGACGTTCCAGTTGATCTATAGCAATAGTAAAATACAAATACATTAATATATAAAAAAAATCATGAAAAATTACTTGTATTAGAATAATTGCGGGTTAATGTTTGATTTTATTAAGCAGTCAGTAAAAGAAATTAAATACAGAGTTATTTCTATGATATATAAGATTGTACTTTTAAATTGTAATTAAAATGCTGGTAATGAGGAAAGAACTATCCCTGGAACACAAGTACATATTGTCTAGTCTGTGATATTGTCAAACAAACAATCTCCGTGAAGTACCCTTACCAAATGGCCAATTTAGTTACATTTATTTTGATATAATTTTTCTGTTAACGGAACTATTTTACTAATAAACACTAGATTTAAAATAGTGTCACTATGTGTTGTTGAGAGCGAAGAATAGTTTATAATAATTAAAATATTGTTTAATTTGCATACTGTATCCAACAAAAATGTTTAACCCAGATATCAAGGATTATCAACTTACTTCAATAATTGCCGAGTGTTGCGGAGGAGTAGCTGTTGTTTATTCAGCTCTATACGTACCAAGTAATCAAAATGTCGCGATTAAAAGATATTTTGTGGACAAAACCAAAGAAAATGCCAGTCTGATCCAGGTATTTCGTTTTTTCTCAGGCGATTTATTGTATTATTTTTATTCATCCATCAGCCAGCTATAGATGAAAATTGATAACTTAAATGCTTATGGGATTTATCTACTTCGTTTTACTTAATTTTTTACAATACTCGTATTTATTTGTGGCTAATTAATTACTTCTATCTTTTAATATCAATTTGGACATCAAGTAAGATCTCATACTGTACATTCATTGCTACATTTTCACGAGACTTTAATGAACATGCTACCTGCATATTTTTTTTAAAAGCTAACAGCCAATATTATAGTTATTACAACAAAATGTGTTATCAAAACTGAGACATATTTAAAATTATTCTTATTTTGAAAATAACATCAATCATAGTCAAGTGTAGGCCAAAGTTCATAACTAAAAAAAAACTAAGTGAGTAAAAACTGTACATGTTTTAAGACATCTTGGATGATGCATTGAGTCAATGAAGGTGGCTACAAAGAAACTGAAGTATTAGTAAAAACAAAATCAATTACAATACTTATAATCTACATACAATATGCAGGTTTAATTTTATTTTCTAATACCTTCATATTCAACTAAACAATAATATTAATGTAACAGAGTTTTAGCCTTATAACTTTCTCATCCATTAGTGTCAAGGACTGCACAGATGGCGTCTGTAACGACTGCACAGTGTTTAAGATACCGACCTACCGCACCAGTGTTGTGGGTATGAATCCTACGTGGGGCAACACTTTGTCAGATCTACTAATTGTTGTTCTGAGTCTGGGTGTAATTTAAATTTTAAAAAGAAAATATATTATTATTGTACTGTGTGGTAGAAAATTGTCAACACTTACATTCCTCATGGGTGTTATGTAGTCTTACATCTAGAGAGCTAGAACTCTAAGTCGTCTGAGTTAGAGCTCTACACACACTTGGGTTAACTTTAATGTTGTACTGGTGCTTGTATCAACTGAATTATTATTATTCTTGACAGCAGTAGCCGAATTTAAATTCATATTTTAAATATTTTAATGGTTTGAAAACTCTAACAAAATGAGGTTTTCTACAAATGAAACCTAACTAGGTACATCAATTTATTATCCTCAAACAACCTACTTATTAAATTTAATAGAAATTATTGGTTTCCGAGACACTGATTATACACAAATAAGAATTTCTCATTTAAAGATATTTAAGTCTTGCAACACGAGAAATAACTTCTTAATGGATTAGGTCATTTTAAAATCATCATCATCATCACAGTTCCTATACGTTCCGCTGTTGGGCTTGAGCCTCCTCCACATGGGAGGGAAAATTTATCTACTAGACCATGCTGGTCAGACATGTTGGCATAGTTTTATTTTGAGTTTTATCTCTTGCGCAGATAATATACAGGGTGTATCAGGTTATGGAGCAACTGTTCTAGTATGTTGTAGTTTAATGGTCATAGATCGTAATTAGAATGTACATTACACAAAAAACAATATAACATAAAAGTTATAGTGATTTCAAAAAAATGTTTCTAAGAGTCTATGCCTTAAATGTTACGTATTATGTAGACATGTACAGACAGAATACACGTAGGCATGTAAAGCTTTAATAGTATAATTTCATTCATCCATACCTAGAATTGCGCAAACGCTTCAATGACCGTAGGTAACAACGGCGAGCCGTCAACGGTCATCGGCCGATCAGCTGTTTTAAAGCAAAGTTCGTCTTACTTATGCGAACGTAATCATTGATTTATTCAATTTCTAATGAACATTTAACAAAGTATGAATATGTTGTGTATTAAGTATCATTGACTTTATACATTTCAATCGGATTTACACGAAAAAGCGATGACAAAATTGAAAACTTTACATGTCTCTAATTCCTTAACAAATTGATATTTATAATTAAATTTTTTTTCATGGGTTCCTACCACTATTGCCTAGCTCCCTTTTGACCAGTTGCCCCATAACCTGATACACGTTGTATACATACATATTATATTCCTTAGTCATCTTTTACGACATCTATGGCTAAAAATTGGTATTGTGTAGAGGGGGAATTGTAATCTTACTCTGTCACTATACATTCCTTTTAAATCCTCCTCCGGAACCTTTTTAGAATATATTGTTCTGGTTATGAGTGTTATTATTTTTATTTCAGCAAGACATTCTCACACGTAAAGAATTACAACATGCAAACATATTACCATATCTGACCTCATTTGTACATGGGCAGGAGTTATATGTGGTATCTCCACTAATGACCTTTGGCTCTTGTCGAGATATATTGGACCGGTATTTTCATGAAGGTCTACCCGAGCTAGCATGTGCAATAGTGCTTAGAGATATACTCCAAGCATTACAGTATTTACATAAACAATTGTATATACATAGGTAAGTAATCAAAACTTTTTTGAGAAGCATTATTACCACATTTTATTGTTAATTTTTTTCAGAACTAATTTCGGTACTCGGAATCAACCTTTGTGTCACAATTCACTTTTATTTTATCTATCCACTTTAGGTCCACAGTGAGAACTAATAGCCTTTTTCCCTTTTTAACTTTTGTTATTCGGCAATGCTGTAAACTGTTTACGACTATAGACTGCAACTTACACTGACCATCGTCTCAACCCACAAAAATCCTACTACTGGGCTTAGGCCTCTCCTGCAATGGGAGGGAAATTGACCTACTATACTGCACTGCTGTTGGTATAGGGTTTTATGTCAAGTTTTCCTTCACTTGCATAAATTTTATGTGCATATTATATCTCTTAGTGCATGGCAAGGGGTGGTGAATTCCATTCTTACTCCATTACCATACGGACTTCGACTAACACTACATCCAAACATACTTTTATTAAGCTTAGAAAGACAGGGCCCAAAAGCATCTCTCATTTCACATTGATCAATCTGTGCAGTAACTCTTTAGTCCCCTCTGTTATGTATGCTTCCACGTTCAGATAATCTGTGGGGCAGTATATTTTTGAGCACAGTAAGTCATTCATGATACTTTCCGGGAATTTCTACCCTGACTGTTGGTAGTTTTAAATCATGGTATATGTATTTGTTGCTAATACACTGTAGTATATTCGAGATGGTTTTCAGTATCTTGGGTTTTAAATTTTAACAGAATTTCCTTATTGCTGACCGTACCTCAGAGCTGAATGCCATATATCCATATAGGATCCAGTATGATTTGGTACACTGAAATTTTGCAGTCTTGATCTTGAGTCTTCTAACAACCAGTACATAATATGCTTTCATTTATACCATATACGTTTCTTCCATGTTAATCTTCTGTCAAGGTGTAAATGTAGGTATTTAGCACTGTTCTTCTGAGTAGTTTCCTCACTGTTAAGTGTGGTGTTGTCAGATTTTTATAAATAGCCTAACTGATGCATGGATGACCTAAACCTCTTGTGTTGAAAGCTCATGCCATGCCCCTCTGACAATCCTAAAACTAATATGAGAATACAAAAGTTTTTCTGAACTACTACTAGGAGTGTTCGTGCCAGCCATGTGTTGATAGGCGCTAACGGTGCAGCACGGCTGTCGGGCCTCCGTAGCGCCGCCAGCATGGTGCTCCGCGGAAGGCGTCAGAAGCGCCTACATCTCCTGCCTCCAGCAGACCATGACAATACCAACCTCATGTGGCTCAGCCCTGAGCTTTTAGAACAGGTACTATAATCATCATTGCTTGTAATTGTTGAACACAAGATACCATCAGCATTACCTAGTCTATATATACCACACTAGCCAGTGGTCGGCCCAATGGCGGAGGGAAGGGGTGGTTTGTTACCCCGGATGAAACGAACGGTATTTGCTGACCAGGACACACCCAAGCAATACGTATGTTGCAAACCCAAACAATATGTTGCTGAAAAAAGGTGTTCTTTATTTTTAACATTTCTATTTGTAGGACCCCGCTACAGATAATTTTCTTCCTAATATTTATAGTGCCTCCGTTCGTCTGGGGTATATATAATTCCTTAGTTACTACATTCTCGCAGAAAATTGATATCAAAGTAGTAGCATTTGCTACAGCACTTAGTTTGGTGAACGAGAGAGCCGGAGGCCCAACTGCCGATAGCTAGTGACCTGGCTGTGCCCCTAGTAGTGCAAAGGTAAAAGAGCGCCATTTATCACTTGCTATCAAGTGGGCTGCTTGAACGTCTACCACGAAAGTTTGTAAAAAATGTGACTCCTATACAATTTTTTTATATTGCAGAATCTTAAAGGTTACGATGAGAAGTCGGACATATATTCGGTGGGGGTATTATGTTGCGAGTTGGCTAATGGTGCAGTACCTTTCGCCGATGTTCCTACTACCCTCATGTTTACTGAGAAGGTGCGCGGTAGTCGACCACAGTTGTTGGATTGCTCAACCTTCCCGGAGCCATGCCTGGACGACTCAGAAATGAAGAGTTAGTACACTTTAACTATTTTTGCTTCAAGATTTGTGACTGATTTTATTAATTGAGTTTACCTTCTTTCTCTCAACTTCTCCCACGGGAAAGTAAATGGTGATACATAGTATTCTCAAATACAAGTAGGACTTTTTCTATAATGGAAAACCGAATCCGTGTGGTGACAGAGTAAGTATACAATTCACCCGTATCTTGTCCGTGGATGTCTTAAAAGACGACTAAGGGATATAAGATAAAACCCTATACCAACCTGTCTGACCAGCATAATATAGTAAGGTCCATATCCCTCCTGTTGTGGAGGAGGCTCGAGCCCAACAGTGGGACGTATACCTATACAAGCTGAAATGATGATGATGAATGGTAAGCTACACTATCAGCAAGTAACATAGCCTATTTTTAATCTCTGTGTTGCCACGGGAATAGGCAACTGTGCGGATGAAACTACAGGTATTTGCTCTTTTATAATTATCATCTTCACAGCTCATATATCCCACAGCTGGACTTGAGCATCCTCCACAATGGGAGGGAAATTGACCGACTATACCACGCTGATCAGGCTGGTTGTAATAGGGTTTCATTTAAAATTTTTCTTCTCTTGTATAGATGTTATATGCATATTTAATCCCTTAAGCGTCTTTTACGACACCCACGGGCAAGAGTTAGGGTAGTGAGTTGTATTTTTACTGTTACCACACGGAGAAATATAGAAATAATTTATAATATAAATATCTTAATATATATATTTCTTGAGTACGTGTGTATGTCACTAGACTCCGCCTAAACGGCTGGACCGATGTTGATGAAATTTCATACTTGGACCCGGTAGGTGGCGCTGCTGTCGATTACAAAGAGAATTCCTTTTATTTTATTTGAACAGAAGAACATCTGTTGGACTAGCTAGTAATATATAAATAGTTTATAATAAAAAGACAATATTATTTCAGGTATGTATAATACGGATAGCGGTGTAGGAGACAGCGCTGACGCAATATCACGCCTCCGACAAGTGTATGCAGGCAGAAAGCTTTCCGACACCTTCCATCATCTAAGCGAAATGGCGTTGCAAAGGTATTACCTATATTACTATTTCAAAACTGAAGAATTTGTCCCTTAAAATTTATATGGGTGCCGCTTATGGGATCTGGTCCAACCATAATCGTTTAAATTATATTCCGCATCTTGTTGTAGTTCGTAGGGCATCACACTGCAGCTAGTACTCACAATACATATTCTACACAATTTTATATTTAGTAAGGAAAGAAATAATAGACAAACCCACTGCGTTTCTTGACAAATCTTCTCCGTAGCGGTCGCGTTCCGACCCGGTGGTAATTTGTTGGATTGATTTAATTTTATTGATTGTAAATGAAACTACTTTACTGATTTTATCGCGTTTGTGTTTGATTTTTGATTACCCGACGTTTCGAACATTTTAGAGCATTCATGGTCGTGCCATCCGCAAACTAGCTTTATTTACAACTAGCAACCCTCCCTCGAGCGACGGCACGTTGCTAGTTGTAAATAATTTAGAACTTAACAAGTGTCATATTTTTTATTGAAATATAATCCAAAAAATGAGTATTTGTGCTATTAATCACAGGGATCCAGAGAAAAGACCGTCTGCTACACAGCTGCTGAATCATCTATTCTTCAAGCAAATTAGGAAAACTGACTACTTGCCTGGTCTCATCGGGCGAGTCAAACCTATTAAACCTGACCCAAGTGAGTTCAATTGAAATTCCGATAATGTGAAAATACCTTTGCCGGGACTAATCCCACCACTATAGACCCTCTAACTGCCTTCATCGTCTCAGCTCATAAGGGAACATACCCATACTACGTGACCTATTTTTTTAGATTTTTGGACTCCTTCCACCTCTCAGTGACCACTCTTCGTATATGACGAGACCCCTCTCTCCCCCCTTTAGTTTTCACGTAGTAATTCATAATTATGATTTCAATCAATTCACAGGCAAAAGTGAAAAAAAAAACATTGGCTCATACTCGTCTTTATTGCATAAGACTGCATGCATACTTAAATTACTAGTGAATTATATATTACGAAAAATTATTCATATACAGGTAAAAAAATACGAGATTTTCTCAATAAAATCGACTACGTGACAAAAACCTGACCACCCCCCGCTCCTGTGACTAACCGTAGTATTTTAAGGTCAAAAACGGGACACGTAGTATAGGTACATTACCTAACATCTCACTGCTGGGCTCGAGCCTCCTCCCTAATAGGAGGGCAATTTACCTATTGTAGCATGCTGATTAGACATGTTGGTATAAGGTTTTATTTCGAGTTTTTCTTCTCTTGTATAAATTTTATATGCATAGTATATCCCTTAGTCGTCTTATACGACACCCACGGCAAGAGTCTTACTCGTCACCACACAGAAAATAAAACGAACAATACTGTGAGCCTGGTTTATAGGAGTTATAATGCTCAACAATTGTCTCTATATACACTGAGTTTTGACTCTTCAAGAAGTCTGAAACAATTATCTTGGGACCGGCAACAAATTTAATTATAAAAAGAAAAACAGAAGGAGTTGGCGAGATACCATTTCCCTTCTATGCAAAGCCCGAGATATAAAGCAATATTGACTAGTAATCCAATAGATAAAGAGGATGTATAACTACGTGAAATACAGGTGTATAGCACCACAGAATCCCCCTATCTTGCCCCTGGGTGTCGTAACAGACGACTAAGGGATATAATATGCATATGGGCATTTTCATAAAAATGCACAAGGGCGTTTTCAGGCCTGTCCCTCTAAAACATTACCTTTTTTAAACAATTAATTCTATTTGAAACTAGCACAAAATTTTACATTAGGTTTATTCTACATTTAAGTAATATCTTATAATATTATTTAAGCCAATTATAGTATAATTTTTCGATTAAAAAATAATATAACAACAGATTGCTATCATTTTATCGTGTCCCTTTGTAGCCAGACGATATTTCAACACTGAATTTACGTATTAGTTGTAATAATTATAAATAAATATTAACTAGACGTAAAATATATATTAACTAGACGTAAAATAAATAAATTAAATAGAATTTGATTACCGTGGTGCGTTTTTAAAAATGCTGACACGTCAGTTTTGTTACTACATTTTCTCCGAAATACTACTCTTTTTGTAGATGTTTTATGTAATAATAACACTATTAGTCAATATACAGGTGTATCAGGTTATGGGGCAACTGGTCAAATGGGAGTTAGGCAATGGTGGTAGGACCCAAAAAAAAAAATTTGAAAGAAAAATAACGATTCGTTAAGGAATTAGAGACATGTAAAGTTTCCAATTTTATCATCGCTTTTTCGTGTAAATCTGATTGAAATGTATAAAGTCAGCGATACTTAATTTGCAACACATTCGTACTTTGTTAAATGTTCATTAGAAATTGAATAAATCAATGATTACGTTCGCATAAGCAAGACAAACTTCGCCTTAAAATCAGCTGTTTCTGTGGCAATGACTAGGAGGCGTGGCCACAACTATAGAAAGAAATACCGACACAGAGGTGTATTAAGAAAAAGGGAAGTAAATGAAATAATTACCTATATCTTGTAGGCAAAATAAAACAATAAAACCTAAACTGATTTTTTTTATCGAAAATGAATTTCGTCTCTGTTTATATATTTTAGGCGGGGAACAAGGTCAAAGGAGCCGCCCGACGGCATTCGCTCGCTTAGGGCCTGTCCGCACTGCGATTTTTCACTATGAGGTTTTTTTTTATTCTCGCGTTTTATATTCCGCGATCGAAATTGCGCTTAGTATGCACTGTGAATAAAATTTCGTACGATTTTTGATACTTTAATTCGGTTCTCAGCTGAGACGCAAGATGGACATCATCATCATCGCAGCCCATATACGTCCCACTGTTGGTCTCGGCCCTCCTCCATACTGGGAGGGAATTTGACCTACTATACCATGCTGGTCGGACATGTTGGTATAGGGTTTCATTTCGAGTTTTCCTTCTCTTGCACTGATGTTATGCGCATATTATATCCCATAGTCCGTTTTTTACGACATCCAAAGACAAGATAGGGACTGGTGAATTGTATTTTTACTCCGTCACCACACGGAAACAGGATGGACGACCGAACTAAAATTTTAATTAATCCAATACTAAGGCGGCGTAAAAGACGTATTAAAAGATGTCATGAACATTGGATTACTCATTTATAGCATTGAGACCCATGAAAGGATTATTTATGGCACAACTGAGTGAAACGCGTGAAATTTATTCCGCAGTGCGGACATAGCCATGCTTAATATATACTACTCAGAACATTCGCGCGAAAATAAATCGTATTGCACCACGTTCATGGTCCATGACCGTCCGACTCAGGGCATTTCTGGGGCAACCACAGAGGGTCATGGCGGTCAGGGCCATACGCGGATACCGCACGAGGCCGCAGGTGACCTGACCGGGGATAGTACGTCACCCGCTGAGAGGCCGACCGCGTCGACGCCCTTCTGTCGCCTCGCGCGGATTGGTACGAGGAGCACGCCGACCGCAACCCACCCCGCAAAAAAAAATTAAGAAATATCGCAGTGCGGATAGGCCCTTAGTGCCTATAAAAGTATAGGTTTTTAAAATTGAATTATTCGTTTTTATTTAATTACTTTAGTTTGATTGGGATGTCCGGTCTAGATGGACGGTTAGCATTATTATCTCCTTACAACTTTTTCGCGTATTAAAAGTTCGCTATTTAAAGTGATTTGAAATATGGCTTTTTCCCGGTTCGGTGTGTTGGTGCGATGTGCGGTATTAAAAATGTGTGATATGTTAGGAATTGTTAATTTCGGAATGTTAATACCACATACCTATTACCTATCTGGATTACTCCGGTTATCGATATGGGATATATACCTTTACGGCAACTTTCAAGAAAAAGGTAGTCCACCTTTTTTATTAAAAATAGGTAGATATCTAGCTTCTATTTTATTTTTAAGTTAATAATCCTTGTATTGTAGGGGACTTCACAAATAGAATCGATGGACAGAAATTACATCCAAACTCAGTACAACAATTTGTTGATCGCACAGTGTTGTCCTGCGTGAACCCGTGACACTGGCACGGTAGGACAGTATCTTAAACACTACGCTATCTATGCAGTCAAAATCAATAGTACATACTTATTCTACTTTTTACCTACAAGAGTTTATTATAAACCATCCTACCACATAACCACACCGACATTATTTAGGTATAAAAGCGGGCGAGGCGAGTCAGACGCCTACGTAACATCAACACGTCACATTTAAGGCGTAGACTCTTTGACACATATTTTTGAAATCACTGTAATTATGTTTTATAGTTTTTTGTGAAATATACATTCTAATTACGATCTGTGATCGTTAAACTACAACATACTCGAACAGTTGCTCCATAACCTGATACACCCTGTATATTTTTAATAAATTGACCCTACACTATCTACCAGAAAAATAAAATACGGCACTGAGCAAATTATTACAACTAATATGTAAATTCAGTGTTGAAATATCGTCTGGCTACAAAGGGACACGATAAAATGATAGCAATCTGTTGTTACATTATTTTTTAATCGAAAAATTATACTATAATTGGCTTAAATAATATTATAAAATATTACTTAAATGTACAATAAACCTAATGTAAAATTTTGTGCTAGTTTCAAATAGAATTAATTGCTTAAAAAAGGTAATGTTTTATAGGGACAGGCCTGAAAACGCCCTTGTGCATTTTTATGAAAATGCCCATTTAACATATATGTTAGAGAAGGAAAACATGAAATAAAACCTTATGCCAACATGTCTGACGAGCATGTTATAGTGTCAATTGCCCTCCCATAGCGGAGGAGGCCCGAGCCCATAGCCCAGCAGTGGGGAGGCACCACTTCTATATGTGATATTTCCTTTACTAACGGTGTGAAATATTCTCATAGAGTTTTTAGTTTAAAAACATTACAATTTTAAGATAATTATTTTTGAAGTGATAACTTCTTTAGCCGCGTTCAGCACATTTTGGTAGGGGAAAATCTTATGGGTTCGCGTCACCGACATACTCAAGACTGGCGCACGCGCACTGTGCTGTCCGCCTTAGACACTTTTTGTATCGGTGAAATCTCGTACTGTTATAGAGTCTTTTGCTGAGGTCGTTTTAAAAAAGAATAATAATTAAAATTAAAATATTTATTATTAAAAGAATTCTAAACTACGACGAGGATGGCAAGGGAACCCTGAATGCAACCGTTCTTCGCGAAGTTGAAGTATAGACTGGCGCTTGGGCTCTCTGCATCGAGCTCCACACTAAAAGTGCTGATGTGATTCAGGTTAGCGTCTTAACGACAGAGGGGGCTGAGAGCTACGTCATCAGGCTGGCATACATTGTACGGTTATAACAGTGCGTTCGCGTCACCGACACGCTTTTAGTAATTCATATAGTGTAGCTGACATATAGTGCCGTGTATAACTTATAAGTGAAATTGAATGAATTTAGTGAAAAGTTGAATATGTATTTTTTTTTTTGTTTAGATGACATGTCTGCACTGCTATTACAAGAGAAGTTATCAGAAATGGAGATAGAGAAGACTACAGAATGGGACTTCTAGCTTAATCAATTATTCATATCAATGTTTACCTTTACTATACGCCTTCATTACACTTCTGCCACTCTAGCTCTCTCATCTCAACTATAAGTTCTGCTGCTGGGATTGGTATTCCACAATGGGATAGAAATTGAGGTACGGTATAGACCATACAAGTCACATGTTGGCATATGGTTTTTGTCGACTGTGCCTTCTCTTGCATAGATGTTATCTACATATAGTTGTCTTTTACGACACCCATGGGCAAGAGAGGACGGCGGGGAATAGTATTATTACTTTGTCACCACGAACCTTCTCCAAAATACGAGGAAAATTAAGCTACTATAACGCGCTGGTCAGACGTGTTGGTATAGGGTTGTGTTTTCCTCTTTTACGACCCCCACAAGCAAGAGAGGGGTGGTGAATGGTATTCTTACATATTAGGTGGTAGTTTTAACGTAGTATAATAGGTCAATTTCCTTCCCCTATCTATGGGCAAACCTGACCCAATAATACAATGGATATGATCTAGAGAAGTAGAAAATATTACACCTTAATATCCATCTAAATTAAATTAAATATTTGTTTCAATAAAATGTTATTGATTTTTTGATTACGTTATCCGCGTGGAATAGGTGTGGAATGCCACACCTATTCCACGCGGATAACGTAATCGCGTTAATAATTTGAGTGGTCTTAGTGAATAAGAGATGATAATGTGTTTATATTTTTATTTGCTTGTCTATTATCATTTATGACAACTGGTTTGGCCATGCCTGTTAAAAAAAATCAAACGAAAGGTATTCGCGTATTTATTGTTAATCTGGGATTTTAGGATACTTGGTTAACGGTTAATAGGTAAGGCATTATGCCGTGTGGCAAGGGGGTAAAAAATATAATCCACCATTCCCTATCTTACCTATGGATGTCGTAAAAGACGACTAAAGGATATAATATGGTATATAATAATCTCTATACTAACATGTCTGACTAGCATGGTATAGTAGGTCAATTACCCTCCTATTGTAGAGGAGGCTCGATCCCAACAACATTTATGAGCTGAGACGAAGGTATTATTTAAAGATTACAATTATAGTAAGGAATAATCCGAATCTCGACTACACAGATGATATGGTGGTTAAGATACCCTCCTACAGTGTCATTATCGTGGGTTCTATCCCCGTGCAGAACAATATTTTTTGGAGTCTAATTTGTGTCTTAACTGTTTCCTACAATATAATAATTGTTTCCTCAGTGCATGTTGGTTTTTTTCTATGGGCAGGGTGTTGTCATAAAAATGAAAAGCGTGTATGTAGTATATGGATTTAATAAATAATTATTACTCCTGTGATTTAATAAAGAACAATTATTACACTGTACATATTTTATTTTTCTTCCCTTGACTGAACAGTTGATTATTTTGTTAATTCAAATAACTTATTGTGCATAAGCCCGAGAGGGCACTTACATATTGTCAAGTTAACAAAATTAAATTAAAAATAAACTACCACCGGATCGGAACGCGACCGCTACTGAGAAGATTCGACAAGAAACTCAGAGAGCTTGTCTATTCTTTTTTTTTTTCTTTTAGTGAAACTTCTTTAGAATCGTGATTTCAAACTCAATGAAACGAAAAAGCGAGTCCATAGAGACATAAACACGTAAATGTATAGTATTCAGCCTTCGAGAGAATGAGAAAGGATAAAAAAGGCCATGCGTACTTTGTACACGCGTTTTTTTGTTTTCTTACTTAATATAAAATGGTGTCGATATAACATGTCTTGTAAGTACTAGCTCCAGTGTGATGCACTTCGAACCCCAAGATTCAATAATCATCATCATTATAGTACGCAGAAGTCCCACAGCTGGACTCATCTCAGCCCACAGAACTCCCACTGCTCTGCTGAGGCCTCCTTCGCAATGGAAGGGATATTAACTGACTATACCGCGCTGATCAGACCAGACATGTTGGTATAGGGTTTTACGTCAAGTTATTCTTCTATTGCATAGATGTTATGTGCTTAGTATAGTCGTCTTTTACGACACCCATGAGCAAGATAGTGAGAGGTGAATTGTATTCTTACTCCAATGCTCTCCCAAAGGTGAGCTGTTGGTTCAAAATCGCAGTTAGAGGTCAAACATTTGAAAAATGGTAAAGCTACTAGTTTAAAATAGAATAATTTACTTCAAAAATTTTCTTGGTCAGTGAGGAATTGGGATACATAGTGATGAATCAGCATAAACGTCATCACAGCTCATATAAGTCCCACTGCTGGGCTCGAGCCTCCTCCACAATAAGAGGAAAATTCACCTACGATGCCATGCTGGTCAGACATGTTAGTATAAAGTTTTATTTCGAGATTTCCTTCTCTTGCACGACTAGGTGAATAAATAAAATTTCCAACAGATTTGTTTAACGTGATTGTATATTATATATCTTGGGTGATAAGATATTGGAGTGCTCCTTTCAACCATATCGCAGCTCCACGGGCTCCTGCATCCTCGTCTCGAACGTGCTCCGCGGAAACATACGACGCTCGACCAGCACTAAAAAATAATACACAGCATTTAATATACATTCCGTGTATGTCGTAAAAGACGACTAAAGGATTTAATGTGCTTAAAGCATCTATACAAAACATGACCTGACCAGTAACCTAACATGAAGGCAGGTTGAACCAACACATATATGAGTTGAAATGATAATTATCTTTATATATAAATTTTTTGCGTACGTGTTTATGTCACTAAACTCCTAAACGACTGGACCGATGTTGATGAAATTTTTTGTGCGTGTTCAAGGGGATTCAAGAATGGCTTAGATTCACAATTGGACCAGACAGGTAGCGCTTATTCGAACAGAACAACGTCTGTTGGGTCAGCTTGTCTTATATATAAATTTCTTCTGTACGTGTATATGTCACTGAACTCCTAAACGGCTGGACCGATGTTGTCGAAATTTTTTATGTATCTTCAAGGGGATTCGAGAATGGTTTAGATTCAAAATTGAACCCGGTAGGTGGCGTTATTTTATTTGAACAGGACAACGTCTGTTGGGTCAGCTAGTTTAATATAAAATCATAGACAGCAGAATATGTAATAAACCGCAATCTTATACCCGAAACACATATCCGCACGTAGACCACCAAGTAGCTGTCTATATTAGAAGTAGCTTCGGTTATTTTCCCTTTCAGAAAAACCCTATAAATTTTGCTCGGTCTAGGAATCTAACCCGAGGCCTCATGGACTTTAGTCGATTACGATAATATCTTAGGATATTGGATAGGTATTTATAATGCTGGAGCAAACGAGTTGCTAGTATTCAATTTAATTAATATTATTAAAAAAACCGGCTAAGTGCGAATGGGAGTCGCGCACGAAGGGTTCCGTACCATTATCTATAACGAGCAAAATAGAGGTAAAAAATTGCCTTTGTTGTATGGGAGCCCCCCCCCTTAAATATAGCGGCAACAGAAATACGTAATTTGTAAAAATTTTAACTGTCTAGCCATCGTGGTTCTTGAGGTACAGCCTGGTGACAGACAGATGGACGGACAGACAGCAAAGTCTTAGTAATAGAGTGCCGTTTTTATCCTTTGGGTACCGAATCCTAAAAACAATTGCTCGGGGTCGATTCAACATCTACTATTCTATCATAGTAAGTACATATCGCAAAAAGTTTTAGTAATGGTTTTGTGACCGGCCGCCTGCTGGAGAATATATTGATGACGAAACGGTATCAGTTGAATTGGCCCAGGTTTAAAGCCCTGTCGCATTTACGACACGTGTCAAAAATCATGATAACAAAAAATGTTGCAAAAGCGAGATTTGTTTTTTTTAGGGCTTCAGTTGCCTGTGCTTTGCGTTATAACCGCCTACGACTTACTCTGTAAATCCCTCTATCTCCTATGTAACGCAAACGAAGATATGCAAGTCAGTAAAAGACAATATACATACTTGGCAACCATTTTCACCGTTGACTGAGTTGCTTTCTCAGCTGCTTCTTCTGTCAATCTTAATAACGTCTTGAAATCCGTATTACCAGCATTCTTTTTGAAAACTATCAGAGCTGAATATAGAGTATCTAACTGCAAATAAAAGAAAAATATCATCATCATCACAGCTCATATACGTCCCACTGCTGGGCTCGAGCCTCTTCCACCTGCAAATAAAAGAAAAATATCATCATCATCACAGCTCATATACGTCCCACTGCTGGGCTCGAGCCTCTTCCACAATGGGAGGCAAATTGACCTACTATATCATGCTGGTGAGACGGGTTGATATAGGGTTTTATTTCGAAATTTCCTTCTCTTGTATAGATATAATCTGTAGTAATCCCTTAGTCGTCTTTTACGACACCCACGGGCAAGAAAAGGGGTGTTGAATTGTATTCTTACTCCGTCACCACACGGAAAGATCATCATCATCCTGCTCTTATTCCAATTATGGGGCTTTGATGCAATATGTCATCTCGTACATATTGCAAAATTTTGCCAACAATTTGCCGAACGCGTGCCTGACGTCAATCCTCCATGGGAATGTAATTGTTGACCAGACGGCCTCAGATGGAGTTCAATAGTTTAGTTTCGTTTAGCCCGTAGACGTCCACTTTTAGACGTGCTCACCACAAGAATGCCTCGAAAAGGTCCTGTGTCACTTACGCCGATTTACCGACTTTTGAAATGTCGTCAATCAGGAGTTGGCTCAGGTCGATGTAAAGTTCTTAACCATGTGGCGATGGGATAGCAATATAATTATAGTCAGCCCTTGCTTGCCCGTTGGAGTCGTAAGAAGAGTAGTTGGAGTCCGGCTGCGGGTCTCACCAGAAGAGTGGGTAGCTGCTATTTCCTGGGAAAACTTATAACACCTACTAAGATAGCCAACTAGGGATGTGACTTGGAGGGAAAATTATGATGACCTTTTTTTTTTAGGAAATATGAGTTTTTTTCTAATATAGTATGAAACAATCGTGATGACCTTTTTTTTAGGCAATCAGGCAGTGAATATTCGATTAAAGTAAAAAATCGATTTTTATTATTTTGATAATCGATTGTAAAAATCGATTATTTTTTGTAATAATCGATTATTATAAAAATCGATTATTTTTCACACCCCAATAGCCAACCCATCTGTTAAGCGTAGGGAATATTGCACTATTGCCAAAGAAATGTGAATGTAAAAGTAACGGCCCCTAGTCACGGTTGAATACTGATGGCACAGGAGAGGCCTATACCCAGCAATGGACGTCTACCGACTGATGAATGAATGTAAAGCTCTTAGCCATCTTTTGCGACACCCACGAGCTATGTAAGAGTTGGTAGTATTCGCAGCCCTTACCACATAACAGTCGTCTATAATGAGAGCCAAGCTGATTTACTATGAGACACTAGTCAGACAGTTTGGGTTGCGATGTAGTTGGAAAATTTTCTTTCTAAAAAGCCTCATACCTAATAACTACATGCATATACATTGTTAAGGATAAAAGAAATGTAAAGTATTCACCATAGTTCGATCACCAGGTTCTGCACCACCGTATTTACTAATGGATTCTATGGCGCTCTCCCATGCAGACACCCAGGCAGCCAAGTTATTTGTTTTTGCACTGAAATAAAACAAGCAATTCAATATATTTTAAAATTGTTATTAATGTATTGTCATTCAGCTCACACACAAGTTAAGGGATAATGGCGTAATCGCCACACGTGGCGATCGTAGTGAAGTATTCTATATTCCTAGTTCTCACTACCTTTAGCTGATTTACGGGTAAGTACAGTAGAATCCGCTTAATACGATCACGTTTAATACGATTTCCCGCATAATACGCCATTTTGCGTCAGTCCCAGCAACTTGAGACATGTTTTCATACATTTCTTAACGCTTAATACGATCGTCATCCCGTTTAATACACCAACACGTGCCCCTCAAATACACATATTACCCCTTGCGGCAGCGGCCAGGGACTGATGAAGTGGCAACTGTCGAGCGACCCTAAGTGATAATGACCAAGAAGAAGCTGAGTAAACTGCAATTTTGTCACACTCCCAGACATTATCAGCAGTTAATGATTTCAGACGCTATGTAACTTCTTTGAATCAAGCGAAGACGCACTGCGAAAATTAAATTACGTGGAAAATCTTGTAATTGCTAATGGCTCAAAATCTTTTTGTCAAACTAAAATAAGTGATTACTTTAAGTAACATAATAATAATAAACAACATTTTTTATTTTATATTTTATCTAGTAGTAAGTATATTAGATAAAGAAAATAAACAACATTTTATTTAGGTAATTTTTAAGTGTTAAATTCAATATGTGGGTATTCAAAATAATAATATAATAGATAATAATGGCATGTTTTTTCCCTTTCCCGCATAATACGCTTTCCGCCTAAGACGCGTTTTTGGTCGGGTCCCTGCGAAATCGTCTTAAGCGGGTTTTACTGTATTTGTTTTCTTATTCCATCACCACACGATGAATATTTATTAGTTGTAGGACCACACTATTGACAGTCTGTCTACAGCCGCGGGCAGGTCCATCCGGGGTAGTACCACACTCTCGCAGGATATCGACGTCTGAGTAGTAGCAATTTGTTACTGCGCTTCGTTCGGTGAGTGAGAGAGCCGGAAGCCCAACTTTCTGAGGGTGTTTGCGTGTGGAGAGTTTTAGTGATACCTTTAGAATCACCGAACTTCATTGCACGCATTCATACTCCCTTCACTATTTCACTTCGCGGTAGGCAGCGGCCTTTTAAAGGTCCATGAGCGGCAGCAACACTTACCATCAGGTGTACTGTTTGCTCGTTTGTCTCCGTTTGTAATTAAAAAAAATATCGAAAAACATTGGTGGAAACCTAACAAAATAGACGATCGTGAGGATATCTCGTCAAGAGGCATGCAAAATATATTGACATTCGTGAAGTGACATGCAAAAACATGTACAGTACCAACCAATAATGTAAATTACAATTGATTATAAAAAATAATAGGAAACTGATATGTGTCTATACAACTAAAATGCACTTTCGCAGATTCATTACTCATATATTTTTGTTATTAAATATGGTTTTCAACAATTTTTACTCATTGCATTGCGGGATTATTACAAACAAAAATTCCAACATTTGGACGTAGAATCCGAATAAACATTATTATATCGCACAAAAGATTGTCCTGCGCGGGGATTGAACCTCGATAGTGATCACAACTGGCTAATAATCGTTACAATAATCCAGTATATCTATACCAATAAATAAAATTGGAGTGTCTGTTTGTAATGTCAAAATAATAGGCTCTTTTCATGCTCACACGGTAATTTGCACTACACCTATGCCTAAAATAGCAATTAAAAAATTTTTGTCTGTCTGTCTGTCTATCTGTTTGTTCCGGGTAATCTTCAAAACGGCTGAACCGATTTCAAAAATTCTTTCACCAATGGAAAGCTATAATATCAGGGCGTAAACTAGGCTATATTTTATCCCGGTATTCCCACGGGAAATACGCGGGTAAAACGACTATAACCTATAACCGAAGCGAAGCGAGGGCGGGTTGCTAGTTATTAATATTTATAACATACCTCGCCAACGCTTGCGATGCAGCACCTAATCCCAAACTGTATATCCCTCCAGAAGTTCCTCCCAGCCCAGTCTCAGCAATTTCAGCGAGATCCCACAGCACATTAGAGGGATATTCCATTGATGCTGTTCTTAGGTACCGCAAAATTGCTGAAATGTTTGCAATAATTATCCTTCTTATATAGTGATGAAGAAAGAATACAATCCACTGCCTTAATTTGCCGTGGGTATCGAAACTGACGACAAAATGACTAAAATGACATATAACATCTATGGAAGGGAAAGTAAAACCACGGCGTACAACACTAATATGACTGCAAGATGAGGAAAACTCAAAATAAAGGCCTTATACCAACCAGTTGATCAGCATGGCCATCACACCATATAGCTAGAAATTTAGATTTATACATATATACCTACATATATTATTTTATTATTATATTCTACTCTTTCTTTTTTTTTTTTTTGGGGGTGGGCTGCGGACGTCGCGCTCCTCGCACCATTCCGTCCGGGGCGACAGAGGGGCGTAAGCACGCAACACCCGCAACCCACCCGAAAACCACGTCGCCTTCGTCGTTGGGCCGACCACCGGAGCAGGGTTACTTGACATCAGAGGTCGGCCCGACGGAATAGCCCCTATTGGGGTACCCTCCCATCGACCGACGTCCCCCCCTCGGGAAGGACGTCGGTCTTGCCTCGTGCGGTCGGCCTCTCGGTGGAAAAGGAAACTGCACTACTTCCCAACTGAGCTATCGTAACTCATATTATATTCTACTCTGGATACTAGAAGAATGAATAAAGAGAATCTAGTGTTAGAGCTAAGTTTCTTCTTATGACTGCAAACAGAATTAATTGTATCTGGCACGTACATTTACATACTAGTTAAGTTTGATAATTATATATTTTTAAAATGTATATACCAGGTGTTGGCAGAATACTAGCGTTGTTTCTTTAAGGAGAAGTAGCACGAATGAGTGGTGAATTGTATTCTTACTCCATCACCACACGGAATTAGTATCTAAATCGTAGTAATGTGCTAATGGCCTTCTTTCGCTGAGCGCTAGAGCCGGAGTACCAAAGCTTGCGGTGAACCGCAAGCATATGCCTAGGCCTCGATACTCCACAGGAACTTACCATTCATTATCAGGTACACCGCTTGCTTATCTACCACCAGAGAAAATTAAAATGATTAATTACTTACATTCCCCGAATTTCTTAAGTGTAATACCGCAATCACCATCACCACAACCGGAATCCAATTTATTGAGGAGCTGCTCGTTACTGATCAGTGATTGGGCCGCATATGTTATACTTTCACGTAATATATTTTGTTGGGTAGTAGATAAAGCTGGCCCTTCGTTTTCCTGAAATTTGAATATGCTAGATTAGTTGGTTATACACATTGGGTTTTCCGTATGGCGACGGAGTAAGAATACAATTCACCACCCTTATTTTGTTTGTGGGTGTCGTAAAAGCCGAGTATGGGATATAATATACATATAATATCTATGCAAGAAACGGAAAACTCGAAATGAAACCCTTTACTAAACAGTTAGTAAGGTAAGGTTTTAGTGGGTATGCCGGCCGCGAATATGACCGGCGAGTCCCACAGACCCCACAGAGCTTTTGCAATACCTATTATATATCTTATCTTTGAAACAATAGGACCTAAGTAAGTCGTCCTTAAGTAATCAGGATAAGAAATTACTCATCAGTCATTTAATGAATGAACTGTCTTTTATAGCATAGCGGTATTAAAAAAAATCATCATCATCGATCTGTCAGTTCATCAACGCACAACACTATTGACATTATAAAGTTAATGTCAGCTATTTGACTCAGAGACTGAAATATATTTATGGCCGAATTTTCATTTAAATATCCACACTTTTGCAAGAATTTCTATAATTTTTCAATTAGAATTATTTTTCAATTTTATATTCTGATTTCATACAACAGAACATATATATTATATTTAAGAGTTATACATAGATATTATATTTAAGATTATAGGGGAAGTACGTCCAAAATGACACAGTGTTTTTTTAATAATCAATAACTTTTTTATTATTCGTATTAGGAAAATAATTTTTTTATAAAACTTTGCTTATATTAATTGGTTTTCCATACCTTAAAGGATTTGTCACAAAAATCAACACTTACAAAAATATTTAGTCTTAAATGGAGATCAAGAAAAATCCGTTTTGTCCATACCGTATGGACAAAACGACACAAACCGTATGGACTAAATGACATACACAGCCATCAACATGAATACAATAGTAAATAACAAAAATTAATTGCACAATTCGCAAACAAATATTTTGGTACGCTTTGGCAAATCAGCACAGGCCGCGTGAACCCAACGACTGCACTTCATGCACCTCAACCACCTCACCAGGCTTTGAACGTGAGTAAAGATCGTTGCAGTATATACAGGCACAATCGTCTTCTTCGACTGCTTGATCAAGACCTTCTTCATCTGAGTCTTCATTAACATAAAGAGATTTAGTAATTGCCTGGATTCTTTTACGAGTTGTTTTTTTAGCTTCAGTCTCAGCTCGTTTGAGTTTTAATTCTACCATATTTGGTGATGATGTCAAAAGGAATGTTGTAGTTCGTTTCTTTGGCTTTCGTTTACCCTGACCACTTCCAAATTTACCTCTGGGAACTGGAGAAATGATATTAACCGGAACTGCTAAAGGACTTGTCATAGGAAAGGAACTTGTAGATGGTTGGGAAATATCTGAGTGGCCAGTCAATATGTTAGGAATATCATTAGTGACTACTATTGCGACTGAAGAATCCGATGGTTTAGATGGATTAGAAGAACTAGTGGACGGCTCTAATGAAGATTCAGGGGCCTCATTCTGTATCTGTGTCATAATCTCACCAGCCTCCAGGTCAATTGGCAACGATGGAAGAAGGTCATCATCCTGGATTTGGTCTGGATTATCAGCTGTGGAAGCCATTGGTATATTTGTTGTTTCAGCTGGTTCAAAAAAGTGATCTGGAAATATGTCCGGATTAACTGGCCCCAGACCAGTGCTTTTGAAACCATTGCATGCATTTTGAACTGAAGCAGTTTTTCCATAAGCTTGATTAAACAAATATCCGATCTGAAAAGCTGTCACCACTCTTCCTGGATGGTTTCTAAGCCAGACAGAAATTTCTTGGTTAAAATATGTCTTGAGAGGTCCATAAAAGCATACGTCGAGAGGCTGCATACGATGGGTGCAGTGAGGAGGAAGACAAACAATTTCGATTTCATTTTCCTTCGCAAAGTTCAAAGCTTAGAATGACTTATGGCTGGCATGGCCATCGACAATAAGCAGGACTTTATCATCATGACTAGCTTTAACAAAGCTTTGAAAATGATGGAGCCACTTCACGAATATTTCAGTAGACATCCATCCGTTTTCTTGAGCTACTCCTACGGTGCCAGTTGGTGCTTCATCCACGAGCTCGTTTTTCATATTCTTCCTAGGGAAAATCATGAAAGGAGGTACGTACCACCCAGCTGCGTTCATGCAGCACACGACTGTCACATTGGATCCTCGCTCTGGACTCGTAACTGACGTCGTACTTGCTTCCTGCCAGTGGTAGCCAAGATTTTTTGAGGTCTTTGGACAGTAGACAACCCCGATTCATTCACATTGTAGATCCGGTTTGCGTTGAATTTGTATTTGTCTATGTATTCTTGATAATTATCAAAAAACTTTTTTACCTGGGGTCTATTGAAAGCTTGGGCTCTGGCTGCGGAAGTAGGCTCAGATTTACGTAAAGATATGTCTTTATGGCGCCTTAAAAATCCATCTGGCCACTCCTGGCCAGCTTTGCCCTTTTCTTTATTAAAACTGTGTGCAAAGCCATTCTTTTCAGCCAATTCGAAAGCGAGTTCTTGGACCATTGTCCGCCTTAATCCAAACATGCGAGTTTCAAGTAGCTTGATATGCTCAACCAATTGTCTCTCGATTTGAAGAGGAAATGTTACTTGAAATCGGCCCAAACCTTTTGCTGCTGGTGGAATTCTTTTATTTTGTTTCAAAGCATGACGCTTTAGTGTAGCTTGTGGTACTTTGAAGGTCTTAGAAGCCAGAAGCCAACCCATTTTTTCTCCTGTACAGCTTCAATAGCTTTTTGCATCGCTTGCGGACTCCATGATTGCCGATTACTTGTCCTCTTATAATTCCGTGGCATATTACAATCCTGTGAATTAAAGAGATTTATATGTTTACTATTCACAATCTCTACGGACAAAACGACACACTATGTTGTTTTGTCCGTATTGGTTGTATGTCATTTTGTACATAACCTCAAAAAAATAACGATCCGAAAAATAATCTTATTGCAGCGACAATAATGTTGTATAATCTACACGATCACCTCAAGCACAAGATGCTTGAATATAAAAAACTATAACACAGTAAAATAACAAAAGAAAACTTACCGAAAAACAAAAAACTGACGACCACTAACAAACTTTTCTCCAAGCGCAAAACACAAATGTCAACATGGCGTCCGTTACGTATTTTAAATGACTCTGAGAAATCCAATGGTATATTTCCGGTGGGGGCGCTTCCTAATTGTCTTATTTTTGACTGTCTAAACTGCGCTAATTTTTAAATATCGCCAATGTGTCGTTTTGTCCATATGTGTCATTTTGGACGTATTTCCCCTACGTGTGCTTAAGAAGTAAGAATACAATTAACCACTCCTTATCATGCTCGTATGTATCGTAAAAGCATCGACGCAAGCGAAGGAAAACTCGATACAAAACCCTATTCCAACGTCTGACAAGTTCGGAAAAGTAAGGCTATTTTCCTCCCATTGTGGAGAAGGCCTGACCACAATAGCGGCACTTTTATAAGCAAGATGATGATATTTAAGATTGTATTTTACGGTAACAACCGAATTGTTGGTAATATGCCTTAACTTTTGTTTGTTTAAGCCTATGCTTACTATTTTGGAGTTAAAAGCTTTAGATCATAAATAAAGACTACCTTTCTGATATCCTCTTGAAGCAAATTATCATCGTCAATATGTGGCTCATCATTTTTATTACATAAAACACCACCAGTCCAAGATGTAGAGGCGGTTGGTGCATCTAGAAGCTCCAGCCATAAATCTCCGTGTTCCTTATTCAGATGTAGAAGACAGATTTGGAAGCCGTGCATATCCAACGAAGCTTTTAAGTAACCGGAGAAGGTGCGCTCTATTACAATATTCTTGGCCTCTGTAAATTAGCATTACCTTGATTAATATACAATGCCCTAGCAACGGTTAATATTCAATCGACAGGAGATGATACCAGAAAGATTAATCTGCCAGACAGGTCAAGCTCTCGGCAAATAGGACTCGAAAGTATCGTTAATGGAAACGTACACGAATATATGACTTCACACTATCGTGGTCACTAATCGTCATCATCACAGCTCATAAACACTACTGGGGACGAGCCTCCTCCACAATGGGAGGAAAACTGATCTTACTATACCACGCTGGTCAGACATGTTAAAATAGGGTTTTATTTTAAGTTTTCCTTAGATGTTATAGGCGTATTATATCCCTTAGTCATCTTGCACGACATCCACGGGCAAGATAGGGAGTGGTGAGTCGTTTTTTTTAACTGTCACCACACGGAAATTCACGGATGCACACTAATACTCGTAAGATATTAATATAAACGATAAACGATCGAGAAAGCTGTAGATAGATTAGTCTGACCCCAAATGAAAAATCCACCCGAAGCTACTGCAGTTCTTCCGTAATCATGGCGCTTGCAATAGAGCCGAAATATAGGAACCTCGTAACTAATAAAATACATGGCATAAATCTCGTTAGCCATAATCTCAAAAAAGCACATTTTTGCAAAAAGAAATTAAGATAACATTCTGTCATGATAAATGCTTTGAGAACTTGTAAACACTTAATATATCTTACCTAAGTAATCCTTAGTCTCCGCGCTGATGATATTCATTTCCAATATGGAAGTGCCTCCCAAGTTATTAATAGTAACTGCCACCCTATCGCCAGAAACCAACTTCAATTGCTGCACAATCTATTGATAAAAATATTGCATTGTAAATAATATATATTCTCTGATCAGTCTAATGAGAGTATGATAACCGATGGTTAGATGAGCTAAATAGTTCATGTTGCTATCATTTTTTTATATAGTACCACACTCTCGCACAAAATAGACGTCTGGCTACGAGAACCGTAGACTCAAAACCCATCTTACAGTACATACACATCTGGGTGTGGTATATATATAGGCCTATGAGTGGCAGGTACCGTTTACCATGGAGCTGCTTACTCGTCTGCCACAAAAGTCGTCAAAAACAGTTGCTAAGCAAACCACTAAAATAAGAGCAAGAGAAGAAGAATTCAAAATAAAACTTAGTGCTAGATCCTATTCCGTCAACGTGATGGATTAGTTGTAGTTGCTGATCCAGAGCAAGTCCCTCTCTTAAGTATTACACCTATGTGGATTGAGAAGAAGAAGAATAATTCGATTATTAATAATATGCTGAAGAGAAAACATCTGATAAAAGTTTATGAAAGAGAAAAGGACATTGCGACGAACCTAATTAATTTTTAGTAAGTACAGAAGTATGGGGATGATCATTTTAACCCATTTCCTGAGATAAAGAGAACAGATATACCGTACCTTATCAAGGATCATTGTGACCACTTCCTTAGCAGTTCCCATCTTCATTTTGGCGATGCCAGCTTCACCGTGAACTCCTGCACCCAATTCCATTTCATCATGCGCTATCTCGAACAATGGTGGTTGACCTAGAATAATGAAAATAATGTTTATTTCTTGATAAAACCAAAGACCATGCAGTAAGAAATTATTCCTTGTGTTCCTCCAAACTAAGGGATGACAAAAAGTCAGCAGCATTCTTGGAAAAGTGCCTACTATGATTACCATCTGTATGTCACACATAATTGAAGACTACAGTCTACGTCTTCTTGGCGAAAACAATAGCCAATTATCATCATCATCATCATCATCACAGCTCATATACGTCCACTACTGGGCTCGAGTCCCTTCCATAATGAGAGTGAAATTGACCTATTATACCATGCTGGCCAGACGGGTTGATATAGGGTTGTATTTCGAGTTTTACTTCTCGTGCACAGATGTTATATGCATATTATATATCTCGTCTTTTACAACATCCACGGGCAAGAAAGGGAGTGGTAAATTGTATTCTTATTTCATCACAACACGGACAATTGCCATTATTGGCCATTAATGGAATAGCAAAATGTTTTTTCGACGACTATGGGATATAATATGCACATAACATCTGTGCAAGAGAAGGAAAACTAAATGAAACCCTATACCAACATATTCGATCAGCATGGTATATAGTAGATCAATTCAATTTCCCCCCATCGTGGAGGAGCCCTGGCCCAACAGTGGGACGTATATGGGCTGCGATGATAACGATGATTACTGGAATGTTTCGTGAATGGAACCATGAAATAGCAGCGTCATTGCACATTGTTAGTCGGCCTTTAAGATAAAGACAAAGTTACACTAATTACATCTACTCACCAGGCAAAGAACAGGGGCTCAGGCAGACTCCTAGCGTGGCCATATACTTGTTGGCCTCAATCGCCATATTGCGGATAGTCGCTAGATCTGCTCCTTTTTGCGAGTATGCTCCACATAACTGGACAAACAGAGAAATTTGTTCAAGGTCAAATTTGTCTATCGTTCTTGGTATCTTGTTTATCCGTGTATGGGCGGTGTAAGGATATAATGGTTAGTGACAATAGGACGCTGACAGGCTAATAAATAGAGGAAATAAGTAAGACGCCTATTGCTAATTGCTATTTGACAACATGCTTTGACTGCACAGATGGCGTAGTGGTTAGGAGATCGACCCACTGTGTCAGTCTCGGGGGATTCAAATCCCACGCAAGACAATACTTTGTTAGATTCACAGAAATATAATTTTAGATATTATTTGCTGCAATACACCTACAGTCCACCTTCATTGACGTCCCATTAGGGCCTAAACGACATACCTTAAAGAAGAGTACTTCTCCGACCATAGATCGACCACCAGTCTTCTTGTCGCTCGTAGCCACATCTTCACCAACTATGACGTAATCTACCTAAAACAAAAACATACAATTATAATAATATATCTGTAAAAAAATAAATTTGATTTTAATCGACTTCTTAAAAAAAGACTTTCTCGATTTAGATGTCTAAAATTTTTTGACAGTGAGGTGATGGATAAAAATAAATTCACCAACTCTTCTTGCCCATAGATCTCATAAAATACGGATATAATATGTAGATAACATCTAAAAGAAAGAAAACTTAAATTAATTTTAAGCCAATTCATCTGATCAACGGGCACCCGTTCTATCGCCATCATAAAATAAAAGAGGCTTGAGCCCATCAATTCGATTTCATCATTTCGTCTCATATACGTCACAAATACTGGACTCGAGCCTCCTCCATAATAGGAGCAAAATTATTACTATACCATGCTAGTCAGACAGGTTGGTATAGGATTTTGTTTCGAGTTTTTCGTCTTTTACGACAGCCACGTGTAAGAGAAGGGGTGATGAATTGTGTCCTTACTCTGTCACCACACGGAAAAATGAGTGGTGCCGAGCAATTCGATTTACATGAGCTGAAATGATGATCATCATGATAGTCATTTTCTTTGTCAAAAGAGATTTATTCTAAAATGTTCATTTAAATTTTGTAAGGATCTTATGAAAACAAATGTTTTTTTTGTTAGTTACCTTGACGCCAGCAATTTTAGCCTTTTCTACAGCTTTTCCAAAATTCAAACGATCTCCGGTGTAATTGCCGATAACGACGAGAACTCCTCCTAAAATTTAATTGCATATAAATAATTTACATTAGGATACATTACACATATTATATATCCATTTCTTTTTCCAATTTTCAACCCTCTCCTTTGCCAGCGTATTATGTACAAATATTATGGCGCAGTCTTATAATCGATAATTCAACGTATTGGCAAAACAAATAACGGACAGTAGCATTATAGTGCAGAAAAAGTGCTAAGGTGTAGTGAAAAATAGCAATGTTTTATACGTACTGTAAAAATTAATTTAGTAGCATAAATACAAAATCTACTATAAGTGACTGCTTTGCAGAGTTAAATCATTTTCTTTTATTTAAATGTTAAATTTGTCAGTAGGTAAAAACTGTTTTTATGGAGTGTTTTTGAACGACATCCGCCATGGTTGTTGGTTTTTGGAGTACAAAATTACCTGAATTATATTTGCATAGTTGTGCAATTGCATAAAGAACATGACCAGCTGGCGGTGAAGCAAAGATACCACCGGCTACAGCACCATCAAGCATACCTTCTCCAACATAACCTGAAAATAATAAATTATAAAACGTCGTCGTCTTTGTCCTCTAATGCACGTCCTGAGCTGGGCTCGAACCTCCTTTCCAATAGGAGGGCAATTGACCTTCTTTACCACACTAATCAGACGTGTTGGTTTTATTTCAAGTTTACCTTCCCTTGCATAGATGTTATATGCATATTATATCCTTTAGTCGTCTTTTATGACACCCATGGACAAGATAGGAAGTGGTGAATTGTATTCTTATTCCGTCACCACACGGATAAATTATAGAACGGATAAATCAATCATCTTTCCTCATTCAGTCTTTCACCTTTCATTGCGGGATGTACGAGTAGGTCTTCCCTCATAAATGCCAAATGGTACCATTCCGTAGAGGAATTATTGGCATAATTGCTTCGCGTGCCAAGCGCTTTAGCAATTCCATTCTCTTGGTAAAAGCTCAGCTAATTGTTATAATTTTTATTTGGAGTAACGACTATCGTTGATATTCTTGTATCATCACCAAGCGAGCTAAAATAATTTAGTGAAACTAAAAACATTCACTGCCGCCCATATACGTCTGTTGGGCTGTTGGGCTCGAGCCTCCTCCACAATAGGAGGAAAAATTACCTAATATACCACGCTGATCATACGTGTTGCTACAGGCCTTTATTTTAAGTTTTCCTTCTCTTCCATAGATGTTATACGCATGTTATAATCCCTTAGTTATGATACCTACGGGCTAGAGTATTGTATTCTTACTCCGTCTGCATAGGTGCTACAGAAGGAAAACTCGAATTAAAACCCTATGCCAACAAGTACGAACCGATTACTTCGCTAAAGTAGGGCAATTTCCCTACCAATATGGAGAAGACTGGAGCCCAACAGTGTAAGTTATATAAGTTAAAAAAATGATGATTATGACATAATTAGTATACTTACCAGATGCGAATGGTTCATGGCCAGAACCTCCACCTCCAATAATAGCTACTCTCCCGGTGTCGCTCTAAAATACAATTAATTATTTTTATCTATTATTTTTATCTATTTTATCTATTTGGTGAAGTTGTAAGAATACAAAAGAATACAAATACCCTCTATCATGCTCATGGATGTCGTAAAATACGACCAAGGAATGTAATATGCATATAACATTTGTACAAAGAAAGAAAACTTGAAATAATAATAGTGTAAGAATATTATTCACCACCCCTATCTTCGTCGTAAAAGACGACTAAGGGATTTAATACCCATATCTATCTTTAAATGGCAATGACGTGGGTGAAATGGCGGCAATTTGACTAATTCAAAAAAATTTTTGCATCAATAGAAAGCTACATTATCGGCGACTAAGAAAGACCATGTTTGTCATCGTATTTCTACGGGAATCTGAACTACGAAGGTGGGAGTAATATTATAAATGTGAAAGTTAGTGAAGATATTTGGATGTTTGTTACTCAATCACGCATAAAACGTTGACCAGATTTGGATGAAAATTGACACATAGATAGAGTATTTCTTAAGTTAACAAATATGGGGCGGCGTAGGCGCAACTACCTGCGCCTCATGCCGCCCTAGCCGAGGCCGCGGGTGACGTGACCGGGGATTAGTCCGTCACCCGCCGAGAGGCCGACCGCGTGAGGAAAGACCAAAAGACCGAAAGGAGGACGTCGATCGATGGGAGGGTACCCCAATAGGGGGTATTCCGTCGGGGCGACCACTGATGTCAAGTAACCCTGCTCCGGTGGTCGGCCCAACGACGAAGGCGACGTGGTTTTCGGGTGGGTTACGGGAGTTGCGTGCTTAAGCCCCTCTGTCGCCCCGGATGGAGTGGTGCGGAGGCGCGCCGACCGCAGCCCACATACAAAAAAAAAAAAAGTTAACAAATATAATACTTTTTATTCCGCTAATATATTTCTTGGGATAATAGTTTAATAGGCAATTAATTTTTACGCGTGCGAAGCTGGGAGCAAAAGTTAGTTATTAATGTAAAACAAATAAATATATCATGTCGTAAAAAACCATTAAGAGATATGCAGACAACTTCTATGCAAGAGAAGGAAAACTCGAAATAAAACCCTATACCAACACGTCTGAACAGCGTGGTATTGTAGGTCTATTCCACTCCTATCCAACAGAGGGCTCGAGACCAGCCGTGGGAGGTATATGAGCTGAAATTATGATAATGATGATGATAAACATATTACTTGAAACGACTAGCTGGCTAAGAGGCGTGCTGACAGAGCATTACAAACGTAATAAGCACGTTTCAGTCCATTACATCTAGTATTGTTATAGAACAATCACCGTACGATAAATAATTGTCCTGCGCGAAGATGGAACCCACGATTCTTAGCACAAAGTTCTGTGCAATCAGTTAAAACACCAGCAGGTAAAGTAAGCATTGGAAACCCATTATATTTTTACCAGATTTTATATGGGCGAAATGTTTTGTTTCAAAAATTTACCTATTTTTTTTACATTATCTTTCAAAATTTCCATAAAATTCGAAATCATGTGGGCGTGCGACGAAATTTAGTAGTCATTTAGGCACATAAGGCAAATGAAAAAACATTTGCATTATTAATTAAATTTTAGTTTTAAAGAAAACTATTTTAAGGATTTTCTTTATCTCATCATCTCAGCCAATAAATGTCCCATTATTGGAATCGGGCCGCCTTCAATGTGGGCGTGAATTTAACCTACTATACTTCACCGGTCAAACGTGTTGGCATGGGGTTCCATTTCGAGTGTTCCTTCTATTGTTATATCCTTTAATCCCCTTTTATGATACAGTGGAAATTAGAGATGGTATGGTCAATTGTATCCTTCCTCCGTCACCACAGCGAAAACGGATTTTATCATCTTTGTATTTAAATTTTAGTTTCCCGATGTTTCGAACACTTTTCAGTGTTGAAAAGCACAAAATGTTAGTTTTTTTTTCTTTACGTGCCGAAATATGGACCACAGAGCGTGCAACAAGCGATAGAGAGGCACGATTGGCCTAAGAATTCGGCTTGTGACATTGTTACTTAATCTTAATATATATAAAGTACGTGTCACGTTGTTTGTCCGCGATGGACTCCTAAACTACTTAACCGATTTTAATCAAATTTGCACACCGTGTGCAGTTTGATCCAACTTGAAAGATAGGATAGCTTACATCTTAATTTATAGTCGCAATATTATTTTATTGCAAATTATTTGTCTATTATTTGACATTCACAATTATCTGTTAACTCCAAACGATTTTAACAGATGGCGATATCTGTTGACTGGATTGAGTAAGTAATTTGTGTGTGCTCAAGGGGATTCGAGAATGGTTTAGATTCACAATTGGACCCGGTAGGTGGCGCTTTATTTGAACAGAACAATGTCTGTTGGGTCAGCTAGTTAATGTATATAATTTAAGTAACAAATTGTATTGAATTAACGAGCGCTTATAAATGTTAATTTATCAAAAAAAAGTAATTTTTCGTTTAACTGCTTTTGTATCATACAAAATAATAATAATTCAGTGATAATTCATCATCATCATCATCATTTCAGCCTATCGCCGTCCACTGCCGGATGTAGGCCTGCCTCATATTACACCACAAAGTGCGGTCCTGTGCCGCCTGCATCCAACGACGCCCAGCAACTTTCACCAGGTCGTCGGTCCACCTAGTGGGGAGGCGTCCTACACTGCGTCGTGGTAGCTTCTCGAGAACCTTTCTTCCCCAGCGGTTGTCGGTTCGTCGAGCGATGTGGCCTGTCCATTGCCACTTCAGCGTGCTAATTCTCCGTGCTATGTCGGTTACACCCGTTCTTCGGATTCCGTATTTCGGAAATCCGCAGAATACGGTATTATTTCAATGATAATTCAATTCATAAAATTTTGCATTATTTCATTAATGTTTTCTTATGACGTTATCACCTAAAATTGTTGTCCGTAAACCGACTTTACAGGCAACTATTTTTTTATTAGATCTAAACGGATAGAGTAAGTAGACATAATTGTGTCTAACTAATCAAAACAGAAAGCGGCTCAATAGTTTTCGTGCTACAGTTCTATTAAACATCCCAAAAGGGCGCCTGATTTAAAGTTTAATAGTAATAACTTGGATGCATCTTTAGATATTGCTAATGTCTATATAGTCTTTAAGAGTTAACATTTTTTTTTTTCAATAATATGAAAGCCGCTCGATGGTTTTTGTTTTACATGTCAACTGAACATTTTAAAAGCCAATTAGGCTCTAATTTCCAGTTAAATAGTGACAAATTTGGATGCATCTTTAGATACTGCTAAAGTCTATATAGTCTACAGGAATTATCACCATCTTCACCTTGTTCCTAACTGTGATGACTCTGTGCTTTGGATGCAGTTGTAGCATAGGGTATGTAGCGATAACCCCACGAAGATTATCATCAACGCATGTCTCTGGAGAATTGATCACTTTTTTCGTAATCGGCGCGCTTGAAGACATCTAAACAGATTGAAGACACTAATTACTAGTCAATATTTTTTTATAGAATCACTGTCACGTCCCTCAAAAATCATCAGCCTATCGCCGTCATTCACATTTTTTTAAACGCAAAATCCTGTAACGCTTGGAAGACATGTTTGAAGTACAGCGAATGTTTTACATTCCCTTTGCTTCACTACTTGCAAGTAGCCTGCAATCTCCCTTTAAAGATAATACAGATCATAATTCATCATTTCGGCTCATATACATCCCACTGCTGGGCTCGAACCTCCTCCACAATAGAAGGAAAATTGACCTTACTATACCATGCTGGTCAAACAAGTTGGCATAGGATTTTATTTAGAGTTTTTCTTCTCTTGCATAGATGTTATATGCGTATTACATCCCTTAGTCGTCTTTTACGACATCCACAGGTAAGATAGAGAGTAGTGAATTGTATTCTTACTCCGTCACCACACGGACTAGTACATGATACAAATAGCTAATTACAATTGTCTCGGGTTTTAACCGACTTCAAAAAAAGGAGGAGGTTCTCAATTCGTCGCAATATTTTTTTTATGTATGTTCACCGATTACTCAAAGACGCCTGAACCGATTTGCAAAATTCTTTTTTTATTTAGGGTATACTTCCCAAGTGGTCCCATAGTCATCAGGTCAGGATCTGATGATGGCATCCTTGAGAAATTGGTGGAATTCTTAAAATGTTATAAGCAATTTTAACGTTTTTTAGTTTACTGTTTGAAGTCGGTTTTTTTTTTGTTAAAAATTATATTATTAATGGGTTCAAATTTTCTTTTAGTAAGATTAGTTATAAGATTTCAAAATCTAATTATGAGTTAAGTCTAATTATAATTACAGTAAAAATCTTGAGGAACAAACTTTAGCAGTTATCAAACACAAAAATCACTATAATAACATCGTAACCAAATAATTAATTTAAAAAAAAATCCTAATAATAATTAATTGTCCCCTTTGCCACTATTCTACCAAATCAAATTTTATATACTAAAACTTGTACAGGTAAACTGAATATCGTAATTATAAAATGACACAATTTTCCTCTCCAAGACCAAAATAGAATATATTGTCATTATTCATCATTTCAACTCATATACGTCCCACTGTTGGGCCTGAGCTTCCTCCACCATAGGAGACAAAGTGAACTTACTGTACCATGCTGGTCAAACAGGTTATTCTAGGGTTTTATTTCCGTCCGACTTAGGGCCCTTCTGTGGCGACCACAGAGGGTCATGGCGGTCAGCGGCCATCCGCGGATACCGCACGGTGGCGACGGAGGCAGCGTGCCTATTGGCCGGGACTCCCCCGTGGGACCTGGAGGCGGAGATGCTCGCCGGACTATATCGGCGGGTGACGGGGGTGCGAGCGGAGGGCGGTGTGGTCTCGTTAAGGGATCTCACCGCCTGGCGCGTCGACGCCCGCCGAAACGTCATCGCCCGTTGGGCAGTCCGGCTGGAGAGGCCTCGGTTCGGGGTGCGAACCGTGGAGGCCTTCCGGCCGGTGCTGATGCAGTGGTTGGAACGGCGGCACGGGGTGCTCTCCTTCCGACTGGTGCAGGTTTTGACGGGGCATGGGTGCTTCGCCAAATACCTGCACAAAGTCGTAAGGAGGGAGAGTACACCGTCCTACCACCACTGCGATTGCGACGAGGACACGGCGCGCCATACGCTCGAGGCCTGCGGGGCTTGGGCAGTGCAGTGCTGTGAACTCGTCGCAATCATCGGTACGGACCTGACGCTGCCGGCTATCGCTAGGGCGATGGTCGATAGCGTCGGGAATTGGGACGCGGTCGCAGCCTTCTGCGAGACGCGGAAGGAGGCGGCGGATCGCCTGTGTGAGGAGCGCAGCCTCGATGAGGAGATCCGCCGCCGGCGACTGGGGCGGCGCAGGCGCAACTATCTGCGCCTCATGCCGCCCTAGCCGAGGCCGCGGGTGACGTGACCGGGGATTAGTCCGTCACCCGCTGAGAGGCCGACCGCGTGAGGAAAGTCGGTCGATGGGAGGGTACCCCGATGAGGGGTATTCCGTCGGGCCGACCACTGACGTCAAGTTAACGCTGCTCCAGTGGTCGGCCCAACGACGAAGGCGACGTGGTTTTTGGGTGGGTCGCGGGAGTTGCGTGCTTAAGCCCCTCTGTCGCCCCGGACGGAGTGGTGCGGAGGCGCGCCGACCGCGACCCACCCACAAAAAAAAAAGGGTTTTATTTCTAATTTTCCTTCTCTTGCATAGATGTTATATGCATATTATATCCCTTAGTCGTCTTTTATGACATCCACCGGCAGGAAAGGGAGTGGTGAATTGTATTCTTACTCCGTCACCACGCGATAAATATAGAACGTATATCCATATTATTTTAAATACACCTTTCATCGAACTTCTCAAATTTGTTTCACATTCATGGACACATTTTGCAAATAATTTCACTAACGTACATCAACATAACAATAAAAGTTGAAGATAATTAAACATAAACACATCTTACCTTCACAATGTTCTATACAAATGAACTATTATGATAAAATATATCTAGAACCATAAACAAATTATATAACACGAGTTCACTCCTTACAGATAACATTAATGATTAAACTTATTAAACTGACAAAAGTTTACGACCTCGTTATCACTTAAAACTAATAAAAATAATAGGCGAACGAAAGACAGCTCATAACTAACTTCATACCAATTCGGCCTTGCAAAGAGAAGCTACAAGCAGTACTGAACATAATTGTTAATTCTATGTGAAGTACTACTAGATATACTATAATTCATAGCATTCCTATTACTTAGAAACATTATAAAACTGCTGAAATTGTATTTTGGCGTCTCTTGATGATAAGATACAATTATTTTGTTATCATTAATCATTATCATCTCAGCCCATATACGTATCACTGTTGAGCTCGGACCTCTTCCACTACAAGAGGGAAATTAACCTACTATACCACGCTGGTCAGATGTGCTGGTAAATTGTTTCATGTCGAATTTTCCTTCTCTTGCATGAATGTTATTTGCGTATTATATCCCTTTAGTCGTCTTATACGACACCCACAGGCAAGAGAAGGAGTGGAGAACTGTATTCTTACCAGACGGAAATTCATCATTCATCTCAGCTTAATAATCTCCCTGCAAGGTTCAAGCTTCCTCCTCCTCCAGTGAAATTGAGCTTCGATACCATAGCTGTTAGGACATATCACGAAAGAGTTGTTATTTATCGAACTCCAACATTAGAATTTATGTTATTCGACGATTCTGATTGTTTAAAGCATTAATAGCAAATCACAAATAACTGTAATGATAGAATGGCTTAAAATAATCCAAAGATATTGTCGTTGAAATCTAGGTCGGAATTGTAACGAATAACCATTTATGGAGAAATTAATGTAATGCCACTCTCGAGTTTTGGAGTTTGAATCCATGTTACGAATGACTTTCAAACCCATATTCAATATTTAATAATTGTGAACAAATACAAGCCAAAAAAAATTACTGATATATTTATTCTATCAACTCAATCTTTAGAGTTAGACTAGCATAGTAAACTGTGCCATAAAGGACTAATAGTTGTTTTCACCAATGACCCCTAAATTATAGGTAATACTTGCTTGGTAATGCAATACAAATGACACATTAATATTAATTTAATTGATTAAATTAGAGGATATAATGATATCGGCAAACTTGGTGCATTATTCGAATGTCAGCCCATTGTTACTTTAAAATGGAAAGGAAGAGAGACTCACTACTTTTCCATGTCAAATCAATATATTGTGTACTTTAAAAAATGGAGGAATATGGGATAGAATTTACGTGCAATAGGATACAAG
This sequence comes from Lymantria dispar, assembly GCA_032191425.1. Taxonomy (NCBI): domain Eukaryota; kingdom Metazoa; phylum Arthropoda; class Insecta; order Lepidoptera; family Erebidae; genus Lymantria; species Lymantria dispar. The sequence goes on from CM063447.1 coordinate 3,623,351, forward strand.
TTCTTATTACTCCTATGCTATGAGCAGTCTCCAGAACTTGCAATATTATTTTGACAAGTGAATCTCCCCTAAACAAGGCATCCTCAAGACGGTTTTAAGAGAAAATGTTGGGTATCCCTTCCTTTTCTTCATTTTAAACTAGCAATGTTAATTTCCATATAACCTATCGCGTTAGGTGTCGCCTAAAATTCTAATTTAATTTCAATTTAACTCAAAAATTTGTTTATTATTATTATTAATGTTATATGTATAAATTAATATTTGTTTAACCTAAAATTTAGAGATTATCGGTAAAAACAGCTATATAATTCTTATTCAAAGAGGCTACATTGTCATGAGTGAGTTGATAAAAACATCACTTGATGTATAAGATAAATTAATGACCAATAGGCAGCTAATATTGATTGCTGTTAATGCAAACATAAACACAATTATCAAGTAACTTATATAAATTATCTTGTTAAAAAATTGCTGATAGGTGATAAGAAATGTTTACGTTATTTATCATACTTGCGTCTTTGATAACTGCTGAGTGCTTGGCTCAAGGCAATCTCATACGTTATAGAGAATTTAGACATACATGGTCATAACGGAATTTGGTGTTTGGTGGCTACGCGTACTTGTTATTCTAAATATTTGCGACCACAACGTTTCGTAAGTAGCTATATATAAAGTTATTATAATATACTAGCTGACCCAACAGACGTTGTTCTCTTCAAATCTAAAAAATTACAACAGTAATTCTTCTTGACATCAATCGCAGCGCCACCTATCGTCTCTAAATATTAATTTAAACCATTCTCAAACCCATTTAAACACAAAAAAAAAATCATCAAAATCGGAATAGCCGTTTAGAAGGAGCTCAATTACAAACACACGAACAGAAGATTTATACATATAAAGACAGAAATTTTAATTATTATTTAATAATTGCTGTGTAATGGCAGCTACTACCAACCCTTACATTACTCGTGGGTATTGCAAAAGACGACTAAGATCTATAATTAGAGAGAGATGCCAACACGTCTGACCAGCGAGGTATAGCAGGTCAATTGCTCTCCCATTGTGGAGGAGGCCCGAGCCCAACAATGGGACTTATGTGGGCTGAGATGATGATGGTAACGATGAAGTGAGAATTGTCCACTAGGTTAAAGATGAATTTTGTAATTTTCTTCTACAGTAGCGGTATTTCATTAGTTATCTCTTAAGACATCCTTTTTATACCAAGCCAATATATTTTTAGACTAACTTCCCTTATCTAGAAGAACCATGTCCAGCAATGGAACATATATGAGCATAAGTAAAAGATAATAAAAAGCTCGTGTAATGGTAAGCAGTCTCGATATCTATATATCACGTAATATATCACGTAAAGTTGTCAATGCATTAACCATATCATTGTTTTGAATCATCATCATTATTCAGCTTATCGCATTCCACTTCTAGGTGTAGGCCGTTCTCATGTCTCGCCACAAAGTGTGGTCCTGTGCCGCCAACTGTCACCAGGTCGTTGATCCACCTATTGAGTCATCATTGAAAATGCACACTAGTCGTAGACCTGTACTTTCAGACACCGAGGGATGTTGGATAAGAAGATCCGTTTAAGTATCCGGAACTGTTTAAAGTATTTTGTTCCGGACTGTATTTGACGTCCAAGGATTCGATACCAGTGGTTGACCCAATGACGATGGTGAGAGAATAAGGCGGGTTATGGGGCTGCGCGCCGCCCTTTCTAAGCCCCGGACAGAACTGACAACATGCCTGCCAAAAAAGGATCTTATGATTATAAAAAAGGGATCCGTCGTTTAGGACACCTGGCAGATGAAATTGTTTTGTACAAGTATATATGCTAAAAAGAACAGATTACAACAGGAACTAATATGGCATAAAGTATTAATAAAATGTTACGTTTTTTTTCCAGAAAATGATGATTTTTATTTAATAAACATTTATTTGCAATAATATTATATATATATATATATATATATATATATATGTATACCTTATAGGTATACCTTATAGGTATGCGAGCTCAGTGCGGCGAGGGAGATAGCGCACAGGCGCTTGCGCACAACATCGCGTCGCTCTCTGGCCACGTATAGACGTACCTATGTATATGTCGGCGTTGCGCCAGGAATTAGGTTGTCCATATTAAAATATCGAGTATGTAATCACTGTATTTATTAGGAGTTATTGCTGGAGAAGTGAGTGAAGTAAAACTGTCTTCTATTCTTTTTTTTGTGTGATTTAGTTGTTAGTCTCAGATGGCTGTGACAACTTTACCCGGACTGGTGGGTGAGCGCTGAGGGCTCTCAACCCGCAGTCTATTCTAATCTTACAATGTTTTTATAACCTCCGCTTTACTATGAAACGGTCTAGTCTTAGTAACTACAATTACTTTTTATAACAAACAAATAAAACAACTATTTTTAACTGTCGGAATATAGCTAAATAATAATGATAAATATTCTAATGCATTTAACATAATTCCAAATAGTCAATTTTACACAATTTACATTAATGTAATTAAAGGAAATATTGTTCTCATAAATTGTTCAACAGACAGCGCTCTAACTAGAAATAAATTGCAATCTTTATTGTGTAAAAACAACTAAATATGGTTACAAATAATTACATTAATTCTAATCGATTTTAATTTGATCAATTATATAAATATTTAAACAATTAAATCAAAGATTTCTAGAAATACATTCAAAAAGTATCTTAAATATCATAGCATGATAAATAGCAGTGTTGTTACTACAAATAAATTAGTTGCAAATATTTCAAACATGTTTATAACTATAATTGATAACACATACATCAACAATTTACAAATATTGCCGATAGAGGGCGATATGCGCCCATATATATATATATATATATATATATATATATATAGCTTGGCGTTTTGTCACCACGAGCTGTTTACGCCACGCCAACAATCAGGTTCAGCCTCACCTATAGATGTTTTACATCAAAAATCTGGTAGTAATTTCGTACTCACTGCACGCAAGTTTCTTCTGGTACAGCTAAATGTACCTCAATAAATCCACCCAATGTCTGCATTTCTATAAAAAATATTACACTATCAAAGGACAACATACCAATAAGGAAACAGCTCATTGTAGACCTATATTGAAGTCTATTACTATTTTTAACTGTAAATTACACGGCATATAGACACATGCTAATAGTCACACGAAATTCTACCTTATTCACATATAGTTTTAACTAGCAACCCGCCTTCGCTTCGCTTCGGTTATAGGTTATAGTCGTTTTACCCGCGTAGTTCCCGTTCCCGCGGGAATACCGGGATAAAATATAGCCTAGTTTACGCCCTAATATTATAGCTTTCCATTGGTGAAAGAATTTTTGAAATCGGTCCAGCCGTTTTGAAGATTACCCGGAACAAACAGACAGACAGACAAAAATTTTATAAATGCAATTTAATTTTTTTTAAATTTAGGCATAGGTGTCGTGCAAATAACCATGTGAGCATGAAAAAAGCCTATTATTTTGACATTACAAACAGACACTCCAATTTTATTTATTGGTATAGATATAGATATAGATTACAAAACAACTTTATACTTTTCAATAAGAGGTAAACATACAATTTCAATAAGAATAACTGATGTTCGTAATTTATTTAAATTTTTTTACATTATATCCAAGACGGAAGAAGTTCTGTCCTATTATTGTGTAAAATAATGGGTACTCTTTATGATTTCTAATTAGCTGTGACGACTTCGCTCGCTGTAATGAAGTCAATACATTTTTCTCCATGTGGAACAGTATCTTTTTAACCGACTTCAAAAAAGGAGCTCATCCTCTCAGTCCAAACACATCCCACTATTGGGCTCGGGTCTCCTCAACTATGGGACGGAAATTGACGCACGCTGCTCAGACGTGTTGGTAAAGGGTTTTGTTTCCTGTTTTCCTTCCCTTGTCGATATTATATGTACATTATATCTGATAGTCGTCTTTTACGACACCCACGGCCAAGAGAGGGAGCGGTGAATTGTATTCTTACTCCGTCACCACAGGAAAAATACGTTGGCATTTTTCATTTTTCTTTTATTTATTTTTACCGATTACTCAAAGACACTTGGATTCTTTATTGTTCGATAGGGTATACTTTCAGGTTGCTCCCGTTTCCGGTGGTCTTGAAATCTATTACTAAAAGAGGAATATTACTCTACTCTAGGCCTTGGCACAATTATGGTATTTATGGGGACTGATATGGCGATGATTTCTAATTAGTTATGCCGACTCCGCTCAATTTAATGTAGACTTTGTCAATATATTTTTTTCCATCTCAAACAGTATCCTTTCTTGAATTAAAGATATCCTATAATTATATCTGTGTTCACCTCGACTCATATACAGACGTCCCACTGCCGAGCTCGACAGGAGGTCAATTAACCTGTTATACCACTCTGGTCTAACAGATTGGAATAGGTCCTTATTAGTCCAATGGCGTGTACTTTCATCACACAAATAAAATCAAACAGCATATAAAATAATAAATATAATAAATCTAATTATTTAGTTATTTACATGGTATGAAATAAAACAATTTTACGGATTTTATCGCGTTTGCTAGCGTTATAATAATTTCTGAACTGTATTTGAAACGTAGAGATTAAATCGCTATAAAATCCGTAATATTAGTTTTAAATGTTAGTTGTAATTTACGCGCACCTAGATATCGAAAATCATTGTATACATTTACATAGTGTTTGTTTCATTATCATCAACAGTATCAATTATCGTAAAGCTATCGGTTTCTCCAGTGAAGTGAGTGATTCTGCCGAGTATACTTCTAGCTGCTCCGAAATATCTGATCCTATGAGGCACTCCAGAAACAGCATCCAAGGGTACTATCCATTCAACACGCACACGACTGGTGGCCACTATCGTTGAGATACGCTCCCAAATGAATCTGAAAAATATTACTTTTATTGAAGCCATATGTTGGGAAAAAATATAATCTACCTACTCCAGTCACACAGTATATTTATTCTCATCATCATCATTATGCCATTATTCCATTTACATCAGTATCTATTCCACGCTGGACATAGTCCTCCCTTATGTTACGCTACAGATTACGGTCTTGTGCCACAGGCTTCCAACGACTCTCGGTAACTTTCACCAGGTCGTCGTTGCACACAGGTTGTCGTTAATTTGGGGCATCCTACACTGCGTCATCCAATACATGGTCGGCACTCGAGAACCTTTCTTCCCCAGCAATTGTCGGTTCGTGGAGCGATATGGCTTGCCCATTGCCACTTCAGCGTGCTAGTTCTTCGTGCAAGTTATATCGAAGTTATACTGACCTGGTGTTGAAATCAGCATCATTAGCGATGACTATCCACTCATTACCTTCCAGTCTTTCAATTACAGCGTGAGTGTCTTCTTGTTTCAAATCGTTACGCGGGTTTGCTGCCATCTGCAGAAAATAATAGATTTTACATACACATTTGTCCTATAAATGCATTTCTATCTATCTTTTAAAAAGAAAGAAACGTTTTTTTTTTATTTTGCGTCAAGAGACGTACACAAAAATATTTAAAAGACACAAGAAATGAAGTCGTCATCACATCTCATATACATCCCATGGCTGGAGGAGCCTACAACAGAAGGAAAACTGGCATCATTATTCATTAGTTACGCTGGTCAAACGTGTTATTGTAGACTTTATTTCGAGTATCCCTTCTCTAGCTAGATGTTTTCTGCATATTATAATCCCTTAATCGACTTTTAAGACACTCACGGGCAAGAAATGAGGTGGTGAATAATATTCTTACTGAAATAATAAATGGAGAAAATAATTATCCATAATTAATTATAATAATTTCCGTGTGGTGACGGAGTAAGATTACAAATCACCACTCCCTATCTTACCCGTGGTTGTCGTATAAGACGACGATGGGATATAATAGGCACAAAACATCTGTGCAAGAGAAGGAAAACTCGATATGAAACCCTACACCAACATGTCTGACCAGCATGGTATAGTAGGTCAGGTTCACTCCCATTGTGGAGGAGGCCCGAGCCCAACAATGGGACGTATGTCTGCTGCGATGATGATGAATTATAGTAATTACGTAATCTTATACGTCTCAATTGTGAGAGATAAATGATTAATAGACGATCTTTCCTTGCGGTAGTGCTATTCAGGTTTTTTGCAGTGTTCAGCTCCCACCGTCGTCATTTACGATTATCCCCAGAAAAGTAAGGGGTGAGACATTGTATTCCTACTTCATCACCCCAACAAAAAAATAAATTACTTATGTTAAAAAGCGGACTTATTGTTTTCTGTAATTGACATGTACCTATTTTTAATTTTAACTTTATTTTATATTTTACTAGTAACCCGCCCTCGCTTCACTTCGGTTTCAGTCACCTTACCCGCGTAGTTCCTGTTCCCGTGGGAATACCGGAATAAAATATAGCCTTTGTTACTCCCTGATATTATAGCTATCCATTGGTGAAAGAATTTTTGAAATCGGTTCGGTGGTTTAAGCGTGCAATCGTAACAAACAAACAAACTTTTACATTTATAATATTAGTAAGGATACCACAATAATGTCAAATTTATATGGACACAAGTCTAAAATAAATGGAATTATTATTAAAAATCCAAAATCACTTACAAACGTTGCAAAAACTGTCTCTCCTCTACGCGCCGTAGCTACAGGCTCCCTGATAACCTGACCAAATTCTCTGCCAAGCTGAGAATTATCTGCCACTACTGGCAAAATAAGAGATATGGTGCGATCAATGTTATCAGCCGGCTCAATACCCGCTGGTACATCAGTGCCCTGAAAGACATGACGAATTATTGAACAGTCTTTGAAACTGGATTATCAGAGTTGTTTTTTATTGTGAGTTTGGGACCCACATAATTACACTTTTATATGTAGTAGGACCACACCGTCGATAGTCGTCTGTCTACGTCCAGGGTAATACCACAATCTCGCAGAAAATTGCCCTCTGAGTACAGTGGAGCCTCGGTAATCCGGCCCCTGTTTAATCCGGCACCCCTTGTAATTCGACATGTCCTAGTATTGTTGAATATTTTTTCGTTAACTTTTGCTAATGTAAGTTATGCATGATTGAACAGGTTACAACTTGTACGTGGCACTACTATTGTCCTTTAGGTTTGATTCTGATTGTTTAGTTTGAATTTGACAATATGTAATAGCATAATATGTCCGTGTGGTGACGGAGTAAGAATACAATTCACCACTCCCTATCTTGCCCCTGGATGTCGTATAAGACGACTATGGGATATAATGTGCACATAACATCTGTGCAAGAGAAGGAAAACTCGAAATGAAACCCTATACCAACATGTCTGACCAGCATGGTATAGTAGGTCAAATTCCCTCCCATTGTGGAGGAGGCCCGAGCCCAACAGTGGGACGTATGTGGGCTGCGATGATGATGATGAATAGCATAATAATCATAGTTTAATATTTCATTGTATATTATGTAAACGTACCTGTTGGATGACAAGGTACTCTTTTGTAAAAAAGCTGGACTATAAGGGGTTCTTAGGTAGTACTCTATAATCCGACAAATTCGATAGTCCGACACTGTCGTGCAAAACGTTTGTCGGATTACCGGGAGTCTACTCTAGTAGCAATTTACTACTGCACTTCGTTTGGTGAGAGAAACAAAAGCCCAACTTTCTGAGAGTGTAAGGTTCGTTCAAAAATTCATAGATATGCAAATGAATGTCATTAATTCAATTTGCAAAGCTTTTATTACAGGTAGTAAATATATATTCCATTATACTTTTGACTTAGTCGTAATCGGATAAAAAGAATGTCTGAACTCGTCGCTATTTACCTATATAAAAGTACAATATAACTAACCCCTATCGCAGCCGTAGTCAACTCCTGGAACTTGTGGAGCAAAATATTAAGTGTATGTGGTCCGTAAATAGTCGACGCTGCTTCATACCTTTGAATCTGTAAATTTAACAAAATATTAATACTCTAAAAGAATAAAAAATATACGTGTACAATAAATGCATTTTTCTTGTCTAATTATTTTTCTAGTTAAAAATCTTTCGTACTTCTTAGAGTTATACATAACACAGGATAACACTGCATCGGCCCAAAAGCTAACCCAATACGCTGGTTAAATACCCATAAATTGCTCTTATCCCTATAAAACTAATTGCATTCGAAGATACAACAAAAATATAATTATGGTAATGTAAGAAAAACATGTAAGTTTTATTGGTGGTTTGGTTAAAAGATATTTTTTTATTCATCGGTTTAGCCCATCGAGCTTCATCCACTAAGGGAGGGAATTTTACCTACTATATACCACGCTGGTCAGACATGTTGGTATAGGTTTTTATATTCAATTAAGTCGTAGGATCGCAGGCACACCATGGCCCACCCCCCAAAAAAAAGGATCACACTATCGACAGTCTTCCGTTTACAACCGCGGGACGGTCCATCCAGGGTGGTACCACTCTCTCGCCGAAAATCAAAGTCTGATTAGTAGCAATTTGTCACTGTGAGTGAGAGAGTCTCAAGCCCAGCTTTCTGATGGTGCAACCTCATTGCAAGCATTCCCCCTCTCCTTACTTTTTTCACGGTAGACAGCGGCCCAGCAAAAGTCTACAACTGCTAACAAGAACTAAGCTAAAAATAATTATTATTATATTTATCTTACCTGGTACTCTTCAAACGTGGCTATATAGTGTATATACTCGTTCGTGATTCCCGATACGACAATTTTCGGTTCGAACCCATTGCTTTCCATTACGTTGCCAACTACATCTCTCATACGCCTACCAGCCATGGTTGTAGCCTCGCCTGGCACGCCGAGAATTACCAAGTCCCCGAGCCAGATTAAAGAGACGGACACAATGCTGGGATGCCAAGGAATGGGGAAGTTAGCCTGAAATTTAAGACAGACTTTATAGGTCATTAATTATTTCCATTACTCGTATCTTACTTCCATTAAACTGATAGTTTTTAGATTACTAAGAATTCCAAAGATTAAATTAAATGATATAGATTATCATTACCAATAAATAAAATTGGAGTGTCTGTTTGTAATGTCAAAATAATAGGCTTTTTTCATGCTCACACGGTTATTTGCACGACACCTATGCCTAAAATAGCAATTAAAAAATTTTTGTCTGTCTGTCTGTTTGTTCCGGATAATATTCAAAACGGCTGGACCGATTTCAAAAATTCTTTCACCACTGGAAAGCTATAATATAACGGGAACTACGCGGGTAAAACGACTATAACCTATAACTGAAGCGAAGCGAGGGCGGGTTGCTAGTATTTAATATGTTACGTTATTTATGAAAACTTGTTTGGTATGCTGTGTGGTAGCGGCTTCGAATACTACCAACCCTTGCTTCGCTCGTGGGTGTCGTAAAAGACGACTAAGAGCCCTAGATTGACCCGGACCAACTCCATCTGGTACCATTTGGGTCAACGATTACATTCCCAAGGAGGGTTGACGTCAGGCAGGCGGCCGATCATAAAAGTCATTGCCGAAACTTTTTGCAATATGTCAAAACAGATGACATATTGCGTCGACCCCAAGTAATTGGGATAAGAGCAAGATGATGATGATTATTTATGAAAACTTGTTTCATCTCAGCCCGCATAAGTCCAACTGTTGGGCTCGGGCCTACTCCACAATGGAAGGAAAATTAAGCTACTATACCACTCTGGTCAGACGTGTTGGCATAGGGTTACATGTGAGCTGAGCTTTCCTTCTCTTGCATAGATGTTATATGCGCATTATAATCCCTTGCTCGCCTTTTATGATACCCACTGGTAAGATAGGGGGTAGTGAATTGTATTCTTACTCCGTCACCACTATTATTACTGTTATGTAAAAGTATAAGTGAATATTAACACCGACCCGTCCAGTAGCCAGTAGGATAGGTTTGGGTGCGTGACATTCCACATCGTCCTCGGTTGGTGGCGCAACGACACCACCCACTAGTTCCAGTAAAGGATTGCCCTCGATGGTGCCCTGCGAAAGCATTAAAACATTACAATTATAAAGCTAAACATTTTGTTTATTTGAACGCACTAATCTTAAAAACTGTCCATTGGATTCCAAAATATCTTCACCATTTAAGTTCACATACCTACTTCCCCTCTGTTGGGCTTGGGTCTCCTACACAATGGAAGGCAAATTGACCTACTATACCGCGCTGGTCAGACGTGTTGGTATAGGGTTTCATTTCAAGTTTTCCTTCTTTCGCATAACTGTTATATAAACAATAATAATGTAATATAATTTATACATAAAAATTGACATGTAAATTGGCTTTACGTAATAAATGAGTATGAGAATATCAAGGGATCAATCCTTTAGTCGTTTTTACAACACCTACGGGTAAGAAAGGGGGCGATGAATTGTATTCTTACTCCGTCACCACACGGAACGACCATATTGGTCGTTTCGTGTGGTGACGGACTAGTATCTTAATAATAATTATTATTTGCTACCAAATAAGTTATATATGTCACCGTAAAATTGTACGAACCGTTAATTTATAAACTATCTAATCAGATTATAAACTATCGACAGATTGTGAACGGACACAAAAATTTTAACGGTTCGTGCAATTTTACGGTGACATATACATATATCCGTGTGTTGACAGACTAAGAATTATTTGTCTGGTGACGGAGTAAGAATACAATTCACCATCCCGCCTCTTACTTGTGGGTGTCGTAAAAGACGACTAAGAGAGCCCGCACACATACAATTGCAAGTTGGACGACTATCGTACAACTAAATTGCGTACATTTACAATTTAGTTGGCCAACTTTATTTAATTGGTTACACGCCGCAGACTTAACAGATTTAGTCGGTGCCAGTATTGCCAGCGCGGTGCGTGTGCATGAAAATGCGGGAAAGAAACCTTTTAATTGCTCTATTAATAAAAAGAAGACGAAAATAAAAGAGAACATTTTGGGTGCATCTCATATTAAGTAACAGATTACAATATGGGAAGCATCATACATTGCATTATAAACTCAGATATTACCCTGACAAATTGTTTCAAGTTTTTTTGTACAACGCTGGCCTTTTTTGGTCTTTCTCTATGAGCTCTTCTACTTTTTCGTTTGCAACAAGTGATCACGAGACAGACATCGTACCCGTCGATGAAAATGCGAGCGTGGGGAAATCACGCGCACGCGTGTGGTCACCTTGCATTTTGCCGTACAACTGTCCAACTAAGTTAGATAGTGTGCGAACTTGCATAGGATAACCATGCTAACAAGCAGTTGGCCGATAGTTCGACAACTTTTTAATCAGAAGGGAATCGTGATTCTGATACGATTGGTGTCCAATTAATTAGTTGGACAATTTAGTTGGAGATGATGTGCGGGCTAGCATAAGTAACTACGCCTAATACACCTACTTACGATTTAGTCGGCTAACTTACAATTGTATGTGTGCGGGCTCTCCATGAGCTTTACATAGACCTAGACTAAACCATCTGATGTAATTTAGTTAACAATTACATTCCCAAATCAAATAAACGCCAGGCCAACAGTCGATAATAAAACTATCACCAATCACTGTTGCAATATATACTATGAAATAAAAGTACATAATGAGTCGACCCCAAGGATAAAAGCAAGATGATGGCGATGACAGATGAATATCTCAATCTCAGCTTTTTTTTTTTGGGGTGGGTTGCGGTCGGCGCACTCCTGCACCACTCCGTCCGGAGCGACAGAGGGGCGTAAGCACGCACACCCGCAACCCACCCGAACACCACGTCACCTTCGTCGTTGGGCCGACCACCGGAGCAGGGTTACTTGTCATCAGTGGTCGGCCCGACGGAATACCCCCTAATTGGGGTACCCTCCCATCGACCAACGTCCCCCCCTCGGGGAGGACGTCGTTCTTTCCTCACGCGGTCGTCCTCTCGGCGGGTGACGGACTAATTCCCCGGTCACGTCACCCGCAGCCTCAGCTAGGGCGGCATGACGCGCAGGTAGTCGCGCCTGCGCCGCCCCAGTCGCCGGCGGCGGGCCGCTTCGTCGAGGCTGCGCTCCTCACGCGATCTCAATCTCAGCTCATACATGTCCCACTCCTGGGCTCGGGCCTCCTCCACAACAAAAGAGATATTGAACTTACTATAACATGCTGGTCAGAAAGGTTGGGTATAGGGTTTTGTTTTGAGTTTTCCTTCTCTTGCACAGACGTTATATGCATATTATATCTCTTAGTCGTCTTTTACGACATTCGCGGGTGAGATAGGGAGTGGTGAATTGTATTCTTATTTCGTCACCACACGGAATATCTACATCAACTATAATCTAATTACCATACTTCGCCTGAGAGTAATAATAAGACTTGTTAAAAATACTCTACAGCCCTAAATAGAAAGTTATATTTTAATTCAAACTTACTTGAGTTATGTTAAGAGTATTTGCACCATCAATTGTTCCGGAAGCGAAACTGTAACCCATCGCGGCGACACAACCTCGGACCTGTTCATTCTGAAACAATATTTATAACGTTCATTTGAACAATCAGCTTCTAATACGACACGATTTGACAATTAGCTAATTAGTTTCTTCGCATTAGTCATTGTCCGTTAGTAAGTCAAATTTTCAACTGCAATCATCATCATTCACCATTTCAGCTCATATTCTGTTGGGCTCGAGCCTTCTCCACAATAGGAGGGAAATTGACCTTACTACCCCATGCTAGTCAGGTCCTCCGGGGGAGGAAAGTGCTGATTGGGGTGGATAGCAACGCGCACTCCCCGTTGTGGTTTTGTGAGGAGCGCCATTACGTCGGCCGTGGTCACGAGGTCGCCCGCAAGCGCCACCAAATGGAAGATTTCATCCTGGCACGCGACCTCGTGATCCACAATCGAGAGGGCCAGCCATGGACCTTTTCCACTTCGAACGGGGAGTCAAATGTGGACATCACGCTATCCATCAGTAGCGTATCCATCTCGGACTAGCGCGTCCTGGAGGACGTTAGCGTCAGTGACCATCGTCTGATCGCCTTCACAGTGGGAGGAGGACGGGGGAGCCCGACTATCTCGTGCGCGGGACTGTTGGTGGAGCCAACGAGGTTCCAGGACCGTGGGGTGGGTTGGGCCAGGTTTCGCGCGGGTATCCACGAGAGTGTGGGGGGGCTTAAATTTGGGGAACCCGCGGACGCCCTTTGCGCGTCCTTCCAGCCTATGGTTTTACGGGTGGCGAAGTCTACCCTGGGTATTGCGGGTAACACCCAGATCGGGGCTATGAATGGTGGACCCCAGAGCTGGACAGGCTCAAGAAGGCCTACTCTCGCAGCCGCCGCCGGTATAGGGGTTGCGGAGCCACCGATGGCTTTGCCGCGATATCAGCCAGAGCTGATATGTGTAGGGCCCGCCGCAGCTACAGGATTGCGATGAAACGTGCGGAAATCGAACATTTCAGGAGCCTTGCGGACTCCGCGAATGAGAACCCTTGGGGCGCGGCCTATCGTGAAGCTACTGGCCAAACGAGGCCGCCTCCCAATGTGGTTCATGGGATCGCGTATGCGGGTCGTCAACAGGGTGACCTACGGGGTGCCATCAAAGACTTGATGATGGCTCTGTGTCCTGACGACATACTGTCACGGGACACTGCGTACCACCGGCAGGTCAGGGTTGCGGCTATATATGTGCCATCCGGAAGGGATGCAGTGCCGCCTGCGGAGGCTGCATTGGGAGGAATAGTTAGAGCGCTGCCCAACACTGCACTGGGTGCTGATGGGATCACCGTACGTATGCTGCGTCACATTTGGTGCGCAGCGTCGTCCGAGTTGAAGTTGGTAATGGGTAAATGCGTATGCGAAGGTACCTTCCAAGCCGTCTGGAAGATTGGTAGGTTACTCATACTGCCTAAGGGCAATGGCAGGCCTCTATCCGATCCTAAGGCTTACCGTCCTATTACGATGTTACCTGTACTGGGCAAATTGTTGGAACGCGTAATGTTAAAGTGTGCACCGGGGATTACTAGTGGAATCTCGACCTCACAGCATGGTTTTACGCTGGGGAGATCTACGTCTTCGGCTTTGCTGAGCATTACGGGCGCGGTTAACTCTGCAAATACTAAATACCTGCAGGCTATCTTCCTGGACATCTCGGGGGCATTCGATAACGCCTGGTGGCCCATGATCAGTCTGGGTACTTCGCTGGTCGGCGCGTGGGTATGGGTGCGGGCGACCAGGTGGTGTGGAAGACCTCTACTATGGGATGTCCACAGGGCTCGGTCTTGGGGCCGGCTCTGTGGAACCTGCTCATGGATGACCTGCTTCGGCTACCGCTTCCGGGAGGGACCAGAATGGTAGCATACGCCGACGACCTGACGGTCCTGATTGGGGCAAACTCCAGGGCGGGCATTGAGGCCAACGCGGCGGCCGTTTTACAGGCTGTTGGAGAGTGGGGGGCCCGGAATAGGCTGGACTTCTCCCCGGGTAAGTCAGCGAGTATGACGTTGAGGAGGCGTTTCCAGAGGCCTCCCACAATACGTCTTGGGGGGAGCTCTGTCAGGGACGTCAAGTGGACTACTGTTCTGGGGGTGGTGCTGGACGCGGGTCTGTCTTTCGAGCGAGCGAGCGGCCAAGTGCTTTGGTAAGTTGGCCCGCATTTCGGCGTCTTCGTGGGGCGTTCGCTACAGGGCCCTTAAGACCCTGTACCACGGGACATATGTGGCGACGATTGCCTATGCTGCGGATGTATGGTTCCATAGAGCCGGTTTCTACGCGGTTAAGAGCGCGTTGTTACGCTCGCAGAGGGCTGCGCTCGTTCTGCTCACCAAGGCATATCGCACGACCAGTATGGCTGCCCTGCCGGTCATCGGTGGGGTATTGCCGGCCGGCCTGGAGGTCATCCGTGCTGGGAGAGCAGCGGTGGCGCGCCAGGACGCGACTAGGCAGGAATATCGGGATAGGCGGAGGGCTATATGGACGGATGTTGTTGCTCAGTGGCAGACGCGGTGGGATCGCGAGGACAAGGGGAGGGAGACGTATCGATTTTTTCCGGACGTGGCGTCTCGCCTCAAGGCGACTTGGGTCGAGCCGGACTATGAAACCTCCCAATTACTGGGGGGTCATGGGTGCTTTCGCAGGCGGCTGTACGATTTAGGGCTAGGAGCACACGCGGAATGTAGCTACGGTGAAGGGGATGAGGACATGCACCACGTTCTGTGGGCATGTCCCCTCTATAATGAGATTAGGTCGGTGATGCTCTCGGGGATACATCGCGACGGAGAAGGTCCGGTATACTACACGGATCTCGTGGCTTCGGAGGCGAACTACAGGCAGTTACGGGAATTCCCGCACGCCTGGTACAAGGCCCGCCGGCTTGAAGACCAGGTTGGCAGGATAAGCCAAGATGGCAGCCAGAGTAGCGGGTAAATGTGGCTAGCTAGCAGGAATAGCGCAGGAAACCGCGGACGACGAAGTTCGTACCGTGTGTTGTCCGCCCTAGTTATACAGGGAGAAGGACACAGGGCAAAGGATGAAGGAAGTTAAATAACTTATAGAGATTCAAGAAGCATGTGCATACTTACGCAAAGAGCATGGTGTGCACATGTATCTCGATGATTCGGCCTGTATGACCAAGATGTCGGAAAGGCCATGGGTGCTTGGAGGGATTTACCCCATGCTAGTCAGAAAGGTTGGTATAGGGCTTTGTTTCGAGTTTTCCTTCTCTTGCAGTGATGTTAAAAGCGTATTTTCTCCCTTAGTCGTCTTTTACGACAATCACGGGCAAGATAGGGAGTGGTGAATTGTATTCTTACTCCGTTCAGACTCCGAGTAAGTCCAACAGTACTATATAGTACAATATACTATAATAGACTTTTTTTTTAATTGGCTAATCCCACCACATATTCTCAGCACTGTAAGCCAGGTTCCACAATGGTCTCCGTATATTACATCGAAGTTTGACCTTCAGGAAGTCCCAAGCAAGGCCTTTAATTGGAGCGCCGTGAACTCGTCGCGATTATCAGTGCCGAACTGACGCTGCCGACCATCGCCAGGGAGATGCTCGACAGCGTCAGGAATTGGGACGCGGTCGCCGCCTTCTGTGAGGCTGCGACGGCGACCGACGTCCCAGGACGTCGAGAGGTGAGGGTACCTGAAAGGGTATTCCGTCAGGCCGACCACTGACGACAAGTCATCCTGCTCCGGTGGTCGGCCCAACAACGAGGTGACGTGGGTACGGGTGGGTTACGGGCCCGCGCGCCGTCCTTACATCGCCCCGGACGGAATAGACCGCGCGTGCGCTTACCATAGTCCACCCATAAAAAAGGCCTTTAATAATTGTCTTCTTTATAAGCGATATATGTTTTTGAATTTGAACTACAACTATACTTACATTGTTGAAAGTGCGTGTAATGGGGTCGTATTTTGGTGCTACTTGTTCTGGCATGTCGACGAACTGGTGGAGAACGGCTAGCTTCCCTGTCAACTCCTCACCAGGAGAGTTTAGTATTTGCTGGAAGTGTCATAACAAAGGATTAAATTACTTATTTATTGTGTTCAAAGAAACAAACAGTATTATGAGCTAATTTACAAAGTAGAAAAAAAATAATAACGCTTTCACCAATTAAGTTTCTAATAAATATACATTAAGAAATTAATAAATAATGAGTTTTTTTTTTTGCATTATATAAAACTGAACAATAGAAAAGAAATACATAAAAGTATAAGTTATGCCGCTATTTTTAAAAGTTTAGGTTTAAAATAATTAAATATTTCGCTAAAAATATAAATACTATTATACTTATTATTGTAATGGCTACAAGCCTGTCTTATAAATCTACTTTGTCCATAAGAAGTTCTCGAATAAGGAACATCAAAAAAGACAATAAATGTGAAGTTGGCCTTTTACAACGTAATCCTATTTGGCTTAAAAGCAAATTAGTCTCGGTATGTAAATATTGATTATAATCTTCTCTTCCATGTATTGCTATATTACAGATATTATTTTCTTAAAGAAATCTCAAGCTTAAGGAAGTAGTAGTAGTATAATGAATCAACTGATTAATAATAGGTATATCTTATAGTATGCGGCTTTAGTGTACTGTTGGTTTAGATGGCGACCCTTACCACCATACAAATACTGCCAAAAACATTCCTTTCATTTCTCAACATTCTTTTCTATTAACGTATCGACGTTTATAATTGGACATAGCTTCAACCAAAACTAAACCGAAGAGATATCATTTGATAATTTGATAACCACGCTTAGGAGATCGGTAGGCATTGCATTCGATATACATATGTTATAACTTCCCCTAGAATTATGTACTTGGCGACTCAGACGAGTATCGCGAAAACCTACTCCTAGCGCCGCCCTAACCGAGGATGCAGGAGCGGGTGAGGGCGGGGGAATAGTCCGTCACCTGCAGAAAGACTGACCGCGTGAGGGCCACGACCCGGACGGGACGTTGGGGAGGGACAGTGGCCGAAAGGGTATCCCGCTGGACTGGCCATCCGTCAGCCTACAGACGTTCACTGTAAGACATAGGTCTCCCCAAGAGCATGCCACTCGGAACGGTCCCGCGCCACTTGCATCCCACGGTTCCCTGCGGTTTTTAAGCTCTCGTCAGTGCACACAGTAGGGTGTCGTCCGATTCGTGGTCGCCACTCGAGCACCTTGCCTCCCCAACGGTTATTGGTACGACGAGCGATGTGGCATACCCACTGTCATTTCAACGTGCTAATTCGGCGGACTATGTCGTCTACATTCGTTCTTCTACGGATTTCCGTATTATGAATTTTAGCACGTAGAGAAATAACAAACATAGCCCTCTCCAAAGCTCGTTGAGCGACTTTGAGCCTTTTTATGAGGCGACATTAGAGACCACGTTTCAGTGCCGTATGTCATCGCTGGTAATACACATCCATACTAATATTATAAATGCGAAAGTAAGGATGTTTGTTTGTTTGTTTGTAACGCTTTCACGCTTAAACCACCGAACCGATTTCAAAAATTCTTTCACCAATGGAAAGCTATAATATTAGGGAGTAACATAGGCTATATTTTATCCCGGTATTCCCACAGGAACGGGCACTACGCCGCGGGTAAAGCGACTGAAACCGAAGCGAAGCGAGGGCGGGTTGCTAGTTGGTTATAAACCTTTGTTTTGAAATACGTCGGCATATTACAAAACTTATAAAGTTCGTTTATTCCAAGTCCATTTTATGTTTCTCTAATTCCTGGACTCGAGCCTCTTCCATTTTGCGAACAAAATTTAACTACTATACCACGCTAGTGAGGCCTATTTTTAAAAGGTTTCATTTTGAATTTTCCTTCTCTTGCTTAATGCAACTTATCTGCTTGAGTACCTTGGTTGTTATTTTCGATCGCGAAGAACAGAAAGGAAGCTATTGTATTCTTACTCCGTTACCACACGGATTAAGCCTCCCGCCCGGGCTGGGCGTGATTTGTTACGCCGACGACACGCTCGTCACAGCCCGCGGTGGGACGCTAGAAGAGGCGGTAAGCCTGGCTGGTACCGAGGAGATCGTCAGGCGGATCGAGGCGCTGGGGTTGAGGGTCGCCCTGGACAAGACGGAGGCCCTCTTGTTCCATGGCCGCCATATGAGCCCTCCCATCGGCGTCTCGATCACCGTCCACTCGGTTGACATCAGCATCCGGGCCCATATGATACCTCATATTGGGCCTGGTGCTCGACGGGCGATGGTGGTTCCGGGAGCATTTCCGCAGCCTCGCTCCACGGCTCATCGGCGCGGCGTCCGCCCTATCGTGGCTTATGCCGAACGTGGGTGGACCGAGCGCTACGTGCCGACGGCTGTACGCGGGGGTCATCCGGTCGATGGCCCTGTACGGCGCACCGGTGTGGGCGGGGTCCTTGACCGTCCGACTTAGGGCCCTTCTGTGGCGACCACAGAGGGTTATAGCGGTCAGGGCCATCCGCGGATACCGCACGGTGGCGACGGAGGCAGCGTGCCTATTGGCCGGGACTCCCCCGTGGGACCTGGAGGCGGAAATGCTCGCCGGATTGTATCGGCGGGTGACGAGGGTGCGAGCGGAGGGCGGTGTGATCTCGTTAAGGGAGCTCACCGCCTGGCACGTCGACGCCCGCCGAGACGTCATTGCCCGTTGGGCAGTCCGGCTGGAGAGGCCTCGGTTCGGGGTGCGAACCATGGAGGCCTTCCGGCCGGTGCTGATGCAGTGGTTGGAAAGGCGGCACGGGGTGCTCTTCTTCCGACTGGTGCAGGTTTTGACGGGGCATGGGTGTTTCGCCAAATACTTGCACAGGGTCGTTAGTAGGGAGAGTACACCGTCCTGCCACCACTGCGATTGCGACGAGGACACGGCGCGCCATACGCTCGAGGCCTGCGCGGCTTGGGCAGTGCAGCGCTGTGAACTCGTCGCAATCATCGGTACGGACCTGACGCTGCCGGCTATCGCTAGGGCGATGGTCGACAGTGTCGGGAATTGGGACGCGGTCGCAGCCTTCTGCGAGACAGTGATCTCGCGGAAGGAGGCGGCGGATCGCCTGCGCGAGGAGCGCAGTCTCGATGAGGAGATCCGCCGCCGGCGACTGGGGGGGGGGGACGTCGGTCAATGGGAGGGTACCCCAATAGGGGGTATTCCGTCGGGCCGGCCACTGATGTCAAGTAACCCTGCTCCGGTGGTCGGCCCAACGACGAAGGCGACGTGGTTTTCGGGTGGGTTGCGGGAGTTGCGTGCTTAAGCCCCTCTGTCGCCCCGGACGGAGTGGTGCGGAGGCGCGCCGACCGCAGCCCACCCACAAAAAAAAAAGAAAACCACACGGATTAAAATATTTTTTTATTAGTTTAAGGAAACCACGAAAGCGCTAATCAAATTTGTCTACTATATGTGTTGTGTTATTTGACTCACCCAAGCTCCTTCGAAGATTGTGGTACCAATAATACGAACACTATCGAACATATCTTCTCCGGGTCCTTGCGAATAGCACCGTTCTTGATAACCACATAGTAAGAAATGGTTATCACATTCTCTACCGCTAAACTCGCAACGGGCTCCGCGTGTGTTCGGAGAAACATCGCCCAAGTTTGACGCGAAGAAGCCTGCTATAATTTCAGCCTGGAAAGATATTTTTTGTATAAGTTGTCCGAAATTTTAATGATTGTAGTCATTAATGAACTGCCTTGTCCATAATAGTTTACACTCTCACATTGTTCTTCTATGTTTCGTTCGGTGAGCGAAAGAGCTGGAGGACCAAAATAAGTTCACATATTTTATTCTTCTATGTAAACTAAATTTCTATGTAAAATTTGTTCGTCACAATAAATAGATTTTCTTTCTTTCTTTCTCATCCCACTGCTACGTTCAAGCCCTCCTAATAGGAGGGCAATTGAGCTGATCATATATGTTGATCTGGGGTTTAATTTAGAGATTTTCTTCTCTTGCGAAGACGACTTTACGCCATCAATTTGTAAAATAGGATTTGGTGATTTGTATTGTTAATCCGTCATAACACGGAGAAGTAAACTTGCGGGAAAAAAGGATTAATCTAATGAAAACTATGCCATATACTTTGACTTAAATAATTTTAAATGTGAGTAGGTAACTTTTTTGTAACTTTACAACCTAGTTTTATTCTCCGTGTGGTGACGGAGTAAAAGTATAAATCACCACCCTCTATCTTATTCGTGGGTGTAGTAAGAGGTGATTGAGGGATATAATATGCATATTATGCTTGTAGAAGAAACGGTAAACTCAAAATTAAACACGCGGTCGCAGCCTTCTGCGAGAGGCAGTGAACTCGCAGAAGGAGGTGGCGGATCGCCTGCGCGAGGAGCGCAGCCTCGATGAGGCGATCCACCGCCGGCGACTGGAGCGGCGTAGGCGCGAATATCTGCGCCTCATGCCACCCTAGCCGAGGCCGCGGGTGACGTGACCGGGAAATTAGTCCGTCACCCGCCGAGATTTCGACCGCGTGAGGAAAGACCGACGTCCTCCCCGAGGGGGGGACGTCGGTCGATGGGAGGGTACCCCAAGTAGGGGGTATTCCGTCGGGCCGACCATTGATGACAAGTAACCCCTGCTCCGGTGGTCGGCCCAACGACGAAGACGACGTGCATCGTGGGTGGGTTGCGGGAGTTGCGTGCTTACGCCCCTCTGTCGCCTCGGACGGAGTGGTGCGAGGGGCGCGCCGACCGCAACCCACCCCAAAAAAAAAACTCAAAATTAAACCCTGGACCAACACGTCTGACCAGTGTGGTATAGTAGGTCAATTTCCCTCCTACTGTAGAGGAGGCTCGAACCCAACAGTGGGACGTACAGGAGCCGAGATGATGAATCTAGCTATATTGTTAGAGATCTCGTATACTTTGTAATATAAAAAATAAATCGATCACCTTTCCAGCTAGTGTTCCAGGGTTCAGTTCCTGTTCCATTCTGAGCGCCGCATACCCAAGGTTATCAGAAGATACCAGATAATTCGACATATTCATTGTAGTAGTATGAATGGCGTACCAGTTCATAACACCATGCAGTGTACCATCTTCCTTCACTATTCTTACTTGGGTCAGCATATCATCTGTATCGGTCTGGTAGCTGGTGAAGAAGATAGAAAGAGAATAGAAAAAGAGAGCTGAAAAACCGATCCGTACGATGACGAAGGAAGAATACAATGGTCACCACTCCTCCTTTTGCCGAAAGCATATTAAAAATGGAACAAAGGATATAAGGGAATATGCCTTTTACGAGAAGGCAAACTCGAGTTAAACCCTACGCCTACCCGTCTGCGGACGATTTTTTTTTATTGTAAACGGTGGCAAATGATCAAACATTACACACATTACACCTGATGGTAAATGTTGCTGCCGTTGATGGACCTTTACAATACCAGGGGCACAGTTAGGCCGCTGCCTACCGCGAAGAAAGTTAAGGGAGTGTGAATGCGTACAATGAGGGTTCGGTGATACTAAAGTCATCACTAAAACCCACCATAGGTAAACCCCCTCAGAAAGTTGGGCTGCCGGCTCTCTCGCTCACTGAACGAAGCGCAGTAACAAATGGCTACTACTCAGACGTCGATTTTCTGTGAGAATTCTGTCTCTTGTATGGTACTACCCCGGACGGACCAGCCCGCGGCTGTAGACAATTGTCAACAGTGTGGTCCTACCACTACAAAACGTAGTAGGTCAATTTGCCTTGCCTAGGGGAAGACCGTTATATGTACTATTTTTTTTTAATTAATTATCGTCTGGTGTTAGGACTGAAAATATTCATATTCAATTCAAATCATTTGTTATGCATAAACCTCACAGGGGCACTTACATAAAGTTATTTTTTAAGGTAATGTATGAGACGCTCCTGGGAAATTCATAGTACAACCTCCGACAAGCATTTTTCTTATTGGCGAATGAACATGGCAAACGAACAAACAGCACACCTGATGGTAACTGATACTACAGCACATGGACCTTTGCAATACCAGGGGCACAGCTAGGCCGCTGCATACCGTAAAGAAAGTGCTCTTCTTAAACCTCGTTTAAAGGATCTATCATAGCGCTTGGGATACGCAGCAGAAGGTAGCTCATTCCAGATCCTACATGTACGTGGAAGGAAGTATCGCTGGAAAGGTACAGTAGAAGACCATAGGGTCCAGATGAAATGGATGAACCCTGCTACGGTGTCGAGTGATAGGTTGGTAAAACGGTGACGATGGTACAAAGTCAAACGTGAAAGACAAGCATTCTTTTTTTTGGAAGGTGGGCTGTGGTCAGCGCACACACCGTCCAGCTCCGTTCGGGGTGATGAAGGAGCAGTGCGTGGCCCCATAACCCACCGTAGCTCCTCTCCTTCGCCGTTACCGAATTCCTTGTCCTCCGTGACCGACCCGACGGATTATCCTGTGGGGTAACCTCCCCTTTCGACGTGCCTTTACTGGTATGAATACAAGACAAGCATGACATTATTTCCCCTTGGGGTTACCTATTTCCAACAGTGCACGTCGATCGGCTTATGGGTAAAATAAATAACTGACTTAAGATTTAACTAGAAGTCGTAATGGTATTTGATTTTTGATTGCCCGACGTTTCGGACACTTTGCAGCGATCATGGTCACGGGCGAATTATTTACAATGTGTAATACTCGCGTAAGTATCAGGAATCATTAGAAGTCGTAAGTTTAAATAGGTGCCAGAACAAAGCATTCCATCTATTTCTATATAAGTAGTAATTTACAAAACTTACCGTTCCTTCTCAGCTTCAGGATTAGCTTCATATGAGTATGGGGATCTGTTCATGTGAACGCTGGCTACTGTCGTCTGCCCGTAGATGAGTCGAGCTGGCACTATATTTTCATGGGCACGTTCTATACTCTGAAATATCCATTGTAATCATTCGTTCTGACCTTATCACAATTTTTAACTATATTCCTAGTACGCTAAAGAATTTGACGATACTTCGAACAGAGAAACTTAGTACGGTCTCATGAACTTAATAATTCTATGTGTATTTTTAACTGTTAGGTGATGGGCTAGGAACGTGATATTTTACTATTCTCTTACTTCCTCTTAAGTGCTGTAAAGATATGTAAATAGATAGGCAAAGTTGAAAGAAAAACCTGTGACCAGCCAAACTGAATGGATAATTACACAATTGATAACCGACTACAAAATCTATGCGTTATAGTTTATAAGAGCAGATGATAAAATATTTAAAGTTTGCTGTAAAGATACGGTGTGGTGTTGAGATTCGCCAATTTTTACGGCACGCACGTGCAAGCCAGAAGAACGAAAATTGTATTCTTATCCCTTCATAGTCCAGCGCTGCGAGAGTCTAAATAATTTTCTGTAAGGCTGTGCTCGGAATTTCTCTGCGAAATAGAATCTGAAATACGGCAATCCCCGGAGGAACGGGTGTAACCAACATAGCACAAAGAATTAGCACGCTGAAGTGGCAATTGATAGGTCACATCGTTCGACGAACTGACAACCGCTGGGGAAGAAAGGTTCTTGAGTGGTGACCACGAATCGGACGACGCAGTGTAGGACGCAAAATTAGGTGGACCGACGACCTGGTGGAGGGCAGCACAAGACCGCGCTCTGTGGCTCTGAGGCCTACGTCCAGCAGTGGACGGCCATACGCTGAAATGATGATGATGAAACAAGCAATCCCCGGTATTATAAATATTTGTTAATCTAGTCAATATTCTCGAATATCTTGGCACCTATTTACCACCAATAAATTTCATTCCCTCAGATTTTCTTTGATTCTTTTTCGCAGTTATAATTTGCACTTATATCCGACTTGAAAAACTTAAGAATATATATCAGTTGTCGATGACAATGGTAGAATAATTAATAAAAATATATTATTAATATAGATCGGCATCTATTTTAACGGAAAATTCCAAAGGACCTTTGAAAGGGGCATGGAACCAACACGCAGAGCTCTTTTTTAATTATTTAATTATTGTAATAAAACTACTTGCCAGATTTTATCGCCTTTGTATTTGATTTTTGATTGCGATATTTTTGATTACGATATATATAAATCTTTATAATAACGATGACTTTGTTGGACGTGAGACATCTTAGTCCGCCCGCGACCATGAACGCTGCAGTGTTCGAAACGTCGGGCAATCAACAATCAAATACAAACGTAATAAAATACGTAAAGTAGTTTTATTTACAATGTGTAAATAATAAAACAATGTGTAAATAGTGTGTAATACTCCCGTAAACATCAGAATTTTTTTTGATAGTTTGAACTCACCCTAGTGATGCCTTCAACATATGCATTAAATGTCTCCCTGGAGAAACCAAGGATGCTGACGTCGAGTAAGAAGTCCACCAAGTAACCACCGGGGGCGCTGTGTGTGTGCGTACCAGTGATGATCACATTACGAAGGTTGTACATATCACCGTACTTTTCTTGAAGATTTTTGACTACCTGAGAAATAAAGTTAAAGCCATAAATCCCACTGAAGTCAAGGAACTCTGCACTGGTGGTCGGCCCAACGACGAAGGCGACGTGCTATACGGGTGGGTTACGGGTGTGCGTGCTTACGCCTCTCTGTCGCCCCGGACAGAGTGGAGCGAGGAGTGCGCCGACCGGACCCATCCCCAAAAACAAAAGCCATAAATAAAATCTTGTAAGATTTTTGAGCCTTTTTTTTCTACTGTCAGCCCACCCTCCCCCTGGTTCCGTCCGGGGCAATAGAGGGATGGCGCCCGGCCCAGTAACTCACCCAATCGTCGTTGGGCTCACCACCGGAGCCGAGTTCCTTGTCTTCAGTGGTCGATCTGAAGATTTTTGAGCCTACCAATTCTTACTAAACTAATGCTTCTACGTTAAAATAACATTACTCACTTTCATATCATCATCATCACAGCTCATATATCCCACTGCTCGACTAGAGCCCGGGATAAGAGTAATAGACATCATCATCATCATCATCTCAGCCCATATACGTCCCACTGTTGGGCTTGGGCCTCCTCCATAATGGAAGGGTAATTGACCTACTATACCACGCTGGTCAGAGGTGTTGATATAGGGTTTTATTTCGAGTTTTCCTCCTCTCGCATAGATGTTATATGCGTTTTATATCCCTTAGTCGTCTCGTACGATCACCCACGGGCAAGATAGGGGGTGGTGAATTGTATTCTTACTCCGTCACCACACGGAAAGTAAAGAGTAATAGACAAAATGTGCGATATTAGGTACTCACCTCGCGTCTGACGGCTATGCCTACAGACTGCACTTCCGCAGTCACATACACTACTCTTGTGCTACCCTGTACGAAGATGAAAGATCTGGCGAACTGCCGCAAATGTATACCCGTACCAGTTTGACTTATCTCAGCATAACCCATCTAAAACAAAAACAAAGCTTAATTCCTAGCCGTGAACGAAAATTAATACTCATTTATTTATATTCTTTTCAAGTCGTCATTCCCGCTGTTGTTAGCTTCACATTCTTAATATATAACTATACATCAATATGTTTGTCGTTACTAAACTTTAAAGCATGATAATTAATATAGAAGCTTTGTGTTAGCCTAAATAGGATAGTTTCAACCTTGGTAAGTGATATACTTAAGAGGAGAAATGCGATGGAAAAATCTTCGTTCTTCTTTTCATCCTCTACCCACGTAGATTAATCCTAGACAGTACTATATAATTTAAAAAAGAATTAGCCTACTAAAGTAGGCAAATTTTTAATAGGCTCAAACATACTCCACCCATACCATCCAAGACAGCGAACGAATGGCGTTTTTTTTTTTGTATGTGTTTAGCTGTTGGTCGCAGATGACCTTGACAGCTTAACGCGGGCAATGGGCGAGCGGAAGGGTCTCAACCCGGTTAGAATGAATGGCGTGCGGTGCAATAATCTACCACATCAACTCCTCATCGCAATGTTTTTCTTGCCAACGGTGGCAAACGAGCAAGCAGCACAAGATGGTAAGTGATGCTGCCGCACATGGACCTTAGCAATACCAGGAGCACAGCTAGGCCGTTGCCTACCGTGAAGAAAATACTCTTCTTAAAGCTAGTTTAAAGAAGGACATGTCATAGCGCTCGGGGAACACAGCAGCAGGTAGTTCATTCCAGAGCTTGCACGCACGTGGGAGAAATTTGGACTGGTGGTAACGATTCCTCGATATCGATAGCCCATCGAATGGGTTGCCATGCCACCTGTCGATGCCCCAGTCACGAAGTGCTGGTAAAACGCTGCGAGCTATGCGGGTAAAACCTCAGGGCGCTGCTAGTAAAAAATAAAACTCACAAAAGCAATTTCAACACATGGTCCAGTCATATCAGCTATGCCTACTCCGACTTGGTACCCTTCGTCTGCTGGCGAGCTGGTTGTGGTACTAGTTCCTTCAGCACCATCAGACTCTTGATTAGCGTCATTGACGACCAGCACAATAACAGTTGTTAAACCAGCTGCCACCGCGAGAACCACCACGATCATCACCACTTTACCAATTAGTGGTATCACCATTTTATCTGAAAACACATCGATATAGTTATTTCTTAAAACCCATCTACAAACCTAAAAAAAATTGGCAGGCTGTGGTGCGAACGCGTCATTAGGCCGACCACTGATACCGAATTCTTGACTTCCGCGGCCAGCCCGGCGGGATACCCTTTCGGATACCGTCTCTCCCCGACACCCCCCAGGGCGTCGCCCTCAGATGCTCGACAGGGTCAGAAACTGCGGTGCGGTCGCCGCCTACTGTGAGGCAGTCATCTCACGGAAGGAAGCGACGTATCGCGCGAGAGGAACTCCTCTACGTCACCACGATCCACAGCTGGTGACTTGGGCGGCGCCCTGTCTAGGTGCCTGATGCCGCCCTAGCCGAGGCCGCGGGTGACTGGACCGGGGATTAGTCCATCACCTGCAGAGAGGGTGACATAGAGCGTTGGAGATAAGGAGAGTATCCGAAAGGGTATCCCGCGCGCCGTCCTTTCGGGGTCCGGACGGCGTGTTTGCCGACCCCCAAAAAAAAACAAGAGCGTCGCCCTCAGCCCCTTGCGGATGGCGGACTAATCCCGGTGTCATCATCAATTAGCCTACCGACATTCACTGTTACAAGGTTTTTGAGAAAATGCACCCAGAATGACGTGAAAGATATGCAAACTAACCTGCTGTTTTGTAATAGCTTTATCGTCATGGCTGGCCATCGGCGTTGTCTTTTTTTTAAGGGAATCCCTTCTATATTTTGTCTTTATATAGTAATGTCATAGTTGTAATATTTATTCACCCCCCTTTTTCTTGCCCGAGTCTCCTAAAAGACGACTAAGGGATGTTCGTAGATAACATAGATCCAAGAGAAAGAAAACTCGAAATGAAACCCTATTTTTTTTTTGGGGACGGGTTATGGTTACCGCACCCGCCACCCGGCTCCGTGCGGGGCGACAGAGGGGCGGCACGCGGCCCCGTAACTCACCCATAGCACGTCGCTTTCGTCGTTGGACCGACCACCGGAACCCAGTCTTGTCTTCAGTGGTCGACCCGACGGAATACCCCGAGGCAGTACCCTCTCCTCTCGATGTCCCCTTCCTAGTACGCTGGTCGCCGTCGCGCGGTCAGTCTCTTTGCGGGTGACAGACTAATCCTCCGTCGCGTCACCCGCGGCCTCGGCTAGGGAAATGAAACCCTATGCCAACACGTCTGACCAGCGTGGTATATTAGGTCAAATTCCCTTCGAAAATGGAAAATGGAGATGATCGGAGCTCGATAGTGGAACGTATGTGGGCTGAGATAATAATATTGTTTTTATAATGAACTAGCTGACCCGACAGACGTTGTTCTGTTCAAATAATATAAAAGGAATTCTCCTTGAAATCCACAGCAGCGCCATCTATCGGCCCCAATCGTGAATCTAAACCATTCTCGAATCCCCTTGAAGACATACAAAAAATTTCATCAACATCGGTCCAGCCGTTTAGGAGGAGTTCAGTGACATACACGCGTACACAAGAAATATATATGTAAAGATAAAATTTGTTTTTATTTAAAAAAAGGATCAAAGTCTATTTTTTTCGTACGTCTTTAAATTCCAAAGTCCGCTAATCAAATGGAAATGGAATCACCTTGATGGCAATTTGATCATCTATGTTCATAAATTAATATTCTATGCCTGAGCAGCCATCGAGCGGGTGGCTGCTCGGGATCCTCACCACCCATTTTCGTCTATTCATCTATTTCTGTGTGGTGACGGAGTAAGAATTCACCATTCCCTATCTTACCCGTGGGTGTCCTAAAAGACGACTAAGGGATGTAATGGGCATGTAACATATGTGCAAGAGAAGGAAAACTCGAAACAGAACCCTATTCCAAGAGGTTTGACTAGCGTGGAATAGTAGGTCGATTCCCCTCCTATTGTGGAGGAGGCCCGAGCCCAACAGTGGGACGTATGTGGGCTGCAATGATGATGATGACTCCATTTCTTGCCACAATTTACCTATAAAACTCCATTTTTTTTTTATTGCCAACGGTGGCAAATGAGCAGGCAGAACACCTGATGGTAAGTGATACTGCTGCACATGGACCTTTGCAATACCAGGGGCACAGCCGGGCCGCTACCTACCGTAAAGGAAATGCTCTTCTTAAACCTCGTTTGAAGAAGGACATGTCATAGCGCTCGGAAACCACAGCAGCAGCACATCCGTGCAAGAGAAGTAAACCTCGAAATAAAAACCCTATACCAACCCACAAGTTCGTCCTCATGTGGAGTACTGCTCACATCTCTGGGCAGGTGCGCCCAAATATCAACTAGACCCACTTGACTCCCTGCAAAGACGGGCTGTTCGAATCGTCGGGGATCCCAATCTTACGGACAGATTGGAGTCGCTGGAGCAGCGGAGAGACTTTGGGTCACTCTGTGTACTCTACCGACTCTTTCACGGGGAGTGCTCCGAGGAACTGTTTGACTTGGTACCACCGTCACCATTCTACCAACGTACCACTCGACATCGCAGCAGGGTTCATCCATTTCACCTGGAAACGTTATGGTCTTCAACTGTACGTTTCCAGCGATCATTTCTCCCACGTACGTGCAAGCTCTGGAATGAACTACCTGCTGCTGTGTTTCCCGAGCGCTATGACATGTCCTTCTTTAAACGAGGTTTAAGAAGAGTATTTCCTTCACGGTAGGCAGCGGCCTGGCTGTGCCCCTGGTATTGCAATGGTCCATGTGCAGCAGTTTCACTTACCATCAGGTGTGCTGCTTGCTCGTTTGCCACCGTTGGCAATAAAAAAAAAAAAAAAAAAAAAAAAACCCGTCTCACTAGCGTTTTAGCTCAATTTCTTTTCCACTATAGATGAAGAACCCTAAATACTTAAGTTAAATTATGAATGTATTTTTGAAGTATGTAGACCCATAAAAATACTTAAGTTGAATCCAATTTTAAGTATATAGAGAAAGATGGAAAGATATAATACACTCACGCAGGTAATCTTTAATCCGATCAAAAAATAATATATATTTCTATTTAAATTTAACTTCACAGACACAAACCATTCCATGCACCTTCAAAATACTAAAGAGTTACTAAGCCACGCATTTCGTTGTTAATCAATCAACATAAGCCGATAAATTATAAACGCCATATCATTATTATTATCATGAATTCCAATCTATGATAAACTATTAAATTCTTGAAGAGATTTTATTATCACAGGGAGTCAGTTCAATTATTGTGGGTTACTACAGAATTACCCGTGTGTTCCACTACAGGCTGTCATTCAACTGCATTAGATAAGCGTTCCATTATCACGCCCGGCTACCTGCCTGTATTTCCTATGCACAAATATACTCCTTTTCGTCTCCTACTACTTTTCGTACCTCATTTTAGTGACGGTTCTTAGTGACAGGAGACGAATGTCCTTTTGAGTAGACCGATTTAAACAACAGCAAACACATTTACTAAATTTTATGTATTTGCCGTCGGTGGATTAGATTGGGCGCTTTGGGGATTCCAACAGCACGATATTATGTATCTACTTTTGTAAAATAAACATAGCTTTATAATTGTAAAACAAAATATTATTTCAATAGACAACGGATACCAAAATATAACTAGCTTCTTTTTATACTTGGCCGCACTAGGCCGATACTAGTATCTTAAGGTAAGGTAAGAAAACTCGAAAGACGTATTTCCGCAGCGAGCGTCAAGAAATTTATGAACGTTATTGGCGTATGAATAACGCCATTTTTCTCTTGACGTGCCCTATGCAACTATATTTTTTGTTTCCTTAACGCGGCTGGCCATGATATCTAGAAAAATTTACGTCGGAACACCGTGTCAATGTTATCGCGTTAATATTACGGCTAGTGGCAGTTTATTTGTTTGATCTCGGCTCATATTCGTCCCACTGCTGGGCTCGAGCTTCCTCCATAATAGGAGGGATATTGACCTACAATACCACGCTAGACAGACGGGTTGGTATAAAGTTTTATTTTTAGTTTTCTTTCTCTTACACACACATAATTTGCATATTACATCCTTTAGTCGTCTTTTACGACATCCACGGGCAAGATGTGTGGGTGGTGAATTGTATGGATGAATTAATAATAAGTATTATGTCTCATAATAGTATACAAAAAATAAATGTTTTTATGTCTATTATTTGAAATCAAAGAAAAAGAAAGGCAATAATGTGAAGATTGTATTTAACAACTAAAATTTCAGAGTCGGTATATGGTACTTTTTTGCGGTAGTTAATGGCGCATCTTGCATCGTTCGATCCATCCGGAGTTCCGTCCGTCTAGGAGACGTGTGGGGGCGGCAAACGAGCCCATAGTCCGCCGGGTGGGTACCTCTTGCAAGCGCCAAGTAGGGTTACCCGTCCAAGATGGTTACCCTTTTAGATACACTCTCCACAGGACGCCGCGACGGCGCTTCTATAAGCACCATCCGGGCGTCACGTCGCCGGCGTTACGTCAGGCTTACACTAATATATAGATCAACTAGCTGATCCAGCAGACGCTGTTCTGTTCAAATAAAATGAAAGGCATTCTCCTTGAAATTGATCGCAGCGCCAGCTACCGGGCCCAATTGTGAATCTAAACTATTCTCGAATCCCCTTGAATACGTACAAAAATTTCATTAACATCGGTCCAGCCGTTTAGGTGGAGTTCAGTGACATACACACGTACACAAGAAATATATATATATAAAGATATATTTCAAAGAACAGCATGTATTAGGGTAGTTAGTGTTTTATAAAAGCTTAGAATCTACGGAAAGGATCTCAATAATGATTTATTTTCTCGATTTCAATTCATTTATTTGAGGCTTCGATCGATCTCGTAACGTCCGTCTTCCAATCATCTTCGGTACGCAGCCATGAGGACCTATTTATGCGAAAGATTAGCTTGGTATATACGACCATCTAATAGCTGTTACCACACGCTAAATTGGCTATCTATTATAATTATTGCCATTATCTTTTAATTTAAATTATCAGATAATATTTAATCTGTTTGCAATATGAAAGCATGTTTTGTTTCGTTTAGTTTGAAGTAATTTATCTATTGACGATATATTTTTCTTTCTTCGTATCAATATACTTTTTCATATGAAAAGATAATTTAATACTATTTATATCTACGCTTTTTATATCTTTTCTATGTGGTGACGGAATAAGAATACTACTCAACACCTCCTTTCGTGCCTGGGAAGTCGTAAAAAACGGCTCGAGCTCTTCATAATAAGAGGTATATTGACATACTTATCGTCAGACCGGTTCATGTCGATTTTGCTTTCTCGTGCATGTTACCTGCATATTATATTCCTTAGTCGCCTTTTACGATACTCACGAGTAAGAGAGGGGATGGTGAATTGTATTCTCACTCCGTCACCACATGGATAATCCATAACTTGATTTTGAAAATAATTCTTGTATTGGTGTAGTGCCTGATTAAGGCAGCGCGGGGCCTGTAGCAAATTCTGTCGAGGGGTCCTTGGTTTACTTCAGGTTCTCAAATTTAGTTTTAAATAAAACAAAACTGTTAAGGCATGCAAGATAATTTACGCTCTTATCTAAATTGATATTTTTTTAATTACAGTCAGACAGGCGTTGGAGCGCGGGGCCCCCCATTTCGCGGGGCCCGTAGCATTTGCTACTTTTGCTATATGGCTAATCCGGCACTGTATTGGTGGGGGACTTTATAAACATGTAACGGGCATTACATCCAGATACGGGGTAACAATTTGTGGATGGGACAAAGTATTGTTCTGCGTGAGAATCTCAACAGATATCACTGACATGGCAGGTTGATATCTTAATCGATATCTGTGTAATTGATAGAGACCAGCAACAGACATCCGGCGTTCAGGTTAAATAAAAATCTTTTTTATAAACATGGTTTTTTATTGCATATTATTTTCATACTTACAACAAATAGATATGTTAATAAACATGTGTTTCACTCATCAATGTTTGGTGAAGTACATAATATTATAATTTTTCAAGCGTTTACATAATGCGTTTGAAATTTTAGACTTATATTACACACAATTTTGAAATAAGAAATTATGGCAATCTATCGCAATTTTATTTCTATCGCCCAAAAAAATGTTTAATCTACCAACACAGAAGTATTATTTCTGTGAAGCAACTTTGTTTACCAGAACATACTAATTCTGATTTGCCGCACAGCACCAGGCATTCGGGATAACTTAACGGTGAGAATTATCTATGAGCCTCAAAATTGATCTCTATTGACTTTTACGATTTTTATGGATTTTACGGATTTTTTCAAATTTGATTATTACAGTATTCATGCCGGTCCGTGTATTCGAAACATCAGAACAGTAAAAACAATATTATGAAACCGAAACAACAAACAAAAACCGTAAAAAAAGGTTTTCGGATTATATCTCAACGTTCTATAAATTAACACAGAGCCTTTTGCTATTCACTTATGGCTAATAACTTATGGCTAATAACTTATGGCTCACCGTTATTATATAATTCTGTAACGTTTAACAAGATGCCCCCACCTCCCCACAAATTGCATTACGTAATATTTGAACACCCTCTGTGGCATAATAGTAAAAAAGAGGAAAAATTATACGAGTACATTAATAGTAAGCTAATTATCTTCATAATTTATGTAATATGGCCTTAATACGACAAATAATTTGGCATAATAATAATTATTAATATAATCTCAAGTAAAATAATTAAAAATATATGTAAAAGTGTTCATTGATACAATAAATTAAAACAATTATATTAAATACCTATTTAGCAAAGACTAGTAAAAATCCAATCCTCCAATTATAAAAGAAAAATATATTTTTAAATTTATAGAATTCCACTTTGGTTTTTAGACATCCTCTTACTATTGATCATCATAAAGGAATTCTTCACAAGGAATAAAATTTAATATGGCGTTATATTTATGTATTTATTAAAGTTGTAATACAAGAATGATAGAATGACAATCTTATTATTACAATTTATAACTTAGAGTAAATTAGTAAGGTATTATTTTTGGTTTTTCAAATGTTTAATTCGTTTGTTAATTATTAACTATTATTTCTATAGAGCGATAGCTGAAAATATACTTATGCCAATCCTAGGAATAGTAGATCACACTATATCACGCTTGTCAAACTAGTTGATTTATTTCAAGTTTTCCCTCTTTCGCGTAGATGCTAAATGTCTATAATATGTCCTTAATCATTTACGCCATCCACGGTCAAGAGGGGTAGTAGTGAATTGTATTCTTACTCCGTCACCACACGGAAAAATATTAACAAAATTATTAAACATTACACACCAAATAAAATTTTTCAAAGAAGAGACGCTACGCGATCAATAACAATAGAACCAAATGGATCAACTTACTAAAGTTCTTTGCACATATTTAGTCACTTCCTTACTAGCTAATCGACTAAATTAGCAGCATAGTCCAAACTAGACTATAATTTTAGTCCAAACTAAGCTTAGATGCTAGCTAATTACATATTAATCCTTAAAAATAGGCGTGCTATTATCTAGCCAACATATATAAATAAAAACTTAACATAGGCATAAAAATAAAGAATATTCTCCATCCCCATGAACACAGACCAGCTGAATATTTAATTAAAGAAAGCTCTTTGGGAAACGTTAAAATTATAATATCAAGAAAGCGTCGCGATGCATGCTTTATTTTATCTAATAAAGATCTTATTCAAAAAATTCAAGAGAAGATTTTTATTAGATAACATATAGTACGCATAGTTTTTTTTTTAGTTTAATGCATTAAGAATGTTACCATTATAGCAAAAACAGTTATAGTCTAAGATCTGTGGGCCTACTCTTGAAATCAATTCTAATTTCGAATCCGATTCGATTCCAATCTCACCAAACTTATATTTGGTACTCTTGAACAAAATCGAGAATGAATTTTTTCCGTTCGTCGTTGTTATTTTCACCAAATGTGCCATGTTTTTTTACTTTAAATTAATAACGTTATCGAATTCGATCACCACAAAGACGCTTTCGTGAAATTGTGCAACATTAACGATTTTAAACTACGTCAAAAGCACGTCGGGAGTAGCAAATATTTGACGTAATCGACGAGAGTCGAATTTATTTAGTTTTGAAACGTTCCACCTAATTTGATTCCAATCGGGCGCTAGTTTCGCTTTAAAGAGTACCAAATTTGCTCAAATTCAAGCTGCGATTGGATTTAGGATTGGAATTGAGATTCAAGAGTAGGCACACTGATCTAGGACTACACCTATTTTTTGCAAACTAGCATATTAATTTTCCATCACAGAACATTGTCTATAAATGTATAGACTCAAGCCCATTTCCCAGAGGGGTGTACTCCGGACCTGTACAAGCTAGAATTCTGGAATACCTCCCTTGCTTCATTCATACTCATCATCATCTTCTTGTATTTTCTAAAGTTACGGATACACTTATCTGGTCTTTCGCCAGCACATCTCCAGTGTTAAAATTGTCTATGATACTTCAAAACTGTCCGTAAAGCCATGATATGGATAAATGCCTCCAAGTACATATTTATAGTTGCCAAAATGATGAAGCCTGTATGTACCCCTTGGTGTACCAACTGGTATCTCCCACTCAATCTCCACGTGGCTCGTACCCATAACTTTGGAGTCACGAATCCAGATAAACCTGAAAAGTGATCAGATGCATTCAAGCTCCTGGAATAGGTGCTTCAGTTTTTATAGCGATTTTAGTTAAGATTAACTATATGGGCCGACCACGGAGGACAAGGAACTTGGTACCGATGATCGGCTTAACGACGAAGGCGACGTGCTACGGTGGGTTGGGGCCTCGCGCTGCCCCTCTGTCGCCCTGGACGGAGCCGGATGGTGGTCGCACAGACCATAGCCCACCCCAAAATGTGGATTAACTCTATGGAATCGCTGATTCGTATCTTCTTATAATGATTCATCATCATCATCATCTCAGGTATTCAGCAGTTACTGGGCTCAAATGTCCTCCATAATAGAAGGAAAATTAACCCACTATACCACGGTGGTCACAGGTGTTGCTATAGGATTTTTCAAGTTTGCCTTCTCTTGTAAAGATGTTATATGTATACTCAGTCGCCTTTTACGACAGCCACGGGTGAGAAATGGATTAGTAAACTTTATTCTTACTTCGTCACAATATCTAAATGGGTGAATGAGTGGAAGTGGATGGCGATGACGGGTGGATGGGTGTTTGGGTAGAGCTTCTCTATGAACCAATTTTGCAAGTTAGATAGAACAGACGGCATCAGGTGCATCTTATACCGATAATGCAGCGAAGCAATGCAAGAATTGCAATCCTTACGTTGCTATAGTTATAATTTTAAATGTTAATACTTAGTTTCCCAATCAGCGTCGGTCGCTACAACAGTCCAAGCGTCATCTTCTTCTGATTCCAATCGCTCCACGGCTAAATACCATCTCCCATGTCGAATACTATTACGGGGGTGACCGGATACCTGGTAAATAAAAAAATATTACATGGCATCGCCAATACTATAGCAGCATCGTTTTGTACAATTTATTAAAAACGACGAAACAGAACATTAAGGAAAAAGTCCTCATCAATGAACAGAAATCATCATCATCATCATTTCAGCCTATCGCCGTCCACTGCTGGGCGTAGGCCTCCCTCATGTTGCATCATAAAGTACAGGCCTGTGCCGCCTGCATCCAACGAC
Organism: Lymantria dispar; assembly: GCA_032191425.1. Taxonomy (NCBI): domain Eukaryota; kingdom Metazoa; phylum Arthropoda; class Insecta; order Lepidoptera; family Erebidae; genus Lymantria; species Lymantria dispar. The sequence goes on from CM063447.1 coordinate 3,660,040, forward strand.
GCCCAGCAATTTTCACCAGGTCGTCGGTCCACCTAGTTGGAGCGTCCTACAGTGCGTCGTCCGATACATAGTCGCCACTCGAGAACCTTTCTTCCCCAGCGGTTATCGGTTTGTCGAGCGATGTGGCCAACCCATTGCCACTTCAGCGTGCTAATTCTTCGTGCTATGTCGGTTACACCCGATCTTCTGGACAGAAATTATATCCAGATTTAAAATAATCATTTGTAGATCGTACAAAGAGTTATCACTAGAGGTCGGTTCATATAACATCACATAAAGAAAAGGGACGCTTAAGTCCTGTGTCTTGTAGGACATTGGCTACTGCATGATGATCATCGTCATTATCACCATTCTGCTCTTATCCTAGTTACTTGAGGTCAACGCCATATGTATTCTCCTTTCATTGTACACATTGTAATAGTTTTTGGAACAGTTTTATAACCAGCCGCCAGCCTGACGTTAACACTTTTTGGGAATATAATTGTTGATCAGACAGCATCCGTTGAAGTTGGTCCAGGTGGACGTCGAAAGTCATCTTTTACGACACCCGTGAGTATTTTAAAGCTTGGTAGTATTCGCAGGCAGCATAATAAAAAAAAGCTTTTTTATCAAGGGTATCGATCCATCTCATCAAGTGAAGAGACTCACGCGCAAAATTTTGATATATAGGAACTGAGAAGAAAAAGGAAAACAATATATACTAACAAAATTAGCGACAACAGTGTCACCATAGCTATAATATTTCTCTGGTTGCAGGAGGCAGTCTCCAAACTCATGACCCCAGTGGGTGGAATCCCATAAAACTGGCGGCACTAACGAAATCAGCTGAGTGCTTAGATCTGGAGGCTCCGGACCTGGCTCCAGTGACGTATCCTAAAAAAGTACAAATAAATGAATGATAGTAAGTATTCAATGCGCCACTGTAACTTCTGTAAGTCAGAATCCACAATGGTACTTTGTAAACGACACAGAGGTTTGACCTCCATAAAGTACCTGGATACGCTTTTAATTGACACCATTATCCTGGAAACGCTTTTTATTGTCTTAAAATTTGTTGCCCAAATACAAATAAATTTAATTAAAACACCGAAGGAACTGCAAAAAATCACCTTTCCTCCCATGAAAAGAGGACATGAAAAATTTACTAATTATTAGTCAAAAGTGGAAGTACAGCTATAGCAAATGCAGTTGACCTGAGACCTGACCGGAACTGGGACGCGGTCGCAGCCTTCTGCGAGGCAGTGATCTTGCAGAAGGATGCAGCGGGTCGCGAGCGCGAGGAGCGCAGCCTCGACGAAGCGACGCGCCGCCGGCGACTGGGACGGCGCTGGCGCGACTACCTGCGCGTCATGCCGCCCTAGCCGAGGCCGCGGTTGACGTGACCGGGGAGTTAGTCTGTCACCCGCCGATAGGTTGACCGCGTGAGGAAAGACCGACGTCCTCCCCGAGGGGAGACGTTGGTCGATGGGAAGTCGGGCCGACCACTGATGACAAGTAACTCTGCTCCGGTGGTCGGCCCAACGAAGAAGGCGACGTGGTGTTCGGGTGAGTTGCGGGTGTATGTGCTTACACCCCTCTGTCGCCCCGGACGGAGTGGTGCGAGGAGTGCGCCGACCGCAACCCACACAAAAAAAAAATATAGCAAATGCAGCTATACCAACATATTTAAACAGCTTGGTATAATAGGTCAATTGCAGTCTCATTGTGGAGGAGGCTCGTGCCCAGCAGTGGGACGTATATGAGCTATGTTGAGTTACGATTACAAAGAAAGGGGGATTTTGTTTTTTGTGTGTGTAGCTGTTGGTCGCAGATGACCTTGACAGCTTAACGTGGTCAATGGGCGAGCGGAAGGCTCTCAACCCGAAAGATAGAGGGAGATCCATAACATCTTTATAATTCCCACATCAAAGTTACGGTAGGTAACACATTGTTTAACTCTGCTGGGTTGGAGCTTCCTTCTCTGGGATTTTATATCGAGCTTTCCTTCTCTTGCATAAATATTATCATTATCATCATTGTAGCTCACATACGTTCCACTATTGGGCTCGGGCCTCCTCCACAATGGGAGGGAATTTCACCTACTATACCATGCTGGTCAGACATGTTGGTATAGGGTTTTATTTCGAGTTTTCCACCTCTTGCATAGATGTTATATGCATATTTAATCACTTGGTCGTCTTTTACGACACCCGCGTGCAAGAGAAGGAGAAGTGAATTCTTTTCTTACTCCGTCACCACATGGAAAATTAAAAAATAAATATCTCACCGATATCAAAGCTTTGGTTAGTTCAACGTATTTGTTCAAATAAATCTCCAGAGTGTGAGGTCCGAAGATTGTAGACGCTGCTTCGTACCTTTGTGCCTGAAAACAAAACGAATATTTGGTCATTTAAGATCATTTTAATACTCTAGGGTTGTCGCAAAAATATAGCAATGTTTATAATTTAATCAAATTTACGAAGTAAGTTTGTTTTTTTTTATTATTATAATTAATTGTAGCCATTTCATCTATCTATTCAACAGCCTACAGACGTCCACTGCTGGACATAGGCCTCCCCACGAGAATGCCACTAGGAACGGTCTACGTGCATCCAACGGTGCCCTGCGACTTTGAAAATGTCGTACGTCCACCTAGTAGGGGGTATTCCTACGCTGTGTCGTCCGATTCGTGGTCGCGAGTTTTCTTCATCAAAGGTTGTCGGTTCGACGAGCGATGCGGCCTGCTCATTGCCATTTCAACGTGCTAATTCTGCGGTGGATTACACCCGTTCTTCTACGGATTTCCGTATTCCGGCTTTTAACACATAGAAAAATACCGAGTATAGCCCTCTTCATAGCACATTGAGCTACTTTGAGTCTTTTTTTGAGGCCGACATTTAGAGACCACGTTTCAGCGCCATAAGTCATCGCTAGTGACACACATTGGTTTGTTTTCAGAGAAAAGATTCTCTTAAGTATCCCGATCAAAAGAAGATTAAAAATATAAATCTTCTTTATAAAGAGATTCTTTATCTATATATTTTTTGTGTACGCGTGTGTCGCTGAACTCCTCCTAAACGGCTGGACCGATATTGATGATTTTTGTGTGTGTTCAAGGGGATTCGAGAATGGTTTAGATTCACAATTGGACCCGGTAGGTGGCACTGCATTTGATTTCAAGGAGAATTCCTTTTATTTAATTTGAACAGAATTGACCTAGTATACCATATTGGTTAGATGTATTGATATATGGTTTTATTTCGAGTTTCCTTTCTCTTGCATAGATGTTATGTGCATATTATATCCCATAATGGTTTTTTACGACAACCGCGGGCATGCTAGGGAGTTGTGAATTGTGCTTAAACTTTTGGCAATATAATACGAAGGAAGAAGAGTACTTATTACGTAGACCTCAAGTATTTGGGGACAAGAGTAAGATGATTGTATTGTATTCTTAAACCTCCAACACATGCACATGAAATTATGGTTAATGGGATTTATACCATGTACTTTATTAGTCCGTAAGGGCTTGCGATATTTTGGCTTTATTGCAAGCGTCATGATCACAGAAAAACTGATCAATTTATAAATTATTATTCATCACCATCACAGCTTATATATCACCCACTACTGGGCATGAGCCTTCTCCATATTGGAAGGTAAATTGACCTACTATACCACGCTGGTCATGCGCGTTACGTTATAGGATTTTATTTCGAGTTTTTCTTCTCTTGCGTTGTTGTTATATGCACATGATATTCCTTAGTCGTCTTTTACGACACCCACGGGCAAAAGAGGAGGTGGTGAATTGTATTCTTACTCCGTCACCACACGAAAAAAATTATTTATTTCACATTAAAATGCGTATAAAATCACAAGAAACCTACCTGATATTTTTTAAATAAAACTACGAATTTTATCGCGTTTGTATTTGATTTTTAATTAATTAATTTGTATTTGATTTTTGATTAATTAATTAATTTAGCATCATGTTACCTGAGTTTTCTTGCCGGATCTTTCTCAGTGTGACAGTGTTCCGATCCGGTTGTAGTATACTAGATTATTAGTTACTTTTTAAATATAATTACTATTAATTTTAATGTTTAATTATTACTAACCATAAACAATATAATTTTTTCATATAGAATCATTTTCTTCTTACACTGGCAATAAATTTTGTATCAAAATGTGGGTCAATATTTAATAACTAATTTTCTGTATCGGGTAGATAATTATAAATTTTCTGCAGTAACGATGACTTGTTGGACGTGAGACATCTTAGTCCACCCGTGACCATGAACGCTGTAAAGTGTTCGAAACGTCGGGTAATCAAAAATCAATACAAACGCGATAAAATCCGTAAAGTAGTTTTATTTAAAATGTATAATACTCGCGTAAACATCAGAAATCACTACCTGATATTCTTCAAATGTAGCCACATAATCTGAATAAATATTGGAGAGTCCTGCAATGACAACTTTCTTAGCTTCAGGAGCTGTTTTAGCGACCATATTTCGTAGTCTTCTTCCAGACATGGTGGTGAACTCGCCTGGTACTGCTGCTATGAATAAACCACCTATTCGAGCAATAGAACAAGATACGACCTGTGGTTGCCATTCGTAAGGGAATTTTGCCTGGAAAGTAAAAATAATCTATCAGTTGCTTACCAGAGTTTTCATTTGATTTTTGCTACCGGCTTATTATGTAATATTTATTTTTCATGTCAACTACTACGTATGGTCTTAAAATTCGAGATTGTTGTCAAGGATTAAGAACAGCCCTACCGAAGTCAGAGAGTTGATATCAGTGGTCTATCCCATGCCTGTGGGGAGGAAATACAATAGCTTATAAGGCCGTTTGCCACCCTTCCATCATCCCGGATAAAAAGGGCAGATGAGACCAGGCCATAATCATTCCAAAAAAGGGAGATCTATAAGAATCATCAATAGGCTATGTCGAGGTTAATACGATAGGTTATGGGGCCCTTTACACGCCATAAGCCGCTCCTCCCTTGACCCAGATCATACATCCTATTAAAAAAAAGAGCGTAACTTTCATGGAGAATAAAGTATTTATCCCGATGGATAAATAATTCGTTGAAGAATTGACATTTACGCGAACCAAAACTTGAAGATAGTGAAATTTAAATTAAAACACAATAACATTTTTAAAATGTACTTGAAAATAGTGAAATTTAAATTATAACACTTTTTTTAAAATGAACTTAAAGATAGTGGCATTTAAATTGAAACACAATATTTTTTAAATGTACTTATAGATAGTGAAATATAAATTAAAACTCAATATTTTTTTTTTCAAATAAACTTGAAAACAGTGAAATTAAAACAATACAAAATTTATGTCTGTCGACAGTCGTCTGTCTACAACCGCGGGCCGGTCTAACCGGGGTATCACACTCTCACAAAAAATCGACGTCTGTGTAGTAATAATTTGTGTGCAGTAAGAACCTCGTTCGGTGCGCGAAAGAGCCAGAAACCAAACTCTCTGAGAGTGTTTGCATGTGGGCTTTGGTGATTTCTTTAGTATCACCGAAACTCATTGCACGCAATCACACTCTCTTCGATTTCTTCACGGTAGGCAGCGGTCCAACAAAGGTCCATGAGGAGCAATATCACTTACTATCAGATGTGCTGTTCGCTGCGTTGCCAACCAACAGCAATAAAGAAGGCAAAAGTTTTAGTTCATCAGTTTCGAAATTATACAATTGATTTATACTTACCCTTCCAGTTGCCAAAAGTATAGGCTTCGGAGCTTGACAACTGATGTCTTCTTGGGTAGGTTCAGCGATAAAATCTCTCACAGCATTCCACAGAGGGTTGGATGAGGTAGTGCCTTGCTTGAAGTCGAACGCCCCAGGCCCATCTGTGGTGCCTGCAGCAAAACTGTATCCCATAGCAGGGAGACAACCTCGGACCGTCACGGTCTTTGAATAAAACAGAATGAAGATTTTAACGAAAATTTGGAGATAAATACGTAACATATATAAAATGTATGAAAACCTCTAAAACAAAAATACCACAGCGATTATATTATTTTAAAAGTTTTATATTTGACGGATGGGTAGATTTATAACTCTTTAGTGGTTTAAGATATCTGAGTTTCTAAGTGTGCAGTACACGCGTGTTTTTCTCCCTATGGGAATGAATTTACAGTCACAAAAGATATGCTACAGCACTCAGGCAATGATCTGAGGAACTGTGATATGCAAATTATGAAGTACGTAGTATTGTATATCAACAGTCTTTAAATCTTATATCTTTAAACGAGCAATTCTTGTATATATATTGTTTTTAGCAAAACAATAAGTACAATGACATTAAATTTTAAAAGAATATGAATTCAAATTTCGGCGTCAATGTCGAGAGTTATAATAGCTCAGTTGTGAAGTTGTCCAGTTTTCTTTTTATTTTGTTTTGGCATTCAAACAGCGTGGAATCGAATCTCGGTGTTATTATTATTCTCTTTTTGTAATTTTTGAAATTTTTTTCATTATTTTATTTTTATTTTTTATTAATATATCTATACCAATAAATAAAATTAGAGTGTCTGTTTGGTAATGTCAAAATAATAGGCTTTTTCATGCTCACACGGTTATTTGCACGACCCCTATGCCTAAAATAGCAATTAAAAAATTTTTGTCTGTCTGTCTGTCTGTTTGTTCCGGGTAATCTTCAAAACGGCTGGACCGATTTCAAAAATTCTTTTACCAATGGAAAGCTATAATATCAGGGCGTAAACTTGGCTATATTTTATCCCGGTATTCCCACGGGAACGGGAACTACGCGGGTAAAACGACTATAACCTATAACCGAAGCGAACTGAGGGCGGATTGCTAGTATCTAATTAAGTTCGGCAAAAATACAACAAAAATATACCGAGCAAAGCTCGGTCAACCAGATATTAAAAATCTTTAAATACAGAACTCACGTCATTAAAACTTTCAGTAACAGGATCATACGGATGCACCTCCTGTTCTGGCATATTTACATACTGGTGCACGATACCCACAGAGCCTGATAGATCTTCACCTGGTTGATTTAGGAGTTTCTGGAAAGGAAATGTTAGCGCTTGATAACTACCAAGTGCAAATAAGCAAAGTGGCAAATATTAATCATCATCTCAACTCTTCCAACTTCCACTGCCGAGCTTCAACTTCCTACATAGTGGTAGGGAGAAGGACCTACCGCAATGATTCTCATACGGATTGGTATAGGGTTTAATTTCGAATTTTCCTTTTCTTACATAAATGTTATAAGCATAAGAGCTAAGTTACCTATAATACTCTTCAGTGCAGTGACGGAGTAAGAATACTATTCTCCACGGCCTTTCTTACCCGTGGATGTCGTGAAAGACTACTAAAGGGTTAAATATGGATATGTACAGATCTTATGCAAGAGAAGCAATATTCGAAATAAAACCCTCTATCAACCCGTCTGCTCAGCGTGGTATAGCAAGTCAATTTAATTGTGGAAAAGGCCCGAGCAATAGTAGAACTTTTTTGAGTTAAGATGATGGAGAATACTTTTCTATTATTATATAAACTTACCATCGCAGTATTGAACATCTTGGTGGCAATAATCCTAGTACTATCAAACATGTCGCGACCAGGTCCTGAAGCGAAGCATCTCTCCTTGGGCTTTTTACATAAATGTTTGCCCTGATCACACATTTCACCGGAGAACTCGCACCTCGGACCTCGGGTGTTTGGAGAAACATCGCCTAAGTTCGTGGACGCGAAAGCGCACACTATATTACCCTGAAAATTGAGAATATTAAGCTATATATCCATCAACCTCTCCATGTCCACTCTTCGACGCACTTCGACGACTTCCTCATTTTATTCCATCCATCAATCCATCAGCCCCTAGATGTCAACTGCTGGGCATAGGGCCCCAGAGAATTCCAGTCAGAACAGTCCTGTATCACTTGCATCTAACGGCTCCCTGCGACGTATTTATTGCCTTGATAGACAACCCAGAAAGTTTGGCAATTGTTGACGTATTGATTTCATTGATAGTCAACCCAGAAAGTTTGGCAATTGCCGTAGGTAATTGTTACAGCGTTCAAGAGAGTGTAACTGGTATATCATCTCCTGATGTTGTATGAATCGGTTTTTTACGACTTCCATAAGGGATTAGTTTTTTTTATTGCAAACGGTGGCAAACAAGCAAACAGTACACCTGATGGTAAGTGTTGCTGCTGCTCATGGACCTTTACAAGGCCCCTGTCTACCTATAAAGTGAAGGGAGTGTGAATGCGTGTAATCAGGTTCGGTGATACTAAAGATATCACTAAAACCCACCACACGCAAACACCCTCAGAAAGTTGGGTTTCCTGCTCTCTCACTCACCGAACGAAGCACATTACCAAATACTACTTGGACGTCAATTTTCTGCGAAAGTGTGGACGGACCGGCCCGCGGCTGTAGACAAACATCTATCAACTGTGTGTTCCTACCACTATCGGTGATACATTTATTCTTATCTATCTAGATCTATCTTATCTATCTCACTACAGAACGAGTAAAAAGCATTAATTATGTAATTAATCATCATCATCAAGCACAACTTTCTGAGGGTGTTTGCATGTGGAGCGTTTTGGTGGTGCCTTTGATTTCACCGAGCCTCAATACACGCATTCATACTCCCTTCATTTTCTTCGCGGTAGGCAGCGGTCTTGTAAAGGTCCATGAACGGCAGCAACACCTACCATCAGGTGTACTGTTTGCTCGTTTGCCACTACTTGCATTAAAACACTCTTTGGGAATGTAATTGTTTTCTATAACACCCAAGAGCAATGTCGGTCGGTAGTTTTAACAGGTACCACAAAGCATATTAACTATTTTAATTGCTATTTATTATAATTTAAACATATAATATAATTATAATTTAAATATAGGTCAGTTACGTTCTCTTTCTATTTCCTATTTACTTTTTCGATGTTTTATACCGAAAAACAAAAAAATACGAATAAATATGTGTCTGCTACATTACATTAAATATTTCAAAAATATGCATATCAAAAAAAATATGCTTTAAATTTTAATTTATACATCGAAATCGTTACTTCAATACTGGTAATCCTTCGTTATACTATTCATCCAAGTTTCATGGAGTAGTTTTAAATGGGGTACGATTACTTTTGAAAAAATTGTAGAAGTCCAGAAAGTAACTAACAGTAATTAAGATTATTTGTACTCGTCTTTCTTTTGGCTCATATACATCCCACTGTTGGGCATGATCTGCCTCCATAATAGGAGAATAATGGAATAATAAATAACATTTTTTGTGCAATCCAGGACTCAAATCTAGTACCTACACATACATACATATATCCGATAACTGATCCATAATACTAAAAAGACCTACCTTCCCGGGCAATGTGCTATTCCCATTCAAAGCCTTTTCCATCAAAAGTGAGGCATATCCAACATTATCAGAGGATATTAAGCGATTGGTATTGTTCATGCTAGTTGGATGAACAGCGAACCAGTTAATCACCCCCAGGATCTTGTCTTCAGGTGTGACGAAACGTATCTGAGCTAAAGTTTTGTCTACATCATATTGATACCTGGCAATTCAAGCAATAAATTAAGCTATTTTTAATATAAGTGCTGACAACAACACTATCATCGTCTCAGTTTGTATACATCCCATTGCTGGGCTCGAGCCTACCCCAAAATGGAAAAGAAATTGACCTACTATACGACGCCGGTGAGACTGCTTGGCATATGTTTTAATTTCGAGTTTTTCCTCTTAAGATACCTAGGTATTATTTGCTTATTGGTTAGTCGTCTCTTACGATACCCGGGGGCAAAAAGGGGTGGTACGTACGTGGCTGCATGTACGTACGCAACTCTTAAAACATAAATAGGTAATCTATACCAATAAATAAAATTGCGAGTGTCTGTTTGTAATGTCAAAATAATAGACTTTTTCATGCTCACACGGTTATTTGCGCGACACCTATGCCTAAAATACAGATTAAAAAATTTTTGTCTGTCTGTCTGTTTGTGGCGGGTTATCTTCAAAACGGCTGGACCGATTTCAAAAATTCTTTCACCTATGGAAAGATATAATAATATCAGGGCGTAAACTAGGCTATATTTTATCCCGGTATTCCCACGGGAACGGGTACTACGCGGGTAAAACGACTAAAACCGAAGCGAAGCGAGGGCGGATTGCTAGTACGGAAATATAAAGAACAGTAAATACTTCTCTCTCTCTTCAGGTGGATTCAGCAAATAAGATGTTGGTGATCTATTGATGTTGGCTTCTAGAAGTTCAGCTTCTCCATATATCATTCGAGCGTCAGTCAATTTCGTATGTGCCATTACTATACTCTGAAATTATATATTTAATACGCTTTTATTAGCTTCAGACGTATCTATGTTAGTATGTTGGTATGTAACGGAATCTTTGAACATTATTTTGACCCCTTTCAAAACGTCGGATTAACTCAAAATTTGGCATACTTATTAAGGACCGATGACAATTCAATATTTTAAACAGTTTGACACGTTATCCTTACTAGGATAATCAGGATTAGCGATTTAAGCGTATTTTTTTAGTTTTTTGAACTATTATATTTATTTTTAATTTTAAAAGAATGCCTAAGGGTATAATCCTTACACTCTACAACGTATAACTACCAGACACATACCACATCTAGACTCGCAACAAAAATTTGTGGACCATACAAAGTGTTGTCCTGCTTGGGTCTGAACCCTTGACACTGGTACCGTAGATCGGTAACTCAACCACTACGCAATCTGTGCCAATCGAAAGTGCAGTAAAAGTGGATAAACAGCGTAATTAATGGCACGAATATAGACAAAGAAAATGAAAAATAAATAATAGTTCAAAAGAACTAAAAAAAATACGCTTTTAAAGAAAATCTAACTAAAAAAGAGAAAAGAAATTTTTAAAAATTTTAATTAAGAATAGTGTATATTTTTTACAATAAAACATATTTTTTTCTTATATAATACCTACACTCTAAGAATAATAACGTATAGAAGGTAAGTTCACGCACAAAAAGTGAGGCATTTCAATTGGAGCCTAATGGAGCTTACGCTGGAACCGTTCCGTAATGTCCAAGTCATTGTACTGCACGAACGTATGCAACTCTTAAAAAATAAATAGGTAATTATGACGGTTTGTGCATTCAAATGGTGTCACAACACATTTGAAAAACTTAAAAGGGTTTTTAACATTACATACTTTTAAAAGTATTTCGACGATTTATTTTAATAAAAACAAAATTTGATTTCATAATTTGTATAGTGGTTTGCGTGTGTACGTGTGTAATCGTCTGCGCGCCATTAGTATTTTTAGATTCAAATTTCGAAAGTTCGAAGTACTGACACTATCCTTCTATATGTTATTATTCTAAGACCTACACTATACTTCATTCAAATTTTTAAAAATTTATATTCAATTTTTTAGTTGAATTTTCTTTAAAAGCGTTTTTTTTTTTAGATTATTTTAGAACTATTATTTATTTTTCATTTTTTAGTTGAAATTTCGATAATCCTGATTATTCTAGTAAGGATAACGGGTGAAACTGTTTAAAATATTGAATTGTCATCGGTCCTTAATAAGTATGGCAAATTTTGAGTTAATCCAAGGTTTTGAAGGGGGTCAAAATCATGTTCAAAGATTTCGTTACATACTAACATACATAACATACATAACGTCTGAAGTTAGCTTCAGACGTATGTATGTTAAGCGTATTAATAATCTTTTGTCGTTTACTATCTAGTTCATTGTTGGGCTCGAGCCTCCTCCACAATAGCACGGTAATTGATACCCTTAGAATAATAACGTATAGAAGGATAGTGTCAGTACTTCGAACTTTAAAAATTTGAATCTAAAAATACTAATGGCGGGCAGACGATTACACACGTACACACGGAAACCACTATACAAATTATGAAATCAAATTTTGTTTTTATTAACATAAATCGTCGAAATACTTTTAAAAGTAATGTTAAAAACCTTTTCATGTTTTTCAAATGTGTTATGACACCATTTGAATGCACAAGCCGTCATAATTACCTATTTATTTTTTAAGAGTTGCCTACGTTCGTGCAGTGCAATGACTTGTACATTACGGGACTGTTCCGGCGTAAGCTCCATTAGGCTCCAATTGAAATGCCTCACTTTTTGTGCGTGTACTTACCTTCTATATGTTATTATTCTAAGTTGATACCATTAGTCAAACGGGTTAGTATGGGGTTTTATATCGAGTCTCACATCGCTTGCTTATATGTAGTATGCATATTTAATCCCTTAGTCGTCTTTTACGACACCGGCTGAATGGTATTTTTACTCAGTCGTTAAACAGAAACTTTAAGAATTTTCTTAAAACATTCTTCACAAGAAGCTATAATTAACTTTTTGTCTGCACACTAGGAATTCCTAGGATTCAGAACCACACAATTGCAAACTAGGATTACTTACAGCGGCAATCATGTATCTACGCCCCGAAACGCTTAAATAAAAAAAAATAACGAAATATAAATGTCTGCACAAACGGCGCAATGGTTAGGTTACATTGTTAGGGTATAACAGGCTAAATCGGTATATACCAGTGGTCGGCCCAAATTTGAAGGGGAGGGATACGGAAAGTTATGAGCCTGCGCTCCGACCTTTCGTCACACTGGATTGAGCGGACAGTATGTGTGCTGACCATAGCCCACCCAAAAAAAGAAAGAAAAAGGAAAAGGGTATAACAGGATAGTGTTGATTTCAAACCCCATATACGACAATATTTTGTACATGTTTTTGTTCTAAGTCTGAATATAATTTATATTCGTTAATTGGATATTCATAAAACCTGCCCCAATAGAACATTATTTCCTTAATAGCATCTTCGTAAAAAATACCAATAAAAGAATATGTATTTCAATGTTTGTATAAATGTAGTGTAATAAACTTTCTGTGTGGGGAGTAAAAATACAATTTGCCACCCCATCTCTTACCCGTGGGCGTCGTAAAATACGACTAAAGGATTAAATATGCATATAACATCTATGCAAGAGTAGGAAAACTGGCAATAAAACCCTATACCAACACGTCTGACCTGAGAGGTATAATAAGTTAAACTCCTTCCTATTGTGGAGGAAGTTCGAGCCCAGCAGTGGGACATACAGCAGCTGAAATGAATGTAATAAATCTTTATATTAATACTTACTTTTAATATTCCCACAATATAAGCCGCGTAAGTCTCTTTGACGAATCCAAATATAGATAAGTCGAACAGAAAATCCATGAGGAAACCTCCCGGCGTGGAGTGCGTGTGTGAACCGCTGATTATCACGTTATGTTCACCATAAATATCACCATAGCGTTTTATTAAACGTTTTATCACCTGAAACACGAAATTGGGGTGTCAATTATTTTTTATGACATGTACTCATATACAAAGTGTATCAGGCTAGGTATGGGACAACTGGTCAAACGGGAGTTAGGCAATGATGGTAGGATCCTATGAAAAAAATGGGGTAAAATATAGATTCGTTAATGAATTAGAGACATGTAAAGTTTTTAATTTCGTCATCGCTTTTTCGTGTGAATCTTATTGAAATGTATAAAGTCAGTGGTACTTAATCAGCAGCATATTTGTACTTTGTTAAATATTTTTTAGAAATTGAATAAATAAATGATTACATAAGCAAGACAAACTTCGTCTTAAAATCAGCTGATCAGTGAATGACCAAGAAGCGTTTCGACAGTTATTGAAAGAAATTCCGACTCACAGGGCTGTACTAAGAAAAAAGTAAACAAATGAAATAATTACCTAAATCTTGTAGGCAAAATAAAACACGACAATCTCAAAGAATAAAATAATCCCGCAAGTGAAGCGCCAAAAATTTTACTCCGATAGCAAAACAACAGTTTTTTTACGAATTACCTTCACTTCTAAAATATTCTATTATTACGTCAGGTAGTGAACTTCATAGCTATTGGATAAATAAAGATTAGAAGAATGATGAAATATTACCTCTTTTCGCACTCCATGTCCCATCATGGCAGCGTCCACAGAGACGAACACAAATCTCTGTTTACTATCCTCTTCGCTACCATCTTCAAACACAAATGCTCTGGAGAACTGCCGAAGGTGAATACCGCGACCCGTTTGTTCTATCTGTGCGTATCCCATCTGGCAATAAAAAAGAAGGTAATAAGTAACAATCGCCAATAGTTACCGATTCAGATTACAATGTGTGCCCATCACTTCCCCGTAGGAATCAAAAACCCGTGTTAGAGATAACCAGAAGAAGGAATAAAAAGATACTCCAGAAAAACTTTTAAAATGAATTACGGTCGCTTACTAAGTGTAACGATAATTATCCATTCTTAAGCAGACCTCTTTTCAACAGTGGATAAAATCAAGGAGCTGATGAATGGATGGAGTAATCATCACCGTCACAGCTCATATACGACCCGGAGCCTTTTTTATTGCAAACGGTGACATACGAGTGAGCCGTATCGGCAATGGAAATCTTTGGTGAAACCCAGTATAAACATGACATAAAATTTCTATTTAACAAATAAAAAAAGGAAAAAATATTTTTTAAATTAATCGATTTTATTGTAAGGAAACAGTAGGAAAATAAAATAGTGGGACACTACAAAACAAACATTTTAATCGACGATTGTAGATATTTGACGTGCCCCACGATTTTATTTTTACTGTTTCTTTACAATAAAACCGTTTAATTTAATAATTATTTTTTTCCTTTTTTTTATTTTCAAGACTTTAATTTTTATATTGATTTTGTATAGACCACTGTATTCTACTTGTCAAGCCCTTTCATATAGTACCCATATTAATGGGATTGAAAAACAAATATGTTGTCCACCATTTTGTAGCGGCGGCCATCTTAGATTAAGAATTTGTATATTGCATTGTATTCTACTTGTCAAACCCTTTCATTTGATACCCATATCGATGAGATTGAAAAAAAAATAGGTTATCCGCCATTTTGTAACAGCGGCCATCTTGAATTTACAAAAATATTGACTATACATAATTGTATTGTCACCAAAACCAAAGGCGTATATCAAATTTCAGATCAATCGGTTGACAGGAAGAGGGTGAAGTTGCAATTACTAAATTTGACCCAACAAAGATAAAATAAACAAACAAACGGGGTAAGCTAAATAAAACCGTTTAAAATATGCCATTTGGTTGCTACACTATCAATACTATCATCTCTCACTAGTGAATGTCGTAATAGCCGAGTATGATAACTATGACCTTGACCAATACTAACAAGTATCGTGCGGTCAATGATTGCATTACCAAGAAAGGTTAGCGGCGGTTTATAAAATTTTGATAAATACTAAATAGAACAATTAATCCTTTAATAATACTAAATAGAATAATTAATCCTTTATTTTATCCGTTCCGTGTGGTGACGGAGTAAGAATACAATTCACCACCCCCTCTCTTGCCCGCGGGTGTCGTAAAAGTTAACTAAGGGATTAAATATGCATATAGCATTATATAAGAAAGGGTAAACTCTAAATAAAATCCTATAGCAACACGTCTGACCAGCGTGGTATAGTAGTCAATTTTCCTCCTATTGTCAAGGAGGATGAAGTCCAGCAGTGGGACGTATATGAGCTGAAGTGAATAAGTGATATTTTGTCTTCATGACATTTTGTAACCTCGATCAAGGAAGGAAAGGAGATAAGCTGCTCAGATAAGATAAGAAACGGAATAAGTGCAATAGAATTATGAAATATTGTAATATTTATTAATAAACTATTGTACTTTCGATTGCAGATTTTGCACTAGTGCTTACTAGATGGCTCTGTATTGTGTAAAGTATAATGTTAACACTTTGATCCATCGTTCACTAGATGGCGCTGCACTACTATTAAATGATTACAATTTTATTTATATATGTATTAATAACAATATAAAACGAGCCTTAAATATACCGGTGTAACTTAGGCGTAACTTAAATGTAATTGCTAGGTAATACCAGCAGAAAAGTCCCTTGGGACGGGATAAGGATGTTGAATACGGACGAATGTGATTCTTTTTTTACAAAATGTAATAAACTGAATAGCATTTTTTTTTTTTATTTTATTTACTAGTATTGGACCTTGTCGATTTTGTAGAGTAAGTAAAGAAAATTCTAGAACTTTCACTGTGCTTCCGATTGAACTTTTTATAATTCATTTAACCTCATAATCCTAGGTCGGGCAAAAAGTATTGCAATTTTCTACAATCACCTTGGTTTTCGTTAATTTCTAGAGAAAATTCTATTCAGCAAGCGCAAAGTTTGAAAGTGTTGCCACCCATTCATACCTCAACGACATTATAGAATTGTAACTTTATGATATATATAAATATAAAAACGTATGTAAATAAAAAATATATTATACTGAAAGTTATAACGCTATTTATATAATCACATTAAAACAGGTCTAACGACTAAACCATTCAAGGTAAATAACCAGTAACCTGGGAAATCGATGAAGCGGTCAGCAGTGTCTACTTAACTGAAGGTAAAATTAATTATTAAGTCGATAATAATGACGCAATATCATTGGCGTCACAACTGGCTACGCGTTTCAATATCTGTGATTATAGATAGATCACCATGATTGATAGAAAAGTCATCATCAATATGTGGTCTTCCACCGTCATCATCATCATCATAATCACAGCATATACTTCATTTCAGGGCTCTCCTCCATGACAGGAGAGAAATTGACCCTACTCTTAGAATAATAACGTATAGAAGGATAGTGTCGGTACTTCGAGCGATCAAAAACATGAAGTTAAAAATACTACATACGCGCAGGCGATTATACACGTACACACGGACACCACTATACAAATTATGAAATCAATTTTTGTTTTTATTAACATAAATAGTCGATATACTTTTAAAAGTAATGTTAAAATCCTTTTTTATGTTTTTCAAATGTGTTATGACACCATTTGAATGCACAAACCGTCATAATTACCTATTTATTTTTTAAGAGTTGCGTACGTACGTGCAGTACAGTGACCTTGTACACTACGGAACGGTTCCGGCGTAAGCTCCATTAGCCTCCAATTTAACTTACCTTCTATACGTAATTATTCTAAGACCTTACTATACCATGCTGGTTAGACGGATTGGTACAGGGTTTTCCATCTCTGGCATAGATTTTGTAAGCATATTATAATCCTTTAGTCATCGTTTACGACACCCACGGGTAAGATAGGGGGTGGTGGATTTTTTTTTTATATTGCAAATAGTGGCAAACGAGCAAACAGTACACCTGATGATAAGTGTTGCTGCCGCTCATGGACCTTTACAAGGCCGCTGCCTACCGCGAAGAAGGTGAAGGGAGTGTAAATGCGTGCATGGAGGCTCGGTGATACCAAAGGCACCACCAAAACCCTCCACACGCAAACACCCTCAGAAAGTTGGGCTTCCAGCTCTCTCGCTCACCGAACGAAGCGCAGTAACAAATTGCTACTACTCAGACGTCGATTTTCTGCGAGAGCGTGGTACTACCCTGGACGGACCGGCCCGCGGCTGCAGACAGATAACTGTCGACAGTGTGGTCCTACCTCTATCAAGTTTTCTCGGCTTACTCCGTTACCGCACGGAAAGGATAAAATAAAGGTTTAGTTATTCTGTTTAGGGTTTATCTAAATTTTACGACCCGAATGAATCAACCAACCTGTCGGAACAATAAGATTAGAACTATTCAGACAGTTTGGTATAGGATTTAATTTCGAGTTTGCCTTCTATTGCAGATGTTATATGCTTATTATATTCGTTAGTCGTCTTTTACGACATCCATGGGCGAGATAGTGGTGAATTGTATTTTTACTCCGTCACCACACTAAGTCATCATCTTACTTAAGGTCGAAACCATATGTAGTCTTCCACCGTACATATTGTAAAACATTTTAGAAATAATTTTATAATTGGCAGCCTTAGAATAATAACGTATAGAAGGATAGTGTCAGTGCTTCGAATGTTCGAAACATGAATCTCAAAATACTAATGGCGCGCAGACGATTACACACGTACACACGCACACCACTATACAAATTATGAAATCAAATTTTGTTTTTATTAACATAAATCGTCGAAATAATTTTAAAAGTAATATTAAATTAAAAAAACCTTTTCAAGTTTTTCAAATGTGTTATGACACCATTTGAATGCACAAACCGTCATAATTACCTATTTATTTTTTAAGAGTTGCGTACGTACGTGCAGTACAATGACTTGTACATTACGGAACGGTTCCGGCGTAAGCTCCATTAGGCTCTAATTGAAATGCTTCACTTTTTGTGCGCGAACATACCTTCTATACGTTATTATTCTAAGTCGGCAGCCTTATTATAGACTGACGTCAACCCTTCTTGGTATTTTGTTGACCAGACAGCATCACATGGAGGTGGCTGAGATTAATGTAAAGCCCTTAACGCTTGGTCGTATTTTACAGTACATACAATAGAAATACAGTTTTCGTAGCCGCCACGTGCGTCAAGGACCCGGTACTAGTGGACGTTGTTTCATCATCGCAGCCCACATACGTCCCACTGTTGGGCTTAGGCCTCCTCCACAAAGGGAGAGAATTTGACCTACTATACCATGCTGGTCAGACATGTTGGTATGGGGTTTCATTTTCTTGCACAGATGTTATGTGCATATTACATCCCATAGTCGTCTTTTACGACATCCACGGACAAGATAGGGAGTGCCGGAGTGGTGAATGGTATTCTTACTCCGTCACCACACGGAACGGACGTTGTTTTTATTTTAGGTATAATATTTTTTTAAATCTGATCCGATGATGACGGAGTAGTAATACAATTCACCAACCCCTCCCAATGTGTTATGACACCATTTGAATGCACAAACCGTCATAATTACCTATTTATTTTTTAAGAGTTGCGTATATACGTGCAGTACAATGACTTGTACATTACGGAACGGTTCCGGCGTGAGCTCCATTAGGCTCCAATTGAAATGCTTCACTTTTTGTGCGCGAACTTACCTTCTATACGTTATTATTCTAAGACTTTCAAATTGATAAAAGTACCTACATAGAAAAGTTTCAGCTGCAGTTTTCTTTGGTCTATAAATAAATATCTCAAAGCGTGTATACTTGTTATTTCGGATACTTATTTATTATTAACGAGGTCAGTGACTCATCCGCTGTTACAATTTAAACTGCGAACATGTCAGGTCACAAGATGGCTACCTTGACCTCGGCTGTATGCACGACTGCCTGTGCCTCACCCATTATTCCAGATAATTCTATGTATGATCAATAGCTCCATTTTGTTCATATCACAAACAATATTTTTATTTTAAATGCCACGGATTTTTATACAGCAAATAGGTAGGTATATTTTTTTAACTATTGTAATCTATGTTTCACATGCCAAGCAATGGTTAAACGGACTAAGCAATGTATATAAAATGTATTTAACATCTATGTATTACTCTGTTTGATGTGAATAAACGAATAAAAAAAATGTCATAAAATAGACAAGCATTTGGAGTTTTTTGGCGGGAATCTTGTGGTGTGTCTATGTGGTGTTCTTGTATTATATTCAATATCTTAGTGTTTTAACGTGTTATATTCAATAATCTTGATGGCATTTTATGTAATATATAGCGGCATAACTGCTGAGGTGTAGTGAATATGATATAAAACTGCTACCTATATACTTTTTTGTTTCCACCAAAATTCTCAGAAGATAACCCTTAACAGTGGCCATTACGCTGTTGAGGGCAACACTTTGACTTACTGACGGACCGATACTGACATGAAGAAACTGATAGCTTGAAAAAGTAATTATAACTCGACACTGGCAAAAATGGCTCGTATTAGTAGCTGATTGCCAAGACAAAAAAAGGAGAAGAAGAAGACAAGCATTTAATTATGATAAAATACAGGATTTACAAGAAAGTATGTACATCAAAATTAAAGCTCAAAACATGATTCATTCACAAATAACTTATAAGCAATAAAATGATGAAATTATTAGTTATCTGTACTATTGTTGTTTCGTGTATACATATATCGTAATCGCAAAGCTCAACATGTTTCACTAATAACCTACTTATAAATGCAATATATTAATCTTAAAGAATATTGAATGGTTATGAATTTTAAGCAAATTCATCAGTATTTTATAATTAAACCTTGAGATATATAGTTGATTCGAGTTCTATCTTCCGCTTATAGAATAAAATTAGCTGATGACCACCCGGTACGCTGAAGTCCACTATGAACTTGAACCCGTTTTTTTTAAATTGATGACATTTCTTAGTATTGTAAATATTAAAGATTTAGCAACAGTTATTTAGAAAAAGTTAACATAGTAATAGTTGCAATTAAGAGGTTATCAAGGCATGGTATCAATTGTCAGCCTTCTGCGAGACAGTGATCTCGCGGAAGGAGGCGGCGGATCGCCTGCTCGAGGAGCGCAGCTTCGATGAGGAGATCCGCCGCCGGCGACTGGGGCGGCGTAGGCGCAACTACCTGCGCCTCATGCCGCCCTACCCGAGGCCGCGGGTGACGTGACCGGGGACTAGTCTGTCACCCGCCGAGAGACCGACCGCGTGAGGAAAGACCGACGTCCTCCCCGATGGGGGGACGTCAGTCGATGGGAGGGTACCCCAATAGGGAATACCCCCTGGT
Organism: Lymantria dispar; assembly: GCA_032191425.1. Lineage (NCBI taxonomy): Eukaryota > Metazoa > Arthropoda > Insecta > Lepidoptera > Erebidae > Lymantria > Lymantria dispar. The sequence goes on from CM063447.1 coordinate 3,680,730, forward strand.
ATTCCGTCGGCTCGACCACTGATGTCAAGTAACCCTGCTCCGGTGGTCGGTCCAACGACGAAGGCGACGTGGTTTTCGGGTGGGTTGCGGGTGTTGCGTGCTTACGCCCCTCTGTCGCCCCGGACGGAGTGGTGCGAGGAGGGTGCCGACCGCAGGCCACCCCAAAAAAAAAAATGGTACCTATCAATTGTGAAGGTAGATAAAAAATATTTCGTATAGTCTACGAAAAATTCGTTCTTAGTACGCATCTACGTTCCGAAAGAAGTATTTCTGCACAATTTAAAGTAAATCAGAAGTGTCCGGCGACATAATCAGGCAAATAATTTTTATTTCATGTGTCTAAAATTCAATCCATCATGTCAAAGCCTACCGTGATCATCATTATTCGTCCAAGACACTTAGTGTTCGACTTAATATCTAATATTCTATCATAATATCTATTACAAAAGTTTTAGTGTTCTAGTTTATGAACAGCCGCCTGCTTGATATCAACCCTCCTTGGGCATATCATAGTTGACCAGACGGCATCAGATGGAGTTGACCTAGCACTATTTAAAGATTTTAGCCGTCTTTTACAATACCCACAAGCAAGGTTAAGGTTGGTAGTAAGGATTTATGGATATAAAGTTTCGGATCTGGATACGGTTACAGATAATAGGATAACATTAAATCGGTTACGGATATGTAATTATTCGGACTATCCGACAGTTACGGATAGTTTGGTTTATGGATATTGATTTTTTACGGCATTGTAAAAGGATTTAACGTGGTGATCATTGTATTATTGCCCTTTAGAGAGGTTTATGTTTAGGCTGTCAGGTCGGCTGGTAGATAGAAAACTGTCCTAACCAATCTTATGTGGTCACCGTCCCTATCCGAAAATACCTAAAACTTTTATATCGGTTTCGGTTATATTTTCATTTCGGATATCCGATAATTTCGGTTACAGTTACGAAGCTCCAAAATATCCCTAGTAGGTAGTATTAGTAGAAAACGTAAGAACAACATATTATTTTCTTAACTCATACATGGGGAGATTCACGTTAGTATACAGAAATATTATGGCGGTTTTATGTTACACACAGTTATTTCATCCATTGCATGTAACAATTTAACAAGCGGATGACCTTGCTGCATTCACTTGTAAAACTACTATACAACTTATGAGTATCTATTTTAAAGCAAAATTTCTTCAACTGTATAGCCTTGAAGGCGTATTAATACGAATTGTGGGCCTCCTGTGACAACTGTAGTGGCACAGAGTAGATTTCAGTATATTGATTTATTACTCTATAAAAAAAAACTACAGCGCAGCAAAGACAATTGGACGAACTATTTCATTGCATTATTCTACCATCTAGCCATCTATAGATAGGTAGTCTTCTTCTTCTTTTTTGTCTTGGCAATCAGCTATTAATGCAAGCCATTTTTGCCAGTGTCGAGTTATAATTTTCTTTTCAAATTATCAATTTCTTCATGTCAGTAATGGTCCGTCAGTAAGTCAAAGTGTCGCCTCCAACAGTGTAATGGCCACTGTTAGGGGTTTCTTCTGAGAATTTTGGTGGAAACAAAAAGGTATGTATAGCAGTTTTATATCATATTCACTACACCTCACCAGTTTTGCCACTATATATTACATAAAATGCCATCAAAATTATTTAATATAACACATTAAAACACTAAGATATTGAATATAATACAAGAATACCACATGACACTTCGAGATTCCCGCCAAAATCCTCGATAGGTAGTCTATTGACCTCTGCTGTGGGACTTCTTTTTCATCTCAGTACTCCTGGGCTCAAATCTGTTTTAAAATGAGAAAGTAATTGACCTACTATACCACGCTTTTCGTGTGGTAACGGATTAAGAATACAATTCACCACTCCCTATCTTGCCCGTGGATGTCGTAAAAGACGACTAAGGTATATAATATGGCACCAATGCTAGAGAAGGAAATCTTGAAATAAAATCCAATACTAACCTGTCTGACCAGCATGGTATAGTACGGTCGATTGCCCTTCTATTGTGGATCGCGTATTTACGCATATTCGTATACATATTTTTCTCTTCAAAGTAAACGACAAATACGTATACCTAAGTACGTAATATATAGTCGCTTAAGCTTACAAACATTTTATCATAAGTACAAAAATATTGATACCGTAATCAGAAGAAGATTGATCAGAATTTGAAAACCCTTGCATAAGAAAAAAAATATAGTTCGGTCAAGTCCAACAATATATAGAATTCCAGCTTTGTGGGTAGGTTTATGTCCAAGAGTATCCGTCGATCGACGGATGGTATTAATGAAAGTACTTACGAAGCCGATTTCAGCCGGTGGGCCTGTGACATCAGCGATGCCAACTCCAACCCGCAGGGCTTGAGCTTGCAGCACGCAGCACAGAATGCATAATAACCCGTACATCTGGAAATATTACTATGAATTAATAACTTGAGAGGATAGATGTAAATTAAAGTACATATAATCAAAAATGTATTCGAACAAAGAATTCATTATGGAACATACCCATACTACGTGGCCCCTTTGGGGTGGGGGGTGTCCTTAAAATACTACAGTTAGTCACAGGAGCGGGGGCAGTGGCTCAGGTTTTTGTCACGTAGTCGATTTTACTGAGAAAAAGCTCGTATATATATTTTTTCCTATATTCGAATAATTTTTCATAATATTTATATAATTCACTAGTAATTTAAGTATGCATGCAGTCTTATGCAATAAAGACTAGGATGAGCCAATTTTTGTTTTCACTTTTGGCCTGTGAATTGATTAAAAATCATAATTATGAATACTACGTGAAAACTAAAGGGGGAAAGGGCCGGGGCTTGGCATATACTACGAGTGGTCACTGAGGGGAGGGAGGGGTCATAAAATCTAAAAAAATAGGTCACGTAATATGGGTATGTTCCCTTAAAGATATTCTGTTATTTAAAATGGAAGGAAGGAAGGGAGACCCATCACTTTCCCAGTAGAATGGAAGGGTAGGATCAAGGTGGACAAGGAGATGTATTTAATGCGCATTTGAAGCCCAAACGTCCTCAGGATGCCTCGTTTAGAGGCGACACACGTGCCAAATAAATATTCGAAGTTCTGCGGCAAATCGCAAATTGAAGTTCTGGAAGGTGCTCATCACGTGAAAGTAAGACTTCCTTATCTCCTACATTATGGGAGAGGGTACTCCCTTGGGGTATTCCGTCGGGTCGACCACTGAAGTCAAGGAACTCTGCACCGGTGGCCGACCAAACGACGAAGGCGACGTGCTATTGGGGTGGGTTACGGGTGTGCGTGCTTACGCCCCTCTGTCACCCCAGACGGAGTCGGGCGAGGAGTGCGCCGACCATAACCCAACACCAAAAAAAAAAAGAATCTTCATTATGGTAGGGCATTTGGTTTACTATACCACGCTGGTTAGACTTGTAGCCATAAGGTTTTATATCAAGTTTTCCTACTCTTGCATGTTGTTGTTACTTGCATATTACATTCCTTAGTCGTCTTTTACGACACCCACAGGAAAAAGTGGTGAATATCCTTACTCCGTTAACATACGGAAAATTTTCAAGTTTATCGATTAAGCAGTTAAAGCATGAAAAAAGAATAAACAAACTTGCATTCGCGTTTAAAATATTAGGATTAAATTTGATTTATTAGTGCATTTGTAATGTAATACGTTCACACGTAATTACAACAAATTATATATCATTTTTATAACATAATTAATTCATTAACAATTGTTTGTTTACGAAAAAAAATACTGTTTTAATTATATGAATAAGAATTACATATGTTAGTTGAAGTTAAGTAATACGGTCCTTGAATTTAAATAAATGTGTTTAAAGGAATATTTTTGAAGTGACGTGTTATTATTGCCGTGTCATTGATTAAGAAAACGATTCACCACCACCTTTTTGTTTTTTTTTTGTGGGGTGGGCTATGATCAGCGAACCCGCCGCCCGGCTCCATCCGGGGCGACAGAAGGACGGCGCGCGACCCCGTAACCCACCCGTGTCACATCGCCTTCATCGTTAACCATTGCAGAGTTAATTGACTTCAGTGGTCGGCCCGACGGAATACCCCTTGAGAAGTACCCTCTCCTCGACCGACGTCCCCCCTCGGGGAGGAAGAAATAATTACTAATCATAAACAATTTAATGTTTTCATATAGAATCATTTTCTTCTTACACTGGCAATTAATTTGTATCAAAATGTGGGTCAATATTTAATAACTAGGAGTTTAGGAGTGGTAGGACCATACTGTGGACAGTTATCTGTCTACAGCCGCGGGCCGGTCCATCCGGGGCAGTACCATGCTCTCGCAGAAAATCGACGTCTGAGTAGTAGCAATTTGTTACTACGCTTCGTTCGGTGAGCGAGAGAGCCGGAAGCCCAACTTTCTGAGGGTGATTGCGTGTGGAGGGTTTTGGTGGTGCCTTTGGTATCACCGAGCCTCAATGCACGCATTCACACTCCCTTCGCTTTCTTCGCGGTAGGCAACGGCGTTGTAAAGGTCCATGAGCGGCAGCAACACTTACCATCAGGTATACTGTTTGCTCGTTTGCCACCGTTTGCAATAAAAAAAAAACTAATTTCTGTATCGGGTAGATAATTATAAATTTCTGCAATAACGATGACTTCGAAACGTCGGGCAATCAAAAATCAAATACAAACGCGATAAAATCTGTAAAGTAGTTTTATTTAAAATGTGTAATACTCGCGTAATCAGAAATCATTAAGTTTGCTCGTTTGTTTTTTTGTTTGTTACGCTTTCACGCTTAAACCACTGAACCGATTTCAAAAATTATTTCAGCAATGGAAAGCTTTAATATTACGGAATATTTGATCCTGGTATTCCCACGGGAACGGGAACTGGGTGGGTAAGGCGACTAAAACCGAAGCGAAGCGAGGGCGGGTTGCTAGTAATAGATAAATTAACTTCTCTTATAGAGAAACGTCGGTATCAGCAAGCGTCTACTAACACGAATAGCTGACCTACAAGCAGAAAACCCTAAGTATCGTGTACAAAAAATGTTTTCTAAAGTTTCAGACGTAGTTTATAATTATAAAAAATATTTATAAGCCAAATCAATCAGATTCTTAAGACTATAATTTATGTAAATGACTCATCAATAAATATTCTACGCACGCAAATCAGTGAATACAGCAATGTCATTGACAAAGACATCTTCCGCACGACGTGACCTGCATATAGGTATACCGTAAACAACTAAACATTCGGAACTAATTTTTTATCGTACCCTCTCAAGCATATTTGATTTAAATAACTAGTTTCCTAACTTCCCTTATATGATGAAGGACTCTTTTAAAAATAGAATGACAACCCTTTTGGGCCCCGCGAATTGGGGGCCTCGCGCTCCAACAACTGTCTGACTAATTAAAAAAATATCAATTTAGATAGGAGCGTAAAATATCTTACATGCCTTAACAGTTTTGTTTTATTTAATGCACTAAACTTGAGAATCTGTAGCAAACCAAGGGCCTCCCGACAGAAATTGCTAGAGGCCCCGCGCTGCCTTAATCCGGCACTGGCCGTACACGTCTCTTACGACATGTAAGCGGGCCACTGGTAACTTATCATCGGTGGCCCGTCCGATGAGTTCCAGACACCATCTCCTGTCGACATCCGGCAAATTTACTGTCGGTACGTCGCCTTCGCACAGATAACAACCCTTTTTTTTTTGTGGGGTGGGTCTATGGTCAGCGCAGCCGCCGCCTGACTCCGTCCGGGGCGACAGAGGGGCGACGCGTGGCCCCATAACACACCCGTAGCCACGTCGCTCGCCTTCGTCGTTGGGCCGACCACCGGTGCCGAGTTCCTTGTCTTCAGTGGTTGGCACGGGTTACAAGTTTACAACCCTAACATTGTTTTATATGTAATTAAACAGTGATTAAAATATGACCGCCCTTCAAATTACGTTGTTGTACATGAAAAGGTCGATGCTATCCGAGGCTACCAGCCATAATAGGCAACAGCTCAAGAATAGATATGATAAGATATTAATTCCCTAAGTATAAAGTATAGGTTGTTCAATCTTAGATCCTACTAATATTATAAACGCGAAAGTTTGTGACTATGTTTGTTGCTCTTTTACGCAAAAACTACTGAATGAATTTTGATGAAATTTCACAATAATATAGCTTACATATCAGAATAACACTTACGCTATAATTTAACCCGATATTTCCACGGGAAGGGGAACTATGTGGGTAAAACCGCAGGGCGCTGCTAGTATAGAATATAGAGCAGTCTTATGTATTTTGGTCATTGAGTTACTGAGGATTTAAATGATAAATAACAAGGACAGAGAGCTTAGGTCGTTACAACGGAAGATGAACATGAACATGCGAACCAGCATATTAATGCTTCGCATGTTTGCACGATGTACTGAGGCGGTCTAGGTCACCTTATATAAGACTTTTAGCCACTCATTTTACACGTGCAGCCTGTGGACCAGCTACAGCATGCGCATGTACAGCGACTTGGCATGCAATATAATAACGCGCTCAGGATACTGTTGGGGCTGCCGTGGCGCTGCAGTGCGTCCACTATGTTCTCGGAGCAACGTATAGATGATTTCAAGGTCATCATACGTAAAAGATGCACTTGACTACTCACGCACGTTAGCGGCAGCAACAATCCTGAGAGTGTTTATAGATTGATGGGCGCCTCCAATGCTACGTCATTGGATGAAGCTCCACATAGATATATAGTTATGAAATACGTATTTGTATACTAACACTAGCTTTTAAGGGTTCCGTGCCCAAGGGGTAAAAACGGGACGCTATTATTAAGACTTCGCTGTCTGTCCGTCTGTCTGTCATCAGGCTGTATCTCAAGAACCACGATAGCTAGACAGTTGAAATTTTTAAAAATTTTGTATTTCTTTTGCCGCTATAACAACAAATACTAAAGACAAAATAAAATAAATATTTTGGTCGCGTACAACAAACGCGATTTTCAAAGATAATGGTACGGAACCCTACGTGCGCGACTCCGACTCGCGCTTTGCCGGTTTTATAGGATTATTGTTACTAACACTATTGGCATTGCATGTGTTAAATGATTATTATTATTAAAAACAAACTGGTTGATTGAGTAATCTACTTCAATCCAAAACTACTGAGAACAGAAACCTGAAATTTCGACAGTAGTTTCCCTTTGTGATATAGATGCTCCAAAAAAAAGGATTTTACGAAATTCAACCCGAATGGTGTGAGACACAGTGGTAAAGTTTGCATAAAAAAAAATTAATCCGTTGTCTTCAAATGAAACACAAATGTTCTTCAGCAAAAAAATTATTTTTGCACGGCATGTCAACTTTCATCCTCAAAGGGTATAAAAATAGGATATTAAATAATACTTTTACTTAATTTACTTATTTGCTCCAAGTGATGACAGAGTAAGAACATAATTTAGTGCTCTCCTCCGGATTTTATAAAGGACGATTTAAAAAATCTACTACTGTTGGGCTCGAGCCTCCTCCATAGGGGATCCGCAGGATTTGCGGGACTGAAAAAATCGGTTCTCTGTAAAGTCGGTTTACTGACGATAGTTGAACGTGACAACATCATAAGAAAATACTGATGGAATGGTTTCATTTTTCAAAAGAAAATTTTAATTTTATTTGTTTGATAGACATTTTGTATGGATCAAGCCTTAAATGGAACGCCTCAGAGCGAGGTAACGCCGCATACGTCATGTTGTTTCGTGTGTGCAGCCGGCTCCATCGAATTATAAGACGTTGTCACGTCAAAAAAGCGTGCATGCAACCTCAGACTTAACAAACTGTCAAACTCAAACAGTAATATAATCTGAATAAATTTACAGTTTTTAAATGTGTTTTTTTTGTTGATATATTAATTTTCTTTGTGTATTTTTTGAAGATTTGTTTTATTTTTATTCAGTATTTGTTACTGTTTTTTGTGACGAAAAAACGGTGTAATTTAATTGTTCTCATACTAATAGTAATACGTAAATAAATGTGGAGTTAGTTGATTAAATCACTCTTTTTTTTGTGATAAGTAAACAGTGTAATTTGATTCATTTCATACTAGTAGTAATATTTAAATAAATATGGAGTTGGTTGATCATACATAGGGTTTTTGTGACAAATAAACAGAGTAATTTCATTGATCTCATATGAATAGTAATATGTACGAAAATAAATGTGGAGTTGATTAATTCATTGATTAATTTCCCTTATATAAATATTTATTATATGAATATTTTCGATATGTGGGATCCCTCAAATACCGAGATCCCGCGGGATTGAAAATTCGTAGTCCCGCAAATACCGAGATTGAATTCAGGCTGCGGGATTAGAAGCCCTAATTATTACTCTCTCTCCACACGGAATCATATTATTTATAATAAATTAAAATTTTATATTTATTAATTTTTCAAGCACCGTTTTTCCCCTTCTGTAAGAGGCATAGTTCGTCTATGAACTTAATTGATATTTACAACAGACATTACCGGTACTTCAATTCAAATATTTATACAGTACCGACTGTCAACACAAAACTATTTAGCAAACATTGGTAGCCGGAACTGAGAAAGAACGTGATATTTTCCTGTAAATTTACAATCATATTAAACGCTAGCTTAATGCTAAACGGAATAGTCAGCCATGCGAGATTTTGAATTAGAAACAACTATTAATGTTTACGTTTTATTTCTGTATTCCGTGTGGTGACGGTGTAAAAATACAATTCAGAACTCCATTTCTTGCCCGTGGTTGTCGTAAAAGACGACTAAGGGATATAACATACACATAACATCTGGGCAAGAGAATTAGAACTCGCAATCAAATCCTAGACCATCCCGTCTGACCAGCGTGGTAAAGTAGGTCAATTACCCTCCCTTTAACAATTTTACCTAGACACTGGCGCTTCTCAATCCGATCCATGCAAGAGAAGAAAAATTCAAAGTAAATCCTTATGCTAACACGTCTGACCAGCGTGGTATAGTAGGTCGATTTCGTTCCTATTCTGGAAGAGGATCGAGCCCAGCAATGGGCTCCAGCCGCGATGACGATGATGATACTTTTAAAATTCCTTCTTTGATACATTTATCAAAGAAGGAATTTTTGTTCAGTTTGAGAACCATTGTTCTCATTGCCCATTACTTTCTCATAGGAGAGGTAAGAACTGCCGAAGGTAGTATGAAGAAAACCTTAACACAAACTCAATGACGGATTTAGGCTTGATACTGCCCTACGCCCTGTTTATCGCGCCACCCTAAATATTAGAATAAATTTTATGTAATGTTGATCTAATATATTTTAAATTTAAAGTAACTTTATTTCGTTAGAATATAATTTTCAATTATATATGTTTAATTTCAGTATTGAAACTAAAAGTAAAGTACATCATTCGATAAAGACTCATCATCATCATCATCTTGCTCTTATCCCAATTACTTGCGGTCGACGCAATATGTCATCTGTTTTGACATATTGCAAAAAGTTTCGGCAATGACTTTTATGACCGGCCGCCTGCCTGACGTCAACCCTCCTTGGGAATGTAGTCGTTGACCTAAATGGTACCAGATGGAGTTGATCCGGGTCAATCTAGGGCTCTTAGTCGTCTTTTACGACACCCACGAGCAAAGCAAGGGTTGGTAGTATTCGAAGCCGCTACCACACAGCACCATTCGATAAAGACTAATTGATCTATTAAAAAATTAACTACTTATTCATAGAATGAAAAGTAACTGAAAAATTTAATTATTATACATATATTAAACAGATTTTTCTTATAAAAATTAATGTGAACTCATTTTTAAAGGACTGTCATTACTTTCTCCGTCACTGAAATTTTGGCATTTCGAAAATTTTCTCCCACAAATCATGCCGCCCTAGGCTCGGGCCTCACGGGCCTAGGCGTAAATCCATCACTGCACAAACTGCAATCAAACAATCCGCTTACTACATGTTACTACCATTCACCAGCAGATAATCATATTATTTCAAAGACCACATATTAGTGACGCTTTCAAGTTTCAATCCTTCAAAACACTACTTTTCATCCATCCATAAACCTATTAACGTTCACTATTGGACACAAACTTCCCTAAATACAAATGATGTTATTTATAATGTTACTAGCAACCCGCCCTCGCTTCGCTTCGGTTATAGGTTATAGTCGTTTTACCCGCGTAGTTCCCGTTACCGTGGGAATACCGGGATAAAATATAGCCTAGTTTACGCCCTGATATTATAGCTTTCCATTGGTGAAAGAATTTTTGAAATCGGTCCAGCCGTTTTGAAGATTACCCGGAACAAACAGACAGACAGACAAAAATTTTTTAATTGCTATTTTAGGCATAGGTGTCGTGCAAATAACCGTGTGAGCATGAAAAAAGCCTATTATTTTGACATTACAAACAGAATTTTATTAACTCCAATTTTATTTATTGGTATAGATATAGATATAGATAATCGGTGTAATCGGCAGGCGGGCTGGCGAGTTATCATTATGAGTTTCCCAATGTGATACAGTCGGTTTTTACGTCACCCCCGGGCAACTAAAGGTCATACTTTATCTTCTTAAACGGTTACCACACGGGGGTTAATAAAAATTAAGGTTAATGGCATTGTTTTTATTATCTCCTTGAGTGTTTTAGAAAGAGCTTACCGCATTCTAAATTTATTCATTCATCAAGTCCAACCGCTAGGATCGAGCCTACTCTACAATAGCTACAAGGGGCGGGTCGCTTTCCTCCAATGCAGTTGTGGGAAGTGATGGCTGTTCTAGTAGTTATCTCGTGATCGGGTGCTGCTTGTTGGATCTAGTCGAGCCATTTTTTCATTCTTTTTCTTTCCTTTTTTTTCTTTGTACATACTACATTTTGAAAACATATATATTATGCAATTTCAAAGAGTATTACACTGGAGCTAACGCTATATATTGTACAAAGTATACAATTACATAAATACCTATATTGAAAGATTAAAAAAAAAATGACAGCCCGCTGAGTTTCTTGTCGGATCTTCTAACGATATATAAATTTAACAATATGTAAGTAGCCTTAAGGGGTTTTTTTTTTTATTATTTGGGGTGGGCTGCGGTCGGCGCGCTTCCGCACCACTCCGTCCGGGGCGACAGAGGGGCTTAAGCACGCAACACCCGCAACCCACCCGAACACCACGTCGCCTTCGTCGTTGGGCCAACCACTGGAGCAGAGTTACTTGTCATCAGTGGTCGGCCCGACGGAATACCCCCCACCCGGGGTACCCTCCCATCGACCGACGTTCCCCCCTCGTGGAGGACGTCGGTCTTTCCTCACGCGGTCGGCCTCTCGGCGGGTGACGGACTAATCCCCGGTCACGTCACCCGCGGCTTCAGCTAGGGCGGCATTGCACGCAGGTAATCCCGCCTGCGCCGCCCCAGTCGCTGGCAGCGGGTCGCATCATCGAGGCTGTGCTCCTCGCGCTCGCGACCCGCCGCCTCCCTCTGCGAGATAACTGCCTCGCAGAAGGCTGCGACCGCGTCCCAATTCCTGATGCTGCCGAGCATCTCCCTAGCGATGGTCGGCAGCATCAGGTCGGCACCGATGATTGCGACGAGTCCACGACGTGGCTCTGCCCAAGCGGCACAGACCTCGAGCGTATGCTGCGCCGTGTCCTCGTCGCAATCGCAGTGGTGGCAGGACAGAGTTCTCTTCCTCCTATCGACCCTTTACAGGTACTTGCCGAAGCATCCATGCCCCGTCAAGACCTGTACGAGTCGGAAGGAGAGCACTCCGTGCCGCCTTTCCAACCACTGCATCAGCACCGGCCGGAAGGCCTCCACGGTGCAAACACCGTATCGAGGCCTCTCCAGCCGGTCTGCCCAACGGGCGATGACGTCTCGGCGGGCGTCGACGCGCCAGGCGGTGAGCTCCCTCAAGGAAACAACACCTTTAAGGGGCTTATGCAGAATTTGAAAACAAGATTTTATTTGATTTGATTTTAATAGGAGGAAGATGGACCTGGATGGACCGCACTTTGTGACGTAACATGAGGGAGGCCTACGTTCAGCAGTAGACAGCGATAGGCTGAAATGATGATGATGATGCATATTATAATCCCTTAGTCGTCTTTTACGACACCCACGAGTAAGAAACATATTGGTGAATTGTATTTTCATTCCGTCACTACGCGGATGTTTACGATATCCACGAATATAAAGGGTGAATGGTATTGTTACACCGTCATCACAAGGACATTATAATACGCATTACAAATATACAAACAAAGTAATTCTTATCTTATAAATATGGTTTTGATAACAGGCTTAGTTTTATATCGATCAAACAATGCTCTTTGTTGCCACAATAGCATAAGTTTGTTGACCTTTTTCTAACTTCGCATATAAACTAACAGAAATATTTGTTTCGTCCGTGTAAATTTAAGTTTGTACATGTAAATATGAAATGCAATCATGTCTTGCACGTGAATGTCGTAAAATACGATTAAAGAATTCAAATTATTTATTTATACCAATATGTATTATAAAGAGATAACGTTTATGGGTTTGTGGGTTTGTGAGTTTGTGAAGTTGTAAGGGGTAATCTATGGATTTACTGAACTGATTTTCAAAATTATTTCATTAATAGAAAGCTACGTTATTGTGGAGTGTTATAGCCTATAATAATTTCCAAAATTAATTACGCATCTTTACTTAAACTTGAATAATGTAATCCAAGTTGTAAAAAAAATTGCTTTCACGCGTGCGCTGCGAAAACTATTGAGGATAGAACAAAACAATGTACTAACGTATCAAAATCTGTAAAAACGTCCGCGATAGCATATGTCTATATCTTACGGATAACTCACAATAACTGCTTTTACTGTTAAAATTGTGGAATAAAAATGATTAATTTTTGTGAAGCTTATTTAGCCCATATTTTATTAATCTATATCTTTATAAATATGTTTGTTAGAACGGAAATTTAATGTAGAATATTTGTGCCTTTAACTTTATACAGTTTAAATAAATATCTTCAAAGATATTAGCAAAATAAAAGCGTGTGGTGCGCGCCGCCCCGGCCGTTGCGTGGCGATGGAACCCCCCAACATGTGTAATGGGACAAGCCTGCTCATAAAAGAGTTGCGAGAGAATATAATCATGGCGACCATTCTCACAGGGCTAGCAGTGGGACAACCTACTTATATTCCGCGGATACCCATGATTCCGACTGGCTCACTATTAATAAGTCCCAGGGTCAAACATATTCTCTGGTGGGCATTGACCTGAGAAAACACTGTTTTTCCCATGGGCAGTTACATGTTGGCTTACTCCTAAAAGACAATTTATTTTAGTACCAAATGATAACATTACTATTAATTTAGTAGGTATATCGAGAAGTTTTGAACAATTAAAATAAGTAAACATGATGTAAATAATGTAAATAGTGTATATTAACATCAAGTAATAAAAATAACAACAAAAACAGTAACATAAAAAAAAAACAAAAACAAAAAACCAAAATAACAAAAAAAATCTTCATCTTCATAATTTTTATTTATCCCAAACTTTTAACCTGTAGTACGCGGGACAAAGGGGCCGTGACAAAAATATTTCTAACGCGGAACACCAGTACAATTCACAAATATAATGAGAATATTATGGCTGGACCAGATCCTGCCAGCGGCACGCTGATCGCGAGTTAACCACTAGAGCAGCCATCAGCAGAATATGATTGCTGTAAGAGAAGGAGGTATGGTAGGTTAATTTCATTCCCACCGTGGAAAAAGCTAGAGCCCAAAGGGGATATATGTGAACTGTATAAAGAAATTTAAGTTTTGATTTATTTTAAAGCCTTCATTACTGGCTCTTTCCGTGTGGTGATGGAGTTAGAATACAATTCACCACTCTCTAACTTGCCCGTGGGTATCGTAAAAATCGGCTGAGGGCTCATCAGGGCAGTGGGCAGCAGCTCTCTATAGAGAAGGAAAACTTGACATAAAACTCTACGCTAACACGTCTGACCAGTGTGGTATAGTAGATTAATTTCCCTCCTATTGTGACGGAGACCCGAACCCAACCACGGTACTTATGTGGGCTAAAATTATAATGATGATGATGATGACTATATAATTTCATTGATAGATATGCCATGGCTTCTATTTGAAAGAATAACAAACGTCATCATCACCACAGCTCATATACGTCCCACTGTTGAGCTCGAGCCTCCTCCACAATGTGAGAGAAATTGACCTACTATACTACGCTAGTCAGACGTATTGATGTAGGCTTTTAATTCGAGTTTTTCTTCTCTATCTATACCAATAAATAAAATTGGAGTGTCTGTTTGTAATGTCAAAATAATAGGCTTTTTTTCATGCTCACACGGTTATTTGCACGACACCTATGCCTAAAATAGCAATTAAACAATTTTTCTGTCTGTCTGTCTGTTTGTTACGGATAATCTTTAAAACGGCTGGACCGATTTCAAAAATTCTTTCACCAATGGAAAGCTATAATATCAGGGCGTAAACTAGGCTATATTTTATCCCGGTATTCCCACGGGAACTGGAACTACGCGGGTAAAACGACTATAACCTATAACCGAAGCGAAGCGAGGGCGGGTTGCTAGTATGTTTTATACATATTATATCCCTTAGTCGTCTTTTACGACACTCATGGACAAGAAAAGGGGTGGTGGACTATATTATTACTCCGTCACCACACGGCTAATAACAAACATACATATTTACAAATTTTATTAATAGTAATAGGATTTAAAACTGGTTTCAAAAGAGTCAATTCAATGGAATATTTTTTACATACAACGACCTTAATATCAATTAATATCCGATTCAATGATCCCTCTATAATTAACATTAATGGAAATATGATTGACAAAATATCGCCGCCATTTTGACGGATACCGATAAATACATTAAAAAAGGTTATAATAACTTAATAATAGAACTTCTTAAATGTTACTGCAACTAAGAACATAGGGAATAGGGATCTATACCTACTATATTTAATATCTTTTTAAAAAAGAAAATCTGATGATACAAAACTATGGATACACGTTCCCAGTGTTGGGCTTGAGCCTCCTCCACTATGGGAGAGAAATCGACCTACTATGCCACGCTGGTATTGGCATAAAATTTTGTTTCGAGTTTTCCTTCTCTTGCATAGATATTATATGCATATTACATCCCTCACAGCCTGGTCACGACTTTGGTCTTAACGGCGAGCGGCGCGGCGTGCCAAACGGCACACGCTGGTAAAGCCCCATACGAAGCCGTCTCAAAACCGTTTCATGTGAAAGTCGTTGTAATGGAATAAAATTTATAAATTAATATATAATACATATATAAATAATTAATGCAAACGCGATATAATCCGTAAAAGTAGTTTTATTTACAATTTTTTTTTTCTAGTTTGTTCTGCCATTTTAGTATATATAGTATGTAGTAGTAGTGTAGTATACGTTTAGAATATGTTATTACTATGTTCTAACCTTTTAAGTAAATTAAACAAGCATATTTTGTATTTTTTTCTTATATAATTCATGTATTATTAATTTTATTTTTTAATTAATTAATAAACATATTTTTTAAAATCAAAGTTGTTTCATTTAAACTTTAAACATTCAAGTATATGTGTGCAAAATTACGGCTTATTTAGTTTTGAAACAACTGAGATACGGAGTTTTGAGACGAAACATACGCGATTTTCCCACTGTGCGCCGCTCCGCGCTTAGCTGCCACTCACAGCGGCTCACAGAGGGGGCAAGTATCCTTAAAATAATACGATAATTAGGTTTATTTATTTGTTTTTTTTTGCCTGGTACTTTCTGTATGGTGATGGAATAAGATTACAATTCACCACCCCCATCCACTTGCCCGTGGGTGTAAAAGACGACTAAGGGTTAATAATATCCCTAGCCGAGGCCGCGGGTGACGTGACCGGGGATTTTAGTCCGTCACCCGCCGAGAGGCCGACCGCGTGAGGAAAGACCGACGTCCTCCCCGAGGGTGGGACGTCGGTCGATGAGAGGGTACCCCAATAGAGGGTATTCCGTCGGGCCGACCACTGATGTCATGTAACCCTGCTCCGGTGGTCGGCCGAATGACCGCAGCCCACTCACAAAAAAAAAAAAGGGTTAATAATATGCAGATAATATCTATGCAAGATAAAAAAATTCCTATACCAACACGTCTGACCAGCGTGCTTATAGTATAGCATTCGCCCTCCTATTGTGGAGGAGGCTCGAGCCCAATAGTAGAACGTATATAAGTTTAAATGAATTGTTTTCTTTATTATGGTTAAAAAACCTGAAAACTACCTCCATTTTTAGGGTTCTATACGCAAAGGGTAAAAACGGAACCCTATTACTAAAACTTCGCTCGATGTCCGTCCGTCTCTCTGTCACCAGGCTGTATCTCAATAACCACGATAGCTAGACAGTTGAAATTTCTACAAATTATGTATTTCTGTTGCCGCTATAACAGCAAATACTAAAAACAAAATAAAATAAATATTTAAGGGGGGCTCCCATATAACAAACGTGATTTTTATAGATAACTAGCAACCCGCCCTCGTTTCGGTTATAGGTTATAGTCGTTTTACCCGCGTAGTTCCCGTTCCCGTGGGAATACCGGGATAAAATATAGCCTAGTTTACGCCCTGATATTATAGCTTTCCATTGGTGAAAGAATTTTTGAAATCGGTCCAGCCGTTTTGAAGATTACCCGGAACAAACAGACAGACAGACAGACTAAAATTTTTTAATTGCTATTTTAGGCATAGGTGTCGTGCAAATAACCATGTGAGCATGAAAAAAGCCTATTATTTTGACATTACAAACATACACTCCAATTTTATTTATTGGTATAGATGGTACGGAATCCTACGTGCGCGGCTTATGCTGGTATGGAACAGAAAGATATTAATAATCCCTTGCACAATAGTATATTAAAATTGTCTAATAAATACACTGGTTGTATTGCTCTGTGTGGTGACGGAATAAGAATACCATTAACTACTCCCTCTATTGCCTGTGGGTGTCGTAAAAGACGACTGAGGCATATAATATACATATAATGTCTATGCAAGAGAAGGAAAACTCGAAACAAAACTATACCAACGCGTTTGGCCAGCGTTTTATTTGCAAACGGTGGCACACGAGTAAACAGTACAGGCATGATATAGTTCAAAGTCAAACAAAAGACATAAAACAAAGATAATTCGAGTTTAAATATTGTTATATTAAACAAAAACATTCATAATGATTATGTTAACTTATACACGTCCCTTTGCTTGCCCCGAGTCTCCTCCAAAATGTTATTAGTGGTAGGACCACAGTGTTAACAGTTGTCTGTCTACAGCCGCAGGCCGGTCCGCCCGGGATAGTACCATACTGAGCAGAAAATCAACGTTTGAGTAGTAGCAATTTGTTACTGCATTTGGTTCGGTGAGCGAGAGAGCCGGACGCCCAACTTTTGCCCAACAAGGATGTTTGCGTGTGGTGGGTTTTTAGTTTCACCGAACCTCATTTCACGCAATCACACTCCCTTCACTTTTTTCACGATAGGCAGTGGTCTAGCAAAGGTCCATGAGCGGCAGCAACACTTACCATCATCTTGCTCGTTTGCCACCGTTTGCAATAAAATCAAAAATTCGGAAAGAAGAAATTCACTTGTTCTAGAATATCTGGGGAATGTATTAAGATGTAATCGGTAATGCTGTTTTCGGCCTATAAGGAGGAGTGAAACTGACATATTCATACATACATATTCAGTTCATTCCTCCAGATAAATAAAATTAGTCATACTTTACTGAGCAAACAAAAGACATTAAACAAAGATAATTTATGGAGCTTAGAATAATAACGTATAGAAGGATAGTGTCCCTACTTCGAACATTCGTAACATGAATCTAAAAATACTAATGACGCGCAGACGATTACACACGTACACACGCACACCACTATACAAATTATGAAATCAAATTTTGTTTTTATTAACATAAATCGTCGAAATAATTTTAAAAGTAATGTAAAACCTTTTTAAGTTTTTCAAATGTGTTGTGACACCATTTGAATGCACAAACTGTCATAATTACCTATTTATTATTTAAGAGTTGCGTACGTACGTGCAGTACAGTGTCCTTGTATATTACGGAACGGTTCCGGCGTAAGCTCCATTAGGCTCCAATTAAAATGCTTCACTTTTTGTGCGCGAACTTACCTTCTATACGTTATTATTCTAAGTTATGGAGTCTAAATATTGTTATATCATAAACAAAAGACATACATCATCATCATCATGATTATATCAACTTATATGCATCTCACTACTGTCCTCGAGTCTCCTCCAAAATAGGAGGAGAATTGACCTACGCTTAGGTTATAGTTCGAGTTCTCTTTATCTTTTAAAAATATTATATGCATATTATATTACTTATCTGTGTGACGAAGTAAGAATATAATTCACCACCCCCCTTTCTTCCCAATGGGTGTTTGTAAAAACGACTAAGGGATTATTTGCAGATAACATCTACGCAAAAGAAGAAAACTCGAAATTAAAACCCTATACTAACCCGTCTGACCAATGTATAGTAGGTCAATTTCCCTCCCATTGTAGAGAAGGCTAGAGCGCAACAGTGGAACGAATATGAACTATGAAATCTATGAATAATAAATTAAAGAAAAAACCTTTTTAAAAAACAAGCTTTTATTACTTGTTAATAAAATGAACTAAAAAGTTAAAATCCAGGTCCATCATTAAACCCTGGTCACCATATAGTATCAGTTGTAGTAGTCAAGACGAATCAAATGAGCCCAAACTCGATGAGATTGCGTCGTTTAATAACGGAGTTCCTATGGCCAGCTTCCAGGTCCATCATCAGATCAGCTCTATGTTACAATATTATTGCATTGTCATCCGATTTATACATGCATCCAAAATTTCAGCTCAATCAGAAACCGCGAAGTGGTTCAAATTTAACTTGCAAGATTCGATTACAGACAACGGGACAGGTGAAACTAAATAATAGCTTGTAAATGGAAGGTGAAGATTATATCACTTGGTCGTCGTTTACAACACCTATAGGGAAGATAGGAGACGGTGTATTGTATCACCACAGTGTAAAATAAAGTTTTTATCTTTATTCTTCTTGTTCTTTTTTTTTGTCTTGGCAATCAGCTACTAATACGAGCCATTTTTGCCAGTGTATAGTTATAATTTTCTTTACAAATTATCAGTTTCTTCTAATTAGTCATTGTCCGTTTGTAAGTCAAATTGTCGCCTTCAAAATTGTTATGGCCACTGTTAACGGTATCTTTTGAGATTTTTAGTGGAAACGAAAAGGTATGTATAGCACTTTTATATCATATTCACTATACCCCAGCAGTTCCTCCGTCACATATTACATAAAATAACATCAAAATTATTTAATATAACACGTTAAACCACAGATATTGAATAAAATACAAGACGACCACATTTCGACATTCCCGCCAAAAATCTTTATCTTTTTTAAAATGTAATAATAAAATGTTCTAATTTTTTTTTTTTTTTTAATTTATTAATGGCTTTGGCAGAACCATCAGCCTAACAGAAACTTAAAAACTACATAAGATTCGGAACAGTAATATTTACATTATACGATACAATAATAATCTTAAATTATCTAATATATCATACATTTCCAATTGTGCTTACAATAAAATTATACAAAGCAATATACAGTGATGGAAATTTTAGTAAGGTTTGTACAGTGTTTATAAAATGTTCTAAGTAAATATGCACAGAGCAATGCAATTAGATTTAGCAACACATTTGTGGGTAGATGCACTTTCTCACTCGTCGCCGTCGGTCGTTGTAATTGCGTCATAGTGTTGTTTTGCACTAACTATCGATAAGTAATAATATACATCGCAATATTTATATTGAATATTTTTTATCTCTTAAAACATTTTCTTCTTATAGATAATAATGCTATTCTGTTGTTTTAGTTATTAATTATAATTGTTATTCCATCATCACACTTTTTTGCTTTTTTCGTCGTTGTTGTTTATCTCGTCTCAAAATGTCCAACGCACCAAACGATTTCAGTTCAAAAACAATAAAAAAAGAAACCGCTGATTTTCTTGCCGTAACATCTCAATTTGCCGCGTTTCGATCCGTGGTAGCTTATTGTATTTATTAACGTTCATCATTTCAGCTCATATACAGAGTGTATCAGATTATGGGGTAACTGGTCAAATGGGAGCTAGGCAATGGTGGGAGGAACCCATGAATTAGACACACAGTTTTGTAATCACTATAACTTTTATGTTATATTGTTTTTTTGTGTAATATACATTCTGCGATGTATGACCGTTAAACTACAACACATTCGAACAGTTGCCCCATAACCTGATACACTCTGTATGTCCCACTGCTAGGCTCGAGTCTCTTCCACAATAGGAAGGAAATTGACCTATCATACCTCGCTGGTCAGACGTGTTGGTATAGGGTTTCATTTCAAGTTTTCCTTCTCCTGCAGAGATCTTATATGCATATATCCCTTAGTCTTCTTTTACGACAACCACGGCAAAGATAGAGAGAGAGAGTGGTGAACTGTGTTCTTAGTCCGTCATCACACGAAAAGGAATGTCTTAAAATTGATATTATGTAAGTGCCCCACGGAGTTTACGATGTATTTACCTGTGACTGCCTTTTCAGGATTAAGGGCTGTAATGGGTGATTATAAAATGTTAAAATGTACTATTTTTTTTAATAAGATGCACTAAGGAAATAATCCTTATATTACGAAGGACTAACAAAAATATAATTAACGGACACAAATTACATCTAGACTCAGAACAACAATTTGTGGATCGCAAAAGTGTTGTCTTGCGTGGGATTCGAACCCGTGACACTGGTATTGTGGGTCGGTATCTTAACTACTACGCCATCTGTGCAGTGCAATATGAGAATAAATTCCAGTTAGATCTTTAAAAACCTTGATAATAGTGTTTATTGATACTAATGAACCACTGAAGGTTAATACTGGTTATTGCAATAAGTTGTGTACCATAAATTAGCATATTTATAACAAATTTACAAATATAATTTCCACATTTCCATTAGTTTACTCTTGCATATTGTTTTTGCAATACCACAAATTAGTAAATTGTATAAATTGTATTTTCTTATTATGTCTTAATGCAACTGAATTGAGCGCTAAGTGATTGAAATTCAGTTTTGTGATCTCTTTTCCTACACACTAACTGCATAGATAGCGCAGTGTTTAAGATACCGACGCACTGTGATAGTGTCGCAGGTTCGAATCCCGCGCTGGACAACACCATGTGCGATCCACAAATGGACGTAATTTGTGTCCGTTAATTATATGTTTGTGAAATCTCCCGCAATACAAGTATTATTTAATTAGTGCAGTGCGTATTTAAAAAAAAACAGTGTAATTAAATATTTCATATGCAATTATTTTGACTCTAATATCGCCGTGTAGTGACGAAGTAAAAATACAACTCACTATCACTTCTCTTGCCCGTGGTATTCGTAAAAGACGAGTAAGAAATACAATATGCATATAAGGTTTGTGCAAGAAATGAACTCGAAATAAAAGCCTAAACCAATCCGTTTGGTCAATGTGGTATAGTAGATCTATTTCTTACTATGGAGGAGGCTCGTGCCCGGCAGTGGGACGTATATGAGCGGTAACGATGAATATTGCCTATATTTTTAATCTACTAGATGAATGATGTAATTTGGATGTTGATTACTTTTTTATGCCACGTGTACAATATAGACTAAAAACTAAGTAATATCGATTTATGAGAATAACATAACATTAACGTACAAAAATTATAATTAGACTCAACAATTTGTGAATCGAACAAACCACTGTACTACGCGAGAAACGTAACTACAACACTCGGCATGGTAGATCAGTATATTAACTATACTCGTTCCAACCATTTATTTTACTTTTGGCAGGTCGAATTCTGATCAATTAGTGTTGTACCAATGTATTACGGATACTATGTTTTGTAATAATCGATTTTAGTCAGGAAGAACTTTTAATCGATTTAACACGGATATTTTATTTTTGCTTAAATACATATTTCATATTATTTAAAAACTTCACTTCTGTAAATATATTTGTTATTTGGGCACATTAATTTTTGCATACCCACTAATTCAGTCCTCCCAAAATATTTTACTTTGTACTTTGCAAAATAAAAAATAACTACTTTATGAAGCATTTTTCCATTAAGCGGGGTCCGCTGCTCCAAACTTTACTTAGAGACAATGGCGCCCTCGTCTGCGGTAGCAAATCACTAATTTTCTCATCCAGCCTACCCCTTTTTTTTTAAGCCGAATTGGCAACACTGAACGGCGCGCCGGCGACGCCATTTTGTTGTGTTGTCTGTCACTCGCAACAAGACTCCCGTGCTAGTCACATTTCTGTTCGCTGAGTGCTCTTTCATATTTTTCATACGCTGTGTTGAGTATTTATATTCCACCGTATTGATTTCATTGTTCTTACTTTGATTGAGTTGAGTGTATCGTTCCTCCCAGTAAGATTTTACTTGCAAAATGCCGAAAGGTATGGTGCTTAAAGGACAATCCAGAGAGTTAGTGCTGCGGCTTCGTGAATTTTTTGAAAAGGAAAGCCGCAATGGCGGATTCCTTATACCAGTAACCCAAGTTAGAGACCGTGTTGCAGCAGCATTAGGTATTAGTGCTCCAACGGTGGCGAAAATCACTAAAGAAGCCTATGGTAGTAGTGGTATTGAACAGAACAAGCTATCTACGCCTAAGAAAAAACGTCAGCCCCGTAAAGTGACAGCAATTGACAGTTTTGATACTGATGCTATTCGTCGTCATATATACAATTATTACACAAGCAAAGAGATTCCTACTTTGAAAAAATTAGTAGCGTCTCTACGAAATTGTGGCTTGTTTCGTGGTCAAAAATCTTCTTTGTCAAAGGTGCTGCACCAAATCGGGTTCTTGTATAAGAAATCCGACAAAAGAAAAATTTTAATGGAACGTCGTGATATAGCCTTGTCTCGCTGTGAATTTTTAAGACAAGCGAAGAAAATAGAAGACTGGTCGAATGTCGTTTTCACAGATGAAACTTGGCTCAATGCCAATCATTCCATACCAAAAGGTTGGACTGACGATACTGCTGCTTCTACTTCTGCAGTGCCAATGGGGAAAGGTGAACGCCTCATCATTTGCCATGCGGGAACTACAAAGGGATTTGTACCAGACGCTCTGTTAGCATTCAAATTAAAAAAAACAGGAGACTATCATGAGGAGATGAATGCGGACGTGTATGAAAAGTGGTTCAGAGAAATGCTTACATCACTTGAAGAGCCATCAACAATATTTATTGATAATGCACCCTATCACTCTCGCCAAATTAATAAAATGCCAACACAGGCCAACAAAAAACACGAGATTATAAACTGGCTTCGTGATAATGGGGAAGATGTGGACGAATCCCTACTAAAAGTAGAATTACTTAAAATATTAAAAAGTAAAAAGCAGCCAAAACGATATGTTATCGACGAAATGGCAGCAGAATATGGGCATGTTGTAATCAGAATTCCTCCGTACCACAGTCAATATAATCCAATTGAAATGATCTGGGCACAAGTCAAAGGACACGCCGCAAGAAACAATACAACTCCTCCTTTCACAGCAAATAAAATGCTTGAACTTTTAAAAAACGCATGTGCTAGTGTGACGCCTGAAAACTGGGCGAGTGTCGTCAACAAGACAAAAAATATAATATTCTCTGATTGGGATCGGGAAATTGAATTTGACAACATACCTACACAAGAGTTAATAATAAACACTGCAGATGATTCAAGCGACGATTCGAGTTCGTATGAAGAATCCGACGATTCGTTATAATAAAATAATATTAAAATATTTTGGTTGTTTTATTTCATGTTATAGGTATGATGAGAAGATTTTTATATCTCCCTGATACAATTTTAACGTGTTGTCTATTACAACAATTCAAAACTCAGTTGTCAGCTGACTTAACTGCAAATAAGTGTAATCGATTATTTGCGATTCATTAGTTTGCACCGAATACTTTTGATCCTGTCACTAGATGCGATAGAACGTAACTTTTTTTATAACGGAAATGAATTATCACTTAAATTTTATGAATAGAGCTATTTACGGCATATTAATGTATTTAGTGGGTAATAATTAAGATATATAAATATTATTGGGCAGTTTATATATTTCTCTGTTCACTCGTTTCAAAGTTAATAATTGCGTATAATGAAACAGTTACGTCCTAAAGCATGTGTCAAAAGTAAAATAAATGGTTGGAACGAGTATAGTACACCATCTACGCAGTTAATTTAATAGTACACCATCTACGCAGTTAATTTAACAGTACACCATCTACGCAGTTAATTTAACAGTACCAAATTATTCAGAGCAATATTAAGGCCAAACCTAAGTAGATAATAATTCACAAAACTTATTAAAATACGCAAACTTCTTCTTGATCTTCTTGCGTAGAGAAGGAAACCATGGCTATTCGCTATATCTCACCATAGACCGCGCCTACGGTTAGAACGATCTAATTCTTCGATATATCACGCCTTTCCTGTCACTTTGTCTCTAACTTTTTAGTAGTCTACAGCCACACCCATGAGTTTTAAATACCCGCAAGTTAGATGGTGCAATGATGGTTTCCGTGTGGTTACGAAGTAATAATCATCCACGGGCATCCACGGACATCCACGGGCAAGAAGTGGTGAATTGTATTATGTCGTAAAAGACAACTAAGGGATATTATAACATCTATGCAAAAAATGGAAAACTCGTAATAAACCCTATGCCTTAGCATGTCTTAACATATGACTAACGTTTTATAGTAGGTCATTTTCCTTCCCATTGCTAAGGAGGCCCGAGTCCAATAATGGGTCGTATATGAGGTCCACCTCAGGTCGTCATCAAAAAACAACGAACAAAACGAGAGAATAGTCTAAGATTCATAGCTGGTCGCGTTTTAGATGCAACAGCACTTTTTTTATTCTATTTAGGCTTGGGCAATTTCGGTAGACTTTTCAGCATCAACAGCAGTTACATTCTTATGCAGTCTAGAACATGCAACAGCAATAGTCCTGCATATAATACTTATATTTTGTTTACTATAGCTTATTGCGCATATAGCCGTTCAATTAAGAGAGCGATGAAAAAAAGTCTTGTCTATGAATATACTATATCGATAACTCACTCTATCGCATCACTAGTGATATAAGTGTAACTGCAATGAAGTATAACTAGTTTCTCGGATAGTTGGAGCAGACATTGGCTTGTATATTTATTAAAACATCATCGGGACGATATACGCTTTTAATGCCATTACTTGAGGTCGACTCTTCTTCCATCGTACATATTGCAACAGTTTTATGACCGGCTGTAGTGTTATTCTTGACCAGACGGCCTCACATGGAGTTGGACAAGCAATCCTTCAGCCCGTAGACGGCCACCGTTAAATGTTATATGCTCACAAACGCCCGTTCACGCCAAAAACTTACAAAATTGTTAATATCTATACTGCATTATAAAGACTTAAATAGAGCTTCAAGCCTACTGGCATTCCACCTTTATTTTAGAACAACTAATACGATATTTGAGATTTTTTAAGTCATATTAAGACTACAATTAATTACTATTCTATAATTGAACATGGCTTTGCCTGAATTATAGATTTTGTGCATCATATTTTCCGTCCATCGCAAACGGTAGGTATATACTCTTTTTCTGAATTAAAATTAACTTTATAATATTTTGAGTCTGTGACATGTAGGCCTAATATATGATATGTTAAGAGAACCGATTGTTAAGATCGTGAAATCATAACAAAGACAAACTTTTCTTTTTTTTTTGTATGTGTGTAGCTGTTGGTCGCAGATGACCTTGACAGCTTAACGCGGTCAATGGGTGAGCGCAGATGGCTCTCAACCCGGTAAACAAAGACAAACAAATTCACATTAGGTTTTATAGTGTAATGATACGGTACGTCCACTGGTAGGCTCAAATCCCCTCCACAATAGGAGATGAAATGAAAGACTCTTTGTTTAGTACAAACAAAAAAATCATTGTTTTGTACTAAGATGGGGTAGATATGGAATGGAAAACAAGTATCTCAACCCACATTAGTCCCATTGATGGGCTCGAACCTCTACCATAATGGGAGACAAATTTACCTACAATAACATACTGTTCAGACGTGTTTCCATAGAGTTTTATGTCGAATTTTCCTTCTCTTACATACATGTTATCTACATAATATATTCCTTAGTCGTCTTTCACAACACCCACAGGCAAGATCAGGAGTGATGAATTGTATTTTTACTCCGTCACCACACTAAAAAATATACTAATATACTAAATACGAACGAATAAAATCCATAAAAATCCAGAAAATAGCAGATAAGCCCTTATTAACCTTGAAAACCATTGCATAATAAAAACATTTACAAAATCTACATAAACTGCAATATCGCTGTAGGCATAACTAATCAATTAATGTTAAGATTAATTAAATATTCTCTGAAGCACAAAAAAAAGATAACATTTGACTCAAAATCAGCCAATTTACCTTCAGTTGGCTTTAATCTTGAGGGCAACTGCACCACGGTAGTAAACAATAGTAAAAATTAAGAAATAAGTATTTATTGCAAAGTGCGTCATCGTGGTGGCAACTATTAAGGAATCCAAAATATGAAACTATAATGTCGACTAAGATTACACGGCGACTTTGACCCGAATTACGAAAGTGCGTCTGATATTGCTACATGGTCTATAGTCCTAACGAACACTTCAACTTGTTATATATAATTCTTCTGTACGTGTATGTGACTGAACCCCGCTTTTTAAAGTTATACTTTTTTTGGCACGATAGGGAAAAATGATAAATAAATTTTTACAATGCACGCGCACACCATCATGAAAAATCGACATCGTTTTTTTTTTTGGGGCTGGGTTGCGGTCGGCGCGCTCCTAGCACCACTCCGTCCAGGGCGACAGAGGGGCGTAAGCACGCACGCCCACAACCCACCCACGATGCACGTCGCCATCGTCGTTGGGCCGACCACCGGAGCAGGGTGACTTGACGTCAGTAGTCGGCCCGACGGAATACCCCCTATTTGTACCCTCCCATCGACCGACGTCCCCACCTCGGGGAGGACGTCGGTCTTTCCTCACGCGGTCGGCCTCTCGGCGGGTGGAAAAAAAATTGACATCCTGAGCTTAGTCAACATTTTTTAAGATGCGCGCGCACACCGTCACAAATGTCAACTAGATAATGCGTTATAATAACACTTTCAATGTATTAAATACCTTTTTCTATTATTAGTGACGTTTTTTCGACAAACGTAGAATAACGCGAAGGATAAAATTTTTAAAAAGATTTTATCGTGTTACGCTAAAGAAATATGCGTGCGTACATAAGTACACGCACACTTTTCTGTCTATGCTGTGGAAATGCATTTACGCACTCTCCCTCGTCGTTGACAAACAAGAGGAATGTGTGGGACTCGCTGGCCAACATGCTTACCCGCAATGTCCAATAAAACCACAGCAGCCCCTTCCGCGCTTTTACTGGGTACCGGAGTGATTGTTTGAAGACATTCAATCTCAGACACTGGTCGTCTGACCACGTGCTAACTTCATTTATGGCGCTTGGACCCCCAGCACAAGCACTTGATCTATGACTGAGCCCCTACTAATTCATTGGACAAATTTTAATCTCATTTTTGTATGTGTTCAGAACTTCAGATAAATACAAGATTGATTTATATTAACAACTAGCAGACCCGGCCACGCGTTGCTTTGACTGTTTTTGTAATATTACATTTTATTGAACTATTTAAGTGGAACTGGAGGAGAACATCTGTCATGGAGGTCGTCATATTTTTTTACAAATGGCATCTATGTAAAAAACCAAGTTAAAAGCGCCTTTTATTAATTAATTACTCAATCCGGTCAACAGATATCGCCATCTGTTAAAATCGTTTGGAGTTAACAGATAATTGTGAATGTCAAAATAATAATAGACAAATAATTTGCAATAAAATAATATTGCGACTATAAATTAAGATGTAAGCTATCCTATCTTTCAAGTTGGATCAAACTGCACATGGTGTACAAATTTGATTAAAATCGCTTAAGTAGTTTAAGAGTCCATCGCGGACAAACAACGTGACACGTAATTTATATATATTAAGATTAGGGAACGGTAGGAACCAATGCCATTGATTTCATGGAACTCCTTTTGAATGTTACAAATAGGTAGGTTCAGACAAGACGTTTAAATATCACGCTGATTGATTATACTCATGTTCTGAATGTTACAAATACGTAGGTTTAATCTTTGTTTATATACACAACGTGTATATAATCATATCATATATCATTTTCCGTGTGGTGACGGAGTAAGAATACAATTCACCATCCCCTATCTTACCCGTGGGTGATCGTACGAGACGACTAAGGGATATAAAACGCATATAACATCTATGCGAGAGAAGGAAAACTCGAAATAAAACCCTATACCAACACGTCTGACCAGCGTGGTATAGTAGGTCAATTGCCCTTCCATTGTGGAGGAGGCCCGAGCCCAACAGTGGGACTTATATGGGCTGAGATGATGATGATGATGATGATATAATCAAAGGGTTTAATCAAGACGTTTAAATACCACGCTGATTGATTATAATCATATTATAAGTGTTACAAATACGTAGGTTCAGACAAGACGTTTAAATACCACGCTGAATGACTATGCTTATGTTCTGAGTGTTACAAATACGTAGGTTTAATCAAGACGTTTAAATACCACACTGATTGATTATACTCATGTTCTGAGTGTTACAAATACGTAGGTTCAGTC
The DNA here is from genome assembly GCA_032191425.1 of Lymantria dispar. Lineage (NCBI taxonomy): Eukaryota > Metazoa > Arthropoda > Insecta > Lepidoptera > Erebidae > Lymantria > Lymantria dispar. Next base: position 3,709,663 of record CM063447.1, read on the forward strand.
AAGACGTTTAAATACCACGCTGAATGACTATGCTTATGTTCTGAGTGTTACAAATACGTAGGTTTAATCAAGACGTTTAAATACCACACTGATTGATTATACTCATGTTCTGAGTGTTACAAATACGTAGGTCCAGTCAAGAGGTTTAAATACCACGCTGATTGATTATACTCATGTTCGGAGTGTTACAAATACGTAGGTTTAGTCAAGACGTTTAAATACCAAGCTGAATGATTATACTCACGTTATGAGTGTTAGAAATACGTGGGTTTAATCAAGACGCTTAAATACCACGCTGATTGATTACATCTACTCATGTTCTGAGTGTTACAAACACGTAGGTTCAGTCAAGACGTTTAAAAACCACGCTGATTAATTATAATCATATTCTAAAGTTACAAATACGTAGATTCAGTCAAAACGTTTAAACATCATTCTGAATGATAAGACGTTTAAATAGCATGCTGATTGATTATACCTACTTATGCTCTGAGGGTTACAAATATGTAGGTTTAATCAAGACGTTTAAATACCACGCTGACTGAATATACTCATATTTTGAGGGTTATAATACGTAGCTTTAATCAAGACGTTTAAATACCATGCTGACTCATATAGTTCCTAAAATACGTAGGGCCGTAAATATGTCGTTTAATTTACCACTGGTTGATTATGTATTTAGATTATTATAAAAACATTGATCGAAAATAACTTTTAAAATACCATATCGGCTGATTCTGGTCAGATTCTGGTCATATTCCAGGTATTATAAAAACGTAGGACTTATTATGACGTTAAATACCCCTCAGATTGAAATATTCTGTTTATATAAGTATTTCTACATCATTTTCGTAAACATCAAAAATCATTAAGACTATTTCTACTAATTAGTGACAAAATAGAAAATCTGAAAAGATTAGTCGGTAAGTAGTATTTGATTCATGACAGTATTTATAATTCAAAAAGGTGGGTGTCTAAAATTATATTTTTTGAAAAATCAAAACTAAAGATTGAATTTTCAACGCTTGTTATAACCGTTGAAAATTGTCTTCTTTGTACCTACCGTTTTTTATAAGTTCAGTAAAGTGTTTTCGATCCAAAGCAGACCCAAACGCATTCTATAATATAAATAGAAATTTTTTGCAACGTAATTGTACTGCAAAACGTGCCCTTTTAGTAATACGGATGCCTTTGAATCCATTGCGCTATTCCTTTATTGCAATAAGGTTGTATTTTGCACTGTTCCCAGCGAATTCTTAGCGAATTCATATGGATTCTACCGGGAGACCTTCAATTGAAAAAGAATGACCGTTAACGGTTTTTGCAGGTAAGAGTAACGCGATTGTTGATTGTCTTTGTTGGAATAATAAAAAGTAATCTACACTAATATTATAAAGAGGAAAGATTTGTAGTTTTGTATGTAACGAATAAACTCAAAAAGTACTGGTCCGATTTTAAAAATTCTTTCACCATTGGAAAGCTATAATATCAGGGAGTAACATAGGCTATATTTTATCCCGGTATTCCTACGGGAACGGGAACTACGCGCGTAAGGCGACTGAATCCGAAGCGAAGCGAGGGCGCATTGCTAGTCTTATATAAATTCTAAAGTCTATAAAGAAGATTACCGTGTGGTGACGGAGTATAGATACCAATCACCAGTCCTTTGCCTGCGGATGTCGTAAAAGACGACTAAGGGAATATTATATGCATATAACACTCTAAGAGAAGGAAAACTCGAACTAAAATCTTAAACTAACATGTCTGACGAGCATGGTATAGTAGGTCAATTGCCCTCCTCTTATGGAGAAGGCTCGAGCCCAGCAGTGGGACGTGTATGAGCTGAAATATAGATAATGAATTATGAAAAATAATGGCAAGATGACTGAAACTGAAGCGAAGCGAGGGCGGATTGCTAGTCTCAAAATAAAGCCATGCTTGGTCCTGGTATACTTTATTTTTATTATTTTTGATGGCAGATAAGCAGATAGCCCACATGTAGTCAGGTCGCGGCCCACCTGAAGAGTTTAGGACTCCAACTCTCTCGCTCACTGAACGAAACCCAAGCAAGCATATTGCTCCTACCCAAACGTCAATTTTCTGTACTGGTATTGGTTTTACATCGAACGAGGCGACTGTTTATGGCAGAAACCTGTCAATAGCATGGCTCCACCACTAGAAAATCACTGTGAAAAAGTTAAATAGATTTGTTGCTGTTGGATAGGTTTTAACGACAGTATGTTATCACTAACATTTAAGCTTTCCGTCTAATAACGGAGTACGAATACAATTCACCGCCCCCTCTCTTGCCCTTGCGTGTCGTAAAGTATTATTAAGGGATATAATAAGTCTAAGTATACCATCTATACAAGAGAAAAAAAAACTCAAAACAAAACAATACGCCAACACGTTTGACGAACGTGGTATAGTAAGTTAAATTCCCTCCCATGGTGGAGGAGGCCCGTGAATGCTCCATGCTCTGTGGTAGTGCCAACCGTTAATATTCCTCGTGAAACGTATGTCTAACAGTGTTTCTCGATAAGCTGATGGATTAAATCGAGAGACCATGTTGTTGAAACCAAAAGTAATGGATTTAAATCGCGCATATGGTATTTTTTTTAATGCTGATGGTGGCCAACGAGCACACAGCATACCTGATCGTAGGTGCAGCGACCAGCATCATGCGCGGGACTACACCCGTGAGACTCCGGCCACCTGCATTAATTGCGGGGGCCCTCACCCGGCGAACTACTCTGGGTGCCTCTCCATGAGGAAGGAGGCCCGGAACAGAAACGCCGGCACCGCAGCTACTACTAGGGATCTTACTACACACTGCAGTTACTACAAGGGAGGGCTTCAGAGGGGGAGACCGCTCCCCCTCTGCAGCCCGACGTGCAGATCGTCGAAGACTCGGCTGCGGCCACCCTAATGGCCGCAGCGAATCCCGCCATTCAACGTGACAAGACGCCCCGCAAAAAGAAAAGCAAGAAAAATAAATCCGCCAAAAAGGCCGCCGTGGCCATTACGGCCGCCCCAGCACAACCCGCCACTGGCGTCGCCCCCAGTGCGCTGCACACACCGAGCATCACTGCACAAAGACCGCCACGCGCAGCCACCCAGGCCGCATCCGCCGCCAGCGGGCACTCCCCCAGCTGACGACGGCCATAAGCGTGTTACAGAGCGTCCTCAACAGCATAGTCGCCGGCAGCCCAACGGAGGTTATCATTAAGGTCGTCACCGACGGGCTCGCCGCGATACTCGCAGGCGCTGAGCAATCGATACAAACACGCGCGGGCGGGGCCCCCCCCTCACCGAGACTCTCCAGCCCAACCTCCTCACCAGAGTTGTCGAGGACCTCTTTCCACGGCGGGCGGAGCACACGCCCCCGGTCATGGCTTCGCCGGACAGCGACCGGGAGGCCGACGATGAAAGTGCTCCGCCCATCACGGAGCCGGAAATGGAGGCAGCGGTGGCGCGTATGTGAGTGAAATCCACCGCCCCCGGGCCCGACGGTATTCCAAACCGTGTGCTGGCCCTGGTCCTCGAGCACCTGGGACCACGCCTCAGGGGACTGCTCGACGCCTGTTTGACGTCCGGGCAGTTCCCTGGGTGCTGGAAAGAGGGGAGGCTGGTTCTCCTGCCGAAGCCGGGACGGTCTCCCGAGTCGGCCTCGGCCTACAGGCCCATCGTGCTGCTCGATGATGCGGGCAAGCTGCTGGAGAGGGTGTTGGCTGCCCGCATCGAGCGGCACCTCATGAGGGTCGGGCCCGATCTGTCGGATGCCCAGTTTGGTTTTCGGAGAGGGCGTTCGACGATCGCGGCCCTACTGCGCCTGAAGGCCGTGGTAGTGGAGGCCGTCACCGGCGGAGGAGTCCTGTTGGCGGTGTCCCTGGACTTCGCCAACGCCTTCAACAGTCTGCCATTCAGCTGCATCAGGGAGGGGCTGAGGTATCACGGGGTGCCCGTGTACCTCAGGCGGCTGGTGGCAGACTACTTGGAGGGGCGCAGCGTCCTCTACGTTGACCGAGTAGGGGACGTTGTGTGAACGCCCATGACATGCGGTGTCCCGCAGGGGTCGGTTCTGGGTCCGACCCTGTGGAACATCGGCTACGACTGGGCATTGAGAGGAAGCCTCCCACCCGGGCTGGGCGTAATTTGCTACGCCGACGATACACTCGTCACAGCCCGGGGTGGGACGCTAGAGGAGGCGGCACGCCTGGCAACTCTCGGCACCGAGGAGATTGTCAGGCGGATCGAAGCCCAACCCCAGTTGAGGGTAGCCCTGGAAAAGACGGAGGCCCTTTTGTTCCATGGCCTCCGTACCGCCGGGCCTCCCGCCGGCGCTTCGATTACCGTGAAGTCGATCACCATCAGCATCCAGGCCCACATGAAGTACTTGGGCCTGGTGCTCGACGGGCATTTTTGGTTCCGGGAGCATCTCAATCGACTTGTGCCCCGGCTTGTCGGCGCGGCGTCCGCCCTTTCGCGGCTGATGCCGAATGTGGGCGGACCCAGTGCTACGTGCCGACAGCTGTACGTGGGGGTGATCCGGTCGATGGCCCTGTATGGCACACCGGTGTGGGCGGGGTCCCTGACCGTCACAGGAGGGCCCTACCCTCCTGTGGCGACCACAGAGGGTCATGGCGATCAGAGCCATACGGGGTTACCGCACGGTGGCGACGGAGGCAGCGTGCCGGAGACGCGCGCCCGCGGCGGCATGGTCTCCATCAAAGAGATCACCGCCTGGCGGGTCGACGCCCGCCGAGAAGTCATTGCCCGTTGGGCAGTCCGGCTGGAGAGTCCTCGGTACGGTGTCAGGACCGTCGAGGCCCTCCGGCCGGTGCTGATGGAGTGGTTGAAGCGGACGCACGGGGTGCTTTCCTTCCGACTGGTGCAGGTGCTGACGGGGCACGGTTGCTTCGGGAAGTACCTGCACAAGATTGTCAGGAGGGAGAGCACACCGTCCTGCCACCACTGCAGTTGCGACGAGGACACGGCGCAGCACACGCTCGAGGAGTGTGCTGCATGGGAGGGTGATCGCCGTGAACTCGTCGCAATTATCGGTGCCGACCTGGCGCTGCCGACCATCGCCAGGGAGATGCTCGTCAGCGTCAGGAACTGGGACGCGGTCGCCGCCTTCTGTGAGGCCGTAATCTCACGGAAGGAGGCGGCGGATCGTGTGCGAGTAGAGCTCCTATTCGGCGACACGTTCCGCCGCCGGCGACTCGGGCGGCGCAGGCGCGAGTATCTGCGCCTAATGCCGCCCTAGCCGAGGCCGCGGGTGATCGGACCGGGGAATTGTCCGTCACCCGCAGAGAGGCTGACCGCGCGACGGCGACCGACGTTCCAGGACGTCGAGAGGTGAGGTTACCCGAAAGGGTATTCCGTCAGGCCGACCACTGACGACAAGTCACATCTGCTCCGGTGGTCGGCCCAACAACGAGGTGACGTGGGTACGGGTGGGTTATGGGCCCGCGCGCCGTCCTTTCTTCGCCCCGGACGGACAGGACCGCGCGTGCGCTTACCATAGCCCACCCATAAAAAAAAAAAAATCGATTCAAACACAACATTAGTTCCACGCTGGCCCGCGAGAGGCACCACCGTCGCCGAACTTCCGCCTGGGTACGCGGAAGCAGCCGACCAGCGTGGACTGCGCTGCCCATTGCTACATCGAGAAGACGAACCGCCCAGAGACACACCGCCCCGTGAGATGGCGTCGATTGAAGCTGCATAAGGAGCACGCCCGCTCGATTGCCTCCATAACTAGTGTTTAAGCATAATCCTCGTCCTCGTCGCAGATAGGTTGGTATAGGGTTTTATTTCCTTCCCTTGTATAGATCTTACATGCGTATAATATCTCTTAGACGTCTTTTACGACATTCACGGGCAAGATAGGGAGTGGTGAATTGTATTCTTACTCCATCACCACACGGAATATATCACAAACATTAAAGTTTACTTTTCTGGTTATGTTTCTATCTTATATTTTGTTAGCCGCTCGATATTCAGTCATCCGTTGCCTAATATCAATGATTTTGGAGTTCATTGACAATGGCGTAACGACTGTTGCGGTAATTTCAAGGCCATAAATCTTAAGTGGCGTAAAATTAGAACTGTGAGCACAAATGTCTGTGATATAAATATATTTTGTTACCCAATAATACGCCATTGAAGTGACAGATTAATCTTATAATTTATTAACATGCTTATACTTAGAATAACAATTTATGAGTTTTAAGTGCTTATATTAAACTCGATTCGTATGCAACGGAATCTTTGAACGTGATTTTTAACCCCTTCTAAACGTCGGATTCATTTGCACACATGTCGAGGACTAATGACAATGCAATACCTAATTCAAATTATCTGTCCCACTATCCCTATAGGATTATCAATTTTTTTCACATTCATTTGCTGTGATTTTGGCGTGACTCAATAGAGATCGCATCCCCTATTTTTTTGCACTGCACTTTTTAATTACAATATTTAACAGTTTTTCTAAAATACTTATTTTATAAATGTGTAAGTTGGTTTTTCGTTATGGAGTCGAATAATACACAAATATGGGGCGTAACTTTACAGAGTCATCGTTACTGCAGAAAATTTATAATTATCTACCCGATACAGAAATTAGTTATTAAATATTGACCCACATTTCATCTTAGTCCACCCGTGACCATGAACGCTGTAAAGTGTTCGAAATGTCGGGTAATCAAAAATCAAATACAAACGCGATAAAATCCGTAGTTTTATTTAAAATATGTAGGTACTGTATTTTTTTTATTGGAATGGTAGACACCATTCCTCCACACACCACTCCCTCTTAATTAATTAGGGAAAACTAGGGGAGAGGTCAATATGTTCTAATTCCTCACCGCTGATTGAGAGGGTCACCAATAAAGATGCCTTGACTTCGGTGGCCCGTTCCACATGGATGGTCCCACACCACCCTGTATTGGTAGGTTGAGAAAGAAAAATTGTAAAATTGTAGTTCTCTTTTTCAGTATAATAAAGGATACATTAGATTACCTAGTAGTGATTTGTTACTGTGCTTCGTTCGGTGAGCTAGAGAGCCAGTAGCCAAAATTCTTTCTCTACCCCTTCCTGTACTCATTGCATTCGCATAAATCTTACATTTACGATAAAACTACTTCATCTCAGCTCATATACGTCCCACTATTAGGCACTACCTTAACCTACTATACCACGCTGGTCAGACGCATTGGTATAGGGTTTTGTTTCGAGTTTTCCATCTCTTTCCTAGATTTTGTATGCATTTTAGATCCTTTAGTCGTCTTACTTACGATACCCACGGAGTGGTGAATTGTATTCTTACTCCGTCACGACACGGTTAAACTTCACTCTTATACGTGAGTATTACACACGGCGATTAAAGGAATCCATTTACAGTACTAGCTACGAATCCATTGCATGGTAATAAAGGGAATGGTAATTTTTACAGGGAAAAATAGTGCCTATTTGCTATTTCACATTATTCTATTGCTCTGCCAATTAATATCTAGATCTATTGAGGAATTCTATACGCAGCTGCGAATGCCACCAATCCATACAATGCCTGTTAATATCGTAAAACAAGACTAAAAGTTTTACATCGATTTGAGCTAATTTCATCTGATGTAGTTTGACTAATAATTACATTCCGGAGGATAGTTGTCAAGCGCCAATAAAGCTATTGTCTAAACTTTAACAATATGTGCATTGGTGAAATAGCATATTGCGTCGACACCAAGTAATGGTATAAGAGCAGCCAGTAGGATGATGAGCTTTAGGCCTTTTGAGTTTTACAATTACAAAGATCTATACCAATTGCCAATTGTCATAATAATTATCACAAAGAACCCCGCAGTTATTAGGTGTTCATTAGGTTGCCGTCAAATGGTCTAATTTTCTGATATATTACTCTAACAAATCTATAAAAGTCAAAGATCAAAGTCTCAAGGACTCGAAATTTTGAGCTACTGACCTTCAAAGTTCAACGTTTTGCATAATATGTAATAATTCACAGGTGCTATTATTCGAGTAGTGGGAACTGTGGATTAATACTAGGTTAACATGTTGAATATTTCTCACCCTTTCAAGGATGGCAGTAGGATGAATGACTGTGAGACTTATTCATCCTCCCTTACGCTAGGGGTTGATTTAGAGATAGCAAGGGGGTGGCATCCGCGTAAGCTCAAAAGCAAGGTTGAACTTTGAAGGTCAGTAGCTCAAAATTTCCAGTCCTTGGGACGTTATGTCCGTTGGGACTCTTGATCAGGAGTAACATATAAACAAATTAGACCATTTGACGGTAACCAAATTTACATCTAATAATTGCGGGGTCCTTTAATATATTTAATAATTACTAGCCATAAACAATATAATATTTTCATATGAAATAATTTTCTTCTTGTACTGGCAATAAATTTGTACCAAAATGTGGGTCAAAATTTAATAACTAATTTCTGTAGCGGGTAGATATATCTCTGTAATAACGATAACTTGTTGGACGTGAGACATCTTAGTCCGCCCGTGGCCATGAACGCTGTAAAATGTTTGAAACCTCGGGCAATCAAATAAAAATGCGATAAGATCCGTAAAATAAGGTGGGTGGACCATGGAAGGCCCCGCTTCTTTGAAGGCCAACTGTAAAAAAGTCATCGTTATTGTCATGTGATGACAAATTCCTTCCACTCATATTAAGATTCGTTAATCTCAATCACACAGAAGACGCGGCGGCGAGTCACTCGCGTCACTATTTTGTTCGTAGGGTCCCTCTCTTTGTAGACTTTAGTCAACGACGCTAAAATTGTAATTTTCCGCTTTTGTCATATAAGGCTTTGTTATGACCCTAAAGAAGAAAATAATAATTTTGCTTCGATTGGAGTTAAAATATCGGTAATTTTCCTATGAAAGCCGGTGGTTCCTTGTAAGGCCAATCAAAAAAGCCAATTAATCATAACGGAAGGCCTTGCTAGGGGACATAGAACAACAAAACAGCAAAAGATTGAAAATAGAAATGAAGGAAAGTGCAGAAGGTCAAGAAAAGGAATGGCGTATGTCGCGAGTGTGGAATCGAAGACATGAGGCAACCAAGGCAAGCAGATGTAGCCAAGATTAAAAGTGGTATCACGAGAAGTGTATTAATCTCACTAAAATATCTCATATTTTTATGCTCAGATTGTGATTAAATATCCAAAACTATTATTATTTTTAGTTTATAAGTTTGTTTCAAAACTTAATTTATTATTTTCTTATTTTTTCATATTATAATCGTAGGAATGGTTGATTTTAAATATTCCTGACTACAAGACTGGCAAGTGTCATTATAAGTTCGTTATAATTAGAGAAATTAGTTGTTAGTTAGTAGTTAATATCTATTATTTTAATAAATATAAAAAATTATGTCACAATATCACATAATTATCAGTTTGGCCTTCTTAGAAACATTTTGGCCTTACAAAGAACGGACTCCTAAGAAGGCTATTATGGGTATTTTCTTTTTTTTATAATTTCGTTCTAAAGCGCATTGGCAACTTATTTTTATCGATATATGTAACACTCCTTACTATAAATTTTAAATAATTTCTATTAATACATTCTTAGTTATACAATGTTGTTCATGCAATGTTCGGTGATTTTTCTTTAATGGGGCAATATTATGGAGGATAAAAAAAGTCAAAATCTTAATGTTATTCTGAATATTTAAATACTTTCTACAATATACATTAAACTTTGTGAATTTATTTACGTTTTGTCATGCGATACGAGATTTATTAATAGTTAAGGAAGTCAAGTGCTCGCACTTTGGTCGCTTTGCGGCTAGCTGCATTTGATGTCTATGGGGCAACTGACCCATGTGCGTCGCCCTTGCTTCTAAGGTGTGTTATCGGATAAGGAAACTGTGCTTGATTTAATATTCACATCGTGCATGATCTCAACAACAATAGATTCAGAATAAACAGTAAAAGATGACATGTTTCATCAAGGTAAGCATTATCGTTATATAGAAACGATCTCATCTCGGCTCATATACGCCCTACTGATGGGCTCGAGCCTCCTCCGCAATGGGAGGGAAATTGACTTACAATACCATGCTGGTCAGACGTGTTAGTATACGGTTTAATTTCAAGTTTAATCTTTCTCACATAGATGTTATCTGCGTATTATAGTCCTTATAATCCCTTACTACACCCATGGGCAAAAAAGGGGATGGTGAATATTCTTACTCCTTTCATCATCATCATCTCAGCCCATACATGTCCCACTGTTGGGCTCAAACCTCCTCCACAATAGGATGGAATTTGACCTAATATACCACGATAGTCAGACGGGTTGGTATAGGGTTATATTTTGAGTTTTTCTTGCACAGATTTTATACGCATAATACATCTTTTAACGACCTTGAATGCTAAAAAATATACGTATCATCACGGTAAAAATAATATTGATACCAAATCCGTAAAAACAATTTTATTACGCATGTATATTTTTTCACATTAAAAACTTAAGGAGCCAGTGCTAAAATATTAGGTCCTTACATATGAAATTGGCGTTTTGTACGGGAAGAATATAAAGTAAATTTTTTTTTGTAAAATATTTAATTAATCAAAGTATGCACCGTTATTATCTATGCACTTTTGCCATCTTATAGGTAGTTCATTGATCCCTTTACTAAAAAAACCATGGGGGGCGAGAATCAATAAACTCTTTGAAGGCGGCTGCCGCATCGGAGTTAGATTTTTTTCCTTGTAAGAAGTTGTCCAAATTCCGGAAAAAAATGGTAAACTGTTAGAGCAAGGTCCGGGGAGTACGGTGGATGTCGCAGACATTCCAATTGTAGCTCATGTAACTTAGTGATTGTTTGTTGTGCAGTGCGTGGTCTTGCGTTGTCGTGAAGCAGCAGTGGCCTAGAGCGATTGACCAATCTCGGTTGTTTAGCAGCTAGTTCTTCCTTCATGGTTTACAGTTGCTGACAATAGATATCTACCGTAATCGTTTAGCCAGATTTTAGAAAGCTGTAGTAAGCGACACCAGCGCTAGTCCACCGTTACTCACAAGTAACTTTTTCTGAGTCAATTTTCGCTTAGGGCAGGATTTGACTGGGTCTCCAGAGTTCAGCCATTACGACGAGCGCTTCCGATTGTCGTAAAGTATCCACTTTTCATCACAAGTAATGATTTGATTTAAAATCCCTTCATTATTGTGTCGCTTGAGCAAAATAACACAGCAGTTGACGCGTGTTTGCAAGTTCGATTCATTCAAATATTTTTACTTTCCCGATTTGCTTCAAGTGGATTAATACAGTTTTGTCACTTACCCCGAAACATGCAGCTATCTCTGAAGTGCTTTGTGATGGATCCGGTTCCACAATAGCCTTTAATTTTTCATTTTCCACTTTGATTTCCGGCCGTCCACGGGGTTGGTTCTGAAGGTCGAAATTTTCAGAACGAATACGTTGATACCAAAAACGTACCGTGCTTTCTTTTGCGACACCAGCACCGTACAAATCATTGATCCTTCGAGATGTTTCTGCAGCACTGGTGCCACGGTAGAACTCGTACTCGTAAATATACCGATATTTCACGTTTTCTATTGTTCGATAATAAGCGACGCCAAAGAAAAATTGAGGAAAAACAAATGAATGACGGTTTTCAAAACTCAAATGTACCAGCTAAATGTCTTTATAAATTTGAATTTGGAATTATTAACCAAAGAGGAGATATTTCAGATCAAAGTGGTCCGTACGACAAAACGCTAATTTCATATGTAAGGACCTAATATTCTGTTATAGCTCATGACAACGATAAAACACGTTAGCGAACATATGCATAGGTACTACTAAAAATGGGTAATTTTCCAACTTTCTAACATCCTACCCTTCCCTGAAAACACAGTTTGCTCCAGCGTAATATTTTTGAAGACCCTTCCCTCTCCTGAACAGGTCATGTTGTATAAGTACGTTCCTTGGCTCCGTAAACACTATTCGTCTCTTCTTCGTTCTAATGTCAATTTAACTATCCTTGCTAAACGCTCATGTAACAAGCCTATCATATACATCATTGATAGTGAAGAAAAATTAATGGACATGATCTTTATTAGAGCCACAAAAGCTAAAAAAATCTTATCATTTGTATATTTCTGTATACTATATGAAATTGAACGAATTTGCCACCGATGTATTGCTAGTGGTTTTAAAACATGGTGTCATGTTGGATAAAAAGGGAACAATAAACTTCAAAATAATAAAACACAAGCAAAACAGCAGCCAAAAGTCATAATAATAATTGTTTCAGATTTAGAAATCCCATATTCAATTGTCATAAAAAGTTAAAAAATACACTGTAGAAGGGTGTAAAAAATATAACAAAGAAAAACATTTCACATTATACACCACGTCATTTTTTGTTTTGGTCCATATGAAAAGAAATCCATCGAAAATGGGCTTCTAATGTCATCAGAGACGCTAAAACTATACTCTTAGAGGAGCGATGCAGTTTATACCAATAATTGGTATACCCACAATATTTACCTCATTCCTTCGATTTGCATATTTCCCTGAATCATGCTCAAAATTGGAGAAAGTTTCGACACGAATTTCAATAAAACTATAAAGTAAATTTTCTGTGATTTTCTCATCGAGGCTGGAGCAAGTTTCACAAGCAATAACATCGTACATACATCTATGGTAATTATCACTCCCAATAAACACGTTCAATGAAAGCAAAGACCCGCTGCATTTAACTACCGTTGGAAGAGCCTTGTCTGTTACGGCATGTTCGAGCTAAAACTCGAAAGATGAAAATGAACACTCATTAATAATTAGGAAATACAGATCAGAATTACGCGAGACCCGCTAAAAACTTATCACCTAATGTTGGTTCCGAGACTCCTTTAAAATAATAGGGAAATGGATCTACTATACCGCAATAGTAAGACCTTAGAATAATAACGTATAGAAGGTAAGTTCGCGCACAAAAAGTGAAGCATTTCAATTGGAGCATAATGGAGCTTACGCCGGAACCGTTCCGTAATGTACAAGGTCACTGTACTGCACGTACGTACGCAACCTTTAAAAAATAAATGGGTAATTATGAAGGTTTGTGTTTTCAAATGCTGTCACAACACATTTGAAAAACATAAAAAGTATATTAACATTATTTTTAAAAGTATTCCGACGATTTATGTTAATAAAAACAAAATTTGATTTCATAATTTCTACAGTGGTGTGCGTGTGTAATCGCTTGCACGCATGTAGTATTGTTTGCTTCATATTTTTGATAGCATACGTATGGACACTATCGTTCTATACTTTATTACTTAGAATAATAACGTATAGAAGGATAGTGTCAGTACTAGAGATGAAACGAATAGTAGTTTGGCCGGATACCGGATACCAAATATTCGGCAAGCTGCGAAGCCGGCGCGCCGGATATCCGGCCACCGGATATTCGGCCCTTTCCGAAATTTTCGGGTGCGTTCGGGTGTTGTCGCACGTTAGCGGGGATCGCGACAGCTCGTGAGCGTTCGGGTGTTCGCCCGTGTCAATTTGTTTTTTTTTAATCATTGTTATTTCACTTGTCATCGTGGTTTTATGTTTAAAAAAAAATCATTAACAAAACGATCCTATTGCCAATATTTTGCTGATTTGGCAATATTTTGTCAATTTTGAGTATTGAATAAAAATAAAAGTTGTCCAAAACCTATTATGGTATCTATGATTTGCCTTATGTAAAACAATGAGTATTTTTTTCATTTTACTATCCGAAATCCGGCTGGATACTGAATTACTATCCAGCATCCGGCCGGATAGTAAAAAGAAGGCCGGATAAGCCGGATACCGGATAGTTACCGGATATCCGTTTCATCTCTAGTCAGTACTTCGAACTTTAAAAATTTGAATCTAAAAATACTAATGGCGGGCAGACGATTACACACGTACACACGGAAACCACTATACAAATTATGAAATCAAATTTTGTTTTTATTAACATAAATCGTCGAAATACTTTTAAAAGTAATGTTAAAAACCTTTTTATGTTTTTCAAATGTGTTGTGGCACCATTTGAATGCACAAGCCATCATAATTAGCTATTTATTTTTTAAGAGTTGCGTACGTTCGTGCAGTGCAATGACTTGTACATTACGGGACTATTCTGGCATAGGCTCCATTAGGCTCCAATTGAAATGCCTCACTTTTTGTGCGTGGACTTACCTTCTATATATTATTATTCTAAGCTTTATTATTCTAAGAATTGTGTATATTGAAGTAGGAAGTATTGGTATAGTTTTATGTCAAGTTTACCATATCTTGCATGTATTTATTTGCTTATATCTCATAGTCGTCTTTTATGATGCAAGGTAAGAAAGAGGGTGATGAATTGTATTCCTACTCCATCATCACACAAAAAGAAATTGCATATTTAATAATTTACTTTTATTTCATGTACAATTTTTTATTCATTCCTTTTTAAGTTTTCTGCCAATGGACAAATACCGTACATAAATAAATATCTAATACAATAGAGGGGGACCTGGTAATCTGTACGACAGTGCAACCTAATTCAGATACCAGTCTCCCACAAAGAATAAATTATCATTAAACGTATAATTAGCAATAGCTCAATATAGTTACGCATGATTTGCAATGATCGGTACCAATACGATATGGAAATAAGGTAAACTAATGATGACGGACTAAACTAATTATTATTATAAGTATCTCTAAAGGTACTAAGAGTGGAAATAACTGGTAATTCCACCGCATTTGTCAAATACTCAAACCGAATGGCCCAATAGAAAAATAAAATTCCACCGCACAAAAATGTTATGTCTAATAATTTTAATGACTACCTAAAGGGTTTAAAATTTTTTTGTACCCATCGAGAACATATCAAACATATACATAGATGTCAAAATTAATTACTAAAATCTCTTTCCTCCTTCTCTTTTCTCCTTTTGTGGTTAGTATAAAACCAAAAAAATATGTCAACTAATTTTGTAATTTGTACGAATATCTATATTCAAAAATGTACTTATTAGTTTGCGTGTAAAAATACAATATGTAATAAAAATAAAATTTAGTATGTAAAATACATAAAACGCGTATTAATAGTTAATATAAAACTTAATTTACTGGGAATAAAAATTATCAAACATTCGTGTGCTATAATGTTACATAGAATATTTTTACCCGTGTATAAACAAAAATAAATACCTTTTAATCCGATCCGTAACTCAGTTTTTAAACCAATTTCACTAACATATCACATTTTGCTAACATATAACATAATAGAATTGACAGATTATTTGAAAAAAAAATCATCTGAATTGATTAGTATAAAAATCTACATAAGTGTAAGTCTTATTGGACAAATGTGTACGAAACTACTATGCACTACACAAGAACGAAACAAATTAACGTAAACCCTCTCCCGCGATGTAAAACGCACTAAATTATTACTGCGACGAATCAAACCTAGATCCGTATATTCGTTACAAATGATTGGACCAACTTATCATGCGACTCGATGTGGAATGCCATCGCTACTGAGTATTGTAACGCTATTTTTATGTATCTCAATTTAGTAGGACATCATTATCATCCTTTGTTGTTAAACTGCGACATATGACCGCATTTGGTAAATGCCCTACTGTTTAGTTGAAACAAAGCAATACAGTTAATATACAGATAATATTTAGAAAAATCTCAAACATTAATGAAATCTAAGTAGATATCTAAATATTATTTAAATGCTTAATTATTTTAAAAATGGAAATACAAGGATTAGAAGAAATCCAAACCATAATTACGTGGCCTTAATAAAAAAAATATATTCCGATTTATAATACTCCCTGGCAACCCGGATCGGTAAATGATAATTTCGAATCAACCTTGAACAAGGATTATTTTACAAAACTTCTAAAATAAATCTGAAGCGACCTTAGCTAATGTGATAACGTATATGAAACCAAGAAGGTTTAATTCTGCAGTTTAAAAGATTACATGCTATCACTAGTATTATAAAATTTCAATTGTAAGAATTCGATGTGTTCCAAGAGGAATTGTAGGTGAGTGCATTAAGTTTTTTTTTATTTAGGTTAACATGAGACTCTTTTGTCGTTTGATAGCTTATTTACTATTTATATAGATCAACTCCAAACACTGAGCTGTTAGCTTATTGTGAATTCATTTTATTCTGAGTAAATATATGTAAGTAAACTTTGAAGGATAGACATTTGTTTCAGTAACTATCTATGTAGGTATATAAGAATACTTTATAAAATTATTAAGTATGAAGAGTAAAGACGTTATTTTGTACTATGTAACTACCTCGGTACGTAATGTTATAAAATATAGAATTTTCGTTGATAATCTTCATCAATTTGGCGAATGATAAAGTTGTGCCTACGAAAAATATGATTCATTCAAGTAAACAGGGCTTAGTACGAGACCTTGAATTAAAATTTTTCTCAAGCTTGCCCATTTGAAGGTTGCCGCTTAAAAACTACTACCGCCATCTTTTATCAAATAATCTATTTAATGTTCGGTTGTTTCAAATTGAAAACCAGTGTCTCCATCTATGCCTTCATGGTTAAAATTAGCTGTAAATACCGGTTACTAGATGTCGCTAGTGCAAAGTTCCCACAATCCCAAGGCTGTATTCACATGCATATTAGTAGGTACGATACGTTTTACCGTTATCTTCATACCGGATGTCTACGTGGTGTTCATTCAAACCTATCTATATTTTTTTTGTTTTCTTAGATAGGACCTACAAAACTGGTATATTACTTAATAACTGCTTGTCTATAAACTGTATTATGGATATACATTTATATAATGGTTATATAGGTCGTATTTGTGTTAAGTGCAATAGCTTGATTGACATGAATTTCCATTGCATAGGTACCTATCTAAGCAGGGAGGTACCTATTTTGTAAGTCTCGATATGACTATCACAAGTACCTACCTATCCATGTCTCCGGATGCAATTCAGAAGGGTCAGTTAGACGCAACGCAATTATATCACACTTGTAGGAAAAGATCACTCTTGCGGAACAAAATTGATATCTTGAACTAATGTATACACATCGTGAGCGCAGCTTAATCAATTGCGTCTCTAAGATATGCGCCATATTTATTTTAGTAACACTATCTTTAGGTCATATCATTTCTAGAAATCTACGCTTTATTTTCGGGATATTGCCTAGATTCTAACAGTGGGTCAAATAAATAAGCTTGAAAACAAAATAACTTTTTACTTAAAATCGGTTGTATTTACATTTCGTCCATTGTAGAAAATCAATAGTGTTCAACATCACAAATAAATAAAATCGTACTAAGGTATTCACATAAGTCGTACATAGTACAAATATGCGACAGTTCATTCTTACCACAAAAAAAATAAAAAGGCGGGACAATAAGATTTACTCGTAAAATTATTTATTGATTTTCATGTCAATTTCCTCTAATGAAAACATCTTTGCTCCCTTTGGTATTCGATCGCCAACGGAACCATCGCTAAATGCTTCTCAAAACAAACCGCGTCTCCCGCGGGGTGCAGACTACGAAATCATACATCGGTGAACTCTACCAGGTGTGTGCATTTCGACGTCGGCGCCCCACGAAAGGCTGGCGGAATGAAAACTGATTCAACAATAAGTATCAAAACGTTTATGTGACGATCGGCGCCTAGGCGGACGGCGCGGAACGCAAGTTCTCCTGGCAGCGTCGAACTCACGCAGCAATGTACGCCGCCTGGTATTTTCCACGCGGTGCTAGCGGCCGACGCGGGGCGACCGATCGAACGAGGCCACGCGGCCCCACGCGCCGGCCCCTCGCACTCCTCGCCCCGCTCCGCCCCGCCCGTGGCGTCGTCTCATCCAAAATGACGTACATCCTATATTATATACTAAATCACTTTAACCTAGGAATCTCTTATTCCACACCGTGAGACACTGGATTACCGAGCTGGAGGTTCTATCCTAATTAACGTTATGGACAAATATGACAGGCCGGTTTGATATATATATATTTTTAAAATCGCTTTCGCGGCGCGGCGGCCGTCGCGCTCTCTTTATCAGTCTTATAGAGAACGGTCGGTCGCCGTGCGGCGTGTGCATGATAATGGCAAAATTGTGATCTTTTTCTACTAAACTGACGTGTGGAACACGATCGCGTCTGGTAGGTACAAGACGCTGGGTCCGACTTGACGCTCCTCCGTCCGTACCCGGTGACACCGGACGGTACCGACCTATATGGACTATCGCTAAACTAATTAAGTTTTTATTTCATTAACTTATTTAATCATTCGATCCTGTGTGCGATCGAGACGAACGAGGGAGCGATTGGGTAATCGAACGAAAGTGTGGATTGTACTGTATAAAAGAATCGGATTAACCTGAATGCAACGATCACACTATGTTACATTATTGATTATTAAATCACAGGCTTCACTTATGCTAAATATGTACACACAAACTCATTCACAACAAGAAAATGAAGAATTGAGCTTTGTGACTTATAGCTTATTACTAGAAGGCGCCATTGTCGGCTTATTTCTATATTTTTATTATTAATGGATAGATCGCTACTGTATAGAAAAATATCACAACTTCACCATTCAACGGGCTCACAGGTAGACCTAGAATACAGAGTGGCTTTTCACTTAGAATAAGGTTTACTTTCGAAAAAACACATTTGTACATTTCATGACAAAATTCAACATTCTACTAAGTCTTAAATTACACGCTCACCACTGCGAGCAGAGAAAAGTAAAGATACAGCTTTCAGTACCGAACTTAAACAGTGTAAAAAAAAAATTATAATCTGCATTGAATTTGACTTAATTACATTTGTCATTTAAATAAAAGTGCACCCGTTTTAGGTGGGAACGTTGTCGGCCCCGCGTGTTCCCAACTGTTTAGGTTCTCTGTAGTTGGGGCTGGTATGTCTGAGTGGGACAGTTGGGGCGAGGCGAGGCCGCGCTAGTCCACGCCGTCACAAGCACTAACACATCACTGTGACATTGTCCATAGAGAGGCACGAGCCCTATTACGCGTCCTCCTCCTCTTCATCGAGCAGCTCCTCTTCGACATCCTCGTCTGTAAGAACACACACAGTGCGTTTAATCAAAACATCAAGAATGCAATTACCCCATTCAAAACACATCAAAAACATAACAAGCACCGATGTTGTTATAGCAACCGACGAAAATAGAAGTCAAAATTTATATATAATCTTAACAAAACTTGGCAAGAATTGAATGAATTAAGTTTAAATATACCAAACAACATATTAGAATATTACGTATAACTATAGTAAAAACAATGTACCGATTGCAAATTTCAAGACTTCATGTTTGACAATCTAGAATCAAGATTAAATATCGGTATGAACCACCTAGATTCTAGATGGTTCATACCGATATTTATACATTTATTTATTTTATTTATTTGAAGCATCAATACCTAACGAAATAAGGCGACACTTGAATTTAGCTGCTAATCACGTACAAGCAAATTAATATAATATTTATCGAAGTGCTACTGACCCTCCCCGTCGAGATCGTCTTCCTCTCCTTCGACGATTTCTTCGTCGTCATCTTCCCCGTCTATTTCATCATCATCATCCTCTTCACCTTCACCCTCTTCTTCTAAGTCTTCTTCGTCACTATGTGGCTCATCATCTCCACCACCGCCGTTCTCCTCCTTTCGCGCCTTTTTCGCTTCTGTCGTTTTCTCCTAAAATACGCAAAAAAAGTTAAGACTGAAACCAGATTTTTTTCTGTATTGTTTATGTACAAAACAACTTTATGCTTGTGTACATTACAGTATATGAGACCAGACAGGTATTGACTGGCTATTAGCCAATTTAATTTCAATTTTGACCGAAATATCTGTTAATGGTAGATTTTGTGTGCAAACGATGCATACAATAATGAGACGCAGGTGACAAAGATTCGTAACGATAAAGAAGCGTGGGGTCATTAGTTGTATGAGGGGAAAGAACGAAGTATAGAGCGGGGCCGGCGTCATACGGCCTTTTTTCCCGTGGCAGAGCCAAACGGAACGCGGTCACCGCGCATACCTACCTAACCGTTTGCAAACGCGACGCCGTTTACTCGAGAAACAACTAAAAACCGCCTAAATATTATTGATATCGATGCGTAGTTCGTAAATATCAAGTTTTAAATAGATGAATATGTCGATACTAACACATTCAAAATGCTTACAACAATTCTACGCCATGCGCTCTCACATGGACGGACGTATAGGTACATGTAATAACCTAAAGATATCAGGACGAACGACTTTGTATATTTGTATGACTATCTTATGCACTTATCAAATATTCACATGTTGGGTGTGAACAAGTGCTTATAGAACAAAGGATATGTACCTATATCACATAATATACACATACATGCAAATAATGCCGGGTCATTGACTACTTTTCTGTATAAACGCCGAAATAACATAACAATTCTGCATACAGATGAGCGTGTAATAGGTACTCGAAACAATATTTCATTGGTTACCATGAAGAATATATCTATACATAACTAGATAAGGCGAAAATAACATTTACGCGGCGTTTGTGACTGCCTACGACTCAATACCGATATTCGCGCCGGCCATGTTACCCATCTATCTAGCGTCACGCTACGATGAACGTAAGCCCTGAGAAAGTCTAAAATAGTCATTATATGCATTTCAGTTAATATTCGAGTAAGTGGGCATTGAAACACCAACCTACGTATACTTTTCAATAATAACCACATCAATGAGGACAGCGTACGTTCTCGCGCCATGTTTTTTTTTTTCATCCAAGGTCATGTCTTCGTATCGAAAACTGGTAAACAAAGCTAAAAAATAAATGCTTTACCAGTTTACCATGATATAGACATAGTATTGTGACCATTTGATACTTTATCGATCTCCTCATACACACCAAAATGCTTATGTCGACAGTTATGACATCCGAAAATAAGCCGGTTAGAATAGGAATGTTCATGGCTATACTATTTGGTACTTATCAACCACATGTGATGGGTGTAAAAAACCAGTACAAGTTAAAGGAAATAACGTAATGTGGCCTTTATAATAGCGTTCAATAAAATGGCGAGCGATTAAACGAATAGATTTGTTTGACATGTGCACTCACCTCTGCTGCCCTTTTGGCTCCTTTTAAGTCACTTTTCGCGTCAGCCTTCTTCTCATCTCCGACCTTGTCAACGGCCACTTCACTGTTATTTTCATTGGTGCTCATGATTGTTCTGATTTTGGTGCTAATTACTAGAATATGTAAGTTGTACGGCTGCCCGGATCCGACGCGCGACTGACTGAGCAGGTAAGCGAGCGGCCCAGTTTGAAAACGAAGATGGCGCGGGCTTCTATACGTTGCTTTCTGATTGGTCCAAGCCATCCACCATTATTAAACTATGACTAGCATGTGGGTAAAAATGTTGTATTTTATTTTCACAAAATAAGCATTTGTCCATCAACAGTTTGGCTAAATTGGTGTTAAAACTAATTTTGATTATATTGTCAAGTTTAATACTTTATTTATTGGCTTTTATTTATAATAATTCCACAATAAAGGTGAGCGTCGGCAGCATTTAGTTCTAAATATCAACACAATGCGGCGCTGAGATCTAGCTAAGAAAAGCGGGAAAATAAAAAGTTCGTATGTTTCAAAATAGTAGCAATTTCGCATTGTTTGATTATTAACATAATATAATAAAATGACTATGAATTAATAACAATTTGATATCGACCCTAAACTTCTAGCCAAAGCATGTTTAGCATGTTGTAAAAAATAATTAACAATTACCTTTTAGTGTTACATTGTCTTCAAAAACTTCTTGAATCTTGGCATATTAAATTAAAAACGTTACCTTAAGTAAATTTAAGAACAATTTCTAGTTTCATCTGTGAAGTATTTCCCGCCATTTTCATGGTACAGTGATAAGCTTTCTTTTCGTACAAATGTAAAACGGAAATGAATAAATAGAACAATATTATTGGAAATCACCGTTTATTTACATATTGGGACTAAAACTACATTTTTACTCCACACATGGAGACAATAGATGATAAATAAAACAACATTTGCACTAAAATATAATCGTATGACCTAGAAGAGCTGTGGCAAACGCAAAAAAAAATAACGCCTCGAAGAGTTTTAAATATTTATTTTAGACAAAAAATATTACTCATTATTTACAAATAATTAGTTAGGCAACAGAACCAAACAGATGCAAGTTTGCAGTTTTATCGATAAATAGTTGCATTTACACTACTGTAACTTATTTGTAACGTTTATTTTCCAGAGTTCCGTTTTTGCTGCATAAAAACGCAATGACTAAGAAATTTAAATACATCTAAACAATTTTTTTCTGTTAATGAGTATATGCTATAATACATATAATTCTCCATTACTACAATCAGTACTTTTCGGCAGCTGCTATCATGATGTCGAATCGAAAATTTTACTTTAGTAGTATAACAAAATGGTGTATATAAAGATGGCCTATCTTATTTTGTTGATTTAGCTCATTAACTAAGAGAAATGATTACACTACTTAGTTAATAAAGCTGTTTTCCATTAGACGTGGGTACATTTTTAGTAGACAAATGATATTTTAGAAGTTAGAATATCTTTATAAACTAGATGTATAGTTCAGTTTCGCCGTGGTATTCATTTGTATATTACTAGTTTTCGTCATCGTGTACTTCGAGGTTAATAACTGAATGTTGCGAAGGTAGGGATGTGAAAAAATAATCGATTATTTTTTTGTAATTATCGATTTTTACAATCAAAATAATAAAAAATCGATTATTTTTATATTAAAATTAATCGATTATTTCACTGCCAGATTTCCTAAAAAAAAGGTCATCCCAATACTGCGTGCAGTGTTTCATACTATATTAGAAAATAAAGCTCACATTTCCTAAAAAAAAGGTCATCATAATCCTGTTGGGTGAAAAAATCGATTATTTTATAATCGATTATTTATTTTTAATTAATCGATTATTTTATAGAATTTAAAATTATTTTAAAGAACAAAAATTGATTATTTAAAATATAAATTTTTCCCCCCAAGTCACATCCCTATGCGAAGGAGAACTTTGAAAAACATCAAACATTTATCGATATGACAAATTACCACATTTTAAAAAAATAAGTAAATCCAAGAACAAATGAATTATTTGTACTTGTTAAAAAATGACTATTAAAAAAATGAATTAATGATAGCAAATTTCGCTATGACGATGAGCTGAATGCATCAGCTAAAATCCAAGAGTAACACAGGTGACAATATGAGGTTACCCTGTAAAATTATTAAATATCAAGTATATAGAGACTGTTAACAACGATTGCAGTATATAAAAAGCGGATATCTCTTGATCCTTTGCAACATATTATATTATTATAATATACAGCAAATTCAAGAAATGGATTACATAACAATTTCTCTGGCAAGTGAGCATGCACTTTGATTTATAATCACGATACATTCTAGAATGTTCTTATATATTAAAATTAGTATACAAAAAGTGCCACTAGATGTCTCTGAAGACTCCAATATAAGATACATGTTTGTTTTTTAACAATATGAAATGGAGTAAATCCAGAATAATAAATTCTACATTTCATCCGTTAATAAGTTTAATTTATAATTAATCACACAAATTAAAATATAATTATATTTCGACCAGGAATATAATAATTTCAGTGATGATTGTAGTTAGTTTATGGTATATCTAAATAATTAAAACAGATATGCGATATGAGTGCTTTTATGGAAATACTTTTTTTACGAAATAAATATCTTGAAATATTTTATAACAATAGAAAAAGTAAACTGTTACTAAGTATCTTTTTGATTATAACATCATTCAATAATGTCCTAAGCGGGTTCTAGAACCGAGCAAGTGATGGCTGCTCTAGTACTTAAATTCGTAATCGGGTTCTTGTGTGATATTGTCCAGCTATAGTTATTCCATTTAAAAAAACGCAAATACATCCACTTCGAAGGGCATCACACTGAAGCTAAATGTGTGTTAAGCCTGTTGAGTTTCTTGCCGAAACTTCAGTGGCAGTCGGGTACCAATCTGGTGGTAGATTATCAAAATAATTAAAAAAAAAATTACAACATGTAAGTGCCCCAGTAGAATTCATACGTAATAAATGATATGGTTCTGGAGGAGGCCTATGCCAGGAGGCACGCCGAACTGCGAGATATACTATAAGAAAATCACTAAAACAAACATGTTAAAACTGTAAATAATTCGGAATAAAAGGGCTTTATTATTATAAATGATATGGTTGGTAACAACTATCTTTTGAATTAACTCTTGAGTCGTTAGAGTTTACGGTTTAATACCCTAAAACTTAACGCCAAGAAAGTTGGAATTAGAAAGTATAGCACTATTTACTGTAACTCAATTATAAAAAAAAAAACTTATACTTTAGTTGCCAGACATTTATCCCGATTTCCCTACATCCCCAAAATGTGTATTACCCAATTAAGTTTGTTTCCTATCAGCGTGCGTATTATGTATTATATATTTGAACAGTAATTATATTCTATAATCATCCCAAAATTATTTGATTCCTGATCAATATTCATATCATATTTCAATAAATATCCATCAAATTAGTATATCACAGGTATACATAATATATAACATAGTTTACAATTTCAAACGTTTTATCACGAGGACAATTGCGGTTTTTACACATGAATTAATATTTTTCAATGTTGCTGCGGCCATTACAGGAAACTTATAGCCAAGTTACGATAACGTTATGAAAATAGGTATACACGAATTTATAAGCAAATAGCTTTTAGGAGTGCTCCGCAAAAAAAGGTCTTATATTTACATAGTAAGGGTATATTTTTCAGTGATAAAAATATAGCCTACAGCATTCAGAAATAATGTACATGGCTTTCTATTAATAGGCTTTTAAACATCGGATAGGCAGTTCTCGAGATTAATCTTATACATTCAAACTTGTAACCTTTATCGATCGATACCCGAACTATTTTAATAGTCGTCGACTCATAAGTATTTGGTATAAGAGTACGATGATGGTTGAAATTGACGATGGTGGAATTGACCTTCTTATACCACGCTAATCGGACGTGTTGGTCGGAGTTTTAGATATTATATAGTAGTTTTACGCATCCCGCATAAATGTTATCCAATTCTCCCACCCATGAGGAAGAAATGGGATGCTGAATGGTATGGATCCTTCATATGAAAAAAAAAAAACAAATTTTAATGGATATTAAACTAATATTCCTTTCAAATAGTACTAACAAAATATTTTATAGTGCATATTGATGATAACATTAGTCACAATAGGTCCCAAATATCATATACACTCGAGAAATAAGACGTCGAGTCATGGTTGCGTCATGCGTGTTTATGTTTAGATTACGTGTGACCTTTAAAGTGCATTGTGACGTCACATTGCCAGATTAAAATATATTAATTATCTGCGCCGGCAATTTTGTCTAATCTAATAATTTTTGGCGGGAATTTGAAATGTGACAAATGATTTTACATTATATTCAATACTTGAGTAGTTGGAACATGTTTAGTAATGTTGACGGTATTTTGTGTGATGTGGGTGTTAAAGTGTAATGAACATGATATAATAGTGCTATATATTTGTGTTCCACCAAAATTCTCGGGAAAACCGTCATCAATGGCTATCGCACTTTTGTGAGAGACCATTTGCCTTACAGGCATATCTTTGTAAAAAACAGTATTTCTAAATATGCCATTAAACATTGCCGTATAGTCTGTCAAGTAGGTAATGAAAATCATAAGACTATTTAATTTAGTCCATCGATTCTTTTAGCTGAACGATCGTGTTATATGTCGACGTTTGCGCTCAACAGCATTAGTTTGTATTTTTTATAACCTCATGCCATTTTCTTAGTGATAAACACGGTTATAAATGTTTCCACATTTTGCTATTATTACTATTTTATTCGTTCATCTCCGCCCATATATGTCGAGCCCAAGAGTGAAACTTACATGGGCTAAAATGATGCTGATGATATGATGAAAATAAGCGTGATAAAAAAACCACAATTATCCTTCACAATTAGTGTAAACATGTACATTTGGAGTTAAACAAAAGATGGACTTTGGAATTGCTTGTCGTTTTAGAAAATAAGTTTATATAACATTCGAAGATATGCAATTTCGATACACTTATCTATCGCAGCAACACTGTCGGGCGTCACTGACGCTCGCCCCGAAAGTCCATCTTTGAATGAGAATGAATGAATGATAACTACTATAAAACATTCAAATCCTATCTTATAATATAACGGATCTATATTTGAATGCAGCGATATTTGTATTTTGATGGGAATTATAAATATTTAGAGTAGGGCATAGATAATCTGCCACGGCACACCTGGTAAATGTGAAATATTAACAAAAACAAGATTAAAATCTTTAGAAACTAAGGAAACCTTCGCATTATAAGGGGAGTGTTTATTACGTCTAGCTGACCTTCCAATTGTTGTTTGGGTCAAATAGAAGTTAAGACGATTGTATCTTAGGTACCTATAACGCGAAGCGCATGCATTCAAAGCTAAAAGGAATATATTTGCGCCATTTTGGCAACATTCCTCATTGATGCTAGTCTCCTCTTGGTCTAAGTATGATTTTATATAGCCTTAAGCCTTCCTTGATAAATATGCTGCTATAGCAGATTTTTTCAATTCGTACCAGTAGTATCTGAGATAAGCGCGTTAAAACCAAATAAACTCTAGTTTTATAATAGAATATATTATTGTTACTTAGTAACGACATGTTTATTTAATTTAATAAATGTACGTTCTAAGCCAGAGAATATAAACAGATCTTTTTTAATTTATCCCCGCTCACCCAACAGTCCGGGTAAAGTTGTCACAGCCATCTGAAGTTAACAACTAAATCAAACACAGATAAAAAAAAAATAATTAATAATGTTTACTTATTTTTCCTCATTGCAGAAGAAAATTAGCCGCAAAATGGCGGCAATGGTCATTTATCCACAAAATGGAACATTAATATTCATACAATATTAAAGAAAACATTTAGATATTTGTTCATCATCAATAAGGTTTTCGCTGTCCACTTCTGAAGTAGGCTTTCGCCGTAGGACACCATTTTTTTGCTGATTGCAATAAGTTATTTTTTTTATAAGAGCGCTGACTCATTCTAGTGAGCCCACCTCCATGACTGCCCTGACTAAGGAAGAGGGTAACGATAACTGTATACTTATTCCGTCGCCACGAGAAAAAAGCTAATATTCAAGCATAAAAACTAATATCTTGGAAAATATAAATTACATCTTATTTCACCAGACGGAGTGACGATTCGTGCTGGGTACCATTGTATACAGGCGCCATTGGATAGTTCTACAGAGCACTTCTGTGGGGAGCTCTATGTCCAACAGTAGATCGCGCTCAGATAGGGTGATGTGATTTTTACTAGCAATTGTATTTAATTGCTCATACACTGATGTGTACAGCAAGTATTTCGAAGAATTCGCATACAGATGGCGTTAAAATAAATTTAAAGTTTGACTCACCGTGACAGCATGCACTTTTTTACTTAAAACAAAAATACAAAATTTCACCCCAAAGATATTGTAATTTATACAAAATGAAAATCAAATAACATATTTTTTAAAAATTACAATAGAAAATATTAAAAATCTAATTTGCAATCAACACAGTGAACAACAAACGATATAGTATTGGCAATTAAACATAGATGGCGTTAAAATAAAAATTATATGCGATTTTATGGTCGAACCGCTGCATTCAGACTAAGACCCGTTTAACGCAGACCCTAGATCGTGGTACAGTTGCTGCCATCAAACTCAATGTTGGCGCCGTAGGAGAATGGCACGGTCTCGTTGTCGTCGTCCGAGAACAGTCTGCTGTCACCCCGCCACGCATTATATAGTGTAGGTAAAAAATCGTTGAACAATGGACTACCTAGCTGTGATTTACCGTTCTCTCTAACTACCTGTAATTCCAGAAAAAAAGTATAAATTAGTATATCTTTTAAACGAATCGTTTCGCATTGAGAAACGAATAGTTTTTGGATCACAGACTGTTTGGGGATGACATCTGTTCAAATTTCAATTATATTTATAATAACTAGTCTCGAGCCTCTACCGCAATGTGAGAGCAATTGACCTACTATACCACGTTGGTTAGACTCTTGCATAGATGGTATGCGCATATTATATCCCTTGTCGTCTTTTACGACACCCATGGGTGTCAGCAAGATGCCATATTCTCACTCTGGCAACACACGGGAATTTGAATTATATGCGATTTGGGCATAGTGCTATCCTTTACATGTCCCATGAAAGTCTTGAAAACCGCCAACTGTGATCACCAGTCTGCCTGCCAAGAGTAGCAGCTGTGATTTAACAGACCAAAAAAATTGCGACAGTAGAACAGCACAACATTGAGTATGCCCCCAGTTGTCAACTTGTAACTATAAAAGTTACTGTAATATAGTTTTTGTATGACAATATATGCTATGCTATTCTATTCTATTATACCATGACTGTTCATGAAACACCTGTAAAATCTTCAGCTGAACGCATTTATACATTCTCTAAATAAATAAAATTGAACTGTCTGTAATATCAAAATAGTAGGCTTTTTCATGCTCACACGATTTTTTTTCACGATAACTACCTAGAAACCCGCTTATTTTTTTTTTGCGTCTGTTTATTACAGGTAATCTTCAAAACGGCTTCACCAATTTTAATAATATTTTACTACCAGGTAGCTGTTGATATAAAGAGTAACTTAGGCTATTTTTCCTCTCAAAAAAACGCCTATGAAATTTTACCCGGTCCAGGACTCGAACCCGAGGTCATATCTTAGGAGATATTGCCAATATAAAATGGCTGGCAAAGTGGCTAGTGTCAAAGGGCAGCCAGGGCAAGTCGCTAGTAGAATAATATATACCTTTTCTAATCCATTATAGGTTGGATCACCATGACTTTTGGGTATCCAGATTTTAACATCTTTGTCTAGGCCGCTTGTAGCTAACACAGGATGCCTAGGATGCGCCTCTATGCAGTTCACCTGAAAAAAAGACACAAAATAATTATCCTCACAATTTTTCTACATCATCTCAGGGCCGCGGCCGTTTCTAGCTAGTAGGTGTCGTAAAAGACGACTAAGTGTTGTAATATAGTATATAACTTCCATGCAAGAGAAGAAAACCTCGGAAGGAACCCAGTACCAACCCCTCTCACTAATGTTGTAATCATGTACGCCCCACTGCTGGGCTCGAACCTACTCCAAAATAAGAGTGATATGATGAGGAATCATACCACCTCACATAATATACAGAGATGCAAACAATATAGCGATGTTTCAATAAAAAAACGTTGCTTGCCATCGATGTTCACTATTGTAAAACATTGATGTTTTGCCTGCATGATTTAAAATGTATGGTATTTTTAGTAGCGCCTGCGTAACAGTTGGTAATCTGTTTCTAAATAAAAAAAAGGTCGTCACATCACGCAAATGTTGGCATTTCTTGAAAAATATGCTTGATTTAACTAAAAAAAAATCTCTAAAAAACATTGATGCTTGTTCTGAAACATCGATGTATCAATTATATCGATGTTCCTGGTTTCGATATTTGCATCCCTACGCATATATCTCATGGTTGGACTTGAGCCTCCTCCATAGTTGTAGAGATATATATACCATGCTGGTTCAAGAGAAGATGAAAGACACTAGTGCCCATAGAATGCTTCCTTGTCAAAGGGACAATTCAAGGTACAAAACTGCGAAGTAGATCATCCATGCGGTAGATCAACCAGTTCAAGTTTGCTGTGGATTATCATTAAAAGCACATGCCGTCAGATGACCTTCAACAGACCAAACCAAATCTACCTACGCTCTTGCTGATTTTTCAGTCGGTTTTGACTCCCAACTAAAAGCACAGGGGCAGTGATACCTTATATTCTTATCTCGTCACCACAGAAGCTGATAAAAATAAAATAAAAACGCAAAAACATCTGATAATATCGACGGTCCCTACGTACATAAAGACATGTCAAAAATGGTATTTTTTTTATTGTATTCTTTAGGCTTTATATTTTCAATACGTACATTTCATACTGCATATGTATTGAAAATCTAAAGCCTAAAGAATACAATAAAAAAACTGCCATTTTTGACATGTCTTTATGTACGTAGGGACCGTCGATATCATTTCAAAAGTTAGAAGGAATAAATGGTGTTGATTTTAGTCACAAGGGATAAGAATCAAACTGCCACAATAGATTTGTATCTTAACCACTACAGCATATAAGCAATTACATGAAATATATACTCACAACTCCATTAATATCACCATGCAGCCATTGTACGATAGATTCAGTTTTCTTGTCCCATATGTATATGTAAGAGCAATCTGAACCCGACACAACATACTCGCTTCTCGATCCAAAGAATGCCACACCTTTGAATGTGGCACTGTTCCTGTGACCGCTATACCGATGGGTGTAACCTTCTTTAATCTCATTTGTGTTGTCTCTATATTATAAGAAATACATATTATATGTAAAAAAATTGCGTGAGTACTAAGTACGCATGACAGAAGTGAAACTTCTTTGGTTCCATGTGTTTTATATCAGCGTTAAAAAAAAAATCTCGATCTTTCAAACTCGCTTGCTCCCTACTCTCGCCCCATGGCTGTGCTTCGTGCTATGTTCGCCCTTTCTCACTCTCTCTCAATCGCTCGCTCCCTCTTCTTCGACAAAAACGCTGCACATCTTCGTGACGCTAAATTGCGTTTCATCCGTAAAAAATTTACCCGTGCATGAGGGTAAATTTTTTAAGGATGAAAACAAAGTTTCACTTCAAAAATAAAAACACAAAGGAGCCAAGGGGACTGCCGACTAAAGTGAAAACTTAAAACTGTGAACATACAGTTGCTATTTTTGGATCTTCAGTTAAAATTATCTATTAATCGATCAATCAATCAAACAAATTTCTGCTTCCCTTAAGCCGTGTTTTTTTTTTGTGTGTATAGGTGTTAACAGCAGATAGTTTTCACAACTTTGCCTGGGGTATGGGTGAGCACTGAGGGCTTTTACCCCGGTTAAGTCATGTGCTCTCAGAGATCTGTCAAGTTGTGATCTACAAAATATACACACAGATATACCTCCATGCGTATATTGTGTATGTATATATACATTTACACAATATACATCACAGGAAGCATGCGATGACGATGACACCAGTTTCACGCTTTTTATTCACCCAATGATGGCGTTCCATGATTTTTGTTCACCAAAAAAGTGCTCGACGTGCCTAAGGAAGTTGTCATTTCCAACATTTTTGAATGCCCGATATTTCTACTTTTTATTCAATTCAATATTACGGGGCACAAGTTTCAGGCGCCATATTGGGAAATGCATTTCATTAACCATGCACATTGTTATATAATATTCTATACAAATAAATAAAATTGAAGTCTGTTTGTAATGTCAAAATAATAGGATTTTTCATGCTCACACTCTTAAAATAATAACGTATAGAAGGTATGTTCGCGCACAAAAAATGAAGCATTTCAATTGGAGCCTAATGGAGCTTAAGCCGAAACCGTTCCGTAATGTACAAGGTCACTGTACTGCACGAACGTACGCAACTCTTAAAAAATAAATAGGTAATTATGACGGTTTGTGCATTCAAATGGTGTCACAACACATTTGAAAATCATAAAAAGGTTTTTAACCACAGAAAAATGAATAAGATAGAACGGCCATGTGGGCGGGGCAAGCGTGCCGCAATTACGATCAAACGGTCTTAATATTGACGAAATTCATTTTACCGGCTCTTAGTTGCGCTCATATAGTGACCTTGAACGAAGCTCCGACAAAAAAGAGAAATATGCCGTCTTGCGCTGTTACAACGTGTCGAAAACGAAGTCAGTTGCGTAGTTATAGTCTAAGAAGCCATTTCTTTTCATCATTAAGTCCATAAACTAATTAATTCAGTGATATTTCGTAATTTTATGAGAGTATTATGTCGTTTACAACAATCAATTATTAAATCGCAAAAAGAGCCAAACATTATGCATCGTCTGCCATACATGGATATCACTTTTTATTAGTCCAGCAACCGCGCAATGTACTGCTTTCAATGCGATATCACTAAGAACCGCCTTACTTGCGTGGTAGTATACGTTTTCATTCAAAACATTGACGTTGATCCACGCGTATCGATAGTGTTGTCCAACATACTATAAGTTATCGATTTCAATAATTACCTATGTGTTAATTTTATCATATAAATAAATATTTTAACACTTTTAATTTAGTAATCGTTTTATTGAGTTATATTAACAATATTTAAATAGGTATTTAAAAATCAATTATTCTGATATACATTACCTACTTAATTTATCTTGTATATCTATAATACATTCTTGTATATTTTCCGTGTGGTGAAGGAGTAAGAATATAATTCTACTTGAAGAAGTAAGAATATAACTCCCTATCTTGCCCGTGGATCTCGTAAACGACGACTATGGGATATAATATCCGCATAACATCTGTGCAAGAGAGGGAAAACTTGAAATAAAACCCTATACCAACATGTCTGACCAGCATAGTATAGTAGGTCAAATTCCCTCTCATTGTGGAGGAGGCCCGAGCTCAACAGTGGGACGTATGTGGGCTGCGGTGATGATGATGATGATCTATTATACAAACTTCATAGTGCTCATTAGCACTCTTTAGCATTTAATAAAATAGAAATAACAAAATAATAGTAATAAAATATCTATGTTCGGGACCAATCACTAAATATATATATTTGAAGTTTAATATTTTATGGTAAATAGGTACATTTTAATTTTAGATGCCCATGAAATTCAAGTATTAGAAAACTATGGATTAAGGCAAATGGTAGTTAACTAAATACCAACTAAATCTAGCACAATTTGTTCACAACATTTTGTAGAGTACTAAAAATAATGGTAAAGTGATCAAATAGTATTGTATTTCATTTTTATTGGAAAACTAAATGTTTAATTAAGTAGGTATTTAGTTGTCGTACAAAATAATTGTTCTTATTCTTATAATTAATAATTCTTCATTAAGATGGAATAATTTTTGATAAGAATGAATTTCTTGAGACTGGTTTATTATTATAAAATTATTTTATTATTGGTTTATTCATTACTAGTTATTATATGTGTTGATTTCTAACTTTTCATAAGTGTTGAATTTTTATTACAAGAAATGTTGACATGATAGTCATCATCTCGGCTCATATACGTTCCACTGCTGAGCCCGAGCCTCCCCCGCAATAATAGGCAAATTTACTTTACTATACTATAGTAGTCCGACAGGTTAGTATAGGGTTTTCTTTTGAGTTCTTCTCTTGCATAGATGTTAAATGCTTACTATATCTCTTAGTCGTCTCAATATATTAGGATGGGACATCCGCGGCTAAGATACGGAGTAGTGATTGGTATTCTTATTCCGTCACAACACGGATAATGTTAGTATATTTTTGTTTACAATATACAAAAATGTACTAACAAGTAGCAGTATATCAAAAAAATTAAATAACTGTTTTGTTTTTTAAGTTAAATAATAAATAGTTAAATAAACCGAATTTCAATAAACAATAATATTTTAACATATTTTAAGAATGATATCTGATGCTTACGCGAGCATTGTAAATAAAACTACTTATACGGATTATATCGCGTTTGTATTTGATTTAGGATTGCTCGACGTTTCGAATACTTTACAGCATTCAGGGTCACGGGCGGTCTAAGATGTCTGACGTCCAAACAAGTCAACGTTATTATAAACGTCCATGCCGTGTGAAAGTCCATGTGTGTGACCGTGTGAAAGCGCCCACAGTTGGAGCGCCTCCCTGCAGTACTACCTTATGTGAAAGGAGTCACTGACATGATTGGCTTCATCCTGAAACGGGCTTCCATAAAAACTTATTTTAAGCCACTCAAGAGGATTAGTCAATTCGTACCACCTGTCAAGTGCCAGATCCCTCTACAAGATGCAGGAGTTTATAAATTTGACTGTGACTATGGTCTCTTATGTTTTAATTGTATCTTGTGTACCGGTGTGTACCATATATGGGAACAATATAATATACTCGCTTACGTAATTTATTATAGCACTTAAATTTTCTGTCACACATACAGAGTGTAGTGAGGAGTATTTCATTTGCATGATTTTACTGTTAAATTACTGACTTGCATTACAAATAACTTCAACACATCACACAAGTAAGTGCTTAATTTAAAGGCATTAATATTTTTGTTTCGATAAAATAGGCTAAATAAATATCGTGTAGTATATCGACTATGGCAAGCACTAGTGTACATGTGTTTTTTTATATGTGAGTATACGTTGCCTACAGAACTTAGTTATAGTTTGTGTACCAACTGCAACTTCGAAATTGATGAATTACTCCCTGTAATTATGCCACGCTGGTTTTCGAACAAAATCAGAGGAATGGCCTTTCTAAAGTATTAATATTTCTGTGTTTTTAACATTACTTTTAAAAGTATTTCGACGATTTATGTTAATAAAAATAAAATTTGATTTCATAATTTGTATAGTG
The DNA here is from genome assembly GCA_032191425.1 of Lymantria dispar. NCBI lineage: Eukaryota > Metazoa > Arthropoda > Insecta > Lepidoptera > Erebidae > Lymantria > Lymantria dispar. Next base: position 3,744,339 of record CM063447.1, read on the forward strand.
GTGTACGTGTGTACGCCTGTGCGCAAGTAGTATTTTTGTCTTCATGTTTTGATCGCTTTAAGTATCAACACTATATCACATCCTTCTATACGTTATTATTCTAAGCCTCAGGTATTTGTTAACACAATTAAGTATTTGAAATATGAATTTGTCTTACTTATCATACACGTCGTTTTTGACATCAAACAGATAGATATCTTCATCGTTGTAAGATCCCAATATCTCCGTACCATTGTGATTGTAAATGGCACATGTTAAATGCATAGTTGCTCTTTTCTTCGTTATATTTGTCTGTAATATAAGAAAATTATATTTTAATACTATAGATCAGAGGTTACTAAACTTTAAAGATAACGAAACCCCATACCAAATATCTTTTATTTTATGGAACCCCATAACAGATGAGAATACAGGTAAGGGTTTGAATTCGTTGCGCAAAATCGCGCATTGCCACTGGCTACTGTGTCATAATCGAAACTGAATTCTTGATATTTACTTATTTATATAATGGTCATGAGATCGTCTCGTCGCTATTTAATTTTGGCGGCACTCTATCGACTGTTTTACGGAACCCCTAGGTTCCGCGGAACAGACTTTGGGAATCCCTGCTATAGATGATGGAGTAAGAATACATTTCTCTCCAACATTCTGACCGTGGGTGTAGTAAAGGACGACTACGGAATGTAATATGGAAATAACGTCTATGCAAGAGGAGGAGAACTCTGAATATAACCATATCAACTGATCAACGTGGTATCATCATCACAGCCCATATACGTTCCACTGCTGAGCTCAATCCTCTTCCACAATAGGACAGTAATTGACCTACTAGATAGACCACGATGGTCAGACGAGTTGTTATAGAGTTTTAAATCGAGTTTTCTTTCGTATTATAATTTTATAGATGTTATATGCATCTTATAACCCCTTAATCGCCTTTTACAACACCCACGAGTAAAAAATGGAGATGATAAATTATAGTGTGTATAGTATGTCAATTTCTCTCCTATTAAGGAGGAGTTTCGATCCCAGCAGTGGGATAAATATAAGCTGTGACGATTAATCCCATCTGTGGCCACTAAGGATAGAAATAGTGTCCTAGTTTCCCGCTGGTATCTTAAATGATGATTCCAAATTTAATCAGTTGTAGTATCTCTGATAGCAGTTTTTCTCAGCTCAAACCTCCACGATAATTGGGTAAAATTTGACTGGTAGGCAAACTGTCCAATTTGGATTTTTCTTCTGTTCTAAATGTCCTCTGTTCTTGTTGTATCAATTTATAAGTATTACAATATTTATGTTTTATGTTTAATCCAATATTATTCTTATTATTCACCATCATTTCAGCCTATCACCATCCCACTGCTGGACGTAGGCCGCCCTCATGTTACGCCACATAATGCGGTCCTGTGCCGCCTACTTCCAACGACGCCCAGCAACTTTCACCAGGTCGTCGATCCACCTAGTTGGGGCGTCCTACACTGCGTCGTCCGATACGTGGTCGCCACTCGAGAACCTTTCTTCCCCAGCGGTTGTCAGTTCGTCGAGCGATGTGACCTGCCCATTGCTACTTTAGCGTCCTAGTTCTTCGTGCTATGTCGGTTACACCCGCTCTTCTGCGGATTTCCGTATTTCGGAACCTATCTCGCAGAGAAATCCTGAGCATAGCCCGCTGAGCGACTTAGAGCTTGGTTATGAGGCCTACATTTAGGGACCACGTTTCCCTACCGTAAGTCATCACTGGTAACACACACTGGTCGTAGACCTGTGTTTTCAGACACTGAGGTATGTTGAACGAGTAAATCCTCTTAAGTTTCCCGAACGCTGCCCAACCGAGTTGGATTCGTCGGCTGATCTCTTTCTCGAAATTGGATCTACCTAACTGGACTGTTACTGTTAAGTTAATATACATCGCCCTGCTGGGCTCAACCCTCCTCGATAGGAATAAAATGCCCTACTGTACCACGCTGGTCAGCGGATATAGGGTTTTATTTCTAGTTTTCCTTCTCTCGCATAGATATTATATGCGTGCTATTTCCCTTAGTCGTCTTTTATGACACCCACGGATAAGATAGGGGATGTTGATTAATATTATTCTTCTCCGTCACCATATGGAATGTTAGTATATATACAGTATCATCATCTCAGCCCATATACGTCCCACTGTTGGGCTCGGGCCTCCTCCATAATGGAAGGGTAATTGACCTACTATACCACGCTGGTCAGACGTGTTGGTATAGGGTTTTATTTCGAGTGTTCCTTCTCTCGCATAGATGTTATATGCGTTTTATATCCCTTAGTCGTCTCGTACGATCACCCACGGGTAAGATAGGGTGGTGAATTGTATTCTTACTCCGTCACCACACGGAATACACATACAATACAATTTACAGTATAATTATTATTATTTACAGGACTATAAATTTACAAAATCTATAAGCTGCGATTAATATTGAACTATATTGTGCGGCGAACCGTGGATATTTAATACACATCTGCTTACCCCTTCGAGAATGAAGACATTGGCATAGAAAAATGTATAAATAATATTGGTATAATAAAGATAAGTTCCTTTATTCTCTGTCTATTAACGGAGTAAAAATACAATTCATCATCCCCTACGACACCCATAGGCAGGAGCCCATGGGTGTAGTAAAACACGACTAAGGGATATAATAAGCAGACAACATCTATGCAAGACAAGGAAAACTCTAAACAAATTCCTTTAGGCACTAGCTTATCTGACCGTGATATTAGGTCATATACCTTCCTATTATGGAGGCGCTTCGAGCTCAGCAGTGACGCTTATATGAACTGAGATGGTAGAAATTTCTACATCTGTTTCATGTGTAACCCAAATACAAGTCATACTTACGTTGGAATCGGTGAAGTATGCTGGACAATACATGGCTAATGGTTTGGTGGTTTTGCGTCTGTCGTACATTCTCACATATCGATCACGTCCAGCTACAACCAGCTCTCGAGGGTCCACCGGATTGCCGCTTACGCTATAGAGGGGCACCGTCAACGTGTGCTCGCGTACTTGGAACAATCTAGAAATAAAACTTCTTAACTATTTCTCCATCCTTCAGCCTATCGATGTCTACTATATGCCATTTTCCTCTCTGGGTGATAGTCACCCGGGAAGTCTATGACAGGATAAGTATCCGAAAGGGTAATCTGTTGGGCAGATCATAAAAGTATAGGTAGCTGTGCCAGAGTTTGCGTCGATTTTTTTTGACAATTCTGGTCATAGCCAGAGCCGAAACGACTGAAGGGACATATAACTCCATAACCGTATTGTACCTCTCTATTCAGGATAACGACCAAGGGGGCTATACTTGTCATACAAATCGAACTTAGGTGTACTTTTTACAAACGGGACACGGACACATTCTCGTATGGCTTAACATCTTCAGAGTAACTTAAGTTCAAATTGGAATGTTTATTTCGATTTCGTAAGCTACGAAATAATAAATATCGACGAGAGTTACTCCAAAAGACTGAATCCTTGTCTTCGATGTTAGAAATCATACCGTAAAGGAAGAAATAGAGATGCTTGCTATGCCATGTAGATTTCAGTTCCTACATCTATATTAATAGATGAATAGCATTATCACATACTGAGGATATTTCAGCGGTAGTCAACAATCGTCAGTCTACAGCCTAGGACCAGTCCGTCCGAACCAGTACCACACTTTCGCAGAAACTCGACGTGCGAGTGTTAGCAATTTTTATTTTTCATTATACTTTTTGCGGCGTATTATCTTATTTAAAAAGTAAATAAATTATTAATGCACGTTGTTCAGTGAGCAAGAGAGCCGGCATCCCAACTTTCTGAGGGTATTTGCGTGTGGTGAATTTAGATGATTTTAGTGTCCCCGAACCTCAGTGCACGCATTCATTCTCTTCACGGTAGGTAGCGGCCTAGCAAAGGTTCATGAGCGGCAGTATTACTTACCATCAGATGTGCTATTTGCCACCAACAATATGTATCAGGTTATGGGGCAACTGGTCAAACAAGAGTTAGGCAATGGTGATAGGAACCCATGAAAAATTTTAAGTAAAATATAGAAAGAAAGAAAGAGAATAATTTATTACTTCTTTACGGGAGGGAAACATCACAAAAGCTCAAACAGTGAGTACAATATAGAAAAAACAAAAAATATAATAAAAAAAATACAAAAAGAAATTGATATCGACATTGGTATTCCCTTCGCAAAAGAGAAAAAGGATCGCTGCTCAGAATAATGTTGAGGCATCTATTTTAAGAGAGATACCGCAACGCTGTTATTCTGCAGCGTCTTGCGACGTCTGTCAGCAAAGTACAGGTAGCAGCCGAATATAATTAAACTAACAAATTACAGCTGCTTTTGTAAGTAATATTCAAATAATAGAAAAATAATAATAATAAACATACGGATTAAGTGCAGTATTAATTTATCTAATCTTACGCGTATAAGTAAAAATAATAAAATAAACAGAAATAACATTTAACAAACAAAAATAACATTCAACAAACAAAACAAAAGGATATGCAATTTACAATAACATAATAACTAATAGGTGGTATTTTATGTGATGTAATAAGAGAAGGTGCTGATGTTTCATGAATGTGAAGATCAATGATGACATTATAGTGTAATACACACTACTGAACGATAACAAGCTTATTTATTACCAGACATACTTTTAAACAGGGTATAAAACAAAAAAAAAGAAAATTTGGTCTTTGTAACACCGTGATTTAAAATTACATAAGAATACAAAAACAACAAGAAAAAAATATATATATATATATACAGAGTGTATCAGGTTATGGGACAACTGTTCGAGTATGTTGTAGTTTAACGGTCATAGATGGTAATTAGAATGTTAATACAATAAAAACAATATAACATTTATGTTATATTGTTTTTTGTGTAATATACATTTTAATTACGATCTATGGCCGGTACACTACAAGATACTCGAACAGTTGTTCCATAACCTGATACACTTGTATATATATTATTAATTTGTGGCATAATTAATGTTCAGTACTACCGTGGTAACCCTTACTAGTCTGTGAATATCATAGAGATATCTTTTATGTTTGGCTTAAAGGTCCTAGTAACCGAGCCATAAACTCCAAAAAAAAAAATATCTTTTATGTCAGTGATGAATTTTATCTGCGATTGTTTACGTACATATACATGTTTGTAATAATTTAAAAGTCAGACGGACATACCTAGTTACATGTTCAGCTCGTACATCGCATTGTATGACCAGCCCGTCTTCTCCCGCGGATACGACCAGGTGAGGTTCCGACGCGCAGACATGTAGCTTATGAGCGGCGCGTGAATGAGTCGCCAGTTTACGACGTGATACTGGTGCACCGCCAGCCGGGTGACATTGAAGTAGACGGACCTGATCATGGAGAATATTATATATATTATCATCATCATCATAACTGACTGCATATGTGGTGAAGTGTTTAAGATACCGACAAGTGCCGGTGTCATGGGTTCGAATCCCATGCAGGACAACACTTTGTGCGATCCAAATTTTGTTGTTCTGAGTCTGGTTGTAATTTGCGTCCATTAATTATGTTTGTAAAATCCCCCGCAATACAAGGATTATCCGTCAGGCCGACCACTGACGTCAAGTCACCCTGCTCTGGTGGTCGGCCCAACGACGAAGGCGACGTGTCGGTGGGTTACGGGTGTGCGTGTTTAAGCCCCTCTGTCGCCGCGGACGGAGTGGTGCGAGGACCGCGCCAACCGTAACCCAAAAAAAAAATACAAGGGTTATTTCCTTAGTGTAGGGCGTTTACTTTTAAAAAAAAAACTCATATACGTCTTACTGCTGGGCTCGAGGCTCCTCCAAAATGGGAGAGAAATTGACCTACAATACAATGCTGATCAGACATGTTGGTATTGGGTTTTATTTCATGTTTACCTTCCCCTGCAGTGCTGTGTGGTAGCGGCTTCGAATACTACTAACCCTTGCTTTGCTCGTGGGTGTCGTAAAAGACGACTAAGAGCCCTAGATTGATCCGGACGAACTCCCATCTGGTACCATTTGGGTCAACGATTACATTCCCAAGGAGGGTTGACGTCAGGCAGGCGGCCGGTCATAAAAGTCATTGCCGAAACTTTTTGCAATATGTCAAAACAGATGACATATTGCGTCGACCCCAAGTAATTGGGATAAGAGCAAGATGATGTTTACCTTCCCCTGCATATATGTTATATGCATACTATATCCCTTAGTCGTCTTTTACGACATACCACTCTCGTCAGACGGGTTGGTACAGGGTGTTATATCTAGTTGCCTTTCTCTTTAATAATATAGAGCGACAAATTTTAAAATAAATCCCCGTTTACGGATTTTATCGCGTTTGCATTTGGTTTTTAGTTTCGCGACGTTCCGAACACTTCACAGAGTTCATCTTCACAGGTCACGGCCAAATATAAAAACCGATAAAATCCGCAAAAAAAAAAACAGTTTTATATCAAACGTACTCGCGTAGTATATTAAATATTGCGCAGTGTCTGAAAACAAAGGTTTATAACCAGTGTGTTATACCAGCGATGATATTACGGCATTGAAACGTGATCTCTTAAAGAACAGCCTCATAAAAAGGCTCAAAGCAGGTCAACGTGCTATGGAGAGGGCTATGCTCGGTATTTCTTTACGTGATAAAATCCGGAATACAGAAACCCGTAGAAGAACGGATGCAACCAACATAGCCCGCACTAATCGGACGACGCAGCATAGGATGACACTCTACTAGGTGGACCGTCAGTCCACATCTTCCACACCCACATCTTGAAAGTCGCAGGGAACTGTAGGATGCAGGTGGTACAAGTCTGTAGGTTAATTGATAATAATAATAATAATAATAAAATATTTATTTCACAAAAATAATACACAGGATATACATACAAATTTGAAACAGAAATGTGTAGAATCATTATTTATTTGGACACTGGTACCCAAAGTAAGATTTAACTTGTGGTATGGATACCAGGCCCTCGCAATATTTGCATATAATTTAACATTAATCTATATTACAATAAGAAATTTGTGTATAGTGAGTGTTTATGTGTGACGTGGGTGACTATATGTGGCGTGAGTATTTGTGGGTGAAGCAGATGATTAAGTGGGTATGAGAATTTAGGTGCAACTTGGGTGATTATGTGTGGCGCGAGAGTTTGAGTGAGGCGTGCGTCTTTGTGTGTGCCGTAAGTGTGGCGTATTTGATTATGGCATGAGTGTTTGTGTACGACGACGTGGGTGATTATGAGGGTCGTGAGTGTTTAGGTGTGACGTAGGTGATTATGTGTGGCGTGAGTGTTATTATTGAAATGGGTGGTTTTGGGTGGTATGAATATTTATGTGAGGGAGTTTGTATACCTGTTGGTGTTTCAATGGGTGGATGTGTGTTTGCGCATTGATATGTGAGCAAGCCCAATATGCATAAACACATACACATATGTATTATAGTATACCTATTTTAAGTAAATTTTCAATCTGTGCATATGTTTTAGCCTGTAACCAAATAATGATTATTTTTTTGCATCGAGTCCTAGATAGGGGATATATATTTAGGCACTTATTGAGCAGATTGTATAAATGGGAGCTGAGTATGTTATAATGTCTGGCGGCCAAAGAAATATTGAAGTGCTGGTTAGGACAGACTTTATAAGTACGACGTTTATGCAGACTATCAGGTGTGTAATGTAAAGAACTATGCTTTTTAATGATAGTTTCAAGCACAAAGAGTTGTCTAACACTAAGCAATTTACAATCGGAATATAATTGAGCGGTTGAATACCTGAATGGTTTGAAGGATAAAACTTTAAGTACAGTCCTCTGTGCACGCTCCAGTGGTAAGATATGAGACTTCGCCGCTCCACCCCAAACAGTAATGCAATAGCTTAATATCGACTGACACAACGCTCAGTAAACGGTTTTCAAAATGTTAAGATTAGCAGAATTACGTAATTTTTTGAAAATGTAAATCATTTTACGCATTCGAGAAGTGAGGCATGCTATATGCTCCTTCCAACTTAAAAGACAATCAATATATACACCAAGATATTTTACCTGAGTAGATCGGCTTAAGACAGGACAGTCACATGGTGTTCGTGGTTCTGGAGAACAAACATGCGCTCTAAGGTGGTACATATCTAGAGAAGGTTGCGTTCGTGACGACAGTGAAAAAGTTAAGTAAGTTGTTTTAGTAAGATTAAGAGATAAGAGACTATTAGAAAGCCATCGAATGACACGATTTAGAGCATGTTCAGAACGCACGAAAACCTCATCCCAAGTCTTGCCGTGGATGAGAAGGGCAGTATCATCAGCATATGCGGAAATATAACAAGACTGAATGGAGAGATTGCATAAGGAGTTAATATAGAGAAGAAAGAGTGTTGGCCCCAAAACTGAGCCTTGCGGAATACCAAAAGTGCATGAGGCAGAGTCACTGACATGGCAATCAATTTTTACAAATTGGTTTCTTTCAGATAAATAATCCTTAAAGATTCTCAGAGCATAACCCCGAATTCCCATGCTCTCCATCCTCACCAATAGGTGCGGCACAGAAACCGTATCGAAAGCCTTCCTAATATCAAGAAATATGCCAAGGCATTTTTGTCTATTATCTAGTTTGTCAACTACTTTATTTATGAAAGAGCTCACTGCATCTTCTGTTGAGCGGCAAGGTCTAAATCCAAACTGATTTGCAGCGAGACTATGGTAAGCTTAGAAACCAATTCTAAATTAATTAAGATGGGTGCATGATCAGTAATAAATGTGTCAAAAATCAATGTGGTATTTTTTAGATCCGATTTTAGTAATATATGATCAAGACAACTTTTGTCACGTGTGGGCATGTAATGAGTTGGCGAGAGACCATGGAGAGCAACAAGATTGAGGTATTCATTTGCATGGCGATTTAGCTCTGATGAAATGATGTTAATATTGATGTCACCAACAAGTACAATATTCTTATATTTGGAAAGAGATTTAAGTGTATTATCTAGTCCAATTAGAAAATCATCAATACAACGACTATGAGGCGGACGATACAAAGCAATTATGGCAAAGTTGACAGTGTCCAACTTACATAGCAAACAATTCGAACCTGGCATATGCGGTTCTATAATTGTATGAGATAGAGACAATTTCACGAAAATAATAACACCATCATTTTTGTTTAAGTATCCTTTAGTATGATATGCATGGTAACCATTTATTGTCGGGATAATTGTAGATTTATTTAACCAACATTCAGATAAAACAATTACTTCTGGCAGTACAATTATGGTCTGCAAAAATATAATGAATACATCAAAATTTCTATTAACACTACGAATGTTGATATGTAATATATTTATAGAATTATTAGAATTACCCAACATACCAACACATTGATTAGGTTTGCAAATATAAGCACAGGTTGAGCCAAATTGATCTAGTTCATCTGATACTAATGCTAGGTCAGGCATTTATATGTATTAAAAGCATTCAATATAAGCAATATACAATATATTCCTAATCTGTCTTTATTCACTATGACACAACCTGCGGGGAATGGGCTGTAATACATAAAATTATTATTTATTATAAATAATTTGATTGCGGCTATTAAAGAAATCAATATAATTGAGATGTTGTATATATTATTAATTGGGTATTGCAGTAAGTAATAACAGCTTGAAAGAGTACAGAATGACTGGTGAGATAATTGTGTTATATATGTGAATGTATTAAAGTTATGCAAGTATATGTAGTAGGTTATAGTAAGTCTGTAAGATGAATAAATGACCAAAAGAATCCTAAATGTAAATGTACACAATACATCCATATGAAACATATTTTTGTGGGTGTAAAGCATTGAAATAAATCTACATGTTGTATATGTGAATGAATCAATTCCAAAAATAATAACACAAATCAAAATTGAGTAATACTTTTTTTGTATACATAGAGAATTGATATAAGTATATAAGACAAATAGGTATAGGAATGGATTTTCAACATAATTATAATGGATTTCAATAAATGAAATCAATATAATTGAGATGTTATATATATATTATTAATTGGGTATTGCAGTAAGTAATAATAGCTTGAAAGAGTACAGAATGACTGGTGAGATAATTGTGTTATATATGTGAAAGTAATAAAGTTATGCCAGTATATGCAGTAGGTTATAGTAAGTCTGTAAGATAAATAAATGGCCAAAAGAATCCTAAATGTAAATGTACATAATACATCCATATGAAAAAATTGATGGTTGGAATACTCGCGTAAGTATTAAAAATCACACTCAATTTTCTCAAAAAATTGTCTGTTTGAACGCGATAATCATCAAAACTACAAGTTATATTCTAAAAAATCTTATTGTAATCATCATTTCAATTTATACATGTCCCACTGCTGGGCTCGAGCCTCCTCGAGAAAAGGAGGGACACTGACCTGCTACGACTTGCCTACTATGATCACGCTAGTATCTAATGGTTTTATGTCGAGCTTTCTCTCTTATATAGAAGTTATTTGCATATGATATTCCTAATGCTAAGTCACGCTATATCACCACGTCTGACCAGCGTGATATAGTAGGTTAATTGCCCTCCTATTGTGGAGGAGGCTCGAGACCAACAGTGGGATATATATGAGCTGAAATAATGATATTTTTTTTATAAATGTAGTCATTCTACAAAATCAGCAGCTCGTAATAATTTCATTGGTCGTACTATTACGTCACTGTGTCGAAATCGCAGGGTTGTCAGTCGTTAAAATGGCATTATCAAAGCCCAATATGCTTTGCCTCTAAGTGAAAAGTGTTACTTAAAAATTTTATTAGCGTTAGCGTAGCTGTAAGTTTTTTTTATTTATAATTTGCTTCCATTGACCATTTTGTATTCCATTTCAGTTTTTATAGGTCGCACTGCTGGACTCGAGCCCCCTTCATAATAAAAGGGAAATTGACTTACTAGACCACGCTGTTTACACGAGTAGCCATAGGGTTTTATTTCAGGTTTTTCTTTACATGCTTATTATACCACTTAGTGGTACTTTACGACAGTTATGGGTAAAATAGGGTGTGTTGAATTTGTATTCTTAATCCGTCATAAAAAAAATATGCTATTGACCACTCTTTGTCAACAGAAATTTTATTTTTGTAGTTTTGGTCTCATTTACCGCACAATATAGACCTCTTTTGTATTTTTGTTATCAAAGAATCATTCATATTATTTATTTTGGAAATACGTGATTCGGCGCTACGGACACGATACAATTTATAAAACCAAGACACGATTTAATCATAAAATGTTTCACATCAATATGGAATGAGTAAAATAATTCTTAACAGAAATAAAATATAAATATTTTTTTAAAATAGAATGGATTATTTCTTATTAACAAGAAATAATCCTTGTATTTGGCTTTACAAACATAACTAACGGACACAAATTACATCCAGATTCAGAACAACAATTTGTGGCGTCAGATTCGAACTCATGACACCGGCACGGTAGGTCAATGTCTTAACCACTGCGCCATCTATGGAGTCATGAACGAAAAATATTAGTTTTATTATGTACAAAGCGTGGAGAGCGCTTTGTTAGATATCTTTCGTACCATTTTTTAGACTAATCGTACCAAACAAATATATTTCTATAATTCTGTGACCCCCATGTAAATATTTCGTCACAAAAACTAAGACCCAAAGAATATAATAAGTTTCAATGGATAATACTTGTGACGGATTGCAACGGCGCTATAGCCGAGTCAAAACGCTAGAGCCGCGCCACAGAGCTCATGTCGAAAAATAAACATTAGTAAATATATCGAGTTACAATATATTGTAATAAAACTATATACGTTTAGAAGTCTATGTATTTACTAAATACGAAATGAATGGCTTTGTATTGTTATGATATATGCTACAATTAGAACTAAGTAAACGCACCCTTAAGCGTCCCTCCAAAATCACTGTCATCTGTCATCGTGACAACACATTTGCAAGTCATGTCTAATAGTCAAGTTTGTCCGGTAATATTAAATTATAATAAGTCCTAATTGAAATATCATTACAAACCTGGAGACACCCAACAATAGTACCATAATATATTACATGGTGCTACAAGTGCCACTATATAATACATGTAATGAAAAAAGTATTTAGTCAAAAAAATAATTTAAAATCTTTTAATGAATGGCGAACATCACGTTGCCGTAGACCCCCCGTCCCTCTTTGTCACACTCAGCACTCCTCCCCGAGGGGGGGACGTCGGTCGATGGCAGGGTACTCCAAATAGGGGGTATTCCGTCGGGCCAACCACTGACGTCAAGTCACCCTGCTCCGGTGGTCAACCCAACGACGTCCTCCCCGAAGGGGGGTTTTTCCTCACGCGGTCGGTCTCTCGGCGGGTGATGGACTAATTCCCCGGTCCAGTCACCCGCGGCCTCGGCTAGGGCGGCACCAAGGGCAGGTATTATCATTAGTGATGCCAAATTATCGATAGTTACACTATTCATACTATTGATACTATTGTCATCCATGACAAATTTACTATCGATAGTATTGGTTCTATCGACAGTTTTATCGATATGCCCACCATTGCCGCACTATCGATAGTAGTCCGTATCGATAGTATATATCCGTGTGGTGACGGAGTAAGAATACAATTCACCACTCCCTATCTCGCCCGTGGATATCGTAAAAGACGACTAAGGGATATTATATACACAAGAACTGTGCAAGAGAAGGAAAATTCGAAAACCCTATACGAACATGTCTGACCAACATGGTATAGTAGGTCAAATTCCCTTCTATTACGGAGAAGGCTCCAGCCCAATGAGACGTATGTGGGCTGCGATGATGATGATAGTAGTCTATAGATCGGCATCATTAATTATGATGTAAATAATGCTAATAAAAGAATTAGACAAACAAATTAGTTTTTATTTATGACAGCAAGGAATATAAAATAAAAGTAATTCTCACCTGTCCATCCCTGGCACACGTAACAATATTTAACTGACTCCTTGCGTTAAGATGTAGAAACTTGCTTTGGAAAACATTCGATTTGTGACCTGTTTTGATGGTTTGTATCGCTGTATTACGCGCCCAATCCCATACAACAACGTTTGTGTCGTCCGAGCCCGATGCTAGCAGATGCCCTGCAAATTTATAATTAACTCAATTTTGCTGTCAGTTTTGCAAATGTTTTTTTTTTACGATTCAATAACGTAATATTACGTAAACCATTTTTTGAACTGTTCCCTCTTCGGTGACCACTCATAGTATATGGCAAAAGCCCAATTTTGTTCAAGTGCAGTATTTTTAAAAATCATCTATCCAACAAATCACATAGTTTGTCTACATTCACATACCAGAATAAAATTAGCTAGGTTACAGTTATTGATGTAATAAGTCTAATAACTGTACATAGTGTTCTATATTTGTAGTATTAATATAAAAATATACTAGCTGACCCAACAGACGTAGTTCTGTTCAAATCTAAGAAAATAGTAAAAGGAATTCTCCTTGAAATCGACAGCAGCGCCATCTATCGGGACCAATTGTGAATCGAAACCATTCTCGAATCCCCTTGAATTCACACAAACAATTTCATCAACATCGGTCTAGCCATTTAGGAGAAGTTCAGTGACGTACACAAGAAATTTATATATTAAGATATAGCACCCTAAATCACTACAATGTATAGAATAGAATAGCTGTAAAGTCAGAGTGCCTCAGGATCACATCGAGAGAATAAAGATTAAAAAAATAACACACTGCACTATTGCTCTGCTTAAAAGGCAAAGATCAGTTGTCCAGCATGATGCCTTGCTGGAAACCAAAAGACATGTAGATAGACAGTAGTCTATCTAGATGTCTTTTGGTCCCCAAAAGCAGAGTGTAGTAATGTAGCAAGAATAATTCCTCTATAAGAGTTAACTTACATCAGCTATACTCTAAGTGTGTTCCGCGGAACCCTAGGGTTCCGTGATACCTCTGTCGGGGTTCCGCAAGAATTTAGAAATAAAAAAATCAAAACACCTCTCTCTGGTCGCTCCGCGGCTGTGCGGACTCCGCGGCCGCGCGGAGACAAAACGCTATGAATGTTATTTATTTATTTATTTGTATTTGTATAAGCTTGTGTTACATTAGCTGGTACAATATCTCATAAGTTTGGTCTCAACAATTTTATACTTGTACAACGCGTTCGCTCTAAGTTTGCCGGTCTGTGGAATGCGCGTACCCTCCCCCACGTGACAACAAAACTTATAATGTGTCATAGTTTTACCCAAATATCTAACGTACACAATTTTTATTGTTACAATTAAATAAAAAATTTCGAACGTCATACACTCATACCTATCGCCAGCGGCAAACTTAAAACGAGCGGGTAGTATACTTGTAAGCGCTCAGTCTCTTTGATAAAAGCCGCCTCTGAATTAGACGCTATAGTTGTCAACTAGCGACTTTCGTCTCTAACTTCAAAGGATAAAGTCGATATTGTTTACAACGCTATTTTTAAATTTCTGTTTTTATTTTTGCTTTTTGTTTATCAAAGGTGCCGACTCGAGTATTTTCGAGAATATTTGAGATCGAGTCTAGGACTAAGTATAAAAGCGGCGATCGCGCGTTGGCGTCGTCTCCATCCGACGTCCTCGTCACGTCCTCGACGAAGAGGACGACAACATCACACTCGCTCAACAAAGAGCCTACACGGCCCGCGAGGCCTTAACAAATAAATATCCGCGGTTCCGCCCTCGCCGTCGAGGTGCGAAACCGCGCCGCGCAAAAGTCACTACTAAAAACGTGGGCACGCCCACTTTGCCTCCAGCGACGCCCCAAGCCGAGGTCCGTTCCCCACAGGGGGAGCCCTTGGGCGATGTCGCTTAGCATACTTTTCTCCGGGTTGAGAGCCCTCAGCGCTCACCCATAGTCCGCGTCAAGCTGTCAAGGCCATCTGCGGCCAACAGCTGTACACACACAAAAAAAAAAAAAAAAAAAAAAAAAAAAAAAAAAAAAAAAAAAAAAAAAAAAAGTTGGCGTCGTCAGTTGATGATTAGCGTTCGGAGCGATAAGTTACTACCTACTTACAAGCTCGCTAGCGAGAAACTAGTGTTCATTGTTTTACTGCCTGCTGTATTCTGTTGTCTCAGTTTTATACATTTCTTCCCTGTAGGTTCTAAATTTAGTCTCTTATACGCAGTAACGATTGTGCATTATTTAAACCCCACTATCCTGACTTGTAACATTATAAATAAAGAAGAATGGAACGTTGGCTTAAAGGTGTTAAACGTGTTCCAACAACATCTTCTAATGACGCTGAATGTTCAAAAGCAATGCGCGCGGAGAATTTAGCAATCACCGATCCAGAAGATGATGCCACGAGTGCCACGACGTCAAGCTCGACGGTTTCAAAGACGAAAAAAAGGAAGTATGATGAATCTTATATCAGTTTCGGATTTGTTGATTCCAACGGCTCACCTCTCTGCATGCTCTGTAGTAAACTGCTTCCTAATAGTTCCATGGCACCTGCCAAATTGCGTCGACATTTAGAAACCGTACACCCCGAGACTAAAGACAAGAATAAAGAATTTTTTGTTCGCAAAAAAGATCAGTTATTAGAAAGTCAAAAAAATATGATGCATGTAACACAAACTACCAACGAAAAGGCCACGGAGGCATCATACTTAGTTAGCTATCGCATTGCACAAGCAGGTGAAGCGCACACTATCGCTGAGAAATTAATAAAACCATGTGTATTAGACATAACAAAATGTATGCTTGATGAAAAATCTGCAAAGCATCTTTCTACTGTTCCGCTATCAAACGATACTGTTTCACGACGAATCCATGATCTGGCAAGCTACGTCAAACAAGAACTAGTTACACGTCTACAAAATACACGATTCGCTTTGCAAATGGACGAGTCGACTGATGTCGCTGGTTTGGCTATCCTGCTGGTTATTGTGAGATATCCATATAAAAGTTCTTTTGAAGAAGACATGCTTATGTGTTCATCGCTGCTTACAAACACTACCGGGGAAGAAATTTTTAATAAAATAAATATATTTTTTGAAGAACATAATCTCAGTTGGAACAATTGCATTGACATTTGTACAGATGGGGCCAAGGCGATGACAGGTAAAACAGCAGGAGCAGTGTCACGAATGAAAAATAAAGCGCCTAATTGTAGTTCCAGTCATTGTATTCTGCATAGACAAGCACTTGCGATGAAGCAAATGCCGTCTAATCTAAAATTAGTTATGGATGAAGCGGTAAAAATAATTAATTTTATCAAATCACGACCACTACAATCCCGATTGTTCTCATTATTGTGTGAAGATTATGGCAGCAAACATAAAACACTGCTGCTCCATACAGAAGTGCGATGGCTGTCTCGGGGAAAAACTTTAACAAGGCTATTTGAACTTAGAGCCGAGTTACAAATGTTTCTTTCAGCAGATACTTCTTTTAATTTGAAGGACCGTTTGTATGATAAAACTTGGTTGTTCCGATTGTCTTTTATGGCGGATATCTTTCAAAAACTTAACGAATTAAATTTATCGTTGCAAGGTAAACAGACAACAGTGTTTCAGGCCTATAATAAAATAACTGCTTTTAAAAGAAAATTAGATTTTTGGATCATTTGCATTGGTAAGAAAGAAATAGAAAGTTTTACGTTACTCAGTGAGTTTGTTAGCGAAAACGACTCAGAAATGTTTGAAGATAATGTGTTTGAAGAATTGGTCCAATATCTCAGTTCGATGCGCGCATCTTTTGAAAAGTATTTTCCCGAAGAACACAATACAAAAATTAAAGTGAACTCCTGGATTCATAATCCTTTTTTACCCAACTTGGAAAAGCCTGAAAACATGTCAAATGAGATATATGAATCTCTTTTAGAAATGTCATCAGACACAAGTATGGAGTCATTGTTCAAAACGACGCCTCTTAATGATTTTTGGTGCAGAATCCAAGATGAATATGCAATGCTTGGCCAAATGTCTCTGGATATTCTTCTCCCGTTCCCAACTACATATTTGTGCGAAACAGGATTCTCTACCTACGCAGCCACGAAAACAAAATATCGCAATAGACTGGACGCCGAAGCTGATATGAGACTCCAACTTTCTTCCATCAAACCTGATATCAAACAATTGATGAAAAATAAAAAACAGTTTCATACCTCCCACTAGTTAGATTTTTCTTTTTTAATGTTTTCTATTATTGTCCTTACCAAGTGGTGAAGTAAATAATAATTAGTAACTGATACATTGTACTTTTATTATGCTGATTAATATAGAATACACTTATAAAAATAATTGTTTTATTGTAGGGTTCCATCAAGTATTTTGCTTCCCAAAAGGGTTCCGTCATTTAAAAAGTTTGAGAACCACTGACTTACATAATAAGACAGCTTACTGTGTGGTAGTCACTTATAGAGGTAATTTACTTTTTTTACAATTATAACCCGTGTGGTGACGGAGTAAAAATACAATTCAACACTCCCTATCTTGCCCGTGGATGTCGTAAAAGACGACTATGGGATATTATATGCACATAACATCTGTGCAAGAGAAGGAAATCTCGAAATGAAAGCCTATACCAATATGTTTGAGCAGCATGATATAGTAGGTCAAAATCCCTCCTATTGTGGTGGAGGCCCAAGCCCAACATTGGGATGTATATGGGCTGCAATGACAATTTTAATCCCCTTCCACCCCTTGGTGGATTTTAATCCCCTTCCACCCCTTGTTGGAATTTAATCCCCTTCCTCCCCTTGGCATATGTCAAGAATTAGTTTTCTCACTTAGGTTTGCCTATATTGGTATATCTAAAGAAGAATAAGCAAAAATTATTATTAATTCCTTACCTTCGGGGTGAAAATTTATTGAATTCACACAGCCCCTATGTTTATTGAGATTATGAAGCTTCTTCAATCTGTATACGGCGTGTAGTGAACCATAAAATCTTTGCTCAAACATTACATCCTCTTTGGCCGTTTTACCGCAGGGAAATGTCAGACCCATCTCACGATTTATAATTTCTGGAAAGGTAATTTCACTTAATATATACACTAGCTTTAGTCTAAAACTTCAACCACGTAGAAATCGTGTATGACATGACAACCTTATTAAAAAAATATTTTTGTTGCTGGAGAAAAATTCTACCCCCTATTTTGCACTTTTAGAGAATAAAAAGTGACAAATGCTGAAACACATGTATATTTATTTTTACTGAAGTGTATTTGTGCTTAATTTCAGGCTATGAATAAAGATTTTAAGTTCCCATACAAAATTTGACGCCATGTTTTAACTCATTCAGCATTGAAAGATAATTTCCAGATGTGAGACTTCAATTCGCATTTATTGGAAATTGAAAAGTAGTTGTAGTGGATATCCATTAAATCGTAACTAAATATTTTTCAATTGTACCAATCATTACTAATAAATATAATTTATAAACAGAAATCTTATTATTAACGTTTTTTATTTTCACACTGAGTCCCAAATTTTTCAGCCTTGTGAAATGTGATGTCTAAATAATAGGTTTCTTTACCTATGTAATTGCCGTTCTGCAGTACTGGCCATTTCAAATCAAAATCATTTTTTTTTGGCTAAGAATTCTAATTTCAAATTAATTTTATTTTAAAACGTGGAATTCATTTTCTAAAAATAGTCATTTGTTTATTGATTAGTGTTAAGTTTTCATCGCATTTCAATCTTTTTCTTCATCATGAATACGTTAAAAATTCGAGTAATTATGGAATATGAGTATCGTCGTGGCAGCAACGCGGCACGCAACATCAACGACGTTTACGGAGCTAACACTACAAACCAACGCACCGCCTGTTATTGGCTCGCTCGCTTCCGTTCTGGAAATTTTGACCTGGAAAATGAACCTCGCGGTCGTCCGAAGACTGGTCGACAATGACGAATTAAAGGCGATTGTGGAAGTCGATGATACACAATCTACGGCTGAATTAGCAGCAGCTTTCGACGTTAGCGCCAAAACAATATTGGTCCATTTGCGTCAAATTGGCAAGGTAAGAAAGCTTGACAAATGGGTGCCCCACGAACTCAATGATCGCCAGCGCTAAGTACGCGTCGAGACATGCCTTGCATTGCTCAACAGACACACAAATGAAGGAATTTTGAAACGCATTGTTACTTGCATGAAAAATGGATTCTGTTTGATAACCGCAAGCGCTCAGCAAGTTGGTTGGATCCTGGTTCAGCACCTAAACAATGTCCTAAACAAAAACTTACCCCTAGAAAAGTGATGGTCACTGTTTGGTGGTCTAGCGCCGGTGTGATTCATCACAGCTTCTTACCAAACGGGGTGAGCATTACTGCAGATGTGTACTGTGAAGAACTGAACACAATGATGGAGAAGCTGGCACATCTCCAACCAGCATTGGTCAATCGCTCGTCTCCGCTGCTCCTGCACGACAATGCGCGACCTCATACTGCGGTCGGTGCGGACGGTCTCCAAGTTGCAAGAACTGGGGTTGGAAGCTCTACGTCATCCGCCATACTCACCAGACCTTGCACCTACAGACTACTTCTTTTTCCAGAATTTGGATAACGTTTTGGCGGGAAAGAAATTCAATACCCGAGAGGCAGTACAAAATGCCTTTGAAGAATTTGTTGCCTCCCGTCCAGCTGATTTCTTTAAGAAGGGCATCAATAAACTGCCGCTGCGTTGGCAAAGATGCATTGATTGCATGGGTGATTACTTCGAATTAATACAAATAAAAAATACATGGAAAAAAAACCTTTAATTTTTTTCATACATAACGGCAATTTCATAGGTAAAGACCTAATATAAGTTTTAAAGAATCTCAAAGTGGCACAGTTTGCTATGAAAAGAATAGCCATAAGATTTGTCTACGAAATAAAATATGGTATCTAAAAACTCATAGATAGGCCCGAAGGTGACTAAACAACCGGTTATGTTAGATGAAATATTTTAGCGGTTACTCTCATTGTATAAGAGAGATATATTGGAATATTGACATATTGGAATGTAAATATGTTGGCTGAGTTTTTGAAGAGTCAAAATAATAACAACACACCCGACAGAAATCATCTAAAAGAAAATTTTATTAAGAGTATGAATACATTTATTAATTTGTGTACCTTAATACGCATGATTAATGGAAAATTGGCCATTTTATAGCCTTAACTGCTACAAAAAAACCTCATACATTTTTAAAATCAAATCAATACAATTTGCTTAGAATAATAACGTATAGAAGGAGTCGGTACTTCGAGCGATTGAAAACATGAAGGCAAAAATACTACATGCGCGCAGGTGATTACACACGTACACACGCACACCACTATACAAATTATAAAACCAAATTTTGTTTTTATTAACATAAATCATCGAAATACTTTTAAAAGTAATGTAATAAATCTTTTTATGTTTTTCAAATGTGTTGTGATACCATTTGAATGCACAAACCGTTATAATGATCTATTTATTTGTTAAAAGTTGCATACGTATGTGTAGTACAATGACCTTGTACACTACGGAATGGTTCCGGCATAAGCTCCATTAGGTTCCAATTTAAATGTTTCATTTTTTGTGCGCGGACTTACGTTCTATACGTTATTATTCTAAGACAATTTGTAAAAAATCTATTCATATTAATGAAAAAAAAATAATACATTAGATATGCTGTTTTCCTGTGTTATATGTGCCTATGGCCTACTCTTCAACCCCTCTCTTATATGACACAGAAAAAGTTGCGCAGATTAGCTAATAATTTATAACAATTAACAAACTCATCAAATTTATAACAAACTCATTTAGGTTGCTGTAAAATTTTCCAAGAAGTTTTTTCGGTCCTTTTTCTGAACCTAATATTAAACTTGAAATCTTTTAATTAAGTTGTATTATTACACACTAACATAGGGTAATACATATATATGGATTATTTACCTCTCAAGATAAAGTAGCTATGCTTAGGTTTCGTCTTTAGTAATACGCTGGGTGTTTTGCCTTTATTTTCTTCAGTTTCTTCCTCATTATTGGATTGAGACAATGGTTGGTCATCATCACTATCTGACACAGAATCCATGTTCATTAAATTATCTGACTCATAAGTGTCATTACTCTCTGATAGGCTTGATGTACTTGCATTGGAACTATTACTAAAAAAAAAAAAAAAAATCAGATTAGGAGATAATCTTAAGGGTTTATTTTTTTTTTCAACAAGTGGAATAATATTGTTAAATAATGATTTAGGATATTGACGTGAGTATTTCACATTATAAATAAAATTATTTTTACTGATTTTATTGTATTTGTATTAGATTTTGTATTGCCCAAAGTTTCAAACATTTTCAGCAGGCGGAGGACAGAGGCAGAGGTACTGCCTGTGACCAAGAATGCTGAAAAACATTCTAAATATGGGGATATCAAATACAAACATTATTAAATGTTTCAGTAGTTACCATTCAAAAGCAAATATTGTAGGCATGGATATTAAGTGCTCGGAAGTTCATAAAAGACCAAGCCACATTATAGTTAGTGATATATCCATGAATTAAACTATCTCAGTGTCACGGGTATCTTCCTTTGGAAGATACCCGGTCCTTTAGTAGGCTTACATGAGGATATGGAGCCAACACGCAGAGGCCTTTGGAAAAATTTAATGTTAAAATGGGATGGGACATCTACCGATGACACTCCACGTCTGCACATAGCACTCGTGGACTGCCAATGGTAGGTGTAAAACTATTGTACAATGATGATATCTAAAACCTGGTTATGGGGTTGTGAGGTTTGGTTTCCATGAATGAAACTATTATTATTATATCCCCAGTTGTATGTAGGTCTTTTCAGTTTCCGGCTGTCACAAGATTAACACGTAAAATAACATTACAGTGCTAAAACTAATCATAATAAATATTGAAAACAAGAATATTTTAGAATTGTGAGCGTACAATAGTGAAAAAGTGGCGCGAGTTCGATTACACTGAAGAAACACTCAAAAATCAACATAAAAAAGGAAATCGTCAAAACTTACAACATATCTAATTTGTGCTTTGAGGGTATTCAAAGAAATAAAACTCTTCTTGCAATCTAGCTTCTCTTGGTACACTTTTTGCTAACTCTTAATTACGAGACTGTTGACGACTCTGTATGTCTACTTAATTAACAACAAGAATAAATAAAACAAGCAACTATTATCTTACAATAGAAATGGCGAACTGAGATCGATTAATCGAAGAATCGATTTTTCAGGTCCAAAAGATCGATTTTATAAATCGATACGAAGCACTGAATTGATTCGATGAATCGATACTTTGTCTTAGAGAATTGTCGTTCGATTTTTTTTTTGCCCACTCGATACTAAGTAAAACTAATAACATCTTCAGATTGCCTAACAAAAAAAGCTTATCACATAGTTACTTTACAGATTTCCTAAAATAATAAGGTCATCACAAGAACGTCCAAAAAAAAAGATCGATTAGTCGGGAATCGATTCCTCAGACCTCAATTTTCTTGTGAATCGATTCTTTGGACGACAATTCGGATCGATCTTTTTCAGAAAGATCGCCATCTTACAATTAATACCAACTTTATACTCATTCTACCAAAATAGTAGAAATTAATTTTGTTGAAGCAATGGAGCACCAGATGCACATGTTATTGGAACAAATGAAGGAGATGCAATCAGAGTTCAAAAATCAAAATAACATCATAACAGAAAGTGTTTCATCCATTATAGATAAAAAACTACAACCCTTAATAGAAGAAAACCAGAAATTAAAAAACCAAGTCATGACATTGAATAAAAAAGTAAGCTACCTTGAACGCGAAATAAAAAAAAATAATATTATACTTCACGGCATAGAAGACGAGAAAAATTATACTGATTTATTGGAATAGGGAATATGCATGATTATTTTTTTAAACGTTTCTACTAGTTATTACATTACTAGAAATAAATATAACACATCCAAAAGATAAAACATTACGCTAAAAATTTTTTTTTAAAATCGCTATCATTTATGGGCGATGTAAACGCAACTACTTCGGCGCTGGGACGCGGTTGCAGCCTTCTGCGAGACAGTGATCTCGCAGAAGGAGGCGGCGGATCGCCTGCGCGAGGAGCGCAGCCTCGATGAGGCGATCCGCCGCCGGCGACTGGGGCGGCGCAGGTGCGACTACCTGCGCCTCATGCCGCCCTAGCCGAGGCCGCGGGTGACGTGACCGGGGATTAGCCTGTCACCCGCCGAGAGGCCGAACGCGTGAGGAAAAGACCGACGTCTTCCCCGAGGGGGGTACGTCGGTCGATGGGAGGGTAACCCACGTAGGGGGTATTCCGTCGGGCCGACCACTGATGTCAAGTAACCCTGCTCCGGTGGTCGGCCCAACGACGAAGGCGACGTGCATCGTGGGTGGGTTGCGGGAGTTGCGTGCTTACGCCCCTCTGTCGCCTCGGACGGAGTGGTGCGAGGAGCACACCGACCGCAACAAACCCCCTTAAAAAAAAAGAAAATACTTCGGCGCGCGTATTCTGTGACGTCAGTCGATCGATAATAAAAAGAAAGTATCGAGGGTTGATATTTATTTGAATAAAATTATTTTCTCGTAAAGTATTTATTCTACAAAATCACCGTAAACTTAATCTACTGTAAAAGCGCTGGCATGAAATTGATGATCAGTTATCACTTACTCCTAGAATTTGATAAAAAAAAGCTCGGCACGGCAACCCCGCAATGAACGAAGTTAAAGAGTGGTCATGGGGAAAATATCGAAATATCGATATTTTTTTTCGTTATATCGAACTCCGATATTGATATATAGAAAATCTATTTTTTTTTAAATATCGACAGCCCTAACTAGAGGACTCGGGAGGACTAAGATGTCACGTTTTGAACAACCAATGCGTTGCGTTTTAGAAACTTTGCGCGCGAATCTCAAAAAAGGCACTTTTTGATAATTAAATTTAATTATTAAATAATTGTATAGGTACGTTTTTTAAGCAATAAAGATTAAAAATAAAAATAATTTGTTCATTTTGGAGTTTCGTGCATATTCCCTATCTTATATCTTTAAACGAGCAATTCTTGTATATACATACAGTCAAAACCTGATATAACGACATTGAAGGGACCGTATAGTTGCCGACGTTATATCCGATAGTCGTTATAAGCAATACAGTTATATACACAAGTACAGTAGTTATATTATCATAGTTATCTATCTAGAATAGGTATGTATGTAAACGAGTCAAAAAAGAAATGAAAATATTTGTTACGAAATAATTAGAATACAAAATGTAACTTAGCTGCATACAGTTACGGGTTATAAAACTACACTAGTTTTTAAAGTAATCAGTCATTTTGGTCTGTTTTTTTTTTTTTTTAGCCCAGTCTCAAATATTTTTTGCATTTTACGTTTCATACTCCTCAAGGTATGAGTATCATCAGTATCAAACTGTTCGTTAAAGGCAACAAATTTTTGCAAAACTGTTACAGCGTTAAGAGCCTCGGAAATTGTTGTTGCCTGAAACTGTTCTTCAGAGTCTTGCTGGTCTTTGTTTTCTTCGTCAGTGTTACAGTTGTTACTTTCAGCTTCTGCAAGAATTTCTTCCTCAGTAGCTAAGGCGCACACGGCGATACTGTCATCTATTCCAATAAATTCCTCTATCTCAATTCTTTGTTCTGTAGCAGTAAATCTTCGCAACTGAGTAACCAGCTCAGCAAGTGGTACGTTGTCATCTTCATCTGTAGATTGTATCAGTCTCGCTAGCGGAATATCATCATCGTCCTCCGTTTGTGATGAAGAGAGATCTTTGAAACCTGCATGGCGAAAGCAGTTGGCTATAGTGGTCTGTGTGACCTTTTCCCAAGCTTCTGATATCATTAGAATTGCATCCATAACCGAAAAACTTATAATATCTTTGCTGTTTTCAATATTCTGTATCATTTGTAACACTTGAAGTTTTCTGCATTGTGTCTTTAAAGCTTTTATCACTCCTTGGTCCATGGGCTGTAAAACAGAGGTGACATTGGGCGGTAAAAACACAAGTTTTATGCATTTCAGATTGGAGACTACAGGGTGAGCGGGACAGTTGTCTACTAGGAGAAGAATTTTATTTCCTCCAGACTTCAATTCCGCATCCCAGCTACGCAGCCATTTTTCAGAAATTTGGGATGTCATCCAGGACCTACTGTTGTTTTCATAAGTTACAGGCAAAGATTGAATGTTCTTAAAGCAACGCGGTTTTTTAGCTTTCCCTATCACCAACAGTTTTCTTTTACATGAACCAGTCATGTTTGCCGCAACCAATACTGTAATACTTGTTTTGGACAACTTTCCGCCCTTGCATTCCGCGCCTTTGAATTTAAGTGTTTTGTCAGGGGTTAAATTGTAATACAATCCTGTTTCATCAGCATTAAAGATTTCCTCTGGCGTATATCCTTCGCACAGTGCAGGCCACTTATGAGAAAGCCACTCTTCAGACATTCCTTCAGAAACACCAGCCGCTTCACCGCAAACTTTTCCTGCCACAATATTATGACGAGCACGAAAACGTTGTACCCAAGACGACGAACACTCAAAGTTTTCTTTACCCATAAGACGAGCAAAGTCATTGGCTTTTTGTTGCAGAATCGGACCACTTATTGGGACGTTGTTTGCCTTCTTATGTTTAAACCATGTTAATAAAGCATCTTCTATAACTTTATGTTCACTTGTCCTCGCTCGTTTAAGTTTTTAAGAGTTGTTTTCGAAAAGAACTTTTATTTTATCTCTATTCCACCAAATCGTTGATATCGTCAAGTGCGAAACTCCACATTGCTTTGCAATTTCACTATTCGACTCGCCATTTTCTAATCTCCATATGACATGAATTTTTCTTCAGTAGAAAACACTTTCCTCTTTTTTTGCGACATGATGACACATAAATGCACAGTCTAAACAACACCAACACTTTTAAATCAAGCTGTTACTCACGCAGTCAATTAGCGCACTAAACAATTGGTGTATGCAAGGTCAAATGGCCGGGAAGAGGTTCGGATGAGGTGGGAGAAAGTGCGTAGGTAATAATATGCCTAAATATTCCTTCAATGCTTATCAATAAGATTTAAAATCGTTTGTATTGTTTTGTTTTTCTGAGACAAGAAGCAGTTGGTCGTTATAGCCGATGAATATCGATAAAGTTTCGTCGTTGTAAGCGATATGTCGCTGTATCCGATGTTGTTATAAGTGGTTTGTTTACTGAATAGTTTACTAGGGATTCGGACGGGACCATACAATCTGGCTGTAATAACCGATAGGTCGTTGTAAACGATGTCGTTATAAACGGTTTTGACTGTATATATATATTATATATAGGGCTCCAACGACTTTGTTGAAACTTGGCATACTAGAGGATTCGGGTCCAAAAAATCGATCTAGCTAGGTTTTATTTAAAGAATATGAATTCAAATTTCGATGGCAACGTCATGAGATACGATAGCTCAGATGGGAAGGTGACAGGTTTAAACTTTGGTATTTTTTCAATCAAACAGCGTCGGTTCGAATCTCGGCGTTATTATTGTCTTTTTGTAATTTTTTATGTTTTTCATTATTTACTTTTTATTTTTAGTAATATATATCTAAATAAATTCGATAAAAATATGCCGAGCGAAGCTCGGTCAACCAGATATTTGGTCTTAAATACCTTCAAAAATGTTAGCAAAAATTGCGGATTGGATGAATGGGACAAACGGGAAGTGAGTGAGATAAGGAGATTGGGAAAGAGGATTAATAACAAAAAGAGACCGATTATCATCACACTAACTCTGGCTCGGAGAAAGCTCGATCTGCTACGCAACAACAAAAACTACCCACCAAACATTTACGTCACTGATGACTACCCAAAGCATGTTAAAATGATTAGAAAAGATTTAAAAATCAAACAAAAAGAAGTTAAGAAAGGCTCACTCAAGCGCACGGGATTTTTTTTAAGGGAAAATATGTTTTATTAGTTTAGTAAAGCGCTTAAACGGTTTCGTTATAATAAGAAATTTTATTTTTTATATGTTTTTGTACGTTAAAAAAATAAATATTAATATGGTAATTTAAAAATTAAGATAAACAATCATTTAGTAATTTTAAATTTTCTGAATCGGTGGTTCAGCGCACGAGCGCACTTAAGAAACAGCCGCCACTTCTTGAAGCCCCAGCAAAAATAAACAAGACTTCAACATTAAGCGCTTAGGCCAAGCTTCTACGCAACGTGCGAGATCAAATTCTACAACAGCAATATCAAAACAACGACTACAACAATCAGCACGGAAAAGGAACCAAACAAACAGCGATAAAAAACGAGATACATTTAAAATAAAAATCCAAACTGTCCCCAAGACGGACAGCAGTCACCGTAGAAAGATTCTTTGATCCAAGCACTCGAAAATGTAGATTATGACATCCTAGGTCTGGCAGAAGTAAGAAAAATGGGTAGTGAAACCAAAGAATAACAAGAGTTTATTTTCTACTTCATAGGGGAAAACAAAAGGACTGCATGGTGTAGGTTTTCTAGTCAAGAAAAATTTAAAAGAGAATATAGTCGACTTTAAAGGAATTTGAGAAAGAGTAGCACTGATACAATTGAAATTCGGAGAATTATCATTATCCATGGTTCAGATATATGCACCAACTGAGAGCGCTAGCAATGAAGATCTAAACAAATTTTATAATGACCCAAGGAAAGCACATGAAATTTCAGACAAAACATTGCTAATAATTGGTGACTTTAACGCAAAAATAGGACAACCTAATAACCACGAAAATTTGATACTCGGAAAATATGGATATGGCAATCGCAAAGAGAGAGGTGAGAAACTAATCCAATTCGATTTAGAAACAAAACTATCTATTACAAATATTTATTTCAAGAAGAAGGCAAGTCAAAGATGGACATAGACTTCTTGACTAAAAAACAAGAAATGAAATAGACTATATATTATGAAATAAACCTAGACAAATACACAACAGAAGTATTGAATAAAATAAAGTACCCATCTGTCCATAGACTTGTAAGAGCTACTTTTCTGATAGCTGCCCAAAATAGAAGTAGGAGAAACTACAAAGTATCACCTAAAACTCTAAAGGCAGATATAGAAATTGCAACATATGATCTGACAAAACACATAGAAGAAACACGAATTGAATCTAGTTCAACAAAAGAAGTTCAAATTTTCTATGATACATTGGAACAAGTGAAACAGCCTGATCACAAGACAGACAACCAAAAAGAAAGGCGGAATACTCAAACAGCCTACACTGGATCTGATTCAAAGGTATACAGTACTGATATCCATGAAAAATAAAACAAAGCAGCAAAAAGAAGAACTAAAAACAATATTCAAACAATCCAATAAAGCAGTTAAAGAATGCTATAATAACAATAGCTTTCAGGTAATCGAAAGAAATTTCACAAAATATAGAAGTTCAAATCGAGCCTATAAAGAATTAACAATAAGCAAAAACTGGATACAAAGTTTGAAAACCCATCAAGACCAAATTAAATCAAGAAAGGATATCATAAATCACACCACAAAGTTCTACTCAAATCGTTAAAAAAAACCCTGTAGAAAGTGCAACAATTGAAAAAGAAGAAGAATTGAAACTAATTAGAGAAGAAACAATACAAAAGTGAAACAGTTAAATACCTTAAGAGACTGAAAACAGAAAAGAGTATCGGTCCTGATAACATAACTAATGCAGCCTTAAAAATTGGTGCACCCATTTTGGCTATGCACCTTACTAAACTTTTTAATTTAGTACTAGAATCACAGACTGTGCCAAACCAGTGGTGCCACTCTGACATAGTACTATTATATAAAAAAGGAGATCCGCTAAATATAGAAAATTACAAAGCTTGATGTCCAACATATACAAGCTATTTACTTCTATATTACTAGACAGATTAACACCAATGCTTGATAGCAACCAACCCATAGAACTGGTTGGTTTTCGCACAGTATTCTCAACATGTGACCACTTACATACAATTGAACAAATAATAATAACGAATTCAACCAAACTGTATATATGGTTTTTGTTGACTACTTAAAGGCTTTTGATAGCATCACGCATAACTCAATATGGAGAGCTTTAAGATCATGTAACATGCAAGAGGAATATATAAACATCCTAAAGAACATTTACTCAAAATGTGTAAGCAGAGTAAAATTGGAAAGAAGAGGAGAAGAGATTAAACTAGGAAAGGGAGTGAGACAAGGGGATCCTAAACTGTTTAAAGCAGTATTGGAATTAGTATTTAAAAAAATAAATTGGAACAACAGAGGCCTCACCATCTATAACCAGAATATAAGTCACTTACAATTTGCAGATGACATAGTTCTTTCCGCCAAACACGCAAATGAACTCAAACAGACAATAGAAACACTAAACAAAAAGAACAACAAAGTTGGATTACAAATGAACAGTAACAAAACAAAAGTTATGACAAATGGACGAGAAATACCAATATATGCGAATGAAAAGCAATTTGAATATGTGAACAAGTATGTCGACTTAGGAAAACTCTTAACATTCAATGCTAACAGTAGTAAAGAAGAAGTTGACAGGCGAATTAATATCACATGAAAGAAGTATAGATCAGAGAAAGAGATTTTAAAAGGAAATTACAATTATAAACTAAACAAAAAAGATATGGATACTTCTCTTCTACCCTGTCTAACATATGGAAGCCAAACATGGGTCTTCATAAATACCATAAAAACAAAATCGGAAATTGCGAACATGCAATGTTGGAAAACCTAAAGAAGATGGATAGATAACATAGTACATATAGCAGGAAGGAACTAGACGTCTCTTGCTCAGGAAAGAAAAAATGGAACTCCTTGGGAGAGGCCTTTACCCAAAAGGGGTCCATATTATCTAATTAAGACTAACAATACTAACATAGTTTATAAACTCATTTGCAAAAAAAACGGGCGGTTTTGATTTTCATTCATATTTAAAAAGATACAATACCAAAAAGGTTTCGATCGTTTGTACACGTTACTGGCCGGTTTTAAAAATGCTGTGGTATTTAAAAAAGTACGTTCTAAATTCAATTTTTCATTTGATGTTCATTTTTACAGAAAACCCCTTTTTATCCTACATTTTTGGCGCGAAGTTCCAGAAGTTAACATCGACTTTCATAACTTTTATTCAATTTTTATCGATTAATTTCATATCCTTGACTGTCAAAGCTTTATTTAATGCTGTTTGGCTGTATCAAAAATGGTAGATAAAGTGGTAAAAGCTACCAAAATTATCGCGCTGCTTGAAGAGGGTTGCAGCCAATGTTTCGTGGCTAGGAGGCTAAATGTTAGTCGCTCGACAGTCCAAAGGACCTGGCAGCGATATCAGGAGACTGGTTCCGTCGAGAGAAGGCCTGGTTCTGGAAGAAAACCATGTACCCAACCACGGGATGATCGTTTTCTTGTGAGTCGCGCATTGAGAAATCGCAAATCTTCGTATGTGGATCTTAAGAACAACCTCCAAGAAGTAAGAAATGTGCATATTAGTCTATGGACGGTCAGGAGGAGGCTTCTCGCTGCCAATATACGCAGTCACCGCCCGGCCCGCGGCCCCAAATTACTCCGTGAGCACAGAGTTCACAGGCTTAGGTTCGCTAGAAATTGTGAATCATGGACTCAAGACGATTGGAATAGGGTTTTGTTCTCTGATGAAGCCAGGATATCTCTGTTCGGTGAAGATCGACGTCGGCGAGTGCTAAGAAGACAAGGAGAACGCTTTGCAGAGGCATGTTTCGAAGAAATCACACCTTATGGTGGGGGCTCTGTTATGTTTTGGGCAGGAATAAATTCAATGGATCGTACAGAGTTAGTCTTCATTGAAAACGGCTCACTGACTGGGCATCGATACATAACGGAAGTTCTAATTTCTCATGCACAACCCGCATTGGCCGCTCTAGGTGAAGACTCGATTTTTATGGACGACAATGCTCGCGCCCACCGATCCCGCGATGTTAATGCGTATGTGCAAGAGGTCGGCATTCGTCGTTTGGATTGGCCAGCTCGAAGTCCCGACCTCAATCCCATAGAGCATGTCTGGGACGTTCTGAAACGGCGTGTGAGATCAGTACACCCGGCTCCGCAGACCATCAGAGAGCTGAAGAATGTGATTACTGCGGAGTGGGAACGTATTCCGCAAGCAAGTATCCGGGATATACTCGCTAGCATGCCCAGACGAATTCAAGCTGTGATTTTAGCTAGAGGGGGTCACACTCGATACTAAACATTTATCTGCTTTTACTTTATTAAAGAAAAACAAACAAAAAAACTTTTTTATTTTTACTTCATGAGCATATGCACTACTAGCGAATATACACTACTAGCGAGGTTTAGCATTATTTCCCATAAATTGTATCTAAATTTTATGAAATACTGATGAAAACGATTATTTTCTTATTAATTTAGCAAATTGTGTGGATAAAACTACCTATAATTATCAAACAAAGAAATATTAACATTTGAAATGGTTCATTGCTTAGGTGCCCGTTTTTTTTGCAAATGAGTTTATAATTCACTAATATTCACTAATCTCTTACTTTAAAACTACCTTGTATTATATTATTATTAGGATTTATGGAAATAAAAATGGCTTTATTATTATTATGTCTCTCCTTTTAGTTCACCGATATCTTCCAAGGGAAGATATCCGGTCCTTTGAAAGTTTTACATGGGGATATAGATCCAACATACAGAGGCCTTTGGAGAAATTTAATGTTGAAATGGGATGGGACATCTACCAACGACACTCCACATTTGCACATAACACTCATGGACTGGCAACAGTGACATAATTATTATTATTATTATATAGGCCTTGCCAGAGAGATGGTGTCATAATCACAGTACTGGGCAGATAAGATGGTGATTCACTAAATATGGATCATCAATCGTATGGATTATCAATCGTACGGATTTTATCGTGTTTATGGTACCATGAATGCTGTAAACTGTTCCAACCATTGAACTGTCCTTGCAATGTAAGTATTATTTTTCTTCTATGGAAAAGTACAGAAGTGGTTACTTTGCGAGGGAAAACATGCTAGAGAAAACCAATTTCCTTACTACATAATTTTTACACATAACCTCTTACTGAAGAATAAATTAATCTTGTTGCAAAAAATAATCTCAATTCATACACAATCAATTTATTAAAAAAATATTAATCAAATGACATAAAAATGAGTCATATTCACACCATATGACCTATGTGACCCCCTTTTGTGTTTAGATTAAATTTTAAACAAACATGGTACAGACTGAACTCCCCTAAAAAGGCCCCAAATTATGGGTATCTTCCCTAATACCATGCTAAAAAAGTATAACAATGCAATTGTTATAAATAACTTCACAGACAATCTGAACAATCATACCTATTTCTCTAAACAGGCATGTTGCCTTGTATAGCGTTTATGTATAAGTTAGTAGTATATCTATTGTAATAATACATATTAAAAGATATATTCTGTATTTTCCAAAATGAATATTAAATAAATATATTATCTAATAAAAATATATTTTGAGAGTAGAAAAACATGAATTTGTTTTTAATCATACAAGATTTTAACTTTGACTTCACTTCTTGATATATGACTTTTGTTTAAGGATTATATAGTTCAATAGCATATATTTATATGAATAATACTGTCAATGTCCTTTTTATCAATATTGTCAACTATCTTTCTGAAAAATATAGTGAAAATTTAGTGAATAAATTAAGTTCTGTACTCACCTGGTCTCTGACCCTCCGCAATCTAGGGTAGGACCTAGGAAATGTGCAGCCAACCTTCTCAAACCGTCATTTTCATCGTCTGAAGCACTATTTTCATTACTTCTAGAAGTTGGGGCCTCAACTGATATATCATCGGAGTCTCTGGACGAATCTGAATCTCTGTCTGGTGTTTTCCGTTTTCTGTACAGTCTGCTACATTTCGGACGTCTGAAGTTCAGTAAAATAGCACGAACGTTGCTACCAGAAGGCGCTGCGTTTACGACTTCGTTTGAAGGACCCTCTGAGGAACCAGCGGCACGATCATCACTACTCGTGCTCTCTGACTTATCTGCAGATACTCCACTATCGACATTATCGTCCTTTTTAGGCGACACTTCTACAAAAACATCAAAACGGATACAGTTTTACGTCATATTTTTTAAGGATTTTTACACCTGGATAAAAAAAATTACCTTTTTCTTTGAAACTATCCTGAGAACTGCCATCATTTAATTTCAACTTTTTACCACCTGATTTAGGACTGGTGGTGGAATCCTTAATTTCGTCATCGCTTGAAGAATTATCTTCCATCATTGCTTACGTTGATAATGTACTTAAAAATAAATTTCAAGCGTATTTTATTTTGCAATGCTATAAAAGACCAGCTATTTTAAAATATTAATTTAAAATAGTAAATTGAAACGACTAATCCTCGATGGAAGATTTTTTCTAAATTTTGACGATTTTGGCAACTAAACATACTAGACAAGGACAAAAACTTAAAATGCGTAATGTTTCCAGCTCAAAAATAACATATAGTGACAATTAGAATTATAAATTCAATTATTCGTTGCCAGATGAAGAAAATATATTTATGTTTATAATATAAAAGCAACCTGCCCTCGCTTCGCTTCAGTTTCAGTCGTTTTACCCGCGTAGTTCCCGTTCTCGTGGAAACACCGGGATAAAGTATAGCCTATGTTCCTCCCTGATATTATAGCTTTCCATTTGTGAAAGAATTCTTGAAATCGGTGCAGTAGCTATTCAATAGCCTATTCAATAGCCGCCTATTCAATATAAACAAACAAACAAATCTTTCCTCTTTATAATATTAGTATAGATTCAACTACTTGATTTTGGTATTTTTTTGAAATTGCAATTACAAAAAATAAAAATAAATAAAAGTGTAAAGTAGGGCTACGTTCCACTAAGGGTTCACAATGCTCATAATACCCCTTCAGTCGTTCTAAATGACAACCACAGTAGTTATAGTCGCAGCAAACGTCACTAACGAAGTCATTGTTTTTGCTTACAACGAACCATCTGCAACAGTAGTCTGGGGCTTTGCGTGAGCGTGAGTTTGGGGACGTTTAGGGAAACGTAACGTATTTTTTTTTGGGACTAATCCCACCACACCTTCCCACCACTGTAACTCCTGTAAGCCAGGGTCCACAATGGTCTCCGTATAAGACACTGAGGTTTGACCGGGAATCCCGGGAATCGCTTTTAATTGTCTTGGGACCCGCAACAAATTTAATTAGAAAAGAAAAACAGGAGGAGTTGAAAAGTTTCCACTACCCTCCTATGCAAAGCGGGCAACATGAAGCAAAGTTGGCCAATAAGCTAGTAAATAAGAATTTGTATAACTACGTGATACGCAGTGGTACAGCACCACGGATCGAACAGAGCTTAATGGACCTATTTGTGAGCTTTAGGTTTGGTTACAATAGTAGGTACGGCAAAAGCGCCTAAATGCAGGGCAATTTTCTCGAGTTGCTAAAAGATCCGAATAGTATATTACCCCAGACGTGACATGCATATTGTCTAACATGAGGTCCCGCTCGTTGCGCCAGAGAATGCACTCCCAAAGGATGTAATGAACTGTTTGTTCAAAATCGGAGTTTGAGATCGAACATTGACAAAATGGTGAATCTACTAGTTTAAAATAGAATAATTTACTTCTAAAATTCCCATGACCTGTGAGGAATTGGGCTACATAGTGATCAATTTCTAGCCAAGTTCTCTCCAAACGTTTACGAACAGATGGAAAGAATAAATATAGATGGCAACCCTTTGTTGACGAATCCCATCTTTCCTGCCATTCGGTCAGGAGCTTATCGTTAACGATGGATTGCGGCGCAAAAAGTCTAGTAATTTTATTACGATCGCGTGGTAATAGAAAATTGTTAGTCATTGTTAGTCAAACGTAACGTATGTGTAACTAGGCCTACACTACGTTGTAATGGTCATGCACAGGGGCGTAGCTACCGCCGTATCAATTATACGGAGCCCCCAGGCCACGGGGGCCTCCGACATGCGTAAGCAAAAATTAATAAAAACTTCCCAAATTTTTCATTATTTCAGAAATGGCAAAGGTAAAAAAAAAGTAATTATTCCTTCCAGGGACTTCCATCCAGTACCCACTTCAAATCATACAACACATCGTGATGCCTCCATCCAGAATCCTTACGATCACTTGCGTTTCCATACTAGACGCGGGTTAAACCAAAGACCTGCACCTACGGCCAGCGTGAACACGCACGGAACCTGAGCTATTTGCATACCACACTCGCTTCCGAAGGTCTAACCCCTTTATTATCTTTTGGTCTCGTCAGTATTAATGATGTCAACGGTGTTATTATCATCAGATTGAAGCTCACATTAGTGGATAACATGAGATTTCTAAAAGAAACCAACTAGTTGGCAGTCATTTAAATCGCCAAGCCTTGTTTAAGAACCTCACAAGCAATAGTCAATCAAAACGTCACCAAGAATTTCTAAGGTAATATCATCGATGTCAACCATTACTAAAATCTGTATTGTAGAATGCACAGAAGTCTGACCTATTCCAACCATAAGCTACATGGTTGTTAAACCTTTTGTCACTAAACTTTGTAGCAACCGATCCCGAATC
The DNA here is from genome assembly GCA_032191425.1 of Lymantria dispar. Taxonomy (NCBI): domain Eukaryota; kingdom Metazoa; phylum Arthropoda; class Insecta; order Lepidoptera; family Erebidae; genus Lymantria; species Lymantria dispar. Next base: position 3,780,047 of record CM063447.1, read on the forward strand.
AAAGAGTACATGACATCAGAGCCCCAATGAAATGAGAACTGCTCATCGTTATGGCGTAGTGTTCCTCTAGGCAAATTCATGATGCACAAGTCAACTCGTTATTCTTTCGCTGCACCTCTACTGTTGCTCCCGTCATGGTTGCTTCGTTGCGGGCAGTTGGACACGTAGTGACCCTGACCTCGACAGCGGAAGCAGGTGGTTGCAGATTTCGGTGCAGACGATGTCATCGTCTTTGAGTGGTTGTTAGGTTGTGAACTCGAACGCTCGTCGGGTCGCCTACAGGCACGGCGCTTGGAGAGACAATCTGTAAACTCGTGGCCCAGTTGGTCACAGTAAAAAGACTTTAGAGGAGAACGATTATCATGAATACACTTTTTCTTCACATCATATGTTCACTAACAAGGGAATTTCGTTTGAGAAATGAAACATCTTTGAGCTCCTGCTATAACTGATTGCGGGTAGTCATTTCGTTGTAAATGATAGTCTTTGTACACGACGATCAAAGCGTGAAACATATGGCAACACGGCAGTAATAACAAGCTGTTCCTGTCATGTCATTGCCGATGGTGGCAAACGAGCAAGTAGCGCACCTGGTGGTATGTGATACTGCCGCACATAGACCTTTGCAATACCAGGGGTACAGCTAGGCCGTTGCCTATCGTGAAGAAAGTGCTCTTCTTAAACCTCGTTTAAAGAAGGACATGTTATAGTGCTCGGAAAACACAATAACAGCAGGTATAGTTCGCGTCATATAAAAAGAACGCTAGAAGTGTTTGCGCATGGATACATTCGTGCACAAAAGTATTAAATAGTCTTTCGCTTGCGGCTTTGTATATTGGTTGGCACATTAAAAAATATATTAATTCATCATCATCATCATTTTAGCCTATTGCCGTCCACTGCTGGATATTGGCCTCCCTCATGTTACGCCACAATGTGCGGTCTTGTGCCACCCGCCGAATAAATAATAACATGTTTGATTCGGTGTAGAACGTTTAATGTAGTGCAAAAAATAAGTAAATATAAATTAAAGTAATGGGAAAACTGCTTCCATTAGGTCGTTGTGGGTGACATGGTAACCAGATGAGGACGCGGTGTTGGTGCTAGAGGTGGCCATTTCATCATCGTCACTTGAGCCTTCACTACCATCAGAGTCAGAATCATCATTCCCTACACGAATAATAAATGTTTCTGTCATTATGTCGACCACGTGATCGCTTTTACAGTAATCGGCCTCTATTTCTTATACTTTGGTGCATAATTTTCCCCATTCTGTTGCCCCCATTAAATTTATTTTTTCATTAACTAGGTTTGTTACCTCTGTAAGGTTTCAATTTACATTCTTGCTGGCAACATATCCCTTTATTTGGGACCAGACCATTTCGATAGGATTTAGTTCCGGATGATATGGTGGTAAACGAAGTACAGAATGGCTTGCTTAGTTTAATATGGCATCGATGTTAAATTTTTTAGATTGCTCTTTGTTTTTTTTTTTATTAAGTTGTACAACTCCGGCTTTAGCATGGATTCATCGTATTCAATACCTTTTTGGCAAAGCCAGGTTTGCATATCTGCTTTCTTTGTATTGGACGTTGGTGCAGCATCAAGTTGTGTATTGTGGTATGATGCATTGTCGACTACCACGACGGAATTAGGCAGTAAATTCGGTAGCAATTTAGTACGGAGCCACCGCTCATAATTTTCTGAAATCATGTTGTCGTGGTAGTCGCCGCTTTTTGTACCGGCTTTGAATGTCACTAAAGCATTCGGCACAAAACCCGCTTCACCACCCACGTGCACTATGACCAAGCGGCTACCTTTGGATACAGGTCTTTTATGCCTTGTGTGGAACCGTCCGTCCAAAAATGGTGAGACGCATGGGAACTATCGACGTATGATTCATCAGTGTAAATGATAGATCTTCCTTCCTCTCTATATTTTTTTATCTTTCTCAGATATTCAATTCTTTGCAATCGAATATGAGACTGTTCGATTAAAATTTATCTATTGTTTTCTGTTCTTTTCCACTTAAAACCCAATATTTTTAATGTTCGCCTGAAAATTGATGCAGATCTTTACAAATGTAGGTCATCCTGCAACTTCCTTTGCAACTTGCCTATAGTAGGTAATTCTTTTTCACTAACTTGAAAATTGTGGATAATTCTTTTTATGACACCCTGGTCAAAGCTGTCAATGTTTGTTATTGGTTTTTGTTTGACTCTTTTATTTTTGCCGGGCGTTCAGAAGACAGTAAGAAATTCCGAATCTTTTGAACCTTTTACAATAGGGAATATGCACGAAACTCCAAAAGGAACAAATTATTTTTATTTGTAACCTTTATTGCATAAAAAACGGACCTATACAATTATTTTTTGATTTTATCATTATTTAATAATTAAATTTAATTATCAAAAAGTGCCTTTTTTGAGATTCGTGCGCAAAATTTCTGAAACGCACCGCATTGGTTGGAGTACTATGATATCACGTTTTGAACACGTGACACCCGAGTCTTCTAGTTAGGGCTGTCTATATTAAAAAAATATATAGTTTTTCGATATATCGATATTTTTAAATATATCAATATCGGAGTTCGATATAACGAAAAAAATATCGATATTTCGATATTTTCCCCATGACCACTCTTTAACTTCGTTCATTGCGGGGTTGCCGTGATGAGCTTTTTTTTATCAAATTCTAGGAGTAAGTGATAACTGATCATCAGTTTCATGCCAGCGCTTCTACAGTAGCTTAAGTTTACGGTGATTTTGTAGAATAAATACTTTAGAAGAAAAGATAAAACACCAAATTTATTCAAATAAATATCGACCCTCGATACGTACTTTTTATTATCGTCCAAAAAAAGGTTCAGTATTAAGTATCGATATTTTTAAATAATAATATCTATTTTGACGTATCGATATTTTATCAACAGCCCTCCTTGAACCTTGGATAGGAGGAGAACCTTGTGATAACAAGTTGCTGTTTGTATGTTTCTAGTGATTATTTTTAGGGATGTGAAAAATCGATTTTTACAAATAAAGAATCGATTAATAATCGATTTTTACAATTGATTATCAAAATAATAAAAGTTAATTATTAATCGATTTTTTAGTATTCGAAATTCGATCAAAATTCATCATACTATGTTAGAAAATAAAGCTTACATTTCCTAAAAAAAAAGTCATCATAATCCTGTTGGGAGAAAAAAATCTATTATTTTAAAATCGTGTTTTTTTAATTAATCGATTATTTTATAATCGATTTTTTTTTTAATTAATCGATTATTTTATTATCGATTTTTTTTTAATTAATCGATTATTTTATAATCAATAATTGATCGATTATTTTATCATCGATTTATTTTAAAGAACAAAAAATCGATTATTACAAAATCGATTTTATCCCTCCAAGTCACATCCCTAATTATTTTGTATTGTTACCCAGTTATTTCATAATAAGTTATTAGTTTTCTGTGTTCAAGTATTAATCTTGTGAATAAGTCTTATTACAATGACTGAAACTGGTTTCGTCAAAGTATAGTCAGATAATCTTCCTAAAATAGACGTGTACATGATGACAACATATTTCGCGTCTAATTCAGATTTAATGTCTGTTAAACTCGGAGGAATAAAAGCTGCAAGGTAAATAAGATATAATATATTTAATAATCGTAATAATAATAAAAATATCGATATTTTTATCGACATATCGAAATTTTTCTGATATAGCGAACCCCGATATTGATACATTGTAAAATATCGATTTGTTATAAAACGATATTTATAAAAATAACAATAGCCCTAGTTGGCAGCCCTAGCAACTTGTACGAGGTCGAGTACTCTGACGTCACAGAATACGCGCGCCGAAGTAGTCGCGTTTACATCGCCCATAAATAATGGCGATTTTTAAAATTTTTTTTAGCGTAATGGTTTATATTTTGGACGTGTTATATTTATTTCTAGTAATGTAGAAACGTTACGAACGAACGAACGAATTCTAGTAGAAACGTTTAAAAAAATAAAAAAAAATCATGCATATTCCCTATTCGTCTCACTTTAGACTCGGAACATTTTGTTGCCTCTGCGATTCGTTTAATACGTTGTTTTAAATTATCAACCGATCCATTATCAGCCTCCCGTTTCATAAAACAATATACGTCATAAATCATTTTTCTAACTTCCCTATGTAAAACCATTTTGTAATTAACAACTTTTGTGCGCGATAGTATTTTGTGAACAAATGTAACGTGTAGACAAAGCGGGAAACAAAAGTCAACTGACGATCCAAATGATCCAATAGCGCACCTGCTAGAATGTGACGCGGAAGCAGCCCGCTCCGCACCCCGCCTCATACCACCAAATAGACCGATAAACCATCGCCCAACCCCCCCCCCTCCCTCACTTTCTTCTAGCGATCTTTTTATATAACTATACTTCATTCCAGAGCCTGCACGTTCGTGGGAAAAATGATTGCTGGAAATGTACAGTTGAAGACTATAACGTTTCCAGGTGAAATGGATGAACCCTGCTGCGGTATAGAGTGGTACATTGGTAAAACATTGACGGTGGTACCAAGTCAAACAGTTCCTCAGAGCACTCCCCATGATGTAGCTAGGCACTTATTTTCTTTAGGCTTGCTTTCGCTTAAGTTTATCAAAAAAAGAGGCAGTAGTCTCAGGACAATCGTACCTATGTATAAACAGCTCCTTAAAGTTGCTCCAGGTTTTCCCAGGAAAAGACACTTGACAGCCATGTGGACGCTTGTCCCTTTAAAGTTCGGCTTTAAGCAACCATAAGCTGCGAGCCATATTGATTTTCATCACTAATACATAGCGTCGCTGTCGAAATCCATGCACGTGCGTCCACATCCGAGCGATCGGGATCAAAATCGGGTAGACACAGCTCCGTCGACGAAGATGGCGTTTTCATAGAGTGAATAAGCATCATAAAATTTTCACTCCTTTTCATCACGGACGTCACTATACGAAACATGGGGTGGTATTTCTCATCCCAATTCTGATATGGAAGGGTTTGGCGGGTGCCGTGCTTTATCACTATCAGGTCAGTCACACATCGCGAGGGGATAAAAATAATACTTCGGATGGCTACTTTTAAACTGTATTCAACAATTAGCGTTAACACTTTTCTATCATAATCACTAATTACACGGATACCGACAGCTAACTTACAAGTTAGGGAAACGCGGTGCATTTGATACAACACGGCAGCAACAACGACCGCTCGCCCTCAAGTCTCGCTCTCAACTGAGCATTCAACGGACCGCTCTCAATAATTATTATTGTGAGTGGTTGTTGATTTTAATTATATAATCACAGCCTGGCAGCTCTAGACAACCATTGAGAGATATCAATTCACCATGCAAAAAACGTCAAAAGGTAAGTTAACTTATTAACAAATTTTAGGGAGTTTATACTGTATTTTAAATAAAATTTAATATTGGTAGGACCACGCTGTTGACAGTTTTCTGTCTACAGCCGCGGGCCGATCCGTCCGGGGTAGTACCACACTCTCGCAAAAGATCGACGTCTGAGCAATGGCAATGTGCTGTTGCGTTTCGATCGGTGAGCGAGAGAGCCGGAAGCCCAACTGGTTGGGTTTGGGGTTTATATTGATAAGCAATGGCCTAGCTATACTCCTGGTATAACAAAGTTCCATGGGCGGCAGTAACACCAACCATCAGGTGTGCTTCTTTTTCGTTTGCCACCAAAAACAATAAAAAAAAGGATCACAATTTATCATTCCGGTTTTCTTAAAGAAGTTTTTTTAAACGATAAAATTTCCAGCGCACGTTTGAGAAATATATTTACCTACCCACTATTTTTATTTACAGCGGACTTATTTTACCTCGGCCGAAAAACAAATGGTCGTAAATGTACACAAACACGTAAAGCAAACTTGGCCGATTGATGAATATCCATATAAAACAAGTATAATGGAGATAACGGCGAGCATTATAGACATTGGTACAGCTTCCGTATATAGAATTGTGAAAGACTACGCAACAAGTGGAGTGGTAAAAAGCCCACCAAAAACAAAAAAAAGATTGTCATTTTCTAACAAAGTAGACGAGTTTGATAAAGGGGCTAGACGAAAGAAAGTCCATAGTTATTTTCTGAAAGGTGAATTACCCACTAATTTCTAATTTTAAGAGATCTACATTTCAAAAACTACTTAAACATTTGAAATTTAAGTACATAAAACGACAAGGAGCCATGCGTTAATAGACAGAGATGACATCATACTATGGCGAATGAATTAATTAAGACAAATTAAAAAATACAGAACGGAGAATCGTACCGTACCATATCGAACCTATATTCTATATGGATGTAACATGAATGCAGGTCTGTGAAATAATTGTACATTTTGGTATATTCCCGTTGGCCACCACTGAATTCCCCAACACTAGTGGACACTGGGAAAAATGATAATTGACTATTTCGTTTTCAGGGCACACTGTCTCTAAAACCTACGTAGACACAACGGTTACTTCAAAACGGCAAGCTTTAATAGAGGGACTGACTACTGGAGCAAAGAACCCTACTTCGAAGGGCAGACGACTGATTGTTATTCATATGGGTAACGAAAATGGTTTCGTAGAGGGTGCTGATCACATGTTCAAAGCAAAAATGACAGGCGATTACCACGAGTCAATGGATGCAGTCCTCTTTGAGCAGTGGTTTGAGAACATTTTACCAAAACTTGGTGAAAATGCGGTTGTGGTACTGGATAATGCCCTTTACCACTCAAGACGCCAAGAAAAAACTCCCACAACTGCATGGAGAAAAGCAAATATTCAAGAATGGTTGCGTAATAAAGAAATAAGCTATGAGGAAGAAAACATAAAGGCAGAACTTTTGAAGTAAGTGAACGAGGTTAAGGTAAAATTCCAAAGTTACGCTATGGATAAGCTTGCAACAAATACAAGGTGGATGTCCTAAGACTGCTACCTTCCTTATCACTTCGAGCTCAATCTCATTGAACTCGTGTGAGCTGACGTGAAGGGACACATGGCCCGCAATAATAGTACATTCAAATCTGAAGACGTGAAAAAATTGCTACAAGAAGGAATCCACAATGTATCCGCTGACAAATGGCGCAATTGTGTGGATCACATCATAAAAATAGAAAAAAACTTTTTTAGCAAAATTGACATTATGATAGATAATACAATAGATAGTTTTGTAATTAATACGTCTGATTCGGCATCTTCTAGCGAATCATCTTCGTCTTATACAGATGACAGCGATTAGAATAAGAAGTTTAAAATTATTTATATCTAATAAGTGTATATATATATATAAGTATAGTATAAAAAGTCGAGATATATATATATATATATTATATATATATATATATATATATATATATATATATATATATATATATATATATATATATATAATATATATATATTATTTTTTTTTGTATGTGTATAGCTGTTAGACGCAGATAGCTTTCACGGCTTAGCCCGGACTATGAGTGAGCGCTGATGGCTCTCAACCCGGTAAGAAAGTTAAGCGGACATCGCCCGAGGGCTCCCCCTGTGGGGATCGGACCTCGGCTCGGGGCGTCGCTGAGAGCAATGTGGGCGTGGCCACGTTGAGACTAATGACTTTTACGCGGCGCGGTTTCCTACCTCGATGGCGAGGCCGGTACCGCGGAGTTTTATAGGTTATCGCTGCGCGAGCGGTGTAGGCCCTTTTTTGGGCGATCGTTATGAAGTCATCCTCTTCATCAAGATGACGGGGACATCGGACCGCAGATATTTTTGAGGGGACGTAGTTTACCGCCTAACCACTATAGGGTTGGGGTGAGTCATGACAGAGTCAAAGCAGCGCCGGGAGCAAAGTTTCATGTACTGCCTGATGGTCGGCAGTTCGAAATCGATGTGTAAGTCGACATTTCAAATGAACCACGGTGCTCCCGTAGCCCGCCGCATGAAGCTATTTTGTAGTGTTTGTAACCTGCGGATCCTGTGTGGCCTAACGTGCGCGAACACTAGAAGCGATAGAGCCAAACCGTGACTCGTAAATGTTTGCGTAACATTTGTCTATTGGGCAGAGCCAAAGGACTAAGCAGAAGAGCAATTCGATCTTTTTGCCTTGTTGAATCACGATCGATGTAGGTGTAGTCTGTGACCTCTGTGTCATAATGCTACAAATACAATTTTACTCTATGTCAAAAAGAGTTTCAGCGCGAGTATAAAAATGTCATGTTAAGCTCTTGTATTATATTCATTTTTTTAGTATTTTATAGTGTTATCTATACTAATATTATAAAGAGGTAAAATTTGTAAGTTTGTATGCAGGGGGTAATCTCTGGAACTCATAATCTAATTCTAATTTTATTTTAACTGGCAGAAAGCTACATTATTCCTGAGTGCTATAGGCTATAAATTGTTTCTATAACATGTATATTAACCGAGCTATCACAACTTTTGTCTGGCAAGTCGGAAAAAAATACCTCGTAAAACAGAATTATTTGCGTGCGCTGCCTAAACAGTTGCTTAAAATTAAAAAGAATGTATGGCTACCTGGTTCATCTTAATTATTTCTACAAAAAAGTCAGCGATACCATATCTCTATCTTTTATATTTTATCTTTTATACTTCTATTATTGCATTAAAAAATTTTTTTTTCGGCATTGTTACGTTTGGTTGATTATTTGAGCAACAAAATATTAATTCTTATGACAATAAATTATTTCAGTATCACAGGAACATCATACAGATAAGATTTGCCATTTACAGTATATCAATTGGTCATAAAGTTTCGGAGATAATATAAAATTACTAAAACGCAAAATGACCCTAGCATAACTTTCATTGTGCAGACGTTTTACCTATTTGCCCATAGATGGCGTTCTGCAATGACGTCATTTTTCTGAATCGCGGTGTTAAGACTTTCCGTGGATTGATGACCCTCTCGAATTATTATGCCCACGTTGTCGTTAGTTGGAGTTCTAAAAATTACATGTCAGTTGGTTATTGGTTTCGGTTGTTTCGTTCGCATGGTTGTTGTTGTTGATAGATACCTCATAATCGAAAATATCGTAATTTCGTTGTACGTTTGTTTTGTATGTTCGTAGTTTCGTACTTCGTTCTATCGTAATAATCGACACGAGTTATTCGATATTACGATTGTTTTGTTTTGTAAAGGCGGACGGTGTTCGAGTCGCTCTCCCTTTGTTCATAATTGTTTTCAAGTCTGTGCGTGGTTTGTTGAGAGCATGCCTAAAAGGAAATCTCAACTGTCTCGGCAGACATCACAGACAAGAGCCGATCGAGTACGCCGTACGGAAGAATCTGCCCCTGAAAATGAGCAACGCCTCTCGAGAAATAGAGAATATATTTCGCAAGCACGCGCTAGAGAATCTAGCTCCGAGCGCTCACAGCGCCTCGCAAGCCAAAATGTGAGGACGACGCGGGCCCGTGCTCGAGAAACTAGCGCTGAACGTGCGCACCGTCTATCTGAGTTAAGGCAGCATGTCTGTGAGACAAGGGATAGGGAGACTAGCACTGAGCGCTCGCAGCGCCTAGCAACAGAAAGACAGCGAGCAGCTACAGTCAGAGCGCGTAATCGGAATATAGCCCAAGGAAATAGATCAGCCTTCAATTACGATGCCAATATAGATTATGCTCAGCAAAACACTGTGAAAATAGGCGAAATGAATAAAACATGTCCTAAGTGTTTTGCAAATAAATGGAGCGATGAACCAAATGGTATGTGTTGTGCTGCAGGAAAAGTGGTTCTTCCTGATATCCAGGCACCACCACAACCAATAAAAGATCTATTACTGGGCAATCATCTATTATCTGCGCATTTTTTAAAAAACATACGAAAGTATAATACACTCTTCCAAATGACGTCATTCGGTGCTAAAGAAATTCGCGAAGGAAACTTTATGCCTACATTTAAAGTAGAAGGGCAAGTTTATCACTTAATTGGTAGTCTACTCCCTTCGCCAGGGCAAAGCCCGCAGTTTCTACAAATTTATTTCATTTCTGATGCCGACCAACTTTCGTTGCGGTCTAATATTGCTCCTAACCTAAATATCGATTTAATCAATGATTTACAGACGTCGTTAAATAGTCATAACATTTATATTCGCAGTTTCAAATACAATTTAGAACATAACTCTTCATCTGAAAACTTAAAATTAATCATTCACGCTGACCGCACTCCACAAAATCAACATCGTGGAAGATACAATTCACCTACAGCAAACGAAGTTGCAGTATTATTGGTGGACGAAGATAAGGGACCTAGAGATATAGTCCTTCATTGCAAAGATGGTCAACTGAAAAGAGTTTCTGAATTACACAGAGCTTACGATCCCTTACAATACCCTTTGATGTTTGTTAACGGTGAAGATGGTTATTATTTGACTATCCCTCTACAAAATTCAGCGCGAAATAAAACAGTTTCGTGTATGCAATTTTATATGTATAGATTGATGACCAGGGCCAACAGTTTTAATCCCCTTCATTATTATCGGGATTTGTTTAGTCAATACTGTGTTGACATGATGGCTAAAATGATAACAGAGAGACTAAGTTACATAAGTCGCAATCAACAACAACTGAGAGCTGATGACTATATCCATTTAAGAGACGCTATAAATCAGGATGCTAATGTCAACGCTGCAAATATTGGCCAACATGTCATCTTGCCTTCATCTTTCACCGGCTCTCCGCGTTACATGCATGAAAAAACCCAAGATGCAATGACGTATGTACGCAACTATGGAAGACCCGATTTATTTGTGACGTTCACTTGCAATCCGGAGTGGCCAGAAATTAAGAAAGAGCTATTTGCTGGCCAACGTTCTTTCGACCGTCATGACATTATTGCTAGGGTTTTTCATTTAAAGATGAAGAAAATGATCAAGTCGTTCACTAAAGACGAGGTATTCGGCAAAGTCAAATGCCATATGCTTAGTGTTGAATGGCAAAAACGCGGACTACCACACTGTCATATGCTGTTTTGGTTTGCACAAAAAATACAACCAGATGAAATAGACAGTATAATAGTTGCTGAACTACCAAACAAAGATGATGACCCAATATTATTCGATATTATCACCAAAAACATGATCCATGGACCTTGTGGGGAGCACAATTTATCATCACCGTGTATGAAGAACGGTATATGTTCAAAGAAATATCCTCGGCGATTCGTCACCGATACTCAGACAGGCGAGGATGGTTATCCTGTATATCGTCGTCGTAATGCTGAAAATGGTGGTCAAGTCGCAGTTGTAAACATCAGAGGGAGGCCGATTACAATAGATAACAGATGGATTGTACCATACTCTCCAATGTTGTGCAGGTCATTTAACGCCCACATTAACGTCGAATACTGCCATTCAGTTCAGGCTATAAAATATATATGTAAATATATAAATAAAGGTTCCGATCAAGCCACGTTCAGCGTTAGAAATCCGCATGATGAGGTGGAAAATTATTTAAATGGGCGATATATAAGTACATCGGAAGCCGTCTGGCGAATACTCGAATTTCCGATCCACGACCGACATCCCACGGTCGTGCATTTGGCCGTGCACTTAGAAAACGGGCAAAGGGTGTTTTTCACACCAGGAACTGCGCGACAAGTTGCCCAAAATCCGCGCAAAACCACTCTATTAGCGTTTTTTGAACTCTGCAATACCGACGAATTTGCAAAAACGCTGTTGTACCACGAAGTTCCACACTATTATACGTGGGCTAATAACAAATTTTCAAGACGAAGGCGCGGTCAAGACGTCGATGGGCATCCAGAAATAAAAAGAGATGAAGCTTTGGGAAGAGTGTACGGTGTACATCCGTCACAATCAGAATGCTTTTATCTAAGAATTTTATTGCACCACGTACGCGGTCCCACATCATTCAAAGATTTGAAAACTATAAATGGAGTGGTCAAGGAGACGTATCAAGCGGCTTGCCGGGACAGAGGTTTGCTGGAAAATGATGATCACTGGGAGAAGACATTAAGAGAAGCTTCGATGTCGGAATGTTCATTGAAACTTAGGGAGTTATTTGTGGTGATACTGCTATTTTGTCAGCCATCTGAACCGTTAAAACTATGGGATATCTTCAAGGACAATTTTTGTGAAGATATCAGACATAGAAATCGACAACAAAATCAGGACTTTACCATGCCTTTTAATGATGTTATGTACAATGAAGGTTTAATACAAATTGAAAACAAACTTTTAGCATTGAATGATAAAACATTGAGTGACTTTGGATTACCGTCTCCAGTTCGCCCTGTAAATGATGCAATAGATACAATGTTGGTACATCCGCACAACATCAGTGAATTAGCTACTTTTGTAAATGAAAATTTGCCTAAATTAGTCACAGACCAAAAACAGGCTTTTGATGAAATTATTGATAGCGTAACGAATAATAAAGGAAAAATTTTTTTTTTAGACGCCCCAGGAGGCACAGGGAAAACATTCCTCGCTAATTTAATATTAGCACATGTTAGGCAATCCGGAAAAATAGCTTTGGCAGTGGCTTCTTCTGGGATTGCGGCTACTTTATTGAGTGACGGTAAAACTGCTCACTCTACCTTCAAACTCCCATTGACAGTTTCATTGGAGCAACAGTCGGTATGTTCGATACGCAAAAATGGGCCCATTGGTCAATTGTTACAGAATACGTCGTTGATAATGTGGGACGAATGTACCATGAGTCATAGAGCTCATGTTGAAGCAGTGGATCGAACACTTAAGGACTTGAGAAACTCAGTCGCTGTCATGGGTGGTGTCACTTTTGTGTTTGCAGGTGACTTTCGTCAGACACTTCCCGTCGTCACAAGAGGTACACGTGCGGATATCATAAAGGCATGTCTAAAATCATCGCCCCTATGGAGTATAGTCCAAACTTTGAATTTACGTACGAACATGAGAGTCCACGTTATTGGAAATATGGATAACGATTTTCCACAACAGCTGCTCAAAATTGGAGAAGGGTCTTTTTCTTCTCGAACCTTGGACTCTAACTCTGCGGAAATCGTTATAAATGAGACTCTGGGTCGTATAGTTCACAGTCTACAGCATCTTATAGATGCAGTATATCCTGACCTCGAATATTTACTAGATAGAGACATTCATTGGCATTGTTCAAGGGCTATCGTCTCACCAAGGAACGATACAGTCAATGAAATCAATAATCTAATTTTACAAAAAGTTCCCGGCCATGGTAAAATCTACAAGTCAATTGATACAGTGTGTAATATCGAGGATGCAGTCCACTATCCGCAGGAATTTTTAAATTCCCTTAAACCATCTGGTCTGCCACCTCACGAACTGCTGTTGAAATCCGGGACACCTATCATGCTTTTAAGAAATTTAAGCCCACCTAACCTGTGCAATGGCACAAGGCTACTAATAAAAGATTTAAAAGACAACCTAATTGTGGCGACCATTCTCATCGGCCCAGGAGCTGGCCAGTTGGCGCACATCCCAAGAATTCCAATGATTCCGACGGACCTACCCATACCGTTTAAACGACTCCAGTTTCCAATAAAAACATCATTTGCCCTGACTATTAATAAGTCCCAGGGACAAACATTCTCTTTGGTTGGCATTGACCTACGAAAAGAATGTTTTTCCCATGGGCAATTATATGTTGGTCTATCAAGAGTGGGATCATCCGAAAGGCAGATTATTCTGTTACCGGAAAATAAAACAACCTCAAACATTGTATATAGAGAAGCTTTAAATTAAATAGATACCTAACTTAAACAAATAAATAAAATAAGTAAAAGGCAACTAAGGGTTAAGTTACCTTGAGCAGAAAATAGAACTTCGGTAATCTTTTAAGTTACTGATCTGATTCCAAAAAATATTTTACTAATAAAATTAAATACAGTAATATCAATCGAGTGTAATCTTATGTTAAAACAAGAAATTTTCCGCGGACGAAGTCGCGGGCAGAAGCTAGTATTGAATAATTTTGCTGAAGTTTTATGTAATATAGTACAATTAAGGTGCTGAAGTGTGGTGAATGTGATATAAGAGTGATTTACGTGTATTTGCGTATTCTACTGGAATTCCCAGAGAAATTATTTAATTAGGTTTTCAGCGCCTAATTAATGATAACGACTTGACTTACTGACGGACAATGACTAATTATAAGTTATACAATATCAAGAAGTAAATAATATGTAAAGAAAATTGGTATTTGTAAGCTACGTAAGACAAGGCAGTATGATCGAAAAGACTTTAGCCTGCCGGTAAGGGCGATCCAAACAACAAAACAAAAAAAAATCTATGTCAAAAACGTGTTTGTGTTTTGGAAACTGATATGATTATCGCTATTCAAGAATTTTAACAAATAATTTAGACCAACAAAAAATAACAAATTATCATGGATGTGCAATTAGAGCTACTCCCATTCCTTGATTTATTAGATTTGGACGAAGAAATCATTGACTCTCGTTTAAAATTAATAATGCAAAAAAGTAACCACACAAACAAAAATTTAATAAATGCGATACAGTTATTACAGTACAAAAATTTAATTAATACCCAAGAAGATAGCGATTGCGATAATGAAGAGGAGTTCAATTTCGCAGTTAAACTTTTGAGAAACGTTAACCGCGAAAATGTGGATTATGTATGTAAAGTAATTTATATCGTTTTATGTCTTAATAAAACGAATATTGTGAATAAATCAGAACATTTAATTCAGCAAATATTATTTGATATTGATTTTAATGTAGTCAATTCAGACATTAATTCTATTGAAGGTCATTCGCTTTCTAAAATCATATTAAATTTAAAATTATGCAATAGTATACTGGATGCAATTCAAAAAAAGAACGAAAAATTGTCGCTAAATTTTCTGGAAACACCGTTAGAAAAAATACTGGATTTTGTTGATGAGAAGCTCAAAGCATACTTTTTGACTAATCTCATACCTAAATTATTTAACAATGTGATGGGATATAATATTTTTGATAGGATATGGAACTATTTAAAACAATTGGAAGGAGAACATAAGCAAAACGCTTTAAAAATATTGGGCTGCCTCTCTGACTACTATTTGCCAATGAGTGACATAAATGAGAAGATTGTATGTGAATCGGAAATCATATTTTTACATGAATTTTGGGATTTAGTTTTATTTGGCTTAATGTATGATGATAGTTCTGTTAGAAAAATATCTGTATACTTATTAAAAAGGGCTATTGATTGTGTTATTTCTTCAAATAAGGATATTTATGTACAACAAGAAACTCATATAGCATTTCAATGGAGAAAAAGTTTGTCGAAACACTATAAAATCATGTGGGATAACTATTTCATACTCATAGACAGTTTAGAAGAGAAACAGAGTAATATAGTGTTGCCATCATTAAAATTATTTGAAACAATAAATATTGGCGAGTGCTGGTTGAATGCTGCCTTTAATATTGGTTTGAAACATGAAAGCAATCAAGTAAGACTAAAATGTGTAAAATACAGATTAAAATACAAAGTCAGAAATCAATATGATGCAATCATATTATTAGAAGTATTTAATAATATAAATATTTATGATCACAATACAAACTTTGAAATGTTAAAAAATGAAATGAAAATACTACTTTGTGATCGTGCGACATTTGCAGAGATTTTGAAAGCCATACACATCATAAAATGGTCTCCAGTACCATTTTATTATATAACGGATATTCTTGCAAACTTGGGTTTTGAAATTCAAGAGAATTTTGCTGATAAAGTACTTGATATAACAAAGGTGTCTTGCACAAGTGTGGTTATAAGAAAAGCAGCTTACTACAACATAGCAAATTTTATTAGAAATTGTATCCCGAATATAAACTGGAAAGATATGATTAATATACATTATGCTATGCAGCTTAAATCTCACACTGGCAACCCACTCAATGCCATAATCACACAATTAATTATACAAGAAAAAGAAAGTTATGAGTTTTTTAATTTTCTTTCTAAAAATATTTTGAATATAGAACTAATTCTTTTATATCTTTCAAAAAATGAATACCACTTAAATACCTTCATGGATATAGTGAATAAAAAATTATCTCACATAAATGAAGTTGTAAATAGGCAATACTCAAATAAAAATGAATGTCTTGATGATGTAATATTTTTAATAAATTTATTAAGTCAAATTGAATGCAGTACAGATGTTTCTATAAACAACCTTCACATTCTTATTATTAGACAAATTAAAACCTTAGTTATATATGTTTTAAGTCTTTTTTCCAGTGATACTAAATTAAGTATTGAGAATTGTGTAAATTTATTTGAAACACACTGGTATGAATTTAAAGACAATGATTTGGAAGACTATTTATTGCAACTTTATAAAACATCAATTTTATTCCTAAAAGATGTACCTGAATTAGATAAAGCTCTTTTGAGTATATTTTCTATTAAGATGTTACAGCAAAATTCAATGTTAATTAATAAATATTGCCATGAAATGGTTGATCTTAAACAATTTTTAGACACAATTTCTAATTTCAAATTTAGAGACTCACAAAATCAAAGTGTGGGTAGATGGAAAAATATGTTCTATGAAAAATCATGTGAAATAATTGATTTGTTAATTAAAGACGAAAACGATACCAAAGGATGTTTGATACCATTAATAAATTATATAGAGAATGTCTTAGAATGTGGTGGTTATGGTTGCTTGAAATGGATTTTAAAGATTGTCAATAAAATTGTCAATATGATTGTCAGTAATGATACAAAATTTAATATGACACAATTTATAAACAAAGTATGGAATGAAATCGAAGAGTTGAAATCTAACAATCAGTATTCACCTTGTATTGAAGAATTTGTTGAACTTATTAATCAAGACGCTCTATTAAAGGAAGCTACATATAATAATATAGTTATATCATACTGTAATAAGATTATAGAATATGGCCCTATCAAATCAAATCCATTGTTTTATTTAATAAGGAAGATAAATAAAAGATGTATTACAGAATATGGTCACTTAGTATATATTCTATGTGAAATATTAATGTATTCACCAGTTATAAGAAAAGATGAAAGGTAACATATTTATATACTTAATAATATACTTCATTTTAAATACAGTATAAACTCTATGTATCTTCTCCATGTGGTAACGGAGTAAGAACACAATTCACCACTCCTATGGTTGCCTGTGGGTGTTGTAAAACAGGACTAAAGGAGGAAATCTCGAAATAAAGCCCTATACCAACATGTCTGACCAGTGTAGTATAGTAAGTAAATCTTCCTCCCATTGTGTAGGAGACCAGAGCCTCACAGTGGGACGTATATAAGCTGTGATGATGATGATGATACAGTACTAAGCAATCACTTTCCAAAGTTAATCAATATAGTGCACACCACAAGGAATATGGGATAGGATCAAGGTGGAATAGGAAATAAGGAAGTCTTCTTACTCCCATGTGATGAGTGCCCTTCAGAACATCAACTTGCAATGTGCCGCAGAACTTAAAATATTTATTCGACAAGTGTATTATGCTCGGTATTTCTCTATGTGATATAATCCGAAATACGGAAATCCGTAGAAGAACAGGTGTAACCGACATAGCTCGAATTAGCACATTGAAATGACAATGGGCAGGCCACATCGCTCGTTGGACCGATAACTGTTGGGGAAAAAGTTTCTTGAGTAGCGACCACGAATCGGGCGACGCTCTACTAGGTGGACTGATGAGAGAGATCTTGAACGTCGCAAGGAATCGTTGGATGCAAGTGGCACAGGAGCGTGGGGTGGCCTATGTCCAACCATGATCGTCTCTGGGTTGACACATGGCAATATATGACAAAAATATTTTTATACTTTTGCTTACGGATGGAGTTTTGGGCACTAAACCTGAATATTTTGTAATAACTCGGAATAACCAGCCTATCTATGCCAGTACATAGACTAGTTGAACAAGTCTTACAAAGTATTCTGTTGAAGTAATTTATTATTTGTATTTATTTTAGAATCACCAATAATGTGAGTCTGCAAATACTACAGGATTCAACATATGCAATAGATAAAAGCAGGTAAGAATATTAAATAATTGGGCGGTATGGTTTATATTTTGTTGCATTTTAATTCTACCTATCTGGAGGGAGCTTACGCCTGAGATAGTGTAACCTACGTAACTCGTGTATGTGCAATATTTTTTTGCGCCAAAACGAGACGCTTGCATAACGTGACCATATTTTTTTTGTGTCAAAACGGGACACTTGTAGAGATAGATCTAGGAGTGGTAGGACCACACTGTCGACAGTTATCTGTCTACAGCCGCGGGCCGGTCCGTCCGGGGCAGTACCATGCTCTCGCAGAAAATCGACGTCTGAGTAGTAGCAATTTGTTACTGCGCTTCGTTCGGTGAGCGAGAGAGCCGGCAGCCCAACTTTCTGAGGGTGATTGCGTGTGGAGGGTTTTGGTGGTGCCCTTGGTATCACCGAGCCTCAATGCACGCATTCACACTCCCTTCGCTTTCTTCGCGGTAGGCAACGGCCTTGTAAAGGTCCATGAGCGGCAGCAACACTTACCTTCAGGTGTACTGTTTGCTCGTTTGCCACCGTTTGCAGAAAAAAAAAAAAAAAAAAGATAGCTAAAAATATGAACTTAACATAAAAAATACAGGGATATGTGAAAAGTGTATCGAACACATCCTTAATACTTGCAAGAAATAAGTAAAACTAGGAACTTAAAGCTAAAAAGCTTGGATACGTGAATATAATAATAATATATAATAATAATTTAATTTATTTTTTCTGACACAAAGGTACTTACGAGCTAATTTCTGTAATTTTACAAATTCTTACTATTTTATAGCCTTTGTGAGAGACTGGTATCTGCACTAAGATAAAAATCCTGTCTGACAGATTACCAGGCCCCAAATATCTCGCAGCAGAAATAAGTGATTATATGAAGTTAAAACTCAAAAAAAAAATTACAAGAACGTACGTCGGTCGAGGAGAGAGTACTCCTCAGGGGGTATTCCGTCGGGCCGACCACTGACGACAAGTCACCCTGCGCCGGTGGTCGGCCCAACGACGAAGGCGACGTGTCACGGGTGGGTTACGGGTGTGCGTGCTTACGCCCCTCTGCCGCCCCGGACGGAGTGGAGCAAGGAGTGCGCCAACCGTAGCCCACAGCCCCTCTCAAAAAGGCACAGATATCACAGAACCGTATTGCGTAATATACGTCCAATTGAATGGGACTGTAAGCTGATAAAGTATGAACTTTCATGTTTTAGTGTCTAGAATTTATTCCGCTTTGCGTTTTCTACAAATCGTAAGACCACCAGGGTTGTCTCGTGTTGACACTACCGAGAAATAGAGCTTCAGAAGCCAACATCAAATACAAAACTTCGTCCAAAAAACGATCTTTTACCATTTTCGTTTCGCACTCATTCTATTAGAATATGCTGTGCGTCTTCTAGGACTCTTAAGTTCAATAGAATTAGGAATGGATCTTCTTTCGCTCCTTTTTGCGTAGGTCGAGTCCACGCACAAAGTGACGACGACGCCGCCGCCGTATCCTCTTTTGCTCTAAATCTAGTCGAGAGGAGGAACGAATTTTCCCTGACATCTTCTACAGTGTGCCCACAATGCGGTCCCAAATATACTAGGCGTTATAACAGCATGTGTAGGCGTCATCGTCGAAGCAGTCGTCGCCATAATACCATGACTTTTCTCGGACCATTTGACCCAGGTACTCTTCGAAATGACCATGTACCGAAACCAACTGCGTGAAGTGATAGGAGTGTATCATGACGACTATCCAGCTATGGTTCCATGATAGGACTTACTATTGCTATTTTGGCGTGTACCGTGATAGGACCTAACTATCGACAGTGATTTGTCTACAGCCGCGGGCTGGGTCGTCCAGGGTAGTATCATACTCTCTCAGAAAATCGACGTCTGAGTTGTTGCTATTTGTTACTGCGCTTCGGTCGATGAGCGCTGTAAAAACAATTTTCTGAGGGTGTTTGCGTGTGGTGATTTTTGGTGATGCCTTTAGTATCACAGAACCTCATTGCAACGAATTCACGCTCCATTTACTTTTTTCACAATATGCAGCGGCCTAGCAAAGATCCATGAGCGACAGTATTAGTTACCAGTGCTGTTTGTTCGTTTGTCATCAACAACAATAAAAAAGGAAATCCTATTTTTCACTTCTGCGTTGAATTCATAAATTTTTAACCTATAAATACTCTCGCATTTACAATAGATATATTTTTCAGTGTGGACATTCATTTCAACTTCGAAATTCAGTACTTATCAATACATACACTTTGCTCAATAAATGATAGAGAAATTATAAACACGATTACGAAATTCATGGTTAATAGAATAGACGAGAATTTCCATAACAAACAGAGGTACCACGGTAATTCGCAACCGCATAAAGTATTGCAACTAACTTTACAGCATATTTTGATGATATCCTTAAAGTCTAGTGAGAACTTGGACTGGCTGCTCAATTGGTCTCTGGAGTTTTTGGTGAAATTGCCTCACCAGCCAAGCGTGAGAATATGTTTGGAATGGATCGTGGCTTTATATTTTTATGTTAAGGTAAGTAGACATTTATCCGCATGGTTTCGAAGTAAGAATACAACTAACTACCCCCCCTTTTTTGCCTTGTGGGTGTCGTAAAAGAAGAGTTAACGGATATGTGCAAGTAACATCGATGCAAAAGAAGGAAAACTGGATATAAAATCTTATGCCAACCCGTTTAAACAGCGTGGAATAATTAGTACATCAATTCCAATTGCTTATATGTTTGTACTTGGAATACTCATAATGGGTTTCATAAGTCACCGAAGTTAAGGGACGGTTCCTATCGGTGGGTCGTTGAGACAGGAAATTGACATATTACAGGATAATAGGGGCCTACAGTGGCATTTCTCAAACAGCTGCGGTGCGGCCGGACCATAGCTAGTCAAAAAATAAGAGTGTCTGCGTAATTCACAAAAGATGGTACCAAACATAAGAGAGTATTGAATTTTTTTTAATAGAGGCTTTTATGACCTTCTCTGAATTTACAAACATGTACATCTAACTCAAAATAAACATTTATGGATCTTACCAATTGGTAATTGGTGTTTTGGCAAATAGAATTGACCTAATTGACAATGGGAATTATCTTAAATTACGATGCCAGTTGTTCCGTCAGTAAATGTTTTATTAAAGGAAAGAATACTTAATCCATAACGCGAGTTATTAACTCGGCCTCTTGCTCTAATAACCAGTATGGTATATATAGTAGGTCAGTTTCTTTCCTATTGTTCATCAGGAGGGTGGATGGACCGGTGATTAGTCCGCTATCCGCAGAGAAGCCGACTACGTGAGGGCGACGTCCCAGCAACATTGCAGTGTTGTGTCGAAGGGGACGATACTCCCGGCCACGAATATCAAGCAATCGATATCAGTGGTCGACCTAATGGGCGATGGGGCTGGATTAGATAGGTTATAAGGCTGCACGCCGCTCATCCGTCGCCCCGGACAGATTGGGCAGTGTGCGTCCAGACCAAAAGAGCTTACCAAAAAAAAAACATTGTCATACACAACACATAACAGGATCGTGCCCAACAGTCGAACGTATTGGCTAGGAAAGTATCGTAATAATATGTTCCGTTGAATAAAATGTTGTGGCGGGGTCCTTATCTTAGTAAGAGCCTATTTTTTCATATTTTCAGAAAACTACATTGAATGACGACATTCTACAAATATTGAAGACAAAAAATGCACCTCTGACATCACAATTCTCTATTTTATACTGGCTTCTAAAACACAAAATAATCAATAAAACGTTTACAGAAGATGAATATGATTTCGTTTTAGATTTTCTTCTATCACACACAATGGGCCAATCGTTTAATGTCCGTCTATACGCACAATATTTATCCAAAATGCTACACCAATTAGCAAATAAATCCACCAAATTTGACTACACAATAGCTGTTATAGAAAAAACTTTAAAAGACAATAATACCGATAAAACTTTTACTAAACTTAAAAAAGACTATTTCTTTGATCAATTTGACATAATAGCAAATCTAAATCCATATTTTATTTACTATTTATTACCTAAATTATGTGAAAGCGATGGTTATGAAACCGTTGATACGGAATTTGTTAGCAGAATTCTAAAAGATGTATCTGAAAATATTATTGTTGATGATAATTTTAAAGATGAATGGACAGCTAACATTGAAGATATGAAAAGGATTATTATATGTGAGTCTCCAGAAAGTGAGGGTGGATTAAAAGAAGATGTGCACACTATGGGTACTATTCAGAAGAAATATATTCCTTGGAAGAATATGAGCGATGTTAATGTGTATGATGTCGAAAAGAAGGTAATTATTAAATATGATATTTGAGTTTCCACTCAACGAGTCAGTCGATTCCACATAAATGTATGTGGCAGGACCACACTATCGACAGTCGTTTGTCTACAGCCGTGGGCCAGTCCGTCCGGGGTACCACACTGATCAGAAAATCGACGTCCGAGTAGTAGCAATTTGTTACTGCGCTTCATTCGGAGAGCGAGAGAGCCGGCAATTCAACTTTCTGAGGGTGTTTGCATGTGGTGGGTTTTGGTGATGCCTTTAATATCACCGAACCTTATTGCACGCAAATAGATTAAAAACTTGCTCTCTATAAGAGTTTAGTATAAAAAAATCTAAAACAGTAATACAGTGGATTTCATTTATAACGACCTCGGTTATAACGACTTTTCGGTTATAGCGACGCCGAACTTACGTCCCTAGAATTTAAAGCAGGAAGGAATGTAGGAAATACATTCGGTAATAGCGACGCCGGATATAACGCCGAATTTGAGTATACCGACTTATTTTTATGAATTATTTGGGACAGATTCCTAGAAATTGCTTGCGGATGTACCGACTGAGTCGGCAAAGGCACAAAGACTCATTTGTAAGCTTTAATTATTAAGCTTTCTTGTCCTTTATTCACATTCGCAAATGGTCAAATGCTTTGTTTGTGTGTAGGGTTACTTAGTGTGTGCACAAAGTTAAAATTATGAATCAGTTACGTAGCCAATTTCCAGGGAGTAAACGGTGGTTCTTAAACTTGTGAACATGGTTCCTAGATGTACATTTACTGTTAAAGAAAAAGTGTAAATATAATTATTTTGGATATAGAGACCTCCGGATATAGCGACGACATTAAATTGGTCCCTCCGCCGTTATAACCGAAATCCACTATATTTACAAATACATAATCCTCTGTGTGCTGACAGTACATTTCAACACTCTGTATCTTGCCCGTGCATGTCCTAAAAACGACTAAGAGATATAATACTCATATAACATCTAGCAAGAGATGGAAAGCTCGAAACGAAACTATACCAACCTGTCTGACCAGCACGGTGTAGTGTGGTCAATTTTCCTCCTATTGTGGAGGAGGCTCGAGCCAAGCAGCGGGATGTATATGAGCCGAAATGATGATGATAAAAAAAAATATAATGATAATAGTGTGATACTTTCTAGATCTTGCCTACGAGTGATCTGATAGTAGTAGCGTCTTTAATCGACAAACTACCAAACTTAGGTGGTATGGCGAGGACAAGTGAAGTGTTTGGAGTGAAAACGTATGTCGTGGACAGTCTGAGACATTTACAAGATAAGCAATTCCAAGGACTTAGGTAAGGGCTAGTTTTATTTGAAGCGAAATAGCTTGAGATAAACACCAATTTTTTAACAGACTTCTAAACTCCGTCGCACATGTCCACACTTGCATTGGCCGTCACGAGCCGTGTGTAGGGACACGAAAAAAGTATCGATACTTTTAGGTATCCAGTACTTGTCTTTCGATACCGATACTTTTGTACTCGATACTTTCTATTCGATACTTTTACTCAATGAGTACTTTTAGGCAGGTATCGTATCGAACAAATTGTACAAAGTATCCATGTTAAATTTGACCTTACGGCTTATGCTTATGGTAACGTCATCAAGGTAAAGCGTAACGAGCCGTCTAAAAAATAGCTCGACATATTTTAATCCGAACACACAAAACAAACTCCTAAAAAAAAGTCATCAAATCAGGATAAATTCTTAAAAAAAAGGTCATCACGACCTGGATTCTAGGAAAAGTACTCAGTACTCGATACTTTGGAGTATCGATACTTTATTGAGTGCGATACTTTTTCTTCGATACTACTCATGAGTACAGTATCGATACTTTCGTTTCGATATCGTGTCCTTAGCTGTGTGCGAGTGGCAGTATTTAAAACCTATGGCGCAGTACCAAACTTGTGCCTGCGTCGACACGTGTGAGCAAATGCGTAATTTTACCTAATACCTAATTTTCGTAGTCAACTAGTAATTTGATATCACTAATAATTATAAAAGCAAAAAAATTCTTTCATGTTCGCTGGAGAATAAATTTCAACTTGAAAGGTTAGTTTTACCGTTTTTAAATACTCTAATTTCATTATAAAAAATACTTTTACAAATTTAAAATAAATAAGTATAACTTCAACGCAATGATGTCCCACAGTTGTAATTGAATCCGAGACTTCCGAGTAGCAATTAGTCTAGTAGCAGTCTTATTGATTGGACGATGTATGTCTATCAATAATAGTGTAATATGATTTTCAGCGTATCAGCTGAACGATGGATAAACATTGAAGAGGTACGACCTGGAAATGCGCTCAAAGAGTATTTACTACAGAAGAAATGCGAAGGTTACTCCGTGGTGGCAGCCGAGCAGACCTCCACCAGCTCCAAATTGCAAACCTTCAAGTTTCCTAAAAAGACTTTATTGTTACTAGGGTGAGTTCCATATTTTAGTTTACCATACAATATTTGCCGTGTGATGACGGGTAAGAATTTAGTTCATCATCATCGGTTCATTACGTCCCACTGCTGGGCTCGAGCCTCCTTCATAATAGAAGGGAAAATGACCTTGCTATGCCATGCCTGGTTAAGAGCGTTATCGGTAATAAGCGGCCGTAAACCCAAAAATGTGGTTTTTTGAGGACTGGTTACTCGTTCATCATAATAGCTTACTAAAAATTTATATAACCACTACATTAAACACATCTTTATATTGTGCTTGTACAGAATTATAACTCAATATTGTAACTATTTTATTAAAAGGCAAGGGTATTTTGAACTTAAGTTAATGAGATTTTACGAAAACGCTGAGTTTTGAAGTTCAGGTACGAATAAACGATAAGTCGTGGCAGCTCGAAAAAAATTGTAGATGTTAGGAAAATTACTGTTCTTGGGTATGTATAAAATGAAATTCAAGATTTCTTCCTTTTAAAACTAAAAAAAAAAATATTTCCTTAAGATTAATTTGACGAAAATGGCTCCTGTAAAACATTTAATTTTGTGAATAATACTAACCTTGGAATATTTAAAAAAATATCCACTATTTGTTCGACTATTGTAGAAGCAGTAAAAAAAAAACCAAATTGAAATACGAATAGTCACCCTCGTAATTAAATTTTAAATATTACTATAAATTGAACGGCATAATTGTTCGTAAGCCAGTCGCGCCTTGGCGCTCCACGGAGCAGGGTCACGTCGCTCGAGCTCTCCGCTCACAGCGTAAAAGACGACAATACGAACTTAAGCGTATACTGCGACTGATCGGTTTTGATTTGTAAGTATTTATTACCACCTAATTACTTTCATGCGATTTCTTTTTTTTTTTTTGTGTTTACAGCTGTTGGCCACAGATGGCCTTGACAGCTTGACGCGGACTATGGGTGAGCGCTGAGGGCTCTCAACCCGGAGAAAAGTATGCTAAGCGACATAGCCCAAGGGCTCCCCCTGTGGGGAACGTACCTCGGCTTGGGGCGTCGCTGGAGGCAAAGTGGGCGTGCCCACGTTTTTAGTCGTGACTTTTGCGCGGCCCGGTTTCGCACCTCGACGGCGAGGGCGGAACCGCGGATATTTATTTGTTAAGGCCTCGCGGGCCGTGTAGGCTCTTTGTCGAGCGAGTGTGATATTGTCGTCCTCTTCGTCGAGGACGTCGGATGGATGAGATTTTGGAGGGTCTATAGGAAGCCGCCCCAACCACTAGTTGGTCATGGCAGAGTCAAAGTAGCTCTGAGAGCACCGTTTCATAAACTGCTTGATGGTCGGCAGTTCGAGGTCGATGTGGAGATCGACGTTTCGTATGAACCACGGTGCTCCCGTAGCTCGGCGCATGAAACGATTTTGTAGTGTCTGTAGCCTGTGGATCCTGTGTGGCTTTACGTGCGCGAACACAACGCTGGCATAGGTCATGATAGGCCGTATGCAGTATTTATCTATTTTTTCCATGCATCCGGGAGCGCCTGGAGAAGGTGTGGCTGGAGGTTGACCACTTCGTGGCCCAATTTTTAACTGGCCATGGCAACTTTAAAAGTAAATTATTTTCTTTTAAACTCGTACCATCACCATTATGTCAATGTTCCACATCTGACCACGAGTATGAACAATCAGCACATCACATTCTCTGGGAGTGCGATCTCTGGCGAAACGAGCGTGACCTTATGTTAAACAGTTTGCAAGTCACCTGTGGGGTAGTATACTATACGGACCTTGTAGCAACTCGAGAAAATTTCCGTGCGTTCATGCGTTTCTGCCATACCTACTGTAGCAATCAATCTTAACGCTCACATATAGGCCCCGTTAAGCTCTTCCGTATCCGTGGTGCCGTACTGCTGCGCTATCGTAGCTGTACTCCTGTTTACTTATTGGCTGACTAGTCATTTTGTTTTCCTGTCTCCCGCTTTGCCTAGGAGGGAAGTGGAATCTCTCTTTCCAACTCCTCCTCTTTAATCTTTTCTAATTAAATTTGTTGCGGGTCCCAAGACAATTAAAATCATATCCCGGGACTGCCTGAGGGTCAAACCTCGGTGTCATTTATGGAGACCATTGTGGATCCTGGCTTACAGGAGTTACAATGGTGGGAATGTGTGGTGGGATTAGTCCCAATTTTAAAGGCCGTATGCAGGTGGTGTAAAGTCGGACTTTGAGAACACACGACAAAACTGTAAGGTACTTATAGTTTCAAAAGAGTAAACGAAAAGAGAAGTGAGCCGTCACTCAGGACGCCTGGCAGACGTGAAACATCAAAATTATTTTGAAGTCGTTACCGCAAAGCGCGGCGTTAACGCCGCTTTTAATGCCACGCGACGATCAGGTTCACCCCGCCTATAGATATTTCACATCAAAAATCCGAACGAAACATTTATGCAGCCTCATCTTCTGAAGATTATCAGCTAACTCAAATTTAATGTTTAATAATTACTAACCATACACAATATAATTTTTTCATAGAGAATCATTTTCTTCTTGTACTAGCAATAAATATGTAGCAAAATGTGGATCAAAATTTAATAACTAATTTCTGTAGTGGGTAGATTTAAATCTCTGATTGGACTTGTTAGACATCCATGGCCATGGCGACTAGGTCCATACTCGACTACTGCACGGCAGCCACGGAGGCAGCGTGCCTCTTGGCCGGAACTCTCCGGTGGGACCTGCAGGCGGAGGTACTCGCCGAGCTTTACCTGCGAGTATCAGAGACGCGAGCCACATATAGCCTCAATCAAGGTGATTGCCGCCTGGCGGGTCGACGCCCGCCGAGACGCCATAGCTCGTTGGGCAATCGGACTGGAGAAGCCTCAATACGGTATCAGGACCGTCGAGTCCTTTCAGCTGGTGCTGATGGGGTGGTTGGGTCGGCAGCACGGGGTACATTCCTTCCGACTGGTGCAGGTATTGATGGGTCACGATAGCCAAGTACCTGCGCAAGCTCGTTAGGAGGGAGAGCACACCATCCTGCCACCACTGCTATTGCGACGTGAGCACGGCGCAGCACAGGCTCGAGGTGTGTGCCTCGTGGGCAGAGCAGCGCCGTGAACTCGTTGCAATCACCGGTGCCGACCGGACCCTGCCGACCATCACTAGGGAGATGCTCAGCAGCGTCAGGAACTGGAACGCGGTCACCGCCTTCTGTGAGGCTGTCATCTCACGAAAGGAGAAGCCGGCTCGTGTGTGATCAATCTTTGGTCACACGTTCCGCCACCGGCGACTCGGGCGGCGCAGATACGAGTATCCGCGCCTCACGCCGCCCTAGGCGAGTCCGCGGGTGACCGGACCGGGGACTTTAGTGTGTCACCCGCAGAGAGCCTGACCGTGTGACGGCGACCAACGTCCCGGGATAGGGACGTCGATTGGGGTTTTTTTATTTTCTTAAAATTATTACACAATAATGTGATAATTTAAAAAAAATAAATTTTCGAGTCTCGAACCCGAGACCAGAGTTCCCGCCGGCGAGCACGTTACCGCGAGATTACCGCTTGTTGGCGATTCGACTTTGAATTTTTCTAGTACATAAATTACCCATCCAACTTTGACCCTTAAAATCTTTTTAACGAGGGCCCAGTTGACCCTAATATTTGGTAGTTGTGATACCCTCGTGCCCCCCTCTACCACCCCACCAAAAATCATGGAAATCCCCGACCCACACGTCTGAGGGTCTCCTTGTAAGTTATACTCTGTGCCTATATTTTACTATTTCCTGTACTTTGCATATTAAAAATACAATTTTAACCGTTTTACTGCTATGAGATTTGGTTTTTCATTAAAAATTTTAAAATTTACATCATGTTGATTTTTGAAAATCTACTTCTCCGAAGAATATATTAGAGATTGATTATTATAAGCGCCAAGGCTCAAGACTGGTCATTCTATGAACTCGCGTGTGTGTAGTGCATTAGTGTGCGTCGATATCGGACCGTAGCAAAAAACCAAAAATGCGAGAAGTGCCGATTACCGATAACGCTCTTAAACAGGTTAGGGTTTCGTTTCGAGTTTTCCTTCTCTTGCATAGATGTTATATGCGTATTAAATCTCTTAGTCGTCTTTTACGACATCCATGGGCAAGACTGGGAGTGGTGAATTGTATTCTTATTCGGTTAACACAGAGTCACGGAATATAATTCCCATTATATTGTCCTTGGGTGTCGTTAAAGATCACTAAGAAATATGATATGCAGATAACATCTATGCAAGAGAATGCAAACAGGTTAGACTGACAGCTTATAGTTTTCGAACGGTTTTAATGAACTGAATGGAAAAAATCCGACGTTCACTCATATAAACCGATAGCTTATAATAAAAATTGAAAAAAAAAAAACCGCAGGGCAGCTTGTGGCATGCTGAATGTGAGTGGCGACACTGCGGTCCTGAGTGCCCCAGAGAGTCGGCCAGGGCCTCGTATCCAGCTCGCCTTTATTGGCTGGCTGGAGTGGATATCGAAGAGTGCCCGCAGGATTTTCAATTCTGGCTTGCCTTAAACGGCTGGTCAGAGAGGGGTCGCCAGAGCTATATGCTCGGGAGTGGAAATATCATTTTCAAGGGCATAACTACGGGGAAACCACTGGGGGTCTCCGTTTATCGGCGACTTGCGATGGTGAAACCGGCGCCGCACCGCTGACACCGCAAGCCACTTGCACCAATGTTGCCCTGTTGCCCATATGGCCTGCGTGTCTGTGGCGACCGTTTAGGGAGGCCCATTCAGTGAGTTGGCGAGTCACCGTCTGCCAAAGTTCAAGACGATAAAGGTATTGAAGGCAGACAACAGTTTTTAAATCAATAGCTTTTAGTTAAACCAGTCCATTGAACCTCCAACCCATAAACAGATATTAGATACCATCATCACACAATAGTTTCACACCTACCGTTGGCAGTCCGCGTGTGTTATGTGCAGACATGGAGTGTCATCGGTAGATGTCCCATCCCATTTTTAGATTAAATTTCTCCAAAGGCCTCTGCGTATCCCAATAAAAGCCTTTCAAAGGACCGGGTATCTTCCCTAGGAAGATCCCGTGAAACGTAGATACATGAAAATAATAATAATAAAAATCATTTATTTCAGATATAACTCCATATTTTGTTAGTAGGTATAAATAATATAATTTTCGATCGTATTAGTGAACCGAATGGGAAAAATCTTATGTTCATTCAATCAAACTGACGGCTCAGACTCTTTTGCTATTGAGGAGGTTTAATGAACTTAAAGGCGACAATGGGACGTTTATAACAACATTAACAGTATCGCTCATTTCTGAATTGTTAAACTCGTGAACTGCGTTTGGTGAACCAATCTTGACGACTTATATCCATCTTTTTTTATTTTAGGCACGAGAAAGAGGGTGTACCGTGTGACTTGCTGCCTATAATGGACCATTGCGTAGAAATACCGCAGCAAGGATACGTGAGATCTCTGAATGTACATGTAACAGCCGCAATCTTCGTCTGGGAATATGCTAGGCAAAATATTTTATAATTTTTGTAAAAATTGTCAAATTATACATATATTTTGTAAATTCTTTCTTTTTTTGTCTTTTATAACCCGCATAATTATGTCCTGAGTAGAAATAACCGCCGCAATGATAGGGCATGAAGTAGAACCCGTTTAATACGATTTCCCGCATAATATGCCATTTTGCGTCAGTCCCAGCAACTTGAGACATGTTTTCATACATTTCTTAACGCTTAATACGATCGTTATCCCGTTTAATACGCTAACACGTGCCACTCAAATACACATATTACCCCATGCGGCAGCGACCAGCGACTGTCGAGCGACCCTAAGTGATAATGACCAAGAAGAAGATGAGACAACTCCGATTTTGTCACATGCTCAGGCTCGGCTAAGTCTAATCGGTTAAGTCTGCGGCGTGTAAGAGAGCCCGCACACATACAATTGCAAGTTGGACGACTATCGTACAACTAAATTGCGTGCTCTTACAACTTAGTTGGCCAACTTTATTTAATTGGTTAGAGAGCCCGCACACATACAATTGCAAGTTGGCCGACTAAATCGCAAGTAGGTGTATTAGGCGTTGTTACTTATGCTAGCCAGCACATCGTCTCCAACTAAAGCATCCAACTAATTAATTGGACACCGATCTTATCGGAATCACGATTCCCTTCCAATTAAAAAGTCGTCCAACTATCGGCCAACTGCTTGTTAGCACGGTTCTCCTATGCAAGTTCGCACACTATCCAATTTAATTGGACAGTTGTACGGCTTTTTTAAGATGTGGTCCCGTGTTAATTAAGAATAAATAAAACATTTGACGGAATGTTATATTGAATATTCAACGAAGAGATTACATTAAAATATATTCACGTAGCGATGAAATCTTTTATACAATGAGACTATGTTTATTTCATCATCACCATCGCAGCCCATATACGTCCCACTGTTGGGCTTGGGCCTCCTCCACAGTGGGTGGGAATTCGACCAACTGTGTCTGACCAACAAGGTATATATATATATACCATGTATATGTATATATATATATACATTGCTGGTCAGACAGTTGGTATAGGGTTTCATTTCAAGTTTTCCTTCTCTTGCACAGATCTTATGTGCATATTATATACCTTAGTAGTATTTTACGACATCCAAGGGCATGATAGGGAGTGGTGAATTGTATTCGTACTCCGTCACCACACGGAAAACAGATTTTTATAACAAAACAGATTTGAAATGTATTTTATGATACAGATTTGATATGTATTTTAACCATTCATCGAGGGTTTACAAAATAATTTTACTACTTTTGGCAATAACGTGATCTTGACAGGTTTCGCTTCAAATTCCTCCTTATCAATTTCTATTATCGCTTCTTTCTCAGTGCTTTGCGGTATAAGTTCTACAGTCCTCGCTAAAATTGAATTGGTTATTTGATCGCTTTTCACCCTTTTCCATCCTTCAGATACAAATTCTGGGTACGAGTATGTTTGTCCATTTTTACCTATAGCAATACTTAATGCGGGTACTTGCACGTTATTCTGAACGTTAGGCGATACGATTCTGAAATCACATGTCTTGAAGCATATCTCTTCAGTTTTTGAACAATTCATATTAATAAGACTAGTAAGATCTGGAGTTGTAGATTTATTCTGTGACGAAACACTTGGCATCAAGAAAGACCATTTGCTTTTCATTTCAGGTCTTTTTTGTAAACAGTTACTACATCCTGTACATGGTGGTGTGTATTTAAGGGTCCCACTACAATTCCAACATAAAGATTGTTTGTAGCCATTGAAAATAAAAGATGCGTATTCCCTCAAAGGTCCATAGATCCAGTATTTATCTTTCTTTGCAAAAACATCTTTAAAAGCACCCCATTCAACGGACGACATTGCAAAAACTGGTTTGGTTGGGGTTTCTTGTTCTTGATTAATTGGTTCTATTTTTATTGCATCTTTCCATACTGTATTACCTTTAACAATAGCCATTGAAGCATCAATGAGTTGTTTGACCTTTTCAACGCCAGTACTATCACCATTAGGAAACAATGAGTTTCCGATTGAATTCGTGCGTCCAAGTGGTAAGATACCAACTGGGAATTGATTTGCCCCGTCGGTTCTGCGTAGTAAACCTGTAAAAGATTACATATCCTTTTGTGTACAGAAAAACACAGGATTAATTTCTAAACTAAATCAATAGTGAAGTTAACACGATTTCCAACTATTTCGTTTGTTTAACTACATACAATTTTCTTTTCCCCGGAGTGCAGTCTGAAGTTCAAAACACCGATTTCCAGTCCAAAATTTCATTTTAATGGGAATGGATATTACTGATATTTACTGGGCAAAAACTGTTTGTTATGTTTCGGCAGGTTTCATATTGGAAATTCTCTGAGAACATGGTTCGTGGTTAGCGGCATAAGTGTGCTCCGAATTATAATGCAGGGGTCCATGAGTGCCAGTTACCATCTACCATGAGTTAGCCACTCATCTGCCACAAAAGGAAATTAAAAAAAACCAGTACATACCAGTAACAGTTTCCGATAGGGTTCCGTCACCTCCAGCAACAATAATTGCCTCTGTCCCTTTCAATGTCTCCACAATTTCTTTAGCATTACCTTCAGAAGCTGTTTGTATAACATCAACTTGTAACCCAGCTAAATGCAGCAGTGGCTCGCAGTATTTCTCAAAGTCTTGCTTTGCTTTACGCTTATTTGCAACAGGATTAAGTATGACGGTCACAAGTGTTGGGTTTCGATCCATTGGAATCATTGAATCCCCATATTTTGCAGCTTCTTTGCACGCTGCGCGCATTAATACGTTTATCCTGATGAAAAGTAAATAATCTATTTATTTAATGCTATTAAGCAGGTAATGTCTCCTATTGGGTATTTAATGCTACTAAACAGGTAGGTAATGGGTAATTCTTGAATGAAAATACTGATTTTTTTTTTTAATTAAGAGACCCATTGCAAGAAAATCATGCACCTCATTTAGTATATTTTAATATTTTATTGTTCAATAAAATCTTCTGTTTTTATATTTTTTCAGTAAATTTTATTTTCTACTGTAGTCTTTCAAAATTTTGTAACCAATAGTATAGCAAGTATTTGTCATTTTTAATGTCTTGTGAAATTATAAATCACTATTTTGTGATGTAAACTATGTTGGATTTAGAATGATGACCCTTTTATATGATACCCATATTATAGGGTTACTATGAAAATTGTAAAACGCCATTTTTGCGACGTCCACCATATTGGATCAAAAATGGCGGTATCTAAACAATCGTGCATTGACACATGAATCAAACGTGTGTGCCAATTTTCAACCTAAAAACTGCAGTGGCAGTGGGTAAAATATTTAGTGCAACATTACAGTACGTATAAATAAATTTAAATAATAAAAGGTTTAGAAAAGAAAGGGTCAGTTTTATTTTGATTCACATATTTTCTCATGATTGTCGTAAAAATCGACCTAAAAGAACATCAACTGCAATCGCCAAACTTGGTGATTATGGTATTAATTTCTCATTGAAAGTACATGTTCAACAGTGGAAGTCGAATAACTGATGATTGTAATGGAATGAATAAATACTCAAATTTCATATTTGGAAGAGAATCTAAATAGATACCAATTTGGAAGGGTACTTAAATAAATTTTGATTATATTGTAATAAGCCATGTATCACTGGCAAACGACAAACCTTAGTTCCACATAAAGCAGACTGAGTCTGAAGGGCCCAAACAACTCCCCAACCTGGTTACCGTTACCGTGGTTTAAAAATGTTAAAACTAATTTGCGGGTTAAAAGGGACCTGGACTAGTCACGTATAAGGAATCGGTACCAGGGGTGGGCATAATGGCGATGCAAGCGGCTCCCTGAACGGAATGGACATGGTGTATCCAGATCATAGCGTGCCAAAAGTAAAGGGATAAAGTAAATATCTCATCTATTTTACATTTAGGTTGTAAATGCTGGGACCTAGCCTGCGTAGGCTTCCTACCCTAGGCCTGGCTGGTTTGTTCACAAACAGGAAGTAGATGAGTCATGGACCAAATTTTATAAAGAAATATTATTTTTTTATAAAGAAATATTTATTTTTGCTTGAAATGAAAATTTATATAAAATAGGTATATAGAGCCGGGCACCAAAATCTTATTAGACAATAAGTGCTTTACCAATAATTTCTAAAACTCTAATAACTTAACTCTTAGAGTGATTTCTATATTACACTATGGCAAAATTAGCCTTTTATGCACCCAGTGCAGATTATTTTGCTTAGCCCTTTTTTTGGACCTGTTATCTAGTCTCAGTTTACTCATTTTTGCACTGCAGACCTGGCTGAAAGGTAAGGGAGCAAGCACCCTTGCATGTATCTGCTAATACACAAGTATATAATGGATTCCAAATAAGCTTGTTCAAATCCACAAACTTGTTGATAGCATCTACACTTTTTTCTTATTCACCAGCATTTCTGGACATACTCTAGATCTTTTATCAAGTCTAGCACAGGTACCTTTCACATAAAATAAAGAAAATGCTGTCATCAAATTACTTTTTATTCCTAAAATTATACACAAAGTTCACTTCTTAGTAAAATATAACAAAGACATTTAGTGAGGCACAGTTGAAACTCATTTAACCAGACTAATTGTTGTCGTTTCAATTGGATAATCGCATTTGGATAATCGAATGTATGAAAAACCTCCTTTGGTTTTGTGCATATGTAGTATGTACATGATTTTATTAAAACACTAGCAGTGCCCGAGACTTCGTCCGCGTTGAATAGTGACTTTGGGGGGTATAGTGACTTTCAGGATTTATTTATTTATTTTAAAACTTCTGTGGTCAAACGTTGAGAACC
Organism: Lymantria dispar; assembly: GCA_032191425.1. Classification (NCBI taxonomy): domain Eukaryota; kingdom Metazoa; phylum Arthropoda; class Insecta; order Lepidoptera; family Erebidae; genus Lymantria; species Lymantria dispar. The sequence continues at coordinate 3,815,236 of CM063447.1, forward strand.
TTCAACACTTGATTTCCGTTGTCGATTAGATGAAGGTCGAGTTGTTTGTGAAGCCAAACGTTGTATTCGTTCAACGCTTGTTTCTCTAGCGCGGTTTCGTTCAGCGATTTCTCGTTGAGTAGCCAACTTCTGCCTATTCTCATCCTGTCTCATTGCTGCGCATAAGTCGCTCTTTTTACAGTGGCAGACTATCGAGAAAGTTGAAATCTCTTTCTCGACATTTCGCAGAGGCTACCGTCCCCTCGCCCCTCATGACCGACCGCCACATCATATTCATACATGCGCGCGTAATACTTATTTGGCTACAACACTAATATTTACATTTTTAATATCGCGATATCTTTTGAATGAAATATCCGAATTTAATAATTCAAAAAGTTCTAGAAAGGTATTGAATCCGTCTTGAATATGAAGTAATTTATTTTGATAAGGATTAATACCAAGGTACAAAATAAAAAGTTTTTAAAGCGAAGGCATTTTAATTATTTAAAAATATCAAAAAATCACTTATTGTGAGATAACTACAATAGTTAGACATGTGGTGTCGCGATATTATTTGTAGACAATTATATTTTCTGCAAAGATGTAGTGCATTGTTTTGTTCTATAATCAATAGTTTTCGCAGCACACGCAATGTAAGGATTTTTTAGCGTCATTTTTTACACCTTGGGTTACATTATTGGACTTTTAGTATGGATCCCTAATTTTTTTGAAAATATAATATAGCCTATAGCCTTCCTCGATAAATGGACTATCCAATACTGAGAGAATAGCGGTTCCTGAGATTAGCGCGTTCAAACAAACAAACAAACTCTTCAGCGTTATAATATTACTAGCAACCCGCCCTCGCTTCGTTTCGGTTTTAGTGGTTTTACCCGCGTAATTCCCGTTCCCGTGAGAATATCGGGATATAATATATCCTAGTTTACTCCCTGATATTATAGCTTTCCATTGGTAAAAGAATTTTTGAAATCGGTCCAGCCGTTTTGAAGATTACCCGGAACAAACAGACAGACAAAAGTTTTTAATCTGTATTTTAGGCATTGGTGTCGTGCAAATAACCCTGTGAGCATGAAAAAAGCCTATTATTCTGACATTACAAACAGACACTCTAATTTTATTTATTGGTATAGATTGTTATTTTCCTCGCAAACGCATACGCTACGTCCCGCAATTTTTAAATCTGTAATATCTTCGAAAATATTCATTTATCATATGCTGTAAAGGGCCATATAGATCTATATTAAATCAAAAATGTATTTAAGGTATTTAATTGGATAAGGATTAATGCTGTATTGGTTAAAATCGCTTCGAAAATTAGCCATTATTTGTCGTAAAAAGTAAATAACAAAACCATGTTATTGTGGGATTATCCATAAGAGATAGACATATACCATCGCTGAGTTTTCTGTAGACCTTTTCAATGTGTACAATACTTAGTACATTATCATTACATAAATCTCTTAGGCCTCATTTACGGAGACGCGGGGCGTCGCGGGTCGCGTGTGGCGTGGCGTCTCGCGGCGCGTCGGACGTTTTTATTGTTTAGGTAGCGGCGGCGCGTGAAGCGGCACGTATCATCGCACGCGTAAACACAAACTTATAGCAATATGCGATGTTGTTTATAGAGACGCGAGGCGGGAAGAGTGGCGATGCCCGCCGCTGCGCCCGCGTCGTATTCGTGTAACGTGTGCGTGTAACGGAGCACGCGGCGAGCATCGCTGCGGCGCACAGGTTCTCAGTTAATCCGACCCAAACTTCTCATGTTCCGCTATTATAAACACTGGGCCACTCTTTATATTAAATAACTCACTTTTTAAAATACAATTTTCTTCTAAAAAGTCTATCATATCATACTCCGTTGCGACGGTAACTACGTCTGTGTTGCACGATTAGCAAATGAGACTGGCAGAAGGTTCCGCCACAGGCATCGCTTCCTCGAGAATCGCCGCTGCGTGCGCCGCCGCGATAAACGCCACGTGAGACGTGACGATGCCATCCGCGGGCTCGGCCGTAGAACACGCTCCATTTCAAGCAAGCGCGTGTAAAATCGCTTCTCCGTAAACGCACTCATCCAACGCCCTACATTTGAATTTAGTGCGGGCCGCGCAGCCTATCGCGACGCGCGACGCGCCGCGTCTCCGTAAATGAGGCCGTAGGGTTCAGCCTGCGTTTGCAATGTAAGCGAAAAAAATGTAATTATTTACGACATCACATTAGAAACCTCAAAAATAACAGTATTTCTCCACTATTTAATGGATGTTATTATACATATAAACCTTTCTCTTTAATCACTCTCTCTATTAAAAAAAACCGCATCAAAATCCGTTGAGTAGTTTTAAAGATTTAAGCATACATAGGGACATAGGGACAGAGAAAGCGACTTTGTTTTATAATATGTAGTGATATAGTACCTAAAGAATAAAGTTCAAATTGACTTAACTGTTATAACGAATCGTTTGTATAGGAGTTTAGAAAGGTGGGTTTTTAGACCCTTTTAGGCAATTTTTGAAATTTCGCTCTTTGTGTACTTGCGTCTTTTGTTCTTTGCGTAAGAACCATCCTTGTACGCTAAGGAATATTCTAAAAAATTAATTAGCGCAATTTTTCCAGCCGTTCTGAAGTTATGCGCGTACATACATTTCGCAGATTCATTTTTATATATATATATAAGATTAATAACACTTTCAGATTCCCTAAACATAATCTTTTTCAGCAAGATCGCCCATCCCTAGAATGAGCCGCGCGGCATGGTATCTCGCAGAGGCTACCGCCTCCTCGCCCCTGATGGCCGCCCGCCACAGCGCGCAATACTTAATACTTATTTGGCTACAACACTTACATTTTTAATATCGCGATATCATTTGAATGAAATGTCCGAATTTAATGATTCAAATAGTTATAGAAAGGTATTGAATCCGTCTTGAATATAAAGTAATTTATTTTGATAAGGATTAATACCAAGGTACAAAATTAAGAGTTTTTAAGCGACGGCATGTAGATTATTTGGGTGATTCTACGATAAGAGGTAACTTGTGCGGCAATCCGTTTATAACAGTTTTTTTATTCTATATGTTGCTATTTCTTACAATGAATCATATCATCATAATATACTTTATTAAGTAACATCACGATTGAATGCCTAATTAAAATACATTTTTCTGAAATTCCTTACAAAGTCTAAAAAAGTATCTACCCTGGCCTGTCCCCTTGCCGGTTTCTATTTAACTTTCAAACAATACATATCTTTTTTGTATCAGTTGCTTAACTAAAGTATTTTTAAACGGAATTTAAGTAATTATACTTAAACATTATTAAATAAAAAATAAAATGCTTTTGGTAATTTCAAATAATTTTTAAAATTTACTTTTGTGCCGCTTTTTTTGTGTATCTACCTGCCGAATTTCGTTCCGCTAATACAAACATAAATTCAAGGACAGGCATATTGGAAGTAGCGCTCAAGGTCGTCTATCGGCGTGAAGTTAGCAATACTAAACTCGCGAGCTGTTTAAGCACCGCCATTTTCTAGTTGTTAGGACGCGACCGTGTGGTGTACTAGTTTCGCAAGGTGATTGTGTCTCTTCACTGGTAAGTCATAAAACTTATGATATTCATTTAATGTATTTGCATTTACTGTTCTAATTAATCAATACAGTAATAATTGAATTGTGATATACAATTAACCCAAAAAAGAATTTATTCAGTTACAATAATTGATTTTGTCTTGAAAACGTCTCTCCCCTGAAGTATTTCCCCTGTCAAGATAACTTCCAGGGGAGAGAGTCACTGACCAGGGGAGATAATATTCATCATAAGATGTTATAACAAACGCAGATTTAACTAACTTCTTTTAACGTAACTGACGTTAAAAGAAGTTAGTTAAATCTGCGTTAAATGATTTAAATAATTATGGTAAATGAAAATTGTTATGTAAAAAAAAAATTGTTATTATATTATGGTCATTATTACAGATTATGGCACCGAGGAAAAAGTTAACATGTGAAGAAAGATTACAGAAGAAATGTGAAGCAGAGAGGCTATGATATCAAAAATTAAAAATGATCCTGAAACTATGAATTGCAAAAGCAAAAAAGAAAAGAAAAATATTTAAAAAATAAAGAGAAAGGAATAATCAAAACTGTCGAACACATGACTCCTAGAGAGCATCGTAAGGTGAAAAAGATATGGAAAAAAAGCAAGAGAACGTAGGCAACGACTTTTTAAAATATATTCAGATGTTCATCATCAGATGCCGCAAAGTAATTTCCGTAAAAGAGTTACAACCAAAATTAAATCAGATCAAGCTAAAAGACTAAGATATTTAATTAATAAAAAAAAGATAAGACTATAAATAAACTAAAGACTAAATTAGCATGATACAATACTGTCTATGCTAAATCTTATTTTGAAAGGGCAGAGGATGTTTTACTCCTTTAAAAAATCGGTTAGTGTTTGAGAAAGCTTAAGCATTTTAATTATATTTATTACTAGCAACCCGCCCTCGCTTCGCTTCGGTTATAGTCGTTTTACCCGCGTAGTTCCCGTTCGCGTGGGAATACCGGGATAAAATATAGCCTAGTTTACGCCCTGATATTATAGCTTTCCATTGGTGAAAGAATTTTTGAAATCGGTCCAGCCGTTTTGAAGATTACCCGGAACAAACAGACAGACAGACAAAAATTTTTTAATTGCTATTTTAGGCATAAGTGTCGTGCAAATAACCGTGTGAGCATGAAAAAAGCCTATTATTTTGACATTACAAACAGACACTCCAATTTTATTTATTGGTATAGATTCATGTAGGTAAGAAAGTGCCTTTAGTTTTTTATGTTATTTTGATTTAAATTTTTGTGCATGTAGGCAAGAGAGTGCCTTTAATTTTTTATTTTATTTTAATTCTATTTTTTGTTCATGTAGGCAAGAGAGTGCCTTTATTTTTTTTATTTAATTTTAATTCTATTTTTTTGTTCGTGTAGGCAAGAGTGCCTTTAATTATTTATGTTATTTTTCATTTTCTAATATACATTTACTTTCTATCTTTCATTTAATGATCCATATACAGAATGTGACAGAACCGCATAGGTATAGGCAATATGAAAATTAACCTGATTATCCAAGTCTGATTAACACTTAAGAAGAGCTTTATTAGTATTAATAAAAGAATATTTTATAATCGTTTAAGGTACAAAGGCAAGATAATTACATGTGTATTTTTGTAAGTTAAACACTCTTGTTTTAGAAAAAAAGCCTGTAATATGATAGTCTGATTAATGATTAATTTAATAAAAGTTAATTTAATTCATGTTATTGATTTTATTTTAGTAGTACAAGTATATTGTTGTGTCAAATTATCTACCCTGGTTCTGATGTCTCTCCCCTGCCCGATGTATTTACCCTGGTCTTCGAAAAAGTAATAAAATATGTATAAAGTGACTTGCCCTTGTGTGAAAAGGTAAATGAACGGGTCAAAAATCATAATATAAGGGTTTGAAGAAAAAACTCTAACTTTTCTTCTTTGCCGTATCCTCTATGTATTTGAAACCTCTTATCGTACAATCACCCATTTAGAAAAATTAAAAAAAACACGTATTGTGAGATAACTACAATAGGTAGACATATGGTGACACGATATTTTTTGTAGATAATTATATGCTCTACAAAGTTGTAGTACATTGTTTTGTTCTATAATCAATAGTTTTCGCAGCACACGCGATGTAAGGTTTTTTTCGGGTCATTTTTTTACACATTGGGTTACATTATTAGACTTTTACTACGGATCCCTAATTTTTTTGAAAATATAATATAGCCTTCCTCGATAAATGGACTATCTAACACTGAAAGAATTTTTTAAATCGGACCAGCGGTTCCTGAGATTAGCGCGTTCAAATAAACAAACTCTTCAGCTTTATAATATTAGTATAGATGAATACTTATCCCACGAGGCACGCATGTCAGAGCGGAGTAACAATTACTAACTAAAACAATAATGAAACGTGTGGGGCAGCTATCCCACAGAAAGTTTTCCATTATTATAATGGAACATAATATATTGCGAAGAATTGATCACATCTAAGATGATTAAAGGATTGGTAATCCGCCATTATAAACTAGGTCCATGGTCCATAGCAGCTGTGAAAACCAAGGTGAAAGAAGAATGTTTTTTATAATAGTTATTTGCACTGAGGATTAAATTGATTAAGTGCAGAAAATGATTTATGTTGCGTTGAATTATTTGAATTTTAGTAATTAGACAATGAGAGCTTTATTAAAATATGAAATAATACTTTGCAATTTCAATATTAATTGGACGTAGTTAAGCAAACTAGAACCAACCCACACCTTGAGTGAAACTGAATTAAGTATAAAAGCAGACGCTCAACCGTGCTGTACACCTACTCCAAAAATATCCTGGTCAAAAAAACTAACCCAAAACAGAATATCATTATAAATTTGTTTTTCAAAATAACTGTTCCACTCCTTTCAACAGATGTTTGAAACAAAAACCTCAATAACTCAAAAAATTATTTTTGAAGGTTGATTCTAGTTTGCTTAACTACGTCTAATTGGCGCCAGAAAATTATTATTATATTACGAGAAAGGTTACAAAAAAGCCATCACCCAACTTCAGTCTTTATATTTTGAACCCTTATTGCACAATTTTTCTTAAATTTACATGTAATATAAAACATAGTAGTAAACATTTAACATTTTAATAGTAATTAATTCCCTCAATATAGTGTTAATGTTCACATAAATTGCGATTATTTATTCAAGTGTTACTTCTAAAACTACATTCAAATTGTTACTGATACTTACTGATATTTTTCTTTCACCGTTGACGCTCCATAGTATAGAGCTATAACTCCAACAACAGATTTCTTCCAGTTGTTTCTTATAGTTTTACCAAATTTTACGACCTTCTCCATTTCTGAAGATAACTACATAAAAATCAAAGTAATTTACAAATTTCGATTCAAGTGGTACAAAGCATTCGAGGTTATAATCAATCAGCTGTTATTTGGTGTCAAAAGTCAGTGAAATATTTGACATTAATGACAAATTTAGTAAAAATAAAGAATAAAATGCCAGTTTATTGACGGGTATGTCAAAATGTCATGTAGCGCTTTTAAATTTAAATCGTTTTCTTTAATGTTTTACAAGGTTATATTGAATAATTCTGCTGATATTTTATGTTATATAATGCAAATAAAATGCTGAAATGTGGTGAGTTCATACTCATACTATACTACCGTGCATTTTCACATTCTGGTACGGATTTGGTTATCAGCATCAAATAAATGGTAATAATGTAAATAATCGACGTGAATCATTTACTAATTTTAACTCGACACTGGCACCTCACCATAGCTCATATTATTGAAGTTCATTACCATTAAAAGAATAAAATAGAACGGGATCCACCGTACATTTTTTTATTTGATTAGGTACTAAAAAGCTAATTTTTCGTGAGTTACTTTATTTTGATGAGACGCCCAACAATATCTGTACGAAAACTCAATTGTGCTAGGTTACGGAGGTAGGAGGGATAGGATATGTCCATTTGGTGGTTCTCAAAAATTTATTACTAACGGGGTGATTTTTGGTAGGTAAATCTCAAGATAATTATCTAAATTAACTAAAAAAATATTTGTCCTACAAAATGTATAGTTAGATCACAGAGTCCCCTGCTTCTAACAGATATCGATAACGAGGTCATCAAAATAATTACTAACAAGCTAATTTTTCTTTTCTTACTTATTTAATATTTATATAAATTAACACAAATTCTTTTGACATTTCTATTTTTTCGGAGGTCTAATAAAATAGAACAAAAAATATACCTAATCATTTTTCATAAACTTCGTTGTCTGTCAAAAAACGTTTTTTTTTTTAAGTTGCGATAACATCTATACTCAGTGCCAGATAACGTGGCAAAAGACGACCTTCACCTACCTTCACCACGATATCTTAAAATGCAAAAAAATCTATCGCGTACCATACAAATCTATCGAAAAGTTGTATTGCAAAATTCTCTTGGTAGATGCCTGCCAGGAAGCAACATTACAAACAGCACAACCCAAAATTTTACGAAATCTAGTAAAATTACCATAGAAAATATATGTTTTTAATATCCTATAATCATGTATTTCATTGTTTCAAAATACCAGATTAACTTGTAACTGGTGACATTTCATTATTTTATAAATAATATCATTGATAACAATGCCAAATTACTTTCAAATGTCTGAAAATCAAAAGTTTTTAAGTAACATTAAAATTAAAGTACCGAGAATATTTATATAAATTCAATCCTTACTAATATTATAAATGCGAAAGTAACTCTGTCTGTCTGTCTGTCTGTCTGTCTGTCTGTCTGTCTGTCTGTCTGTCTGCTACGCTTTCACGTCTAAACCACTGGACCGATTTTGATGAAATTTGGTACAGAGATGGACTAAAGCTTGAGAAAGGACATAGGCTACTTTTTATTGCGAAAAAATGGGTATAAGGGGTTGAAATAGGGGATGACATTTTGTATGGAAATTCGTCATTTTCGATGATAGAACCACGAATTTTTGTATTAAGGTACCTGATAATAAATAAATAAATATTCGTTCAAGCGTTTTGGAAATTTCATTTACATGGGGATGAAATTCAACCCCTAAAATACCAAAAAGCATACAGCCGAAACCACTGGGCCTAGAAACGCATTTTTTTTACACCATCGTATTTCTTGGGGTGCACGAGCACTAGCAAAGGATTTTTGGAAATTCACCCCCTTAAGGGGGTGAAAAGCATATAGTCTTTCACGTCTAAACCGATTTTGATGAAATTTGGTACAGAGATGGACTAAAGCTTGAGAAAGAACATAGGCTACTTTTTATTGCGAAAAAATGGGTATAAGGGGTTGAAATAGGGGATGACATTTTGTATGGAAATTCGTCATTTTCGATGATAGAACCACGAATCTTTGTATTAAGGTACCTGATAATAAATAAATATTGGTTCAAGCGTTTTGGAAATTTTATTTACATGGGGATGAAATTCAACCCCTAAAATACCAATAAGCATACAGCCGAAACCACTGGGCCTAGAAACGTATTTTTTTTTTCACCATCGTATTTCTTGGGGTGCACGAGCACTAGCAAAGGATTTTTGGAAATTCACCCCCTTAAGGGGGTGAAAAGCATATAGTCTTTCACGTCTAAACCGATTTTGATGAAATTTGGTACAGAGATGGACTAACGCTTGAGAAAGGACATAGGCTACTTTTTATCGCAAAAAAATGGGTATAAGGGGTTGAAATAGGGGATGACATTTTGTATGGAAATTCGTCATTTTCGATGATAGAACCGTGAATCTTTGTATTAAGGCTCCTGATAATAAATAAATAAATATTCGTTCTAGCTTTTTGGTAGTTTCACTTACATGGGGATGAAATTCAACCCCTAAAATATCAATAGCATACAGCCGAAACCACTGGGCCTAGAAACGTTTTTTTTTCACCATCGTATTTCTTGGGGTGCACGAGTACTAGCAAAAGATTTTTAGAAATTCACTCCCTTAAGGGGTTGAAAAGCATATAGCCTTTCACGTCGAAACTACTTAACCGATTTTGATGAAATTTGGTACAGAGATGGACTAAAGCTTGAAAAAGGATATAGGCTACTTTTTATCGCAAAAAATGGGTATAAGGGGTTGAAATAGGGGATGACATTTTGTATGGAAATTCGTCATTTTCGATGATAGAACCACGAATCTTTGTATTCAGGCACCTAATAATAAATAAATATTCGCTCAAGCGTTTTGGGAATTCCATTTACATGGGGATGAAATTCAACCCCTAAAATACCAAAAAGCATACAGGCGAAACCACTGGGCCTAGAAACGTATTTTTTTACACCATCGTATTTCTTGGGGTTCACGAGCACTAGCAAAGGATTTTTGGAAATTCACCCCCTTAAGGGGTTGAAAAGCGTATAGACTAAACTATTAGTGCTAAGAACGTAAAACTTTCTATGCAATTCTCTTTCTTTTGTTGTAAGTGAGCTCTAAGAAATTATTTTATTAAAATCAACTCCTAAAGGGGTGCAAAATATATAGCCGAAATCATTAGGCCTAGAAACATGGAATTTTGTATAAAGTTGCTTTTCTTGGGGAAAGAGAGATTTTTGCAATTTTAGCTCTAAGGGGGTGAACAGCGTTTAACCGAAATCACTGAGCCTACGAAGGATCATTTTAGTACACGGTCGGCTTTCTTGGATTACCCCAAGATTTTCTTAGTGCTTACTTACCAAGCACTATGAAAAAATTTTTGGCAAGGATAAGCGAGCTCTAACAAAGAATTTTTGGAAATTCAACCCCTAAGAGGGTGAAAGTGTATAGCCAAACATACTGGGCCTAAGAATGTGAAATTTTGTATACCGATCGGTTATTTGGGGTAAGCACTCACTAAGAAACAATTTTGGGCTGCCCCAAAGGGATAAAACGCATATAGTCGAAGACACCCAGCCAATGATATATCATCATTATTTTGCGCTTATCCTAATCACTTTGGATCGACGCGATATGAAGGCACTCTTCTGCCATCGTAGATATATTGCAAAGGTTCTAGCAACATTTTATGACCTGGCAGACGACATTGTTGGCCAGACGACATCACCAATTGGTCCAGGTTGATGTAAATCTTTGTCTTAGTAGTATTTTGCGACACCCACGAACAATGAAAGCGTGGTAATATTTCTAGCAGCTACCAGACAGTAAGTTACAATCAAGATATTATTCCAATTTTCTATGTCTACAAATAAATAAATTTGAAGCGTCTGTTTGTCTATCAAAATAATAGGTTTTATTTATGCTCACATAATACGGTCCAAATTTTTTTGTCTGTCTGTCTATTCGTTACAGTTAATCTTCAAAATGGCTGGACCCATATTGATTACATTTTACCATCAGGTCTACCAGGCATACATAAGGAATAACTTAAGACTATACTTTATCCCAGGCTATATTTTATCCCGGTGTGGCTGGAGCAACCTTGAGAATTAGGTCGATTTTAAAATTATTTCACTAATGGAAAGCTATTTTTAAGCCAGTAACATATTTAAGCTATTTTTATCCTGATATTCCTACGGGGTCGGGTACAATGGCGGTGAAATCACGGGAATTTAATGGTTTTAAAAATTAATTCACTAATGAAAAGCTATATTATCAGTGAATACCATATAAAGGCTATTTTCATCCCAATATTTGCCCGGGAACGAGAACTAAACCGGGGAATGACGACCAATTTTTAAAATTCTTTCACCAATGGAATGCTACCGATGTTATCAGCGAGTAACATAGGCAATTTTTATCTCTGATATTTCTGGGATTTATATTTTTTTTTTTTCACCCATGTAAATTTATAATATCAGCGAGTAACATAGGCATTTTTTATCTCGGTATTGGCATGAAAATGGGGTCTACGTGAATGAAACTGCGGGTGTTTGATTGATATAATTTTTTTTCACCAATGGAAAATTACGTCATCAGAGACTAAGGAAAGGCATATTTATCATCGTATTTCCACGGGAATCTGAACTATAAGGCTGGAAGTAATATTCAAATGTGAAAGTTTGTGAAGATATTTGGATGTTTGTTACTCAATCACGCTTAAACTGTTGAGCAGATTTGGATGAAAATTGACACGTAGATAGAGTATTTCTTAAATTAAGAAATGTAATACTTTTTATGCCGATAATATTCTTTGCGATAATAGTTCAATATTCAAGTAAATTTTACGCGGGCGAAGCCGCGGGCAAAAGCTAGTATAATATAGATCCTATAATTAAATACGTAATTAGCTTCGAAGAATTATGTAACACCCAAAAAATGCCAAGTTTTAAGTTATGACACATTTCTTTCAACTCATTTTACCGTCAGGTGTAATAAACCTAAAGGATCGCACAAGTAGATGCAAGATTTTAGGTTATGTGTATCAAATATACATATATTTGAAAACAATTTAATCTCCACCTTTCTAAACGTAAGCATTTCACTAAGAATTCTTCTGGCATTACCTGTATCTGTAGCTTCTGGCGAGCAATCTTTTTCAAAGTTAAAAATCATTAAAAATTATTTAAGATCGACAATGCTTCAAAAAAGATTGTCTGGGCTAGCGATATTAGCAATTGAACAAGAAATTTTTGATGGTATCAATTTTAGCGATGTAATTAATGAATTTTATTTGCAGTAGCAAAGTCTCGGCAAATAACGCTGCTACAATAGCTATTTTGTATTTTCTATCGTGCCTAGCTATCATTTTTGATTTTATAACGAAGTTACCTAGGTATATTTTACCAGAAGTATCTACATATTACATACTTTTAAAAATATTTAAGTATTAGTAGAAAGTCGTACTTATATATATGTAGGTAGACATTAGGCAATATTTCTATTATTTATTTCTAAAAAAAAAGAAGTGATGTTTTGGTTTTGGGTTATTTTCTAGTATTTATAAATAACGTGTCTGTACACCATTAGTTAAGTAAATGCATTAAAATGGGTGTGAACAAGAATTTATTTTAATTTATTTTGTTATGATTTTATTCTGTTTGTTCCATTTTTATATTTTAGTCTACAAATAATATGACTTCTAAAGTTCAGTTTTTTGCTTTGTTTCAAGTATTTACCTACCTACCTACCTTAAAAAAAAAACATCCAAATTGCCTTAAGTGGCGCCAAAATCCTTTTTTGCACACAGACGCCAGTAGACCTTACGGGGGCCCTGAGCGTGACAGCACTAGGGACAACTGTCACAGAGATCCTCCTATATTTTACGGACTATAGTTCAATTTTTAGGTATGTAATTCACACTAAAGTTAAATAAAAAAAAACACTGTTTGTATAATAAAAAAAAGTTTCACTTCAATCAAATTAACGTTTAAAAAAGTTTAATTTAATAGATAAAAAAAAAGTTTGTGTACAAAGTAAAAACGCATATCAGAAGTAAAACTTCTTTATCCTTCATATGATCATCATAACATCTATGCAAGTGAAAGAAAACTTGAAACAAAACCCTATGCCGATACGTTTGACCAGCGTGTTAATTTTATAATTTTCCTCTCATAGAGGAGAAGACCCGTTCGAGGCCTGTCCGTGATGTGACGGAATAAGAATACAATTTACCACTCCCTATCTTGCCCGTGGGTATCGTAAGAGACGACTGAGGGATATAATACGCTTATAAAATCTATGCAAAGAAGGAAAACTGGAAGCGAAACCCTATATCAACCTATCCGACTTCCATGGTATTGTTGTTACTAATATAATTTAATAAGTAGATTAAAAGAGAGAGTTATGATACACACATATTTTATTAGAATGCAACAGAATGTCATTTCACATTTAAATCGCAGTTATTTGATTGTTTTCGATCTCGATCGGTTGTCGTTCACGAAGATCGAGGCGGATCGTATTCGCACGCAAATCACGAAAGATCGGGTCTCAAACGATTGGTGACTGAATCGGTCACGCAGAGGCTGCGATTCGATCTTTTTGATTCGTTCAATCACTAGTGACGCTGGTATGTTTTAAAACAATATTATAGTTGTTTAACAAATTATTAACAAATAATCAGACACAAGAAATATTTCTTGTTTCCGATTATTTTAATACATTAAGGTGCCAAATTCTTTCGATTTGTCCAAATGTTCCCCTTCAAGTTTTTATATATATATTTCTAAATATTGTGCAAAGTTTTTAGTAGATTTCAGAGCTTCTGCATTATTTACGGTTCTGCAGAACCGTAAATAAAGAGTTGGTCACACTGAATACCAGAGAGCATTCATGAATTGATTTGTCAAATAATTAACTACCTATCAACTACCTATATAGAGTAGTTAATTTTAATTTTGGTATTGTGATGTGTAAACTGTATTTATTTATTTTATTCCACGCAAAACCATCATGAATATCGATAAAAAAGGGATGGCTAAGTTGCCGGATGGTTGGATGCAATGTACTTCAAAGTCGAACCCCGGCAGAAAATACTATTTCAATAAAAGAACAGGAAAATCTTCATGGACACAACCACAGGTGAATTTCGTAATTTTCTTGTCAATGCTTGCAGCATTACGCCTAAGTTGGGTTCCATTTAGCCATGGATGAACTGAATATACCTTTTTAAACATCATAGAGCATATCTTGTAACCGTATTTATAGTTTTTTTTACTTCAAGGCTAACGAAATTAATGATAAAAAACACAGAAGTAAAAAAGAGAAAGTACGCAGAGAAAAATCTAAAACAGAGGAACTACAGAGAAAGAATTTAAAAAGGAAAAGTGATAGTCATGAAGAACAGAGCACATCCAAATACAAAAAGGGGAAAAAAGGTACAAGAAATATTTATAATAAGTTTTAAATAAATATACATAAAGAAATAGTAAACGACCATAAATAATAAGTAGTTTGTTGTGGGTAGTATCTAAAAACTAATTTTATTACAACATTGATGGTTGTTACTGGCATCAGTTTTTATAAGATTAGATTTACTTTATCCTTGTTTTTCAACAACTAATAATGGTTTACTCTTGAGTAACTTACATCTCTATTATGTTGAGTATACAAAATTTCATCTGTGTTTTGACAGGTTAAGAACACTGCAATTTTGTTTCTGTACTATTCTTTACTTATTTCTGCAAACGGTTTCATAGTATTATTATTATATATTGTTTTTGGCAGTCTAGTTATTATTTAACTGGTAAACAACCAAACCCTATATCAACATGTCTGTTGAGCTTGGTATAGTAGGTCAACTTTTCTCCCATGGTGGAGGACGCCTGAGCCTAATAGTGAGACGTGTATGGGCTGCGATGATGATGAAACCACCAACATAGCAAGCAACGTAAAATTATTCAATGTTAAAAGTAATGATTTCTGATGTTAACGTGAGTATCATCCTTACTAATATTATAATACTTAAATAAAACTAGTTTTACAAATTTTATAACTTCAAACGCTTTACAACATACAATTGGCCTGTGACCATGAACGTTGTAAAGTGTTTGAAACATTGGGCAATCAAAAATCAAATACAAACATAATAAAATCTATAAAAACAGTGTTAAAAATATATAAAATTAAAGTATTTCATTAAACAGCGTTATACACAATCGAACCTAATTAAAAAAACGTATGGCATTCTTGTGTTATTTTTATAATCTTTATATATACAGTCGACTCTCGTTAATTCGAAACTCGAGGGACTCTTAAAATATTACGAATTATCGAGTGTTTGAAATATCAAATGGTTCAAAATTTGTGAGAGAAAATAAACAAAACTTCGAATTATTAAGTGTTGATCAATTATTATTTATTAGCAGTTAATTAGTTATTAATATTCTATAACATTGACAAAAGTTTAGAGGTGCATACATGTACGTATTCATAATGTGAATTAATTAATCTCTCGAAAGAACTCTGTGTTATACTGGTTTGCTTCAAAGCACATTGCTACTGCTCAGACTGCTCAATAACTTTTTTTAAGAAGAAAAGTCCCTGAAATGCTTTTTCATCACTTTCGTTTTGTAGAGAGAAGCTTTGTAAGGTATCGAATGAGGATCTTGCTTCCTTAACTGACACCTCTGCTAAGACTAACAGTAACTGAAAGGTAACTAAACAAACTAATTCATGCGGAGGTGTGTGTCAAATAGTCAAACTAATCATAATAATAACAAAGGCTCGTGTACGTTGATACAAATTTGAACTTGTCGCAAAATGTTCTTACAATCTTTCCACCAGAGAAAGTCTCTCTGCAGCTTTGAATTGTCGAGTGTTGGACGCCGATGAGTTCGAATTAACGCGTCGTCTTGTTATATAGCAATGATTTTTTCGTTCGAATTACCAAGTGCCTAAAAATGTATTGATTTAGTTCGAAATATAAAGAGATTTTGTAGGGAACGCGTGATAACTGAATTATAGAGAGGTTCGAATTATCGCAGGTTGGAATTAACGAGAGCCGACTGTATATTTCTTCTGTACATGTGTATGTCACTGCACTTCCCCTAAATGGCTGGACCAATCTTGAAATTTTATGTGTATATGTTCAAGGGGTTTCGAGAATGGTTTAGATTCACACTTAGACCCCTGATTCTGCTGTCAATTTCAAGTAGAATTCCTTTTATTTTATTTGAACAGAACAACATCTGTTGGGTCAGCTAGTTTTATATAAATGCTGACTTTCATAACTGGAATTTGTTTTGATATCATGTTGATTCAATGAATTCCATTTGAAGCTATAATCGCTGCGTCATGTTTTTTATTTTGCTGTAGTATGTAATAATGCACTTTTGTAGTGGTCCTGGTCATTTTGTTACTCGTCATGTCCAACACTTATCCTCTTGTTTGTTGCCTTGTTTTGTTTTTTACAATGTTGTTTCTTATTTATCATTCTAATCTTTTGCATGTTGGCACTTTGTGATTTTGTTTTTTATGGTATCTGTGAAGACCCATTTTTGGCCTCCAAGTGTTAGACAGTTTAGAAGAGAAGTATTCATAATTATTTTCGTTAGCTTATAATTATAATTTCCTTTTAAAATCCCTTTCTGTGGCCTAAGTTTCTTCCATTTAATATTAATTCCTCTGTTAACTACATCAAATTTTTTTAGTTTGCTCAAGTATCTTAAGTACTTTAATTGAAAATTCAATTTTATTGGCCCTTTATTAATTATTCTATTTTAAAATATGCTCATATTGTTGAATAGGTATGAGATTTATTACAAACTAACAACCCACTCTCGCTTCGGTTTCAGTTGCCTTACCCTCATAGTTCCATGGGAATACCGGGATAAAATATAGCCTACGTTACTCCCTGATATTATAGCTTTCCATTGATGAAAGAATTTTTAAAATTGGTTTGGTGGTTTAAGTGTGAAAGCGTAACAAACAAACAAAACTTACTTTCGCATTTATAATATTAGTAAGGATTTTTATTACAAATTTATATGATGTACTAAAGTGATTAGTGATACTAACACACTATTTTAAAGCAACATTAAATTTCATGACAAGCCCGATTTCGGTATTAGGATGTGTATGAGATTTTTTTTCATATAAAAACTGCATTTCTCTGAATTTTTTATTACTTATTTACCAAATGATTTCTGATCTTAACACAACACATACATAACACATTGTAAATAAAACCTTGTCTGTAAAATAACAGAATTTATCGCATTTGTATTTGATTTTGATTGCCTGGCGTTTCACACACTTCAAACTTTTGACGTTAAAAACAAGTGTCAAAAATCAAAGGGGAATCGAAAATCAATTACAAACATGATAAAAACTGTAAAATAATTTTATTGACAATGTTCTACCAGAGCGTAGAAGAAGCCTAATCATCTATTATTGTATCTATCTCTTTTGTATATAGTTAGACATTTTTAGAATTTTAAGATACACTTAAAATTCTAAAAATGTCTAACTATATAGAATTAGTCAAAAAGCAATAGCAGTGCAACCTCGATATAACAAATCCGACGGGAATTCTTAAATATTCGTTATATCAAGTAATTCGTTAAACTAAGTTGTGTTATATTGAGGTAAGGTTGGTCTAAAATTAGTTATAAAGAGGTAAAGAAATAGTTTTATTCACCTCAACATTTTTGCATTCAGCAATTAGAATCTTCAACAATAGTGACGAGCAGCACTGTTTACATTATTTCCCATCAAATGACCTTGAAACTCGAAACTTGTCGCGGCTGAATCACATACTATAGACGTATTTACACTTTTTCTGACCGTTGAAAATTCGTTATAAAGAGGTTGTTCGTAAAAAAAATCGTAATATAAAGGTATTATTTACACTGACTATTATGGACAATTCAAGGGAATACGAAAAATTTGTTAAATCGAGGAAGTTGTTAAATTGAGGTTCGTTATATTAAGGTTGCACTGCAGTTAGCCTCAATTTTTGTATGCTAAGCAACTAGTTTCGAAATATATTTTTACAGAGACATGTACTACAACAACACAACAAAGGGCCAAAAACAAAAAAGAAGCAGCTACTATAGTAAAAACTTCACCCGGTTGTTCAAAAACTAACAATATAAAAAAACCACAGCTAACTCCAACAACAACACCTATTATTGCAAATCTATCCACACCTGAAAAACAACAGACGCCCACTAAAAACTTAGCAAATCAAAGGCTTGCACAGTTACGTTCTCGGTTATCAGTTGAAGCTCAAGATGATAGTAGCAATAGTAATGAAAAACCTCCCAGCAAGAAACAAAGAGCCAGTCCAAAACCTCAGCAACCTGAAGCAAAAGTTCCAAAGACAGAAGATAGAAGTCCAAATGCCAATGAAACAAAAGGCACAGGAACATCTCAGTCACCTAGCAGTGAAAGCTTACAGTCCATTCCATCACCTTCGCAGTTCTTTGCTGCAAATAAAATTATATCTTCTATGAAAGCACAGTTACCTGAAGAATATTGTGAGAAATTGAAACCAAAAGACACATTTGCTGATATTGAAGAGGGAATATGTAATCAGATGTCTGAGTATCCTTATATGAAGCATCCGGCTACCCCGCCTCAGTTTTCTGAAGCGAGTAAGCTTGTTTCCGCTATAAAATCGAAACTGAACAAAGTTTCAAAGGATGCCAATCCTACAATATATTCATCGGCTAGTGAGCGCATGGGAGCATTAAGGGCAAGTCTGAATAATGAAAGTATGGAGACCAATGAGAGTGAAAGTTTTTTAATCATAAATAATGAAGAAAAATGTATGACAGAATCTATGGATGTGGATTGTAAGGAGGTTTGTCTTTTAATGTATTTGTACATAGTTATGTTTAAATATCTATCACCTGTTATCATTTTAAATGTGTACTATTTCCATTTGGTATTAGTAAAAACTGGTTAGAATATTGGGCAGGATAGTTTATGGTTGAGCTTGATGCCGCCCTAGCCGAAGCCCCGGGTGACGGGACCGGAGACTAGTCCGTCACCCACAGAGAGACCGCGCGACGGCGGCCGACGTCCTGGGATAGGGACGTCGAGATGAGAGGGTACTACCCTCGGGGTTCTGTCGGATCGACCACTGAAGACAAGGAGCTCTGCTCCGGTGGTCGGCCCAACGACGAAGGCGACGTGCTATGGGTGGGTTACGGGGCCACGGGCCGCTCCTCTGCCGCCCCGGACGGAGAGCCGGGCGGCGGGTGCGTTGACCGTAGCCCATCCCCCAAACAAAAAGTATAGTTTATTGTAATAAAAAGTCTTTCACCTCTATCCTAAATAATACATACTATTAATTTTATATTATTCCATATGGAGACGAAGTAAGAATACTAATCACCACCTTGTTCTTGGGTGTCGTAAAAGACGACTAAGGGATATAATATGCATATAACATCTGTGCAAAAGAAGAAAAACTTGAAATGAACCCCCAACAACAACCAACATGTCTGACCAGAGTAGTATAGTAGGTCAATTGCTCACCCACAGCGGAAGAGGCCCGAGGCCCGGCGTCGAGCTTCCTTCATAGTGTTAGGGAAATTAAGTTTCTACAGCCTATTGCCTAGTACATTTCAGGATTTTGCGTAGCGAATTCTTCCACTTGCTCTTGTTATTTGCATATTATATTCCATAGATGTATTTTAAGACATTCACGGACAGGCAAAAAAGTGGCAGTGGCAGGATTTTTTTTATTTGTTTAAATAATACTATATGTTTAAATAAGACTTGCATATATTTTTTTTTGTTACAGATCCCAACAAGACCAGTATCAACACCATTAGTGAATTCAACAAAAGATAACATTGTTAGCAATTTGGTTTTAGTAGTGGATACAAATATATTTTTACACGAGTTGGATATTATAAAGAATGTGGTCAATTCTAATATTAAAGGTGAATATTATGTAGTATTTCCCGTATGGGGATGAATTAAAAATACAATGTGTCACCACCCCCTAACTTTCTCATCAGGAGTCATAAAATTCATCTAAGAAGAACCAGGGTAATGGGCAGGCATGCATGCATGCATTCTCTTGGGAAACTTATTAGGCCTTAGACAAGAGGAAATATCTAATAGGCTGATCATGATGTTGATGATAATTATTAATATCTGGTTGACCGAACTTATTTAGATACAAATATTAATAAAAGATAAAATGATGAAATAATGAAAAAAATATAAAAAATTACAAAAAGAGAATAATAGTAACACTGAGATTCGATCCCACGCTGTTTGAATGCCAAAACAAAAAAAACTGGACAACTTCCCAACCAAGCTATTGTCACTCTTGACGGGGACAGCGAAATTTGAATTCTTATTCTTTTAAAATTTAATGTTATTGTATTGATTTGCTAAAAACACCGACAAAACAACATTTTCTATAAATAAAGCCTAGTTAGATAGATTTTTTGGCCCCGACACGTCTTGTATGCGAAATTTCATCAAAATCGTTGGAGTCGTTGCCGATATCCTGAATATATATACAAGAATTGCTCGTTTAAAGATATAAGATTATTACCGGGTGTTTTTTTTTGTATTGCAAAAGGTGGCAAACAAGCAAACAGTACACCTGGTGGTAAGTGTTGCTGACGCTCATGGACCTTTGTAGGGCCGCTGCCTACCGCGAAGGAAGTGAAGGTTTGAATCCGTGCAATGAGGTTTATGTGATACTAAAGGCGTCACTAAAACCCACCACACGCAAACACCCTCAGAAACTTGGGCTTTCGGCTCTCTCGCTCACCGAACTAAGCGTAGTAACAAATTGCTACTACTTGGACGTCGATTTTTTGCGAGAATGTGGTACTACCCAGGAGGGACCGGCCCACTGATAAAAAAATAATACAATTTCACCACCCTCTTATCTTTTCCGTGCTTATAAAGATTTCCTAAGGGATATGAGTGGCAGATAACATCTATGCAAGAGGAGGAAAACTCATAACAAAGTCCTCTAGCAACTCATCTGAACAGTGTATTATAAGGCGATTTCCCTCATATAATGGAGAAGGCTCGAACCCAGCCATGAGCCACAAGAGCTGAGATGATGAGCTTAATTTATAGTGGATTGAATGAAAATTTATCTATATCAATTTTTTTTTATATATTTATTTTCAGGTTATACAGAACAACCAACACTTCTAGTCCCATGGCGTGTAGTAAATGAACTGGATCGTTTGAAGGACAACAATAATTGTAATGGAGCCATCTGGAAACGAGCCAGATCAGCAATGGATTACTTATATAAATCAATACCAGAAAACAGCAGGATTAGAGGTATGTCTTCATAGTGTAGCAGTAAGACCAAACTGTTCAGGTGCTATAGGCTTAATGAAATGAGCGGGATACATGAAGTGATTTTTTAAGTGCAAACTTCTTTAAGCGTGTTGAGCACTTTTTTGGATGAACAAAAATCATGGAACTCGCGTTATTGTCACTGAATAGGTGAACAAAAAGTGTGAAATTCCCGTCATCGTCACCGCACGCTTCCCATGAACATGAACTATATGTATATTATGTATATATGTATATTGATATACCTCCATGCGTTATTTTTTTTGGATCACAATTTGACAGATAAATGCTTCTGGCATCTTTGCGAGCTCATGACTTAAGGGAGGCAGACATTTGTTTGGTTGAATCAATTAACTTATATTTTTTATATGTATAGAGAAATAAGAGCCAGACATGGTGTTGTGGCGCAGTGGACTGGGGTTTTTTTATGCCAGCAACATACGATGTGGGTATCCTCGAAGTACCAGCTGGAAGCGAATCCAACAAGTCGGACCGATTCCCACAAAATGAGGGTGAGACAGACAAGTTATGGGAAGTAGCTGGAGAACTTACCTAGCTTCTCTTGTGCTTACAGAGCTGATAGTCTGCTGGGTTTCCCGTTGGGATGTGTTGAAAGTGTACATGACGAGTTGGCGTAGGTAATTGGTCCGAACGCGAGCACGCGTACTGACACGACACTTGAGTTTATTGTCTGTTACACTAAACGCTATGACGGTGCAGATTCACAGTATACGTGCGCGCGCGGCGAGGTAATTGGCGAGTATATAGAACGCCAATGGTGCTTAAGCGGAGGTTTTTCAGTGATGCGTGCACCGCGAGGAACTTAGTGGAAGCGTGTATGTTCGTGCGCTGCGAGGTACATAACGAGTATGTCAAACTGTCGGGCAGAGTCTAAGCGCGGACGCACGAAGTTAGACGGAGTCACACGACTATCATGTCGCGATCTTTGACGCGATCACTTGGTATAAATCAAAAACTTATCAAAACACCACAGATAATTCAATTGAAGATCCAAATATAGCAACTGTGTGTTTATAGTTATAAGTTTTCACTTTTGTCGCCAGTCCCCTTGACTGCTTTGTACTTTTTTAGCAGTAAAGAATTAACCCCTGCAGTAAAGAATTAATTATTTTTTTAGGGGAATTAACAAATTTAATTAATAGATTCAAATTACACACTGAATCGGCAGCATTTTTTTTCCATTGTGAAAGAGGCTCTAGCTCGCTAGTGGGACATACCTATCTATACCAATAAATAAAATTGGAGTGTCTGTTTGTAATGTCAAAATATAGGCTTTTTTCATGCTCACACGGTTATTTGCACGACACCTATGCCTAAAATAGCAATTAAAAAATTTTTGTCTGTCTGTCTGTTTGTTCCAGGTAATCTTCAAAACGGCTGGACCGATTTCAAAAATTCTTTCACCAATGGAAAGCTATAATATTAGGGCGTAAACTAGGCTATATTTTATCTCGGTATTCCCACGGGAACGGGAACTACGCGGGTAAAACGACTATAACCTATAACCGAAGCGAAGCGAGGGCGGGTTGCTAGTATGTAATAATGATGAATCATTTGTGGTGATGAAGTAAGAAATACAAATCACCATCTCCTCCGTTGGCCGTGGGTACCGTAAAAGACGACTAAGGGATATGTAGATAACATTTTTGCAAAAGGAAAACTCGTCATATAACTCTATACCAAGACGTCGGACCAGTGTTGTATAGTAGGTAAATTTCTTTTCCGTTGTGGAATCCAACAGTGGGACTTAGATGAACTGAGCTAATTGTAGTTTTAAAGTGGGTAATTATAATTTGTTTTGCCTCAGGTCAACCTCTCAGAGATGCAAATTCACATATATACCCATGCGAGTCTCCGGATGATGAGATTCTTAATTGTGCTCTACAGCAAGCTGAAAGAGGAAAATCTGTGGTGAGTAAAGCTTGATGAAGTTCATGTATACTAGACTGGGCCAAAAAAATCAACTATCTTTTTTTTAAGTATATCGAAAATATTATTTGGGATGACAAAAAAAAATGTTGTGAGAATTTGAGCCCTTAATATAAGAGGTCTATCATCGCAACTTTTAGAGACATTTTTTGAAGAGAATTTAATTGTCTACAAAAAAAAAACCGATTGAAATTTTTTGTCAGATGAACCGTTTTCTCATAACCACGCCTTGAAAATTGGTATGAATTCAGAATTTGATTTTTAACTTTAGGCTTTTGTCATTCACTTAAAAATTAGTAACCAGAAAAAATTCAATAAAGATTCTTGAAGGGAATTTAATTTCCTACAAAAAACGTCTCTTAACATTTTTAGCTAAATTCACTCCTTTGAAAGTTATTCAAAGTTAAAGTTAAAATTAAAATCTTGTTTTTTTTTCAGAATTTCTTTTTCAAATTCTGAAATCATACCAATTTTCAAGGCGCGGTTATGAGAAAACGGTTCATTTGACAAAAAATTTCAATCAGTCTTTTTTTGTAGACAATTAAATTCTCTGCAAAAAAATGTCTCTTAGTCAATTTCATTTACCTCGACGGTTTAGGAGTTATGAGACAAAAACCCGCTCCGGAAAAAAAATCAAAAGTTGCGATGATAGACCTCTTAATATAAATATTAAGGGCTCAAATTCGCACATTTTTTTTTTGTCATCCCAAATAATATTTTCGATATACTTTAAAAAAAAAATAGTTCATTTTTTGGCCCAGCCTAATGTCTACGTTTAAAAAGTTAAATGTTATGGTCTTCAACTGTACTTTCTAGCAATCATTTTGTCCGCATACCTGCAGGATCTGTAATGAACTATCTGCCGCCGTGTTTTCCGTGCGCTATGATATGTCTTTCTTTAAACGAGATTTAAGAAAACAAAGGAAACGTAGTTTCTGCATGGTAGGCGGCGACCTGTGCTGTGTCCTTGGCATTGCTATGGTCCATGTGCGGCAGTACTACTTACCAAGGTGCTGCTTGCTCGTTTGCCATCAATGACAATAAAAAAAAAAACGTATTGACGCCATATGCCATCTTCTTCCACACAATTATCACAATCAAAATAATGTCATAGCTGCATTATTCCTATTATATCCACGTCATGCTTCACGCAATCCAACCATCTTTTCTTCAGTCTTCTCATAGGCCTTCCCTTCTCTTTTCTTCGGTCTTCTCTTGCCTTCGGCTTTAGCCTTGAATATTCACGTTTAAAACTTTCCTCACAATATTACTTTCATCCTATCTCATCATATCTCCGTACCACGTCAGGCGTTTATTCTTTAACTTTTTCGTCATTGGCGTAACTTTAAAACTTTCTCTAATACATTTAGGCTTTATTACAGAAACTACTTTTACATAAATTTTTAGGATATCATCATCATCTTCGCAACCCACTTCTCTTGCACAGATTTATCGCATAATCGTCTTTTACGACATCCACGGGTAAGATATGGAGTGGTGAATCGTCTTCTTACTCCGTCACCACACGTAAAGGATATGGAATTTAATGATAAATTTTTTAAGGATATTTTAGGATATGGAAGTTATTAACAAAATCTAGATAAAGGCGAGCGAATTTCCTTCTGTGAGGTAATTATCTCACGAAAGGAGGTGGCGGATCGCTCGCTTTGTGTGGACACGATCCGCCGTCGGCGCTTTGAACTACGCAGGCTCCTGATGCCGAGTTGGCGGGTGACTGGACCGGAGAATAGTTCATCACCCGCAGAGAGGCTGACGGCGTGAAGTCGATGCCCAGGGGAGGGGCGGAATCCCGCCAGGCTGGCCATGGAAATTAAGGATTTGGTAACAATGGTCGGCCTAATGGCAAATTCGCACCATAGCCCGAAAAAAGGCAAATAAAGTAATTTATATTTTATTTAATTCTAGATTCTACTATCAAACGACAAGAATTTATGCAGCAAAGCATCGATAAATAATATCAAGAAATTAGATCTTGCCGAATTGAAATGCCTTCTCGAGACCAAATTGCAGGAGTCGGATCCGGATTTGTATGACAACTTCAAGCATTATCAAGATACTATTTATCAGCTTTTAGCGAACATTTTGGAGGTAATTACATTTTTAGAAAGCTAAGCTTTCTACATTATCAAATAGCAGCTATAACTAGGGTTGCCAACTGTTGTTAAAAGAAATAGAGTATATCTGATTTCAAGGGAGGTAAATAAAGACTACCTTATAAAAAGAGTATCATTTATTTTAAAACTTAAAAGGTATTATGGTCCGTCGCGCAAATAGACGAAGTAAACTTTCAGACCAGACTCAAGCTCATGGAACGGAGAAAGGAAATAACGGTGCAGTCGTCAGCTGATTGGTCCAAACATAGGTAGCTAAATAGACAAATCACTAAGTCTGTGCAGCGCAACGTTCGTAGATTCAATAGCGTATTGATGAGGCAATAGAACGAAACCGTGGCTTCAAAGTTTTCGCAAGAGATTTGTTTATCAGGCACAGCCAAATGACTTAACTGAAGATGGCAGTGTTACTTCACCCCAGAAAGAGATTTTCGGAGAGGTACAAAGGTTCTATGGGTGTAGATCCCCAATCTGTTGTCGGCTTGGTCCACGATCGCAGATCCAAGTTAACTCGGCACTATACCGAAGAAATCCCGTACGTCAGCTTGTACACGATCAGAATTGCTCTGAAACAAAGAACGGGAAGGCACCGGGAGATGTTGAAATTAACACAGAACTCCTGAGGGTAGGCGATAAACCAGTACTAAAACCCTACGGAAGATGTTTTAATTTTATCATTCTCGGGAGCGACATTCCTGAATCATGGACCAGGAGTGTGGTGGTACAGACGAACTCACTTTTGAGCCACGTATACAATTTTTTCTCAAGAGTCATTATGAACCGATTTGTGTGCAAGCACGACGACTTCCAGCCGCCGGAACGCCAGATTAAGCTGAAGAACGAGGCCGAGGCCTCTGGCTAGCGTTTGTGGATTATGAGAAAGCCTTTAATTGAAATTTGGGCAATGCTGTAGTCCCTTCAGCGGTGTCAAATTGACTATAGATATATCGAAGTACTGAGTGTTTGTATAGAAACGCTACTATGTCCGTCCGCATCCGGGATAAGAGTCCGAAACCGATCTAGTTGTAGAAAGGTGTGAGACAGGGGACGTCATCTCTTTAAAACTGTTCACCACTGCACTGGAAAATGTCTTCAGCTCTTTGACTGGACCGCACTATCATATCACTCACCCTCGATTTGCTGACGATATCGTAGTCATGGCAGAATCTCTGGAGACCTTGGCATTATGCGTAACATCCTTAGCAGGTTTTCTCAACTAGTGGGTTTACAAATGAACATGGACAAGACTAAAGGCATGTCTAATGCCCAGGTCATTCCTGTACCGGTCCTAGTTGGGAATGTGATTCTCGAAGTTGTAGATCACAATGTTTACCTAGGACAAGCAGTCCAGTTAGGTAGATACAATTTCGAGAAAGAGGTCAATCGACGAACCCAACTCGGCTGGGCAGCGTTCGGGAAACGTAAGAGGATCTTCTTATCTAACATACCAGTGTCTGAAAACACAGGTCGACTACCAGTGTGTCACCAGTAATGACTTACGGCACGGAAACATTGTCCTTAAATGTAAGCCTCATAACCAGAGTCAAGGTCATTAGCGTGCTATGGAGCGGGATTTTCTCGGGATCTCTATGCGAGATAGAATTCGAAATATAGAAATCCGTAGAACAAGGGGTGCAACCGACATAGCTTGCAGAATTCGCAGGTCAATTAGACGTCTATAGGTTGATGGGTGGCTAGATGTATTATTTTTTTTTTAATTTTTGTAAATGGATAGAAAAAAGGATTTTTTTTATTTTTTTTATTGCAAGCAGTGGCAAACGAGCAAACAGTACACCTGATGATAAGTGTTGCTGCCGCTCGTGGACCTTTACAAGGCCGCTGCCTACCGCGAAGAAAGTGAAGGGAGTGTGAATGCGTGCATTGAGGCTCGGTGATACTAAAGGCACCATCAAAACCCTCCACACGCAAACACCCTCAGAAAGTTAGGCTTCCGGCTCTCTCGCTCACCGAACGAAGCGCAGTAACAAATTGCTACTACTCAGACGTCGATTTTCTGCGAGAGCGTGGTACTGCCCCGGACGGACCGGCCCGCGGCTGTAGACAGATAACTGTCGACAGTGTGGTCCTACCACTCCTCCACTTATGGATTCTTTTTACAACATAACAAATTTTCATGGTTTTTAAAATAATTTTACGACACATCGACGGCATTATATATGCACCACTGCCATTAGTGCAGGCTGGCCACTGCCATCAACATTGTCTAGAAAAGAGTTGTTCGCATAAACTATTAGTGTTATGTAGTTTTTTCTTGTTCTGAAATAGTAAGAACGCCTGCGCCTTGTCGAACATTATGTATGTAAGCACATTTAGATTGCCTTATCTGATTTAATAACCAGGAAATGTATGTGTGCCTCTAATCTTATACAGTAAAGCTTTGTTTCTTTTGGGCGTTTCTAGATGTCACTGTTTTTTAATCTTTATAAACTTCACACATTTCAGAACGAAATGAGGGCGAAATATAACAACTTATGGCAACATGTATTATTCAAAGCACCACCTTGGACATTGGCTGATGTCCTCCAATGTTTACTCAAACATTGGGTGGCCGTGTTCAATGAAGTCTTCCCAAGGATCGAACATTTGTTCAAAGATTTGAAGAACCACTTGGCGTGCGTGGAGACAAAAAGTGAGTATTACTTTATGAAATTATTAAGATGTAATATAAATAGTAATTATTAAAAGCCTAATATTAGTGCTAAGTGCCAGTGTAATAGGTGGTATATCTAAGCTTTTTGTCATTATCTCAGCTCAAATACCACCTGACTCCAGCCTCCTCCATAAAATAAGGGAATTTGACCTACTATACCAAGCTAATCAGACAGTAGTAATTGGTATAGGATTTAATTTCGAGTTTGCCATCGCATGTATAGATGTTCTATGCATATTATATCCCTTAATCGTCTTTTACGATATCCATGGGCAAGATAGGGTGGTAAATTGTATACTTCGTCACCATAAGTATAATTATTCATGATTCTGTGTGGTAACGGCATAAGAATACAATTCAGTATCTTGTCCATGGATGTAAAAGTCAAATAAGGGTTATAATCTTAGAATAATAACGTATAGAAGGTAAGTTCGCACATAAAAAGTGAAGCATTTCAATTGGAGCTTAATGGAGCTTACGCCGGCACCGTTCCGTAATGTACAAGGTCACTATACTGCACGTACGCACGCAACTCTTAAAAAATAAATAGGTAATTATGACGAATTGTGCATTCAAATGGTGTCACAACACATTTGAAAAATATAAAAAGGTTTTTAACATTACTTTTAAAAGTATTTCGACGATTTATGTCAATAAAAACAAAATATAATGTCATAATTTGTATAGTGGTGTGCGTGTGTATGTGTGTAATCGTCGGCGCGCATGTAGTATTTTTAGATTCATGTTTCGATTGTTCGAAGTACCGACACTGTCCTTTTCTATGTTATTATTCTAAGGGTTATAATATACATATAACATCTATGCAAGAGAAGAAAAACTACACAAAACCCTATACCTACCTGTCTGATCAGCATGGGTAAGGTCAGTTTCCCTCCTATAGTGGAGGAGGCTCGATCCCAGCTGTGAAACGTCTATGAGGCTAGATAATGATGAGATTTAAATTAATTTATATTTTGTAGATCCAAATTCCTTGTCTGAATCCGAGGTGACCAATTTCAAGGACCTGTGCTTAGATATAGCTAAAAAATGTCAGATAATACCTGAATATATGGAGCTTGCGAAGATAACAGTGGAGAGACTCCTGCGAAGCCCCACGACCGAGGAGCGTGATGATAAGAACAGTGAAATGGTAGTGATAGAAGCGTTTGAGAATGTATGGACTGTTATGTCGAGTTTTTGGTGAGTTCTTGGTTTTATATGTACAGGTAGAAACTTGATTAACCGGACTAATTGCTGTCGGTAGGCATTCGGATAATCGAATGTATGAGAAACCTCCTTCTGTATTGTGCGTATGTACATAATTTTATGCGTTTATTAAAAGACGAATACATATACCGCGAGGCATGCACCTCAGAGCGGCGTAACAATTATTAATTAAAACAATAATGAAAATTCGTGGTTCTTTTTTTTTGGGGTGGTTCGCGGTCGGCGCACTCCTCGCATCATTCCGTCCGGGGCGACAGAAGGGCGTAAGCACGCACACCCGCAACCCACCAGAACACCACGTCGCCTTCGTCGTTGACCGACCACCGGAGCAGGGTTACTTGTTGTCAGTGGTCGGCCCGACGAAATACCCCCAAGTGGGGTTCCCTCCCATCGACCGACGTCCCCCCCTCGGGGAGGACGTTGGTCTTTCCTCACGCGGTCGGCCTCTCGGCGGATGACGGACTAATTCCCCGGTCACGTCACCCGCGGAAAATTCGTGGGGTAACGATCCCTCGGGACGCGGGCGGTATGTTCCATTTCAGTAGGTACAATACATAGGTCGCGGTTGATAGGGTGGCTAATCGCGAATCCGCATAACCGAGGGCCGGATAATCGAGTTTCTACTTGCAATTTATCTGTCTTTATGTTGTATGGTGGATGCTAAATACTACTCTTAAATTTCTCGTGGGTGTCGTAAAACACAATCAAAAGCTTCATATAGACCTAGGCCAACTTAATGTCTAATGGCGTGTGGGCAACAATCACAATGCTAATGTCAGGCACGCGATTACTAATAACTTTTGCACTGTGTGAGCTGGAAGAAGGAGTATCTGTTGCGTCGATCCCAAGTAAAGTTAAATAAGAGCAGGGTCTATTACATTTTGTCTTGTGATACCCCGGATGGTGATGGGTTAATAATACTTATCACTAATTCTTACTCAATTTTGATTAGTAGGAATCAGCTGAAACATTACCAGTGCAATAGACAATAGCATTTTATTGGGTAATTTATAAATCTGAGTACGCCTATCTGTCTGGCAAGTTAGATGTAAGACTCAGCTTGTAATTGATGGCACTTTTGGAGATTAGTATTATACATTATTCAACTTCCTTACTAATATTATAAATGCGAAAGTAAGTTTGTTTGTTACGCTTTCACGCCTAAACCACCGAACCGATTTCAAAAATTCTTTCACTGATGTAAAGCTATAATATCAGGGAGTAACATAGGTTATATTTTATCCCGGTATTCCCACGGGAACAGGTACTACGCGGTAAGGCGACTGACACCGAAGCGAAGCGAGGGCGGGTTGCTAGCTACCAATAAATCACTGATATTACATATTAAATGTACAATAATTGTGGTTCTAACACGATATTCTAAAACTGCGACGTACTGCTTAATAGCTGGATAATCGACTGACTGATCTCTAGACGCGGTTGCGATACGTTCACACCATAATTTAGAAGGACGGGTGTAACCGACAATGGCTGCCGACGCAGTGTAAATCACCACTCCAAGAGATGGACCGACGACTTGATGAAACTTGCTCGGAGTCGTTGGATGCGGGCGGCACAGGATCGCGCTTTGTGACAAAGCATAAGGGAGACTTACCGCCAGCTGTGGACGGCGAAGGGCTGAACGAAGATGACGATTAATGATGATTTGAAACCACCTCGCTCGTACCATCCAGGGCGACAGGCGACGTTCAGCTCCATAATGTGCCCAGTTATCTCCCCATAATCATTTGAGCCAATCACTGGTACCGATTTTTCGACATCGGTGATGGATGAATGGTTGAATGTATGATTGAAAATGTTTATTAAATTGTGGCGTTACGTAATAATGTTGAATCTATACATCATATTTTTTTAAGTTTTAGTCATGATTTTTTTTATTGCAGTGCCAAGTTGTCGAATTGCCTAGGGGTGTCTCATAACATTGAAGATAAGTTACCAGGACAAGAACCATTAGAGGTGCTTACCAGTAAACTGACGTTATTTAGTAATCAGATAACCGCATTTACGCTTGCTATTAAAGGGTGAGTACTTTTATAAATAGACTAGAACACCTAATAAGTAGGCGTACGAATACTTCACAACGTTTGTAGACGTTATTTGGCGTATATAACTATAACTTTGATAAAAATACCTTTAGAAAAGTTGAAATACGCGAAACAATCAATTGCCACCAGGTGGCGTTTCAAAATGCTAGTTTTAAACAATTTTTTTTTTTTATATTGCCGTATCTTCCTCGTTAGAGCACAAAATATTGTCAAAATGGCGTCTCAAATATTTGTACTACCACAATATTAGGAGAGGAGATTCTTACAATATTAGATGAACGGTTGTATTATGAATATTTCAAAACACTGCCCTTTTTTGCTGACGCATCGTGGTATCAAAAGAACGATCGATTATACACCGACTTAAAGATACTAAACACATAGCAAAATTTACCAATAAATTGCTAATTGCAATAAATTTATAACACCTGTTCCCATTATGACATTTCTGTTGCATTATTTGTTTTTCAAGGAATTTTATGCCATAATAACTAGGACTGTTATGTCAAGTCTTTAGTTAAATTAGAACTATGTACATATAATGTCATTGTCCGCCATTAAGTCAAATCGTCACTTTCAACAGTGCCACTGTATGCCACTGGTATCTTATGAGAATTTTGGTGAACACGAAAACCTGAATAAAGGACTGTTGTAATATATTCACTACAACTCAGCACTTCCTCCGCATTAAATTGCGTAAAATACCATCAAAATTATTTAATACTAGCAATCCGCCCTCGCTTCGCTTCGGTTATAGGTTATAGTCGTTTTACCCGCGTAGTTCCCGTTCCCGTGGGAATACCGGGATAAAATATAGCCTAGTTTACGCCCTGATATTATAGCTTTCCATTGGTGAAAGAATTTTTGAAATCGGTCCAGCCGTTTTGAAGATTACCCGGAACAAACAGACAGACAGACAGACAAAAATTTTTTAATTGCTATTTTAGGCATAGGTGTCGTGCAAATAACCGTGTGAGCATGAAAAAAGCCTATTATTTTGACATTACAAACAGACACTCTAATTTTATTTATTGGTATAGATAACATGCTAAAACACTTAAGATATTGAATATGAAACAAGACCAATATATGTCACTTTCACGTTACTGCCAAAACTATCACTAATGCAATTTATTATTACAGATTATTAAATACGGATCTAGTGGAATTTAACATAGATGAACAAGTGACGCAATTGGAGTGTGTGTTTAAAGAGAGTTTGCAACTTATATGCATGGATGCAGCGGTCATCACGAAGAGTAATCTCAGAGTATTTTGTACGAAGTGCAGGTATGTAATAGAAATTTGACTTTCGCAATAAAACTTCTTAACCGGTGACGAATTGCTGATAGTTCATGAATGCATTTAATGAACTGAAACTTGGAAATCAATGTTCAGAATGGGCATTAAGGTTCATCCATGAATTAAGTCACTTCTGATATTTGAAATATTTTTGCGGATTTTATCGCGTTTGTATTTGATTTCCTCAGGTTTCGAACACTTTACAGGGTGCATGATCACGGAACTACGGTCAGAACTAAGGTGCCTCACGTCTCATAGGTCATTATTAATATAGAGATTTATAGTTTGTCAAATGACCAAAATTCACAATCAACAATATGGACATAGCACTATTGAAGGCGACGATTTGACTTACTTACAATGCAGTGTGGTCATCACAGCATCCGGTGGGACGCGTGGAAACGGTTGCGGGGCGGTTTGCCCCTTTTCTGTAGCATCTATCGCGGCGACTTAAGAGCCGTCGGGCTTGTTGGGCGATGTGTCTGCGGATACCCTCGATCTTTACACTGCCGGGGCGGTCGGCTAGAACCAGATGAGACCCCCGGTGACCCCGGGGGCGGACCAGCTTCGTGCGACCAGCGACAGCGGCGCTGACTAGTGCGAGGGGCCGCGGATAATCTATGGAGTTCAGAATGATTATTTAAATCCCTGGGCCTACGGCAAAGCATGATTATGTAAAAGCGCCGCGATGCATAGGGCGGGGAACGGACTGCAGGCGCGGATGATCCGAAAGAAGAGGAGATGGAGATAAGTCATCTCCTTGGAGTGTGCTAGGAGGCATGTCCGGGGAAATCTGAGAGGAATCTGATTAGGTGGGAAAGGTGATCAGTACTAAAGGGTGGCAAAGGTGACAAACTATGACTAATACGCGCAAAACACTAATAATATGTAAAGAAAAATAATTTATTACTTATCAATGGCTCGGACTAGAACACATTGCCAATATAAAAAATAAATATACCTAGTTTAAAAAAACTAGAAAACGCTTTAAACTAAAAAGTGTTAAATAATTTTCAATATAGGCAGAAAACAATAATGAACGAAATATACAATTATTATAATACAGATATTATTGTGAAATAAGCGTGCGTAACTTTGTGCCACATTTTCGTAAATCGAGCAACTTTTTAGTGAATAGCCATCGGAAACGGCTCAAGACGCAATTATTACTATAGGAAAGTCTACGCGTTTGTGTTATGCCGAGTGCCCGACTAGCTCTATCTCTCTTACTCTTATGCAAAGGATGCGGAAAGAAGTTGATGAATCCTGGCGAATCTAATAGGGACAATCGATTTTTTTAAGCGGATTATTGCATCCGACCACTGAAGTCAAGTCATCTGCGGGTGGGTTACGGGCGTGCGCGCTTACTTCCCTCTGTCGCCCCGGACGGAGCGGGCGAGGAGTGCGCCGACCGTAACCCACCTCCAAAAACCAGCCCCAAAAAAAAGCGGATTATTGCATTGTCATCGGTCTCTGACAGGTGTGCAAAGTTTAAATGAAATCGAATCGTTCAATGTAGGAGAAAATCGAGCTCAAAGAGTTTGATTACAAGCATACAGGTGAAACTAACAAAAGCGTGTTAAAAAAGAAACAAGTATGCTAGTATCATTTTTAATCATCATCATCATCATCTCAGCCCATATACGTCCCACTGTTGGGCTCGGGCCTCCTCCATAATGGAAGGGTAATTGACCTACTATACCACGCTGGTCAGACGTGTTGGTATAGGGTTTTATTTCGAGTTTTCCTTCTCTTGCATAGATGTTATATGCGTTTTATATCCCTTAGTCGTCTCGTACGATCACCCACGGGTATGATAGGGGGTGGTGAATTGTATTCTTACTCCGTCACCACACGGACGTCATTTTTAATGCCAGTAATAAATTATTTATGTGATACTGATTAAGATTACTCTTTTTCCAGGAGCATGCTTCAAGAAGCGTACACGAAATTCTCACAACTAACAGAGCTAATCGAAATATGTAAAAACAATATTGCGAATACTTAAAATAGTCATAATTGTACAGTCACGGTAATAAGTGTTAACGTAATACGTTGTATTTCTAAACGTTTTATTTTGCTGTTAGACTGATTGTAAATTATTTTTGTTAATTAAAGTTTTCATTTAAAACGATATGTCGATTGGATATTTTCATTATCAGGGCTACAATGATATCAGAATTTCATTCTTTTACATTTTATACCTTTTTCCTTTATTTACTTATTTTATTTCTCCCACATACGTACAGGATCTGGAATGAACTAGCTGCTTTTCCTGAGCGCTATGACATGTCCTTTTTTAAACGAGGTTTAAAAAGGGCTTACTTCACGGTGGGCGGCAGCGTAGTTGTGCCTCTTGTATTGCAAAGCTCCATGCGAGACAGTATTATTTACCAACAACTGTGCTACTTGCTCGTTTGCTGACATCAGCAATAAAAATAATTATTAAAAAAAAACTAAATATTTTACCACAAACTTTTTGCAACTACTTATAGGAATAGATATATGTACCAGTTTTTTATTATTTATAATAGCAAACTAGCAAGTACACTGGATGGTACGTGATAACTACTGCTTATAGACATTAGTAATAATAGAGTCATAGCCAGGCCGCTCACTACCCATGACCTTTATTAGTACCTACCATCCCGTAGGGTTGTATTCTTACTCCGTCACCACACGGAAGTAGTCTATGTTGCTCACTGATAATGTGGTTTTAAATTGGTGAAAGAATTTTTAAATTTAATTATAGTAGTGTAATCGTGAATGAGTTACACACGAATTACTTTAGCATTTATAATAATAGGTTTTGATTACTATTTACTTGATAATATAATTATAATAATCACCAATATATATATATATATATTTCCATGTGGTGAGTAAATATACAATTCACCACTCCCTGTGGATGTCGTAAAAGACGACTAAGGGATATAATATGCACATAACATCTGTGAAAAAGAAGGAAAACTTGAAATAAAACCTTATACCGACATGTCTGATACTACCCTACTGGTATAGTAGGTCAAATTTCCTCCCACTGTGGAGGTAGCCCAAGCTCAACAGTGGGACGTATGTGGGCTGCCATGATAATGATGATGACGATTATCATTTGCATCGACATATCGTTTTAAACAAACATTTAATATTTACTTATTAATTTTAGAATAAGTTATTACTTTGTATATATAATTATTATTATTAAGATGTCAGCGTAAGATGATAGCATCTTACGCTGACTATGGTTGGTCCAACATGTATTTAACTTCCATACTTGCCTACTAGACGTCATATTTGCAGTCACTGCTTTCATACGCATATTCTCATTTTTCAAATCCATTCATCTCTTTTAAGGTTATATTCATCCACAATCTGTATAACTCTCTTAATTACCTGCCTTTCATCCCTACTTATAACATGTCCATACCAAGACCTTCTCGCCCTCCTAATCTTCTCTATCACTGGTTCCATTCTCAGATTTGCCCTAAATGTATACATGGAATTTTTTTATTCTTTTTTTAAGTATTGTAAAGCCAGTTTTTGCTTATACCGTAAATCCTATGTATTGTAGTCTTGTAATAATGTACTCCAAAAATCAACGTCAAATTAGAAACGAGTGATAAGTAAATGATAATTTTTTAAAATAATTCCCTATGGTGATGAGTCAAAATACAGTTCAACATCGCCTGCCTTGTCCGTGGGTATCGTAAAAGACGAGTAAGGTATATAATATGCAGAGAATATATATGTATTGTAGATATACAAGAGAAGAAAAACTCGAAATACAACTAGGATTTTATTTCGAGTTTTCCTTCGCAACCACGTTGGTCAGACCTGTTGATATAGGTATCAATAGGTGTGACCAGCGTGGTATAGTAGGTCAATTTCCCTCTATTTTGAGGAAGATCGGGCCCAACAGTTGGACGTATATTTGCTGAGGTATTATTTTATTCCGGTGTTTTTAAAATAGTAGGGCTTAAAAAACGTGTAAAGCTTGAAATTTTTGTAATAATTTTGATTACATATTCAGACACCACCATCATTTGAAGACTCACAGTTTTGTGAATATTTTTTATTTTCTTATAATTGTCTTTGCTGAATTGGGCAAAGTAATTAAAATGCAAACAAAAGCAAAACATTAAATGTTGATTTTTGGGCTATATTAATTTAATTAGAATTTCAAATATTATTAGTTTCATAGATATTGTATAAAAATATTAAATTGTAGAAAATATATTTTAATTTCATTTCTTAATATCGTATTTTAATATAGTTAATATTAAGTAACTTAAACTGCATAATAATGTTTAGGAATGCTTCAATTACGCGATTTTTACACTATTAGAAAATTTTCCTTCTCATGATCTTAATAATTAAAAAAAAATATTTTGTATAACACTTGTAATCGTGACTGTACCTATCTAGTCCGTATTGTAAATAACTGCGAATAAAAATAAATATCTTGCAATTTTTACGACAAGGTTCCTTTATAAGTAAGTTTAATATTATTCAATTTCGATTTAAAGAGTCTAAATGTGTTTTTATAAAATTTGATAAGTCGAAAATTTACAAAAAAATGTCACTTTATGTCGTTTAAATGCATTGATGTTTGTTTTTTTTTAATATATTTGTAGTTTATTGAATTAATTGTTGTATATTATTAATATGTTAATAAGTGTAGGCCGAATGAAACTTATCAACATGTTTGAAAGTTGCAATTTTTGTTACGGAACTATTCCATATAATAATTTCTGATCTTTACGCGAGTATTACGCATATGAAATAATACTATTTTACGGGTTTTATCGCGTTTGTATTTCATATTTACCTTAAGTTTTGACGTGACGGGAAAATTAAGGAGTGAACGGCTGACATGGTATGGATATGTGATGAGGCGGAATGAAAGTAATGTTGTGAGAAAAGTTTTGGTTATGAATGTTGAAGGCTTTAGGGGTAAAGGAAGACCAAGGCAAAGATGGATGGACTGCATGAGGCATGACATTGATAGTCTGGGAGTGACTGCAGAGATGACGTCGGATAGGACCGTATGGAAGAAGATGACATATTGCGTCGACCCCAAGTAATTGGGATAAGAGCAAGATGATGATGTTGATTTACTTTAAGTTTTGAACACTTTGCAGCGTTCATGGTCATGGACTAAGATATTCCACGTCCAACGAGTCATCGTTATTATAGAGATATTAGTTACTAGCTTTTGCCCGCGAATTCGTTCGCCTGGAATAGTTACTTTGGACTAATGCTAACTTTAACCTGTGATTCACAGTTCTCAAAGTGAAAAAGACCGAATTTTGAATCTTTCTTCATTGGTGCTCCGCGCCTATTGGTTGTGGCGTGATGATGTATAGTCTATAGCCTTCCTCGATAAATGGGCTATATAACATTGAAAGAATTTTTCAAATCTGACCAGTAATTGATGGGAATTAGAGAAAATAACAAAGGATTGAATTGATATTACACGATTTTATTTAGGTTCTGTTATACAGTACTACAGCTGACATAAGAGAAATATAACACTACCAAAATAGAAATACTGAATCATCGCATAGACAGTAGCGCCAGCTAGTGAGTTATTTAGACAACATTGACAATTTAAATTGTTTATATTAGTTCCAACACCTGCCCTTAAACTAAAAAATTCGTAATCCAAGATTCATTACACAATTAAAATGTTTATTTTTACTTAAACATTTAGTTAAAACATCTGTTGGCATATTTTCAGTAGATAAGTATTCTAATATTACAATTTTATCTTTTACAATTTGTCGTACAAAATGATGTCTTATATCTATATGTTTACTACGATCATGATTAACATGACTATTATAAAGGTTTTGCGCTGATTGACTATTATTGAACAAAGTTACTGATAAATGTTTACCTAAACATTCATAAAGAAAGCTTCTAAAAAATTTAGCCTCCTTTGCTCCTTCACATAGTGCCATGTACTCAGCTTCTGTACTTGATAGCACCACAGTTCTTTGTTTTTGGCTTTCCCATGACACGCCTGAATTTCCTAATTTAAATACATAACCAGTATATGAGCGACGGTTTAGCTGATTAGACGCCCAATCCGCATATACATATCCTGTGACAGTTAATGAGGATTTTTCATATACCATGTTATCTATATATATATATATATATGTATATATATATGTATATATATATATATATATAGATTAGAATAATTATATTTTTTTATTAATAAAGTATTATACTTAATTTAACATAATAATGAATTAATAAGTTATTAACTCACTCAACACTCAACTCTAGTAGTTGTGGTAAGCAGCGAAACAATTTCTTTCATTTGTGTAACAGAGATGTACTTTACATAAAACACAAATATTGTTGGTACGATTGTCTTTCTTGACCTTGGCACAATTTACACATCGCTTTCTATTATTGACCTTTTCCATGGGATGTATAGGTAATTGTCGCTTTAGAGACTTACGTACTGCACTTGGTCTTGAAGTAGGAACGTCTCGTTGCCTGTTGGTAAAACCAATGATCAAACTTTGAGCTACGACTTGTCTAAACTGTAAACTGGTCAAAAGACTTCCTTCCATTTTATTTTCATTATGAAGCTTTGTGTAAATAGTAAATGAGTTATTGACGGCTATAGCCGTCAATAACTCATTTACTCGTTTACTCGTTTGATACATCAAACAAATCAAAGAATAGTCTAAGATAATATTTGATTTTTGATCTCCGATCTATTTCGTAGCAGACCTTACGTTGATCCATAAGGTCAACTCCACCCATATTTTTTATTATAGTGTGATACTATGCTAGGACATTTTACATCACTTTTTTCAGCTGAGCCAACTTGTCGGCGTTTTACTTGTGTTGTTTCTATAGGCGATAAAAAGTTAGTTAGCAAGTGTACTGCTCTGTTGTCCATCCATTTCACATAACTTATGCCTTGGAAACTAGTGGAGTAAATATCGCCGCGCTTCATTTTTTTGTCAACAGGTGCAGTTTTTGGCAGGTTCTTTCGATTGGTTCGAACAGTCCCACATGACTTCGTATTCTGGGGAATCAATTTATATTGTAACAACGGCAAATTGAAAAAGCTATCAATATAAATTTCACATCCCAAACCCTTCAGCTTTTGCGTAAGTTGAAATACTACTGATTCACCTAGCCCATATTCAACACCGGTGCTTCGTTTGCCAGTATACAAATCAAACTCAAATAGGTAACCAGTAGTAGCATCGCATCGGCACCATAATTTGAAGCCCCCATTTCACAGGCTTGTTCTTCACATATTGTCGCATCGCATTGTGCCCTTTGAATTTTATCATGTGCTCATCGATAGATTGTTGTTTAGTGTTATTGAGGGCACTTTGGAATGATGTATTGAGATGTTCCATTACCGGTCTAATTTTATATGCTCTATCAAAATTGGGGTTCGTTGGATCTCGTTTATCTTCATTATTACAAAAATGTAAGTTCCTACGTATTTCCTCAAATCGAACCCGAGGCAAAACATTTGCTATGTAAGGTACCGCCACGTCTGGTTCTGTAGACCAGTAATAAACGATGGCAAAATATGATAGCCCATTACTAAATTCATACCAAGAAATGCTTTCATTTCTTCAGTTTCAACGGAAAATTCACGTCCATTTTGGTGAGCATATCGTATTGATTCTGATACTATAATTTCAACTAATATATCAAATTTTGTTGTTGAAAGAAATACTTTGAAAGGAGTCAAAATATCGCCTTCAATGTCTTGATAGATTTGCACCTTGCCGAATTCATAGTCCACACTAGCGAAAACATTCGGAGTGTACGTTCTCTGGCTCCACTTGAAAGCAGGTTGATCATTGCCAAGTGCTGCAGGGAGAGGTTCTACTGCAGAAGTTGAAGGCTGGGGTGACAATGTTCTTGAGTTTTGACGTT
Source organism: Lymantria dispar (assembly GCA_032191425.1). Taxonomy (NCBI): domain Eukaryota; kingdom Metazoa; phylum Arthropoda; class Insecta; order Lepidoptera; family Erebidae; genus Lymantria; species Lymantria dispar. Next base: position 3,855,804 of record CM063447.1, read on the forward strand.
GAAGAGTCGTAGCTTCAATCTCCACATCAAGTACGCCTTGGTGAACATCTTGCGTCAAAAGCATTTGATCTTCTTCGTCGAGCAACAAATTGTCTTCATCGTCGCTATTGTCACCCATCAGAATATGTTGAATTTCGTGTTCTTTGAGTTCAAAAACTCCAAGTCCTCGGCGAAACATAATCTGCAATAAAAGTAAATAAAAAATGTGGGTAATTATACAAAAACATAACTGCAATATGTATATAGAAACTGACCCTCATAGGCCATAGAGACACCGGTGTCCCTTTATGTTTATATCTACTTAGCAAACTAATAAACATGAAAATGTATTCTGTAAAAATAATAAAAATAAACTTACCAGACAATAAATATTTCACAATATAAAACGTTAAAACTTTTTTTCACTTCGGAACACTTTTGTAAAGTTTTTGGTTTTAGCGCCCAACAATCTGTCAATTTCAAATGACCACAGACACGGATTGACGGGTCGAAACGCTGTGTTGCCAGCAATAAAAATTAAATAATACTTACAAGAACCAACTTGAGTAAAATAACACTCATACGTATCTTAGTTAATTAATCGTCTAATATTTTTGGCTTGGGACAAATGTGTCCCCGTGGTCGTCAAAGCGTTAAGAATGCTGTCTTTATATCCATATGATCAATGTGTTAGTTCAGATTTACTGCCAGGGGCCGTCCATTAATCACGTGATTTTTTTAAGCATTTTTTAACGCCCCCTCCCCCTTGGTGATACGTGGTGAGATTTAAAACTAGACTAAAGCATCACGTGTATTTTTAGTACCTATAAAGAATCTTAAAATTTTTAGAGTATTATTTTTAAATACAAGTATAAAGTATAATCTTATTTTATTCTGAAATTAAGGACCGTGATAAAAATGTCTAGACATCATGCCTATCGGTTTAAAAATCGCGCGTTTACGAAAAAATAAATACACGTGATATCTTACTACAACCCTTATGATATTTCGTGATTTTTGTCAAACCCCTCCCCTCCCCTTTCAAGTCTCACGTGATTAATGGATAGCCCCCCCCCCAGGGCAATTATTGTTCGTATAGTAGAATATCGTACCACAGGTGAGTAGGTTTCCTTGTAGTCAATCCCATATTCCTGGGTATAGCCTTTTGCTACAAGGCGTGCTTTATACCGAAGTATTTAAATCTTCAGGTCCTAGCTTCTTTTTGAAAATCCACTTACAGCGCACAACTTTCTTTCCTTCAGGCAGTAATGTCAAACTCCAAGCCTTCTTCTTTTCAAATGATCTATATTCATCTTCAATAGATTCCCTCCAGTGTCAGAGCCTGATAGTGCTTCCCCAATTGTCTGCGGTTCTCCATCATGACTTGTCGCTGTTATTGCAATAACAGCATTCACACTTTCATCAATATCTTCATAATAACTAGATTCTTGATCTTGAGTCATATCTGGATTCCACGTGACATCATTGGGGTCATATCCATAGAATATATCCATTGAATCTGATGTGATCGAGTCAGATAACTCTATAGTAGGCAAGGGATTGACATTAGTATCATCGTTTGTCCTCACATTCTCTATTTCATTATTAAAATTTATTTGACAATCAGTAGTAGTGTTTTCCTGATTTGTTATTAAGGCTTTTCTACATCATTCCTTCCAAGAAGCGCACATCTCTAGATTTCCTTCTTTTTGAAGGATTTTGGGGATCCATTAATCTATATCCTTTTGACTCATTACAATATCCTACGAAAATATATTGTTTACTCTTTGCGTCTAATTTCCTACGCCTCTCATCAGGGATCATTGCATAAGAAACGCAGCCAAATATTCTCAAAATTGATAAATCAACTTTACAACCTGACCATATTTCTTCTGGTGTGGTTCCTCTTACCGCTTTGCTAGGTGATTTATTTTTGATGAAGATAGCTGTATTAAAGCCTCAGCCCAGAATCTTCGGTCCATACCTGCATCTTGTAGCATACATCGTCCGGCTTCCACGCTTGTACGATTTGCCCTTTCCGCAACACCATTTTGTTGTGGCGAGTGGGGTACACTTGTTTGATACACGATCCCACGCTCTTGAAGGAATGTCTGGAAATGTTTATTGACATATTCACGATCATTATCAGTTCTAATCATCTTTATTTTCAAGTTAGTTTCTTTCTCTACATAACTTTTAAAAATCTTGTATACAGGCAGAACTTCATCTTTATTTTTAATAAAATAACAAAATGTCATCCTTGTGTAGTCATCAATAAATGTCAAGAGGTATTTGGCACCACTAAATGAGGAAACTGACATAGGTCCACATAAATCAGAATGTATAAGACCTAATTTCTCAGTGGCTCGACTAAAGGATTGTTTCGGGAATGGTATTTTGCTCTGTTTCCCTTCAATACATGCTACACAGGGAGTATATTTACTATTAGTGTAATTAAGTCCACTTGCCATACCTTATTTCAGTAAATCCATACTTCGCTTGTTCAAGTGGCCGAGTCTCCGATGCCAAAGCTCCTGCGATTGGTTCGCTTCACACAAATTCACAGCGGCACATTTCTCATCCATTGACTGGATCTGTGGCTCCACCAGGGCCACCTTTTGACATGTCGCAGCCAGCTCTTGACCATTTGTTGATTGTTGACTCCAGTTCATAGACACCATTCACCTTCGTAGCACTAGCAACTGACATATTTGCGCTATAAACATTACATTTTTTAGTGTCAAAACGAACTTCAAGTCCCTTAGAAGCCATTTTTCCTATATAAATAAGTTTTGTTGACAGTCCCGGCACAAAAATCGTCATCATCACAATAGCAACTGTAACTAACCGCGGAGTGTCCACAACATAGTCTTCCAATAGGTTTTTGTTGTTTGTCATATGACAAGTAGCGCCAGAGTCGACATACCAAGCATTCGAGTTAATGTTTACAGCTAGTGCTGTCAATAAGGTTCCGTTCCACGCTTTTTTATTTTCACTCCGTTTATTATTGTTTTTATTGTTCTTTTTATATCGACAGCTTTTAGCAACATAATTCGGTTTCTTACAAATGAAGCACTTTAATTTTGAATTGTTTTTGTTGAAAACTTTTGTAGATCGGTTTATAAGCATCGCACCTTCTTCACTCTTATCAAAGTCTCGACGTAAATTTTCTTGCAATAACTTACTTTTCACTGTTTCACTGCAAAATTTAATATTCGAATTTTCTAAAGCTATAATAAGCGGATCATAGTCCGGAGGTAAACCACTTAGCATTAACGCTGACAGAAAATTATCGTCTAATGGAGCGCTTATATCTCGTAATTGTCGATACAAGTCCGTGATTCTCAAGATATACGCTTCCATATTACTAAATTGTTCCAATTTCAATCCAAACAACGTACGTAAACGTCCAAGATGACGACTTATCTTCATAGGCTGTCTTTACGTTGTTCCAAGCCTCGTAACCAGTGGCAGCATTTTTAACGTGGGAAAATGACGACGGTTGAACCTTTAAGCATATCTTTGCGAGCGACCCTAATTATTTACGGTTGTCGTTGACCTTGGGAACACCTGGTGTAGATTCTTCGATGCAATCCCATAAATCTTCATGGACTAAATACATCCGCATCAAAAACTTCCAAATTCCGTAGTCAGATATTTCACTAAGCTTCTCAAAATTAACTGTAATTCCGGAACTTGTTGCTGTCGAGGACAAAAGCGCCGCCACTGGCACCATACCATCGCGCGGCATTTCGTCTTGTATTTCTCGTATTTTACGGGATATTTTACTCACACTTATTTAATCGTGTATCCTGAGCCCATAACCTGATGGAAATTAGCGAAAATAACAAAGGATGGAATTGATATTACACAATTTTATTAGGTTCTGTTACACAGTACAACAGCTGACATAAGAGAGGTATAACACTACCAAAATAGGAATACTAAATCATCGCATAGACAGTAGCGCCAGCTAGTGAGTTGTTTAGGCAACAGTGACAATGTTTGGTTTATATTAGTTCCAACAGTAATGCCTGAGATTAGTGCGTTCAAACAAACGAACTTCTGCTTTGTATATTAGTATAGATTAATATTTTGACCAAGATTTTTGATACAGTAATGCCCCATAATATCCATCGTGTGGTATGGGAATAAAAATACAATTCACCACTCCCTATCTTGTCCGTGGATGTGGATGTCGTAAAAGACGACCAAGGGATACGCATACAGAAGGAGGAACATTCAAAACAAATCCTATACCAATCTGTCTGACCAGTTTGGTATGGTAAGGTCAATTTCTCTCCTATTGTGAAGGAGAATCAAGCCCATCAGTGGGACGTATATGAGATGAATGCCCTACAGTAATAGTCAAAGATTATTTTATTTAAATAAGGTTAATGAAGCCACCTCTCAGAAGTCAATATTAGTATTATGCCTTAGAATTTTCTTGCCGGTTCTTTCTCACTGTTGCCGTGTTGATATGGTGTCAGCCACAGAAAAATTAATAAGATAGAACGGCCATGTGGGCGGGGCAAGCGTGCCACAATTGCGATCAAACGGTCTTAATATTGACGAAATTCGTTTTACCGGTTCTTAGTTGCGCTCATATAGTAACCTTGAACGAAGCTCCGACAAAAAAGAGAAATATGCCGTCTTGCGCTGTTACAACGTGTCGAAAAAGAAGTCAGTTGCATAGTTATAGTCTAAGAAGGCATTTATTTTCATCGTTAAGTCCATAAACTTATTAATTCAGTCATATTTCTTAATTTTATGATAGTATTATGTCGTATGTAAGCAACATTTATAAAATAACAAAAAGAGCCAAACATTATACATCGTTTGCCATACATGGATATCACCTTCTATTAGTCCAGCAACCGCGCAATGTATTGCGTTCAATGCGATATCACTAAGAACCGCCTTACCATACCTTTTCATTCAAAACATCGACGTTTAGCCACGCGTATCGATAGTGTTGTCCAACATACTATAAGTTATTGATTTCAATAATTAACTATGTGTTAATTTTATCATATAAATAAATACTTTTAACACTTTTAATTTAGTAATAGTTATATTAATAATATTTAAATATGTATTTAAAAAAATATTGGTTGCCTGTAAAGTCGGTATACGGGCGAAAGTTTTACGTGACAACGACTTTGAGTGGTAAAATAATTTTAATGTGAATATTCATTCGTATAGTAGGAAGAAGGATGAAATAATAGTAACAATTTAAAACATTTATTTATACAAAGAATTATATTTAAAACATTAATTTATACAAAGAATCTCGCACTGAATTTCATATTAACAAAATTTTATTTTTACCTTTACACATACACTCGGGCATGGTTAGCCCGCCTAAGAGCGAGAGAGACAGACATAAAAAGTGAAAGGGACGCGTGCCTCTCACTCGCTCTCATTGTGAGCGCATAACGTGAGCGGAGCGTAACGCAGTTTCTTGAAGTGTCACCCGGCAAACCAATTTATAAGACGTTGTCACGTCAAAATCAATTATTCTGTTATACATTACCTACTTAATTTATCTTGTATATCTATAGTATATTCTTGTATATCTTCCGTGTGGTGACGGTGTAAGAATACAATTCACCACTCCTTATCTTGCCCGTGGATGTCGTAAAAGACGACTATGGGATATAATATGCGCATAACATCTGTGCAAGAGAGGGAAAACTGGAAATGAAACCCTATACTAACATGTCTGACCAGCATGGTATAGTAAGTCAAATTCCCTCCTATTGTGGAAGAGGCCCGAGTTCAACAGTGGGACGTATGTGGATATAGATCTTACATTTTATTAGAAGTTTAATATTTTATTGTAAATACATTTTAATTTTAGATGCCCACGAAGTCCAAGTATTAGAAAACTATGGATTAAGGCAACTGGTAGCTAACTAAATACCAACTAAATCTAGCACAATTTGTTCACAACATTTTGTAGAATACTAAAATAATGGTAAAGTGATCAAATATTATTGTATTTCATTTTTATTGGCAAACTAAATGTTTAATTAAGTAGGTATTTAGTTGTCGTACAAAATAATTTTTCTATTCTTCCTTAAAATGCAATAATTTATGATAACAATGAATTTCTTGAGACTGGTCATTCATTACTAGTTATTATATATAAGTGTTGATTTCTAACTTTTCATAAGTGTTTAATTTTTATTCCAAGTAATGTTGACATGATAGTCATCATTTAGGCTCATATACGTTTCACTGCTGGGCTTGAGCCTCCTCCGCAATAATAGGCAAATTTACCTTACTATACTAGTCAGACAGGTTAGTATAGTTTTCTTTTGAGTTTTTCTTCTCTTGCATAGATGTTATATGCTTACTATATCTCTTAGTTATCTCAATATATTAGGATGGGACATCCGCGGGTAAGATACGGAGTGGTGATTGGTATTCTTATTCCGTCACCACACGGATAATGTTAGTACATTTTTGTTTACAATAAACAAAAATGTACTAACAAGTAGCAGTAGCAGTATATCAAAAAAATTAAATAACAGTTTTGTTTTTAAGTTAAATAATAACACCAATAAAGATAAACCGAATTTCAATAAACAATAACATTTTAACATATTTTAAAAATGATATCTGATGCTTACACGAGCATTACATATTGTAAATAAAACTACTTATACTGATTATATCGCGTTTATATTTGATTTAGGATTATCCGACGTTTCGAATATTTTACACCATTCATGGTCACGGGTGGTCTAAGATGTCTAACGTCCAAACAAGTCAACGTTATTACAGACGTCCATGGCCCCCGTCGCAGAGACCGTGTGAATTCACCCACAGTTGAGCGCCTCCATGCAGTACTACCTTATGTGAAAGGAGTTACTGACAAGATTGGCTTCATCTTGAAACGGGCTTCCATAAAAACTTATTTTAAGCCACTCAAGAGGATTAGTTAATTCTTACCACTTGTCAAGTGCCAGATCCCTCTACAAGATGCAGGCGTTTACAAACTTGTCTGTGACTGTGGTCTCCTTTTAATATATTTTAATTGTATCTTTAATTGTATGTACTGGTGTGTATATGGGAACAATATAATACACAAATCGCTACTCGCTTACGTAATTTCTTTTAGCACTTAAATTTTCTGTCACCTATACAGAGTGTAGTGAGGAGTATTTTATTTGCATGATTTTACTGTTAAATTACTGACTTGCATTACAAATAACTTCAACACACACACAAGTAAGTGCTTAATTTAAAGACATTAATATTTTTGTTTCGATAAAACAGGTTAAATAAATATCGTGTAGTATATCGACCATGCCAAGCACTAGCGTATATGTGCTTTTTTATATGTGGGTATACGTTGCCTACAGAACTTAGTTATAGTTTGTGTACCAATTGCAGCTTCGAGATTGATGTATGTGTATTATGTTAGTGTGTGAAATTATTGTAAGCATAGACCTTGCATATGTGTTAACATTAGAGGGAGGGAGGAATTCTGCCACGCTGGTTTTCGAACAAAATCAGTCGAATGGCCTTTCTAAAGTATTAATATTTCTGTGGTGTCAGCATATTACGTTTAAATTAATAAATTATTATTATAATTATATGGTGATAATTATTACATCACGACATAATATAATAAATTAATTTAATATTTCCGTGTGGTGACGGAGTAAGAATACAATTCATCTCTCCATATCTTGCTCGTGGATGTCTTATAAGACGACTATGGGATATAATATGCACATAACATCTGTGCAAGAGAAGGAAAATTCGAAATAAAACCCTATATCAAAACTGTCTAACCCTCATGGTATAGTAGGTCCAATTCCCTCCTATTGTGGAGGAGGCCCGAGCCCAACAGTGGGACGCATGTGGGCTGCGATGATGATAATTAACTGACCAAAAATAAGTTAATATTTTTTTGTACTGGCAATGAATTTGTATCAAAAATGTGGGTTATCAAATAAATAATATTAGGTAGGATAGATAAAAATTTCTCGTAACGATGACTTGTTGGACGTGAAACATTTTAGTGCTCATGTGACCATTGAACAGTGTTCGAATATGTAAAAATCAAATTGATTGCATAGATGGCGTAGTAGTTAAGATAGCGATTCACCGTGCCAGTGTCAGGAATTCGAATCCCACACAGGGCAACACTTTGTGCGATCCTAAATTTATTGTTCTGAATCTAGGTGTAATTTGTGTCCGTTAGTTATATGTTTCTAAAGTCCCCCGCAAAATAAGGAATATTTGCTTAGTTCAGGGTTTTGTCCGAGAAAAAATACAAACGAGATAAAATCCAGAAAAGTAGTTTATTTCGTATATTCCAAATAAAATAGACCTCGACGTTCTGTATGAGTTGATATAACAGAGGGGTCACTCTCATTATTATCTTTACCAATATTTGATAAAAATATAATTTTTTATTTTGTGCTTGTGTATAATAAACTATAAAAAATCCTTGATTCCGTGCAGCCGTTTTCGTGTGATGATTTAGCAAATTTAGAAAGATCGTCGACTATGGACGGGCAGGGGGGTTACCGGCGTGAAAAATCACGTCCAGTTGTTTTGTCGTGTCGAGTTGTTTAGTCGTGTCGAGTTGTTTAGTCGTGTCGAGTTGTTTAGTCCGTATATTTATCAATGGTAGGCACCAGTTCGTTTTAAATTAGTATGAACATTGGACAAATATACATCTAAACGTTGTTTCTTTTTTTTGGCGGGGCACTCGGCTCAGCCACGCGATAAACCGTTGATTTTTTAAATCATTCTGATCAGATGTTCAAGAGATATTTCGAACAGACGTTTTCAACCACATTCTGTAGTTTTTTCATTACCGTGTGGTTACGAAGTAAGAATACAATGAACCACCACCTTCTCATGCCCGCGGGTGTCGTAAAAGACGACTAATAGATGAAATCAATGCAAGAGAAGGAAAGCTCCTAGAACCCTAGGCTTACCAGCGACCTTTTCGGGTATCGTCTCAATCGATGCTTCGGCAACAAGACTGTTTTGCCGGGGTGTAGCCCTCATGCGGCCGACTCCTGCGAGTAGCGGACTAAATCTTCGGTCTGTCCACTTGCGGCCTCGGCTAGGGCGGCATCAGGCGCAGGTGGGCCGACACCCCTGCCTAATACCAAGAGATGTGACTGCATTGATCCTAAGTAATTGGAACGGGATGATGATCCTCTTTTGAATCATATTGCGGGATAGGACGAGACGTCATACAAAAGGCTATAACAGTGGGCTTAACCTTGAAATCAATTCTACTTTCGAATCCGATTCAATTCCAATCTCACCAAACTTATATTTGGTACTCTTAAACAAAATCGAGAATGAGTTCTTCGCATTTGCCGTTGTTATTTTCACTAAATGTGCCGTTTTACTATTTTAAATTAATAACCCCGAACTCGATCACCACAAAGATGCTTTCTTGAAATTGTGTAACATTAACGATTTTGTACTACGCCAAAATCACGTCGGGAGTAGCAAGTATTTGACTTAATTCATTTAGTTTAAAAAAGTCCACCGAATTTTAATTCCAATCGTGCGCTCAATTTGAGCAATTGTACTCGTGAAAGCGACGCTAGTCGCTTTCAAGAGTACCAAATTGCTCAAATTCGAGCTGCAATTGGATTTAGGATTGGAATCGAGATTCAAGAGTAAGCACACAGTTCGAAGCATTTTGGCGTAATTATTTATTTATGTAAATGCTAAGTATATGGTTTATATGATAATTGAATATATGTTTCTGGCATAACAGCGAAGGCACAATATAAACCGGTTTTTAATCAGCCAATTAACCCATTGTTAATTTAAATGTAACGTTTGTCTAATTTACCATTTATATTTTTTTAACATTTAGCATTTTAAAACAGGGCAAGTACTATAAAATATTTAAATATTCAATAACAGTTAATAAGGAAACTATATAATTGGTATAATATATTTTTTTTAATGGAAATGAGCGATTCAGAAGTCAACAAAAATTATGGATTTTTTGGAATTATTATTCTACTCTCTAGTAATAACTACTTTTTTGATCATTAACTTTAACCACTTTTTATATCATCATCATAATCATCATAGCTCATATATTTCCTACTATTGGGTTCGAGCCTCCTCCAGGAGGCAAATTGACCTTTTCTTGCCTGTCGTTGTCGGTATAACGACTAAGGGATAATAGAGGCAGACACCGCCTGTTCAAGAGAAGGAAAATTCGAAACAAAACCCTATACCAACCCGTCTGACCAGCGTGGTATTATCATCGTCATCGCAGCTCATATACGTTCCACTGTTGGGCTCGGGCCTCCTCCATAATGGGAGGGAAAATACTATGCTGGTCGGACATGTTGGTATAGGGCTTCATTTCAAGTTTTCCTTCTCTTGCACAGATGTTAAGTGCATATTATATTCCTTAGTCGTCTTTTACGACATCCACGGGCAAGATAGGGAGGTGTGAATTGTATTCTTGGTCCGTCACCGTACGTCAATTTCTCTCCCATTGTAGAAGAGGCTCGAACCAACATTGGGACGTATATGAGCTGTGACGATGATGAATATTTTCATAGATAATTAAATATATATATTTAAATGAATTCAATTTAAATATTATTATAATTCATAAACATTTCTGTGGTTCAATATTTATTTGTTACTAGCAACCCGCCCTCGCTTCGCTTTCAGTCGCCATACCCGCGTAGTTCCCGTTCCCGTGGGAATACCGGGATAAAATATAGCCTATGTTACGCCCTGATATTATAGCTCTCCATTGGTGAAGGAATTTTTGAAATCGGTTCGGTGGTTTAAGCGCGAAAGCGTAGCAAACAAACTTAATTTCGCATTTATAATACTAGTAAGAATGATAATATCTTATTCCAATTACTTGGGGTGGAGGCAAGTCCTCTTCTTCCATGCAACACTAAGAGACGTTATCTCTTTTGCGCCTGATGTTGCCCTAGCTGAGGCCGCGAGTGAGTGGACTGGGGAATCCGTCATCCGCAGAGAGCCTGACTGCGTGAGGACGACGGCATGGGGGCGTCGGGGAGGGAGGCTACCCGAAAGGTATCCCGCCAGGCTGGCCACGAAAGTCAAGGATTCAGTATTAGTGTTTGGCAATGGCGAAGAGGATGGAATTCGGCGGATTTTGGGGACCATCGCCACCCTTTCTTCACCTCGGAAGGCATGGACGGCATGGGCCCGCACCATAGCCTGCAAAAAAAAGCCTTTCATCTCTTTGGTCAATCACTCTTTCTCCATATCATGCTCCACATAAGTCATTCATATTTTTTGGATAATATATAGCGATGGAATTTAATATCCTATGCTGAGGTTGAGTCGTATTTGAGACCTTTTTTTAAGTCTGTTAAAAATTGCCATCAAAAATACCAGCTATTTTAGCTCGAATAGAATAGTTAATAAATTTCGTATTCTGTTTTCTTTCAATAGTTTTGACTAGTTAATTTGTCAAGATAAGTTATTCTATGTTATAAGGTTACATTTTAAATAAAATGTATTTTTGTATTTCTTACTTAGCCTCATTGTTGTTTGATAAAAGTAGTTTTGGTACATGATATTGATAACTTTATTTGCCTCAATATGTGTACATAAGATGTTACATAAGTTACCAACATATTCTGTCCATTAACACATGCAAACTTATATATAAAGCGGCAGAGTTTTCTGATCCGTTTTGAAAAATTCTTTCAGTGTTAGATAGCCCATTTATCGAGGAAGGCGATAGGCGATATATCACCACTCTAAGACCAATAGAAGCGCAGCAACAATGAAAAATGTTTCAGAATCTGTTTTTTTTACCTTTTGAGAGTTTCCGCTGCGTGCACTACATAAACGGTTAGGTTTCGCAGAAATCATGTGTGACAGAATCGAATTATTTAAAAATATTTTCATCTTCTACGTAGACAAAGTAGCGGGTTAAAGTTAGCATTAGTCCAAATTAATTGTTCCACGCGGACAAAGTCGCGGGTATAAGCTAGTTATCTATAATAATACAAATATATTTATAGTAAAAATTAAATAACATAAAAACATTTTTAACTAGCGGCCAAATAATTAAAATATAAACGTCATTAATTAGAATACAACTGTACTGAATGAATTAAAAAAATAAATTTGATTATAAAAATAGTATAATTATAATTTACAATATAAATACATAATTAAAGAAATCTTTAATAAAAGACAAAGGGGATAAACAATAATGTATATAGTTTATCGTTTAGTTTCAGCCTTATTTTCTCTATTTTAGAACGTTTTCTTTTAGGCACAGGTTATGGTTCGGTCACATCTCATCTAGACCGTCCTTGCAACCCCTTAGATAGCGTACGTGCAACTCTATAACTTGCCATACAGTATTTCTACCGGATACGGTTACTGTTTCGGATATTTAGTTTCAGATGTCCCACTGTACCGGCTATGGTTTCGGTTACATCTTTCATTTCGGATATCCGACAGTTCTGGTTTCGGTTATATATGTTTCTTTTCGGATATATATATAATTTATATATAAGATATATTTAATTTCGGATATCCAGCATTTACGATTTCGGTTTCGGTTTTATATTTACTTTCGGTTATCCGATAGTTCGGTTTATGGTTTTGGTTATATATTTCATTTCAGATGGCTGACAGTTACGGTTTCGGTTATACCTATATTTCATTTCGAGTATCCGACAGTTTCGTTTATAGTTTCGGATATAAGTATATGTCATTTCGGACAACCGACAGTTACGGTTACGCAGTTCTATAAAGTTGACGGTTTAACACATTAACACTCTTAACACCAAATATGGATTAATATTTTATTATAGTGTTAATTATCATAATCTCGGTTCGTTGAGGTTCCGCTGGGTGGGCTAGAGTCTTCTCCACAATCAAACAGAAAATGTATCTATTACAGATTGGTCGATTGAGTTGGTATAGGATTTTATTTAGAGTTTATCTAGGATGTTATTCCCACATAATCCCTTAGATGTGTTTTACGGCACCCACGGAGAAGAGAGGGGGTGTGAAATGTATTCTTACTCCATCACCACACGGAAAGGTGTATATACCTAGTAGAATATTAATCTCTCTTTGAAATACACGCACTTTGAAACGGCTGGACGGATTTTGATAAAATATATATAAAAGTTAACCATGTTGTCTTATTATTATTTCTTAAGCAGTGCTGTTTTTTTCAGCATCGGCTTATTGGAATCAAATTGACCTAGTATTAATTAAATACGTGATTGAAAATTTGTTGTTACAATGCTAAAGTTAACATAATCTTCTCAGCCATATAAGTCTTACTATTCGACTCGGGCTCGAGTTTCCTTCACAGTGGAAGGGAAATTGACCTACTATACCGCGCTGGTCAGACGTGTTGGTATAGCGTTTTACGTCGAGTTTCCATATTCTCTTCCATAGATATTATCTGCATATAATAAATCTTAGTCGTCTTTTACGACCACCACGGATAAGAACGGGGGTGGTAAACTGTACTCTTATTTCGTCACCACACGGAAAAATAACACTGAAGATGCACATTTTTGGGTTTTTAATATTGGTCTCTATCATGGAATAATGATTTCTGATTACGCGATTCTGAGTTACGCGGTTATTGTACAACGGCTTTTCCTCTATCAAGAAGGGGATATGAACAGATGAAATCATTACAGGAGAAGGAAAATTTCCATGCCAACAGCTGTCAGTGTAGTATTTTAAACCAATTTATCTCTCATTATAAAATTTAATTATACTCAGAGGAAAGATTCAGGAAGAGGGGACTGTTATAAAAAAAAGAAACATTAAATATATACCTAATTAAACTCCATAAAATGCGAAAATAATTTTATTTCATTTATTGTTTAGGATTGAGTAATCATAAAAAATATGGGAAATCAATGGGTTATATCAATAAAACATGGCGGCAGTTTTTTAAAAGGCAACACCCCCCATTAAGAAAATCGGGGACCTTAAAAACGTACAATTAATGGACACAAACTATACAAATTTTTGGATCGTAAAAATAATTACCCTGCGCGGGTTTCAGCCTATGACAATCAAATGGGAGACAGGTACTTATACAACTGTCACCGTCTGTGCAGTCGGATTTATACTTAATATGTAGTTCGTTCCACCTCGTGGAACCTAGGTTACATGCTATTAGCTTGTAATCTAGGCTACAAGCTATATGAATTCATTAAAATTACTCTTATAGCTACACGAAAATGCTGACGTTTTTCAGGAAAAATAATAACAGCCTGTAACCGAGGTTATATGCTATTAACCTGTAGCCTAGGATACACGCTATATGAATTTCTTTAAAATTACTCTTATAAACCGCCCTTAAATGCTAACATTTTTCAGTAAAAATAATAATTATACATAGCTTTTAATTACAGAGCATGTAAGATTTTATGGTTACTTGTTATTTGAGTTATTTTTATGGCTTTTTGTAAATATATTGTATAAAAAGATGTTAATATTTGTATGTTAAATGTTAATTAAAAACCGATGTAACTGTTGTAAGACTAAAAATAAACGTGTATGTTGGCGGTGGATGAAAATTTTGTTTTTTATTTACTCATTACTATTGCAATGTAGCCTTGAAATGGCCGGGTGGATTGTAGTAAGACCTATGATCTGCAATTCGGCTTATATACGTCCCACTACTGAGCTCGAGCCTCGATTATAATAGGAGGGATAAATACTACGCGACGACGACTAAGGGGATGTAATATGCACATAACATCTGTGCAAGAGATAAAAACTCGAAATGAAATCAACATGTCTGACCAGCATGATGTAGTAGGTCAAATTCCCTCCTATTGTGGAGGAGGCACGAGCCCAACAGTGGAACGTATGTGGGTATTGGTTGGACATTTTACATAGACCTTATATGCATGTTGTAACTCTCAGTAGTCTTTTACGACATCCACGGGTAAGATAGGGAGTGGTAAATTATATTCTTACTAGCAACCCGCCCTCGCTTCGCTTTTAATCGCTTTACCCGCGTGGAAATTCTACCTTCTAAATTATTTCTAATTATTAATCCATATGAATATTATGAACACGTGGGCGTACATATTCGCCATGCATTAGTTAAAATGGATACAGTCTGCGGACGCGGCGCACGTTTCAGATGCTTTTAAGACTATCGACGTGGAAAACTAGTCCGGATAAGTTGTCCCACACTATTCGTCTTACTAAAACTTTTATAGATTATCTTCTTTATAAACATATTTCTTGTGTACATGTGTATGTCACTGAACTCCTAAACGGCTGGACTGATGTTGATAAAATTTTTGTGGGCGTTCAAGGGATTGAGAATGGTTTAGATTCACAATTGGACCCCGTTTATTTAAACAGAACAACGTCGGTTGGGTCAGCTAGTTTAGTTTAAGATTAGATTATCCGTGTGGTGACGGACTAAGAAAACTATTCACCGCTCCCTATCTTGCCTGTGGATGTCGTAAAAGACGACTAAAGGATATAATAATCACATGACATTTGTGCAAGAGACGGAAAACTCGAAATAAAATCCTATTCTAACACGTCTGACCAGCGTGGAGTAGTAGGTCAATTCCTCTCCCATTATGGAGAAGGCCTGAGCCCAACAGTTGAATATATATATAGGCTGAGACAAATATTTTTTTAGATAATTTAGATAATTATCTTGAGATATACCTAAAATCACGCCGTTAGTAATAAATTATTTAGAACCACCAAATGGACATATTCTATCCCTCCTACCTCCGAAACCTACCACAATTGAGAGTTTTCGTACATATATTGTTGGGCATCTCATCAAGAAAAAGCTACTCACGAAAAATTAGCTTGTTAGTAATGAAATAAAAAAATGTACCGTGGATCCCGTACCTACTATTACTATTGTTGCTTGTACAATAATCTAATGATGAAACTCGTATAAACTATTTTAAAATAAAAATAACATGTAAAATATTAATTGTTATTGACGATGTTATAATGTCACGCCATCACGTTCGATACAGTAGTGCTTGACAACTTCCAATTTACGAATATCCCAATAATCGGTAAAAATATTAGAATAATACAATTAATCGTATAGACTAAATTCTCAAAATATTTGTATTAAAATAAAACCGCCATTTCGTGAATTGTAAGTAATGACACCAGTTACCATTCAAGAACAACTAAATTGACTTTTTGGTAGAAATCCACTACCCCTAAAAGCACCCGCCTTGTACCTACCTACAATATACAAATATGCAGTGCACGGATTTTATTCCACCTACCAACTAAGGAATCGCCCCAATAGTTGTTATTCTGAATAAATGACTATTTTCGGATCCAGTTTTTGTTTTTATTTAACCTAATCCTACTAAATATGATGAATTGATTTTATGCTGAAATAATTAAATTTGTTTAGTATTAATTTAATACCTAATTTATGAAAAAAAAAAACAATAATAAACCGATTATTAATTAAACAGAACCAATATTGATTTCTCATTAAATCGGATATTTTCGATAGCGATTATTTGGTTCTAGACAACTTACGCCGACAGCTGCCGAAGTGTACTTCTTGGATTAGATAGATTATAATTAAATAAGTATTTTTATGCAGCGCATAAATCTTAATATGTATAAATTACGTGTCACGTTGTTTGTCCGCGATGGACTCCTAAACTACTTAACCGATTTTAATCAAATTTGCACACCGTGTGCAGTTTGATCCAACTTGAAAGATAGGATAGCTTACATCTTAATTTATAGTCGCAATATTATTTTATTGCAAATTATTTGTCTATTATTTGACATTCACAATTATCTGTTAACTCCAAACGATTTTAACAGATGGCGATATCTGTTGACTGGATTGAGTAATGAATTAATAGATGGCGCTACTATGTCAAACCTACAAACGTGGAATATACGATTTTGACTTGCTTTTTTACATCGATGCCATTTGTAAAAAAATATGACGACAGTTCTACTTAAATAGTTTAATAAAATGTAATATAACAAAAACATTGGCCACAGCAACGCGTGGCCGGGTTTGCTAGTTTACTATAAATAAATACATACATACTTGTTATAATTTGGACCGTACGGTGTGAGAAATAATTACCATTGACGTTAAAACGTTAAGGTTATGACGTAAAACGTCATGAGCCAGTGATTCTTTATGAAATGTTGAATAAATCAAGTAGTAGGATCAAGGTTATCTTTAATCTATTGGAGACCCTGGGAATATAAGGATAATGGAGCTCCTATGACCTTGATTTTATCAGAGTATACAAAGAATTTTCTTGCGGTACACAAAGAATTTTAATTGTCTTTGCAGTATCACATTAAATGATAATACAACTAGCAGCGCCCTACGGTCTTAACCGCATAGTTCCTCTTCCCGTGGGAATATCGGGATAAATTATAGCCTATGTGTTATTCTGATATGTAAGCTATATTATTGTGAAGTTTCATCAAAATCCATTAAGTAGTTTATGCGTAAAAGAGCAACAAACATTCTCACATATATATACAAACTTTCGCGTTTGTAATATTAATAGGATACAGATAATACAATATAATTCCAGGCTTTTTTTAATAAGTGATTTTTTTAACAATAGATATTGGTTATCGTTTGATGATTTGGCCAGAATTAGGGGGCCCCTATTGATACCGGGGACCTAGGTACGTGTCCAGGGTGCCCTGTGGAAAACAGACCCTGAATAATATAAAAAATTAGTTAGACGATTACTAATATGATCTATTTCTATCTGGTATTACTAAGTTTCTAACAGTTACCAGTTGCTATCAGACGATTTTCTTCCTCGTCTGCCACCAGTAGCCTAGTCGGGTTAGCTCAAAAATAGGGGTAACCTGGAATTAATTATAGTCAGAAAATTTTTTTGCGCCAATGTTTAGGGGGGTCATAAATAGCTTAAAACTAAACACTCGACCAAACAAACTTTTTAAGATAAATCTGGCAGAATATGAAACCTGGATTAGGCCTATTGGGGATACCACGTAAAAAAAAACGCGCTTTACCCCAGCGGTGGTGCGGAAAAGGGCTTAAATATAAATTTTTGAAAAAATTCATATGAATCAAAGTTGTAGGAAATTTAATGATCTACAACTTTGATTCTAAATTTTTTTTGCTAAATTCGATAATAATCGAGATACAGGCGAATTATACATTGACCTCATTTTTGCAATTATTTGCAGTTATTGCCGTAAATATTAATTGTACGACAAAAGTTATGAGAACCAAAGTTATAGAAAATTAAATTTGCAACAGCTTTGGTTCTAATCATTTTTGTAAAAAAATAAAAAATAAAGGAGATATAGCTAAAAAAATGTTTGACCTTCAAACCAATATGGCGGCTAACGCACCGGTCGGATTTGGTAGTTTTTGGTTTTAAGCTATATACGACTCCCCCTAAACATTGGCGCAAAAAAAAATCTGACTATAATTAATTCCAGGTTAAAGTCTAACCCGACTGGGCTACAGAGGCAATGAAAAAGAACTGCAGACACAACTAATAAAGATATTGATTTAATTTACTAATTAGACCTAAGAAGTAATTATAACAAATAAAACACGGATACTTATTTTAAAGTATATTTATCTATCAGAATATTTCTCAAATTAAATAACTTTGGTATGTGTGATAAGTATACCTGTTTATATAAATAGTAAGCGAAACGATAGACCTAATTGTCTAGATGTCTCACTAAATGAATGAACAACACTGGATTATTTAAGATTCCATATCGAATACATTATCAGCTCATATACGTGCCATTGCTGGGCTCGAGTTTCCTCCACAATTTTACAATATCCACGGTCAGGATAGGAAGTAGTTGTAATCTTATTTTGTCACCTTACGGAACATTGAATTGTTTATCTGAATTACTCGATTCAAGCAACTGGCATTCCAAATTAAAATTATTAACAATTTAATATCACAGTTTTATGAGATAATGTGTGTACGAATTGTACAATAGCATCTCTGTCTTCTTTATTGTCAACAGCTCCTTAAAACAGGAGTGTTTTATATTCTTAATAAAGACCATAATCATGCTTGATCATGTCAGCAGCTTTTTCTGCAATCATCATAGTAGGAGCATTCGTGTTACCTCTTGTAATTGTTGGCATTATACTAGCATCCGCCACACGTAATCCTTTTATTCCTCGCACTCGAAGTCTCTCATCGACCACTCCTACTCCCTCCACACCCATAGCACAAGTTCCAACTGGATGGTAATGAGTAGTTGACATATTTAAAATGTAACATTTCCAATACTCATGACTGCCAAACAAATGGCCGTCGCAGTTAGGTACACTCAATTTTGGAATCTTAGAATTCAACATCTTAAAATGTGTAGTATTAACTATGCTCAAATAATTTTCAACATATTTTGCAAAGTTATCCAAGTCTTCTTCCTCATTATAATACCCGGAATATATCAGAGGACTGTCTTCTGAATTTGATGTATTTAACAAGACCTTTCCTCGAGACTTTGGTTGTAAATTTGTAACTAGAGCAAACAGACTACCTTTAGGGTGTAATTCACTGGCTAGTGTGATGCAGAATTTGTCATTGAACATGAATGTATTGGAACATAGTACAGTCGGTAGTATTGCTGATAACGGCGATGGAACTACACTACTTTGATAGTCGGGATATTCCTGTGACTTGTTTAATGCCACGAACCCTATGATAGCAGGTATAGGAAAACGGTCCAAATTTTTAAAAGGTTCAATATTTTCAATAATAGATGTTAAGGGTTTCTCTACAGTAAACACCACTGGAACTAGAGGATGGTCTTGCAAATTTTTACCGACATTTGGCGAATCGACTATTAAATCTATGTTCATTTTCTTTAAATGCTCTTTAGGCCCAATACCCGAAAGCATTAGCAATTGTGGACTATTAAATGCTCCAGAGGAAACGATTACTTCATTTTTAGTCATAACCTTTATCACTTTATTATCTGGAAGTTTGATTTCAACTCCTACTGCTCTTTTATTTATAACATCAAACATGACTTTTCTTGCTTTAGTGTTTTTAAGAACATATAAATTCTTCCTTTGGTTTATTGGTTTTAAGAAAGCATTGGCTGTACTTTGACGCAAGTTTGTATCAATTGTATAACTTGCTAACGCATATCCTAGTTGCTGAGGTCCATTATTTTCTAGTAAAATATCATGCCCATTTTCGGCAAAAGCTGTTAAAGTGCCATCAAGTTTGTTATTCCAATTTGGTCTTGTAACTACAATATTACCTTCTGTACTATGCAATTCAGGATTAGTGTTTAAGATGACATCGTTTTTAATGCGTTCACTCTTTTTGAAGTATTCGGTAACATTAGGCCAATCCCAACCAATATTACCCTTTTCAACCCAATTTTCGTAATCAGCCTTGTTTCCTCTGAGATAAAACATAAAATTAATACTGCTGGATCCTCCCAACATCTTACCTTGGATTTGATGTAGGTTTTTTGATTTTAAACCTTGACTTGAGTAGCTATCGTCCACGGTATAGTAATTCCAATTAGGCAATTCTGGAGCTACTAACAATGATATGCCTGGAATCTGAAATAAAAAAAATCTGTGTGATTGTCCATTACTCATTGTCTTTCGCCGTCTACTGCTGGAAATAAGCCTCGTTCTTAGAATACCACATTGCGTAATCATACATATATTGGAAGGGTGGTGGCCATTATCACCATGTGTGATAGTTTCGCAATTGCAGTAAGGTTGTACGTTTTCCAGGAGATCATTGCAGCCCAGGTTGCTGGTGACTCCTCAGCAAATTTTTAAGATTCTCACTGGTAAATAAGGGGTGTATTATAGAGGGGTATTATAGAGAATGTGGACGAGGCGAAAGTGGTATGTCAAGATCGTAGCAAGTGGAATGAAGTGGTCTCTGCCTACCCCTATGGGAAAGAGGCGTGATTATATGTATGTATGTATTAGTCTCACGTTTGCAGCATCAGGTGGGTCGCCTCCAGCTTCTAAAAGCAGCACATTCCAGTTAGATATCTCTGTCAATCTGTTCGCTAGGATACAGCCCGCCGATCCTGCACCGACGATAATGAAGTCAAAAGTCTGGCCATCTGGAATCACAGAAAGCTATGTAATATATCCGTAACCTTTAAGTTCTTTTTTTATGGTTCCATACCCCGATAGAAAAACTGAACCTATATGGTAGATTTATGAAATTTAGTAAATGAGTGTAATGTCATCCTTACTATCCTTACTTCCTTACTAATAATATAAATGCGAAAGTAAGTTTGTTTGTTACGCTTTCACGCTTAAACCACCGAACCGATTTCAAAAATTCTTTCACCAATGGAAAATTATAATATCAGGCAGTAACATAGGTAGGCTATATTTTATCTCGGTATTCCCACGGGAACGGCAACTACGCAGGTAAGGCGACTGAAACCGGAGCGAAGCGAGGCTGGGTTGCTATATAGCATAAATGAAAAATAATTTCGAAAAAACAATAAATTTGTTATATCGCAAATACTTTATACACTCAGAAGATCCGGCAAGAAACTCAGCGGGATTATCTATTTTTTATTTATTTTCTAATATCACTTAAAAAACTCACATCTAACAACATGCTTATTAATAGCTACAGTGTGATGCCTTTCGGAATATTATATAATACAATTCTCAAATATGATAATAATCGCAAATATAATGAGAAGATTATGGCTGGACAAGATCCCGCAAGCGGCACCCGATCACGAGTTAACCACCAGAGCAGCCATCATTCACCTCAACCATAATGGAGGGAAGGGAGTGACCCGCTCCTCGTAGCTACCGCAAGCAAACCCTTCAGTGAGTATGTCTAATACTATTTGCCACAAACATAAAACACAGATCGAATAACAAAATCGTTTGGCAAAACATTTTACAATACAATTATAGTAGCAACAATAAAAAATAAACATGTGCGTTCCTTTCATTGACACTATGAGGAAATTCCTGAAAGAGGAGCTGCTCATTGCCAGTCTGAGTTATCATCAAGATAATCCGAGATTTTGTAATAACCTTTTATAGAAAATCTACTCTTGATTGCTTTTTTGAACTTATTCACTGGCATATCTCGGATATTATTCGATAATTTGTTGTAGAAGCGTATACATTGCCCCATGAAAGACTTGTTAACTCGTTGAAGACGAGTACTTTATACAACTAATTTGTCCTTATTCTGGGTATTTACATGATGAATGTCACTATATTTTTCAAATTTACCGATATTTTTGTTTTACATACACGTATACAGGGTGTATCAGGTTATGGGGCAACTGGTCAAAAGGGAGCTAGGCAATGGTGGTAGGAACCCATGAAAAAAATTTGAACGAAAAATATCCATTCGTTAAGGAATTAGAGACATGTAAAGTTTTCAATTTTGTCGTCGCTTTTTCGTGTAAATCTGATTGAAATGTATAAAGTCAATGATACTTAATACGCAACATATTCATACTTTGTTAAATGTTCATTAGAAATTGAATAAATCAATGATTACATTCCATAAACAAAACAAACTTCGCTTTAAAACAGCTGATCGGCCTTGGACCGTTGACCGCTCGTCGCTCGTAGGTACAAACCT
Organism: Lymantria dispar; assembly: GCA_032191425.1. Lineage (NCBI taxonomy): Eukaryota > Metazoa > Arthropoda > Insecta > Lepidoptera > Erebidae > Lymantria > Lymantria dispar. Next base: position 3,878,408 of record CM063447.1, read on the forward strand.
ACACTATAGTTGTAAATAAAACTACTTTTACGGATTATATCGCGTTTGTATTTGATTTATGATTGCCCGACGTTTCGAACACTTTGCAGCATTCATGGTCACGGGCGGACTAAGGTGTCTCACGTCCAACAAGTAATCGTTATTACAGACATGTCTGTAATAACAATTACTGCAGTAATCGTTATCACCTTCACCACGATATCATCAAATCCAAGTAATTTATAGCTAATTCTATCGCTTTCCATACCAACCGTCTTATCGTTGTAATATCGTGGTGAAGGTGTCTAGACTGTACAGAGGTTACAAACATTTGTCTGCGTGTAATTTGTTTAGAATTTTAATTAAGAAATTATTAAACACCTACACGTGCAATAATAAAGCATACGTACACGTTACCTACCTTACCACTGCCCTAGCATGAAACTGATAGCTAACCTATCTTAAGGCTAACTTTTTGTTAAATACGTAAGGTGAGGTAAAATAATATACTAAAATAATTTATTTATGCCTTTACAAAAATCTATAGTTCTGGACTGTCACTTCCACTACTGTTACTATCACTGCTGTCTGATATATGAATTATGAATGCATCAATCTTTCAGTATGTACTGTCATCGAGGCCTATAATTTTTTTTTCAATATCTTTTACGTGCTCCACACGGAATGTCAAACAAAATGGCGACTGGGCCACACGACGCCACTGATCTCGTACACCTGACGCTAAAATCAGTTAAGAAAAGATATTATGTTTGATAGACATAACCTAAAATCTTGCATCTACTTGTGCGATGCTTTAGGTTTATTACACCTGACGGTAAAATGAGTTGAAAGAAATGTGTCATAACTTAAAACTTGGCATTTTTTGGGCGTTACATAACTCTTCGAAGCTAATTACGTATTTAATTATAGGATCTATATTATATTGAATTTATATAAATATTCTCGGTACTTTAATTTTAATGTTACTTAAAAACTTTTGATATTCAGACATTTGAAAGTAATTTGGCATTGTTATCAATGATATTATTTATAAAATAATGAAATGTCATCAGTTACAGGTTAATCGGGTATTTTAAAACAATGAAATACATGATTATAGGATATTAAAAACATATATTTTCTATGGTAATTTTACTAGATTTCGTAAAATTTTGGGTTGTGCTGTTTGTAATGTTGCTTCCTGGTAGGCATCTACCAAGAGAATTTTGCGATACAACTTTTCGATAGATTTGTATGGTAAGCGATAGATTTTTTGCATTTTAAGATATCGTGGTGAAGGTAGGTGAAGGTCGTCTTTTGCCACGTTATATGGCACTGAGTATCTCATTGAAACGTTTGCACAATTCTAGGTATTACTGAATGAATTTATACTGTCGAAGCTTTACATGCCTAAATGTATTCTGTCTGTACATGCCTACATAATACGTAACATTTAAGGCATTGACTCTTAGACACATTTTTTTGAAATCACTATAACTTTTATGTTATATTGTTTTTTGTGTAATGTACATTCTAATTACGATCTATGACCGTTTAACTACAACATACTCGAACAGTTGCCCCATAACCTGATACATCCTGTATAATTGGTATATGACAGTCAGAATATTCACTTCTTTAAATTTCTCTCTTAGTGATATTTTTGGGCCTAAATTATAAATCGTACGGACAGTCCTATGTTGATCTTTACCATCTTCTAGGCCCGCCGCTAGCTGTTTTACCGCCCGAGTGCAATACCGATTATGCCGCCCCTTTTTTCGGTAGGCGATCGGATAGTCTGGGCACATCTCGCCCAATCCGTCCGGCACGAAGAGTGAGCGTCATGCAACCCCATAATCTAGTGGTAATGATTCCTTGATATCCGTGGTCGGCTCGGCGGGTTACCCTGTCAGATACCTTCTCACCTACAGCACTCCTTGATCGAGACCATGCCGCCTCCGACTTGCGTCTTCGACATCCGTCACTATAACTCGACAAGCATCTGCGCTTCCAGGTCCCATGGAGGAGTCCCGGCCAACAGGCACGCTGTCTCCGTCGCAACCATGCGGTATCCGCATATGGCGCTGACCACCATGGCACTCTGTGGACGCTACAGGATAGCCATAAGACGGATGATCAGGGACCCCACCCACACCGGTTAGCCGTACAGGAGTCGATACGCAGCGCTGGGTTCACTCACGTTCGGCATCAGCCAAGAGAGGGCGGTCGCCGCGCGAAACAGCTGCGCAGCAAGTTCGCGGAAATAATCCTGGAATCACTAATGCCCGTCGAGCACCACACCCAAGTATTTCATGTGGGCCGGGATGCTGATGTCGATAGAATTGACAGTGATGAAGACGCCGATTGGAGGACCTATACGGGGCCCATGGTACAAGAGGGCCTACGTCTTGTCCAGAGCCATCCTCAACTATAGCGCCTCAATTCGCCTGACAATCTCCTTGGTGCTAAGAGTTGCTAGACTTGCCACTTCTTCCAGCGTCCCACCCCGGGCTATGACGATCGTGTCGTCGGGCGTAACAAATCACACCTAGCCCCGGTAGGAGCCTCCCTCTCAACGTTCAGTCTTAGCCGATGTTCCACAGTGTGTGTCCGAGGACCGACCCCTGTGGGACAGCGCACGTTACGGGCGTTCGTATAACGGGGATTCGTATAATGAAGTTGAGGGTGGCCCTGGACAAGACGAAGGTCCTCTTGTTCCACTGTATGGGTTCTGATCGCTGGAGAGGCTTTAGTACGGTGTCAGGACCGTCAAGGCCTTCCGGTTGGTGCTGGTAGAGTGGTTGGAGGGGATGCACGGGGTGTTTTCTTTCCGACTGGTGCAGGCCTTGACGGGGCACGGTTGCTACGGCAAATACCTGCCCACGGTCGTAAGGAAGGAAAGTACATCGTCCTGCCACCACTGCAATTGCGATGAGGACACGGCGCAGCACACACCTAATACTCTGAAAACTTTACCCGTAAATACCTCATTGACAGTGTACGAATTAAAATAAATTTTAGGATATTTAACGGATCTATTTTGACCGCGCAAATAGCATAGTTGTTAAGATATTGACCTAACGACATTACTGTTATGTCTTCAGCATTTCCATTAAACATTTACATATATTTTTCTTTACAAATACAGATGTATTGGTCTATTCAAATCTTTTCAATACATTTAAACCATAATTCAGGTCAAAAGAGCAAACTCTCATAAATAATGTAGCCGGTTGACGTTGAAGATCAGATTATTCTAAGTTTATCTATTCACTCATTTAACTTATTGTTGAATATAGCCCTCTTAACGAGAGGATTTCACAAAAATCGCTCACCTGACGGACTAGCTGGTGACTGTCCATCCAACATTTTGCAGTGTAACCTAGAACCCTTTGCCTTTGATGCCTTTGAGTAGACTGTACATGACTATTTCTGTCTTCTCAGGGAATTTAAAACTCGGGCAAGAGCCTCCTTCCTCCTTCAGATGAAAAACCATGCTAGCTAGAATGGGCTGATATAAGGTTTCACTTCTAGTTTGCCTCTATCGCAGCAATATCTGCTTACATCCCTTAATAAATTTTTACGTTACCAATAGAAAAGGAGAGGCAGGTGCACTTTGTCACCACACGGAAAATATTGACTATATTATAATATAATCACTTACCGTGAACATTTGCTTGTGGAGGATAAGCTGATGTTCCATTATTAACGGACGTATAGCTGACAATAGCTACTTGAACCAGTTGTACAATCGGCACCAATAGCTTTACTTCAACAATAGATAGCAGGTATAAAATATAACTGAAAAAGAACGAAACTTTTTAATATAAGTAGTGTCACCTCACTTATGGTAGGGTCCCACCACACACTGCTGGCAGTCGTCTATCTGCAGCCGCGGGTCGGTCCTTACGGGGTAGTACCAAACTCTCGCTGAAAATCGACATCTGAGTAGTAGTTTGTAGAACTTCGTTCGATTTGCGAGAGAGACGGAAGCCCAACTTTGTATGGGTGTTTGCAGGTGGTGGGTCTTAGTGATGCCTTTAGTATCAGCGAAACTTTTATACGCATTAACACTCCTTTCACTTTCTTCACGGTAGTAGCCTAACAAAGGTTCGTGAGCGACAGTATTACTTATCATCAAGTGTGCTGTTTGCTCGTTGCCACCAAAAGCAATAAAAAAAAACACCATACAGTAGGTAGCGACTTAGCTGTTATAAGGAGTGGGTATCAGGGGCGGTACATCCCAAGCTCACAGTTTAAGGGGCATCTAAATCGCAAGAGATTTGGAAACCTTAGATCCAAAACTTCTTTAAACTATATCATAGTACAATCAACATATTTTCAAATGACTATTCTGTGGTAGTTTGGAGTTCTAATGCTTCACGGTGATATTATTGTGTGATAATGATTCCTGTAATCATTATAATATTAGAACTATATCATCGTCATCATATCATACACAAGCAATCTTTGCCCACTTTTTCTACCTACGGCCGAGGAATTAGTCCGTCACCCGTCGAGAGGCCGACCGCGTGAGGAAAGACCGACGGCCTCACCGAGGGGGGGCATCGGTTGATGGGAGGGCACTCCTCAAGGAGTATTCCGTCGGACCGACCATTGACGTCAAGTCACTCTGCTCCGGTGGTTGGCCCAACGACGAAGGCGACGTGTCGCGCGGGTGGGTTACGGGTGTGTGTGCTTACGCCCCTCTGTCGCCCCAGACGGAGTGGTGCGAGGAATGCGCCGACCGTAACCCACCCCCCAAAAAAAAGGCTTAATTAACTTAATAAAGGCAGTAATTTAATAAAACTAATTTACGTAATATATCCGTGCGGTAGTGGTGGTCGTTGAATAAACGAACAGTTTTTTTCGACTGTTTCTTTGCCGTGAACTAATAAACTAGTTTATAGTTGACTGATAAACATGTTTACGTATGAACGAATTCGCGAAACGGTCGTCGCAATTCGCATCAACGAATGACACGAACGCGACAACGACTTGCGAGTATTCGAAAGCGCCCGAATCGGCCCGAACTTGGACGACGAAATGCGCGCGCGCTCGCACGGCCCGCTACGCTCTTTACCCGCCCCGCAAACCTCTTTACCCGCCCCGCAAACCTCACCGCCCGTAGGCGTGAGTCGAGCCGAAATCATAACGCATAGATAGATTGATTGCAATTCATTGAACTCTACTATCATGTGATGGGACTATCATTACATATTGAAGCGTCAATGTATTTGTACAATGAAACTGTTGTCTAATAAAATTCGTTGAAGTTTCGTTGTCCTTTACCAATGGACGATCAACGTACGTCATAATATAAACCAAACGTCTTGTCTTGTCTAAGCGTCTACGACGTAAACTAGTCGAAAATTAGACTGTTTATTCAACTAGTTTATCATTGACGATAAACGGTCTCGTTGCGTCGACTGTAAAATCGTCGACGACCCACTACTACCGTGCGGTGACGCAGTAAGAACAATTCATCACTCTTTTTCTTGCGTGTAGGTGTCCTAAAAGCCTAGACTAGGAGGCTATACATAGACCAGGGCGAGCGTCATCTGATGCAATGTAAGGGTTGATAGTATTCGGTGCCGCTACCACACAGCACACAAAGATCATTGAATGTATATTCATTATTTAAATTTACACTAAACACCAAAGTATTTCATATGCTATTTTCAATAGAGGAGTCGTGTCTCGGATCGGATTAGGGCATTAGATCAACCCTCAGGTCACTGCGCTATATAAACGTGAAATGTGGTTTGTCTTAAGTGAGCAGACATTATTGAAAATTCAACCCAAAGGGGTAAAAAGTATATAGCTAAAGATACCGGGACTAGGAATATGAAATTTTTCGAAAATTACGAAATAATTTTGGGCAATTCAACCCCAAAGGGGTAAAAAGCATTTAGTTGAAGACTAACTACTCTTCTACTACCGTAGATATATTGCAAAGCTTTTAGCAATATTTAAAGACCAGCTGTCTGCCTGACGACGTTGTTGACCAGATGGCAGCATTTTATATTTTTTTTGTCTGTCTGTCTGTCTGTTTGTTCCGGGTAATCTTCAAAACGGCTGGGCCGATTTCAAATATTCTTTCACCAATGGAAAGCTATAATATCAGGGTACTCCCTGATATTATTACCTAGGCTATATTTTATTCCCGTATTCCCACGTCCCTCATCTCAGCCTCTATATGTTCCACTGAAGGGCTCATGCCTCCTCCCCAATGGGAGGGTAATTGACCTACTATTCCATGCTCGTCAGACGTGTTAGAATTAATTGGCTTTTGTTTTGATTTTGCCTTCTCTTGCACGGATGTTATATGCATATTATATCCCTTAGTCGTCTTTTACGACATCCACAGGCAAGATAGGGAGTGATGAATTGTATTCTAACTCTGTCACCACACGATTGATTTTTAAATTAATTAATTATGTCATTGTTACCAACTCTAGTTTTTAAGTTTTTCTTAATACTAAATAAATATGGGGTTCAATATTTGTGAAATAAATTAAAATTATACAAAAATTTTTAGAAAGAGGCATATGTAACGATTAATAAAATTAATATGCACCTTAGATTATTATATCCACGCAACATTGTAGAACCTTAAGGTCTAAATAATAGACCCTCTAAGTAAAATACACTTTAAGTATTATTAGGTTCAAACGGAGCACAGAAAAAAACTATCAATAATAAAAAAATATCTTATTTTTTATCTTAGTATGAATTAGTTACTTATATGTTCTTAAGTACTTTTTTTTTGTAGGCAAATATAATAAATTGTGCGGGCAGCCGTCCAGCGAGGCATTCGGGCAACGATAGATCCTGAATAACTAAAAAATTATAATAATTGTAGACGTACTGTGACTTAATGCGCAAATGCTTTTTAATTTCACAAGCTTTTATTCACCCGTCCTGTTGTTTGTCTGTTCTATTTTGTTCTTTTTTTTTTTTATTGCCAACGTTGGCAAACGAGCAAACAGCACACCTGATGGTAAGTGAAACTGCTGCACATGGACCTTTGCAATACCAGGGGCACAGCCAAGCCGCTGCCTACCTGTCTGACTAGCAACCCGTCCTTGCTTCGCTTCGGTTTCTTACCCGCATAGTTCCCGTTCCCGTGGGAATACCAGGATAAAATATAGTCGCAGTTACTCCTTATGTAGACAGCTAGGTAGTAAAATATTATTAAAATCCATTCAACCGTTTTGAAGATTATCTCCAACAAACAGATGTAGACAGACAAATTTTTTTTAAACTGTATTTTAGGCATAGGTGTCGTGCAAATAACCGCGTGAGCATGAAAAAACCCAGTAATTTTTACATTACACACAGACACTTCAATTTTATTTATTTGTTTAGAGATTGGTCGATTTTTCGAACGCCGTCAACAATTAAGCATCTACAATACCTGTTCAACATAACCAGACGCTTTGAGCAGAGCAGAAGTAGTAACATGACCTGGTTTAAATCCAGATGGGACGGGATCAGAATTCTAGTGCACAAAGTATAGATAGATAGATAGAATTTGTGTATACTGACTTCAAGCACTTTAAATGCAAAAGGAAGGGTTGACATAGGATGAAAGTATGTAAGTAAAGAAGGGTGGAGAGGACACCAAAGAAAATTTCATATTTTTTTATTTGGGACTAATCCTACCACAAACTCCCTACACTGTATCTCCTGTAAGCCAGAATCCACAATGGTTTCCGTTTAAGTCATCGAGGTTTGACCCTCAGGAAGTCTCGGGACACGCTTTTAATTGTCTTGGAATCTGCAAAAAATAGTAAGGAAAGAAAAAAAAAAGTGAGCCGTCGCTCAGGACGCCTGGCAGATGTGAAACATCGAAATTATTTTCTACTTAAATATGCATAAAAGAATAGATTACGACAGGAACTAATATGCCATAAAGTATTGAATAAAATAATACAATTTCTATTATTATTACACAGCAATAATATTAATTCACCGTTCAGTCGCTTACGAACAGCATAGCGTCGCTCCGTCTCGCTCACACTTCTACGTAGTTCAAAGGGATCGGCTAAGAAAGTGTGATCTAGCAAACAGAAATAGCGACATCTATCGAGCTAAGGCTCAATCTCAGCTATAAAATATAATTTATAAAGAAATCTCTAATCCCGTAATGATAATGAGACAAGCTATTTAAATTATTTTATCGTCATTGGTCCTTGTTAAATCTACAAATTTTAAATGAAATCTGACTGTGTAAAGTGGGTCAAAATCGCATAAGCGATTGTCCAGTTTTCGTACGTGAAAGTACTGTAGGTAGGTATGGTATACTTATGTTAAGTAGTTAGAGAATTATACATTATTTTATAGAACAAGTCTAAATGCATAAAAGAACAGATTACGACAAAAACTGCATAAAATAGCATAAAGTATTAACAAAAATAATATTACGATTTTTTGCCAAGAAAATGATGATTTTTATTCAATAAACATTTATTTTCATTAGTATATATTATAGGTAACAATTTACTTTGAGCGCACTAGATGGCGTTGTACAAACTTTTAAATCGCACTATGGTTTCGTTACAAAAATGTAGATATGTGTATCCGGATATTTTACTTTATAGTTAAATAAGAGGGAGGCGCGAAGCGTGGCGTTAAACGCCACGCGACGATCGGGTTCACCCTCGCCTCTAGATGTTTCACATCAAAAAACAGGAAGAATTGGAAAGGTTCCACTGCCTTCCTATGCAATACGGACATGAGGCATAATTGGCTAATAAGCTAGAAGATATAGGACGTGTCACTACGTGAAGCGCAGTAGTAAAACAGAGAGTAGAGAGAGAGTAAACAGAGAGTAGAGCTTAAGGAGCCTATATGAGATCGTTAGAATTGATTGCAATAGTATATATGACAAAAACGTCTGAACGCATAGAACTCTTCTGAATTTGCTACAAGGTCCGTATAGTATACTACCCCAGGTGTGACTTGCAGGCTGTCTCACATTATTGGTGGTAGGACCACACTGTAGACAGTCTTTTGTTTGCAGTCGCGGGCCGGTCCGTCCGGGGCAGTACCACACTCTCGCAGAAGATCGACGTTTGAGTAGTAGCAATTTGCTGCTGCACTTCGTTCGGTGAGCGAGAGAGCCGGGAGCCCAACTTTCTGGGTGTGTTTGTGTGTGGCGGGTTTTGGTGAGGCCTGAAACCTGCGGTGGTGAGGTCTTGGTCGGGGTATTGAGCGTGAGGGGCTGGCATGGTGTACAGGGAGACCCGATGGGAATGGTCACCGCCGGCCACCTGCCGGTCAGCAGGGGACCCGAACCCAGGATCATCCTCCCTGGGAGGCTGTCCCACCAACCGGCGAAAATCCCGTTGGGTAGTCGTCGTGCCGGTGTGGGAAACCGGAGTGGACCTCGGCGGCTACACACGGGGGGGCATCGGGGGCCCTTCCGTGCTTCGTGTCAGCTCCTCACAACACTCACTCCTCGACCATGCACAATGCCTTGCCTTTTTTTTTTGGTATCACCAAACTCCGTTATACACATTCACACTCCCTTCCTCCTCTTCTTAAACAATAACTCATGGCCAAGAAAAATAAAAAGAGAACGTTTTCTACGGCGGTCCCCTTATCCACATTTGATGTGGATTTTTGCAATATCAGGGGTCTACATAGCAATCTCGACGCCGTCCACCATCACCTCGAGACGGCGCGGCCTGCCTTACTCTTTTTAACGGAGACGCAGATAGGTGCTCCGGATGACATTTCGTACCTAAATTACCCCGGCTACGAGTTGGAGCATACCTTCCGTCGTAAAGCCGGGGTGTGCGTATTCATCCGAGATGATATCTGCTGTCGCCGCCTTCGGGCCCTCGAACATGGTGACTTGTCAATCCTGTGGCTACGCGTAGACTATGGAGGGCTTACCCGCATCTACGCATGCCTCTACAGGTCCCATGGCAGTGATCCGGGGTCAATTCAATTATTTGAGAACGTCCAATGGGGGATTGACGAAATATTGGAGCAGTGTCCATCAGCGGAGGTGGTGGTTCTTGGAGACTTCAACGCTCATCATAAAGAGTGGCTGGGGTCCCGAACCACCGACCTCCAAGGTCGATATCTCTTCAATATGGTCTCGGCCTATGGTCTCTCACAACTGGTGACACAGCCCACCCGTATCCCAGATATTCAGAGCCATGAGTCTTCTTTACTGGATCTTCTGCTGACTACACACCAGCACGGATATCAGGTAGTGGTTGAAGCGCCTCTTGGATCTTCTGACCACTGCTTGGTCCGTAGCAGTGCCCCTGTTGTAAGGCCTAGTCGTTCTAAGGCGACTGGGACTCGCAGAGTCTGGCAATATAAGTCAGCAGATTGGGATGGACTGCGCGAGTTTTACGCATCCTACCCATGGAAGCGGCTTTGCTTCGCCTCTGGGGACCCTGGCGTCTGTGCGGACTGCGTTACCGAAACGGTTATTACGGGGATGGAATTATTCATCCCCAACACCAAAATACCCGTCGGTGGCCGCAGCCGACCCTGGTTTAACAAAACCTGCAGGACGGCTGCATGCCAGAAACAGTCCGCATATCGGGCCTGGAATAGGGCCAAAAAATGCCAGGATCCGAACGCCAAAGAGGTGAAGCGGAAATTTAACGCCGCTTCTAGATCTAGTAAGAAGGCTATTGCCAGAGCCAAGGCGGAACATGTTGCCAGAATTGGCGAGCGACTGCAAAGCTATCCCGCTGGGAGTCGTGCATTCTGGTCGCTCGCCAAGGCTGCACAAGGCAACTTCTGCCAGCCCAATCTCCCACCACTGCAGAAACACGATGGTAGTCTGGCCCACAGCGCAAAGGAGAAGGCCGATCTTCTAGGTCAATTCTTTGCCTGTAACTCGACTTTGGATGCCGGAGCTGCCACACCACCTACCATTCCACGGTGTGAAAGCTCACTGCCCGAAATCCGCATCACGCAGCGAGCGGTTAGGCGGGAGCTGCGGCTTTTAGACGTCCATAAGTCGAGTGGACCGGATGGCATCCCTGCAGTGGTACTAAAGACGTGCGCCCCTGAATTGACTCCCATCCTCACGCGCCTATACCGACTTTCCTACGCTACTAATAGGGTTTCGTCTTCGTGGAAGGTAGCCCATGTCCACCCGATCCCTAAAAAGGGAGACCGGTCTGACCCATCGAATTACAGGCCAATTGCGATAACATCCTTGCTCTCCAAGATAATGGAGAAGGTTATAAACCGTCAGCTTCTGCAGTACCTTGAGGATCGCCAGCTTATCAGTGATCGCCAATACGGCTTTCGTCATGGTCGGTCGGCTGGTGATCTTCTTGTGTACCTCACACACCGTTGGGCAGAGGCCTTGGAGGGCAAGGGTGAGGCGCTGGCGTTCAGCCTAGATATCGCAAAGGCGTTCGATAGGGTCTGGCACAGGGCACTTCTATCGAAGCTACCATCATACGGAATCCCCGAGGGACTCTGTAATTGGATTGCCAGCTTTTTGGATGGTCGGAGTATAAAAGTCGTCGTAGATGGCTCCTGCTCCGATACCATGACCATTAATGCTGGTGTACCACAAGGCTCGGTGCTCTCCCCGACGTTGTTTATCCTGCATATCAATGACATGCTCTCTATCGAGAGTATGCGTTGCTATGCGGATGACAGTACGGGTGATGAGCGGTACACTGAGCAACGGAATATCCCTCGGAGTATTCAGGAAAGAAGGGTTCAACTTGTGTCTGAAGTCGAGCGCTCTCTGGGGCGGGCCTCGGAATGGGGTGAACGGAACCTAGTCCAGTTCAACCCCACAAAGACACAAGTTTGCGCGTTCACTGCAAAGAAGGACCCATTTGTCATGGCGCCTCAGTTCCAAGGAGTAACTCTTCCAATTTCTGAGAGTATTGGGATTCTCGGCGTCAAAATATCGAGCAAAGTCCAGTTTGGGAGTCATTTGGAGGACAAAGCCAAATTGGCAAGCAAAAAGTTGGGCGTCCTGAACAGAGCCAGGCTGTACTTCACACCGAGACAGCGTCTTGTGCTATACAAAGCACAAGTTCGTCCTCATGTGGAGTACTGCTCACATCTCTGGGCAGGTGCGCCCAAATATCAGCTAGACCCACTTGACTCCCTGCAAAGACGGGCTGTTCGAATCGTCGGGGATCCCAATCTTACGGACAGATTGGAGTCGCTGGAGCAGCGGAGAGACTTTGGGTCACTCTGTGTACTCTACCGACTCTTTCACGGGGAGTGCTCCGAGGAACTGTTTGACTTGGTACCACCGTCACCATTCTACCAACGTACCACTCGACATCGCAGCAGGGTTCATCCATTTCACCTGGAAACGTTATGGTCTTCAACTGTACGTTTCCAGCGATCATTTCTCCCACGTACGTGCAAGCTCTGGAATGAACTACCTGCTGCTGTGTTTCCCGAGCGCTATGACATGTCCTTCTTTAAACGAGGTTTAAGAAGAGTATTTCCTTCACGGTAGGCAGCGGCCTGGCTGTGCCCCTGGTATTGCAATGGTCCATGTGCAGCAGTTTCACTTACCATCAGGTGTGCTGCTTGCTCGTTTGCCACCGTTGGCAATAAAAAAAAAAAAAAAAAAAAAAAAAAAACATAAGGTCGCGTTCGTTACACCCAATGCACTCCCAAAGTTTGTTGTAAATGGCAGTTAGAGGTCGAACGTGACAAAGCGAAGCTACTAAGTAGTTTGAAGTAAAATAATTTGCTTTTAAAATTTCCATGGCCAGTGCGGAATTGGGCCACATAATGATTATTTTCTAGCCATGTTTTCTCTAAACGCTCACGAACAGATGGAAAAATTGATATATAGATAACGGCCCTTCGTTGACGAATCCCACCTTTCCTGCCATTTGGTCAATAGCTCATCGTACGTGACGGATTGCAGCACGAAAAGTATAAAAATCTCGGTGAAGGTCGAAGGTCGAAAATCGGTGTTCATGTTTCCTTGGTGGAATAATAGATTGACGCGCGCCTTTGTATCTTGAAGTCTACCAAGTAAGGTGGTTAGGCTTCGGTGCTAATAATTCTGTATCCTTTACATAGGAATATTTGCGCTAATCGTTGACTCTAGAGTAATTTACGCCGAACTATGGTGGTACGTAACAGCCCAAGCTTGCATATATAATTTTAAGCGTATTAAAACAAATTGATTCGAGGATTTTTTTAAGAATAAGCTGAAGTAGCAGACTGAATTTCTTTCTTTTAACTGTGGCGTTATTAAATTTTATATACGGCGTGGACTGTAAATTACCTTTCAGTAACAGATGATTAAGTTTTGTGAGGAGCGAAAGTAAGACTATTTAGTATACCCCATTTGAGTATTAAGTTAAGAAACATATCCGCTAATTTCTCCAGCCCGTCTCTAATGTTAGAATAGAATAACATTTATTTGTTAAACATAGGTACATAGATGGTTGTATTTATAATAGTACTTGTTCACTATGTTTTGCCTCTAGGGTATACAAATTAAATTAAATAAATTCAGTTGAAGTGTTGAGATTAAACAATACAAATAAGAATTATTATTAAAAGTTATTTACAAATAATCATAATAAAAAAGAACAATAATCGGATTTACTAAAGCTAGCTAGGGTAGATATAATTAAAATATATAGTTATAAATAAAATTGCCATGTAATAATTAAAAAAAAATGTAAAATGTCAGATTGTGTTAGTAGTTACAGTTAGATTGTGTAAATAGAAGATCGTCGTCAGCGTAGCCATTCAACTCCTCCACTTCCATATTATGGTGTGTGGTTAAATTTGTTGCGGGTCTCAAGACAATTAAAAGCGTTGCCCGGGACTTCCTGAGAGTCAAACCTCGGTGTTTTATACGGTTACCATTGTGGATCCTGGCTTACAGGAGTTACAATGTTGGGCTTGTGTGGTGGGATTAGTCCCAAAAAAAATTAAAATATATGTTATATAATGGGACTGACATATTTTTTAATAAAAGGCCTCAAATTATAAAAAAAGATTAGAGCAAAATATCTACCGGTATAGTAGTAAACATATGCCTACTAATTAGGCCTTGGACGTAATTGATACTTTCAATTAGAATTTAAATCTCTTTAGGTATGTTTCAAGGAAATTGAAATAAGTTAAAATTGAGTAGAGATAATTTCTCGTCCGTATAGTAACGGAGTAAGAATACAATTCGTCACCCGCTCTATAGCCTATAGATATCGTAAAAGACGACTAAGGGATATGATATGCAGATAACATCAATTCAAGAGAAATAAAACTCGATATAAAACCCTATATCAACGCTTTTGATCAGCGCGGTATAGTAGGTCAACTTCCCTCCTATTGCGAAGGAGTTCCGAGCCCAACAGTAGAACTTATTTGGACTGAGATAATGATTATAGTGGCGTTTTCGACGAATAGTACGGTTTTATAATAATATATTATTTGGGCATCCAGAGTTTCAGTGACAGAAACATGACGGTTAATGTTATTCCACAAAACGCTCCTGAGAAATGCCTGCCGAACACGTCTGATAAGAATCTTCCAGACATTGGCGATTACCTATCATCTGATTGCATCGATGACCTGTGGTTTTAAAAAAACCCCAGCTAGTGTCAGAGCGTACTCGTTTGAATTTTCGGTAAATGTGTTTTCGTTTATCCATTTGTCTCTTAATATTCTCGATCATCCAAGGAGCTGGCAAACATTTAAGTCTCGTGTTTATGGCACGTAAATGTTGGATAAATTAATGGCCTTCATATTAAATATTTTTTCATCAAAGGGATCTGTTTTCGATAGGATTGACGAATTCGCCCATAAGTTTTCTATATTCATCTTCATAAAGAAATACAAGTTCAATATTTTGGGCTTAGCTTTGGAAAGTTTTAAGGCATAGGACACGAACATAAGATTATTATTAAGACACACACACACACACAGGCACACTCGCACACGCACGTTGGGGAGATACCCGGTCGTTTGACGGGCTCGCAGGCTTACATGGCACGAATATTTGGGTTCAAGTATTCGTAACGTTATCGAGACCAATGTATATGGATTTTGAGCAGTGCCCCTATTGTCCGATAGAGGCGTTGCTCCAAATCCCATATAAATTTCTCTCTATGGCGATACGAATACTTTGATGAAAACATTTGTGCTAAATCCATTGTATTAAAATTACCCATAATTATGTACATCACATATATTCAGACCACACTATTACCGAAGGATAGAAAATATTAATTATTAACCAAAATGTAGATTAATGGAAACGCAATCGCTTGCATAGATATTATAGATGTTTTCTATAAAAACTCTAGTTAATAATTCGTTATTTTAACTAGTTTAATATACAACCGTCAATTGGTTAAATCCTTTACATTATTGGAATGAAATCGTCTTCTAATTACATAATAACACATTTCATTAAGGAAACAAAGTACGATGATGTAATTAGTCACCTTGAGTTTCAATAGGTTTTTAACGTTAAGTGAAAGCTATAGGTTCGTTACCTTATGCCTAAAAAAATATGTGTATTACTAGCTTTGCGTGTGGCTTCGTCTGTGTAGTAGTCGAAAAGGGTTCCAATAGGATTTTTTATTGGTTTCCATCTTATTAATTTTGTTATAACATATAAATTATTATTATTTTTCTATGTTAGAATATTTATAAGGCATAAAAATCTATATAACATAATTATTAAGGGTTAAAGTATGAAATTGCCGTTTCGTACCAAACGAACCTTTGCAATAAAACTCTGGGGTCTTGGACATCGTAAACTGTGTGAAGGTATTTTGTACCGCTTCCTTGGAGGACTTTTTTTTCCGTGCAAATAAATTGTCCAAATCGCGGCAAAAATGGTAGTCGGTAGGGGCGAGGTCTGGTGAGTACGGAGGATGACGTATGGTTTCTAACTGCAGGTCTTGTACTGTTAAAACAGTTTCTCGAGCAATATGAGGTCTTGCGTTATCATGGAGCAATAATGGTGAAGATAGATTGGCAAGTCATAGGCATAGGGGGTGTTTTACTGCGAGTTTCGCCATCATTGTTCGGAGTTCTGCACAGTAGATATCTGCATTTATTGCTTGACCAGATCTGAGGAACCTGTAGTGAATTACACCATGAAGTCACCGCCAAACAGTTACCATCACCTTTCTATGGGTAAGCTTCACTTTAGGGTATTGATGTGGCGTTTGGCCTGGGGTCTGGGGTCACCCATTGCGTTGTTCGCTTGCGTTTATCATAAAGAATCCACTTTTCATTACACATCACAATTAGGTTCAAAATCCCTTCATTTCTATACCGGTTTGACAGGATAATGCAAGCTTTAACGCGCGCTGCTTTCTGCAGATCAGTCAAATCATGAGACATCCATTTTTCAAGTGTTCTTATTTTGCCGATTTGGTGGAAATGTGTCAATATTGTGGGTATGCTAACGTCAAACCATGCCGCTAATTCCTTAGTAGTTTGATTCGGATCGGCTTTCACCGTCACCTTCAATTCATCGTTATTTACTTTAGTGGCTGGTCTTCCTGGTGGTTCATTCTTCAAGTCCTAGTTTCCACTATGAAAGCGGGTAAATCAAAAATGCACGGTGCGTTCGTTAGCCGTATCCTCTCCAAACACAGCATTGACATTACGAGCCGTTTCTGCTGCGTAAGGCGCAACGAAGCAGGCGTTAGTCCCACGTCGGAACTCGTATTCGAAAATTACTCTGATTTTAGCCGTATCCATGTTCACTTCAAAAGCTGAATGTAAAAACAATTGAACGTCGAAAGATAAAATGTCATTTTTTAAATTTAGAATGTTGTAGTTTTCGTATGAAAACGTTTCACTTTGATATCAGATATCAAAGTGAAACTGTTTTCACCATGCAGGTTTAATTTTAATTCAAAGTGGTTAGTACGTTAAAACGGCAATTTCATATTTAAACCCTTATTATTAATATATCTATTAAATCTAGGGTTGCCAACCATACTTTGTAGTAAAGTATCCTACTTTATTTTTGGTAATTATACTTTATACTTTTGCATACCAATAAAGTGAAAATACTTTATTTCCAAACTTTACCATAATGCATAAAACAAAACACTCATTATAGACCAGGGCCGAAGCCTTCAAAAATGGTAAAAAGTGAAAAAAAATAATAGTAGGATAAAACCCATTAGAAAAAGAGAGGAATATGATAAAAATGAAAGGAAAACTAAATTACGGGCGATCCGAGTTCGGGAAGTGGGAGGGGGTGAGTTTTTAAGGGTAAAAATGGTTTATCTCGATTTCCGGCAAGACTATAAGTCCTATGGAAAAAAGATAAATAGCAAAGTTGTAGGTAATAAAAAGATCTACAACTTTTATATTTACAATTTTTTCACATAACCTCAAAATTTAGGTGAAAAATTCAAATAACCAAGTTTTTGGTTTTTTATTATCTTTTTCAAAAAAGGTTTTTCTACGAAATTTGGTGAAAACTTACCTTATTATGTCCCAAATACACTGCAATTTATTTGATTTAAAATATTTATTTTTTCGTTTTATTTTAACTTAATATCAAAAAAGCACCCTAATTTTCAATCCACAATTCTCGTGTCAAAATATCAGCTTTATTCAAAAAAGTCGGGGAGCTTTTTGTTAGTTGAAATCTCTACTTTCTGATGGTGTAAAAAAAATATACATTACGTAAGTAAATGTTCTGAGAAAATGCAACATTTAACTTTTTTCCATAGGACTTGTAGCTTTGCCGGAAATCGAGATAAACCATTTTTTTATCCTTAAAAACTCACCCCCTCCCACTTCCCGAACTCGGATCGCCCGTAATTTATTTTTCCTTTAATTTTTATCATATTCCCCTCCTTTTCTAATGGGTTTCATCTTACTGTTATTTTTTTTGGTTTCAAAAATTATCGATCCTGGTCTATTATGGGTACACAACTATTTAACATTGTGTACCGACACATAAGTGAAAACGGATGATGGAAATGATTTATAATTACTAAATGAAATGTTAAATGTTATATATGATGTCAATCAGACTTAATATGTGCTAAAAGCACACAAAAATACGTTTTTAAGGCAATAAAAACATGAAAAATTGAAAATTCCCTTTTTTTTCCAAATACTTTTTTTTATCCAAACATTTTATACGTTTTTGTCAAAAAAAGGTTGCAACTAAAGCTGTGGTAAACAGTGTATCACTGTTATTAATATAGTATAGTTTCACACCATTTTAACTAAACCTCATTGTATATTATTGTTTACCCAATAAACTGGAAAAAATCAGTCCAGCTGATTCAAAGATTACCACCAAAGTATACCAACACTAACAAGATCATACTATTATTAACAAAATCTTTTATCAAAATCAAAAATATTTAACAATATTAAATATTGTCTCCATGTGTAAGAATACAATTAAACACCTAAAACTATCAACCAAATTTTCCCGTAAGTGTTGCAAAAAATGAATACGAATATGATATGAAGATAACACCGGTCAACACGATTTCTGGGTTTGGCTCCTGAATGTAAAATTTTGGTTTCTCTTATGTTACAAATAAATTAAAAAATATCTGTTCCGATCAAAGTTTGCTTTTGTAGAATTTTGAAATCACCTATTACTGGCCTATCACCTATTAAGTGTATTCTGTATATTTTGACTTTTCCAGTCCTGTTGACATTTTCTAACTAAATATGACATAAAAGTCGGATGTTACAACTGTATTGGACGTTTTTGTATTAGTAATATACAAGTAAACACTCACTAGTGCCCTTCAGAAAGAATGCACAATTTGCAATTAAGATAATCAAAATGCTACCACCTATTGCTCATAAAAATCAATAAAAATCTTCAAAATGTACTTATCAACATATATCAGACAAAAGCAAACTTTAAGAGTTAAAAATAGATATCCGAGTGTTTTTCGACGTTTGGAATCAGAATTCAATCATTAGAACAGAAACCCAAAAAATATTTTTTTTTTGTTGACCTGTGTAATCTATGGAACACAAGGAAAACTCGACATAAAACCCTTAGGTCAATTTGTCTAACATTATGAAGCTGGTCCTAGCTCAACAGTAGGACTTTTGTGGGCCGAGATGATGTGATTAAATACTGATAAATAATTAAATATAAAATATAAATCTATATCAATAATCTATATAATCTTTATCAAAATTAATACTTACTACCAATGGCCGGTGTAAATAATAAGTAAAGTAAAACACAGCGATATGTCCGCAAAAGTTAATTTCTGAAAGAATGTTTTCATCTTTTTTTTTTTATTTTAACACTTAGATCGTCCAATACCGTTTTATTTGATTGCCTTTAATTAATATACATAAATAAGTACACCAGATGCTTTAAAGGTTAACGGAGCAAACTGAATGACCTTCTAAACTCAGACACATTTGTAAGACGAGTTTTCAAGCACGGTTGCGATGGTTTTGTTGTTTATATATGGGTATCCGTCAAAGAGTAAATAATAAGAAGCGATACTCCTAATATGTGCCAAAATGAAATTTATTAGTTTTTAGGGTGCCGTACCCAATGGGTAAAAAACGGGACCCTATTACGGTGACTTCGCTGTTCGTCCATCCATCCGTCCGTCTGTCACCAGGCTTTATCTCAAGAACGGTGATAGCTAGACAGTTAAAATTTTCACAGATGATGTATTTCTATAGCCGCTATAACAACAAATACTAAAAATAAAATAAATATTTAAGGGGGGCTCCCATACAACAAACTTAATTTTTTTTACCGTTTCTTGTTCGATACTAATAACGGTGACAGGTAGACGCTTTAACTATTCACGGAATATTTAGTTTTGTTCTTTTTAAATATAATTAATTAAAATAAAATGAAATAAATAATTAAGGGGGGCTCCCATACAATGAAAGAGGTTTTTTTTGTAGATAATGATACGGAACCCTTCCTGCGCGACTCGACTCGCACTTAGCCGGTTTCTTTTTTATTAATCCCCGATGAAAAAAGAGGGGTGTTATAAGTTTGGCGTTGAAAGGATGGACGGATTTCGATGCGGTTTTTCATTTGAAAGCCAGTTGCCTGGCGGATTCAGGTGGTTCTTAACTATGTTATCGGTCCAGCAGTGTAAGAGTAGCAGCTCTTTTCCCAAATGATGTAATAGCGTATAATTACTCGATTATGTGCATCATGCAATTAATTGATAACTTCAACATAATGCTGCAACCAAAATGGTCTCCAGAGAACCCAACTCTTCGAAAATTCACAGCAGACCTATCGCATTTTTGGGTTCAAGAGATTAGTTTCAATGACTAAGTACCTTGAAGCTTATGATCTTGCAATATGGTTACGTTAACCTGGCACTACAATGTGGATGATCTCCAGAGAACACAACTCCTCAATAAGTAAATTTCTAGCAGGTTTGCATATGATGTACCTAAAATAAGTGTAACACCATTATGAACTGTATTTAAGATAATAAAGAGAAATTGTATTGTAAAAAAAAAATAAAAAATGTTATAAGCTAACGTCGATGTCTGTGTATGTGTTAATGTGTGTGGATATGAGTGTCCATCTGTAGCATAGTAGCTCTTAAAGGGATGGATCGATTTCGGTGCGGTTTTTGTCTTTTGAAAGCCAGTTTCCTTGCGGTGGTTCTTAGCTATGTTTGGTTAATATCAGTCCAGTAGTGTAGGAGGATATATAATAATAATTCCTGTTGAAGATACTTGATTTCTATGATCTAATTTAAATCGTTAAACTGTAAGTGGTTTCAAATTTTTCTGCCGAGTTTCCAATCTGTTATTAGATGCTCTATGGGGTTTCAGTTTACAGTAATTATTCATCTATAAAATACAAAACGCTTCGGTACAGACTAGACTATTGCTGGTAGTGAACGTACGTGGATATTACCTACGTTGATATTTTATTTCGCTCGTATAAAATACCTATATTTTGGGGCACTAACTAAAATCATTACATATATTATTGTTTCTACCATAAGAGTACGGGGGCCGAGGTGTGGGGCACCATTCTGATAAGGATTGGTGCCAGATGAGCAAATAATAATAAGTGGCAACAGCCACTTATTAAAACAAATAAAATTAATAATATTAAAGAAAAACTATTATCCACTATAATCCTTGTGGTGACGGAGTAAGAATACAAATAACCACTCCCTATCTTGCCCGTGGATGTCGTAAAAGACGACTGAGGGATATAATACGCATATAACATCAATGTAAGAAAAGGAAAACTCGAAATAAAACCCTATTTTTTTTTTTATGGGTGTGCTATGGTAAGCGCACGCGCGGTCCAGTCCGTCCGGGGCGATGAAAGGACGGCGCGCGGGACCATAACCCACCCGTACCCACGTCACTTCGTTGCTGGGTCGACCACCGGAGTAGATGTGACTTGTCGTCAGTGGTCGGCCTGACGGAATACCCTTTCGGGTAACCTCACCTCTCGACGTCCTGGGACGTCGGTCGCCGTCGCGCGGTCAGCCTCTTCACGGGTGACGGACAATTCCCTGGTCCGATCACACGCGGCCTCGGCTAGGGCGGCAAATAAAAAAAAAATAAAAAAAACCCTATACCAACCTGTCTGACCAGCATGGTATAGTAAGGTCAAATTCCCTCCTATTGTGCAAGAGGCTCGAGCCTAACAGGGGGATGTAAATGAGCTGAAATGACGATGAATGATGATGATTATCCAATACTGCTTAACGATAAAGATTGTAAAAATGCTAACTAAATGAAGTGCTAAAATATAAACTTAGATAATGTTTTATCCGCTTCTTGTGTTAAGTCTATTTATAATACATTGTATGAGTTTTGGTTATGTTTTTTTTACAGGTCAAACTTTGTTATTCTCTCACTGTTCAATGCACATTGAACATGCAACGCAGCAAATTCATAAGTAGAGCATGTCAACATACAAGTAAAGCATGTCAACATACAAATTTGCAAAATTCTCACTGACATGATTAAAGACGCTGCGTTACACTTCACACTTACGACACACTAACACAAAATGATATATGTGTGTATTAGCAATAAGTAGTATATAAGGTGTACATTTTGTAAAATAAATCAGATTTGAATTTATTCATCTCTCAGTTACATCCCTCTCACTGCGGCCAAGACACCCTTAGCCGTCAGTTCTGATCAGTCTTGTGAGTCTGCTTGACTGGCAGTGAGAATTACCAATCCTCCACCCAAACATCCATCTCACATCTACCTGTCACCTTAGGTAGCGCGGTGCAGGTATCCCATCAGATAGGCTAGGAACTTAAGGGCTTTAGGTACATTAAACTATAACCTTAGGTTCTTCTGTCAAACACGGCGTTAGTCCATAAGCCCATACGACGCCGTACATTTGATCCTTCGAGACCATTTGGTCCTTCGAGCAAAAAGTAAAGTTTTCTTTCCTCCCTCTAACCCCCCCGTAGGTTTGACAAAACAGACATACAAATCAGTTAAGAACGGGCTGGTGTACTCAACAAAGCATCAGTTTCGGAATTGACTGAAGGACTTTTACTTACGTACTCTGTCAGAAAGCCTCTTGTTGTGGTTCGGTCACTGGCCTCCCACAAGCGGGACTCACCAGCTGATTGAGAAGTCGCACCTTCAGGGACGTGTTATAGCGAGAGCGCAGGTACGATAAGTATTGACTTAAAACATTAGTAGTAGGGAAGTTAGGGTAGGGCTATTAGGGAAGAAGACAAAAGAAGCACTATGGACATACAAGAAATAAACACGAACCATTATCCTGTACGGAATTAGAAGAAACCGAGGAGCGAATTAAGAAAAAGTTAGAGAATTTTGAAAAAAAGTTAAATGAAGCTATAGCATTCATGTACGATAACGACGTATGGTATAAGATGGTAGACGCTAACAATGTGAAAATACAAGTAATACAAACGTATCAATTAGCGAGCAATTACATAACAGAGAATATTCACTATTACAACGGGTTACTTGAGATATACCTAAATAACGCATCATTATACACGATTTTGAGTCCTAAATACGCTAATGATATAATACAAACAACCAATCAAAAATTACCTGGAAACTTAAGGATAATTCAGGATCAATTAATACAGACTAACATGGAAATAAATGCAACACATATAAACGTATTTGCGTACTATCCTATTCATGACATAAGAAAATATACGCTAATACACATAACGGCGATTCCTCAAAAGTTGACTGGGAGTTCTTTTGAATGCTTGTCAATCCCAAGAGCATTCATACGCTTCGACTATAACAATGAACGATACTTTGAGTTAAGTAAAGACGAGTTCAAAGACTGTTTACACAAAAAATCGGAGTTTGTTTGCTATCTCGTGGCTGTTAAGAACATGCAATTGAACAAGAATTGCATTGTTGACCAGCTATTCAGCAACAATAATAACACTAAATCACAATGCACATCAAGAAGATACAACATTCAATCTACAATTCTATGGAAACAACTTTACATGCAGAATACTTGGATGTTTATCACTACAAAAACACAATGAGCTTCGATAATATGTGATGGACAAAGACAAGAGATTAACCTAGAGGATATAGGAGTACTACACATTTCAGAAAGCTGTGTAGTAAAGACGTTGAACAACATTCTTGCAGCTAAACGAATAACAACAACAACTGTGCAAGCATCATATTTTAAAAGGAGTAATTTTACTCTAGACACACAAGTAGTCCAATCAGAGATACCAGACATACCGAAGGAGGAAGTATTAGATAGCTCCACCAGTATATTTGACCACTTAGCCGCTTCAGAAGCAAAGCTAAAAACAAGATTAGATAACACAATATGGAGGCGAATAGAGTCTCATTCCTATGTGGCTAGTACCGTGACATCTCTTTCTTTAATAGTATTAGCTTGTCTTTTAATTTATTTCAGACCACTCAAACAATGTCGAGATAGACTTACGAGAAGACAAAACAAGGAAACAACTACAACACAAGCCACAGACATAGACAAACAGCGGACAGCTCCACCATAACCACGGCCACGGTATGGGAAACCTCGTCCCCAGACTACAGTCCAAACACCACAAGCGATGGAAGGACACATTGGACCATATGAGGTTATCGAATTATACGACTTGCAGTCGTGTTACTGAGAGACCCCAGAATGTTCAATGCACATTGAACATGCAACGCAGCAAATTCATAAGTAGAGCATGTCAACATACAAGTAAAGCATGTCAACATACAAATTTGTAAAATTCTCACTGACATGATTAAAGACGTTGCGTTACACTTCACACTTACGACACACTAACACAAAATGATATATGTGTGTATTAGCAATAAGTAGTATATAAGGTGTACATTTTGTAAAATAAATCAGATTTGAATTTATTCATCTCTCAGTTACATCCCTCTCACTGCGGCCAAGACACCCTTAGCCGTCAGTTCTGATCAGTCTTGTGAGTCTGCTTGACTGGCAGTGAGAATTACCAATCCTCCACCAAAACCTCCATCTCACTGTGGCCAAGACACCCTTAGCCGTCAGTTCTGATCAGTCTTGTGAGTCTGCTTGACTGGCAGTGAGAATTACCAATCCTCCACCCAAACATCCATCTCACATCTACCTGTCACCTTAGGTAGCGCGGTGCAGGTATCCCATCAGATAGGCTAGGAACTTAAGGGCTTTAGGTACATCAAACTATCATAACCTTAGGTTCTTCTGTCAAACACGGCGTTAGTCCATAAGCCCATACGACGCCGTACACTCACTAAATCTTATAAATAAACCAGCAGTGGCCGCAACTTCGTCCGTGTGGAATAGTGACCTTCAGGCTTTATTTATTTATTTTAAAACTTCTTTGGCCAAACGTTGAGAACGTTCAGCACTTGATTGCCGTTGTCGATTAGATGAAGGTCGAGTTGTTTGTGAAGCCAAACGTTGTGTTCGTTCAACGCTTGTTTCTCTAGCGCGGTTTCGTTCAGCGATTTCTCGGTGAGTAGTCAACCTCTGCCTATTTTCATCTTCTGTCTCATTGCTGTGCATAGTGTGCATAAGTCGCAGTCGTTTTACAGTGGCAGACTGTTAATAAAGTTGACGTCTCTTTTTAGGCATTTCGCAGTAAATATGTGTCGTTCGCGAACGAACGAATCAAACGATCCGGGTCTCAAGATCTGCGTGAACGATAGGGTCATTTCGAAAAATGTGAGTCGTTCACTAGATCGACTCGTTTAACAAAACCTACGAATCAGAAAGAGAACCATATGACGTCATTCGGGTCATTTTGGGTTGCCGCGTCCCGGTTAGTCGTTCGTTGTCGCATGACGCATTTGAATTCTCACGTAAACAATCGAATTATAACAGTTCCTTTATACTGTTATTCAATACTAAACTTTATTCCTCAGGCTATTATTAATGTAAGAAAGATTCTAAGATACCTACTGAGTTAGATTTTATTTTCAGAACTACCTATTTTTTTACCTAATACAATAAACATAATAATACAATAAACGAATAGAAGAAGACTTAAAGAAGATAGAAGAAGTAGACTTAAACCCGAAAAAGGGACACAGTTGATTTTTTTCAATTATAATTTAAAATAATTATCTTTTAATTTTTCTAGAAACTTTTCTTAATACAAGTTTCAACTTTTTTATGATGTTTTTTTCTATTACGTGCGTGTATATATAAATAAATACGACCTGTTGGTTGTATGTAGGTACTTGAAAGGTACGCAACTAGCTCACGAACCTAGGTATCAAGCGGCTTGGTTCGTGAGCTAGTTTGCGTACTGGGATGACAATCGAGTGCCGAATCCTTTAGTGAACCAATCGTTCAACTGAACGGGTCGCACGAACCGGATCATTTTGTTAACAGGTCAGTATTGATCCGAATCTCTAAAATTGAACGAACGACACATATCTATTTCGCAGAGGCGACTCTCCCCTCACCCCTTTCTTTTTTTTTTTTTCACGCTGTGGAAATGCATTTACGCACCGTCCCCCGCCGGTGACAGACGGAGGAGTGTGTGGGGCTCGCCGGTCACCATGTGATCGGAATACCCACTAAAACCACAGCAGCCCCTGCCGCGCTTTTACGGGGCGCCGGAGAGATCGTCTGATGACATTCAATCCCCGACACCCCAACGCATGGCCGTCTGGCCACGTCCTATCGTCATTCAGGGCGGTGGAAGGAGTTACGCATATTGGCGCCTTCTCCTCCCGGGTCGCCGCGCGCGGAGCGAGTCAGCGGAGGCAAGTGCCTCGCGTTCTCGCTCCGCAGCCTCCTTCCTTGAAATAACGGCCTCACAAAATGAGGGCATGGACGACCAGCACCTGTCGCTGTCGAGCATCTGTGTGATAATGGTCGGCAACGACAGGTCTATTCCGAATTCCATCGATAGGACGTGGCGTTGGGGCCCCCAGGCGGGGCAAACTTCCAAAGTGTGGCGCGAATCATCGATTGCTGCGCCACACTCATGGCATTCTGGGGCCCCTTCTCTTCCAATTCCATGCAGGTACTTACCGAAGACCCCGTGTCCGGTAAGCACCTGCACCATCCTAAAGGTTAAGTTGCCGGGCCTCCTCGTGAGCCAGTGGTGGAGATGCGGCGCAACCGCCTCCACAGTCCCCCGCCCTGCTGCGGGGGACTCCAGATCTTCCCTCCACCGCTGGATAACTTCTCTTCGGGCTACTTCGTGTGCTCTGCCCAGTCTCCTTGCGGAGACTTGCTCACCGTTGGCCCGCATTGTGGCGCGGCGCCGGTAAACCTCCGCCAGCGCCTCAGCCACAAGCGGCCAAGGTGGGTCGCCTGCCAGTAACGTTGCCGCAGTCCAGGACACCGTACGATAGCCCCTAATAGCCCTCACCGCCATGACCCTCTGCGGTCGTCGCAGAAGGGCCCTGTTGCGGGCAGTAAGGGACTCCGACCATATAGGGGCACCGTACAGCACCATGGACTGCACGATGCCGGTGTAAAGCCGCCGGCAAGACGACCCGGGGCCACCAGTGTTTGGCAGAAGTCTTCCCAGTGCCGCGGCCGACTTAGTGAGCCTCGGGACGAGCTGGGCAAAGTGTAGCCCAAAGTTCCAATTTCTATCGAGGTGCAGACCCAGATATTTCATCTGAGCCCGCACAGGCACGGCAACTCCAGACACACTGATGTGTGCTCCTCGGAGGGGACCTCGACGTGGGCCATGGAATAAGAGGGCCTCAGTTTTGTCCAACGAGACTCTCAAGCCCAGCATTCCAATCCGGTCAACGACGAGCGCTAGTCCTTCCTGTGCTGATCGGGCGGCTCCCTGGAAGTCAGCTCTCCTCACCGTGATGAGTGTGTCATCCGCGTAGCAGATAGCCCCCATCCCGGGAAGGAGCCGACCCCTCAGGAGCCAGTCGAAACCGACGTTCCACAGAATCGGACCAAGGACCGAACCCTGTGGAACGCCGCACTCCACCCGATGGTGATGAATACGCCCGTCGCCCCCCTCCCAGAGCACATGCCTTCCATCGAGGTACGCTTCCAACAGCCTCCGGAGATAAGGAGGCACTCCATGGTACCGGAGCGCCTCCCGTAATGTCTCGTGTGGGAGACTGTTGAATGCGTTCTTTATGTCGAGCGAAACTGCCAGAAGTACTTCCTTTTTGGCCACCGCATCGGTGGCCAGGGACTTTAGGGCGGCTAGCGCGTCAATTGTGGAGCGGCCGCCTCTAAACCCATATTGTTTCTCTGACAGTCCCGGCCCAACTTCCTCGAGGTGCTGGACGAGACGATCCGCAAGCACTTTCTCGAACAATTTAGCCGTCTCATCCAGCAGCACCAGTGGTCTGTACGCGGAAGGGGAGTCGATTGGGCGGCCTTCCTTCCGCAGCAAGCACAGTTTACCGCACTTCCATTGCTCCGGGAACTGCCCGGATCCCAAACATGCGTTGAGTATTTCCCGGAGCTTATCCTTAAGATATTGCGCAGCGATACCGAGTACGAGCCCCGGGACGTTATCGGGACCAGGCGCCTTTCTCTTTCCAGATAGGCGGGCAAGCGCCGTTTCCATTTCGACGTCGGGTAGCCCTCCCCTCACCCCTCATGACCAGCGTTGCCAGGCGTCCGGATAAAGCCGGACATAGGTAGGCTTTTTAATTGCGTGCCCGGTCAAAATAATCGGTGTCCGGCTTATCCGGCTTTTATTAGGCATTTTACATTTCGCAAGCTAGCGTCGAGCGTGGCCGAGCGTAGGCGAGTCGACTGTCATAATAATCCAAAAAGCTTAATTTTACATACATTTTTTGTCGTACCTAATAATACTAAAACACAAAATCCTCAATAATGTAGAGTGTCCGGCCTTTCTACCCAAATGTTCGACCAACTGACTGGTCTGTCCGACTATTAGGTTTGACGACCTGGCAACCCTACTCATGACCGCCCGCCACACAGGGTTGCCAATGTTTAAAACATTTGTTTTAAACATACGTTTAAAATACTGATTAAAACAATACAAAAATACATATCACGTTTAAAACATAATTAAAAACAATTTGTTTTAAACATGTTTAAAACAAATTTGCTGTTTTTGCTTGCTTTTCACACTCGCGTCCTATAAGTAGGTACTTACCGACTGGTGCTTGTGGGACACGACACGACATGCAGCTGGACTGAGATAAAATTACGATAAACTACCTATTGTGGTATATTTAATTAATTAGGTAACAAAAAAACCGTTAAGTTTACATTTAAGTTTAATTCTAAATCAGACATTGCTAAATAAAACAGTCTTGTGAAGTTTCTGCCGCGAACCCAGCTTATTCCTTATATGTCTCATTGATTCTAATTTTGCATTATGAGTTAAACGTAAATTGAGATATGAATTCGCTAACGCCTTCACCAATTGAATATCATGTGGATCTTCAAATATAGATTGAGGAGGATGTGGTGGATCTAACAATGTATGTAGTTTGCTATAAAATTCTTGGACAACATACATGATAATTTTATTTTTATGTAAGTTTTTTAATTATTGATTTGATAATGTAATAAACAGTTTTTCAGTGTACTTTAGAATTTCAAATACAAATCTGGAAACATGCTTAAGTTTTCCCCGATCAATAAAAGCAGTAAATGCCGAAAATTGTTATATATATATATATATATATATATACATCCCCGAAATGATCCTGCGTCATACATGGCGGTTTTTACCGATGATGCTGCGTCCAACTGACTTGTTGCGCCAATTATATGGACGCAACAGTGCCCACCACTCAAATTTTGCCAGAAGCCACTAAAAGGGTGATACAATGCATGGGCGAAATATTGGCATGGACTCTATTTTGTCACCAGAGTGCTTTTTGCCGTATTTTTTAGTTCCACACTATTCCGCGCAAATGTGGGAGGCCGCCCCGCATCGCGTATATTTTTGGCGTATATTCACTAATTTGGTTACAGACATCATGTCGATAATGTTGCTTCTGTATATAAATAATTAAGTTTTTATCGATTTTAATTAATAGTTTAATTGCGTCACACAAATTGGCACCGTGTAAAGGGAAGCGAGGCGATTACAGGAGTGAGGGGCGGGGTTGCGCTGCTCCGTGATTCTTGTTATTTGCTATTTTAATATTTTTTATGTCCTATATTAGTATATGTGTATATCGATATTTCTTTATATGTATCATGTTGCTTCTGTGTATAAAATAACAAGTTTTGATCAATTCTAATTAGTGATTTAATGGCGTCACATAGGTAAAATGTCATCGTGCAATAGGCAACTTGGAGATATATGGTCGTCAGCAATTATAGGTAGAAATAGGTTATAACTAATATTAAATTTTTCGTGTGTTGACGCTAAGAATATAATTCACTACTCCTCTCTTACCCGTGGATGATAAAAGACGACTGAGGGATATAATATGCATGTAACGCAAGGACAGTTTAACTCAAAATAAAACTATAGCAACCTTCTGACCTCTATCTGACCAGCGGGGTTATAGTAGATCAATTTTCCTCCTATGATAGAGTTATGAGTTATAGGAGGCTTTGGCCCAGCAGTGGGACTTTTATGAGCTGAGATGATAACTAATGTACACACAATTTTTCATAGTGGTAGGTCACGGCCCCGTCCGACAAGGGTAGTATCACACTCTCGCAGAAAATCGACGTCTGAGTAGAAGTAATTTATTGCTGCGCTTTGTTCGGTAAGTGAGACAGCCGGATGTCCAACTTTCTGGGTGTGTTTTTGTCTGGTGGGTTTTTGGTGATGCCTGAAACTTGGGATGGTGAGGTCTTGGTCGGAACATTGAGTGTGAGGGGCTGATATGTGGTACAGGGAGACTGGAATGGTCACTTGCGCCCACCTGCCGGTCAGCAGGGTCCCTCTAACCTAGGATTGGCGCTCCCAACATTGGTTCTTCAAAATTCCGTTGGGTGATCATCGTGCCGGTGTGGGAAAGTGGAGTGGACCCCGGCGGTTAAATATGGGGAGCATCGGGAGCCCTCCCGTGCTTCGTATCAGCTCCACACAAAACTCACTTCTCAACCATGCACTATGCCTGCCCTTTTTCTCTTTTGCTATCACCGAACGCGTATCTACGCGTGTGCCTCTACTGGTCCCATGGCAGTGATCCGGGGTCAATTAATTTCTTGGAAAACGTTCAATGGGGGATTGACGAAATATTGGAGCAGTGTCTATCCGCGGAGATTGTATTCTTAGAGACTTCAACGCTCATCATAAAGAATGGTTGGGATCCCGAACCATTGAGCACCGCGATCGAAATCTTTTCAATATGGCTACGCCCTATGGTCTCTCACAACTGGTGACACCGCCCACCCGTGTCCCAGATATTGAAAGACTGAGTCTTCTTTACTGGGTCTCCTTTTTTTTCTTCTGACGACTACTTGGTTCATAGCAGAGGCCCTGTTGTATGGCCTAGTCCCTCTACGGCGACTGAGACATGCAGAATCTGGCAAAGTAAGTCAGAAGATTGGATGGAGTTTGACGCATCCTACCTATGGAAGTGGTTTTGCTTTGCTTCTGAGGTCTCTGACGACTGTGCGGACTGCATTAGCGCTGCGGTTATTATGGGGATATAATAGTCATTCCCAATACGGGAACACTAAAATATCCATCAGTGGCTGCAACCGACCTTTGGTTAAACAAAACCTGCAAGAAGACTGCACGCCATAAGCAATCTACATATTAGGCCTGGAATAGGGCCCAAATCTTTCAGGACCCAAACGCCAAAGAGGTCTCTCAGTGGTAGGACCATACTGTTGACAGTTATCTGTCTACAGTCGCGGGTCGGGCCGTCCGGGGTAGTACCACACTCTCGCAGAAAATTGACATCCGATTAGTAGCAATTTGTTACTGCGCTTCGTTCGGTGAGCGAGAGAGCCGGAAGCCCAACTTTCTGAGGGTGTTTGCGTGTGGAGGATTTTGGTGGTACCTTTGGTGTCACCGAGCCTCAATGCACGCATTCACACTTCCTTCACTTTCTTCGCGGTAGGCAGCGGCCTGGTAAAGGTCCATGAGCGGCAGCAACACTTACCATCAGGTGTACTGTTTGCTCGTTTGCCACCGTTTGCAATAAAAAATAGGTGAAATGATAATTTAATGTTGTTTCTATATTTAGTAAGAAAGCTATTACTAGAGGCAAGGCGGAATGTGTTGCAAGAATTGGCGAGCGATTGGAGAGCTATCCCGCTAAGAGTCGTGCATTCTAGTCATTCACCAAGACTGCACAAGGCAAATTCTGTCTGCCCAACCTCCCTTCACTACAGAAGCACGATGGCTGCCTAGCCCACAGCGCAAAGGAGAAGGCCGATCTTCTAGATCAATTCTTTGTCTGTAACTATTTTGGACGCTGGAGCTGCCCCACCACCTACCATACCTCGGTATGAGAGCTCGATCCCTAAACACCGCATCACGCATCGAACGGTCAGGCAAGAACTGCGGCTTTTAGATGGCCCTAAGTCGTGTGCACCGGATAGCATCAATGCAATGATTCTACAGACGTGCGCCCATGAATTGACTTGCATCTTCACGCGCATATACCGACTTGCCTACGTTACTAATAGGGTTCCGTCTTCATGGAAGATAGCCCATGTCCACCCGATTCATAAAAGAGGAGACCGGACTGACTCATCGAATTACAGGCCAATTGCCATAACATCCATGCTCTCCTCGATAATGGAGAAAATTATAAAGCA
Organism: Lymantria dispar; assembly: GCA_032191425.1. Taxonomy (NCBI): domain Eukaryota; kingdom Metazoa; phylum Arthropoda; class Insecta; order Lepidoptera; family Erebidae; genus Lymantria; species Lymantria dispar. The sequence continues at coordinate 3,910,527 of CM063447.1, forward strand.
TCAACTTCGGCAGTACCTTGAGGATCACCAGCTGCTCAGCGATCGTCAATACGGCTTACGTCGTGGCCAATCGGCTGGTGATCTTCTTGTGTATCTTACACACCGTTGGGTAGAAGTCTTGGAGGGCAAGGGTGAGGGGCTAGCATTCAGTATAGATATCGCAAAAACGTTCGATAGGATCTGGCACAGGTCACTTCTTTCGAAGCAACGATCATATGGAATTCCCAAGGGACTCTGTACTTGGATCGCCAGTTTTCTGAATAGTAGAAGTATAAAATTCGTCGTAGTTGGCTCCTGCTCCGATACCATGATCATTAATGAGCCGAGCGCCGTCGGTTTTCTACAAGAAAGCCGGTGGCGCTTTTCTACAAGATTTCTGAAATTTTCTACAAGAGCTTTTGAGTGGAATTATGGAAAAATTTTTTGAAGTCTGTAGACCATTTTGTAGACGAGAAAAATTTGGAAAATTTTTTTTTTCGTTGTTTCCGTGGAATTTCTCCAGACTCAAACATGAAAAAAATTTTATAAAAACTAGATACTTGGAGCTACAATTTGCTTTTTTATTTGCTGTACGATTATTTTCCTTGGAGTTATAGCTCCCAAATTTTTTTTTTTTTTTTATGTCCGTTAATTTTTGTTCCTAGTTTATCATACATAATAATTTTTATATAGGGATAAATTTGTTGTCATGTCTGTTCCCAAGTTTATATAATTATTTTATTTTAATCGACTTCAAAAAAAGGAGGGGTTTCTCAATATGTCGAGATATTTATTTTCTAATTACTTGAAGACGGCTGGAATAAAATAAAGTATACGTCATCGATCTACCTATAAGTTTAGGAGGAAGCGACAAACTCGAAATAATGTATAGAGTACATACAGAAAAATATTCGGTATCAATATAGTCTCAAACGTAGTAGGAAGTAATATAATTAATGAAATGTATTGAATAAATACAGGATAATATACATAATAATATACGGACACGATATACCCATATATTTATACGGATTTAGGAAAATCGGAGAAATGTATTAAATATTAAGAAATATACAGAGTGCCACATGATTACCATCGCGAACGGACGCGACAAACCAGCGAGAATTATTCCAAATTGAATATCTTCTTTTCGTGTTGAAATAAAATTTCTCGTTGATATTGGAATTCACATTACAGCAATGAAACAATATTCGCACGATTAACTATTGAAATTCTATTGACAATGGTGGACGCTACAGGATTCAACTTTGAAAAGACGCCACAACACTTCAGCGATTTATATATATATATATATATATATATATATATATATATATATATATATATATATATATATATATATATATATATATACAGCATGAAGGATCGTTTTCATTTTAGGAACAAACACTGAAACCACTTCTAAACATTATTCCCAAAGAATGGTTATTTTCCCTTTTTTTCTCGTATTACACAGGCTGTTACGAACAACAGGCTGTTATTTTGGAACAGTTTTTTGAAACTGTTATTTGGCTATAACTGAAACAGGTGAAACAGGTTTCATAATTTAGCTGTTGTAGAGCACCCCTACAAAGTTAGGGCCCTGAATATCGTGTAGTGTAATAAGCCTTTTACTGAGCTCTCGCTCGGCTTCAATTTTTCAAATTCAAATCATTTATTATGTATAAACCCAGCGGGGCACTTACATATTGTCATTTTTTTTACATTTTTCTTAAAATTACCGCCGGATCGGAACGCGACCGAACTGAGAAGACCCGGCAAGAAAATCAGTGGGATTGTCTATTTTTTATTAATTTTTCTAATTTCACTTAAATAAAATTACATCTTACAACATGCTTTTTAATAGTTCCAGTGTGATGCCATTCGAAATATTATATAATACAATGGTATATACAGAGGTGGGCATTAACTCGTTAATCCGTTAATCGTTAATTAACGAATTTCTGTTAGCGGATTAAGTTTTAAGTTAACTTCAAAAAATGTTAACGCTCTTGTTCACTTCTGTTAAACTGAACTTTCGTTAACTTTAATCCGTTACATTAGTCAAGTTCAAGGCGCTGCTCTGTCCACGCGACACACACCGCATATTATTACTTCTTGCGATAGTCTTGCGATATGTTGATTTGTACCTACAGCAAGCATTGCGAACGAATTGAACGATTGCTCCAACTTATAATTTTGAATCTACCGCGATCGTTTGCGCCACCAGAATAATCTAAGACGATTTTCGTACACACTGTCCATAAAACTGCACAAACTGTCTGCGCAGTCGAATCGCTATAATATATCATTGTCGTGTATACCAACCCTTACTCCTCCGTCACCACACAGGCACGAAAACAGTATAGTCTAAATAATACCTAAGTCTAAGTAAAAAATAGTAAGTCTTAAATGGTTAACTTTTTACATTAACTTTAACTTGCGTTAAATTTTCGCGAGTTGTAAGTAGTCCTTAATACTTTTTTTTTTTTTTTTTTTTTTTTATATTATGGCGTTTACAGAATTTCGCCAATTACTCAATTTAGATTGACAGTTATAGGAATTAGGACACTGATGTCTAAGAAATTTACAAGATAAATTTAGTTGTTGGCTTTCGAATTTTCAATATGTTGATTAGTTGAATTATTCTAAAAAACTGATATATGAGAGGGATTATTTTTTAAAAAATTATAACATTTGACTACAATCACGTGGATGACAATCTAATGCAGCTATGTACAGTAAAAATAAAAAATAAAGCAAAAAAAAAAAAAAAAAAAAAAGGTTTAAAAACAGAAGATGTTAATTAAGTATCCTTTAGTCTGTGGTGATGCTAATTAATCTAACTATAATTTAATGTTATTTGTGTTAATGTAATTTGCTAAAATGTATACAAATGAAGAATTACTTAATACTTCTATGGGTTTATATTAAATTAATTGTCCCATGACGTAAATTCTATCAAAAACATGTCAATGTCGTTCTCAGAAAGCTTCACAATTTTGACACTTGAAACGCTACTTTGAATCTTTGCATCGCCAAAAGTACCAAAACAACGTTGTCTCTCATATCGTTCAACATCGTTCATAAAAAACATCGATGTTAGGATATCGATGTTTTCAAAGTGAAACATCGATGTTAAAAATATAGATGTTTATGAACGACATATCGATGTTTATGAACGATATATCGATTAGGGATGATGTTTAGGAATGCGTTCTAGAGGTGTGTAGTTCCGGATCGTAATAGTTCCAGGAACTATGTCGGTCCAATCCGCGGTGTGAAATTAAACAGTTCCATGTCCGAGTAACTGTCATGTGCGCCGGAACGAATTGTCGAACATGTTACGAACCGACTACAAAGCCGACCGAGTAATCACGAACCGACCAAGGACGAGTATAGTTGGAATGTTATGATACTTTTTATGTTATGCAATTATGATACACAATGCGAATATTACACTTTGCGTTAAAGACGACAATTGATTTATTAATATTTAATTTTAGTTTCTCGCTCGCTAATGACCTTGACTTCCGATAAGGGCCCCATTTCGTTTAAATAAATGTTTCGTTAATTTTCATTATTTTGAATTTTAATTTATGTGAACTTTTTATATGTACAGTATAATTTGATGACAGTTTTAGGTTTAAGAATGTATAATGCCTACTTATTGTTAGATTTTTTATTTCAATTAAATCGAAGAAGAGTTTGGAACTATTTAATTATCTCCACTGATACTGCTTATACAATCAGTGGACATAATTAAACAGTTCCTGGACATAATTAAACAGTTCCTGGACATAATTTAACCGTTCCTAGACATAATTAAATAGTTCCATAGAAGTCAAACATTTGAAGTAATCTGATCTGAACCTGTGGAACTAGATAGTTCCGCGAACATGATTTCCGGACATAGTTCCGATAGAGCAGTGAATCGTTCCATGTTCAATCCGCTCCAGGACATGGTTTGCGCATGTCTAATGCGTTCGTGTTTCGTAATGTTTAGGAATGTGTTCTTCGCCGGGCAAATTGTAATGAGCTTTTTTTTGATGTGAAACATCTATAGGCGAGGGTGAACCTGATCGTCGCGTGGCGTTTAACGTCACGCTTCGCGCCTCCCTCTTATTTAACTATAAAGTATTTTTTTTTTTTTTTGTGTGTGTACAGCTGTTGGCCGCAGATGGCCTTGACAGCTTGACGCGGACTATGGGTGAGCGCTGAGGGCTCTCAACCCGGAGAAAATAACTATAAAGTATTTTTTTTTTTTTTTTTTTTTGTTCTGACAAGGAGTGTTAGCCTCAGATGGCTGTTACACCCTTACGCGGACTAGAGCTATAAAGTAAAATATCCGGATACACATATCTACATTTTTGTAACGAAACCATAGTGCGATGCAAAAGTTCGTACAACGCCATCTAGTGCGCTCAAAGTAAGTTGTTACCTATAATATATACTAATGAAAATAAATGTTTATTGAATAAAAATCATCATTTTCTTGGCAAAAAATCGTAATATTATTTTTATTAATACTTTATGCTATTTTATTCAGTTTTTGTCGTAATCTGTTCTTTTATGCATTTAGACTTGTTCTATAAAATAATGTATAATTCTCTAACTACTTAACGTAAGTATACCATACCTACCTACAGTACTTTCACGTACGAAAACTGGACAATCGCTTATGCGATTTTGACCCACTAACACAGTCAGATTTCATTTAAAATTTGTAGATTTAACAAGGACCAATGACGATAAAATAATTTAAATAGCTTGTCTCATTATCATTACGGGATTAGATATTTCTTTATAAATTATATTTTATAGCTGAGATTGAGCCTTAGCTCGATAGATGTCGCTATTTCTGTTTGCTAGATCACACTTTCTTAGCCAATCCCTTTGAACTACGTAGAAGTGTGTGAGCGAGACGGAGCGACGCTATGCTGTTCGTAAGCGACTGAACGGTGAATTAATATTATTGCTGTGTAATAATAATAGAAATTGTATTATTTTATTCAATACTTTATGGCATATTAGTTCCTGTCGTAATCTATTCTTTTATGCATATATAAGTAGAAAATAATTTCGATGTTTCACATCTGCCAGGCGTCCTGAGCGACGGCTCACTTTTTTTATGACGTTTATCCGGGCAAATTTTGATGCGCTTTTTTTTTTAAGGATATCCATGGTCGCTAGATAGGCAGCGGTGAATTGTATTCTTATTCCGTTATCACACGGACGATCTATGTACGATAAAACATCGTTCTTCAAGAACGATGTATTGTCGATGTTTTGGTTTCAACATCGATGTTTATGAACGATACGTCGATGTTTGGAAACATCGATGTTTTGTTTGCATCCCTACTCTCATATATTCTTCTTCTTGATGAATGGCTTCTGTTGGCATTACACCGCAACTTTGCCAATGTCCCGTTAGACTCGTACGTAGACCGCCAAACGGAGATTGTACGGTACGAAATAATAGTAAATGGGCTGGTGAATGTGATTCTAAAATTACATGAGAAATACGATGACGGGTAATATACTGAAACAAAAGACAATTCTAACTAAATTGATACATTATAACTAAAATTAATTCAACAACTCTCACATCTTAGTAGTCTGTACTACGTAGTATCACATAGAGTAGAATGATCGATGTTAGAAAAACATCGATGTTGACACCGATGTCATAATTGAAAGCCCAACATCGATGTTCGGTTTTTGCATTAATAATTGACAAAGATATAAAATTGTAATGATACTTTTCTCCGGGCAGAAATATGATGAGCTTTTTTGACGTGACAACGTCTAATAAATCGATGAACGCTGGCTGCATGCACGAAAAAAGTGTCCCGTTAAGCTCATTGTTTTATTATTAAGTAGTATGCGGGAGTTTTTGGCGGGAATCTGAAGTGTCATGTGGTGTTCTTGTATTATATTCAATATCTTAGTGTTTTAACGTGTTATGTTAAATAATCTTGATGGCATTTTGTGTAATATATAGCGACAGAACTGCTGAGGTGTAGTGAATATGATATAAAACTGCTATACATACCTTTGTATTTCCACCAAAATTCTCAGAAGATACCCTTAACAGTGGCTATTACACTGTTGAGGGCAACACTTTGACTTACTGACAGATCATTACTGACATGAAAAAACTGAGAACTTGAAAAGATAATTATAACTCGACACTGGCAAAAATGGCTCGTATTTGTTGCTGATTGCCAAGACAAAAAAGAAGAAGAAGAAGTAGTATGCGATTCAGCTGTACTAAAGCGCGCCACCTATCGATGCGATAGGATTTCAAATATATTCATTTAGTACAATGCGATTCAGCTAAACTGAACAGTGCCATCTATCGAGACTTATGGTAATTGCCGACCCGATTTAATTTCAATAGCTTATAACAAGGGATACTGGTTACGTTGATTCAATTTTATTCATAAATGTATGCAATCATTTCATCAATGTTTTGTTATGACGTTGTCACGTTAAACTATCGTCCGTAAACCGACTTTACAGACAACCATGTTTTTTTAGGAAATTTAGTATCGAATTATCGCTATAAAAAAAAATGTATTAATTGGTAGTGTGTGTGAATCCGTGAGTTATCATCGATGATCAATTTCGTTAACATCAATGTTACGATATTTTTCGTTTAACAACATCGATGTTAAAACATCGATGATCACCAGTGTTCTCGAAACTACCGATTTTTCAGTATTTCTACCGATATGGCCCGCGCTCTACCGAAATGCAATGATTTTCAACGATTTCCGAGAATACATGGAAAATCGTCCGATTTTCTACCGAATGGCGATTTAATACTTTTAAACTGACAAAAGGGATTTAATTTTGTCGTAAGTCCCCCCTTATTAATACATATCGATATGGCGATATTTCAAAGTTATAATTATCGATATTGAAATATCGATATTTCGGCGGTTAATATCGATTTATCAACGATATCGATAAATATCTCACATCCCTAGAGTAGTATAGGGTGATATGATAGATTACTCTATGATCCTCATATACTTATTTATTTTAATTTTCTCCAGTTGAAAGTTTTTCTGAAAAGAAATGGCGAGAATTAGACATTTATCCAATTTAACATATTGCCGATATTATAGTGTTCAACGGGCGAGTAAAAAACTCCCCATAATAGCTTGTAAACGACCAGAATTCAACCATTATGAAGGGCAGACTTATCCGAAGTTTGAAGGCATTCCCTTGGCTTCCAAGGGTTGGTTACATCCTAAATCTAAAAATGATTACTTTGTAATATACGGTAATGCAAATAAAAAAGAAGAGAAGCCAGTGTATAAGAAGAGCTTTGAAGAAATTGGTGTTACTTCAAGCCTTTTAGAGGTTATGGCAGAGCAAGGTTATTCATTACCAACTGCTATTCAAGCAAAGGCTATTCCCGCCATCCTTAACGGTCATAATACAGTTATCACTGCCGAAACAGGCTGTGGTAAGACTTTGGCATACTTGTTGCCAATATTCCAACATATTTTGGAATGGAAACCATCTATCACAGAAGAATTTAATAGTCCTATGGCTGTAGTTATAACTCCTAGTAGAGAATTGGGTAAGTACCGAATAAAGTTGTAGCTCTTGATATCTGTAGGAATAATAAGCAATATAACTATGTACTATTAATATAAATTAATTTCATGAAATATTTTTTTGAAGTGTAACTTCTTTAGAACCGTTGTGATTTCAAACTCAATGAAACGAAAAAGCGTGTCCATAGAGACATAAACACGTAAATGTATAGGATTCAATCTGCGAGAGAATGAGATAAAGAATAAAGCATGAAGGGTACAGGCGTTTCACCTCTGATATGCCTACTTTGTACACACTCATTTTTATTTATCTATAATTGAAATGCATGTTGGTGACTGATGTATTTAAGGATATTTAAACTTAACATATCTACATATGCAATAAAACTATTTTAATATATTTTATGACTTAGAAGTTGCACAAAAAATAACAGCTACATTTGACAGAATTCCTAAAAGGTTGCTGTAGCCTACTCTTATAATTCTGTGTTATCCAGTTCTTATAACTTCTACGGGCAATTGAGGAGTAATATATTGTATTTCTACTCTACATTACAATGGCACTATATTATAGTGGCTATATTAAAAAACTAGCAACCCGCCTTCGCTTCGGTTTTAGTAGTTTTACCCGCGTAGTTCCTGTTAACGTGGGAATACCGGGATAAAATATAGCCTAGTTTACGCCCTGATATTATAGCTTTCCATTGGTGAAAGAATTTTTGAAATCGGTCCAGCCGTTTTGAAGATTACCCGGAACAAACAGACAGACAGACAAAAATTTTTTAAACTGTATTTTAGGCATAGGTGTACAGGCGTAGTCTGGGCTAGTGGACTAACGCCGTGTTTGACAGAAGAACCTAAGGTTATAGTTTGAAGTACCTAAAGCCCTTAAGTTCCTAGCCTATATGATGGGATACCTGCACCGTGCTACCTAAGGTGACAGGTGGATGTGAGATGGATGTTGGGTGGAGGATTGGTTATTCTCACTGCCAGTCAAGCAGACTCACTCGACTAATCAGAACTGACGGCTAAGGGTGTCTTGGCCACAGTGAGATGGAGCTTTGGGTGGAGGATTGGTAATTCTCACTGCCAGTCAAGCAGACTCACTCGACTAATCAGAACTGACGGCTAAGGGTGTCTTGGCCGCAGTGAGAGGGATGTAACTGAGAGATGAATAAATTCAAATCTGATTTATTTTACACAATGTACACCTTATATACTACTTATTGCTAATACACACATATACCATTTTGTGTTAGTGTGTCGTACGTGTAAAGTATAACGCAGTGTCTTTAAATCATGTCAGTGCTAATTTTGCACATTTGTATGTTGACATGCTTTACTTGTATGTTGACATGCTCTACTTTTGAGTTTGCTGCGTTGCATGTTCAATGTGCATTGAACATTCTGGGGTCTCTCAGGAACACGACTGCAAGTCGTATAATTCGATAACCTCATATGGTCCAATGTGTCCTTCCGTCGCTTGTAGTGTTTGGACTGTAGTCTGGGGACGAGGTTTCCCATACCGTGGCCGTGGTTGTGGTGGAGCTGCCCGCTGTTTGTTTGTCTCTGTGGCTTGTGTTGTAGTTGTCTCCTTGTTTTGTCTTCTCGTAAGTCTATCTCGACATTGTTTGAGTGGTCTGAAATAAATTAAAAGACAAGCTAATACTATTAAAGAAAGAGATGTCACGGTGCTAACCACATAGGAATGAGACTCTATTCGCCTCCATATTGTGTTATCTAATCTTGTTTTTAGCTTTGCTTCTGAAGCGGCTAAGTGGTCAAATATACTGGTGGAGCTATCTAATACTTCCTCCTTCGGTATGTCTGGTATCTCTGATTGGACTACTTGTGTGTCTAGAGTAAAATTACTCCTTTTAAAATATGATGCTTGCACAGTTGTTGTTGTTATTCGTTTAGCTGCAAGAATGTTGTTCAACGTCTTTACTACACAGCTTTCTGAAATGTGTAGTACTCCTATATCCTCTAGGTTAATTTCTTGTCTTTGTCCATCACATATTATCGAAGCTGATTGTGTTTTTGTAGTGATAAACATCCACGTATTCTGCATGTAAAGTTGTTTCCATAGAATTGTAGATTGAATGTTGTATCTTCTTGATGTGCATTGTGATTTAGTGTTATTATTGTTGCTGAATAGCTGGTCAACAATGCAATTCTTGTTCAATTGCATGTTCTTAACAGCCACGGGATAGCAAACAAACTCCGATTTTTTGTGTAAACAATCTTTGAACTCGTCTTTACTTAACTCAAAGTATCGTTCATTGTTATAGTCGAAGCCTATGAATGCTCTTGGGATTGACAAGCATTCAAAAGAACTCCCGGTCAACTTTTGAGGAATCGCCGTTATGTGTATTAGCGTATATTTTCTTATGTCATGAATAGGATAGTACGCAAATACGTTTATATGTGTTGCATTTATTTCCATGTTAGTCTGTATTAATTGATCCTGAATTATTCTTAAGTTTCCAGGTAACTTTTGATTGGTTGTTTGTATTATATCATTAGTGTATTTAGGACTCAAAATCGTGTATATCGATGCGTTATTTAGGTATATCTCAAGTAACCCGTTGTAATAGTGAATAATCTCTGTTATGTAATTGCTCGCTAATTGATACGTTTGTATTACTTGTATTTTCACATTGTTAGCGTCTACCATCTTATACCATACGTCGTTATCGTACATGAATGCTATAGCTTCATTTAACTTCTTTTCAAAATTCTCTAACTTTTTCTTAATCCGCTCCTCGGTTTGGTTTACAGCGGATACTGTAGATATCATTATGTTTGTTTGATGATTGGCGGCGTTTATAAGTTCTTGTTGATTGCTACTCAATGAGTCAATACTTCTGTATACTTCATCGTTTACTCCGAACACGTATGTTAACATTTGTCCTAATAATCCACGTCTCCTTCTAGAAATCTTTATTCCAGTAAGGTAATCCTTTATCTTCTCAAATCGTGCTTTCTCTTCGTTCAAATGATAATAAAATTCTGCACAATGGGTGTCTTTTGTATACTGTTGTGTGTCAGTGCATAACTTTTGAAACTGATTAGTTATTTTTATCGTATTATTTAAATTCAGTTCCAAATCACTCCTTTCGTAATTAGTTTCTATTCTAAAACTCCCTCTGTTTATTGTTGAAGTACCTATTTGTTCTACATATAGGCCTGGATTTAAATGTTTCATAGTAAACATTGATGTACTTGTTACTTGTCCGATACACAATAATAATGTAGTATAGAGTAACACGCCTGACTTAAGTGTCTTAGACTTTTTATTTATGTTATTTGCTATGTTACTATTCACAGGCGTTTCGGTATTTTTTCTTAACGTATTCGTGTTAGTCATTAATTCTTCCTGATATACGGGTAAAGGAATTAATGTATGTATTGATCGTTTTTGACATAAACCTGTCGATTTTTTGAGTGTCACTACTCTTATCACCCCGTCGCTTCCTGGGTGAACGCTTTCCACTTTTGCCAAGGGCCACTTACTTGGACTTATGTTTTCATCTTTTATTAGTACTATGGTTCCAATTTTGATATTTTCTTGAGTTTCTTTCCACTTGTATCTTTGTTGAAGTTGATGTAAATAATCAGATGACCAGGCTTTCCAGAAATCTTTCTTCATTCTTTGAATTTGTTTCCATCTATTTATTAAATCAGTATTTATGTTTGATAACGGATCTGGGATTCCAACTGCTTCCCGACCAATTAAAAAGTGACTAGGCGTTAGTATTGTATTATCATTGATGTCTTCGCTTTGTGCACATAACGGCCTCGAGTTTAGGCAAGCTTCAATTTGATGTAAAAATGTTATCATTTCTTCGTACGTTAATGTCGATTCTCCAATTACTCGACGTAAATGGTACTTTACTGATTTTACGCTGCTCTCCCAAATCCCACCAAAATGGGGGGTTGCTGGCGGATTAAAATGCCACTGAGTACCTATACTGGTCATCGTATTTTGGAATCCAGGTGACTGTGTTATTTGCAATAATTCTTGTTCCAAAAATTTCGCTGCGCCTACGAAGTTCGTGCCATTGTCACTATACATATGTGACACGTGTCCTCGTCTGGCCATGAACCTCCGCAGTGCCGCAATAAATGTTTCAGTTGTCAAATCTCCCACTAATTCTAGATGAATTGCTTTTGTTGCTAAGCATACAAATACAGCAATATATGATTTGTAGGACTTGTGACCTCTTCCTTTCATTGTTCTTGTTTGTATTGGTCCCGCATAATCCACTCCAGTGTGACTAAATGGATATGATTGCGTGACTCTTGCTTTTGGAAGTATCCCCATTTTTTGTACTTTCGTTTCGGACCTGTATCTCGCGCATTTGACGCACTTTTTTAGTATACCTTTGACAACTTGTTTTCCACCTATAATCCAGTATTTTTGTCGTAGGACAGCTGTAGTTAGTTTATTTCCTCCATGTAATGTTTTCATGTGTGCGTTTTGTATTATTAATGACGTTATATGATGTCGGCGTGGTAATAGTATAGGATGTTTTTGATTATATGGCAAGTCAGCGTTTTCTATTCGACCTCCAACTCGTAATAATCCATCGTTATCATTAAATGGATCTAGTGTGGATAATTTACTGTTTTTCTGCAGTGATTTTTTCTTTCGAATAATTTCTTTTTCATCGTAAAATTCTTCTTGTTGCAATATGCATAGAATTCGTTTCTCTGTTTCTTCTAGTTCCGTACAAGATAATGGTTCGTGCTTTTTGCGCTTGCTGATAAATCTGTAGCAATACGCTAATGTTCTTATCATTTTATTGTAGTTAGAAAATCGACTCCAGATGTCATACTTTTCATTCGTAGTATTAATTGTTGTTGATAAACAGTACTTGGCTTCTTCATTTGGCTGTGGTGCTGTTGTTGTAATAGGTATATCACTCGTCTGTAACCATGGTGGGCCGTTCCACCATAAGGAACAGTTTATTAATTTTTCTGGCTCCAATCCTCTTGATATAATGTCCGCTGGGTTTTCAGACGATATGACATGATTCCATTGAGCGTTAGGTATTATGCTGTTAATTTCTGACACTCTGTTGGCCACGAACGTATGCCATCGCCCAGGATCTCCTTTTATCCATCCCAACGTGATCATAGAATCCGTCCAGCATGAAATCACGGTATTGTTATCACCGTTTAGAGCATTTTTTATTTTTTCTATTAAATTAGCCAATAATACTGCGGCGCATAGCTCAAGACGCGGTAATGTTGTTTTTTGTTTTTTCGGTGCAACTTTTGACTTAGCTTGGAGCAATGTTATGTAGTAACTGTTATTCACCATTACTCTGCTATAGACGACAGCCCCGTATGCTTTTTCTGAGGCGTCGCAGAATCCATACAGCTCAAACTTTGTCCTGTCTATCGTGTGACACCATCGTGGTACTTGTATATTTTCTATGTTTTTTAACTGTTTTTGTATTTCTGTCCATTTATTTCGTATTATGTCATTTACTGGTTGGTCCCATTCCATCCCAGACGTCCACAGTTGTTGTACTAGTAATTTTAGTGTTATGATGATGGGGGCCAACCAGCCCAACGGATCAAATATTTTCGCCACCTCTGACATAATGAACCGTTTGGTGGGTTTTGTGTTTTCTGTTATAGTTATTTGAAAACAGAATTTATCTTCGCCTGGAGACCATATAATTCCCAACGACTTTCTTGTTTCGTCTAAGGGAAGTTTCAGCATCCGACTTTCTTCTTTATCGCATGTTAAATTGTTCAACAATTCCGAACTATTTGAAGACCATTTTCGTAGTTGGAAACCACCTTTGTTTAACATTGCTATTAATTGTTCTTGTAATTCCTTGACGGAGCTTTCCTGGGATTCTCCTGACAAAATATCGTCAACATAGAAATCCTGTAACGTTACTCTACTGGCGATAGGGTAATTGTCTTGTTCGTCTAATGCTAGTTGTTGTAATGTTCTCACGGCCAGATAAGGCGCGCTTGTTGTGCCATACGTGACCGTTGTTAGTTCGTATTCACTAATGGCCTTTTTTGGAGAAAATCTCCATAAAATTCTTTGATATTTATAGTCTTCTTGGTTTATTTTTATGAACCGGTACATTTTCATAATGTCGGCCATGAAAGCAATCTTATGCGTTCTCCAGCGTAATAATATGTTTGATAAGTCTTGTTGAAGTCGTGGTCCTTTATGTAAATTTTCATTAAGGCTTATTTTACTACTTGTTTTACTACTAGCGTCAAATACCACTCGTAGTTTTGTTGTAAGAGAGTCTTCTTTTATTACCGCTTGGTGGGGAATATAATACTCTCCTGTGTAATATTCTGGTTTAGGTACTTTTCTCATATGACCCATATTTAGGTACTCGTACATAAATTCCTTGTATTGTTGGCGTAAATTTTCATTTTTTTCGAACTGACGTTCTAGTTGTAATAGTCGAGCCACGGCTTTTTTCCTTGACTCGCCATATTTTATGTTCGCGTCCTTAAACGGCAGTCGTACCGTATAAGTGCCGTCGAAACTTCGTATTGTAGTATTTGTATAGTAATTTTCACACAACTCATCATCTTTGGTGAGTGCATAGTGTCGTGGAATTTCTTCTAATTCCCAAAATTTTGTTAATTGTTGTATGTCGTCGGTGCGAGTCATCATGCTTAATACTTTGATGCCACCGTTTGTGTCTTGCGGATATAACCCGGATAAAATCCAACCCAATTCTGTTTCTTGAGCGATTATACCGCCTTGTAGTCGTTTAAAACCTTGTAATAGTATTTTACTATATTCTTGGGCACCTAAAATTATGTCTATAGGTCCCTTTTTGTTGTACGTTGGGTCTGCCAATAGAACATTGTCCAACTCTTGTAATTGTTGTAAGTTACTTCTTGGTAACGAGTTTGTAAGCTTTGGTAGTACTATAAGTGTTACAGGTAGTCTGTACTCACTAGAGTACCTTGGTTGTAGGTTTATGTTAATTGTATATTTCGATGTCTTAGGTTCGTTGTCTCCAATGCCTTTTATTTCGGCTCGAACCTTTTGTCTTGGATACGACAGCAGTTGTGCTACTTCTTCCGTGCAAAATGACGCTTCTGAACCTTGGTCACACAATACTCTTAATAATTGTGGTGTTCCATCATACGACGTGGTTTGTAATAGCGCTGTGGCTAATAAGACCGTATTTTTTGCCTCTAAATTGGTAGCTGATAAGTTCGATAACGTTGTGTTTTGTTTTTTATCACTCATAGTTGGTTTAGGAGTGAACTTTTTCGTATACTCAGAAGACTCTGGTTGTCTTTTAATTGAATCGAATGTTCGGTGTAATAGTGTGTTATGACCTTTATGTTGACATATTTCACATTTTGTATAAAACTCGCTCGTGCATTTTATTTGTTTATCATGATTTAAGCAGCGTTTGCACATTTCTTTGTCTGAGACTTCCTTATATCGTTGCGTCACGTTCAAGGTTTTAAAACTAGGGCATTTATTTATATTATGTTCTGTGCTTTTGCAGTACCAGCAATGTTTACTTTTTGATGATTCTGCTATTGGTACGAGTGTTCCCCGGTATTTATTTATTGTATGATTCACCGAGTTATTACTCAGGTGATTATACGTAATTTTTTGCTGATCGTAGGACTTTAAACTTTTAAATCTTTTTTCTAAAAACTGTAACATTTCTTCAAACGATTCCAATTTGTTTGGGTGTTGTAACTGATCCTCGTATTTTGAATCAGTTTGTTGGTCCCATTTCCTGGCCAAAAGTCTAGCCAAAATAGGGTCCCATGTTGAAATGTCAATTCCTTGATGTTTTAAAGATTCCAAACATTCTTTTATGGTGTCGTGCATGTCTCTTAAACCCGCTGCATTCGCAACATTTAGCTTGGGTAAATCTAATAATTTATCGATGAATTTAATTGATATCATTCGTTCGTCTTCATAACGTTGCGTAAGCAATTTCCACGCGGTTTCATAGTTCGATTCACTTATCGTTAGATGACGTATAATTTTTGCTGCGTCACCTTTTACATTTGTCTTTAAATATTGCATCTTTTCTACCAATGAAATATTTTTATCTTCATGAATAATTTTTTTGAATAAATCATGAAAAGTATACCATGAGTCATAACTCCCAGTAAAAGTTGGAATAGAGATACGGGGTAGTTTTCCTGACGACTGTGTTAAGGTTATTTTTTCGCTGGAACTGTCATGGATTTTTTCTTCCAGCATCTCCATTGTAGTATCGAACTCAATTTGGGTGTTTTCAAAATATTTATTTTTGAAGTAAAGGTGTCCCGATGTATCCTCCTCCAATAATAATTCAATGTGTGTTTCTTCAATATCCTGCCATCGTTTTTGTAAGTTGTTTATTGTAGTTTGTAAATGCCATATAGGTTTGTTTTCAGTGACTGATTCTTTCGCCTGAATTAGCCTTTTTGACATCTGGGATATCCTGAACATTTGTATAAACGTCTTGGGATTCCCTCTCCCTTCTTCTTCGTTTGTGTTTTGTTCTTCAGGTTCATATATCGCCTGAACAAGTTGAAGTCTTTCTTCATATTTTTGTAGGTGGGCTAAGCCCTCGTTGTATTGTTTCTGGATATTTCCAAAGTAATTTGTGGTGATATATTTGTGAGATGATAACATCTCTTGTTTCTCCAGTTTCGAGTGATTCTCTTGCACCCGTTGGAAAATAGTAGTTAGTGTTTGTCTTTTTTCGTCAATGTATTTTTGTGTTCTTCGGCTCACGGAGTCCTTTTTAATGTTTGTAATTATCCTCCTGATCTCGTTATAATCTTCCTCCTGGCTCCTGATTGCTGTGTTTATTTCTTGTATGTCCATAGTGCTTCTTTTGTCTTCTTCCCTAATAGCCCTACCCTAACTTTCCTACTACTAATGTTTTAAGTCAATACTTATCGTACCTGCGCTCTCGCTATAACACGTCCCTGAAGGTGCGACTTCTCAATCAGCTGGTGAGTCCCGCTTGTGGGAGGCCAGTGACCGAACCGCAACGAGAGGCTTTCTGACAGAGTACGTAAGTAAAAGTCTTTCAGTCAATTCCGAAACTGATGCTTTGTTGAGTACACCAGCCCGTTCTTAACTGATTCGTATGTCTGTTATGTCAAACCTACGGGGGGGTTAGAGGGAGGAAAAATCTTTACTTTTACTCGAAGGACCAAATGTACAGGCGTAGTCTGGGCTAGTGGACTAACGCCGTGTTTGACAGAAGAACCTAAGGTTATAGTTTGAAGTACCTAAAGCCCTTAAGTTCCTAGCCTATATGATGGGATACCTGCACCGTGCTACCTAAGGTGACAGGTGGATGTGAGATGGATGTTGGGTGGAGGATTGGTTATTCTCACTGCCAGTCAAGCAGACTCACTCGACTAATCAGAACTGACGGCTAAGGGTGTCTTGGCCACAGTGAGATGGAGCTTTGGGTGGAGGATTGGTAACTCTCACTGCCAGTCAAGCAGACTCACTCGACTAATCAGAACTGACGGCTAAGGGTGTCTTGGCCGCAGTGAGAGGGATGTAACTGAGAGATGAATAAATTCAAATCTGATTTATTTTACACAATGTACACCTTATATACTACTTATTGCTAATACACACATATACCATTTTGTGTTAGTGTGTCGTACGTGTAAAGTATAACGCAGTGTCTTTAAATCATGTCAGTGCTAATTTTGCACATTTGTATGTTGACATGCTTTACTTGTATGTTGACATGCTCTACTTTTGAGTTTGCTGCGTTGCATGTTCAATGTGCATTGAACATAGGTGTAGTGCAAATAACCGTGTGAGCATGAAAAAAGTCTATTATTTTGACATTACAAAGAGACACTCCAATTTTATTTATTGGTATAGATAAAATAACACACTGATCAGACATGTTGGCCTAGTATTTTATGGCAAATGTTCCATTTTTTGCATTGATTTTTTTACACAACTAGTAAACCACCCTTGCTTAGTGCCAGTTTTAGTCGTCTTACACGCGTAGTTCCCGTTCCGGTGGGAATACCGGGATAAAATATAGCCTAAGGTACTTCTCATATAGACAGCTATCTGGTAGTAAAATACTATAAAAATCGGTCAAGCCGACAGCAAACAGACAAATTTTTAAACCGGTTTTTAAACATAGGTATCGTGCAAATCATTACAGACACTTCAATTTTATGTATTAGTATAGTTTACACATTATAAGTTATTTTTACAACACTCATGAGTAAAGAAATGAGTGTTGAGTTATATTCATACTGCATCACCAGATTAATAGTTTCAATAAATGCATAATATAACTTTTCAGCCACTCAAGTTGGAGAAGTCGCACAAAATATTGCTCAACGTCTCAATTTAAACGTGACCACATTGGTTGGTGGTCGCACCAAACAGAAGATGTTGAATCCTCCTATTGAGTATTGCGATCTGCTTGTCACAACTCTTGGAGCGTACAGTAAACTTGTTACAACAGGCATCTTCAAAATTGATAATGTACATCACATTGTCTTGGACGAAGCTGATACCTTATTAGACGATAGTTTTTCTGATAAGTTAGCACATTTATTGAAGAAATTTTCGGTAAGTAAATATAAATTTTTTAATAAAGTTCCGTGTGGTGATGGAGTAAGAATACAAATCACCACCCCCAAGAGCAAGAGAAGGAAAACTGAAAATAAAACTCTAATATTATTAGTGTACATTATTATACTATTACACTATTTTTCCATGTGGTGACATAAAATTCACCACCCTACGTCTTGCCTGCTGTGGGTGTTGTAAAAGTCTACTATTGTATATGTTATGCAGATAACATCTGTACAAGAGAAGAAAACAACACGAAACCTTATACGAACACGTCCGACCAGAATAATAACGTATAGAAGGTAAGTTCGCGCACAAAAAGTGAAGCATTTCAATTAGAACCTAATGGAGCTTACACCGGAACCGTTCTGTAATGCACAAGGTCACTGAACTGCACATACGTACGCAACTCTTAAAAGATAAATATGATGGCTTGTGTACTCAAATAGTGTCACAACATATTTGAAAAACATAAAAAGTATATTAACCTTACTTTTAAAAGTATTCCGACAATTTATATTAATAACTAGCAACCCGTCCTCGCTTCGGTTTTAGTCGTTTTACCCGCGTAGTTCCCGTGGGAATACTGGGATAAAATATAGGTTAGTTTACGCCCTGATATTATAGCTTTCCATTGGTGAAAGAATTTTTGAAATCGGTCCAGCCGTTTTGAAGATTACCCGGAACAAACAGACAGACAGACAAAAATTTTTTAAACTGTATTTTAGGCATAGGTGTAGTGCAAATAACCGTGTGAGCATGAAAAAAGCCTATTATTTTGACATTACAAACAGACACTCCAATTTTATTTATTGGTATAGAAAACAAAATTTGATTTCATAATTTGTATAGTGGTGTGCGTGTGTACGTGTGTAATCGCTTGCGCTCATGTAGTATTGTTTGCTTCAAATTTTTAATGGCTGACGTATGGGCACTATCCTTCTATACGTTATTATTCTAAGATAGTAGTATTATTTATTATCTCCACGGGATCTTCCTAGGGAAGGTACCTGGTCCTTTAGTAGCCTTACATGGCGTTATGGATCCAACACAGAGGCCTTTGGAGAAATTTAATCTAGAAATGGGATGGGACTTCTTCCAATGACACTCCACGTTTGCACATAATACTTGTGGACTGTCAACGGTAGGTGTAAAACTATTGTGTGTTGATGGTAGCTAATAACTGTTTACGGGGTTGGAGGTTTGATGGACTGCTTTAACAAAAACTTTATTTATTATATTATTATTATATTTTTTGAAGTTATACTTCTTTAGGCGCGTTATGAAAAAATGATGAGAGTGAAATTTTAATTATGTGACACAAAATTAACAGTATGAAGTTGTCTGCTTAACCGCTCATTAAGTCTCGAAAAAAAAGCTACCAACAAAATAGAAATTGAACCTCGATATTAGTCGCGCATGTTGGTACGCTCGTCACCTCTGATCACTGTTTTTTTTTGTTTTTTTTTTTTATTTTTTTGTTTGCTTTTTTTTATTTTTTTTATATTTTTTTTTATTTTTATGTTTTTTTCTTTTTTTTTATTTCTTTTTTATTTATATTTTCTTTTTTTTATTTTTTTTTTATTTTTTTTTTTATTTAGATTATTCTCTAAATTTGGTTTTTAATAATTATATATATATATATTTTAATGATGCCAAAGAAGTATAACTTCTCACGCGCGTACATAAGTACACGCACCCATTTTTTTTATGTATTATGGTATTTCCTTTCTATTATGGCGGAGGCGGAGGTCAACAGTGGGACTTATATGGGCTAAGATAATGAAAATAACACTATTAGAGTACACCAGCAAGGTTTACAATCTACCATGACTAAAGCAGTTAATATAGTAGTATCAATAATCCATTTTTTGTTGTTAAAATATGCTCATGCCATTGGCATACAAATTTCTTTTTGTGAAATACGTGCGAAAAAAATCTATAGTCATGATGACTAGTTTTTTTTTTGGCGGGCTATATGCAGCACACAGGCTGTCCATTACATCTGGGGCGACGCAACGGCGGTGTGTGGCTCCATAACCCATTCATCCCTTCACCATTGGGCCGACCACTGGTATCGAGTTTTTGTCGTCCGTGGCTGGGTGGGACATCCCTTCGGCTACCGTCCCTTATGTTTGTGTTTTTGATGTGAAACATCTATAGGCGAGGGTGAACCCGATCGTCGCGTGGCGTTTAACGCCACGCTTCGCGCCTCCCTCTTATTTAACTAAAAAGTAAAATATCCGGATACACATATCTACATTTTTGTAACGAAACCATAGTGCGATTTAAAAGTTTGTACAACGCCATCTAGTGCGCTCAAAGTAAATTATTACCTATAATATATACTCATCATCATCTTGCTCTTATCCCAATTACTTGGGGTCGACGCAATATGTCATCTGTTTTGACATATTGCAAAAAGTTTCGGCAATGACTTTTATGACCGGCCGCCTGCCCGACGTCAACCCTCCTTGGGAATGTAATCGTTGACCCAAATGGTACCAGATGGAGTTGGTCCGGGTCAATCTAGGGCTCTTAGTCGTCTTTTACGACACCCACGAGCAAAGCAAGGGTTGGTAGTATTCGAAGCCGATTACCTATAATATATACTAATGAAAATAAATGTTTATTGAATAAAAATCATCATTTTCTTGGCAAAAATCGTAATATTATTTTTATTAATACTTTATGCTATTTTATTCAGTTTTTGTCGTAATCTGTTCTTTTATGCATTTAGATTTGTTCTATAAAATAATGTATAATTCTCTAACTACTTTACTTAACATAAGTATACCATACCTACCTACAGTACTTTCACGTACGAAAACTGGATAATCGTTTATGCGATTTTGACCCACTTTACACAGTCAGATTTCATTTAAAATTTGTAGATTTAACAAGGACCAATGACGATAAAATAATTTAAATAGCTTGTCTCATTATCATTACGGGATTAGAGATTTCTTTATAAATTATATTTTATAGCTGAGATTGAGCCTTAGCTCGATAGATGTCGCTATTTCTGTTTGCTAGATCACACTTTCTTAGCCGATCCCTTTGAACTACGTAGAAGTGTGTGAGCGAGACGGAACGACGCTATGCTGTTCGTAAGCGACTGAACGGTGAATTAATATTATTGCTGTGTAATAATAATAGAAATTGTATTATTTTATTCAATACTTTATGGCATATTAGTTCCTGTCGTAATCTATTCTTTTATGCATATTTAAGTAGAAAATAATTTCGATGTTTCACATCTGCTTGGCGTCCTGAGCGACGGCTCACTTTTTTTAATTTATAAAAGTATCTACTGAAGTGGTTCATATGTTGGTAACAGATATGTTAGTGGTATAAATTATTTAATAATTTTTCAGATTGAATACAAAGTCCAGGTCCAAACTCCACCACAAGGATGTCAGTTGACTCTAGCAAGTGCCACAATGCCAGTTGAGTTACCAGAGGCTGTTAATTCATTTGTTGATCCAACATCTCTTAAAACTGTGACTACATCTAATATACATAAGATATTACCTCATGTACCTCATAAGTAAGTATTGTATAGTTCTCTTTTGTGTTTGATTATTTTAATGTGTACTGATGGAATAATTTGCCCTGTGGTGATGAAGTAAGAATACAGTTCACCACTTCCTATCTTGCCCATCGATATCGTAAAAGACGACTAAGGGATATAACACCCATATAACATTTATGCTAGTAAAGGAAAACTCGAAATAAAACCCTATACCAATCTGCCCGACCAGCATGGTTTAGTAAGGTCAATTTCCCTCCTAATGTGGAGGAGGCTCAAGCCTAACAGTGGGACATATCTGAGCTGAAATGATAATGATGATGATACCTCGCCTGTTAGATGGGTTGGTATAGGGTTTTATTTTGAATGTTCCTTTTCTTGCAGTGATATAATCTGCTTCTGTCCTTAAGTCGTCTTTTACAATCATCCACGGGTAATAACGGGAGCTGGTAAATTTTATTCTCACACAGATTTATTATTAATTAATTATTGATTAAATTATTACGGATTATCCGTATTTGCATTGAATTTGATTAAACTACCTGACCCAACAGACTCTGTTCTGTTCAAATAAAAAAAATAGTTATTTTATAAATATCGATTTACGCAGCGCTACCTACAAAAAAATCATCATAAGCGTTCCAGCCGTTTAGAAGTTTAATTACAAACACACAAACAATATTTATACGTATAAATATTATTCAGACGGCTACGACCAAGCTACACCAGTCTGGTAAAATAGGTTGGCATAGGGTTTTATTGCGAGTGTGGCATACGGTTTGTTTCAATTCTCGGCTTCGATGGTCTGCCCAACGACGTAGGCGACGTGCTATAGGTGGGTTACGGGGCCGCGCGCCGCTCCTCTGTTGCCCCGGACGCCCCGACCCCTTAATTACAGCTATGGAAGAGAAGGAATTCTCTTACAGATTTGTTAGCATCATCATCACAGCTCATATATGTCCCACTGTTGGGCTCGAGCCTCCTCCGCAATGGGAGGGAAATTGACCTACTATACCATGCGGGTCAGACATGTTGGTATAGGTTAGCTGTTATGCATATTTAATCCCATAGTTGTATTTTACGGTACCCATGGGCAACAGAGGGGGGTGGTGAATTGTATTCTTACTCCATCACCAAACGGAAAAGGCAAGGTATAGGTTGAAATCCTTCCTATTGTGGAGAAGGCTCAAGCCCGTTAGTGGGATGGACATGAGCTGAAATGACGATAAACCGGCAGACAGTATCTTATTTTAAATCTTAATTTCCTATTTTTCAAGATTTCTTCGCATCGGTAAAGCTCAGAAACCAGTTGAATTATTAAAAATCGTGCAAGCTGATTTGAATCAGAATCGTCCAGTGATGATTTTCTCTAATAAGACATCGACTTGCGATTTTGTCTCAATGTTTTTGAACGAGAATAAAATTGAATGCATCAACATTAATGGGAAGATGGCTGTATCGTTGAAATTGGGCAAATTTGAAATGTTTAAAAGTGGTAGAGTCAATGTGTTATCTTGTACTGATATTGCATCTCGGGGATTGGATACTATAAGAGTGAGTAATTTTCTTCTTATCTTGTTAAATAGCTCGCTTAGCTAGCTTAATATGCATGAACTGCTCATCCATATGTTTTGAGGTTAACAGTTACCTAAAGCTTAAGAGTTTGTTTGAAAATAATCTCAAGAATTGATGGTTCAAATTGAAACACTCTTTTAGTTTCACATAGCTTATTTATGAAAGGGAGGTTGTAAAATATTATGCTATGACTAATAGGAGCAAAATATAAATAAGATTTTTTACAAAAACGGGATAGGATATTCCTATTGAAAGCTTCTACACCATAGATCGGTAACAGGTGACCCGCAGTCCGTTTGTGGACTGCGAAAGGTTGAACCTCGGACTGCCAAATATTTTAATGTATTACGTACCAAGTATAAATTCTTTAAATTTGCTGTTCTTGAGAACCAGACTATAAAAAACTAGCTCAAGACCGTTGGTACAGATTGTTACATTCATTTTAGGTCATGTGTTATAATTTAGAATTTTATTTGAAACCTTACAATGAGTAGGTAGCACTTAATTCTTATTTGTTTCTGTTCTTCTTGTTTCTGGACCTCGTAATATTTTTCCAAAGTATCCAATCTCTACCTAAAACTGAATAGTTTTAGGCGACCCCTGTTCTACACCTTTTTTTCAAAGGTGGTATAGGCAACCACTATTTATTCTTTAACGCTCTCCCTTAGCAAATGACTGGAAGAAAGCACTTATTGTTCCATTACATTGTTGGACGTGAGACATCTTAGTCCACCCGTGATCATGAACGCTGTAAAGTGTTCGAAACGTCGGGTAATCAAAAATCAAATACAAACGCGATAAAATCCGTAAAGTAATTCTCAGATCATGTTGACTTTGTTAGCAGAAAAGCTTACAGGAATTTAGGATTTGTTCTTAGGTCATGTAAAGTATTCAAAAACACTGGAGCTTTGTTAGCGGTATATTTTGCGTATGTGCACAGCGTCTTAGAATACGCGTGTCCAATTTCACCTCAATATATCACACACAAAAATCAGCTAGAACTGGTTCAAAGAAAATTCACATTAACCTAACTATCGTCTACGTAAACGCTCAATGTCTTATGAAAATAACTGTAGGACATATGACCTGCTAACCCTTGATGAAAGGCGTGAAGTATTGGATATGTGCTTGCTTTACGACATACTCAATGGGCGCATCGACTGCCCGGAGTTGGTCGCACAGGTTACTTTTAACACTCCCTTGCGGCGCACACGTCACACCCCGATGTTACACGTGCCTCGGCACTCTATTAATTATGCTAAAAATTGCGTACTGACCCGTATTGCTCGAACATACAACACTGACTTTTCTCAAGTTGATATATTTAACTGTACTAAACCTACATTTAAAGCCCAGTTAATAAAAATCATAAAGAAAGGCATATAACAAGCAACTATGCTCTTACTACTTGGCTCAATAAATTGTTGTGTTAGTTAATAGTTTCTTTTTTTGTAATCAAATGTAATATTGTATTTTTTTTTAATTTAATTTGTAGTCCGTTCGCATATATTAAACTTACCCTAGTTAAAGAGGGAAACCTATTATTAGCCATAGAATACTGTAGAACACAAATTATGTAATGTATTATATGTATCGCTGTTGGTTTTCTAAATAAATAAATAAAAAATAAATAAATCAATCAATGAATAAAGTCTATACAGATTGGCAGTGCTCTGAGTATCTCAACCTGTTATGCTGAATACATAAGTCCTATTCCCGAGGAGGAAAATTCTTACCTTGATCCAGTAGCAATTGATCCAAGTCTGTGTATTATTTGTGTCTGTTAATTATATATTTAGTGATGGAAAACAAGAAATAAAACCTTAGACCAACTTGTCTGACCGGCATGGAATAGTTAGTAGATAATTGTTTCCCCCCCTTCGAAGGAGGTTTGAGCCTAGCACTTGGATACGTGCGAGCTGTGATGATGAATTATATTTTTGTTAAGTTCCTTGCAATACAATGTTTTTTTCCTTAGTGTAATGTCTTTATTTAAAAATAAAATAATTATTTTCTATACAATTAATGTTTTTGCAGACTCAACACATAATCAACTATGACTTTCCACTATACACGGCGGACTATATTCACCGTAGTGGACGGACTGGACGCATCGGTTCGCCAGCAGACTGTCGCATCACAAATCTAATCTCGTGGCCTCGTGAGGTAGAATTAGTACAAAAGATTGAATTGTCAATCAGGAAAAACACAGATCTACCAAGTGTCAATGCTAATATCAGGAGAATTATTGAAGAAAGGATTGTGAGGATGTCTGAAAGAGCATAGCAAAAAGGATGATTTATATTAATTCTCATTTAAGATGACTAGGAAGAAAAAAAAATCATAATATAAGCAAAATTTTCATGTAGTGAGTAAGAAGTTTGTCATGTCAACAGTTATTATGACAACAGTGATTGCACAAAACTCTTGATGCGTATTAGTATTTATACACAGTTGAGTGTTCTGTGTAGTGATGGAGTTAGAATACAATTCACCACCTTTTCTCTTGTCCTTGGATATCCTAAAAGATGATTTAAGAATATACAGGATGTATCAGGGTATGGGACGACTGGTCAAACGGGAGTTAAGTAATGGTGGTGAGGAACCCATGAAAAAAATTTGAAGGAAAAATACCGATTTGTTAATGAATAAGGAATAATGAAGAGAGATGTAAAGTTTTTAATTTTGTCATCGGTTTTTCATGTAAATCTGATTGAAATGTATAAAGTTAATGATACTTAATCTGCAACATATTCGTACTTTGTTAAATGTTCATTAGAAATTTAATAAATTAATGATTCTGTTCGCATAAGCAAGACAAACTTCGCTTTAAATCAGTTGATCGGCCGATGACTGTTGACAAAGCGCCTTTGTACCTACGTTACCATTGAAGCGTTTGCGCAATTCATACCTATTTATACTGTCGAAGCTTCACATGCCTACATGTATTCTGTCTGAACATACCTACATAATACGTAATATTTGAGGCATAGGCTCTTAAACACACATTTTTGAAGTCGCTATAACTTTTATGTTATATTGTTTTTTTGTGTAATATACATTCTAATTACGATCTATGACAGTTAAATTACAACGTATTCGAACAGCTACCCCATAACCTGATACATCCTGTATATGCATATAACGTCTGTGTAAGAGATAACTAACCTCGAAATAAATGCCTGTATCAACCCATCCGACCTGTGTGCTGCTGAAGATCCATTTCCCTTCTATTATGGAGAAGGCTCGAGTCCAGCAGTGGGATGTATATGACTTGAGATAAATACTAAATACATTTACATACAAAAATACATTAAATGTTTAATTAAAACAGGGATATAGAGAGAAATGTATTTAAAGTTATTGTATTCTACGGTTACAGTCTACTGCCATCTATTTATCAGTTCACCGGTAGTTATTATTGAATATGAGTGATATTGCTCTCCAAAGGGGATAATATAGGCCTCATAACCAAAGATATATCTTTACTATACTATAGTATAGTAAATGTAGGTCTTTACTATAGTAAATGTAGGTCTCATAACCAATCTCAACGTTTCTTAGTATGCTATGGAGTAGGCTATGTTATGTAGAAGAACGGGTGTAATCAATATAGCACGCAGAATTAGCATGCTGAAATGGCAATAGGCAGGCCATATCGCTCGACGAACTAATAGCAGTATACAGGATGTATCAGGTTATGGGGCAACTGGTCAAACGGGAGCTAGGCAATGGTGGTAGGAACCCATGAAAAAAATTTGAACTAAAATATCGATTCGTTAATGAATTAGAGATATGTATAGTTCTCAATTCTGTCATCGTTTTTTCGTGTAAATCTGATTGAAATGTATAAAGTTAGTGATACCTAATCTTTAATATATTCATACTTTGTTAAATGTTCATTAGAAATTGAATAAATCAATGATTACGTTCGCATAAGCAAGACAAACTTTGATTTAAACCAGCTGATCGACCGATGACCGTTGACGAGTCGCCTTTGTACCTAGATATGATTTGCGTTGCGTTTTGAATCATACCTATTTATGCTGTTGAAGCTTTACATGCCATGTAGGCATACTGTCTGTACATGCCTACATAATACGTAACATTTAAGGCATAGACTCTTAGACACACATTTTTGTAATCACTATAACTTTTATCTTATTTTTTTTTGTGTAATATACATTCTAATTACGATCTATGTCCGTTGAACTACAACATACTCGAACAGTTACCCCATAACCTGGTAGTCCTGGTACATTCTGTATAACGAGTTTTCCTTCTCACACGTAGCTATGCATATAATAACTCTTAGTCATCTTTCACGACACCTACGGGCAAGATAGGGGGTGGTGAAATGTATTCTTACTCCATCACCACACGGAAAATAATATCGAAAACGTTATTTATTAAAATGTTACACAAAACCAAACTCTATGTTCTTTCTTTCACTTCCTTTTTTACACATATAGTGGAGTAATATAAAGCGTATTGGTATTTGGTTTAGGTAGTGTACGAATTATTCGATATGGAAATGCAATTCAATAAAAAGAAAAACTATTGAATAATGTACATATAAATCTCTGAAATAACGATGACTTGTTGGAGGTGAGACACTACTTTTCCTGTGACCATGAACGCTGAAAGGTTAAACGTTGGGAAATCAAATATAAACCGGTAAAAATCCCTAAAATATAGGTTAATTTAAAATGCTATTACTCGCATAAACATCAGAAAAGGGATAACAGTTAAACATTTTCGGTTTTTCGTGTGGTGACAGAGTAAAATACAATTCATTACCCAATTTTAGAAGTAGTATAATAATAATCAGACCACGTGGTCGTCTTATTAACACGATGATAGCAATCATATATCACACTAGCAACCCGCCCTCGCTTCGCTTCGGTTATAGGTTATAGTCGTTTCACCCGCGTAGTTCCCGTTCCCGTGGGAATACCGGGATAAAATATAGCCTAGTTTACGCCCTGATGTTATAGCTTTCCATTGGTGAAAGAACATTTGATGCTGTGTGGTAGCGGCTTCGAATACTACCAACCCTTGCTTTGCTCGTGGGTGTCGTAAAAGACGACTAAGAGCCCTAGATTGACCCGGACCAACTCCATCTGGTACCATTTGGGTCAACGATTACATTCCCAAGGAGGGTTGACGTCAGGCAGGCGGCTGGTCATAAAAGTCATTGCCGAAACTTTTTGCAATATGTCAAAACAGATGACATATTGCGTCGACCCCAAGTAATTGGGATAAGAGCAAGATGATGATGATTGGTGAAAGAACATTTGAAATCGGTCCAGCCGTTTTGAAGATTACCCGGAACAAACAAACAGACAGACACAAAAATTTTTTAATTGCTATTTTAGGCATAGGTGTCGTGCAAATAACCTTATGAGCATGAAAAAAGCCTATTATTTTGACATTACAAACAGACACTCCAATTTTATTTATTGGTATAGGTATATAGATAAGCACGCATACGCGTATGTTATCGAACATGCTTGTGTGTTTTCCTGCAGGCAACGTAAAAGTCTTATGAGACCTGCCTTCGTAACGATCAACAACCAACCTCAAATAACTCTCAGAATAAATGCAGATGGCCGGTCTAGTGACCGAAAAAAGAGTTGCAATATGCACAATTGAACAAGAGTACGTAATTGGGATAACAGGAGAATGATGATTAATAAATAATAAACGCCTT
The DNA here is from genome assembly GCA_032191425.1 of Lymantria dispar. Lineage (NCBI taxonomy): Eukaryota > Metazoa > Arthropoda > Insecta > Lepidoptera > Erebidae > Lymantria > Lymantria dispar. The sequence goes on from CM063447.1 coordinate 3,939,494, forward strand.
TATATTCATATATTTATTATGTTATTACAATACTGATCTAAAGACATTTCTACACACGAAGATCCCATAAATACAATTGAACACTGGGATCGTTTGTTACAAGGGCAAGACTAAATAGGCGTTTCTAAAAATAAAGTGTTATACACACTGAATATAATATATGTACATCATTGACGGAGATTATAATATTGCTTATCGAGACTTAGACATTAAAATAGTGCTAATATGCTTAGTTTTGGGTAGGGAAAATTGCAACGAGATATTGATTTCGCAATTGATATGCTACGCTATTAAAAAAAAAATTAAGTGTGCTGTCATGTACCACCAAAATTCGCAGAAGATACAGATTAACATTAGACTATTTGACTTACAACGGACTGTTATTAAAAATGAAGAGATCCTTATTAATTAAATCTTGCCTTAATGATTTTTGTAACTATGCCTTAATATTGTTTATAAAAAGTCGTGATTGTTTATACCTAATAAATGTTTATAAAGTAGTTATTATAGGATATGCTTAGAATAATAACGTATAGAAGGATAGTGTTGGTACTTAAGCGATCAAAAACATGAAGCCAAAAAATACTACATGCGCGCCGGCGATTACTACGTACATTTACACGCACACCACTATACAAAATATGATATCAAATTTGGTTTTTATTAACATAAATCGTCGGAATTCTTTTAAAAGTAATGTTTATACACTTTTTATATATTTCTGTGTTGTGACACCATTTGAATGGACAAACCCTCATAATTTATTTTTTAAGAGTTGCGTTCGTACGTGCTGTAGAGTGACCTTGTACTTACACTACGAAACGGTCCGGCGTAAGTTTCATTGGCCTCCAATTTAAATGCTTCATTTTTTGTGCGCGGACTTACTTCTATAAGTTATTATTCTAAGAGGATATGTTATATTTTAGGTACTTTGAGAGATATGTGTTTATAAAATAAGATTGTCTCTTTAAATTTTTCTTAAACCAATTTTTTTTTTGACTGACATTTTGAGAAGTGTAATGAGAATAAGACACAAGTAATAAAATTAGTTATTTGATTACTGCAAAATTTTAATTGTTATTGGTTTATTTTATAATGCACGTAAATTTAAAAATAAATGTGTAATAACAATTAAAAAACATACAGAATTACGTATGTATAAATTACTCAGTTGTTTTCGCAAATTGATATGGATTTGAGTCTATTTACTTGTTTATTAGGGTAGGTACTATGCAAATTGTGTTTTTTGTTGATCGCGATTTTTATGTTTTTGAAGTTTTATGTCTGTTCTAAGTTGTGGCAACAAGTTATTATTTTATAATTTACAAAATTATTATGTTTATCAAAATAATATTTAAAACTATATTGTAATTTCAGCAATTTTTTTATTTTTATTTTATTTTTTATAAGACAACACCCTGCACTAAGGAAATAATCCTTGTATTGCGGGGGACTTTACAAACATACAATTAACGGACACAAATTACATCCAGACTCAGAACAACAATTTGTAGATCGCACAAAGTGTTGTCCCGCGTGGGATTCGAACCCCCGACACTGGCGCTGTAGGTCGCTATCTTAACCACTACGCCATCTGTGCAGTCAATGACAATGCATTGAAGCGTCACCCATGCGGCATTCTTAAGAATCCATTAAACTTAATTAAAATTACATGTTTCATATTTTCTAATATATATTTTATCTATGGTATAAATAGTAATTCAAAATAATTTCTAAATTTACTTTAAATACGTCTATTTACGTAATTTATATTCTATTATTCTACAAAATATATTACAATTAGTAACACAGTTTATCGACACTTACGTAATAATTAATGGATTATTCTTCTGCCTTCTTTTAAGCATGCTATAATCCCGTCTTAGAGGTTAGTATTTTCTGCGCTTGTAGAGGATAAGCGCCCTGTGCCTGGGCATCACGGTTTGCTCTTTTTACTACTCTGTACGATAAACATTAATATCTGATTGACCGAGCTTCGCTCGGAATATTTTTATAGAATTTATTTAGATATATTAATAAAAACTAAAAATTATATAAATAAATTACAAAAAGAGAATAATAATAACACCGAGATTCGAACCGACGCTGTTTGGATGCTACAAAACTCAAAATTAAAACCGGCCGTCCCCCAACTGAGCTACCGGAACTCTTGACATTTATAACGAAATTTGAATTCATATTCTTTTAAAATTTAATGTTATTTATTGTTATGATAAAAACACCGACAATAGAACATTTTCTATAAATAAAACCTAGCTAGATCGATTTTTTGGACACGAATCCTCTAGTATGCCAAGTTTCAACAAAATCGTTGGAGCCGTTGGCGAGATCCTGAATATATATATATATATACAAGAATTGCTCGTTTAAAGATATAAGATCTACCCAAATATATAGTGTAATACCTATATAAAAAAACTGATTTACCCATATAACTTTGAGAATTGGCGGGAATGTCCAAGTCTTTGTTACCAGAATCTTGCGGAACTAATGTACCTTACCCATATTCTATAAAATTTGTAACTCGAAAAGAAGACACTTCACGAGAGGATTTTATTTATCTACTGACTAGCCGGATACTATATATAATAATATATAATATAATAAATAATACTATATGTCATGCCGCCCTAGCCGAGGCCGCGGGTGACGTGACCGGGGAGTTAGTCCGTCACCCGCCGAGAGGCCGACAGCGTGAGGAAAGACCGACGTCCTCCCCGAGGGGGGGACGTCGGTTGATGGGAGGGTACCCCACTAGGGGGTATTCCGTCGGGCCGACCACTGATGACAAGTAACCTTGCTCCGGTGGTCAACCCAACGACGAAGGCGACGTGGTGTTCGGGTGGGTTGCGGGTGTGTGTGCTTACGCCCCTCTGTCGCCCCGGACGGAGTGGTGCGAGGAGTGCACCGGCCGCAGCCCACCCCAAAAAAAAAGCCGAATACTATATAGGTACTTAGTGTGCGTGATTAAAAATGACTGGTAGCTTATGCTAAAAGTACTAAGCTACTAGTCATTTTAGTATCGAGTTATCTATATCGAGATATCAAGTTTGTTAGATTATCCCTCAAAAATATTATTAAAATGTTTCTGTTCATTATATTCGTTTGGACATCGCTTTGATGATGTGGCGTGGTATTCTGCACCTTAGTTCCAGCATTGTGTGCTAATTTTTCAACTTTTTTTGTAGAAGATAAGATTCAATTAGGCAGGAACTGCTGTTCGCTTTAAACTAATAATAATATAAAATTTCGGTTCTTGGCTGATAGAAAATAAATTTAATCAATTTGATCAAGGCAGTTAATTGATTACATTTTTACATATTAATATTATTATGTGGGTAGTTAGATATAGATGTAAAGCCTACACTTGTATTACTTCTACGGCTGCTTTTGCCCTAAGAAAACTAAACTACTCTTTGGTGTCCATATTCCTTTTTGTTATTATATATTAACATGATATAAATATACAGAATTTTATCTACATATTTACACTTATTATCATAGGAATAAGTATCTAAATACTATCTAATAATGGAAATGATGATATTTAGCTAGCAATATATATTGGAGTTGTTTGCCATCATTAACAAATGGTACGATTTAAAATCACACCAATGGTGAATTTATATTATTTTTTAGTGCTAAATTAACTAGTATCTTATGTTAATTATATACTAAAATATTTATATTATATAGGTATAACTGTCTAAAAATTTCATTATCATCATTATTTTAGATCCTAAATGTTCTACTGTTAGGATTGGGCCTCTTCCACAAGTGAAGAGAACTTGACCTACTATAAAACGCTTGTCAACCGCCTCGGTATAAGATTTTATTTCGAGTTTCCATTTTCTTATAAATAAAACTATTTTTGCGGATTTTAAGGCGTTTATATTTGATTTTTCTTCCTTTCGAACACTTTGCAGCGTTCATGGTCATGGACGGACAAACCGCGATAAAATAAACGCGATAAAAGCCGTAAAAATAGTTTTATTTATAGTGTGTAATACTCCGCGTAAACATCAGAAGTCATTTTTCCTTTTCTTGAATAGATTTTATCTGAATATTAGTCGTCTTTTGCGATATCCACGGAGAAGAAAGGAAATATTAATCGTTACCACACGTTACAAAGGTCTAAAAATTTATAATAAAATTAATGATATAAACGAGTTTAGTATTACAATTATTTTTGTGTTAATTATTATTACACTATAATACTATGAATATATTAATTAGTATCGACAAATATCACTATTTTGTTGAATAAATATTTTTTATGATAGACTAAAAGTTTTTGGCACATTTGATTTTAGCAAAATTCATCTTAATCTCTAGACGACGATGGACCAGGTCTTGCATCTTCTGTAGATTTCCATCGGCTCTCTAGAATTGACTTACCTTTAGAATCTTGGTTGACATTTTGATGACTATACCTTCGCTGTTCTTCAAATACCCTGGATGTGACATTGAAAACGCTATCCGCACTTGTTTTCCTGCGATTATCTAAAGTTGTAAGACTGTTTGCTCCAGACGGTGATATTCTGTGAGGAAACCTTGGCGAACCTTTAATTCTCTCACAGGAATTTTGATGAGACATTGGTTTTTTATGCGTAGCTGGCAATACAAAATTTACTTTAGTTTCTGGTTCAGCGACATACTTCTGAGGTCCTATAGGATGAATATCAAAAGAACAAGAAGGCTCATCATCCGTTACACGAATGATCGGTCCACTCTTCGCATATGATTCTCTTCTTAGCTTTAATTCTGGATGCGGTACGTGTAGAGTATTGCATGATAAGACCATGGAGTGTTTTCTGTTCCCAGGTACGAGACCTGCTATCATGCCAACATGCATTTTCAATGCTGCAGCTATACTTTGACCTGTTGGGTCCGCTATAGACATCATGGATGCCTTTCTACTTGATGGTCTGCTTCCAAAGAAACTTTTTAGTCTACTCAAAAAACCTGTGTGTTCTTCTCTTTTATTTAAACATAGATTGTACAAATCTATTGCTGGTTGAGATTTTCGGTAGTTTAGTTTTGGTTGTGAGCTGAAGCTAACGGAGTTTCTTCCTCTAAATGCTTCTGCAGATGGCCAGCTGGCTCGAGGGATTACTGGGGGCAGGACTGATAGAAGTAGCATTGGTAGGCCTCCGCTTACGCTTGGAGTGCGCCTATCAGAGTTTGCCCTGGCCATTCCTTCTTCTTCAACGGTATTAAGCTCCGTCTGAAAGGTAATTTATATAACATCTTTAATTATTAATGTTTTACGATAACCAACAACGGTTTATACCTATACAAAAAAAAAAACGCATAACATTAGAAAAAATATACAACAAAAAAAAAATCAACAATATATACTGCCGAGATCGTCCATACTCTTAATACGGATAGCTGCATATCCATCCCGTATTCGCAGGTATGTGCTACCTTTGATTCAACAGAACTTATAATTTGCCGACTTGGCGAAACGCCTGGCAGAACGAAATAACCGCCTGTTTATCTGCGTCTGGCGCTCGTTTACATTTATGGGTATAGGAGCATCGCCCATACCTATATCAGAAGAAGTCAAGTTTCGTCTACTTTTTGCAGCAGCTAAGAATTCTTGACAAGTTTGTCGGCGAAAAAACGGGCAACCAGAGAGCGCTGTGTGTGCGTAGGTAGTTTGTCATTTCCGTCAGTCTGAATTGCACTCCTACGAGGACCGACACGAGTAGCATAGTCTAAATCTTTCGTATCCAACAAAACCCCTATATTGTTCGAGATAATCTGGATTATATGCATGGGATTTTCTTCTGAGCTTATAGGAGTTTTAGTGGTGAGAACATCTGTAAGTTCTGTATAAATTGTGGTTATGAAGTACGAATACAATTCACGGTCCCCTTTCTTGCCCGTGCTTGGCGTTTAACACGAGAGATAGCATATGCATATAACAGCGATACAAGACAAAGAAAACTTGAAATAAATCTTGCGTAAAGCGCGGACCTAACAATTGGTCTTATATAGACTAAGAAAATAAAAATACACACCCTTTTATGTAACGATATCGAGGCTGTAGATCCACTGCTTGACTCCAGAGGTTCAGCTAACAGCTTCTCAAGCCTGCCTATCTCCTTGTCTAATGCTGCTACCTCTCTCTTATATACTTTGTTCTGTATTTCTATTCTAAAGTGCAGCTCTTGAGTTTCGTCTGTTACAAACCTTCTAGTCTTACATTCTAGCCTTAGACCTAAGCTTTGAATTACGGGGTCCTCTTCAGCTGTAATATAGAGTACATTAAGATATTTTTATTTATCTATTGTTTCTTTTATTACAAAAACGCGCATTGATACATTGACACAGAGGACTGCTCAATTATAACGGCACCTATAACCGCCAACCCGCCTGACAAGCGTAGTGGTTTGGACGTTATCCTTCATTGAAGGCTGACAAGCTGATAGATACATGGTAAGTTTTCATAGTTACTATAACAATATGTTATATGTACATATTTGCGTTTTGTGGACACTCTTTTCATGTCCATGAAATAAATCATGAAATCCAGATATAATTTTGAATTCAAATCTATATTGCTCTGTATCTGTAATATTATATTACTCTGTTTAAGAAATGTATGGCAACATGCCATACATTTTTTGAACATTAGCGCTTGATTTACGACTGACTTTGTGTGAAGAGTTTAAATTGGAAATTTTGTCTCGATTTCGTGATCAATTCGTACGATAATAATTGTCACTCTGTTCTGTAACAATCTCTTTGATATGATGCCACCGTGATCTCATGATCGTTAGCTTATTATGACCAGATTAGTTGGGTCATCGGTCACTGTTTTCTACCGGTTAATTAAAAATTACTCCAAAGAATTCATATTTATCATAGCTGGATGAGGGTCTCCAGTGTGAATCGCTGCAAGCCTTCTTGTGGCGCTAGAATTCAACGATTCCAACTTTCACCAAGTCATCAGTTCACCTAGTTGCGTCTTACACTGCGTTGTTCAATATTGGTTCATCATCATCATCATCTCAGCCCACATACGTCCCACTGTTAGGCTCGGGCCTCCTCCATAATGGAAGGGTAATTGACCTACTATACCACGCTGGTCAGACGTGTTGGTATAGGGTTTTATTTCGAGTTTTCCTTCTCTCGCATAGATGTTATATGCATTTTACATCCCTTAGTCGTCTCGTACGATCACCCACGGGTAAGATAGGGGGTGGTGAATTGTATTCTTACTCCGTCACCACACGGAAAATATTGATTACAACATTGGTTACATCAATATTGGTTACAACCGTTCTTCTATGCATTTCGATATTGCTGATTCTACCTCGCAAAGAAGCCCTGAACATAGCAAACGTCCTATACGTTGAGCTTAGTTATGAAGTCGACATTTAGTGACCAAATTTCTGTGCTAGAAGTCATTGTTGGCAATACACGCTAGTCATAGACTTGTGCTTTCACAACTTATCTCAACTTTCAGACCCTTCAGTTTTCCAAACACCGCAAAAAGCTGAATTATTCGGCTAATCCAAAGAGTTACATTATAGAACATAGAGAATTAAAAAATAAAATTTAAACTAACCTTTAGTTCTGATGGCCACAATTTTCGGCAAAAACAGCAGACATAAAGTAGAAGTTGTCGTTATTAATATCAAACTGGTTATCGTTATATACGCTAGAGTAGTTCGTTCAGAAATAAGAGTTCCAATGACCACAACGCTCGCACTTGTTATCACGACAGAGTAAACACTAATGCCTATGTATTTGGAGTCGTTTAAGGCGGAAATTTTAACATTTCTGGTCTCCCAAGCCATGTAGACACCGACTATGAGTAGCAGACCTTTATAAGCGTACAGAGCACATAGCCACCCTGTAGTATTTTGAGATTTGCAAACTTCTATCTGAAAAAGAAAAAGATTTCAGTTCGATATAGGAATTATATTCATTTTCTTTCTATTGCAATGATTTAATTATCTACAAAAAGTCTCAAATGTAGTAACTATATTTGTGGGAAGGACAAAGGTAGTCACCATCATTATCCCAATCATTTGGAGTTGACTCAATATGTATTCTTCTTTCATAGTACATGTTGAAAAAGTTTTGGCAACCGTTTTATTACCGACCCCGACGATAACCGTCCTTAAGGGGATAATTTTTTTTACAAGACATCACTCTGTATCCAGGAAATAATCCTTGTATTGCGAGGGATTTTACAAACATGTAATTAACGGACACAAATTAGATTATTGACCAAACGGCATTAGATGAAGATGGCCCACGTTGACGCAAAGGTTTTAGTCGTTTTTTACGACACACACAAGAAGTATAAGGGTTGATAGTATTCCTAGCCGCCACAACACAGAGAAGGTAGTGAATTATTGCGTTATTATTCCATCAACACGGAAATCTCATTGAAAATGAAATAAATACCAACCTGAGGTTGATAAATAACACCTCGATCAGTCGGACTAATCTCCGTTGTTAAGTTCTTCAAATGTCTTTCCATGGGATCCAGCATAGCCCAGAGAGTTACTATCATACCATCGATGACCAATAATGCACATACAAGGGATATTAATTGTGTATCCTGGAGTAACTTTGTTTTGCAGACACCACTCCGGTTACTGAAAATGGAATAAAGAAAACATTATTTTCTTTATAAATTTTGATGTTTACGGAAGTGTTACACATTTGAAATAAAACTATTTTACTCTTACTATCTCGTCCAGAATAATGTTGATACTTGCAGAAATTAAAAAACAAATACGACTGGAAAAATCCATAAAAAGTAAAAAAAAAATATTAGTGAACATAGCACATGTCTTTGCGTATTAGCTGGGATTTATCTTTTACAGTGAATTGTTGTTTCAGATAAATAAGGCATAACACACATACAGTTATTTTAATTTATAATAATACACGAGTGTGCATTGCGAATTTATGTTTATGTAATTTGGATTTTTACCAATTTAATTAGATGGTTAAGGCATGCATATGCTGGTAGTGGTAGGACCACACTTTTGATAGTTGTCTGTCTACAGCCGCAATCATTTTTTGCGACCTACGTTGTGATTGTCCTATGCATCTTTGTAATTAAAAGAATAATGATTTTTCTATATTTATTTTGCAACTATATCGTAATCTGTCTTCATAATCTAGTTGATTGTTGATAAATTGTATTTTTACCTCGTCACCACACGGAAATGGGATAGATATTCGTCATCATCATCATCACAGCTCATATACGTACCACTGCTAGGCTTTTTTTTTTTTTTTGGGGGTGGGCTGCGGTCGTCGCGCTCCTCGCACCACTCCGTCCGGGGCGACAGAGGGGCGTAAGCACGCACACCCGCCACTCACCCGAACACCACGTCGCCTTCGTCGTTGGGCCGACCACCGGAGCAGTGTTACTTGTCATCATCAGTGGGCGGCCCGACGGAATACCCCCTACTTGGGGTACCCTTTCATCGACCGACGTCCCCCCCTCGGGGAGGACGTCGGTCTTTCCTCACACGGTCGGCCTTTCGACGGGTGACGGGCTAACTCCCCGGTCTCGTCACCCTACCACTGCTAGGCTCGAGCCTCCTCCACAATGGGAGATAATTGACCTACTCTACCATGTTGGTCAGAGGGGTTGGTATAGTTTTAATTCTTTTTTGGTATAGGGTTTTTACGACACTCAGGGGTAAGAAAGGAAGTTATGAATTGTATTTTTACTCCGTTATGGAAAATATTAGTCAGATAAAATATTAGTATATTAAAAATAGACTTACCTTACAAATATTCTATGTACCCTATATGTTTTTGCGAACATAGAACCAAAAGCTAGGGAGAAACCTGCAGATAGTATGTAGACTCTGCCCTGGAATACACGTAAAATATTTATTTGTATCTTTTCAGTCTTATTTACAGCTGATATTTGTTTCACCATCATCTCGGCTCAAATATTACGGTTAGGCTCAAGTCGTCTCACAATAGGCAAGAAGTTAACCTAATAAACCACGCTGGTCTGACGGGTTGGTATACGGTTTTATTTCAAGCGTTCCCTTTCTTGTATAGATGCCATGTGTATATTATATTCCTTAGTCGTCTTTTACTACGGGTAAGATAGTGGGTGAATTATTTCCGTCACCACACGGAAAAAAGCACCATTTGGTCTGATTTTTTTGGTCTCCGTGTATTAATATGATAAGAATATGATTGCCGCCACACCTTTGTTTGCCCAATGGGACTACTTGGAAAGATTCTATACCTAAACCCAATCGAATAAACAAAAAATTAAAAAAAAACAAGCTTCTTTGAGTAATCGTTAAACATAAAGATAATAATTAGGCTTGCAACGAATAGTATATTCGGCAGTATACCGAATATTCGGCACCATAACCTTCCTCTTCTAAATTTTTATTATGAAAATAATTCAAATGCATAGAAAGATCTTAACTTTTCTAATACAAAAGATGATTATGTAGGTACCTGTTTTATGTACCAATGACTACTTAAATGATTATAAAAGAAATGAAAACCTTACCCTTCTAAATTTTAATTACGACAATAATTCAAATACATAGAATCCCTAACTTTTTTAATGCAGAAGATGATTATATACCTGTGTTATGTACCAATGACTACTTAAATGATTATAAAATAAATGAAAATATGTATATATATGTAATGAAGCGATTTTTTTTCTTTTTACTAATTATCTCCCTATAACAAAATATATTACTTAACTATTCGGTATTTGGCCGAATAATATGTGGATATTCGCTATTCGGTCGAATATAATAAAATCAGCTGAATAGGCCGAATACCGAATAGTAACAGAATATTCGTGCAAGCCTAATAATATATATTCAAACGAAGAACCTCCTTTTCTTGAAGTCGATTAAAAAGGGTATTGCCTTTTATTAAAAAAATATAAATACTCACAGTACACATAGCAGAGAAGGGTACGTAGGATGGTAACGTGGCATTATCCACGCCAAGTAATGCGACCGCCGTATATACAAGGACACAGCCAATCAAGGTCATGTTGTTAAGACGAGGCGATGATAGTTTTATTGATCTAGAAATAAAACGAATGGTGACTTGCGTCTCTTAGTAGTCTTTTACTATTACTTACGGGAGAGGAAGGAATGGTGATTGTATAACATGAACTGTGGGTCTACTCTTGAAATCAATTCTAATTTCGAATCCGATTCGATTCCAATCTCACCAAACTTATATTTGGTACTCTTGAGCAAAATCGAGAATGAATTTTTCGCGTTCGTCGTTGTTATTTTCACCAAATGTGCCATGTTTTCTTACTTTAAATTAATAACGTTATCGAATTCGATCAGCACAAAGACGCTTTCGTGAAATTGTGCAACATTAACGATTTTAAACTAAGTCAAAATCACGTCAGGAGTAGCAAATATTTGACTTAATCGACGAGAGTCGAATTCATTTAGTTTAGAAACGTTCCACCTAATTTGATTCCAATCGGGCGCTAGTTTCGCTTTCAAGAGTACCAAATTTGCTCAAATTCGAGCTGCGATTGGATTTAAGATTGGAATTGAGATTCAAGAGTAGGCACACTGCTATCGCCTATTTCCGTCAAGCACGACGACGAAGGCATATTTCATATAGGTGATTGGTTTTGTGAATAAAGGAAATTTGAGTTCGAATCCATACCATTTTACCCATCTGAGCTTATATACGACTCACTGCGGGCCGTGGGCCTCTTTCTCAATAGAAAAGAACTTGATCTCCATTGGGCAGACGGGTTGGCTTAAGGTTTCATGTCAAGTTTTCTTTCTCTTGTATAGATATTATCTACATATTAAATCCCTTAGTCAGCTTTTAAGACACGCACGGGGAAGACAAAGAGTGGTTAATTGTATTTCTACTCCACCACCACATGAAAGTGCTGCATTCATTATGAATTTCACAGCTCACATATCTCCCAGTACTGAGCCTCCTTCATAAAGGGAGGAAAGACAGACCTGAATACCACGCTGGTCAGATGGTCTAAGCTTTTATTTTGAGTTTTCCTTCTCATGCATAGATATAATAAAGCACTGTAAATAAGAGGAAAGAAATTCAGGATTAAAATAACAATACAATAGAACGTACCGTCTCTTGCTATAATGAAGATTGAAAACTAGAAAGGCCAAAGCCAATGCTACACCTAAAGCTGCCAAGGTTGCAACTGCCAGTCTGGCTGGAGCCCATACGGAATCAACCCTCAGAACTAACACTCTCCTGGCAGCTGGTATGCCACCAGCCCACTGCGGCTTAGTGCAGTCCGTACACGTCATTTCTCTGCCGTGTGTATAAAGCGCTACTGTCTTTGGTCTACCTCCTAGAAAATATAGAATAGATAATATAATCCATACAATATTTAACAATCTTGCCATTTTGCATCAAGAAACCTTAAATTTTAGATGACAACTACGGTTAAAGGACAATATTATTTGTGATTTTTAGCGTTTTAAATGTTGTCGAAAAGTTTATTTTCTTTTTAAACATTATCTTTTTTTCTATATTATTATTATTTTTAATATTAATGCTGGGTATTGTTATTATATTAATTTTATTTATATATTTATTATTATATTAATTTAGGTGTTACCTAAAATTCAAGGGTTTTTTTGTTAAAATGGCCACTGGAATCTAAAAAGAAATCATAATACATATTTATATAAAATTTTGATATTATCAGTAACACTACCGTGTGGTGACGGAGTAAGAATACAATCCACCATTCCCTCTCTTGCCCGTGGATGTCGTAAAAGACGACTAAGGAATGTATTATGCATATAATATCTATGCAAGAGAAGGAACACTCGAAACAAAATCCTATACCAACACGTCTGACCAGCGTGGTATAGTAGATCAATTTCCCTTCTACACTGGAAGAGGCCCAAGCCCAATAGTGGGACGTTTATGGGCCGAGATGATGATGATCAGTAACATATAGAGTTTCCTGGTATTAAAAAAGCAAAAACGTCAAATAATTTACTAAACCTCCGTGTTATTATGAGACTACAAGATGAGATTATAAGACTTTTTGATGCTGTATGACCACACTATTGACAATCTTTCTACAGATGCAGGCCGGTCCGACTGGGGTAGTACCAAACTCTAGCAGAAAATCAACACCTGGTGATGACGTGTGGTGGACTTTTAAATCACCGAACCGCATTGCACGCATATTCCCTTCACTTTCTTCACGGTAGGCAGTTGCTTAGTAAAGGACCATAAACGGCACTATCACTTACCATCAGGTATTCTGTTTGTTTTTTTGCCATCAACAGCAATAAAAAAAGACTAAGTATTTAATTAAGTAGACAGTGATCTCGCAGAAGGAGGCGGCGGATCGCCTGCGTGAGGAGGGCAGCCTCGATGAGGAGATCCGCCGCCGGCGACTGGGGTGGCGTAGGCGCGACTATCTGCGCCTCATGCCGCCCTAGCCGAGGCCGCGGGTGAAGTGATCGGGGATTAGTCCGTCACCGGCCGAGAGGCCGACCGCGTGAGGAAAGACCGACGTCCTCCCTGAGGGGGGACGTCGGTCGATGAGAGGGTACCCCAATAGGGAGTATTCCGTCGGGCCGACCACTGATGTCAAGTAACCCTGCTCCGGTGGTCGGCCCAACCACGAAGGCGACGTGATTTTCGGGTGGGTTGCGGGAGTCGCGTGCTTAAGCCCCTCTGTCCATCACAAAAAAAAAAATAAAAAAGTATTTAATTAAGTATTGATCTTGTCTATTTAAGCCCTTTTAGAGTAGAATACGTTTATACTTTAATTTTTCCCGTTGGGCAGTCCGGCTGGAGAGGCCTCGGTTCGGAGTGCGAACCGTGGAGGCCTTCCGGCCGGTGCTGATGCAGTGGTTGGAAAGGCGGCACGGGGTGCTCTCCTTCCGACTGGTGCAGGTTTTGACGGGGCATGGGTGCTTCGCCAAATACCTGCACAAGGTCGTTAGGAGGGAGAGTACACCGTCCTGCCACCACTGCGATTGCGACGAGGACACGGCGCGCCATACGCTCGAGGCCTGCGCGGCTTGGGCAGTGCAGCGCTGTGAACTCGTCGCAATCATCGGTACGGACCTGACGCTGTCGACCATCGCTAGGGCGATGGTCGACAGCGTCGGGAATTGGGACGCGGTCGCAGCCTTCTGCGAGACAGTGATCTCGCGGAAGGAGACGGCGGATCGCCTGCGCGAGGAGCGCAGCCTCGATGAGGAGATCCGCCGTCGGCGACTGGGGCGGCGTAGGCGCAACTATCTGCGCCTCATGCCGCCTTAGCCGAGGCCGCGGGTGACGTGACCGGGGATTAGTCCGTCACCCGCCGAGAGGCCGACCGCGTGAGGAAAGACCGACGTCCTCCCCGAGGGGGGACGTCGGTCGATGGGAGGGTACCCCAATAGGGGGTATTCCGTCGGGCCGACCACTGACGACAAGTTAACGCTGCTCCAGTGGTCGGCCCAACGACGAAGGCGACGTGGTTTTTGGGTGGGTCGCGGGAGTTGCGTGCTTAAGCCACTCCGTCGCCCCGGACGGAGTGGTGCGGAGGCGCGCCGACCGCGACCCACCCACAAAAAAAAAATACTTTAATTTTCGTTTTTTTTTTCATTATTTCATAATTTTTAATGCATAATATATCCTTAATATGTTCGTTAAAAATACCATTTACTTACAAAAAAATATATATATTATACCGAGCAAAGCTTGGTCAACCAGATATTATATTAGTTATAAGTAACACTGATCTGCCGTTAGCACCGGTATATGAAGCATTAGTGTACAGAATGTGTGCTTTAAAATCTCTGCGAGAATGAAAAGAGAAGATAGTATTCTGTGTTCCAGTTGTCCATCAAAATATCTATTGATAAAAATATGTGTGATTTTATACTACCTTGAATCTGATAGAACGCAGAAGTGCCTATTCTGTCAGCTCCGTTGAAAGACACAGGCCCCTAAAAAACATCAATAGTTAAAGCTTTGATCCCGCTTTTTTGTGATGAGGGCGTCGATTGTGGAAAAGGCCAAAGCAAATTCTAATTGGTACATAACTTCACTTTGAGGATTTCTTGCTTTTTGTTTGGAAAAGGTGACTTGGGCTCTAAAGGAAACTTGTGTTCGCAATGCCTTTATAATATGTACTCATATTGTGAACAATTTCATTTTTCTTTTAATATATATTCTCTTTGAACTTCTAATACTATTTTGAGGCTTGATTCAACAAAACAACGGTATTATTTGAGGGTAAAAGCTCTCAAATAACGCCGGTTTTCAATAATATAAATATATATAGTTAATGATTACAAATAAATTGTTTGTATATTGCCACAATCCAAATTATCCGTGTGGTGACGGAGTAAGAATACAATTCACCACTTCCTATCTTACCCGTCGATGTCGTAAAAGACAACTAAAGGGATGTAATATCCATATACGTCTATGCAAGAAAAACAAAACTCGAAATAATACACGATATTGTGTTATTTGGAATTGAAATAAAAAATGCGGCAACCATAGAAAAAATATTATGGGAAATTAATAATCCCTTTGCCCATCTAGAGGTTACATTAACTATATATACACAGAATGACCCACTTACAGTAGTCCAATTTTTTTTTGGTTCGAATAATTCCATACAATAATAGTTTAGAAGTTGTGACTTTTTAAGCCCCTACACTAAATCCGTTCAAAATTGTTATGATGGTAGTTTAAATATGTAGCTAACATACAAACGACTGGTTCTGCAATTATTGCCACATACACATGGAGTGGTAGGCGCACACTGTCGACAGTTATTTATCTACAGCCGCGGGCCGGTTCGTCCGGGGTAGTACCACACTCTCGCAGAAAATCGACGTCTGAGTAGTAGCAATTAGTTACTGCGCTTCGTTCGGTGAGCGAGAGAGCCGGAAGCCCAACTTTCTGAGGGTGTTTGCGTGTGGAGGGCTTTGGTGGTGCCCTTGGTATCACCGAGCATCAATGCACTCATTCACACTCCCTTCACTTTCTTCGCGGTAGGCAGCGGCCTTGTAAAGTCCATGAGCGGCAGCAATACTTACCATCAGGTGTACTGTTTGCTCGTTTGCCACCGTTTGCAATAAAAAAAAAAACACTACTATTGTAGACCGTTTTGTGAACATGTTACTATTTACGTTTAAAATGTCTACTGTTAGGGAACTTTAGGGAACTCAATAGTTTATTGGGCCGCGCGCCGCCCTTCTGACGCTGTGGACGGAATGAACGGTGTATCCAGGCTATAATTTGCAAGAAAGGGCAAAAAAAAATGACAGTTATCATTAATCAATCCCAGATCGATCACGCCTTTCAGTTACTTTAAGTGGACACAAAAATATGCGCTATCATACGAACCAACGAAATTAACAAGATAATTTTTGCATTAATATTTCCGAATATTTATCATATTTATATGGTCTATAAATTCTGGTATTTATATTTTTACATAGATTCATGAACTCAGTTTAAGTAATAGGCATATAGTTAAAAAGTTTGCTCGGCAGCTTTTTAATTGCATCAAAATTTTGTACAGGCTTTTAATTGAGACTGGATTTTTAGTAAACATTGTTTTGTAAGCTTATGTTTATTATTTTAATATAGCTAGAAACAGAAGATTTCATATTAAATGCAATTACTTAATCACCAATACAGATATTTACTTATTCAAGTTAACGTCAATAGTAGAAAATAACTTACCGACACTCCAATAAAACTTAAATTAGCCAGTTGATCCAAAAACTCTTTCGCCATATCCTGTCTGTCGTAATCAAAGTGGCTGAGTCCAAGTTTGGTCGTGTTTGTTCCATTATTTTTTTTGATACCTGAACCTCTCCAAAACTGTTCTGCTTTGCTAAGTGCTAAAGCCATTGCCCATACGGCATCATACGTTTGAGGAGCATATGGAGAAACTGGAACTCCTGCAGCTTCCATTTCTCGGTAAAACATTTCGTTCGTCTGGAAGAAAAAGGTATTGGTATAATGCGCCCCCAGCAGTTATTTTCGCGTTGCAGTCGTAAAAACCGGCTAATGGATCATTAGGATATTTTCTTAATAATCTATTTGCTAGTATACAGTAGTATAGCAGTGGTATTGTGCTGGAACTCTTACAACACCTCTTGCATTCTCCAATTTGCTTGCCAAATGTTGAGATTGCTGCATAATAACGTTTTAGGTAAGCCTATGTCTAACAGCGGACGTATTAGCTGATGAAACGGAGTTTTTTGATTAGTTATATTAAAGCTGTTGCTTTTAAGTATTTAAAATCATCTTCATCAATTTGCAAATATTTGGCATCAGAACAATGGGTTACTCTTTTATATTCTTCTGTGAGAATTTATCTTTGTTTATTTCTGTTCACACAATTCTTCAAGCACTAATTTTCCATGAAATAAAACTATTTTTATGTATGTTACATATTTGTTTTCACATTGCCTATATTTTGAACAGTTGCCAGTGTTCAAAATAAGTTAAATCTGTGTGTAATATTTAGGTAAACTTTACAAATAATTTAGTCTTGAGCCTAAGTATTTCCAAGAATGGCAAAATTTCTGTAATAAAGTGCTAGTGTACTTACCAAACCTGAATAAGAAGCTATATCACCAACAATTCCTCTATGAGCCGTCACGGTAACAAGCCCTTCTAATGCTCGGGCCAGCTGTGCTCTAGCACAAGGTGCGGTAGTGCGAATTCGTGGTGGCATACCGGAAACCAGCCAAGCATATTCTGCACCGAACATGCCTAACTTGAATGCCTGTGAACACATGTGTTATTTGCTTCTTTTATTGGATATTTTTATTCTTCAGCCCATTGACGGCCGCCTTCACGCTACAGAGAAAGGAATCTACTATATCACGGTAGTCAGATGGATTATCATACGGTGTTATTTCGAGTTTACCTGATTATAACGATGTTACTTATATTAGGTACTTGAATCATTTTTAGGGTTCCATACACAAAGCTTAAAAACGGAACACCATTACTAAGACTTTGTAGTCTGTCCGTCCGTCTGTCTGTCACCAGCCTGTGTCTTAAGAACCACGATAGCTAGACAGGTGAAATTTTTACAAATTATGTATTTCTGTTGCCGCTATAACAACAAAATAAAATAAATAATAAAGGGGGTTCCCATACAACAAACGCGATTTTTTTGCCCTTTTTAAAGATAATGGTACGGAACCTTTCGGGCGCCATTCCGACTCGCACTTAGCCGGTTTTATTTAAGATAGCCACAGCCAGAAAAGAAAATAATAGTGACTATTGTAAATACAATATTTAGCCAATAATAGGGAAAATTCCCTATGGTGATGGATTAAGAATACAATTCACCACTCCCTATCTTGCTTGTGGGTGTCGTAAAAGACGACTGAGAGATATAGTGTACATATAACACCTACGCAAGAGAAGCAAAACTCGAAACCAAACCCTATACCAACCTATCTGACCAGCATGGTATTTGTCAATCAGGTCAATTTCCCTCCAAATGTGGAGGAGGCTCGAGCCAAGCAGTGGGACGTATATGAGCCGAGATGATGATGATTGTATTTGCCTTCGTCACTGCTAGTTTTACTTAGTAACCTTATTATGATTTTGAAGTCCTTATAAAACCTTGCGATATACAGGTTGTATCAGGCTATGCGGCAATCGTTCGAGTATGTTGTAGTTTAACAATCATAGATCGCAATTACCTATTAGGTACCTATTACACAAAAAACAATATAACATAAAAGTTATAATGATTTTAAAAATATGGGTCTAAGAGTCTATGCCTTAAATGTTATGTATTATGTAGGCATGTACCGACAGGATATATGTAGGCATGTAAAGCTTCGACAGTATAAATAGGTATGATCTGCGCAAACGCTTCAATGGTAACGTAGGTACCAGGTGCTTAATCAACGGTCATCGGCCGATCAGTTGATTTAAAACGAAGCTTGTCTTGCTTTATTAAAAAAATCAAATAAAATATTAAGAAAATCTAGTCTTAATTCTTCACTATACGAGTGGAGGAAAAAAGGAGTGAATATAAATTTCCCCGTGCAATCTTCGGTCGGTATAATATAAAATATGCCTGGTAGACTACAATAGGGAAGCCGGTCGTCAGTATTGCAATCTACGTATTGTGCTTGCTATTGAGAATTTCTTTAGAGAACCTTACTTTGAAATTTAACAGTGCTAAATATTTCACGGTACTAAGTTGACATGTACTATTCACCACTCCCTCTCTTGCCTGTGAATGTCGTAAAAAACGACTATGGGATATAATATGCACATAACATCTGTGCAAGAGAAGGAAAACTCGAAATAAAACCCTATATCAACATGTCTGACCAGCATGGTATAGTAGTTCAAATTCCCTCCCTTTGTGGAGGAGGCCCGAGCCCAACAGTGGGACGTATGTGGGCTGCGATGATGATGATGATGATGAAGTTGACATGTGTCTACTGGGCCGTAGACACTAACCTTTAATTTAATCTCAGTCTATAACCATATCCATCCATCAGTCTGTCAATATCCACTATGGAATATAGACCTCACCACAAAGGACGTATAATGTCAACCAATTCGCTTGGAAAAAGTCTTCCTAAACGCAGTTTAAAATTATCAAAAAGTGCTGTTGACCAATCTCATTAGCTACAGCAATAGTAGCTGATTTTTACGACAAACACGAGACATTGAATAATTATATGAATGATGACATAATAAATTTTTGATCTGTCACTACAACGGGGAGCCTACATATATACATCCTAACCAGTGAGTATGGAGTTCCACTATAGAGGAAAACTAGAGAGGGAGAGTCTTTAACGATACCAAATGAAAATGAAAGGGAGGAGATTACAGCACAAACGCAGCTGGACTATAAAGCTGTTGGACTATATTACAGTGATCCAAAACCTCGGTTAACATTTTGTCTCTAAGACATGCTTAAATCTTCTCAGACGAGTGCTTTTTCTCAATTGGGCACCCAAATTCCTTCTTTATACATATGTGTTCATAGCGCAAGGATTTGTTTTTAACTAAATCCGGGCATAGCTTTTAGTAGCAAAACATCGATAAGCAATTACATGTCTGGACCATATTATCGGACCAATAAGATTTTAATTGAAGATTTATTTATAAACTGAAGGCACTGACCTCACAGAATATCTTCGGAATCATGTCTTGAGAAAAACTTCCAATTATAATTCTGGTATCCAGCTCCTGTTAACAGATACAAAATAACATTAAATGAAATATATAAAATGCTACTTTTCTTCTGGTTTTCAGTCATTATATCAAAATGTATTGTTAGGCTTATTTATTAAAAAGTTACTTGATAATTTTCTTTTTTTAACCCAGTCCCACGTTAGGATACTTAGTAAGGTAACATTACGTATAGGACCAGCACGAGGTTAGTACAATCTTTTATGCTTACTATGTGATGATAACCATGCTATTTGTGGCCTATGATCACATAGCAAAGTCAGATTCATTTTATCTATTCATCAGCTCGTAGACGTTTACTGCTTCATGTGTGCTACCAAAGTTATTCGGGATCAAAGGTCAAAATTTGAGGTTCTTTGGATTTTTCTCGGAAACGGTAAGTTTTATCGAAAAATTAAATTATGAATATGAATTTCTTACCAATCGCATTTAAAAAATGAACTTTTTTGTATTGACACTGGCGCGGCGCTTCCGCATTCGTTATTTTGTTAGCGTTTTGATATTAAAATTGACTTTATACATCTGCATCTTGTGTTTTAATTATGACAATTTTCTTTATCACCATTCTTATTACCATCGCATTTCTCGTTTGCCCACAATCATTGTAATGTTTGAGAAAATTGACATATTTAGAATTGATTTCATTCATTGGTATTACAGAGGCTGTTTAATTTGAAATTCGTGAGCATCGGGCTCTACTTTTATCTAGAAAGACATTCCATTAAAAGTCCGAAAGAAAATTATATACTTCAACGAGATTTCAATATTAAATACCAAAACGGCTAATCCATTTGCGTAAATTCAAACTTACGCTTCATCAGCTCGATATAATTTAATATCTTTTTGTTAATAATAATAACTGTTGGAAACAAATAGATATAACTAAAGTGACCATATTTTTTTTTAACTGAAAACGGGATGCTTGAACAATTGATTGTTCAAAATAAATAAACTTGTGAATTATAAATAAAATATTACGGTTTTTATCGCGTTTGTTTTTGATTTTTGATTGCCCGACGTTTCCAACGCTTTACGGCATTCATAGTCGCGCGTGGACTGATTGAAATTAAAAGCTAATAAAATCAAGAACACGTCAGCAATAGTTACCTATTATAAATTTAGACTGAAGACAAAGAAAAATAAAAAAAAAACGTCCCTGTGAGTATAACAAATGGTCAATTAGGCTCTGTTTGTAAAACGGGACATTTTTGTACAGTTCGGAACAACGGGACTGACCATTTGAAAACTGAACTGTCCCGTTCATAACGGCACGTATGGTTACTTTAGGTATAACTTAAAACATAAAACAACAATGTGGAACTTCATACTTTAAAACAGTTAACAATAAATTAATTAATTTTGATTTATTAATTTCAGTATGCTTTTAGGGTTAATTTGAAAGTATAAACAATGGTTTAGATGTAAGTTGATAAAATATTTCTATTGCGGTGTAAGAACAATGTTATGTTTTAAAACAAAACTTTTGTTGGCAAAATTTGTTATAATTCTTGTTAGAAGGTTTGGGTATTTACAAACACGAATATACAGGTATATTAAGCTTATTTATTGTTCTATATGTACGAAACATATTCAAAATTAATAACATCCTAACACAGATACACACACATGCACATTCACAAACTAGTTAAATTTTGATAATGGTTTTAAAAATGTTGGCAGTATACCAGCGCAGTTTTCTTAAGGAGAAGTAGCACGCGCTGAGCCAATAGCCTTTTTTGTTACTCGATAAAATTAAATTATTTTATTAGAGAAGTTCTTTTCTTTAGCGGTGTTTGTGTTTTTTTTACTAGTATAGTACTTTTGCACTATGTGTGTTTCCTAGCTTCTGTACCATAATATACCTGTTCTTTCTTTCTTTCATAGTTACTTCACCTATAAAACGTGTTGATTATGCCATTATTTCTCTTAGGGGAGGCCTATTTGTAATAGTGAATGATGATTTTTTCATGCTCACACGGTTATTTATACGATACCTATGCCTTAAACCACTTTAAAAAAATGTCTATCTGTCTATTTGGTCCGGGTAATCATCCGAACGGCTGGACTAATTTTAATAACTGTCTAAATAAAGAGTAACTTAGACTATTTTTCCTCTCATGAAATCCCTATAAAATTTTGTTCAGTTCAGGAATCGAGCCCAATATCTCATAGGCGCGCGGCGCGTATCCCAATGCTCTAGAAAATATTGGAGATTTAAAATGTCGGGGAAGGCGACTCAAATTGAAGCGTAGCCGGGTTGCTAGTCTTTATATAAATATCTAGTACTAGCTGCTGCCCGCGACTTCGTCCGCGTGGAATAGTTTCTTTGGGTTAACGCTAACTTTAACCCGCGAATTTGTTTTAAGTAGAAAGTGAAATTTTTTTTAAATAATACGATTCTGTCATATATGATATTTTTTGCAAAACTAACCGTTTACATAGCGCACTGTTATGAGCCTCGAGCAAAAAGGATTTTTAAAAAAATAAAAGTTTATTATTTGGTTAAGACAGCCGTCTAGCGTGGATGTCAGGATGAGACTGAGGTGCGAAGGGACCGGGGTGGATAGCTTACCGTGGACAAATGCATAGTATGCAATAAAGAGTGTGTAGTATGCGAGAAAGGGTGCAAAACATATCTATAACACCTCCCCGCGGTAGACTAAACATCGGGTTGATATTTCGATGTTTAGGAAGGAAAACCTGGAAATTTAAACATTTCGCCTAATGTTATGCGATGAGAGGTTTTCTACTTCGGAACGGTGTTTATTAATTTTTATAGTGATCACTGGTTCGGGTTCTAATGTTTGATCTAAGTGTATGTTGACGGGGAACTGATTGAGAGAATTTAGGGAAGTATTGTGCAAGACGGCTGTGCGATTTAATACATAAAAACGATTTAAAAATACAGTATAGAAAAATTATACAAATAGTTATGATAATTAAAATCGATTAATGAGTCTCATATTTTAATAAATGATGTTCATTTAGAATTTTATCAGCATTTTCAGACATATGTTTTAATTTTGATTTTGTTTCCAATGTAAAGATATCTAAGTCAATATTTTGTAATTTCAAAGGAGGCTCATTACTTGTTACCTTTCTAAACTTATCTAAGGTGCAACATGAGTCATTTATTATATTAAAATCTGGGCGAGTGACAGTAATATAGGTAACAATCTTGTACTTTTGTAGTACGCGGTACGCAGTGGCGGCTCTCACAAGGAAAACCCCCGATTTTTAAACATTATTCATTTCAGCTCCACTCCTATTGGCCTTAACGTAATGATATTTAGCCCATAGGCTTCCTTGATAAATGGGCTATCTAATACTGAAAGAATTATTCAAATCGGACTGGTAGTTCCTGAGAGTGGTGTGTTCAAACAAACAAACAAACTCTTCAGCTTTATATATTAGTATAAGTAGATGTAGACAGAGAGAGTAGATGTAGACATATTTATCATGTCATCTGCCTGAAACTCTATCCTCAAGTCCAATAAAGATCATTAAATGTCTTACATATTAAACATCAGTTACATGTTTACCTTAATCATGAATTTTGCCACAGATCAACAAATATGAGATCTACCAAATTGTTTAATTTTATATTTCATCTAAATCAGGTTGTATATTGCACAAATTGATCAAATTTCACCTTTGTAATTAGTGTCTCCGTGTGGTGATGAAATAAGAATACAATTCACCACTCCCTATCTTACCTGATGTCGTAAAAGACGACTAAGAGATATAGTAAGCATATAACATGTGTGCAATAGAAGAAAAACTCGAAACGAAACCTTATACCAACCTATTTGATCAGCATGGTATAGGAAGATCAATTTTCCTCCTATTGTGGAGGAGGCTTGAGCCCAGCAGTGGGACGCGTATGAGCCGAGATGATGATGAGATGAATCAGTGTTATGTGAAGTTATCAGTGAACGAGATAACGAGATCTTACTCGTTGTCATCGTTTTATTTGAAACTTAGAACTGAGCTTGAAAGAAATTGGGAAAGAAAGAAAGGAAAGTAATTTATTACTCCTTTACGGGAGGAAAACATCACAAAAGCTTAAAATGTGAGTACGATATAAATATAACAATAAATAATAAAAAAGATAAAATAAAGAAAAATTGATATCAACAGTGTTATCATCATCATCATCATTTTTCAGCCTATTGCCGTCCACTGCTGGACGTAGGCCTCCCTCATGTTGCGCCACAATGTGCGGTCCTGTGCCGCCTGCATCCAACGACGCCCAGCAACTTTCATCATCCACCGGTCATCGGTCCACCTAGTGGGGGGGGCGTCCTACACTGCGTCGTCCGATACGTGGTCGCCACTCGAGAACCTTTCTTCCCCAGCGGTTGTCGGTTCGTCGAGCGATGTGGCCAACCCATTGCCACTTCAGCGTGCTAATTCTTCGTGCTATCTCGATTACACTCGTTCTTCTGCGGATTTCCGTATTCCGGATTCTATCACGCAGAGAAATCCCGAGCATAGCCCGCTCCATAGCACGCTGAGCGACTTTGAGCCTTGATATGAGTGTGTGTGTTATCCCCTTCGCAAAAAAGGAAACGGATAGCTGCTCAGCATAATGTTGAGGCATTTACTATAAGAGAGATACAGCAACGCTATTAGTAGCGAGTATTACAAATCATCATCATCATCTTAGCCCATAGACATGCCACTGTTGGGCTCAGCTCGGAGTGGTGGACCACTACGGGAAGAAAATTACCTACCTATGAAAATGACCTACTATACCACGCTGGTCAAACGCTATAGGGATTTCTTTACAGTTTTCTCTCTTTTATACATTTACATGCGTATTATATACCTTATATATATATATATTTTTTTTTTATGGGTGGGCTATGGTAAGCGCACGCGCAGTCCAGTCCGTCCGGAGCGATGAAAGGACGGCGCGCGGGCCCATAACCCACCCGTGTCCACGTCACCTCGTTGTTGGGCCGACCACCGGAGCAGATGTGACTTGTCGTCAGTGGTCGGCCCGACGGAATACCCTTTCGGGTAACCTCACCTCTCGACGTCCTGGGACGTCAGTCGCCGTCGCGCGGTCAGCCTCTCTGCGGGTGACGGACAATTCCCCGGTCCGATCACCCGCGGCCTCGTCTAGGGGCGTATTATATACCTTAGTTGTCCTTTACGACATCCACTGGTAAGATAGGGAGTGGTGAATGGTATTCTTATTCCGTCATCACAGAGTATTACACATCTATACCAATAAATAAAATTGAGTGTCTCTTTGTAATGTCAAAATAGTAGGCTTTTTTCATGCTCACACCGTTATTTGCACGACACCTAAAATAGCAATTAAAAAATTTTTGTCTGTCTGTCTGTTTGTTCCGGGTAATCTTCAAAACGGCTGGACCGATTTAAAAAATTCTTTCACCAATGGAAAGCTATAATATCAGGGAGTAAACTAGGCTATATTTTTATCCCGGTATTCTCACGGGAACGGGCATTACGCGGGTAAAACCACTAAAACCGAAGCGAAGCGAGGGCGGGTTGCTAGTATGAAATAAAACTATATGTATGATTTTTGTCATATTTGTATTTGATTATTACCCGACTCTTCGAACACACTCTTCGTAAATGGACACGGATATATCATGGTCATATCTTCAATTTTATTACATAGCTGTACCCTTTTTTTATTATTAAACGAATGTCATTTCTACATCATTACATACTCGTTCTCCCTCAGAATAGTTTGGCTCAATCTAACACATAATAGAAACTATTAAGTCCCATGGAAGGTACAGAGGGATTGATTGATAACAACTTCTGCGGGAGACGTGTAATAAAGTGAGTTTGATAAATTATATTAGCCTGAAAGCCTCTTATAATATTACAAAATACTTTTATGAAATATGACGAAATTCTTTTATGCCGAGAAAGGTTATGATGTGTTATAAAAATTTACGGTTGATAAATTAATAAAAAAATGTTAATGGCCGAAAATATGATCGTAATATATGTAGGTAACACGTGCCTCAAATGACGTTTCAGTAAAAGTATAGAAATTAATTCGTCATTATACTATGGATATTGTATACAGATAATATTAAAAAAAAATTAATAATGATTTCTGATGTTTATGAGAGTATTACATTTTAAATAAAATACGATACGGATTTTGCATATGAAATCATTTTCTTCTTACACTGGCAATAAATTTGTATCAAAATGTGGGTCAATATTTAATAACTAATTTTCTGTATCGGTTAGATAATTATAAATTTTCTGTAATAACGATGACTTGTTGGACGTGAGACATCTTAGTCCGCCTGTGATCATGAACGTTGCAAAGTGTTCGAAACGTCGGGTAATCAAAAATCAAATATAAATGCGATAAAATCTGTAGTTTTGATCATAAAACTTGGCAAAGAAGGCAATTATTATATTAACCTAACATCAAACCCTTCCCTCCCAATTCGTAAAGACGCCTATGTTCAGGAGAGTGGACCACAACTGTTCAGATAATGCATTTATGTGCTGAAGAAGCACATCATCTCTTAGCAGATAGCATGACTGTAAGATAAGAAAACCTTGAAATAAAACTTCCATGCCAATATGTCTGACCAGGGTGATATACCAAGCTAATTTCTCTTTTATTGTGGCTCAACAGTAGGGCATGAGAGCCAAAAAAAAAAGAAACGAAATGCAGCTGTAGAGAGAGAAAGCCGTTCTTATTTGTGTTTTTCTGCTGAGAATATTGCTAGGTCATCAAAGTAGTCGTATACTTATCATTCCCGAGTCCATGGCTATTGCTTAAGGCTAAAAAAAAAAAAAAAATAAGTCGCCGGCTTTTATGCTGCTGTTGTTAATTTAAAACACTAAAAGCTGAAGTCGCCCTACTTCTGTGATGTAAATTAATTAAAATAGATTGCGTAGTTACGGATTAAATCGTGTTGTTTAAAGGTGAGAATACATGTAGCAAATAAATTGTGGCAGACTTTCGCTATATAATGAAGAAAATAATTATGCTAAATAAATCAATAACAATAGTAAAACATAGATTATAAAGGCAAATTTTGGTATTCTATATTTTATGAGCATTGTAATGTCAATCAAACATTATACTTTTACTTGGAATGTCGTAACTTTCGATATTCTACATGCCAACGATAATATTTCTTATTATTATTTTAATTAATAAGAATATGAAAGAAGAAGAAAGAAAGAAAGAAAACATATTTATTCGATGCTGAGCCACACGTCACAGCATACATACGGCTGAAATAAACATTAAAAATATTATAATAATAAAACAGATATGTAGGTAGGTAGTTAGGTGCTATTCTTAGTGTGCATAAAGGAATCACGACAAAAGCCGAAGTGTATCAACGCGGCCGATAACACCCGTCCGCGGTCCGCCTAGTCGGCTAGGGAGCCGCGATCACGACAGCCGCAGCCTCACGCTAATATGGTAATTATCTATCACTTAAAAAGTTTTATTTGGATTCTAAATCGTAGAGATTATTTATTTATTTACTATAAAACTACATTTATCATTACAGGCAACAAACCCAATGCGACGAGAGTAGTGAACTATCTTAATCTATATTATACCTAGTGTTATGTTCTCACTATCTAAAAGAAAAAAGAAAAAGAAAATAAACAAGTCACTCTAAACAACAGACGAAGTAAGCGGCCTTTGTGAATACGTTCAGTGAACACGAGAACAAATCTATTCGGTGGGAGAGTATGTTAAGCACACGCAGCGCCCGCACCAGCGGTGTGCACTGCAGGAGCTTGGTGCGCGCGCGGGGCACCGCCAGCAGCGGCAGCCGCCGGCGACGACCTATGTATTCATCCGGAACGCACAGCTGAACCTCCGACAAGATACCCGGATTGTGGATCTTACCGCGTATTACACCGAATATGTAGGTGGCAAGAGCTACTTCCCTTCTTACTTCGAGCCTGTTATATCCCACCATTCCGAGAATAAATAATGAAGGATACAGCAATGGATACCCAGGATACACACCATACTGCTTCATAAATAAAAACCTAAGGAACTTATTTTGTATGCGTTCTAACATTATTTTATATTTTTGTTCGTGTGGAGACCAAATGACCGCGTTGTAGTTATTATCTATGAGTTGATAAAAGACGTATCATAAATCAAGGATGGTTTGTTGCATATTGTTACGTATTATCTGCTATGTATTATTAGCTAAGCGTGATATCAGCTTACGTATTTGTACTTTAAAACCTTGTTACTGAGAATCGTATGAGTCGTAGTAATTAATCTAAGGTATTCATTTAAAAACGTAAATGTAGGTATTTATAGTAGGTACTTGTAGTCAATTCAATTCAATTCAAATTGAGTAATTGTAGTTAATTTATTAGTCAATTTAGTACTCAATTTATAGCTAACATGGGACCAGTTGGAGCATAGGTAACATGACCTTAAATCCATTTTTTGATTTGACAATCTTGTTTTCAAGATGTCTGTCCCAATGTTCCCAGCTAAAACATATATCCCATTCTGATTACCAGATGAAGAAATCTTATAATCAGGTCCATTCGTACTTGAAAACTAGATGAAATACTTTAAAACTGATACGCTCCGCTGATAAATCAAAACAAAGTCGCTTCCCGCTGTCTGTCTGTCCCTATGTATACTTAGGTCTTTAAAACTACGTAACAGATTTTGATGCGGTTTTTGATGTGAAATATCTATAGGCGACGGTGAACCCGATTGTCGCGTGGCGTTTAACGCCACGCTTCGCGGTTCCCTCTTAATTTACTATTAAATATTTTATTTTTTTGTGTGACTTAGTTGTTAACCTCAGATGGCTGTGACAACTTTACCCGGACTGGTGGGTGAGCGCTGAGGGCTCTCAACCCGTAAACTACTATTAAATAAATATCCAGATACATATATCTACATTTTTGTAACGAAACCATGGTGCGATTTAAAATTTTGTACAGCGCCATCTAGTGAGCTCAAAGTAAATTGTTACCTATAATATATACTAATGAAAATAAATGTTTATTGAATAAAAATCATCATTTTCTGGAAAACAAATCGTAATATTATTTTTATTAATAGTTTATGCTATATTAATTCCTATCGTAATCTGTTCTTTTATGCATATATACATAATAATTTAGATGTTTCACATCAGCCAGGCGTCCTGAGTGACGGCTCACTTTTTTTTAATAGATAGAGTGATTCAAGAGGAAGGTTTATAGGTATGTATAATTGATGCATAATATGTCGCTTTTTCAAGAGTAACCTCTAAAGAAAACATGTTTGTATTGTCTAATGACGAAAAAGCTGTGAACGTTGTATATAGACATTCTGTAGTATATTTAGTATCAGCATTGGACCGTACGAAGCCGGGGTGGGTCGCATAAAGTGCGGTCCAGTGCCGCCTGCATTCATGGTGGGTCCACTTGGTAGGGGGCACCCTGCGCTGAGTCATCCGATACGTGATTAGGCTATGAGTAATGCCGAGGCCGCGGGTGACTGGACCGGAGAATTAGTCCGTCACCGGGGGTATTCCGTCGGGTCGACCACTGAAGACAAGTCACCCTGGTCCGGTGGTCAGCCCGACGACGAATGCGACGTGGGTGGGTTGCGGGTGTGCGTGCTTACGCCCCTCTGTCGCCCCGGACGGAGTGGTGCGAGGAGTGCGCCGACCGTAACCCACCGCTCCAAAAAAAGACTATGAGTAATAATACCTTTAATTGTTGTAGTTGTTCTTTGAAGTCTGATTCAGCGAAGGTGATGGACGCTGCACAGGTGATGTTGGCAGCTTCCAGCTGTGTGACCAATTCGTTCACCGCCAGTGAGTATATTTCTTCATTTTGGGAGAATGCAGTCACTGTGTCCCAGCCAAATTGCCTTAGGAAAAAAAACATTATTTTAGTTTCACACTTTTCATCATCTCGAAGATATACTCCAAAGTCCAAACGTATATTGTTGAGTGGTGTTTACAAACGTCACCAACCCATACATTATTTGTGGGTGTCGTACAAGATGTCTAAGAGTAAAAACCAGAATTTGGCGAACTCCATTTGATGCTATCTGGCCAATACTTACATTTTGAAGAAGGGGTTGACGTTAGGCCATGCGAAAACTTTTAATAAAGCCTCTACGATAGAAGAAAATATATTGCGTCAACCCCAAGTAATTATGATAACAGCAGGATTATCATCTTTATCACAGCCCATTTAAGTCCCACTATTGGGCACAGGTCTTCTCCATAATAAGAGGGGAATTCACCTACTATTTCAGGATGGTCTGATATACTGGAATAGGGTTTTATATCGAGTTTTCCTTTGCATAGTTACCTGTACCATTTCCCTTTGTCGTCTTTTACGACACGCACGAGGGGGTAGTAAAAATTGTTCTTACTCTTACCCGGATGTGAAAAGCAGGAGGATGATGCTATATATATTCTATTGCAAACGGTCGCAAATGAGCAAACAGTACAACTGATGGTAAGTGATGCCGCCACTCGTGGACTTTTGCTAGGGTGACTTTTGTGAGGTTACCCGAAAGGGTATTCCGTCAGGCTGACCACTGACGACAAGTCACATCTGCTCCGGTGGTCGGCCCAACAACGAGGTGACGTGGGTACGGGTGGGTTATGGGCCCGTGCGCCGTCCTTTTATCGCTCCGGACGGACGACCGCGTGTGCGCTTACCATAGCCCACCCATAAAAAAAAATTAAAAAAAAAGGGCGCTGCCTACCGTAAAGAAAGTGAAGGAAGTGTGAATGCGTGCAATGAGGTTTGGTGATACTAAACGCATCGTCAAAACCCACCACACGCAAACCCCCTCGGAAAGTTAAGCTTCCAGCTCTCTCGCTCATCGAAAGCAGCGCAATAACAAATTGCTACTACTCAGACGTCGATTTTCTGTGAGAGTGTGGTACTATCACGGACGGACCGGCCCTCAGCTGTAGATAGACAACTGTCAACAGTGTGGTTTTAACACTATCTATACCAATAAATAAAATTGGAGTGTCTGTTTGTATGTCAAAATAATAGACTTTTTTCATGCTCACACGGTTATTTGCACTACACCCATGCCTAAAATAGCAATTAAAAAAATTTTTGTTTGTCTGTCTGTCTGTTTGTTCCGGGTAATCTTGAAAACGGCTGGACCAATTTCAAAAATTCTTTCACCAATGGAAAGCTATAATATCAGGGAGTAACATAGGCTATATTTTATCCCGGTATTCCCACAGGAACGGGAACTACGGCGCGGGTAAAGCGACTGAAACCGAAGCGAAGCGAGGGCGGGTTGCTAGTTAAATAATATTTGTCTATGTAACTTTATAAATAAATCAATTTAAAGAATTTACTTTTTATCTAAACTTGCCATTGATGTCCGAACATTGAAACGCACAAATATTATAAACTAGCAACCCGCCCTCGCTTCGCTTCGGTTATAGTCGTTTTACCCGCGTAGTTCCCGTTCCCGTGGGAATACCGGGATAAAATATAGCCTAGTTTACGCCCTGATATTATAGCTTTCCATTGGTGAAAGAATTTTTGAAATTGGTTCAGCCGTTTTGAAGATTACCCGGAACAAACAGACAGACAGACAAAAATTTTTTAATTGCTATTTTAGGCATAGGTGTCGTGCAAATAACCGTGTGAGCATGAAAGTAGCCTATTATTGTGACATTACAAACAGACACTCCAATTTTATTTATTGGTATAGATTTTCAAAACTCGCTGTTACAGTTTTTATTCACCTTTCTTAGAGTACTTTTTCAACATTAAAGTTTTAAGCCTCGGCAGTTTTTGCGTAATTAATTCCCTCATAATAAAAAATATTTATAATGAGCGAATGTACTCAAATTATTTTTATATTTAACGAACGTTATAAAATACGGTTAAATGTAGTAAGAGTTGAATTACGGGCTTTTATTACTGACGATTTAACGGTTTAAGCTCAGTTTTAATTGGTCTCATTAGAGAATAAATATGAAAAAATTTTGGGTGAAAAAAGACAGAAAATCGGGAACTAAATTTTATCTTTTATAAAGGATGTTAATCAGTATATTGAATATGATTTTGTTAAAATGTTTTTTCTTTAATGAACTTGTCCGTGTAGTGACGTAATAATAATACTATTCACCGCTTCTTATCTTGTCCGTGGCTGTTATAAAAGATGACTAAGTGATATAATATGCACATAATATCTATGCAAAGAGAAAGAATGCTCGAAATGAAACCCTATGGCCGTTTCACTAGCGTGGTATTGTAGGTCAATTTCCCTTCTATGAAGCCTAGCAGTGGGACATATATGAGCTTAGATGATTTTGATTTTTAAGTGAAAATCGGTCTCACGTAAAGACGATAATGCCTCTTATAATATTGTTATCATATGAACCCACCTACGCTTTTCTGATTGGTAAGATGGATACAAATAGATTTTGAAAAGATGTGGGTTCAAATCCCCCGTATGGTTCTCCTTTTTTGCTCGCAAGTAAGTTCTTCAAATGTATCTTGTTATAGACACAACAACATTAAAAATTCAGAACTTTCTCGTATCAAAGATGGCTGCTCCGCTCTACTTACTCTGGCTATTTCCTTACCGGTGCCTTGAAAAGTTTAGTTACTGTATTTAGATTTTGTCGACGACTTGCTAGTGTAAAGCCAAACTTCTATACAATCTTATTCATCTAGTATACTTTAATATAAGCAAGTTCTGAGTACCAGGTGCATCCTAACTAATACCTATTATAAATGCGAAAGTAGATTTGTTTGTTACGTTTTCACGCTTAAGCTTTCACCGAATTTTCGTCAGCGATTTAATTATGCTCTTGGCATTGCTGAAGTCTATAAACGGTAGTTATGATTTATGACCAAGTGGGTTATTTTCACGTCTACCACCAAAGGTAATAAATAAAAAAAGTAGTAAGTAATCGAATTTAATATTTACCTTATGAAAGCTATTCTGGCAGGATTGTGCGATGAGTCTGGGGCGACAGTACGGCAGAATAACGGGAACTCCGTCCTATCGCTTAACGCTGGTGATGTGGAGCCGAAAGATACCTGTGATACGTACATTATTATTATTTATTTTTTATCAAAGCATACAATGTTTAACCACTGTGACACATTTTATGGCTACTGCTGAATGGCAGTAGTCATCATTTCATATATACTTCCCACTGCTGGGCTCAAGCCTCCTCCTGGATAGTAGTGAAATTGACCTACCACGCTGGTCAGACGGCTTGGCATAGGGTTTTATTTCGAGTGTTCCTTCTCTTTGCATTAGTAGATCCTAATTTGCTTCGATGACGTGATAAAAGAAAGACCAATTTATTCATCTGAAGGAAGACGGAGTTTAACAGTAGTTGTGACAAATGATACTGTTTGCTCGTTTGCCACCGTTTGCAATGAAAAAAACTTACAATATTTACGTTGGTAGAAGTGTACATATTGCGTCGACTTCAAGAAATTGGAATAAGAGCAAAATGATGATAATGATTTATTCATTAATTATTACAAATTGGCAAAGGACATATTGAAAAGCAGAACTAAGGAAAAATTATCTATATCTATACCAATAAATAAAATTGGAGTGTCTGTTTGTAATGTCAAAATAATAGGCTTTTTTCACGCTCACACGGTTATTTGCACGACACCTATGCCTAAAATAGCGATTAAAAAATTTTTGTCTGTCTGTCTGTCTGTTTATTCCGGGTAATCTTCAAAACGGCTGAACCGATTTCAAAAATTCTTTCACCAATGGAAAGCTATAATATCAAGACGTAAACTAGGCTATATTTTATCCCGGTATTCCCACGGGAACGGGAACTATGGGGGTAAAACGACTATAACCTATAACCGAAGCGAAGCGAGGGCAGATTGCTAGTATATATATACATATACATGTCACTGTTAAGGGTATCTTCTGAGAACTTTAGTGGCAACAAAGAGGTATGTATAGCAGTTTTATATCATATTCACTACACCTCAGCAGTTCTGCCGCTATACATAAGTGTTTTATTACATAAATGATTATTACACATTACATTTACATTAATTATTACATAAAATGCCATCAAAATTATGTAATATTACACGTTATAACACTAAGATATTAAATATAATAAAAGAACACCACATGACACTTTCAGATTCCCGCTAAAAGCCCCCGTGAGTACCGGATCTTCTCAGTGACGGTCGAGGTCGGATCCGCTAATTGTTTATTGAAATTAATTTAAGGTAATGTTTTAAAATTTATAATATGTCAGTGTCTGCCGCCATATTTATACGTAATATATCTATCATTTTGAATTAAAATTTGAGAATAGATAATCAAGTTGGGATCCATGATACTCATAGAGCATTTTTGTGACGGGCATAACCAGTATTAGAAAATGTTTGTCACATATCGAAATTGAATTTCAAATTAGGAATCGTCATTAATGTAGCATTCATTACTGTGATTCCGCTACAGTGAATATCCGGCGTTGTGGTAATTAATATGATTGATAATACACCAAACCTATAGGGTTGTCAAACTGTTAAAAAGCTTCAGTTTATTATGAATGGTTTTTTACTTTAATTAGAAAGAAACCATCATCATCCTGCTCTAATACAGCCCTATTAGTCGACATATCTGTGGCCTTTTGACGGGCATGTCAAAATTTCATGTAGTCCTTTTAAATTCTATTCATTATTTTTGTGTTTTACAGTGTTGTTATGTTGAATAATTTTGTATACATACATATATTCACGCCTCTTTCCCATAGGGGTAGGCAGATACCACTTCCCTCCACTTGCTACGATCTTGACATATCTTTCGCCTCCTCAACATTCATTAATCTCCATATGCATATTTTTCGGTTTAGGGTACTTCGTATATGATATAATAGCAAATTGCGCTCATTTTTATATTTTGCCAAAATTCCCAGGGGAACCAGAGGTGATTTGGGAGGAGGCTCCTATTGGGGAGGAGGCTCGAGCCTAGCAGTGGAGGTATATGGTTGAAATGACGACATTTGACATCCCTAACAGCACATATCGTTATAACCACAAATGTTGATGATTGTACTGAACCGCTCGTATCGTTATGAGGGTTGTTAATACCGCCATAGATCAAATTTAAATAGTTATTAATCACTTCATGTTATTGCAATTACATTATCGTAATTGGATTTTATGTTTACTTATTGCCAATATATTATTATAGTACTTGTTTTTGATCAACACTTCGTCTGCGTAGAAATTATGTATAACTAGCAACCCGGCCTCGCTTCGCTTTGGTTATAGGTTATAGTCGTTTTACCCGCGTAGTTCCCGTTCCCGTGGGAATACTGGGATAAAATATAGCCTAGTTTACGCCCTGACATTATAGCTTTCCATTGGTGAAAGAATTTTTGAAATCGGTCCAGCCGTTTTGAAGATTACCCGGAACAAACAGACAGACAGACAGACAAAAAAATTTTAATTCCTATTTTAGGCATAGGTGTTGTGCAAATAACCGTGTGAGCATGAAAAAAGCCTATTATTTTGACATTACAAACAGACACTCCAATTTTATTTATTGGTATAGAGTACTGGTTAAATATCGTTTTCAATTATTTGTTATAGCTTAGAAAAATATTACAGCAATATTCATACCCTATTTTACACCTTTAGGGAAAATATATCCTATGAAGAAATGATTTTCAAAATATACCTCTTTACCAATACCAATAAATAAAATTGGAGTGTCTGTTTGTAATGTCAAAATAATAGGCTTTTTTCATGCTCACACGGTTATTTGCACGACACCTATGCCTAAAATAGCAATTAAAAAATTTTTGTCTGTCTGTCTGTTTGTTCCGGGTAATCTTCAAAACGGCTGAACCGATTTCAAAAATTCTTTCACCAATGGAAAGCTATAATATCAGGGCGTAAACTAGGCTATATTTTATCCCAGTATTCCAATGGGAACGGGAACTACGCGGGTAAAACGACTATAACCGAAGCGAAGTGAGGGCTAGTTAGGTATATAATAAGATGCTATTTAGGATTTCTTACATAATTTAACGGACCGAAATTACAACTTTTTTTTTTTTTGTGGGTGGGCTGCGGTCGGCGCGCCTCCGCACCACTCCGTCCGGGGCGACACAGGGGCTTAAGCACGCAACTCTCGCAACCCACCCGAAGACCACGTCGCCTTCGTCGTTGGGCCGACCACCGGAGCAGGGTACCGAAATTACACCTAGACTTGAAACAACACGGCTGGGTCATGGGGCCGCGCGCCACCCCTCTGTCGCCCCGGACGGATCGGGGCGGCAGGTGGGCTGACCATGCCCCACCCTAAAAAAAAAAAATACTTGGAACAAAAATTGCTTAAAGTATTGTACTGTTTGAGAATCGAACCCACGAATCATTTGGCACGGTAGGTTGCTATCTTAACCACTACGCCAAATGTGCAGTCGATCGATATTCATATATTTTTACAATTGAAAAGTTTAATCACGACAACAGATACTAATTATTCGAAGAGTTATTAGGTAATATTTTATTCAGGGTGATTACGTTTCTATTCAACAGGTTATAGACGGTCACTATAAGGCATTAAATTATCCTCCCCACAAAGTAGGAAAGTACCTACTACGCTTGGCAGGCGATTTTAAAATAACTAAAAGTAATATTCGACTGTACATATGGCGTAGTAGTTAAGATAGCAACCTACCAAATTACATCCAAACTCACTGACCTACCTTGTCAGTGAGTCTGGATGTAATTTTATCCGTTAATTATGTTTGCAAAGTTCCCAGCAACACAAGGGTTATTTCCTCAGTATAGGCTGTTGTTTTTTAAAAAAATGTATTGCTGGGTTCTAGTAGGTTCGGCAATCTGATTTAGCCACTAGTGTATTATACTGCTCGCTAATGATGAGGGTTATACTCTCTATAAAGGGTTGACTTAAGCCAGTGTTTTATTCTCACTCAAACCAATCTTTTTATGGTTTGGCAATCAAAGTTATAGTTATTAATTTACCAGAAGAGTGTTACTTCACAGTCCTTTTTTTGACAGTCTATGAACCGAATTTCATGGAAAACAAATCTTATGGATCTCCATAAACATAATATAAACCAGGGATGCACAGACTTATTAAGACTAGGGGCCACTCGGGCAAATCATGAACTGATGGCGGGCCGCCAGAAGTAAGTATAGGTAATTAAAGACAATAAAGAATTGATAATCTGGAATAGAATTCAATACTTTTCGAATGTACGAGAGTATTATTTTTGCTGTCGGTGGGCCACCAGTATTCGACCGGCGGGACGCGGCGGTGTGCAACCATGATATAAACTATCGGATAACCGAAATGAAAATTTATCCGAAACTATAACCAACTCTGGTATAAAAGTTTCAAATGATATAGAATAGGGTCAGAGCCCGTGCGAGACATGTTACAACAGGTTTTCTATCAACTGGCCGAACTGACAGCCTAAAAGTATATAAGCTTAGCGCTTAGTATTTGTACGCCCCAAGCCGAGATACGTTCCCCACAGGGAGAACCCTGGGGTGAAGGCGCTTAGCTTACTTTCACCGAGTTGAGAGCCCTCAGTGCTCACCCATAATCTGGTCGAAACCTTGAACGCCATCTGCGGCTAACCGCTATACACACACAAAAAAGCTTAGTATTGGCCTTTTAAAATACCCTAATAATCTATTATTTCAGCTCATATACGTCCCACTGTTGGGCTCGAGCTTCCTCCACAATAGGGGGGATATTGACCTTACTATACTAAGCTTGTCAGACAGGTTGGTATAGGGTTTTATTATGAGCTTTCCTTCTCTTGCGTAGATGTAATATATCCCTTAGATACGTATTTTATCCATTGTCGTCTTTTACAACATCCATGGGCAAGATAGGGAGTGGTGAATTGTATTCTTACTCCATTACCACACGGAACTTAATAATCTAATATCAGATAAAAATTATAAGATAATTCGATACAATTTCATACCCGTATCTGAAATAGCCGGTCTTATCACCTGCCGTTTTACCTACCCATCGCCATATAGATTGATCACCGGTACCAATTTGTTAAGCCTCGTCAAAAGCGTAACATTAAAAAGAACTTATGCCGCCTGCTTCTAATGACTTGTGATATAACATACGGTACATTTGGTTGAAAAGGTATAATTCTTTTGAGCTCATCCTACTAATACGATTACAAGCAAAACAAACGTACACCAAATTCTAATATTTGATTTGCGATCTACCCACGAATCATTTACAAAGCTCACATGAAATACAACTCTATTTAGTTAACACTAAGGTCTATTATCGTAAGCAGTAATGGAAGGTCTCAGATGTTCCCTATAGAATCGGAATCTAGTTATCCGACTGGAGTGCGTTCATTTGTCAGAATTGACGCAAGCATTGAGGCGACTTCAGTTTTAGTCAGATAGAAGCGGCTTGTACTGGTTCCAACTGGTTTAAATTGGTTATTAATCATGTCTGTTGAGTTTGAATGGAGGTAATTATTAGTTTCTGATCTAATTACTATTTGTTGTGAGTTCGGGCATATTTTTGGTAAAATTCTTTTCTGTTTTAATGTTTTCTATGTAATTTAAACCAATTTCCATGTGCTTGCCGAATAGGTTACCTTTGGTTTAGAATACTACTTAACCTTTATTCATTCTCTGTATGATGAAGGGTTAAAATACAATGAGTTGCTGTTCTTAAATTTTTGACGGGTCTTGTAGAGATTCAACGGGACCTTGAAAACTAGTAACTGCTTGGAATCGCTAACACGCCTTCTAAGCGTCGCGACTGTGGTATTATTTCCCTTAGGCAGATGATTCCCTATGTCCAAAACTGAACAACAATAGCTTAATCCATGGATAAAACTGGCAGTGTCATGGGTTCGATTGCCATGCAGGAAGAGATTTTATGCAATTCACAAATTGTTGTACTGATTCTGAGTATAATTTTGTGTCCGTTTATGTTTGTATAGTCTCCCGCAATCATCATCTTGCTCTTATCCCAATTACTTGGGGTCGACGCAATATGTCATCTGTTTTGACATATTGCAAAAAATTTCGGCAATGACTTTTATGACCGGCCGCCTGCCTGACGTCAACCCTCCTTGGGAATGTAATCGTTGACCCAAATGGTACCAGATGGAGTTGGTCCGGGTCAATCTAGGGCTCTTAGTCGTCTTTTACGACACCCACGAGCAAAGCAAGGGTTGGTAGTATTCGAAGCCGCTACCACACAGCTTAGTCTCCCGCAATATAAGGATTATTTCCTTAGTAGAGGTTGTCTTTAAAAAAAAATATACTATTCGTTACTCCTTTTCTTAAAGGTGGGTGCCCTCATTGTCTTAAAACACAGGTCTACGATCAGTGTGTGTTGCAAGTGATGACTTACGGCACGGAAACGTGGTACCTAAATGTAGGACTCATAACCAAGCTCAAAGTCGCTCATCATGCTATGGAGCGGGTATTGTTCAGAATTCCTTTGCGATAGAGAATCCGAAATACGGAAATCCGTAGAAGAATGGATGTAACCGACATAGCGCGAAGAATTAGCATGTTGAATTAACTATGAGCAGGCCACATCGCTCGATAAACTTACAACCGCTGGGGAAGAAAGGTGCTCGATTGGCGACCACGTATCGGCAGACGCAGTGTAGGACGCCCAACCACTAGGTGGAGCGATGACCTGGTGAAAGTTGCTGGGCGTCATTAGATGCAGGTGGTACGGGACTGCATTTTGTAGTGAAACATGAAGGAGGTCTACGTCCAGCAGTGGATGGCGATTGGCTGAATGATGATGGTGATAATGAAATCCATTCATCCATCTACTACTGTATAATTATTCCTAAATGGCGATAAAGCCAGGTAGTAGTAGTTGTGGCTGTAAGTTTCTCAAGCGAGTGCTATTCTTCTCTATTTTCTGAGTGATCCTTCAGCCGGTTTTTACGACTTCCGTGGGCAAGTAAAAATTTGTAGCACAATTTATAATATAAATAATAGTTTTAATGAAAGCAGCATATATTCCGTAAAAAATGTATAATAACAATTGCAAATCGTTTGATTGAATTTATTATTCATGTTTGTTTGTGCGAAGTTTGTGATTAATTTTGATTTCATTTCCTAAGGCATTAGAAACTAAAAATAACTCGGGATTAAACGATAATCCGAGATAATAAAAAAGGAAAAATATTTACTAAGTAAATTGCTTATTATTTTCATTAGAATGAAATTAAAAAATATCTGAAACTTAAGAGTGTTGATTGAGCACGTACTTCCGTGTGGTGACAGAGTAAGAATACAATTCACCACCCCCTATCTTACCCGTGGGTGATCGTACGAGACGATTAAGGGATTTAAAACGCATATAACATCTATGCGAGAGATGGAAAACTCGAAATAAAACCCTATACCAACACGTCTGACCAGCGTGGTATAGTAGGTCAATTACCCTTCCATTATGGAGAAGGCCCGAGCCCAACAGTGGGACGTAAATGAGCTGAGATGATGATGATTGAGCACGTTATGGGTATCAAAGGTATACCCTATCCAGTTTTTCTATATTGGCTTTTGGTTCCTCAATGTTTAAAAACATACTTTATATAAAAAAAATGATTTTTACAGTTTTTTTAATCACTATACATTTGTTTGCCAAAGACAAGACAGTTTCTATGAACAGTGGACAGGAAGTATACATTATTAGACAAAAGATACATAAAAAAACTGCAAACCGTCTTTATATTAATTGTTTGAAATCCTCCCCTGGGTACGTCTATGGTACTATTTAAATTTAATAACTATTTATAATACAATAAACTGTAATAGAACTGTTTGAGATATTGATAGAATATCATTATTCCATAGAATCACTACCGTCGGATCTCCTAAATACAACGGAATAGCGATATTTTAAGATTAAATGGCAGGATATTTTTATTAGATTATTTGTTATTAGGGTACCGACTCCTCATATCGACTTTTGTAGACGTTTATAATAACCCGGGCGCGACGGATTGACGTTAGTTTTCGACCCTTCTGCAGAACCTCATAAATATTTTTTTATACAATTCTTTGCCATGCAAGTTTCTTCACAATATTTGCCTTCTCAGTAAGTAAAAATTGCCGCGAAATTTTTTTTTTAAAGATAACAAACACTAAAGATTCCCGGGGGACGTGCTAAACACAAATTAAGGACATAAATTACATTAATGAAATCGAAACTATTATAGTTTGCTATTATAGCTGGCACAGTAGGGGGGTTTGGTGACCACTGACGTCAAGTCACCCTGCTCCGGTGGTCGGTCCAACGACGAAGGTGACGTGTCGCACGGGTGGGTTACGGGTGTGAGTGCTTACGCCCCTCTGTCGCCCCGGACGGAGTGGTGCGAGGAGTACGTCGACCGTAACCCCTCCCCCCTAAAAAAAAGGGGACCTTGGTAACTTAACCAATGAGCCACCTGTGCAGTCAAGTTTTGAAAAGTCAGAAATGAGTAGGATAATCGTAATCCTAAATAATATTATGCGAATGTAAGTTTGTTTGTTATCGTTTCACTAAATCATTAAACTAATTTTTTAAATTCTACCACTTACAGAAAGTAATATTACCAGCAAGTAGTATAGTTTTAACCCCATATTCCTATAGGAACGGATACGTCGTGGGTGAACCGCGGCACAGAATAAGAATACAATTCACCACCCCTTATTTGTCCGTGAGTGTCGTAAAAGTCGACTAAGGGATATAATTTACAGATAATATCGATGCAAGAGAAGGAAAACACGAAATGAAATCCTATACCACGTCTCACTAGCAGGTATAGTAGATCAAATTTTCTCCCACAATGGATGGCTCGAGCTCAACAGTGGGATAATTATGAGCTAAGATGATGATGAGGATTAGCCGCGAGAATTTGTCCAATTTTAAAACTTCTTTCACCAGCCACAAAAAAGCCACTTGAACAGCACGTTATATAGGTTATACTTTGATATGAAACATCTATAAGCG
Organism: Lymantria dispar; assembly: GCA_032191425.1. NCBI lineage: Eukaryota > Metazoa > Arthropoda > Insecta > Lepidoptera > Erebidae > Lymantria > Lymantria dispar. The sequence continues at coordinate 3,981,729 of CM063447.1, forward strand.
AGGTTGAAGCTGATCGTTGGCGTGACGTTAGCGCCATGCTTTGATCTGTACATTTGTGTAACGAAACCATTGCGATATTTTGTTTTCGTGGCTGCGTAGGTAGAGAATCCTGTTTCGCACAAATATGTAGTTGGGAACGGGAGAAGAATATCCAGAGCCATTTGGCCAAGCATTGCATATTCATCTTGGATTCTGCACCAAAAATCATTAAGAGGCGTCGTTTTGAACAATGACTCCATACTTGTGTCTGATGACATTTCTAAAAGAGATTCATATATCTCATTTGACATGTTTTCAGGCTTTTCCAAGTTGGGTAAAAAAGGATTATGAATCCAGGAGTTCGCTTTAATTTTTGTATTGTGTTCTTCGGGAAAATACTTTTCAAAAGATGCGCGCATCGAACTGAGATATTGGACCAATTCTTCAAACACATTATCTTCAAACATTTCTGAGTCGTTTTCGCTAACAAACTCACTGAGTAACGTAAAACTTTCTATTTCTTTCTTACCAATGCAAATGATCCAAAAATCTAATTTTCTTTTAAAAGCAGTTATTTTATTATAGGCCTGAAACACTGTTGTCTGTTTACCTTGCAACGATAAATTTAATTCGTTAAGTTTTTGAAAGATATCCGCCATAAAAGACAATCGGAACAACCAAGTTTTATCATACAAACGGTCCTTCAAATTAAAAGAAGTATCTGCTGAAAGAAACATTTGTAACTCGGCTCTAAGTTCAAATAGCCTTGTTAAAGTTTTTCCCCGAGACAGCCATCGCACTTCTGTATGGAGCAGCAGTGTTTTATGTTTGCTGCCATAATCTTCACACAATAATGAGAACAATCGGGATTGTAGTGGTCGTGATTTGATAAAATTAATTATTTTTACCGCTTCATCCATAACTAATTTTAGATTAGACGGCATTTGCTTCATCGCAAGTGCTTGTCTATGCAGAATACAATGACTGGAACTACAATTAGGCGCTTTATTTTTCATTCGTGACACTGCTCCTGCTGTTTTACCTGTCATCGCCTTGGCCCCATCTGTACAAATGTCAATGCAATTGTTCCAACTGAGATTATGTTCTTCAAAAAATATATTTATTTTATTAAAAATTTCTTCCCCGGTAGTGTTTGTAAGCAGCGATGAACACATAAGCATGTCTTCTTCAAAAGAACTTTTATATGGATATCTCACAATAACCAGCAGGATAGCCAAACCAGCGACATCAGTCGACTCGTCCATTTGCAAAGCGAATCGTGTATTTTGTAGACGTGTAACTAGTTCTTGTTTGACGTAGCTTGCCAGATCATGGATTCGTCGTGAAACAGTATCGTTTGATAGCGGAACAGTAGAAAGATGCTTTGCAGATTTTTCATCAAGCATACATTTTGTTATGTCTAATACACATGGTTTTATTAATTTCTCAGCGATAGTGTGCGCTTCACCTGCTTGTGCAATGCGATAGCTAACTAAGTATGATGCCTCCGTGGCCTTTTCGTTGGTAGTTTGTGTTACATGCATCATATTTTTTTGACTTTCTAATAACTGATCTTTTTTGCGAACAAAAATTCTTTATTCTTGTCTTTAGTCTCGGGGTGTACGGTTTCTAAATGTCGACGCAATTTGGCAGGTGCCATGGAACTATTAGGAAGCAGTTTACTACAGAGCATGCAGAGAGGTGAGCCGTTGGAATCAACAAATCCGAAACTGATATAAGATTCATCATACTTCCTTTTTTTCGTCTTTGAAACCGTCGAGCTTGACGTCGTGGCACTCGTGGCATCATCTTCTGGATCGGTGATTGCTAAATTCTCCGTGCGCATTGCTTTTGAACATTCAGCGTCATTAGAAGATGTTGTTGGAACACGTTTAACACCTTTAAGCCAACGTTCCATTCTTCTTTATTTATAATGTTACAAGTCAGGATAGTGGGGTTTAAATAATGCACAATCGTTACTGCGTATAAGAGACTAAATTTAGAACCTACAGGGAAGAAATGTATAAAACTGAGACAACAGAATACAGCAGGCAGTAAAACAATGAACACTAGTTTCTCGCTAGCGAGCTTGTAAGTAGGTAGTAACTTATCGCTCCGAACGCTAATCATCAACTGACGACGCCAATTTTTTTTTTTTTTTTTTTTTTTTTGTGTGTGTACAGCTGTTGGCCGCAGATGGCCTTGACAGCTTGACGCGGACTATGGGTGAGCGCTGAGGGCTCTCAACCCGGAGAAGAGTATGCTAAGCGACATCGCCCAAGGGCTCCCCCTGTGGGGAACGGACCTCGGCTTGGGGCGTCGCTGGAGGCAAAGTGGGCGTGCCCACGTTTTTAGTAGTGACTTTTGCGCGGCGCGGTTTCGCACCTCGACGGCGAGGGCGGAACCGCGGATATTTATTTGTTAAGGCCTCGCGGGCCGTGTAGGCTCTTTGTTGAGCGAGTGTGATATTGTCGTCCTCTTCGTCGAGGACGTGACGAGGACGTCGGATGGAGGAGATTTTGGAGGGTCTATAGGAAGCCGCCCCAACCACTAGTTGGTTGGGGTGTGTCATGGCAGAGTCAAAGTAGCTCTGAGAGCACCGTTTCATAAACTGCTTGATGGTCGGGAGTTCGAGGTCGATGTGGAGATCGACGTTTCGTATGAACCACGGTGCTCCCGTAGCTCGGCGCATGAAACGATTTTGAAGTGTCTGTAGCCTGTGGATCCTGTGTGGCTTAACATGCGCGAACACCACGCTGGCATAGGTCATGATAGGCCGTATGCAGGTGGTGTATAGTCGGATTTTGCTACTCAGGGGCATACGCGACCTAGAGTTGAGTAGACAGTGGAGACGGCCCATCACAAAGGCTGCCCGTGCGCGGACTTGCTTTATGTGAGGGGCGAAGCTGAGTCGATCGTCAAGGGTCACACCCAAGTATTTGGCCTGCCTGGTCCAAGTGACCGGCTTGTTGAAAATTTTAAGGGAGGGAATGCTGTCGATAGAGTAGGAACGGGCAGTTCGTCTAGTGAACATGACCGCCTGACTCTTCTCGGGGTTGATTTCTAATCTCCATTTCCTAAACCAATTGGCTAGGGCGGTAACCGCTGTTTGGAGAGTCTTGGCTACTGTTGTCGGGGATCTACCAGCACAAAAGAGTGCGGTGTCATCAGCGTAAAGCGCTTTATGTACCCGGTTGAATTTGGGCATATCGCTAGTGTATAGCGTGAAGAGAAATGGGGAGAGGACCGACCCCTGAGGGACGCCGGCCTTGATAGGGTGGGAGGTCGACAACGTCCCTTCCACCCTGTAGCGAAAGCTGCGATGACTTAAGTAGTCATGTATAATGAGAATTAAGTAGTGAGGGATCTTGAGGAGATAGAGTTTGTAGATTAGGCCTTCATGCCAAACCTTGTCGAAAGCTTTCGCTACGTCTAGGAATAATACACCCGTATATCTGTTCATGATGAACTGACTACTTGTGTATTCTACCAAGCGGTGAACTTGTTGTACGCAGCTGTGTTTAGCTCGGAAACCAAACTGTGCGTCGGGAACGAGGTTGTTAGCCTCGGCGAATGTGCGTAGTCTAGTGAGAACTATTCGTTCGTAGATCTTACCTAGACCTTTTAGTAGACTAATCGGGCGGTAACTACTGGGTTCGGTACGGCGCTTGCCGGGTTTGTGGATTCCTATTACCACGGCCTCTTTCCATTGCGCGGGAAAGATGTTATTGTTTAGTGCTGCATTAAAGATGCAGCACAACAGGACTATCAAGTGGGCGGGGAATAATTTAATGACTTTATTTGAGATTCCGTCCGAACCTGGGGCTTTTCTGGTTTTAAGACCCCTGACTAACGATTCGACCTCATCGGTGGTTACTACTGGGATAGGCTGATCGGGGTTGTCGTTTCGTAACGAGCGCGAGAGAGTGGTACGACGTTCCACTTCGTCGGCGATGAAGCGGTGATTCGCGGCGTCGGGGTGTAGTGTACTCGGTGTACACTGAAGCTCCAAGCAGTCGGCCAGGCATTCTGACTTTTCGTCGTCCATAAACGCCGGTGGCTGGTTGGGTCTGGTAAGAGGAGGGAGAGTGGACACGATGTCTTTTTTGAGTGAGCGGGAAAGCTGCCAAAAGGCTGTGTGAGAGGGCTCTAGCTCCTCGAGCATGGCGTCCCATTTGCTCTGTCTCAATTCATTAATAGCTTGTTTAACCTCCCTCTGGAGTGACCGTAGGCGGGTACGGTTGTCCTCCGTGGGGTAGCGGTCATAAGCGCGTGTCGCGGCGTTTTTACGTCTTAACAAGTCACGGACGTCGTCTGGCAGGCGCCATTTACGATCGCTCGTATCTGGTACCGGCCGCGAGCAGTCGTCCATTATCGACTGCACGTGACTTGTAAGCGACTCGATCGCCTGAGAGGTATGTTCCTTAGACGTAATATCATTGGGAATTTGATCAAGGTGGACCGACGAGGTTGACTTGAGATTTTTCTCTAGCCGTGCCCAGTCAGTCGCTATCTTGGTCCTTTCGTTGTTGTGGCCTGAGCGGCCGGGGGTGCGGGAGGCTAATTCCAGAGTCACCGGGCGGTGATCTGAGTCTAACTCGTGTTGAACTTCTATTGAACATAAACGAAGGTTTATGTTTTTGAGAAGAAAGATATCGAGTATGTCCGGCCTGTGCGAAACGTTAAAGGGGAAGTGTGTCGGCTCTATGGGCGCTATGACATCAAATCCCAGTCTGTCAGCGAATAGCTCTAAAGTCTTGCCCCTCGTATTGGAACTTTGACAGCTCCAAGAGGTGTTCTTGGCGTTAAGGTCACCGCCAATGATGACGGCGCCTCCCAATTCTAGCAAGGCTTTTAGATCTTTTTCAACCAACTGTTTCGAATGTTCTCTATTGGGAGAGAGATATGCGGATACAAGGGTGATAGGCTGATGGCCTGAGAGGGCTAGTCTGCAAATTGAAGCTTCAATGTACATCAGAGAGGGCGGATCCACAGGTGTGCAATGCAGCGACCTTTTGTAGTAAATGAGCGTTCCACCCATTGGTGAGGTTGTCCTATCATTGCGAACTATATTATAGTTCGCGATTCTAGGGTCCCTGTTGAATGGTTTTAAGAACGTTTCTTGTACTAACAAGATGTCGAGCTGGTGTTCCCGAAGGAATGTGCCTACTTCATCCCTCTGTTGGGTAAGGCTATTTGCGTTGAATGTCCCTACTTTGAGGTGTCTGGGTTTAACTCTGCCGGGAGTGTACCTATCCATTTTAGTTGAATTTGAGTGAGCCTAGACGCTCTAACGTGGGGGCGAATTTGATCGCTATATTAAGGAGGGCGAGGTTATTTCCCTCGTTCCTTCTAAGATCGGCTGCAATTTCGCGGATTTCCGCGAAATTGATTTGAGCTGCGAAGTTGGCCACCAGGGCTAGATCTGGATCTAGTCCTTGGGGGGCTTTTGGGGGCGCGCTTTTAGCGACGACGATGGGAAGGGGGGCGCCCTGAGGGGGCTTGGAATTACCACCGGTGGGCTGGTTTGCCCCGATCATTGGTGGTTTGGGCTGAGATGGTGCGGGTGGGGCAGCGGGCTGCCTGTTGGGCAGGGTTGGGAAAACCTCCTTGCTGGTTAGCAGGGGGCGAGCCCACGCATTGTGGGTTGGTAAGGGGGCTGGGACGAAGGTCTTGTTATAATACAAGGCCTTGCCATTTGAGTTGGGTTGGCGGACTATTCTTCTCGGCGCTCTTGGGCAGCCGCGATAGTTAGCCGGGTGGCCGTATTCTCCACAGAGAACACACGCTGGTGGCTCTTTGCAGAGGGAGATGTCTTTTGGCCGTTCACACTGAGAGGTGTGATGGTCACCTAGGCACTTGACACACCTAGGACGGGCGAAGCAGTTCTTGGACGAGTGTCCATACATTTGGCACTTGTGGCACTGTGCCAAGTTGCCATTTTTGTGTGGGGGCTCTACTGAGACCCCGGATAGACCACATATGGCCTTGATTTTGAAAATGCCTTTACCCTCAGGGGTATTTGCTAGGCAGACCAATATCATATTGAGAGGGTAACGACCCTTGCCTCGGATCATCCGATGTACTTCTACAACCGGCAGATCCTGGGCTTTAAGAGATTCTAAGATCTCTTTGGTGTCAATTTCCCTCGGGACATTGCGTATTACTACACGCAGAAGTTTGGCTTCGGGGAGGGTGTATGTATGGTAGGGAATCTGTTGATTCCCTAGCATGCTTGACACGGAGCGGTGGTCAGCTGACGAGTGCAGGTCCACTCGTATGCCTTGGGGGGTGGATTTCGCAGATTTGTACGAAATCCTGTTGGTGTTTAGCCACGCGGAGATGGCTAGCCACTTCTCTTTATCCCTAATGTATAGGGGCGGCGGAGCCAGTGGTTTTTTGACCGTCTGTGGGGCGACGGTGTTGCTGTCCGTAGTGGATGGGACAGAGAATGGGGCTGTCTGCGAGACGACAGGGAGGGCCGAGGCGGTCGTAGCGGTCGTTTCAGACGGGATTGTGGCTGGAGTTATGGCCGATTCGGTTGGCTTTATTTTTGGGGCCTTAGAGGGGGCCTCTTTGTTGGCTTTTGCCTTCTTAGTACGCTTACGGGAGCGAACTTCGATGAAGGAGCCCTCATTGGGCGAATCTTCCGACTCGGAGGAAGATGAAGCTGAGGCTGAGGAGGGGACCGATTCCGTATCCATCGCCGTGCCGGTGGCCGGTAATTCCGGTTTGAGCGGCAGGACGGTGGAGTGAGCGCGTAGGGGTTGCGGTGGAAGAATAGTTATCGCTCCAAAATGTTGAGCGATGTAGGCTTTTATCTCGGGGATCGCCAGAAGGGCGTCGATGGTGATAGTTTTTTCCGCCATCGTGGGCTGGCGGGAAAAACGTTCGCAGGAATGTGTCCTATCGCCCTGGGTGGGGTAAACCCTGGGTTGTGTGTAGTGTGTGTCCCTCCCAACCGGGTGCAGGTCGGGAGGATGTGTACTTAACTAATGTGCCCTAAGCTTGTACTCCTTCGCCAATCTTAATGTGCGATAGGTTCCTAGCTGCTCGGGCCGTTAGGCCTTCGCAGAAAAATGATGAAAAGCCGTAGATTAGGTCCGACTAGGAGATCCCCCAAGGCCGGATGCTCTAACCCCTTCCGATTGTTAGCTCTGCCCTGAAGGGGCTCGGCAGGCAAATCGGGGCCTTGCCTCACCCGGCTTCGTTAACACCGTGAGGTTTCCGCCGGGGACCAAACAATATGATTTTCTGCCCTGAGGGGGCCAAAATGGGTTGACTTTTTATCTACCAACGGTAGAAATCTGCACTCGACGTCTTGAAAAATGACGACGCCAACGCGCGATCGCCGCTTTTATACTTAGTCCTAGACTCGATCTCAAATATTCTCGAAAATACTCGAGTCGGCACCTTTGATAAACAAAAAGCAAAAATAAAAACAGAAATTTAAAAATAGCGTTGTAAACAATATCGACTTTATCCTTTGAAGTTAGAGACGAAAGTCGCTAGTTGACAACTATAGCGTCTAATTCAGAGGCGGCTTTTATCAAAGAGACTGAGCGCTTACAAGTATACTACCCGCTCGTTTTAAGTTTGCCGCTGGCGATAGGTATGAGTGTATGACGTTCGAAATTTTTTATTTAATTGTAACAATAAAAATTGTGTACGTTAGATATTTGGGTAAAACTATGACACATTATAAGTTTTGTTGTCACGTGGGGGAGGGTACGCGCATTCCACAGACCGGCAAACTTAGAGCGAACGCGTTGTACAAGTATAAAATTGTTGAGACCAAACTTATGAGATATTGTACCAGCTAATGTAACACAAGCTTATACAAATACAAATAAATAAATAAATAACATTCATAGCGTTTTGTCTCCGCGCGGCCGCGGAGTCCGCACAGCCGCGGAGCGACCAGAGAGAGGTGTTTTGATTTTTTTATTTCTAAATTCTTGCGGAACCCCGACAGAGGTATCACGGAACCCTAGGGTTCCGCGGAACACACTTAGAGTATAGCTGGTGTATACTAATGAAAATGTTTATTGAATAAAAATCATCATTATCTGGAAAAAAATCGTAATATTTTATTAATACTTTATGCCATATTAGTTGTTATTGTAATCGGTTCTTTTATGCATATATACCTGTACAAAACAATTTCAAAGTTTTACATCTGCCAGGCGTCTTGAGTGACGGCTCTCTTTTTATATTCCTATACTCCCATGGGAACGGGATCTATGTCAGTGAAACTGTCGGAATAAGAACGATTTAAAACAATCTTTCATCAATGGCAAGTTACATATCAGCGTAGGCTATATTTTATCACCGTATTGCCAGGGGAACAGGAATTACAAAGGTGAAACTACGGGCATTTGTTAGTTACCTATTAATCATAATTAAAAAAATACCAAGTTACCTGAACAATATTCCAATAGGGTACAATTTTGGCGATGCTCTCGGTGACTTCAGAGCAGGCTGTACCTAGAAGCATCACCATTCTGGAGTTTCTCTCTGTGTAGAGAGCGTGGAAGAACCGATCGACTCCAACGCCAGGATCGCACTGTAAATAGGGATTGGCTATTAGTAAACTGATCAAGTTTCGACTCATTGGATTCGTTTTAACTAATTAATTTTTCCAGATGATGAGGGCGTGAAATTTTTCAATCGTATCGTGGTTTACAGCTACACACGTATAGGTTACGTTTTATTCATATTGTGCTTTTTGCCTTACATTCGGATATGTATAGTACTTTTCTTTTAAGAGGACCGTAAAGCTGTGAAGCAAATTAAAGAGCTGCTACTCAACGTACGCTTCGACCTCGAAATTTTCTTCTTTTATTGTCATTTTATCGGTTCAAATCGCTGAGTCATCATTGAGAGCACTTTGAGAGTGTTGAAAGAGATGATGAAAATCTGACTTAAATCCACATTTCAATCGTTGTACCAATTCAGCTAGCGTGATCAATTGCATTTGAAAAACAAATTAACAGTCGCAGTCTCGACTACTACGGTTTTCAGTACTTGGAACGCACTGCCAAAAGGAATGGGTTCAAGTTCCAAATGAGATATTCGTTTTTCAACTCACAAATGTGGCTTTATAAATAGTGTGATATTTTATTTTTTAAATCAATAAAAAGTAATCATTGGGTGATGGATTGTATTCACCTTATCTCATCCTGTCGAAAACAAAAAATACTATTTTTAGGGATTTTATTGCATTTGCAATTGATTTTTAATTGCCCGACTTCTCGAACACTTTCGTTCGTGGTCCGCGAAGGATTTCTGAAAACATGATCATAAACCTTTCTTTTTCGGCGTGAAAGGAGGCGCGTGGCCCTATAACCCACTGTATTCCCTTCCTTTATCCATTGTGCCGACCGTTGGTACCGAGTTCCTTGACGTCCGTCGCCAGCCCGGCTTGATCATTAACGCAGAATTGTTCAAAACGTCGGGCAATTAAAAATCAAAACCGTGAGAAAATCTGTAAAATTAGTTTCATTTCAAATTTGTAATACTCGCGTAAACATTACAAATCATTACAAAAATTACTTTTATGGAAATGCGTCCATGCTTATTTATTTCTTACCTTTGTATCGTTGGTAATTAGATGCAATATATACCCAGGTAGTAAACCTCTTTTATTCACATGGTCTATTGCTAATCTAGCAGCCGCCATTTCAGATACACCATCGGCTCTCGGAGAATCTCCTACTGACAGCTCGAAGAGGCCCAAGATAGACACTATTCGGTTGGAGTTCGTTTTGGGTAGCTCTGTAAACAATTATTCATAAATTAGTAATAATAATAATTTATTTGTCAGAAGACGGGTAACTACCCGTCTTCTGACGTTTCAAGTTCACAGTTCTTACATTTAAGCACTAGCCATATTCTACCACTCAGCAACCTACCCTCGCTTCGCTTCAGTTTCAGTGGCCTTATCGTGGCGTCCGATGCCTTCTGGTTAACAATTACATGGCAAACAAATTTATATCCCTTAGTCGTCTTTTTTTTCGTGCAGTGACAGGATAAGAATATAATTCGCCACTCTCTTACCCGTGGATGAATTAAACAGTCGGTCCGATTTTAATGAAATTTTTCTGTGTATTTCAGGTTGATTCAAGATTGGTTTAAATTAACAATTGGACTTGATAGTTGGACGTTATAATCGGTTGACGGTGTCTATTCTTTATCTATACCAATAAATAAAATTGGAGTGTCTGTTTGTAATGTCAAAATAATAGGCTTTTTACAGGCTCACACGGTTATTTGCACGAACACCTATGCCTAAAATAGCATTTAAAAATTTTTGTCTGTCTGTCTGTTTGTTCCGGGTAATCTTCAAAACGGCTGAACCGATTTCAAAAATTCTTTCACCAATGGAAAGCTATAATATCAGGGCGTAAACTAGGCTATATTTTATCCCGGTATTCCCACGGGAACGGGAACTACGCGGGTAAAACGACTATAACCTATAACCGAAGCAAAGCGAGGGCGGGTTGCTAGTATATATATAAATCTTTTGTTCGTGTGTTTGTAGTTGAACTCCTTCTAAACGGCTGGACCAATTTCGTGGCTATGCCGATAGATATGACAATGGTTTAGATTAATAGTTGGAACTGTTGCTGCTATCGATTTCAAGGAGAATTCCGTTTATTGTTTTTTTTTTTGGATTTGAATACAACGTCTGTTGGGAAATAAAAAAAAAATTATACATTAAGCTAGCTGATAAATAACATTATAGTTAAAACTATAAAAATACGCTTGGACTCAGAAAAAAAAGTCGCTAATCCTGATTATCCTAATAAGGATAACGTGTCAAACTGTTTAAAATATTGAATTGTCATCGGTCCTTAATAAGTATGCCAAATTTCAAGTTAATCCGACGTTTTGAAGGGGGTCAAAATCATGTTCAAAGATTCCGTTACTTACTAACATAGATACGTCTGAAGCTAATAAAAGCGTATTAATAGTCTTATGAATATAGTTATGAAAGAGTACAATTGCTGCAACCTAATTGGCCTGTGAATGGCGTAAAATCCAACTAAAAGATATTCATTTATCTCTCATATAGCTCATATACGTCATACTGTTAAGTTTGAGCCTCCTACGCAATAGGTACGAAATTGACCTACTATGCCACGCTGATCAGACGCGTTGGTATAGGGCTTTGTTTAGAGTTTTCTGTCTCTTGCATAGATGTTATATTAATATTTTATCCCTTAGTCGTCTTTTACGACACCTATAAGCAAGAGAAGAGGGTGGAAGAAATATAATCTGCATATTACATCTGTGCAAGAGAGAAAGATAATTTGAAATAAAATTATATACCAACAATTCTGGCCAACGTGGTGGTGGTAAGTCAATTGCGAAGGAGGATCAAGCCCAGCAGTGGGACATATATGCGACACGACGCGACAGTGAAACCATTTTTCACTAAACTGAACATCCTTACCCTTCCTAGTGTACCAGGTGGCTATTTATGTCAGAAAAAACTTATTAGAGTTTGCCAAGCCAAGCCATAAGCATTCATATCTCACAAGATATCGTGATAAACAACCAGCCGTGGCAAGAACACTCGTTAAGTCAGAGAAGACGACTCATGTTATGGGCCCAGCGGTGTACCTACAGTAAACTGCCTACACTAATAACTGCCGCTCCTAGCCTCCAAAGTTTCAAGGTCCGACTAAAGCGGTGGCTCGTCAGGCAGGAATACGTTTGACGAATTTTTGAAAATGTAGACACTACTCAAAGCGGATATTGTTTACGTTTTTGAAGTTATACTTCTTTAGGCGCGTTATGAAAAAATGATGAGAGTGAAATTTTAATTATGTGACACAAAATTAACAGTATGAAGTTGTCTGCTTAACCGCTCATTAAGTCTCGAAAAAAAAGCTACCAACAAAATAGAAATTGAACCTCGATATTAGTCGCGCATGTTGGTACGCTCGTCACCTCTGATCACTGTTTTTTTTTCTTTATTTTTTTATTACTTTTTTTGCTTTTTTTTTCTTTTTTTTCATTTTTTTTATATTTTTTTTTATTTTTTTTAATTTTTTTTTATTTTTTTTATATTTTTTTTTCTTTTTTTTATTTTATTAATTTTTTTTATTTTTTTTTATTTTTTTTTTTATTTTTTTTCTTTTTTTTTATTTTTTTTTATTTTTTTTTTATTTAGATTATTCTTTAAATTTGGTTTTTAATAATTATATATATATATATATATATATATTTTAATGATGCCAAAGAAGTATAACTTCTCACGCGCGTACATAAGTACACGCACCCACTTTTTTTTTATTACTAGTGTTATTAATCTTTGGCATTTCTTTAACATCGTTATTTATTTATTTTTCATTTAATGGCTAACAGTCTAATATTATTAAAATGTAGTCATCTTTATCATATTTATAATGACATATAAGAAAACACTTATCAATAAATGAGTTATATGAGGCGGAAGAAACGCATGAATGAAATAATATTTAAAAGACTTAACATAAACGAAAAATAGAGGTAATAATTTTCAACGTTGGCACCTACCACATAATTTTGTTCTTGTTACGTCATGCAAAATAAGGTCAAGAAAGGACTGAAAATGGATTACAGGAGGAAAATAGAATTCTTTTGCCTTATTATATAATATACTAGCAGACCCGGCCGCGCGTTGCTATGGCAATATTTTTGTTATATTACATTTTATTAAACTATTTAGGAGAACATCTGTCATGGAGGTCGTCATATTTTTTTACAAATGTCATCTATGTAAATAGCAAGTTAAAATCGTATATGATACGTTTGTAGGTTTGACATCTATTATTTAATTTCTCAATCCAGTCAATAGATTTGTTAAAATCGTTTGGAGTTAACAGATAATTGTGAAATAATAGGTATATATAGGTAATACAAATAATTTGCAAAAAAAATAATATTGCGACTATAAATGAAGATGTAAGCTATCCTATCTTTCAAGTTGGATCAAACTGCACACGGTGTGCAAATTTGATTAAAATCGGTTAAGTAGTTTAGGAGTCCATCGCGGACAAACAACGTGACACGTAATTTATATAAATTAAGATGTAAAAGGACGCAAAGCCCTATTGTCTTAGATATAGTATATTAAGTAAGAATGAAGGGTGGCTATAAATTACGGACACTACGTATATTATTCAAGGATAAGAGTTGCTTTTGACGGATTAGGTGTTAACACGCAAACATAAGATGCATGCTAAGGAGAAAGGTCTATGTATTTTGCTACGCCGTAGTTTCCTTTAACGTCCGATTTCAATGTACATATCCGTAGTTAAAAAAATAGAATAAGCTAATGTATTTCTTGCTTTACAGCGTTATTATTAATAATAAAAGTTATATTAGGTCCTTACATATGAAATTAGCGTTTTGTCGTAATGACCATTTTGATCTGAAATATCTCCTCTTTGGTTAAGAATTCCAAATTTAAATTTATAAATTCATTTAGTTAGTAGATTTGAGTTTTGAAAACAGTCATTCATTTGTTTTTTCGTCATTATTTTTTCTTTGGCGTCGCTTTCGTACGGTAATCCGTACAATGGAAAACATGAAATATCGGTATATTTACGAGTACGAGTTCTACCGTAGCACCAGTGCCGCAGAAACAGCTCGAAAGGTTAATGATGTGTACGGTGCTGGTGTCGCAAAAGAAAGCACAGTACGTTTTTGGTTTCAACGTTTTCGTTCTGGAAATTTCGACCTTCAGAACCAACCCCGTGGACGGTCGGAGACCAAAGTGGAAAATAAAGAATTAAAGGCTATTGTGGAAGCGGATCCATCACACAGCACTTCAGAGATAGCTGCAGGCTTCGGGGTAAGTGACAAAACTGTATTAATCCACTTGAAGCAAATCGAGAAAGTAAAAAAAACTTGAACGATGGGTACCTCATGAATTGCGTGAATCGAACTTGCAAACACGCGTCGACTGCTGTGTTACTTTGCTCAACCGACATAATAATAAAGGGATTTTAAATCGAATCATTGTGATGTGTGACTTGTGATGAAAAGTGGATACTGTACGATAAATGGAAGTGCTTCTCGCAATGGCTGAACCCTGGAGACCCAGCCAAATCCTGCCCTAAACGAAAATTGACTCAGAAAAATTTGCTTGTGAGCGTTTGGTGGACTAACGCTGGTGTCGTTCACTACAGCTTTCTAAAGTCTGACCAAACGATTATGGCAGATATCTATGGTCACCAACTGCAAACCATGAACAAAGAACTAGCTAAACAGCCGAGATTGGTCAATCACTCTAGGCCACTGCTGCTTCACGACAGCGCAAGCCCACACACTGCACAACAAACAACCACTAAGTTAGATGAGCTACAATTAGAATGTCTGCTGCATACATCCACCGTAATCGCTGGACCTTGCTCCAACCGATTACCATTTTTGCCGGAATTTGGGCAACTTCATACAAGGAAAAAAATTCAACTTCGATGCGACAGTCCAAACCGCCTTCAAAGAGTTTATTGATTCTTGCCCCCCCATGATTTTTTAGTAAAGGGATCAATGAACCACCTATGAGATGGCAAAAGTGCATAGATAATGACAGTGCATACTTTGATTAATTAAATATATTTTACAAAAAAATGACTTTATATTCCTCCTGTACAAAACGCCAATTTCATATGTAAGGACCTAATTTTTTTTGGGGTGGGCTATGGTCCGCGCACCCATCGCCCGGCTGAGACAACAGAGGGGCGGCGTGCGGCCCCATAACCCACCCGATAGCTCGTCGCCTCCGTCGTTGGGCCTTTATATTGTTATAATTATATATTTAAAGCAAATAACCTAAAAATCAAAATGTTGAGCCTCCTGATACGTCATCAGCGTCAGTTTTGAAAAAAAAAAACGCATCACAATCAGCCCATTCCTTTAGTAGTTATGATCCCGCAGCCAGACACACAGATGGAGAGACCTGTGTGTATATATATACATGTGTATATATATACCATATGGTACAGCTAGTATGGTAGCTGTCACGAATACTAACGTTATTCCACTCATGGGCGTCAAACAATCCGACTTTTTAGTCACTGCTTCGCTAATCTGACTACGGTCCAAAGATTGCGTTCCTAAGGAGGATTAACATCAAAGTAGCAAGCGTTATACAGTTTAGCTAAGGTTTGCTATAGCACTATGTTTTGCAGTTTTTTAAACCGTGTTAGAAGAAAAGTTCATCACGAAGTGTGGATCTCAGCAACGTAAATGTGTACGCGGGAGCCAGGTTTAATGTTATGAAAATTATAATATGGTTGCTGATTTCAACGATGAAAGATTTGAGATTTATATATGTGCCAAGTTTTATAGACAATCCTGAAATTTATTTATTAGAATAATAACTTTTTTAAAAGACTACAACCTACACTAAGGCAATTAATCCTTGTATTGCGGGGGAGTTTTCATACATATAGTTAACAGACACAAATTATATCTAGACTCGGAAGAATAATTTCAATGAAACGCACAAAATGTTGTCCTGCGTGATTCTGAACACTGTAGTTCGTTAAATTTAAAACACAATTTCTTGTTTTTTTGCTGTCCTAAAATGGTTTACTATTTAAAAATATATCTATAAAGCGGGTTTCAGACTACGCTATAATATAATAACATATAATATATAGCTCATAGCACAACAATATCGCGCACCATACATAAATATGGTACAGTACAGTGTGAACGTGTCCTTAACAATGTATGATGCACGATATTGTTGTGCTATGAGCTATATACTATATGCTTAGAATAATAACGTATAGAAGGATAGTGTCAATACTTCGAACTTTCAAAATTTGAATCTAAAAATACTAATGGCGCGCAGACGATTACACACGTACACACGCACACCACTATACAAATTATGAAATCAAATTTTGTTTTTTATTGACATAAATCGTCGAATTACCTTTAAAAGTAATGTTAATAATCTTTTTATATTTTTCAAATGTGTTGTGACACCATTTGAATGCACAAACCGTCATAATTACCTATTTATTTTTTAAGAGTTGCGTACACTCGTGCAGTACAATGACTTATACATTACGGAACGGTTCCGGTGTAAGCTCCATTATGCTCCAATTGACATGCCTCACTTTTTGTGCGTGAACTTACCTTTTATACGTTATTATTCTAAGACTATATGATATTATATTATAGCGTAGTCTGAAACCCGCTTAATACTTCTACTTGAACATAAGCGGCGTAAAACAATTAAAAACACAAAAAAACATTACAGAGAAACATAATTAACTGTAATACAAGTCGGAGTTATGCTAATAAGTTCTCCACTCAGCATAAATCTGCCTCATTAATTAATTAAATCTTGCTTGTTACAAACCTTGAGTTTATATAAAGCTTTTAAAATAATATACTAACCTACCTACTTGTAATCCTTTACACTGCTTCGCTAGCATGATGTCTTATTATAAATATATCAATTGTTGAGTAGACAGTAAAAGAGTAATGGTATCACAAATCGACATATGGAGTATTAGTATGTCATCTATATATTGTAAATAAAACTAGGGATTTTATCGCGTTTGTATTTAATTTTTGATTGCCCGACGTTTCGAATACTTTGCAGTGTTCATGGTCCGCTTGTGACCAAACAAACAAAAACGAGAAAACTCGTAAAGTAGTTTTATTTACAATGTATAATGCTCGCATACATATCAAAAATCGTCATCTAAGTATATTGTGGTGACAAGAATACAATTTACTAAACCCACTCTTGCTCGTGGGTGTCATAAAAACGACTAAGGGATTAAATATGCATATAATATCTATGCACGAGAAGGAAAACTCAAAACAAAACTCTATAACAACACGTCTCACCAGCGTGGTGTAGTAGGTCAATCTTCCTTCCAATATCGCGTTTCCAATCGCGTTTGTATTTGATTTTTGAATGCCCGACGCGACGTTATGAACATTTTACAGCGTTCCTGGGCACGGAGTCCGCCGTGGTGAACGCTGTAAAGTGTTCGAAACGTCGGGCAATAAAAAATCAAATACAAATGCGATAAAATCCGTAAAGTAGCTTTACTAACAGTGTGTAATTCTCACATAAGCATCAGAAATCCTTCCGTCACTAGGTATGCGGCAAACCTAATTGAAATATGTACATATAAAATTTCATTCAAAATGGTCCTAACATTGAAGACGACATTATAAAAAATATGTAGTAACCATAAAAATATGTTGCAACCGTATTTTGCAAGGTGAGGTTAAACTGCAAGCTAGGTGATTCATTATAAAATGAATACTTAATTGGGCACACATCTCAATATTCTATTGCTATATAGTGTTCTTGAATATTAATGAATTCATCCCCTAGTCTAATTTATTGTTGCCCTTCAAAATATTGGCAAGGGTAATGTATGAATGTAATGTAAACCGTACGCAAGCAGATAATTATAATATCTTTTTAAGATATTATAATATCTTCTTAAGAAAAGGTGATGGCTGCTCTAGTAGTTAACTCGTGATCGGGTGTTGCTTGTAGGATCTGGTCCAGCCATATTGTCTTTCTTTTTTTTAATTTTTTTTTCTTAGTACTATATTTTGAAAATTACATACATGTATACAATTTCGAAGGGCATCACACTGGAGCTAATACCATATGTTGTACAAAGTATACAGTTGTATATATTTAAAAGATTAAAAAAAAAATAACAGCCCGCTGAGGTTCTTTTCGGATCTTGATAGATTATTGGATTGTTTCTATGTATAAATTGGACAGTATGTAAGTGCCCTTAAGGGCTTTATGCAAAATAAACGATTTGATTTGGTGGCCTTGAAATAAAGCCTTATTTCAACCTTTCACGGGGGGTGCTCCGAAGAACTGTATGACTTGGACCACCGTCACCATTCTACCAACGTACCACTCGACATCGTAGCAGGGTTCATCCATTTCACCTAGAAACTTTATGGTCTTCAACTGTACGTTTCCAGCGATCATTTCTCCCACGTACGTGCATACTCTGGAATGAACTACCTGCTGCTGTGTTTCCCGAGCGCTATGACATGTCCTTCTTTAAACGAGGTTTAAGAAGAGTATTTTCTTCGCGGTAG
Source organism: Lymantria dispar (assembly GCA_032191425.1). Lineage (NCBI taxonomy): Eukaryota > Metazoa > Arthropoda > Insecta > Lepidoptera > Erebidae > Lymantria > Lymantria dispar. Next base: position 3,999,813 of record CM063447.1, read on the forward strand.
GCAACGGCCTGACCGTGCCCTTGGTATTGCAAAGGTCCATGTGCGGTAGTATCACTTACCATCAGGTGTGCTGCTTGCTCGTTTGCCACCGCTGGCAATAAAAAAAAAGAAAAAGCCTCTGTTATAGTAGGTGAATTTCTCTTCAATTATAGAGTGGTACATACATACATACATACATATAATCACGCCTCTTTCCCATAGGGGTAGGCAGAGACCACTTCCTTCCACTTGCTACGATCTCGACATACCACTTTCACCTCGTCCACATTCATTAATCTCCTCATACATGTTCTTCGGTTCAGGGTACTCCTAACCTGGCCTTTCTTAAGAACGTCCCCGATTTGATTGTGGAACGTCCGCCTCGGTCTTCCCCTTCCAACACTTCCGTTCACATTCGCCTTATAAATTCTCCTTGTTAGTCTCTTTTCATTCATTCTCTCTACATGGCCGAACCAACTTAACATACCTTTCTCAATCCTTGTCACTACATCTACATTCATTCCACAACGTTCCCTAATCACTCTGTTTTTAATTCTATCACTCAATTTCACACCAATCATGCTCCTCAGCGCTCTCATTTCCACAGCATTTATTCTACTTTCGTGCTTCTTCTGCCATACCTAGCTCTCACTTCTATACATTAGAGTTGGTATAAGCACTCCCCTATGCACAGTCAAGCGAGCCTTCTTAGACAGGCTTTGGCTATCCATAAAGGTGCGCAAAGAACCATTTACCATATTTCCCTTACACACTCTTCTTTCAATTATGGAGTGGTGATGGAGAATAAATACAATGTACCACTCCATTTCTTGTTCGTAGACCAAAAAATATCTTTGTGCGATCCATAATATATGGTTTCTTATTGATTGTTAAAGAAATTGACTTGTTAGTATCTCAGTATAAATTAGGAAAAGTCAAAACTTTATTGTATTGATTTCCAAGTTCACAATTCTTTTTATGGTCTGAGGGTTTATCGTGTCCTATTGTTGGCCTCGGACCTCCTCCACTATGGGAGAGAAATCGACCTACTATACCACACTGGTCAGGTGGGTTGGTATAGAGTTTTGTTTAAAATTTTCCTTCACTTGCATAGATGTTATATGCATATTTAATCCCTTAGTCGTCTTTTACGACACCCACGGGCAATATAGGGGGTGGCGAATTGTATTCTCCGTCTCCGTACTCCGTCACCACACGAAACTGACTTGTTAGTATCTCAGTACAAACTAGGAAAAGTCAAAACTTTCTTGTATTGATTGCCAAGTATCGAATTTTCTTTATGGTCTGGTTGATGGATGATTAATTATGAAAATATCATTAGTTGAATAACGAACACTGTACGTGGAATTTCAGAAAATATGTAAATTAAAAAACATTTCCTTCGAGCCGGATTTGAACCAGCGACCTATGGATGACAGTTATTTACCAGCTACAGTCCACCGCTCTACCAACTGAGCTATCGAAGGCATACGTAACATCGTAAAATAGTCGATTATAAACTAACATAATTATGTAATAGTTGAAGTGAAAGGTGCTCTACTTTAGTCCTCAAGGTTTACTAATACGTTTTATGGCCGATGGTGATACTGGCGCACATGGACCTCTGTAATACCAAGGGCACAGCTAGGCCGTTGCCTACCGTGAAGAGAATAATAATATCTGATGTTTACGCGAGCACTACACACTAAATAAAACTACTTTTACGGATTTTATCGCGTTTGTATTTGATTTATGATTACCCGACGTTTCGAACACTTTACAACATTGGCTGGACTGACCTAAAAGTAGTTTTATTTACAGTGAGAATGTTCATCTTAAACGTCGTTTATAGAAGGACATGTCGCCATCATCATCATTTTAGGTCATATACTTCCCACTGTTGGGCTTGAACCTCCTCCACAGTAAAAGAAAAATTGACCAACTATATCACACCATGTGGTGACAGAGTAAGAAAACAATTCACCACTCCCTTTCCTACCCAAGGATATCGTAAAAGACGACTAAGGGATATGCATATTACGTCTATGCAAGAGAAGGAAAACTCGAAATCGAAAAAAATAAGGGACATTGCTGAAAATCAGCGTTGTGGTACATTGATATCACAACACTTGCTGAGCAGTTATCCTTTTTTTCTGCCCCAGCTGAGATGTTCATTCGATCACAATTATTATGTAGGATACATAATAATTGTGATCTGATTGTAATTGTGATGATATTTAGTTTATAGATTTTATGCGTTTTTTATTTATTGTAAGGTTTTTTTTCTTTTTCTGTGTGTTCCGTCGTCTCTTCTATGTGGCACAAAATAAATATTTTTCTTTCTTCTTTCTTTCTAAAGAAAATCCTATAACAAGCCGACTAATCAGCATGGCATAGTAAGTCAATTTGCCTCCTATTAAGGAGGAGGCTGAATCCTGACAGAGGACGTATATGAGCTGAAATAAACATGATGATACCAGTCAGTCAGACCTGTTGGTACAAGGTTTGCTAACTTTTCTTTTCTTGCATAGATATTAAGTAATAATCCTTTAGTCGTCTTTTACGTGAAAAGTGCCTGTATAAACTAGATTTGAAAGTAGACGAATATTATTATTACAGCCGCGGACCAGTCCGTCCAGGGTAGTACCACACTCTCGCAGAAAATCGACGTCTGAGTAGTAGAAATTTGTTACTGCACTTCGTTCGATGAGTGAGAGCCAGCAGCCTAACTTTCTGAGGGTAGCTTTTGGTGATGCCTTTGGTATCTCCTCGTTACACGCATTCACACTCCCTTAACTTTCTTCACGGTAGGCAGCGGTCTAGCAAAGGTTCATGAGCGGCAGAATCATTTACTATCAGGTCTGCTGTTTGCTCGTTTGCGACCAATAGCAATAAAAACAATAAAACCAAAAATATTCCTTCGAGCCGGATTTGAACCAGCGACCTATGGATGACAGTTATCTACCAGCTACAGTCCACCGCTCTACCAACTGAGCTATCGAAGGCATACATACAAACGTAGAATAGTTTATTACATACTAACATATTATGTAATAATTTAAGTGAAAGTCATTTTGCTTGAGCCTTCAAATGTTTTAAGTATGAAGCAAATACAAACAATAGTTGTATTATTTTAGTCGGTTAAGTCATATTATTACAGCAATGTCGGGACGAGCACTGAAGACAAGGAACTCGGCATTGGTGGTCGGCACAACAACGAAGGTGACGTGCTATGGGTGGGTTATGGGGCGCCGCCCCTCTGTCGCCCGGGCGGCGGGTGCGCTTACCATGACACACCCCCCCCCAAAAAATGGCTATAGCAAAAAAGAGCTCGAATTTTCAAGTCTCAGCAATTCTTCATCTCAACTCATATATGACCCATTTCTGGGCTCGAGCCTCCTTCGTAGTAGGAGGGATATTGGTCCATGCTGGTCAGACGTGTTGGGTTTTATGTCCAGTTTTTCTTCTTTAGCATAGTCGTTATTTACATAATATATCCCTTAGTCGTCTTTTACAATTTTTAGGGTTCTGTACCCAAAGGGTAAAAACGGGACCCTATTACTGAGACTTCGCTGTCCGCCTGTCCGTCTGTCACCAGGCTGTATCTCAAGAACGGTGATAGATAGACAGTTAAAATTTTTACAGATGATGAATTTCTATTGCCGCTATAACAACAAATACTGAAAATAAAATAAAATAAATATTTAAGGGGGGCTTCCATACAACAAACTTAATTTTTTTACTCAATATCAATAATAGCAATAGGGAGGCACTTGTTTACCTAATCGATGGTACGGAACCCTTCGTGCGCCAGTCCGACTCACACTTGGCCGATTTTTCAATATAATTTCTCACCCTTTATGGAGGACGCCTGAGTCCAATAGTGGGAATTATGTTGGCTGCGATGATGATGAACGAGCTTCCCTTACTATAGGAGTGAAATCGATCTATACTATACGCTGATCAGGGTTGAAATAGGACTTTATTTCGAATTTACTTCTTTTTAGGAGGATGTCATCTTTTATGATTACCTCCAGTAAAGGGGTGATGATAAAGGGGTCTGTCTGTTTGTTCCGGGTAATCTTCAAAACGGCTGGACCGATTTCAAAAATTCTTTCACCAGTGGAAAGCTATAATATCAGGGCGTAAACTAGGCTATATTTTATCCCGGTATTCCCAGGGGAACGGGAACTACGCGGGTAAAACGACTATAACCTATAACCGAAGCGAAGCGAGGGCGGATGGCTAGTACAAAATAATTTCGATATTTCATACAAATTACATTCAGACTCTAAACAACAATTTGTGGATCGCGCAAAATATTGTCCTGTGTAGGAATTGAATCCACGTTACTTGGTAGGTCAGTAGCAATTATAATCTATACCAATAAATAAAATTGGAGTGTCTGATTGTAATGTCAAAATAATAGGCTTTTTTCATGCTCACATGGTTATTTGCACGACACCTATGCCTAAAATAGCGATTAAAAAATTTTTGTCTGTCTGTCTGTCTGTTTGTTCCGGGTAATCTTCAAAACGCCTGGACCGATTTCAAAAATTCTTTCACCAATGGAAAGCTATAATATCAGGCCGTAAACTAGGCTATATTTTATCCCGGTATTCCCACGGGTACGGGAACTACGCGAGTAAAACGACTATAACCGAAGCGAATCGAGGGCGGGTTGCGGGTTGTATAACTATATAATTCTTGACTTCTTCTATGTGGTTGAACTCCTTCTAAACAGCTGGACCGATTTTGGTGTATTTTTGTGTATGTTCTACACACAAAATAGATTCGAGAATGATTTAGTCAATAGGTGACGCTGCGCAAATAATAATTTAGAATGAGAAGAATTCCATTTATTTTTTTAGTAGTAGGGTGTGCTAGTAAATTATGTTTCTCTAAGTCTTTTGTTAATTCACGTTGGTCATATTTTTTTTTTTTTAAGACACTGCTCAAAAGCAATAATTTTTGTATTGTGGGAGTCTTTATAAATATATAATTAACGGATAAAAATTACACCCAGGCTCAGATCGTTCGCACAGTGTTGTCCGGCGTAGGATTCGAACCCGCGACACTGGCACGGTATGTCGGTATCTTAACCACTACGCCATATGTGCAATGTATATATTATCCTTACTAATATTATAAATGCGAAAGTTTGCGAGTACGTAAGGACGTGACGTCCGTGTGGTGACAGAGTAAGAATACAATTCACCACTCCTTATCTTGCCCGTGGATGTCGTACGAGACGACTAAGGGATATAATATGCACATAAAATCTGTGCAAGAGAAGGAAAACTCGAAATGAAACCCTATACCAACATATCTGACCAGCATGGTATAGTAGGTCAAACTCCCTCCTAGGAGGAGGCCCGAACCCAACAGTGGGACGTGTGTGGGCTGCGATGATGATGATGATGATGAGGACGTAAATATGTGAGGACGTGAAGATGTGAAGATGTTTGTTGCTCTTTCACGCAAATAACAACTGATAGTATAGGATCCCGCTATACAACGACCTTCACCGAGATGCTTATTTGATGAAACTTATTTTTATGTAATTTAATATGTCAATAAATATATTGCATATAGGTTGGTTGATAGTGAATACACTATATCCCTAAAATGCCTCCGAATCACATTATATAAAATGATATTAACTTTATTTAACACGTTAAAACACTAGATATTGAAAATAGTACAAGAAAACCATATGACGTTTTCACATCCCTGTCAAAAGTCGTATTCCCTTTAAATCATCATTATTATTTAGCCTTTTGTCCTTCACTGTAGGACGTAATCCTCCAACTTATTTCACCACAAAGTGCGGTCCTGTACCGCCTGCATCCAACGACCAGCAATCCAGTCCAGTAATTTTCACCAGGTTTTCGGTCCACCTGGTGGGGGCCGTCCAACACTACGTCGTCCAATACGTAGTCGCTACACGAAAACCATTCTTCCCCAACGGTTGTCGGTTCGTCGAGCGATATGTCTCTTTGAATGGCATTGCAATTAGTAACATCTGTCAATTGCAGGGAGCTAGGCATCCGGGCAGCTTGTTTGTGAAGCAATAAACTGATTGTACCTAACTTGTTTGAGTTATGTATTTGTTATTTTGAAGAGATATATTTTATTGGACGACTGTTATGATGGAAAAACTTTCTTTCCGTGTGGTGATAGAATAGGAATAATTCAAGATAGCCCTCTATCGGGTGTCGTAAAAAGAAAAGGGATATGATATGGGTATTAAAACAAGTATGTAACAAAGGAAAAATTCGAATTGAAATCTTTTACCAACCCTTCTGCTCAGTATAGTGTACTAGGTCGAATTTTCTCCTACTGTGAAGGAAGTAGTGGTAGGATCACATTGTTGACAGATGTCTACAGCCACGGGTCGGTCCGTCCGGGGTACTATCACACTTTCGCAGAAAATCGACGTCTGACTAGTAGCAATTTGTTACTGTGAAGCGCAGTAACAAATTGCTACTAGTCAGACGTCGATTTTCAGTGAGCGAGAGAGCCCAGCTTTTTAAGGATGTTTGCGTGTGGGTTTTAGTGATGCCTTTAGTATCACCGAACGTCATTGCACGCATTCACACCCCTTTCAATTTCTTCGCGGTAGGCAGCGACCTAACTGTGCCCCTGGTATTGCAAAAGTTCATGAGCGGCAGCAATACTTATCATCAGGTATACTGTTTGCTCGTCTGCCAACGTTGGCATAAAAAAAGGCTTGAGCCTAGCAGTAGGATATATTTGAGTTGAGAGATGATGAAGATGGAATATGAAGACAATATCTTACCACTTTTTACATTCGTGTTAGAGTCGGGCAAATCGACCTAGGGAGCATCAAAGTTTTTTGAGAATCTCATAATCCTAACTACGATTTTCCATTTACCTGCTGATAGTGTTGTTTATGGTATTATTCCTTCCCCTATCTTCATGAAAAGTTCTATATTTAAAGTGGAATAAAATATTGATTGACGAGTGCTTTAGACTTTAGTTTAAAATTTGCTATTTTTAATATGATATTTTATTTCTTCCCGTGAAGTTCAGATAACGTTTCCTTTTGGCGCCACTAAATAGATCGAAAACCAAGCCCCAAAAATGCTAATGTCTTTATATCTTTTTTGTAGTGTTTGTGTTTCTTGAATCCTCTTACTATTTTTTTTATTAAAACACCCTGCACTAAGGAAATAATCCTTTTATTGCCGGGATTTACTAACAAATAATTCAACAAATAAAAATTACATTCAGGCTCAGAACAGCAACCCGTGGATCGCTCAAAGTATTGTCCTGCGTTGAAATCGAATCCACGATATTGGCACGGTATGTCGATATTTTAAACATTACGCCATTTGTGCAGTCTATATTATTTATGCAATGAACAATGATATACATTCATTCGAATTCAATAGACGAATATAATATAATTTAGAATAGAATAGAATAGCATTTATTGTTACATAACATCAATCATAATACATATTTTATGGTTAATTTTGACAATAGAGGTATGCTCAGCGTTGTGTTGCATAGAAATTATTAAGCGGGGCTGGTTTAAGTTTTTAATTTTTATTAAAATACATAATAAAAATACCTGCACAATATCTTGTACTAAAAAACTAATCAAAAAAACTAAAGTTACTTTATAAACATACAATGGTCAGAACGCAGAATAACAGTTTCTGAATCGCACAAAATATACTTAAAGAACTTATGACACATGACACGGCAGGTCAGTATCTTAATGTGGGTGACTGTACCGGGGAGGTCGTCCGTCACCCGCCGGCCGACCGCGCGACGATGACCGACGTCCTATGCGAGGGGGGACATCGGTTGAGGAGAGGGTACTCCTCAAGCGGTATTCCGTAGAGCCGACCACTGACGACAAATAACCCTGCACCGGTGGTCAGCCCAACGACGAAGGCGACGTGTCACGGGACGAAGCCGGGCGACGGGTGTGCTGATCGCAGAGCGAAAAAAAGGTCGGTATCTTAATACCATCTATGCAGTATTTGATTTACATAGCTTTCTTGTTAAACCCGATTTTATAGAAATTATTAAAATTAATTTCCATGTGTTGACGGCCGCTTATCTTGTCCCGTGGGTATCGTAAAAGATGACAGCAGGATATAATATACTAGCAAACCGCCCTCGCTTCGCTTCGGTTTCAGTCGTCTTACCCGCGTTCTTCCTAACCCGTGAGAATACCGGGATAAAATTTAGCCTATGTTACTCCCTGATATTATAGCTTTCCATTGGTGCAAGAATTTTTGAAATTGGTCCAGTAGTTTCGGAGTCTATTCAATACAAACAAACAAATCTTTACTCTCTATAATATTAGTATAGATAACGTTTACATGAAAACAAACCCTGTACCAACCCGTTTGACCAGCGTGGTGTATTAGATCTATTATCCCTTAAATTGTAGAGGAGGCTGGAACCTAACAGTGAGATGAATACGAGTTGAAATGATAAAAAGGAATGATTTATTTTTCAAGTGTATCTATATATTTACTTCGGGTGACGTGACCGGGGAATTAGTCCGTCACCCGCGGAGAGGCCAAACGCGTGAGGAAAGACCGACGTCCTCCCCGAGGGGGGGACGTCGGTCGATGGGAGGGTACACCAAATAGGGGGTATTCCATCGGGCCGAGCATTGACGTCAAGTCACCCTGCTCCGGTGGTCGGCCCAACGACGAAAGCGACGTGCCTCGCAGGTGGGTTGCGGGAGTGCGTGCTTACGCCCCTCTGTCGCCCCGGACGGAGTGGTGCGAGGAGCGCGCCGACCGCAGCCCACCCCCCAAAAAAAAAAATCTATATATTTACTTGGAAAAGTAAGAAAACTAAGCGCTATATATTTCCATTGTGGTATATTGATTAAAGTTTATTATAGGAAAAGTGGATTAGATACATTCTCAAGCAGCTGTGTAAATAGACCGAAAAGTCTGGGTCGAGTATGTTTGTATTTTGCCCTTGTTTGTTTTGTATTTTACAGTAGCAACTCGCTCTCGCTACGTTTAGTTTTCAGTCGCCTTGACCACGCATTTAAAACGTCAATATCTTCTAAAATAATAATAAGTACTCGATTGAATCGTGTTAAATTTTATATGGGTTCCTTGTAAGAGAAAATAGCCTACCTTTATTTTTTTTTATTGCAAACGGTGGCAAACGAGCAAACAGTACACCTGATGGTAAGTGTTGCTGCCGCTCATGGACCCTTACAGGCCGCTGCCTACCGCGAAGAAAGTGAAGGGAGTGTGAATGCGTGCATTGAAGCTCGGTGATACCAAGGACACCACCAAAACCCTCCACACACAAACACCCTCAGAAAGTTGGGCTTCCGGCTCTATAATAATCGGTCTGATATATATATAAATATAATCGGTCCTGGTTGTAAAATATAATGTCTGTTTGTAATGTCAAAATAGTTTTACGTTTTTTGCATGACACCTATGCCTAAAATCAGTTAAAAAATTGTTTGTCTGTCTGTGTTTATCTTGCATACGTATAAGACTGGGTGAATTTGACGCAAATACTCAAACACATTACAACGTTACACAAGTAGCGTGCGATAGAGACAATGCTCTACGAAGTCGAAACTAACCGACTATCTCTTTCCAAAGATGGATGTGCAATATTTTTGCCGGATAATCTTACCTTATATCTATAAACGAGCAATTCTTGTATATATATATTCAGGATCTCAGCAACGGCACCAACGATTTTGATGAAACTTGGCATACTAGAGGTTTCGGGTCCAAAAAATCGATCTAGCTAGGTTGTATTTATAGAAAATGTTGTTTTGTCGGTGTTTTTAGCAAAACAATACAATTACATTAAATTTTAAAAGAATATGAATTCAAATTTCGTTGTAAACGACAAGAGTTACGGTAGCTCAGTTGGGAAGTGATCCAGTTCGCTTTTTGTTTTGGCATTCAAGCAGCGTCGGATCGAATCTCGGTGTTATGATTATTCTCTTTTTGTATTTTTTTATATATTTTTCTTTATTTAATTTTATTTTTTTATTAATATATATCTAAATCAATTCGACAAAAATACAACAAAAATATTCCGAGTGAAGCTCGGTCAACCTGATATTATCTTTAAACGAGCAATTCTTATATAATAATTTGAATCTCGGCAACGGCTCCAACAATTTTCATGAAATTTAGCATACTAGAGGTTTCGGGGCCAAAAAAACGATCTAGCTAGGTTTTATTTATAGAAAATGTTGTTTTGTCGGTGTTTTTAGCTAATAAATACAATGACATAAAATGTCAATAGAATAGAAATTTAAATTTAGCCGTCGCCGTCAAGAGTGACAAAAGCTCAGTTGGAAAGTTGTCCAGTCGCATTCAAACAACGAATCAATGTGTTATTATTATTCTATTTTTTTTTAATTTTTGATATTTTTTTTCATTATTTCATCATTTTTAGTTTTTCATTAATATCTATATATTAATTCGTGAAGCAAAAACTATGCACCTCTTTTTTCGAAAATTACGTGGATGGACAAGTTAGAAATTTGACACAGTTGATGTATATAATGAGGAGAAGTGCATAAAACTGAAATTTCATATAATAATAGATTAGAAATACATTAAATTCATTAAAAAAGACATTACCCATACTACCATGCAATCGATACACACACACATAAAGAGACTAACGCTTATATACTTTTGTTTACGGTTAAGATCTCTGGTCGAATTGAATGTCAAACAATCATAATTATGATGACAATGTCTAATAGAGATTTGTATCTCAATATACAATTATACATAAATAAAATTAAAAGAAAATTGTGTAGCAAAAAAATTAATTAAAATTAATTATGGCCGAATTTTGACCACTCGGCGACCACTAACACTTCGTCAAAAATACCATTACTTACAAAAAAAAAAAAATATACCGAGCAAAGCTCGGTCAACCAGCTGTTGTAGTTTTAATGTGAAATGATCTTTTACATGCGTGAATACATAGTTGTAGCTATATTTGAAATATAATATGGGCAATTACGAAGTTTTCAAATGTATTCCCAAATATGATGCAAGCATACAAAGCCTGTTCATCCATCATAAGGCAAAGGACCAACCATATTGTGCTTCAACGATTCTTCCTCGTACATTAGGGTCGAAAGGGGATTTACAATGATGAATATTAAAAGAAAATCGTATCTAAGCATATCGGTAACATTTTTTATGATTACATTTCTTACGAAAGTAGCCTTAGAATATGAAATATTGACTTAAAATATATATAACCCAATTCGCCATCGTTTTGATTAATAAACAAATTTGTGTAAATAATGAAATTTTAAATCAATTTTTATAAGTATAGAGGATTTTAACATTTTAGAGGACACTTAACATTTTATCTTACATATAACCCCTTATTATAACATAAAACCCTCTGTTGGACCTCCGTCACAATGGGAAGGAAATTGATGATAGCGCGCTGGTCAAACGTGTTGGCACAGGGTTTGTCTAGGGGAAGTCGAGTTTTCCTTTTCTTGCATAGATCTTAGCCCCTAGTCGTTTTATACGCGGTAAATTGTATTCGTACTGCCACCATACAGAAATTATTAATTATATTTCATACATCTGTAAATATTTCACAAAAATTGAACACTTTTTTTCATAAGAATAAACAAATACACTTTTTCTATCTACTTAATCCATTTATACTAAGTGTACGTGCAGAGAGATTTCTTTGTCAGTAAAAACCCGTGGGTCAACCCAAGTTAATAAAGTTGGTAGAAATATCTCAAATGGCATGTCATTCCATCTTTTATTGTATTAAGCAAGTCCATTCGTGTTTTGCTTGCTCGTAAAGTGCACAATATGTGTTATAAAAGCTAATATTAGAATCCTTATAGAAGCTATGTGCAACTTTTATAAGGTTGAGATGAGTAAGTGTTGATAAAATACGTGTAAGACCGTTTTTTTATTGTTGTTTGTGGCAAATTAGCTAACAGTATACCTACCTAATGATAAGTGACATCGCTGTTTATAGGCTTTTTTTATGGCTAGGTTACGGTCGGCGCAATCCTCGCACCACTCTCTCCGGGGTGACAGAGAGGCGTAAGGACGCACACCTGTAACACACTCGTGACACGTCGCCTTCGTCGTTGGGCCAACCACCGGAGCAGGGTGACTTGTCGTCAGTGGTCGGTCCGACGGAATACCCCTTGAGGGGTACCCTCCCATTGACCAACGTCAACCTCTCGAGGAGGTCGCTCCTTATACGCCTAGAACATCGCCTACCGTGAAGAAAGTGAAGGGAGTGTAAATGCGTAAAAAAGGTTCGGTGATACTAAAGGTATCACCAAAACCCACCACCCGCAAACATCCGGTTTATTTTTTTTGGTAACCTATGATCTGGACGCACGTCTACGATCCGTCCTAGGTGAGTAAAGGGTGCGTGCGGCCCCACAACCCACCATATCCCTGAACTGGATATAAGCCCCGTCAGATGAGAAAAATTAGCATATTACACCACGCTGGCCAGATGGGTTAGCTGAGTTTATTTCAAGTTTACCTTATTTTACAGTATTGTTACTCGTTAGATGCCGTTACTTGATAATTGTTAATTCGATTTTTACGAAAACTAGGGAAATAAAAGGGTGTTGATGATTGTATTTTTAATTCGCCACCATGAAGAAAAGTTAAAATTGAAAATTTGTGATTGCAAGCCTTTTTTCTGGTATTTTTTTTATCTATACCAATAAATAAAATTGGAGTGTCTGTTTGTAATGTCAAAATAATAGGTTTTTTTCATGCTCACACGGTTATTTGCACGACACCTATGCCTAAAATACAGATGAAAAAATTTTTGTCTGTCTGTTTGTTCCGGGTAATCTTCAAAACGGCTGCACCGATTTCAAAAATTCTTTCACCAATGGAAAGCTATAATATCAGCGCGTAAACTAGGCTATATTTTATCCCAGTATTCCCACGGGAACGGGAACTACGCGGGAAAGACTGAAACCGAAGCGAAGCGAGGGCGGGTTGCTAGTAATACATAAAATCAGTAAAAGAATTTTTTTTTACAATGTGTATTACTCGCGGAAACATCAGAAATCATTAAGTAAAACTTAAAAAAAAAGAGGATAGTTGAATTAAATGATACAGTAAGCATTAAACGCCTGGCTGCCTCATTTAAATTTTATAGCAATAAATCCGTAGATTGCAATTTTATTGGGCCCCTCGTAAATCCTTCAAACTTGCTTTAAATCTTATAAAATACGGTCTATTTACTTAGACATTGTAAAGACCGTCTGAAAGTTAATTTTATTAAAAGTGTTTTAATCTTTGAAGTAATCTGAACTATTGTAATGTAATGTTAATTTAATATTACTAACTGTAATGTTCAAAATAAAAAATTTAAAGGTTGGTTTATTTAACGCGGGATCTTTAGGATCGCGTCACGAGGAATTTCTTTTAGCAATGAATGAGGTTAACGTTGATGTTATGGCTATAAATGAAACCTGGATTAGATCAGGTGAGGAAAATCGAGCACCTATAGTGCCCAATTACCGCTTACGTCACTTGCCCCGCCCACAGGCTATCCACGGCGGTCGAGGTGGTGGTGTAGGTTCTTACGTTCGGCAAGATTTGAGAATCCAAATAATATCTCACCCAGCCTCCACCGCCCTAGTTGAGCAAATGTGGCTTAAACTAAGTCTAAACTCGCAAAAGATAATTATAGGTACTGCTTATAGACCTCCATGGCTTGATGTGAATATCTTTATTGACGCAGTCACAGAGTCCATCACTTCTTTTAACAGATATGACAAAATTATCCTTCTTGGTGATTTTAATATAAATATACTTAATATTAATGATAATAAAACTAAGCTATTAAATAATTTTCTTCAGTATTGTAACCTTCAACAAATTGTCGATATTCCAACTCATTTTACAGAAACACACAGCGAGACTTTAATCGATGTAATTTGTACTGATACATTAGTTAGCAATATATCTGTTCTGCACAAACCAGATCTCGGTCAACATGCTGTAATTACTGCGCAACTGAGCTTGAAAGTTAATAAACTAACCTCTAAATACATAATTTGCCGACCTCTGAACGATATAGTCTTTGATTTATTTAATACAGACATCTCTGAGCTGAATTGGAATTTAATCCTAGGACTTAGAGATGTGAATACTATGGTGTCAACTTTTAACACATTTATCATTACTTTATTTAACTTACATGCTCCTCCCAAAAAGGTCATAATCAAAGAAAAGTTACTGCCTTGGATCACAGAGACTATAAAATGTATGATTAAATTGCGTGATAAATATCACAAACGTTACAAATTAAACAAATCAGATACAAATAAAATTAGTTATAAGAATCTCAAATCAATCGTTAACACCGCAACTGACAACGAGGAAAGGGCATATTTTAAGACCTTTATAAATGCAAATATAAAAAACCCAAAAAAGCTTTGGAAAAATTTTAAATCTACACTAGCAATTTCAAATAAAGCCATACACGATTTACCTACGTTTTGCAATAATCCTGAAGAGCTAAATAAACATTTTTTAGATGTACCTGGTAGTGATGTTGTCAACATTTCCACTCTTTCATTGTTTGAGTTCCACAGATTTCATTCTATTTCATTTAGTCTGAAATCTGTTAGTGAAGACACAGTACTTCAAGCTATTCATAATCTGAAGTGCCTTGGGCTCTGATGAGATATCTTTGGCAATGCTGTTGATGACACTGCCTCATAGTTTACCATGTATTACTACAATTATAAACAATTCTATTAATTCATCAACGTTTCCAGCACTGTGGAAAACAGCAATAGTAAAGCCAATACCTAAACACTCTAATCCAACGTGTGCTAAAGACCTCAGACCAATCAGCTTACTTCCCTGTATATCTAAGGTATTAGAGCGGATCGTTTGTAATCAAATGAGGGATTACCTCGAAAAATATAATATATTACCTAGTATGCAATCTGGTTTCCGGCAGCGCCATAGCACAACTACCGCACTTCTGAATGTAGTTGATGATGTATTGGCAGCTAGCGATCTGAGCATGGGTACTATCCTTACTCTCCTTGACTTTTCTCGTGCCTTCGATTGCATTAACATTACGCTTCTTCTCTCTAAACTTTCATATTATGGATGTGATTCAAAAACAGTAAAATGGTTCAATAGTTATCTTTCTCAGAGACGTCAATTTGTTGAATTGCATAGTGGTGATGGCACTACAGCTAGATCATCCCTTAGTCCAGTCTCCAGGGGTGTCCCTCAAGGATCCATACTCGAACCTCTTCTTTTTATTTTATACAGTGCTGATATTACCAAACAAATAGTAAATTCAAAATTCCACTTATATGCTGATGACTTACAGATCTACCGGTCTTTTAAACTTGAGGACTGTGCCAATTCTACAAAAGAAATAAACGATGATCTGGACCGTATAACGAAATGGGCCAATGATAACTGTCTTGTACTGAACCCTAATAAATCTAAATATTTAATATTAGGGTCTAAAAAATGTATAGCAAAAACAAAAAATTCAAATCCTGACATACTTATCAATGGTTGCTCTATTGAGCAGGTTTCAAGCTCGCAATCTTGGGGTAATTTTTGATGGTCAACTTCATTTCGAGACGCATATAATGGAAGTGGTAAAAAATTGCTTTTACCGTCTTAAACTTCTATACCGAATTCGCCCTTACCTTAGTATCGATTTACGTGTCACCCTTTGTGAATCACTCATTTTATCGAAACTGAATTATGCTGACAGTGTTTATGGTACATGCTTATTAGCTAGGACGGAAAAACTAATACAGCGAGTGCAAAATGCTTGCGCCCGTTATTGCTATGATATTCCTCGCCATGCACATATCACACCTTTTTTGAACGCAGGTAATCTTATGAAAATGTCAGCACGTAGGCATCTCCATCTAGCTACGCTTTTGTTCGGTATTGTTTCTAATAAAAAACCTATATATCTTTATGAGAAGATAAGCTGGTCTCGAAAAAATAATAGTTACATAACTAGAGCATCAACATACCTGATGAATACTCAGAAACATCGAACTACTGCCTTCCGCGGTAGCTTTAGGTTTGCAGCAAGTCGTTGCTGGAATGTACTTCAACCCTCTTTATTGCATTCAAAAACTACAAGGGTTTTCCAAAAAAGACTTAAGCTAATCCTACTTGAAAATCAAAAATTGATACCTTAATATTCTGTATACAGACCACAAATTTACTGTAGTTATTTCTCGTTCTATTTCATCAAGGACTCCTAGCTAACCACAAGATTTATGTACTTTCGGTTTCTTCTTTATACTATTAAGAGCGTTTTCGGTAATAAGCGGCCGTAAACCCAAAAATGTGGTTTTTTGAGGACTGGTTACTCGTTCATGATAATAGCTTACTAAAAATTTATATAACCACTACATTAAATACATCTTTATATTGTGTTTGTATAGAATTATAACTCAATATTGTAACTATTTATTAAAAGGCAAGGGTATTTTGAACCTAAGTTCATGAGATTTTACGAAAACGCTGAGTTTTGAAGTTCAGGTACTAATAAACCATAAGTCATGGCAGCTCGAAAAAAATTGTAGATGTTAGGAAAATTACTGTTCTTGTGTATGTACAAAATGAAATTCAAGATTTCTTCCTTTTAAAACTAAAAAAAAAAATATTTCCTTAAGATTAATTTGACGAAAATGGCTCCTGTAAAACATTTAATTTTGTGAATAATACTAACCTTGGAACATTTAAAAAAATATCCACTGTTTGTTCGACTATTGTAGAAGCAGTAAAAAAAAAAACAAATTGAAATACGAATAGTCACCTTCGTAATTAAATTTTAAATATTACTATAAATTGAACGGCATAATTGTTCATAAGCCAGTCGCGCATTGGCGCTGAACGGAGCAGGGTCATGTCGCTCTGGCTCTCGCCGGCCAGTGCAAAAACCGACAATACGAACTTAAGCGTATACTGTGACTGATCGGTTTTGATTCGTAAGTATTTATTACTACCTAATTCTGTTAATTACTTTCATGCAATCTCTATTAAGAATAATATAGAATCTTTTTACGTTTTAGGTGATGGGTCGAAAAAGCAGATTGTATCTTGGGAACAAAATCGGTTACAAGGCAAGGAAAAAGAGAACACGCGACAAAACTGTAAGGTACTTAAAGTTTCAAAAGAGTAAACGAAAAGAAAAGTGAGCCGTCACTCAGGACGCCTGGCAGATGTGAAACATCAAAATTATTTTGAAGACGCACGCGACGATCAGGTTCACCCTCGCCTATAGATGTTTCACATCAAAAATCCGAACGGAACATTTATACAGCCTCATCTTCTGAAAATTATCAGCTAACTCAAATTTAATGTTTTATAATTACTAACCATACACAATATAATTTTTTCATAGAGAATCATTTTCTTCTTGTACTAGCAATAAATAAGTAGTAAAATGTGGGTCAAAATTTAATAACTAATTTCTGTAATGGGTAGATTTAAATCTCTGACTGGAATTGTTATACATCCATGGCCATGACGACTAGGGCCATACTCGACTACTGCACGGCAGCCATGGAGGCAGCGTGCCTCTTGGCTGGAACTCCCTGGTGGGACCTGCAGGCGGAGGTACTCGTCGAGCTTTACCGCCGAGTGTCAGAGACGCGAGCCACATATAGTCTCAATCAAGGTGATTGCCGCCTGGCGGGTCGACGCCCGCCGAGACACCATTGCTCGTTGGGCAGTCGGACTGGAGAAGCCTCAGTACGTCAGTCGAGTCCTTCCAGCTGGTGCTGATGGGGTGGTTGGGTCGGCAGCACGGGGTACTTTCCTTCCGACTGGTGCAGGTATTGATGGGTCACGATAGCCAAGTACCTGCGCAAGCTCGTTAGGAGGGAGAGCACACCATCCTGCCACCACTGCTATTGCGACGTGAGCACGGCGCAGCACACGCTCGAGGTGTGTGCCTCGTGGGCAGAGCAGCGCCGTGAACTCGTTGCAATCATCGGTGCCGACCGGACGCTGCTGAGCATCTCCCTAGTGATGGTCCCCGATGGCAGTGACCGCGTCCCGCGACCGCGAACTGGGACGCGGTCACTGCCTTCTGTGAGGCTGTCATCTCACGAAAGGAGGCAGCGGCTCGTGTGTGATCGATCTTTGGTGACACGTTCCGTCGCCGGCGACTCGGGCGGCACAGGTGCGAATATCCGCGCCTGATGCCGCCTTAGGCGAATCCGTGGGTGACTAGACCGGGGACTTTAGTGCGTCACCCGCAGAGAGCCTGACCGCGTGACGGCGACCGACGTCCCGGGATAGGGACGTCGAGAGGTGAGGGAGAGAAACAATTTATAATTCTGCGTAAAATTATAAAAAAAAAACAAATTATTTTTTTAAATTATTACACAATAATGTGATAATTTTATCTCTCCGAAACTGTTCACCACTGCACTGGAAGATGTCTTCAAGCTCTTAGACTGGACTGGACTCGGCATCAACATTAACGGCGAATACATCACTCACCTTCGATTTGCGGACGATATAGTCGTTATGGCAGAATCCATGGAGAACCTTGGCACAATGCTCAATGATCTCAGCAGGGTATCCCAACTAGTGGGTTTACGAATGAACATGGACAAGACGAAAGTCATGTCAAACGCCCATGTCATTCCTGTACCGGTCCTAGTTGGCAATGCGATTCTTGAAGTTGTCGATCACTATGTTTACCTAGGATAAACAGTCCAGTTAGGTGGATCCAATTTCGAGAAAGAGATCAGCCGACGAATCCAACTCGGTTGGGCAGCGTTCGGGAAACTTAAGAGGATCTTCTCGTCTAACATACCTCAGTGTCTGAAAACACAGGTCTTTGACCAGTGTGTGTTACCAGTGATGACTTACGGCACGGAAACGTGGTCCCTAAATGTAGGCCTCATATCAAGGCTCAAAGTCGCTCAGCGTCCTATGGAGCGGGCTATGCTCGGGATTTCTCTGCGAGATAGAATCCGGAATACGGAAATCCGCAGAAGAACGGGTGTAATCGACATAGCACGAAGAATTAGCACGCTGAAGTGGCAATGGGCAGGTCACATCGCTCGACGAACCGACAATCGCTGGGGAAGAAAGGTTCTCGAGTGGCGACCACGTATCGGACGACGCAGTGTAGGACGCCCCCCCACTAGGTAGACCGATGACCTAGTGAAAGTAGCTGGGCGTCGTTGGATGCAGGCGGCACAGGACCGCTCATTGTGGCGCAACATGTGGGAGGCCTACGTCCAGCAGTGGACGGCGATAGGCTGAAATGATGATGAATGTGATAATTAAAAAAAATAAGTTGTCGAATCTCGAACCCGAGACCAGAGTTCCCGCCGGCGAGCACGTTACCACGAGACCACCGCTTGTTGGCGATTCGACTGCGAATTTTTCTAGTACATAAATTACCCATCCAACTTTGACCCTTAAAATCTTTTTAACGAGGGCCCAGTTGACCCTAATATCTGGTAGTTGTGATACCCTCGGGCCCCCTCTACCACCCCACCAAAAATCATGGAAATCTCCGACCCACACGTCTGAGGGTCTCCTTGTAAGTTATACTCTGTGCCTATATTTTACTATTTCCTATACTTTGCATATTAAAAATACAATTTTAACCGTTTTACTGTTATGAGTTTTGGTTTTTAATTAAAAATTTTAAAATTTACATTATGTTGATTTTTGAAAATCTACTTCTCCGAAGAATATATTACAGATTGATTATAAGCGCCAAGGCTCAAGACTGGTCATTCTATGAACTCTACGCGTTGTTGACAGTAGTCTAAACTAGTGTAGTGCATTAGTGTGCGTCGATATCGGAACGTAGCAAATTGCCTACATGCGAGAAGTGCCGATTACCGATAACCCTCTTAATGTTTATTTTATTTTATATTCTATATGTCTTTATTAAATAATTTGTTTCTTTTACTTAAGCTATTCTATGTGATAATTATGATAACTAGAATATGATATAGTATAGTATTAATTTATTTTATTCTTAATTTAATGTTACTATTTCAAATATTACTGTTTATCTTTTTTAAAATATATTTGTTTTGCATATATTGTTGCTTCCGCGACTTGATTGTACGGGTCCATCAGAATATCAGCGGTGTAGTATCATATTTACTGTACTATAAGCTGAGATGGGCACCATATTTTGGCCTCACATATTCCACTCCTTGTTTTTAGTTAGTAGTTCTTATTTCTTTCATTGGTGTCTATATTGTGTGAGGTTTACAAAATAAAATTTCTTTCTTTCTTTCTTTCTTTCTTTAACTACATAAGATATAATCAATGCTGATTACGCAAGTATTACACACTCCATATAAGTCCCACTGTTGGGCTCGCTTCCTCCAATATGGGAGGAAAATTGACCTGCTATACCACGCTGGCCAGACGTGTTAGTCTTTGGTTTTGTTTCGAGTTCTCTTTATCTATACCAATAAATAAAATTCGAGTGTCTGTTTGTAATGTCAAAATAAGACAGACAAAAAAAATATAAAGTGTATTTTAGGCATATGTATAGTGCAAATAACCGTGTGGGCATGAAAAAAGTCTATTATTTTGACATTACAAACAGACACTCCAATTTTATTTATTGGTATAGATATATGTATTTGATTTTTGATTGCCCGATGTTTCGAACACTTTACAGTGTGACCATAAACGAATTTAATAACGATGCGAATACGAACGACAAAATCTGTAAAGTAGCTATCTTTTCGCGCGTTAGGGCAACATGATGTGTGTAAACTTTTGCCAGGCGCGCACACCGTCACAAAAAACCAACACCCTGAAGTTAACTAGTCAAATTTATTTTACAATGCTCGCGCACATCGCCCCCAAACGTCAACTAGCTAGTGCGTTATAATGTAACTTTCAATGTATTAAATATCTTTTTTTTTCTATTATTATTGTCGTTTTTAACCGACTTCAAAAAAGGAGAAGGTTTCTCAATTCGATTGTATAAATGCTTCTTTTATGTTTGTTCGTGGATAACTTCGTCGTTTGTGAACCGATTTCGATGATTTTTTGTTGGAAAGAGTATACTTTCCAAATGGTCCCAGGAAAATCTTATCGAAATTGGACAAGCGGTTTTTGGAAAATCAACAAATATAAAAAAAAAATTGTTTACGTTATTGAAGTCAGTTTCTTTATATACAAAAAAAAAATATTTCTACAAACGTCGGATAACGCGAAGGATAAAGAGTATTGGAACGATTTTTAGAAAGTTTTTCATCTTGTTACGTCAAAGAAGTAACTTCTTACGTGCGTAGATAAGTATTTATATAACTATTCTTTGCCATGTAGGGACGAAGTACGAAAACAATTCACCACTCCCCATCATGTCCATAAATGTCAGGCGAATAAGGAATATAATCATCATTCATCATCATTTCAGCCTATCGCCTAGGGCGTCCTACACTGCGTCGTCCGATCCGTGGTCGCCATTCGAGAACCTTTCATCCCGGTATACCATGCTAGTCTGATAGGTTGGTATAAGATTTCATTTCGAGGGTATCTTCTCTTTCATAGATCTTATATGTGTATTATATTCCATGTGGCAAGGGGCAGGCCACATCGCTCAACGAACCGACAACCGCTGGGGAAGAAAGGTTCTCGAGTGGCCACCACGCATCGGACGACGCAGTGTAGGACGCCCCCCCACTAGGTGGACCGACGACCTAGTGAAAGTTGCTGGGCGTCGTTGGATGCAGGCGGCACAGGATCGCACATTGTGGTGCAACATGAGGGAGGCCTACGTCCAGCAGTGGACGGCAATAGGCTGAAATGATGATGAATGAAATTGTTATGCCTTGCCTTAGTCTAACTAAGCATTTTTGGTGTTTCGATATAAAAAATTATCTAAATCACTCACGCGCGCATATATTGTAACTGATCTGTGTAAGAATTGAATCCAGAACATAAGCGTAACAGTTATTACGCTAATGACACAACCCTATTGCGACGAGGTTAAGCGGTTAACAGCCCATGTTGACCTTTACCCTTTAAAACCTCACCTTTGAGGTTAAATACAATTAGTCAGGCATGGGGATACAGCCTTGCCTTTCATTAACTTTAAGTATAGGTGCCAAAGAGCAATCTTCGAGTTGATCTAAGCGTAGAATTGATTTATTATAAAACTATTTTTACGGATTTTATTGCGTTTATAAATGATTTTTGTCTCTGTGGTGACGGAATAAGAATACAATTCACCGCCCGTGCGCCGTGAATATCGTAAAAGACAACTAAGGGATATAATATGTAGATAACATCTGTCCAAGATAAGGAAACTTGTAACAAACCCCTATCTATGCCAATACGTCTCACTAGCATGGTATCATCGTCATCATCATTTCAGCCCATCGCTGTCCACTGCTGGACGTAGGCCTCCCTCATGTTATGCCACACAGTGCGGTCCTGTGCCACCTGCATCCAACGGCGCCCAGTAACTTTCACCAGGTCATAGGTCCATCTAGTTGGAGCGCCTTACACTGCGTCGTCTGATACGTGGTCGTCACTCAAGAACCTTTCTTGCCCAGCGGTTGTCGGTTCTTCGAGCGATGTGATATGCCCATTTCCGCTTCACCGTGCTAATTCTTCGTGCCATGTCGGTTACACCCGTTCTTCTGCGGATTGCTGTATTCCGGATTCTATTTGAAGAAGAGAAATGCCGACCATAGCACGCTGAGCGACTTTGAGCTTTGTTATGAGGCCTACAGTTAGGGATCACGTTTCCGTGCCGTAAGTCATCACTGGTGTTATCAATATCAATTACGGACGAGGATCATACTCAGCAGTATACGTCCCGTATATGAGCTAAGAAGAAGAAAAAGTTAAAAGTATCTAAACCAACCAACACTTAAATTTATTTATTAATACCTAGACGCTTTCATTTTTCGTTCTAAAATAAGTACATTGAACTATATAACTCGAATTCAAAATAGTTTACTTTTGAATTACGATGATACGCTTAATTCAACGCTACGAAATTAGTCAAATAATCATTCATGCTTTAAAATATTATAGATACCTACCGATTGTCACCGAAAATTTGCATTTATATATATAATATTTATCAAACTTTAATTATTTTGCTCGAAGGGCTCCTTTTTAAAACATTTTAATTAAATGCCAGGTGAAATTTTCCCTGCGGAACCACCCGCCGAGGGCAAAATGTCGAGTTGAAAGTTTGAACGATGACCTGGTATCAGACCGGATATAATTTTGCCAAACGATATAAAATAATTTGAACGAAAAATATAACCGCCTTCATTTTTTCACAACGGCTCATTGACAAGTTATTTTTTAATGGAACTGAACGAAAGAAAACAAAAATGGTTTGATTTTTGTTTTCTTGTAACGGTAAATTGAAAAGTTAGTTTGTAATGAAAAATTCTTTATTGTGAAGTGTTATTATTTTCATAATTAATGTTGTAAATGCGAAAGTGATTTGTTTGTTTATCGCATGTTAAATCTTGACAGACTCGAGCAATCTTTATCAAATTTTGTGGGTTGCGGTCGGCGCGCTCCTCGCACCACCCCGTCCGGGGCGACAGAGGGGTGTAAGCACGCAACTCCCGCAACCCACCCACCTGCACGTCGCCTTCGTCGTTGGGCCGACCACCGGAACAGGGTTACTTGACATCAGTGGTCGGCCCGATGGAATTCCCCCCTTGGGGGTACCCTCCCATTGACCGACGTCCTCTCCTCGGGGAGGACTTCGGTCTTTCCTCACGCGGTCGGCCTCTCGGCGGGTGATGGACTAATTTCCCGGTCACGTCACCCGCGGCCTCGGCTAGGGCGGCATGAGGCGCAGGTATTTGCGCC
This sequence comes from Lymantria dispar, assembly GCA_032191425.1. Taxonomy (NCBI): domain Eukaryota; kingdom Metazoa; phylum Arthropoda; class Insecta; order Lepidoptera; family Erebidae; genus Lymantria; species Lymantria dispar. The sequence goes on from CM063447.1 coordinate 4,023,671, forward strand.
TACGCCGCCCCAGTTGCCGGCGGCGGATCGCCCCATCGAGGCTGCGCTCCTTGCGCGGGCAATCCGCTGCCTCCTTCTGCGAGATCACTGCTTCGCAAAAGGCTGCGACCGCGTCCCAATTCCTGACGCTGCCGACCATCGCCCTAGCGATAGTCGGGAGCGTCAGGTCGGCAGCGATGATTGCGACGAGTTCACTCCGCTGCGTGGTCTAAGCGGCGCAGGCCTCGAGCGTATGCCGCGCCGTGTCCTTGTCACAATCGCAGTGGTGGCAGGACGGTGTACTCTCCCTCCTTACGACCTTGTGCAGGTATTTGGCGAAACACCCATACCCCTTCAACACCTGCACCAGTCGGAAGGAAAGCACCCCGTGCCGCCTTTCCAATCACTGTATCAGCACCGGCCGGAAGGCCTCCACGGTTCGCACCCCGAACCGAGGCCTCTCCAGCCGGACTGCCCAACGGGAAATGACGTTTCGGCGGGCGCCGACGCGCCAGAAAAATTTTGCATATATAATCATGGATAGCACGAGTAGTGCTATTTTATTTCTGTAATATCGGGTAATAATTGTTTATGTGGTGATACAGTAACGATACAAGTAACCACCAATATCTGACCCGTGGATGTCATGAAACAGGACTAAGGGATATTATATGCATATAACATCTATGCAAGAGAAGGAAAACCTGACATAAAATCCTATGCTAACATGTCTCGGGCCGACCACTGAGGATAAGGAATTCGGCACTGGTGGTCGGCCCAACGACGAAGGCGACGTGGGTACGGGGTTATGGGCCCGCGCGCTGTCTTTTCGTCGCCCCGGACGGAATGGACCGCGTGTGCGCTTAACATGGGCTAAGTTACACATAAAAAAAAATTGTCAACACGTCTGACCAGTGCGGTATAGCAGATCAATTTCCTGTTAATTGTGGAGGAGGTCGGTGCCCAACAGTGGGACTTACGTAAGCCGAAGTAGAGACCAAGAATGCTAAGAGATATTCCAAATGTCTAGAAAGTAAATCCAATACAAACGCGACAAAATCCGTAAAATATTTCTTTTATATATTATTTTTAATAATTAATTATTAATTTACATTTCTCAGACCCAAATACATCTGCTACCTTCCATGTAAAGTTAAATGGCCACTGAAATCAATTAAGATAATCCATTCCGGACCGCGAGGGTACTGAAGGTTCTTCAGCTGTCCCTTGCGCTGTAGTTTTCATTCAAAAGTAATTATATATGTGTATTACTTACTCTCTTCGGTTGAATTAAGCGTGATGGTTTATCATTATAGTTCATCTAATCTTGCATTAATCTTGAAGTGCATTTTGACGTTTCACATTTTTTAATACACAATAACTTTGGCCAAACGTATACACATGATCGCAAACAATAAATCTTAAATTTTAAAGAACTATTAAGTTATTTATATAATTAACGTTGAGGGTAACTTTCTTGTACAATAATCTAATGTTGAAACTCGTAAAACCAATTTAAAATAGAAGTAACATGTAAAACAGTAGTTGTTATTAACGATGTTATAATATCACGTCATGACGTTCTAAACAGTAGTGCTTGACCACTTCCAATTCACGAATATCCAAAAAATCGGTAAAGATATTAGAATTAAATAATTAATCGAATAGACTAAATTCTCAAAATATTCGTATTGAAACAAAACCGTGATTCTACATTGTCCTTCAATGGCTGAATTGTAAATTGTATTGTTCGCGACGACGATACTTCAAATAATAGTAGTGAACCTGAATAAATAACTATTTTCGAATCCAGTTTTTGTTTTTACTTAACCCAATCCTACTAAATATGATGAATAGATTTTATGCTAAAAGAATTAAATTTATTTAGTATTAATTTAGCATTTAGGTTATCCATTTCATTTTCGTGAAAAGAAAAATAAACCGATTATTAAATAAAGAGAATCAATATCGATTTCTCACTAAAATCAGATGTTTTCGATAGCGATTATTTGGTTCACATACCTAGACAACTTACTCTGACATCTGTCAAAATGCACTTCTTAGATTAGATAGACTATAGTTAGTAAACTTTATCTATTAACTTCAAGCGAGAAATTCTTGTTACAAATACAGTAGAACCCGTTTAATACGATCACGTTTAATACGATCGCCCGCATAATACGCCATTTTGCGTCAGTCCCAGCAACTTGAGACATGTTTTCATACATTTCTTAACGCTTAATACGATCGTCATCCCGTTTAATACGCCAACACATGCCACTCAAATACACATAATACCCCTTGCGGCTGCGGCCAGCGACTGTCGAGCGACCCTAAGTAATAATGACCAAGAAGAAGCTGAGTCAACTCCGATTTTGTCAGACGCCCAGGCATTATCATCAGTTAATGATTTAAGACGCTATGTAACTTCTTTGAATCAAAGCGAAGACGCACTGCGAAAATTAAATTACGTTGAAAATCTTGTAATTGCTAATGCCTCAAAATCTTTTTGTTAAACTAAAATAAGCGATTGCTTTAAGTAACGTAATAATAATAAACAACATTTTTTTTATATTTTTTAATATTTTTCTAATATTTAAAAATGTATCTAGTAGTAAGTATATTAAATAAAGAAAACAAACAACATTTTATTTAGGTAATTTTTAAATGTTAAATTCAATACGTAGGTATTCAAAATAATAATAGAATATAATAAAGAATTTTTTATATTTTTTTTTTCACGGTTTTTCCCTTTCCCGCATAATACGCTTTCCCGCCCAAGGCGCGGGAAAGCGTATTATGCGGGTCGTGGTTTTGGTCGGGCCCCTGCGAATTCTTCCTAAACGGGTTTTACTGTAAATAAAATTGAAGTGTCTGTTTATAATGTTAAAATAGTAGGTCTTTTATAAGCTCATTCGGTTATTTATACGATATCTATGCTTCAAAACCAGTTTAAACATTATTGTCTGTCTATTTGTTCCGGCTAATTTTCAAAACAACTGGAAAACATTGATAATATTTTGTATGTTTATACAAGGAATAATTTAGGCTATAATTTATCACGGTATTCCCACGGGAACAGGAACAATGCGTGAAACCGTGGCATATATATGTTATGACTATATATGTGTTTGCCGTGTGGTGACGGAGTAAGAATACAATTCACTACACCCTATCTAAATTTAAGCTAAGTGTCAATAAAACAGTTTTATCTTTATCTTGCCCGTAGATGTTCTAAATGACGAATAAGGGATATAATACGTCTATAATATCTATGCAAGAGGAGGAAAACTTGAAATAAAGCCCCATACCAACATGTTGGATCATGGCATAGTAGAATAATTTTTTTTCCAATGGGGAAAGCGCAACAGTGGGATGTTGACTGCACAGATGGCGTAGTGGTTAAGATAGCGACTTACAACGCCAGTGTCGGGGGTTCGAATCCCACGCGGGACAACACTTTGTGTGATCCATAACTTGTTGTTCTGAGTCTGGATGTAATTTGTGTCCGTTAATTATATGTTTGTAAAGTTCCCAGCAATACAAGGATTATTTCCTTAGTGCATGGTGTTGTCTTAAAATTATTAATTAATTATTAATTAATTAATATGAACTGAGACGATATATCTTTATATATAAATTTCTTGTATACGTGTGTATGTCACTGAACTCCTCCTAAACGGCTGGACCGATGTTGATGAAATTTTTTGTGTGTGTTCAAGGGGATCTGAGTATGGTTTAGATTTACAATTGGACCCGGTAGGTAGCGCTTATTTGAACAGAACAACGTCTGTTTTACGACTTCACTGTCGGTCCATTCGTCTGTCTGTCATCAGGCTGTATCTCGATAACCGCGATAGCTGGACAGTTGAAATTTTTACAAATTATGTATTTCTGTTGCCGCTATAACAACAAATACTAAAAACAAAATAAAATTAATATTTATGGGGGGCTCGCATACACCAAACGCGACTTTTTGCCTATTTAATAAATAATGGTACGGAACCCTTTGTGCGCGACTTCAACTCGCACTTAGTCGGTTTTTTTAAGACAATACCCTGCGCTAAAGAAATAATTCTTGTTTTTTTTTTTTTTTTTTTTTTTTTTTTTGTGGGTGGGCCGCGGTCGGCGCGCCTCCGCACCACTCCGTCCGGGGCGACAGAGGGGCTTAAGCACGCAACTCCCGCGACCCACCCGAAAACCACGTCGCCTTCGTCGTTGGGCCGGTAATTCTTGTATTGCTGGGGACTTTACAAACATATAATCAACGGACAAAAATTACATGCAGACTCAGAAGAACAATTTGTGGATCGCACAAAGAACTGGCACGGTGGGTCGGTATCTTAACCACTACGCCATCTACGCAGTAAATCAGTTTACCCCTCTCGTGTATTCTTGCATTACGATTCAGTGTTGTCTAGGGCAGCTACAAAAATCACTTGACAAAAAACTGTGTCGCTTAGGAACATAGGAACGCCCGTAAGAAGAGAAGGTTTCCGAAACAGATATTCAAAAATGACTGGCATAGATGCAGGGAAACAAATAGAAAGCCACACCAATCACGCACATTGACATGAGTAAGAGACAGAGAGAACGCCCCGCACGCTGATGTTCCGGCTGGAGAGTCCTCGGTACGGTGTCAGGACCGTCGAGGCCCTCCGGCCGGTGCTGATGGAGTGGTTGGAGCGGACGCACGGGGTGCTTTCCTTCCGACTGGTGCAGGTGCTGACGGGGCACGGTTGCTTCGGGAAGTACCTGCACAAGATTGTCAGGAGGGAGAGCACACCGTCCTGCCACCACTGCAGTTGCGACGAGGACACGGCGCAGCACACGCTCGAGGAGTGCGCTGCATGGGAGGGGAATCGCCGTGAACTCGTCGCAATTATTGGTGCCGACCTGGCGCTGCCGACCATCGCCAGGGAGATGCTCGTCAGCGTCAGAAACTGGGACGCGGTCGCCGCCTTCTGTGAGGCCGTAATCTCACGGAAGGAGGCGGCGGATCGTGTGCGAGTAGAGCTCCTATTCGGTGACACGTTTCGCCGCCAGCGACTCGGGCGGCGCAGGCGCGAGTATCTGCGCCTAATGCCGCCCTAGCCGAGGCCGCGGGTGATCGGACTGGGGAATTGTCCGTCACCCGCAGGGAGGCTGACCGCGCGACGGCGACCGACGTCCCAGGACGTCGAGAGGTGAGGTTACCCGAAAGGGTATTCCGTTGGGCCGACCACTGACGACAAGGCACATCTGCTCCGGTGGTCGGCCCAACAACGAGGTGACGTAGGTACAGGTGGGTTATGCGCACGCGCGCCGTCCTTTCATCGCCCCGGACGGACTGGACTGCGCGTGCGCTTACCATAGCCCACCCAAAAAAAAAAAAAAAAAACGCTGATGTGGGGAGGCAGTCTGAATGTACTGGTGTGCGCGACCCAGCTTCTACCCTGTATACTTATATATATCGTGTAACGGTAATGAATCTGACGCTGTCGAGTAACGATAAAGTCTGACACTAAGCACGGATGGAATGGCCGAACAGCGAGCGTACCGAACGTCCGTATAAAAGTTTCGCTTCAATAAAATAGTATGCACTAAAACTGCGAAGTATAAACATATTATAAGTATATTATGTAGTCAAATTATATGTTAAATTTCTATTAGAGCCCTTCACCTTTTGACTTAATGTTAATATTTATGTAGAGCTGAGATTAACGTATTAACATTATGTATTGTGAAGTGAATACATACAGATTTAAATTGGACTCAGCACAAGTAGGGAGTATTAAATACCCCGTTTTAATTTTTGCAGTAAATAATTCCTTGCGCGCTATGTATTTTATTTTGTGGGTATTGAATCATACTTTGCTGTATAGTAACGGAATAAGAATACAATTCACCACCCTCTTTCTTACCCGCGGAGGTCATAAAAAACGACTAAGGGATTATAATATGCATAGAACATCTATGAAAGAGAAGGAAAACTTGAACCCGTCTGACCAGCTTGGTAAAGTCTGTCAATTTTTTTCCCTTTGTGGAGGAGACTCGAGTTCAGTATCGAGATGTTTATGATTGATACACGAATGATAATGAGCCGTCACGCTCGGCTATGTAACGATCGTTCGAGTAAAATCGGTTTTTATCGACTAAGAGAGTATTTTTCGAGTAGGATGCAAATGAAGTTAAATTAGATCAAAGTTTAGGAGCGCAATTTATAATATACAATTATAACTGTATTGTAAATTACCTTATGCATATAAAATAAAAAATAGATGTATTTCGTATTATTAATCTAGTCTTTTTCATGTGGTGAGAGAGTAAGAATATAATTTACCACCCCCTCTCTTGCCTGCGAGTGTCGTAAAAGACGTTCAAGGAGTTAAATGTGCTTATAACACCTACGCAAGAGAAGGAAAACTCGATAACAGTTTATGTTAATAATTCATCATGACAGTTAATGACATTTATCTTTATATATATATTTCTTGTGTACGTGTGTATGTCACTGAATTCCTCCTATACGGCTGGTCGATGTTGATGAAATTTTGTGCTCAAATTCGAGCTGAAATGATTTAGATTCACAATTTTAAAATTTATCTTTTAGATTTGAAGATCAATGTCTGTTGGGTCAGCTAGTATAATTTAAAGTCGTGTTTAAACAAATACCTAGTCGTATGTTTTAATACAGTGCGTAGCCCTTATATACCACGGCTTGGATTAGTAAGTATTAGCTTGGGCTATAGAAGCTTTAACAAAGTGTGTATTATATGAACTGGTTATATACAATTGCATATTAGATTAAGTTTAATATGCTGAAGCCATGTGTGATATGCTCCAGTTGTAATATTGTTCAAGCTTAGTAAATAATATGTATACAATATAATATATACGACAGGATTGAAAATAAAAAATACAAAATTGATATTATATAGGTTTGACCCACAATAATAGTTAATGATTATTTTATAAAACAAACATTTTTAGTACCATAAAGTAAGCTGCCTTTTAAAAGTTTAGTATATGCCCTCTGAGTTTTCTTGCCGGATTTTACTCAGTATGGCCGCGTTCCGATACGGTGGTAGTCTATTAGATTTCTTAAGTTTAAATTAATAAATTCTCTAAGAAATTAATGTTTAATAATTTCTGACCAAAAATAATGTATTTCTTTCATAAAGAATCATTTTTTTTTTGTATTGTCAATAAATTTATATCATAATGTAGGTAAAAAATTAATAATTCTGTAGCGAGGATATAAAACTCTGTATTAACGATGATTTGTTGGACGTTAGACATCTTAGTGCGCCCGTGACCGTGAACGCTGAAAAATTTTCGAAACTTCTGGCAATTAAGAATTACAAAGGCGAAAAAATTGGTAAAAATACTTTTGCTTAAACTCGCGTAAACATCAAAAACCATTACATACTTATAGCTTTTTGATAGTTTGTGTTTTGAATACACCCTTTTCCAGCTGCCCGGGTCAGCTGCCAGAGATTGGCATGGGTTAACAAAACCTTGGATATTTTCCCTTTTTTCATTGATCGCGTTACCGAAACAGATCGATTTCTGTTTTCCGCTCAGTGTGTTATCGTTTCGGGTACCTACTCTATCACCCAGCAAAATCAAACTAAAAACTATTTTCTCATTTGTGGATGAGGCCTACGTCCGAGACCGGACGAAGAAAAGCTGATTATTGATGATCATGTTAATTTATTGTTATCAGTATTCATCATCATACTTCTCATATTTCAATTACATGCGGTTGATGTAATATGTAGTCTAGGGCGATTTTTTTTTTGACTTCATTTCTGTTTTTTCGGTCCCATCGTGAAAACTCGTTGGAAATACCCAAAAAACAATTCCCTGAAAGTTTGAGGCCTTAATATTAATTTAAGTCCTAGACCAAGGCGTGTGAAGATTTCCCATTGAAAATACACGAAAACTCTGATTTTTTATTTTTAAATTTCTAAAGCTCAGCGGCATTTCATGGGATCACTTTGACCGAAGAATGTTTTTTCTCAGAATTGAACGCTCTACAAAAGTGCCCATTGCGGCAAAATCGTAACTCACACTGGCGAGGCAGTACGGGCCACTGAACCTAATTTTTCCATAAAATTCGCGTCTTTTCGCATTTATCTCGTAAATAACAAGAGCTACGGAAAAAATGTAAAGGACAAACTTGTAGAGATTTCAATTTTCTATAAAAAAAGTCCTATGGAGCAAATCGCTAAGATAAATATTAAGCGAGACATTAAGCCTTGAATGGATTTTTCCGTGAAATTTTGGCCGATCATTGATTTAAACTTGTTAATATCTTGTTTTCTTTTTCTGTAATATTATATTTTTTGTTCAATATATTTTTTAAGGCTAGTTTTTTGGGTATTTCCAACAAGAATTCACGATGGGACCGAAAAAATAAAAAAAAGTAAAAAAAAAACACAGTAATAATATTACGGTGTTTTTAAAAAAATATAATATTACAGAAAAAGAAAACAAGATATTAACAAGTTTAAATCAATGATCGGCTAAAATTTCACGGAAAAATCTATTCAAGGCTTAATGTCTCGCTTAATATTTATCTTAGCGATTTGCTTCATAGGACTTTTTTTGTAGAAAATTGAAATCTCTACAAGTTTGTCCTTTACATTTTTTCCGTAGCTCTTGTTATTTACGAGATAAATGCGAAAAGACGCGAATTTTATGGAAAAATTAGGTTCAGTGGCCCGTACTGCCTCGCCAGTGTGAGTTACGATTTTGCCGCAATGGGCACTTTTGTAGAGCGTTCAATTCTGAGAAAAAACATTCTTCGGTCAAAGTGATCCCATGAAATGCCGCTGAGCTTTAGAAATTTAAAAATAAAAAATCAGAGTTTTCGTGTATTTTCAATGGGAAATCTTCACACGCCTTGGTCTAGGACTTAAATTAATATTAAGGCCTCAAACTTTCAGGGAATTGTTTTTTGGGTATTTCCAACGAGTTTTCACGATGGGACCGAAAAAACAGAAATGAAGTCAAAAAAAAAAATCGCCCTAAATTGTAGTCCTCTTTCATCGTATATATTGCAAAAGTTATTGCTAACAGTTTTATGACTGGCCATCTGCCTGACGTCAACCATTAAGAATGTAATTGTTGATCAGAACGGCATCAGCCCTAGTTGGCCAAGGTCGATGTGTATTTTTTTTTTGCAAACGGTGGTAAATGAGCAAACAGTACACCTGATGGTAAGTGTTGCTGCTCATGGACCTTTGCAAGGCCGCTGCCTACCGTGAAGAAAGTGAAGGTAGTGTAAATTCGTGCTATGAGGTTTGGTGATACTAAAAGCATCACAGAAACCCATCACACGCAAACACCCTCAGAAAGTTGGGCTGCCGGCTCTCTCGCTCACCGAACGAAGCGCAGTAACAAATTGCTACTACTCAGACGTTGATTTTCTGCGAGGGTATGGTACCCCGGACGCAACGGCCCGCGACAGATGTAGACGCAACTGTCAACAGTCTTTTACGACACTCGCGATCACATATAAAGGTTGGTGATACCACACAGCATATTTAACAGTGAAAATAAAATTTAGAAAAGATTTAATTTTTCTAAATTTTATTTTGACTGTTACCTTTTAAGGTGCCATCCTAATAAAAGTTATGATTTTCACAAAAAAATCCTATGCGAATATTTTGTAGCAACATGTATTTTTATGTGTTCCGTGTGGTGACGGAGTAAGAATACAATTCGCCACTCCCTATCTTGCCTGTGGATGTCGTAAAAGACGACTATGGGATATAATATGGATATATACAAGAGAAGGAAAACTCGAAATAAAACCCTACACCAACATGTCTGACCAGCATGGTATAGTAGGTCAAATTCCCTCCCATTATGGAGGAGGCTCGAGCCCAATAGTGGGACGTATGTGGTCTGCGATGAAGATGATGATAATGTATTTTTTTAAAACTATGTAGTATTAAAATATACATGCCGTTACGAAATATTCGCATGGTTCTTCTGGTACTAATCCTTATATTATATAATTTAGTCATCTAATTATTTCGGCTCATATACGTCCAACTGTTGAGCTCGAGCCTCTTCCATTATAGCAGGGAAAATTGACCTACTACAACACCCTGGTCAGACGTGTTGGTATAGGGGTTTGTTTCGTCGGGTCGACCATTGAAGTCAAGGAACTCTGCACTGGTGGTCGGCCCAACGACGAAGGCAACGTGCTATATGGGTGGGTTGCGGGTGTGCATGCTTACGCCCCTCTGTCGCCCCGGACGGAGTCGAGCGAGGAGTGCGCCGATCGTAAAAAAATAGGGTTTTGTTCCGAGTTTTCCTTCTCTTGCATAGATATTATATGCATATTATATCTCTTAGTCGTCTTTTTCGACACTCACGGACAAGAGATGATGTAGTAAATTGTATATTTACTCCGTCACGAAGAATGGTACATAAAATAGCCCAATAAAATATATATAAATACATCATAGAGATACACACGAAATTCTTTATTCATTTTAATGCTCATCTCATGTTCTGAATGTAGATTTAAAAGGATTTATTCTCACGTAACATGTCTGCAAAAAAATCTGTTGTCAGAAAGCATTAAGCTTTAACTAACGAGGTATATGTAACGATTCTTTTTATATAAATACTTTAAACTATAGTCCATAAAATATAGCTTGATCTCTGTGACAGATGTCAACGAAACCAACAAGTAAGTTTGAACGAGCGACATGTTTACAATTTCATTTTATATCAAATATATTTTCATTCTTTTCGTGCCAGTTTTATTTCAACTGAATTGCAATATATTATAAATATAAAAATATTAATATTCATGCCTAAAATGTACCTAGTAAGTACTGAAACACCTGGTAAACATTATATACATAAATGACGCTTACGCACGTACAAGGTCATACTGGACTGAAAATAAAAAAGAGATGGGACAGTCGATATACGTAAATCGATAACCGATCTTTATTAAATTATTCATAAAAGAAATGAACCCAATACAAAAATTTCAACATATTTTTTACAATTAAAACAGACAGTTACATTATAAAATACATACATTGAATTAATTAAACATTAAAAAACTACTTTTCGTCTCAGAGTAGATGATAATATTATGCGTTATTGTCAATAAACTAGACATATTTATTTATAAAACAGTCGTAATTGATTGATTGATCTAACGACTGTCTCTATTTGGCAAAAAATCATAAATGTTCTTGCAGGAACGCTCCAGTGACGACTATAATATTAACCTAGACCTTGATTGTACTCCTTTTGAATAACAAAACAGTCTAAAAACACTTTTTGTTTGAAATAAATTCAAAAAGATTTTCATTGATTGTAATTTAATTATAATAGAAAATCACAATTATAAAAAAAATAAAGTTTTATCGATAAAAACTACAGACTTTATCGTAAGCGTGACAACACTAGGGACAACTGTCACAGAGATCATCCTATATTTTATGGACTATAGAATAAGTTACTTAAATTACATTGCGTTCATATGTAATATGTATTTGCTTGCTTTTATTTATTTGATTCACCAACAGATTGTTTACACTTGGGGTTCCCAACCTTTTTTTGGTCAGGGACCACTTTTATATTATTTTTGTTAGCAGGGGCCACTCTGTAAGTATAATAAAAATAAACTGTAATAATCAAACTGAAACTTTAATTAAAAACTCAATAGGAAATTACATAAAAAGAAATAATAATATTTTTAAGATAAACTTATTTTATATTAATGTGATTTTTGAGCTTGCATCTTTTGCACGAGTGAGGCTATCTTAGGCCTAATATTGTTAGTCAAAGTTACACGCAAATCATCATCCCATACTTTTAAGCGATTTCTCACTTTGTTTTTAATTAACAACGAAACAGAAAATCCTTGTTCACATAATAAGTTGTGTAATAAATAATCATTCGCGGACCATATTTTAACTTCTGCGGACCACTGGTGGTCCACGGCCCACTGGTTGGGAACCATTGGTTTACACGGAGACTTAATAATATACATTTTAAAATACAAATAACAAAGTAACATCTAATTTGATAGTTTAATTATATTCTGCTGCTACCTCTACATTGCTGACTGACGTTGCAGGACGTTGCAGAATAATAGCGTTCTGGTATACCCTTTTATATAGTAGATGCCTCAACATTATGCTGAGCAACTATCCTTTTCCTCTTCTGCGAAGGGAATAACACTGTTGATATCAATTTTTCTTTATTTTATATTTTTTGTTTATTATTTATTGTTATATTTATATTGTATCACATTTTAAATATTTGTGATGTTTTCTTTCCGTAAAGGAGTAATAAATTATTTTTCTTTCTTTTTTTAATTAAAGGTAAACACCGCATGCACATTAAAAAAAATACTTGAGAGGTGTCAAGGGACACCCGGATGGAACGAAGTTCCTTTTGATTAATTAGTGAAGGAATTGTAATAAAATTTTATTTTAAAGCATTAATAAAAACATTTACGTAATTGTAATTGTACATTATTAGTACCTATATAGATTATATTTTATATATTCATTTATTAAATAATAAAAAGTAATATAATATTCATCATCATCATCTTGCTCTTATCCCAATTACTTGGGGTCGACGCAATATGTCATCTGTTTTGACATATTGCAAAAAGTTTCGGCAATGACTTTTATGACCGGCCGCCTGCCTGACGTCAACCCTCCTTGGGAATGTAATTGTTGACCCAAATGGTACCAGATGGAGTTGGTCCGGGTCAATCTAGGGCTCTTAGTCGTCTTTTACGACACCCACGAGCAAAGCAAGGGTTGGTAGTATTCGAAGCCGCTACCACACAGCACCATATTAATAATAATAGCATATATTAATATTATATTATTTTATTATTTAATAAATACATATACATTATAATTATTTTATTTGTATAATGTAATTTATTACATTTTATATATATTATTAAATAATATATATGTAGTAACATAATAAACTCATTTGCAAAAAAAACGGGCGGTTTTGATTTTCATTCATATTTAAAAAGATACAATACCAAAAAGGTTTCAATCGTTTGTACACGTTACTGGCCGGTTTTAAAAATGCTGTGGTATTTAAAAAAGTACGTTCTAAATTCAATTTTTCATTTGATGTTCATTTTTACAGAAAACCCCTTTTTATCCTACATTTTTGGCGCGAAGTTCCAGAAGTTAACATCGACTTTCATAACTTTTATTCAATTTTTATCGATTAATTTCATATCCTTGACTGTCAAAGCTTTATTTAATGCTGTTTGGCTGTATCAAAAATGGTAGATAAAGTGGTAAAAGCTACCAAAATTATCGCGCTGCTTGAAGAGGGTTGCAGCCAATGTTTCGTGGCTAGGAGGCTAAATGTTAGTCGCTCGACAGTCCAAAGGACCTGGCAGCGATATCAGGAGACTGGTTCCGTCGAGAGAAGGCCTGGTTCTGGAAGAAAACCATGTACCCAACCACGGGATGATCGTTTTCTTGTGAGTCGCGCATTGAGAAATCGCAAATCTTCGTATGTGGATCTTAAGAACAACCTCCAAGAAGTAAGAAATGTGCATATTAGTCTATGGACGGTCAGGAGGAGGCTTCTCGCTGCCAATATACGCAGTCACCGCCCGGCCCGCGGCCCCAAATTACTCCGTGAGCACAGAGTTCACAGGCTTAGGTTCGCTAGAAATTGTGAATCATGGACTCAAGACGATTGGAATAGGGTTTTGTTCTCTGATGAAGCCAGGATATCTCTGTTCGGTGAAGATCGACGTCGGCGAGTGCTAAGAAGACAAGGAGAACGCTTTGCAGAGGCATGTTTCGAAGAAATCACACCTTATGGTGGGGGCTCTGTTATGTTTTGGGCAGGAATAAATTCAATGGATCGTACAGAGTTAGTCTTCATTGAAAACGGCTCACTGACTGGGCATCGATACATAACGGAAGTTCTAATTTCTCATGCACAACCCGCATTGGCCGCTCTAGGTGAAGACTCGATTTTTATGGACGACAATGCTCGCGCCCACCGATCCCGCGATGTTAATGCGTATGTGCAAGAGGTCGGCATTCGTCGTTTGGATTGGCCAGCTCGAAGTCCCGACCTCAATCCCATAGAGCATGTCTGGGACGTTCTGAAATGGCGTGTGAGATCAGTACACCCGGCTCCGCAGACCATCAGAGAGCTGAAGAATGTGATTACTGCGGAGTGGGAACGTATTCCGCAAGCAAGTATCCGGGATATACTCGCTAGCATGCCCAGACGAATTCAAGCTGTGATTTTAGCTAGAGGGGGTCACACTCGATACTAAACATTTATCTGCTTTTACTTTATTAAAGAAAAACAAACAAAAAAATTTTTTTATTTTTACTTCATGAGCATATGCACTACTAGCGAATATACACTACTAGCGAGGTTTAGCATTATTTCCCATAAATTGTATCTAAATTTTATGAAATACTGATGAAAACGATTATTTTCTTATTAATTTAGCAAATTGTGTGGATAAAACTACCTATAATTATCAAACAAAGAAATATTAACATTTGAAATGGTTCATTGCTTAGGTGCCCGTTTTTTTTGCAAATGAGTGTATATATTATCATAATCTATACCAATAAATAAAATTGGAGTGTCTGTTTGTAATGTCAAAATAATAGGCTTTTTTCATGCTCACACGGTTATTTGCACGACACCTATGCCTAAAATAGCAATTAAAAAATTTTTGTCTGTCTGTCTGTCTGTTTGTTCCGGGTAATCTTCAAAACGGCTGGACCGCTTTCAAAAATTCTTTCACCAATGGAAAGCTATAATATCAGGGCGTAAACTAGGCTATATTTTATCCCGGTATTCCCACGGGAACGGGAACTACGCGGGTAAAACGACTATAACCTATAACCGAAGCGAAGCGAGTGCGGGTTGCTAGTATTATATAATTTTTTTTTTTTTTATTTTTTTTTTATTGCAAACGGTGGCAAACGAGCAAACAGTACACCTGATGGTAAGTGTTGCTGCCGCTCATGGACCTTTACAAGACCGTTGCCTACCGCGAAGAAAGCGAAGGGAGTGTGAATGCGTGCATTGATGCTCGGTGATACCAAGGGCACCACCAAAACCCTCCACACGCAATCACTCTCAGAAAGTTGGGCTTCCGGCTCTCTCGCTCACCGAACGAAGCGCAGTAACAAATTGCTACTACTCAGACGTCGATTTTCTGCGAGAGCATGGTACTACCCCGGACGGACCGGCCCGCGGCTGTAAACAGATAACTGTCGACAGTGTGGTCCTACCACTAAGAGAGACTGTATGAGTTGCTTAAGGTCCCATATACGGATACGGAGTAGTGAATTGTATTCTTACGCCGTAACCACACGAAAAGATTGATTTTTTATAATATCCACGTGAAAAGAAGGGATGAATACCCTGTATAGTCACCATGTAGAAAATATACAGTTTATGTTCCCACAATCTCCTAATCCGTGACCACAAAGGCAATATATCAACCATATACCAGTTCTATTATACCTCTGAATATTTTGTGTTTTCTTTAGCTGTGTTTTCACGCATGGTTCAATAGATCGAGTTGTTTATTGTTTGTTGTTCTTGGAACTTTGTTGTACTTGTTTGTTATACAACCGTGAGGGTTTCGTTGAAATAAATTATGTTTTGTCTTAAAAAACACGTTGCAGTAATCATATAGTCGTATGTCGAACTAATTCGTGTAATGACGCAGTAAGAATACAATTTATTATCCGTTCTCTTGTCAGTGGTTCTCGTAAAGGACGACTAAGGGCCATATACTGGTAACATCGATTGAAGAGAAGGAAAACTCAATGAGATGTTTATTTATATTGGTGAACCGTTCATAATCCTTTTATAATTATATTGGTATTCAAAGAGTATTGATAGCCATAAACAAGAACGCATTTTTTAAATCTGTTTTGTCTATGTCATGTTCTATGTTGGTCTATGTTTGTTTTTTTCTCAAAGGTTAACGGTATGTTTTTATAAAATAATTAATAGCCTTAGAATAATAACATATAGAAGGTAAGTCCACGCACAAAAAGTGAGGCATTTAAATTGGAGCCTAATGGAGCTTACGCCGGCACAGTCCCGTAATGTACAAGTCATTGCACTGCACGAACGTACGCAACTTAAAAAATAAATAGGTAATTATGACGACTTGTGCATTCAAATGGTACCACAACACATTTGAAAAACATAAAAAGGTTTTTAACATTACTTTTAAAAGTATTTCGACGATTTATGTTAATAAAAACAAAATTTGATTTCATAATTTGTATAGTGGTGTGCGTGTGTACATACGTAATCGTCTGCGCGCCATTAGTATTTTTAGATTCAAATTTTTAAAGTTCGAAGTACTGACACTATTCTTCTATACGTTATTATTCTCAGCATGTAGTATTGTTTGCTTCAAATTTTTAACGGCTGACGTATGGACACTATCCTTCTATACGTTATTGTTCTAAGTTAATAGCATTAATCAACAATAAATTCTGTAAGTTTTACAATAAACTACTTTATTTCTTCATATTTAACAACAAAATAAGGTATAAATTAACAGAATATTCGGGTACGACAGTTAATGCAATTTTTCATGTCCCTCGAAATGCTATCATTAAATAATTATGGTAATCCTCGGGTACTTTACAAACATCTATCAAAGTATATAAAATATATCCAAGCTCAGAACAACGGTTGGAATTGGGGTCCCGTTACTCGTCAAGTAACATCGATCAACAACGCCATCTGTGCAGTCTCTGATACAATTTAGTTTCAGTTTTCCTTTTCCGCGAAAAGTTTATTAGCTCAATAAAGTACTGAAAAAATATAGAGAACAAAAAAATATAGAGAAAAAAGTTCTCTGCTTGGCAAGTTAAAACTAGTGAGGATTTGTACGACACAAAAATTGAATACAATGAAAGCAAACATTTATTTTGTTCGTGGCTTCAACAAAGCGGTCGGCATTCGCTTTTTATGCTTTGTTGGTACCGTTTGTTGTTTATATATTCTGTACTAGAAAGAAAGAAAACAATTTCATTCAACATAATTCTGTATATCAGAAATTGTATATAATTTCACATAAATTAAAGAATATGAAGAAATTCAACTCGGAGACATTTGGTGACGGAGTAAGAATACAAATCACCACCCCCTTTTTACCCGTGTAGGTATGTCATAAAAAGACGATAAAGGGGTATAATCTATACTAATATATAAAGCGGAAGAGTTTGTTTGTCTGAATGCACTAATCTCAAAAACCAATTTGCCGATTTGAAAAATTCATTCAGTGCTAGATAGCCCATTTATCGAGGAAGGCTATACGCGCTAAGACTAATAGAAGCGGAGCAATAATGAAAAATGTTTCAGAAACGGGTTATTCTTTTCTTTTTGAGAGCTTCCGCTGCGTGCACTACATATCTAATGGTTAGGTGTCGCAAAAATCATGTGTGGCAGAACTGTATTATTTAAAAATATTTTCACGTTCTACGTAAATAAAGTTGCGAGTTAACGTTAGCATTACCGTAAGGTAACTGTTCCACGCGGACGAAGTAGCGGGCATAAGCTAGTATTCATATAAAATCCATGCAAGAGAAGGAAAAATCGAAAATAAACACTATACCAATATACGCCTGATTAGTACGGTGTAGTAGGTAGATTTCTATTTTAAAGAAAAATAGAAGGAGATTATGATGAAAAAAAATATATTTAGGAACTTGTTTACTTTAAACGAATTTTAACCAGAGCATTACTTTCGCGATGGGCCAACATATGACCTGGTATTGTCAAGGTCCATTAGGGGCGGTATCATTACCATTAGGTGCTTACCTGTTTGTTTGGCAATGAAAAAACAAACAAAATTAACTGATACTTAAAAATTAAGCGTTTGAAGTGAATAGCTCAAAAATAATTATAGATAATCTTCCTTTTTGCTTTATTAGTGTTTTTTTTTATTTATTATTATGTATCTCACTTTTCACGGCATCACCCGGCCCTTTGAAAGGCTTACATAGGGGATATGGATTTAACAAGCAGAGGTCCTTGGGGAAATTGAGTTTAAAAATGAGATGGGATATCTGCCGGACAACATGCTTTTATATAACACTCTTTTTTTTTTGAGAGTGGGGACCGGTCGGCGCTCTCCTCGCACCACTTCGTCCGGGGCGACAGAGGGGCGTAAGCACGTACACCCGCAACCCATCCGCGATGCACGTCGCCTTCGTCGTTGGGTCGACCACCGGAGCAGGGTGACTTGACATCAGTGGTCGGCCCGACGGAATACCCCTATTTGGGGTACCCTCCCATCAACCAACGTCCTCCCCTCGGGGAGGACGTTGGTCTTTTCTCACGCGGTCGGCCTTTCGGCGGGTGACGGACTAATTCCCCGGTCACGTCACCCGCGGGCTCGGCTAGGGCGGCATGAGGCGCAGGTATTCGCGCCTACGACGCCCCAGTCGCCGGCGGCGGATCGCTTCATCGCTCCTCGCGCAAGCGATCCACCGCCTCCTTCCGCGATATAACACTCATGGACTGTCAACGGTAGGTGTAAAATAATATAGCGTGATGATTGTATCTAATATTTGATTATGGGGTGGGAGGTTCGATGGACTTGTTTAATTTGAAACTATTAACTTTTAAACTGTCGTCTGCCTTCAATACCTTGTCAGTCTTGAAAACTTTGGCTGGCGGTGACTCGCCAATTCACTGAACGGGTCCTCTTAACGTTCGCCACAGGCATACAAGCCATATAGGCCACAGAGGACAGCATTGGTATAAGTGGCTAACGGTGACGAATGGTGCATAGTGCGTGTACAAAGATGTAATTCTTAGATATCTTTGTTGTATATAAAATAGATTTCTTGTATACGTATGTCACTGAACTCCTCCTAAACGTCTGGACCGATGTTGACGAAATTTGTTGTGTGTGTTCAAGGGGATTCGAGAATGGTTTAGATTCACAATTGGACCCGGTAGGTGGCGCTGCTGTCGATTTCAAGGAGAATTCCTATTATTTTATTTGGAGAAGGTCTGTTGGATCAGCTAGTAGTCTATACAAAAATAGCACATTGACCAGATGCAATTGGCATAGCGGTTTTTTTTTTCATTTACCTTGTTTTTGTTACTTCGCTTGCTTACTCATACAAGGAATTATGTAATCGCCGCAGGGACTGTTATCCTCAGCCATTTTTTATTAGGGCTATAATGTGACTTCTTATATTAATTTCAGCAAATCTCATGTCATACCCAAAGTGGCTATTAGCATCAGTAAATAATGACTACATAAGTTTCATTTTAGCTGCATTATTACACAGTTTCTTGGGTTGTATTTTTTTTTGGTCTGGTCACATTATTTCCATAATCATCTAGGGAGTTGGGAATATTTTAGTTTAATTTATGTATTATATTGAATAACTTTTGTGGTATTTTATTTAATATAATGCACAGAAAATGCTAAAACGTAGTGATAATAACATAATGGTAAATTACGTGCATTTTCATGTTGTTCCAAAATGCCCAGTGGAATTATTGATTTGGTTGTCAGCATGCAATCCATAGAACGGCTTGACTTATTGATGGACTGTTTGTGTGAATTATGAAGCTAATAATGTATTCGGCTGAAGGACTTCGTATCCATGATCATGAATATATGCTAATATAAAAAGAAAAAAAAAACTCATCTACATTGGCAGCGTAGAGCTATCAATCGTAAAATATAACCGCCACATATTATGCATCAATTTGAATATTCCAAATTGCATTGCATCCCAAATAATAAATCTCCAACAACTAAATTGTAATTCTATCATAACCAGTTCAGCTAACTACAATGTAAAGCAATTCTAAAGTGCGCCGATATCATAATCTGTCGCGAACATTCCTTATCAACTTAAGTTACGTTCATGTCTAACTAACCCTATGTCGAACCAATATACCCAAAACTTAGTATGACTGACTGCCTATATGGCGTGATATTAAAGACTAGCTTCTACTCCCGACTTCGTCCGCGTGGTGTAGATTCTTTGGGCTAACGCTAACTTTAACCTAAGACTTTCTTTACGTAGAAGGTGAAAATATTTTTTAAAGAATACGACTCTGTCACATATGATATTTGTGAAAATTTAGCAGTTTACGCAGTAGAAGCTCTCAAAAGGAAAAGAAAACCTCGATTTTGAAACATTCTTCATTGTTGCTCCACTCCCGTTAGTTTTAGCATGATGATATGTAGCCTGTAGCCTTCCTCAATAAATGGGCTAACTAACACTGAAAGCATTTTCAAGTCGGACCAGTAGTTCTTGAGATTAGCGCGTTCAAACAAACTCTTCAGCTTTATACATTAGTATAGATATCGATCTATCGCGACAGTTCGAATCCCAGCTTACAAAGAATATAGATCTACTGACTAAGCTAACGCTAATCTAAACCATTCTTGAATCCACCTCATGATCATCACAGCTCATTTACGGCCCACTGTTAGTCTCGAGCCTCCTTCGCAATGGTAGGGAAATTGACGTACGATATCACGCTGGTCAGACAGGGAATCTACCTGCACACATATACACATTTCATCATCCAAACATGAATGCAAGAGAAGGATTTTTATGTGGTGGGACATATAGTCGTCTATCTACAGCCGCGGGCCGGTCCGTCCAGAGTAGTACCAAACTCTCATAGAAAATTGACATCTGAGTAGTAGCAATTTATTACTGCACTTAATTCGATGAGTAACAGAGCCAGACTCAATTTTCTTGCTGGTGTTTGCGAGTAGTGGGTTTTGGTGATGTCTTTAGTATTTTTTTTTTTTTTTTTTTTGGGGTGGGCTGCGGTCGGCGCGCCTCCGCACCACTCCGTCCGGGGCGACAGAGGGGCTTAAGCACGCAACTCCCGCAACCCACCCGAACACCACGTCGCCTTCGTCGTTGGGCCGATTAGTATCACCGAACCTCATTAAACGCATTCACACTCCCTTCATAGTAGGTAACAACCTAGGGTCAAAGGTCCAGGAGTATTATCCAGCAGTATCACTTACCAACAGGTGTGCTATTTGTTCGTTTGTCACCAACAACAATAAAATAATAATAATCGAAATAATAAAACCTCTGGGCCAGTCGTTATCTCACCATGAGACTAATGCAAACCTCGGAGGAGCATTATATGGCTCTCAAGTTCTTTTTATATAAAAGAAAAAATGTATCACAAGATTTATAGGAAAGCCAATAAACCGCAGGGCAGCTTGTGGCGTGCTGAATGTGAGTAGCGACACTGCGGTCCTGAGTGCCAGTGAGAGTCGGCCATGGCCTCGTATCCAGCTCGCCTTTACTGGCTGGCTGGAGTGAAAACCGAAGAGTGCCCGCAGGATTCTCAACTCTGGCTTGCCTTAAACGGTTGACCAGAGAGGTGTCGCCAGAGTTATATGCTTGGGGGTGGAAGTGTCATTTTCAAGGGCATAACTACGGGGAAACCACTGCAAGTCTCCGTTTATCGGGGACTTGCGATGGTGAAACCGGCGCCGCACCGCTCGACACCCCAAGCCACTTGCACAAATGTTTCCCTCCTGTTGCCCGTATGGGCCTACGTTTCTGTGGCGACCGTTTAGGGGGGCCCATTCAGTGAGTTGGCGAGTCACCGTCTGCCAAAGTTCAAGACGATAAAGGTATTGAAGGCAGACGACAGTTTTAAATCAATAGTTTTCCATTAATCCAGTCCATCTAACCTCCAACCCCATAATCATGTATTAGATACCATCATCACACAATAGTTTTACACCTACCGTTGGCAGTCCACGTGTGTTATGTGCAGACCTGGAGTGTCATCGGTAGACGTCCCATCCCATATTTAAATTAAATTTCTCCAAAGGCCTCTGCGTGTTGGATCCATGTCCCCATGTAAGCCTTTCAAAGAACCGGGTATCTTCCCTTGGAAGATAGCCGTGAATCGGAGATACATAATAATCGAATTAAAAACCTATAAAAACTGTTTGCCTAGCGTGGTATGATTGGTCACTTTTCCATCCACTATGAAAAAGGATTTAGTACCCACAGTGAGATTTTTAAGAGCTGAGATGGTGATAATTATAAAGCTGTACAATTTGTTTTTCAATATGTTAATATCATTCATCTTCATGTAGTGACGGAGTAAGAATATAATTCGCCACCTCCTCTCTTGCTCGTGGGTGATGTAAAAGACGATTAAGGGATATAATATGCATATAACATCTATGCACGAGAAGGAAATCTTGAAATAAAACCCTATACTAACACGTTTGACCAGAGTGGTATAGTAGGTCAATTTTCTTCCCATAGTGGATAAGACCGAGCTTAGCAGTGGGTATATACTGTGGACTGTGATGATTATAATGATAAATATTATTACATATTACCTTCTGGATTGAAAAATAAAGTCATAAAGTAGCCTCATTCCTGAGAAAGTTTAGGTTATAATATATAAGGTTTTTTTTTTGTCTTTCGTTTTTTTTTGGGGGTGGGTTGCGGTCGGCGCGCTCCCCGCACCACTCCGTCCGGGGCTACAGAGGGGCGTAAGCACGCACACCCGCAACCCACCCACGATGCACGTCGCCTTCGTCGTTGGGCCGACCACCGGAATAATATATAACGATGCGATAGTGTCTGTAAATTAAATCCATAAAATATAGTTACAACTAGCAACACGACCCCGCTTCGCTTCGGTTTCAGTCGTCTTTCCTGCGTAGTTCCCCTTCCCGTGGGAATACCGGGATAAAATAGCCTAGTTTACTCCCTGATGTTATAGCTTTCCATTGGTGAAAGAATTTTTTAAATCGGTCCAGCCGTTTTGAAGATTACCCGGAACAAACAGACAGACTAAAAAAATATAAAATGATTTTTAGGCATATGTGTAGTGCAAATAACCGTGTGAGCATGAAAAAAGTCTATTATTTTGACATTACAAACAGACACTCCAATTTTATTTATTGGTATAGATGGGACTGGTTGTCACAACAACTGCTGATATAACAAAATCAGTGCTTGATGTATTTTTTACTTCTAATGGTGGCAAACGAGCAACGAGTCTGATGGTAAGTGTTACTATCGCTCAGGGGCGTTTGTTAGGCCGCTGCCTACAGTGATAAAAGTGAAGGGAGAGTGAATGCGTGCAATGGGTTTCGGTGATACTAAAGGCATCATCAAAACCCACCACAGGCAAACACCTTCAGAAAGTTGGACTGTAATATCATAATGCCATAATGCCAGGGTATGATCTAAGTCAAAATAATAACATTAAATATTAACCTCGCATAAGTAAAGTTGCTAGAATAATGTATGCACAAACTTTTATATTGAAATTAGTCGAAAGTTGTTCCAAAGTTGTTTATTATGTTTCAAATATTAGGATTTACAAGCTACAACTTTTGCCAAATCATTTAACCACATTGAAAGAGTCGGTTAACCAGCAGTTAAGAAAGTTCAAACCCATAAAATGGAATATCAATGCGTTTAATATCGTTTAAGCCTTAGCGGATAGTGAGTAGTCAACATTTGTTTGACCTTCTGTTTCGTATCTTTGAATATTGATATTATTATTTTTGATATCCGTGTGGTGACGAAGTAAGAATACAATTCAGACACATTGTGGATCGCACAAAGTGTTGTCCTGCGTGGGATTCGAACCCTCGCTTGGACGGTAGGTCAGTATCTTGACCACTACGCCATCTGTGAAAAAAAGAGACTTCGTACAGCATATATGTATTTCTTTTTACTAATAAAACATTAACCATTTTATTAACAGTGGTTTTTTTCTTCATATCCGGAGTATAAATGTGTTAATATATTTCTTATAAGCAGTCATTTTGACTATTTTTGGGCAATGGTATATACAAAAATTCGGGCAATCTAATGTTAAAGAGCCTTTAATTAAATTATTTCGGCCGGACTCTTACTAAAAGTAAATATAGGAGTAACATTGAAGAATTAGTAATTACAATGTTGACCCATGTAACCGTTGGTTGAATAATCTATTATTTAGACTGTGAGGTTCAAAGTATCAATGTTACGTGTCCTACAAAGCCACTTGTTAGCTTTATATTATTTTCCCCAACTTCGTAAGAAGTGGTCGTTAGCTATCCCAATCTTTCTTATTACAACATCAACTATTATTTATTCAGTTATCCTGATAATTGTATTGTAATTATTCTATATGAAATTGTTGTTTATTTATTCATCAGCTCAGCCCATATAAGTCCTCCTGTTAGGCGCTAGTCTCCGCCGCCATGGATAGGAAATTTACCTAATATACTGCGCTAGTTAGACGTATCCGTATCATATATATTTTTATGGTCACGTCATCCATTCCATCCGAGGCGACGACAGGGCGGTTCGCGACGCCATAACCCGCCATAATCCCTCCCTTTCGCCAGTGGACCGACCAACGGTACTGAATCCCTTGCCGTTCGTGGCCAGTCCGGCGGGGTACCCTTTCAAGTGTTCTCCCTCCACAATCCCTCGCCCACGACATCTGTCACCCTCACGCGGTTAGCCTCTCCGCAGGTAATGGACTATTCTGCGGTCCAGTGACCCGAAACCTCGGCTAGGGCGGCATTAGATGCAGGTTCGGGTCTACGTCGCTCAAGTCGCCGGATCGTGCATTACCTTACAGAAGGCGGCGACCTCGCTCCAATTTCTGACGTTGTCGAGCATCTTTGTGGGGATGTTAATGTTTGACAGTCGAAAGCTGATGTAAATAGAGATTTAATTCATGAAGAGTGACTATCTTTTGTCGTAGTATATCCTATATACATTGAAAGCAAGAACGTCATTTAGTAATTCTATTAGTATCGATATTGAATGTCACATTCGAATTGTAATTGAATAAAACGGCTCTATGGAATTCATCGCGTTTGATTCAATTCGACTCACATGTATTTCGGATTCTTTGCAATCCTCATAGTCACTGCAGCAATTTTTTTTTTGTTTTATTGCCGATGGTGGCAAACGAGAAGACAGCATACCTGATGATAAATGATACTGCCGCACATAGATTTTTGCAATATCAGGGACACACTCAGGCCGTTGCCTACTGTGAAGGTACTACTCTTCTTATAAACCTCGTTTAAAGAAGGACATGTGATAGCGCTCCGGCAATACAGCAGCAGGTAGTTCATTCTTGAGCCTACACGTATGTGGGAGAAATGATCACTGGGAACGTATAGTTGAAGACCATAACGTTTCCAGGTGAAATGGATGAACCTTGTTGTGGTATCGAGTGGTACGTTGGTAAAACGGTGACGGTGGTACCAAGTCAAACAGTTCCTCAGAGCACTCCCCATGAAAGAGCTGATAGAGTACACAGAGTGACCCAAAGTCTCTCCGTCGCTCTAGTGACTGCAATCTGTCCGTAAGAGCATTGAGGAATAAAAAAATAGAGTGAGTGAGGCGTAAAAAAAAATAGATGCATATATTGACCACCCTTTTTTTTTTTTTTTTTTTTTTTTGTGTGTGTACAGCTGTTGGCCGCAGATGGCCTTGACAGCTTGACGCGGACTATGGGTGAGCGCTGAGGGCTCTCAACCCGGAGAAAAGTATGCTAAGCGACATCGCCCAAGGGCTCCCCCTGTGGGGAACGGACCTCGGCTTGGGGCGTCGCTGGAGGCAAAGTGGGCGTGCCCACGTTTTTGGTAGTGACTTTTGCGCGGCGCGGTTTCGCACCTCGACGGCGAGGGCGGAACCGCGGATATTTATTTGTTAAGGCCTCGCGGGCCGTGTAGGCTCTTTGTTGAGCGAGTGTGATAATGTCGTCCTCTTCGTCGAGGACGTGACGAGGACGTCGGATGGAGGAGATTTTGGAGGGTCTATAGGAAGCCGCCCCAACCACTAGTTGGTTGGGGTGTGTCATGGCAGAGTCAAAGTAGCTCTGAGAGCACCGTTTCATAAACTGCTTGATGGTCGGCAGTTCGAGGTCGATGTGGAGATCGACGTTTCGTATGAACCACGGTGCTCCCGTAGCTCGGCGCATGAAACGATTTTGTAGTGTCTGTAGCCTGTGGATCCTGTGTGGCTTAACATGCGCGAACACCACGCTGGCATAGGTCATGATAGGCCGTATGCAGGTGGTGTAAAGTCGGACTTTATATTGACCACCCCATTTCTTGACCGTGAATATACTAAAAGTCGTCTAAGGGTTTATAATATGCAGATAACAAGCAAGGTAAGAAAAACTTGAAATAAAACCCTATACTGAGCTATCTCAGTCCAGCTGGAGAGTCCTCGGTACGGTGTCAGGACCGTCGAGGCCCTCCGGCCGGTGCTGATGGAGTGGTTGGAGCGGACGCACGGGATGCTTTCCTTCCGACTGGTGCAGGTGCTGACGGGGCACGGTTGCTTCGGGAAGTACCTGCACAAGATTGTCAGGAGGGAGAGCACTCCGTCCTGCCACCACTGCAGTTGCGACGAGGACTCGGCTCAGCACACGCTCGAGGAGTGTGCTGCATGGGAGGGGGATCGCCGTGAACTCGTCGCAATTATCGGTACCGACCTGGCGCTGCCGACCATCGCCAGGGAGATGCTCGTCAGCGTCAGGAACTGGGACGTGGTCGCCGCCTTCTGTGATGCCGTAATCTTACGGAAGGAGGCGGCGGATCGTGTGCGAGTAGAGCTCCTATTCGGCGACACGTTCCGCCGCCGGCGATTCAGGCGGCGCAGGCGCGAGTATCTGCGCCTAATGCCGCCCTAGCCGAGGCCGCGGGTGATCGGACCGGGGAATTGTCCGTCACCCGCAGAGAAGCTGACCGCGCGACGGCGACCGACGTCCCAGGACGTCGAGAGGTGAGGTTACCCGAAAGGGTATTCCGTTGGGCCGACCACTGACGACAAGTCACATCTGCTCCGGTGGTCGGCCCAACAACGAGGTGACGTGGGTACGGGTGGGTTATGGGCCCGCGCGCCGTCCTTTCATCGCCCCGGACAGACTGGACCGCCAGTGCACTTACCATAGCCCACCCAAAAAAAAAAAAAAATGCTGAGCTATCTGATCAGCGTAGCATTGTAAATCAATTTTGTTTTTATTTTGTAGGAGGCTTAAGCATAGTAGTGGGACGTGTATAAGTTGTGATGATGATGAATTATCATCTATCAATGCATACTGTTGTATCTTCTTTCTCTGTTGTATATATCTGGGGGCACGGCAGTGCCCCCGCCAAGTCGAGCAAAAACGCAACACTGCCGTAACATACTTTTCTCGAAGTAATTCAGGCCATTTTAGATCCCCTGTAACTTCGTTGTGAATAAAACTAGAAGCTTGAATTTTAAGTAACTCAACAAGCATTGTATACACACGGTATATTTCAAATATCATTAAATTTGAACTAATAGTTTAAGAATTATAACTAGTCAAAATTTGCTATTTTTGTCACTCATTATCTTTTACACGTATAGGGTAAGTAAAAAGAAAGCATTACGCCATCGTCGCCAAGAGAAACGAACAAAACTAGTTGAGACGAATCCAATGAGCCCAAACTTGACGGGTTTACTAAAAAACAATCCAAGATTTTTTGACCAGCCTTCGGAATGCGTCATCAAAGAAGATCAGTGTTATAATCATATATTGGTGTTTCATAGGTCAGCTCGCAAACGTTTGAAAGTAAACAAAATATTCATAATGCGTCGCTGAACCCTACAGCAGCTAACAAAGAGAGCTGATGACTTTAAAACATCTGGACATTCATAAATTGCGGGTAAAAAATATCTCGAAACTCTTCAAATAAAAAAATACATCATAATCAATTTATTCGTTTTGGTATCTACGATACCATAAACATACAGACACGTCAAAGTTATAATTCCTCTTTTTGCGTTACGGTTTAATAAAATGAGCAAACTTCTAAACACTTGTTCTCTGACTACTAAGTCTCGCGTTTTGGAGAGCGAGTAAAGAGCATTAGAACCAAAATTGAATTCTAGATGAGGCCATTCGTTGCATTGTCTCCGCAAATAGTTTTATTGAAGAGCTGCATTGATCGTAACAGACAGGCGAGTT
This sequence comes from Lymantria dispar, assembly GCA_032191425.1. Taxonomy (NCBI): domain Eukaryota; kingdom Metazoa; phylum Arthropoda; class Insecta; order Lepidoptera; family Erebidae; genus Lymantria; species Lymantria dispar. The sequence continues at coordinate 4,051,676 of CM063447.1, forward strand.
ATAGCGAGGATCGTAATTCCATATTGACTTAGGTTTCAAGTAGTGAAATAAAAGTATTAATAATATTTTTTTGTACTAGAAAATCCTCTATACTCTTGCCCGTGAATGTCGTAAAAGATGACCAAGGGATATAATACGCATATATTTAACATTTATGCAAAAGAAGGAAAATTCGAAACAAAACCCTATTCCAAGCTGTCTGACCAGCATGATATAGTACGGTCAATGTGCTTCCTATTGTGGAGGAGGCTCGAGCCCAACGTTGGGACCTATATGAGCTGAGATAGTAATGGAAAATTCCCTTTATCTTTTTTCCGGTGGTGACAGATTAGAGATACAATTAATGAACCTCTTTTTTTTTTGGGGGGTGGGTTACGGTCGGCGCACTCCTCGCTACGCTTTTTTTACAATAAAAAATATTTTTTTCTTATATACACTATTCTTAATTCAAATTAAAAAAAAACATTTTCTATTTTTTAGTTGGATTTTCTTTAAAAGCGTATTTTTTTAGTGTTTTGAACGATTATTTATTTTCATTTTTTAGTTGAATTTTCGCTAATCCTGATTATTCTAGTAGGATAACGGGTATTCTATAAGGATAACGGGTCAAACTGTTTAAAATATTGAATTGGCATCGATTCTTAATAAGAATGCCAAATTTCGAGTTAATCCGACGTTTTGAAGGGGGTCAAAATCATGTTCAAAGATTCCGTTACATACATACTAACATACATACGTCTGAAGCTAATAAAAGCATATTAAAATAGTGTTTAACGAGCTGTTCTGTTATCCTCGTTTCATATAAGCTGTACAAGTATTTCTCAGTGTAGGTAAATTGCTTAGAATAATAACTTATAGAAGCTCAATTCGCGCACGAAATTTGAGGCATTCAAATTGGAGCCAGATGGCTCCCTACGCCGGACCGTTTCGTAGTGTACAAGGTCACTGCATACTAGGCAACTCTATTGTATCGTGGTGTTTGTGTTACGTGTGTAATCGCTTTTTGGCTTCGCGATTTTGATCGCTTAAGTACTGACACTATCCTTCTATACGTTATTATTCTAAGGTGAATTGATATTCATTTGAGAAATAAATATCTTAAACCATAAAGAGGGTAACAACTTATTAAGTTTATAAAAACAAACCCAAATAAGTTGAAGCTAACGAAGCATATATGATCAAAGTCGTATATGACCCTTGAACTTTTACTTAGTGTTTGTGACGTTAGGCGTGAAATATGACGTCAGATTCAGTACAAAGGTGCCCAGGTCTGTCAGACAGGTGCTTTACATCCAATATCCTGTGGAGGATCGTAAGTGATCCTTGAACTTTAACTTATACTGGGGTTACTATCTTTTAGTCAATGTTCGGACATTCTTTGTATTTTGGTCTAGGTATTATTAATTTTTCTTTTATATTTGTATGCTTTTTATCCATCCGTGTGGAGATGGAGTAAGAATACAATCCACCATCCCCTCTCTTGCGCATGGATGTTGTAAACGACGACTAAGAGATTAAATGTGCATATAACATCTACGTGAAGAGAAGAAAAACTTGAAATGAAATGCTATAGGGATGTCGAGAGGACGCCTCTTCCGCATACAGACCACTGGTGTTACTGGATGAGATGGCTAAATTGTTCGAGAAGGTGCTCGCAGACCGTCTCGTCTAGCACCTCGAGGAGTTTCGGCCGGGACTGTAAGAGAGACAATACGGGTTCAGGAGCGGCTGGTCAACAATTAACGCGCTGGCCGTTCTAAAGTCCCTGGCCATCGAAGCGGTGGCCAAAAAGGAAGTTGTCCTGGCAGTCTCGCTCGACATAAAAAATGCTTTCAACAGTCTCCCACACGAGACGCTGAAGGAGGCGCTTCGATATCATGGAGTGCCTCCTTATCTTGTGAGGCTGTTGGAGGCGTACCTCGAGGGAAGGCACGTGCTCTGGGAGGGGGGCGACGGGCGTATACATCGCCATCGGGTGGAGTGCGGCGTCCCACAGGGCTTGGTCCTCGGTCCGGTGCTGTGGAACGTCGGATTCGACTGGCTCCTACGGGGTCAGCTCCTTCCTGGGATGGGGATCATCTGTTATGCAGATGACACCCTTATCACGATGAAGAGGGCGGACTTCCGGGGGGCTGTTCGATTGGCAGAGGAAGGAGTGGCGTGGACCGGATTAGGATGTTGGGTCTGAGGGTCTCGCTCGACAAAACCGAGGCCCTCCTTTTTCATGGCCCACGTCGAGGTCCCCCCCGAGGAGCACATATCAGTGTGTCTGGGGTTGCCGTGCCGGTGCAAGCCCAGATAAAATATTTGGGTCTGCACCTCGATTCAAAGTGGAATTTTGGGCCACACTTTGCCCAGCTCGTCCCGAGGCTCGTCAAGACGGCCGCGGTACTGGGAAAGCTTCTGCCGAACACTGGCGGTCTCGGGTCGTCGTGCCGGCGTCTGTACGTCAGCATCCTGCGGTCCATGGCATTGTATGGTGCCCCTATCTGGTCGGAGTTCCTCACCGCCCGCAACAGAGCCCTTCTACGACGACCGCAGAGGGTCATCGCGGTGAGGGCTATTAGGGGCTACCGTACTGTGTCCTGGACTGCAGCAACACTGCTGGCGGGCGACCCGCCTTGGGCACTGGTGGCGGAAGCGTTGGCAGAAATATACCGGTTCCGCGCCATAGCGCGAGTCAACGGCGAGCAAGTCTCCACAAGGGGATTGGGCAGAGTTCCGGAAGTGGCCCGAAGGGAAGTCATCCGGCGGTGGAGAGAGGATCTAGAGTCCCCCGTAGCAGGGCGGGGGACTGTGGAGGCGGTTGCGCCGCATCTCCACCGCTGGCTCAGGAGAAGGCACGGCAGCCTTACATTTAGGATGGTGCAGGTTCTTACCGGACATGGGGTCTTCGGTAAGTACTTGCACAAAATTGGAAGAGAAGAGGCCCCAGGATGCCATGAGTGTGGCACACTAGAAGTATGCCCCGCCTGGGGGCCTCAGTGCCACGTCCTGTCAACGGACATGGGAACAGCGGACCTGTCGTTGTCGACCATCATCTCCAAGATGCTCGGCAGCGACAGCTGTTGGTCGTCGATAGCCTCCTTCTGTGAGGCTGTCATAACAAGGAAGGAGGCCGCGGAGCGGGCACGCGAGGCGCTTGCGTCCGCAGACTCGCTCCGCCGACGGCGACCAGGAACGAGGAGACGCCGTTATGCGTTCCTCCCTCCACCGCCCTGAATGATGACAGGACGTGGCCAGACAGCCAAGCGTTGGGGTGTCGGGGATAGAATGTCATCAGACGATTTCTCCGGCACCTCGTAAAAGCGCGGAAGGGGCCGCTGTGGTTTTAGTGGGTATTTCAGTCACTTCTGTGGCCGGCGAGTCCCACACACACTCCCCCGTCTGTTTCAACTGACGGGGGATAGTGCGTAAATGCATTTCCACAGCATGAAAAAAAAAAAAAAGGGATGTCGAGAGGTGAGGGTACCCGAAAGGGTATTTCCGTCGGGCCGACCACTAGGGAACTTGGTACTGGTGGTCGGCCCAACGACGAAGGCGACGTGAGTACGGGTGGGTTATGGGTCCGCGTGCCGTCCTCTCGTCGCCACGGATGGAATGGCCGGCGTGTGCGCTTATCATAGCCCACCCGTAAAAAAAAATACCAACACGTCTGGCCAGTCTAGTATGGTAGGTCAATTTACTTCCTATTGTGATGGAGGCTCAAGCCCAGCAGCGGGACGTGTATGAGTTGAAATGATGCTTTATCAACGATGCGGTAAAGAAAAATGTCAACTGAATAGATAGTATCGAAATTGAAGTATCGTCTTCGCATGTGGAGGGTTCTGAGATCGATAGGAATTTGGCGATGCCAACTGTGATGTCATTGGGCGTTGGGCAGTCTGACCAGAGCGACCTCAGATTTGTGTTCATATCGACCGGTGCTGATGGAGTTGTTGGGTCAGCAGCACGGGCTTCATAACTGCCGATTGGTGCAGGTTCGGACGGGCCATGATTGCTTCGGCAAGTACCTGTATACAGTCGTGAGGAGCGAGAGTGTGCTGAGTTGCCACCACTGCTATTGCGATGAGGATATGTTGCAGCACACAAGGTGTGTACGTGGCCTGGGCAGAGCAGCACTGTGAACTCGTTGCAATTATTGGTGGCGATCTGACCCTGCCAACCATTACTAGGATGGTGCCATACAGCGTCGAGAACTGGGACATGGTCTCTGATCTCTGCGAGGTAGTAGTTTTGCAAAAAGAGGGTGTGGAATGGTTCAGGATCCAGACGGACAGGAATACCTGCGCCTGATGCTATCGTAGTCGAGGCCGCGAGTGACTGGATCGGGTAATAGTTCGACTTCCGCAGAGAGGCTGACCGTGGGAGAACGACGCCCCGAGGGGAGACAGAGAGGGGTGGCACCAGAAAGGGTAAACCACCGCGCCACTGGCCACGGACGTCAAGGATTCAATACCAGAGATCGGCCCAATGGCGAGGTACCAGACGCCGACCGGGAATATGGTGGGTTATGGGGTCGAGCGTCGCCCTTTTATCACCAAGTACGAAACGGATGGCGTATATCCAGACCATAGCCTGCCAAAAAAGCATAATTCTTTTTAGGCTCTATAAATGAAAGTTTCGATTCTAGGAGCTTGAATTTTGTCCGTTAATTGTATATTTAAAAATTTGCGAAAGAAAATTGTATTCCTTTGTCTCATTTAAAAAAAACTTTCAAGCTTACCTCAGAGAAACAAGATATAAAGATTAAATTAAAGAATAAATGGGAATAGTTGTAGAATTTCCTTTTATACTGAACGCTTAAACGTTCACATATACAATAAAATAAAAAGTTTTGTCTCGACATGGGTCGGGAAAATACGATGGTGTCGAATATGGAGAACTTTGTAATTCTCCGCTTCTAAACTTGTCAATTGGACAAATAACTTGACCCTGAAGGGATAAACTTTTTATACAAGCATTAATGTTTTGTACAAGAGTTAAATAAGATATTTTTTTCATTGGTATCTGTCGTCACTACACTGATTGTGGTGACAGTTTAAAAATGTGTTAATAACTCTTTATTGATTATATTCCTATATGTTCTGATGCAGTAAGAATATAGTTTATCACCTATCTTCCACGTAGGTGTTGTTAAAGAAGATTAAGAGATATAAATAAGAGATTAATAGTGGTAGGACCACACTGTTGACAGTTGTCTGTCTACAGCCGCGGACCGGTCCGTCCGGGGTAGTACCATACTCTCGCAGAAAATCGACGTCCGAGTAGTAGCAATTTATTACTGCGCTTCGTTCGGTGAGCGAGAGAGCTGGAAGCCTAACTTACTGAGTGTGCTTGCATGTGGTGGGTTTAGGCGATGCATTTAGTTTCACCTAACCTCATTGCACGCATTCACACTCCCGTCACTTTCTTCGCGGTAGGCAGCGGCCTTACAAAGGTTCATGAGCGGCAGCAACACTTACCATCAGGTGTACTGTTTGCTCATTTGGCACCGCTAGCTATAAAAAAAATATAACACTCATATTACATCTATGTAAGAAGGAAATATGCAATAACATCCTATACCAAACCAGAATGGCATAGTGGGTTAATTTCTCTTCTATTGTGGTGGAGGCTCCACCCAAGTGGGATATATCTGACCTAAAATGATGATAATGATGATGACCGCCTTATATTCTCATGGGAGACGTAAAATTGGCTCAGTGATCAGCAGTAGATTGGGCAGATTTGTGCTGGGAAACTTGTAGCAACTGCGGTCGTCAACCCACCTGCCAAGCATGGTGAGTATGACCAGGTGGTTAGAAGGGCTTATGAGGCAGCTTATGTTCAATATTGGTCTTATTAAGATCTTGTTCCTTCCTGACATAAAAATAGCTCAATTATAATTGGAATGGAATATAAGTTGATCTCTGTGATATTGTTAGTGCACTGTTCTGCGCTGAAATAGGATTTTAGTAGATTAAGTAGGTAACTATCTTAGAAGCCTTTTTAGTTAAATAAACTTTTACAATAAGTAAATTAGCCTCTATCTTCCCCACTATTAATTATGCAATGTGAATTTTTAAAGTCAGTCAAGTTTCTGAAGTTTTACTCGTGTAGCCGTTCCCATGGGAATATAGGGTAAAGTCTATGTTACTCTTTGTTGAATTAAAAAAAAACTATTTGTGATTTTTGTAAAGTGTAATAAACAAACTCATCTCCGCATTTATAACATTAGTTAAAGTAATGTAAATTCTAATACCATTAAGGAAAAAGAATATGTATAGTTTAACCGGCAACCTTTCTATAGGTTCTATCCATATACCCATTTATTGTAAACGATATTTTCCTTGTTTATAGTTCATTCAGACCTTGTGGGGTTTCGGCTCCTTACACGTGTATGGTTTCGTAGTAATACAAACTACGATAGCCCATAGTGCTGCGTAAGTATGGGAGATACTTGAATACAAATAAAAGAGGAAATATCTACTAACTTCGGATGTTTACGCAGATATTACATCATCATCATCATCTTGCTCTTATCCCAATTACTTGGGGTCGACGCAATATGTCATTTGATTTGATATATTGCAAAAAGTTTCGGCAATGACTTTTATGACCGGCCGCCTGCCTGACGTCAACCCTCCTTGGGAATGTAATCGTTGACCCAAATGGTACCAGATGGAGTTGGTCTGGGTCAATCTAGGGCTCTTAGTCGTCTTTTACGACACCCACGAGCAAAGCAAGGGTTGGTAGTATTCGAAGCGGCTACCACACAGCAATTACGCAGATATTACATATTTGAAATAAAACAATTTTTACGATTTTCAGCGCATTTGTGTTTGATTTTTAATTGCTAGACGTTTGGGACACTACAGCGTTCGTCGTTATTACTGAAACTTATTCTACCCGATATAGAATTAGTTATTAAATTTTGACCCACTTTTTGACACAAATTGTCAAACTACATTACTAAAAATTTAATGTTGAATAATTAATAACCAAAAACATCGATATATATGTACTATGTACTAGATTTCACGATCCGAACACTTGCTTTGTTCGACTGAACTGTACTGCAATCCATACACCTTACTTTAGTGTGCCTACGACCTTCATGTAGTGTGGATGCATACAGAGCAGCGGTATTAATACGAAAACTCGGATGATTCGAGTCAAAACGTGAACCTGGATGTGAATAAAAATTCTTCAGTCATTTAAGTAAAATGTTTTGTTGTTAAAGTGAATAAATAGGTAATTATATCGAAATAACACAAAACAAAGTATTCAAATATAACACATTTAAATGTCGTCACACCATCTTTGATCATAGACTAAAACCTGCAGATGTTCAATTCCACAACTCGTTGAGGTAAAAATATACTAAAAACAGACTTAACATGATGTTTCACGAAACTATTTTGATTGCTTATATTCTTTTTTCTGTAGTATATATTATCAATTAATACTTATTTGTCAAAGGTCAGAAATAACGACGACGTGCCCCATTGGAATAGAGTATGTATTTTTTTATGAATGTAGGTACAAAAATTGTCACTTCTATAGTTTAAAATCGTTGTGTAACATGTAGTTACTATAATAACCACACGTTACACAACTTTAAAGCGATCTAGCGCTGTGTGCTTCAATGTTTGGATTAGACTACTATTTATTGTTTCAGCGCTGCAGCGAACTTTAGTGTAATTAATAACTGTTATCAAAATGGAACAAAATATTTATTCGGGATAGCTTCTCTATATATATAACTCTATGACCAAAAACAATATAATTTTTTCATGTAGAATAATTTTTTTCTTGTATTGGCAATAAATTTGTACCAAAATGTGGGTCATAATTTAATAACTATTTTATGGATTTCATCGCGTTTGTGTTTAATTTTTACACTCTCGACCTTTTGAAGACTTCATGCATTCATTTATATTCACGGATGGACGAGTGTTTCAAATCCAATCCATCAAATCGTTATTCGGGCAAGTAAAATTAAATAATAAAGCGATAAACAATATCATTATTATTATTTTTTTCAGATTATAAAGTAGTACTATCGAACATACAACCTCTTTAAAATGGAAGGATGAAAGTGGGCTACAAAAGCACTGACTGATTGGCATAGGGTTTTGTTTTAAATTTTCTTATAAAAGCAGGTAATACGGGCTAAATACCCACTGACCGATAGGTGTAGCGTTTTGTTTCGAGTTTTCCTACTCTTGCAGTCATATTATATACCTGAATTCTCCCATATTTACTTGTAATATTTTTGAAATTATTACTTTTCAAAAATTCCTGCATCTTAATCCACCATATACACGAAATCTATATCTATATTTGCAATTTTAAATTTAAGCTGCAAGTACTCGTGCTTATCATAGCCATCCTATTTTAGACGTCTTGTTAAAGGTCAGAACAGAAGTTCTATTGACCGGTCTTAGTCTAATAAAGTTTTGGTACTATGTATATTAAGTTCCCTCCAAACTTGAACAATTTCTATTGTTCGGATCATTTGGAGGTCACTAGATGGGTTATTTTAATTTTGATGGAGATGTTGTTTGTGCTGTGTGGTAGCGGCTTCGAATACTACCAACCCTTGCTTTGCTCGTGGGTGTCGTAAAAGACGACTAAGAGCCCTAGATTGACCCGGACCAACTCCCATCTGGTACCATTTGGGTCAACGATTACATTCCCGAGGAGGGTTGACGTCAGGCAGGCGGCCGGTCATAAAAGTCATTGCCGAAATTTTTTGCAATATGTCAAAACAGATGACATATTGCGTCGACCCCAAGTAATTGGGATAAGAGCAAGATGATGATGATGTTGTTTTGAAGTTTTTCATAAAATTGTATTTCTAGTGTATTTATTGGTCAATATAATCTATGTTCTCAGTGTAAGGATGGCGTAAGAATATATGTGTTACCACCCCCTTACTGTTCCATGATAATTGTAAAACCTATCGAAGGTCGGGTAAATCGGTAGAAGCATTCTCCAGGAAGACATATAGCAACTTAGTAGTGGTAGGACCACACCGTTGACAGTTATCTGTCTACCACCGCGGTCCGTTCCGTTCGGGGTAATACTCTCATAGAAAATCGACGTTTGAGTAGTAGCAATTTGTTACTGCGCTTCGTTCGGTGAGCGAGAGAGCCGGAAGCCCAACTTTCTGAGGGTGATTGTGTGTAGTGTGTTTTGGTGATACCTTCAGTATCACCCAATCTCATTGCACGCATTCACTCCGGGCAGCGGCCTAGCAAAGGTCCATAAGCGGCAGCATCACGTATCATCGGGTGTACTGTTTGCTCGTATGCCACCGTTTGTAATACTTTAAAAATACTGAGAACACCACTCCGTTTATCAAGTGGGAAAATTGTGGTATTATCCTTTTTATAGCCTATGTTCAAAAAAGGACTTCCTTTGATGGTAGGTCAGCCAAATGGAGGTGGTGAATAGGTGAATAATGATAGAAAATTCAATCGTCATCATCATCATCTCAGCCCAAATACATCCAAATGATGAGTATGTAATGCGTTAAAAGATATTTTTTTTTCAAAATAATCTTTTGGAAAATTACTCGTAAATATGTGATAATATTGGCACATAGCATCACTGCAAGAGAAGGAGAACTTGCAACAGAACCCTGTGACAGATACTCAGTGGATTAGTATCCCATTTTTCTTCTATCGTGAAGAGGTCTCATGCTCAATAGTCGAACGTTTATAATCAAATAAATATAATAGGTTTATTTGTACTGTGTGTTGCCAGTTATGAATTCTACTAACACTTACATTGTTCGTGAATGTCGTGAAAAGCTTTACATCGACCTGGACTATTCCATGTGGCAAACAGCACACCTGATGATAAGTGATACTCCCTCTCGTGAGTCTTTGCTATCATGAAGAAAGTGTGAATGCATGTAATGAGGTTCTAAGATACTAAAGGCATCGCTAAAAACTCACCAAACGCGAAAATTCTCAGGAAGTTGGGCTTCCGGATCTCTCGCTCACCAAACGAATTGCGGTAACCAATTATTACGATTCAGACGTCGATTTTATGCGAGAGTGTGGTATTATCCCAGATGGACCTGCTCCTGACTTTCCACAGAAGACTCTCGCCAATGTGGTTCTACCACGTATAATGCCGTCATATCATACCCTCTGGTCAACAAATAAAAGATTAAATTTTAAGGACATCAAGCAAGCAGCTGGTCATAAAATTATTGCCGATAACTTTTGCATATGTTCTACGGAGAAGGAAAGCATATTGGGACGACCGTAAGTGGTTAGGATCAGAGCAGGGTGGTGATGATAATGATAAAATATAATAAGTTTGTCTTTCCGTGTGGTGACCAAGTAAGAATACATTTCACATTTCCTATCTTGCCCGTGGCTGTCGTAAAAGACGAATAAAGGATATAATATGCATATAACATCTGTGCAAGAGAAGCAAAACTCGAAATCAAATCGTATACCTTAGAATAATAACGTATAGAAGGTAAGTTCGCGCACAAAAAGTGAAGCATTTCAATTGGAGCCTAATGGAGCTTACGCCGGAACCGTTCTGTAATGTACAAGGTCACTGTACTGCACGTACGTACACAACTCTTAAAAAATAAATAGGTAATTATGACGTTTTGTACATTCAAATGGTGTCATAATATATTTAAAAAACTTGAAAAGGTTCTTAACATTACTTTTAAAAGTATTTTGACGATTTATGTTAATAAAAACAAAATTTGATTTCATAATTTATATAGTGGTGTGCGTGTGCAATCGCCTGCGCGCATGTAGTATTTTTAGATTCATGTTTGGAACGTTCGAAGTACCGACACTATCCTTCTATACGTTATTATTCTAAGCCGTATACCAACATATCGGACTGGAATGATATAATAGATCAATTTCTCTCCTAATAGAGAGAAGACTCGAGTCTAGCAGTGGGACATGTATGAGCTGAGACGAGACGATAATAAGTTTGTATTTAATTTTTGCTTTTCCGCCTAACGTTGACTTGCTAGACGTGCAACAATTTAGTCTTCCCGTGACGCTGAAAAGGGTTCAAAACAACGGCAAATTTAAAATTCCAATACAAAAGAGTTAAAATCCGTAAAAATAGTTTTATTCCATGCAATTTGTGAAAAGTCAAGAAGAATTTTGAAATGTTATAAACTAATGCAATTTCGCTTGTAACGGTGAAGTTAATTTTGTTTGTATTCTCTTAGTGTTACCAATTAAGAAAGTTTATGCTGTTGTTAACTGTAACGGAGCCGTAGCGACATCATTAAGTCACAAGTTACTCAGACGGTGTGATACCGTAGCTTGTCAAAGAAATATTGTAGTTTGTTTCAGCTGTGTTAATTAATGTTTTCTTTGAAATAAAAGTTCTTTGAACTTTGTATGCGTAGTTACACGTGTTATGAAAAGATGACGGAAGCTTTTGCTATCAACATTGTTTCTAGCAATATATTATATATTTATAATATATTGCTAGACACAACAACAACAGCAATATATTATTTTTTATTTTATAAAAAGACTATGCCCCGAACTAAGGCAATAATCCTTATATTGCGGGGGACTTTGCAAACATATAATTAACGGACACAAATTACATCCAGACTCGAAACAAAAATTTGTGGCACGCACAAAGTTTTGTCCTGCGTGGTGTACTCGGAGCTTTTTTTATTTACAATTGATGGCAAACGAGCAAACAGCACACCTGATGGTAAATGTTACTGTTCATGGACCAAGGTCTCTTCCCACCGTGAAGAAAACGAAGGGAGTGTGAATTCGTGCCAGTGAAGCTAAAGGTATCACCGAAACTCACTACACCTAAACGCCCTCGAAAGTAGGGGCTGCCGGCTCTCTCGTTCACCGAACAAAATGCATGCAATAACAGCACGTATTGTTCTCTGCGACTTAAATGTTGTATATATCTTTTAAATAAAGATTTAGTAATATTTGGATGTAATTTGTGTCCGTTAATTATGTTTGTAAAGTCCCCCGCAATACAAGGATTATTTCCTTAGTGCAGGGTGTTGCCTTAAAAAAAAAAAAAAATTCCGTGTGGTGACGGAGTAAGAATACAATTCACCACTCTCTATCTTGTCCATAGATGTCGTAAAAGACGACTAAGAGATTTAATGAGCATATAACATATCTGTATATAGGCAAGAGAAGGTAAACTTGAAACAAAACTCTATACCAACCTGTCTGACCAGAATGGTATAGTAAGGTCAGTTTCCCTCCTATATGAGGTCCTCGTAAATAAGCTGTGACGGTGATGATTATGATGATGATGAATATATCCGGGGACATTTTTTAAAGACTCAGGATAGTATGCTGTTGGATATTTTTAGCAATCAATTAAATCCTAATACATACATTACGAAAAGGCTTGAACATTAAATACTCCAGTTGTTGTTCTTCTTCTCAGCTCATATACGTCCCACTGCTGAACTCCCACGGGTAAAAGGCCTGGAATTGTATTCTTACTCGTACTCTGTCTCCACATTGAAAAACTTTAATTTAAATTATTTGGTTTTCATTAAAGTTAATTCCATTCCATTCTAAACTAATATTACATCGACTCATACAGCAGCCAGGAAATTTTAAACTGATGTAATTAATTAAGTTAACAGTGCATCGCTACGAATACTCGTTACGTGGAATAAATGGAAACGCTAGTAACTTGTAACTTATTATTTAGTTGCTAATGAGTTTGGTTTTACTTTTCTTATTATAATTATGTTAACAGTACTTTCAAAATGTGGAATATTTTCTATATTTATATTTCGCACGTTTAATCGATTAGGTACCGTCACTAAACGATTTTTTTTTGAAAAACTTTTTAATACCATCTATTTGCTGAGCTCTGAATTTATATATTGCTGCAATGCCTATGTTTTAATTCTATTAAATTTTTCACTTTTTTTTATAAAATGATAGTGTAAGTGATATTTTTAATTATTTATATCCACTAATTTAATAATAATTAAAATAAAAAAATGATTTATTAGACATAATAGTTATTAATTAATTAAAAATAAAATACAATTACTCCATATATCATATCATATTATATCATCTATGCAAGAGAAGGCAAACTCGAAATAAAACCCCAACCTGTCTGACCAGCGTGGTATAGTAAGGTCAATTTTCCTCCTATTGTGGAGGAGGCTCGAGCCCAACAGTGGCAGTATATGAGCTGATGATAACGATGAAATAATCCTGAAAAGCTAATATACTCTTATTTATATCAGTTAATGTTTATCATAAATCTTTAAATAGCTCTTCTGTTTAAGCATTTATGATGGTGACGGTATTGGAATAAAGGTGTAATTTATGGGTGCTTTTAGCAGCTATGAATACCACCAGCTATGATTTTGGGTGTCCCAAAAAACAAATAGCTTTACATTGATCTGGGCCAATTATATCTGATGCTGTCTGGTTAAGAATTACATTCTCAAGGAGGAGATGATATCAGAACAGCGACTGGTCACTATTGCGACCTTTGCAGTATGTACAATAAAAACATAGTACGCCTTAGCCCCGAATAATTGTCGACGAGAGAGGTTACTCGTCGACGGGAGAGGGTATTCCGTTGGGCCGATCACTGAAGTCAAGGAAATCTGCATAGGTGGTCGGCCCAACGACGAAGGCGACGTGCTACATGGGTAAGCTACGGGCCGCGGACGCAGCTGGGCGGCGGGTGCACTGCCCGTAGCCCACCCAAAAAAAAAAATCCCCGAATAATTGGGGCAAGAGCAAGATAATAATGATTTATATTTATTCTCAATGGTGACTATGTATATTTTATCTTTCCAAATGAGTTGTAAAAGGCATTAAGAGATATTAAATATGCATGTGACATCTATTCAAGAGAAAAGAAACTTTCAATAAAACCCTATATTAAAATGTCTGACCAGCGTAGTATATAAGTAAAGAATCACGGCAGCTCGTAATAATAGTAATAATATAACATTAATAATATCTACCATATGCTACCATGTTCGTATTATTTTTTCTTTATTTTGACATGGAAGTCTTGGCGTCAACGTGAAATTGCGTCTTCATCATCGCAGCCCACGTAAGTCCCACTGTTGAGCTGAGGCCTCCTCCACAATGGAAGAGAATTTGACCTACTATACCATGCTGGTCAAACATGTTGGTATAGTGTTTCATTTTGAGCTTTCCTTCTCTTGCTATTAGATAGATGCGATTAGATTAGATATTACTGCGATTAGATATTATGTGCATATTATATCCCTTAGTTGTCTTTTACGACATCCACGGGCAAGAGAGGGAGTGGTGCAGTATATTCTTATTCCGTCACCACACGGATAAATTGCCACTTGTTTTAATTACTTGAATTGTGCTTACTTTTGAAAGTACTAAACATAAACATGAAACATTTTGATAAATTGGCAGGAGTATCTCTTAATAGTACGCACTTGGCTGTTGTAATTGAACGTCATTTCTGCTGTAACACGTATCAAAGCGTTCTCGTTTAACTTAAATACATAATTTTGATTGTTATGATCTGCACACACGCCGTGCTATTCATGGCCTCAAAATCCACCGTATACCTTCTCCATCGTCATTGGGTCAGTCACTGGTACCGATTCCTTGACGTCCATGACTAGTCCAGCGGGATATCCTTTCGGTAACCACCGTTCCCCGACGCCCCCCGGGGAATACCCACACGCGGTCAGCCTCTCTGCGGTCTACTCCCGGTGATAATCTATTTCCAGTCCAATCACCTGCAGCCTCAGCTAGGGTACCATTAAATGCAGGTATTTGTATTTGCGACACTCCAGGCGTTAGTGGTGAATTAATTCAGCGTGGTCTGATTCAGTTTTAAATCACTTCCCTGTCTCCTTGCGCGACGCTATTGACTCGCAAAAGGCGGCAACTACATCCCAATGTACTTGTCGAGGCAGCCGTGCCCGGTTATGACTTGCTCCAGTCGGAATGAAATGGCCTCACGCTGCAGATACAATCACTCTATCAGCACCGGCCGAAGGGCCTTGATTGATCGATCACTGTACTGAGACCTCGTATTCACGTCACAACCACACTAATTCCATCTGCATTACGGGTGGATCACTTTCGTCAGCCGGTCACTGATCGTCCAAAGCTATGATTGATTCTTTGACTCAATTCCATAAAAGTATTATAATGAGTGTTAGGAGTATGTGGACCACGCTGTCGACATTCTGTCTATAGTCGCGGGTGGACCGTTCAGGGTAGTCCCACACTCTCGCAGAAAATCGACGTCTGAGTAGTAATAATTTATTACTGCACTTCGGTGAGCGAGAGAGCTGAATCCTAACTTTCTGAGGATGTTGGCGTGTGGTGAGTTTTGGTGATGTCTTTAGTATCATCGAACTTCATTGTACGCATTCCCTTATCCTTCTTCAGGGTAGCCAGCAGCGTAACAAAGGTCCATGAGCGGGCAAAACGGGTAGCATCACTTACCATCAGGTGTGGTGTTCACTTGTTTGCCAGCAGTGCAATAAAATATTGCACTATTTTGGAGTGGTAGGACCACACTGTCGACAGTTATCTGTCTACAGCCGCGGGCCGGTCTGTCCGGGGCAGTACCACACTCTGGCAGAAAATCGACGTCTGAGTAGTAGTGATTTGTTACTGCGCTTCGTTCGGTGAGCAAGAGAGCCGGAAGCCCAATTTTCTGAGGGTGTTTGCGTGTGGAGGGTTTTGGTGGTGCCCTTGGTATTACTGCGCCTTAATGCACGCATTCACACTCCCTTCAATTTCTTCGCGGTAGGCAGCGGCCTTGCAGAGGTCCATGAGCGGCAGCAACACTTACCATCAGGTGTACTGTTTGCTCGTTTGCCACCGTTTGCAATAAAAAAAAATATGTAGTCTTTGAAACTCTCTCGACTATGCCCAGAAAGTTTCGCCCTTAATATCTTAATAATGTACTTTTACAAGAATACGAGGTCGATATTGAAATCCTTGAGAGTAAAAATATTTCATTTTAATATTAAGTTCAGTTACTTTAGCATACTTGCTAATGATATTTATTTTATATCGATCTGGACCAATTCCATCTAATATAGTTTTGTTAGCAATGTACCATGGAAAAGGGTGTATATTGTTCGTCACAATACCATCCAAGTGAGTGGGATGAAAGAAGATGATAATAATGATGATTAATGATGCTATCGTTCCTTATCATAATCCTTACCATAACAAGATTTATGTAAATAATTTTCAAGACAGCTGTGATCAACTCAAAAACTGGAGATAGCTCCCCCTGGAGATAATCCCCGGAAGTTTAGGCAAAAAAGAGCGAGGATTTTATGATAAAAACTGCCGCAGTAATGAAATTCAAAACTGCCGCAGTAACCCTACTCCCTTCTGCCTTCCTATCTTATCCTATCCTACTAATATTATAAACGGGAAAGTTTGTGAGTATGTGAAGATGTGAATATGTTTGTTGCTTTTTCACGAAAAAACTACTGATTGGATTTTGATGAAACTTCACAATAATACAGCTTACATATCAGAATAACACATAGGTTATAATTTATCCCAATATTCCTACGGAAAGGGTGCGGGTGGAACCGCAGGGCGCTGCTAGTTAAATTCAATATTTTTTAACTCTTTTTTTCTTTCAAATCTCCGTGTGGTGACGAAATAAGAATACAATTAAACCCATTCCATTTGAAAACATCAGTTCATGATGGAAAACTCTAAATAAAAGCCTATACTGTACCAACCCGTCTGAACAACGTGGTCTAATGACCTACTAATAAAGTCTAATATCGCTCCTATTATAGAGAAAGCAAAGCCCAGTAGTGGGACGTATATGAGCTGCGATTATGATGATGATTTTATTATATTATTTTAGTATTGAAATTATCATGAATATCAAAGAAATTGGAATTATATATAACGGCAAAATAATTTTTTTTTTTTGTGTTGTGCTGCGGTCGGCGCGCCTCTGCACCACTCCGTCCGGGGCGACAGAAGGCCTTAAGCATGCACACCCGCAATCCACCCGAACACCACGTCGCCTTCGTCGTTGGGCCGACCACCGGAGCAAGGTTACTTGTCAACAGTGGTCGGCCCGACGGAATACCCCCTATTTGGGGTACCCTCCCATCGACCGACGTCCCCCTCTCGGGGAGGACGTCGGTCTTTCCTCACGCGGTTAGCCTCTCGGCGGGTGACGAACTAATTCCCCGGTCACGTCACCTGCGGCCTCGGCTAGGGCGGCATGACGCGCAGGTAGTCGCGCCTGCGCTGCCCCAGTCGCCGGCGACGGGTCGCTTCATCGAGGCTGCGCTCCTCGCGCGCGCGACCCGCGGCCTCCTTCTGCGAGATCACTGCCTTGCAGAAGGCTGCGACCGCTTCCCAGTTCCTGACGCTGTCGAGCATCACCTTAGCAATGGTCGGCAGCGTCAGGTCGGCATCGATAATTGCGACGAGTTCACGACGCAGCGCTGCTCAGGCGGCACAAGCCTCGAGCGTATGCTGCACCGTGTCCTCGTGGTGAGAAGTGAAAAATGCCTGACTAAATGCTGAGAGCACCCTTAGTACTTTATCTTGTGATATTGCGCAACGCAATAAAAGTAGAATATTTATTGTACACATGTTTAAATTCTAAAGGAGTCTACCCATTACACCGTTATGAACCCTATTATGACTCTGGTGGAACGTGTCAAGTCAAGAAATATTCTTTAAATGATATAAAACTATGGCTGCTAGACTGTTTTATCATCGATAGACACTGTTGCGTAACAAGCGCGGACCGTTGACAAGTCACCGAATGTAAGGTACCGTTCATAAAATACGTGACACATTAAAGGGAAAGGAGGGGGTTGACGAAGTGTAATATTCTGTAACAAGGGGTTGGAATGGTCTTAAATTTCGCGATGTTACTTTTCAAAGTATAATAAGTATTAAAATGCCTCTTTTAAATTATTAACGAAATACTTAAATATATTTTCAGCCTTACGTTCGTTACAGCATCGAGTCTGTTAAATCTTGCCGCACGCACCGCGTTTTGTCTAGATTTCATTAAACACGCGTCGCTAAATATGTGAGGTCTCACTTAGAGTTCTATCTAATCTCACAAATGTGACTAATGAAAAAAAAATCGCGAAAGTACGTGACGTACTTTATGGATGATCCCTAACTACATCAAGAGAAATAATTTACTATATCATGCTGAGCTGCCCAGGCGGATTGGTACAGCATTTTGTTTCAAGTTTTCTTTCTCTTGCATTGATGTTATATGTATATTATATCCCTTATTTGTTTTTTACGAATTTAGACACGAGTTATGGTAGGCAGAAATTAATTATATTCTTACTCCGTCATCACACGGAAAATATATCACTCTGCACTAAGGAAATAATCCTTGTATTGCGGGGACTTTACAAACACAATTTAACCGACACAAATCACATCCAGATTCAGAACGTGTTGTTTGTGTTGTTGAACAATATGTGGATCCCACATTTTGTTCTGCGCCATCTGTACATTCAATTGGTCTGTATCATGTTCTTTTCATGTCTAATATGTTCGTAGAATAGTGTTAACATGAAACACTATAGTGAGTAGAGTCCTTAAGCGAACATGCTCAAAATCCCTTACCAATAAATTATGCAGGTGCGTAATGTTTGATGCTTATGTTAATATTACTCATAAATGATTTTGAAGTAACTGTTTTAGTAGCGGACTAAGTTCTTCGGAGGCCCCGTAAATAATATTAGATTATTAACTAACGTCTAGCCGTAGGCACATACTGTTGAAAAAAAAAAAGAGTGGCTGTGAATGAAGTATCTTAAATAAAGCAGCGATTTGTCCGTGCCCCTGGTATTTGCAGTTCAGGAGCGGTAATTACAATTTACCATCATGTACGCTGCTTGCTAGTCTACCATCAAAGGCAATAAAAGTAAACCAGAAACAGAACATATCATCATTATAATTTCAGCCCATATACGTCTCATTGCTGGGTTTTGTTTTTTGGCAATTTATGGTGCAGACGCCCGGCGTCCGACCCGTCCGGGGTGACGCAATTGTGGCACGCTGTCGAATGACTCGTCGTATCCTCACCCCTTCACCATTGGGGCGACCACTGGTACTGGATCCTTGACTTCAGTGATGAGCCCGGTGAGATATAGCCAACCTGGGAGAGTCCTACTACTGGGCATCGTAATAGAAGAGAAATTGAGCTGATATATCAGGCTTTTCCGTAAGGTGACGGAGTAAGAATCCAATTCACCACTCCCTATCTTGCTCGTGGATGTCGTAAGAGACGACTAAGTGATATAATATACACTTAATATCTGTGTAAGAAAAGGAAAACTCGAAATGAAACCCTATACCAACATGTCTGACCACCACGGTATAGTAGGTCAGATTGCCTCCCACTGTGGAGGAGGCCCGAGCCCAACAGTGGAACGTATGTGGGCTGCGATGATGATGATGATGACATTAGGCTGGTGAGATGAGAGCAAAACAAATAAATCCAATAAAATTTTTTTTACGGTAAATTTGTTTTTGATAATCTTTTATATTTTGCCGTTTTCAAATCCTTATTTTACAAAAGGGTAGCCACTGCCTTTGACAGCAAGAGAGTTCGAAGTACTACTTAACCCGAAAAAACTTTCAATTGTTCGCGAATGGAGTGGAGTTCTGGATAATTAGCTTGTATTATATTTTGAAGTGCTTCAATTAAAAAGTTTTAGAATAGACAAACTTAAATTAATAAGTTTTACAAAACTATCTTCGGTTAATATTATATTTTCGATTGAGTTAAATATATTAACCTCATGTAATGAGGAATTAAGAACGTAATGTTTGCCCACTCTTTATCCTTTTTTGTGGTGGGTTATGGTCTGAATGATCCAGGGTGTACCTGGATAGATTGGGCAGGGTGTATTAAGACCATAACCGAATGTGTGACGTGCAGCCCCATAATAGCTTATGACCGTATTTCTTTACTTCTGTGGCCGGCCCGGCAGATTATCCTTTCGGGTACCGCCTCTTTCGATGCCCATGCCACAAGGTAGTGTTGCCGGGACATCACCCTCACGCGGTCGGCTGCTCTGCGGGTGGCGGACTAATCCGTTTTACGTCCACTCACAACCACGGCTAGGGCGGCATCAGCCCGCCCAACCCATTCCTTACCCTAGTCAAAAATTAAGGAGAAGTCCCCGAAGGTGGACCTAGTCATGTATACATATAAGTATTCTGGGGAATTTTACTCTATTGCTTGCTACCATCAAGTCATATATTAAACACAATATTAATCATCATCTCAGCCCAGATTAGTCCTACTATTGGTCTCAGGTCTTCTCTATAATTAGAGAGAAATTGATCTACTATACCACGCTGGTCTAACGTTCTGGGATAGGATTTATGTCGAGGTTACCTTCTCTTGTATAGATGTTTTCTGCATAATATATCCCTGAGTCATCTTTTTGGACACCCATGGGGAAGAAATCGTGAGTTGTATTCTTATTGCGTTACCACACGGACTACTTATTTATATATTAGCAACCCCCTCGCTTCGCTTCGGTTTCAGTTCCCTTATCCGCGTAGTTCCCATTCCCGTAAGAATACCGAGATAAAATATAGCCTACGTTACTCCGTGATATTATAGCTTTCGATTGGTGAAAGTATTTTTGAAATCGGTCCAATAGTTTCGGAGCCTATTTAATACAAACAAACAAAAAATCTTTCCTCTTTATAATATTAGTATAGACAATTATTATTTATTTAAATTTTAGAAATTTCTAAACACTCACTTTTTTTTTGCAAGAATTTTCGGAAAGACCGACGTCCTCCCCGAGGGGGGGGGCGTCGGTCGATGGGAAAGTACCCCAAATAGGGGTGGGTATACCGTGTGGTAGGGGGTATACCGTCGGGCCGACCACTGACGTCAAGTCACCCTGCTCCGATGGTCGGCCCAACGACGAAGGCAACGTGCGTCAAGGGTGGGTTGTGGGTATACGTGCTTACGCCCCTCTGTCGCCCCGGACGGAGTGGTGCGAGGAGTGCGTCGACCACAACCCAATCATCTAAATCCAAATCATCTAAAAATTATCTCCACCGTACAAAACGCTTTTAAATTACGAAACGGAATTTAATGCGGTTTTCATCCGTAGGTAAAATGATTTAAGAGGAAAGTGTCTATTCATCATCTCATCCCATATACGTCCCACTGCTAGGCTTGGGCCTCCTCCACAGTGAGAGGGATATTGACCTACTATGCCACGCTTGTCAGACGGGTTGGCATAGGGTTTTGTATCGAGTTTTCCTTCTCTTAGTGTGTGGTGTCTAGTGTCTATTATGCACACACATATCCTTACTAATATTGTAAATGCGAAAGTAAGTTTATTCGTTTGTTTATTTGTTACGCTTTTACGCTTAAACCACCATACCGATTTCAAAAATTCTTTCACCCATGGTAAGCTATATCAGGGAGTAACATAGACTATATTTTATCCCGGTATTCCGATGGGAACGGGAGCTACGCGGATAAAGCGATTGAAACCGAAACAAAGCGAGGGCGGGTTGCTTGTATCCTTACTAATATTGTAAATGCGAAATTAAGTTTGTTTGTTTGTTACGCTTTTACGCCTAAACCACCGAACCAATTTCAAAAATTCGTTCACCAATGGAAAGCTATAATATCAGGGAGGCTATATTTTATTCCAGTATTTCCACGGGAACGGGCACTACGCGGGTAAGGCGACTGAAACCGAAGCGAAGCGAGGGCGGTTTACTAGTATAATATATTTCTTAACGAATACCTGCAGTAACCATGTTTATATTTTACATATCATTTAAAAATAATGGGTTATTAAGCAAGCTATTTTAAATAGTTCAGTATTTTCCTTATTTTAATTAAAAAATCGGGTTATTAACGAATCTATTTTGAACAATTCAGTATTATTCCTTATCCAATTATAGGCTTTAAGTACATGATTAATTGTAAATCATAATTGCTCATCACAATATATCATTAAAATGAATATATTAGGAATTATTATAGATTTAAAACTTTAGGGCTAAGCACCTAAAACCGAAGCGAAGCGAGGGTGAATGGCTAGTTTACCTACAAATATTCTTATAATTCTTCCCACTGCTGAGCTTGAGCCTCCTCCAAAAAGGAAGAGAAATTGGGCTACTCACTACGCTGGTCGGACGTGTTATAGAGTTTAATTTTCAGAATTCCTTTTCTTGCATAGATGTTAATTTTTTTTTATTACTAGCGGTGCCAACGAGCAAACAGTACACCTGACGGTAAGTGTGGTTGCCGTTCATGGATCTTTGAAATCACACTGTCTTTTTTTTTTTTTTGTTGGTGGGCTGCAGTTGGCGCGCCTCCGCACCACTCCGTCCGGGGCGACAGAGGGGCTTAAGCACGCATCTCCCGCAACCCACCCGAAAACCACGTCGCCTTCGTCGTTGGGCCGACCACCGGAGCAGGGTTACTTGACATCAGTGGTCGGCCCGACGGAATACCCCCTATTGGGGTACCCTCCCATCGACCGACGTCTCCCCCTCGGGGAGGACGTCGGTCTTTCCTCACGCGGTCGGCCTCTCGGCGGGTGACGGACTAATCCCCGGTCACGTCACCCGCGGCCTCGGCTAAAATCTCGCTGTCTACCGCGAAGAAAGTGAAGGGAGTGTGAATGCGTGCAATGAGGTTCGGTGAAACTAAAGTCATCACCAAAACACACTACACGCAAACATGCTCAGTAACTTGTGCTGCCGGCTCTCTGTATTGCTTATTATAATCTGTTAGTTATTCATTACGACACGCGAGCAACTTAGAGGGTTGATGAATTAATTGTATTCTTATATACTACACGGACAATTTTGAAAAAGGTTGATATCACAAGCAAATAATTGTATAGTTGGAAGCTTAATCTTTAAAAGATACATTTTTAATATATTCCACAGAATATATCAAAAATAAAATTGCTAGTTTCTATTCTCCTCGCAAAGTTTCGACATAACTCTTCGCAGCTGTTACGTTATAAAATCTAAATATCATCTGGTTTGTTGAATTATTCCTTGTCTCTCTCTTGTTGTCTGTCAATATTGCGGTTCTGTCGGCAAACCGGCACTACAGTTACCATTTATTATTCAAGACCTCTAATAGCGAAGATATAAACGATTTTATACTGCAAAAACTTTAAAGTGCTCAGTATTTTACTTCAAAAGAACTTATTTTATTAACCCCCGACACAAAAAGAGAGATGTGTTTGACGTCGATGTCTGTGTGTCTGTCTGTGGCATCGTAGCCTTTAAACGGATGGACCGATTTTGATGCGGATTTTTCATTTAAAAACCCGTTTCATGGCGATGGTTCTTAGCTATGTTTGGTTAATATCGACAGTGTAAGAGTATCAGCTCCAAAATGATGTAACGGCGAATGATTACACGATTAAGTCGTTAAATGACAATTAATAATTCCTGTTGAAGAGAACGTAATATTTTTTTTTATTATTTTATGTTATGGAGATTAGGGATTATTCAAAATTTTCAATTTTACTTATTAAGAAAATAACTATTTCTTATTTATGCTATCATTATCAACATCTCAGCTACGTTCCACTGTTGGGCTTTAGTCTCCTCCATAATAGGAGGGAAGTCGACCTACTATACCATGCTATTTTTTTTTTTGGGACTAATCCCACCACACATTCCCACCACTGTAACTCCTATAAGCCAGGATCCAAAATGGTCTCCGTATAAGACACCGAAGTTTGACCCTCAGGAAGTCCCGGGAAACTTAATTGTCTTGGGACCCGCAAAAAATTTAATTAGAAAAAAAAAACACTAAGAGTTGGAAAGATTCCACTTCCATCCTATACAAAGTGGAAGACATGAAACAAAGTTGGCTAATAAGCCAGTACATAAAAATTTGTACAACTACGTTAAATGCAGCGGTACAGCACCGCGGATTGAACAGAGCTTAATGGACCTATTTGTGAGCTTTAGGTTCGGTTCTATACTACTATATCATGCTAGTCAGACAGATTGGTTTAGGGTTTTATTTTGAGTCTTTCGTCTCTTGCAAAAAAAGGAAGGCTCGAAATATAACCAACACGTCTTATCAACGTGGTATAGTAGATCAAACTCTCTTCCATAGAGAAGAAGACCCGAGTCAAACAATGTAATCAATATGGGCTGTGATAATGATGACTGGACTCGATCCCCCGCCACGATAGGAGAGAAATTAACCTATTATATAATGCTGGTTAGAGGGTTTCGGGTTCATAGGGTTTTGTGTTGATTTTTTTTTAAAGACAAACACCCAGCCCTAAAGCAATAATCCTTGTATTGCTGACAACTATACAATCATCATCATCGCAGCCCACATACGTCCCACTGTTGGGCTCGAGCCTTCTCCCCAATGAGAGACAATTTGACCTACTTCACCATGCAGGTACGACATGTTGGTGTAGGGTTTTATTTAGAGTTTTCCTTCTCTTGCACAGATGTTATGTGCATATTATATCACTTAGTTGTCGCTTACGACATCCACGAGTAAGATAGGGAGTGGTAAATTGTATTCTTACTCCATCACCACACGGAGCAAACATTATTGTAATTAATAGACACAAATTACATTCAGGCTCAGAATAATAATTTGTGGATGGTACAAAGTGTTATCCATCATGGGATTCGAATGCCTGACACTGGCACGGTGGGCATCTTTACCACTACGCCATCACTGTAATCGCAGTCATTGCATCAGTCATTAAATCCCTTAGACATCTTTTACAACACCTAAGGGAAAGAAAAAGGGTAATTAATTCTTCGCTCATCATCAGTTGGAAAACAACAAGCATTTAAGTAGGCATTCATCATCATCAGTCCATGCACGTCCTACTGTTGGGCTCGGGCTACCTCCACTATGGGAGGGAAATTGACCTTCTATGCCAGACTATTCATACGTGTATATGGTTTTGTTTCGAGTTTTTCTTTTCTTCATATCAACCCATATACGTCCCATTGTTGGGCTCGGGCCTTGTGCACTATTTCCCTTTCTTGTCATAGATATTCATATTATATCCCTTAGTCGTCTTTTACGACACCCACGGGTAAGAGAAGGGGTGGTAAATTGTATTCTTACTCCGTTATCACATGAAAAATAGTATAGGACAAGATAGATATGCATTACATTACGTTTTATCTATAATACAATGATTCTAAAAATATATAAGACATCTACTTTATCTAAGCCAACAGATTACAAGCGTCTGAAAATTTAATCTTCTTAAGTCTTGGTGCGTTTGCCCTAAGCTGATACAGTCAAGGCCGCTTCGAACGTATTTCGGTATAAAAAGTATTTTTGGTACAGCCCTTCTTGATATCATACGTCAACAGAATTATTATTTATTTGTAGATTATATTTTTATTCTTTTATCAAATGTATTAAAGGTTTTTTGACGGGAATGTCTAAGTGTTATAGTGACTTTTGTTTTTTATTATTTCAGTGTTTTACAGTGTTATTCACTGATTAAGCAAACATTTTTCATCACCCTCTATCTTGAAGGTGAGGAGAATTGCGTCCATTTTCATGTTCTGCTAAAATTACCAAAAGAATAAATGATTTGGTTGTCAGGACTCAAACAATGATAACGACTATGTCTCGTTGTCGTTTCAGCTCATATATATCCCACCGCTGGATTCGAGCCTTGTCCGCAATAGAAAGAAAATTGACCTATTATACTATGTTGGTCAGACATGTTATATGTATATTATATCTTTTAATCGTCTTTTATGATATCCATGGATAATATAGGGAGTGGCGAATTGTTTTCTTACTACGTCACCACACGAAAAACGACTAGGAAGACTAAAATCCTGAAAAACTAACAAATAATGAAGTAAATTTGATTCTGGCATCAACAGCTCATATTTATAGCCATTTATAGCTCATATGGCCAACACAAAGTAAGAAGTACACGAAGAATATATTAAAAAAATGCATCAAGGTAAACCGTGTTGAAGTTCTGTATTTTGATTCATCTGCTTATGTTATTGTAATGTTGTTTAGGTCGGGGAAAAAGTTTTTTCACATATAGTCTGTATAAACTTATAATAAAATCTCTTTGCCTGTGGCAATTGTATCAGGCTGGTTTTGATACCATTAAGGGGTTTATTTCAAACAAGAAAAAAAATAGTAAAATGTTGTTTACCGGTTAATTTTTTTAATTTTTTTTTCTTCCTGTCATAATGAGTGAATCTAATGAATAAATTCTAGAGATCAACTGATGACCAACTGATCGTCAGCGTGGTTTTTTCTTCCTGTCATAATGAGTGAATCTAATGAATAAATTCTAGAGATCAACTGATGACCAACTGATCGTCAGCGTGGTTTCTTAAGTGGAATTGAAAATTTTGTAAAACCTTCGACATAAACTAAAATAATAAAAAAATATATTTTACGTTATCTTCAATAAGTATTTATCATTTATTGAATATTCAGTTTAACAATTATACTGGCATGCGTGAGCACCTAATCGAGTAATCATACGCCATTACATCTTTTAAGAAAAGAGCTGATACTCTTCCTCTGCTGGACCAATATTTACTAAACATAGCTAAGAACCACCGAAAGGAAACTGGCTTTCAAATGAAAAAACCCACATCGAAATCGCTCCATCCGTTCGAGAGCTACGATGCTACATACAGACAAACACACGCAGATAGACGTCAACGTCATACTTATAACCCCCCCCCCCCCTCATAAAATAAAACGCACAGCGTGCCTAAAGAGGTATTCATTTCAAAAATTGCAATTATATACTTCATTAATTTGAAAACGAGGCCAGAACATTGAAACACAAATTGAAATAAAGAGCTATTTAAATATTTTCTCCTCCACCGTACTGTAACAACACACATAAAAGGTTTCCATTCCACTAAACCATAAAATGACCGGGTTCTAAGGCAGCCGTAACAATGGGAAGGCTATCATCATGATTGAAAACCATGTTGCGTAGCTATTATTAAGATTTTTATCCCAACTTCTTTAAGGAAACGAACGCATCGCTCTATGGTTAGTTATACGTTTTTCTTACTTTCTATTTTTATTAATATAACTCATTTATTTATAAGGGTTTCTTACATGTCATAATTTGATAAATATGATTACTTTTTAACATTATTAGATTGTCAGCAATTAAAAGAAGAATAAATAAATAAACGATATCAAAGAATAATAATAGTAATAAAAATAATAATAAAATTGTAATAAAAAAAATTATATCCGCAGTTTCAATTGCGCAGTTCCCGTTTCTATGGTAATCCTTACTAATATTATAAATGCGAAAGTAAGTTTGTTTGTTACGTTTTCACGCTTAAACCACCTTAGGCCTCATTTACGGAGACGAGGCACGTCGCGCGTCGCGATATGCTGCGCGGCCCGCACTAAATTCAAATGTAGGGCGTTGGATGAGTGCGTTTACGGAGAAGCGATTTTACACGCGTTTACTTGAAATGGAGCGTGTTTTACGGCCGAGCCCGCGGATGGCATCGTCGCGTCTCACGCGGCATTTATCGCGGCGGCGCACGCAGCGGCGATTCTCGATAAAGCGATGCCTGTAGCGGAACTTTCTGCCAGTCTCATTTGGTAATCGTGCAACACAGACGTAGTCACTGTCGCAATGGAGTATGATATGATCGACTTTTTTTTTAAAGAAAATTGTATGTTAAAAAGTGAGTTATTTAATATAAGGAGTGGCCCAGTGTTTACAGCAGCGAAACATGATAAGTTTGGGTCGGTTTAACTAAGAATCCGGCGTGCCCGCCGCGTGCTTCGCTACACGCTTGAGAATACGACGCGGGCGTAGCTGTGGGCACCGCCACTCTTCCCGCCTCACGTCTCTATAAACAACATTGTATATTACTATTAGTCTGTGTTTACGCGTGCGATGATACGAGCCGCTTCACGCACCGCCGCTACGTAAACAATAAAAACGTCAGACGCGCCGCGAGACGCCATGCCACACGCGACGCGCGACGTCCCGCGTCTCCGTAAATGAGGCCTAACCGATTTTAAAATTTCTTTCACCAATGGAAAGCTATAATATCAGGGAGTAACATAGGCTATATTTTATCCCGGTATTCCCACGAGAACTATGCGAGTAAGACGACTGAAACCGAAGCGAAGCAACGGCGGGTTGCTAGTACGGCAATAAATTATAATCTGTGTTCATCATCATCATCATCACAGCTCATATACATCCCACTGTTGGGCTTGAGCCTCCTTCACAATGGAAGGAAAATTAACCTACCATACCATGCTGGTCAGACGGGTTGATATAGGGTTTTATTTCGAGCTCTATTTCTCTTGCGTTGATGTTATATGCATATTTAATCCCTCCCTTCCACTCACGGGCAAGATAGGGAGCGGTGCATTGTATTCTTACTCCGTCATCATATGGAAAAGTTAATTAATACTAGCAAAAGTTCCAGTAGGAATACCGGGATAAAATATAGCTTATATTACGCCCTGATATTATAGCTTTCCATTAGTGAAAGAATTTTTGAAATCGGTTCGGTGGTTTAAGCGTGAAAGCGTAACAAACAAACATCCTTACTTTCGCATTTATAATATTAGTAAGGATGTCATTAAGTCAACGTGAAACGAGAATCAATCCAAATGAAATGGTGAGGGCTGCGAATATTTTGTGAAAACAAATTGCTATTATTAGATTATATAAACTTTTATATTCCGTTTTATTTTATTTATTGGCGTTGATAAAAATTGTTCATTTCATATCGACAAAGTTTTGATGAATAGCCTGTTTTTATTAAATGGTTTATATTTATTTTGTTCGTATCTTTATTAGATTACAATATCTCCTATTATTGTGCTTTGTTTGAAATTTTGAAGTTTGAACTGTGCTCCGCGTTTTGATATGTTAAGTAATGTAAGGATATGAAGTGCTATGTGGTCGTGGGTATCGTAAAAGACAACTAAGACCTTGACCTGGGTAACTCCATTTGATGTCTTCCAATTTGTCTGGTCAATAATTACATTCCCAAATATTTATGATGGAAGAGGAGAACATATTTCGGTCTATATAAAGCAAGTGGGATAAGAGAATGGTGATGAATAGGATGATAGATTTATGGATGAGTTGATTGCTAAAGTTAATGTAATAGTCGCATTAAGACGTAAAAGCATGTTTAAAAGAAAAAAATATATTCTACTTCTAAGCCTATATAAGTCCCAGTATTAAGCACGAGTCTTCTATAGATGGGAGTAATAAGCCTCTTAACCGCGACGACTATACGTGCTGGCAAAGGATATTGAATTTACCAATAGAAATTTCACTCAAAAATAAATCTTGCCTGAATTGTGGACAACTAAAATACAACAGGAACTGAACTTGCTATTTAGAACACTACGCTCTACGTTGTTAGTGATAATGTCTTTTACTTTTACTTGGCAGTTGAAAAAATTGGCTAAAGGATCGACATAAAAATAGGCAATATGTTTTGTAATTAGCGCAATCGGTGATCCCTCTGCCAAGCTCGGCGATCATGGCCTATGTTCTCCTTGATAAGGTATTTGTCCAGTAAACATCAATAGGCTGACATATCAATGTTTAACCAAAACAGAAACGAAAAAGTGGACTACATTTTATTATAAAAATTAACATGAAATTTCAAAGTATCTTAGTAGGATAATAATTTAGCCGGTTATCTATCCGCCTGAATTTATTACTCTTTCTTAACTCGCCTGAAGTCAAACATTAATTTAATTAAACCAACCCCTGTACTGTAATAAGGATGTCTTTATAACGAAATTTTACATCACCGCGATACTCACGAGCTCACGTAATCCTGAACTTTTATATAATAGCAAGTACATACCGCATTTTATTTCAAAAGTTGAATCTATTAATATCAAATGTTAAAAAAAAAAACTTATGTAAACTGTGTTCTCTGTGTGGTGACGGAGTAAGAATATAATTCATCACTCCCTATCTTGCATTAGGATGTCATAAAAGACGACTAAGAGATATAATAAGCATATAACACCTGTGCAAGAGAAGGAAAACTCGAAGTAAAATCCTATACCAACAAGTATGTCTGACAAGTATGGTATAGTAGGTCAATTTCTCTCCTAGTGGAAAGGAGGCTCGAGCCCAGCAGTGGGACGTTATGAGCTGAGATGATAAGCTGTATTTAGTGGCTATGAAAACTACCAATCATTACTCGTGGGTATAGTAAAAGACAACTGGGAGTTTTACATCGAACTGGGCCAACTTCATCTGATGTTGTTTAGTCTTCTTCTTCTTGTTTAATGGCAATAAGATACAATAATATGATCTATTGGTGCCATTGTAGAGTTTTTACATTGATTATTCACGTCTTTAGTCTTCGTATTTTAGTCAGTCGTTAGCAATGATTTGGTGCTGATAACCAAATCATGTTTCCTCTGGGAATTTTGGCAGAATGTGAAAATGCACGCTATTCACTATTATATCATTTTCACTACATTTCAGCATCTTGTCTGCATTATATTACCTAAAATATCAGCAAAATTATTCAATATAACACTATAAAACACTAAAATAATGAATAAAATCTAAAAGCGCTGCATGAGTTTTTGACGGTCTCGTCAAAAGTCGTCGTTTAGTCAATCACGTCATTCTCAAGGAGGGTTGACGTAAGGCAGACGATATATGTACAAACAAAATAATTTATTAAAATAACTTACCATCAAAGAATCCTGGTCGTCGCGTCTGCTGAATACCAGTAATGGAAGGAATGTCATAGGTTGTGGGTAGTGTAGAGTGTTCCAATGTATTAGAAAGTATATTTGCATTTACCTCTTGATCAAACATATCAATTGTTTTTGGTTTAGTTTCATTATAAAAATTAGACTTAAATTGATTTTTGGTTACACTTTTAACAGTTTTGGAAAAGTCATTAAATATTTTTGTTCTTGTAGCTTCGTCAAATCTTAGCTTCTCCATAGATTTATTATCTAATTTATTTAAAATATGTTCATTGTCTAATTCAACATTAATATTAAATTCATCTTCAATATCAATTGTATCTTTAGATATATCTGTATTGCGCGTGGCTTCTATATCTTTTCTTCTAAATCTATCAATTAGTGTTTGATAGTTTTTACTACTTAATTTATTACTAAGCTCATTTTCTTTATATGCATTTGTTGTTGTTATATATTTATTTACATTATTATCATTGATTTCAGTGGATATGATTTTGTTTTTGTTAATATGAATTGTGCTTGGAGTTACCATTTGCGTGTTGACGATTGGTAGGAGTAGGAAAGAGAAGGAGAGGATAGTGTTGAGTATTTTTAAGTTTGGATCGTAAGAAGGTGTGCTAAGGTATAGGGGCGAGGCGGGACGTAGTAAGCGCGTCATGCCAGGCCGGCTTCAACACCGACTATCCTGAAACAAGTTTATTTTGTTAGAATTCGAATTTAATTAGGTTATTATTTTATAGTAGTAGAAATTCTCCTCCAAAAAAAATATAGTAGAAATTCTAATTGAAAATCTATACCAATAAATAAAATTGGAGTGTCTGTTTGTAATGTCAAAATAATAGACTTTTTTCATGCTCACACGGTTATTTACACTATACATATGCCTAAAATACACTTTATATATTTTTGTCTATTTCTCTGTCTGTCTGTCTGCCTGTTTGTTCCGGGTAATCTTCAAAACGGCTGGACCGATTTCGAAAATTCTTTCACCAATGGAAAGCTATAATACCAGGGAGTAAACTAGGCTATATTTTATCCCGGTATTCCCACGGAACGGAAACTACGTAGGAAAGACTTAAACTGAAGCGAAGCGAGGGCGGGTTGCTAGTAAAGAATAATTGTGGAATTCGAGAAGATATAATTAAGCCATCTATGGTGAAATTTGACGCTTGCTTTCCCATAGGAGTCGCAAAAACCGGCTAAGCCTGCTGCCTCATCTTAGTACTTCATTAGGGTCGATAGAAACGTGCCTAAGTGATTACGGATACCGTGTTGTGACGGAGTAAGAATACAATTCACCACCCTAATAGTTTATTATAATAATAATGGTTTAATATAAATAATTTTGATATTTTTGTATTCGAAATAAGTAAATTATCACTGAAAATATTACCGAACCGCCAGATCCAAAATCAAATCGAAAGTTGGTAATATCATTGAGAAATGTCATGAAAATCTTAAATGTAATGAGTTCGAGTTCAAGTTTAAATTAGTTCTTAATTTTTTTTTTGTAGCTGCAATTTAGGTTTAAAACTTTAGACAATTTATAGTTTTTTATCATTAAGCAAACTTAATTTCTAAAGTAATTTCGTTTTTTATGACTCAATATTAAGTTAGCTGATATTAAATTGAGATGCTTTCTAAATTATGAGTCTGGATGCTGTTTGGTCTTGTTTTTCAGAGATAATATTAACATAATATTAACTTCAATTATATTTGAATATTTGATCAATCCTTTGTAGCTCTTTTGATTTTAATGTTAATAATTTTGAAGATGGACAAACAAAAATATAATTTTAACGCTAAAACAATTTCAATCTTGATTATATTATATTGCTGTTAGAAAGTCGCAATTTAAATTTGATTGACGATGTATATTAATTTTGAAGTTTATTGGCTCGGCTTTGAAAACATCGAAATTAATATTAATAATAAGTTTTATTACAGCAAAATGGGTACAAATTGGGTTTGAAATAACTAGGATACGTTTACAATTATATATACCAACATAAAGTTTTAAGTGATTGGACCACACTATCGATAGTCTGTTTACAGCCGCGAGCCAGTACGTCCGGGGTAGATCCATACACTCGCAGAACCTCGACGTCTGAGTAGTAATTTGTTACTGCATTGCGTTCGGTGAACAAAAGAGCCGCAGCCCAACTTTCTGAAGGTGTTTGCGTGTGGTGTGTGATGGCTTTAGTATCACTAAACCTCATTGCACGCAATCACACTCCCTTGACTTTTTCAAGTTAGGTAGCGACCTAGCAAAGGTCCATGACCAGCACCATCATTTACCACGTGTTGTGCCGTTTGCTCAATTGCCACCAACAGTAATAAAAAGATGTTTATTAAATATTACAGTTATCTTTTTTATGTAGGGTTCTATTGAATCTCAATGCAAGCCATGGCTTGTGACTTGGGAGACAGAGTAATAATTAATAAGTTTGAATATAATCGGATATAAATAGGCATGTATAAGTGGTAAAGCATTTTCTTGTTTTGCTATTTACCTATTATAGGTACAATTTTCATATTGTAATACTCTATCTTCCCCTGTGGTGATAGGTGAAGATAACGCCGTATCTCTATCCCATTGCTTTCCCTTATCCTGTGATAGTTGTAAAAACCTGTCAAATGAGCAAGAACAGGCAGAGGACAGGTCTCTTCAAGAACTTACATTTTTTACTGCACGGTGAGAGTATTGTGCGATTGTAGTATCCTAAACACATAGAGGGATGTTTCTCATTGCAAGTGTACCATTAATCATGAATCTTTCGCTGTCTTCATTGTCTCCTAAAGATTCAGAATAACGTAAGACGCATTATATATAACTTTTGAAGCAATTTCAGTGATTTTTAATAAATTGGAGCAGTTATTGTATTAAATTTAAATAAATTGTTATGTTTAAATGTTGCGAAGGCGTCTTCATATTGTCAATTTGTCTGAAAATAATCCACTAATCTACCACCGAATAAGAACGCGGCCACAACTTAACACACCAGCAAGAAACTCAACGAGATTACTTTATTTTTTAAATTTTTCTTTTATATAAAAGCCAGAGTAATGCCCTTATGATCAGTATATTCTTTTCAAAGTATAATGCAAAAGATTATACGACTATACTTGATTTCACAAGCGCCGCTCTGTTATGAAGTGAACTACTAGCGCATAAAATTATTCAACCAATACCGTAAGCTTTTTCAATGTTGATAAAACTAATCCATAAGTTACTACAGAACGCTAAAAGCCTTTGACATTGAATAGACGGAAAACTCACCTTAGACTAGAGAATCACTTATCTTTTGAAAAAAAAAACGCTGACAAAAATATCTTTTTGGAAGCCTCCGAAGCAGTAAAGCTTAAATCAAGGAGAATTTCTTCACTTTCAATGAAACTTTTCTTTTATAAGTCATTTATCAACTACAGACCCTACATCTTATGACGGAAAGTAAAAAATTGAGTAGATACTGTAGACGCTTGGGAAGCTTTAGAAATGATTGTTACTTTTGTCAGCGACCTTCGAATAGGAGCCAGTTAATTGTGATTGACTTCACAATGGGACAATGTTGATTCGAGGGATTCAGAAGGCAAGATTCTTTTAAAAGTAGAAAGAAAATAAATGGATGGGAAATTACAAAACGGGTGAATGCTATATTAAAATACAACATTCGTAAACACATTGTAGTTTATTTTGGAATGGCGGCGTTTTGTTGATGGACAGTATTAATATAAAAAATAACAATAGATTTTTCTGGCAAATATTTTTCTGATGTATATGCGAACATTCCACATTATAAATAAAACTACTTTACGGATTTTATATTTATTATATTCTACAACGTTCATTCAGCGGACTAACCTTTTTCCGCCCGTGACCATGAACCCTGTAAAATGTTCGAAACGTCGTGCAATCAAAAATCAAATAAAACGCGATAAAATCCCTAGTTTTATTTACAACTGGCAAAAGTTGAATTATCTTCGTGTGGTGACGAAGTAGGAATACAATTCATCACCCCTTCTCTTACACGTGGACATTGTAAAAGACAACTAAGAGAGATATACATATAAATAATATCTATGCAAGAGAAGGAAAACTCGACATAAACCTTTATTGTAAATAAAACTCTTGTACGAATTTATCGTGTTTGTATTGGTCGGATTTTATTGCGTGACGCTGTAATGTGTTCGAAACGTCGGGCAATTAAAAATCAAAGACAAAAGTGATAAAATCCGCAACGTAGTTTTATTTACAATTTACTCGCGTAAACATCAGAAATCATTACATAAAACTTTATATCAACACGTCTGACCAGCGCGGTATAGAAGGTCAGTTTTACTTCATCACCACACGAACAAATGTCTACATTATAATAGTCCTGTTTTTTTTTAGTTTAGAGGGTTTTGTCGCTATGCAAATACATCGCCTTATAAAACATATGAATCAACTACAAAAAAATTATATTGTATACATACTTAAGTATATTCTTATTGCCCTTATCTATAAAAGTGGTGAAAAAAGAATGTGGAGAATTATCGGCCAATTTCAATACTTTCCATCCTAGCGATGCTTTTGGAGCATCTTGTTAGAAATGCTATATATCCACATTTGCATCAGATAATTATACCCGAGCAACATGGTTTTGTTCAAAAGCGCTCTACCACAACAAATCTTACAGTTTTCGCTAATAATTTATTTGATAATATGAATCGTAGAGTTGATATAAATATGAAATTTGGCATAGTTGAAGAATATATATATATATATATGTCACAGCGTCACTACCTCTGGCGCCATATCTTAATAGTTTTTAAGAATCAATCGATTACAATCAATCAAGTATTATACTTGGGTGTTTTTGATACAACGTTGGCAATGATTTTTGATGTTTGTCGTTTTACCGTTAACGTTTGAAATATTACCGAGCTTTCTTTATTGAGAGCGGTCCGTTGAATACTCAGGGAAGAACGAGACTTGAGGGCGAGCGGTCGTTGATGCTGCCGTGTTTTATCAAATCCACCGTGGTTCCCTAACGTGTAATTTAGCTGTCGGCATATGTAATCATTAGTCGTAATAGAAAATAGTGTTAACGTTAGTTATCGAATATAGTTTAAAAAGTAGCCATCCGAAGTATTACTTTATCCCCTCGCGATGTGTGCCCGATCTGATAGTGATGCAGCACGGGGACCTAACCTAACCTAACCTAACCTAACCTAACCTAACCCAACCTTTGATATATATAATATATATATATATATAAGGTCAGAAAACTAAAATTTGATATAATAATGAAGATTAGAAATAGATTAATTTTGATATCTGATGTTTACGCGAGCACTACACATTGTAAATAAAACTACTTTTACGGATTATATCGTGTTTGTATTTGATTTATGATTGCCCGACGTTTCGAACACTTTGCAGCATTCATGGTCACGGGCGGACTAAGGTGTCTCACGTCCAACAAGTAATCGTTATTACAGACATTTATAATTATCTACCCGATACAGAATATAGCTATAAATTTATTAAATTGTTACCCACATTTTAGTACAAATTTATTGCCAGTGTAAGAAGAAAGTGTTCGAAACGTCGGGCAATCATAAATCAAATACAAACGCGATATAATCCGTAAAAGTAGTTAGATTCATTTTATTATAAAAGGCATTACGCACACTACCATGCAATCGATACACACACACTCACACGCCTGTGCGCTCAAGCGCCTATACACCTTTGTTTACAGTTAAAATCTCTGGTGGAATTGAAAGTCAAACAATCATAATTATGATGACAATATTTAATAGACATTTGTATTTATATATTAGTTACTAGCAGCCCGCCCTCGCTTCGCTTCGGTTTCAGTCACCTTACCCGAGTAGTGCCTGTGAGAATACCGGGATAAAATATAGCCTACTCCCTGATATTATAGCTTTCGATTGGTGAAAGAATTTTTGAAATAGGTGCAGTGGTTTAAGTGTGAAAGCGTAACAAACAAATAAACAAGCAAACAAACTTACTTTCGCATTTATAATATTAACTAGCAAACCGTCCTCGCTTCGCTTTGGTTTTAGTCGTTTTACCCGCGTAGTTCCCGTTCCCGTGGGAATACCGGGATAAAATATAGCCTAGTTTACTCTCTGATATTATAGCTTTCCATTGGTGAAAGAATTTTTAAAATCGGTCCAGCCGTTTTGAAGATTATCCGGAACAAACAGACAGACAGACAGACAGCCAGACAGACAAAAATTTTTTAATCTGTATTTTACGCATAGGTGTCATGCAAATAACCGTGTGAGCATGCAAAGGGTCTATTATTTTGACATTACAAACAGACACTCCAATTTTATTTATTGGTACTAGCAACCCGCCCTCGCTTCGCTTCGGTTATAGGTTATAGTCGTTTTACTCGCGTAGTTCCCGTTCCCGTGGGAATACCGGGATAAGATATAGCCTAGTTTACGTCCTGATATTATAGCTTTCCATTGGTGAAAGAATTTTTGAAATCGGTTCAACTGTTTTGAAGATTACCCGGAACAAACAGACAGACAGACAGACAGCCAGCCAGACAGACAGACAGCCAGACAGACAAAAATTTTTTAATCTGTATTTTACGCATAGGTGTCATGCAAATAACCGTGTGAGCATGAAAAGGGTCTATTATTTTGACATTACAAACAGACACTCCAATTTTATTTATTGGTATAGATAAGGATTAGTGAAATACAGCTTGCTCAATATACAATAATTATACATAAATATAATTAAAAGAAAATTGTGCAGCAGAAAAATTAATTAAATTAAATTATGGCTCAATTTCGTCCATTCGGCGATCACTATTAATTTTTATTTAGTAGATGTTAGATTGGCCAACAGTGTTACATATACCGGCATACCTACTTACCGTAGCTGCAAAGTACCTAATTCTAAAAGTACAATTTTTCTCACATCATTACAGCTCATTTAATTGCCACTACCGGACTCTAGCCTTCTGCATCATAGGAGGGAAATTGACGATACCACGCTGGAAATGTGTTGATATAGGGCTTTATTTTGAGTTTTTCTTCTCTTGCATAGCTGTTATATGCACATTATACCAGGTAGTCGTTTTTTACGACATCCATAGGCAAGAAAGGGAGGTGGTGAATTGTATTCTTACCCCGTCGTCTTAGCCCCTTAGCCGGTGCTGATGGAGTGGTTGGGGCGGACGCACGGGGTGCTTTCCTTCCGACTGGTGCAGGTGCTGACGGGGCACGGGTGTTTTGGAAAGTACCTGCACAAGATTGTTAGGAGGGAGAGCACATCGTCCTGCCACCACTGCAGTTGCGACGAGGACACGGCGCAGCACACGCTCGAGGAGTGTGCTGCATGGGAGGAGGAGCGCCGTGAACTCGTCACGATTTTCGGTGCCGACCTGGCGCTGCCGACTATCGCCAGGGAGATGCTCGTCAGCGTCAGGAACTGGGACGCGGTCGCCGCCTTCTGTGAGACCGTAATCTCACGGAAGGAGGCGGCGGATCGTGTGCGAGTAGAGCTTTTATTCGGCGACACGTTCCGCCGCCGGCGACTCGGGCGGCGCAGGCGCGAGTATCTGCGCCTAATGCCGCTCCAGCCAAGGCCGCGGGTGATCGGACCGGGGAATTGTCCGTCACCCGCGGGAAGGCTAACCGCCCGACGGCGAACGACGTCCCAGGACGTCGAGAGGTGAGGTTACCCGAAAGGGTATTCCGTCAGGCCGACCACTGACGACAAGTCACATCTGCTCCGGTGGTCGGCCCAACAACGAGGTTACGTGGGTACGGGTGGGTTATGGGTCCGCGCGCCGTCCTTTCATCGCCCCAGACGGACTGGACCGCGCGTGCGCTTACCATAGCCCACCCATAAAAAAAAACCCGTCATCACAGGGTAAATTCTCTTATATTATATTACCTATTATCTTTATAATCAGGTCACTTGTTTTTGTATTGCTGCATAAGCGTGGAGACCTATTATTAGCTTTTAGTTTTTATTTGTTCAATTTACAATGTTCTTATTAGCTGTTGGTCTTCCTAATAAAATAAAATAAAAATATATATTCAATTACAACAATATTAGAATGAAAATGTATAAGTATATAAAATATATTATGTAACTACGTAACATGAGAGGGTTTAAATTGATAATATTATATTGAGCTATTTCCTTTCTCTGTTACCAATACTGTCACGCTCTGATTCAATCAAATATTGTCGATAATGATGATTGACGCGAGTTAATTGATAACTCCATCACTGTGATTCCATTAATTTAAATTGTAATTATATTTATTCAATAATTCCAAAAATATTTAATTAAAATTTCAACGTAATGTGACGGATTAAGAATACTACATGTCACCACTTGTAGTATTACCCTTGGGTATCGTATAAAACGATTAAGGTATATTTTATACTAGCAACCCGCCCTCGCTTCGCTTCGGTTATAGGTTATAGTCGTTTTACCCACGTAGTTCCCGTTCCCGTGGGAATACCGGGATAAAATATAGCCTAGTTTACGCCCTGATATTATAGCTTTCCATTAGTGAAAGAATTTTTGAAATCGGTCCAGCCGTTTTGAAGATTACCCGGAACAAACAGACAGACAGACACAAAAATTTTTTAATTGCTATTTTAGGCATAGGTGTCGTGCGAATAACCGTGTGAGCATGAAAAAAGCCTATTATTTTGACATTACAAACAGACACTCCAATTTTATTTATTGGTATAGATATACAACTCCTATTTAAAGGAGAAATCTCTATACCACACTGTACCAACCCATTTAACCAGCGTTTTAAAGTGTATATGGGTGGCTAAATGTTGGGACATAAGGTGATCCACGTATATATTTTACATTAATCGAGATCACTGAAAAATTGCGGTTCATGTAACCCGTCAAAATAGTATTATTAACACACAATTAGCACGTAGAATTGGCAATAAATAGGCCACATCGCTTGTCGTACCGATAACCATTGCAGAAGAAATGTTTTCGAGTGAGGCGAACAAATGGGACGATGCCAGATAGTAGACATATACGAGCTGACACGGATGGATAGTTGGATTTCATAATTTTTATTCAAGTATGGTGATGGAGTAAGAATACAATTCACCAGCCCCAATCTTACTCGTGAGTGTCGTAAAAGACGATTAAGGGATTTAAAATACATATTCCTACTTCCTACTAATATTATAAATGCGAAAATTTGTGAGTATTTGAGGATGTGAAGATGTTTGTTGCTCTTTCACGCAAAAACTACTGAATAGATTTTGTTTAAATGTCACAATAATATAGCTTACATATCAGAATAACTCATAAGCTATAATTTATCCCAATATTCCCTCCGGAAGAGGAACTGCGAATAAAACCGCAGGGCGCTGCTAGTAGATATACAAGAGAAGGTAAACTCGAAAGAAAGTTCTATACCAACCGGTCTGATCAGCATGACGTAATAGGTCAATTCCCCTCCTAGTACGGAGGAGGTTCGAGCCCAGTAGAGGGACGTATAGAAACCGAGATGATGATGATTATTTTTCCCTTTTGAGGGTTCCGCAGCCAAAGGGTAAAAACGGGACCCTATTATTAAGACTTTGCTGTCTATCCGTCCGTCTGTCTGTCACCAGGTTATATCTCAAGAACCGCGATA
The DNA here is from genome assembly GCA_032191425.1 of Lymantria dispar. Taxonomy (NCBI): domain Eukaryota; kingdom Metazoa; phylum Arthropoda; class Insecta; order Lepidoptera; family Erebidae; genus Lymantria; species Lymantria dispar. Next base: position 4,092,094 of record CM063447.1, read on the forward strand.
GCTAGACAGTTGAAATTTTTACAAATTATGTATTTCTGTTGTCGCTATAACAACAAACACTAAAAACGAAATAAAATAAATATTTAAAGGAGGCTCCCATACAACAAACGTAATTTTCTTACCCTGTTTTAGCTCAATGGTACGGAACCCTTCATGCGCGAGTCCGACTCGCACTTGGCTGATTTTTAGTTCAGAGTGGTAGGACCACACTGTCGACAGTTATCTGTCTACAGCCGCGGGCCGGTCCGTCCGGGGCAGTACCATGCTCTCGCAGAAGATCGACGTCTGAGTAGTAGCAATTTGTTACTGCGCTTCGTTTGGTGAGCGAGAGAGCCGGAAGTCCAACTTTCTGAGGGTGATTGCGTGTGGAGGGTTTTGGTGGTGCCATTGGTATCACCGAGCCTCAATGCACGCATTCACACTCCCTTTGCTTTCTTCGCGGTAGGCAACGGCCTTGTAAAGGTCCATGAGCGGCAGCAACACTTACCATCAGGTGTACTGTTTGCTCGTTTGCCACCGTTCGCAATAAAAAAAAAAAAAGTTTTCTTTTTATAAAACATCTTAATTTTGTTTTACTTTTAAATTATTTCTTTACATTCAGTCTCAAGATTTCGCTTCGTTTTCGTATATTTTATCAGAGCTGAACATTCGTGCCCGATATCAGATTGATCAGAAATGAATTTAAAATTTTTACAGCACCCACTTTGAAAAATTGCCATCTTGATTTATTTTTATTTTTATGGAGTTTTATCTAGATTAAAACTCTTACAAAGTATCGGCTTGATTACTTTTTTTGCATCAATTTATGTGGCGACCGTTTTGAAATTCACCATCTTGTTCTTTTTAATGTCATGTACTTAGAATAATAACGTATAGAAGGTAAGTTCGCGCACAAAAAGTGAAGCATTTCAATTGGAGCCTAATGGAGCTTACGCCGGAACCGTTTCGTAATGTACAAGTCATTGTACTGCACGTACGTACGCAACTCTTAAAAAATAAATAGGTAATTATGACGGTTTGTGCATTCAAATGGTGTCACAACACATTTGAAAAACTTAAAAAGGTTTTTAACATTACTTTTAAAAGTATTTCGACGATTTATGTTGACACTATCCTTCTATACGTTATTATTCTAAGGTCATGTATATAACTAGGATTTAATAGGCATGCAAAATGACAGGCGTGTAAGACTACAGAAATTGGTTGAAAATGATATTGTAAATTTTTATACAATGATTTTGCCATACTTACGGGCATGGGCAGTTAAAATAACACTTTTAAAAACTTTACAAACCTATTTGCAGGATCTCAGGCTCATAGTCTCTCTTAAAATACTTTTCGAATTTTTAAGCTTATTCATTGAAAAATATTAAATGCCGTTTGATGACGGGTTATGAATACAATATGACACCACCCTACTTGCCTTTGGGAATCGTAAAAGCGGGCTAAGATAGTACCAAGTACCATTGTCGCCCCATATGTTAATAGTTGCGATTATTACATAAAACCTCTTCATTAAAAAGTAGTTGAAGTCGATAGAGTCATGGTAATAATCGGGGAATTTTGTGAACCTTGGAGGCAGAGTAGTTATTATAAATGTTGAGAAATAAGGCGAAATATTTAGGATAATTAAAAATTGAATGAAATCCGTAAACATCAGAAATCATTTTTGATGTTTATGCGAGTACTACAAATGAAATAAAATTGTTTTTATGTATTTTTTTACATTTAATTTTTTATATCCAGACGTTGCAACGTGAAAAGCTGATAAAATTAGTAACAATATTTTTGTTTTATATAAATAAAAATGAATTGTAGTTAATTTTTTATAAATTTTACAAAAAACACCCTAATTTTCATGACTATTATAATATTAGCAGCGCCCTACGGTTTCACCCGCAGTTCCTCCTCCCGTGGAATTATCGGAACAAATTATAGCCTATGTGTTATTCTGATATGTTATTCTGATATTTAAGAGTGGTAGGACCACACTGTCGACAGTTATCTGTCTACAGCCGCGGCCCGGTCCGTCCGGGACAGTACCACACTCTCGCAGAAAATCAACGTCTGAGTAGTAGCGATTTGTTACTGCGCTTCGTTCGGTGAGCGAGAGAGCCGGCAGCCCAACTTTCTGAGGGTGTTTGCGTGTGGAGGGTTTTGGTGGTGCCCTTGGTATCACCGAGCCTCAATGCACGCATTCACACTCCCTTCACTTTCTTCGCGGTAGGCAACGGCCTTGTAAAGGTCCATGAGTGGCAGCAACACTTACCATCAGGTGTACTGTTTGCTCGTTTGCCACCGTTTGCAATAAAAAAAAAGCTAATAATATAGCTTTTGAAGAAGTGAAGTTTCATCAAAATCGATTCAGTAGTTTCTGCATGAAAGAGCAACAACCATCTTCACGTTTTCACATCTTCTGACCCTCACATACAAACTTTGGCGTTTATAACATTAGTAGGATAGGAAAACTGATTGCGATCTCCAATTTTTAATTAGGTACGTTTAATCCATCCATCAGCGATCAGTTTTCAGTTCGACGAACGATGTGGTTTGCCTATTGCCATTACAACGTGCTAATTTTTCGAGCTATGTTGGTTACACCAGTTTTTATACGAATATCCGTGTTTCAGCTTTTATCAAGTGGGGAAACTACCGAGCATAACCCTCTTCATAGCACGTTGAGCGACTTTGGGGGCGTCCATAAATTACGTGAGGTGTTTTTAAAAATTTTCTATACCTCCCTCCCCCCTGGTGAGATGTCGTGAGATTTTATTCAACCCCTCCCCCATCCCCCAATCTCACGTGAGATTTTTCAAAATGTGGGTTTCTTACGCAAACGCGTTGGATTGTTATTGTAAAAAGAAAAAAAATGGTTCGTGCTTATTTACGACTAGCTATGACTAGTAATCAATATTGCTGAGAGTTTAATTATAAGTGTAATAAAAATTTAACAATTTTTTTTTGTTTCAATCAGAATAAACATTGCGTGATATTTGCCGAGACCCCCCCTCTCTCCAACTTAAGATTAGATGAGATTTGATTCGACCAACTCCCCCCCCCCCCCTTAAACATCTCACGTATTTTATGAACGCCCCTTTGAGCTTTTTTGTGAGGCTTACGGTTAGAGAGCACGTTTCAGTGCCGTATGTTATCGCTGGTAACACACACTGGTTGGTACAATGCTACACAGAAGATTTTTTAAAGTCAATGCCCTGCACTAAGTAAATAATCCTTGTATTGCGTATGACTTCAAAAACATATAATTAACGAACACATTATACATCCAGACTCAGAACAATTATTTGTGGATCGCACAAAGTGTTGTCCTGCGTGGGATTCGAACCCGTGACACTGGCATGTATGGTTGGTATCTTAACCACTACGCCATCTGTGCAGTCACGATTATGAAAATCAAAATGTGTTTTTTAAGAATATTTTAATTGCGTAGGTATATTTATAAGTGTCACATTACATTCGCCCATTAAAGTATTTACATATAAGATTTAATTATCGCGTTTCGAAATGTTGCGTTTAATTAGTCAGCGGTTTGGTGGAGAAATTTCGATTAAGTTAAAGGGAATAGCGTTGTGTATTTTATACTAAAAAAAGAAGGTTCAAATGACGACAAATATTCCTTGGTATGATGAAGTTGAAATATGATTCACTATCCCCTATTCCATATCCGTAGATATGGTAAAAGAAGACTAAAAGATATAATATGCATATAATATCTGTGCAAGACAAGGATAACTCGAAATAAAACCCTATATTAACTCATTTGATTGAACGTCTGAATACTGAAAGAATGACTGAATGATTTGGTTACTCTTCCTGTCTATTTGTCAGCTAGTCCATTTCCAGTAACGGTTGTATTCTAGCTCATCATCATAAAGGTATAGGAATGGTCGGCAACAGGCGTACAACGATCTATTTGCGGACGCCAAGCATTATTGTATTGTAAGTAATATAATTATATTTTTTTCGAATTTGCTGTTAATATTGAGAACCAAACTATAAAAAACTTGGCTCAGGACCGTCGGTATAGTTTCTCTTATTAATTTTAGGTCTTATGTTTTACAATTCAGAATTTTATTAGCATAATAGGACTTAATTATTATTAATTTTTTTACTGGACTTTGTTAAAAATTTTTGCACAGTATTCGGTCCCCACCTAAAACTACTTACCGACCCCTAGTATAGAGAGTTTATATATAGCTGTCATCAATATTTTAAATAGTTGAAAGAAAATATTCTCTCAAACCACTTTCACTTGAAAATCACTGAACCTTAAGCGTGTGCTTCAAATAACCCCTTTCGTTAAAACCATTGTACATAGTAAATGTCTGTACGATCAATGAGATATAAGCGAGGGTATGCGAGTGTAAATGTTACTGATAAAGTCTTATTAAAGACAATTTTACATTCAACGTGAAAGTCTTTTTTTTTAGCACAGACGGTGCTGACTTGTATTCTTACTTATAGATTATAGCTACTCATCTTTTTAAAGTGAAACTTTTTTAAATTTGTTTTGATTTCAAACTCGATGAAACAAAAAAGCGAGTCCATAGAGACACAAACACGTAAATCTATAGGATTCAACCGGCGAGAGAATGAGATAGAACACATTCGCGTAGCGTCCCCAATATCGTCTACTAATGTATGATTTACTACTTACGAGTAACGATTTATGATTAAGATTTATTACGTTGATTTTAGAGCAAAGGACGAGGGACGAGGGACGAGGGGGATGAGGGACGAGGGACGGGGGACGAGGAATGAGGGGTGAGGGGCACGGGGCAAGGAGCAAGGGACAAGGGGCAAAGGGCAAAGGATAAAGGAAAACACGTGGGACCAAAGAAGTTTCATATCTGACATACGTACTTAGTATGCAAACTCTTTTTTTTAGGAAGGGCTTCATCCAACAAAGAATGTGAATGGCAGTTGTTTGCCAACGAAATATGAATTGATATAGGGTTTTATTTCGAGTTTTCCTTCTCTCGCATAGATGTTATATGCGTTTTATATCCCTTAGTCGTCTCGTACGATCACCCACGGGTAAGATAGGGGGTGGTGAATTGTATTCTTACTCCGTCACCACACGGAAATATGAATACCTTTGATTAATTATTTGATATCTTTAAACGAGCAATTCTTGAATATTTATATATATTCAGAAAATGTCTCCAAAAATTTCCATGAAATTCAGTATGCGTTAGGTTTTGGGGAGAATAAATCAATCTAGTTAGGTTTCATTTATAAAAAAACCTATTTTGTCAGTGTTTTTTGGCAATGAAAAAACTATAAGTCGAATATAAAGGTAGATTTAGCCACTGCCGTCAAGGTTAAAAATAACTCAGTTGGGAAATCAAGCAGTCACTTCATCCATATAACCCAGCTTTGAGCCTTGGTTTCCCCTTTTTAATAATTTTCCCTTTTTAATTATTCATTATTTTTAATTATTTAATCAATCATATTTTTTAATTTAAATAGCCAGACCAGTTTTTTATATTAATAGGATATAAAAACATCAGTATTTAATTTAGGTTCATTTCGGTTCTAAAAATACTTTATCAAAAAAAAAATAACCTCAGTTTTTATTTTTTTGGTAAAGTGAATAAGCTTATCCGTGTGGTGACGGAGTATGAATATAATTCACCACTCCCTATCATGCCCGTGGATGTCGTAAAAGATGACTCAGGGATATAATAGGCATATCTATGCAAGAAAAGGAAAACTCGAAATAAAACTCGAAATAGTATGGTATAGTAAGGTCAATTTCCCTCCTATTGTGGAGGAGGCTCGAGTCCAAAAGTGGGACATGTATGGGCTGTAATAATGATGATGAGTAAGCTCAAATAATCCAGGTAGGTAAGTACTGAATATAAAACGTATTGAATTAGAATATTTTACACATATCTTTATTTGAACTTTTACAGTAACATATATGGCTTCTTCTGATATGTTAACGCTTAAAGATTTATTTGCACAGAAAACGACTGCTGAAGCATTAAGATGGAAAATTCGCGTTTAAACAATCATGTTCTAAGCTTGTTTGAGAAAGACATGCAAATAAATACGCAATTTCTTTGTGACAATGAAGAAAATGGTTCTTTATTTAAATATATTAAGTTAAAATACTTTATTATCTTTATATATAAATTTCTTATATACATATGGACAGATGTTGATTAAATTTTTTGTGCATATTCAAGAGATTCGAGAATCGTTTAGATTAACAATTGGACACGGTAGGTAGCGTTATTTTTTTTTGAACAGAACAACGTTTGTTGGGTCAGATATAAGAGTTATATATTCGCGGTGATGGAATAAGAATACAATTCCCTATCCGAAACCCTCATCAAGAAATTACACCACTATGGGATTAGAAATAAGGCTCTCGAACTTTTAACTTCATATTTGTGTAACAGAATTCAGAGGGTTGATGAAAATGGTGTGCAATAATCTAGTTCTATTATAAAAATGGGCAAGAGTCAAGGATTCATTTTGGAGCCATTTCTGTTCCTTGTATATATTAATGACTTATCCTATTGTATAGGGGACAAACAAGACGTTGTGTTGTTCGCGGATGATATCTCGTTATAGTACGGGATCCACGGTACATTTTTTTATTTGATTACTAACAAGCTAATTTTTCGTGAGTAGCTTTTTCTTGAGGAGACGCTCAACAATATATGTATGCCCAACAATATATGTTGTCGGGCGTCTCATCAAAATGAAGCTATTGACGAAGATTCAGCTTGATAGTAATTATTTTTACATCAAGGATCTGTACTACAACTTTTGAGCCTGGGACCGGGATAACGTACCACGCAGTTTGTAGGACAATATGACTGTTAATTTATATAAATATTAAATAAGTAAGAAAAGAAAAATCAGCTTGTTAGTAATTACTTTTGATGACCTCGTTATCGATACATATTGGGAGCAGGGGACTCTGTGATGTAAGCACAGTATTTGTAGGACAAATATATTTTTTTAGATAATTTAGATAATTATCTTGAGATATACCAAAAATCACGCCGTTAGTAATAAATTTTTAGAACCACCAAACGGACATGTTCTATCCCTTCTACCTTCGAAACCTACCCAAATTGAAAGTTTTCGTATAGATATTGTTGGGCGTCTCATCAAGATAAAGCTACTCACGAAAAATTAGCTTGCTAGTAATGAAATAAAACATGTACCGTGGATCCCGGCCTATTATTATTTAAAGTTAAAAAACAAATGCTTAGCTATGACGACGTGAACAACGCACTGTCTAACGTTGTTCATTGGTTCAATATAAACAATCTTGTTTTTAATGAGAAGAAAACTAAATGTATTAAATTTACCACACCTAATATGAGCTAGTGGAAACCAATGTTCAAATGAATGGTGTAACCCTGGATCTTTTGCAATCCATGGCTTTTTAGGTATCATTGGTACAAAACTACAATGGAGTCCTCATATTGAAAAAATATCTAATAGGCTTAGCTCGACTAATGCTGTTAAAAAAATTCGAATGTTAACCGACATTGAGACGGCTAGGATAGTTTATTTCGCTTATTTTCACAGTCTTATGTCTTATGGTATACTACTTTGGGGATGCTTCGCGGATTTGAATAGCATATTGGTTCTCCAAAAACGGGCTGTTCGCGCTATTTATGATCTAGGCCCAAGAGTTTTACTTCGGGAGAAATTCAGAGAAATAAAATTGTTGTTCCGTGTGGTGACGGAGTAAGAATACAATTCACCACCCCCTATCCTTCCCGTGGGTGATCGTACGAGACGACTAAAAGATATAAAACGCATGTAACAACTATGCGAGAGAAGGAAAACTCAAAATAAAACCCTATACCAACACGTCTGACCAGCGTGGTATAGTAGGTCAAGTACCTTTCCATTATAGAGGAGGTCCGAGCCCAATAGTGGGAGGTATATGGGCTGAAATGATGATGATGATGATGAAAATTGTTGTGTCTCAGTTCATATTCGAAAACCTAATATATGGGTCCGTATGACCAGTATGGTGTAAGAGGTTAATTTTTCACCTATTTTTGTAGGAGGTTCAAGTCCAGCAGTGGGACGTATATCCACTGAGATTATTGACTGAACTACTAAAGCCAATTCCACGATTTTAGTGAATAATTCTCAATCTAAAATTTCAATTTACAGAAAATAAAAATGTCGTCCTCACCCTTCATTAGCCTCCCGCATATGTAATCTTGTTCGCAAATCTTGTTTGTGACGTCACGGCTACGAGAGTACACCCAGAATTGCGAGCTTAACGAATTTTGTATATTCAGTACACACGTGTGTCGTATTTAACTGACTTCAAAAAAAAAAGAAAGAGGTATGCATACGACTGTGAATATACAAACACACAATGGAATAGATGATGTATAGAATTGAAAAATATGTACTGCTTACATGTATATGTATATTTTGTTTTATGATTTTTTTTAATATTAGGTGACGGAGTAAGACATATCGCTATCTTTTATTCTGCCCGTGAATGTCGTAAAAGACGATTAAGAGTTATATATAAAATCTATAATTCAGTTCGTGGTAGGCTCCTTCATGAGGAGTGCTCTGAAGAACTGTTTGACTTGGTACCAGCGTCATCATTTTACCAACGTACCACTCGATACCGCAGCAAGGTTCATCCATTTTATCTGCAAACGTTATGGTCTTCAACTGTACCTTTCTAGCGATCCATTCTCCCACGTACGTGCTGGCTCTATAATGAATTACCTGCTGCTGTGTTTCCCGAGCGCTATGACATGTCCTTCTTTAAACGAGGTTTAAGAAGAGTATTTACTTCACGATAGGCAACGGCCTGGCTTTGCCCCCTTTTCTTTTTTTTTTTCGCTGTGGAAATGCAATTTACGCATTATCCCCCGCCAGTGACAGACGAGGGGGAGTGTGGGACTCGCTGGCTGCCTATGCTTCCGGAATACCCACTAAAACCACAGCGGTCCCTTCCGCGCTTTTACGAGGTGCCGGCAAGGTCGTCTTTTGACATTCGATCCCCGACACCCCTACGCAAGGCTGTCTAGCCACGTCCTGTCGTCAATCAAAGCGGTGGGAGGAGATGCGCATAACGGCGTCTCCTCTTCCCTACTCGCCGCCGGCGGAGTGAGTCAGCGGACGTAAGTGCTTCGCGTGCCCGCTCCGCGGCCTCCTTCCTTGTGATGACCTCCTCGCAGAAAGAAGCCATCGACGTCCAGCACCGCCTGGCTGTGCCTCTGGTAATGCAAAGGTCCATGTGCGGCAGGATCACTTACCATCAGGTGTGCTGCCTGCACCTTTGCCACTATCGGCAATAAAAAAAAAGGATCGCACTGTTGGTAGTTGTCTGTCTACAGCCGCAGGCCGGTCCGTACGGGGTAGTAGCACATCATCGCAGCCCACATACGTCCCACTGTTGGGCTCGGGCCTCCTCCACAATGGGAGGGAATTTGACCTATTACACCATGCTAGTCAGACATGTTGATGTATTATCATTTCGAGTATTCCTTCTCTTGCACAGATGTGTATATTACATATCCCTTAGTCGTCTTTTACGACATCCAAGGGCAAGATAGGGAGTGGTGAATTGTATTCTTACTCCGTCACCACACGGACAACACCGAGCAGAAAATCGACGTCTGAGTAGTGACAATTTATTACTGCGCTTCGTTTTCTGAGCAAGCGAGCCGGAAGCCCAATTTTCTGAGGTTGTTTTGAGGTGGATTTTAGTGATGCCTTTAGTATGACCGAATCTTATTGCACACATTCACATTCCCTTCATTTTCTAAACGGTAAGCAGCGACCTAGTTACGGTCAACTAGCGGCAGCATCCCTTACTATTAGATGCTCGTTTAGCATTGTTTGCAATAGAAAAAAGCAGAGAAAGCCACCTCGAAATAAATGCTTTAAATACCAACTCGTTTGACCAGTGTGGTACAGTAGATCCACATGACTACGTCTATAATTAGAGGAGACTCGAACCCAGCAGTAGGAAGTATATGAGCCAAGATAATGATAAAATGATGATAAAGACCTTTACATATATTCGATCAGTTAAATTGTATCTTCCCTTTAATCTATCCTACGTTCGATAATGAGATGGCCACGCTATTAATGATGTTTTCCAGGCATTTTGATAGCCTATGAAAATATACGTAAAGTATTTTTAAATTGAAATCATCTTTAGCATTTCTCTACATTATAATAAATAAAATTATTTTTTTTATTGCCAACGGTGGCAAACGAGTACACAGTACACCTGATGGTAAGTGATACTGCCGCACATGGACTTTTGTAATACCAGGGGTACAGCCAGGCCGTTGTCTACCGTGAATGAAATACTCTTCTTAAACTTCGTTTAAAGAAGGACATGTCATAGCGCTCGGGTAACACAGCAGAAGGTAGTTCCTTCCAGAGCTTGAACGGAATGATCGCTGGAAATGTACAGTTGAAGACCATAACGTCCATAACGTCATCAAAGTTATTTAATATAACACCTTAAAATACTGAACTATTGAATTTTATGTAAGACTACGTAACACTTTCACGTCCCCGGCAAAACTCCTCTATATTACAGACTAGCAACCCGCCCTCGCTTCGCTTCGGTTATAGGTTATAGCCGTTTTACCCGCGTAGTTCCCGTTCCCGTGGGAATACCGGGATAAAATATAGCCTAGTTTACGCCCTGATATTATAGCTTTCCATTGGTGAAAGAATTTTTGAAATCGGTACAGCCGTTTTGAAGATTACCCAGAACAAACAGACAGACAGACAAAAATTTTTTAATTGCTATTTTAGGCATAGGTGTCGTCCAAATAACCGTGTGAGCATGAAAAAAACCTATTATTTTGACGTTACAAACAGACACTCCAATTTTATTTATTGGTATAGATAGATATACCGCGGTCACAGACTATAAATGATTGTGGCATAGAGTCTAATTAATAAGTAATGACAGATTCCACCATTATGGTTTGAAACAACAATCAGGATACCGCAGGAGTCCTGTGACGAGTGAAAAGCAAATTGTAAACTTTGTAAACTGAGCGGGCAACCGCATAATTAGTTTAGAATTTCTATTAGAAATTTATTTCATGTCGTTGATTTATTTTGTGGGCAATTCCATCAATATGTCCACGATTAATTGATATTGAATCTGATATAGGAAGTTGGAACTAACGTAAACAAGGGTAGGTGACTTTTTAAATTTATTTATTGATGATTTCTGACTATTTTTTAAGGATTTTATCGCATTTGTATTTGATTGCCCGAAGTTTCCTCCGAATATTTTTCAGCGTTAACAGTCACGGGTGGACTAACCTGGGCAGATGGCAGATGATAATCACGTAAACATCAGAAATAATTACTTTCGTGTGGTGACGGAATAAGAATACAATTCACCACCCCGTCTCTTCCCTGTGTGTATCGTAGAAGAAAACTAAGGGATTAAATATGCATAGAAATTATATGTAGGAGAGAGAAAATTCGAAATGAAATGCAATATCAACACGTCTATCTAGAGTGGTATGATAGGTCAATTTGCCTGCTATTGTGGAGGCGACTCGAGCCCAACAGTGGGACGTGTATGAGCTGAAATAATAACGATGATATGTATATAATACAAGCGAACGTAGCTAGCTAGTTAATAAATAAACCATTATGTTACAAGGGACTTTATAAATCAAAAAAATACACACGCTCAAGATATTCAATTACGGACTTAGATCGGATTTTGATATGATGCGTACATAGGTAAGTGTAAGTAACTTCAAAAACAAAGCCAGCTTAATACTAATACTAGCTTATCTTATATCTTTTTTTTTTTTTTTGCAAACGGTGGCAAACGAGAAAACAGTACACCTGATGGTAAGTGTTGCTGCCGCTCATGGACCTTTACAAGGCTGTTGCCTACCGCGAAGAAAGCGCAAGGAGTGTGAATGCGTGCATTGAGGCTCGGTGATACCAAGGGCACCACCAAAATCCTCCACACGCAATCACCCTCAGAAAGTTGGGCTTCCGGCTCTCTCGCTCACCGAACAAAGCGCAGTAACAAATTGCTACTACTCAGACGTGGATTTTCTGCGAGAGCATGATACTGCCCCGGATGGACCGGCCCGCGGCTGTAGACAGATAACTGTTGACAGTGTGGTCCTACCACTCCTATATCTATTCTTGTATATCTCTATATATATATATTTCTATATTTTCAGAACCTCGGAAACGACACCAATGATTTTCATGGTATATAAGAGGTTTAGGGAGCAAAAAAACCGATCTAGCTAGGTTTTATTTATGGAAAATGTCATCTTATCTGTGTTTTTAGCTAATGAATAAAAGGTCATTAGAATAGGAATGTAAATTTAGCCGTCGCCGTCAAGAGTGACGTAGCTCAGTTGGGTTCAGTTGCATTCAAATAGCCTGAGATCGGACCAGTGTTATTATTATTCTGTTTTTGTAATTTTTGATATTTTTTTCACTATTTCATCATTTTTATTTTTATAAATATATTGTAACTAAATATGTTCGTCAAAAAGAAAAATAAAAAAATGTATACCGAGCAAAGCTCAGACAACCAGATATTACTAGCTTTATGCATACATCTATATCTATACTAATATTATAAAGAGGAAAAGTTTGTATGTGTGTATGTTTGTAATGAATAAACTCAAAAACCACTGTGCCCAATTTAAAAATTCTTTCATCAATGGAAAGCTATAATATCAGGCAGTAATATAAGCTATATTTTATCCCAGTATTCCCACGGGAACGGGAACTAGCAAACAAACTTTCGCATTTGTAAAATTAATGAGGATATTATAGCGAGTATTCAAACCTCTGTAATAATGATAGTATATTTGCGTAAGCCTATTTCAAGTAAATTGGATTTGTCTTAAACTTGCCCCTATTGAACCCATAACTTCTTGATCGTAATGTACACTTACAAAATAAACACGAATCCAAAAAGATCAAGCTTTCGTTAGCCAATTAACATTGTTTTGGACTTGCAAGGCAGCTGCTTTTTTATTAAAAGCAAAATCCGAAATAAGAAATTAATTAATGATTTTTTTTTTGTGGGTGGGCCGCGGTCGGTGCGCCTCCGCACTACACCGTCCGGGGCGACAGAGGGGCTCAAGCACGCAACTCCCGCGACCCACCCGAAAACCACGTCGCCTTCGTCGTTGGGCCGACCACCGGAGCAGCGTTAACTTGTCGTCAGTGGTCGGCCCGACGGAATACCCCCTATTGTGGTACCCTCCCATCGACCGATGTCCCCCCCTCGGGGAGGACGTCGGTCTTTCCTCACGCGGTCGGCCTCTCGGCGGGTGACGGACTAATCCCCGGTCACGTCACCCGCGGCCTCGGCTAGGGCGGCATGAGGCGCAGATAGTTGCGCCTGCGCCGCCCCAGTCGCCGGCGGCGGATCTTCTCATCGAGGCTGCGCTCCTCGCGCAGGCGATCCGCCGCCTCCTTCTGCGAGATCACTGTCTCGCAGAAGGCTGCGACCGCGTCCCAATTCCCGACGCTGTCGACCATCGCCCTAGCGATGGCCGGCAGCGTCAGGTCGGCACCGATGATTGCAACGAGTTCACGGCGCTGCGTGGCCCAAGCGGCGCAGGCCTCGAGCGTATGCTGCGCCGTGTCCTCGTCGCAATTGCAGTGGTGGTAGGACGGTGTACTCTCCCTCCTTACGACCTTGTGCAGGTATTTGGCGAAGCTCCCATGCCCCGTCAACACCTGCACTAGTCGGAAGGAGAGCACCCCGTGCCACCTTTCCAACCACTGCATCAGCACCGACCGGAAGGCCTCCACGATTCGCACCCCGAACCGAGGCCTCTCCAGCCGGACTGCCCAACGGGCAATGACGTCTCGGCGGGCGTCGATGCGCCAGGCGGTGAGCTCCCTCAAGGAAACAACACCGCCCTCCCCGCGCACCCTCGACACCCGCCGATACAACTCGGCGAGCATTTCCGCCTCCAGGTCCCACGGGGGAGTCCCGGCCAATAGGCACGCTGACTCCGTCGCCACCGTGCGGTATCCGCGGATGGCCCTGACCGCCATGACCCTCTGTGGTCGCCACAGAAGGGCCCTAAGTCGGACAGTCAAGGACCCCGCCCACACCGGTGCGCCGTACAGGGCCATCGACCGGATGACCCCCGCGTACAGCCGTCGGCACGTAGCGCTCGGTCCGCCCACGTTCGGCATAAGCGACGATAGGGCGGACGCCGCGCCGACGAGCTGTGGAGGGAGCCTGCGGAAATGCTCCCGGAACCACCATTGCCCGTCGAGCACCAGGCCCAAGTACCTCATATGGGCCTGGATGCTGATGTCAACCGATCGGACGGTGATCGAGACGCCGATGGGAGGGCTCATACGGCGCCCATGGAACAAGAGGACCTCCGTCTTGTCCAGGGCGACCCTCAACCCCAGCGCCTCGATCCGCCTGACGACCTCTTCGGTGCCATAGGTCGCCAGGCTTACCGCCTCTTCTAGCGTCCCACCGCGGGCTGTGACGAGCGTGTCGTCGGCGTAACAAATCACGCCCAGCCCGGGCGGGAGGCTCCCCCGCAACGCCCAGTCGTAGCCGATGTTCCACAGGGTGGGTCCGAGGACCGACCCCTGTGGGACACCGCACGTCATGGGCGTCCGCACAACGTCCCCTGCTCGGTTGGTGCAGAGGACGCTGCGCCCCACCAAATAGTCTGCCACTAGCCGCCTCAGGTAAGCTGGCACTCCGTGGTACCGGAGCGCCTCCCTGATGCAGCTGATTGGCAGACTATTGAATGCGGCAGCTACCACCCTCTCCAGTAGCTTGCCCGTGTCATCGAGCAGCATGATAGGCCTGTAGGCCGAAGGCGACCCCGGAGACCGTCCCGGCTTCGGCAGGAGCACCAGCCTTCCCTCCTTCCAGCACCCAGGGAACCGTCCGGACGCTAAACACGCGTCGAACAGCTCCCTGAGGCGGGGACCCAGGTGGTCGAGGACCAGGCCCAGCACACGGTTAGGAACACCGTCGGGCCCGGGGGCGGTGGACTTTGCGCACATGCGCGCCACCGCCACTCCAATCTCGGGTTCCGTGATGGGCGGAACACTGTCGTTGTCGGCCTCCCGGTCAGTGTCTGGCGGGTCCGGGCGCGAATGCACGCGGCCCGGAGATCCGCCAGCTCCCGGGACCACCAGTGGACCGCTCTCCTCGGGGGCAGACGCCGTACCCGGGGCATGGCCGCATCGCAGATCTGCGTCAACGCATTGCGGATGCGGCCAGCCTCGGCGTCCACCCCGTCCGACTGGTTGGCAGAGGACAGCCACGAGTAAACGATGGCTGTCTCCGTCAGCTGGTCCCGGTCTAAGCGACCCACAGCCCATCGCGGGAACGCAGGACGTCCATCCGCCCCGTGACCCCTGCTGGGCGTTGGGATTGCCGGGGAGACCTCCATCTGGATATACCGGTGGTCCGACAAGGTCTCCACCTCCTTCACGACGCGCCAGCTCCCCACGCGTGCGGCGACCTCGGGGCTAGCGAACGAAAAGTCCACTGTCGACCCGCCCCGTTGTCGCACGCACGTATGCACCGAGCCCCTGTTCAGTAAACAGAGGCCCAGTGCCGCCGCCCACTCCTCGATCGCCCGTCCTCGGTCGTTCGTCCGGGGGGACCCCCACGCCACGGACTTGGCGTTGAAGTCCCCCAAGACGAAGACCTGGCGCGATGCCATTCGCCGTAACGAGGCCTCCATGGTGGTGAGGGAGACCTCGAAATCAGTCACACTCCAGTTAGGGGAGAGATAGACTCCGAAGAGCGTAATCTCCCCCCAGTCCGCTGCGACGTATCCGACGCCCCTGTCCCTAAGGGTCAGAGACGACGAAGGCCATGACGTGGAGGCGACGATTGCTACGGTGCCATCGGTGCTACCCAACCAGTTAGGCCGGTTAGGCACCACGTACGGCTCCGCGGCTACGGCTACTCCTATCAACCACTTTGCCATGGCTTGCAGGAACACGTCCTGCGCACCGGCGGTGTGGTTGAGGTTGGCCTGGAGGAGACGAATGGATACGGGGTCCATTAACGGTCCGTATCCATCGTCACCTCCTCCGCGTTGACGGGCGATCGGGCCGCGCTCGGAGCGGGGACTGGCCCGGTCGATGGGCCGCCCCGCCCCTTTGGGGCCGAAGCCGGGGGTCTGCAGTCCCCAGAGCCCATGCGATGCTTGGCAGGCCTATTGCCTGCCGCACACGCGGGGCAGTGGGGCACCGCAGAGCACGATGCCGCCTGGTGTCCGGTCTGACCGCAACGGAAACATAGCCCGCTGCAGTCAAAGCAGTTTTTGCATGTCGCCATGCATTTATAACACCTCGCGGGCCGGGGCTCTAGCACGGTTACCCGCGCCGAGCTCCAGCCCACGAGGAGCCTGCCTGAGTCGGCCAATTGCTTGACCGACGCCACCGGACACTGCACCCAGGCAGCACCGACACCGCCCGGACCAGGGCGGATGGTGCCAATCCGGACGGTGTCCGAGGCACATCCGGTACGCGCCATAACGGCCTCCCGGACGTCCTCCACCGTCACGGAATCGTCTAAGCCCGTCAGGCGCATCTCTGCGCACCTGACAGGCCTGGCGATTCGGACGCCATCCTCTGGCCCGAACAGCCCCCGCAGCTTCGAAGCCACACTATCGGTCGTCTTCGCGCCCTCGGCCCCGGGGAACTCGAGAATTCGAGCCCCTGTCCGGGCCTTGCGGGTCCTAGCCTCGACGCCTCCGATGTCGGAAACGTCCAGCTCCCGCCGAGCGCGTTTTAGGACGGCCTCATAGTTGAGGCCCCTCTCAGCCACCTCAGGTAGCACGGTGATGACCACCGCGGCTGTCTTCGGCGACTTGAGGCCCCTGCGCGACCTTTTCCCCTTTCTGCCAGCTCCCGCCTGGGGAGTGGCGGACACGGCGGCACTCTTGGCCACCGTTCTCCGCTTCTGGCCGCGTGCCTTCCTGCTCCGCTCAGCCACCTGCCAGCCCTGTTCGAGCCTGGCAGCAGCGCTGAGCGCAGCAGGAGCGGTCGCGGGTTCGCTGGCCGGCGCCTGCGGTGCAGCCGCTGGCGTCGGCTGCGGCCCGGCCTTGGCGGGAGCCGGCACCTTGCCGGCCTTCTTGGCCCCCTTGGGCCCAGCCGCGGCCGCAGCGTAGCTCACCACGCGGCCACCCTGACAGGGCAGCGGGGTGGGAGCTGATACTTGCGGCCGCCTCACCCTGTCCGTGGCGAGCGGCGGTCGGAGGGGCGGCTCAGGCGGAAGCCTGGCCACCACGGGGCCGATGCGCGCATCCATCATGACCCCTACTTGGAACAGGATGACGCGTATCGCCGACTCCGACACGCCATGCACCTCGTCGGGCGGCGGCTCCTCGCCCCTCCGAGGTCTCCCGCGGCCACGAGCCGGCGGAGGGACCACGATGAGGGGAGGCAGCGCCGAGGCCGCGACGGCGCAGCCGGCGCTACGGACGCAGACGACGGGCCCGCCCTCCCTGGCGCAGCCCGTTTCGGTGGCGAGGACGGCACCCGCGGCGTGGCCGGCGCCAGGCGCGCGAACTGGGTCCGCAGGTCGGCCATCTCCTTGGCCAACCCGCGGGTCTCCCGTCGCACCGCCGATAGCTCCGTCTCCAGCTTGCGGTTGCGTTCCCGCAAGCCAGAGACCTCCTCGCTAAGGCGGGCATTCGCGGTCTGTAGGGCCACCACCTCGCCACTGTGGCCAGCCGGACCCGGTGTCCCCGGCCTCGCCGCCACCACCGCTCCTCGGCCTCTGCGCCCCCGGCGCGTGGTCGGGACCTTGGGGGAAGGCCTGATGGTATCGCTCCCCTCCGAGTTCGCCCGGGAGCTGCCACCCTTATGTAGAGGGCGCTTCCTGTCCCTTGTCGGGGGGCGAGCCTCCTCCCCCTCCCTCCTTACATCTAGGGCCGCCGTCAGAGCCCTCGCCGAGTGATGCGGCTCGGACTCCTCGGCGGCCTCCTCCTCCCCCTTGTTGCCGGACCCCCTATCATCTCCGGACGACCTGCCTATTCCTATGCCGGACGGCCCTGCAGGACCTACGCCACCCTCGTCCCTAGCCAAAACGTCGGCGCTCCGCCGACCCTTCTCGGCAGACGGCTCTGCGCTACCGCCCTCGTCCGCCGGTATCTCCGAAGGCGACATGATGTCTTCGGACGGTCCTGCGACACTTCCGCCCTCGTCCGTCGACAGCTCGTACGCCGTGTCGCTTCCCGACAGCCCCGTCGAGCTGCCTCTTCTGCACATCTGCATCTTCTTGGACGGCCCTGCAGCACCACCGCCCTCGTCCTGCGACGGCTCTGCGGCGGTGCTGCCCTCGTCGCTCGACAACCCCGTCGAGTTGTCGCCTCCTCTTCGGAGGAGCTTCCTCTTCTTGTTTTTGGGACGGCTCTGCGGCTTTCCCGCCCTCGTCCCGCGACGGTCCTACGGCTGACCCGCCCTCGTCGCTCGCGGCCGCCGCGGCAGCTAATAGCGCCAGCCGCACCGCCTCCTTCTTCGCAGCCTCTTTTCGCGCACGCACCCGATTTGAGTGTATGGTGGTGGCGATCAGCTTCCTTTTCCTCCTCCTCTTCACCCCCCCCCCCTTTGGAGCCTCCCGATGTTGAGCCGGGCCCTCGGCTACTGTAGCAGTGGTTGTCTCCCTAATTAATTAATGATAACAATGAATGAACCTTGAATGAACCAGACTTGGAACAACGTAGGAATGAGCCGGATGAGGGTTTAACGAGGGAATGACGACCAAGCTCCAAGAAACTTATACTTTTATGACATTTTCTATTCTTCTTTTCTATTTTCTAACTTGTGATAGTGTTAATATTTATTTTATTTATAAATTTGATTATAATGCTGTATGTTTCTTGAACATAGAAATTAAATACTTATTGAGATCGCCATCCTACCTTCCAAGGTTGGTGATTATGGTATTGTCTCTTCCTGGGGTGGTATATGACCAAAAGTGCGCATCAATGGTTAGAAGGATAGATAAATGAACGAATAAGGGTATTACGTTAGGACTACTCCACGTATTTGAAGTTACTCACTAAAAGCTTTATCTGTTTTCTACTTGTATGCAATCATAAAACCACAGAACGGAAATGATTTTCTTGTTTATCTTCTATAGGAAACGCTAATAACACTTCCTTAATTATCTTTCTCTTCTATTTCATATAAACTATGTTTGCAGCTGCGTTCTATTCATTATTTATTTATTTATTTATTTTCTCGGCTCTTGTCACCAGAAAAATATACAAATGCATTAAAATACGTATTTTTTTTTTATTTTAAATATATTTTATCAAATATTTTATGTATATCGCCGCAAGAGCAGTTACTTTCTGGATAAAAGATAATATCCTTTTTTTGCGTTTCTGATAATGTGTAAAATTAAATTTCAAGAAGAGCATTTTAGTAGTTGAGATGTGAAGACCTAATTTAATAACTAATTCTGTAGCGGGTAGATACAAATCTCTCTAATAATGATGACTTCTTGGATTTGAGACATCTTAGTCCGCCAGTGACCGTAAAAGCTGTAAAGTGTTCGAAAAGTCGGGCAATCAAAAATCAAATACAAACGCAATAAAATCCGTAAAAATAATTTTATTTATAATGTGTAAATACTAGTGTAAACATCAAAAATCATTGCGGGAAGACGTAGCGAATAAATTGATAAACAAACTCACATTTGCATTTAGGACTAATTGTGTCCGTGGTCCTTAACTTGCGTTCCACTGTTTTCAAAGCATGTTATCTATATATAAATACGTGAAGCGAAAACTTTGTACCCCTTTTTACGAAAATTACGTGGACGGACATGTATGAAATTTGGCACGGTTAAAGTATATAATAAGGAGAAGTGCATAAAACTAAAATTTTATACAATAATGGATTAGAAATACATTAAATTAATTAAAAAAGGCATTACGCACACTGTTGTAGTGTGCGTAATGCCTTTTTTAATTAATTCGCAATCGCTACACACACACACATACGTTTGTTTGAGTGTGTTGCGTAGCAACGCTTATAGACTTTTGTTTACGGTTAAAATCTTTGGTCGAACTGAATATCAAATAATCATAATTATGGTGACAATGTCTAAAGATTTGTGCTTATATATTAGTTATTAGTGAAATACAGCTTGTTCAATTTACAATTATACATCAATAAAATTAAAGAAAATTGTGTAGCAAAAAAATTTATTAAAATGACTTATGGCCGAATTTCGACCACACGCCGACCACTAGTATAATAAAATATGTTAATGCTGCCGTTTCACAAAATGATCGTTGAACTTGATCGTCACCATACGGGAACTCCGTGTGGTGACGATCAAGTGTACAATGTGTCACCACCCCTTACTTGTCCCCTAGCTAAGCCATCTACAGGAAAATAACGCCAGCCAAATTAAAATTCAAATTAATTCTTCTATATGATCTCTACAGGAGCACTTATATACCGTCAATTTTACATTTTATCTTAAATTAATCTAATAAACTACCGTCGGATTGGCACTCAGCCGCTGAGAAAATCCGCATTGAACTCATCGGGCTCGTCGTAGGTTTTTTTGCAAGTATGGCGTTCTTGAAATTTTATTACCTAGAAGAGGAATGGGGATGCTAACATGGGATAGTAGGCGTAGTACGTGTAAATAGTTTCATAAAATTATTGGTAGCTGTTTACTGATGTATGAATTCTAATAATGGTCAAGGCTGTTAATTTTAATATTGATATTATCGTAAGATTGATAAATATTATATTATCTATAACCGCAAAATATGCACGTGCTTTTTTTTTTTTGTGGGTGGGCTGCGGTCGGCGCGCCTCCGCACCACTCTGTCCGGGGCGACAGAGGGGCTTAAGCACGCAACTCCCGCAACCCACCCGAAAACCACGTCGCCTTCGTCGTTTGGCCGACCACCGGAGCAGGGTTACTTGACATCAGTGGTCGGCCCGACGGAATACCCCCTACTTGGGGTACCCTCCCATCGACCGACGTCCCCCCCTCGGGGAGGACGTCGGTCTTTCCTCATGCGGTCGGCCTCTCGGCGGGTGACGGACTAATTCCCCGGTCACGTCACCCGCGGCCTCGGCTAGGGCGGCATGAGGTGCAGGTATTCGAAATATATTCACGTGCTGAGATCACGTACGTCAAACCGGGTTTCGTAGCGGCGTCCATTGAATAG
The DNA here is from genome assembly GCA_032191425.1 of Lymantria dispar. NCBI lineage: Eukaryota > Metazoa > Arthropoda > Insecta > Lepidoptera > Erebidae > Lymantria > Lymantria dispar. The sequence continues at coordinate 4,113,309 of CM063447.1, forward strand.
TCGTCCTCATCACAGAAATATTAGTCCTGATGATGAGGATTGGATATGCTCGAAACCCGATATTTTAAGAATATTAATATTTTAATTTGACTTTGATTTTAATAGACCTTTTGTGATAAGTGTTATAGGTTCAATCCTCAGGTAGGATAATGCTTCCTGCGATCCACTATTGACTGCTCTAAGTTTAGGTGTAGTTTTTTTTACGCTAATTGTACGTATGTTTTTAAGGAGTGCCACGATACACAGAGTTATTCATTACTAGCAACCCGCCCTCGCTTCGCTTCGGTTTCATTTGCTTTACCCGCGTAGTTCCCGTTTCCGTGGGAATACCGGGATAAAATATAGCCTTTGTTACTCCCTGATATTATAGCTTTCCATTGGTGAAAGAATGTTTGAAATCATTTCAGTGGTTTAAGCGTGAAAGCGTAACAAACAAACAAATAAACTTACTTTCGCATTTATAATATTAGTAAGGACTAGTAATTATTACGAGTGTTTAAAAAAGAAACTGCTTTTACTGTTACCCCAGGATTGATTAAATTAAAAATATATTTTAATGGAACCATCTGGTTGGATTTGAAAAAGGCAGACCCGAAACAACATTTATTATGTCGTGGACATTCAGAAAACGCAAATAAAAAAGTAAATATTCCATTCTGAAAAAGATAATATGTAAATAATATGTATTAGCATAGAAAAAGTAATGGACGGGGCTTGGTGAATTATTTACATTTAAAATTTCGATGTGCAAATGCTTATGATATATCGCCTTTGGTATTTGTCCATTTATCAACCCGTAATATATATCCATAAGAGTGCCACTTAGAATGATCCTGATCATCAGCATCCAAGGGCTCCATGCGCCTTTTAAAACGTCATCAGTTTATCTAGTGGGGATTTGTGGTCGCCACTTGAGAATCATTCTTCACTATTGTTAGATCATCGACCGATATGACCTGTTCACTGCCACTTCTACTTCAACTAATTCTTCAGCCTATACTTTGGATATCCGTATTTCGGATTTTATTACGTAGAGATATACAGAGCATGCATATGGAGAGGTCATAGCAGGTTAAGCTATTTTGATCGTTTTTATGAAACTAATATTTAGGGACCACGATATAGCCTTTTGGCATTTCGAATTTTCTTTTTTTTTTTTTTAGTGAATGCATTGAATTTTCTTTTTTTATTGCTGTTAATGAGAAACGAGCAAACAGAACAATTTTTTTTTAGGGGTGCCCGGCTCCGTCCGGGGCGACGGAGGGGCGGCGCGTGGCCCCATGACCCACCCATGGCACGTCGCCTTCGTCGTTGGGCTGACCATCGGTGCAGAGTTAAACAGCATATCTGATGGTAGGTAAGTGATTTTGCCGTTCATATGATCACGTAGCGATTTAAAAAAAGATAATTTCAAAAATAATAACTTCTAGACTATTGATTTTCGCGGCATATATATCTAGATTAATCATTGGGTTGTGTTAGACCCAAATTATTTGTGGATGCCTTAAATTCGCTCCATGCTCGACTAAACTATTTGATTGGGTAGCAGCAACGGCCCTGTAGTAATCATTGGCTCCAGGTGGTGGCTTTCATCGCCCTTGTCGCTTAAGGACATGGGTGATTGGGGAGAGTTTACGCTATACTGAGTTTACATTTCTCCTAATAGGTACATGGGAGATTTCGGAACTCTCTTCACTACCTTGGGGACCTCGATACGGTGACTGGCACTGCGCCAACTTCGTGCTGGGTATGTCAATGCAAAGTCTATGGCGTAGGGGACTCCCAGGATTGATGATCGCGAACCGACGGTCAAGGAGTGGCTGGCGACACTGGGCCTCTATTTGCCGAACAAGGGCTACCTACATAGGTGTGGTGGGGCGGCTCGATAGTGGACTTGTTGTTCAGTAGGAACGGAGTTTCAATGAAGGAGCTGATGCACCTAGGAGGAGGTTGAGATCCTATCCAACCTTATATACTCCAACTATATTTGGATAGAGGTCTTCCGGACCCTCTGGCTACCCACCAGGGATCACACAGCAGACGCAGCTCTCGCATTTTGATGGTGGGCTGTGGACACCGGCGTTTTGAGCACCATCAATTGTGCGACTTGACGCTGCTGACCATCTTTAGAACGATGCTCGAGAGCGTCAGAAACTGTGACGTAATCACTGCTTTCTGCAAGGCGGAAATCTTGCCGTACTAGCTGAGACCGCGGGTGACTGAGCCGGGGATCAGTCCTTCACCCGCAGAGGGGTGGGGGCGATGCCACACAGTGCGCCCGGGTAAAATGCTACCCGAAAGGTTGTTAAGCCGTCGAACGTCAAGATTTTAGTACCCGTGTTGAGGCCAATGGCGAAGAGGATGGAATACAGTGAATTGGATGGCGTGTGTGTTGATCAAAGCCGTCCAACAGAAAAACAATCGTGGTATTATCGAGTGAGTCAAAGATAAATATATCATACAGTACAATTAGTAATGGATACAACTTATGTTGCTACAAAAAAGGATTTTCATCAGAGTGCTGTGGCGTAACACCCCGAAGGGCGGGTGGTCCAATACAAAAGCGTAACGCTATTAAAAAATCTATATATCTCTGTATTTTTATACGTGTGATTACGGAGTAAGAACCACACCTTTTGTCCGTGTATGTCGCAAAAGACGACCAAGAGATATATTATATAACCGCGATGTAAGAGAAGGAAAGCTTAATATAAAACCTTATCTAACACGTGTGACTAGCGTGGAGTATTAGGTTAATTCTTCTCTCATGTAGGAGGCTTGAGCCCAACAGCGGGTCCTATATTGGTTGAGGTGAAATATATTTCTGTATAGTAATGGGTTGCAATTACAATTTGTCACCATCCTCTTACCTTCCTGAGCGTATCATAAAAACTTGATGGAGGAATCAATAGCACTAACTCTAAATCCTTACTAATATTATAAATGCGAAAGTTTGTTTGTTTGTTACACTTTCACGCTTAAAGCACCGAACTGATTTTAAAATTTCTTTCACCAATGGAAAGCTATAATATCAGGCAGTAACATAGGCTATATTTTATCCCGGTATTACATTGTAACGGGCACTATGCGGGTAGGACGATCGAAACCGAAGTGAAGCGAGAGCGGGTTGCTAGTAACTTATAACACCAACTGTGATTATCAAAACCACTTTTCAAGCATTACAATTATAGCTTAATCCCACATTTGGACAATAAATCGGTCCAAAGTTAATGTGGACGATAATAAAAGTTTTTATTTTATCTGTATTTTTTATCGTATACAGATATAAACTAGTCTTACAAACTATTACCCTATACCAAATGTATATACGTAATACCCGTGTGGTGACGGAGTAAGAATACAATTCACCACTCCCTATCTTGCTCGTGGATGTCGTAAAAGACGACTAAGGGATATAATATGCACATAAAATCTGTGCAAGAGAAAGAAAACTTGAAATTAAACCCTATACCAACACGTCTGCCCAGCATGGTATAGTAGGTCGAATTCCCTCCTATTGTGGGAGAGACCCGAGCCCAATCGTGGGACGTATGCGGGCTGCGATGATGATGATACATAATTATCTATGGGATGCAGTAGTAGAAGGGTAATGACGCTTCTTGTGAAATAAAAATCGTCTAAGGAATGTAAGCAGATGCAATTTTATTGCAAGAGAAATGGTAAATCTACACTAATATTATAAAGAGAAAAAAAAAATGTATTTGTGTGTGCGTGTGTGTGTGTGTGTGTGTGTGTGTTTGTAATGAATAAACTCAAAAACTATTAAGCCGATTTCAAAAATTCTTTCACAAGTGAAAAGCTATAATATCAGGAAGTAACATAGGCTATATTCCCGCGGTATTCTATGGCCCGGTATTCCCACGGAAACGGGAACTACGCGGGTAAAGCAATTGAAACCGAAGCAAAGTGAGGGGCAGTTTAAGATAAAGGTTTTAGTCTATCCAGCGTGATGTAATAAGCTAATTTGCTCATTTGGAAGAGAATAATACACAATAATGAGTATAAAAGCCGAAAAGAAAATAATTATTTTTTGCAAAAAAAGAAACCGCCTTCAATAATTTAGACAATATAGATACATTTTTAGATTTTTGTTGATTTTTCAAAAACCTGTTGTCCGATTTCGATAAAATTTTCATGGAACTATTTTGACAGTATACCATTTCCAACAAAAATAGAGTTATCAAAATCGGTTCATAAACGACGAAGTCATCCGCGAACAAATATAAATAAAGCAAATATACGGTCGAATTGAGAAACCTCCTTTTTTGAAGTCGGTTAAAAATGTGTGTGTCCGTTATGTACTGAAGAAGTTATACCTGTTTGGCGTAACAAGGTAAAATTTTTCTAAGCATCTTTCTAAAGAGATGCGTTATCTAACGTTGGTAGAAAAAACTGTACTAATAATAGAAAAAAAGGTTTAAAGGAAAAATGGATTTAAGTCATTCAAAGTTTTATTAAAAAGTTTTATAGAGTTTTTTTTATTTTTTTTTATTGCAAACGGTGGCAAACGAGTAAACAGTACACCTAATGGTAAGTGTTGCTGCCGCTCATGGACCTTTACAAGGCCGTTGACTACCGCGAAGAAAGCGAAGGGAGTGTGAATGCGTGCATTGATGCTCGGTGATACCAAGGGCACCACCAAAACCCTCCACACGCAATCACCCTCAAAAAGTTGGGCTTCCGGCTCTCTCGCTCACAGAACGAAGCGCAGTAACAAATTGCTACTACTCAGACGTCGATATAATAGATTGGAAAAGAAAACCGGCTAAGTGCACGTTGGAGCCGTACACGTAGGGTTCCGTACCATTATCTATAAAAAACGCGGTTGTTGTATGGTAGCCCCCCCTTAAATATTTATTTTATTTTGTTTTTAATATTTATTGCTATAGCGGCACTAGAAACACGTAATTTGTAAAAATTTCAACTGTCTGGCTATCGCGATTCTTGAGATACAGCCTGGTGATATACAGACGGACGGACAGAATGCGAAGTCTTAGTTCCGTTTTTACCCTTTGGGTGCGGCACCTTAAAAATGTAAGAAAAATTATAAAAAAACATTTTTATTAACATCACTTTTGACGTGACAACGTCTTATAATTCGATGGAGCCGGCTGCACACACGAAAAAACATGACGTATGCGGCGTTACCTCGCTCTGAGGCGTTCCATTTAAGGCTTGATCCATACAAAATATCTATCAAACAAATAAAATTAAAATTTTCTTTTGAAAAATGAAACCATTCCATCAGTATTTTCTTATGACGTTGTCACGTTCAACTATCGTCAGTAAATCGCTTTACAGACAACCGATTTTTTATTTTAGAAAAAAGATAGGACTATATTAACGCTATAGCTCGTCCCTTACGCTAGTCACTTATGACCCCGAGCGATGTACCTTTTACTGTGGTTTGTGGGACAGGATTACGATTACGGGTCCCCTGAACACTTTAAATTCTCTGTTGTTAGCGCATTGGACCCAGTTGATCCCAGTAGATACGCGTTATCATATCGTGCTGAGCTCATCTTCCTGCGAATGTTTGATAAAAAAGGTTTTGTACAGTATTCTTTTTATTTAATTTAGTATTATCTTTCGGCGAAAATAAGAAATGAGTATATCTGTGGAACTTTTAAATTTACATAGGTAAGAGAAATGCTTATAGAGAATGGTACGGGCATATGATGAGACGAAATGATGATCATGTGAGAGAGAGATTGATGAAGAGAAAAGAGAACAGAAGACACCGTGGATATCCTCTAATGCTTTAGATTCAAACCATCAAAATTAACATTGAATATATAATTATAACCTCCATGTGGTGACGGAGTAAGAATACAATTTACTCTTACGCGTGGGAGTCGTAAAATACTAAGGGATTAAGTATAGAAATAATATTTATGCAAGAGAAGGAAAATTTGAAATAAAACCTTTATCAGTCAATCAAAAAAAAAAGAAAATGAAAAAAAAGAAATTCAGTCAATCCAGTGTGGTATAGTAGGTCAATTTTGGTCCTATTGAGAAGGAGGCCCGAGCCCAACACTGGGATATATACGAGCAAAATGTTGGATAAAGCCTCCTAAGGAGATAATATCTTTATCGCCACTTTTAGCAAATGGTTTTATGATCCAATTGTTATGTTTCCCAGAACAGTGCCTCTTCTCCTGGTGATTAATTAGTCGGCTTTTACAATTCCTTCGGGAAATGAACGAGTAGTGGTGCTTACTATTCCCTGATTTACGGGCAAGCTACTTCATTGTTCATTGTAAAATTAAATACTTATAAGTAACATTGAAAATTTTGACACAAACTAAAATAATACAAAAAAGTATCACGTTTTCTTCAACAGGAATTATTAATTAATTGTCATTTAACAATTACACTGGCACGCGTGAAGCACATCACTTTGGAAGAGAGCTGATACTCTTATACTGCTGTGCCCATATTAACCTAACATAGTTAAGAACCACCGCCAGGAAACTGGCTTTCAAATGAAAAAACCTCATCGTAATCCAGCCATTCGTTTGAGAGCATCATATGCTACAGACACACACACACACACACACACACACACACACACACACACACACATACACACAGACAGATAGACATCGACTTAAAATTTATAACACCCCTCTTTTTCCTTCGGGAGTTAATAAAAGGAATAAAATTGATATTGTGGATTAACAAAGTGACAACATTTTGAAAGTCACGGAATCGTTGGATGCAAGTAGCACAACACACAACAAGTGGACTGTTTTGAGTGGCATTCTCGTGGGGAGGCCCATGTCTAATAGTGGATATCTACAGACTGATGGGGGATGGATGGATTAATAGAGAACAAAAAATTATCATTCACCGACCGTTTGCCTGATATCAATTACATAACGAGAACAAGAGTGAGAAAGAGTCTAAATTGAATATTATCGGTATAAAACATTCCATATCTGTTAAACTATATCCAGATTGAGTTTTGAGGTAAAGATTTCCAGTCCTAAGTCTTTAGTTCTCTTTATTGTGATCCCATATCTTATCTTGTATCATAAAAGACGACTAAGGGGTAAACTATTCCGACTGGTGCAGGTTTTGACGGGGCATGGATGCTTCGCCAAATACCTGTACACGATCGCTAGGAGGGAGAGTACACCGTCCTGCCACCACTACGATTGCGACGAGGACATGGCGCGGCATACGCTCGAGGTTTGTGCCGCCTGGGCAAAGCAGCGTTATGAACTCGTCGCAGTCATCGGTGCCGACCTGACGCTGCCGACCATCGCCAGGGCGATGCTCGACAGCATTTGTCTTAATCGCCACGCTTGCCGGCCTGGTGGTTGCAGTGGTGATATTAATTGATTACATAATCAGTTTTTACAACTTCTATGGAAATTAATCATTATCGTCTCAGCTCATGCATGTCCCACTGCTAGCTTGGAGTCTCCTCCACAATATGAGAAATATTGATCTACTATACCTCCCACCTAGGTTGGTAAAAGGTTTTAATTCGAATTTGCCTTCTCTGGCACAGATCTTGGCAGTATATTTTATTCCCCCAAGGGTAAAAAAGGGGGTTGGTTGTTTTATTATTTCCACATCACACGGAAAAGGGACTACTCTCTCCGTGTATGTTAATTAATCATCATCATCAACGTCATTGCTCGTATACGTCCCACTGCTGAGCCTTTACCACGTTAGGAGGGAAATTGACCTACCATACCACACTGGTCAGACGGGATGGTGTAGGGTTTTATTGCTGGTTTTTCTTCCCTCGCATAGTTGATATATGCATATTATATCCTTTTACGACACCCACGGACAAGAGCTCGGTCCTATTAATAGTAATAAAGATATATTGCTCCATATAAATGTATTCAGGTTAATATTTTGCCTTTGCTAAAAATAGCTAGATAATATGATTCCAAAGGCTCACGTCAGATTTTATTTCGTACATTTTCTCTCGTCTGAAATTGAGATTGACTTTTGTCACTAGGTATACGGACCATTGAATTGGAAATGTATTATATTTTACCTTTGGGATTTTGTTTATTGGATAATACTTTTTTAATTGACTGACCAGTAATCGACTAATATCGTAGGTTGCCACTAGAATATTTTTAACAGACTTTAAAGGAGGCGGTTCTGTATTTTTCTGTGTCACGCCTCAGAATACTAAGTGAATCAATTTGGACGATTCATTTTTTATTTCAAAGCTTGTCAGCAAATGCTGTCATGTTTAATTTTGGTTAAGATCTGACCGGTAGTTTTTGAGTCACGTCAATAAAACGACTTAAAACATTGTTTTGAAGTCTTTTCTTGTCTTTAATTAAATTGTATCATTTTGTGTATGATTGCTCTGAGTCTAGATATTATTTGTGTCCGTGAATTGTATGTGTTAAAGGTGTTAAAGGTGTTAAAGGGAACCTTTTGAACATACAATTCACGGAACATAGATGTATTTGTTTCAGCCAATACCAACAACGATCATATTTTATAGGTTTCGTAACTAAAATGTTTAATTTTAAATAGGAAAAATAACTGCAGAAATTGTCTTCTTCATATAGAAGAATCTTCCACGGCATAAATAAAATCTAATAAAGATCAAGTTTAAATAAAAAAGAGATATTTTTAAGGATGTATTTCTATATTGAATGTTTTAGAAATGCATTAAGAAGAATAAAGGTAAAGATTTTTATTCTTCTCATTTTATTGATGATGGCTCTCTAGTTTAAAACTTATGCAGAATTTTAATTTATTACAGAAAATTCGCCATCATCATCTCGACTTATATAAGTCCCACTTCTGCGATCGAGCCTCCTCCATAATAGGAGGGCAATTAACTTTATTATACCGTTTAAGTCAGTCAGATTGGTATTTTTTCTCATGCGTTGGCTATGGTAAGCGCACACGCGGTCTATTCCGTCCGCGGCGACGAAGGACGGCCCGTGGGTCCCTAACCGACCCGTACCCACGTCGCCTTCGTCGTTGGGCCGACCACCAGTGTCGAGTTCCTTGTTCTCAGTGGTCAGCCCGACGGAATATCCTTTCGGGTACCCCCACTTCTCGACGTCCCTATCCCGGGATGTCGGTCACCGTCGTGCGGTCGGCCTCTCTGCGGGTGCCGGACTAAAGTAGTCAGGTTGGTTTAGTTTCGAGTTTTACTTCTCTTGCATAGATTATCTTTTATCATCTTTTATGACATCCGTGGGCAAGATAGGGAGTGGTGAATTTATATTCTTATTTCGTCACTATACAGAAAATAGCAGTTTAATAATTAATTGCATGATTACTATCTACAGTAATATTATAAAAAGGGAAAATATGTATCTTTGTGTATGTGTGTGTGTTTGTAATGAATAAACTCAAAAACTACTGTGAGAATTTCAAAGATTCTTTCACCAAAAGCTACATTCACCCTGAGTAACATAGACTGTATTTTATCCCGGTATTCCCACGGGTACAAGAACTATGCGGGTAGGGCGACTGTAACCGAAGCGAAGCGAGGGCGGGTTGCTAGTCTATAATAGATATAGACTAGCAACCCGCCCTCGCTTCGCTTATACTAATATTTATAACATTTATATATAACATTTATACTAATATTATAAAGAGGAAAGGTTTGTATGTATGTTTGTAACGAATAGACTCCAAAACTACTGGACCGATTTCAAAAATTCTTTCACCAATGGAAGCTATAATATCAGGGAGTAACATAGGCTATATTTTATCCCGGTATTCTCACGGAAACGGGCACTATACGAGTAAGGCGACTGAAACCGACGCGAAGCGAGGGCGGGTTGTTAGTCTATAAAATAAATACAAATCAGAGGTATAAACGTACATTGTGAAATTTATGTGAGCTAGACTCTGAGCAACTTCTGTTAGTTATTAGTTATGTAATACGTGGTTGGATTTCAACTGACTCGGCATTTCAATTCCCTTAAGGTTTAGAATGAACAGAAATAGTTCTGTACAGTTTAAATATAACTTTATTTATGGTATAGTTTTTAAATATTTTATATCTATACCAATAAATAAAATTGGAGTGTCTGTTTGTAATGTCAAAATAATAGGCTTTTTTATGCTCACACGGTTATTTGCACGACACTTATGCCTAAAATATAGATTAAAAATTTTTTGTCTGTCTGTCTGTTTGTTTCGTGTAATCTTCAAAACGGCTGAACCTATTTTAAAAATTCTTTCACCAATGGGAAGCTATAATATCAGGGAGTAGCTATATTTTAGGAACGGGAACTACGCGGGTAAAACGATTAAAACCGAAGCGAAGCGAGGGCGGGTTGCTAGTTTAGTATAAATACAGTTTGGTTATGACCGGGACCGTGTGGTGATCGAGTAAGAATATAATTCATCACCTTGCCTTTGGATATCATAACAGATCATTAACAGAGTTGATAATGCAAAAACATCTATACCAATCCTTCTGATGAAAGTGGTATGGAACTCATTCCCATTGCGAGGGAGTTTGCGTATGCTGACGGAGCAAAAATACAATTTATCAATTGTGGCTTTTTTAAATTTGACTTGTGGCTTCCTTGTCATTTAATATTAATTGACTTGTAACTTTTATTCACTTCAATATTAATGAATCAGTGAATATGATGTACTTAGTATATTAATTTATTGTAATGACTTTGTGAAGTAGTTACTGTGTAATATTCCCTGACACCTAATTTTATTGTAAGAGAGTAGTTAATTTCAATGTTTTAAATATTCCCTTTAATTTTAATTAAAAGGATGACGTCAGAAAATTTATCAATACTACCGCCGGTTAAGAGACAACCAACATTTATCACAGCAATACAGAGTCTGAAATTGTATTTTCTTTTTTAATTCTATTTTTATATATATTGACGTCATCATCGTTCGAATCTTATCTTTTGGAGTCAAGGCAATGTACAGGGTGTATCAGGTTATGGGGCAACTGGTCAAACGGGAGTTAGGCAATGGTAGTAGGAAACCTTGAAAAGAAAGTAAAGGAAAAATATCGATTTATTAATGAATTAGAGACATGTAAAGTTTTCAATTTTGTCATCGCTTATTCGTGTAAATCTGATTGAAATATATAAAGTCAGTGAAACTTAATCTGCAACATATTCGTACTTTGTTAAATATTCATTAGAAATTGAATAAATCAATGATTCGAATAAGCAATACAAATTTCGCTTTAAATCAGCTGATCGGCCGATGACCGTTGACAAGGCGCCTTTGTACCGTTATTGAGGCGTTTGCGCAATTTATACCTATTTACACTGTCGAAGCTTTATATTCCTACACGTATCCTGTCTGTACATGCCTATATAATACGTAACATTTAAGATATAGACTCTTTGACACACATTTTTAAAATCATTATAACTTTTATATTATATTGTTTTTTGTGTAATATACATTCTAATTATGATCTATGACCGTTAAACTACAACACTCGAACAGTTGCTCCATAACCTAATACAGCCTGTATAGCTATAAAATAGCCTTCTTCTATGGTACATATTGCAAAGGTTTTGGCAATAATTTTATTACTATTTGCCTGCCTAACATCAACCTTCCTTGGTAATTGATTTGATCCAGGTAAATATTAAGCCTCTTAGTCATCCTTTATGTCTTCCATGGGCAATGTAAAGATTAGTAGTATTTGTAAACGCCGTTACAGATACATAAGCTTTAAGTGTAAAATCATCATCATCCCAGCTCATATACACTATTGGGCTCGAGCCTCCTCCAGAATGGGAAGGAAATTGACCTACTGTACCACGCTGGTCAGACATGTTGGCATAGGGTTGTATTTCGAGTTTCCCTTCTTTACTTAGATGTTATATGCATATTATATCTCGCAGTCGTTTTTTACGACACCCACAAGCAAGAAAGGGGGTGGTGAATTGTATTCTTACTCTGTCACCACACGCATAAAATCAATGTAAAATCGTAAAAACATACCGTTAATTAATACAAATTGTACTCAAAAGTAGATGATAGAATCGCATAAAAAAGTAGATGGATACCTTTTGGGAGTAAACCATTAACTAAAAAATCGACCCTAAAATAAAATTTAATAAAATTGATGTCACAAAAGTCTGATTACGAGCGCAGCTGTTATAACCGTATGATTGATTTTTTTTATTTTATAAGCTGACTAGATAATAAATCTGTCGTTGGGTTTAATTTTTGAAATGAATAAAGAAAAGGATATGATTGACTTTACGTCTTTAAGCCTTTACTCCATTAAGTCACATATTTCTTGTGTATATGTGTATGTCACTGAACTCCTCCTAAACGACTGGACTGATATTGATGTAATTTTTTGTGTGTGTTCAAGGAGATTTGAGAATGGTTTACATTCACAATTGGGCCCGGTAGGTGGCGCTGCTGTCGATTTCAAGGAGAATTCCTTTTATTTTATTTGAATAGAACAATGTCTGTTGGTTCAGTTAGTTTGGTATAAATTTTTAGAATCGACTAGTAGAATGGCGACGCTATTACTAGTTTCCAGTCATAAATGGACTGCTCCGTCCGGGGAAGTAGTATATTCCCGTAGAAAATTGATGTCTGAGTAGAATCAATTTGCTTGCTTACTGCGTTCGACGAGCGAGAGAGTTAGAATGTCCCACCTAATGGCAGATTAGCTGTGTACCTGGTATTGCTGAGCCCTATGAGTGGCAGTTGTAATATATCATCAGGTGGGCTGCTTGTTCGTTTGCCACAGCAAAGCAATGAACACGGTTAAAGCAAGCTGATGAACGTTTTCTTAAGCAAGCACCACGTGAGAAGTATTATATATATATATATACTAGCTGACCCAACAGACGTTGTTCTGTTCAAATAAAGCGCCACCTACCGGGTCCAATTGTGAATCTAAACCATTCTCGAATCTCATTGAGCACACACAAATTACTTAAATTACTTAAATCCAGTCAACTGATATCGCCATTTGTTAGAATCTTTTGGAGTTAACAGATAATTGTGACTGTCAATTAATTATAGATAAATAATTTGTAATAAAATAAAATTGCGACTATAATTAAAGATCTAAGCTATCCTATTTCTCAAGTTGGACCAGACTGCTCACGGTGTGCCAATTTAATTTAAAATTGGTTAAGTAGTTTAGGAATCCATCGCGGACAAACATCGTGACAGGAGATTTATATATGTAAGATTTTGTTTGTGCAACCCGGACTGTGAGTGCTGAAAGTTTTTGAATTAACCCGAACCTATATTACTTTCTTTAAAAATTATATATAAACAGATTTAAATAAATTACATCCAAATTGTAATATTTTATTCATTACATTCGCAGATAAATAAGAAATTTCGTTATCGTTATCTTTTTTATTCTAAGTCTACATAACAACCCTGTGATGCGATTCAATAGTACCTACTTCAATAGCACTTCAAATATCATATAGGGGTCTATGTCATCTTCCATACTCGATATGTATAAAATAACGAATCATGATACGATTTGAGAACAATTCTCAGTGGAATTCGATGATAGGTGAACCCCAGTGAACACATACTTTTCATATTAATATATCTACAACAACTCGTAACTGGTGCCAATTTAATATCAAGCGTTCATTTTTGTCATAAAATTAATTTTTATGATAGATACTGAATTGATTTATTCGACAATGTTCAGTACATTGTCGAATAAACTGAAAGCTTACTGAGGATTTTTTTGCTGATTGTTTTGTAAGGAGACTGAAAGTCTTTCATTCATAATCATCATTCAGTTTATTGCTGTCCACTGCTGGACGAAGGCCTCCTTCATATTTCATTACAAAGTGCAGTCCTGTGCCGCCTGTATTCGACGAAACCCAGCAACGTTCTCCAGGTCGTCGGTCCATCAAGTGGGGAGGCGTCCCACACTGCGTCGTCCGATACGTGGTCGCTACTAGAGTACCTTTCTTACCCAGCGTTTGTCGGTTCATCGAGTGACGTTCTTCGTGCTATGTCGCTGAGCGACTTGAAAATTTTTAAATAGTATAAATTATATCCTCCCGCTGTCTGTCTCTTTGTACGTTTAGACCTTTTAAACCACGGAACAAATTTAGATACAATTTTCATCTCCTTTTTCACGGGATCTTCCTAGGGAAGATACCCGGTCCTTTGAAAGGTACATGGGGATATGGATCCAACACGCAGAGGCCTTTAGAGAAATTTAATGTTAAAATGGGATGAGACATCTACCGATGACATTCCTAATAATAATCAAACTATTGATTTAAAACTGTCGTCTGCCTTCAGTACCTTTATCGTCTTGAACTTTGGCAGACGGCGACTCGCCAACTCATTGAACGGGCCTCCCAAACGGTCGCCACAGACACGCACCGCAGTCTCGCCACTCACATTCAGCACGCCACAAGCTGCCCTGCGGTTTATTGGCTTTTCTATAAATCTTGTGATACATTTTTATTTTATATCAAAAGAACTTAGAGAGCCATATCATGTTCCTCCGAGGTTTGCGTTACTCTCATGGTGAGATAACGACTGGCCCAGAGGGTCAATTTTTATTATTATTAAGATAACGATGCAAATGACATTGATTCAAGAGAAGGAAAATTCGAAATATATTGCAACCGTTGATTTGAGCCCATTTGACCAACGTGGTTTAGTAGGCCAATTTCTCTGCCATTATGGAGGAGGCTCGGGTCCAGAAAAGGTACGTATATGAGCTGTGAATATGATCTTATCTATCTTATTGCCGTATGGTGATAAAATAATAATAACATTCATCGATTATCAATTAGATTACGATAATATACGTGATTGGCGTGGTTAGGTAGTTCAATTTGTCTCTTCTTTTTATTGCCAACGGTGGCAAACGAGCAAGCAGCACACCTGATGGTAAGTGATACTGCCGCACCTTTGCAATACCCCTGGTATTGCAAAGATCGATGGCACAGCCAGGCCGTTGCCTACCGTGAAGAAAATACTCTTCTTAAACCTCGTTTAAAGAAGGACACGTCATAGCGTTTGAAAAACACAGCAGCAGGTAGTTCATTCCAGAGCTTGCACGTACGTAGGAGAAATGATCTCTGGAAACGTACAGTTGAAGACCATAACGTTTCCAGGTGAAATGGATGAACCCTGCTACGATATCGAGTGGTACGTTGGTAGAATTGTGACGGTGGTACCAAGTCAAACAGTTTCTCGGAGCACTCCCTGTGAAAGTGTCGTTAGAGTATACAGAAGCTTTAGTGAAGCTGGAGCCCAATTCTAAGGTGATGGGCTGAGAAGAAGGGAAAATAAAGGGCGGTTGCACGAAATTTTTGACTCGTTACCACAAGATCAGTAAAGTGTAGCTAATCTACAAATCCTGGCTGTAGGCCATTCAATTTTTGATGACCGCGATAATGATGGAATCTTGTGAAAAGCCAGAATGTTAATATAAAAAGGGTGAGCGTATAAAAATATTCAAATTACTTTACCCAATTTAACTAACGCAAAAAGGTTTAGACTTTTATGTTTTTAAATTACATTTTGCTTAATTTTTTTCTCTATTTGATGATGTGTAACACAATGTCACCATCCCTTTCTTTGCCATGGGATTTGTTAAAACTGAAGCATTGAGAGAATGGGCAGAAGCACTCTCCTGGACAAATTATAATACGGACTGGATTCATAAACCTGTTTGCCAAGCGTAGCGATTTGGAGAACCTAATGGATTCCGTGTGGTGACGGAGTAAGAATACAATTCACCACTCCTTATCTTGCCCGTGTATGTCATAAAAGACGACTAAGGGATATAATAAACATATAACATCAATGCAAGAGAAGAAAACCTCGAAATGAAATCCTATACCAACATGTCTGACCAGCATGGTATAGTAGGTCAAATTGTCTCCCGTTGTGTAGGAGGCGCGAGCCCAAGAGTGGGACGTATGTGGGCAGCGATGATGATATGATGATGAATGGATGGATGAAATATGTTTTAAAACTCACATGTGACGTTTAGGTGTTTGACAGAAGGTAAGAAAGAAAGAAAGACTTAAGATTCCTCATATCTATACCAATAAATAAAATTGGTCTGTTTGTAATGTCAAAATAATAGGCTTTTTTCATGCTCACACGGTTATTTGCACGACACCTATGCCTAAAATACAGATTTTTTTTTATGGGTGGGCTGCGGTCGGCGCGCCTCCGCACCACTCCGTCCGGGACGACAGAGGGGCTTAAGCACGCAACTTCCGCAACCCACCCGAAAACCACATCGCCTTCGTCGTTGGGCTGACCACCGGAGCAGGGTTACTTGACATCAATGGTCGGCCCGACGGAATACCCCCTACTTGGGGTACCCTCCCATCGACCGACGTCCCTCCCTCGCGGAGGACGTCGGTCTTTCCTCACGCGGTCGGCCTCTCGGCGGGTGACGGACTAATTCCCCGGTCACGTCACCCGCGCCTAAAATACAGATTAAAAAATTTTTGTCTGTCTGTCTGTTTGTGCCGGGTAATCTTCAAAACGGCTGGACCGATTTCAAAAATTCTTTCACCAATGGAAAGCTATAATATCAGGTCGTAATCTAGGCTATATTTTATCCCGGTATTCCCACGGGAACGGGAACTACGCGGGTAAAACGACTTAAACCGAAGCGAAGCGAGGGCGGGTTGCTAGTATATATATATGTTTATTGTTAGTGAATATATTGTTCTAGACAATTCTATGCTTCTTATTTCTAGCCCATATACGTTTCATTGTTGGGCGCAAGTCTTCCAGATGAGGCCAATTGACACTACGCTATTCTAACGGGCTAGTTACGATTATTTAACTTTTTTGTTTCCTCGAAGCTAGAGTTTATGTTGATTTTTGCTTGTCTTTGAACAATGTTATCTGAAAGACCACATTTCAATAATTTTATCCCAATAGCCATTTTTCAACAAAATAAACTAGTTGCTGCTTAATATTGCTTGTTCAATTTTCTATAGACTTATATTTTTGCTACTATTATACTCAAGCTACCTATACTTAATTTGTATGAATCAACCTCGATAAATCATATAAATTTGTTCAAAGCCAACCCAATTTCCTACCAATGATTGGCTTATTAATGTAATGGTAAAAATCATACAGATAAATGCTAATATTTTCTCTTCAATTACCTGATTGGATGTAGGTTGAAAGCATTCCGTAATTATTTGGCGTATGGAAATAGTATGCTTATATTTGTTGATTCAAATATATATATACCTATATATACACAAATTAATATACAAATTATACATTTGTATTAAAGTAATTATATTGATTGAATTTAAGTGGGTTATATCCCATAATTTATAAGTTAATTTGATATAAAACTATTTTCACTGATCTAATAGCGTTTGTTTTTAATTTTTAATTTTGCGACGTTTTAAGTACTATATAGAGCATAGAGCTCATAGTCACAAGAGAGATGAACGCTATAAAGTGTTCGAAACGTTATGAAATTAAAAATCTTCTCGCAGAGAATTGACATTGGAGTACTATTTTTTTTTTTTGGGCTGGGCTGCTGTCGGCGGGCTCCTCGCACCACTCCGTCCGGGGCGACAGAGGGGAGTAAGCTCGCACAACCGCAACCCATCCGAACACCACGTCGCCTTCGACCTTGGAGTACTAGCAATTTGTTACTGCACTACTTCTTTTAGTGAGTGAGAAAGCCGTAAGCTTAATTTTTGGGGGCGTTTGCGTGCTGTAGGCTTTGGCGATGCCTTTAGTATTACTGAACCTTGTCGTACCCATTCACACTTCTTTCACCTTTTCCACGATGGCAGTGTTCTAGCGGCAATATCACTTACGATTGGGTATGCTGTATAATCGTTTGCCACTACAATAGCAATGAAAAAAAACTTACACAAGCATTAGAAATCAGTAATGGACTAACTTAGATAATTTTCATCTATTCATCAAATTTTATTTTTGACGTAGGACATAAAATTCCTCACAGCGTAGTTCTGTGCCTTCTGCAACGGACAGGTAGCCGTTTAATAACACTCAACAATATTTTTTCGATAACGATTTTTGATACATCACGCGAAGTGCTCTGCTTGGACTTAGATTTGCCCCACAAAATGCTACCATGCGGTATTTTGCCTTCTGTAACTTTATGATTCTAATCAAGTCATAATGATCATCCAATACGTGGTCGCCACTCTAACCAGATTCCTTTCCTAATTGTCGGTTCATCAAGCGATGCCGATTATTTTTTCAGCGTACTAATTGAAAGAAAGAAAGAAAGAAAAATAATTTATTACTCCTTCACGGGAGGGCAACATCACAAAAGCTCAAACAGTGAGTAGAATATAGAAAAACAATAAACTATAATAAAAAAAAAATACAAAAAGAAATTGATATCAACATTGGTTTTCCCTTCGTAAAAGAGAAAGAGGATCGCTGCTCAGCATAATGTTGAGGCATCTATTTTAAGAGAGATACCGCAACGCTGTTATTCTGCAGCGTCCTGCGACGTCTGTCAGCAAAGTACAGGTAGCAGCCGAATATAATTAAACTAACAAATTACAGCTGCTTTTGTAAATAATATTCAAATAATAAAAAAATAATAATAATAAACATACGGATTAGGTGCGGTACTAAGTTATCTAATCTTACGCGTATAAGTAAAAATAAAAAATAATAAAATAAACAAAAATAACATTTAACAAACAAATATAACATTCAACAAAGCAAAACAAAAGGAAATGCAATTTACAATAACATAATAACTAATAGGTGGTATTTTATGTGATGTAATAAGAGACGGTGCTGAAGTTTCATGAATGTGAAGATCAATGATGACATTATAGTGTAATACACACTACTGAACGATAACAAGCATTTTGTTACCAGACATACTTTTAAAAAGAGTATAAAACAAGAAAAAAAATATGGTCGTATGGAAAAAAATAATTCATCATGTTATGTGGTTAGAGTTGTTCCTGGCTCTTATTTCGTAGGAAAATTACGCGAATTCACCGTACGCTTGGTAATGAACCTAACTCAAATGTTAATCAGCTCACTAATGTATACTTTTACATAACATCATCGTCGTCATCGTCATTGTCATGTTCTCCTGCTGCAGTCGAGCGTCTTCGGCAATAGAAGGAAAATTATTGTTAGATATAGACCTTCCCTTTTAATGTTATATTCGTTACGTTTGGATTTGATGTTATAAATTATGTAAGAAATTGCTGTTGTCCGTTTTTATGGTCAGTTTTCTGGATTCGGAGCTACAGTTCCCACGAGAAACAAAGGCGTGGTGAAAAAATTCTGATGGTTGATAATTCTTTCCCGTTACCATATTGCGATATTAGTGAAAGTCAGAAGCTTACATAAGTTACTTTGTACTTGTCATACTTATAATTAAGTATTGGATATGCTTGAAATTTAGGTCCATGTAATTTTCCGTGTGGTGATAGAGTAAGAATATAATTCACCTCCCCCCTTCCCCCTTTCTTGCCCGTGGGTGTCGTAAAGACGACTAAGGGATATATAATATGTACATTTAACAACAACATCTGCGCAAGAGAAGGAGAACTCGAAATGAAACCCTATACCAACATGTCTGACCCGTATAGAAGGTCAAATTCCCTCCTATTGTGAAGGAGGCCCGAGCCCAACAGTGGGACGTATGTGGGCTGCGATGATGATGATGAATCTATTTTTAATGTGTTTATGTTTTATTAATTTCTAACACTTTATTATATTTTTAATTACAGCGTCGTATTTCATGTATCCCTTAACAAATGAATATTTTTTGAGGAGTTTGACAGTTTATATAATCTATTCCCTTTTTAAATATAATTCTTATTAATATTATAAATGCGAAAACAAGTTTATTTGTTATGCTTTCACGCATAAACCACTAAATCCATTTCAAAAATTCTTTCACCAATATAAAGCTATAATATCAGGGAGTAATATAGGCTTAATTTTATCGCGGTATTTCCACGGGAATGAGAACAACGGGGTAAGGCGATTGAAACCGAAGTGAAGCTAGGTTGGGTTGCTAGTATTTAATATACAAGCACATACACACGTACACATTGACATACTAGTTAAGTTACATACATGGCCTACTGTTGGGCGCGGGCCTCCTCAACTATGGGAGGGAAATTGACTTACTTATACCATGCTGATCAGGGCGCGTGTTGGTATAGGGTTTTGTTTATAGTTTTCCTTCTAGCTCTAATGTGGTTAAGGGGAGTGATGGCTGCTCTAGTAGTTAACTTGTGATCGGGTGCTGCTTGTGGGATCTGGTCCAGCCATATTTTTTTTTCTCCTTTTTTATTTTTTTTTTGTACTAATATTTGAAAATTTATACATGTATATAATTTCAAAGGGCATCACACTGGAGCTAATACTATATGTTGTACGAAGTATAAAATTATATAATGATATCTGATGTTTACGCGAGGACTACACATTGTAAATAAAACTACTTTTACGGATTATATCGGGTAGATAATTGCATTTTCTGTACATACAATTTTCTGTATCGGGTAGATAATTGCATTTTCTGTATCGGGTAGATAATTATAAATGTCTGTAATAACGATTACTTGTTGGACGTGAGACACCTTAGTCCGCCCGTGACCATGAATTCTGCAAAGTGTTCGAAACGTCGGGCAATCATAAATCAAATACAAACGCGATATAATCCGTAAAAATAGTTTTATTTACAATATAAAATTATATATATTTAAAAGACTAAAAAAAAAGTGACAGCCCGCTGAGTTTCTTGCCGGATCTTCTCAACTTATGGCCGTGTTCCGATCCGGTGGTAGATTATTGTATTGTATTCAAACAATGTTTAAACTTGACAATATGTAAATACCCTTAAAGAGCTTATGCAGAATAAATGATTTGATTTGATTTCTTCCATAGATATTATATCCATATTATTGCCTTCAGTCGTCTTTACGACACTCACAAACAAGAGTGGGACTGGTGAATTGTATTCTTATGCCATCACCACACGAAAATCATATAATAGTACATGGAATTTACATTATGTAATGAAACTATTTATTACCGTCGTAACTATTCAAAAAAATAACTAGATTGTCCAATTACATGTATATAGTTCCCAAGAGTCTTTCTCGTTCCACGTACGTTTGATTTTCAAATAGAACTCATAAAATCATTTGACGGCCACTCTTTGGAGGAAAGTGACCTAATCTTATCAGGCTTGTTTAGTTGAATGTAGTTTTCTCGAACTGTTTCGATTCTCTAGGGATATTTCGGTAATGTGTGCTTGGAAGTTGTGCCGATGTTAAAAGATAAGAATACGATATTTTATTGTGAAGTGATTTTGCTGTTGTTTCATTGGGAATATTTAGGCTTTAAGGTAATAAAAATTGGATTAACAAAGGGAGATTTTACTTTAAGACATCTAAAGCATAGATTAGGTAGGAAGTAGTTTAAATAGAAAGAAAGGAAAACATTCTGTTGGCATTAAATCTAATAAAAAAATAATTATAACTAAAGAAAAGAACTTCTTACATAAAATAATTTAATTTGAACGAGAAACAAAAAAGGCTATTGGCACAGCTCGCGTTACTTCTAAATAGATATCGTCATCATATGAAGATATAGAAGAATTATTTCTATTTTTTTCATTCATATAGAAGAATTATTTGGTCCATCAATAAAATAGTTTTTGGCTTGTACTGAAAATCAATGATTCGCTCGCGTTTCCAGTCATAAGTTCAGCCGAAGTCAATTTTGTTGCTATTTTTGAATATATTTTTAAATTTTGTTTATGTATTTTATTTTTTTTAATTGTTAAACAAATAAAGAGCGTTTTTTTCTTCCTTTCTTTCTTTTACAACGATTACTTATTTCCGTTATTTTGTGATGCTTATAGAATCCATCGCGAGATGTTACCTGCTATGAGTTGTAATTAAAAAAAAAGAGGAATAAAGTTGTACTATATAGAAGCATGACCAGTCGGTGGTAATAGATTTAATTTCTATTATTTAAAACTAAAAGGCTATGTAGCTAAATATAGTTCAATCTTGCATTCAGATTATGCTAGATAACGTGCGAGGTCGATGCACCGACAGCGAAAGTTGCTGGGGCGTTGTCTCGAGAAGGTACCCGAAGGGGTAACCCGCTGGGCGGGCCACTGTTGCCAAGGATGGGTACCATTGAGCCGCCTACATAAGTATAAGAGAGGACAGGTATGTTATAGGGCCGCCGTCCTTTCCGTCACCTCAGACGAATCGGGTGTGATCACACCATAGTCTGTCCTTAAGAAGAAAAAGATGGATCTCTGCGTAATTTTGACAGGCTACCGGCACCTATCTGTTAAATTTGATGGCAAATGTGCGTCCGTCATTCCATTTAATTTGGAATAAATAACCTACCTATCGCTTCGTATAGGTATTTATTTCTAGTATAAAAATATATATATTCTTTGGCCTAACAAGATAAAGTCTTTCTTAAGATCTTTCTAAAAAATTTATCTTTCGTGTTATCCTACGTTGGTAGAAAAAACGATACTGATAATAGAAAAAAAGTTATTTAAAACATTGAAAGTTTTATTATAACGCATTATCTAGTTGACATTTGTGACGGCGTGCGCGCGTATTGTAAAAAATGTTGGCTGTCTAACTTTGCGATGTCGTTTTTTGATGACGGCGTGCGCGTAACAAAAATTTGCTCTCATCATTTTTCACTAACGCACCAAAAGAAGTAGGTAGGTATAACTTCAAAAAAAAATATCTAAACATATATTCTTTACAATATATATTTAAAGAATTTTCGTTGAAACTGCAACGAAATTGAAGTGAACACCGAATTTCGCTTCTCAACTAGATCACCGAGGAAAAGTTCCATTAAATAATATTTCCTTTCAGAGCTCCAATGCAAAACACAAAAGGCTCAGAAATGGAATTCAAAGTAAATTGAATCCTATCATGATGCTTTTAAGTACAAACTGATTTGTTTTCAAGACGTTCTACAGATTTCATTATACAAGGTCCATACTACACCAATTTTACACCTCAATTGATCTATCGATCTTGTTATCTATGGATTTATATTATTGTCTGTTGTATATTTCAAAGATACTAAATGTTTTTACACTCTTTTTGCTTTTATTTTTAGATGGGCCATGGCCAGCGCACACGATATTCCGTTTCGTCTGGGGCGACGAAAGGGCGAAACGCGGCCCCATAATCTCACGATCTGTCTTTCTGCGGGTGACAGACTACTCCCCGGTCCAGCCACCAGTCCAGCCAACCACCCGGCCTCAGCTTAGTGTGCTTACTCTTGAATCTCGATTCCAATACTAAATCCAATCGCAGCTCGAATTTGAGCAACTTGGTACTCTTGAAAGCGACACTAGCGCATGATTGGACACAAATTCGGTGGAATTTTTTTAAACTGAATGAATACGAGGAACTGTTTGACTTGGTACCACCGTTACCATTCTACCAACGTACTACTCGACATCGTAGCAGGGTTCATCCATTTCACCTGGAAACGTTATGGTCTTCAACTGTACGTTTCCAGCGATCATTTCTCCCACGTACGTGCGAGCTCTGGAATGAACTACCTGCTGCTGTGTTTCCCGAGCGCTATGACTTGTCCTTCTTTAAACAAGGTTTAAGAAGAGTATTTCCTTCACGGTAGGCAACGGCCTGGCTGTGCCCCTGGTATTGCAAAGGTCCATGTGCAGCAGTTTCACTTACCATCAGGTGTGCTGCTTGCTCGTTTGCCACCATTGGCGATAAAAAAAAAAATACGACTCTCGTCGATTAAGTCCAATATTTGCTACTCCCGACTTTGATGTAGTTTAAAATCTTTATGTTGCACAATTTCAAGAAAGGGTCTTTGTGGTGATCGAGTTCGGTAACGTTATTAATTTAAAGTAATAAAATATAATATTTGGTGAAAATAACAACGGCAAACGCGAAGAATTCATTCTCGATTTTGTTTAAGAGTATCAAATATAAGTTTGGTGAGATTGGAATTGAATCGGATTCGAAATTAGAATTGATTTCAAGGGTAAGCTAGTAGGTGGCATCGAGCGCACCTTTTGCTTAGTACATTCTTGCTTTAAAAAAGACAGAATTTAACATGACGACTGATATAAATATAATAACTTTTTTTTTGGAGGTGGGTTGCGGTCGGCACGCTCCCCGCACCACTCCGTCCGGGGCAACAGAGGGGCTTAAACACGCACACCCGCAACCCATCCACGATGCACGTCGCCTTCGTCGTTGGGCCGACCACCGGAGCAGGGTGACTTGACGTCAGTGGTCAGAAATATAAATACTATTGGATGTTTTGGCGAGAACGTGATCATGTTATGTTTCTGTCTCAAATTATATTCTTTTTTTGTAATTTACTGTGTTAAATTAAAAAAAAATATGGCCTTTGTGTAATATCATGCAGGGAAAGTGTTAAAATGTAGTCATAATGAAATAACATCCGTGTGGTGACGGAGTAAGAATACAATTCACTACTTCCCTATCTTGCCTTCCTTATCCTTATCGTGGATGTCGTAATAGTCGACTAAGATATATAATAAATGCATATAACCCCTGTCCAAAACAAGGAAAACTTGAAATGAAACTCTATACCAATACGTCTGATCAGCGTACTGTGTTTAAATAATAACAATGGTTTATGTGTTTTTATGTTCTAAAGAAATTGCTAGTGAAAATTGTCAGCAAGGCATCATGACTTTCAAGTCCATAATTTGTTTTACTTGCTGATAAACTTTAAAATTATATTAAAAAATAGAACCAGTGAAATACACAAATTAACCTAACTGTACACTTGTAATATATTAATAACTATAACAATATTTACTAGAGACGAAAATATTTGCATGATTTATACCTTCGAGTACGCTGTTTATGCTCATTTTACGTCACTAAACCATTCAACCATGTTGTTTACCAACTACAAATGCTGTTGGAGCACAATTTCGATACAGTCAGTTTTCAGTGGGTGATAACAAAATTAAATCTTTGCTAATATTATTAAACTGAAAAGTTTGTTTAGCCATTTGTCGAGGAATGTCATAGGTTTCTCGATATAACATCATCATCATCTCAGCTCAAATGTGTTCCATTGTTAGGCTCGAGCCCCCTCCGTAAAAGGAGAGAAATTGACCTACTATACCACGCTGGTCAGACGTGTTGGTATAGGGTTTGATTTCGAACTTTCTTTCTCTTGCATAGATGTTATATGTCCTTTATAACTCTTGCTCGTCTTTTACAATACCCACGGGTAAGATATCGGTATTGAATTGGTTTCTTACTCCGTCACCACACGGAAAATATATAGCATCAAGCTATGTTCAATAGGAATCCGCTCCTAGGGTAGGATCATCGCCAATTCGCGTGCCAAGAGCGAGGATTATGTCGCCATCTCATCAAATGAATAAGTATTGTAGCGATTTATGGGAACGCCTCCATCCAGCAGTAAACGGCGAGAGGCTGAATAATGATAACGATAATAATAGCCAATTGATAAAGAAAATAATTAAATGCTGAAAAGCTAAAGTGGAATTCTTATAGACTTCAAAATTTCGAGGTAGTGAAATGTGAATATTAACGTGACGAAAATACTGCATAAATGGCGTAGTGATTGCGCTATTGAACTATCATTCCAAGTGTTAGAGTTCGTTTCTTATCCAGGACAATAATTTGTACAATTCACATATCGTTGTTCAATCTGAGTGTAATTTCTATTCTTTAATTGTATGTCTTAGAATAATAACATATAGAAGGATAGTGTCGCTATTAAAGCGATCAAAATATGAAGCAAAAAATAATACAAGCGCGCGGGCTATTACACACGTACACAACTATACAGATTATGAAATCAAATTTTGTTTTTTTATTAACATAAATGGTCGAAGTACTTTTAAAAGTAATGTTAATCCTTTTTATGTTTTTCAAATGTGTTGTGACACCGTTTGAATGGACAAACCGTCATAATTACCTATTTATTTTTTAAGAGTTGGGTACGTACTGCAGGTACAGTGACCTTGTACATTACGGAACAGTTCCGGTGTAAGCTCCATTAGGCTACAACTGAAATGCTTCACTTTTTGTGCATGAACTTACCTTATATACGTTATTTTAAGTTGTATGTATATAATCTCCCTCTCTTGCACATGGATATCGCAAAAGGTAACTAAGGGATATCTTGTGCACAAAAGAACTATGCAAGTGAAAGAAAACTCAAAATGGAACCCGCCTGACCAGTGAGGTGTAGTAGGTTAATTTCCTTGACAACATGGAGGGGGTTCGAGCCTGAGAGATGAGTATCTCGTAATACAATGATTAAATTCCTTAGTGCATGGTGTGCTCTTTAAACAAAAATAAAAAAATATAGTATATATGGGCGCATATCGCCCTCTATCGGCAATATTTGTAAATTGTTGATGTATGTGTTATCAATTATAGTTATAAACATGTTTGAAATATTTGCAACTAATAATTTAAATAATTATTTGTAGTAACAACACTGCTATTTACCATGCTATGATATTTAAGTCACTTTTTGAATGTATTTCTAGAAATCTTTGATTTAATTGTTTAAATATTTATATAATTGATCAAATTAAAATCGATTAGAATTAATGTAATTATTTGTAATCATATTTAGTTATTTTTACACAATAAACATTGTAATTTATTTCTAGTTAGAGCGCCGTCTGTTGAACAATATATGAGAACAATATTTCCTTTAATTACATTAATGTAAATTGTGTAAAATTGACTATTTGGAATTACGTTAAATGCATTAGAATATTTATCATTATTATTTAGCTATATTCCGATAGTAAAAGTAGTTGTTTTAGTTGTTTGTTATAAAAAGTTATTGTAGTTGCTAAGACTAGACCGTTTCATTGTAAAGCGGAGGTTATAAAAACATTGTAAGATTAGAATAGAGGACAGTTTTACTTCACTCACTTCTCCAACAATAACTCCTAATAAATACAGTGATTACATATTCGATATTTTAATATGGACAACCTAATTCCTGGCGGAACGCCGACATATACTAGCAAGCCGCCCTCGCTTCGGTTTCAGTCGCTTAAACCCGCGTAGTTCCCGTTCCTGTGGGAATACCGGGATAAAATATAGCATATGTTACTCCCTGATATTATAGCTTTCCATTGGTGAAAGAATTTTTGAAATCGGTTGGGTGGTTTAAGCGTGAAAGCGTTACAAACAAACAAACAAACATCCTTACTTTCGCATTTATAATATTAGTATGGATTTACTTTAGAATGAAGTTTATTAACGTTTTACTTCACAAAGGCATGACTAAGTGCTAAGTCTAATAGTATAATCTCGTGGGAAATTATGACTAAAGTGCTTTTATATGTGCACTGGCGGATTTATAGCGGCTACATACACTCACACGGTTTGAATGGATTTTAAAAGGACTATTTATTTTACTTACATTTAATATTGGGTATGATTGGATAATTTATTTTACTTGATGATTTTTGATGTTTACGCGAGTATTACACATCTATATAAAAGAAAGTCGTGTTAGTTACACTATTTATAACTCAAGAACAGATGTACTGATTTGGCTGATTATTGGTGGGGAGGTAGCTTAGAACCAGGAGACGGACATAGGATACTTTTTATCCCGTTTCTTTTTTTAATTGTGTATACAAAATTTTGCCAATAACTCTTTTATCCCGTTCGATCGCGTTCCCGTGTGACGTGACATAAAATGTTGCCACAGATTAAAAAAATACATCTTTCTTTTTTTCTATGGTTCAATTACCTACGTAATTTTATTTTACTTTTTAATTTTAAGACGGTCTTATCTTTTATTTTAATATTATCTTTATACATGTTTTTAGGTTAGATTATTGTTATTTTAGTTATTATTGTGATAAATTATTATTTTGCAAAGGGATAGCCATGTTTTGACAGTATCTTCTATACTCTGCTGCCTGGACATCGCTGACGATCGTTAGAGGACGCTGCAGAATAACAGCGTTGTGGTATTCATTTTACAGAGTGGATACCTCAACATTATGCTGAGCAGCGATCCTTTTCCTCTTTTGCGAAGGGGACTCTAATTTTGTTATTTTCACTGTGTATTCTCTTTTATTATCTATTGTTTTTTATGTTATTCTACTTTTTATTCTATGCTATTGTACGTGTTCCTCCCGTAAAGGAGAAATAAATTATTTTTCTTTCTTTCTTCTTTTTCTAAACAGAATACAAGTCACTATGAAACGTAGTATAAAAAAACTCCAACACGCAGAGGCCTTTGGAGAAATTTAATTTAGAATTGGGATGGAACATCTACCAATGATACTCCACGCCTGCACATAACATTCGTGAACTGCCAATGGTAGGTGTAAAACTATTGTGTGATGATGGTATCTAAAATCTGATTTTGTCGTTAGAGGTTCGATGGACTGGTTAACTGGTTTGCCTTCAATACCTTTATCGTATTGAACTTTGGCAGACGGTGACTCGCCAACTCACTGAATGGGCTCCCCTAAAGGGTTGCCACAGACATGCAGGCCATATGGGCAACAAGAGACAACATTGGTGCAAGTGGCTTGGGGTGTCAAGTGGTGGGGCGCCGGTTTCACCATTGCTAGTCCCCGATAAACGGCGACCCGCAGTGGTTTTCCTGTAGTTATGCTCTTGATAAGTTAATATTATTATTAATATTATTTTCAAATGTTCATTTTTAGTTTATACATATTGATCTATCCATAACTGGCAACTTTATACCTTAATGCCCATGACAAAAAAAAACTTCTATTTTGAAATTACAAACAGACCCTGCGATTTATTTATTTGTATAGATTACACCACCTACTCAGAAAGATTCTCAATTTTACAGCTTGAATATTCTACGTTTGTCATGTAAATTATAAGTGAAGTGGTTTCACATCTGTGCTGGCGATATTTCTTACAGTTCTGCGAATTTATCAACA
Source organism: Lymantria dispar (assembly GCA_032191425.1). Classification (NCBI taxonomy): domain Eukaryota; kingdom Metazoa; phylum Arthropoda; class Insecta; order Lepidoptera; family Erebidae; genus Lymantria; species Lymantria dispar. Next base: position 4,142,263 of record CM063447.1, read on the forward strand.
TTGTTGTATTCATCGTAGTAATTCCAATAATACTAAGTATACAATTTTCGAAGTGAGAACTTCTATAGACATTTTTAGATGGAGAGTGAATTAATGTAAGTCTTAATTGACATAGTTAAGTTAATGTTAACGCTGACACTATATCTGAGCTGATAGATGTCAAAAACAGTTAAATGTTTAAGATTTAATTTACAAATTAAAACTTAAGATCAATCAATTAATTTGTTTTATTTACTAATAAGGCAGTATATAAGAGAAGGTACGGCTACGTGAAGCGCAGAAGTACAGCAGTACGGATATGACAGAGTTTAAGGGGTCTAAGTAGGCCTTAACATAGATTGCGATTAAGTTAACTATACAGCGAAAATACTTGAAATTGTTAATAATGGTTATTAAACGCGTGACCAATAATGATGGCTAAGGATTTATTTTTAGTTTCTTTTCATTGCATTGATGATAATGTTCAAAGAAACCGAAAAAGGCAAGAACCCTGTCTTTGCTTTCTTTCTATTGCCAATGAACCAGAACCACATTGTTGACAGTTGTCTGTCTACAGCCGCGAGCTAGTCCGTCCGGGGTAGTACCACACTCTCGCAGAACATTGACGTCCAAGTAGTAGCAATTTGTAACTGCGCTTCGTTCGGTGAGCGAGAGAGCCGGAAGCCCAACCTTCTGAGGGTGTTTGCATGTGGTGCGTTTTAGTGATGCCTTTAGTGTCACCGAAACTTATTGCACGCATTCACACTCCCTTCACTTTCTTCGCGGTAGGCAGCGGCCATGCAAAGGTCCATGAACGGCAGCAACACTTACCATCAGGTGTACTGTTTGCTCGTCTGCCACCGTTTGAAATTAAAAAAAAAATCTTTTGGCAATCAATATTATAACTTATCTATATGGTTTTTATAATATTTATAGCAATGTCGTGGTGTCTAATAGTGGAGTTAAAGTTTAGTTTGTTATTCCCTTGTCGAAAGTTCGATACCCAAGATAGTTTCGTGCGATCCACAAATGCTTATTCTATTCTGTATGTAACTTGTGCTAATTTGAATGTTTGTGAAGTTACTCTCGTTCGTTCGTTTCAGCTCATACAGGTTCCACCGCTGGGCTCGAACCTTCTCCCCAATAGGAGAGAAATTAATATACTGTACTCAGTGCTGTAACATGTCGTACTAAATCAGCGCTGTAACACGTTTGTGATGCAGCTTATGCTGAGGTGGGACCTTTTTCAGTATCCATTGTGTATGAATTTGTAAGAATTTTGATTGTTGATTTTCAGCAATGTCCCTTTTTTAATCCACCGACGTCAAACATCAAAGCCACTAAGTGGTGGCGCATTAGAAAGAGAATAAACAAAAGAAAAAAATGGAATAAAATAAAAATATGACCTCTATTTGACAAAGTACAGACTCTTTGTTACATGTGGCCACTTCAGCCGGTTAACCTATTGCGTACCTACTCCGTTCCGCGTCACCCTCGCGCAAACGCCCTTTCTGCGGATGACGGATTGATCCCCGGGCCGATCACACGTGGCAGTGATCTTTCATTATCATCTCAGCCCATATATGTCCCACTGTTGGGCTTGGGCCTCCTCCAAAATGGGAGGGAAAATTATCTACCGTACTGCGCTAGTCAGACGTGTTGGCATAGAGTTTTATATCGAGTTTGCCTATTCTTGCATAGATCTGTATATCATATCCCTTAGTCTTCATTTACGACACCTACGAGTAAGAGAGGGGGGGTTGGTGAATTGTATTCTTACTCCGTTACCAAATGGAACTATGGCAGTGATCTTTACGCTTATCATTTTATACATAAAACATAATTAGAGTATGACATTTACATATTCTCAACAAAAACATGATTAAGTGTTACCTTAATAGTTTCTACCCCAAGGGAAATTTTGAGTAAAGTGGCTTCACATTTGTATCAGTGAATTTACCTCTGGTCTTAGAACAATAATTACGGTACTATGTTCACCAAAGTTAATAGGATAATCTATTTTAATTAACCGAATAACTTTGTTTAACAAGTCAAGACGAATATCATGCGGTAATTATAAATGAGAAAGTTTGTATTTACGTTCGTTACTTCGTTACCCTGCCATACTAGAGATGTGACTTGGAGAGAAAAAAATCGATTAATAAATAATCGATTTTTTTCTCTTTAAAATAAATCGATTAATTAAAAATAATTAATTTATTATTTTATAATAGATTTTTTTTTACTATTCATAGTACTTTCTTAAAATTTTTTAACAGGAAAATGATGGTTTTTTTAAGAGAGATTTATTTTCTAATATAGTATGAAACACTGACATTCGATCGAGCATTTTTCCTTACTCCACACATTTCCTCACTTAAACAAAAAAGCAAATACCAAAATAATCGATTAATTTTAATATAAAAATAAATCGATTTATATTATTTAGAAAATCGATTATTACAAAAAAAATAATCGGTTAATATATAAATCGATTATTTTTCACATCCTTATGCCATACCCCAACGGGATTTGAGTGCGGGGTGAAAAGATATATTAGAAGTTTATATAATTGTGTTTATATAATTTTAACAACCCGTGGAAACATAACTATATAAACTATTTATCCTTGAAGAAAATAAATACATTCTATGTAGTGATGAAATCAATTCACTCACTTTCTTACCCGTGGGTATCGTAATACACGATTAAGGGTTATAATCGTCTCAGCCCACATAAGTTCCACTGTTGGGCTTGGGCTTCCTCCACAATGGAAGGTAAATTGATCTAGTATATCGCTCTGGTCAGACGTGTTGGCATAGGATTCCATGTCAAATTTTCTTTCTCTTACACAGACATTGTATGCATATGTCCGTCCGTCATCTTTTAGTCCCACACTTAAAATAATAACCTATAGAAGGTAAGTTCACGCACAAAAAGTGAGGCAATTCAATTGGAGCCTAATGTAGCTTACGCCGGAACCGTTCCGTAATGTACAAGTCATTGTACTGCACGAACGTACGCAACTCTTAAAAATAAATAGGTAATTATGACGGTTTGTGCATTCAAATAGTGTCACAACACATTTGAAAAACTTAAAAAGGTTTTTAACATTACTTTTAAAGCCAAATTGGCAAGCAAAAAGTTGGGTGTCCTGAACAGAGCCAGGCGGTACTTCACACCGAGACAGCGTCTTGTGCTATACAAAGCACAAGTTCGTCCTCATGTGGAGTACTGCTCTCATCTCTGGGCAGGTGCGCCCAAATATCAGCTAGACCCACTTGACTCCCTGCAAAGACGGGCTGTTCGAATCGTCGGGGATCCCAATCTTACGGACAGATTGGAGTCGCTGGAGCAGCGGAGAGACTTTGGGTCACTCTGTGTACTCTACCGACTCTTTCACGGGGAGTGCTTCGAGGAACTGTTTGACTTGGTACCACCGTCACCATTCTACCAACGTACCACTCGACATCGTAGCAGGGTTCATCCATTTCACCTGGAAAAGTTATGGTCTTCAACTGTACGTTTCCAGCGATCATTTCTACCATGTACGTGCAAGCTCTGGAATGAACTACCGGCTGCTGTGTTTCCCGAGCACTATGACATGTCCTTCTTTAAACGAGGTTTAAGAAGGGAATTTCCTTCACGGTAGGCAGCGGCCTAGCTGTGCCCCTGGTATTGCAAAGGTCCATGTGCAGCAGTTTCACATACCATCAGGTGTGCTGCTTGCCCGTTTGCCACCGTTGGCAATAAAAAAAAAAAGTATTTCGACGAGATTAGATTTCATAATTTGTATAGTGGTTTGCGTGTGAACGTGTGTAATCGTCTGCGCGCCATTAGTATTTTTAGATTCAAATTTTGAAAATTCGAAGTATGGACACTATCCTTCTATACGTTATTATTCTAAGGTCCCACAGCTAAGAGAGTGTGGTGAATTGTATTCTTACTCCATCTCCACAAGGAAACAAAGTAAATAGTATGAGAGCCTTAGAATAATAACGTATAGAAAGATAGTGTCCATACGTAAGCCATCAAAAATATGAAGCAAACAATACTACATGCGTGCAAGCGATTACACACGTACACACGCACACCACTATACAAATTATGAAATCAAATTATGTTTTTCAAATGTGTTGTAACACCATTTGAACGCACAAGCCGTCATAGTTACCTATTTATTTTTTAAGAATTGCGTACGTACGTGCAGTACAGTGAACTTGTACATTATGGAACGGTGCCGGCGTAAGTTCCATTAGGCTCCAATTGAAATGCTTCAATTTTTGTGCGCGAACTTACCTTCTATACGTTATTATTCTAAGATAAGAGCATAAAGATGAATAATAAATACTTAGCCGGCTCAGGATTCAATGCCCGCAATTCACAAACGGAATTCAGACGCCTACGTTACTAAATCAAAGAGGTTGTAAATTAATAACTACCTTCGTATTCCAAGCAGCGCGTATAACTAGCGAATAATAAAAGCAATTTCGGTAATGTCAAAAGATAAATAGGTTTGAAATTTTCAATTAATATGTAGGCTAATTTGTTATACTTGATGTGAAATTTTAAATTATTTATAATTTTTTGAAAGTAAATCTTTAAAAATAAGAGGAATTGCCCTTTATAACATTGGATTTTAGCTTTAAGTCACATATTTTTTATTTATTATATATATTTTTTTAATTGAACCTGTACTTAGCACCCGCATAATCATGAATTGAATAAAAAAATAAGCGGAGATCGAACCCTAAACCTACGGTGATGATGTGATAGCACGAGTCCATAACTACCGAATTACGCCTTGCTGGTAATATAGTTAGCTAACGATATTGATCTCTTAGTCCGTCTGCCGTGCTTCCTAAATTAGTATCTACGGTCTAACATACCTATCATATGTTCTAAAATTCTTCAATAATAGTGTTGAATAGTGATTCTTACTGAGATTATCTGATAAAATACTAGGCTATATTATTTTGAATATACTATAAGTAAATGGCTTTTTCCGTGTAGTGACGGAGTGAGAATACAATTCACCACTCCCTATCTTCCCCGTGGATGTCGTACAAGACGACTATGGGATATAATATGCACATAACATCTGTGCAAGAGAAGGAAAACTCGAAATGAAACCCTATACCAACATGTCTGACCAGCTTGGTATAGTAGGTTAAATTCCCTCCCATTATGGAGGAGGCCCGAGCCCAACAGTAGGACGAGTGTGGGCTGCGATGATGACGATGATGAAATGGTTTTTTGGAAAAACAAATGGCATATAACTTAGAATAATAACGAATAGAAGGATAGTGTCAGTACTTAAGCAATCAAAAACGTGAAGCCAAAAATACTACACTAGTGTTACACACGTACCTATACACGCACACCACTACGCCGTGACCTTGTAGGCTTCAATACGCTTCAATTTAAATGCTTAATTTTTTGTGCGTGGAGTTACCTTCTATGAGTTATTATTCTAAGCATATAACTATTTTTTTTTGGTTGGGCTATGATTAGCGCACATGCCGTCCATTCCATCCGAGGCGACGAAAGAGCGGTGCGTAGCCCCATAACCTACCGTTCCCTCGCCTTCGCCACTGGGCTGGCCATCGATACCAAGTTCCCTATCTTTTGTGGCTCGCACGGGAACGATTACAGCTGCACTAGATCTTATAAACGGAAAATTATAACAGGGTTAACTATTACAGTAGGATGTCTACTTCCCTAAATAACGCTCAATATTTGCGACCGTGCTTGAATGTCAGCGATAAGCTGATCAACTATCATTTTTCATTTAGGATTTCCATGCCCATGCTAACAATCATGAGGCGGCGGATCGCCTGCGCGAGGAGCGCAGCCTCGATGAGGAGATCCGCCGCCGGCGACTGGGGCAGCTTAGGCGCAACTATCTGCGCCTCATGCCGCCCTAGCCAAGGCCGCGGGTGACGTGACCGGGGATTAGTCCGTCACCCGCTGAGAGGCCGACCGCGTGAGGAAAGACCGACGTCCTCCCTGAGGGTGGGACGTCGGTCGATGGGAGGGTACCACAATAGTAGTGGTATTCCGTCGGGCCGACCACTGATGACAAGTTAACGCTGCTCCAGTGGTCGGCCCAACGACGAAGGCGACGTGGTTTTTGGGTGGGTCGCGGGAGTTGCGTGCTTAAGCCCCTCTGTCGCCCCGGACGGAGTGTTGCGGAGGCGAGCCGACCGCGACCCACCCACAAAAAAAAAATGCTAACAATCATCATCATCATCATCATCATTTGCCTAACCTCATCCCACGCAGAGTGGGGTCGACACAACATTCTCTTACCTTCCATAGCCCCATTCACACAATCTATTCACCCCTTTTTGTGTCTCCCACGCTACTTACGTCCATTCACAATTATATTGATAATCCTCCTTGTCACATGTCTTTCGTCCTTCCTCATCACATGTCTATACCAAAACAATCTCGCGCTCCTTATCTATACTAATATATAAAGCTGAACAGTTTCTTTCTTTGAATGCGCTAATCTCAGAAACTACTAGTCCGATTTGAAAAATTCAGTATTATATAGCCCATTTATCGAGAAAGACTATAGGCTACATATCATCACGCTAAGGCCAACAGGAGCGGAGTACCAATGAAGAATGTTTCAAAATCGAGGTTTTTTTCCCGCTTCCGCTGCGTAAACGGCTAGATTTTCGCAAAAATCATGTGTGACAAAATCGTATTATAAAGAAATATTTTCACCTTCTACATAAACAAAGTCTTAGGTTAAAGTTAGCGTTAGCTCAAAGTATCTATACCACGCGGACGAAGTTGCGAGCAGAAGCTAGTTTTCTATCACTGGTATACACACTAAAAATTGTAAAAATATGATTATACTAAATCAAGGTTCAAAATCAATATAGTTTCATTGTTTGCTCTTAATCGATTAAGTATACAAAAGATAAAAAAGTAACTGAAAAATAATAATAAAATACAAATGTATGTCGTGAATTCCAATTAAATTTGTGTCTTTTGTCACAGAAACGCCTTTATTTTCTTTAACGCATTTTTTCTTACGTACTCGTAAGTACCCGCACAATGAATGAGCAATTTATTTTCCGTTTGTTTCTACCTCCTTATTTATGGCCCCCATTTTGTAACATGTATTTTTAAGTCTGGTATACCGTATCCACCATATTGCCTTTGAACTCGCAACTATATTTTTTCTTGTGTCGATCTTTATAAGGGCTATAATAATTTGAATTTATTGCTGTAGATATGACATTATTATAATTAGCATACAGATAGTTACAGAAGTGCTATATTGCAAATTATATGAAACTATACCTACATTTTAAATTTTCATTGATTTTATACTAATGTGTAAAATCTATTCCAGTGTAAAAAAGCGTGTAGTAACGCAGTAAGAATATAATTCACCGCCCCTTCTTGCTGTTGTGTATCGTAAAAGACAACTAAGGGATTCAATATGCATATAATATCTACGCAAGAGAACGAAAATTTTAAATAAAACACTATACCAATACGTCTAACAAATAGCATTATATCGTGGATCAATTTCCCTCCAATTGTGGAGGAGGCGCAACCCCAGCAGTGGGATGTACGTGAGCTGTGATGATGATGAATGACACCAGGCCTGTGTTGATATAGAATTTTATTTCGAGTTTGTCTTCCCATTATTCCTATAGTAGAACAATATTATAATCAGCATATAGATAGTTACAAGAATGCTATATCGTCGGGGGGTATTTGCACTATGCAAATCCGCGAAACCAGCATTGGATAATACCGCGTATCTGACAAATGTAGCCAATTTTCAATTTTGCGGATATTCCACGTAAGAACCCGATATGCAGCCTCCACGCTGACGTGACGTTTGTTTGACCAAAAGAAAGCAAAAAATCGCCAAAAAACAATACTGCGTATCCAGAACCAGCAAATGACAATACCGCGTATGTCTTATCAGGTGTCATTGGAGCGTATTTTGTGCTTTATTTTTGTAGTTAAACTCAGTGTTTTCTTTAATGATATTAATTATAATATCAGGTAAGTGTTGATTCAGTGACGATTAAGTATTTTCTCCGAAATATCAGTAATAAGCAAAATTTTGAATAATATGTAAATAAAATAAAACTATGCCTACATTTTAAATTTGCTTAGATTTGATATCAATGTTTAAAATATTTTCCAATGTAAAAAATTCCGTGTTCCTCTTGGCCTTGGATATCATAAAAGACTACCAAGGGATTAAAATTACATATAATATCTATGGAACAGAAGCAAACTTGCAATGAAATTTAACCTAATCTAACCCACCTGTAAGACGTTCATAAATGAGCTGAAATGGTAATAATAAGACCTAAAATGATCAGTTGTTAATTAGTGCACTATTTAGATTAATTCGCAAACCACAAAACAACTTTATCTAGAAAAGACAGCGATATTTTCTTCATTAAATATTAGTGCTTTTTTTGGGGGTGGGTTGCGGTCGGCGCGCTCCTCGTACCACTCCGTCCGCGGCGACAGAGGGGCGTAAGCACGCACACCCGCAACCCAACCCACGTGCACGTCGCCTTCGTCATTGGGCCGACCACCGGAGCAGGGTTACTTGTCATCAGTGGTCGACCCAACGGAATACCCCCTATTTGGGGTACCCTCCCATCGATCGACGTCCCCCCCTCGGGGAGAACGTCGGTCTTTCCTCACGCGGTCGGCCTCTCAGCGGGTGACGGACTAATTCCCCGATCACGTCACCCGCGGCCTCGGCTAGGGCGGCATGAGGCGCAAGTACTCGCGCCTACGCCGCCCCAGTCGCCGGCGGCGAATCGCCTCATCGAGGCTGTGCTCCTCGAGCAGGCGATCCGCCGCCTCGTGAAATATTAGTGCTGACGATAAGATCAGTTTGTCACTCACGTACCATAATTACGGGCCATTTTTAAGCCACCTTTTTTTAAGCCAACTTTCATCAACGCTGTATTTAACAATTTAACTTCTATTACATACATAAATAAAATAAACAAAATGGGTTCTGTTGATTCATAACTTCTAAAAACTAGGCTGTTGGAGTTTCATTGTTAATTCAAAGAAAAATAGGCTAGAATTCTATATAAGTTAGAAATGTAAGCTATTTTCAACTTTCGAGCAGTTTCCATGTTTGAGTTTTGTTTGTGTATTCGTAGGCGAGTATATTAGCTAAAGTTTCACATATTATGTGTATTAGTGAAGTATATTGATGTTAATATTTAATTTTATAAAAGGCTTCATCCCTCTCTTTTTGTATTCAGCTACTAATACGATAATATCTTTAGTTTTTTTATATTATTCATTGCCAGCATCATCATTCATTGACAGCAGTCCAACAGTCCTATGGCTACTTTGTTAATGGTATTTTCTGAGAATTTTTGTGGCAAACGAAAGCAATCACTCTTAAGTATCACACTTAAAAAATGTCATCAAATTTATTGATTATAACACATTAAAACATTAAGGTTTCCGTGTGGTGACGGAGTAAGAGTACAATTCACCATTCAATTCACAAGTACCCTCCCATCGACCGACGACGGGAAGGACGTCGGTCTTTCCTCACGCGGTTAGCCTCTCAGCGGGTGATGGACTAATTCCCCGGTCACGTCACCCGCGGCCTCGGCTAGGGCGGCATGAGTCGCAGGTATTCGTGCCTACGCCGCCCCAGTCGCGGATCGCCTCATCGAGGCTGCGCTCCTCGCACAGGCGATCCGCCGCCTCATATTATATCCCCTAGTCACTTTTTACGACACCTACGGGTGGTGAATTGTATTTTTACTCCGTCTCCGCACGGATAATACTAAAACATAATAATTATGAAAACAGTCGGTACGAAGTTCGCCGGGTTAGCTATTAGACAATAAAAAGCTCGATGATGATGCTGAATGCCACAAACATTTGTCTTGAAGTACTCAATAAAATTACTCGTCCATTTTATATTGAACTTCATTTATTACGTAACAAGTAAGAGTAGTAACATATTTCTTTATACATTGTTGTCTGTGTTCTAATGTTGTGGGCCCGTGATATATGTTTTCAGTACGGGTATTAGCACTGTAATACTTTGTGTTCAGGTACGTACTTGGGTTTATTATAAATAATTACTTTATTTAGAGAATAGAACATTACATTAAATGAGATAAATACTTGGTTATTTGCGATAAATATAACTGTACTGATGGTGATCTTAGTACTAATTCACCATGCCAAGTGTCATGAATTCGATGCTCAGATGGTGCAGTAGTCTAAATTCGGATCGATCAAACAAGATGGATAATCTTTTTTGATCGATCAGAATTTGTGCGATTCATTAGGTTAGACCGATTATGATAACATCCACTTCCAGAATAATCTGAATATTGGTGTTATCGTTGTCTCATACACGCTTTGAGAAAATATATAATAGTCTGGCCTACTGATCATGCTTGCAGAAATATAATGCCTAAATAGTAGGAATTTACTACTGCGCTTCTTTCGGGGAACGAGAGGCGGTGGCCTAAATTCTAGATTACGGTAGCCACCTACTTGTATCCTTGATATAGCAGAGGTCCTTGAGCAACAATAACCTCCTATCATTAGGTGTTGCAAAATAAAATAAAAAGAATAAATTGACGCTTTATCGTAAACCAATAACTGAATTTCTTTTTAGAGCGTTTAATTCTCGGCCACGGCTGGGCCCAAGGGGGCCAAGAAGGCCGGCAAGGTGCCGGCTCCCGCCATGGCCGGGCCCGGCGGCCAAGAGTATCGCCGTGGCCGCCGCTCCCCAGGCGGGAGCCGGCAGAAAGGGGAAAAGGTCGCGCAGGGGCCTCAAGTCGCCGAAGACGGCCGCGGTGGTCATCACCGTGCTACCTGAGGCGGCTGAGAGGGGCCTCAACTATGAGGCCGTCCTAAAACGCGCCCGGCGGGAGCTGGACGTCTCCGACATCGGGGGCGTCGAGGCGAGGACCCGCAAGGCCCGGACAGGGGCTCGAATACTCGAGTTCCCTGGGGCCGAGGGCGCGAAGACGGCCGATAATTTGGCCACGATGTTGAGGGGGCTGTTCGGGCCGGAGGATGGTGTCCGAATCGCCAGGCCTGTCAAGTGCGCAGAGATGCGCCTGACGGGCTTGGACGATTCCGTGACGGTGGAGGACGTTAGGGAGGCCATTATGGCGCGTACCGGATGTGCCTCGGACACCGTCCGGATTAGCACCATCCACACTGGTCCGGGCGGCGTCGGTGCTGCCTGGGTGCAGTGTCCGGTGGAGTCGGTCAAGCAATTGGCCGACTCAGGCAGGCTCCTCGTGGGCTCGGCGCGGGTAACTGTGCTAGAGTCACGGCCCGCGAGGTGTTACAAATGCATGGCGGTCGGGCATACCCGACCGACATGCAAAAACTGCTTTGACTGCAGCGGGCTATGTTTCCGTTGCGGTCAGACCGGACACCAGGCGGCATCGTGCTCTGCGGTGCCCCATTGCCCCGCGTGTGCGGCAAGCAATAGGCCTGCCAAACACCGCATGGGCTCTGGGGACTGCAGACCCCCGGCATCGGCCCCGAAGGGGCGGGACGGCCCATCGACCGGGCCAGTCCCCGCTCCGACCGCGGCCCGATCGCCCGTCAGCGCGGAGGAGGTGACGATGGATACGGACCGTTAATGGACCCCGTATCCATTCGTCTCCTCCAGGCCAACCTCAACCACACCGCCGGTGCGCAGGACGTGTTCCTGCAAGCCATGGCGGAGTGGTTGATAGGAGTAGCCGTAGCCGCGGAGCCGTACGTGGTGCCCGACCGGCCTAACTGGTTGGGTAGCACCGATGGCACCGTGGCAATCGTTGCCTCCACGTCGTGGCCTTCGTCGCCTCTGACCCTTAGGGACAGGGGCGTCGGATACGTCGCGGCGGACTGGGGGGAGATTACGCTCTTCGGAGTCTATCTCTCCCCTAACTAGAGTGTGACCGATTTCGAGGCCTCCCTCACCATCATGGAGGCCTCGTAACGGCGAATGGCATCGCGCCAGGTCTTCGTCTTGGGGGACTTCAACGCCAAGTCCGTGGCGTGGGGGTCTCCCCGGACGAACGACCGAGGATGGGCGATCGAGGAGTGGGCGGCGGCACTGGGCCTCTGTTTGCTGAACAGGGGCTCGGTGCATACGTGCGTGCGACAACGGGGCGGGTTGATAGTGGACCTTTCGTTCCCTAGCCCCGAGGTCGCCGCACGCGTGGGGAGCTGGCGCGTCATGGAGGAGGTGGAGACCTTGTCGGACCACCGATATATCCGGATGGAGGTCTCCCCGGCAATCCCGACGCCCAGCAGGGGTCACGGGGCGGATGGACGTCCTGCGTTCCCGTGATGGGCTGTGGGTCGCTTAGACCGGGACCAGCTGGCGGAGACAGCCATCGTTTACTCGTGGCTGTCCTCTGCCAACCAGTCGGACGGGGTGGACGCCGAGGCTGGCCGCATCCGCAGTGTGTTGACGCAGATCTGCGATGCGGCCATGCCCCGGGTGCGGCGTCCGCCCCCGAGGAGGGCGGTCCACTGGTGGTCCCGGGAGCTGGCGGATCTCCGGGCCGCGTGCATTCGCGCCCGGAGGGCCTATACCCGCAGCCGGCGGCGCCAACGCGACGCGGAGCGGGAGGCCTTGCTATATGAGGGCTACCGCAATGCGCGGTCGGCCTTCAGGCTAGCCGTCCGCTCCGCCAAGGACGTCAGTCGGCAGGAGATGCTGGACGGTCTCGACCGTGACCCCTGGGAACGCCCCTACCGCGCGGTGCTGAATAAGCTCCGCGCGCGGGGCCTTCCCCGAGGCTCTCCAGCCCAGCCTTCTCATCCGGGTCGTCGAGGACCTGTTCCCGCGGCGGGCAGAACACACGCCCCCGGTCATGGCTCCGCCAGACACTGACCGGGAGGCCAACGACGACAGTGTTCCGCCCATCACGGAACCCGAGATGGGAGTGGCGGTGGCGCGCATGTGCGCAAAGTCCAACGCCCCCGGGCCCGACGGTGTTCCTAACCGCGTGTTGGGCCTGGTCCTCGACCATCTGGGTCCCCGCCTCAGGGAGCTGTTCGACGCGTGTTTAGCGTCCGGATGGTTCCCTGGGTGCTGGAAGGAGGGAAGGCTGGTGCTCCTGCCGAAGCCGGGATGGTCTCCGGGGTCGCCTTCGGCCTACAGGCCTATCGTGCTACTCGATGACACGGGCAAGCTACTGGAGAGGGTGGTAGCTGCCCGCATCGAGCGGCACCTCGTCGGCACGGGGCCTGATCTGTCGGATGCCCAGTTTGGGTTTAGGAGGGGTCGTTCGACGATCGCGGCTCTGTTGCGCCTGAGGGCCGTGGCGACTGAGGCCGTCACCGGTAGGGGAGTGCTGTTGGCGGTGTCCTTAGACATCGCCAACGCATTCAATAGTCTGCCATTCAGCTGCATCAGGGAGGCGCTCCGGTATCACGGAGTGCCAGCTTACCTGAGGCGGCTAGTGGCAGACTATTTGGTGGGGCGCAGCGTCCTCTATACCAACCGAGCAGGGGACGTTGTGCGAACGCCCATGACGTGCGGTGTCCCACAAGGGTCGGTCTTCGGACCCACCCTGTGGAACATCGGCTACGACTGGGCGTTGCGGGGGAGCCTCCCGCCCGGGCTGGGCGTGATTTGTTACGCCGACGACACGCTCGTCACAGCCCGCGGTGGGACGCTAGAAGAGGCGGTAAGCCTGGTGACCTATGGCCCCGAAGAGGTCGTCAGGCGGATCGAGGCGCTGGGGTTGAGGGTCGCCCTGGACAAGACGGAGGCCCTCTTGTTCCATGGGCGCCTTATGAGCCTTCCCATCGGCGTCTCGATCACCGTCTGATCGGATGACATCAGCATCCGGGCCCATATGAGGTACTTGGGCCTGGTGCTCGACGGGCAATGGTGGTTCCGGGAGCATTTCCGAAGGCTCGCTCCACGGCTCGTCGGCGCGGCGTCCGCCCTATCGTGGCTTATGCCGAACGTGGGCGGGCCGAGCGCTACGTGCCGACGGCTGTACACGGGGGTCATCCGGTCGATGGCCCTGTACGGCGCACCGGTGTGGGCGGGGTCCTTGACCGTCCGACTTAGGGCCCTTCTGTGGCGACCACAGAGGGTCATGGCGATCAGGGCCATCCGCGGATACCGCACGCTGGCGACGGAGGCAGCGTGCCTATTGGCCGGGACTCCCCCGTGGGACCTGGAGGCGGAGATGCTCGCCGGATTGTATTGGCGGGTGATGGGGGTGCGAGCGGAGGGCGGTGAGATCTCATTAAGGGAGCTCACCGTCTGGCGCATCGACGCCCGCCGAGACGTCATTGCCCGTTGGGCAGTCCGGCTGGAGAGGCCTCGGTTCGGGGTGCGAACCGTGGAGGCCTTCCGGCCGGTGCTGATGCAGTGGTTGGAAAGGCGGCACGGGGTGCTCTCCTTCCGACTAGTGCAGGTGTTGACGGGGCATGGGAACTTCGCCGGCCATCGCTAGGGCGATGGTCGACAGCGTTGGGAATTGGGACGCGGTCGCAGTCTTCTGCGAGACAGTGATCTCGCAGAAGGAGGCGGCGGATCGTCTGCGCGTGGTGCGCAGCCTCGATGAGGAGATCCGCCGCTGGCGACTGGGGTGGCGTAGGCGCAACTATCTGCGCCTCATGCCGCCCTAGCCGAGGCCGCGGGTGACGTGACCGGGGATTAGTCCGTCACCCGCCGAGAGGCCGACCGCGTGAGGAAAGAGCGACGTCCTCCCCGAGGGGGGGACGTCGGTCGATGGGAGGGTACCCCGCGTAGGGTGTATTCGGTCGGGCCGACCACTGACAACAAGTAAACCTGCTCCGGTGGTCGGCCCAATGACGAAGGTGAGGTGGTTTTCGGGTGGGTTGCGGGAGTTGCGTGCTTAAGCCCCTCTGTCGCCCCGGACGGAGTGGTGCGGAGGCGCGCCAACCGCAGCCCACCCACAAAAAAAAAAAAAAAGAGCGTTTAATTCTTTACAAAACATGTATTTTATATTATTAAAGGCTTGTTCTCTACTTTTAAAATATAATGGTTTTGATTGTTATAAATAACATTATATAAGAAACTTTGGAAGGAAAGCGAGACGCAATTATAAAGTTAATAGTAACTTCTTTGGACATGTTTTTTAACTTCTTCTATGATTCGACGACCTGGCAATTCTCCTAGTTTTACAGAGTTCTATAAACGATAGTTTATACTTACCGACAAGTGAATTGTTTATAAATATGCTACAAAAGGCAATATTAAATATTTCAGGAGAATTTTAAAAATGAATATATTTCAATCCGGCCCTGTGATGAGGCGTATCACTCTATTGTGAGAGGCATTGTTGTATTGAAACTACGTGATCTTATGTACATTGTAATTCATTGTTCATTTGAGGTTAAGTACCTATTAAATGTAGCCTTTACATGTTCAGATGGCTGTACCTTTTTATTAAGAAAGATAGGACTTAGGAAAGAAATTGTTAGGCTATTGGTGAAAGTATATTGTTGTCAATTGTGAAGACCAGCAGTAAGGCACCTGCTATACACGCTTCAAACATGGGTATAGGGTTTTATTTCCACTGACGACAAGTCATCCTGCTCCGGTGGTCAGTCCAATGACGAAGGCGACGTGTCACGGACGCCCGTCTGTCGCCCCGGACGAAGTGGAGCGAGAAGCGCGCCGACCGTAACCCAACCAAAAAAAAAAAAAAACCACGATAACCACGGGCAAGTGTGTGGCGGATGTTGTTCTTATTCAGTGAATGTATTGAAATCTGCTCTATTATTAACCTAGCTAATAAGAGATATAATAAGCATATAAGATCTATGCAAGAGAAACTCGAAACAAAACCCTATTCCAATACGTCTAAATAGCGTGGGATAGTAGGTCAATTCCCCTCCCATTATTGAGGAGGCCTGAGCTCAACAGTAGTACATAGGTATATAAGCTGAGATGATGATGATGATGATTAACGTAGTACCATATGATTATATATTTTTTTTTCTTTTTAGACAACACCCTGCACTAAGGAAATAATCCTTGTATTGCGGGGGATTTTACAAACATATAATTAACGGACACAAATTACATCCAGACTCAGAACAACAATTTGTGGATCGCACAAAGTGTTGTCCCGCGTGGGATTCGAACCCCCGACACTGGCGCTGTAGGTCACTATTTTAACCACTACGCCATCTGTGCAGTCAATATGGTGTACAATAAGCCACCAATCCTCTCTTTCACTAAGGAATCTTACAAATCATGTGAGAAAACACCAGGGGAATCTGCAGCACTAGTCTTCTGGAAGGTGTAATACAATTGCTAACTTGCCTGATCTTACAAGACTCGGAAGGAAAAATGAAAAATGATTATATTTTATTCTTAACCCGTTTTTGATTAGATCCTATATTGGCTGTTGAAATATTTTAAATAAAACTACGAATTTTATCGCGTTTGTACTTTGTACTCACTGTTATTACGGCTGTGTAACGATACCCAAGGTATTATCACTATAATAACGATGACTTGTTGGACGTGAGACATCTTAGCCCGTGAATGCTGCAAAGCGTTCGAAACGTCGGACAATCAAAAATCAAATACAAACGCGATAAAATCCGTAAAGTAGTTTTATTTAAAACTAGCAACCTTCCTCGCTTCGCTTCGGTTTCTGTCGCTTTATCCCCGTAGTTCCCGTTCCCCTGGGAATACTGGGATAAAATATAGCTTAAGTTACTCACTGATATTATTCCTTTCCATTGGTGAAAGAATTTTTGAAATCAGTCCAGCCGTTTTGAAGATAACCCGGAACAAACAAACAGACAAAAAAAATATTAAGTGATTTTTAGGCATGTGTATAGTGAAAATAACCGTGTGAGTATGAAAAAAGCCTATTATTTTGACGTTACAAACAGACACTCCAATTTTATTTATTGGTATAGATGTATAATACTCGCGTAAACATCAGATATCATTATGTTGAAGTATTTTTCGATGTTAAGAGCTGAATTTCAAATATTTGTCACTTCATTACAACACCTTGTGTGGGCTTTATCTTCATCAACAGAGCTCATTTATGTCCAATTACTAGGCTCCCACCTCTCCTATATTGAGTGAGAAATTGACCTATAGCACGCTGGTCAGACGAGTTCACGTAGCGTTTTATTTCGAGTTTTCCTTCTCTTGCATAGTTGTTTTACGTACAAGATATCCCTTAGTCACCTTTTACGATACGCACAGGCAAGACAGGTAAATTGTATTTTGACTTTGTCACTACACGGAAAATGATCTTAATATGTTGAAATTTAAGGTAAAATGTTATCTATGTACTATCCACTCCTGGACGCTGGCCGCTCGCGAACGACCGACCCGTCACGCCCTTGGTCCGTGACGCCACCGTCTCTGGCGACGGAGTGCCATTAGACACATCGGCCCCATTGGCCCCGGGTCAAATCCGCCATGCGCTCTGCCACCAGAGTCGCACGCGGAGATCCCCTCCTGCCGAAATCTTAGCCGTCCGTTGTCCAGGGTGCACCACGTGGAGGTGTTCCGCTCCACACCCCAATATTTTAAGGATAACGAAAACGTTCATCAGCTCAGCCTATTTACATCCCACTGCTGGGGTTGGGACATCTCCACTTTGGGAGGAAATTTGACCTACAAAACCACACTGGTACTTGAAAAGTAGATTTCTTTCTGGCATACAGCAGGTCCATTTCTCTTTTTCTGACAATCTTATGGCAATTTATTTCTTCTCGAACCAGAGGTCTGTGCATATAAAGTAAATGAGATTTAAAAAAGAAGCTTGTTGTTTAAAATTTGTATCTTATCTTATATCTTTAAACGAGCAATTCATGTATATATATATATATATATTTATTTCAAATTTCGTTGTCAACGTCATGAGTTACGATAGCTCAGTTGGGAAGTTGACCGGTTCTAATTTTGGTTTTTTTTGGCATTCAAACAGCGTCGGTTCGAATCTCGGTGTTATTATTATTATTTATTTTTTATTAATATATATCTAAATAAGTTCGACAAAAATATTCCGAGCGAAGCTCGGTCAACCAGATATTAATTAAGAAATCTAAAAGCTACGTGCTTAGTTTTTAACCTTTGGACCACTAAATTACTTTACAACAAACTCATTAACTTTATATTAGCCTGTCCAAGACTTATCTGCGGTAAACGTTTTACATAATATAAGACACATAATGATATTAAAATCATCCGCTTTAGCCGCCCAAAATTAACACAGTTTCCTTCCAAGCCACATAAATAACGACGGACTGAAGGAAACTTCGCCTTTTGAAGTCGCCATTTTTAATTTAAATTTAAATTATTCACTTTATCGTCATTGTCGGCAAGGCTAAGGACGACGGATGCCACGTCGCCTGTAATCTTAGCAAGTTTCATTAAAATGTCAAGAAAACGATACTTTAATTACTTGGTGTATACTATGCTCGTGATAGTATTTTAATACAAAGTATATTAAATTAGATTATAAAAAAGTAAAACTAACAAGTTCCTTTGTGATCATGAATGTTACAAAGTTCGGGCAAAGTTTAAAATAAAAAAAAAACGGGTTCTTGCAGTCGCGGCTGATTTGCTGGTATTCATTGTAGAGTTCCGTTGTTTATTTCCAAAACTTATTATGAAATATAAATAGGTAAGCTTGGTGTGGTGAAGAATTAAGAATACAATTCACCACCCCCCCTTTCTTACCCGTGGGTAATTGTGAGAGATACAAGCAGATAACACCACTGCAAGAGGAGCAAGACTAGTTGAAACCCTATATCAACCCGCCTGAACACGTGGTGTAATGGGTCAAATTGCCTCTTATTGTGGAGAAGGCTCGCGCCCAGCAGTGAGACGTATATAAGTTGAGAGATGAGAATTAAGTAAACTCATTTAATATTAATTTATTTAATATTAACTCTATTCTCTAACTCTAGATCCAATTTCGAGAAAGAGGTCAGCCGACGAATCCAACTCGGCTGGGCAGCGTTTGGGAAACTTAAGAGGATCTTCTCGTCCAATATTCCGCAGTGTCTGAAAACAAAGGTTTATAACCAGTATGTGTTACCAGCGATGACTTACGGCACTGAAACGTGGTCTCTAAATGTCGGCCTCATAAAAAAGCTCAAAGTCGCTCAGCGTGCTATGGAGAGGGCTATGTTCGGTATTTCTCTACGTGATAAAATCCGGAACACGGAAATCCGTAGAAGAACGGGTGTAACCGACATAGCCCGCAGAATTAGCACGTTGAAATGGCAATGGGCAGGCCACATCGCTCGTCGAACCGATAACCGTTGGAGAAGAAAGGTTCTTGAGTGGCGACCACGAATCGGACGGCGCAGCGTAGGATGACCCTCCACTAGGTGGACTGACGACATTCTCAAAGTCGCAGGGAACCATTGGATGCAAGTGGCGCAGGACCGTTCCGAGTGGCATTCTCGTGGGGAGGCCTATGTCCAGCAGTGGACGTCCGTAGGCTGATGGATGGATGGATGGAAACTCTATTAAGTTAAAAGATAAAAGACCCTTCTATGAACCTTCCTCTTAAGGGACCTTCGCGTGAATATTTGTAGGATCACATTGACAGCAGTCTTTTGTCTTTTTTTTTTATTATTGCCAACGGTAGCAAACGTGCAAATAGCATACCTAATAGTAAGTGATACTGCCGCACACGGACCTTTGTAATACCAAGGGCACAGCCAGGCCTTTGCCTACCGTTAAGAAAATACTCTTAAACCTCGCTTAAAGAAGGACACGTCATAGCGTTTGGAAAACACAGCAGCAGGTAGTTCATTCCAGAGCTTGCACGTACGTAGGAGAAATGATTGCTGGAAACGTACAGTTGAAGTCCATAACGCTTCCAGGTGAAATTGATGTAGCAGGGTGCTACAATGTCGAGTGGTACGTTGGTAAAATGGTGACGGTACGGTAGCAACGGTACCATCAAACAGTTTCACTCTCCGTGAAAGAGTAGGTTAGAGAACAGAGTAATCCAAAGTCTCGCCGCCGCTCCAATATCTTCAATCCATCCGTAAGATTGGGATCTCCGATGATTCGAACAGCACGCCTTTGCAGGGAGTCAAGTGTTCGGTGAGCGAGAGAGCCGGAAGCCCAACTTTCTGATGGTGTTTGCTGTGGTGGGTGTTGGTGATGCCTTTAGTATCACCGAACCTCATTGCATGCATTCGCACTCCCTTAACTTTCTTCACGGTAGGCAGAGGCCTAACAAAGGCCCATGAGCGGCAGTATCACTTACCATCAGGTGTGTTGTTAGTTCGTTTGGCATCAACAGCAACAAAAAAAATAAAGACTAAAAATTTTAGAGTGAAAACAAATATAATAATAAACGAGCATATTACTGTACAAAATTTTATAAGATCGAAACCTTTATTTTCGTTGAATATTTAAAAACCTAAGAACATCTTGAATATTTAAGAGTAAATGTAGCTTCAACAAAATAGTCTCTAGTGGGATACTTAACTGAATATTTTTCTTTAGTCACTTCGAAGTAAATACTACAAATGCAAATGAAGACCCTAGAATTCTTTGATGGAAGCCCTTGAAAGCACGCACAGAAGCCTCTCATACTTTTATTTTTAAGAAAAGCCTTTTTGGAATTTTCTTCTCTGTTATAAAAGTAGTTGTACAAAGGGATGTAAAAAGGGTCGTGTGTTCATATATTTACATCAGATCTCATACTCGCGTACCGGCTATAATTCCTGTAAGGTTAGCGATAAAAACTGAGCAAAATATTTGTGGTATATACTTAATTTTTATATAAATATTTGTACAGAAAGTATTTCTGCGAATATTTTGCCCGTTATAAAAGTTGTTGTTACCTTGTAGCTATTTGCTCATTTTACAATTATCACGAAAATTTTTGTTAACAGCATAAAGTCTGATGAGGTTTACATATAATTTTAACCTATAAGAAAGAAAATGATTTCTGATATTAACGCAAGTTTTACACATTGTCAATATAATTATGTTACGCATTTCATTGAGTTTGTATTCGATTTTTGATTGCCCGACGGTTTGAACATTTTACAGCTTATGGTCACAAGGGGACTAAGATGTTTCACGTCCAACAATCCATCACTTCTACAGAGATTTAATATCAACCCGTTACAGAATTAGTTATTAAATTACGACCCACATTTTGATACAAATTTATTGCTAGTACAAGAAGAGAATGATTCTATATGAAAAAACATATTGTTTTTGGTTAGTAATTATTGAACATTAAATTTGTAGTTCAATAAAAAAGATAAATTTATGGATACACACTTTGCATTTCGCGAAAGATTCACTTTTTGTTTAAATGAAATCTTTAATTTTGTAATATAACTAGCTGACCCAACAGACGTTGTTCTGTTCAAATTAAAATAAGTGGCATTCTCCTTGAAAACGACAGCAGCGTCACCTATTGGGTCCAGTTGTGAATCTAAACAATTCTCGAATTCGCTTGAACACACACAAAAAATTCAGCAACATCGGTTCATCCGTTTAGGAGGATATATAAAAAAGTGTGTACTTCTGTATGTACGCAAGAAATTCTTTAGCGTAATAAGATAAACATTTTACTAAGAATCTTTTTAAAAATGTTATCCTTTGCCTTATTCTACGTTTGTAAAAAAACCACACTAATAATAGCAAAAAAAATCTAATAAATTGAAAGTTTTATTATAACGTATTTATTATCTAGTAGTCTAACTTCAGAGTATAATGATCGCTGATGTTTACGCGAGTATTATACATTATAAATGAAATTACTTTACGGATTTAATCGTGTTTGTATTGGATTTATGATTGCGATTCATGGTCGCCGGTTAGAGTATCTTCATAATAAGCGCGCAAGACTTCATTAAATTTGAAAGAAAGAAAGAAAATATGTTTATTGTGACGAACAAGACTTACAATTGATTAGAAAAGTACAATAAAATAACAAATTGACATTATTGTCCGTCCCAAAGCGTCCCCAACTCAGCATATTGCAGGTTAAAAGAAATTTGCACTTAGGAGTGGTAGGACCACACTGTCGACAGTTATCTGTCTACAGCCGCGGGCTGGTCTGTCCGGGGCAGTGCCATGCTCTCGCAGAAAATTGACGTCTGAGTAGTAGCAATTTGTTACTGCGCTTCGTTCGGTGAGCGAGAGAGCCGGAAGCCCAACTTTCTGAGGGTGATTGCGTGTGGAGGGTTTTGGTGGTGCCCTTGGTATCACCAAGCATCAATGCACGCATGCACACTCCCTTCGCTTTCTTCGCGGTAGGCAACGGCCTTGTAAAGGTCCATGAGCGGCAGCAACACTTACCATCAGGTGTACTGTTTGCTCGTTTGCCACTGTTTGCAATAAAAAAAAAAAATCTTCCGTGGAGGCGCTTTAATTTTTTGAAGAGATGGCCAGACCATGATCTCATTCCTACGTGTGTAAGGATTCATAGCAAGAAAAATATACTTGGAAGCGCTAAGATTAAGATCTTAGGAATGTTCTAAGGAACAGGCGAGTAAAAAGTTATTTCAGGCTATTTGTTTTTTGTGGCGGTTTGCGCGCATCGTAAAAGCTCTCATCATTTTTCCCTGACGTACCAAAGAAAGTATAACTTTAATAATATATCAAATATTTACATTAACATTGTCTTAGTAATCTAAGAGCCGGCGCTCGCTGCTGGCGTGTCATGGCAAAGGATTTTATTACTAACTAGCAACCCGCCCTCGCTTCGCTTCGGTTTTAGTCGTTTTACCCGCGTGGTTCCCGTTCCCGTGGGAATATCGGAATAAAATATGGCCTAGTTTACGCCCTGATATTATAGCTTTCCATTGGTGAAAGAATTTTTGAAATCGGTCCAGCCGTTTTGAAGATTACCAGGAACAAACAGACGTCTGTCTGTTTGTTCCTGGTAATAGACACAGACAAAATTTTTTTAATCTGTATTTTAGGCATAGGTGTCGTGCAAATAACCGTGTGAGCATGAAAAAAGCCTATTATTTTGACATTACAAACAGACACTCCAATTTTATTTATTGGTATAGATCAAGTTATTTTGAATCCTATTTCAATGAGTTTAGAATTCATGTACTTTATTTCGACACCACAATGGCACGAAATGACGTGCCGTGTCGGATACTGTGGCATGACGCGACGCGCCGCGGTGTGATGCGCCATGACTTATCATGCCGTTGTATTCCACGGCTTGCCATAGCGCGCCATTGCATCTCGTGAGACGTATGCTTCACTGAATTATGATTGCTGAGTTACTTGAAATTAGGTTGAATACTAAATCCCAGTCATCCATAACGACACAACCAACTGCGAATTCACGCGGAGCAAAAGTGATGCCAGAGTGGCTGGGGGCTTTTAGCAGGATGGCACGGGATACCACAGCATGCAACGTAACGGGATGCTGCAGCAGAACCTGCTGTGCCATGCTGTGCCACGCCTTCATTGAGCGCCGCCGGCTTAATCCTCTCTGTCATATATAATCGTCAGAGTTCCAAGTGAGAATTCCAACTAAATGACTAAATTGTTGCACATAACACTACCCACGGATAATTTCATAACTGTCATAAGTGAGTCAGCAATGCTGTTTGGTGTTACAAATTTCTCAGAAGTATGCTGCTGGTTGAGTAAAAGCCGCATTTTACAATAGGTCTCAGGGTTAAGTAAGCGGTGGTGCTATCTTGTATTATTAACGGGAAATTTCTTTTGCTTAATCTTTAACCGACATAGCACGAAGAAATAGCACGCTGAAATGGCAATGGGCAGGCCACATCGCTCGAAGAACCGACAACCACTGGGGAAGAAAGGTTTTCGAGTGACGACGCAGTGTAGGACACTCACGGCCTTCGTCCTACACTGCGTCGTCTAGGTGGACAGACGACCTGGTGAAAGTCGCTGTGCGTCGTTGGATGCAGGCGACACAGGACCGCACTTTTTTGCGTAACATTAGGGAGACCTACGTCCAGCAGTGGATGGCGATGAGCTGAAATGAATGATGAATGAACCTAATTAGGGGTAGACGCCATATATACTCCTCCTTTAATGTATATATTGTAAAACTTATCGGCAATTGTTTTATGAACGGCCTGCCTAACATCAATCCTCCTCAGGAATGGAATTGTTAATCTGACGCTATCAGATGGAGTTCCTATAGGTCAATAGCTCTTAGGGCCTGTGCACACCACGTTTTTTAAACGCGCCGTCGACGCGCGTTTGTAGCGATACAGACGCGATACGCACGCAAGTCAGACGCAGCCTGTAGACCTTTGCACACCTGTATAAATTCAAATACGCGTCTGAATCGATACAGACGTGTGAGTGTAGCGATACAGACGCGATGCAAACGCGCGTGTGTAGCGATACAGACGCGATACGCACGCAAGTCAGACGCAGCCTGTAGACCTTTGCACACCTGTATAAATTCAAATACACGTTTGAATCGATACAGAAGTGCGAGTGTAGTGATACAGACGCGATGCAAACGCGCGTGTGTAGCGTTACAGACGCGATACAAACGGCAATTCCACAATATTGGCTGGTGTTGAATTTCAGTTATGAAGTTTTCTGCGTCGAAAGGCTCCATTTATTTTGTTTCAAAGACGTGCGGTGCATCAAATTGCTCGATTGCTACTAGCGTAGATTCACACTTCCCTCATTGCGGAGGAAACTCCGCCCGTAGGGAAGGCACGCGCGTTAGCGGTCGCATCGGTGCGCATTAGCATCGCGTTTGTACCGATACAAATGACAACAAACTGCCCTGAACTAAACTTCTAAAACGCGCGTCGACGGCGCGTTTAAAAACGTGGTGTGCATAGGCTCTTAGTCGTCTATTACGGTACCCACAAGCGATGTAAGCGTTGTTAGTATTCGTAATCGCTACACAGTATAAAACGGAAAAATAATACGCTAAATACCAATGTTGCCTTTATGTAATTAATATATTTGCATCTTCATATATATATTTCCGTGTGGTGACAGAGTAAGAATACAATTCATCACCTCCCTCTCTTGCCCTTGGGTGTAGTAAAAGTCGAATAAGGGGTTGCGTATGCGTATAACGTTTATAAAAGCGAAAGTAAATTTGAAATGAAACTCTATACCAGTACATTTAAGCAGAGTATAGTTAGTCAATTTCTCTCCTTAGTTGTATTGGAAAGAAGGCTCGAACCCAACAGTGGAAAGTACGAGCTGAAATAATTTTGAGGTAAATTGGCCTATTTCTATTCTATTTATTGACCTTTGTGTAGAAGGCTCGGCGGTTCACTATGGGATGAATATGATCTGTGATGATGATGACGATGACATATTTGGGGACCTCTTTGTACTTTAATGTTTGCATCAGTAGAGATATACATATATGATAACTATTTATTTCCATTTAAATCATGATAAATACTGTACCGTTAAAACTTAACATAAACTCATTAGTTTCACATCCGTGGGTCGTAATAAGGTTTAGCTGAAAAGTAAAACCAGCATTCTGGCTTTTTTTTTTTTTGGGTGGGCTATGGTAAGCGCACGCGCGGTCCTGTCCGTCCGGGGTGATGGAAGGACGGCGCGCGGGCCCATAACCCACCCGTACCCACGTCAACTCGTTGTTTGTTGGGCCGACCACCGGAGCAGATGTGACTTATCATCAGTGGTCGGCCCGACGGAATACCCTTTCGGGTAACCTCACGTCTCGACGTACTGGGACGTCGGTCGCCATCGCGCGGTCAGCCTCTCTGCGGGTGACGGACAATTCCCCGGTCCGATCACCCGCGGCCTCGGCTAGGGAGGCATTAGGCGCAGATACTCGCGCCTGCGCCGCCCCAGTCGCCGGCGGCGGAACGTGTCGCCGAATAGGAGCTCTACTCGCACACGATCCGCCGCCTCCTTCCGTGAGATTACGGCCTCACAGAAGGTGGCGATCGCGTCCCAGTTCCTGACGCTGTCGAGCATCTCCCTGGTGATGGTCGGCAGCGCCAGGTCGGCACCGATAATCGCGACGAGTTCACGGTGCTCCCTTTCCCACGCAGCACACACCTCGAGCGTGTGCTGCGCCGTGTCCTCGTCGCAACTGCAGTGGTGGCAGGACGGTGTGCTCTCCCTCCTGACAACCAGCATTCTGGCTGGCAAACGCTGAGCGATATCTTTCTAGAATATTCGCAGGGCACACAAATTTTATATATTACTAGCTGACCCAACAGACGTTGTTCTGTTCAAATTAAATAATCCTTGAAATCAACAGCAGCGTCACCTACCTATTGTGAATCTAAACCATTCTCGAATCCCCTTGGACGCACAAAAAAAAATTCATCAACATTGGTCCAGCTGTATAGGAGGAGTGCAGTAACAGACACACGTACACAAGTTTATATATAAAATGTATTAAGTACTTTTATTTAATTTATTTATTCTATTTTTTTTTTCTACCGAAAAACCTTATCTATTATTGTATTTATTTTTTAAATTCAATGTGTATAATTAATTTAGTAGCATGTGTTATTTCTTGGGCTTTTGTTGCTAAACAAAACATTTTCTTTTTTCTTTCTTAACCTATCTAGTGACGGCGTAATAATACAATACTGAATATTTATCCCAATAAATCTATCGTATCTTAATAATATATTGATAATGCTGTCCGTACAATTAAGTTCGCAGAAAATACTTGGGCAAAGGCTAATGACAGCCATTGACCACGCTTCCAGATTCCACTCGGATGAATTCACTAAAGATCGTACCACTAACATAAGTATCTTTATCGGTGCTCTTAACGAGCCTTCCTAATGAGGATTTTAACAAAAGAGTGCTCGGTAAGGGATATACAAACTTCTTTGATGTGCACTTCCTGTTAAGTTTTGGACCTTTGCGTGAAAAATTTGTAGTAATTTCTTTAACTTGGCTAAAAGCTTAGCGAGCTTAACGAGGTTTAGATTAAAGGAAGTTTTTGAGAGTATTACTTGTATGTTAGGCAATGGAACGGTGAAATGCTTCACTAGTTCAATCAACACTTAGTTCAAGAACTCAATTTCAAGCCAGATACGCACTATTCAAAATTAAAACTTCATTCACATGAAGGAAAACATTGTCTGCTACATTGCATATTTTATATATTTTATGTTAGAGTTGTGTTCTTTTAACTAAGAATTATATTATTAAAATGATCGTGATACATATTAAGATTGTATCGTCTTTCATTTCAGTTTATGGCCATCCAGTGCTGGAGGTAAGCCTCAGTCGAATCTATCTAAATCCGTCGAAGTATGAAAATGTGGTCTATGGTGTTTATAACATCTAAGTATTTCGTCTTAATATGTGGTCTAACAAGCCGGTTTTCGAAAAGACTATAGCACCATTTATTTTTATGGGTGGGCTATGGTAAGCGCACACGCGGTCCATTCCGTTCGGGGCGATGAAAGGACAGCGCGCGGGTCCATAACCCACCCGTACCCACGTCAACTTCGTCGTTGGGCCGATCACCGGAGCAGGGTGACTTGTCGTCAGTGGTCGGCCCGATGGAATACCGTTTCGAGTACCCTTACCTCTCGACGTCCCTAAACATGTTGGTATAAGGTTTCATTTTGAGTTTTCCTTTTCTTGCGTATTACATCCCTTAGTCGTCTTTTAAAACATCCACGGGCAAGATAGGAAGTGGTAAATTGTATCCTTACTCCGTCACCACACGGAAGCCGCCGTAATATATAATTCTCATATTTTTCTTTGCGATTTTATGTTATAATTTTTTTTATTATGGGTGACTGACGTATTAGTATAGGGTTTGGTTTCAAATTTTCTTTCTATTGCATAGACTTTACATTCATATTTAAACTCTTAGTGGTCACTTACGGCACCCACAGCCAAGAAAGGGGATGGTGAATTATATTTTTACTCCGTCACCATACGGATAACCCCTTGCATTACGGTTTTTAATTATTTCCAATCAAATATAACTTAAATTATCTTTTTTAAATAAAACTACGGTTTCTGATGTTTACGCGAGTATTACATATTTTAAATAAAACTACTTTATGGATTTTATCGCGTTTGTATTTTATTTTTGATTACCCGACGTTTCGAATACTGCCGCGTTCATGGTCCGCCCGTGACCGCGGATATGCGCGATATGTGGATACAAACGCGATAAAATTCGTAAAGTACTTTTATTTAAAACTAGCAACCCGCCCTCGCTTCGCTTCGGTTATAGGTTAGACTCGTTTTACCCGCGTAGTTCCCGTTCCCGTGGGAATACCGGGATAAAATATAGCCTAGTTTACGCCCTGATATTATAGCTTTCCATTGGTGAAAGAATTTTCGAAATCGGTCTAGCCGTTTTGAAGATTACCCGGAACAAACAGACAGACAGACAAAAATGTTTTAATTGCTATTTTAGGCATAGGTGTCGTGCAAATAACCGTGTAAGCATGAAAAAAGCCTATTATTTTGACATTACAAACAGACACTCCAATTTTATTTATTGGTATAGACTACGGTTTTTATCACGTTTGATTTTTGATTGCCCGAGGTTTCGAACACTTTGCAGCGTTCATAGTCACAGGCGGATTGTACTTAAATTGACTTGATTTATTTATTTATTCATTCAACTGCAAATGTAGTGCAAACTGTAAATGTAGTGATACATTTACAGTTTCCCAAAACGTGTAGTAAGCTATTACAATTTAAATATAAAATTATATGATGAAAAATGCAGACAAAATTTCAAAAATTTTGGTGAAGAATATATCAACTTGCGGATAGTGAGCAATCAGCGAGTTGAGCAGTGCAATAGTCTGACTAGTAGGTGCATATTGTGCTGCACACGTACGCACCTGTGGTGGAGGGAGAAGGCGTCGTGAACGAAGCCGTGTATATTGGTTCGGCGCTGATAACGAACAGTGTGATAAAATATTTGAGTTTTCAATTTTATTGTTAAACAATAAATAATAATATAGCACACTTTTGTCGTAGTGCAAGAGTATCGAGACCTATCGCGCCGGATACAAAGAGAGACAGATATAAATATGGGTATAACTTTTTATATAAAAACCTGTAAAATTTACGCTGCACACGTTCGATAATCACGCTGTACGTGACTTCATGTGGGTCCCAGATTATGGAGTTATACTCTAAAATACTACGAACGAATACTATATTCAGACTAGCTACACGCCCACGCCTCACTTCTGTTTCAATCGCCTTACCCATATAGTTTCTGTTTCCGTGTGAATACCGGGATAGAATATAGCCTAAGTTACTCCTTATATAGACATCTACCTGGTAGTAAAATATTATTAAAATCGGTAAAGCGATTTTGAAGATTACCCAATAAAAAACAGAAAGAAAGAGAGATAGACAAAATTTTTTAAACCGGTTTTCAGGCATACGTATCGTGCAAATAACCGTGTGAGCATGAAAAAAACCTATTATTTTGATATTACAAATAGAAACTTCAATTTTAATTATTTGTATAGATGTATAGAAGATTAACAACTGCAGTGTCAAATAATTTGGAGTGTCAACAAAGTTCTTACAGAAACCGTAACAGAAACAATGAAAGTGTACAAAGCGACAGTATTTTACAAATCCACTGGGCGTAAATCCAAAAAACCATTATCATTTATATATTATTCATAATTGTTTAAAAGCAAACGGCATCAAGGAACGTGATAAAGTTTTAATTTGAGTTCTGGAGCTGCAAAATTTTTGAGTGGAAACATTTCATTGCAAAACGCTGTTGTTACAGTTTTGCTATTCGTATTGAACTTTGAATAAAAATATTTTAATGCTGAATATTTCTGGTTTCATTTTGAAAGAATTTTGTTTATTTTTTTTCATAATTAAAATACCTTTATCGTTAATGTATACGTAGGCATTTTCTTGCGTTTTCCCTGTCAGTTTTTTTTTCTGCTAACGATACGCTAATATTACGGTATTCAGTTAGGAGGCTACTTTTTGTTTGGGAATATTTTTTGCTGTCACTTGGAAAATTACGGACTGGAAGCCTTTTTTTTAAGGTGGGCTATGGTCAGCACACACGCTGTCCATTCCGTCCGGGGCGACGCAAGGGTGGTGCGCGGGCTCATAATCCTCCGTAGTCCCACTGTGTGTGTGCTGTGTGGTAGCGGCTTCGAATACTACCAACCCTTGCTTTGCTCGTGGGTGTCGTAAAAGACAACTAAGAGCCCTAGATTGACCCGGACCAACTCCATCTGGTACCATTTGGGTCAACGATTACATTCCCAAGGAGGGTTGACGTCAGGCAGGCGGCCGGTCATAAAAGTCATTGCCGAAACTTTTTGCAATATGTCAAAACAGATGACATATTGCATCGACCCCAAGTAATTGGGATAAGAGCAAGATGATGATGAGTCCCACCCCTTCAAAACACCGTACCGAGGCCCCGCCAGCTGGACTATTCTCAAACCTGGAGCTTGGAAAAACAGCACGACGGAGTTGTGGTTTTATGACTCGTCTTTAGAGCAGACCCTGAACATCCTATATAGATTAAACTATATAGATTGACTACATCCTATATCATCATCATCATGATTATCACTCAGCCCATGTAAGTCTCACTGTTAGGCTTGGGTCTCCTTTTTGTTTGGGGAGTGGGTTTCGGTCGGCGCACTCCTCGCACCACTCCGTTCCGGGCGACAGAGAGGCGTAAGCACGCACACCTGTAACCTATCCGCCACACATCGCCTTCGTCGTTGGACCGACCGCCGGAGCCGGGTGATTTGACGTCAGTGGTCGGTGCGACGGAATACCCCTTGAGAAGTACCCTCTCCTCGACCGTCTATAGTGCTTATAGGTCTTTCCTCATGCAGTCGGCCTCTCGTCGGGTGATGGACTAACTAGTCACCCGAAGCCTGGGTCCCCTGACATGTAAGGGAAAATGACCTATAGTAGGTCATTTGCCCGCTCTGGTCAGATATGTTGGCATAGAGTTTTATGATGATTTTTCCTTCTCTTGCATAAATATTATCTGCATATCATATCCCTTAGTCGTCTTTTACGACATTTTTACAATATCTATGGGCAAGAGTAAAGGAGTGAATCCTGTATAGATTGGACTAATTGCCAGTACATATCCGCATCTGAAGGAGCTCTGTACACATTCATGGAAGGCTACTCTACTTTATGATAGGAATAAACGTTCATGAAGAGATAGAGTTAGATATATTGTGGGGTTACAGCTGTCTCTTTTGTCACACAGTTCAGGCGGATTGTGATGGATCAGATAGGCATTAGTAGGTAAGTCTGAGGGACTCACCTTAGGACGACGCCACGTTTTTTGATAGGATGTTGATCCTCTTTAATTCGAAAGAGTAACGTCGGTCGGGCCACCGAAGTAAAGGACTTGTTACCGATAACCGAAATACGTCAGGTTATTGGGCACCACGGCGCCCTTTGTTTGCATCGGGTGGTGGGAAAGAACTTTTTTAAATTACATACTGACTCATACTTTTGTCTTTATTTTAAAATATCTTTAGTTATATGGTTGTGGTCTGCCACGATACAAGGATTATTGCCTTCGTATCCTTCATCTTTTAAAAATAAAAATAGGCAAATAAATAATATAATGATTAAATTATTCGGTAATATATTTTTTTTGTAAGAAAATGAAGAATTTTCAAACGTATTCAATACTAGCCTCTGCTCGCGACTTCGTCCGCGTGGTATAGATACTTTGGGCTAACGCTAACCTTAATCTAAGACTTTCTTTACATAGAAGGTAAAAATATTTTTTAATAATACGATTCCGTCACACATGATTTTTGTGAAAATTTAGACATTAACGCAGCGGCAGCTCTCAAAAAGAAAAAAAAAAAATGTTTTGAAACATTCTTCATCGATGTTCCCTGTTGGTTTTAGCGTGATGATATAGACTATATCCTTAGCAGCCTAAATGGGCTATCTAACACTGAAAGAATTTTTTAAATCCGACTAGTAGTTCTTGAGATTAGCGCGTTCAAACAAACTCTTCAGCTTTATATATTAGTACAGATATAGATTTTATAAAAATTCATATTGTAAAATAGTCTATCAACGTAAATATTCCTCAGTTTTTTTATATTGCTAAATCCTAAATGTGAAGACAAAAGAAGTTCCCATTTTACACGTATAAAGACCATTTCAACAATCTAATACAAGTTGTTAGAAAAGTATAAAGTTTCACAAATTGACACGTTTCTATTTGTTATAACTTACCCGCGGATTTTTGTCAAAAACATAAATTGTGATGTAATTTCTGGGAGTGTACAAATAATAAGAAATTCTTTTGAAGTTGTAAATTTATTTTCATCTGCTATCCTAATATGGAACGAGGCTTTTTTCTGTTTCTTAAACAATGCTCTGCGCTAAGAAAATATTTCTTG
This sequence comes from Lymantria dispar, assembly GCA_032191425.1. Classification (NCBI taxonomy): domain Eukaryota; kingdom Metazoa; phylum Arthropoda; class Insecta; order Lepidoptera; family Erebidae; genus Lymantria; species Lymantria dispar. The sequence goes on from CM063447.1 coordinate 4,174,600, forward strand.
TATTGCGATATTACAAATATATAATTAATATCTGGTTGACCGAGCTCGGTGTATTTTTGTTGTATTTTCGCCGAATTTATTTAGATATATATTAATAAAAAATAAAAATGAAATAATGAAAAATATAACAAAAATTACAAAAACAGAATAATAATAACACCGAGATTCGATCCCACGCTGTTTGAATGCCAAAACAAACTAAAATAAAACTGGACAACTTCCCAACTGAGCTATTGTCACTCTTGACAACGACGACGAAATTCGAATTCCTATTCATAGACAATAACAATAACATTTTGTCAATAACATTTTATGTCATTGTATTGATTAGCTCAAAACACCGACGAAACAACATTTTCTATAAATAAAACCTATCTAGATCGATTTTTTGGCCCCGAAAGAATTGAAACAAGAATTGCCCGTTTAAAGATATAAGATAGATAGATAATTACTTACAACTTTACTTCATCATCATCATCATCACAGCCCACATATGTCCCACTGTTGGGCTCGGGCCTCCTCCACAATAGGAGGGAATTTGACCTACTATACCATGCTGGTCAGACATGTTGGTATAGGGTTTCATTTCGAGTTTTCCTTCTCTTGCACATATTTTATGTGTATATCATATCCCTTAGTCGTCTTGTACGACATCCACGGGCACGATAGGGAGTGGTGAATTGTATTCTTACTCCGTCACCACACGGAAACAACTTTACTTAAATATATAATTCATATCAGCTCAAATAAGTCCCACTATTGGGCTCCAGCCTCCTCCACAACAGGAAGAAATTGATCTTACTATACCATGCTGGTCAGACTGGTTGGTATAGGGTTTTATTTCGAGTTTTCTTCTCTTGCATAGATGTTGTATGCGTATTATATCCCTTAGTCGTCTTTTACGGCATCCACGGGTAAGATAGAGGGCGGTGATTTTCTTTCATTTGAAAGTCAGTTTCCTTGCGTTGTTACTATGTTGTTAGCTATGTTTGATTAATATCGGTCGAGTAGTGTAGGAGTATCAGCTTTTTTTGCCAACGTGATGTAATGGCGTAATGATAATACATGGTTAAGTGCTTCACGCGTGCCAGTATAATCGTTAAATGACAATTAATTGATTCCTATTGAAGAGAACATAATACTTTTTTTGCGGCGGTGGAGCGCGTGCGCGAGGAGCGTCTCACGAACCGCCGCCGGTGACTGGGGCGGCGCAGGCGCGATTATCTGCGCCTCATGGCGCCCTAGCCGAGGCCGCGGGTGACTGGACCGGGGAATTAGTCCGTCATTCGCTGAGAGGCCGCGTGAGGAAAACCGACGTCCTCCCCGAGAGGGGACGTCGGTCGATGGGAGGGTACCTACCCCTCAAGGGGGTATTCCGTCGGGCCGACCACTGACGACAAGTCACCCTGCTCTGATGGTCGGTCCAACGACGAAGGCGATGTGGTGTTCGGGTGGGTTGCGGGTGTGCGTGCTTACGCCCCTCTGTCGCCCCGGACGGAGTGGTGCAAGGAGTGCGCCGACCGTAACCCACACCCAAAAATAATTATATATATTATATTATTATTTTAAGCTATTGCATAGCTTTTATCGCAGGCTTGGCCCGGGGACCGAATCAAGAAATGCCGTAACGAAAATAAAATCTCACACTATCATGTAGCTAGCTACATGGTACGAGCTACATGGTACGCGGGTGGCGGCAGCTCGGTCGAGCGTACGGTCGTCGACACATTCTGCGTTCGTCCGCCTCGGTGCGCACACGTGCCACCGCTTTGCGTAGCTTACGTCACAAAAGTGTTTTCGCGCGTTTTCTAAGGGTCCCAACCATCTTCAGCGGACGACAGTGGTAATGCAAACCGCCCTTATTGTTATACATATAGTACATTTGTTTTCTTATCGGTCACCACGTTCAAAAAGTGTAACTTGTATTAATATCAAAGAAAAAATATACTGTAGAAATAAAAAATAAATAAATAATTATAATTGCATAAATTGATAAAAAATGCTATGCAATAGCTTTACCGCGGCAGTCTCCGAGTTCCACACGTTTATTTTTTATTTTATTCTGTACAGAGACGGAGTCAAAATACAATTCACCACCTTCTATTTTGCTATTTTGCCTGTGAGTGTACTAAAAGAAGACTAGGAGATATAATACATAGAAAGAAAAACTTGACATAAAATCCTATGTCAATCCGTCTGACCCGCGTGCATACATAGGTCAACTTCCCTCTTATTGAGGAGGAAGCCTAAGCCTAGCAGCGAAACGTATATGGGCTGTAACGATGAATAGTTAGTGATAAACGAACGCTGTTTAGCTCCGTTTCAGCTCATACACGTCCCACTGCTGGGCTCGGGCCTCCTTACTAATAGGAAAGCCTACTATACTGGTCAGACATGTTATTAGAGGGTTTTATTTCGGTTTTCCTTCTCTTGCACAGATGTTATATGAATATTATATCATTTAGTCGTTATTTACGACATCCACGGCCAAGGTAGATAGTGGTGAATTATATTCTTACGTAGTCACTACCACTATTTACTTAAATCTACGAAATCAACAATAGAGTAAATTTTTTCTTGGTGTTAAAAGGCGTTCATTAAAAATCACTTTTCAAAGTGATGTCCGTGGATATTAAGAGTGATCTTGGAGTATACTTGAACAGAATTCAAACACAAAACCCATGACTTGCAGTTATAAAGAACACTTCCCGCTCTCAATGTGGGGCTACCTCTTACATTGTATAAGAGCACTTGAGACGTGCCCTATTTTGTTAGAATAACAGCATCCAATCGATTTTAAACCTTCTTTTGAATATATAGAGCTATTTTTTCAAGTCAAGTCAGTTTGTTAAGCTAAAGAGGTGAAGAATTTTCAAACCCCGTTTAATTGGAAGTCAAAATTAACAGCATTTAACGTTTCTTTGGTAGTTTAATTAGAATTAAAAGTAATATGTAGCTACTGAAGTTAATAAGGATTTCGTATATTAAAGCTTCAAGCATATATATACTTTTTATTTTATTTTAATAATCTCGACTGTCTAATTAGAATTGAAAATAGTACCTATTAAATATCATCACTTCATTATCATTTCAGTTTATCGCCGTCCATTGCTGGAGGTAGGCCTCTATGTTACGTACCTCAATGACGTCCAGCAACTTTCAGGTTTAGATTTCAGGTCGTCGGTCCACTTAGTGGAGAGACGTCCTACACTACGTCGTCCGATACGTGGTTACCACTCAAGAACTTCTCTGCCCCAGCGGTTGTCGGTTCGTCGAGAGATTTGGCCTGCCCATTGCCACTTCAGCGTGCTAATTCTTCGTGCTATGTCGGTTACACTTGTTATTCTGCGGATTGCCGTATTTTGGATTCTATCTCGCAGAGAAATCTCGAGCATAGTCCGCTCCATAGCACGCTGAGCGACTTTGAGCTATGTTATGAGGCCTACATTTAGGGTCCACGTTTCCGTGCCGTAAGTCATCACTAGTAACACACACTGGTCGTAGACCTGTGTTTTCAGATACTGCGGTATGTTAGACGAGAAGTTCTTAAGTTCCCCAAACCTTAAACTCTCAAATTCCCTCTCATGGAGGAGGCCTGAGCCCAATAGTGGGACGTATGTGGGCTGCGATGATGATGATAATTAAATATAATATGAAACTGTTATGAGCATCTTATCTTTTCAGCTCATATGCGTCTCACTATCTTGAAATTGCTGCACTGTAGGAGGGTAATTGACTTACTATATCATGCTGGTTAGAAAGGAGGTAAAGGGTTTTATTTTATCTATCCACACGGAGGCTTTAACACTAAGTGTGGAAACAAAAACCAATTTCGAGTTTTGATTCTCTTGCTTAAGAGATGTTGCTTTGCTTAAGAGAGGTCAGCCCAATCACAAAGGCGACGTGGGTACGGGTGGGTTATGGGCCCGCGCGCCGTCCTTTCGTCTCCCCGAACGGAATGGACCGCGTGTGCACTTACCATAGCCCACCCATAAAAAAAGGTTTTATTTTCTCTTGCATAGGTGTTTTAAGTATATATCGATTAGTCTTCTGTTCTGTTCAAACAAGATAGGGGATTTTAAATAAAACTACTTTACGGATTTTATCGCGTTTGTATTTGATTTTTGATTACCCGACGTTTCGAACACTTTACAGCGTTCATGATCACGGGTGGACTAAGATGTCTCACGTCCAACAAGTCAGTGTTACTGCAGAAAATTCATAATTATCTACCCGATACAGAAATTAGTTATTAAATATTGACCCACATTTTGATACAAAATTTATTGCCAGTGTAAGAAGAAAATGATTCTATATGAAAAAATTATATTGTTTATGGTTAGTAATAATTAAACATTAAAATTAATAGTAATTATATTTAAAAACTAAGTAATAATCTAGTATACTACCACCGGATCGGAACACGGTCACACTGAGAAAGATCCGGTAAGAAAACTCAGGTAACATGATGCTAAATTAAAGTTAATTTTGAAGGCGGCTTACTTTATGTTACTAAAAGGTTTTAATTTATAAAATTATCTTTAGTTATTATTATTGTGGGTCAAATCTATACAATATGAGCTCACGGTGTCTTGCAGTCTTGTGGTGGTCTTTTTGGATTTGTTTTTAATAATGTTTATAACAGGATCCCAGCTTGATGGTAACACCCAGCCATCCTCTCTATTGAAATTTTTGTGTTTTTTAATCTCAATAGCCTCGCGTACCATTCTAGGCAGGTATCGGTGTTCTTTTGCGAGGATTTGTGGTTTATCAAACCTGATGTTATGGTGGGCGCGGTCCTGACTATGTTCACAGACTGCAGACCTAGTGTCCCATGCTTCACATCGGCTATGTGTTCTTTGATCCGAGTTCTTATGGATCTCTTTGTTTGTCCAATGTAAGAAAGACCACAGTCACAGTCAAGTTTATATACTCCTGCATCTTGTAAAGGGATCTGGCACTTGACAGGTGGTAAGAATTGGCTAATCCTCTTCAGTGGCTTAAAATAAGTTTTAATGGAAGAGCGTTTCAGGATGTAGCCAATCTTGTCAGTGACTCTTTTGACGTAATTTAATTAATATTAATTGAGTTTGGCAAATAATATCATGTATTGATTTTTCAACGCAAATATAAATATTCGCTGACTTATCGTCATTAATTGGTGAAAATAATTTTCAAAATGTCGTATCAGAATCAATACATAGATAACATATAATTTATATACTATACGGTAAGTCTTTGACTGTGTGATGACGAATTAAGAATACAATTCACCACTCCCTATCTTGCCTGTGGATGTCGTAAAAGATGACTAAGGGATGTATACGCATCCAATATCCATGGAAGAGAAGGAAAACTTGAAACAAAATCGCATACTAACCTGTATGACCATCATGGTATAGTTGGTCAATTTCCGTTCTATTATGAGGGAGGCTTTAGCCCAGCAGTGGGACGTAGATGAGCTCAGATCATGAGATGATGACTGTAAATCCTAGTTAAAAATATCTAAACATAAAAAGTAATTCTTCGGTGTGACTGGCTTGCCTCATACAATTCACCACCCTCTTTCCTGCCCATGGGTGTCATAAAAGACGACTAAGGGATTACAATATCTAGATAAGAAAGAGAAGGAAAGCTCGAAGTAAAACCCTATGATAACTCGCTTGAACAGCAGGGTATATTCAATTTTCCTATTATTGTGGAAGAGATTCGAGTCCAGTTGTGACGTATATGAGCCGTGAGAAGGAAATGTGATAACTAAAATATTTTGTTCAACTTGAGAGTCAGTTCTGAGGCTTCACAATCAGCAAACAAATAATAAAGCCTCAGTCAAATCAAGAATACTAAAAAAATAAAAATAAAGACGCACACAAAAATGTTAATTTCGATTTACAACATCAGACAACGAAGCAACACGTCTAGAATTTATTTTTCTAAGCATACATATGAGTTATTTTACGAATTTTTTTGTCACGTCGTAAAAATAACATCAACCTATTTCTCCGTGCGAAAATAATGTTGTGTGTGGCCGGAACACAGATGGGGAGGCTGCGACAGACATGCGGTTTTGTGGTTGACATATACATTAAAGTAATAATAAATAAGAATTTATATGTTTATACGATTCTATTTTGAATTAAAAATATATTTTTTTTATGTTGCGTATGCCCCTTTTTATAACTAGGAAGTCAAAATTGCCACGTACTGAGTCTTTGATAACTAACTAGTATAGATTTACCTATTGTAAATCTATACTAATATTTTAAAGAGGAAAAGTTTGTATGTGTTGTAATGAATAAACTTAAAAACTACTGTGTCGATTTCAAAAATTCTTTCACCAATGGAAAGCTTTAATATTAGGTAGTAATATAGGCTATATTTTTTTCCAGTATTCCCACGGAAACGGGAACTACGCGGGGTAAGGTAATTGAAACCGAAGCGAAGCGAGGGCGGGTTGCTAGTATATTATATAAGAAAATCCATGTGGTGACGGCGTAAAAATACAATTCACTACCCCCTCCCTTACCCGTGGGTCTCGTAAAAGGTGACTAAAGGATATCTTGTGCATATATCAACTATGCAAGAGAAAGAAAATTCGAAATAAAACCTTATACCAACCCGCCTGGCCAGCGTGGTGCAGTAGGTCAATTTTCCTGCCAATATGTAGGAGGCTTGAGCCCAGTACCCCAGTACTATATATACAATGTTTATAAGCTGTGATGATTATAAAAAATGGTCAGACCATGACTAGTGTCTTGTATCGAATATTATGAGTTCCCTATCGTATCTATTTACCGCCGCCGGCGACTAGGGCGGCGTAGGCGCGAATACCTGCGCCTTATGCCGCCCTAGCCGAGGCCGCGGGTGACGTGACCGGGGAATTAGTCCGTCACCCGCTGAGAAGCCAACCGCGTTAGGAAAGACCGACATCCTCCCCGAGGGAGGGGACATCGGTTGATGGGAGGGTATCCCAAATAGGGGTACTCCGTCGCGCCGACCACTGACGTTAAGTCACCCTGCTCCGGTGGACGACCCAACAACTAGGCGACGTGACTTCAGGTGGGTTATGGGCCCACGCACCGTCCTTTCATCGCCCCGGACGGTATGAACCGCGGGTGCGCTTACCATAGCCCAACCATAAAAAAAAAATGATTATAAACAATAGTCAGACAAAGACCAATAGTTTGAATCGAATACTATGAGTTCCCTATCGTATCTATCTATCCCTACATAGGATATTTCTTTGTGCGCTCTACAAATGGTTATTCTAAGCCTGGATTTTATTTATGTCCATGTTTGAAAACTCTGCTACACTATTAGTTCCTCTGTGCGGGTTGCGGTCTTTAATTATTTTTTTGTACTTTAGCATCATTTGCCTGCCCTCATCTTACGGTAATTGGGGTCGGCACAATATGTTTTTACCTTCCATAGGCACCTATCATCCGTCATATCTACGCACGGCTTTCATACGCATATCTTCATTCTCATAATCCATCCATCTCTTTTTGGGTCTTCCACGCTTCTTACGTCCTTCCACAAGCATATTGACATTTTTTTTTCAATAGCAATCAATGATATTTCAATTCAATTAAAGGTTTTTATTCATGCTGTAGATATTGAGCTGCCTCTACAATAGAAGAGTCTACGTTGTACTATGATGGTCGGGTTGGTTTTATTTTGAGTTATTGTTCTTTTGCATATATGTTATATGCATTTTACATCCTTTGGGCGTCTTTTACGATACTCGCTGGCAAAAATGTAGAGGTGAATTGTATTGTTACTCCGTCACTACACAGAAAATACACATAGTCTGTCGTTATTTAAAACCTGGCATAAATTATTATGGCTGTTACTACTTCAATCCATACGTTATTTTTAAATAAAATCAAATTAAATCATTTATTCTGCATAGGCCCCTTAAGGGCACTTACATATTGGCAAATTTCACAACGTTTGAACACAATACAATAATCTACCACCGTATCGGAATGCGGCCACAAACTGAGAAGATCCGGCAAGAAACTCAGCGGGCAGTCCTTTTTTTTTCTTTAATCTTTTAAATATATATATTTATATACTTCGTACAACAAATATGGTATTAGCTCCAGTGTGATGCCCTTCGAAATTAAGACAACATATCGCTTTATGTAATAAATCATTATGTTAGAAGACTTTATAAGCATACTTTTAACAGAGAAATCACTCAGAGTAATCATTTTATCTGTGCAGTCAACGTTATACAGGCTGTTTGATTGCTAGTCAAATTATAAATAAGAGTATGAGATCACAGAATTTAATTATTCAAGTGTAAATACAGCGATAAAATCACACAGTAAATATAAATCAATCACGCATTAAACCCTCTTATATTGCTATCAAATAAAGAACATATTCATGTTAAATCACTCATAAATTTTTATTCTATAAAAGAATATTCAAAATAAAATATTTCACGCTGAAATATTTTTCTCGTTTAATGCTGTTTGAATTATGTCGTAGATGTTAAATCTAAGTTTCTATTCAAAGCTTCATCATGCGAAAGAGACATTCAATGTTCATGATTATTTTTTTGCTTTTAGTAGCACTTTAGTAGCACTAACACTTTTTACTAGTGGTAGGACTACACTGTCGACAGTTATCTGTCTACAGCCGCGGGCCGGTCCGTCCGGGGTAGTACCACGCTCTCGCAGAAAATCGACGTCTGAGTAGTAGCAATTTGTTACTGCGCTTCGTTCGATGAGCGAGAAAGCCGGAAGCCCAACTTTCTGAGGGTGTTTGCGTGTGGATGGTTTTGGTAGTACCTTTGGTATCACCGAGCCTCAATGCACGCTTTCACACTCCCTTCACTTTCTTCGCGGTAGGCAGCAGCCTTGTATAGGTCCATGAGCGACAGCAAGACTTACCATCAGGTATACTGTTTGTTCGTTTGCCACTGCTTGCAATAAAAAAAAAAGAAAGTAAACGAGCAAACAGCTTGGTAAGTGATACTGCTGCTCATGGACCTTTGCTACGTCGCTGCCTACCGTACAGAAAGTGAAGGGGGTGTGAATGCGTGCTGTAAGGTTCGGTGATCTATACCAATAAATAAAATTGGAGTCTCTGTTTGTAATGTCAAAATAATAGACATTTTTCATGCTCACACGGTTATTTGCACGACACCTATGCCTAAAATAGCAATAAAAAAATTTTTGTCTGTCTGTCTGTCTGTTTGTTCCGGGTAATCTTCAAAATGGCTGGACTGATTTCAAAAATTCTTTCACCAATGGGAAGCTATAATATCAGGGCGTAAACTAGGCTATATTTTATCCCGGTATTCCCACGGGAACGGGAACTATGCGGGTAAAACGACTATAACCTATAACCGAAGCGAAGCGAGGGCGAGTTGCTAGTACTAAATATATCACCAAAAGTCGCCACACGCAAAGTCCCTCAGATAGTGGATGGATTTCCAGCTCTCTCATGAACGAAGTGCAGTGGTAAATTGCTACTACTCAGACGTCCATTTTCTGATAAGTTACTGATTCATTAATTAGAACTATAGAAAAACATCATTATTATAAAAGTTATTCTGTGTTGATGTAGTATATTCACGTTTGGCATCTTACACATTTTAAAGGTTTTGGAATTAGTTTGACTTGGTCGCCTCACGTCAGCCCTCATTCAGATTGTAAGGGTTGATCAGACGCTATCAGATGAGGTTGACCCATGTTGATGTCAAACTCTTAGTCGACGTCTTTTTAGGACACCCACTTACACCTCAAAATGTAAGCATTGTTGAAGATTTTGAAGCCTATACAAAATAACTCTAAAGATATTATTGTTGATCTCGAGCCTCCATAATAGACGCTGGCCACACGGGTTAGTAATGGTTTATTTCGAGCTTTCCTTCTCTTGCATAGATGTTAAACATAATATATCCCTCAGTCGTATTTTACGACATCCACAGGCAAAATAGGGCATGGTTTATTGTATTCTTACTCCATCACGACACGGATAAAAAGGTAGAGAACTTACTGATTTTAGGAATGTGAAAAAATAATCGATTTTTATATTAATCGATATTTTTTTTGTAATAATCGATTTTAATAATCGATTAACTAAATAATAGAAAATCGTTTTTTTATATTAAAATTAATCGATTATTTTAGTATTTGCTTTTGTGTTTACAATAAAATCACTGCCAGATTTCCTAAAAAAAAGGTCATCACGATACTGCCAGAAAAAGTACTCGATCGAATGTCAGTGTTTCATACTATATTGGAAAAAAATCTCACATTTTCTAAAAAAAAATAGGTCATCATATCCCTGTTGGGAGAAAAAATCGATTGTAAAATAATCGATTAATTTTAAAGAAAAAAATTGATTATTTATTAATCGATTTTTTCACTCCAAGTCACATCCCTACCTGATATATAATGCCATTTATTACTCTGACGCTTGCATGTGAAATTTTTAGTTATAAATTACACCGACACACAATAAAAAAGTGGAATGTACTTTGGACCGGACCTACCTACCGACATGTTTTTCGACCCGCTGAATCTGAATTTCAAGTCCATTTGGCCCGGTCACCCTCCAGTTTTGAGTAAAATGCAGAAAACCTCAAAAAAAGCCATAAATTGCAGTCACAGCAATGAAAAAATTTTTGTGGACCCGGATCACGTATGATTTTTGTGTATTTCAAATAACTAATCTAAATCTAAAAGTTAATTAGCCCGGTGAGCCGTCCAAATTTGCGAAAAAAACGAAAAACCCAAAAAATGGCAATAAATCATGAAAAATAATTTTCGAAATAAATTTTTTTTTGGGCTCAGGTTGAGTATGATTTTTATGTATTTTGTTGCGCTGAGTTTAAATCTGAAGTTTTCTTGCCCCGTTAACGTTTTAAAATTTAAAAAATCTCATAAAGCAAAAAAATCGGGAAATTTGCAATTAAAAATATGAAAAAAATATAAAAAATTCTTTTACGCATAAAATACAAGTTAAGAAATTGAAAATATAAAAAATTGTAATATCTATAAAAAATGACGTATAACTAGTATAAAGAGAACGATTTTCTCGAATTTCAAACTGTTCTTCGTTGGTATCGAACTCTTTCGTTCTCAAACGATCTACGCAGTGGATTTTTCTTCTGTTTATTATTATCTCTTAGTGTATCCCTTTTAAGTGTCCAGTTTCCTTGATATCTAGTCTCCATTTCACTTATGTCTTGATGGAATCGTTCTCCCTGTTCTTTGCAATTTTTGGCCTTTTTTTGAGGTATTTTGCATTTTACTCAAAACTGGAGGGTGACCGGGCCAAACGGACTTGAAATTCAGATTCAGCGGGTCAAAAAACATGTCGGTAGGCAGGTCTGGTCCAAAGTACATTCCACTTTTTTTTTGTGTGCCGGTGTTATCAATAAACTAGATAGTTCATTATTATGAGGGTAACTATTCTTTTACTTGTCACGTACGACATCATAAGGAAGTAAATCGAACACACAAAGCCTTTCAAGCTTTTTATTATACATTAAATCGAATAGCCATATGATATTTTCTCACGATGGTGAATAGGAAATTATTATTACATCTTAAATATTTATACAGGGAAGGACATTGCGCATTAGAAATTTTATGTCTATTCATCTATTACGGTATAATAGAGAATTTTGTTTTCAATATAAATAGGTAACAATTTTTTTGGCACTTTAATCCGGAGTATTTTTACTCTATGGGTACCAATGTCGGGTGGTGACAGAGTAAGAAGTTCACCCCTCACTCTCTTACTCGTGAGTATCGTAAAAGACAATTAAGGGATTTAAATGTATGTAAAATATATGTAAGTAAACTCGAAATATACGTACATGGACCGCGTTATAGAAAATAAATATCCCTTTCTCACTCTCGCCCGTGGGTGTAGAAAATGACGACTAAGCTATCCATATAACATCCATACAAAAGAATAAAAAAGAAAAAATATCTCGAAATAAGTCACTAAAGCGACTCATTTGAACATGCATAGAAGGTCTAGTATGGAGGTCTATTCTCTTCTATTATGGAGGAGGTCTATTCTCTTCTGTTATGGAGGAAGTTCGACCCCAACAGTGGGACGTATATGAACTGAGATGATGACGATGGGTACATATGTTAAAAAAAATCCAATTTGGACTTCCGATTTATATGACAATATTAATTATAAAAATTAACGGAGAAAACTTACTTTAATTTTATTCTGTCACAAAATGTTAATTTTCCCTTCTTTTTAGGGTTCCGTACTCAAAGGGTAAAAACGGGATCCTATTACTAAGACTTTGCTATCTGTCCGTCCGTATGTTTGTCACCATACTGTATCTTAAGAACTGCGATAGCTAGAGTTGAAATTTTTACAAATTATGTAGGTATTTCTGTTGCCGCTATAACAACAAATACTAAAAACAAAATAAAATAAATATTTAAGGGGGGCTCCCATACGAACAAACGCGATTTTTTTGGCCTTTTTATAGCTAACTAGCAACCCGCCCTCGCTTCGCTTCGGTTTCAGTCGTCTTTCCTGCGTAGGTCCCGTTCCCGTGAGAATATCGGGATAAAATATAACCTATGTTACTCCCTGATATTATAGCTTTCCACTGGTAAAAGAATTTTTGAAATCGGTCTAGCCGTTTTGAAGATTACCCGGAAGAAACAGATAGACAGACAAAAAATATAAAGTGTATTTTAAGCATATGTATAGTGCAAATAACCGTGTGAGCACGAAAAAAGCCTATTATTTTGACTTTTTTTTTTGGGACTAATCCCACCACATATTCCCACCACTGTAACTCCTGTAAGCCAGGATCCACAATGGTCTCCGTATAAGACACTGAGGGTTGACCCTCAGGAAGTCCCGGGAATCGCTTTTAATTGTCTTGGGACCCGCAACAAATTTAATTAGAAAAGAAAAACAGGAGGAGTTGGAAAGATACCACTTCCCTCCTATGCAAAGCGGGATATATGAAGCAAAGTTGGCCAATAAGTCAGTAAATAAGAACTTGTAACTACGTGAAACGCAGTGGTACAGCACCACGGATTGGAGCTTAATGGACCTATTTGTGAGCTTTTGGTTTGGTTACAATAGTAGGTATGGCAAAAGCGCCTAAACGCACGCAAAATTTTCTCGAGTTGCTACAAGATCCGAATAGTATTACCCCAGACGTGACATGCATATTGTCTAACATGAGGTCCCGCTCGTTGCGCCAGAGAAAGGATGCGATGACCTGTTTGTTCAAAATCGGAGTTTGAGCTCTAACATTGACAAAATGGTGAATCTACTAGTTTAAAATAGAATAATTTACTTCAAAAATTCCCATGGCCTGTGAGGAATTGGGCTACATAGTGATCAATTTCTAGCCAAGTTCTCTCCAAATGTTCACGAACAGATGGAAAGAATAGATATAGATGACGACCCTTTGTTGACGAATCCCATCTTTCCTGCCATTCGGTCAGGAGCTTATCGTTAACGACGGATTGCGGCGCAAAAAGTCTAGTAATTTTATTACGATCGCGTGGTAAAAGAAAGTTGTTAGTCATGTTTTCCCTAGTGGAATAATACATGGACGCACGTTTTTGTATCTCCAAATCGACCGGGAGTACACCTGCAAGTACTGGTAAGGCTTCGGTGCTAACTGTTCAGTATGCCTTACACAGGAATATTAGCGATAATCGTTGACTCTGTAGTAACTTACGCCGAGCCGCGCCTATGGTAGTACGATCAGCCCAGGCTGGTGCACCATAACAGATACAACCCAGATATGTGGCTGTATATATAATTTTAAGTGTGTTAAAACGAATTATTTTTATATTACAAACAGACACTCCAATTTTATTTATTGGTATAGATGGTACAGAACCTTTCGTGGGAGACTTCGACTCGCGTTTATTTCAATCGTCCTGTGGCTATGCTGAAATATGTTAGAAACGTCGATAAAGTAAAAGTCATTATTATAGTTTTTATGTCCCACTGCTGGATTCGAGCCTCTACAATAGAAGGGAAACTAACTCATTATACAACGCTAGATGAGATAGTACAGGGCTTTATTTCGAGTTTGATTTCCTTTGCATATATGTTGTATACTATAATCCCTTTCTTTTATGATACCCATTTTTTTTTTATTTTTGGGGTGGGCTGCGGTCGGCGCGCTCCACGCACCACTCCGTCCGGGGCGACAGAGGGGCGTTTAGCATGCAACACCCGCAACCCACCCGAACACCACGTCGCCTTCGTCCTTGGGCCGACCACCGGAGCAGGGTTACTTGTCATCAGTGGTCGGCCCGACGGAATACTCCCTACTTGGGGTACCCTCCCATCGACCGACGTCCCACCCTCGGGGAGGACGTCGGTCTTTCCTCACGCGGTCGGCCTCTCGGCGGGTGACGGACTAATCCCCGGTCACGTCACCCACAGCCTCGGCTAGGGCGGCATGAGGCGCAGGTATGATACCCATGGGCAAGAAAGGGAGTGGTGAATTCTATGTTTACTTCGTCACCACACGGAAAAAATAAATACAAACACGATACAATCTATAAAATGGTAATCATTTGTGTGTTTACTTTTTTCTGAATTGTTGTTCTGTGGCTTTCTCGCTCAACGAACGAAGTGCAGTAACAAATTTCTACTACACGACAGACGACTGTCGACCCTGTTGTCCTACCATATATTTATATGTATATATTTGATATATAATACTGGCATGCATATTGTGTGATAATAACTAAAATAACTACCTTTTTTTGGGGTCGGTTACGGTCGGCGCACTCCTCGCTCCGCTCCGTTCGGGCAACAGAGGGGCGTAAGCACGCACACTCGTAACCCACCCCTGACACGTCGCCTTCGTCGTTGGACTGACCACCGGGGCAGGGTCACTTGTCGTCAGTGATCGGCCCGACGGAATACTCCTTGAGGGGTACCCTCTCCTGACCAAGGTCTCCCCCTCGGGGAGGGCGTCGGTCTTTCCTCGCGCGGTCGGCCTCTCAGCGGGTGACGGACTAATTTTCTGGGCCAGTCACCCGCGGACTTGGCTAGGGCGGCATCAGGCGCATGTATTCGCGCCTGCGTCGCTCCAACTAAAATAACTACCTCGTATATCGCTCGTGAGTGTCATTTAAGTTGACTTAGTGCATTATATCGACCTGGACCACCTTCATCTAATGCAATTTGGTCAACAATCACATTCTCAAGAAGGATTGATGTCTGACTAATCCGGCCATATAACAAATACCAAAACACGATATATGCAATGGTAGAAGAATTTATATTGCCTCCACCCCAAGTAGTTGGGATAAAAGCAGGATGATGATAATGATATAGTAATTACGTGTACATTAAGCGTCATTCAGCTATTGGTACCTGCTTCTCGACGTTCGTCATCTTAGTTAATGAATATATAATTTCAATCAGGTGCTTTGCTCTGTCTGGCACGAGGTAAAATAAAATATTGTTTCTTGGGTCTTTTTAATTTGTAAATATCGAGGTAAATAGTACCGAAAATTTTATCCTTATACATATATGTTAAAGATTTTATTTAAAACACAAGACCCTATATTAAGGGATTAGCCAATTAACCTTTAAGCAAAGCCGCTTCCATAGGTAGGATGCGTAAAACTTGTGAAGTCCATCCCAATTTACTGACCTATATTGCCAAACTTTGCGAGTCCCAGTTGCCATAGAGCAACTAAACTTCACAACAGGGGCTCTGCTATGGACCAAGCAGTGGTCAGATGACCCAAGGGAAGTTTCGACCACTACCTGGTATCCATGCCGGTGTGTAGTCAACAGAAGATCCAGTAAAGAAAATTCTCAATATCTGGGACACAGGTGGGCTGTGTCACGAGTTGTGAGAGACCTTAGGTCGAGACCATATCGAAGAGATGTCGACCCTGGTAATCAGTGGTTCGGGACTCCAACCAATCTTTATGATGAGCTTTGAAGTCTCCAAAAATCATCACCTTCGCTGGATGAACACTGCTCCAATATTTCGTCAATCCCACTTTGGACGTTCTCAAATAACTGAATTGACCCCGGATCATTGTCATGGGATCTGTAGAAGCGCGCATAGATGCGAGTAATCCCTCCATAGTCTTACCCCACCCCTTACTATTCTATCTACTTTTCTAAGGAAAACTGTTTAGTAGCATTGAAATTCTAAACGTAACTCATTATTTACTGTTATGAGCTAATCATAACGGTACTATTATGGTGTAAATAAGGAAAAATATTAAAAAAATATTTATCCTTATCTTTCTGTAAATCATACGCAGTTTACAATAGTTTACTATGTATTTTTACTGCTGTTTGTGGCAAACGACTACTAAATCGCTGCGTATCGTGAAGAAACTGAAGGGAGTGTAAATACGTAGAATTAGATTCGGTGTTACTCAAGGCATTAGCAAAACTCATCACACGCAAACACCTTCAGAAAGTTAGGCTGCCGATTCTCTCATTCGTTGAACAAAGTGTAGTAGCAAATTGTTACTAGTCAGGCGTCGATTTTCTGTGAGAGTTCAGTACTACCCCGAACGGACCGGTCCGCGGCTGTAGACAGACGACTTCATAATAGGAGGGAAATTAACTTTACTATACCATGCTTGTCAGACAGGTATAGGGTTTTGTTACGAGTTTGCCTTCTCTTGCATAGATGTTATATGCGTTTTATATCTCTTAATCGTCTTTTACTACATCCACGGGCAAGATAGGGAGTGGTGAATTGTATTCTTATTCCGTTACCACACGGAATAGAATATAATCTATACCAATAAATAAAATTGGAGTATCTGTTTGTAATGTCCAAATAATAGGCTCTTTTCATGCTCACAAATAACCGATTTGCACGACACCTATGCCTAAAATAGCGATTAAAAAATTTTTGTCTGTCTGTCTGTCTGTTTGTTCCGGGTAATCTTCAAAACGGCTGGACCGATTTCAAAAATTCTTTCACCAATGGAAAGCTATAATATCAGGGCGTAAACTAAACTATATTTTATCCCGATATTCCCACGGGAACGGACACTACGCGGGTAAAACGACTAAAACCGAAGCGAAGCGAGGGCGGGTTGCTAGTATAAAATAATAAGTGTAATAGTAATTATAAAACTGGGCGTGGTAGAGTTATCCGTGTGGTGACGGAGTAAGACTACATTCTACCACTCCCTATCTTGCCCGTGGATCTCATAAAAAATGACTAAGGAATACAATATGCATATAAGTCTATGAAAGTGAACAAAAAATCGAAATAATTACAAACCGAAATAAAACCCTGTACCGTCTGACCAAAGTGGTATAGTTGGTCAATATCCTTCCTATTATGGAGGAGGTTTGAGCCCTGCAGTGGGATGTACATGAGTTGAGATGATGATGAGATGATGTGTGGTAGAGAACGACGAAGAGCTTTAGATCGATCTAGTCCAACGCGCCGGCATATAAAAGCCGTTGGTAGTTAGACTGCTTTTTCCACGGGTTGAGAGCCCTCAGCGCTCACCCACCAGTCCGAGTAAAGTTGTCACAGCCATCTGAGGCTAACAACTAAGTCACACAAAAAAAAAAAAAAAAGAGATGACGGTGCAGTCTTCAGCCGATTAGTCCAAACATAGGCAACTAAATAGGCAGATCTCCAGGTCTGTGCGTCGCGATATTCGCCGATTTAATACGCTCCGTATCAAAGAAGCGATAGAGCGGAATCGTGGCTCGAAAGTGTTCACACAAGATCTGTCTATTGAGCAAAGCCAAATGACTAAGCTGAAGACCGACGATGGCACTGTCATTTCATCCCAAAGTGAGATCTTGGGAGAGGTCAAAAGGTTCTATGGACAGTTATACAAATCATCCCGAAATCCTGTTGTCGGCTTGGTCCAAGATCCCAGATCCAAGCTAACTCGGCACTATACCGAAGAAATCCCGGACATCAGCTTGTACGAGATCAGAATGGCTCTCAAACAACTACGTAACGGTAAGGCACCGGGAGATGACGGAATTACGGCAGAGCTTCTAAAGGCGGGCGGCAAGCCAGTCTTAATAGCCCTTCAGAAGCTATTTAATTCCGTTATCCTCGGGGGCGACGTTCCAGAGTCGTGGACCAGGAGTGTGGTGGTGCTGTTCTTCAAGAAGGATGACAAAGCAAGACAAGACAAAGAACTACAGACCTATCTCACTCCTGAGCCATGTTTATAAGTTGTTCTCGAGGGTCATTTCCAATCGACTCTCGCGCAAGCTCGATGACTTCCAGCCGCCCGAACAAGCCGGCTTCCGAAAAGGCTATAGCACCATAGACCATATCCTCACGCTTCGGCAGATTATACAAAAGACCGAGGAGTATAATCGGCCCATGTGCTTAGCGTTTGTGGACTATGAGAAAGCCTTTGATTCAGTCGAAATTTGGGCGGTGCTGCAGTCTCTTCAGCGGTGCCAAATCGACTATCGCTATATCGAAGTGCTGAAGTGTTTGTATAGGAACGCCACAATGTCAGCCCCGTATCCGGGATAGGAGTACGAAACCGATCCAGTTGCAGAAAGGCGTGAGACAGGGAGATGTCATCTCTCCGAAACTGTTCACCACTGCACTGGAAGATGTCTTCATGCTCTTAGACTGGACTAGACTCGGCATCAACATTAACGGCGAATACATCACTCACCTTCGATTTGCAGACGATATAGTCGTTATGGCAGAATCCATGGAGGACTTTGGCACAATGCTCAATGATCTCAGCAGGGTATCCCAACTAGTGGGTTTACGAATGAACATGGACAAGACGAAAGTCATGTCAAATGCCCATGTCATTCCTGTACCGGTCCTAGTTGGCAATACGATTCTCTAAGTTGTCGATCACTATGTTTACCTCGGACAAACAGTCCAGTTAGGTAGATCCAATTTCGAGAAAGAGATCAGCCGACGAATTCAACTCGGTTGGGCAGCGTTCGGGAAACTTAAGAGGATCTTCTCGTCCAACATACCTCAGTGTCTGAAAACACAGGTCTACGACCAGTGTGTGTTACCAGTGATGACTTACGGCACGAAAACGTTGTCCCTAAATGTGGGCCTTATATCAAGGCTCAAAGTCGCTCAGCGTGCTATGGAGCGGGCTATGCTCGGGATTTCTCTGCGAGATAGAATCCGGAATACGGAAATCCGCAGAAAAACGGGTGTAACCGACATAGCACGAAGAATTAGCACGCTGAAGTGGCAATGGGCAGGCCACATCGCTCGACGAACCGACAACCGCTGGGGAAGAAAGGTTCTCGGGTGGCGACCACGTATCGGACGACGCAGTGTAGGACGCCCCCCCACTAGGTGGACCGATGACCTAGTGAAAGTTGCTGGGCGTCATTGGATGCAGGCGGCACAGGACCGCACATTGTGGTGCAACATGAGGGAGGCCTACGTCCAGCAGTGGACGGCAGTAGGCTGAAATGATGAATGATGATGATTAGAGACCATGGTTCTCGACTTCGGGAAAGCCAAATCGTGATCTAAAATAACTAACCCCTTCTGTGTACATAAAGACTGTAAAGATAGCAGAGTGATTTAAGTACCGAACTCTTGCGCTGAGTGTCGTGGTCACGAATTCCAAAAGGTATTGCACTTGTTCATGCCATACAAAAATGATTGCGCTGAGATTGAATATTATAAAAAGTTTTCAGTTTCACGTAATGCAAGGATTTATTCTTTTTTGCGGGATGTTATTTAAAATAATATAAAATGTTAACTTTCTGTGTGGTGACTGAATAAAAATATAATTCACCATCTTGCCCGTGGATGTAGTAAAAGACGACTAATAATATGCATATAAGATCTATATGAGAAGAAAATCTCGAAGTATCAATATGCCTGAGCAGCATGGTATAGTAGGTCAAATTCCCTCCCATTGTGGAGGAGGCCCGAGCCCAACAGTGGGACGTATATAGGCTGGGATGATGATGATGAAAATGTTATCAAAAAAGTTTTAAAACAAATTAGTGAATAACATACGTATTATGTACGAATGAAGATAAATACAAACCAGGGTCAGATTTTGTTCAAATTTAAATAGTGATCGCATTTGTAAAGCAGATTAAAAGAAAAAAAAAAACGGTCAGGTGCGAGGCGGAATTGCGCACGAAGGGTTCCGCATTATTTATAAAAAGGGCAAAAAAAGTCGCGTTTGTGGTATGGGAGCCCCCTTAAATATTTGTTTTTATTATTTGTTATTATAGCGGCCACAGAAATACATAATTTGTAAAAATTTCAACTGTCTGGCTATTGCGGTTCTTGAGATAAAGCCTGGTGACAGACAGACGGATGGACAGACAGTGAATTCTTAGTAATAGGATTCCGTTTCTACCCTTTGGGTACGGAACCCTAAGAATCATGAATAGACGTGTTGGTACAGAATTTTATTTCGAGTTTTCCTTCACTTGCATGGATGTTATATGCATGTTGTATCCTTCAGTTATCTTTTATGACACCCACAGTTACATAATACTAATAAACCATACAGTGAGGTTACATTTAAAAACACAGACGAATGGAGAAGCTTATTTTTTTAAAGTCAATTAAAAATATATTACATTTTAAATAATATTTAACGGTAAAGTTATATTATATACAAAATATTTTTCTATATTCTTCCTTGTTTCATAACAAAACTAACCCATTTTGTAAAAATTATCTGAAT
The DNA here is from genome assembly GCA_032191425.1 of Lymantria dispar. Taxonomy (NCBI): domain Eukaryota; kingdom Metazoa; phylum Arthropoda; class Insecta; order Lepidoptera; family Erebidae; genus Lymantria; species Lymantria dispar. The sequence goes on from CM063447.1 coordinate 4,195,260, forward strand.
GTACAAAAAAGGAAGTTATGCTAATGTTTATATGTATATGTCACGAATACATAAATGGACATATTAACCAGAATTTCTGATGATGTGCGTATATTTCCGTGTTATTTAAAATTCATTTGTGATTAAGCAGTGGTGTTAAAAGGACATGGTAAACTTTTAATTTCTACTTTAATAATTGATTTTAAATATTTTAAGTGAGTAAATATTTTATTAGACATACTTTTACTAAGATAATTTCCTTATTGACCGTTTTTTTATGGATGGGCTATGGTAAGCGCATACGCGGTCCATTCCGTCCGGGGCTTCGACGTTGGGTCGACCACCAGTGCCGAGTTCCATTTCCTCAGTGGTCGGCCCGACGGCATACCCTTCTGGGTACCCTCACCTCTCGACGTCCCTGTCCCGTGACATCAGTCGCCATCGCGCGGTCAGCCTCTCTGCGGGTAACGGACTAATTCAATTCAATTCAATTTATTTTTAAAGTCGGTCCGATCCGGTCCGATCATCCGTGGTCTCGGTTAGGGTTTGATCTTACCGTAGTATTTGATTCCATTGAATTTAAAATATTATTATTTACTACTCAAGTTTCTCTCTCAAGTTTTTCTTTTCTTGCGTGGTTGTTATATGCATTTTCATTTCCTTAGTCGTTTTTACGACCCCTACGGTCAAAAGAGGGCGTGGTATATTCTTACTCCGCCACCACACGGAACTTCACTTTTTAAAATCTATACCAATAAATAAAATTGGAGTGTCTGTTTGTAATGTCAAAATAATAAACGTTTTTCATGCTCACACGGTTATTTGCACTATACATATGTCTAAAAATTATTTTATATTTTTTTGATTGTCTGTCTGTCTGTCTGTATGTTTGTTCCGAGTAATCTTCAAAACGGCTGGACCGATTTCAAAAATTCTTTCACTAATGGAAATCTATAATATCAGAGAGTAACTTAGGCTATATTTTATGCCGGTATTCCCACGGGATTGGGAACCACGCGGGTAAGGCCACTGAAACCGAAGCGAAGCGAGGGCGGGTTGCTAGTAAATTATAAAATCCGTGTGGTGATGGAGTAAAAATACTATAATTTTTTTTAGGGTTGGCTATCGCCTAGACACACCTCGCCCATTTTTTTTGGGTTGATGGAATGGCAGCGTGCGGCCTCATAATCTACTGTATTCCCTCCTTATTGCCATTAGGCCAATCAATGGTATCGATTTCTTGATACCCGTGGTTGACCCGGCAAATTACCCTTTTGAGTCTGTCCTATTCGATGCTCCAACAAAAAACCTAATTGTTTACCATTCCATATCTTTTGCTGGCAGTAATAAAAGACGATTATGGGATATGCAGATAAAAGTATGCAAGAGAAACAAAAAAATACAATAAAACAACCGGTCTAACCAGCATGGTACACAAGTCATTTTCCCTCCTATCGAACATGTTGATCTGTCCATTTTATGGTTGTGGTAGATTGTTGGGGTATTTACGCGTAGAATAGAATATAGAATTGAAATAAATCTATTCAAGGAAAAATGCACATATTTACAATTAATTCATTACTTCTAGTCCAGTCTTTTGGTATTTTTACCTGGAAAGTTCTTCGGGTGTTTTGAAAATTGGCAATTTTATAGATTTTGACTTGCTCTTACCGAATTTGAACTTTGCCACCTCGTACCTTTGCCACTCGCGCTGCCATATTGGTAAAATAGCGCCTTAAAGCAGTTTTTTGATAATAACTCCTGTCCGTCGAATTTTACAGGAAAACATATTTATACAAAATAATTGTAGAGGCAATTTCCTACAATTTATGTACCGTTTTTTCCTAAAAATCAATAGTTTCGAAGTACGAGCGCCATAAAGTGTAGTCCAACACACGTTTCGGCAGAAATTCTCATTTCCACCATGAGGTAGAGAAGGCGGTGAGTTTTTTATCGTGGTATCCCCAGTAAGTCTAATACACATCCGACTCACTATTTCCAAAATGTAGTTCTATCGCCGCCACAAATAAAACAGTTTACTTCATTCGAAGCTATGGCTCTATAAATGCAAATGACACCGTGAAATGATAAACATGTATTGATGACTCAGACTAAATATATCTATGGAGCTCCGCAGATGTTTCTTTGAAGGGAGAGGAGGGGCCTGACACAGAAGGGAAGAATGCATTCCTTTATACCTTCGGAGACAGACCATAGTCAGCCGGGTTTTCAATCTACAGTAAAATATTTAACCTTAGTATAATTATTATATTTTACAATTCACAAATATGAGCAGTTTAAAGTAAATATTACGCGTTATTTCCGTGTGGTAACGCTGTAAGAATATAATTCACCACTCCCTATCTTGCCCGAGGATGTCGTAAAAGACGACTAAAGGATACAATATACATATAACATCTATGCAAAAGAAAGAAAACTCGAAACAGAACCCTATATCAACTTGTCTGACCAGCATGATATAGTAAGGTCAATCTCCCTCCTAATGTGGAGGAGGCTCGAGCCCAACAGGGGAACGTACATATATGAGCTAAAAGGGTGATAACGCGTTAGCCTTTATGTATAATAGTTTACGGCGCTCGTACGCCGAAACTATTGATTTTAGGAAAAAAAAAAGTTAAGACATAAATTGTAGGAAATTTCTTCTACAATTATTTTGTATATGTTTTTCTGTAAAATGCGTGGGAAAGGAGCTATTATCAAAAAACTGCTTTTAGGCGCCATTTTTCCAATATGGCGGCGCTAGCAGCGAAGATACGAGGTGGCAAAGTTGAAATTCGGAAAGAGCACGTTAAAATCTATAAAATTGCTAATTTTCAAAACTCACGGCTAACTTTCTAGGTAACCTGTATTTTTTCAACCAAATGACTGTACTATTCTACCAAACTGTTTTACAGTTTGTTGGCAGATGATGCTCCCTAGGTAATAACTTACAATTTGTCCAATATTATGATATTACTATATTATGATATTTCTATTACTAAAATTAAATAAACTATAATTATAATAACATACACTATGACAAACGTGGCTTTACAGGTTCTATGGCGGTGCTCAGGGTCAATTTAGTTATTCGAAAATTCTTAAAGCGGTGGAGAGACTTTAGGTAAATTTGTATACACTATCGGCTCTCTCACGGGAAGTGCTCTGAGAAACTGTTCAATTTAGTACCACAATTTTCTATTTACCACTATACAACTTGACACTGAAGTGAGGTCAGATAGATATCTGGAGACTATATGGTTTACATTTGCTCGTTTTCAGCAATCATTTCTCCACGTACTCGTACGTCTGGAATATACCCGTTTTTCGAGTGCTCTGATATGTCTTTCTTTAAAAGAGACTGAAATGAAATTCTTTTTTATGTTATTTTATATATTATATGAAATATACTTTGTTTTTTTTAATTTTGCAGCATGGCCTCAATATTAATTGATTAAATTAAATAAAAGAAGAAAATACTTTGACGAATATTTTTTTAAAGAAATGGGCAGGTTTTGCACAATTTATTTAGACAAATTGCCTAATACTGTTTTTCTACCAGGTGAAATACTATCAGGAATTATAAAGTTTACACTACGGAAGCCAACTGAGTTTAAAAAGATTACTATATCTTTCCACGGTCATGATAAGTTGAAGAAAGAAGTACGCCTAATTCGAAGCAACATTACCTATACTTATAAAGAAACATATGTTAATCAATATTATAGTGCAATTACTAAGAGAACAGTATTTCCAGCTGGTTGTAATGATATATGTTTTAAATTTGTTATACCTCTAGACATTCCACCAAGTCTCAAATATACAGTTAACCTTTATTCTTCTATAAGAAACTGCACAAAATATTACATTCATGTCGAATTTGAAAAAACGGGCTGGTTCACATGTTCTAAGGCATTTAAAAAAAACTTTATCATAGGCCCCGGAGTTATATCTGAATCAATGGTGCAGCCAGTGTTTTATGAAGAACGTAAAAAGTTAATGAATTTGTTTTCAAATGGAAGTGGTGAAATTAAAGTGAAAATCAGCATAGCGAAGCTTTTGATACACCTCGGTGGTAAAATAGAAATGGTTTATAAATTTTTAATGATACACATATTACTGTTAATAATATCACAGCTCAGTTGATTGAAATGATGACATATACAATTGATGGCAATGATAGCCGCGTAGCTTATGAAAAAGTACTAGATGCTAATTAGACAATATTAGATACTATTGATGTTGGAGCACATAAATCGTATAATGTAGAACTTAATATACCACAAGGCGTATTTAATTTACAGAATTCTGAAATAATATCAAGAAATTATTTTGTAAAAATAACAACAAAATTACCAATACTGCATAAAAACTTAGAGATGCATATTCCTGTACAAATAGGAAGATTAGATTCTACAGAAGTGTGTAATATAAATGATGATATATTAGATATAGACATAGAAGACATAGATTGTTGTTAGTTATGTTGTAATTAATTGTTTTTGTATTACACTTTTCAAGTGATAGGACCACACTCTCGCAGAAAATTGACGTCCGAGTTGTAGCAATTTATTACTGCACTTCATTCGCAGGAAACCCAACTTTTTTTAGGGAGATTGCGTGTAGTGGGTGTTGGTGCTATATTTATTATCACTAAACCTCATTGCACGCATTTTCACTCCGTTCGCTTTCTTCACTGTATGTAGCAGCCTAAGCAAAGTCTACGAGCAGCAGTATCATTTACCATCAGGTGTACTGTTTGCTCGTTTGTTACCAGCAGCGATATAAATAAACACAGACATGATTGAGAAATTTATTGTCCGCGAAGTTCATAAACTATCATTTTCTGTTACCGTTTCAATAGGGTAACAGACTTCAAAGTCTGTTGTTGAAAATAGGTTTCAGTAAGACGGATAATACCAGCGATCTCATTTTATGTTTTGGTGCCCAGTAAATTGCTACTGACAATTATTTTACAACTCCTACAGCATCGCCACAGGATATATACTCGTAAATGCTGGTTTCATTTTATAAGAAAAGTCCTTTTGAATAGATTTATCGCTTTGACATGAATAGTATTAAATATTATGTTATAAGCATTATTAGAGTATATTTGTGGTAAATTAGTACAATTGTATTAAATAAGTGGATGTTATAATTATATTAAATTAGTGGATACTATAATTATACTTAATTAATGGTTCATCATCATCATCATCGCAGCCCACATACGTCCCACTGTTGGGCTCGGGCCTCCTCCACAATGGGAGGGAATTTGATCTACTATACCATGCTGGTCATACATGTTGGTATAGGGTTTCATTTCGAGTTTTCCTTCTCTTGCACAGATGTTATGTGCACATTATATCCCATAGTCGTCTTATACGACATCCACGGGCAAGATAGGGAGTGGTGAATTGTATTCTTACTCCGTCACCACACGGACAGTGGTTATTATAAATATAAAATATATAATTAATGGATTATGCTAAATTTATTTTATTAAGTTGAAATAATACCTAGTATAAATTTAATAATCTTAATAATTCTTTTTTTTTTTTATTTTACATTCGTAAGATGGTTTAATTCGTTGTTTTCTGCTGTACATAAACAGGCAGCCTAACTGTTGGTAAATGATAACTGTCGTTCATGATCTTTGCGAGATACTTAAACAAAAATTAGGGACATAATTCCATACACATTATCGTATGGTAACAAAATAAAACACAATTCAATGCATTAGATTTTGATGATGCAAAAGACTGCTTTAAATAAAGGAAAGGCCTTTTTATAACAAGTTCAGTGTCTCTTAATAGTGTACCCTTACAGCAAGGTGCTAGTATTTAATCCGTTTCCGCGATAGTAGGTACAAAAAAAATTGATGTTTGAGTATAATCCAATAGTTTTTTTTTTGTGGGTGGGCTGCGGTCGGCGCGCCTCCGCACCAGTCCGTCCGGGGCGACAGAGGGGCTTAAGCACGGAACTCCCGCAACCCACCCGAAAACCACGTCGCCTTCGTCGTTGGGCCGAACACCGGAGCAGGGTTACTTGACATCAGTGGTTGGCCCGACGGAATACCCCCTATTGGGGTACCCTCCCATCGATTGACGTCCCCCCCTCGGGGAGGACGTCGGTGTATAATCCAATAGTGGTAGGACCACACTGTTGATAGTGGTCTATCTACAATTCTACAGTCTCGGGCCCTTCCATCCGAGGTAGTACCACACTCTCAAAGAAAATCGACGTCCAAGTTTTTTTTTTTTTTTATTGCAAACGGTGGCAAACGAGCAAACAGTACACCTGATGGTAAGTGTTGCTGCCGCTCATGGACCTTTACAAGGCCGTTGTCTACCGCGAAGAAAGCGAAGGGAGTATGAATGCGTGCATTGAGGCTCGGTGATACCAAGGACACTACTAAAACCCTCCACACGCAATCACCCTCAGAAAGTTGGGCTTCCAGCTCTCTCGCTCACCGAACGAAGCGCAGTAACAAATTGCTACTACTCAGACATCGATTTTCTGCGAGAGCATGGTACTGCCCCGGACGGATCGGCCCGCGGCTGTAGACAGATAACTGTCGACAGTGTGGTCCTACCACTCCTCGATGTTGCAATTTGTTACTACGCTTCGTTCTGTGAGAGAGAGAGAGAGAGCCGGAAGGCTAACTGTCTGAGGGGGTCTGCGTATGGTGGGTTTTAGTGATGCCTTTAGTATCATCGAATCTTATTGCATGCATTCACACTCCCTTCACTTTCTTCGTGGCAGGCAGCGGCCCAGCAAGGGTTCATGAGCGGCAGCAACACTTACCATCAGCTGTACTGTTTCCTCGTTTGACACTGATTGCAATAAAAGAAAAGTCACTTGGGGTCAACATAATATGTTCTTATATCCTCATCGTATATATTTTTTTCCAATAGTTTTATGACGAGTCGCCTACCTGATGTTAGCCCTCAGGAATGTGATTGTTAATCAAAAAGCATGAAGTAGGTTGGTAATCTTCGTAGTCACTAACCACACAATATATCGTACACCATTAGCATTACAATACTTTAAGGTGCTATTCCAACCTCGGCTGCAGGCTGCGGGTGCAGAGAGCACATGCGGCGGCTGCACGAAGCTGGCTGCGGCTACACGACTGGTTTTCTATGTAGTGGTATAGATTTCTGTGAAAAACATTCCGAACGCGGCTGCGGCTGCACGTGCTGCCGAGCCTCGGCTCCAAGTGCTGCTGCGACTTGCAGCCGCAGCCGATCGCAGACCAGTAGTGCTGTGGCTGCAAGTCGATGCGCACGTAGTTACGTCACTCCGACCTGTTGAGACAAGGCCTAAATAGTCGCTACTCGGAGCCAAATGCACCAAACTTAATTTGTAATCAAATTAGCGCTCATATTGGATAGAATCATAGAATTTTTATCGGCTCTCGATATTTAGATTTAGCATCAATATTTATTTTAAGAAAATTATATTTTAGGAGGCTGAAGATGATGAGTTAATTAATATTATAACAAAATATCCTAGGTATTCTTTTTGCATGAAATATAAGACAAATATGACTAAAGATATGTCTGGAAGAAATTAGCCGCAGCCCGCTTCGGAATCACTACCGGCTGTGAATGCAGGCAGTGGCTGCGTGTTATGCGTGTGCATCCGAAGCCTGCATCCGCAGCTTGCAGCCGAGGTTCTAATGGCACCTTTATTAATATAATCTGTCCATCCTTCTGCTATGCTAACAGGATAGCATATTGAAATATTCACTTTGGGAGTCGATGGTACTCTTCGCGAACTAGTATTATATATTATTTAATCTTACCAATAATTTACTGATATCACGTATAATCATCAATACACTAAACATACAATATTTTTTGGTATAACCTCTCTATAATACAACACGTCTCTCTATGAAATGAGACTCTAGAACTACAGCGTTCAGCTCAACGGTTCGGCAACAACTGAACTGTACACGGCTGCCATCTTGTTTTAATTAATCGCAACCCTGTTAAATATATTTGAAATTACCGTCACTTAAAAAATAAATACAAATGCTTTATTATTAATCTCATAATGATAGTAAATGATAAATAATAAACAATAAATAAAATTGGAGTGTCTGTTTGTAATGTCAAAATAATAGGCTTTTTTCATGCTCACACGGTTATTTGCACGACACCTATGCCTAAAACACACATTAAAATTTTTTTGTCAGTCTGTCTGTTCCAGGTAATCTTCTAAATGGCTGGACCGATTTAGAAAATTCTTTCACCAATGGAAAGCTATAATATCAGGGCGTAAACTAGGCTATATTTTATCCCGGTATTCCCACGGGAACGGGAACTACGCGGGTAAAACGACTAAAACCGAAGCGAAGCGAGGGCGGGTTGCTAGTGATAAATAAATGATGAAAGTGAAGAGAGAAAAATGGTGAAATGAAGAAAGAAAGAGTAAATGATGAAAGTAATGATAATAGTGTATATTTCGTTCGTAACTAATTTAAGATCACTATAAACGTATCATTGAAATTCATTATAAAAAAAAAAAACAGTTCTCTCCTCGGTATGTACTACATGTGCTAGCTGAATGAAACCTTTTCTCGGTAAAAACCAAATGAAACCCAATAAAACCTTATCCAGTTATCATCTCAGCACATACAAGTCCCACTCTTAGGCTCGGACCTCCTCCAATAACAGAAGAGCAATTGATTTAGTATGCCACGCTGATCAGACGAAATGGTATAAGGTTCTATTTTGAGTTTGCCTTTTTATGCACAGATACCATATGCATGTCAGAGCCCTTAGTCGTCTTTTACGACATCCATGGGCAAGATAGAGATTGCTGAACTATATTCTTACTTTATCACCACATAGTAAGTTGTTCAATTAGCGTGGTATAATATGCTAAATTTTCTCTTAGTGCAACCCTAATGGAATGTAAAAACGAAGAGCGACATTGGTTGGCTATTTACAGTCACGCCTTTATTTTATTACCTTTTACTCTTGTGATATTATATTTTATTAATTGTTTTATATTATTGTCATTGTATTACATATCTTAATTTATTATTTAGTTAAATATTATTTGATAAAATATAATGTTAAATTATGATTAATATTTTGATATTATATTTTAATAATTGTTTTATATTATTGTCATTGTATTACATATCTTGATTTATTATTTCGTTAAATATTATTTGATAAAATATAATGTTAAATTATGATTAATATTTTGATATTATATTTTATTATTTGTGTAATATTATTGTCTTATTATATATAACTGTTATTAATTTTATATTTTTCTCTTATAATATCGCATTAGGTTAAATGTCCTGTAAAGGTATTATAATTGATTGTAAATAAATAAATATATAAAAAAAAAAAAAAAAATTACTAGCAACCCGCCCTCGCTTCGCTTCGGTTATAGGTTATAGTCGTTTTACCCGCGTAGTTCCCGTTCCCGTGGGAGTACCGGGATAAAATATAGCCGAGTTTACGCCCTGATATTATAGCTTTCCATTGGTGAAAGAATTTTTGAAATCGGTCCAGCCGTTTTGAAGATTACCCGGAACAAACAGACAGGTAGACAAAATTTTTTAATTGCTATTTTAGGCATAGGTGTCGTGCAAATAACCGTGTGAGCTTGAAAAAAGCCTATTATTTTGACATTACAAACAGACACTCCAATTTTATTTATTGGTATTTATAATAAACGGGAAATATTAAATGAGAGATGAATATTTTATCTTCTTTATATATAAATTTCTTGTGTACGAGTGTCATTGAATTTCTCCTAAACGGCTGAACCGATGTTGATGAATTTTTTTTTGTGTGTTCAAGGGGATTCGAGAATGGTTTAGATTCAAAATTAGATCCGGTAAATGGCGCTGCTGTCGATTAGAATTCCTTTTACTATTATTTTAGATTTAAACAGAACAACATCTGTTCGGTCAGCTAGTTACATAAATATCTATTGTGTACGTGTGTATGTCACTGAACTCCTCATAAACGGCTGGACCGATGTTGATGAAATTTTTTGTGCATGTTCAAAGGTATTCAAGAATGGTTTAGATTCACAATTGGATCCGGTAGGTGGCGCTTATTTGAACAGATTAACGTCTGTTGGGTCAGCTAGTAATTAATAAATAATTAATTCAGTACATTTATTGTGCTGATGATGTAAGAATACAATTTGCGATTACTTCCTTTCTAGTAGTTCTTGTAAAAACTTTTGAATTTCTAGTTCTTTAAATATTCACTACTTATGATACATAAGCAGTTAATCTACGCATATTAGTTTGCAATTATAATTTTATTTACTTCATTGCAGTAGAGGCTTGAGCTATACTAAAACGTATATGGCCGGAGAACAATAAAAACTGACTAGTATTATAATATTTATAGTTTGGAGTTAATAGCAGCTAATCCCTCAAGTTACCAGACCAAACTTACTCAATACGAAACGGGTGATGTTTAAGAAACCAGTTGTATAAGGAAAATTATTGAAATAAATATAAAAGACAAAAGTGCAGTGAACTGGTTTTTGTATTCTCTTAATGATGACGCATGCTGTCTTATATTAATGTTTTGAAACGGTTATGAGACAGTCTGAATAGAGCATGACGTGATGTGTAACACTTAAGTTTTTTTACTATCAAAATACGAACTTTCCATGTGCAGCTGTTGTGCACAACATATTTTGTTAATCACAGCAAGGGTGGTAATTATTTCGATCGCATTTTATATTTAGAGAAAGTATTGTTTGTATAGTCTTACACAGGCGTTTATACAAAAATACGTTTTACACAAAAAACTGTTTTTATTGATCTAGTTTTTTAAGGAATTCGCTTTCTATTTGGTTACGGTATTCCGTATTATTGTTATTACAATATAATTCAATAACCCTTTCATATCACATTTCACGTAAGAATCGTAAAAGCTGATTAAAGGTTTGAGATGAAAAGAGGTTCTATGCGAAGAAAATATACATATCAAGCCTGCTTGGTATAGGTCCGTTTCATCCGGGGTAAAATCTTATGTCCAGTATTGGGACGTACAAGCTGAGATAACAATAATTAAAAAGATAACTTCAAGCAAACCCAATATTGCTGATTATCATTATTAGTCACTTAATGCAAGGTTAAAATAAATACAACAAATTTTAAGCAGGTTTTTATTATATGTATCACAAACTTTAGCCATGATGCAATCCAGTTTTACGTTGTTAAATTCACTGCATAGCCACAATATGGGCTGTTTCTTCAGCTCTAGGAATTTGTAAAAACAATCAAATGATGCTCCATCTAATTTTCTATTCATCACAAGTTAAATTTTTTTTCTTTCACCTATCAATATTGGGATTTTGACTGTTGAATTTAAATGTGGAAAAGGCAGTATCGCTGTTACATGTAACACATAATCTCTGATGAATATATTACTGTTTTGTATTGAGTATAAATCTGTGAAGGTCGAAACAATAAATGTATTATTAAATGTGCTATATTTAGTTATGCTTCCAGATCTTACCGTACTTTTATCAATAGTCTCTCGTACTATGTAATTATTTTTCCTAAATTTATTTCTATAAGTAGTATTAGATATCAGTTCTGTTACAATATCAGTTACTGCTACATTTGTATCATTAATAATATTAAATTCCATTTTTATATTTTCACCAGGGCTCACTAATGTCTTTTCAATTTTTATAAGTACGCATATTGTATTATCTGCTAGTCTTAAAGAAAATGGTGTCTTTTTCAAGATACATACTAGAGGTTCCGGCGAACATGGCTCCCATCTACTATAGACTGGAATTTCTCTTTCAAATACTTCATCGTTGAATAAACCAAATTTTGAAAATAAAACTTTTACTTTATATGATATACTGCACGTATTGTCCTTGAAAGATGATGGTAAATTATCAGGTAATAAAAATTCAAATGGTTTCTCATAATTTCCTGCATCTACTTTGTAAGGACTGTTAGTGTGTATATTCTTTTCTAGGTATATATAATCTTCATTATATCTTGTCTCTATCTCATTTTTTCTAGGAATTGAATAACAAGTCTTACCTTTTCCTTTCAATATTATAATAATATACGAGAACGTTGTTGGTTTATCAAGTTTAAATTTTATGACACCTTTTACACGATCACCGCTTCTATAAACACCAGTATCAGTTTGTATTAGTATTATTTGACAGGCGAGTGCCATTTTAATCGTTTCAAGAGAGCGGAACGACTTGTTTTGGCGAGAATTCGCGTGATACTGTATACACTTGCGTAGGAGTCGACGCCCAACGACATGATACACAAAACAGGAAAACTTGTCTTTATTTGCAGTAGTTCTTAGAATTTGGATATTATGCATTTTGTTTTAATATTATGAATTTGGGTTATTACTGGATTTCTCTTTTGTCTTAATTAATTTCGGAAGTTATAATGTAATCATGTAGTCATTGAGTGCTTTGCCCTTCTTTGGCTCTTTGGATATTATCATCATTATCATCAACGTCACCTCGTTCTTATTCCGATTACTTGGGGTGGACTCAACATGTATTTTTTTTTTACTACATATTGTAAAAGTTATTAGCAAGACTTTTATGATTGACTGCTGCCTGACTTTAACACACTGGGAGAATATAATTTTTGAACAGACGGCATTTGATAGAGCTGGCCCTAGTTTATAAAAAGCTTTTAGTCATCTTTTACGACACCCACAAGCAATGTTGTCGTCGTTACTACATAGTCGCTATTACATAGTACATAGGTTTTGATTATGGGGTTCAAATATTGTACAATGGTCGCCAGGAACTGAATACTTAACCATTTTTATTTCTTATTAATGCTCTTCCGTGTAGTGACGGAGTAAGAATACAATTCACCACTCCCTATCTTGCCCATGGATGTCGTAAAAGACGACTAAGGGATATAATATGCACATAACATCTGTGCAAGAGAAGGAAAACTCGAAATAAAACCCTGTACCAATATGTGTGATCAGCATGGTATAGTAGGTCGAATTGTCTCATGGGGAGGCTTGAGCCCAACAGTGGGACCAACGAAATGTTCAACGTGTTTGTACCTGTACATTTTTAACTTAATATTGTAACTTTAAGTATAGTACTTTTGAGTATATCCGCGTGGTGCCTAAAATGCAATGTGTCATCATACTTTCCACCTTCGTGGATGATTGTGTAACATCTTACGCCTTTAGTCATCACTAAAGGCATATTTTAACAGACGGTATCGTTGAAAGAGAATGAAAACTTAAAATAAAAGCATATGCCAACCCGTTTGACTAGTATAGTATAGTAGATCGATTTCCGTCCCCATCTCCGTGGAGGTGTCTCGAGTCCTACAGTGAGTCAACATATATTAGATTAATATTATAAATGCGAAAGTAATTTGTTTGTTTGGTTGTTTGTTTGTTACGCTTTCACGCTTAAACCATCGAACCAATTTAAAAAATTATTTCACTAATGAAAAGCTATAATGTCAGGGAGTAACATAGGCTATATTTTATCTCGGTATTCCCACGGCAACTACGCGGGTAAGGCGACTGAAACTGAAGCGAAGCGGGCGGGTTGCTAGTATTAGATAAAATGAAATGGTGTAATCTGTATTGTACTGTATATACTTAACCAGTACTTGCTGGTAAATTTCGCCATGTCTTTCTCCCTTCAGGTTCTACGGAGGGGTTCCGGGCCGTTGCGCCATGACTGTCGTAACTCTCTGTGGTTGTCACATCATTATCATCACCTCAGCCTATATATATTCCACTGTTCAGGCCTCCTCCATAACGGGAGAGTAATTGACCTACTATTCCACGCTGGTCAGACGTGTTGATATAGGGTTTTTGTTTCGAATTTTTCTTGTCTTGCATAGATGTTATATGCTTATTATATCCCTTAGTCGTCTTTTACGATATCTTCGAAAGGGTGAATTGTGTTCTTACTCCGTCATCACACAGTCTGGTTGCCATAAGACACATCTAATTTGGACGATCAAAGACACTCGATATGGGCTCAAGCCTAGCTTTGGGACGTATATGTCGGCGTTGCGCCAGGAATTTGGACGATGATAGTAAAATACTGAGTATGTAATCACTGTATTTATTAGGAGTTCTTGCCGGAGAAGTGAGTGAAGTAAACCTGTCCTCTATTCTAATCTTACAATGTTTTTATAACCTCCGCTTTACAATGAAACGGTCTAGTCTTAGTAACTACAATTACTTTTTATAACAAACCAATAAAACAATATTGTTAACTATCTGAATATAGCTAAATAATAATGATAAATATTCTAATGCATTTAACATAATTCCAAATAGTCAATTTTACACAATTTACATTAATGTAATTAAAGGAAATATTGTTCTCATATATTGTTCAACAGACGGCGCTCTAACTAGAAATAAATTACAATCTTTATTGTGTAAAAACAACTATATATGGTTACAAACAATTACATTAATTCTAATAGATTTTAATTTGATCAATTATATAAATATTTAAACAATTAAATCAAAGATTTCTGGAAATACATTCAAAAAGTGTCTTAAATATCATAGCATGGTAAATAGCAGTGTTGTTACTACAAATAATTATTTAAATATTAGTTGCAAATATTTCAAACATGTTTGTTTATAACTATAATTGATAACACATACATCAACAATTTACAAATATTGCCGATAGAGGGCGATATGCGCCCATACGGCCATACTGACTCCAGCGCGTCCCTTGCGCTGTTAAGGCGTCACCCACCAAGGGATCTAGCCAACCACAAGGCATCACCACCACGGGATCTAGCCAACCATAAGGCATCATCACCACGGGATCTAGCCAACCATAAGGCATCACCCATACGGGATCTAGCCAACCATAAGGCATCACCACCACGGGATCTAGCCAACCATAAGGCATCACCCATACGAGATCTAGCCAACCATAAGGCATCACCCATCCTGGGATTTAGCCAACAAGACCAGGTTTAAGGATACGCATGGTGGCCAGCCAGCGCTTTAGGAAGGATGGTTTGGATAGGAAAAATAAAAAGCATTTGTTTCAAAATTAATATTCACCCGCCCATACGGCATTGCTGTGATCAAAAAAAAATCAGTCTTTGCAACAGGTGCTAGTCATAAAAGTCATGGCTAGCGATACTTACATCACATCCGCAGAGATAATTATGCTTCAACATGTATCGGTCATTAGGCAATACCTCCTAAAGTGCCATGAGACCCTCGAAGAGAGTGCGTCGATCGTGACGATGCACGAGAACAAAATTGCCAAAAATACATTTATTTTGGCTCTATCTTTGTCAAATCAATTAACTCGGAAAAGACCGCTCGTCCATCCTCATCGTACAGACGTTAAATCTTTTGTTCGTTCGTCGTAATTTACCTGCAAAATCTTAATAAGCGGCGGTCAATATTTTGCCAAACAATACTCCCAGTAATATTGCAGTTTATAGCCAACTGGAAATCGCAAATAGCACTGTGGCATGGTTTATCAAGCTCAAGTACAGACATTAATATCTTTGATAATTTTCACAACTAGTCCCACTTAACCATTTGCTCTACTAGTTCCCTTAGCCACAAGGTATATTCCATACTGTATTTATTCATTATTATAATGAAGAGACGAGTTCCAAATACAGTTACAACTTCACAAAAGACCTCATAGCCGATTGTGACGTCTTTAGTGTAAACTACTATAAAGACATTGCGTATTCTGGCTGATGACGTCCGCCATGAATGTAGCCTGTAATGTCAGCGAACACAGTATGAAAATTATATTGCAATTTTATAGATTGGAAGTAGATTGTTTTACGCCCGATTTCGGTTTTACGAATGTTAGCTAACACAATTCTTCACAAATTTTCGAACATATTCGGGTACCAATATTGTTCGCCGATTTTAGCCAGTACCTTTTCGCAACAAAAGTTGTGGTAGTCTCGCAATAGTCCTTATATTGCGGTGGAGGTAATAAACACATTAATGGAAACAAATTAGATCCAAATTCAGAACAAAAATTTGTGGATCGCACAGAGTTGTCCTGCGCGGGATTCGAACCCGCGACACTGGCACGATATCTTAACCACTACGTCATCTGTGCAGTGCAGTGTAATCGTAACACGAGTTTCTAACGGTAATTACGTGAAACGATACTATTTGAACATTATGGCTCAGTAGCAATATCTTGTTAAATGACATAAAGTATAGACTACTGTCAGAGTCAATCTCCTTTATTGAAGGATCACTCTTCTGCCCTACATGAAGCCAAGTATGATCAAGAGTGGATGAATTTACGACGAGATAAACAATTACTTCGTTTTAGAGCATATGGTTTACTTAACACAGATTAAGACTATTATCTGTATTAACCAAGCAGTCACCCTTTCGATATTCTACTTTAAACTAAAAATTTTAAAGAAATGCTACCAGTTATGCACTCCTGGAGTGTGCTCTTTCTGCCTTGCCTTGAAACCTTAAGTGAATTTCAGTTACAACATAATCAGTTACCACTTTAAATAATTGACCACCTAAGTGACGAAAATGCTTAATAGCTTTAAACGAAGTCTAGCGTCTTCAGCTCATGAGCGGTATTTATTTCAACGCACACGGTTCGCATACTGAACTACACGGGGACTTTTGAACATATAGTGATATTTAAAGTGAAGGCAGCTTATCTCATTTTCATAGCGTTATAGAGGTGATAATCTATAGGGTCTGCGTTGAACTATTTAATCAGCCTTTTAGTTTATTGTTAACGCACTGGTCTTTATTTGCGATACACAGTTGCAGAGCATGAAACTAGATTTAAAGCTTGAGAACATCATGTAACTTAAAACAATATTGAGTCGTTTAGATTGAAGTTAAAATCAAAGTTATAGATAGCATGGAGGGTTCATTTATCAGCAGTTACAGTTTTCTATATTATACCGTCTTTAAGACTTACGGTAATACCAAACAGCACTAATAATGTCATAACCAATTCTACCTCGACACCTCATGGAAACTAACTTTGGTTGTAATACAAGTAACATCAACGATCTGGCGTTTGGCCGGAATCGAACCAGTAAACTTATTTCGGATCAGAGAACAATCAACACCAGTATGGAATAAGCTATTGAAAACTTTACCTTGTGATAATGCGATCTCTAGAAGTAAAAATGGTCCGATTGTTAGTTAACCATAAATGTTATCGATTTGCTTACGGAAATAATTATTTTCACTATGGTATTTTCTATAACAAAAACGGTATTATAAACTTCATCGTATTAAGGGGGTTATGAAAGTTATAAATCGAGAACTCTGCAAGGGTGATAAGTAGACGCTTCTATGCTAGACAGTGTAAGCGACGCGAATTATTCAAAATAAGAACTATTTAATAATTGTAAATATGTAGTAGGCATTCTATTGTTGCTATGCAAATGCGCGCGGGGTAATTGGTCGCGCAGGGAGAGGTTCTCGCGTGCTGCCGCGCTCACGTCACCTGGACTTGAGCGCCTTTTACGTCACGAAAGGTGCCAAATACGGGCCTTATCATTTTTAAATGTCCCGTGCTGTTTACTATTATTATTAGTCAATATCTATACCAATAAATAAAAATGGAGTGTCTGTAATGTCAAAATGGCTTATTTCACGCTCACGCGGTCACCTGCACGACACCTATGCCCAAAATACAGATTAAAAAATTTTTGTCTGTCTGTTTGTTCCGAGTAATCTTCAAAACGGCTGGACCGATTTCAAAAATTCTTTCACCAATAGAAAGCTATAATATCAGGGCGTAAACTAGGCTATATTTTATTACGGTATTCCCACGAGAACGGGAACTACGCGAGTAAAACTACTAAAACAGAGGCGAAGCTAGGGTGGGTTGCTAGTTATTCAACACATCAGTACTTTTTGGCGTCAATAGTCATTATATAACTCTTCACCGCCCGCACACCGGTGAAACCCCCGGCGTCGTCTCCAGACAGTTACAATTACTGTTAGACGGTAGTTTTCGCTAACGAAAAGTTAACAAAACAAACACGAGCCTAGACAAAATCTAGGCGTTTCGCAATAGCTCAGATCTTATTAATTCAAGATAAATACCTGTTATTACGGCGTCGATCACCTCGGAGTCCGTAGCCTCACGTCTCAAACGTTTGAGCAGAGCCCGGCCCGTTGTAGTGTAGTCTGCGTAACTGTCAGCTTGTTCAGAGGTGCAGCTGCGCCACCACGGGATGTAGCCAGCATACCGGAACTCCTTGCCGAAGGTTGTAACGATGTCATCTTCCACTTGTTGCCATGCAATTGATTGAAGCGCCCATGTGTCTGCCATACCGTTGAGTTCAAGAATAGCTTCCATTCTTGCTTCTTGCGGCTTATATGTTGAAAGCCATGATCGTCTCGTTAACATTTGCCCACCAGTCCGCGATGTCGATGATTATCGATGCGATCGCTCGTCGGGGTTGAACGGCGGTAGATAAAAATTTTGGTGCCGCCGTTACATTGTAGCCTCCGTAGAAAATGCGGCTCTCGCAGCTGTTGTTGCAGCAGTATTTTGTAATCGAGGTCAGGAGATCCATCATTTGCTCCATAGTGAAGGTCATCCGTAGATCTTGAAGAGTTTTGGGGCTGTGATCCCACCGCTGCTGTCGGCGTTGCGCCAGGAATTTGGACGATGATAGTAAAATACTGAGTATGTAATCACTGTATTTATTAGGAGTTCTTGCCGGAGAAGTGAGTGAAGTAAACCTGTCCTCTATTCTAATCTTACAATGTTTTTATAACCTCCGCTTTACAATGAAACGGTCTAGTCTTAGTAACTACAATTACTTTTTATAACAAACCAATAAAACAATATTGTTAACTATCTGAATATAGCTAAATAATAATGATAAATATTCTAATGCATTTAACATAATTCCAAATAGTCAATTTTACACAATTTACATTAATGTAATTAAAGGAAATATTGTTCTCATATATTGTTCAACAGACGGCGCTCTAACTAGAAATAAATTACAATCTTTATTGTGTATAAACAACTATATATGGTTACAAACAATTACATTAATTCTAATAGATTTTAATTTGATCAATTATATAAATATTTAAACAATTAAATCAAAGATTTCTGGAAATACATTCAAAAAGTGTCTTAAATATCATAGCATGGTAAATAGCAGTGTTGTTACTACAAATAATTATTTAAATATTAGTTGCAAATATTTCAAACATGTTTGTTTATAACTATAATTGATAACACATACATCAACAATTTACAAATATTGCCGATAGAGGGCGATATGCGCCCATATATACGAGCCGTGACGATGATGAAGTGTGCGTTACTAACAGTATATTTTCCTTAAGTTATGTCATTCACAGAAATGACGTAGCTTTAATAGGGAGCCTACGTACGCATGCTAAACCGGTTTTAACTATTCTCACGACAGCCTTAAAACATATAGAGGCTGATTCTACCGAAGTTAGATAAAGAAAGGCGTTGTTGTTGGAAGGCATCTGCTCACAACTTGTGAGCAGATTATTGGCCTTGACACGAACACTTTTATTAAATATTGTATTTTACATAATATTGTTTTATTATTTTCTGTGTGGTGACAGAGTAAGAATATAATATTTCACCCACTCATGGGTATCGAAAAGAAGGACTTAGGAATATAATATGCATATAACATTTATGCAAGAGAAGAAAACTTGAAACAAATTCCTATGCCAACATCTGAAGAGGTCAATAGGTCCAAATTAGGTCAATTTTCCTTTCATAGTGAAGGAGGCCCGAGCCCAACAGTGGGACGTATATCCACTGAGGCCCGAGCACAACAGTGGAACGACGATTATTGCAATCACATTTGCACTTTTAAATGTACTCGCGAAGTTATATAACTGTGTTATCAAAATTAATAGAAATATATAAAACTACATTAAATTAGTACCTAAGTGATATTTTAAATTTCTAATAATATAAATAATATTAAAATGTCTAACAATATAAATCTCTTAGAATAATAACGTATAGAAGGTAAGTGCACAAAAAGAGAAGCATTTCAATTGGAGCCTAATGGAGCTTACGGCGGAACCGTTTCGTAATGTACAAGGTCAAAAAAATAAATAGGTAATTATGATGGTTTATGCATTCAAATGGTATCACAACACATTTGAAAAACATAAAAAGGTTTTAACATTACTTTTAAAAGTATTTCGATGATTTACGATAATAAAAACAAAATTTGATTTCATAATTTGTATAGTGGTGTGCGTGTGTACGTGTGTAATCGCTCGCTGACCAGCGTGGTATAGTTGGTAAATTTTCCTCCCATAGTGAAGAAGGCCCCAGCCCAACAGTGGGATGAAAATAAAGAAACCAAAAACATCGATGTTTGAGAACAATCATCGATGTACATAAAACATCGATGTTTTTTAGAAATTAGTGTGATAAGTTTTTTTTTAGTTAAATCAAGCATATTTTTGCATGAAATACCAACATTTGCGTGATGTGATGAGCTTTTTTTTAGTTATTTAGAAACAGACTACCTAAACTGTTACGCAGGCTCTGCTAAAAGTAATATACATTTTGAATCATGCAGGCAAAACATCGAATAAAATAACATCGATACATCGATATTTTACAATAGTGAACATCGATGGCAAGTATCGATGTTTTTTTATTGAAACATCGATGTATCGTTTGCATCCCTAATAATGGTACATTATTTTTTTCACATTCAAAATCTTTATCATTAAATAATAATCTTTATCATAAAATCTTTATCAATAAACACTTACATTTTACCAATTATAAGGCCGATCGGACGGGTTGGTATAAGGTTTCATTTCGAGTTTTCCTTCTCTTGCATAGTCTTTATATGCATAATATATCCCATAGTCATCTTTTACGACACTCACGGGGTGAATTGTATTCTTAAACCATCACCACACGTTCATAAGGTAATAATAACTAAAGAGTAGTAATTGGTTTATAATGTAAGCTAACGCCATTTATAGCAATACGACGGGCGCGAAGTTGTATACATTACGTATTTTTCGATTACTTCCTTTTATATAAAATTATATACAATATGTTTACTAATAAACGGCTTCGGTTGAAGGCCTTAATGACTCTTTTTTATATTATTATATTGTTGTAATATTGTATTAGAGTGAAGACTTAGTTCGTTCATGTATCTAGTTGTTTTATATACAATTGAGTGCTGCTTGTACTAATAAAATAAATAATTAATAGTCCGGAATACGGAAATCCGTAGCTGAACGGGTGTAATCAACATAGCCCGAAGAATTAGCACATGGAATGATAATGGGCAGGTCACATCGCTCGTAGAGCCGGTAACCGTCGAGAAATAAAGGTTCTTCAGTGGCGGCCACGAATCGGACAACACAGCGTAAGACCATCGTCTAATAGGTGGACTGAAGACAGTCTTTAAAGTCACAGGAAACCGTTGGATGCTAGTGGCATAAGATTGTTGAGTGCCATCTCTTCCGTGTAGTATAGTATAGTACCAATTAGACATGGCCGTTACTAGCTACTAACCGTTTATTTGGTGTCAATATCGATATGGATAATCGTTGCCAAATATCGATATAATACGCGTAAAATAATTGCGATCTTATTTCTATTAATGCACGGTTTAACCTTTCATAGGTCAAACTATAGTGAACACTGCGTAGTATACCTACGATAGCAACGGGAAACAAAACCACTTTACCATTACAGTTTAATTTGCCAGAGTTTATGAGACTTAAGTCTTACGCCAATATAAATAAGAGCGTCTTTCACTGTTATCAATATTCGTGAATTGTTGCTAGTTATTAAGCCACCAGGCAATATCCGCCCCTTTTCAGTTTTGCACATCAAGAAGCACATATAAAGAGAGAGATAGCATAATTATTTTGTTTATTAGGCTTATTGGTGATCATTCAGTTATCAACGTAGTGAAATTGTTGTGTTATTGTTAGTTGACAACGTCACGTCGTTATCAGTTGTTTGTAGCTATATAACTGATAACCATTATTAGTTATATCAATACCGATACGATACGTTAGAGGCATGTAACCGTTTTCGGTTACGTTTTACTATAGCGGACACATGTCTAGTAACAATACAACCATCCCCTCTCTTGCCTGTGGGTGTGATAAAAGACGACTAAGAGATATGATATGAAAATATATCAAGGCGAGTTAAGCAGAACTTAATATAAAACCCCATGCTAATACGTTAAATCAGCGCGGTTTACTAGGTCAATTTATTTTTCATTATATAGGAGATCCTAGTCAAACAGAGGGACTTATCTTTTTCTATTGGTAGTAATTGAGCACACAGCACACTTGATAGTATGTGATACTGCCGCTCAAGGATTATTGCTGGGTCGTAGTCTACCGTGAAGAAAATAAATAAAGTGTAAAGGCGTGTAAAGATTCGGTGATACTAAATGCATCTCCAAAACTCATCACACGCAAACACCCTCAGAAAATTGCGCTATCGACTGTCTCACCGAAAGAAATGCAGTAACTAATGACCACTACAGACATCTTCTTTTTGCGAGAGTAATAATACTCTGATAGACCGGCACGCGGTTGTAGTTCATACACTTTCGACAGTGTGGTCTTACTACTTCCAAAATGTGGGCTAAGATGATGCATCTAATACTGACTACGCCTCATTAAACGTATCTCGCGCGTCATTGGTGGAGAGAGTAGTCACATTAATGACAACACCCGAGCAAATAATTGTAATATAACAATGAGTAAGTAATATTAATAAGAAATTACGTATAAATTATTTGATGGTTGGGGTTTTCACTACATAGCATTTACCTTATGACCTAAAAAAGGTATAGCGGGCCATAAGGTAAAAGCAATAAGGTTTAGCGAGGTTTTGAAAGGTATGAATGCTATTAATTTTGTATAAAATCTAAAAGCAAGAAAAAAATGACAGCTTTTGTCATTTTCTATTCGTGTGTAAAAATGGAACCCTGCACATTTCTTCATACTCCATGAAAAAAATTCATTGAGATCGAAAAATTATTGTTCTAAGCTCTGGTAATTTCTGTCTATTAATTACATGGTTCTGTCCGTGTGGTGACGGAGTAAGAATACAATTCACCACTCACTAACTTGCCCGTGGATGTCGTGAAAGACGACTAAGGGATATAATAAACATATAACATCTATGCGAAAGAAGGAGAACTCGAAACAAAACCCTATTCCAACACGCCTGACCAGTGTGGAATAGTAGGTCAATTCCTCTCCCATTTTGGAGGAGGCGTGAGCCCAACAGTGGGACATATATAGGCTGAAATGATGATGAATTGTATGTTACAATTCGCCGACCACTTTTGTGCCCGTGGATGTCGCAAATTACGACTAAGAGATATGATATGCACATAACATCTATACAAGATTTTTTTTTTTTTTTTTGGGTGAGCTGCGGTCGGCGCGCCTCCGCACCACTCCGTCCGGGGCGACAGAGGGGCTTAAGCACGCAACTCCCGCAACCCACCCGAACACCACGTCGCCTTCGTCGTTGGGCTGACCACTGGAGCAGGGTTACTTGTCATCAGTGGTCGGCCCGACGGAATACCCCCTACCCGGGGTACCCTCCCATCGACCGACGTCCCCCCCTCGGGGAGGACGTCGGTCTTTCCTCACGCGGTCGCCCTCTCGGCGGGTGACGGACTAATCCCCGGTCACGTCACCCGCGGCCTCGGCTAGGGCGGCATTGCACGCAGGTACTCCCGCCTGCGCCGCCCCAGTCGCCGGCGGCGGGTTGCATCATCGAGGCTGTGCTCCTCGCGCTCGCGACCCGCCGCCTCCTTCTGCGAGATAACTGCCTCGCAGAAGGCTGCGACCGCGTCCCAATTCCTGATGCTGCCGAGCATCTCCCTAGCGATGGTCGGCAGCGTCAGGTCTGCACCGATGATTGCGACGAGTTCACGACGCGGCTCTGCCCAAGCGGCACAGACCTCGAGCGTGTGCTGCGCCGTGTCCTCGTCGCAATCGCAGTGGTGGCAGGACGGAGTTCTCTCCCTCCTAGCGACTCTGTACAGGTACTTGCCGAAGCATCCATGCCCCGTCAAGACCTGTACGAGTCGGAAGGAGAGCACCCCGTGCCGCCTTTCTAACCACTGCATCAGCACCGGCCGGAAGGCCTCCACGGTCCAAACACCGTATCGAGGTCTCTCCAGCCGGTCTGCCCAACGGGCGATGACGTCCCGGCGGGCGTCGACGCGCCAGGCGGTGAGCTCCTTCAAGGAAACAACACCGCCCCCCCCCCCCCCCCGCGTACCCCCGACACCCGCCGATACAAGTCGGCGAGCATTTCCGCCTCCAGGTCCCACGGGGGAGTCCCGGCCAATAGGCACGCCGCCTCCGTCGCCACCGTGCGGTACCCGCGGATGATCCTGACCGCCATGACCTTCTGTGGACGCCACAGAAGGGCCCTAAGTCGGGCGGTCATGGATCCCGCCCACAACGGTGCGCCGTACAGGGCCATCGACCGGATGACCCCCGCGTACAGCTGCCGACATGCCGCGCTCGGTCCGCCCACATTCGGCATCAGCCATTGTAGGACGGACGCCACGCCGACGAGCCGCAGGACGAGCCTGCGGAAATGCTCCCGAAACCACCATCGCCCGTCGAGCACCAGGCCCAAGTACTTCATATGGGCCTGGATGCAGATCCCAACCGAATTGACGGTGATCGAGACGCCGATGGGAGGGTCCATACGGGGCCCATGGAACAAGAGGGAACATCTATACAAGATAAGGGAAACTCACAAAACTCTATGCCAACACGTCTGACTAGTGCAATATAGTAGATCAATTTCCCTCCCATTGGGGGGCCTTGAGCCGATGAAGCGATGATGAATGATGATGATGATGATGATGATGAATTATATGTTTATAAAGTCCCTTGCAATAGAAGTATTTACTCAGTGCGATGTTCTTTAACAGAAAATGATGCACCGTCTCTTTCTTTGCCACACGCGTAGTAAGAGAAAAACTTAAATAAATAATAATAGATGATATATAAGAGATAAACTGAAATAATAAATTAAAATATGTATAAAAATTATGTAAGCAAGAGAAGGTTAACTTGAAACTTAATCGGGAAGAAGATGCACCACGAGTTTTCTGCTGTAGCCCTTTCTGCTGTCACTTCGAATAGATTTTTATCTGATAGAGTTTTGGCACCACGCTTCCAAATTATTCGGGCCCACGGAAAGGTAGCGTATGAATTCACAATACACCATGTTATCGTCCAATGCCAATTAAGGGCAACTAAAATGACAGACTGAAAAGTTTTTAACGAACTCAGAACTAGTGTAATTTATTGTTGCGTTTTAAATACTCCTAAATTGAACTGAACGAATTGGGATACTACCGCAGTCCGTGGTAGTTTAAAATTTACCACCACAAAATGTTGGAATGACTTACCTTCACCATTTCGGTATTCAAATTCAGTATATAGTTAATAAAACTCAGAAAAACACTCACTGAAGGCGCAAGTTTGTTATCCTATCTAGTATCGAATTTTAACACTCTTTGATTTAAATTTTTATTTTCAGTTTTCACGAGCATAAACGCTGAAAAGTGTTTGAAGGGTCGGGTGAAATCAGTATAAATATAACAATATATATATATATATATATATATTACTTTTTCTGTACCTGTGTATCCGCCCTCGCTTCGCTTCGGATTCAGTCGCCTTACGCGCGTAGTTCCCGTTTCCGTGGGAATACCGGGATAAAATATAGCCTGTGTTACTCCCTGATATTATAGCTTTCCAATGGTGAAAGAATTTTTAAAATCGGTCTAGTACTTTTTGAGTTTATTCGTTACATACAAAAATACAAATCTTTCCTCTTTATAATATTAGTGTAGATGTATGCAAAATATTCAAAATTACTTATATCCTTACACAGAGACACACATACAAACACACACGCATAAACACACATGCGCATTCATATACTGTGAGTTTCGATAGTTTTTAAATGTATATACCAGATGTTGACAGAATACCACCGCTAATTATTTAAAGAGAATTATCACGAGCTGAGCCAATAGCCTCTTTTATTCTTTATTAAAATTAAATTATTTTATCTAAGAAGTTCTTTAGTTATATTTGTGTTTTTGATTAGATTTAACGAGAACAGAATAAACGTTGTTCTTTTTCATTTTTTTCATTCTATACACTCTTCCGTTGTGTTAACAGAATAGCAAAGGAACACATAATCTCTCAGTATCCACTTTTTAATTGGACCACTGAAATTCGTCGCTAACATAATTTGTCCACTTCTGCAGCATGCTGCTGAGTGAAACCTTTTATTTAACACGCTTTTATTAATTTCACCTGTATGTATGTAGCATATAGCCTATGTATATAACGGAATCTTTGAACGTCATTTCGCCCCACTTTGAACAAACAGATTTTATTTAAACGTGGCATCCTTATCAAAGGTCTATAGCAATACAATAGTTCGATCAAAATAGCCAAATATCTTGATTAGATGCGCTAGGATTTAGAGATTTCTAATTGTATCCTTTGCACAAGAGCAAGAGAGACAGAGCTAGTGTACAAACCATGCATGCGCGAAATTTGAAAATAGTAAATACTTGACATGGAACTTGTAAGCGTGTCTTTTAGTTTATTTTTTAACTATAGTTAATTATTATTAAGCTAGCATGTTGACTGAGTGAAACCTGTTCCTTGTCAATAAGACACACCTACGTTATAATAAATAGTGACGTTAGTTGATATATTTTCTACGTTTCGTAATAGCTGACGTAATATGTAGCTATATAGCGAAACAATAAAATTTCTCAATTGTCTTCCATGGATGTCTTGAAACATGAATATTTTTTATTTATTTATTTATTTATTAAGGAAAACATACAGCTTTTAAAAATACAGGTAAAATAAAAACAAGTGCACTTAACAATAGCTAAACAGTTTCCACTTATGTATAACACAATGTGAAGACAAATAAAAAAAAAATCATAACTGTGACAAAACTATAGAAATTAAATTATAGATTATAGAGGAAGGAATTAAGAACAAAAACAGTAGACAAATATTATTAATATTATATAGTACATTATAGTCATGAATTAAGCATCAGTTCTTATCGTTTTTATTAATGAAAAATATTGAGGAAGTTCCTTATGGAATATATCAATTTCACTATATCTGGCATTATAAGTTCTACAAGCTCTTACCAAGAATCGGTTACATGAATAATTAGTTTTACATGTGGGTACTGAAAATAATGAATTAGAGCGAGCAGTATATCTTGGGCACCTGAAGTCTATCTGGTCAAGAAGATAGGGAGAGTCAACAATACTGTGCACAATTTTATATAAAAATATGTGGTCTGTGGAGATCACAGTAACTAACCTTGAAGTTACTAGATGGTAATTAATAGCAAATAGTTAATGTGTAAACATTAACTATTCCTAATCCAAATAAAATCTTACATCAACCCGTTTGAGCAGAGTGGTAAAGTGGATCATTTTTTTTTTATTGCAAACGGTGGCAAACGAGCAGACAGTACACCTGATGGTAAGTGTTGCTGCCGCTCATAGACCTTTACAAGGCCGCTGCCTACCGCGAAGAAAGTGAAGGGAGTGTGAATGCGTGCATTGAGGCTCGGTGATACCAAAACCCTCCACACGCAAACACCCTCAGAAAGTTGGGCTTCCGGCTCTCTCACTCACCGAACGAAGCGCAGTAACAAATTGCTACTACTCAGACGTCGATTTTCTGCGAGAGCGTGGTACTACCCCGGACGGACCGGCCCGCGGCTGTAGACAAATAACTGTCGACAGTGTGGGCCTACCACTCCACAAATATAATATATTTAAATATAATATATATATATATATATATTCACAAATATAATATATTTCTCTTCTATCGCAAAGGAGGCTCGAACCCAACAGTGGGACGTTTATAAGCTGAAGCTGTTGAACGGTTAACAAAGTAGTTGAATGAGGAAAATTGTTAAAATAAATATAATAAACAAACGTAGACATGAACTGGTTTTTATATATATTCATTACGTGGCGCGTAAGTACCGTTATAATAAGTATGTATTGAAATATGAATAATTATACTACTTGTGACGTGATAATATCTTATAAATCGATAACCGACGACTGTACGCACGAAAAAGGATGATTTGTCACGTTCCGCTTGAGACGAGCGTGCGAGCGAGTGCACGGAACAGGCGATAGAAGAAGAGAAAGAAAGAAAAATAATTTATTTCTCCCTCGCAGGGGATACATATTTGTACAGCTTATTTTATATATACATAAATGTAAGAGCTGTGATCCCACCCGCAAGTGAGTAAAAGGATCGCTACTCAGCTTTGTGTTGTGGTAACACCACAACGCTGTTTTTCAGTAGCGGCCTATGGTGTGACGATTGTCAGCAGACTCAATGCTTACTACTTACTATAACTACTACTTTAGAACAATAACTAACTACCTACTACTAACTATTACTTTAGAACAATATTTTTGTTTTGATGAGAATACCTAAAACTAAAATAAGTACGTACCTACTACACGTGCAAATATTAATAATAACAACAATATAGATAATGGCCTTAAGAATAAAATAGATAGAGAGCACGATCGACGCATTCATAAAAGTATCTATTTTTTCATCAATGTTTTCTTATTACGTTATCACGTTGGGTGGGTACTCCTCAAGGGCAGTTCCGTCGGGCCGCCCACTGACGTCAAGTCAACCTCCTCCGGTGGTCGGCCCAAAGACAAAGGCGACGTGTCACGGATGGGTTGCGGCTGTGCGTGCTTACGCCCCTCTGTCGCCCCGGACGGAGTGGTGCGAGGAGTGCGCTGACCGAACCCACCCCAAAAAAAAAAATGGCGTTATCACCTAAATTTATTATCTGTAAGCCGACTTTACAGACATCCAATGTTTTTGGTGACTATCTCTAAAACTGCCTTTTTTCTAAATTTAATATTACAAAATTTGTATATACACAAATACATTTCTTGGTTCTGGGCTACAGCTGTAAATATTTAGTTCAAACTTTTTAGATTATAGGTATTTTTTTTTGTATCTTTATATCTTTTCTGTACTTGTCTTTGACTGAAATCTTCCTAAGCGACTAGGCTGATTTTGGTTTTTGTTTGTGTGTTTAGATGAATTCAAGAATTGTTTAAAATAATAATTGGCCAGGAAGTGGCACTGCAATTTTTTAAAGGCATTTAAGAATGGTTAAGTGAAGAAATGGTCGGTGGTACTGCAATTGACTTCAAGGCTTTATAGCTTATTTAATATGTACAATACATAGTCTGTTGGGTCAGCTAGTAAATTTATAACTATCTTTTCTGTAGAAATGGTGTTTTATATTAAACATTATTTTTATGGCGATAACTTTTAAGTCTTTTAAGTTTTCCGTGTGGTCGTCCTCTCTCCCCATCTTGCCCGTAGATGTCGTAAAAGACGTCTAAGGGATATAATATACATATAACATCTGTGCAAGAGAAGGAAAGCTCGAAATGAAACCCTATACCAACATGTCTGACTAGCACGGTATAGTAGGTTAAATTCTCTCCCATTGTGGAGGAGGCCCGTTGGGCTCGGGCCTCCTCCAGTGGGACGTTTATGGGCTACGATGATGATGATGATGAACTTTTAAGCAGTTAACTTTCGACGTAATAACGTGTCTTCTATGTATAACAGGTAACTAAGGGATGTGAGATATATATGTTCATTCTTATTATCAGTCACATACTTCAAGATCATATTATACACAGAAAGCTTTAAACAGGTTTTCAATTACTATATAACAAACATTAACCACAATGTTAACCTGTTTTGCTTTACTAAATACCCTACCCTATATATATATATATATATACTAGCTGACCCAACAGACGTTGTTCTGTTCAAATAAAGCGCCACCTACCGGGTCCAATTGTGAATCTAAACTATTCTCGAATCTCATTGAGCACACACAAATTACTTAAATTACTTAAATCCATCTTTAAATAACTTTCAAAGGAGTGAATTTAACTAAAAATGTTAAGAGACGTTTTTTGTAGGAAATTTAATTTCCTTTAAGAATCTTTATTGAATTTTGCCGGATACTAATTTTTAAGTGAATGACCAAAACCTAAAATTAAAAATCCAATTCTGAAATCATACCAATTTTCAAGGCGTGGTTATGAGAAAACGGTTCATCTGTCAAAAAATTTCGGTCAGTCTTTTTTGTAGACAATTAAATTTTCTTCAAAAAATGTCTCTTAGTCAATTTCATTTACCTCGACGCTTTAGGAGTTATGAGACAAAAACCCGCTCCGGAAAAAAAACAAAAGTTGCGATGATAGACCTCTTAATATAAATATTAAGGGCTCAAATTCTCACAACATTTTTTTTTGTCATCCCAAATAATATTTTCGAAATACTTAAAAAAAAAATAGTTGTTTTTTTTGGCCCAGTCTAATATAGGTATGTCCAGTTTCCTTGCCTCTAAAAATTTGCAAGACAAAAATAAAAAAAATGTATATCGAGTTCTTCAATTCATCAATAGTCATGTTTTTCCTTTCACTTATCACTATTTGATTATTGCATTAAAACGTGGGCAATATATTCTTGCTGTTACATATGACATGTATTTCCTGATGAAAATATTATTGTTTTTTATTGAGTATAGGTCTGCGGAAGTAAAAAATATCTATTACCAAGTGTGGTAGGATCACACCGTCTACTGTAGTCTGTCTACAGCCACGGGCCGGTCCGTCCGGGGTAGCCTCACAGAAATTCGACGTCTAAATAGTTACTGCACTATGTTCGTATCTATACCAATAAATAAAATTGGAGTGTCTGTTTGTAATGTCAAAATAATAGGCTTTTTTCATGCTCATATGGTTATTTGCACGACACCTATGCCTAAAATAGCAATTAAAAAAATTTTGTCTGTCTGTCTGTCTGTTTGTTCCGGGTAATCTTCAAAACGGCTGGACCGATTTCAAAAATTCTTTCACCAATGGAAAGCTATAATATCAGGGCGTAAACTAGGCTATATTTTATCCCGGTATTTCCACGGGAACGGGAACTACGCGGGTAAAACGACTATAACCTATAACCGAAGCGAAGCGAGGGTGGGTTGCTAGTCTATACCAATAAATAAAATTGGAGTGTCTGTTTGTAATGTTAAAATAATAGGTTTTTTTCATGCTCACATGGTTATTTGCACGACACCTATGCCTAAAATAGCAATTAAAAATTTTTTGTCTGTCTGTCTGTCTGTTTGTTCCGGGTAATCTTCAAAACGGCTGGACCGATTTCAAAAATTCTTTCACCAATGGAAAGCTACAATATCAGGGCGTAAACTAGGCTATATTTTATCCCGGGATTCCTACGGGAACGGGAACTACGCGGGTAAAACGATTATAACCTATAACCGAAGCGAAGCGAGGGCGGATTGCTAGTCAATAATAATATTGAAGTCCAGATTTTTAATTTCACCAGGCACCACTAATATCTTCCCAATTATTATCCGAACACATATTGTTATCTATTTAACTAAAAGGAGATGGTGTTTTAAGATTTAAACAAGAGATATCCCTGAACATAGCACTCTTCACAACTTTCTAGCTTTAAAAAATGCTTTTCAAATACCTGATCACTGATAACATTAAATTTTGAAATTAAAGCTTTGACTCTATACGATATAGCTTACGTTTCTTCCTTGAAAGATGATGGTAAATTATCAGATACTAAAAATTAAAATGGTTCTTCATATTTCTGCATCTAGTTTGTAAGGACTACAAGTGTGTATGTATATTCTTTTCCATATATGGGTTATCATCATTATCTCAGCCCACATACGTCCCACTGCTGGGCTGGGGCCTCCTCCACTATGAGAGGAAAATTAACCTACTATGTCATGCTGGTTAGATGTCGGCATAGGGTTTCGAGTTTTCCGTCTCTTGCATAGACGTTGTATGCATATTATAATCCCTTAATCATCCTTTACGACACCCACGGGTAAGAGAGGGGGTGGTGAATTGTATTGTTACTCTGTCACCACACGGAATAATATCCATTATATCTGGTCTCTATCTCATTTCTTCTAGGAATTGAATAACAAGTCTTTTCCTTTCAATAGTACAATAATATATGAAAACGTTGTTGGTTTGTCCAGCTTGAATTTTACGACAACATTCACACGATCACCGCTTCTATAAACAATATCTGGTTGACCGAGCTTCGCTCGGAATATTTTTATCGAATTTATTTAGATATATATTAATAAAAAATAAATAATGAAAAATATATAAAAAATTACAAAAAGAGAATAATAATAACACCGAGATTCGAACCGACGCTGTTTGAATGTCAACAAAATCAAAATTAGAATTACTTCCCATCTGAGCTATCGTAACTCATGACGTTGACAACGAAATTTGAATTCATATTCTTTTAAAATTTAATGTCATTGTTTGTCTTGCTAAAAACACGGACAAAACAACATTTTCTATAAATAAAACCTAGCTAGATCGATTTTTTGGACCCGAAACCTCTAGTATGCCAAGTTTCAACAAAATCGTTGGAGCCGTTTCCGAGATCCTGAATATACAAGAATTGCTCGTTTAAAGATATAAGATCAGTATCAGTTTGTATTAGTATTATTTGATAGGCACGTGTCATTTTTATCATTTCAGAGAGTGGAACGACCTGTTTTGGCGAGAAACCGCTTAGTATTGTGTGTACTTGCGTAGGTGCCAATAGTGATGATATTTTAATAATAATTGTTAGCGTAACAGGTAAACGGGCCTTATTTAATTAAATAATGGTAGTAATTCTTGCCCGCGTGGTGACGGATTAAGAATACAATTCACCTGCCTCTTTCTTGTCCTTCATAAAAGACGACTATGGGGTATAATACTTATGCTTATAACATCTATGCAAAAAAGGAAATCCCGAATTGAAATCCTATGCCGACACCATTAACCAGCTTGGTATGATCAATTTCCTTCCATAGTGGAGGTAGCTTGACCCTAACAGTATAACGAATATGAGCTGAGATGGTGATAATTATGAATTCTTAGAATATTGATATTTTTTTTAAAAAGACAACGCTCTGTCCTATGGAAAGTCAATCCAGGGAATTGACAAATATAATTAACGGACAAAAATTACATACAGACCCCAAAAAAATAATTTGTGGATTGCACAAAGCATTGTCCTTTTTTATTGGGGGCTGGGTTACGGTCGGCGCGCTCCTTGCACCACTCCGTCCAGGGCGACAGAGGGGCGTAAGCACGCACACGCGTAACCCACCCGTGACACGTCACCTTCGTCGTTGGGCCGACCACCGGAGCTGGGTGGCTTGTCGTCAGTGGTTGGCCCGACGGAATACCCCTTGAGGAGTACACTCCCATCGAACGATGTCTCCCCCTCAGGGAGGACGTCGGTCTTTTCTCACGCGGTCGGCCTCTCGACGGGTGATGGACTAACTCCCCGGTCCAGTCGCACGCGGCCTCGGCTAGGGCGGCATCATGCGCAGGTAATCGCGTCTGCGCCGCCCCAGTCGCCGGCGGACAAAGTATTGTCCGGCGTGGGATTCAAACCCGCGACATTAGCACGGTAGGTCGGTAGTTTAACCACTATGTCACCTGTGCAATCGATATTATACATTTTGTTTTAATATTTTTAAGTTAAGTTACTGCCTGGATTTTCGTTTTGTCTTGATCAGCTTCAAAAGCTATAATATAATCATATAGGTATGTAGCACTTAGTCGTTTATATGCTTTGGTTATGTATTTATAGTATTGTATGGGCTGTAAGAAAAAAATTATCATGTTACTTTCTAACAAGTATGGAACGCATATCAGTAGATTCTTAACTTAATAGTGTAACTTTAAAATAAGTATATCAATTTAAAATATATCCATGTGAGCTGTAACATAATATGTCATCATTAATTCCTTTCCGGTGGTTAATCGTAAATGATAAGGAACGCAAGCAGATTAAATCATTGCTAGAGAAGGAAATCTCGAAATAAAACCCAAACTAACGCGTTTGATTAGTGTGGTTTAGCATGTCTATTTCTCTCATAATTTGGCGGTCGCTTAAGTCCAACAGCGCAGTATGTATGCATGACGACATCTGTAT
This sequence comes from Lymantria dispar, assembly GCA_032191425.1. Taxonomy (NCBI): domain Eukaryota; kingdom Metazoa; phylum Arthropoda; class Insecta; order Lepidoptera; family Erebidae; genus Lymantria; species Lymantria dispar. The sequence continues at coordinate 4,229,429 of CM063447.1, forward strand.
TAACAAGAAACAGGCATGACAAGTTTTGTTGTTTTTATAAAACCAGTTTTAAGACAACGTTCAAGATAGTGTTTAGTCAACAAGGAATGGATCTACAACTTTATTTTTTAATAAACAAAATAATCTGTCCGTGTGGTGACGGAGTAAGAATACAATTCACCACTCACTATCTTGCCCGTGGATGTCGTAAAAGACGACTAAGGGAGTATAATACGTATATAGTATTTATGCAAGAGAAGGAAAACTCGAAATTAATATACCACCTGTACCTGTCTGACTAGCACGGTATAGTAAGGTCAATAAGGAGAATTATAATAGGCGGAAACCTATTGTGGAAGAGGCCCAAGCCCAACAGTGAAATGATGAAATGATGAAAATAATTTCAGTAGATATAATCATTTTAATGTATTTATTTATACATAAACTAATGTTAATTAAAGAAAGTTTTTCAAACATTATTATTTTAACAAGTTTGATACGAAATATCGTTATCAATATACCAATTAATAATTGCTGTGTATTATTATAAATGCTGACTTCATATGAATCAATAAATAAACTTATATTGTAATCGATTAACATACTACTAGGAACATTCAATCACTAAATTAAAAATATTTAAATATTAATTGTATGTAACGATATGTACTTATGCCGACAATCAAAATTATTAATAGGAACTTAATAAACAGATTGGACGGAGAAGTAATCCATTTGAATTACACGAAAAATTATATTAAGTTAATATCAGCTTTCCTCTGATTCCGAAACACTTGTTCCTGATATGACTACAGGAATTTCCAGTGAAGCATCTATATGAGGAAACGGAAACGAAACTGTCACTACTACTTTATAATCTTTTTTGAAAAACTTTGAATTTTGTATAGAGTGTAAGTTTGACAACGTAGGCACTACACAACTAAATTTGACTTCACTATCTTCTTTGGCACCAGGAGCTTCCACAATACTGTGATTAACAGTCTTCCTTTGTACTTTTTTCTTCTTATTATCGTATCTATATGTACTTTCCGCTATTAATTTTGTTTTTACACCAGTTACTGGTATATCAGCCTCGTTGTTGATTGTATAATTTAGAAGAATATTCTCCCCTGCGTGGAAAAATTTTTTTTCAATTTCAACTTCTACATCTATTGGCTTATCTGATGGGAATGGAGTTTTTGTTAATCCAAATACTAGACGTTGATCTAAACAATGTTTCACATTTCCTTTCACCTGTATTTCTTTTTCAAACTCTTTTATTCCACCAATTAATCTTGGCAGCTTGAAATCAACTAATATTTTGTATGATATTGTACATGTCTTGTTTCTGAACGATGATGGCAGATCCTTAGGTAGTAGAAATTCAAATTCGTGTTCATAATCACCAGCTTCAATAAGTTGTCTTCCTTGTAGAATATTCTTGTGCAGAGATACAAATACCTCTTTACTAATCAAGTCACTATCAGTTTCCGACCAAGTTTTTTTGCCTTTCAGTTTGCCTTTGAAGGAGACGATAACGTATTCACACACTGTTGGTTTATCAACACTATATCTAAGGGTTCCAATAACTGGTTCACCACTTCCGTAAATCCATGGTATTGGTTTTTTAAGTAATATTTCACACTTAATCCCCATTCGAATTGGATAAAACGTAACTTTTATATGTAAAAAACTTTTGATCACAGTTGTATTGACAACACGACCTTCGCTTATGAGAATCTGCCGCGGTTTAAATTATTTATACTCGTGCACATTAAAGTCGTCCGCTTGAGGAATCCCCTTCAATATAGGCACAGCGTACACATAACTATTTAATATTATTTATGTGAATGAATGACATATTAATGTTTAATTTAATTATAATAATTTATTAATTACTCAATCGCCTTTGGCATTTTAAAGGCGATTGGATAATTAATAAGTTGTTTTAAATAAACCAGCCTGTGCTGATACATGAATTAGATTTTATACAAATTTAATCTCTGTTTTGATGCTAACCAGCGTCACTGTTTGCGCTTTAGTGCTATAAATTATCGGCTTTAGGTACTAATTTTAGTAGGTAAATAAAAACCAGATATTATTTTTTTAGTCCGTGTGGTGACGGAGTAAGAATACAATTCACCACCCCCTGTCTTACCCGTGGGTGATCGTACGAGACGACTAAGGGATATAAAACGCATATAACATCTATGCGAGAGAAGGAAAACTCGATATAGAAATCTATACCAACACGTCTGACCAGCGTGGTATAGTAGGTCAATTGCCCTTCCATTGTGGAGGAGGCCCGAGCCCAACAGTGGGACGTATATGGGCTGAGATGATGATGAGATGATGATTATTTTTTCACAGATTTAAATTCTCATCCCTCGTTAATTCAATCCGATAAATGAAAAAGAACATCTTAGTTTTTTAATTTATGATATTAACAATAATAGTTATCATTCAACTTTCATAGTTGCCTTGACGGTAAAGCTACAAAAATTACCAACCCTTACGTTATTTGTAGTGGTTGTAAACGACGATTAAGATCTTTCCATAGACCGGGACCTGTTTCGTCTAAAAATTTTTAGTCTAGTCTGATAGAAGATTATATGTTGAGTTTTATTACGGATTTTATTCAATACTAGCAACCCGCCCTCGCTTCGCTTCGGTTATAGATTATAGTCGTTTTACCCGCGTAGTTCCCGTTCCCGTGGGAATACCGGGATAAAATATAGCCTAGTTTACGCCCTGATATTATAGCTTTCCATTGGTGAAAGAATTTTTGAAATCGGTCCAGCCGTTTTGAAGATTACCCGGAACAAACAGACAGACAGACAGACAGACAAAAATTTTTTAATTGCTATTTTAGGCATAGGTGTCGTGCAAATAACCGTGTGAGCATGAAAAAAGCCTATTATTTTGACATTACAAACAGACACTCCAATTTTATTTATTGGTATAGATTATTTAGAGAAAGGTGAACGTACGATGATCTAAAAATTAACTATTTTTATTATCACAGCTCATATATATACCATTGCTGGTCTCTAGTCTCCTCTACAATGGGAGATAAATTAACCTATTACATAACACCGGTCAGACGGGTTAGTGCAAGGTTTTATTACATTTCCTTCTATTGTACAGATTTTACATGCATATCCTTTAGTTGCCTTTTATGATACGGACAAGTAAGAAGGTAGTGAATCGTATTATTATTCAGTCGCCACGCGGAATAAAATCCAATAATTTCATAAACTTTAGTATTTATTCTGTGTTTATAAGGTTTGATAAAACTCAACCGATACCCGGTTCGTTTACATCAAAACTAAAACAAAATTTTAAGTTGGCAAGTGTACGTTTAACCTAAAGTTATATCATTCACAGAAATGACGTAGCTATGGAGTACGCGTGCGATATTCTACAAAAATTATTAATTATGAGGACTCAGGGAATTTTTGATTCTAAAAACGTTGTGTTCGTAGGTACGCGTGTTATCGGTTAATATTGTGAGGTCAGGGTTAATTCCGTGCATACAATAATTTTATCAACAGTTATGAGTCAAGTATTAATAATAATATAACTAATTAGCTATATTATACTAATTAGATATAGGGTTTTTGTATTACGTAGGTATTTCTATATATATCATTTAACTGCGTGCATATCTAATTTCCGTGTGGTGACGTAGAATTCACCACACCCTCTCTTGGTCGTGGCTGTAAGAAAAGACGTCTAATATGCAGATAACATCGATGCAAGAACAGTTAAACTCGAAATAAAACTCTATACCTAAACGCCTGCTGACCTGGCGCTGCCGACCATCGCCAGGGAGATGCTGGACAGCGTCAGGAACTGGGACGCGGTCGCCGCCTTCTGTGAGGCCGTTATCTCACGGAAGGAGGCGGCGGCGGATCGTGTGCGAGTAGAGCTCCTATTCGGCGACACGTTCCGCCGCCGGCGACTCGGGCGGCGCAGGCGCGAGTATCTGCGCCTAATGCCGCCCTAGCCGAGGCCGCGGGTGATCGGACCGGGGAATTGTCCGTCACCCGCAGAGAGGCTGACCGTGCGACGGTGACTGACGTCCCAGGACGTCGAGAGGTGAGGTTACCCGAAAGGGTATTCCGTCGGGCCGACCACTGACGACAATTCACATCTGCTCCGGTGGTCGGCCCAACAACGAGGTGACGTGGATACGGGTGGGTTATGGGCCCGCGCGCCGTCTTTTCATCGCCCCGGACGGACAGGACCGCGCGTGCGCTTACCATAGCCCACCCATAAAAAAAAATACCTAAACGTCTGATCAGTATGTTATAGTAGATCGAATTTCCTCCTTAATGGACAAGGCCTAAGCCGAACAGTGAGATGTATATTGGCTGAGATGATGATGATATCTAATTAAAGTGCTTATATAGTGCCAGATTAATGTATTTTTTTCTTTCTTTATACACAGATACCATTAGATATATTGCCATATATCATGGCTTTCGTTAGTGGCAATATCTCTTTCTGGCAGTATACCTACGTCTGAGTAGCAGCAATTTACTTACAGCACTTCGTTCGATGAGCGGAGGAGCCTAAAACCTAAAATTCTTCTAGCGGGGCCTTTATAACCCTAATCTTTTTCCGTATTCATACGCTTTTTTTCTGAAGAAAGTGGTAATATACCATTCTAGACGAATAAATGGACGGGTTTTATTTAAATTTTTCCTTATTCTGTTGTAACGGTTTATAATATTTTTGTATTTACTATGATTATTTTCGTAGGTGTATCAAGGTCAAACTAGATGTAGTTGCGTAATAAATTTTTATATCATTTCCCAATGTCGAATAATTTTATTTTTTACGCCATGATGACGTCTACTTATGTAGTTTTTATTTTCCTCGCTTAGCGGTAAATATTTATACGTCACTTCCAAATGTTATCTATTTACTATTATATAATCATACAAATATAATAAAGAAAGTTTGTGTTTATATCCATATGTTTATTACTCTATATTATGGATGTCATGTTAATGAAGGATTGGATGTGGATACGGTTACGGAATAGGATAACATTATATCGGTTACGGATATGAAATTATTTCGGATTATCCGACAATTTCGGATAGTTTCAGTTACAGATATTGTTTTTTTTAGGGAATTGTAAAAGAATTTAGCTAATTGTGGTGATCATTATATTATTTCCCTTTATGTTTAGGTTGGCAGGTCAGCTGGTAGATAGAAAATATGTCATAACCATATACAGATCATCATCATCATCATCTCAGCCCATATACGTCCCACTGTTGGGCTCTGGCCTCCTCCATAATGGAAGGGTCATTGACCTACTATACCACGCTGGTCAGACGTGTTGGTATAGGGTTTTATTTCGAGTTTTCCTTCTCTCGCATAGATGTCATATGCGTCGTCTCGTACGATCACCCACGGGCAAGATAGGGGGTGGTGAATTGTATTCTTACTCTGTCACCACACGGAAGATATATACAGATACCGACCGAAAATAATCAACTCGGTTTCAGTTACGGTTTCAGTTTCGGTTACGGTATCGGTTATATTTAGTACTAGCAACCCGCCCTCGCTTCGCTTTGGTTTCAGTCTTTCCTGCGTAGTTCCCGTTCCCGTGGGAATACCGGTAAAAAATATAGCCTAGGTTACTCCCTGATAATATAGTTTTCCATTGGCGAAAGAATTTTTGAAATCGGTCCAGCCGTTTTGACGATTACCCGGAACAAACGGACAGACAGACAAAAATTTTATAATCTGTATTTTAGGCATAGGTGTCATGCAAATAACCGTGTGAGCATGAAAAAAGCCTATTATTTTGACATTACAAACAGACACTCCAATTTTATTTATTGGTATAGATTATCGCTCATGTTTAGATCTTATAATTTCCGTTACGGTTACAGTTATCCATACCACCCCTGTTCTATACGTATCCGGAATTCTCATTGCTAGATATGTTTTCCCTTAGGATAATAGTTTTAACTTTAGTTTTTTTTTACTTACATCTCAGTCATGTCTCAATACTGGACTTAGCCTCTTCGACAGTAGGAGGGAAATTTATTATACCTTGCTGGTAAGGTTTTATTTCCAGTTGTACTTCTCTTACATAGATATCATCTGCATATCACATTCGTTAATTCACGACACAGCCACGAGAAAGGGAGGATGAATTGTATTCTTACTCCGTCACCACGCGTAATATATACGTCAAGATTGTCATTTGAACCTTTACACGTTTAATCCAAGTATTAGATTGATAATAAAATAGTTAACAGGAAAAGAATACAATACTTCGATATTTCTACGTATTATTTTATGTAATGAAATCTCAGCATTGCGTATAATTAAAATAGGGGATAAAGGTTATAATTAGCAAAGTTCTGTGCATTTAGTTGTTCTGCGTCACTCTTGTGGTTAATTAACGCGGGGTATATGTGTTCATAGAACTCCGTTCTGGAGATGTCATGAATTATACACGTCCTTAAGTCCACATCCCAAGAGAGAGGATTGATAAAAGTACCTATTCTAAATGCTTTACTTAGGATTGATACTTTTTATTTATTTCTTAATTGTATTTTATTTACTGCGACATATTATTCTCGCTAAACGTATTTGTTTATTTATACTAATAAATAAAACAAGTGTCTGTAATTTTAAAATAATTGGCTTTTTAACCGACTTCAAAAAAAGGAGGAGGTTCTCAATTCGACGGAATATTTCTTTTTATGTATGTTTTATACTCAAAGACGTCTGGACCGATTTGCAAAATTCTTTTTTGTTTGATAGGGTATACTTCCCAAGTGGTCTCATAGTCATCAGGTCATGATCTGATGATGGTATCCTTGAGAAATTGATGAAATTCTTAAAATTTTATTGGCAATTTTAAAGTTTTTCTTATACTTCGTAAAGTATTTTGCCTTTTAGTTTACTGTTTGAAGTCGGGTTTTTTTTTGTTAAAAATTAGTTATAATATGCTCAAAAGGTTATTTGTACGAGACTTATGCTTAAAGACCTGTTTAAAAAAAAATGTTGTTTGTGCCGAGTAGTTTTCAAAGACGCTGGACCGATTTTGATAATATTTTACTACCAAGTAGCTGTCTATATAAGGTACTCCTTATACAGATAGCTACATGGTAGTAAACTTACATTTTATCCCAGTATCGCCACGTGAATGGTAACAGCGTGGGTGAAACCGCGCAAGTTTGCTAGTCCTAACTAATATTATAAATGCGAAAGTAAGTTTGTTTGTAGCGTAAGAAACACTTTTACGCTTAAGCCACCGAACTGATGTCAAAAACGTTAAACCAACGGAAAGATAGGTTATCAGCGATCATATGTAGGTTATTTTTATACAGATATTCCCACAGGACTAAGAACCACGCGATGGATGTTGACCAGTTTCAGCAAGACCGTTGTCAGCGAATAACATATGTAGTGTATTTTGATCCTGGGAACGAGAATAACGCGAGGACGAGAATAACAGGAGTGAAACTACGAAATATTAAGCAATTTTAAAAATTATTTCAGTAAGTCACATTATTACCGAGTAACATATGTGGGCTTCTTATTCCTTCTAATCCGCTAGATGTTGCCCTATTTTAAAAATTGATTCACAAATGGAAAGCTATATGAATAGCGAGTAGCACAGGCAATTTTGCCTGGTATTCCCACGTACAGACTTCCGGTGGGTGAAACAGCCCGACTGACCGATTTTAAAATTCTTTTACAAATGGGAAGCAAAATAGGCATTTTTTTTATGCCGGAATTCCCACGATAATGGAAACTACGCGAGGGAAATCGGGTGATCTTTACCAGTTTCTATCAGGAAACCTATGTTTTTAAACATATTTTGGCTATTTTTATCCGGGTATTGTCGCTGAAATGAGAATAATGTAAGTAAAATTAAGAAATGTTGGCCTATTTTAAAAATTCTTTCAATCGTGACGTTATCAGCAAGTAACACATATAGCCTATTTTTATCCCAGTATCCCCACGGGAATAGCAACCGAATGAGTGAAACTGCTAGATGTTGAGCGATTTTAAAAATTCTTTCATTAATGGAAAGCTAGATTACCGTCGAGTAATAGCAGCATAGTTTTTTTTATCCCAGTATTCCCTCAAAAACGGAGTTTACGCGGATCAAACAGCTAGATGTTGACCCTTTCTAAAACTTCTCTTACCAAGAGAAAGCTGCGCTATGAGCAAGTAATATAGGAGGTAATAATTTTCAACCCGGTATTCCCACAGAAATAGAGAAAATGCGGTGAAACCGCGAAAAAATTTGTTCGATTTTCAAATTTTCATCAATGGGTAGCTAATGGATAGTATTATCATCGATTAACATATGTAGTAGTAGGTAGTTTATTATCCCGGTATTCTCACGGGAACGAGAACTACGCGATTGGCTGTTGGAGATTGGCCAGTTTCAAAAATTCTTTCACTAGTGGAAAACTTAATTATCAGTGAGTATTTTAACTAGATTTTATTCCTATATTCTCAAAGGAACCTATGTGGATGAAACCACAGGAATTTAACCCAATTAAAATTTTTCACCAATAAAAAGCTAATAATATAATATAATAATCAAGTAATTTATTTATTTTTATTTATTTATTTTATTTTAAGACAACACCCTGCACTAAGGAAATTATCCTTGTATTGCGGGGGACTTTACAAACATACAATTAATGGACACAAATTACATCCAGACTCAGAACAACAATTTGTGGATCGCACAAAGTGTTGTCCCGCGTGGGATTCGAACCCCCGACACTGGCAATGTAGGTCGCTATCTTAATCACTACGCCATTTGTGCAGTCTACATTATCAGTGAATAAAGAAGTTTGTGAAAGGCTATATTTATCACCATATTTCGACAGAAATCTGAACTATGTGGGTGGATATCACTTGAGAGTGAAAAAGACCCATTTGTAGAGATAATAGATGTATTTCTAAATTCTAAATGAGATTAACAGTCTGTTTTAACGTCAAATAAATAGCTAAATAATGGAACTGCGTCCGACATGATTGAAATATAATAGCACCATTTGATTTCACGCAAGTTTCGATTAACAAATCATTAGCAAACAATGAATTTACCTCAGTCTATATTTGTACCTAATTAAAACGTATTGTCTATAGCTAAATATTGTTTTGAAATGTCCATTTATTTAATAACCGTATTTAAACATTAATAATAAATAAATAGTATTAATGTGTTCATTTATACTAATAATTTTGAAGTGTTTGTATTGTTAAAATAGTAGGTTTTTTTTTAGGCTTACACGATTATTTGCACGATACCTATGCTTTTTTTGGCTGACTATGGTGTAGACGTACGCCGTCTGTTCCGTCCAGGGCGATGAAAGGGCGGCGCATGACCCCATAACCCGCCGTATTCCCTCACCTTCGTCAATGGGCCCATCACTGGTACCGAATCCTTGTGTGGCTAACCCGGTGAGATACCCTTTCGCGTAAACTTCCTCCCCGACGTAGGCGTAGTTCTTACGACGATACTTACGCTTTAAAATAACTAGTTCAAATTTTTTTTATCCGTGTATCTGTCAATTTGTTTCAGCTAATCTTAAAAACGGCTGCATAGATTTTGATAAGTTTTGATTACAAGGTAGTTGTCTACATAATGAGCCTCCGCTCAAGAAAATAGCTATAAAATTTTGCCCGGTCTGAGAAACGACCCTGACGCCTCATGGGCTGCAGTGGAGAAACAGATATTGGAGATTTGAAATGTAGGTTGCAGGAAACCGACGCGTAGCGAGGGCGGGTCACTTATTTACTATATAAATTCAACGTCATTTTATGACGAATTACATTGTATTGTCCGTTACTTATTTATATTATGACGTCTTTAATTATGTCAATTAGAACTTTGTAGACGTGAAAATGTTAGTTGTGGACGCTTTTAATGGTCGTACAAGACAGTATACAGTGACGAAAATGATATCTGGGGGAATTTTTTCTGAGCAGGACACATAGGTGATGACAAAATACGTGCTGTTTGTTTCTATTTCAAGACAGGAAGATTTTAAAGTTGCATATAAATAACTCATCATCATTATCCTGTCCTTTTATCTTAATTACTTTAGGTCGATGTAATATGTACCTACTACTTGCACATATATTATGCGATGGAATAGGCGCAACTTTCAAAAGTAATTCGCAATAGTTTATGATTAGACTGACACCAATACTCCTTGGGGATGCAATTGTTGAGCAGATGGCATAAAGTTTAGTCATCTTTTACATCATACCTACAAGAATAATAAAAAGAATACAAAAAAGGGTTGATAGTATTAGTAGCCAACAGCAGAGCAGCTTATAAAGATCTGATATAGATATGATCATTCATCCATTCATTAATGACAACTTAAAACCAAATAATGTTACTGATAGGTTTTGTTGTAAGAGCACTGAGTTCGATGGAGTTTTGTACCGGAAAAGGGCCATACGACAGATCATTGTCTGTTGAGTCAAAGAATTGGTGGACTGCTTAATTGGCGATGAGGGGGAATACGCCCTGAATGGTTTAGTGAGGTGTTACTATATTCACACCCTGCCAAAAAAGTGGTAAGATTTGATACTGAATTGATGGCATGCTCACGGGGCTATATTGCCAACATGGAGAGATTACGGCCACTGAGCTATCATAATTGTTATGTTTGTTCGCTGTTTGGACTATGGAAGCCCTCTAACTAGTGCTACTGGCGTAGAAGTGACGACAGCACGGCGTTCTTGACTTCTATTTTTGTTCGGGCATAGGCGGGTACGCGAAATCAAGGAGTAGATTCCAGTGGCTGATCAATTAGCGTAGATGACAAATACAGCGATTTATAATGCTTCACTTCACTCGTCCATCCTCTCGAACTGTTCAATAGAATATGGCCAATCATAGGAGGCTAAAAAATGAAGATGTTACTAATTGAAAATTTTCATCTATCATTGAATCCGAAGGGATATGAAATTACTGTTTCACTGTTTTTCTATCAAATAGAAACAAACTAAAACGCTTGGCCATTATAAATCGGTATCTTTACCCATACACCATTGGTGCTGTCGTTTAATCAATTCTAGGTAAGTAATGATGGTAATGTAGGCAACGAGAATATGCGTTGCTATGCGGATGACAGCACGGGTGACGAGCGGTATACCGAGCAACGGAATATCCCTCGGAGTACACAGGAAAGAAGGGTTCAACTTGTATCTGAGTCGAGCGCTCTCTGGGGCGGGCCTCGGAATGGGGTGAACGGAACTTAGTCCAGTTCAATCCCACAAAGACACAAGTTTGCGCGTTCACTGCAAAGAAGGACCCGTTTGTCATGGCGGCTCAGTTCCAAGGAGTAACTATCCCAATTTCTGAGAGTATGGGGATTCTCGGCGTCGAAATATCGAGCAAAGTACAGTTTGGGAGTCATTTGGAGGACAAAGCCAAATTGGCAAGCAAAAAGTTGGGCGTCCTAAACGTTATAGCTAGTCTGTATAACTGTAATGCCTTACTTGATAGTGGCGACGCGAGAATGGAATTACAGTAGCCTACGAGTATATCATAATTTTTATTAGGTCCAAAAATATTAATTCTAGTGTTTTCATTCCGAACACATTCCATCAATAAGACTAAGAGATATACGAGAAATAGAACTATTTTTACGGATTTTATCGCGTTTGTATTTAATGTTTGATTAACTCACGAAAGCCGATCAAAAATCAGATACAAACGCCATAAATCCGTAAAAAATAGGTCTGTTTATAAAACAACTTGAGGATCTAAAAAGCTGTTGTATCAATCGAATCCAAAATACTGTCATAATGTATGAATACTTTAACCACTAAGCTGTTTGTGCAGTTAAACTCTCTTTTAATAGTGAGTCAATCTCGGACGACTTTATTCAAAATGATGCGTTTCCGTCTTTCTTTTTCTGCGTCATATTCCATTAAAAATTACTTAAGTAATTACGGCTGGGGGTTTTAACTGAGGCATTTTATACAAGGAAAGTAAAAGCTCTCTGATAAATTCATCACTAATAATTTTTTCTTAAAATGTTACACTCCTTAGCCTATTATCTGACGTTTAGTTAATTAAATCATCGTCTTTTTTCTGCCCTCATTCCACACTAATTGGGATCGGCACAAAGTGTTCTTACCTTCCATAGGCTCTTGTCAGCCGTCATATCTACGCTTACTGCTTTCATACGCATATTCTCATTTACACAATATATCAATTTTATTTTGGGTCTCCCACGATTCTCACGTTTATCCACAATCATATTGACAACCCTGTTTGTCACATGCCTCATCAAATGTCCATATTAAGACAATCTCGCGCTCCTAATCTTCTCTACCACCGCTGCCTCTTTCAGACTTCTGTAATATACTCATTTTTTATTTTATCCAACCTTGTAATTTGTAACTCTACTCATCCATCTTCTTCAATGCTCAACATTCAGATCTACACATAGTTAATTAAATAAAATATAAACATTTAACCTAATTCAAAACTATGAAATCAAGGTAAACTAAATACACAATGTTGAGGATAACTTAAAAAGTACTTAAAGTAGGTTAGATATTGACGAATTTAAACGGGATATGAGAAACACCAGTTTTCAAGTAACAAAAAAATCATTAAAATCGTGTTACCTACAACAGGTTCTGAGCTAATTAACATAAAAAAATACCATTTACAGTGATTTCTGATGCCTACGCGTATTTTACATGTTACAAATATAACTATTTTTACGGCTTTTATCCCATTTGTATTTGATTTCTGATTGACCCACATTTTGAATACTTTAGAACGTTGTTAATCACGGGTACTTTTTTTTTTGTGGGTGGGCTGCGACAGAGGAGCTTAAGCACGCAACTCCCGTAAACCACGTCGCCTTCGTCGTTGGGCCGACCACCGGAGCAGAGTTAACTTGCCGTCAATGGTCGGCCCGACGGAATACCCCCTACTTGGTGTACCCTCCCATCGACCGACGTCCCCCCCTCGGGGAGGACGTCGGTCTTTCCTCACGCGGTCGGCCTTTCGGTGGGTGACGGACTAATTCCCGGTCACGTCACCCACTGTTAATCACGGGTGGACTAAATCTCACATCCAGCAAGTCATCGTTATTACAGCATCAATACAATTCACTGTGGTAACACAGTAAGAAGTAAGTAGGTGTCGTAAAAGCGACTAAGGGATTAAATATGCATATAATATCTATACAAGAGAAGGAAAACTTGAAACAAAACCCTATGCCAACACATCTGATCAGCGCGGTATAGTAGATCAATTACCCTCTCATTGTGGAGGAGGCCCTAGCAGTGAGACGTATATGGGCTGAGATATCATCATCATGATGATATCTATCGTGACCCTTGACTATGGACGCTGAAAAGTAATCGAAACGTCGAGCAATCAAAAATCAAATACTAACGCGATCAAAACCGTAAAAATAATGTAATCGAGAGCATCATTAACAGGAAAGTGGACGATAACTCTACTGGGAAATGTAAAGGCCTTCGTCATGCATCGCGGCCGATCGCAACCGCATATGAACGTGCTCAGCTGATGCTACTATAGCTAATAATACGAAAATATATGATGTAGCTTACGTTATTCATCGCGTTCGTCTAACGCATACCTCGGTAATGGCGCCATACATTTTCATAGAGAGACCGACTGACGTATTAGCCGCACGCGGTATCTATCGCGTGCGGCTGGATCGACCGAAATGTACGGCAGGAACTTTTATACCGCGTACTGTAACCGTCAAAGCACTTATCATGCATAGCGTTATGGCACTCATTATCATTAACTTGCTCCTATTCTAATTACTTGGGGTTGACTCAATAAGAACTCTTTTTAGGGTTCTGTACCCAAAGGGTAAAAACGGGACTCTATTACCAAGACTTCGCTGTCTGTCCGTTCGTCTGTCTGTCACCAGTCTGTCTCAAGAACCGTGATAGCTAGACAGTTGAAATTTTTATAAATTATGTATTTATGTTGCCGCTATAACAACAAATACTAAAAAAAAAATATTTAACGGGGACTCCCATACAATAAACGCGATTTTTTTGCCCTTTATATAGATAATGATACGGAACCCTACGTGTGCGACTCCGACTCGCACTTAGCCAGTTTTTTTCATAGTATATACATATTGTAAAATTATTAGTCATAGCTCTCCGGGTAGTGATGGAATAAGAATACAATTCCCCTCCACTTTCTATCTTAACCCTGGATGTAGTGTTGCCCAAATGCAAGACCAAGACGAGACTTGGACCAGTCTTGGTCTTGGTCTTGCAACAGCACACCTGGTCTCGTCTTGGTCTTGGTATTGCACACTCGAGTCTTGGTCTTGGTCTTGGTATTGCAGTAAGAGTCTCGCAAAGTCTTGCAAGTCTTGCAGTTGGAATAACGTAACAGTCATTTATCATGGCAATGAAAAATTTATCTAAATTAATCAAATATCATCCTATCCTACCTATCCATCTGCTAGCCTATAGTCCACTATTGAATATAACCCTTACCACTGGGGAAAATTACTCTGCTATTCCCCTGGTGTTACATTAGACAGAGTTACTACTCCTATGACAAAGGAAGGAATTTTGACCCTGTTTTCTTAAGACGTCACCACACGGGGCAGTTGATACAATAAATTTTATGTCATTTAACATTCCCCCTTTCCAACAAAAAAGATTTTTTCAATTTGATTGGCAAGCGACGGAGTTATTTGACCACTGACGACAAGTCACCCTACTCTGGTGGTCGGCCCAACAACGAGGCGACGTGGGTACGGGTGGGTTACGGACCCGCGCGCCGTCCTTTCATCGCCCCGGACGGAATGGACCGCGCGTGTGTACCATAGCCCACCCATAAAAAAAAAAAATAATGGCTTCCTAACACCATTGCCTCGATCCGATTTGATACGACATCCACGGGTAAGAGAGTGGTGAATTGTATTCGTACTCTGTCCCTATACGGACATTTATGTAGATTAATTGTAGGCATATTTCTATGTCTAACAGTGAACGTCGTTGGACTAATGAATAAACGGATATATAAATATGTATAATGGGCAAGAGCACTCTCGTGATTACGGTTTTTTTGTCCTTAAGCCTTTCCGAAGAGTAATTCTGAAAAGCCAACACCAACATTGGGAATTGATTGGCCAATAGATGGATATCTCAAGACTGATTTGACTTGCCGTGTAGTGACGGAGTAAGAATATAATTCATCACCTCCCTATTTTACCCGCGAGTGCGAACCCACGTCTAAGGGCGATAATATATAACATCGGTGCATGAGAAGAAAAACTTGACATGTATGACCTGTAACAACACGGCCGATCACCGTGGCGATTCCTCTCCGGCCACGGCCGATTTCCCTCCTATTATGTAGAAGATACGAGCTCCACCGTATATAAGCTGGAATGGTGATTTGAATTAAATGCAAGACCGCGAGACTCTTGCAGGCTCAGTCTTGGTCTTGCTCAAGTCTTGCACGGCCAGTCTTGGTCTTGGTCTTGCAAAAATTAAGCGGTCTTGGTCTTGGTCTCGCATTTCTCGCAAGAACAAGACCAAGACCGCAAGACCAAGACTTTTTTGGGCAACACTACCTGGATGTCGTAAAAGACGACTAAGAAATACAGTAAGCATATAACATCTATGCAAGAGAAAGACAACTCTCAACAAAACCCTATATCAACCTGTCTGACCAATGTAGTAAGGTCAATTGCCTTCCTATTGTGGACGAGGCTCGGGCCCAGCAATGGAACGTGTATGAGCCGAGATGATGCTTAGCAATAGTTATTAGTAATAGTTAATAGTTTACAAAAGTTATTAGTCATAGGATGACGTCAGAAAGGCGAGCCTTTATTTATTTAGATATGATAGGCTAGGTTTTTTATTCATAGTCTGGAGTCATCATACCTACCGCTTTCCCTCCCTATCGTCATTAGATTGACCACTGGTACTTATTACTTAACGTTCGTATGCGGTTTGGCGGAGTACCCTTTCGGGTACCGTTCTCTTTCCCCTAACAAAACAGTTTTGGCGGGGAGTCGCCCACACGTGGTAAGCAGGCGACACTACCTGACATTATTACCTCCTAGTGATTGCAATTGTGGACCAGACTGTATCAGATGGAGTTTGGTCCAAGTCTATATAATGGCGTTTTAGTCCAACTGTGGACTGTGTAAGGCAAAATATTGATGATGATGATGATGATGAATTATATATTTATCTCATTTTTAAACGACTACAAAGTGGAGGTTTTCAATTCAATTGTGTGTGTTTTTTGTATGTATATTCAGCGATAATTTTATCAATTATAATTTTATAAATTATACTTTAAACAAAACCAAAAAACATGCTATTATAAAAACTAGTCAAGTACATAGTTATAGCCCTTAAAATATAGCTTGATCTCTGTGACAGTTGTCTCTAGTGCTGTCACGTTTACGATGTAGTCTGTTGTGTTTTATCGATAAAAGTCTTTATTTTTATAATTGTGATTTTCTATTATAGTTGAAATACTGATAATGAAAATATTTTTGAATTTAAATCAAACAAAAACTGCTTTTATACTGTTTTAATTATTCGAAAGGAGTACAATTAAGGTCAACGTCACTATTATAATCATTGTTGAAGCGTTATTTCTAGAACCTTTATAATTTTTTGCTATAATAGGGACAGTCGTTACATCAATCGATCGAATGCGACTGTTTTATGAAAAACAAAAAAAAAAACATGTTTAGTTTATTGACAATAATGCGTACATAATATTACCATTTACTCTAAGACAAAAAGTAGTTTGTTAATGTTTAATGTTCAATTTATGTATTTTATAAATAAAGTCTGTTGTAATTTAAAAAAAATGTTGAAAGTTTTATATGGGTAGGTACTATATTGGGTTTATTTCTTTTATGAATAATTTAATAAATATTGGTTATCGATTTACGTATATCGATTGTTACATCGCTTTTTATTTTCAGTCAAGTATGATCTCATACATGCGTTGTCATTTTTCTATAAAATGAAAACGCAAACGAAAAACGATAAGGTGTGGTGAATTGTATTCTTACTCCATCACCACACGGATAGACCACCTAATACTCTACTCAAACTAGTGGCGGTATAAAAGGCATCAGATAATTCCTTTACCTCTCAAACAAGGATAAAAGCACAAAGTAAATAATGTTATTGACGTGAAATGTAATAAGGTCATGAATGCGGGAATACAATGAACGTCGGCACTATTGATATTACGCTAACACGTGTACTCAATGACGGATAAAATGTACCTATTATTTCTCATATAAAGTAAGTAAACAGATTCTTTGTAATGGAGTTTTAGTTATCTATACCAATAAATAAAATTGGAGTGTCTGTTTGTAATGTCAAAATAATAGGCTTTTTTCATGCTCACACGGTTATTTGCACGACACCTATGCCTAAAATAGCTATTAAAAATTTTTTGTCTGTCTGTCTGTCTGTTTGTTCCGGGTAATCTTCAAAACGGCTGGACCGATTTCAAAAATTCTTTCACCAATGGAAAGCTATAATATCAGGGCGTAAACTAGGCTATATTTTATCCCGGTATTCCCACGGGAACGGGAACTACGCGGGTAAAACGACTATAACCTATAACCGAAGCGAAGCGAGGGCGGATTGCTAGTTATCTACACAAATAAATAAACTTACAGTATTATTCTTTCGGGAAACTTAAAAGGATCTTTTCGTCCAAAATGCCGTAGTGACTGCAAACTTTGTAATGGTAGAACCATACTGATGACACTTTCTTGTCTACAGCCGTGGGCCGCTCCGTTTGTGGTAGTACCACACTCTTGCAGAAAATCAACGTCTAAGTAGCAGCAATTTATTACAGCATTACGTACGGTGTGTGAGAGAGCCGAAAGCCCAACTTTCTAAGAATGTTGTGATGCCTTTAGTATCACCGAATCTAAATGCACGTATTCACACTCCCTTCATTCTTTTCATGGTAGGCAGCGGCCTAGTAAAGGTCCATGAGCGGCAGCGACACTTACCATCTGTGTACTGTTTGCTCGTTTGCCACCGTTTGTAATAAAAATATATATATATATATAAAGGCATGTTTCTAATGTAAACATTTGAAAAAACACAACGTGCGTTCCTTACATTACTATTCCTTCGGGCAACTAAAAATGATCTTCTCGTTGAATATTCCGTAGTGCCTGAAAACAAAGATTTATAACCAGTGTGTGTTAGCAGCGATGACATACGGCACTGAAACGTAGACTCTAGGTGTCAACCTCATAAAAAGACACAAAGTCGCTCAACGTGCTACAGAGAATGGTATGCTCGGTATTTCTTTAATCTCTCTAGATCCGTAGAAAAATGGGTGTAACCGACATAGCCCAAAGAATTAACAAGTTGAAAGGGCAATGGGTAGGCCACATCGCTCGTTAAATCGGCAACCATTGGGGCAAAAAGGTTCTCGCGTGGAGACCACTAATCGGATAACGCAGCCCAGGACGGACTCCTTCTAGGTGGACTAATGACATCTTGAAAGTCGCAGGGTATGGCATTCTCGTGTGGAGACCTATGTCCAACAATCGACGCCCATGAGCTGATGTACATCTTCATCTCAACCCACATATGTCCCATTGCTGGGCTCGAGCCTCCTCCATAATAGGAGAGATATTAACCTACTATTGGTATAGTACAAATAGTCAAAGGTATAGTCAAATGAAACCCTATACTAATACGTCTGACTAGCGTGGTCGCTAGTCAGACGTATTAGTATAGGGTTTCATTTGACTATACCACGCTAGTCAGACGTATTAGTATAGGGTTTCATTTAACTATACCACGCTAGTCAGACGTATTAGTATAGGGTTTCATTTGACTATACCACGCTAGTCAGACGTATTAGTATAGGGTTTCATTTGAAGTTTTCCTGTTCTTGCACTGATGATGTATGCATATTATAATCCTTAGTCGTCGTTTTTCTGTCATCTAAATTAATGTTTAGTTTACAAAATATTTTTTTCTTCTTTAATCTTTCAATTGAAATTATATGCCAACACGTTTCACCAGAGTGGTATAGAAGATCATTTTATCTCTCATTTGGGGGAGGCTCAAGCCCAACAATGGGAATATCTGAGCTGATATAATTATAACGAAAAGTAAACGTCATCATATTTTTATTTTGTTAAATATTTTTAATTAAATATAAAAAATATGTGTTTCTACATAGATCCTTTGTATTTTACTTAACATATTAGAATATGTACCCCAAGTTAATTTGCGGATAGCCCCAATGTAGTTCACGCTAAGCGGACTCCAATTTATGTATCTGTAGACCTGGGTGGCTTTGTTCTGCAAATTTAGGTGTTATCTACATCTGTTTTGTTACATAGTAAGTAGATATAGAATTGTATCTTATTTGAGTTTTAGAATAGCTTTTATAATAATTTATTGTTATTATGGTAATGTGTGCCACAATTTATTATTGTTTGCATTTTATTTTCTAAAAGTAAAATCATTGAGTTATGAGGGACTTTATAAATATACTAGCTGACCCAACAGACGTTGTTCTGTTCAAATAAGCGCCACCTACCGGATCCAATTGTGAATCTAAACCATTCTCGAATTCCCTTGGACATGGACAAAAAAATTCATCAACATTGGTACAGCCGTTTAGGAGGAGTTCTGTGATATACATACGTACACAAGAAATATATATATATATATATATATATATATATATATATATATATACATAATTACTAGCTGACCCAACAAACGTTGTTCTGTTCTAATAAAGCGCTACCTACCGGGTCCAATTGTGAATCTAAACCATTCTCGAATTCCCTTGGACATGGACAAAAAAATTCATCAACATCGGTCCAGCCGTTTTGTAGGAGTTCAGCGACATACACACGTCCACAAGAAATTTATATACGTACTAGCAGACCCGGCCACGCGTTGCTGTGGCTAGTGTTTTTGTTATATTACATTTTATTAAACTATGGAACTGTAGGAGAACATCTGTCATGGAGGTCATCATATTTTTTTACAAATGCCATCTATGTAAAAAAGCAAGTTAAAATTGTATATTCCATGTTTGTAGGTTTGACATAGCAGCGCCATCTATTAATTAATTACTCAATCCAGTCAACAGATATCGCCATCTGTTAAAATCGTTTGGAGTTAACAGATAATTGTGAATGTCAAATAATAGACAAATAATTTGCAATAAAATAATATTGCGACTATAAATTAAGATATAAGCTATCCTATCTTTTAATTTGGATCAAACTGCATACGGTATGCAAATTTGATTAAAATCGGTTAGGTAGTTCAGGAGTCCATCGCGGGCAAACAACGTGACAAATAATTTATATATATTAAGATAAGATAAAGACTACATAGCTAACCCAATAGACGTTGTTCTGTTCAAATAAAATAAACGGTTTTCTCAGCAACGCCGCCTACCGGGTCCAATGTGAATCTAAACCATTCTCGAAACCCCTCAAAGATACACAAACATTTTCATCAAAATCGGTCCAGCCGTTTAGGAGTTCAGTGACATACACACGTACACAAGAAATTTATATATAAAGAGATAAGATAAATACTGGGCAGAAAATACACTCCGATTCAAAACAACAAATAGGAGAGAAATTGACTTGCTATACCACACTGGTCAGACGTATCGGCATAAGATTTTATATCAAGTTTATCTTCTTTTCATTCATTCATTCATTTCGGCTTATATATTTATAACATCACTGCTGGCATCGACGCCTCCACAATAGGAGGGTCATTGATCTACTATACCATGCTGATCAGACTGGTTGGTATAGGGTTTTATTCAGAGTGTTCCCTTTCTTCCACAGATGTTATATGAATAGCACCCTTTATAGTATTTTACAACACCCACGGTGATTTATATTCTTACTTCGTCACAACATGGATAACATTTTCTTCATATTGTTTCAATTCTGAATCAAATTCTCAGAAAAATTGTAATCTTTATCTTCATATACAAAGGACATTCACATACACGCCATTAAGCGACATGTAATCATATATCCACTCACACACACTGCACACTTCACATCCACACCACCACACACCTCCATAACACCTATATATTACACAAACCCAAGCAAACACACACGTTGCGGGTTGAGAGCCCTCAGCGCTCACCCACCGGTCCGGGTAAAGTTGTCACAGCCATCTGAGGCTAACAACTAAGTCACACAAAAAAAAAAAAAAAAAAAAAAAAGCAAACACACACACATACTCCGACACACACAAACTCATTACTAACGCTGACGATACCAACAATCAAACTCTGTAGTTGTACCTATTATAACCTATATGTTATGCGGAACTAAATAGTGGCCCAGTGTTTCTACGGAAGCGCCTGGTGGACTAAAATACAGGTTTTTTTCTAGTTTGGGCACCAGTATTCCACAATAAGTACTATGTCATTGTACAACACACAATTTTGTAACTTACTATTATTATTGTGGCGAAATAAATTATTATTATTATTGTCATGTATCTCAGTGTCACGGGTATCTTACAAAGGAAGATACCCGGTCCTTTGGTAGGCTTACATGGGGATATGGATCTAACACGCAGAGGCCTTAGAGAAATTTAATGTTAAAATGGGATGGGACATCTACCGATGACACTCCACTTTTAAACATAACACTCGTGGACTGCCAACGGTAGGTGTAAAACTATTGCACAATGACGATATCTAAAACCTGGTTATGGGGTTGTGGTTTATTATTATTATATACGTTTCAATATTAGACATGAGCTTCCATCTTAATAAAAGGAAAATTCATCTACTAAAGCATGCTGACTAGACTGGTGGTTCATCATCATCATCATCGCAGCCCACACACGTCCTACGGTTCGGGCTCGGGCCTCCTCCACAATGGGAGGGAATTTAACTTACTATACCGTGCGGGTAAGACATGTAAGGTTTTATTTCGAGTTTTTCTTCTCTTGTACAGATCTTATATGCATATTATATCGCTTAGTCGTCTTTTACGACATCCACGGGCAAGATAGGTAGTAGGATAGATAGTGGTGAATTGTATTCTTAATCCGTCACCACACTGAAGGTATTATTTAGAGACACACAGGTTATTATTTAGAGTTTTTCATGTGTTCGTTTGAGTAACTATGAATGAATTTTTTTACATCCTCGTCACAAGCAAAGATCTACTAATATTAGTAATGAAACTGTACTTAACTTCTACTACTTAACTACTTAATCATAATAACATTTTAATGATTATAATAACATTTAAATTCATATTATTTATACTTTGGCTCGAATCCATATATTTTGAAAAGCCATTCCAACCGTCCTTACAATTAGACTAATGTAGGTCTAATTGTGACTCATATATATGTGTATGTATTTAAATTTATTCGCAGACTACATACAAATTATTGGTAAACCTATTTGAACACACAAAACCTTTTGAGAAGAAAATTGATCGACAAAATGCAAATCCTTCGGCAATTTATTTTTTTCAGACAAAATATAAAATTTCTTTAAGTACTTTAGTACAGTCAGTAAAATAATACGCATCTTGTATGAAATAAGAATTGTTTGAACTTTTTTGATTCTGTGACATACTGGCTAAAAAGTGTGTAAAAATTTTTAATTTATATTTTTTTAGCTTTTGGCTGCGACTTCGTTTGCGCAGAAATCATGTGAAATCAAGAGTTTTAGGATGAAAAATAACAAAGCAAAATTTACCTAATTTATATCCTCTATGGGGCGGATATTCAATATATTCCTTTTCTCATCTAGACTTAGTATCTACAGAAGTAAAACGTTGTCTAGTACTTGTTTCTGGTATCTTTTAATTCAATAAGAAAGCAAGTAAAACTATCAGCATAAAATTTATTCCCTTATTTTAGACCCTTAGAGGATTAAAATTGACAATTGTTGAAACACGTGTTTATTAATTTTTAATGAATATTGCTTTATTTTTATTCTCATTTAAACTTTGCTACTGCGTTTCACCCCTTTCAGATTGATTCATAAAATTATTTCTACATCTACGTTATAAAAAGTACCTACGGTGAAAATTTTATGTTACTAACTCTGAATCATCTACGCTGAACCAAAACCACTGAGTTTTATCTTGGCATTGACAATAACTCATCAACCAGCCGTACACCTTTTTAATTTGATAATTTACTTTGAAAAATAATTGCTGTCTGTATATATACCAAATAAAATAATTAAATAATAATCGTTTCGCTGTAACCATAAATTAAAAATTTAATACTGATTACGCCCCAGTATCCTGTTGTTCTAATAAAAAGAAGGTACTCTTTTTATCCCACCAACAGCGTTGCCAGTATCGGATAAAACCACGCGTGTGTTAATTTTCACCTAGTTCCGGTAGATATATTGCCAAACCGACCAAACCACATTATTACATTTCCGTGTGGTGACGGAGAAAGAATAAACTTCACCATTCTGACCGTTGTTGTCGTAAAAGACGGCTAAAGGATCAAATATGCTTACTACGTCTATGCAAGAGAAAGAAAAATTTAAACGAAACCACCATCACATCTGACCAGCATATAGTAAGCGCAATATCTCTCCTATTGTGAAGGAAGCTCTAGCCCAACAGTGGGATGTATATGAACTTAAATGAGAAGCGGCAGTGATTCGTATTCTTACTTCATCACCACATGGAAAACTCATTTATTTACTTGGGTTTTTTTAAACATATAAATAAATGTAAAAAAATATAATTATTTTTATTTCATTTTCTCTCTTATCGCACAACTAATAAGTAATGCGTAAATGCTTATTAAAACAATACCACATACAAGGAAATAAATACTTAAGGGATTTCCAAGCGTATAAATAACGGACACGAGGCAGATACACATCCTGATGTAGTATAATTGTGGTTATTACAAAGATTTAGAGATATGTATTTAATACTAGCTGACTTTGTTCTGTTCAAATCCAAAAAAATAGTAAAATTAATTCTCCTTGAAATCGATCGCAACGCCGCTTACCAGTTCCAATTTATAATATAAACCATTCTCATATCCAACGGAATCGCCACAAAAAATCATCATAATCGATCTAGCCGTTTAGAAGGCGTTCAATTACAAACACACGAACAGAATATTTATATATATATAAAGGTAGAAAAGTTTATATAGTCGAAAAAAGGTTACATTAGAAAAGTTTATATAGGCTTTAAGTATTCTTAAATTTTCTAATGTTTTGCGCAACCCTCATAATTTTTTTCCGTAAAAACCTTTTTCATAATATTAGAAAACTTAAGAAATATGGCAGCAATCGGTAAAGACGTTCTCAAGTTATGTTATTATCCTGCCCGAACAACGCCACCTAACAGGTCCGATTGTGGATCTAAACCGTTCTCGTATCCCCTTGAACATACACAAAAAATTTCACCAACATCGGTCCAGCCGTTTAGGAGGAGTTCAATGACATACAAGAAATATACATGTAAAGATAAGGGTCAAACTTAAAAACTTGACGCAATGAGTAAGCTAAGTACACTATACCAAAATCGTACACTTTCCGGTTGCCGCAAGGCCGTTTGGAGTTTAACAGGGTGAGATCCTGCAGTTGTCCTTTTTATTTTATGCTTGGGTCTGTACCTACGCCATCCGCTCCATCTGGAGTAAGGAAACGGCGGCCCATAATCCACCCTATTGCCTGCCATTGCTCTTGACTTTGGCCATGCTAACAACTATATTTGCAGTGACTCTTATAGATGAGAATTCAAAACAAACTCTCTCTTGCTCAATCTTATGTCTATCCTTTAACTATTGTGAAACTCGCATGGTAGATGGAAGACCTCTATACCAAATATTTGGTCGTATATGGGATGAGTATATAAATATCACTTTTTATCATCGAGTTTACAAAGTCCGTCTTTACACTGCCTGCATACGCCCCATCATGATGTATGCCAGTGTAGTATTCGCTCACGTTAGGCCACACAGGATCCATAGGCTACAAACACTTCAGGATAGGTTCATGCGTAAGGCTACGGGCGCATCGTGGTTCATACGCAATGCCGATCTCCACATCGACTTGCACTTGCCGACCATCAGGCAATATTTTTTTTTTTTTATATGGGACTAATCCCACCACACATTCCCACCATTGTAACTCCTGTAAGCCAGGATCCACAATGGTCTCCATAAATGACACCGAGGTTTGACCCTCAGGCAGTCCCGGGATATGATTTTAATTGTCTTGGGACCCGCAACAAATTTAATTAGAAAAGATTAAAGAGGAGGAGTTGGAAAGAGAGATTCCACTTCCCTCCCAGGCAAAGCGGGAGACAGGAAAACAAAATGACTAGTCAGCCAATAAGTAAACAGGAGTACAGCTACGATAGCGCAGCAGTACGGCACCACGGATACGGAAGAGCTTAACGGGGCCTATATGTGAGCGTTAAGATTGATTGCTACAGTAGGTATGGCAGAAACGCATGATCGCACGGAAATTTTCTCGAGTTGCTACAAGGTCCGTATAGTATACTACCCCACAGGTGACTTGCAAACTGTTTAACATAAGGTTACGCTCGTTTCGCCAGAGATCGCACTCCCAGAGAATGTGATGTGCTGATTGTTCATACTCGTGGTCAGATGTGGAACATTGACATAATGGTGATGGTACGAGTTTAAAAGAAAATAATTTACTTTTAAAGTTGCTATGGCCAGTTAAAAATTGGGCCACGAAGTGGTCAACCTCAAACCACACCTTCTCCAGGCGCTTCCGGATGCATGGAAAAAATAGATAAAGATGACGACCTTTCGATGATGAATCCCATCTTTCTTGCCATTCAGTTAAAAGTTCCTCATAAACAATGGATTGTGGTGCAAACAATCTAGCAATTTTATTTCGGTCGCGCGGTAGAAGGAAATCTGTATTCATAGTTTCCTTTGTGGTGTAATACATTGACGCTCGTCTCTGAATCTCCAAATCAATCGGAAGTACACCCGCGAGTACTGGTAAGGCCTCGGTACTAACCGTTCTATAGGCTTTACATAAGAATATTAGGGCCAATCGTTGGCTCTGTAGTAATTTAAGGCGAGCCGCCCCTATGGTGGCCCTATCGGCCCATA
This sequence comes from Lymantria dispar, assembly GCA_032191425.1. Classification (NCBI taxonomy): domain Eukaryota; kingdom Metazoa; phylum Arthropoda; class Insecta; order Lepidoptera; family Erebidae; genus Lymantria; species Lymantria dispar. The sequence continues at coordinate 4,255,580 of CM063447.1, forward strand.
CAGGTGCAGCGTAACAAATACACCCCAAATATGTGGCCATGTATATGGTTTTAAGTGTATTAAAACGAAGGCCCCAAGTAGATGTGGATATTCTAGTAAGCGCGTAGAAATTCCGTTTCGCTTTTTCGCCTACAGTTTTAATATGTTCAATAAATGAAAAATTTTTTTCTAAGACTAGGCCGAGATAGCAAACTGATTCTTTCTTTTTGACAGTCATATTATTGAATTTTATACGCGGCGCTGATTGTAAATGTCCTTTTAATAAAAGATGATATGTTTTTTGTGGTGCGAAGGCAAGCCGGTTTCGTGTACCCCAATCGAATATATCATTGAGGCATGTTTCCGCTAATTTCTCTAAACCATCCCTTGTGTTCGATTGTATAGGTAAAAGTCCGTCGTCTGCATAGCCGATCAGTAGACAATTTTTCGGTAGAGGTAACTCGAGAAAATCGTCAAAACCTAAATTCCATAGATATGGACTTAATACCGAACCTTGAGGGCAGCCCATCGTCAGTAGTTTCGACACAGCATGGTGACCAAGTTTCAATTTAGTCGAGCCATTTAAAAAGTACGACTGTATGATTTGGTAGATATTTCTATAGCAACCACGAGCCTTTAATTTAAGAAGTAGCATTGGCCACCAGGCGTTATCGAAAGCACCTGAGATATCCAGGAAGACACCCAGTACGTATTTAAAAACGGATGCGCTAATGACACGTCTTACCGCAACGGCCGCGTCGATAGTTGATTTGCCGTGAGTGAAGCCGAATTGTTTATGATTGAACGTTGGTCCACCCGGCAATAAACGAGGAACAATGAGACGTTCTAAGAGCTTGCCTAATGAAGGCAGTAAGGTGATTGGTCGATATGACTTCGGGTCGTCTGGTGGCTTATCACCGCCTTTAGGAATTATACGTATATAACCGCGCCGCCATATACGAGGAAAAATGCCTTCAGTTATGCAACGATTAAAAATTATTAACATTGAGTCGCCCGATGCTCGACTAGCTTCTTTGATCATTTTATTTGATATTTTATCTTCGCGAGCAGCCTTGTTGAGGGGAAGAGTTCTAACGGTATTCATAAACTCGGCAAGAGATGGAAGGTCAGACATAGGCGAGAGAGGTGGCTCGGCGGCCCATGCACGTATTTGTTTATGATGTTCGCTGTCGACTGAGATGTCATCGTCTGGGATTAACGTATTTAATAAAACTTCCGTGGTCTCCTCAATACCGGTAGTGTGTTTACCGTTCACTTTAATGTTTTGTATGTACGCTAAGTCGACTGATCGATTCGCTTTAAACTCGTGATATAGTGGAGACCATGGACCTTCACTTTCTAATCTTTCCACAATCTTATTTAACAAAGCGTCTTTCGATTTTTCTACTGCAATCCGGTAGCGAGACCTGGCAGCTTTCAGTACAGATAGAGATTCATCAAAGGCCCTTCCTACGTTAGGTGACTTTTTAAGTTTATTATGCTTCCTGCGCGCCCTTCGAAAGCGTTTGCGGAGTTCCACTAGGTGATTGTTCCACCAGTCACATCTCTTAGTATTAGGCAGGGATGTTCGACCTAGGGCTACATCAGCACAGTATATAAGAGAATGTGACATTAGTTCAGCGCCTTCTTCTGCGGTTAATTGTCTACGAGTGAAATCCCTGGCACACGAAGAAAAGAGAGAACTGAAAAATTCCCAGTTTGCGCCTTTAGATTTGTATCTAAAATTATAACTTTGTCTGGGAGGAGCCTGCAACAGTCTCGATCCAAATTCATACACGATCAGGCGATGATCACTACATGACGCGTCTGGAAGAACGCGCCACCTATTCAAACGGACGTCTGCACTTGAAAGCGTGACGTCAATAGAAGATTCGCCCAAAGGGCTGCAAAAAGTTGGTGGTGCATCGGGTGTATTGTGGATGGACAGATTCATCTCAGCGATGAAATCTTCTATAGCACACCGTCGGTCCGTATCGGTGTATCTAAATTTGCCATACCAGAGAGTAGATGACGCATTCACGTCAGCTCCTATAATTGTTTTACGGCCCGTAAGAGACCGCAAGACATGACGAAGATGGTGTAAGTGTGGACTAACGGGGTCTGAATATTGAAAATAACAGTTCACAATGTATACCCTACAGGATGGGGATGTGACCTCTGCGACAGCACAGTGTGACGTCATGAGATTTTGTAGTGACGTCACTGTAAATTTGGAACTTGCAACATAAATGCCGGCTCGTGCTTTGTTGTCCAATTGTACAACCCTATTACGTAAGCGACTACTCTGGTATTGTTCTTGTACAAGCACGATATCTAGATTATATTCCGTAACTATACGATCTAACTCTGAAGTCGCAACCCTATCATTATGGAGGTTTAATTGCCCAATATTCAAACTATCCATTTCTAATAGTTAGTATTGAGCACCAGTTGTTCTAGCTTCAGTTTGTAAGTGGGGCAATCTGACGCGCCACAAGGATGATCATACGGTTTTTTAAAACGTTTACAAGACGCACATTTAGGTTTAAAATCTTGATTGTCCTTATTTGGGCAGGACTTCGTAATATGTCCTTCTGTGCAGTGACCACACGTAGGTGTTTTTTCCGTACAATATTTCGCGACATGTCCGTGTACCTGACAGTTTGAGCAGCGTACTACTTCCAAATCATCGTAGAAGCGGCAGCTGGCCCAGTCTATAAATATTTTTTCCTTGGTGTTTAGCAAATGAACACGCACTTCGGGATCGAGTTCGATACCGACCCATTTACGCCCGTTTTGTAATTTTCGGTTGCGAATAATTTTCGTAGCTTTAATAAAATCGTCTTCCTTAAGGGACATTTCGTCTTTGATATTTTGACGGTAAAGTGCCACAAGGAACGCGTTGTCTTCCATAGAAATGGGAACGTCCTTGATTAGTAAGCGCGGTCGTCTACCTTTCGGTTTTTCTAAACGTAAGCCCGCGGCTTTAATGGCATCGACAGATTCTAACTTTTTAATTTGCCTCTCATTTGTGACGCGAAGGACGACACCCGATTTCGCGGCTTTTTTAACGCCTACAATTTGAAAACCATCGTCCATAGGTTTAATTGCCTTCAGTAACGCCTGTTTGGTAGCTGAAGACGACGCGTAGTCAGCTGAACGCTCGGCCGTAGGATATGCGATTACACAGGGAGCGCGTGACGAACGTACGTCCACTTGTGGCACGACATTGGATAATTTTAATTTATCGGCGTACGATGGTTTCTTAATATCGGTTAAAGGCCGTGTAGCTTGAGTTTGGTTTATTTTCAGTTCAATATTTGCTAGTTTCGTCTCATTGCAATATGATTTTAACGCTAGTAATGATACGATGGCAGTAATGCGTTGAGTGTAGTCCATTATTGCCGTTTTATTCGCGTTATTCATACGTGAACCCTGGTCATTGACAAGTTCGTTTATTTTTGACAGAAATGTGGAGGCCTCTGAAACTAGTTCACAATAATTAGGTTGTCCGCCGTCGCTGACACTTAATAGTGACGAATTAATCGCACTAGGTACGGGTAAAGGTTTCATCTCGGGTGTAACGTAAGCTGGAGACGGCTCATTGTAAAGGGCACGTCTGCTGGTACCGGCCGGTGGCGAGCGTGGTGTTAGTTGACTTAAACGAAATACATCGGCGCCACGATCAGGCGGTTCGTTATCGTTATAACATTTCGGCATTTCAGAATTAAAAATATGTAAAATAATCGAAGTAAATAAAACTTAAATGCCTAAATAATAATTTTAAATCTACCTACTACTTAAGAAAATAAAAAACTTACCGAGTTCAGCTGTATTTAAGTATAAACAAGAACAATACTTATCGTAATTCACGTAAACACGAACTAAACACAATAAAACACAATTGGAAACACTGCACGAGCCCAATAGTATCCTTAAAAGGACAAAACTAATTTTTAATCCGCACACGAATCAACTTCACACTGCACCGAGCTGAGGCGGGGAGGGAAAGGCAATATATGAAACAGTGTGCTCGTAGATATTTTGATTCTGCCACAACACACCCCAACCCCTTAGTGGTCCCTGCGACCAACTATACCCCGTCCCGCATCTCGAAGGTCCCTTGGCCGAGACTCGCTCTCGACGAGCCCGACAACGAGATCATGATAGCTCAGAAAACAGCACACACGGTTCGCGAAGCCGCAACAAAGAAAAGACCACGGTTCCGTCCTCGCCGTCGAGGTGCGAAACCGTGCCACATAAAAGTAAATAAAACTAAAGTGGGACCTCCCATATTGCCCTCAGCAACGCCCCAAGCCGAGGTTCGTACCCCACAGGGGGTGCCCTTGGGCCCTATTGCTTAAATATTTGGGTTGAGAGCCCTCAGCGCTCACCACTAGTCCGCGTAAGGGTGTAACAGCTATCTGAGGCTAACACTCTTAGTCCGAACAAAAGAAAAAAAAACATCGAGTTTACTGCTTCATTAAGTGTTTCATTTTTAGGCTATCAATCGACAGCTTTGCCTGCGAATAACGCTCCTAATATGACCATCTTGTGACTCATACGTGTGGTGAAGGGATACAATGCACCAAGCCCTATCTTGCCCGTGGATGTCGTAAAATACGACTAAGGGATGTAATACGCATCTATGTAAAAAGAAAACTCGAAACAAAACCTTATACCAATCTGTCTGACCAGCAATGGTAAGGTCAATTTCCTGCTAATGGGGAGGAGGCTGGGCTCCAGCCTATTATGGAGGCTGGAGCCTAGCAGTGGAATATATATGAGCAGAGTTGATGATGATGATGTGACTGACAGGTTGATACAGCAAGTGCAGGCGTTTTAATAGTAATTTTATAAACAGAAGCAAGGCAGAACAATGCGTGAGGTTTTTATGCAGGCGCTTTCTGTAATTATGAACAGCGGCGCCCTGATTCAATTCAAGACAGACCATGGTACGGACGCCGCACATAACATCTGGATTGAGGGAAAGGTGGCGTATGGTCCCATAATCTGTTTCATTACCCGCATGATTGGAATTACTACCGGTACTGATTTATTGTACAAACGATTAAATTTGATTAAATAAATATAATATTAGTGCGTGTGTTACCAGTGATGACTTACGACACAGAAACGTGGTCTCTAAATGTAGGCCTCATAACAAAGCTCAAAGTCGATCAGCGTGCTATGGAATGGGCTATGCTCGGGATTTCTCAGCGAGATAGAATCTGAAATACGGAAATCCACAGAAGAACGGGTGTAACCGACATAACACGAAGAATTAGCACGCTGAAGTGGCAATGAGCAGACCACTTTGCTCGAAGAACTGACAACTGCTGGAGAAGAAAGGTTCTCGAGTGGCGACCACGTATTGGAAGACGTAGTGTAGGACGAAGGTGGACCGACGAATTGGTGAAAGTTGCTGGGCGTCGTTGGATGCAGGCGGCACAGGACCGCACTTTGTGGCGTACCATGAGGGAGGCCCACGTCCAACAGTGGACGGCGATAGGCTGAAATGATGATGATGATGATATATAATATTACGACTGCACAAATGGTGTAGCGATTAAGACACCGACCTACCATGCTAATGTCGCGGGTTCGAATTCCACGCAGGACAACATTTTCTGTGATCCACAAATTGTTGTTATTAGTCTGGATGTAATTTAGGTCCGTTGAATGATATGTTTGTAACTTCCTATGCAATAGATGTTTATAAAAAAAAAAACTATATAAAAGAAACAGTCTTTTACTACCACCCTAGTGCCATACCAAGTGCAGTTTTTTTGTTAGACAAAACCATCATCATCATTTAGACCCATAGGTATATGTCCCACTGTTGGGCCTGTGGCGACTATCCGCCACTAAGATAACTTGGACCGCAACCCAACATGCGAGGCAATCCGCTTCGCTAATGAATATTGGGCCATACAACATGACACCTGTTTTTTTGCACGAGTGTTGTCCGGACCACACGCAGACTGTATTCTAGTTTAAACTACTTTTTACTGCCTATTATTGTTCATTAGATATTCGCTCGCACACCTGCACTGTTGTCTCTAGGTTATATTAGTAATCATGTAATTAAATCATTAAGTCTTATAAATAACATTCTTTATTCTTGTTCGCTTTTTTCTCTCATCTTCCAAAATTTACCTACATTATTAGGTTTTTCATGTTAATATATGATTTTATATGTCTTTTTCTTTTTTTGTGTGTTTTGTGCATATTACATTCCTTAGTCATCTTTGACAACACACACGGGCCAGAAAGGGGGTGCTGAATTGTATCCTTACTCCAACACCACATCGCAATGAATTATATAATTACAATTTATTTTATAACTAGCAAATTGCCGGGGATGAAACAGCGTAGTTATTAGTCCAGTGGACAAACGGGGATAAAATATAATCGATGTTATTTTTTGATAGTAGATGTAGCTTTTTTTTCTGATGTTTACGCGAGTATTATACATTTTAAATAAAACTACTTTACGGATTTTATCGCGTTTGTATTTGATTTTTGATTACCCGACGTTTCGAACACTTTACAGCGTTCATGATCACGGGTGGACTAAGATATCTCACGTCCAACAAGTCATCGTTACTGCAGAAAATTTATAATTATCTACCCGATACAGAAATTAGTTATTAAATATTGACCCACATTTTGATACAAAATTTATTGCCAGTGTAAGAAGAAAATGATTCTACATGAAAAAATTATATTGTTTATGGTTAGTAATAATTAAACATTAAAATTAATAGTAATTATATTTAAAAAACTAACTAATAATCTAGTATACTACCACCGGATCGGAACACGGTTACACTGAGAAAGATCCGGCAAGAAAACTCAGGTAGCATGATGCTAAATTAAAGTTAATTTTGAAGGCGGCTTACTTTATGTTACTAAAAAGGTTTTAATTTATAAAATTATCTTTAGTTATTATTATTGTGGGTCAAATCTATACAATATGAGCTCACGGTGTCTTGCAGTCTTGTGGTGGTCTTTTTGGATTTCTTTTTAATAATGTTTATAACAGGATCCCAGCTTGATGGTAACACCCAGCCATCCTCTCTATTGAAATTTTTGTGTTTTTTAATCTCAATAGCCTCGCGTACCATTCTAGGCAGGTATCGGTGTTCTTTTGCGAGGATTTGTGGTTTATCAAACCTGATGTTATGGTGGGCGCGGTCCTGACTATGTTCACAGACTGCAGACCTAGTGTCCCGGCGGTGCTTCACATCGGCTATGTGTTCTTTGATCCGAGTTCTTATGGATCTCTTTGTTTGTCCAATGTAAGAGAGACCACAGTCACAGTCAAGTTTATATACTCCTGCATCTTGTAAAGGGATCTGGCACTTGACAGGTGGTAAGAATTGGCTAATCCTCTTCAGTGGCTTAAAATAAGTTTTAATGGAAGAGCGTTTCAGGATGTAGCCAATCTTGTCAGTGACTCCTTTGACATAAGGTAGTATTGCAGGAAGGCGCTCAACTGTGGGTGGTTTCACTCGGTCTCTGCGACGGGAGCGAGGAACTGGCAGCTTGTTTGCACGTAGCACCTGCTTGACATGCTGCAGCTCCCCAGCCAGGTGTTTATCGTCACAGATTCCTCGTGCTCTCTGTAACAAAGATTTACACACGGTAGCTAACTGTGAAGGGGGATGATGAGAATCACCGTTCAAGTATCTGTCTGTATGTGTTGCTTTACGATACACTGTATGACTCAAGGTGTTATTAGGGTTACGTATAACCAAAATGTCTAAGAAGGCTAAAGAGTTATTTGACTCCAGTTCCATAGTGAATTGAATTTTTGGATTAATGGAGTTAAGATGGTTTAGGAATATGGTTATTTTGTCTGTGGGTAATATTGTGAAAGTGTCATCTACGTACCGCTTGTAGAACCTGGGTGTGACAGGTGAGCTTGATAAGGCCGTCTCCTCGAAGTCCTCCATGAATATATCGGCAACGACAGGGGAGACCGGCGAGCCCATAGCCACTCCATCTACTTGCTTGTAGAAGTCATCATTCCACATTAAATAGCCAGTTGTTAGGCATTGACGTAACAGTTCCGCATATCCCAATGGCATATTATTGTCAGATAGCTTCTTAGATATGGTTTTGATGCAATCCTCCACAGGTAGAGAGGTGAAGAGTGATGTGACATCAAAACTGACCATAGTTTCATTGTCAGCGAGATGTAGATCTTTAATTTCACTGACAAAATGGTAAGAGTCTTTCATAAATGCACTAGTGTGTCCCCGGAGTTGGGAGAGGACTTTCGCAACCTTCTGTGCTAATTTATAAGTCGGCGTGTCGATCTGACTTACTATTGGTCGCAGTGGTGCATTTGATTTGTGTATCTTGGGCAACCCATATAATTTAGGTGGTTTGACGCATGGTGGTATTAGATTTTTCACGTCTAGATGTAATGTATCGGAGTACTTTATTATTAGTTTCTTTGTGTTCTTTAGAACGACATTGGTGGGGTCTGTTTTGACCTTCTTGTACGTTGTTTCATCCGACAAAAGTTGGTTAATTTTATCATTATAATCCGACGTATTCATAACCACGGTCGCGTTTCCTTTGTCTGCGCGCAGGATGACGATATCTGATTTATTCCGTAGGTTTTTTAAGGCTAAATATTGTTGTTTTGGAAGATTATTTTTGGGTAGACCGCTACGACGCAATAAGGACGAGACATCCTGCCGAATAGCCTCCATATCTTCCTTTGGCACGGTATTTTTAATCAGAACATCTTCGACAGCACAAATTATTTCTTCATAAGGAATTCGCGTAGGTGTTACAGCAAAATTTAGACCTTTCGATAAAACTTGAATTTCGGTGTTGTCTAAATGTTGTGTTGACAGATTTATTTTTATTTATTCCATTTTGTCAGTGAAATTAAAGATCTACATCTCGCTGACAATGAAACTATGGTCAGTTTTGATGTCACATCACTCTTCACCTCTCTACCTGTGGAGGATTGCATTAAAACCATATCTAAGAAGCTATCTGACAATAATATGCCATTGGGATATGCGGAACTGTTACGTCAATGCAACTGGCTATTTAATGTGGAATGATGACTTCTACAAGCAAGTAGATGGAGTGGCTATGGGCTCGCCGGTCTCCCCTGTCGTTGCCGATATATTCATGGAGGACTTCGAGGAGACGGCCTTATCAAGCTCACCTGTCACACCCAGGTTCTACAAGCGGTACGTAGATGACACTTTCACAATATTACCCACAGACAAAATAACCATATTCCTAAACCATCTTAACTCCATTAATCCAAAAATTCAATTCACTATGGAACTGGAGTCAAATAACTCTTTAGCCTTCTTAGACATTTTGGTTATACGTAACCCTAATAACACCTTGAGTCATACAGTGTATCGTAAAGCAACACATACAGACAGATACTTGAACGGTGATTCTCATCATCCCCCTTCACAGTTAGCTATCGTGTGTAAATCTTTGTTACAGAGAGCACGAGGAATCTGTGACGATAAACACCTGGCTGGGGAGCTGCAGCATGTCAAGCAGGTGCTACGTGCAAACAAGCTGCTAGTTCCTCGCTCCCGTCGCAGAGACCGAGTGAAACCACCCACAGTTGAGCGCCTTCCTGCAATACTACCTTATGTCAAAGGAGTCACTGACAAGATTGGCTACATCCTGAAACGCTCTTCCATTAAAACTTATTTTAAGCCACTGAAGAGGATTAGCCAATTCTTACCACCTGTCAAGTGCCAGATCCCTTTACAAGATGCAGGAGTATATAAACTTGACTGTGACTGTGGTCTCTCTTACATTGGACAAACAAAGAGATCCATAAGAACTCGGATCAAGGAACACATAGCCGATGTGAAGCACCGCCGGGACACTAGGTCTGCAGTCTGTGAACATAGTCAGGACCGCGCCCACCATAACATCAGGTTTGATAAACCACAAATCCTCGCAAAAGAACACCGATACCTGCCTAGAATGGTACGCGAGGCTATAGAGATTAAAAAACACAAAAATTTCTTTAGAGAGGATGGCTGGGTGTTACCATCAAGCTGGGATCCTGTTATAAACATTATTAAAAAGAAATCCAAAAAGACCACCACAAGACTGCAAGACACCGTGAGCTCATATTGTATAGATTTGACCCACAATAATAATAACTAAAGATAATTTTATAAATTAAAACCTTTTTAGTAACATAAAGTAAGCCGCCTTCAAAATTAACTTTAATTTAGCATCATGTTACCTGAGTTTTCTTGCCGGATCTTTCTCAGTGTAACCGTGTTCCGATCCGGTGGTAGTATACTAGATTATTAGTTAGTTTTTTAAATATAATTACTATTAATTTTAATGTTTAATTATTACTAACCATAAACAATATAATTTTTTCATGTAGAATCATTTTCTTCTTACACTGGCAATAAATTTTGTATCAAAATGTGGGTCAATATTTAATAACTAATTTCTGTATCGGGTAGATAATTATAAATTTTCTGCAGTAACGATGACTTGTTGGACGTGAGACATCTTAGTCCACCCGTGATCATGAACGCTGTAAAGTGTTCGAAACGTCGGGTAATCAAAAATCAAATACAAACGCGATAAAATCCGTAAAGTAGTTTTATTTAAAAAAGATGTAGCTTTGTATTGGTGAAAACATTTTAAAATCGAATTTTTAGTTTAAGTGTAAAAGCGTAACAAATAAACAAAAAAAATGCATTTATAATATTAGTTAGGATAGTATATTTTACAAATACCTTTTGTTGTTTTTGGGGATGGCTTACGGTCGGCGCGCTCCTCGCACCACTCCGTCTAGGGCGACAGAGGGGCGTAAGCACGCACACCTATAACCCATCCGTGACACGTCGCCTTCGTCGTTGGGCCGACCACCGGGGCAGAGTGACTTGTCGTCAGTGGTCGGCCCGACGGAATACCCCCTTGAGGGGTACCCTCCCATCGACCGATGTCCCCCCTAGGGGAGGACATTGGTCTGACCTCATGCGGTCGGACTCTCGGCGGATGACGAACTAATTCATTTTACAAATATCTGCAATATATCCTATTTTTATATCACACCTACATTTCAGAATTGTATCTTAATAGCAAAAGATAAAACGCGTACCTGTTACAATTTACTTGGCACAGTTTTCAAGAGTTTTCAAGGCAGCTATTACGATTTTATCAAAAATATCTGCACAAAACCCAGAACTTCTTATCAAAGCAATCGTTTTGTTGTAGCAGTAATCAGCTTTGTTTTTGCTGACTGTACAACCCTCGATTCGCCTATCCTATATGTAATCTTATGATGTTAATAGCTTTGAGAGAACCTTTTTGTGATAAAGCGCTCAAAAATAAGATCTCTGATTTACTTTAAGTATAAGTGGATACGGTCTGAATATTGGTACGTTTATTATTATTGTTTTAATTTTATACTCGTAGCACCTGAGGGTTTTATAAAGTATTTAATTAGAATTTTGGTACCGAAATTTTAGTCCAATATAGTATGGAGCGAGTATTGAAGTGACTTCTATGTGGTAACGGAATAAGAATGCATTTCACCACCGCCTTTCTTGCTCATGGTTGATGAAAACTAAGGGATTTAACAAGCAGGTGACATATATGTAAGAGAAGGCAAACTCGAAAGAAAACTCTACACCAATACGGCTGAACAGCGTTGTATAGTAGGTCGATTTCTCTCCTATCGTGGAAGAGGCTTTGGCTCAGAAGTGGGACCTATTTGAGTTGAGATTATTATAAAAAAAACTTCCATACTAGAGCAAAAATTGGATAAAATGATGCTGTACTCAGAATCTTAATCTTTATATATATATTTCTTGCGTACGTATGAATGTCACTGAACTCCTCCTAAACGGCAGGCCCGATGCTAATGAAAATTTTTGTACGTGTTCAAGGGTATTCGAGAATGGTTTAGATTCACAATTGGATCAGGTAGGTGGCGCTGCTATTGATTTCAAGGAGAATTCCTATTATTCTATTTGTACAGAACAATGTCTGTTGCATCAGCTAGTATAATATATATTAATATGATAAATTTCACGTCCCTCTTATATAGAATAACTTAGAAATAATATGTATCTCAAATAAGCTAAAAATCGTAAGGATTTAGTTCTCTATGACAAATATATAATGTTTTTGTCTCTAGAAAACAATTCTCCTGGGCTAAAATTGACAAATTGGCCAAAGCTGTGTCCAACAGATAAAATATATATTATGGTAGGTCTTACGTCCTTTGGGTATTTTATTCTTGTCTGGACAACTACGATCAATGATTGAGTGATTGCGAGTTACATTTATAAAATTTATTATTAAAAGCATGTGCTATCCATCCATTCTCCGTTAGCTTGTAGACATCCCTACTAGAATGCCTCCCAAAACGGTCCAGTGCTATTTCGCATCGAGCGGTTCTCTGCGATTTTCAAGATGTCATCCTATCTAGCAGGGAACCATCCTAATAAATGATGCACGGTAACTTATAAATTTTCTTTCCTTTTCTTATTTTAAAAGCCAATCTTCTGCACTAATGAAACAATCCTTGCATTACGAAAGATTTTACAAACATATAATTTAACGAATATAAAATACAATTAAAGTTCTCGTGTGGCGACCAAGTATCGGGCGACGCAGTGTTGGACGTCCCACTATTAGGTGGACCGACGACCAAGTGAAAGTTGCTAGGCGTCGTTGGATGTAGGTGGCAGGGGACTGCATTGTACGAAACATGAGGCCTACGTCCAGCAGTGGATGGCTTAATAGGCTTAATGATGATAAAGACGATGAGATTATACCCAGACTCGGAACAAAAATTTGTGGATTGCAAAGTACTGTGCTACATGGGCATCGAATCTACGATAATGGTATGGTATGTCGGTCTTAACTACTACGGCATCTGTGCAGTCATATATAGATTGACCTTTTTTTTTCTATTGCAGCCCTTAAATATCATAAAGTGAAGACCCAAATCCTCTCCCTTCCTTTCCAATCGCTATTTTATTCCCTCTAATCCCTGTTACAATAGGCAGTGAAGTGGCTGCTGAAGTCAATGAGCAACATTTACCATTTCCATATGGGCTGCCTAGAGAAGGTAGACATCAAACATAATAAAAACCGGCCAAGTGCGAGTCGGAGTCGCGCACGTAGGGTTCCGTACTATTATGTATAAACGTCGCGTTTGTTGTATGGGAGCCCCTCTTAAATATTTTTTTTTTAATTTTAGTATTTGTTGTTATAGCAGCAACAGAAACACATAGTTTGTAAAAATTTCAACTGTCTAGCTATCGCGGTTCTTGAGATACAGCCTGGTGACAGACAGACGAACGGACAGACAGCGAAGTCTTAGTACGTTGTTACCCTTTGAGTATGGAACCCTAATAAAAAAATCTACCGTGGTAGAAAATTAGACATGGTGGGATAAAGATTTTCTTACTTTTTCTTTCAAATAGCCAATCTTCACAAAGTTTACATTTATAACATTGATTGGATTTTTGATAATTTCCCTTTTCCAAGAACATGAAACAAGCTCAGTTGAAATCGAGCAGGATAGGGATTGGTGAATTGTATTCTTATTCCGTCACCATACGGACAAGTTTAAAGCCACGTTTCTAATAAAATTCCTCAGTTCGCAGTAGTATCACATTCTGGGCGAAAATCAATGTCTGAGTAGTATTAATTTGCTACCGTTGTTCAGTGAGCTCACGCTGTCTCGAGCCGGAGACTACATCCAAACTCACAATAGAAACCAACCTGGCCGTATTCTTGCTATTGCAAAGGTCATTGTCATTATTATTATTATCGCTTATAAGCTCGTACCTCTCACTACTGGACACGGGCAAGATAGGGAGGAAGAATTGTATTTTTATTCTGTCAGCACATTCAAATTTAAATTAGAAAAAAAAGTGGGTGGTAGAGGTAAATGAGTGGTAGTTACCACCTACAATCACGTGGGCAACTGGATCTTCTGCCATAAAATGCAATAAAAAATGGATAGACTTAGCGAAAAATTATTTCGATATTTTTTTGTAGAACATATAATTCTTTACGAAGCATGTAATATTAAAGGGTTCTTGTTTAAAAACTTGTAAAATAGAAAGAAGTTCTTACTTATTATTTCTATAAGAAAGATTGGGACCAAGGCGTGTTGAAATTTAAGTTAGTTGAAGTTGATATAAAGAGCACAAATTTTTAGGCGATTGTTTTTTATAGTTTTGGAAGTGTTGAGATTCTGGGAGCACAAGGGTCGTAGTCAACTTATATATGGGCGCATATCGCCCTCTATCGGCAATATTTGTAAATTGTTGATGTATGTGTTATCAATTATAGTTATAAACGTGTTTGAAATATTTGCAACTAATATTTAAATAATTATTTGTAGTAACAACACTATTTATCATGCTATGATATTTAAAAGACACTTTTTGAATGTATTTCTAGATATATTTGATTTAGTTGTTTAAATATTTATATAGTTGATTAAATTAAAATCGATTAGAATTAATGTAATTATTTGTAACCATATTTAGTTGTTTTTACACAATAGATATTGCAATTTATTTCTAGTTACAGCGCCGTCTGTTGAACAATATATGAGAACAATATTTCCTTTAATTACATTAACGTAAATTGTGTAAAATTGACTATTTGGAATTATGTTAAATGCATTAGAATATTTATCATTATTATTTAGCTATATGCCGATAGTTATTTAATAGTTGTTTTATTTGTTTGTTATAAAAAGTAATTGTAGTTGCTAAGACTAGACCGTTTCATTGTAAAGCGGAGGTTATAAAAACATTGTAAGATTAGAATAGAGGACAGATTTACTTCACTCACTTCTCCGGCAAGAACTCCTAATAAATACAGTGATTACATACTCGGTATTTTACTATCATCGTCCAAATTCCTGGCGCAACGCCGACAGCAGCGGTGGGATCACAGCCCCAAAACTCTTCAAGATCTACGGATGACCTTCACTATGGAGCAAATGATGGATCTCCTGACCTCGATTACAAAATACTGCTGCAACAACAGCTGAGAGAGCCGCATTTTCTACGGAGGCTACAATGTAACGGCGGCACCAAAATTTTTATCTACCGCCGTTCAACCCCGACGAGAGATCGCATCGATAATCATCGACATCGCGGACTGGTGGGCAAATGTTAACGAGACGATCATGGCTTTGAACATATAAGCCGCAAGAAGCAAGAATGGAAGCTATTCTTGAACTCAACGGTATGGCAGACACATGGGCGCTTCAATCAATTACATGGTAACAAGTTGAAGATGACATCGTTACAACCTTCAGCAAGGAGTTCCGGTATGCTGGCTACGTCCAGTGGTGGCGCAGCTGCACCTCTGAACAAGCTGACAGTTACGCAGACTACACTACAACGGGCCGGGCTCTGCTCAAACGTTTGAGACGTGAGGCTACGGACTCTGAGGTATTTATCTTGAATTAATAAGATCTGAGCTATTGCGAAACACGCCTAGATTTTGTCTAGGCTCGTGTTTGTTTTGTTAACTTTTCGTTAGCGAAAACTACCGTCTAACAGTAATTGTAACTGTCTGAAGGCGACGCCGTGGGTTTCACCGGTGTGCAGGCGGTGAAGAGTTATGTAATGACTATTGACGCCAAAAAGTACTGATGTGTTGAATAACTAGCAACCCACCCTAGCTTCGCCTCTGTTTTAGTAGTTTTACCCGCGTAGTTCCCGTTCTCGTGGGAATACCGGAATAAAATATAGCCTAGTTTACGCCCTGATATTATAGCTTTCCATTGGTGAAAGAATTTTTGAAATCGGTCCAGCTGTTTTGAAGATTACCCGGAACAAATAGACAGACAAAAAATTTTTAATCTGTATTTTGGGCATAGGTGTCGTGCAGGTGACCGCGTGAGCGTGAAAAAAGCCATTTTGACATTACAGACACTCCATTTTTATTTATTGGTATAGATATTGACTAATAATAATAGTAAACAGCACGGGACATTTAAAAATGATAAGGCTCGTATTTGACACCTAGTCCTGGTGACATGAGCGCGGGAGTGCGCGAGAACCTCTCCCCGCGCGACCAATTACCCCGCGCGCCAGTTGCCCCGCGCGCATTTGCATAGCAACAATAGAATGCCTACTACATATTTACAATTATTAAATAGTTCTTATTTTGAATAATTCGCGTCGCTTACACTGTCTAATTGTGTTAACTGTAATAACCTAGGACCTTTTTGTGATGTAAATAGAAGCTTCTACTTATCACGCTTGCAGAGTCCTTGATTTATAACTTTCATAACCTCTTTAATACGACGAAGTTTATAATACCGTTTTTGCTATAGAAAATACCATAGTGAAAATAATTATTTCCATAAGCAAATCGATAATTTATGGTTAACTAACAATCAGACTATTATTTTTTACTTCTAGAGATCGCATTATCACAAGGTAAAGTTTTCAATAGCTTATTCCATACTGGTGTTGATTGTTCTCCGATCCGAAATAAGTTTACTGGTTCGATTCCGGGCAAACGCCAGATCGTTGTTGCTTGTATTACAACCAAAGTTAGTTTCCATGACGTGTCGAGGTAGAATTGGTTACGACATTATTAGTGCTGTTTGGTATTACCGTAAGTCTTAAAGAGGGTATATATAGAAAACTGTAACTGCTGATAAATGAAGCCCCCATGCTATCTATAACTTTGATTTTAACTTCAATCTAAAAACTACTCAATATTGTTTTAAGTTACATGATGTTCTCAAGCTTTAAATCTAGTTTCATACTCTGCAACTGTGTATCGCAAATAAAGGCCAGTGCGTTAACAATAAAACTAAAAGGCTGATTAAATAGTTCAACGCAGACCCTATAGATTATCACCTCTATAACGCTATGAAAATGAGATAAGCTGCCTTCACTTTAAATATCACTAAAAGCTCAAAAAGTCCTCGCGTAGTTCAGTATGCGAACCATGTGCGTTGAAATAAATACCGCTCGTGAGCTGAAGACGCTAGACTTCGTATAAAGCTATTAAGCATTGCCGTCACTTCTTAGGTGGTCAATTATTTAAAGTGGTAACTGATTATGTTGTAACTGAAATTCACTTAAGGTTTCAAGGCAAGGCAGAAAGAGCACACTCCAGGAATGCATAACTGGTAGCATTTCTTTAAAATTTTTAGTTTAAAGTAGAATATCGAAAGGGTGACTGCTTGGTTAATACAGATTATAGTCTTAATCTGTGTTAAGTAAACCATATGCTCTAAAACGAAGTAATTGTTTATCTCGTCGTAAATTCATCCACTCTTGACCATACTTGGCTTCATGTAGGGCAGAAGAGTGATCCTTCAATAAAGGAGATTGACTCTGATAGTAGTCTATACTTTATGTCATTTAACAAGATATTGCTGCTGAGCCATAATGTTCAAATAGTATCGTTTCACGTAATTACCGTTAGAAACTCGTGTTACGATCACACTGCACTGCACAGATGACGTAGTGGTTAAGATATCGTGCCAGTGTCGCGGGTTCGAACCCGCGCAGGACAACTCTGTGCGATCCATAAATTTTTGTTCTGAATTTGGATCTAATTTGTTTCCATTAATGTGTTTATTACCTCCACCGCAATATAAGGACTATTGCGAGACTACCACAACTTTTGTTGCGAAAAGGTACTGGCTAAAATCAGCGAACAATATTGGTACCCGAATATGTTCGAAAATTTGTGAAGAATTGTGTTAGTTAACATTCGTAAAGCTGAAATCGGGCGTAAAACAATCTACTTCCAATCTATAAAATTGCAATATAATTTTCATACTGTGTTCGCTGACATTACAGGTTACATTCATGGCGGACGTCATCAGCCAGAATACGCATTTGTCTTTATAGTAGTTTACACTAAAGACGTCACAATCGGCTATGAGGTCTTTTGTGAAGTTGTAACTATATTTGGAACTCGTCTCTTCTTATAATAATGAATAAATACGGTATGGAATATACCTTGTGGCTAAGGGAACTAGTAGAGCAAATGGTTAAGTGGGACTACATAGTTGTGAAAATTATCAAAGATATTAATGTCTGTACTTGAGCTTGATAAACCATGCCACAGTGCTATTTGCGATTTCCAGTTGGCTATAAACTGCAATATTACTGGGAGTATTGTTTGGCAAAATATTGACCGCCGCTTATTAAGATTTTGCAGGTAAATTACGACGAACGAACAAAAGATTTAACGTCTGTACGATGAGGATGGACGAGCGGTCTTTTCCGAGTTAATTGATTTGACAAAGATAGAGCCAAAATAAATGTATTTTTTGGCAATTTTGTTCTCGTGCATCGTCACGATCGACGCACTCTCTTCGAGGGTCTCATGGGCACTTTAGGAGGTATTGCCTAATGACCGATACATGTTGAAGCATAATTATCTCCGCGGATGTGATGTAAGTATCGCTAGCCATGACTTTTATGACCAGCGCCTGTTGCAGACTGATTTTTTTTTGATCCCAGCAATGCCGTATGGACGGGTGAATATTAATTTTGAAACAAATGCTTTTTATTTTTCCTATCCAAACCATCCTTCCTAAAGCGCTGGCTGGCCACCATGCGTATCCTTAAACCTGGTCTTGTTGGCTAGATCCCAGGATGGGTGATGCCTTATGGTTGGCTAGATCCCGTATGGGTGATGCCTTATGATTGGCTAGATCCCAGGATGGGTGATGCCTTATGGTTGGCTAGATCCCGTATGGGTGATGCCTTATGGTTGGCTAGATCCCGTGGTGGTGATGCCTTATGGTTGGCTAGATCCCGTGGTGGTGATGCCTTATGGTTGGCTAGATCCCAGGATGGGTGATGCCTTATGGTTGGCTAGATCCCGTGGTGGTGATGCCTTGTGGTTGGCTAGATCCCTTGGTGGGTGACGCCTTAACAGCGCAAGGGACGCACTGGAGTCAGTATGGCAGTATGGGCGCATATCGCCCTCTATCGGCAATATTTGTAAATTGTTGATGTATATGTTATCAATTATAGTTATAAACGTGTTTGAAATATTTGCAACTAATATTTAAATAATTATTTGTAGTAACAACACTATTTATCATGCTATGATATTTAAAAGACACTTTTTGAATGTATTTCTAGATATATTTGATTTAGTTGTTTAAATATTTATATAGTTGATTAAATTAAAATCGATTAGAATTAATGTAATTATTTGTAACCATATTTAGTTGTTTTTACACAATAGATATTGCAATTTATTTCTAGTTACAGCGCCGTCTGTTGAACAATATATGAGAACAATATTTCCTTTAATTACATTAATGTAAATTGTGTAAAATTGACTATTTGGAATTATGTTAAATGCATTAGAATATTTATCATTATTATTTAGCTATATGCCGATAGTTATTTAATAGTTGTTTTATTTGTTTGTTATAAAAAGTAATTGTAGTTGCTAAGACTAGACCGTTTCATTGTAAAGCGGAGGTTATAAAAACATTGTAAGATTAGAATAGAGGACAGATTTACTTCACTCACTTCTCCGGCAAGAACTCCTAATAAATACAGTGATTACATACTCGGTATTTTACTATCATCGTCCAAATTCCTGGCGCAACGCCGACATATACAACACCACTCCTACACGGCAAAATTATGTTCATTTAAATGTGAGTTTTAGGTCGTTCGGTGTAGGCATATTTTACATTGACAATATAAATTAGTAGACAGCTGTCTGCTAATTGCTTGTTGCTGTCCGTTTACTGCACGCTTACCGAGAACTTTAAGCGAGCAGCCCACGCATTGTACACACGCAGACTGTTCCTTTGAAGCACGTTGCTAGCTTGTCAGCGTGCCGGAGCAGCGAATTGGAAACCGATCATAAACTACGTCTGTCGCAAAAAACGTAGGTGCGGGTAGGGTAGTTGACTCCTAGCCGTAAGAGCGGCGACAGCTTGTTGCCTGACAATTGTAAGCGCGTGTACAGCTAGTGGCCTGCTAGCTGTCGGCGCGTGAACAGCGAGTAGTAATCTTCGTTTAAAGCGGTATTGTGCGGTAGCGGTATTAGAGCGGCATCGTGTAAATGAGCAACGAACCCAAAACTCGATATAAACCTTATTATATATGATAATAAGAAAATTATTTTCATTTTAATAAATTTATTCGTCCATTCATCACAGATCATACATATCCCACTGCTGGGCTTGAACTTCCTCCATAAAGGGAGGTAAATCAACCGACAATACCACGCTGATCAATCTGGTTAATATATGGTTTTATTTTGAGTTTCTCTTGCATAGATGTTATATGAATATTATATCCCTTAGTAGTCTTTTACGGTAACCACGGTTAAGGTAAATTATATTATTACTTCATTACCGCAGGGAAAATTTTATGTAGTTTAATAAAAGGACGAGATTAAATTTAATTTTTTACTGTGATATCTGTCCATGTGGTGACGAGAGTAAGAATACAATTCACCACTCCCTATCTTGCCCGTGGATGTCGTGAAATACGACTAAGGGATGTAATATGCACATAAGATCTGTGCAAGAGAAGGAAACCTCGAAATGAAACCCTATATCAACTTGTCTGACCAGCATGGTATAGTAGGTCAAATTCCATCCCATTGTGGAGGAGGCCCCAAGCCCAAGCAGCATTGAGCCTTTTCATGAGGCAGACATTCAGAGACCACATTTCAGTTCCGTATCTCACCGCTGGTAACATACACTGGTTATAAACCTTTGATTTCAGACACTGCGGAATATTGGACGAGAAGATCGTCTTAAGTTGCCCAAACACTCCTCAGCCGAGTTGGATTCGTTGGCTGATCTCTGGTTCTACCATATGACATAAAAGTTTAGTGGTTAAGATTTCGACGTATCGTATCAATGTCGTAGATTCGATTCCCATACGTAACAATACTTTAATTGTTTATTTGTGAAGTCCCCCGCGATACCGTAAAATAACCTATAGTAAAAGATCATCATCACCATCTCAGCTTATATACGTCCCACTGTTGGGCTCGGGCCTCCTCCACTATGGAAGGGAAATTATCCTAGTGTACCACAATGGCCAGATGTATTGGCATAGGATTTTATATCGAGTTTTCCTTCTCTTGCACACCACACACTGATGACAGTTGTCTACAGCCGCGGGCCCGCTCATACTCTTTTTTTTTCTTTTGTTGGGTCGCGGTCGGCGCATTCCTCGCACCACTCCGTCCAGGCGACAGAGGGGCGTATGCACGCACACCTGTAACCCACCCGAACACCATGTCGCCTTCGTCGTTGGATCGACCACCGGAGCAGAGTTACTTGTCATCAGTGGTCGGCCCGACGGAATACTCCCTAGTGGGGTACCCTCCCATCGAACGACGTCCCCGCCTCGGGGAGGACATCAGTCTTTCCTCACGTGGTCGGCCGCTCGGCTGGTGACGGACTAATTCCCCGGTCACGTCACCCGCAGCCTCGGCTAGGGCGGCATGACGCGCAGGTAGTCGCGCCTACGCCGCCCGAGTCGCCGGCGGCGGAATGTGTCGCCGAAGAGGAGCTCCTCTTGCGCACGATCCGCCGCCTCCTTCCGTGAGATTACGGCCTCACAGAAGGCGTCGACCGAGTCCCCGTTACGTGTGTACAGCCTAGGTGCAATTTAACAAGGATTTGGCTTACTCAAAGGGCAAGTAGGTATTATTAACATAATTCCCAGCGGTTTAAACTCTGTACATTTTGAGATTGATAAGATCATGCAAATGTATTCCTGAATAGGTAATACGTTACGATAACGTTATCACGGTCAAAATGGAATTTAATTTATCAGATGTTGAGAGCAAGCGTTTAGAAATTGGTGAATTTCTGATGTTTACGCGAGTATTACAGATCTACATCTATACTAATATATAAAGCGGAAGAGTTTGTTTGTTTGTTTGAACGTGCTAATCTCAGGCACTACTGGTTCAATTTAAAAAATTCTTTCAATGTTAAATAGCCCATTTATCGAGGAAGGCTATAGGCTTATAGGTTATATATCATCACGCTAAGACCAATAGTAGCGGCGCAACAATGAAAAATGTTTCGGAATCACTTTTTTTTCTTTTGAGAGCTTCCGCTGCGTGCACTACATAAACGGCTAGATTTCGCAAAAATCATGTGTATTATTTAAAAATATTTTCACAAATTCGGGGGTTAAAGTTAGTATTAGTCCATAGTAACTGTTCCACTCGGACGAAGTCGCGGGCATAAGCTAGTTGTAAATAAAAGTACTTTGCGGATTTTATCGTGTTTATATTTGATTTTTGATTGCCTGAAGATTCGGAAACTTTACAGCATTCATGGTCACGGGCGGACTAAGATGTCCGCCGTCCAACAAGTCATCATTATTACAGATATTTATAATTATCTACCTGCTACAGAAATTAGTTATTATAGTCTGAGCCACATTTTGGTTAAAATATTGCCGGTACAAGAGGAATCATATAGAATAATTTTCTTCCTATCAAATACAAACGCGATAATATCCGTAGTTTTATTTACAAGTGTTGAATCGTATTGTTAGTCTGGAATCACAAGAATAGATTCATCATCATTCATCATTTCTGCTCATATCATCATCATCATCATTGCAGCCCACATACGTCCCACTGTTGGGCTCGGGCCCCCTCCACAATGGAAGGGAATTTGACCTACTATATCATGACGGTCAGACATGTTGGTATAGGGTTTCATTTCGAGTATTCCTTCTCTTGCACAGATGTTATGTGCATATTATATCCCATAGTCGTCTTTTACGACATACACGGGCAAGATAGGGAGTGGTGAATTCTATTCTTATTCCGTCACCACACGGAAAAGCTCATATACGTCCCAATATTAAGGTCGACCCTCTTACAATAGAGCCTACAATAGGCAAGAAATTCACCTACAATACCACGCTGGTCAGACGTGTTGCTATAGAGTTTTATATAGAGTTTTCTTCTCCTGCATAGTTATTATATGCATAACTAGCAACCCACCCTCGCTTCGCTTCGGTTATAGTAGTTCCCGTTCCCATGGGAATACCGGGATAAAATATAGCCTAGTTTACGCCCTGATATTATAGCTTTCCATTGGTGAAAGAATTTTTGAAATCGGTCCAGCCGTTTTGAAGATTACCCGGAACAAACAGACAGACAGACAGACAAAAATTTTTTAATTGCTATTTTAGGCATAGGTGTCGTGCAAATAACCGTGTGAGCATGAAAAAAGCCTATTATTTTGACATTACAAACAGACACTCCAAATTTTATTTATTGGTATAGATTAAAGATGACTAAGGGTAGTCGTCTTTTACGACAGTAACAAGATTGCAGGCAGTGGTGTATTGTATTCTTACTCCGTCATCACACATTTTTTAAGCTATTATATAGCTTTTATCGCGGGCTTTGAGCGCGGCGACCGAATCAAGAAATTCCATAACGAAAATAAAACCTAACACCCGCCTACCATGTAGCTCGGCCGAGCGTCCGGTGTGACGGTCATCGACATTCTGCGTTCGTCCGTCTCGGTGCGCACACGTGCCACCGCTTTGCGTAGGTTACGTTAAAAAGTGTTTTCGCGCGTTTTCTAACGGTCTCAACGATCTTCAGCGGACTACAGTGGTAATCCAAACCGCCTTTATTGTTATACATATAGTACATTTGTTTTCTTATCGGTCACCACGCTCAAAAATGTAACTTGAATTAATATCAAAGAAAAAAAATACTGCATAAATAAATAATTATACCATAATTTCCGTGTGGTGACGGAGTAAGAATACAATTCACCACTCCCTATCTTGCCCGTGAATGTCGTATAAGACGACTATGGGATATAATATGCACATAACATCTGTGCAAGAGAAGGAAAACTCGAAATGAAACCCTATACCAACATGTCTGACCAGCATGGTATAGTAGGTTAAATTCCCTCCCATTGTGGAGGAGGCCCGAGCCCAACAGTGGGACGTATGTGGGCTGCAATGATGATGATGATGATGAAATAATTATAATTGCATAAGTTGATAAAAAATGCTATGCTTTACCGCGGCAGTCCCCGAGTGCCACACGTTTTTATTTATAGCAAACGGTGGCAGACTAGCATACAGTACACCTGATGATAAGTGTTGCTGCCGCTCATGGACCTTTGTAAGGCCGCTGCCTATCGCAAAAAGTGAAGGGAGTGTGAATGCGTGCAATAAGATTCGGTGATACTAAAAACATCAAATCCACCACACGCAAATACCCTCAGAAATTTGGGCTTTCGGCTTTCTCGCTCACCGAATGAAGCGCAGTAACAAATTGCTACTACTATGAGGTTAAGTAATACTAAAGGTATCACTAAAACCACCATATGCAAACAGCCTCAGAAAATTGGGTTGCCGGCTCTCTCGCTCACCGAACGAAGCGCAGTAACAAATTGCTACACGTCGATTTTTTGCAAGAGTGTGGTACTACCCCTGACGGACCAGCCCGCGGCTGTAGACAGACAACTGTCAGTGTGGTCCTACTACATAGAATATATACGTATATTCACGCCTCTTTCCCATAACGGCAGGCAGAAATTCTCCCTTGCTATGATCTTGACATACCACTTTTGCCTCCTCCACATTAATTAATCTCCTCATACATCTTTTTCGGTTTAGGGTACTTCTCGCCTGACTTTTTTTAAGAATGTTCCCGATTTAGACGGGAAACATCCACCATGGTCATCTTCAAATACTTCCGTTTCCATACACACACAAGATTCATTCTTTAGTCAATTTAAATATTAAATTTATCGTGACTCTGGCGTACATTAGATATACATATATTTATAGATACTTAAGTATAGAGTAAATCCAAATGTCCGGACACAACTGTCGGAACCATCTGGGGCTAATAACTGTATCTCACACGAAATATTGATCAAAATGCGGGTCAACGTAACCTAATTTATTACGTGGTAAATACTTAATATTTACATTACGTAATCGAAATGGGATTAAAGTATCATACTTTAATATGTTTGTTTAATATGTTTTATATGTTTTTAGTCTATAAATAATTGTTTTTTTATGAGTGATAATTATCATTATTGTTATCATCATCATCGCAGCCACATATGCCCCACTGGACTTGGGCCTCCTCCATAATGGTAGGGAATTTGACCTACTATACTATGCTGGTCAGACATTTGGTATAGGGTTCCATTTCGAGTTTTTCTCCTCTTGCATTGATTATATGTGCATATTATACCCCATAGTCGTTTTTTTAGGACATCCACGGGCAAGATAGGGCGTGCTGAATTGTATTCTTATTCCGCCAATTCTCCTTCACACTGGAAGGAGGATTGGCTTACTGTAATATACTGGTCAGACGAATTGGTATAGGGTTTTTTCTCGAGTTGAATTTCTCTTGCTATAATGTCAACAGGTAATAAATCACCATCATACCCTCAGCCCACATAAATCCCACTGTTAGACTCGGGCCTCCTTCACTGCCTGGTTGATCAGACATCTTAGTATAGGGTTTTATATCGAGGTTTCCTTTTCTCGATAATATTTGCGTATCAACTTCCTTAGTTGTCTTTTACGAGCAATGTAAGAAATGGTGATAATTATAGTCGCTATCACATAGCGTTGCTCTTGTACTGAGTATTATTTATTTAATAACTAATAATAAATAAATATCCGTGTGGTGACGGAGAAATAAAGCGATGATGCATAATGAGCATTTACCTGAATTTTCGTGTGTTGGTGAATTAGGAATACATATAAATAAGGGATATAATATGCACATAACATCTATTCAAGAGAAGGTGACTCGAAATAAAACTGCCGCGCACCCGCGACCTCGGCTAGGGCGGCATTAGGTGCAGATACTCGCGCCTGCGTCGCTCGAGTAGCCGGCGGCGGATTGCGTCGTCGTAGAGGCGTTCCTCCCACACGTGCTCCCAGACGACTGCCTCGCAGAAGGCGGCGACCGCGTCCCAGTTCCTGATGCTGCCAAGCATCTCTCTAGCGATGGTCGGCAGCGTGAGATCGGCACCGATGATTGCGACGAGATCACGGCGCTGCTCAGCCCACGCGGCACACACCTCGAGTATGTGCTGCGCCGTGTCCTCGTCGCAATCGCAGTGGTGGCAGGCCGGTGTGCTCTCCCTCTTGATGATCTTGTGCAGGTACTTGCCGAAGCAACCAGCATAGTATTATTCTGCGAGAATGAAATCTATCAATGTCCATTACCCCACTATCACTACTCCATCTGTGCAGTCTCGCTTTCCTTTCAAACAGTCCCACGGGCATGTCACAGTTTCGCTTATTGAGAAACTGTAATCAAATACTATTGTTTATTTTACGATATTGGAAAATCTGATAAAATCTCCATTTCGTGGCATACCCTATTGAATAGAAAGCCTATAAATTATTAATTAATTCAACAAAATTCTATTATATGCTTAATGTATAGTCAATATTGAGTATTATTATAGCAATATTGTATTTTAATTGTGATTTAAATATTAATAAAGGTTTAATGTTTCAAAATTTCAAAGATTCAGTTAGAATACATCTTCTGCGGGAGAGAGATGTCCTGTTTTTAGGTTAGTATACAGATAGATAGATAGATAGATAACTCTTTATTTGTACACCAATTACAAAACAAAATACAAAAACTTAAATACTAACATTACACAGAATGTACAAAGGGCGGCCTTAAGCGCTTAATAGGCGATCTCTTCCAGGTAACCTTGAGTTATTTACTATATAGTGACGGAGTAAGAATACAGTTCACCGCTTTCTTATCCGTGGATGTCGTAAAAGACGCTTAAGGGATATAATATGCAAACAACTTCTATGCAAAAGAAGGAAAACTCGATATTAAACCCTATACCGTAAGACGTATATGAGCCGAAATGATGAATGATGAAACAGTTACTAGTCAATTATGGCTTTCATAACTTGGTCTAGTCTATAGTTGAGTACTGAAGGCTCTCAAGCCGGGGACTGTACTCTTAACGACATTGCCCAATGGCACTTCTAGCGATACCGACCTCGGATTAGGGCTTCGTTAGGGTCAAAGCGGATGTGCGCAGGGAGTGTTTGTGGCAATGACTTTTCACGATGCAAATTCGCACATCAAATGTGAATATTGCCACTATGGATATGTATGTGTTAAGGCTGCGCGAGGCGCTTTTAGCTGAGTGAGTGTAAATTCGAGGACAACCTCGTTAAGGAATTATCGAAGGCCTCAGATTAACCGGTATGTCGACGGAGAAAATATCCGAAAGGGTAACTATTCTTGCTTGTACGTAAGTATATATTAGTCGTCTCCTGCTTCGCCGGGCGAATCATAAGCCTATTATTTTTCTTTATATTCTTATATTAATTATTACTATTCGGATCTTGTAGCAACTCGAGAAAATTGCCGTGCCTTTAGGCGCTATTGCCATACCTACTATTGTAACCAAACCTAAAGCTCACAAATAGGTCCATTAAGCTCTGTCTAATCCGTGGTGCTGTATGGCTGCGTTTCACGTAGTTGTACAAATTCTTATTTAATGGCTTAGTAGCCAACTTTGCTTCATGTCTCCCGCTTTGTATAGGAGGGAAGTGGAATCTTTTCAACTCCTCCTGTTTTTCTTCTCTAATTAAATTTGTTGCGGGTCTCAAGACAATTAAAAGCGTTTCCCGGGACTTCCTGAGGGTCAAACCTCAGTGTCTTATCTTACGAAAACCATTGTGGATCCTGGCTTACAAGAGTTACAGTGGTGGGAATGTGTGGTGGGATTAGTCCCAAAAAAAAATTTATTATTAACTTTTTAACACTTTTTTTTTATTATTTTCATTGTTTTATTATTTTTTTTTTCACATCAATTATTTTTAGTTGTAAAACAAAATTTATTTATCTTTTTATTTAATAATTAAATAATAAATAAAAGAATATATTTTTTTAATATCAATGAACTCATGCAATATTTTTCAAGTCAATTAACATAACTAATAACATTTAAATAATCTTCAACAACTTCATAAATAAAAATAATTATCATCGACTTCCATCTCCCATACGACGAATCTCCGTACTATAGCTTCAATTTCAGGTACATAAAACAGACTGTTTTTTTTTTTTTTTTTTTTTTGGGGTGGGTCGCGGTCGGCGCGCCTCCGCACCACTCCGTCCGGGGCGACAGAGGGGCTTAAGCACGCAACTCCCGCAACCCACCCGAAAACCACCTCGCCTTCGTCATTGGGCCGACCACCGGAGCAGGTTTACTTGTCGTCAGTGGTCGGCCCGACGGAATACCCCCTACGCGGGGTACCCTCCCATCGACCGACGTCCCCCCCCCTCGGGGAGGACGTCGGTCTTTCCTCACGCGGTCGGCCTCTCGGCGGGTGACGGACTAATCCCCGGTCACGTCACCCGCGGCCTCGGCTAGGGCGGCATGAGGCGCAGATAGTTGCGCTTGCGCCGCCCCAGTCGCCGGCGGCGGATCTCCTCATCGAGGCTGCGCTCCACGCGCAGACGATCCGCCGCCTCCTTCTGCGAGATCACTGTCTCGCAGAAGGCTGCGACCGCGTCCCAGATAAAACAGACTGGTAACGGGAATGTTGGTATTAGTTATTGAACTGAACATAAATTGAGAAAAAGTTGACTGGTAAAAATGCCTATGACTCCTTCCTTTTCATTTAGAAGTTTAAATATAATAAATGAATCCTGCCAATCATGTCGTTCACGTTACTGTCCTATATAAGGAGGCCTATATTAAGAAGTGGATTTTGATAGGCTGATAAATGGATAGATAAACTTCATTTATCTATTAAGATTCATAGGATACGCTGTCAGGTAACCTGCTTTTTTTTTTTTTGGGTGGGCTGCGGTCGGCCCGCTCCTCGCACCACTCCGTCCGGAGCGACAGAGGGGCCTAAGCACGCACTCCCGCAACCCACCCGAACACCACGTCGCCTTCGTCGTTGGGCCGATTACCGGAGCAGGGTTACTTGTCATCAGTGGTCGGCCCGACGGAACACCCCCTAATTGGTGTACCCTCTCATCGATCGACGCCCCCTCCCTCGGGGAGAACGTCGGTCTTTCCTCACGCGGTCGGCTTCTCGGCGGGTGACGGACTAACTCCCCGGTCACGTCACTCGTGGCCTCGGCTAGGGCACAATGACGCGCATCAGGTAACCTGCTGACAGCCGCTTGACTTTTCGGTACGTATGTTTAGATATTATACCTATATTCAAATACGTTAGTAAAAAGTGAGACGTTTGCACTATTTAATCGCCTTACGCGGTTATATTATAAATCATCATCATAATCTCAGGCCATATAGATACTGTAGAGCTCGTGCCTCAGCGATTGTGGGAGGAAATTTGAACTATTTTACAAAGCTTACCAGCTTATTATACCAGGCTATGCTCGGTATTTCTCTGCGAGATAGAATACGAAATACGAAAATCCGCAGAAGAACGGGTGTAACCGACATAGCATGAAGAATTTGCACGCTGAAGTGGCAATGGGCAGTCCACATCAATCGAAGAACAGACAACCGCTGGGGAAGAAAGGTTCTCGAGTGGCGACCACGTATCTAACGACGCAGTGTAGGATGCC
Source organism: Lymantria dispar (assembly GCA_032191425.1). Classification (NCBI taxonomy): domain Eukaryota; kingdom Metazoa; phylum Arthropoda; class Insecta; order Lepidoptera; family Erebidae; genus Lymantria; species Lymantria dispar. The sequence goes on from CM063447.1 coordinate 4,285,172, forward strand.
CTCCCCACTAGGTGGACCGACGACCTGGTGAAAGTTGCTGAGCGTCATTGGATGCAGGCGGCATAGGACCGCACTTTGTGGCGTAACAAGAGGGAGGCCTACGTCCAGCAGTGGATGGTGATAGGCGGAAATGATGATGATGATGAAACCAAGCTTGACAGATGATATATACAATTGAATATACCTCATATCTTCATTGAAATACTAAGTACAAGTCTAACGGAATATTGGCGAAGTGGCAGTGAATCGCCAACAGAAGCCATCCATCAAGAAGTCAGGTCAAGTTCATTAAAATAGCTGCCACGATTGTTAGGCAGATTCATAATCATAGCTTACCATAACTCACTCATTTCAGCTTATGTACGTCCCAATGTTGGGCTCGGGCTTCCTCTTCAATGGGAGAAAAATTGACCTACTATAACATGCTGATCAGACGTGTTGATATTGGGTTTTATTTTCAGTTTTCCTTCTCTTCATCATTTCGGCTCATATACGGCCCACTGCTGGGTTCCAGCCTCCCCCATAATAGGAGAGAAATTGACCTACTATGCCACGCTAATCAGACGTGTTGATATTGGGTTTTATTTTGAGTTTACCTTCTCTTACATAGATGTTATATGCGTATTCCCTTAGTCGTCTTTAACGACACCCACGAACAAGAGAGAGGGTGGTGAAAAGTATTCCTACTCCGTCATCACACGGAAATTATATTACACAGTAATAAAACTCTTATAGTACGATTATAAACTTATTATATAGCTTCCTGAAACATAATTGGTTTAACGTTTCGTACCTCATATTCAATGAATAATTAATGTCTTAAATTCCTTTTAAGGTTATAAGTGGTGATATTTTTTTTTATTTTGTTTCCTTATTTTTTATAATTCATATGCATTTTACTAATGTGTGTATTAGTGATGAAAAATAAAATATTTCTACTGCATTTTTCTCGTAGTAGAAAGTGCATAAGATGAAATAAAACTGTCATTACGGATTTTATCGCGTTCGTATTTGATTTTCACATTTTTAAATGCCCTAAGCAAAAATAATCCTTGTATTGCGTGGAACTTAAAAAACTTATAACTTAACGTACACAAATTACATCCAGACTTAGTACACCAATTTTTTAAGTGCATAAAGTGTTGACTTGCATTTGAATCGAACACAAATCGCAAAATAGTTTTATTTATAGAAGAAATTTCGATATAAACACCTGACTAGCATAGTATAGAAGAGAAATTATTTTTGCTATTATAAAGACAGCCCACGTTTATTAATAATGATATTAAAGCAGAAAAGGGTAGAAAGGCACATGCTCTTTGCTGTATTTTTTACAGTCTATGGTTTGCCTAAATTGTCTAGGGCTAAGAAAACGAAAGCTTATAACCCTTTTTTTTTGTGTGGGCTATGATCAGGGTACCCACTGTCCAGCTCCGTCCGGGGGGACCAAGAGGCGGTTCGCGGCTGCATAACACACCGTAGCTCCTCGCCTTCGTTGTTCAACCGACCACCGGCATTAAGTTTCTTGTCCTCCGTTGTCGCCTCGACAAGACTTATACCCTACGGTTATACCTCTATAAATTACCATATTATATCTCTTTGTCGTTACCAATTCCTCGTTTACGATAGCCTGGCTGGACAGTACTATTCTTAATAACGCCCTGGCAACAAAGAATGTTGGCGGGCGACAAGTGATCAGTTTCTCTACGGGTGAGGATACTAATTCTTAGTACAGCCATTTATGAAACTATGGAGGAACTTATAAATGTATAAAAGGTAATTTTTGATGATTTTTAGGGTTTCTTACCCAAAGGATAAAAACGGGACCCGGGATTACTAAGATTTCGCTGTCTGTCCTTCCGTCTGTCTGTTACCAGGCTGTATTTCAAGAACCGCGTTAAACAGTTGAAATTTTTACAAACTATGTATTGTATGTATATGTTGTTATAGCGGCAACAGAATTGCCGCTATAACAACAAATACTAAAAACAACATAAAATAAATATTTAAGGGGGCTCTCATACAACAAACGCAATTTTTTTTCTCTTTTTATAGGTAATGGTACGGAACCCTTTGTGCGCGACTGCGACTCACACTTAGCCGGTTTTTTATATTTGTATCGCGATGATAAGTTAAGATTTATAACATATCACTGCCTTTTACTTTTCTATAGCATCGTTGAAAACTGACTGAGAAATTGTCTAGAGAATAGGCAGTTCTCTCCTGGGAAATCTATGATATCAACTAAGAAAAAAGAAAGACAATATTTTATTTAGAGACATACGCTTAGAAATACACATGATAAAAATGAATGATATAAATTGAAATTTAAAAAAATAAACACATGAATACATACGACGTTTGTAGCACATTATTTTTATCTACTACTTAAAGTTTCCCAGCGTTTGCAATGTAAACGCAGAAAAATGCTTTTATTCTTCGACATCACATTACAAATCTTTGAATCCTCAGCTTTTCTTTGCAACAGTGTAATTGTATTACGCACTAACTTATGCAAGTGACTTCGTCGCCGTGGAACAGTTACTTTGGGCTAATACTAACTTTAACCCGCGACTTTGTTTACGTAGAAGGTGAAAATATTTTTAAATAATACATTTCTGTCACACATGATTTTTGCGAAACCTAACCGTTTATGTAATGCACGCAGCGGAAGCTCTCAAAAGGAAAAAATAAAACAATTCCTAAACATTTTTCATTGTTTCTCCACTCCTATTAGTCTTAGCGTGATGATATATATATATAACCTATAACCTTTCTCGATAAATGGGCTATCTAATACTGAAAGAATTTTTCAAATTAGACAAGTATGTTCATGAGATTAGCGCGTCCAAATAAACAAATTATTCCGCTTTATATATTAGTATAGAGTACAGCTATAAACCTTTCCCTTGAATAACTCTTGTTTATCAACGAAAACTGGCTAGAAATTCATCTGTAAAGGAGCGTACAGACAACGGCGGCGACATGGTTTTATACTCATCAGCATGCTCTTATTTCGATAACTACGCGATATGTACCCAATCGACGCAATATGGACTCTTCTTCCATTGCACATATTACAAAAGTTATTTGCAATAGTTAGGTTTATGATTGGAAGGCAGGCAGCTTGACATCAACGCTCTTTGGGAATGTAATTGTTAACCAAATGGCATTAGATAAAGTTGGTCAGGCTGAAATAAAAAGTAGTTGACTTTTACGACGCCAACGGATCTTGTAAGAGATGGCAGTATTGGTAGTATAATGATCATCGCATCATCGCAGCCCACATACATCTCCCTGTTGGGCTCGGGCCTCCTACACAATGATAGGGTTATTGACCTACTATTCCTAACTGGTCAGACGTGTTGGAATAGGGTTTTGTTTCAAATTTTCCTTCTCTTGCACAGATGTTATATGCTAATTATATCCCTTAGTCGTGTTTTACGACATTCACGAGCAAGATAGGGAGTGGTGAATTGTATTCTTACTCCGTCACCACACAGAAATAGTATAATATTATCGTTATTATCATTTCGTAGTATAATATTATCATTATTTAGCTTATATACATATTACTATTCGGTTCGAGCGTCCTCTATAATGAGAAGAAATTTAGCCTTCAACACGATGATTAGATAGGGGGTTATAGTTTCTAGGATCCTTCTTTTATACGTATTTTATATACATATTTTATCTTTTAGTCGTCTTATAAAGAGCAGTGAAATGTATTCCAACTCCATAAACACACGGCAAAATATATAAAATAATTAATATAATATTTCATTCATCATCATCATCTTCATCACAGCCCACATACGTCCCACTGTTGGGCTCGGGCCTCCTCCACAATAGGAGGGAATTTAATCTACTATACTATCCTGGTCAGACAAGTTGGTATAGGGTTTCATTTCGAGTTTTTCTTCTCTTGTGTAGATCTTATGTGCATATTATATTCCTTAATCGTCTTTTACGACATCCACGGGCAAGATAGGGAGTGGTAAATTGTATTCTCAATCCGTCACCACACGGACTTTAGAATTACATAATTATAGGTATTTCATTAGAATTACATAATTATAGGTTGAGTAATATATAAATAAGAGAAGGTTAATTTCTGACCAGCATGGTATAGTAAGGTCAATTTCCTCCTATTGTTCTGGCTCGAGTCCACCAGTGGGACGTATATGGGCTGAAATGATGATGAATAAATAAATTAATAAATATAAGTTACATAGTATATAATATTTCGCATCGGACAAAATAAAAATGGAATGGTACATGACATTTCAATTAATAAAATTATGGCTGATTCCTTTTTCTAGAGCTTATTTAAATAAAAATAATCTTATAGAATTATTAATATATACATGCATTAAAACTTACCATTACAATGCCACGAAAATTCAAAATAACACCATTTCAGCAAGTCAATACACATTAATATTTCACATTTTAATACTTTTGACTAGTTTTCCATATTTTATGTATATTAAAATGGTAAATAATTGAATATAAATTTAATTCATTACAAAAAAAAAATGTAAATAAATCGACAATTCTCTGAACAAAATTCAAAACACTAAATAAATTATTTATTCCATAAATATAACTAAATTCAACACCTAATTGTTTTACAAAAATATCGTTTGCAAGTAAATCACTAAAGTTTTCGCGTAGCGATTCCTCGTAGTAGTGTAGCGACTGCCCTCTACGAGGTCTACGAAGCCACTGACGGTCACACAGAAAGGCCCATCGGGTGCTTTAAGCTCCTCTTAAATTATTCAAATTCTGAGGTCGTAATTTTTAAAGGGAAATTTTTTCACTGCATCTAATATTGAATATAACATGCATATACAAAAGCTCGAAATGTGTTTTCTAAATGTAAAGTTCAAGGTCACGTTAAATGCGTAGGCAGCAATCTTCACATTCATAGTAGACATATCATAATATTTACGATTGTAAGTAAATTTCTTTATCATTATGAAGACTTTTAAAGCTTCTATAATTCAAGTTATTGTTGGTTGATTACAGAAATTCTTTCCAGCTTTTAATAAAAAGCTCCGGACTGTCGGATAGGTCGAGTTGAACGGATCCGAAATCCGCAGATGGCTAGTTGAAAAACTTATTTAAAACCTTATATAATATATTTTTCTGTTTATTTTGAAATTTTTTTTTTTTATGTATTTATTTATTTAAGACAAAACCCTGCACTAAGGAAATAATCCTTGTATTGCGGGGGACTTTACAAACATAATTAACGGACACAAATTGCATCCAGACTCAGAACAACAATTTGTGGCTCGCACAAAGTGTTGTCCCGCGTGGGATTCGAACCCTTTTAATTAATTTACCTTTGTTAAAGGTAGAAGACGTGATCTACCGAGCATTTATAAAAAAACACAAGGGTATAAGTATGAAGACATGGCTTATGCATTATATATCTTAAGATCGCGTTGACATATCAAGGTTTAATCAATGCCAGATTTTCAGCTGATCATTATTTTAGCTCATATACAAAAGTAATATTAATTTATCTTGGGTGATCTATCAGCTAAACTTTTTCGTGTGGTGATGGGGTAAGAATACAATTCCTATCTTGCCTGTGGGTGTCGTACAAGACGACTAAGGGATCAAATAAATAAAAAGGGGAAGGAAAACTCGAAATAAAAATCTATACACGTCTGACCAGCATGGTATAGTAAATCAATTGCCCTCCTATTATAGTGGAGGCTCGAGCCAAGCAATGGAACATGTATATTATATAATAATTTAGAAAATGCCTATATTATTGGAAATTAATTAAAATCACAATAACCGGCATATAAATGAGTATTTAAGATACCATTGTGATTATATATTCTTTATATCAACTGTCAAAACCATTCACTCAATACTTGGTACTGTAAGCGATTCATATTCACGTTCGTTGTATTGTGACTATATGTCTCTAGCAAAACTGTGTTTTTGACTTGCAAAAGATAACTCAGAAACGAATATCGCCGTCTAACTGTGGAGACATACCATTTAAATGGTAATTTATTGAGCGGAATGTATGATAAAGAAAATTCTTTTAAAAATAACACTACATATTTGTTTTGTTAAGAATATTTTTTATTGTTTTTGTATCAGTCATGTTTTTATATTATAACAATTGTAAAGCTGACGAGTTTGTTTATTTATTTCTAAGTACGCGTTAATTAACAGGTGTTTCTGTGGCTTCCTAGATATCTTATTCCATGAGATACTCTGTATAAAATATAGGCTATAATAACTATGTATGTAACTATTAAAAACAGTTTAAACGTTATTAAAATTAAACGAAATACTATGTTGGTCAAGTATTTAGCGCAGTCGCCGTTATCATAACAACTGCTGTGATAACAGAGATTCTGATTGATGATATACATATTGTTAATGTTGCTTAGTGTGGTGTCGGAGTAAGAATGCAATTCACCACTCCCTCTCCTGCCCGTGGTTGTTTTTAAAGACGACTAAGGAATATAATATGCTTATAACATCTATACAAGAAACGGAAAACTCGAAATAAAACCCTGTTCTAACACCTCTGATTAGCGTGATATAGTAGGTCAATTTCCTTTGCATCATGGAGGAGGCTCGAGCCTAACAGTGGGAGGTATATTAGCTGTGATGATGATGAATTTTGCTATTATTTCTGATGTCGTGGGATAGCAAGTGTTCCAATAAAGTATTTTACTAAGATCAACGGAAGCAAATATATAATACCATCAAAAAAAAAAACTTGTAAAAAAAAGCCAAGCCTCTCAACTGAGTTCTTCTACCATAAAAAGTTGTGAGATCCATGTTATACCAAATCGGTTAACTCATTTAGTCCCTGCTTAAGGGACCTTCCTTCTTAAGTTATTACGTAAATAGCTAACCTAACAACTTCTGTTGTTCAACAATCATTCAATGATGCAAATAATTCACTACATACCTTACAGTTATAAATGATAATAGAAAAAAAACTTAAGTTCCCATGTAGGGAAGGCATAGGGAAAGTGACAGTGACGGCAGTCAAGGGAATGTTACCGATGGCTTGTTTAGAAAGCGAAAAGAATGATGCAGGGGGATAAATGGAAATCAATTCACTTGTCTAACAACTCGGAGCTAGCTGGGTAGTAACAAAGCTATAGTCAGCCCAAAAAAATCTGAGCTGGGTATCACCCATTATTTTTCTGTGAGTCTTTCTTGGACAACTTATAACGCCATTTGCGATCGCCAACTCATGTCCAGCAGTGGCCGTTCGATAGGCTGATAAGTTTGTTTTTATTTTTAAAATACCTACTCTTGAAATTTGTATCATCATTATCATCAATAAATATTTTGTATTTATGATTTTAGAAAATAAATTTAAAACATGAGATAGTCCTATCAAGTATCACTAAATTTCAACAGGTTTTCCAAATTAAAAGATAGAATGCTTCCTGAGGCTATAAAAGATATTTATAAGTATCGATATCCAAGAAAGATAGAACCTTCAATGAAAAAGTTCTTGAAAGCCCGTGTAAATTAATTATCAGATCTATCAGTGCAGCTTTTATAGAAAATGGCAGTAATTAAAGTCTTGAAAGGTTTTAAATTAAATAGGTACAGACAGTATTAAAATTAATAAAATTTGGAACAAAGAGTAATTTTATGCAGGTTCTAATATTAAATGTTACGTAATGATTTCTAATGTTTACGCGAGTGTTACCACAAACAATATAATTTTTTCATATAGAATATTTTCTTTTTATATATAGCCCACCCAAAAAAAAAAGAATTGTCATTATAGGCCTAATTATATTATTTTTGGAATTTTCTTGTGATATCAAAATAAGAATGACGACAGCATCGCCCCTTTTTTACCAACTACGGAGAGTTAAGATTTTAACAGGCTATGTGTGTATGTATGTTCATCTGTTCCCTCATAGCTCCTCAACTACTTATAAGTGGACAAATGAGGTATTGTTAGAAGCGACTAGATCGTCCGCTAGTTATAGGCTATATGATGTGTCACTGAATCTAACACGGTGTCCTCTAGAGGTCTTAAAGTATGGTGTTAAAAAATAAATTTGAGACAAATGTGTCGTGTTTCGTATCATAGAAAAAGGCGTTACTTGTACATTTCAAAAATGTATATATTATTAGCATTTGCTTGTGACTTTCTCCATATTTATTCAATAACTCGTTTTTTATCGTAGTTGGATTTTAGTTTTTGCTTTTATCTTGTTCAGGTTTCGTAAGATAAAATAAACTCTTCATGTAGAGACGAAGTAAGAATGTAATTAACATTTCTGAGGAGTTCTTGACTGTGGGTATTATAAAAGACGAGTTTGGGATATAATATGCATACCTATGCCTATCTTAGAAAAGGCAAATTTAATATACAATCCTATACCATTTTTTTTTTGGGGTTGGGTTGCTGTCGGCGCGCTCCTCGCACCACTCCGTTCGGGGCGACAGAGGGGCGTAAGCACGCACACCCGCAACCCACCCACGATGCACGTCGCCTTCGTCGTTGGGCCGACCACCGGAGCAGGGTGATTTGACGTCAGTGGTTGGCCCGACGGAATACCCCCTATTTGGGGTACCCTCCCATCGACCGACGGCCTCCCCCTCGGGGAGGACGTCGGTCTTTCCTCACGCAGTCGGCGTCTCAGCGCGTGACGTCGTCGGCCTCTCATCGAGGCTGCGCTCCTCGCGCAGGCGATCCGCCACCTCCTTCTGCGAGATCACTGCCTCGCAGAAGGCTGCGACCGTGTTCCAGTTCCTGACGCTGCCGACCATCGCCCTGATGATAGTCGGCAGCGTCAGGTCGGCACCGATGATTGCGGCGAGTTCACGACGCTGCTCTGCCCAAGTGGCACAGGCCTCGAGCGTATGCTGCGCCGTGTCCTCGTTACAATCGCAGTGGTGGCAGGACGGTGTACTCTCCCCCCAACGACCTTGTGCAGGTATTTGGCGAAACATCCATGTCAACACCCGCACCAGTCGGAACGAGAGCACCCCGTGCCGCCGTTCCAACCACTGCATCAGCACCGGCCGGAAGGCCTCCACGATTCGCACCCCGAATTGAGGCCTCTCCAGCCGGACTGCCCAAAAGGCAATGACGTCTCGGCGGGCATCGACGCGCCAGGCGGTGAGCTCCTTCAAAGAGACCACACCGCCCTCCGCTCGCAACCCCGTCACCCGCCGATACAAACCGGCGAGCATTTCCGCCTCCAGGTCCCACGGGGAAGTCCCGGCCAACAGGCACGCTGCCTACGTCGCCACCGTGCGGTATCCGCGTATGACCCTGACCGCCATGGCCCTCTGTGGACGCCACAGAAGAGCCCCGAGTTGGATGGTCAGGGACCCCGCCCACATCGGTGCGCCGTACAGGGCCATCGACCGGATAAAATCCTATACCATAAAGGTTAATAGCGTATGGCTTTGGCGTTTGGCTTTTTATTTATAAGAATGCCTTCCCTTGCGTAAATATTATCTGCATAATATAACTTTTTAGTCATATCCCACTGGCAAGAAAAGGCGGGTGAATTTCATTTATACTCCGTCACCACATGGCAAATAGAACAAAACTGAAATAAATATTATAAAGCTATAGTATTTATAATATTAATTACACAGCAAATAATTTAAAAGTTAATAAAATTTAGATATAATTAGCTGTCCAGTGGTGTAATGCATTTTTTTCCAGACTACTATCCAACCAGTCCATAGACTAGAATTTCACTATTGCACCTTTGTAAATGGGTGATAATATTACCTGTATATCACCGCTGGATTATGTTAGCTTGACTGACTAAATTAAAATAATGTTAATACTTATAACTTACATTTTATTTTCTATTTACGAGAAATTACACATCATCATATGGGTCAAAAAATGTCTGCTGCTGGACATAGGCTGCTCCCAATAACTCCCACGGATAACGATTTAGCACGGCCTGGATCCAACAGCTTCCTGCTGACTATGCAAGATCATCAGTCAACCTTGAGAGTGCCCTATCCTGTGCTACTCTTCCATCTTCTATTATTAAAGCAAATAGAGCTTTATTTAAATTGAATTAAAATTTAATTGCAGAAACAATTAACAATTGATTAATTGTTAATTGTAAAACTAACAATTAACAATTGATTAATTGTTAATTGAAACGTCACAATTAATCAATTGTTATTTTTAATTGTACCTTGTAATTAAATTTTACCCGACACTGATGCCTACATAGACGGAGCTGTTTCGTGCAGCAAGTACTTAATAATACAAATAAGTATCTTGCGTGATATCTAACTGCAACGATTACACATTTATATTGAACAGTTGTATATATAATGTAGGTAACGCATACTGTGAAAGAAAAAAGAAAAATAAATATTAGACAAAAATAACTAATCTTTCCGCTAGGACGTAACGAAAAATACTGTATCACTCGGTATAGGTTACACTCCAACTAATAAATAAATCCAAACGCCAAGTAATACTACTCGCATTTCAACACAATATAGCCTTAAGCCTACATAAAATATAGCTCACCCAAGAACATATTACTACACAGATTAAATCAGTGACTATATGTAATAGTGTTCTTATCAACTATAAATTTAACTACAATGAAAGGGAAAAATATTGTGTTCTTTAATTTCAGTAACTATTCGTCTAATTAGAGATTTTATTAAATAGCCTGTTTCTAATGAAATATAACAGACTAACATAACACTGCGAGCTAAATTTACCACATGTATGTATATATTTATAATATTTTCTCTATGGTGTTTTATTTTATTTTTATTTTAAGAGTATATTTTTGGAGTAAGAATACAATTCAGCACCCTATATCTTGCCCGTCAGTGTTTTAATTTCGACTAAGGGATTAAATATGCATATGACATCTAAGCAAGAGAAGGAAAATTCGAAAGAAAAACTTATACCAGCCTGCCTGGTCAGCATGGTATAGTAGGTCAAATTTCCCTTCTATTATGGGGGAGACTTGAGCTCAACAGTTGGACGTATATGAGCTGATTTACTATATTTTATAAGAATAATAATTGTAGAAATAAGTTTTAAAATTTCATCGAAATATTTAATTTACTTAACGAACAGTAATCACTTCGATTCAAATAGGGGACAATATTTTGTGCAATCAACTTCTTGTTCTGAACCTGGGTGAAATTTGTGTCAGTTAATTGTATAAGCGTTACGTCAATGCCGTGTATTATATATAATTCGTTACACGTATGTCTCCCCAATTACATTTTCATAAATACACACTCAGTAACATAACCTTAATATGCATTTGCAGTAACCAACTATTTCACTGATTTCTTGTTTTGATTGACTCCGACCACCGAATATCCTCCACTCATTCGAGACTATCTATTTATATCTATCTGTTTTAGCTCTTAGATACATTCGCATTCAAGCGTGACCATAAGTTTTTTTTTGGTTCCGTTGTCCATTCGGATAGGGAAAGGGGACACAGCCAAGTCTGATACAATTTTCTTCATATTATTTAACATTTCTTCATATAGAATAGCTTATTTATAGTCATCGTCCTACGTAGAATATGAAAATACACGTAAACCAATCTTACATCACATTCACCACACTTTAGGACATTAACTGTATTGTACCTATTACATAAAATATCAGCAAAATTATTCAGTATAACACTAAAAAAATTAATATAATTCAAAAGCGTGACATAACATTTCCATATTCCCGCCGGAACTCCCCGTGACGATACGCAGCTACAAATGTTGTCAGAGTTATACTTTGAGTTGTCACCTTTCGATTAGCGATAACAATTGTATGTTTTCCCTCTCCCGTAAAATAAGGATTAGTTCCTTAATACAGTATATTTAAATTGAAATAAATAACATTTTTTTTATGAAATTTAAGCCTCCGAGAATGTTTTTATTGTTCATAAAACTTATTAATGCACATTACCACAATCAACCTATAAGGAGACCAGTTATAATTGTGTCAAAAGTTCGATATTCATGCTCAAAATTTTTCTTTGTGGAAAGCGGAAATTGTTATTCTTGAGTTTAGAATCGTCAGTATTATGTGCTAGGGTATTTTACTTAGTGGGTACTGACCTTGTATTATCTCATCATATTCTCAGCTCAAACACGTCCCACTGCTGAACTTGAGCTTTCTCCGCAATAAGAGGCAATTTTTTCTACCATACTATGCTGGTCAGATATATTGTTTTTTTTTTTATGTTTCAGCCCCGCCCGGCTCCGTCAGAGGCAAAACAGCGCGCGGCCCCATAACCCACTCATATAGCACATCGCCTTCGTCGTTGAGCCAACCACCGGTGCAGAGTTCCTTGACTTCAGTGGTCGACCCACATATATTGATATAAGATTTTATTTTGAGATTGCCTTCTCTTGCACAGATATTATATGCATATTATATCCCCATGGATGTCGTAAAAGATGACATCAATGGGCAGGATAAGGGTAGGGTGAATTGTATTCTTGCTCCGTCACCACACGGAAAACCTGTATCTCAAAGTAATGTCCATTATAAACTTCATAGACTAGACGATTTCTGATATTTACGCGAGTATTACAATTAAATTTATTTTTGGCGTTTATATCACGCTTATAATTGATTTTTATTTTCGCAACATTTCCAATACTTTTCGCTGTTTTTGGTGAGGGCTTGTTGATTTTCTCAGAAGCTGATTTAATTTCAGCCAAAACATTTCCGAGAAATAAATATTAATTATATGTTTATCTCTTTTTCTTCACAGTAACGAAATAAGCGTTATAAAAATATAAGCGACAGTATGTTGGTATTCACAGAGCCATCACATAAAAAAATATTCATAGATAAATTATCCAAACGTAAGTATAATTAATGTCGGCCTCATAAAAAAGCTCAAAGTCGCTCAGCGTGCTATGGAGAGGGCTATGCTCGGTATTTCTCTACGTGATAAAATCCGGAACACGGAAATCCGTAGAAAAACGGGTGTAACCGACATAGCCCGCACGTTGAAATGGCAATGGGCAGGCCACATCGCTCGTCGAACCGACAACCGTTGGGGAAGAATGGTTCTTGAGTGGCGACCACGAATCGGACGGCGCAGCGTAGGACGACCCCCCACTAGGTGGACTGACGACATTCTCAAAGTCGCAGGCCTATGGGGGCCTAGGGAGGCCTATGTCCAGCAATGGACGTCCGTAGGCTGACGGATGGATGGATGGATGGAAGTATAATTGTAATTATAATATAATATTATATTCATTCATCATTCATCTCAGCCCATATACGACCTACTGTTGGGCTCGGGCCTCCTCCATTGTGGGAGGGAATTTAACCTACTATACCACGATAATCATTCGTGTTGGCATAAGGTTTCATCTCGAGTTTTCCTTCTCTTTCATCAATGTAATCTACATATTAATCCCTTAGACATCTTTTACGACTCCTACAGGTAAAGGGGTGGTGAACTGTATTCTTACTCCGTCAACACACGGAAAATAATAATAATATTGTATTATACAACCATTAAAATTAACCAAAAATACTTTATATGATTTGTAAGAATATGTGCTCCGTATGTCTTGTCAAGGCGATTATAAACGTTTGATATTGGATTATTTATTTTCTGCTTTGGAATTCCGCTAAAAGTAATTTGATGTTCTGTGAAAATTTATTATTATTCGCATAGCCATTACGGTACACTAGGTAAAAACTGGCCAACTGAGGTGGCTGGTGACAGACTACTCGGTGAGGTAGCACGGTAGCACAACGTCCTCTATACTAGCCGAGTAGAGGGCGTTGTGAAGATGCCTCTGTCTTGCATTATCCCATAGGGATCAATTCTGGGGCCCACCTTGTGGCTACGACTAGGAGCTGTGGTATGTCTCCTCCCGCGCTGGACTTAATTTGCTACGCTAACGATACATGGATATATATGGCTTGGGGTAAGACGCTAGAAGAGACGGCACCGAAGAGATTGTCAGACGAATCGAGGTGGTTGGGTTAAGGGTAGCTCTGGGCAAGACGGAGGCCCTATTGTTTCATGGGCTCCACATCAGTCCTTTCACCGGTGCTTCTATCAGCATTCCTAGGGGTTCCTATCAGCATCCGGGACCACATAAAATATTTGGGCCTGGTACTCGACGAGCATTGGTGGTTCCGAGAGTATTGCCGTTGATTTGCTTCGCAGCTTATCAGCATGGTGTCCGCTCTTTTTTGACTGATGCCGAGGATGGGTGGATCCAGCGCTACGGGGCGGGGATGGTCTGGTCGATGGCTGATCTTTGTTTGTCCAATGTAAGAGAGAATTATTTTGTCTACCTTTAAGTGTTTTCGAATAATTACAAGAAAAAAGCTATTTTTAACCCTTGCAGGTGATTGTAGATATAAAAATTTTTACACATTGTTTTTATCTCATTAAAACTACAGTATATCAAAAATTCAAAGTCCCAATAATTCTGATTTCGGACCTTATTTAACTGGTTTCTATATTCTTTACCATCAGTAAAAGAGGTTGAAGTTCAAACAATATTAAAATGTCAACTAAAATTTTCAGACTATTGAAGAAATAATCAAGTTTTTAAGCCGAGATAACGATGAAATCAATTTATCTCAACACTTTTAATTTAATCACCGACCTTAGCGACCGTCTCCTCATCGTGAATTAGCTCTGATTAATTTCTTCAAACCAATTTAGAAATTTTTGTTCCATTATATTTGAATCCTGTGATTGACAGACTGTGTCGTTAATTAAAGTAAGATTGACAAAGTACTTGATATATTTGAGAAACGATAAGAAAAGTTGTAAATGATAGGAATAAATAGCATTGGAAAAAAAAAGAAAATAAGAATATTATCTATGTTCTTATTTTCTTTTAAGAAATGGAAGAAAGAATACAATGAAAGATTGGAGAAATAAAATTTATTGAAGAAAAAAAAAACAACAAAAAGCTAAACGAGTGACAGCTATTGCGAGAGTCTTGGCCGAAGACAGAATTTATTATTCGTTAGATAGGCTTCGAGGGCAAAAGACGATGTACCGAATTACTAAAGCCCGAGAAGAAAGAGCGAGAGATATTAGGCATGTCAAGACACTTTAGGATGAAGCAGGCAAAGTTTTGATAAAGGAAGATCAAAGAAAAAGCTGCTGAAAGGAGCATTTTGAAAGGCGTAAAGCATGACATGAACAGACAGGGCATGACAACAGACATGACGTCTGATAGGGCTGTATGGACGAAGGGGATATATTATGTCGATCTCAAGTAATTGGGATAAGAACAGGATGATAATGATGATGATGATATTTTCATAATTTAAAAGTGTTAAAAATATAGAAATATCACACTTGTTTGAAATAAAACTATTTTAACGGATTTTATCGCATTTGAAGTAAATTTTTGATTTCTTGTCGTTTGTAAGTCTTTTCATCGTTCATGGTCACGGGAAGACTGTGCGTAACTGCCAGTTCTCATGATATTTAAAATCTGGTATATAAAACTCGCGTAAATATGTGATTTTTTAAATTTATAACTCACTAACCACCCGCTCTCGTTTCATTTCGATATTCGATCGGTCTGACCATGCATTTTAAATCTTTGATTACTTTTGAGATATTCATTTTAATGATGAAATGTGCTACAGCACGTAATAGTAAGAACATGACATAAAATGGTACATCTCACTACACGGAAGTGTGTAATAATTCTGATTTAAAATATTTCAAGAGCTTCATTCAGTCTTGCCATGAACGCTAAAAATAATTAGAAAATTG
The DNA here is from genome assembly GCA_032191425.1 of Lymantria dispar. Classification (NCBI taxonomy): domain Eukaryota; kingdom Metazoa; phylum Arthropoda; class Insecta; order Lepidoptera; family Erebidae; genus Lymantria; species Lymantria dispar. Next base: position 4,300,939 of record CM063447.1, read on the forward strand.
GGATAGGAAAGGCAGAATTAAAATAAATTGAAGGCAGCATTGTGTAAAATAAAAAAAATACTCTTTATTACTACTTTATTTAAGTTTCACAGCGTCTTTTCTAATTTACATGCATACTCAATTCTTATTCCGATTGATATATTTCCAATAAAAATGTAAACATTTAAAAAGATGTACTAATTCTTAGTCAAATATTTATTAATACCATTGTAATAGTCTTTAATATAGTCTGACCAAATAATATTGGAAGGATTGCATGGAAACAGCTTCTGATCTACTGCAGACAGTTTTGAAAATTCTTTTCTAACCCGGTCCGATCTTATAACCCAAGAATTAGAAGTGAAGTAGTCCAAATTATTTCTGATGCTTATAACGCGGGAGATAATATTAACATACCTATAAAGAGAAATTAAGTGGATAACATAAGTGATCATATTTGAAACAACTGACAAAACTCTTTCAATTCATCTGGCGTCTCGAATGCCATTTTACAAGCTTTTATTTAGTGTCACCTGTCCCGTTGTCTGTAATCAAATCTTGCAAGTTAAATTTAATCCACTTCCCGCTTTCTGATTAAGCTGAAATTTGGCATACATGTATAAATGGTAATGCAATATTATTGTGACATAGAGCTGATTTGGTGATGGACCTGGAAGCTGACCAGAGGAACTCCGTAATTAAACGACGCAACCCCATCGAGTTTGAGCTCATTTCATTCATCCTGGCGAGTACTTTGATACTATATGGTAACTAGGGTCTGATGACGGACTTGCATTTTTAATTTTTTAGTTCTATTTATTAACAAATAATAAAAGCTTGACTTTGAAAAAGGTTTTTTTACTTTAATTTATTTTTACACCTCCCAATGAGAACGATGCAAATTGCACTTCAACTCCGCGGAAGCACTTATATAGATTTTTTACAATTTACCTTTTTTTATTGCTATTGGTGGCAAACTGTCAAACAGTACACTTGATGGTTAGTGACACTGCCGCTCATGAACCTTTGCTAGGCCGCTTCCGTTCAAAAATTATTACCTTCATCCCAAAAAAGAACTCCTAAGTCCATGAGTGGCAGTGTCACTTACCATCAGGTCCACTGTTTTGCCACGAACAGTAATAAAAAAAAAGGTTCAAATTCGGAGACGTTTTTATTTTCTACTCATAAGAATGTTGCTACACATATTTCACTTATCAACCTCGTTATATTCTGCAAAGGGCCACATAAATTTTAGTTCAAACATAATATACTAACTTCGGATCGTTTCCTGTGATTTTCAACAAAAAATCCGCAATTTTAGCAGGCATTTTTTGCAAAATAATTGTTAATATATTCGTCATTCTTCTTGACTTCGAAACTACGTGGAGCATACAGGGTACGTCGTCTAGAAATAAAATAAAGCAGCTTATATATTATCACCATTAACACGGCTAATGTATATCCCACTGCTGGGATCAAGCCTCCTTTCCAAAGAGGAGGGAAATTGATATATAGTACATGTGGTATGTATATACAATTTCTAAAGATGAAAATAAATAAATCTATACCAATAAATACAATTGGAGTGTCTGTTTGTAATGTCAAAATAATAGACTTTTTTCATACTCACACGGTTATTTGCACTATACGTATGCCTAAAATACACTTTATAATTATCTTGTCTGTCTGTCTGTTTGTTCCGGGTAATCTTCAAAACGGCTAGACCGATTTCAAAAATCCTTTCACTAATGGAAAGCTACAATATCAGCGAGTAAACTAGGCTATATTTTATCTTGGTATTCCCACGGGAACGGGAACTACGCAGGAAAGACTGAAACCGAAGCGAAGCGAGGGCGGGTAATCTAATATATCTAATAAAAATGTTAATAGTTTGATGAATATCGACGATTAATGGTGAATGATAGTAAAATTAGTAAGATAAACTATTCCCTCAGAGATTTGCTTCATGGGATTCCTACATATAGATTTAATAATCAGCAAAACCCCTTTTGTTCTAAGATATCTGTTGAAGAAGGAAAAAAGAACTGATATGAAACTTACTGTGTCCTTGTCTCACAGATTCTTTAGTGAATATTTCTAGTATTTCTTCCCATATAATGGGGTTTTCAGAGCTAGAGGTGATGTTGTATACTTGGACTTCCTTAGATCTGGAATAAAAAAGTTGAAAATACTTTTTAATATCTTCTTTATATATAAATTTTCTGTGTACGTGTGTATGTCACTGAACTCCTCCTAAACGGCTGGACTGATGTTGATGAAATTTTTTGTGCATATTCAAAGGGATTCGAGAATGGTTTAGATAAACAATTGGACCCGGTTTGGGGCGCTGCTGTAGTCTGTAGTTGAACAGACTACGTCTGTTGAGTCAGCTAGTCTTTATATATATATATTTCTTGTGTACGTGTGTATGCCACTGAGCTCCTCCTAAACGGCTAAATCGATGTTGATGAAATTTTTCATGTATATTCAAAGGGATTCGAGGATTTTTTAGAAGAATTTTGAAATCGGTTCGGTGGTTTAAACGTGAAAGCGTAACAAACTTACATTTGCATTTATAATATTAGTAAGGATGTTACTCTCTGATATTATAGCTTTCCATTGCTAAAAGAAATCGGTTTGGTGGTTTAAGTGTGAAAGCGTAACAAACAAACAAACTTACTTTCGCATTTATAATATTACTAAGGATATATGCAAGAGAAGGAAAACTCGATATAAAACCCTATTTTAACACGTTTGACTAGTGTGGTTATAGTATGTCAATTTGTCTCCTATTGTGGAGAAGGCTTAAACCTAACAGTGGGTACATGAGCTGAATTGAAAATGAAATAAAATAAATGTTGGCTTTACCCTTGTAATCTTGCGGCCGATATTATAGACAAGTTTGCTACATAATCCACTGGAATTAAGTCGCCTATACCCTTTTTATCGCCATAAGAGACAACGTTCCAACCTTTGGCACAGTTATAAAGATACGTTGTGGCCCCATACCAATTGTCCGTCCAACCTTTTACAGGTTCTGTGATGGTTGATGATACTGAAAATGTGAAAATAATATAAGAGGTGATGGAGTCAGAATACAATTAGCATCACCTTTTATTTTCTCGTTTATATCCTAAAAAAATATTATCTGTGTGTCCGTTCCGTTCGAAGTGATGATATATAAAAGCCCACACAAAAAAAAAAGACTCACATAGTAAGAAAGATTTGCGAAAAAAAACATTCCTGAAAGGGTCACTTGCAAGTTAGGTTATTTTTCCATTGTTTTTATAACATACAATATGACAGGTTAAAAATAAATTATTTTGGCATACTTTAATCGTATCGAATTAAAAAAAAAAAGATTTTTTTCTGTGAGTGGGTTGTGGTCGGCGCGCTCCTCGCACCACTCCGTCCGGGGCGACAGAGGGGCGTAAGCACGCACACACACAACCCACCCATGATGCACGTCGCCTTCGTCGTTGGGACGACCACACAAACAAAAAATAATAAAAAGATAAGGACATCACTGAACTAGCAGTGTTTGCTTGCACTAATTACAACAATTTCACCATGCAATATGTGGACGTGCATAGACTTGGATTTATTTCTTTTAATTCTATGTTTAGAATTACGAGTATATTCTTGTGTGGTGAAACAAATACTTATAAATACTAGTATTATAAAGTTTATTACCTATGGACGGTCTGATAATAGCTGTTGGAATATGCCCATGATTTGCCGCGACGTAGTATTCCGACAGTGCTTTAGAAAAACTATAGGTGCTCGGATATCCCTCTGTAACGTTTCAATAATAATAAAAATTATTTATAAGTTTCTCATAAATTTTTGTTATAATAAATGTATCATGGTCTTTTATTAAGAGCAGTGATAGAGTTGAGTCGGTGTCTAGTAATACTCAGAGATGAGGTTTCATAACATCTCAAAGGTACACTATAGCTTTTGAGGCGTTTCGTGCTTAAGGCTGGTTTTAGAATCACGCTGACTGTCGGCGCTGACAGCTCAGCGCGTCGCTTGTCAGCGTTAAAGTTCAGCGCATGACGTTCTATTATCGCGAAAACGCTCACTGAAGGCAGAGGCGCGTGTGCGGCGGTCAGCACCGATAGCTACGCGGCGCCGACGCGCGACGCGTACTGCCGCTGACCTGTCAGCGCGGACCACCGTACGCGCTGATGCCTACGCGTTATTCTAAAACGCTTCCTAGACGTTCATACATTTTGGCTATCAGCACCGGCGTCCAGCGAACGGTCAGCGTGACTCTAAAACCAGCCTAATCTTCATCATATACGTCTGCTGAGGTCGAGTCTCCTACACAATAGGAGGGGACTTGTAATACCACGCTGACCAGATACCTATAGGGATTTATTTCGAAGTTGTCGTTTCCCTGTCTATCATCCCTGTTCCTATATATGTATTTATTTCTTATTTTAACAATGAAGGCAAATATTCAAGCATCTACTTAAGAGTTTTTGAGAATAAGTAAAATCTTAGCCTTAGATTTTCTCCGAGAGGGTGGAATTATTCTGGACCATTGACCTCATTGAATGATGCAGGTAGAAAACTATCATATGATGATGGATTGAGAATGCAATGATCACCTTTTTTGCCCGTAGGTATCGTAAATTGTCATTACGGGATTATAGCAGTCAATAATACTAGTAGAGACGTAAAACTCGAAAGAAAGCTGTATGCCAACCCGCTTCGTCAAAGTGACATAGTAAGAAAATCTTCTTCATCTGAGGAAATCCATACTCTCCAGTGATGTAAGAGGTAGACAGATGACTTACTTATAAATTTCATGGTCTCGTTCCTGTTATCTCCGTATTTTTCTATAAATTTATACACATCCTTTAATTCAGCTGTTGGAGGGTAAATCGTTTCCAATAGTACTCGCTTATACGGATGAGTATAGGCTGTTGACATGTGAATGAAAGCCTTAAAGAAATAATTTATTATTATACACTAGTAAACATCCATAGTTTCATTCGTCTAGTTCCTGTTCCTATTAGAATGTCGGGATCAAATATAGATTAAATCAAATATACATCAATTTTCATAATAAATATCAATTATACAATCATAATAAATATAAATCAAATATACCTTATATAGAGAGTTACCTGGTAGTAAAATATTATCACAGTCAGTCCAGCCATTTTAAATCTTAAGACTGTTGGACCGATAAGCCCAGAACAAAAAGAGGGAGAGACGGACAAACTTTTTTTAAACTGGCTTTTTAGGCATAGGTCGTAAATTAATATAAAATTCAATTGAAAAATAAATAACTTATGAGAATACAACTATATGTTATATCTTTAAGTCGATGTTATATAAATTTTAAAATATTACTATATTTAAGAGTTTACATAAAACTGTATCTAATTTTAAACAAAGTCTATTGTAATATCGACAGAATTTTAATTAAATAAAACTAAAAACTTTTTTGTAGATAATCGCACTAAAAAGCGCGATGCAGAAAATAAGGTTAGCGACATCTATTGAACCACATCAAAAATTTAGCTACGTATATAAAAGAATTGCTAATCCTGCAAGTATAATGGAATGGCTATTTAAAGTTTAAATTATTATACTGTCATCATCTTTCGGTGTGGTGACGGAGTAAGAATATAATTCACCACCCCCTTCCTTGCCCGTGGGTGTCGTAAAAGACTAAGGGATGTGTTATTCAGATAACAACTAAGCAAGAGATGGAAAATACAACATAAAATCCTATGCCAACATGATTGATTAGTGGTATAGTAGGTCAATTTTCCTCCCATTAGTAAGGAGGCCCGAGTCCAACAGTTACGTGGGCTGAGATGAAAATGATCATCAAAGACATCTAGTCCTTGACAAGTGTGCAAATTCAAATTAAACTAGAGCCTAGAATAATGTGGAAATTACGTTCCAAGATAGCGTTACATATGTACAAACTAAGCTAACGCATTTAAAAAGGAGGGTTACTGACCCTACTTTTTCAATCTTGCCGCAATCGGGTATCAATACAAGATTTATCTCAATAGTTTATTATATGCTGGGGAAAAGTTTGATAAAAAAGACATTACAGAGGTAGTTGATATCAGAGAAGAAAAACTGAGAACTGGTTTTTTGCTCGTACCGCTAAAAATATTTTATATTTCTCAGCGTACGTCCTAATACGGCAGGCAGGCAAAGCTTTTTCTACAATTAGAAAGATATTTATCAACTTACTAGCTGACCCAGCGAACTTCATACCGCCTGTTTTCGTATTTGTTATGATTTAGTATTTATCAGTTTAGTTTTAGTATTATGCGTGCGGTGACGGAGTAAGAATACAATTCACCTCCCGTGGGTGTCGTAAAGGCGACTAAGGGATATAATATGCATATAATATCTATGCAAGATAAGGAAAACTCGAAACAAAAGCCTATATTAACACGTCTGACCAGCGTGGTATAGTAGGTCGATTTCCCTCCCATAGTGGAGGAGGTGCGAGCCCAACAGTTGGACTAAGGAAATGTAACACTTTCCGTAAACATTAAATGTTTGACAGGTAAGAACAGTTTATATGGGAAAATAAAATTGTTGTTTTTCGTATTTTACTGGCAATTTTTCCATATTTTCTCACCGTATAAACCTTTCCAGGACTTCCACAAATAATTCAAGACCAAAATTAGCCAAATCGCTCCAACCGTCCGCAAGCTTTAGCGAGACTAACGAACAGCAATTCATTTTTATATTTATAGATAAATCTATTACCTTTTTTTTTTGGGGTGGGTTGCGGTCGGCGTACTCCCCGCACCACTCCGGGGCGACAGAGGGGCGTAAGCACGCACACCCACAATCCACCCGAACACCACGTCGCCTTCGTCGTTGGGTCGACCACCGGAGCAGGGTTACTTGTCATCAGTGGTCGGCCCAATGGAATACCCCCTAGTGGGGTACCCTCCCATCGACCGACGTCCCCCCCCTCGGGGAGGACGTCGGTCTTTCCTCACGCGGTCAGCCTCTCGGCGGGTACGGACTAGTTCCCCGGTCACGACACCCGCGGCCTCGGCTAGGGCGGCATGACGCGCAAAGATATATTACTTAGCGTAATATATAGACGTAAGATATATATAGACGTGTTAGCATAGTATAGAAGTTTTTTTCTTTTCTATTAAAATTATTATTTCAGTATCTTGCCCATGGGTGTCGTAAAAGCTGACTATGGGATATAATACACATATAAAATCCATGCAAGAGGAAAAAAACTGGATTGGTTTAGTAGATCAATTTCTCTCATATTGTGAAGCAGGCTTAAGTACAGTATTGAAAGCTGAGGCGGTAAAGTGAAAAAGTTTCACTTATGAGCTATTATCGAAATGCTTAGCTGAAGGATTAGCGATCGAAGTGGTGTTATGAGATGTCCAATGTGGTGGTATTTTTTAACCTTCTAGTCTTAGAATAATAACGTATAGAAGGATAGTGTCTCTACTTCGAACATCCGAAACATGAATCTAAAAATACTACATGCGCGCAGACGATTACACACATACACACGCACACCTCTATACAAATTATGAAATCAAATTTTGTTTTTATTAACATAAATCGTCGAAATAATTTTAAAAGTAATGTTAAAAACCTTTTTAAGTTTTTCAAATGTGTTGTGACACCATTTGAATGCACAAACCGTCATAATTGCCTATTTATTATTTAAGAGTTGCGTAGGTACGTGCAGTACAGTGACCTTGTACTTTACGGAACGGTTCCGGCGTAAGCTCCATTAGGCTCCAATTGAAATGCTTCACTTTTTGTGCGCGACCTTACCTTCTATACGTTATTATTCTAAGCTTCTAGTGCTCCCTACACACTAATTACGAAATTGATTATTTCAGCAGTTGTCATGACGACGAATAGTTTTTTTTTTTGGGGGTGGGTTGCGGTCGGCGCGCTCCTCGCACCACTTCGTGTGTAGGGTTTTCTCAATTTGCTGCAGCATCATGCACTATCTTTATATATATATATATATTTATATCTTTATATATAAATTTCTTGTGTACGTGTGTATGTCACCGAACTCCTCCTAAACGGCTGGACTAGGGCTTCCAATCCCGCAGCCTGAATTCAATCCCGGTATTTGCGGGTTTACAATCCCGCAGGATCTCGGTATTTGCGGGATTCCGCATATAGAAAATATTTTTATTTATATAAGTCAAATGAAACAATGAATTAATTTACCTATTACTATTTATATGAGACCAATCAAATTACACCGTTTATTTGTAACAAAAAAGAAGGAATTAATCAACTAACTACACAATTATTTAAGTATTACTATTAGTATGAGATTAATGAAATTACTCTGTTTATCACAAAAACCCTATGAATTATCCACTAACTCCATATTTATTTAAGTATTATTACTAGTATGCGATCAATCAAATTACATCGTTTATTTATCACACAAAAAAGTGATTTAATCAACTAACTACATATTAATAGTAACAGATACTGAATAAAAACAAATCAAAACGAAACAAATCTTCTTCAAAAAATACAGAATGAAAATTTAAAAATCAACAAAAAAAACATTTAAAAACTGTAAATTAATCTAGGATTGTTACTGTTTGAGTTTGAGAGTTTATTAAGTTTGAGGTTGCATGCACGCTTTTTTCAGTCCCGCAAATCCCGCGGATCCCGCACCCGGAAAATGGCGCGGGATCCCGCAATACCGAGATCTCGGGATTGCGGGATTGGAAGCCCTAGGCTGGACCGATGTTGATAAAATTTTTTGTGTGTGTTCAAGATGATGCGAGAATGGTTTAGATTTACAATTGGACCCGGTAGGTGGCTTTATTTAATTTGCACAGAACAACGTCTGTTGGGTCAGCTAGTATATATGTATATATATTTATTGTGTACATATGTATGCCACTGAACTCCTCCTAACCGGCTGGACCCATGTGGATAATTTTTTTTGTGTGTATTCAAGGGGATTCGAGAATGTTTGGTTTCGAGAATGGAATGGTAGATTCACAATTGGACCCAGTAGGTAGCGCTGCTGTTGATTTCGAGGAGAATTCCTTTTGTTTTATTTGAACAGAACGTCTGTTGGGTCAGTTAGTTATTTATAAACTTTCCTAATTGACAGACTATTTGACCTTTAAAACTCGACTGGTAAGTTTGTTTCAACAAAAAAACCTTCAGCTTTACACAGTCACAGAATTAGTCTATCTGTTATTGTCTGTCAGATTACAGATAAATAATTTCCGTGTGGTAACGGAGTAAGAATACATTTCACTATACCCTATCTTGCCCGTGGATGCCGTAAAGGATGACTATGGGATGTAATACGCATATAAGATGTATGCAAGAGAAAGAAAACTCGAAATAAAACCCTGTACCAACCTGTCTGACCAGCAAGGTACAGTGAGGTCAATTTCCCTTCTATTGTGGAGGAGGCTCGAGCCCAACAGTGGGTCGTATAAAAGCTGAAATGAATATAGATAAAAATTGATATACTTAGTCTTTTATAAGATTAATCTATATATGTAAAAGAAAGTCGTGTTAGTTACACTATTTACAACTCAAGAACGGCTGTACAGATTTGGCTCAAAATTGGCGGGTTAGCTTAGAACCAGGAGACGGACATAGGATATTTTTTATCCCGTTTTTTAATGATGTTACCAAGATTTCGCCAATAACTCTTTTATACCGTTCTTCTTCCTCTTCTTCTTATTTAATGGCAATGAGCTACAATTATATGAGCTATTGGTGCCAGTGTCGAGTAATATTGATTATTATTCACGTCTTTAGTCTTAGTCTTTCAGTCAGTCGTTAGTATGACTTGGTGCTGAAATCCAAGTCATACCTTCTCTGGAATTTTGGCAGAATGACTAAATGCACGTAATTCACTATTATATCATATTCACTACATTTCAGATTTTTATCTGCATTATACTACATAAAATATCAGCAAAATTATTCAATATTACACTTTAAAACACTAAAATAATGAAAAGAATATAAAAGCGCTACATGACATTTTGAAATTCGCGTCAAAAGTCCCTTTATCCCGTTCGATCGCGTTCTCGTGTGACGTGACATAAAACGTCAAATAGAATACAACTCACTATGAAACGTAGTATAAAAAAACGCATTTGATATGTAATAACAAAACTCAAATGACAGCTAAACGTAATTTTGTCCATAGCATAGTTAAAGTATGGTTGAAAATTTGATAATTATAATTTTGTCAGAAATAAATAATGAGTAATTTGTATTCTCTTTGAATCAGCATTAACAATGCCGCGACCAAGACGATCGAATCTTTCCCGACAAAGCTGTAATGGTTCGTCTATTAGAGACTATATTTTCGGAAATTTAGAAAATATATTTACGAAAAATTTATGGCGGTACGAAGTTCTCCGGGTCAGCTTGTACACTATATAATACACAAATTCACATCATCATCATCATCATCATCTTGCTCTCATCCCAATTACTTGGGGTCGACGCAATATGTCATCTTCTTCTATACGGTCCTATCAGACGTCATCTCTGCAGTCACTCCCAGTCTATCCATGTCATGCCTCACGCAGTCCATCCATCTTTTACTCGATCTTCTTTTACCCCTAAAGCCTTCAACATTCGTACCCAAAACTTTTCTCACAACAATACCTTCATCCTGCCTCATCACATGTCCATACCATGACAGCAGTTCACTCTTTAACTTTTCCGTCACTGGCGCAAACTCACGTATAATATAATAATAAGATGTAATTACCTCCACATTCTTAATACGCTTAGCGATCTTAAGTGCTTCTTGCGTGCCTTTAAAATTCGTCTTCATAACCACTGATAACGGTTCGTTGAACATTATTGTTGCTGCCGAGTGAAATATAACCGACACCTGAAATTATGCGCATTTTTACTACAAGAAATCACTACCTAGTATGGAAATATGTTGACTTAACAGACATACTAATATCGTGTGGTAAGGTTGAGTATATAGGAATCTGTAGGTAGGTATTTGCGTGAAATAACAAGTTACAAATAAAAGTAAAGTGTAAAATATTGACATTAATAAAGAAGATTAAAAAATAGTTAAACTATGTTTGTCAACAGTAACAAATTTGAAAGTAAATTGAAGGCAAAGAAAAATAAATAATTATGAACAGCAATAATAATAAGTATAAGTGAGCTATATTTACAAAGTCTCGTTGAAAATCACCGTCGGAATTTTTATTCTATTTTATTTTTTTCTGTTTAAAAATAATAGAAAGAAAGAAAGAAAGAAAAATCTGTAAACTTCATAGATTAATATAGGGACCAACAAAAGAAATAAATACTAACTAAAACACATTAGTCGAATATGTACGAAGCCAAAATATGGTGCCCGTCTCAGCTTACTGTAGACACTATATTATACCGCTGATATTCTGAAGCACCCGCACAATGAAGTCGCGGATATGAAGCAACGACAAATATATGGATGTCTCAGATTATGGAACAACAGATCAAACGGGATTTGGGCAATGGTGGTAAGAACCCATGAAAAAAATTTGAAGTAAAAATTTCGATTCGTTAATGAATTAGAAACATAAAGTTTTCAATTTTGTCATCGCTTTTTCGTGTAAATCTGATTGAAATGTATAAAGTCAGTGATACTTAAACTGCAACAAATTTGTACTGTGTTAAATGTTAATTAGAAATCGAATAAATCAATAATTACGTCCGCATAAGCTATATATAGATCATCGACCTTTAGTTTTTTTTTAGCGAGGGCTATGGTCAGCACACCTGCCGCCTGGCTCCGTCCGGGACGACAAAGAAAGAAAGTAATTGGAGCCTAATGGGGCTTACGCCGAACCGTTCCGTAATAAATAAGGTCACTGTACTGCACGTACGTACGCAACTCTTAAAAAATAAATAGCTAATTATGACGGTTTGTGCATTCAAATGGTGTCACAACACATTTGAAAAACATAAAAAGTGTTTTTTATGAGGATAATATTAATAAAGACAAAATTTGATTTCATAATTTGTATAGTAGTGCGCGTGTTTATGTGTGTAATCACCTGCGCGCATGTAGGATTTTTGGCTTCATATTTTTGATCGCTTTAAGTACCGACACTATCCTTCTATACGTTATTATTTTAAGAGAAACAAATTATTTAATAAAGATAAATAGAAACAAGCTTTACTAATAAAGCTAAAGTAAAAAAAAACCGAAAGTACATAAATCTTGTGGTTAGCTAGAAGGAATCCTTGGTGAAATATTACCGTAAATTTGTCGACTATATACCAAACATTATGGTATCATTTTTGATTTTCAAGTAGTATGAATTTAATTTTTTATGTTCATAATTTAAATACCTAACATTTGTAGTATTTTTTTAAATTTTAGATTGTATAATTCTTATGTACCTTGTATGTTTCCTAGCTTCTATACCTAAATCATCATCATCATCCTGCTCTTATCCCAATTACTTGGGGTCGACGCAATATGTCATCTATTTTGACATATTGCAAAAAGTTTCGGCAATGACTTTTATGACCGGCCGCCGGCCTGACGTCAACCCTCCTTGGGAATGTAATCGTTGACCAGCTTCTATACCTAAATACATACAATTATTTTATTTATTTCTCCTCTTTTTTTCATTTGTAAGTGCATAGGTCCAGCTTTCAGCATACTTGGACAATAAAATTGACAACAATTAATACCTCGTTTTCGGCCATTACCTTATCAATTAAAATTTCCTCATCCTTCTGGCTTAACCCAAAATTAGGTAAATTTATATCACCTATTATGGGAACGACTTTCATTAAGCTTTGGGGATTACTCTCTTTTATCCTATTGAAAAGCTGGAAGATCAAAGTCATTTAAAATACGTTAAAAAGATTATTAAGTCCGCTATTTCGGCGGGTTAATCGTTATAATTAAATCAATCACGCTATTTCGATGTATGGGTGCACCGTGTATTTTATTAAATAGAGCTATACTCTTGCATAGATACTCTGGTTCTTGTCCACGGCTCATTTACTTCCCACTGCTGAGCATGGGCCTTCTCTGAATGACACTCGTAATAAAATATATCATGCGGGTCAGACGGTTTGTATCGAGTTTTCCTTCTCTTAGAGTAATATTATCTCCATACATCTTTATATATATAAATCGTCTGTTCGTGTATAATTTAACTCCTCCTAAACTGCTGGACTGATTTGGATGTTTTTTTTGTATGTGCTCCAATGGATTCGAGAATGGTTTAGAATAATAATTGGAGCCGATAAGTAGCATTGCTATCGATTTCAAGGCGAATTTCTTTTATTTTATTTTAACAGAACAACGTCTGTTCCGTCAGCTAGTCCTTTGATAATTTTTTATAATATTCAAAAGGATAGGACCATTATATTCATGTACTGGTAACTGTTAGTGACTATCCCAATGCTAAAACGACTCTTAAATTGGCAAAGCAACTCACCGGGTTCTCAAACATATATTCAAGTCTGGTTTTTACATCAACACCTCTTTTGTCTCGAATCAATAAGTATATTTTATCCAATTTCGTTGAGTATAGAAGCTTTTCAACTAATACCTAGAAAAAAAGAAAGCGTATTTATTGGAATTAGTATTCAGTACCTACTTAATTTTTACAAGGCATATCCTGTTAATTAACAACTAGTGGTCGCCGAGTGGTCGAAATTCGGCCATAATTCATTTAAATTATCTTTTTGCTACACACTTTTCTTTTAATTTTATTTATGTATAATTGTATATATATTTTTTTTGGAGGGGTGGGTTGCGGTCGCCGCGCTCCTCGCACCACTCCGTCCGGGGCGACAGAGGGACGTGAGCACGCACACCCGCAATCCACCCACGTGCACGGTGCCTTCGTCGTTGTGCCGACCACCAGAGCAGGTTACTTGTCATCGGTGGCCGGCCCGACGGAATACCCACTATTTGGGGTACCCTCCCATCGACCGACGTCCCCCCCTCGAAGAGGACGTCTTTCCTCACGCGGTCGGCCTCTCAGCGGGTGACGGACTAATTCTCCGATCACGTCACCTGCGGTCTCGGCTAGGGCGGCATGAGGCGCAAGTACTATAATTGTATATTGAGTAAGCTATATTTCTCTAATAACTAATATATATGTAGAAATATCTATTAGACATTGTCATCATAATTATGATTGTTTGACATTCAGTTCGACCGGAGATTTTAACCATAAACAAAAGTGTATATAAGCGTGAATATGTGTGTTTGCGTGTGTGTGTGTGTAGCGATTGCATGGTAGTGTGCATATTGCCTTTTTTAATGAATTTAATGTATTTCTAACTGATTACTATATGAAATTTCAGTTTTATGCGCTTCTCCTCATTATATATTTTAACTGTGCCAAATTTTATACTCCTCCATCCACGTAATTTTCGTAAAAAGGGGTACATCGTTTTTGCTTCACGTATTAATATATAGATACCACGGGCTAGGAATATAATTCACCACCTCCAATCATATTCGTGGATATCGAAAAGACGACTAAGGGATATATCCATATAACACCACTACAGGAGAAGGAAAACTTGAAATAAAGCTCAGTTCGTCTGACTAGCGTGATGTATTGGTTCAAATTGCCTCCTAGTATCAAGGCGGTTCGAGCCTAGTACTAGAGTGTTTTTAAGTTGTGATTATGATGATAGTGAATAATTATCATCACTTCCGCTCATATACATCCCACTGTTGGGCTTGAGCCTCTTCGAAAATAGGAGTTAAATTAATCTACTATACCATGCTGTTCGGGCGGAGCACACGCCTCCGGTCATGGCTTCGCCGGATAGCGACCGGGAGGCCGAAGATGAAAGTGCTCCGCCCATCACGGAGCCGGAAATGGGGGCGGCGGTGGCGCGTATGCGAGTGAAATCCACCGCCCCCGGGCCCGATGGTATTCCGAACCGTGTGTTGGCCCTGGTCCTCGAGCACCTGGGACCACGCCTCAGGGGACTGTTCGACGCCTGTTTGACGTCCGGGCAGTTCCCTGGATGCTGGAAAGAGGGGAGGCTGGTTCTCCTGCCAAAGCCGGGACGGTCTCCCGAGTCGGCCTCGGCCTACAGGCCCATCGTGCTGCTCGATGATGCGGGCAAGCTGCTGGAGAGGGTGTTGGCTGCCCGCATCGAGCGGCACCTCGTCGGGGTCGGGCCCGATCTGTCGGACGCCCAGTTTGGTTTTCGGAGAGGGCGTTCGACGATCGCGGCCCTGCTGCGCCTGAAGGCCGTGGTAGCGGAGGCCGTCACCGGCGGAGGAGTCCTGTTGGCGGTGTCCCTGGACATCGCCAACGCCTTCAACAGTCTGCCATTCAGCTGCATCAGGGAGGGGCTGAGATATCACGGGGTGCCCGTGTACCTCAGGCGGCTGGTGGCAGACTACTTGGAGGGGCGCAGCGTCCTCTACGTTGACCGAGTAGGGGACGTTGTGCGAACGCCCATGACGTGCGGTGTCCCACAGGGGTTGGTTCTGGGTCCGACCCTGTGGAACATCGGCTACGACTGGGCGTTGAGAGGAAGCCTCCCACCCGGGCTGGGCGTAATTTGCTACGCCGACGATACACTCGTCACAGCCCGGGGTGGGACGCTAGAGGAGGCGGCAGGCCTGGCAACTCTCGGCACCGAGGAGATTGTCAGGCGGATCGAAGCGCTGGGGCTGAGAGTAGCCCTGCAAAAGACGGAGGCCCTTTTGTTCCATGGCCTCCGTACCGCCGGGCCTCCCGCCGGCGCTTCGATAATCGTGAAGTCGGTCACCATCAGCATCCAGGCCCACATGAAGTACTTGGGCCTGGTGCTCGACGGGCATTTTTGGTTCCGGGAGCATCTCCATCGACTTGTTCCCCGGCTTGTCGGCGCGGCGTCCGCCCTTTCGCGGCTGATGCCGAATGTGGGCGGACCCAGTGCTACGTGCCGACAGCTGTACGTGGGGGTGATCCGGTCAATGGCTCTGTATGGAGCACCGGTGTGGGCGGGGTCCCTGACCGTCCGTCTTAGGGCTCTCCTGTAGCGACCACAGAGGGTCATGGCGATCAGGGCCATACGGGGTTACCGCACGGTGGCGACAGAGGCAGCGTGCCTCCTGGCCGGAACTCCCCCGTGGGATCTGGAGGCGGAGATGCTCGCCGACATTTATCGGCGGGTGTCGGAGACGCGCGCCCGCGGCGGCATGGTCTCCATCAAAGAGATCACCGCCTGGCGGGTCGACGCCCGCCGAGAAGTCATTGCCCGTTGGGCAGTCCGGCTGGAGAGTCCTCGGTACGGTGTCAGGACCGTCGAGGCTCTCCGGCCGGTGCTGATGGAGTGGTTGGAGCGGACGCACGGGGTGCTTTCCTTCCGACTGGTGCAGGTGCTGACGGGGCACGGTTGCTTCGGGAAGTACCTGCACAAGATTGTCAGGAGGGAGAGCACACCGTCCTGCCACCACTGCCGTTGCGACGAGGACACGGCGCAGCACACGCTCGAGGAGTGTGCTGCATGGGAGGGGTATCGCCGTGAACTCGTCGCAATTATCGGTGCCGACCTGGCGCTGCCGACCATCGCCAGGGAGATGCTCGTCAGCGTCAGGAACTGGGACGCGGTCGCCGCCTTCTGTGAGGCCGTTATCTCACGGAAGGAGGCGGCGGATCGTGTGCGAGTAGAGCTCCTATTCGGCGACACGTTCCGCCGCCGGCGACTCGGGCGGCGCAGGCGCGAATATCTGCGCCTAATGCCGCCCTAGCCGAGGCCGCGGGTGATCGGACCGGGGAATTGTCCGTCACCCGCAGAGAGGCTGACCGCGCGATGGCGACCGACGTCCCAGTACGTCGAGAGGTGAGAGGTTACCCGAAAGGGTATTCCGTCGGGCCGACCACTGATGACAAGTCACATCTGCTCCGGTGGTCGGCCCAACAACGAGGTGACGTGGGTACGGGTGGGTTATGGGCCCGCGCGCCGTCCTTTCATCGCCCCGGAAGGACAGGACCGCGCGTGCGCTTACCATAGCCCACCCATAAAAAAAAAAAAAAAAAAAAAAAAAAAAATAACATGCTGTTCAGATGAGTTTTATTTCAAGATTAACTTCTCTTGCATAGATATTAATGCACATATTTTATCCCTTATTTGATTTTTATTACACTAACGGACAAGAAAGCGGGTAGCGAATTGTTTTCTTACTCTGTCATCACATGTAAGGTCATATCCTTCTCTTGTGACAATGTATGTTTAATTTACTTGTGTTTATAAGTGGATAATGTAGATGGCTACAATATTGTTTAAATAGCCCTAGGCCTGCATTTATTTGAGGCGGCGGATCGCCTGCGCGAGGAGCGTAGCCTCGATGAGGCGATCTGCCGCTGGCAACTGGAGCGGCGTAGCCGCGAATACTTGCGCCTCATGCCGCCCTAGCCGAGGCCGCGGGTGACGTGACTGGGGAATTAGTCTGTCACCCGCCCAGAGGCCAACCGCGTGAGGAAAGCTCGACGTCCTCCCCGAGGGGGGACGTCGGTCGATGGGAGGGTACCCCAAATATGGGGCATCCCGTCGGGCCGACCACTGACGTCATGTCACCTTGCTCCGGTGGTCGGCCCAACGACGAAGGCGACGTGCATCGTGGGTGGGTTGCGGGTGTGCCTGCTTACGCCCCTCTGTCGCCCCGGACGGAGCGGTGCGAGGAGCGCCCCGACCGCAACCCACCCAAAAAAAAAAATTAAAGGCCTGCATTTATTTGTATTATTTATATTGTAGCTGTTTATTGTCCCATAGCAAATAAAATAAAATAAAAAACATTATAATAAAGTGATAACCTTGAAAACAGAATTGAATTCATATTCTAATTTGATTTCATCATCTTCATCAGAAAATCGATGTCGTCTGTTAGACATAGCTCTTTTTATAGGAAGATAATGCTATGATCGCCACAATTATTTTTTTTTTTTTATTGCGAACGGTGGCAAACGAGCAAACACTACACCTGATGGTAAGTGTTGCTGCCGCTCATGGACCTTACAAGGCCGTTGCCTACCACACGTAAACACCCTCAGAAAGTTGGGCTTCCGACTCTCTTGCTCACCGAAAGACGCACAGTAACAAACTACTCAGACGTCTTCAAGATGTGGTATTCCGGACGGACCGACCCGCGGCTGTAGACAGACAACTGTCAACATTGTGATCCTAAATGAGATTAGTTTAATCTGTGGCAAATCAAACGAAAGTTTTTTAGAACGATCTTATAATACAGAGCTTTTTGAAATTGTGCTCCTAATCTTTATTGTTCCCAATTGTAACAGGCCCGCTTTATAGTCTAATAATATTCAACACAATGAACTTTCTTCACAGAGTTACTGGTATTTGAACCTAAAACCCAGAGGGTAATTCTTGTTTTGGAACTAGTGTGAAGATGGTTTTAATTGTATACACTTATAATGATTAGGCTCACATCTGAATATGGTCATTGAGTTACGGATTTCAGGTTTTTTTTCATTATAAAATTCAACAAACAATGAATTTGCATAATGATTTCTGACGTTTACGCGAATATTATACACTAGCAACACGCCCTCGCTTCGCTTCGGTTTCAGTCGTTTTGCCCCGCAGTTCCAGTTCCGAAACTACTTTACGGATTTTAATAATGATTGCCCAACATTTGGAACACTTTACAGCGTTCATTGTCACGGGCGAACTATCCGTCGGGCTATCAAAGATCAAATAAAATAATATTTTTTATCATAAAATGATATATTTTACATTACACAGTAAGTCCTTACCTACTTACTTAACCACTACGACATTTGAATAGTCATCATCTCTTTTCAAGCGTATATATTATTTAGAACCAATTTTTGTCGAACCCGTAGTCAAGCAAATTTTTTAACCAATTTCTCTTATATTTATGAGGGCAAGCGATGCTAATAATTTTATCATTGTCATTCATACTTTCACCGTCCAATACAGGAAGTAGGTTTCTTTCTGAGAATGCCATATAGCACGGTCATTCTTTGAAGGGTTTATTATTATAATTGCCACGCTTGGCAAGCGGGTTGGCGATCATAATAAAGTAACGTATTCTACATTTTTCAGGCGAACACTGCTAGAAATCTCTTAGCCAAATTCCTTAGTCCTTAGTGGCAACTGTATTTTATCCTGTTGCCTTGTAGGGAATATTAAAATTTCATATATGTCCACAATTTTATAAAGACTAAAGATAGGTGCGATTTTTTTATTGTTGGCGGCAAACGAGCAAATATCACTTCTAATAGTAAGTGATACTGCCGAACATGAATCCAAGCTAGGCTACTGCCTATCGTGAAGAAAGTGAAAGGAGTATGAATGCGTGCAACGAGATTCGTGATACTGAAGGTATGACCAATATCCACCACATAGAAACACCCTCAGAAAGTTAGGTTTTTAGTTCCCTCGCTCACCGAACGAAGTGCAGTAACAAATTGCTATTTCTCAGACGTATGTAGATACAAACGGATATAAGGAAATAAAATTACTACATACTATTAACATCAACCAATGACCTCACATGGAGAAAATATAGGATCATGAGATAGAATAGAATTGTCGCCATTTTGCAAGCATATTCGCTGAAGGTTTCATTGGGAGAGTGGGCAACAGATATTTCCTGGGAAAAGCATAATACCCCGCTACTATCGTCAACTCATCTACTAAGTGTGGTTATGGCCCTATCCCCTTATTTATGGAGAAAGCTTTACTTCCAACAATAGATGGAGAGAGATTGAACGATCGTGATGACGATTAATACTACTAGCTTGCTATAAAAGGGAAGAAATATTTGAAGCAAAATTTTATGTTCATATATCCCGACTTTTAATACGTTTTTATTAATTTGGTTTGTATGTAATGCAACATTTGAACGTAATTTTCAATTCTTCCTTTCTGCATTAATTTGGAACTTACTTATCAAAGACCGAAGACTAAGCAATAATTTAAATAGTTATCCTTTTATTATCTATTATCCTTCCATTATCCTTACCGAAGTAGTGATCTGCACTAATATTATAAAGAGGAAAGATTTGTTTGTTTGTTTGTATTGAATAGGCGTCGAAATTACGGGACCGATTTCAAAAATTCTTTCATTAATGGAAAGCTATAATATCAGGAAGTAACATGGGTTATATTTTATCTTGGTATTCCCACGAGAACAGGAACTACGCGGGTAAGACGACTGTAACCGAAGCGAAGCGAGGGCATGTTGCTAATTTTTTATATTCGTGGTTGAGATTATGACGGAACTCAATAGATGTCGCTATTCCTATTTTCTGCATTGCACTTTTTAGTTCGGTTATCTATAAAAGCGTGTTTGTTTGTTTTTTAAACTAGGTATGTACTTGCTTTATTGTGGATGAAACTTGTATTGAGTTATACTATAAGTATACCTAGTCTTGCCATAAATACTTAAAGGAAGAAAAAAAAACTTTCTATTGCAAATAACATTTATTACTTTTACGTGTGTTAGTCTAATAAATGTATAAATATAAAGTAATTTAAAATATATAAAGCAATTTAAATTATCGTGGCGTTTAGTGCCTGCCGTGCTCTCTAAAATTGACCATAAATCATAATCCAGCGGATTAAGATCGGTACTACACGATGGCCATTCTTCAGCTCTGATGAAGTGCGAAACGTTTGTCTCCAACCGAGCCTGCGTAGACTGAGCTTTATGACCCGGTGCTGAGTCTTGCTGGAAGGACCATTCTTGGTTATTGAGCATGGTGTTGTTAAAGGGCTTCACTATTTTCTCCAGAATGGTATCTTGATACACTTGTTTACCTACCTACCGATGTTTTGACACCTTTTTCACAAAAATATGGCTCAGTCACTCCTTCATAGTTAATACCCCACCAAATCATCACTGAAATCGGATAATGCTCACGTTGCACTCTGTCGACTAATTGGGAAGCTTCCTTAGAGCTTTGGGCATAAATATGTTGATTTTTTTTTTTGGTAAAATGTTACTCAATTTTAAAAATTTTTTCATCCGTAAACAAAATTTTAGTTATTATCAGTTAAGAAATGACCAATACGCTCTCTTATAGGCTGCAAATCCTAAATCATCCTTTAATATAAGCGACATGGTTCTAGGTGCTATCTTCACCTCCCGACATAAAATCTTTTGGTTTCCGAAAGGATTTCTTCGAATTCTTTCCCTTACTGTTTTGACCACCTTTTACGTACGAACATTATGTGGACGGCTTGATCGTTTTCTGTCACAAACAGAGGAGGTCTCATAGTCTCTATTAGCAGCCGGTACACAATCACAGCGATTCGGTTCTCTTTATCACCCCACTCCATTTTTATATCACAAAATATTGTACAATGTATTAGCGCCAAAATGAGAAAACACAATGAACAATCACATAAAAATGACAGATTCCAAATTCAAATGTAATATTTTGTTTATTTTTAATTGTAACGGTATTTATGGCCAGACTAATTATAAGAAGAGAAATAATATACATTGTAGCTAAGGAAAATCTAATTAGAAACGAGAATACAAACCTTGCCAAGAAATCCTGTTCCCCCGGTAATAAATATCGACTTCCCAGTATAAAACTCTGCTATTGGCTTGTAGGCTGTCTCAGTAGTTACTTTTATCTCACTGAAACAATAAACATATAAGTATATGCTATCTTAATGTATACAATTGTGGACACGTGCAAGTAACTTAAGTGCTTCAAAACGGCTGAAAAGATTTTGATGGAAAATAAATCATTTTATAGAATATTTAACCACATAATTTAAATCCTATTTCCTTAATAGACTGCTTAATTGACTCTTAATAAAACTTCGGTTTGAAGCCGAGGCATTCGTTTAGAGGCTAACCACGTGTCGAATAAATATTTGAAGTTCTGCGAAAAATTAAAAATTGACGTTTTGGAAGGTGCTCATCACGTGAAAGTAGGATTTCTTTGTCTCCTATTCCACCTTGATCCTATTCCATATTCCTTCCATTCCATTGTGGTGTGCAGTAAATTGATTGCCCGGGGGAAAATGGCGAGTTGCCCTTCTTTAAATATAAAATAATTATAGGATTTCGTCATGTATCGTCTAATTAATTCAACAATTCTTGTGTAGCGAAGAACTTCAAAAAATATGTAATAAACTAGCATAAACTGCACACAAAACTATCTTATATAGGGATAGCACTGGATACGAGAGGTCGTTATTATAGACGCCGCCGTATGTGCAGTCACTTTCTAACTTTTAATAGGCAAGATAACTTTCGGGCAAAACAATTCTCTGTTGTACCCTAGGCTAGGTGTATTAAAGTTGTTATAAAAAATTTATAACAACTTTAATACACTTGAATTAGGGCTGTAGATATTTTTTTAAATATCGCTTTTTCAATATATCGATATTTTTAATTAACTCAATATTAGATATATCGAATATGGAAAAAATCAATATTTCAATTTACCAATATTTTGCCGTATGACCACTCTTTAACTTCGTTCTTTGCGGGGTTTCCGTGATGAGCTTTTTTTTTGGCCATATTCTAGGCGTAAGTGATAATTTATCATCAATTTCATCCCATTTTTACAGTAGATTAAGTTTATGGTGATTTTGTAGAATACATACTTTACAAAAAACGATAAAACAATAAATTTATTCAAATAAATATCGAACCTCGATACTTACTTTTTAGTATGGAATTATCGATATATCGTCCAAAAAATATCGGTGATAAATATTAATATTTTAAAATACATAATAATATCGATATTTCGATATTTTATCAACAGCCCTAACTTGAATAGTATGGATTTGAACATATATCAATAATTACTATGATTGATTAAAAAATATGTCTTATTTGTTATATTTAGCTGTGTGGTCGCGGTTACGAATATTACCAACCTTTACATGGTCGCGAAAGAAGACTAAGGGCTTTATATCAATCTGGAGTAATCCATCTCATGCCATCTGGTTAATAATTACATTCCCAAGTAGGTTTGACGTCAGGCAGTCGGCCGGTCATAGAACTATTACCGATAGCTGTTGCAATATGTAGTATAGAAGAGGCGTACAAATTGTGTCCCCAAGTAATTAGTCATAGAAAGGAGGTGGTGAATTATATTCTTATTCCATCATCATTCGAAGAATCATTTCAGCTCATATACGTCCCACTGTTGGGCGCGAGCCTCCTCCAAAATAGGAGGGAAGTTGACCTTGCAATATATAACCATGCTGGTCAGACAGGTTGGTATAGGGTTTTATTTCGAGTCTTCCTTCTCTGATATAGATGTTATATGAATATTATGTCCCTTAATCGTCTTTTACCACATCCATAGGCAAGATAGGGAGTGGTGATTTGTATTCTTACTCCGTCGCCACACAAATTATTGCTTACTGAAGTGATAAATATCTGGTTGACCGAGCTTCGCTCGGAATATTTTTATCGAATTTATTTAGATATATATTAATAAAAAAAATAATAATAATGAAAAATATATAAAAAAATAAAAAAAGACAATAATAATAATAACATCGAGATTCGAAACGACGCTGTTTGAATGCCAAAAATACCAAAATTAGAACCTGTCAACTTCCCATCTGAGCTATCGTAACTCATGACGTTGACAACGAAATTTGAATTCATATTAATTAAAATTTAATGTCATTGTTTATTTTGCTAAAACACGGACAAAAAAACATTATCTATAAATAAAACCTAGCTAGATCGATTTTTTGGACCCGAAACCTCTAGTATGCCAAGTTTCAACAAAATCGTTGCAGCCGTTGCCGAGATCCTGAATATATATATATATATATATATATATACAGGAATTTCTCGTTTAAAGATATAAGATACAGACAACATTACGCTCCTTGTATCATTTAGTGTTAAAATGTAAAAATAAAATATTTAGAGGTAAACAATATATATTTTTACATAGAAGGTTTACATATGCACATCATAAATCTTAAAAAAATATGTCAATACGATATTGATGTAAATATTATGTATTATGAATATATAATGTATGTTTTATGTAAATGTCAAGATAATGAACACCTAATACGACGTTTAAAATATTAGGAAATCATTTTTAATACTGACAGCACTTATGGTGTAGTGGTTAAGATATTTCAAGAAGGACAACAAAACGTTCTTCAGGCAATTACAGACCCATCTTATAGTTAAGCCACGCATACAAATTGTTTTCAAAAGTCATTACGAATCTACTAGCGTGAAAACGAAAACGACTTTCAGCCGACTGAAAAAGTTGGATTCCGAAACCGTTATAGTACCCTAGATCACATCCACACGCTACGCTAGATTATACAGAAAACCGAGAAGTATAATTGGGCCCTGTATCTAGAATTTGTATACCATGAGAAAGCCTTTGATTCTGTAGATTCTTCAGCGCTGCAGTCCCTTCAGCGGTACCAAATTGATTATCGATACATCGAAGTGCTGAAGTGTTTTTATAAAAACGCTACTATATCGATCTGCATCCGGGATTAATGAGTAAGAAACCGATCCAGTTGCAGAGAGATGTAAGATAGTGAGACGTCTTCATTTTCAAAATCTTAAACTGCGCTGGACTCGGCATCAACATCAACGGCGAATACATCACTCACCTTCGATTCACAGATGACATCACGGTCATGGCAGAACCCAGTAACTCGCACCAGAGCACAAATTTTAATAGTGAAATGATTTTTTTTTTTTTGTATTGGGTTGCGGTCGGCGCGCTCCTCGCACCACTCCGTCCGGGGCGACAGAGGGGCGTAAGCACGCACACCCGCAGCCCACCCACGTGCACGTCGCCTTCGTCGTTGGGCCGACCACCGGAGCAGGATTACTTGTCATCAGTGGTCGGCCTGACGGAAAATGATGGGGCCAATTCAAATATTCATGTGAGTTAAAAAGGTTGCATAGCTTTAAAATTTCAGTCCAGAAACTATGAGATAACTAGGTATAAGAAATAAAAGTGAGCCGTCGCTCAGGACGCCTGGCAGATGTGAAGCATCGAAATTATTTTGTATTTGTATATATACAATAAAAAATAGATTACAACAGGAAGTAATATGCCATAATGTATAAATAATAGAAGTATATATGTATAAAAGAGCAGATGACGACAAGAACTAATATGAAATAAAATATTAGGTTTTTTTTCAGGAAACGATGATTTTTATTCAATAAACATTTATTTTCATTAGTATACACGATAAGTATGTGTTTAGGTTAATAATTTATTTTTAGCTCACTAGATAGCGTTGTACAAAGTTCTAAAACCTGTTATGGGTTGTTACACATTTGTACATATCAAAGCGTGGCGGTAACGCCATGTCAACGATCAGGTTCACCCTCGCCTATAGATGTTTCACAACAAAAATGGCCTACCTTATCGCTATCATCATTATCATCACTATCACAGCTCAAATACGTCCCAATGCAGGGCCCGAGCCCCCTCCATAATGTAGGAAGGAAATTATTATTAAGTGAAGGAAATTTACCTACTACTCTACGTTGATCAGACGGGTTGGTACAGAGTTTTATCTACAGTTTTCCTTCTCTCGTATCGTATCTTGTTTGCATATCATAATCTCTTAGTCATCTTTTACGACATGAAAGGGTCTGGGCAAGAAAGAGTGAATTTTGTTCTTATATCGTCACCACACAGAAAAAACAGAAAAAAAAAAATATCGTCACCACACAGAAATTATCACCATTATAAAGACATTAAATAGGAAGGAAGAAGGAATAATTATAGACTATATATTTTAAAAATGATTTTATCCATGTGGTGACAGAGTAAGAATACAATTCACCACTCCCTATCTTGCCCGTGGATGTCCTAAGAGGTGACTGAGGGATATAATATGCATATAACGTCTATGCAAGAGAAGGGAAACTCGAAATAAAAGAGATGTTCATCAGCGTCAGGAACTGGGACGCGGTCGCCACCTTCTGTGAGGCTGTTATCTCACGGAAGGAGGCGGCGGATCGTGTGCGAGTAGAGATCCTATTCGGCGACACGTTCCGCCGCCAGTTACTCGGGCCGCGCAGGCGCGAGTATTTGCGCCTAATGCCGCCCTAGCCGAGGCCGCGGATGATCGGACCGGGGAATTGTCCGTCACCCGCAGTGTGGCTAACCGTGCGACGGTGACCGACGTCCCAGGACGTCGAGAGGTGAGGGTACCCGAAAGGGTATTCCGTCGGGCCGACCACTGATGACAAGTCACATCTGCTCCGGTGGTCGGCCCAACAACGAGGTGACGTGGGTACGGGTGGGTTATGGGCCCGCGCGCCGTCCTTTCATCGCCTCGGACGGACTGGACCGCGCGTGCGCTTACCATAGCCCACCCATAAATTTGCATTTTCATTGTAACATCACAGCAAGTGCACGTGTTAAATTGCAAACATGGAAGAGATTATAAAATATGAAACACTTTGGTTTTAGGAAAGTAAACAATCTCTGATCAAATTTTGTAGTACAGAATTTGGAATGATACAGAATGATATGATTCAGTAATAGCTTTAATAAAAAAAAAAAAAATAAAAACTGGTTGTCTGTAAAGTCTGTTTACTGACGATAGTTGAACGGGACAACGTCATAAGAAAATACTGATGGAAAGTTTTCATTTTTCAAAAGAAAATTTTAATTTAATTTGTTTGATAGGTATTTTGTATGGATCAAGCCTTAAATGGAACGCCTCAGGGCGAGGTAACGTCGCATTTCGATCATTTCGATCTCTTTATGTACCATATGTTAATTAATCTTATATATCTTCGCTTTTGTTTTTTTTTAAATATGTCTTCTAGTACAATTATTTTCGGCCCACCCACAAAAAAAAAAAAAAGTACAATTATTTTAAGTATAGGTTTTTCTTTTTAAGTTATATGTTAGTACAATTTTAAGAAATTTCTGTAGATTTTGTACCGTTTTTTATTAGTATGAGATCGAAATAAATAAGTTTTCTTTCTTTCTTTCATACGTCATGTTTTTTCGTGTGTGCAGCCGGCTCCATCGAATAAGACGTTGTCAGGTCAAAAACATAACCCTAATAGGTTACGTTTTCTTTACTTAATAATTTGTTATAATATAAAAAAAAAAACTTAAATTAACAAAACTAATTAATCTCAATTTAATTTTAATAATTAATTACCTCTTTGTGTTGGAATATCTTCGAGCAAATATTTGCGTTTCAAAATTTTGAAGAAATTTCCCTCTAGTCAGTAAAATTTGTACAGCCACCATTTTTGATAATCACAATCAACAAAATATTAAAATTCAGCTGGGTACTTTTACTATAAATAGGTCAATAAAATAAAGGCTTGCGTCTCTAGGTCTGTCAATTAACGAACAAAGCGCAGTAACGACTTGCTTCTATTCAGAAATCCATTTTCCTAGAGAGTACTACTTTGTCGAACAAGCCGGACCATATAAAGTCAGTATCAATGATGTGGCTTTACCATGAAACAAATTGGCATAAAAACAAGATCATAATTTATTCAATAGTATGATCAAATTTTCAAATTGCTTGCAGCAATATTACAACTACAAAATATAAATAAAATAAATCTATCTATACCAATAAATAAAATTGGAGTGTCTGTTTGTAATGTCAAAATAATAGGCTTTTTTCATGCTCACACGGTTATTTGCACGACACCTATGCCTAAAATAGCAATTAAAAATTTTTTCTGTCTGTCTGTCTGTTTGTTCCGGGTAATCTTCAAAACGGCTGGACCGATTTCAAAAATTCTTTCACCAATGGAAAGCTATAACATCAGGGCGTAAACTAGGCTATATTTTATCCCGGTATTCCCACGGGAACGGGAACTACGCGGGTAAAACGACTATAACCTATAACCGAAGCGAAGCGAGGGCGGGTTGCTAGTTTTGCAATAATTTTAAAGCAGTGCTGAATTTTAAAAGCAAGAGTTTACAAAATAACGAGTTAACATATACCATAAACAGTGTAAGTTATAAATGGTCGATGTTGTTAAAAGACGATTAGTTTTTATTTTGAATAAAATCACAATATTTTTATGTACATAATAAATGCTTGCATCATGCATAAACAAATTCTGCCCGCAATTCCATGCTTATTTTTATTGTTTTTATTTTCAACTAGCAACTCGCCCTCGCTTCGCTTCGGTTTTAGTCATTTTACCCGCGTAGTTCCCGTTCCCGTAGGAATACCGAAACAAAATATAACCTAGGTTACTCCCGGATATTATGGCTTTCCATTGGTGAAAGAATTTTTGAAATCGGTCCAGCCGTTTTGAAGATTACCCGGAACAAACAGACAGACAAAAAAATTATAAATAGATTTTTAGGCATATATATATATAGTGCAAATAATCATGTGAGCATGAAAAAGGTCTATAATTTTGACATGCCAAACAGACACTCTAATTTTATTTATTGGTATAGATACTTACAAATTATGTCTTATTTTAGAAAATTCATCATCATCATATCTCATGTACGTCCCACTGTTGGACTCGAGCGTCCTCCGTAATGGGAGGGAAATTGACTTACTACCACGTTGGTCAGACGTATAGGTTTTTATATTGAGTTTTTCTTCTCTTGCATAGATATTATATGCATATTTAATCCCTTAGTCGTCTTTTATGACATCCACGGGCAAGAAAAGGGACGGTGAATTGCATTCTTACTCCGTTACCACACGGATTAGCAAATTACCCATATACCTATACATAACTTCCATGTGGTGACGGAGTAATAATGCAATTGACTACTACCTCTCTTACCCGTACATGTTGTAAAAGTCAAGTAAGGGATATGAGTTACAGATAACATCTATAAAAGAGAAAGAAATCTCGAAATCAAACTCTATAACAACTTCTTTCCCATTATGGGGACGTAGGACGTATGTGAATTAATATGATGGAGTGTCTGTTTGTAATGTCAAAATAATAGGTCTTTTTCATGCTCACAGGGTTAGTTGCACTATACATATGCCTAAAAATCACTTTATATTTTTTTTGTCTGTCTGTCTGTCTGTTTGTTCCGGGTAATCTTCAAAACGGCTGGACCGATTTCAAAAATTCTTTCACCAATGGAAAGCTATAATATCAGGGAGTAAACTGGGCTATATTTTATCCCGGTATTCCCACGGACTATTAGGGCTTTCTATGAGGGTAAATAACACACTAATCGTCATACTTGGGTGGTTCGTGATCTGAAATGATGTTGTAATATTGATTGCCTACAACAGTTTTCTAAAACAGTGCTTTTAGAAGAAAGAGGGTTTTAAGAACCTCGAAGGGAAAGTAAGGGGGTGATGCATAATTCTGTTTTTAGTCCATCAACGCATAGCAGCCACTTTAATAGTAATGTAAATTAATACAAATAAATCATAATTAACAGTTATTGCAAATAGTAATTTCACAAGAGCCAAAGCAAAAAAGTAGGTTGTTAATGCGATACTGAATTGATTAATTTTTAGAAAGAGTTAAGGGGTGCCCACGAGTATATATATTGGATACTTTTTTCTGTATAATGCATATGTTCTTACTTATGGCGCTCGAAACTTTTATACGCTATGGACGCTGTTTAAAAATAATGAGAACTATCTTCGTAGAATATAACATTACCTTGTTTTATTTACCTTATTTATTTATTATTACCTTAATTAATTGTCATAATAATCACTGCAAATTTAATGTTTAATAATTACAAACAAAAAACTATATATTTTTTCATATAAAATCATTTTCTTCTAAAATAATAGAATTTACCATCTAATTTATGTAGCGGGCAGTATATAAAGCTCTCTAATAACGATAACTTGTTGGACGTGAGACATCTTAGTCCGCCCGCGACCTTGAATGCTGTAAAGTGTTCGAAATGTTGGGCAATAAAAAATTCAATATAAACACCATAAAATAGTTTTATTTACAACTAGCAACGAGTCCTCGCTTCGCTTCGCTTCGGTTTCAGTCGCCTTATCCGCGTAGTTCCCGTTCCCGTGGGAATACCGAGATAAAATATAGCCTATGTTACTCCCTGATATTACAGCTTTCCATTGATGAAAGGATTTTTGAAATTGGTTCTGTGGTTTACGTGTGAAAGCGTAACAAATAAATAAACAAACTTACTTTCGCATTTATAATATTAGTAAAGATGTGTAATCCTCGCATGAATATCAGAAATTTATTGCCACCATTTTTAACTTAATATGCATATTCTCAATAACCATATTGACAAATGTTTGGAGCGTTATAAATAAGAACATTGGCTTTATATAGAAAATAGTTTCTAATAACAAAAAAATCGATTTCAACTATTTTCGCATGGATGGTATTGTCAGAACTGAACCAAATTGAAATGGCACTATAGGAGAAGCACTAGCTTTCAAATAGAAAAAGAGACATTAAAATCGGTCCACCCGGTCGAAAGTTCTGAGATAACAAACGTAAAAAAAATGCAGTCAAATTGAGAACCTCTTGCTTCTTTGAAGGCGGTTAAAAGTCATTATTGGAACGAAGTTCCTTACGGCAGGCTTGGAGGAGATAGGGATTTTGCTACGCGACCGAATTGAAAAAAATGTGATAGTAAAACCGTAAGAAAAAGTGCGTGGAATAAAACCGTTAAATGAGACGAAGTTCCTTATGGCAGGCTTGGAGGAGATAGGGATTTTGCTGCGCGACCGAACTGAAAAAAATGTGATAGTATTTTGATGTGAAACATCGTTCAACCTACAATTGTTTTGACCGCCGTATCTCAAAAACTATAAGTGCTAGACCATTTTTGATAGAAAATTTGACCCCCCTTGCACACTACATTGCCGCCCGGACTACCCCTACCCCCCATTAGAAACTTCCCTCTCCCCTTTTTTGATGTGAAACATTGTTCAAACCCCAAACTGCCATAAATCAGTCATCTTTGACCGCAGGAACTCCGAATTTTTGACAAACCTCATAGAATTGCCAGTAGAACCGATTTAATATTTGCAAATTGTGTCGATTCTACATTAGCCGAAGGAACTTCGTTCCTACCTGGTGTCCCACGACACCACATTTCTTTTCTATAAAGATATATTATTATGTATAAAAACAATCTACTATTTTTGTCGTACGATGCACGGTTAATGATATATTTAATGAAACGCATTTTTCAAAATGTCCGCTGAATATCGCACCCTGCGCCTCGCTAACATGGAACTGACTGATCCTTTACCAAAAAGAAAATTTCTTCTGCAGAAAACTGCAGAAAATTACTCGGTTATTGGCCTAAATTTTCTAGCAATGCAGTAAACCTTTCTCATTTTAACGATTTTACCCAATACCGCGGAGTTATAGTTTATAGGCTATAAAATTTATCGAACAGTGATTTAATTTCTAAATGTTTATTTATTTTTGATTTGTAGTTTTTAAAATTAGCGAATTCAACCTAATTTATAGTCATGCCCGTTTTTTTGTGGATATTGGGGAATCATCCCTTCCATCAAGGCGACGGCTACTGAGGCGGTTGTGAGCAAGACCCATTCATATGAGGGGCGGCTTTGCAGGCCGAAAATGCTCGCTTTATCAAGAGGATACGAGGACAAGGCGCAGTGGAATGGTTTAGGTCCTAGTCAGGTCACGATAATATTTCGATGCTCAACATGTCGTTTAAAGAAATAAAGATTTCAAAACCGCTATTTTATTATTTTGAGTCCCGTTCTATTGCTGTTATTTAGTATTTTTAAAAATTTTATGTAATATGTGAATCTATTTTAGCAATATGTCATTTATAGAAATTGGCACAATTGTTTAGTAGCTACGAACGGACGAAGAAACATAAATATGTTTGGACAGAGGTAAAGCACAAACCTTTTTAAATGGAAGGCACACTATCACCGTCTTAATTTATATACCTCCCACTGCTGAAATCGAGCCCCCTTTATACTGGTAAGGAAATGTACATCCTATACCAGGCTATTCAGACGGTCAAATCCCTTAGTCATATTTTTCGTCACCCACGGGCAAGATAGGGGGTTGTGAATTGTATTCTTACTTCGTCACCACACGGAGTGGTCGATATAAATTTTCACAATATAGTACTATTTTTATATAGATAGCAATTATATATAATTTATTCTTTCAAATTATTTATACTTAGCATTTATACATATTTTTTGGACTTCGATTAATCCTGACATATTTTCATATAATTAAGTTCTCTTTGAGGTGATGGAGTGGAAATTTAATAGTTACTAACCTTTCCTGTTCCATGGGTGATTGTAGACCACGAATAAGGACTGAAACCAGCGGCTCCAATTCTAACAATCGGCTATAAATTTAATGTAACTCATCACGGTGTGTTACATGAACGTGCCACTACAATTAAATTGAGAGTGGTTTCAATTCCTCACAAAAAAAAAAAACTAAGTGGCTACAGTTTCAAGCAGCTATAAGGGAAGGGTCCTTATCTTCAGAAAGATATTCAGGTTCTTATACTAAAATTTTACAGACTTACACTGTAGATATAAAAAAAAATATGAATTGCTGAATATTAATCATAGAAGAGCAACAATAACTACAAAAACTGACGCGCTATGCCTAGTCTCAACTACGGACTATGACTTAAATGATCAAGTGTAGCTCATGGCTGGCACTCAAAACCCTAAAGCAGCTAACTATAGACGATAGTCACAAATTTCCAGATGCAGGCGTTGTACTATAAAATGATTTGTATAATTATGTCGTTATTAAAGGTCTACTCAATCACCGCAGCAAATACAACTGCAATCACCGCATATAAGCTTACTAAATGGAGACGGTATGTACTTATGTAAGTGGTCGATCATTCATTCTTCTTTACTCGAATTACGGTTAAACTTCTGTTAAAATTACTTCGGGAACCGGCCATTTATCGTCTTTTACGATATTCACGGGCAAGATATGGAATGCTGAATTGAATTTAGATTCCACCACCCGTTCATATTACAAAGTTCATATTGCAGCACTCTTTATATACGACATAGAAGGTTGGTACCATTTGACGATCAGTTCAAGCAACTGCGCAACAAATTGATCAGCGTATGTTTCCTGAGATTTCTGTTCCATACATCCGTCCCCATCTGTTGCACACATCTGTCACTTTACCAAAATAATGGTCCAGATTGTGAAAGATATAACACGTCAATAACTAGGAACGGTTGTCTACATTTAGAAAATGATTAGTATAATAATTCATTAACCCTAGAATACTAATCTGAGTCATTTTGACTCGCACCGCGCATATTTTTTGCCATTTCTCTCTAAAGAAAGCCTGGATTGTCGTGATTCTTTATGCCAACTCAGTCGCCGGTTAGACGTTTACGAGAGCGACAGCGTTGTGTAGGTAAGTGCCACTATTTTGATGTATTTCAGAGTCAAAATGACTCATGATTAGTCTTTGTGTAACTTTTTGAAAGTGAGCATACAGCAACATGATAGGTTATTTCATGTTCTTTATTTCTATTTTAAATGTTTTTTGATTAAAAATGTCTTCTTCGGATCCAAGCGCTACTTCACGGTTGAATAATTGGCCAGATATCTAAACGATTATAGTATTAATAGTGGAAGCAATAGAGAAACTGATGGCAGTGAAACTGAGGACCATTTAGAGGTCGAAGATTCAGAACAAACTGATGAAGACGGCGAATTATTGCCAGTTCATCCTACACAGAATTACCTGTTAATTTCGAAGATCGCATGACATTGCATAACCAAAGTTAGATGTCTGAAGTGCGATAAAAACATCTGCGGGGAACATAATATTGAAATGTGTTAATTGTGCCAAATTAATATAATTAATTTTTTTTTATAGTAAATTAGTTCTTATTTTATCATAACAATGTTGAAAAGAAGTAGATTTTATCGTTTTTTTTTTAATTTTTTTATTTTTTTACATAAGACTTCTCTGCGAGATAGAATCCGGATTACGGCAATCCGCAGAAGAACGGGTGTAACCGACATAGCACGAAGAATTAGCACGCTGAAGTGGCAATGGGCAGGCCACATCGCTCGACGAACCGACAACCGCTGGGGAAGAAAGGTTCTCAAGTGGCGACCACGTATCGGACGACGCAGTGTAGGACGCCCCCCCACTAGGTGGACCGATGACCTAGTGAAAGTAGCTGGGCGTCGTTGGATGCAGGCGGCACAGGACCGCACATTGTGGCGCAACATGAGGGAGGCCTACGTCCAGCAGTGGACGGCAATAGGCTGAAATGATGATGATGACGTAAGACTCATGATTATGATTTCAAAAATTGTCCTATGAGAATAAAACCTTTTTTTTTTTGGTAATAAATGTTTACTATAAATAAACTATTTTCACATTAATACCTGTGCCAATAAAAATAGTGAATACCTATATTAAATAAAAATATATACATAAAATAGCATTTTTTTTTTGGGTTGGGTTGCGGTCGGCGCGCTCCTCGCACCACTCCGTCCGGGGCGACAGAGGGGCGTAAACACGCAACTCCTGCAACCCACCCACGATGCACGTCGCCTTCGTCGTTGGACCGACCACCGGAGATTAAATAGCATTTGCTGTTCAATTTATGAACTTATTCCTGTGTAGTCAAAATGACTCATGATTAGTATATATGTTTGTAAAATATTATTTTTAGATTTTAAATTAGATTATGATATGGTTAAAATACAAATTTAGCGGCGAATAAAATTACAAAATGAAACAATACTTCATCTTACAATTTTTATAATTGAACAAATAATAGCTGTCATCAAAATTTACATAAATCTGTTCTTATGCGTTGAAAGTATTATAAACTAGCAACCGCCCTCGCTTCGCTTCGGTTTCAGTCGCCTTACCCGCGGCGTAGTTCCCGTTCCCGTGGGGATACCGGGATAAAATATAGCCTATGTTACTCCCTGATATTATAACTTTCCATTGGTGAAATAATTTTTGAAAGCGGTTCAGTGGTTTAAACGTGAAAGCGTAACAAACAAACAAACATCCTTACTTTCGCATTTATAATATTATCTATACTAATAAATAAAATTGGAGTGTCTGTTTGTAATGTCAAAATAATAGGCTTTTTTCATGTTCACACGGTTATTTGCACGACACCTATGCCTAAAATAGCAATTAAAAAATTTTTGTCTGTCTGTCTGTCTGTCTGTTTGTTCCGGGTAATCTTCAAAACGGTTGGACCGCTTTCAAAAATTCTTTCACCATTGGAAAGCTATTATATCAGGGCGTAAACTAGGCTATATTTTATCTCGGTATTCCCACGGGAACGGGAACTACGCGGGTAAAACGACTATAACCTATAACCGAAGCGAAGCGAGGGCGGGTTGCTAGTATTATAAATATAACATTAGCGTGATTGTTAAAAGTAAGAGTTTCCTGCAAATCTCCTGTTATAAATGAGTAAAAGTTTATAAGAATCAAGCAAAGTGCTAGGTCATACTAGATCGGCATCACCATCATCGTCATTTCAGCTCACATATGTCCCACTGTTGGGCTCGAGCCTCCTCCATAATAGGAGGGAAATTGACCTTACTATACCATGCTGGTTAAACAGGTTGGGTTTTATTTCAAGTTTTGCTTCTCTTGCATAGATGTTAGGTATAAGCGTATTATATCCCTTAGTCATCTTTCACGACATCCACGGGCAAGATGGGGAGTGGCGATTTGTGTTCTTACTCCATCACCATACGAAAAAGGCATCATCATTTTCTAGCAACTCATATTTTAAAAGAAAATCTTCTTACTTGTACTTGTTTAGAAAGATAATATTTTTTTTTTATTTTATCCCTAGTTTTGCGGATAACATCTATGCAAGAGAAGGAAAACTCGACATTAAACTCTATACATACACGTCTGACCAGAGCAGTGTAATAAGTCAATTCACCTCTTGTAGTGGAGGAGCCCCGATGTCAAAAGTGGGGCTCGCATGGGCGAGCCCCACTTTTGACATCGGGGCTCCATCATCGCTTCGTATGCGACGATGAAATTTTTGAATACGAAACACAAACCATAGGTTGCATAAAAGGGATAATATACTATAGTCATCGCGCTTGAGACTCGTTTAGCTTCTTATAAAACGCTGTTCCCCTTATCCTGGTGTGCTTTTAACCAGTTTTTGGGACTTCCGCGACAAAGTAAGGAGTGAGTGATATATTTAAGGGTTACCTTCACCACACAGAGAGTTCGTTTTATTGTAGAGAGTCATTTAAATTATATTAAGTGCAATACTATTTTTTTTTTTTTTTTTTGTGTGTATTTAGCTGTTGGTCGCAGATGACCTTGACAGCTTAACGCGGGCAATAGGCGAGCGGAAGGCTCTCAACCCGGTAAGTAAGTTAAGCGAACATCGCCCGAGGGCTCTACAATACTATTTACTATTACAGGATTTATTACGAGAAGCTTAATAACAATGAAGACTGAGATTAAAATTAGGTCTTAAATACTAGAAGTCATATCATTTTAATCGCTTAATCTATATCCTATGATATGATTGAGCCTCGTTCAATATAGAATGGAAATTATATACGGATATTACTGATTGTTATAGGAATTTATTTAGAACTAGCAACCCGCCCTCGCTTCGGTTTCAGTTACTTTACCCGCGTAGTTCCCAATCCCGTGGCAATACCGGTATAAAATATAGCCTAGGTTACTCCCTGATATTATAGCTTTCTATTGATGAAAGAATTTTTGAAATCGGTCCAGCTGTTTTGACGATTACCCAGAACAAACAGACAGACAGACAGACAAAAAAATATAGTGTATTTTAGGCATAAGTATAGTGCAAATAACCGTGTGAGCATGAAAAAAGTCTATTATTTTAACATTACAAACAGACACTCCAATATTATTTATTGGTATAGACTAGTAACCCGCCCTCGCTTCGCTTCGGTTTCAGTCACCTTGCCCGCGTAGTTCCCAATCCCGTGGCAATACCGGGATAAAATATAACTTAGGTTACTCCCTGATATTATAGCTATCCATTGGTGAAAGAATTTTTGAAATCGGTCCAGCTGTTTTGAAAATTACCTAGAACAAACAGACAAAAAAATTATAAAGTGATTTAGGCATATGTATGGTGCAAATAATCATGTGAGCATGAAAAAGGCCTATTATTTTGACATTACAAACAGACACTCTAATTTTATTTATTGGTATAGATTTTCCTTTTCTTCTAGTGAGTTTATTTCCTTGCTTAGTTATTTTTAACCGACTTCAAAAAAGGAGGAGGTTCTCAGTTCGTCGGAATATTTTTTTTATGTATGTTCACCGATTACTCAAAGACCCCTGGACCGATATGCAAAATTCTTTTTTTGTTTGATAGGGTATACTACCCAGGTAGTCCCATAGTCATCAGGTCAGGATCTGATGATGGTATCCTTGAGAAATTGATGGAATTCTTAAAATTTATTAGTTTACTGTTTAAATTGTTTGATTTAATGTGTTTTGTTATGATTTAATTTAATGATTTAATATGTCACTAACACTAGTTTTTAAGTTATTTAACGGTACTAACAAAATATGGAATTTAAAAATTCTGAAATAAATGATTATTATTATTATTATTATTATTATTAAAGTCGGGGTTTTTTTTTTGTTAAAAATTATAGATTATTACAATCGCTCATGGAAAAGTACTTTTGTTATTGCTATTGGCAGCAAACGGAGCAACAATCCACCTGAGGTTAAGTGACACCACCCCTCATGGACCTTTGCTAGGCACCAGCCTACCGTGAAGAAGGTAAAGGGAGTGTGAATGCGTACAATGGAGGTTCAGTGATATTAAAAGCATCACCAAAATCCACCATAACCTCAGAAAGTTGAGCTTCTTGTTCTCTCGTTCACTAATCGAAGTGCAGTAACAAACAAACTGCTACTACTCAGACTTGAATTTTCTAGACCGGTCTGCGGCTGTAGGCAGGCGACTGAATGATTCTATCACATCTTACTTAAATAAAAAACGAGACTATTTTCTAAAAACTCTTAATTAGCAATGAAAACGAAGCACGCCAGTGCATAGCTCGTTATATTTTGAAATTGATTCAATGTTTCTTTTTCATTTAGGCGACATCATGTCCAATCAAAGTATTGCAGAATTCTATGTTGGAAAATCTGTATTTATCAGAACTACTAGGTTTCTTGGAAAGGTAAGTAATTTTTTATTTGTCACTCATGAATATGTGTCTGGTAATTTTGTTTTTATTTAATTAGTATTCTCTTTTATAAAAGTTTTATTGTATAGATTTGACTCATAATAATATTTAAAGTAAAAAATAATTTAGCTTCATGTCCTATGAGTTTTTTTGCCGCATCTTTATCAGTGTGGCCGTGTTCCAACCCGGTGGTAGTATATTAGATATATTAGATTTAAAATAAAAAAATAAATAACAATAATAATAA
This sequence comes from Lymantria dispar, assembly GCA_032191425.1. Taxonomy (NCBI): domain Eukaryota; kingdom Metazoa; phylum Arthropoda; class Insecta; order Lepidoptera; family Erebidae; genus Lymantria; species Lymantria dispar. The sequence continues at coordinate 4,339,302 of CM063447.1, forward strand.
CTAATTAATAACAGTAGGTCACTTTCTCTCGTATTGTGGAGAAGGTCAAATTCAGCACTGGAATACATACGAACTGAGACCACCTTGAAATCGGTGGAAGCGCCACCTACTGAATCCAATTATTAATCAAAATCATTCTCGAACCCACTTGAACACACACAAACATTTTCATCGACATTGGTCCAGCCGTTTAGGAAGAGTTCAGTGACATACACACGTACACAAAAAAAAATATATATAAAGATAGACATATATTTTGCAAGTTTTAATTGAAAAACTTGTCTATAGCTGTCCAAATATAAATAAGATTTATTATACGAGAGAAAAAAGGTGAAACTGCCGATGAGAGATTAAAGAAAATATTTAAGGAACCGATAAGTTAATATTAATATTAACTAGCTGACACGGCGAACTTCGTACCGCCATGATTTTTTTCGTATGTATTTTCTAAATTTCCGAAAATATAGTCTCTAATGGAAGAACCATTACAGCTTTATCGGTAAAGATTCGATCGTCCTGGTTGCGACATTGTTAATATTGATTCAAAGAGAATACAAGTTACTCATTATTGATTTCTGACAAAATTATAATTATCAAATTTTCAACCATACTTAACTATAGACAAAATTACTTTTAGCTGTCATTTACGTTTTGTTATTAGATATCAAATGCGTTTTTTGTATTACTTTTCACAGTAACTCTCAGTACTCTCTCTACTACCAGTACTCTCTTTGACATTTTATGTCACGTCACACGGGAACGCGATCGAACGGGATAAAAGAGTTATTGGCGAAATCTTGTAAAAAAAAACGTGATAAAAGATATCCTATGTCCGTCTCCTGGTTCGGGTGATCGGACCGGGGAATTGTCCGTCACCCGCAGAGAGGCTGACCGCGCGATGGCGACCGACGTCCCAGTACGTCGAGAGATGAGAGGTTACCCGAAAGGGTATTCCGTCGGGCCGACCACTGATGACAAGTCACATCTGCTCCGGAGGTCGGCCCAACAACGAGGTGACGTGGGTACGGGTGGGTTATGGGCCCGCGCGCCGTCCTTTCATCGCCCCGGACGGACCGGACCGCGCGTGCGCTTACCATAGCCCACCCATAAAAAAAAAAAATGTCCGTCTCCTGGTTCTAAGCTACCTCCCCACCAATTTTCAGCTAAATCTGTACAGCCGTTATTGAGTTGTAAATAGTGTAACTAACACGACTTTCTTTTATATATATAGATATTACAAGTACAGGAATTAAACAGATAGTTTGATTAAAAACGATATAGTAATATAGTTAACTTTCTTTTATAACAATATTTGACATTCACGTAAATATTACATATCCTTACTAAATATCTGGTTGACCGAGCTTCGCTCGGAATATTTTTGTCGAATTTATTGAGATATACAGGGTGACTGGTAAAAGATTGTACATATTGAAGGAAACGATAGATAATGGTCACAGATAACCAATAAAAATGTAAAAAGAGAAAAATATTAATTAACAACAAAGTAAACATCAACAATATTAGTGTCGCAAGACTCCCAAAAATATGGTCACCCTATAGACTAGAGGTATCGGATCGTATTCGAGATTAGTGCACAGATGGCGTAGTGGTTAAGATAGCGACTTGCAACGCCGGTATCGGCGGTTCGAATCCCCCACGCGGGACAACACTGTGTGATCCAAAACTTGTTGTTCTGAGTCTGGATGTAATTTGTGTCCGTTAATTATTATTGTTTGTAAAGTTCCCAGCAATACAAGGATTATTTCCTTAGTGCATGGTGTTGTCTTAAAATTATTATTATAAATTATTATAGTCATTGAAAGGCATCAGTCACTTTTCCTTCATACTTTGATCCTGGCTTAGGACAGGTAAAAATACCTAGATAATAATAAACGTTCGTAACTGAATTTTTCAAAATAAATTCTTTATTTCTAATGTACTTAGATTAGAGGCAGTTGGTATAAATTAGGAGGCACTTTGGTGTTTCTGGCGTATTTAAAAAGTGGAATCATACCTATGTACAGTGATTAAATAATAAATCTATTTACAAATTACAATTACGCTAATCCCAGCAATCAAAATTAACAAAATAATTGCTTACCTCTTCGCGTACGTAAATGATCAACTTTAATTACTAATATTGTTAATTCACAATGATTTAGTGAATATGAAATTAAAAACTCACTATTCTATCACTTTTTACAAATACGGTTAAAAAAAGCGCGGGCAATCAAATGACTCGTAAATTAACAGATGAATTGGAAATGCAAAATGGCGAAATCGGCGCACGCGCTTTGACTGAGTACAGACGAACTGGCACCGCGGGCGGGACATTCCCTCAGAGGGGTATGGGCAGTGGGGTGGAGGGCAGTTCGTCAAGGTGCGGGAGTAGGGCTATTTTATTAGCACTTATCAAGGTCACGCACTCGCCTAATTTCTTTTATTAATGCCGATTTTACTGCTAGAATTATTAAAAGTAGATATAGGGATAATGTTATTAATCTACAAACAACCGTATGTTATGTTGGTTGTTTGTACGACGTCCAGCGTGGCGAGAGCGCCTGTCTAAAACAATACATACAACATACCTCTCTTTTTTATACTTGAGATCCTTCGACCGACCGACAACACTAACACTCACTTGATGCTTTTACGTTAAACAGTAATCACTGGCAAAACTCGCGGGACATAGTCACTTCACTAAAGTCTAGAACACGTTGAAATTGACGTGCATGTTTCATGCCACGTTTTGAAATGTTCCAAATAGTTTTGTGACGTAGATATGTACGTTAAAACTTCGAGTGGCTTCTCTTGTGCTAGTTTGCAGTTCCTCTTGGAAGTACTTCAAGATATGTCCTTCAAGGCTTACTGGAAAAGCGGTTTCAGCCACGTCCTTGAGGGTGAAGCAGAATATGAAATGGGCCATAGTTAAGCAACCGCCTGCAGTATTATCAGCATAAGATGCCATCAACCACTATATCGAAAATTGTTATTTACATAATATCAAAAAATAATAAACGTGCATAAAAGACAATCCGACGAACGGAGCTACGCAAGGATTAGAAACACACTAGTACGATTAGGCCATCGCGGTCCGCGGATAACTAAAGAATTTTTTGAAGGATTCCCGTATGACGCGATAGGTAGGGATAGCCGTCCTGCGGTGTGATTGGTCCGAGACGGCCTTGTCGGCATATCACCCAATAACTAGTTCAATATCGCTGTTACGTAAATTTTTAGTACAAGTGCGTTAACCTGTACATAGATAGATATACCTATAGGTAGGTATATTATCATCTGTGTCCAGGACTAAATATTTTTATAAGATAAATAGTTCAAAATTTAAGTACTATTTTTTTTTATACCTATATTCGGTATCAGAATCGAGTACTGAGTAGCCTCCTTCAATATGTACAATCTTTTACCAGTGACCCTGTATATTAATAAAAAATAAATAATGAAAAATATATAAAAATTACAAAAAGAGAATAATAATAACACCAAGATTCGAACCGACGCTGTTTGAGTGCCAAAAAAACCAAAATTAGAACCAGTCAACTTCCTAACTGAGCTATCGTAACTCATGACGTTGACAACGAAATTTTAATTCATGTTCTTTTAAAATTTAATGTCATTGTATTGTCTTGCTAAAAACACGGACAAAACAACATTTCCTATAAATAAAACCTAGCTAGATCGATTTTTTGGACCCGAAACCTCTAGTATGCCAAGTTTCATCAAAATCGTTGGTGCCGTTTCCGAGATCCTGAATATATATATTGGTATATATATTGGTATATATATATACAAGAATTGCTCGTTTAAAGATATAAGATATTATAAATGCGAAAGTAAGGATGTTTGTTTGTTTGTTACGCTTTCACGCTTAAACCACCAAACCGATTTCAAAAATTCTTTCACCAATGGTAAGCTATAATATCAGGGAGTAACATAGGCTATATTTTATCCCGGTATGCCTACATGAACGGGAACTACGCCGCGGGTAAGGTTACTAAAACCGAAGCGAAGCGAGGGCAGGTTGCTGGTTAGAAATAAAACTATATTTACGGATCTTATCACATTCTTATTTATTTTTATTATTTTATTCACCTATGATTTGCAGACGATATGGTCGTTAAAGCAGAATCCATAGAGAACCTTAGCACCATGTTCAATAATCTCAACAGGTTTACCCTGCTGAAATACCCACTAGTGGTTTTACGAATGAATGCTCATATCATTCCTGCACCGATCCTAGTTGCCAATGGGATTCTCGAAGTTGTCGTTATATTTACGCTGGACAATAAGTCCAATTAATTAGATCCGATTTCGAGAAAGAGGTCAGCCAACGAATCCAACTCCGCTGGACAGTGTTAAACTTAAGAGGATCTTCTCATCGAACATACCTCAGTGTCTGAAAGTACAGGTCTACAACGTGTTTGTTACCAGTGACGCCTTACGCAACGAAAACGTGGCCCCTAAATGTAGACATCATAACCAAGTTCAATGTCGTTCAACGTGCTATGAAGTGGGTTCGAAATAGAATCCGAAATATAGAAATTCGTAGAAGAATAGGTGCAATCGTAATATCACGAAAAATTAGCACGTTGAAGTAGCAATGGACAGTCCAAATTACTCGACGAACCGACAACTGCTGGGGTAGAAATTATCTCGTATGGCGACTACGTATTCGACGACGCAGTATAGGACGTATTAGCTAGACGGATGACCTAATGAAAGTTGCTGGGTGTCGTTGGATGCAGGCTGTACTGGACTTGTCCTGACCTGGCTGTACTAGGCCCCATAAACAAGCTCAAAGTAGTTCAGCGTGCTATGGAGAGGGCTATGCTCGACATTTCTCTGCGAGATAGAATCCGGAATACAGCAATCTACAGGAGAACGGGTGTAACCGACATAGCACGAAGAATTAGCACGCTGAGGTGGCAAAGGGCAGGCCATATCGTTCGACGAACTGACAATCGCTGGGGAAGAAATATTCTCGATTGGCGACCACGTATCGGACGAGGCAATGTAGGGCGCCCCCCACTAGGTGGCCCGATGACCTGGTGAAATTTGCTGGGGGTCGTTGGATGCAGGCTGTACAGGACCGCACTCTGTCCCGAAACATGAGGGAGGCCTATGTCTAGTAGTTGACGGCGATAGGCTAATTGATGATGATGATTATTATTACAATAGTATTGTCGGTGTAGTAATACCAAAGAATACAATTCGTCACCCTCTATCTTATCCATGAGTGTCGGGAGTGAGAGAGTCCGAAAAGTCTACTTAAGAAAAGGAAAACTCGAAATAAAATCCTATACAAATACGTCTGACCAGCTTGGTATAGTAGATCAGTGAAGGAGGCTCAAGCCCAGCAGTGGGACGTATATGAGCCGAGATAAGATAATAGCAATAGTGACTGTGCCAACAATATTCGTCCTTTTTTTGATAAACTAAGTTTAGTGACACATTGCTCATTAGGAACGATGGAATGCGGCCACACAACTTGCTGTATTAATTCTCTCCGTTATTTAAGCGAGTCATCTCATCTCTACAATTCGGTGACCCGTGATAAGAATTTTTGTTTTACAAGACATAATGTCTCATCGTTTTTTAGGGTTCCGTACGCAAAGGGTAAAACGGGACCCTATTACTAAGACTTCGCTGTCTGCCCGTCAGTCTGTCTGTCACCAGGCTGTTATCTCAAGAACCGCGATAGCTAGACTGTTGATATTTTTACAAATTATGTATTTCTGTTGCCGCTATAACAACAAATACTAAAAATAAAATAAAAATTTAAGGCCTCCCTTAATCTCATACAACAAACGCGATTTTCACAGGTTATGGTAGGGAACCCTACGTGCGCGACTCCGACTCACACTTAGCTGGTTTTTATTGATTTCATAATGTGTGGTATGACCACACTGTCGCTTGTTTACAGCCACGGGCTGGTACCATATAGTAATATCACATTTTCACAGAAAATCGACGTCTGAACAATTTCTATTTCACTTTATTCAGTGAATGAGAGAGCCGAAAGCCCAAGATTCTGAGGGCGATTGCGTGTGGGGGCTTTTAGTCTCATTCAAATCAATCAAACCTCAAGTCAAGATCAAACCTAAAAAAAAAAAAAAAATAAAAGAAGACAAGCCCACTGAGTTTCTTGCCGGATCTTCTCAGAGCGGTCGCGTTCCGATCCGGTAGTATTGTAAGGTAAAATGTAAAAAAGTGACCATATGTAAGTGCCCCCGCGGGGTTTATGCATAATAAAGTATTTGAATTTGAATTGGACGCATTCAGACTCCCTTCCCTTTTCTCACGGTATGCAGCGGATAAGGTCCATGAGCGGCAGTATCATTTACCATCAGGTGTGCTGTTTGGTCGTTTGCTATCAACGGCAATAAAAAACACATATGGTCTCAATTTGATCCGTATGGGTAATAGAGTTAAGTGTTATAAGCGTTATAAATCAATAGTCTACCTTATACACTTAATAAAGTAGTACAGTGGACCCGCGGTAATCCAGCCCCTGTCTAATCCCGCACCCCTTGCAATCCCACATGTCTAATAATTATTGAATGTTTTTTATTATCAATCTTTACTATTGTAAGTAATGCATTATTGAACAGGTTACAACTTGTATGTGTCACCACTATTGTAGGTACTTTTGTTTTGATTCTAATTTTTATACCTTATTTAGAAAAAAAATGTTTAGTTTTATTTGACTATATTTATAGCGGTACGGTCTAGCATACGGTCATAGTTTAGTTTATTAATTGTATATTACCTATACGTGCCTGTCGGCTTACAAGGTATTCTTTTGTAAAAAAATCCGGACTATATGGGGTCTTAGGCAGTACTCTATTGTTACGATCTCTAAAATGTTGGACATAATTGTATCATCATGATATTAATAGTAGTGTACTTTTGTTTTTTTATATTTTTTCAAGTGGCGGTGTTCGAATACTTTTCAGCGCGTCTACGACCTATGAAATAGGTTCGTAGACACGGTTAGAGCGCAGTCGATTAGTGACAACAGCGGTGAAATAGTCTAGCTAAGCTAAGGTTGTACGCCGAGTATTGGAATGCCGTGTTGGACATTCAATTATTGTTCTTTTGGTATAATGGTGATTATATGTGATATCGGTGGTTTATTGGTAAGGTCGAATAATATTTAATACTAGTCCGCGAAAGTGTAATCAAGGTGAGTTTAACACTATAATTCGACAAATTCGATAGTCCGACACTGTCGTGCAAAACGCTTGTCGGATTACCGGGGCTGCACTGAATTTCAAAAAGGATGTATGATTCCTGACATTGATGTCTGAAATAAATTCTTCAGAATTCTCTTCTTAAGTATATTTTATAATATTAAAAAATACAATAATATATATAGAACATTCTGTTGATTCGATATATCAAACAATATAGTTATAAAACTAATAACCATATTATCAATTAGTTTTATTCTATATTATAAATTAGTACTAGTTATATATATGAACAGTAAAATGTTTGGATGTTGCGACGCTGAGTGTAATTGAACTACTTGTGCAAGAGCCGGAAACACGTCTAACTACGCCTGCTGTATCTGATTGAACTGTTATACAACGCATCTCTGGTAATGTAAAGCCGATCTGTAACAATAATAAAATTCTTTTAATATAAATATAAACGTTTCTGAAGATAGTTGGATGTTTGTGACTCATCATTCATCATTTCCGCCTATCGCTGTCTACTGCTGGACGACGCTCCCTCATGTTACGTCACAAAGTGTGGTCCTATGCCGCCTACATCCAACGACCCTCCAGCAAATTTCGTAATTTCGATACGTGGTCGCCAGTCGAGAACATTTCTTCCCCAGCGGTAGTCGATTCGTCGAGCGATGTGGCCTGCTCTTTGCCACCTCAGCGTGCTAATTCTTCGTGCTATGTCGGTTACACCCGTTCTCCTGAGGATTGCCGTATTTCGGATTCTATCTCGCAAAGAAATGTCGAGCATAGCCCTCTCCATAGCACGCTGAGCTGCTTTGAGCTTGGTTATGGGGCCTACATTTAGGGACGACGTTTCCTACCTTATGTTTGCGACTCAATTATGTACTAATGGTCGAATATATTTGACCCCTTCTCTTGCTCGTGGAGTCGTAAAAACGAATAATGGATTAATGTTCAGAAAACATTGATGCAAGAGAACGAAAATTCGAGATGAAACCCCATGTCAACATGTCTGACCAGCGGGGTATAGTAGTACAAATTCCCCCTACAATGGGGGAGGCTCAAACCCAACAGTGGGACGTATATGAGCTGAGATGATGATGATACAAAAACGTTCGTTAGCCCTCCTAAAGTACCGGTTTTTGCTAGTTGCATTACAATACCTGTACGTCTACAGATGTGTCGGTCAGCATATTATCATCGACTTCATTAACTTCGCTATACACAAGTCTGCTTTCTTTTAAGCCCTCACAATTACCGCACTTCCAAATACCACCAGAAAGGATAGGTTCTTCACCTGGAATATTGTAAATACGTATATAAAAATGTCTAGACGACTATATAAATCCATCCATCCACTGCTGGACATAGGCCTCTCCATGAAAATGCCACTAGGAATGGTCCTGCCCCACTTGCATCCAATGGTTCCCTGCGAATTTGAGAATGTCGTCAGTCCACCCAGTGGAGGGTCTTCCTACGCTGTGTCGTCCGATTCGTGGTCGCCACTCAAGAACCTTTCGGCCCCAACGGTTGGTCGGTTCGACGAGCGATATGGCCTGCCCATTGCCATTTCAACGTACTAATTCTGTGAGCTATTTCGGTTACACCCGTTCTTCTACGGATTTCCGTGTTCCGGATTTTATCACGTAGAGAAATACCGAGCTTAGCCCTCTCCATAGCACGTTGAGCGACTTTGAGCTCGTTTATGAGGCCAACATTTAGAGACCACGTTTCAGTGCCGTAAGTCATTGCTGGTAACACATACTGGTTATAAACCTTTCTTTTCAGACACTGCGGAATATTGGACGAGAAGATCCTCTTAAGTTGCCCGATAAATATATTTAAGATAATATATAATAGGTCTTTACCTATGTAATTGCCGTTCTGCAGTACTGGCCATTTCAAATCAAAATAATTTTGGTTTGGCTAAGAATTCTAATTTCAAATTAATTTTATTTTAAAACATGGAATTCTTTTTCCAAAAGTAGTCATTTGTTTATTGATTAGTGTTACGTTTTCATCGCATTTTAATCTTTTTCGTCATCATGGATACGTTAAAATTCGAGTAATTATGGAATATGAGTATCGTCGTGGCAGCAACGCGGCATAAGTAGCACGCAACATCAACGATGTTTACGGAGCTAACACTAGTCATGAGTCGTAACGTCTTTTGGGCGTAATTAGTTATACGTAGTTTCGTAGACATGCGTAACTAGTTTCAAAAACGCTTATTTTTGTAACTAGTTACTTCTGTAATCTGTATCTCAGTAGAGTGTTGGTTAGTTTTGCGTTTGTAATATGTTATGATTACGAAAATGTTACAGGTTATATGGGTATTACAATATTAGTTTTACTTTTGTGTTATGATTACGAATATGTAATAATTAATACCTATAGTATTATAATATGTATGAAATGCCTACTAATCTATACTTTATAAAATTATTTATTTACCCTACTGTAATGCCTACATATTTATATACACTTAATGTTTATTTACACTATTAATTAAGCTTCCACAAAACACATGAATTAGCGTGCGACATTGTCAATATTAGTACATAATTTTACAGTCACAAAATATGTAAGTACTTAAGTATTATTGCCATAATTAATTTTATAATCCACAAAAAATCAACCTAATCTCATCATTTATTTATTTCCACTACTGAAATATCTATTTATGTACGCTTAATGTATATTTAAACTACCTACTTAATTTAACAATCAAAATAATATCTAAATATAAAAAGTAATATAATATTAATAGAAACGCAAATAGTTTTAGGAACACAATTCATAAACTCGAGACAAATAACCTTTGTCCTTCATCACATCGTCCACATCAATCTTCCTTTGCACTTGTTATAAAATTCTATTTATGAATAGAAAAACGTACAAGGTCGCAATTTCTTCAAAATATATAATAGTACCATAATGAACTTAAACTCTTTCCAATTGCACATAAATTAGCATGGACATTAGAAATTTAAAAAAGGCGCAACGATTATTATATTGCGTTCTCTTTTTATCTTGCGTGTAAGCCATACCTATCCTTTACTCTCGTTGTGCGAGTCGTCTAACGCATATGTAACCTATAATCGTTTTAATAATAATCTGTTGAACGAAACGCTTACGCGTGCTGCGGTCATTGTGTGAGTGTCAACTGCGTACGTAAAATAATCGTTATATTTGTGTCTACGAAACTACGTACACGATTATTAACCTCGTAACTAGTTACTTAAACAGATTACTTTAAATAACGCTCACGTCTAGCTAACACTACAAACCAACGCACCGCCTGTTATTAGTTTGCTCGCTTCCGTTCTGGAAATTTCGACCTGAACAATGAACCTCGCGGTCGTCCGAGGACTTTGGTCGACAATGACGAATTAAAGGCAACTGTGGAAGCCGATGATATACAATCTACAGCTGAATTAGCAGCAGTTTTCGACGTTAGCGTCAAAACAATATTGGTCCATTTGCGTCAAATTGGCAAGGTAAGAAAGCTTGACAAATGGGTGCCCCACGAACTCAATGATCGCCAGCGCGAAGTACGCGTCGAAACATGCCTTGCATTGCTCAACAGACACACAAATGAAGAAATTTGAAATGCATTGTTACTTGCGATGAAAAATGGATTCGGTTTGATAACCGCAAGCGCTCAGCAAGTTGGTTGGATCCTGGTTCAGCACCTAAACAATTCCCTAAACGAAAACTTACCCCTAGGAAAGTGATGGTCACTGTTTGGTGGTCTAGCGCCGGTGTGATTCATCACAGCTTCTTACCAAACGGGATGAGCATTACTGCGGATGTGTACTGTGAACACAATGATGGAGAAGCTGGCACATCTCCAACCAGCATTGGTCAATCGCTCGTCTCCGCTGCTCCTGTACGACAATGCGCGATCTCATACTGCACAGCAGACGGTCTCCAAGTTGCAAGAACTGGGGTTGGAAGCTCTCCGTTATCTGCCATACTCACCAGACCTTGCGCCTACAGACAACTTCTTTTTCCAGAATTTGGATAACTTTTTGGCGGAAAAGAAATTCAATACCCGAGAGGCAGTCCAAAATGCCTTTTAAGAATTTGTTGCCTCCCGTCCAGCTAATTTCTTTAAGAAGAGCATCAATAAACTGCCGCTGCGTTGGCAAAGATGCATTGATTGCATGGGTGATTACTTTGATTAATACAAATAAAAAATACATGAAAAAAGTCGTTTAATTTTTTTCATACATAACGAAAATCATAATCATATCATCATCATTCATAGGTAAAGACCTAATATATAGTTATGGTCAGGGGCGGACGAAGATGTCTCACGTGCAACAAGTAATCGTTATTACAGATAAAAAAAAATATAATAAAAAGTAGTTTTATTTACAATATATTACATATTGTAAATAAAACTACTTTTTATTATAATTTTTTTACTCGCGTAAACGTCAGAATTCAAATACCTTTTTTTTCTTTATTTGACTAAAAATAATTTGTGTCAATTGCGTTGGGAGAAATTTGATTAAAACTTTTTAGTTTAATGAAAAATAAAATTATCGACTGTTTATTCCGGAATAGTCAACAATTTTGAACTAGAAGTCCATATTAGAGAAGTTTAAGATTTACTTTTATCAGTACCTACTAACAATATATTAAGAACTCGGAAGAAAAAGTTCATTTGATTAAAATAGTTTATAAAGGTTCCTTTTAGTTACGGTCTCAAACTTCCAGAATTCTTTTTCATTTTTATTAAATACTTTGCAAAACGTGCCAGTACATATATAAGAGATTATATATAGAATAATAAGTAAATAAATATGTCATTATGTCAGGAGCAAATAAATTGCACAGCAGACCATATTAAAAGTGACACAAAATATTGCTAAATGAAAATGGCAAATCATTTTATCATCTTTTTAAACAGCATCGTCTTATAGTGTGCCCGTGAATACTTGGAAGTATTCGAAATGTCAGAATCTATGCATCACCCTCTAGCCGTCTACTGTTAGACGAAGACTTCCGCACAAAATGAGATGATGCCATAATGTAAACGCTTAGTATTAAATTTGGTGTAAAGTAATTTATTTTATTCTTTACATCAATAGTAACAAAAAATTAAACGGCAAAGAGAATAAAAATATAATAAATCCGTAATCAAACCATTTATTTTGATATGAGAGCATTGCTTATAAATTATAGAGTAATATGTATATTTGCATCTTATTAATAAACACATTTTTTTTGAGGTGGGCTACGGTCATTGCACCCGCCGCTGGCTCCGTCCTGGGCGACATAGGGGCGGCGCGTGGCACGGTAAATCGCCCATATAGCACGTCGCCTGCGTCTTTGAGCCGACCACCAGTGCAGAGTTCCTTGTTTTCAGTCGTCGACCCGAATTAATAACCACAATAAGAAAAAATGAAAGAATATACACATATGGCTAGCATGAGATAGTAGGCCATTTACCGTATTATTCATAAATTTTACGTCCCAATCACGTGATTTATTGAAAAGGATATATTGAAAAGGAAGAATAGGAACTAAGATTTGAAATTAAAATTATTATTATTTTTTTTTTTTTTTTTTTTTTATATATTCACGCCTTTTTTCCATAGGGGTAGGCAGAGTCCACTGCCCTCCACCTGCTACGATCTTTGACATATTCAGCGTAGCAAAGCGGTTCTCTGTGGGCCACTTTTCGCCCCCGACGGAAACGAGACGTGACGTGTCGCGAACCACATCGCCGCCATTAAAATTATCTACACTATTAATATAATTGTGCCATGAAATGATAAAAGTCCTAGACTAACTTAATTTGTAAAGATTGAATAAAATAAATACCATCATCAATTTCATTGGATTCTTCAAGTTGTCTGCTCACTCCATTCAAAAGCATATCAATCACAGCGTCGACATATTCCACATCAGCATCTTCTCCAACACATATACCAATCAATAAAAAACATATTAATTTAAGCAGCATTATATTAAACGGATTTCATATTAATTTGCAAAATTTTGTCAAAGTAAATTCATTACATGCTATATTGTTTATAACTGTGTAATGCGCAGAGAGCTGTAAGGTATCGGTGATAAACAACGTCGATATACTGCACACTTTAATGACACAGTGTATATGATGATATCTGACGTTTATAAGAGATATGAAATAAAATTATTTTACGGATTGTATTGCCTTTTAATTTTGTTTCCACTATGTATATCAACTTTAACATTAACATTCATACATATTCAAAGTTCTGCGTCGAATTGCAAATTGAAACTCTTGAGGCACCGCTTCAAATAGGAGTAAGAACATTTTCTAATATTCCACCTTGAATTTCTTTGTAATGTCTCCTGTGTATCTTCCTTCGTTGGGGTATGTATTGTATTGAATTACTGTGGGAAAGTGGTGGGTTTCCCTTCTTTCTAATTATTTTAAAATAATGATGTTTCATCATGTGTGGTCTATTTCAATCAAATGATGAAATTATGATGATCAGCCTCTTTATTAAAACGTATTTTTTTTATTGCCTTAGGTGGCAAATGAACAAAGCACATCTGATACTTGGCTACTGCCCACCGTGAAGAAAGTAAAGGGAGTGTGAATGCGTGTAATAAAGTTCAGTGATACCTTCATAAAGTTGGGCTTCCACCTCTTTCGCTCACTGAACGAAGGGCAGTAATAAATTGCTACTACTCAGAGGTCAATTTTCTACCAGAATATGATATTAAACAAGGCGGATTGACCCGCGGTAGATGATATCGACAGTGTGGTCCTACTACACCGATATTATTGAATTACATAACATATATTGGCATGTTATGGTTTAGGTAAAAATAAGGTGCATTATGTATCAAAATTTCAAGCTGAATATTTAAAGGTTTCTCCATCCCACATTTTACTTATTCTTTTTGTTCTTAATAATGTTCTTTTGACTTTGTTATTATATTTTATAATCAGCATTGCGATAATTAGAGAACACCTATAGTTGTACGCTATCTTGTCGTTACGTTTATTGTTTTCTTGGACTGTAGTAGCATCGGTTTAAAAGAGCTATAACTCATCATCATTTTCCTGCCCTCATCCTACTCTAAGTGGAATCTACACAACATGTTTTTATCTTTCAAAACCTTCTATCAGCCGTCATATCTGCACTCACTACCTTCACACGCATATCCTTATTCACACAATCCATCCATCTCTTTTTAGGTCTCCCACGATTCTTACATCCATCCACAAACATATTGACAACCCTTCTCGTCACATGCCTTTTATCCCTTTTCATCATGTACCCATACCAAGACAATCTCGCACTGCTAATCTTCGGTACCACTGGTGACACTTTCAAACATCCCCTAATATACTCATTTCTTATTTTATCCAACCTTGTAACTCCACACATCCAAAGAGCTATAACTATGCCCTAAATATTGTTATTTTGAATATTTTCTTATTACATTTTTTTCATTTGCAGTTGGGTTTAGTTTCGAAAGTTATGTTTTATTTAAAATACTTAGAGTTTTATTTTAATTTAATTATTTATATACACAATGATCAAACGTAAAATGCAACGTAACAATAGTTTATAAATTGTTTAACAAATGTTATACACAGTTATAGAGTAAATCCAAGCAGCATATAATATATAGTTCTGTATAGATATAAAGCTATGTGACATAATTAGTGGAGGATAATGTTGCTTCAAAAGACGCCTTCTTTGTTAAATTAAGATCAGTAGTTTAGAAGTTATGAGGGAATAGATGAACATACAAACCAGTCACCCATAATCCTCCTTTTAGCATTGCCATATAATAATAAAAGTTACAGTACTATTAATTTATTGTGTCACATGACCAATAAAATTTGTGTGTACTTTCGCTTCTAGAGAAGTGAAAAAAATCATGCAATTTAACGCCTACATATTTAATGGATGATCCCTCATAGAGCAGAGGCTATCAATGTATATATCATTGAACCCAACCCGATAAAGTGTCCGTATCTTTTTGAGTTCAAGAATGAATTGTGTAACGTTATTTAATATTTTTTATATTAATTCAACTTGTTAACCTGGCTGCCAAGTATGGCTATTATTATACTAACACAAAATCTACGTCGCATTTAGTGCTGCCGTCTCTATCATCTTATTCATTTCTCTCAGCTCGTATACACCCCACTGTTGGGCTCCAGCTCCCTTCTTAATAGGAAAAGTGGTAGGACCACACTGTTGACAGTTGTCTGTCTACAGCCGCGGGCCGGTCCGTCCGAGGTAAGTACCACACTCTCGCAGAAAACGATTTCTGAATAATAGCAATTTGTTACTGCGCTTCGTTCGATGAGCGAGAGAGCCGGGAGCCTAACTTTCTGAGGGTCTTTGCGTGTGGTGGGTTTTGACGATGCATTTAGTTTCACCGAAACTCATTGCATGCATTTACACTCCCTTCATTTTCTTCACGGTAGGCAGCGGCCTAGCAAAGGTCCATGAGCTGCAGCAACACTTACCATCAGATGTTTGGCTTGCTCGCTTGCCAGCATTTAAAAAAAAGGAGGTAAATTGACAAATAGTATACACGCTGATCGGTCAGATTGCCTAGCTAGGTATAGTCGGTTAATTTTATTAGTAAAGGGTTTTATTTAGTTTTTCTTCTCTTTTATAGATGTTATATGTGTATTATATCCCTTAGCCAGTTTTTTTTTTTACGTCGGTCATGGCCATGGGTTATGGATTGCATTCTTACATGTCTTTATGCTAAAAGAATATTATTTTTATGAAGTAAGAAGTAATAGACTTTATTATGTTTCATTTCATCAGTGCTATTTCAATATTTTAAGCTTCTTTCTAGTTCTAAATTCAGATAAATGATGAAAAACATAAACGAAACAAACTTTACGTTATTTATCGCCTTTTAATGCCGATGTTTCTACAGTAATTGTTTCGATCATTTATAGCATTTTTGGTCCTGTACCATCTAAAGTATTTATGTCTATCGAAATCAAGAAATCGGTCCTGATTGAACAGTCATGGCTATGAGAAGTTTATACAGTGGTTTATGGACCCATACGACGCCTTTCCATCCCTCCAAGGAGATACGATTTTTCAGATTATAATCAGCTACAAAAAAGGCATTTAACATTCCATAGGTCATTGTTAAGTTATAAGTTTTTATCTATTCACTACAGTTCGTTATTAATTTTGGACATACATTTTTGTAGAATATTAATTGCCAATTAAATATAAGTATTATGTATAAGTATATTTAATATGCTTTTTTTGCGGCACACCATTGTACTTCGCGCAGCGTCCTCCATTCCTTCCAGGCCGACGATAGGGGACGGTGAACGAGCCCATAGTCCGTTGAGTGCGTATCTTTTGCGAGCGCCAAGTGGACGGGCCACCGGTAGTCAGCCTTGTCATTATTGGCCCGCCCAGGCGGCGTATTTTTCGGGTACCGTCTCCAGTTAGTATTTAATACCCTAGTCATCATAATGATCTGCTCTTATTTCAATTAGTTGAGGTCGTTTCAATATATAGAGAACATTAAGTACATTTTTATTTAATTTTCAACACCCTGCACTAAGGAAATAATCCTTGTATTGCGGGGGACTTTACCAACATATAATTAACGGACACAAATTACATCCAGACTCAGAACAACGATTTGTGGATCGCACAAAGTATTGTCCTGCGTGGGATTCAGACCCCCGACACTGGCGCTGTAGGTCGCTATCTTAACCACTACGCCATCTGTGCAGTCTACATTTACATTCTTCATACTACATTATGCAAAATTTAATGCCTATAATAAAACGTTGGTAGTGTATATAACACGAACATAGCACGAAGAATTAGCACGCTGAAGTGGCAATGGGCAGGCCACATCGCTCGAAGAACTGACAACCGCTGGGGAAGAAAGGTTCTTGAGTGGCAACCACGTATTGGACGACGCAGTGTAGGACACCCCCCACTAGGTGGACCGACGACCTGGTGAAAGATGATGGGCGTCGTTGGATGCAGGCGACACAGGACCGCACTTTGTGGCATAACATGAGGGAGGCCTACGTTCAGCAGTGGACGGCGATAGGCTGAAATGATGATGATGATGATTTGTATATAAATTGTTATGTTATGAATTCATCTCAGGTCCTCCCACAACTGGGCTCCAGCCTCTCCCAAAATAGGAGAGAAAATGACCTACTTCACCACGCTGGTCAGACGGTACTATACCACGTTGATATAGGGTTGTATTTCGAGGTATTCCTCTCTTCCATAATATGGTATCCCTTAATTATAAGGGCAAAAAAGATGGTAGTGTACTGTATTCTCACTTCGTCACACACAGGAAAATTGAAAAAAGTCAATAAATTCTGTATATTTGTAGTTATTAGCATTATGCTTGGATTCATCATCATCATCATCATCGCAGTCCACATACGTCCTACTGTTGGGCTCGAGCCTCCTCCACAATGGAGGGAATTTGGCCTACTATACCATGCTGGTCAAATATGTTGGTAAAGGGTTTCATTTCGAGTTTTCCTTCTCTTGTACAGATGTTATGTGCGTATTATATCCCATAGTCGTCCATCCACGAGCAAGATAGGGATTGACGAATTGTATTCTACTCCGTCACCACACGGAAAATGCTTGGATTGGATGCTTGGATTACCACTACAATAATTTCAAAGCTCATAACATCTTGAAAAATATTCAGAGAATGTACTTTAAGTACATACATAGTTATGGGCAAATAAGTATTATCCTAAAGTTGAACTAAGATTAAATGAATTATTCAAACGCTCGTAAAGGTATTGGCTCGAGTTGGTTGTGAATCTATTCTCAAGGGTTTCATAATAACGCTAGGCTCTCAAGTTTGGGATCAACCGTCGTATTTTGTGACAGAATCGTTTTTACATAAAAAGAAAATTTTATGATACATATTTGATATTAGATATGAAGGGTTTTTTTATTGCTATTGGTAGCAAATGAGCAAACAGCATACCTGAAGACAAGTTATACTGCCCCTTATGGACCTTTGATAGGCCGCTGCCTACTTTGACCCATACGACGAAATTATAGACTACTTAATATCATGAATCTTAAAGACATTTTATGTGCTTTTTTTTGGAGTGGAGTACGGTCTGCGCATTCCTCGCCCGACTCCGTCCGGGGCGACAGAGGGGCATAAGCACGCTCACCCGTAACCTACCCGTATAACATGTCGCCTTCGTCATTGGGTCGACCACTGGTGCAGAGTTCCTTGACTCCAGTGGTCAACCCGACGGAATACCCCGAGGGATTACCCGCTCCCGTCGACGTCCTCTTCCGGGCCGCCGATCGCCGTCACGAGGCTAACCTCCGTGTGTCCGGACTAAATCCCCGGTCCGGTCACCCGCACATTTTATGTGCTAGAACCATACTGTCCACAGTCCTTTGTCTACAGACTCTGATCAGTCTATTTAGGGCAGTACCACACTCTCACAGAAACCGACATCTGAGTAGTAGCAATTTATTACTGTACTTCTTTCGGTGAACAATTTCTGAGGATGTTTGCGTTTGGCGGGTTTTAGTGAGGTTTTTAGCATCACCGAACCTCATTACACGAATTCACCCTCCCTTCACTTTCTTCACGGTAGGCAGCGGTCTAGCAAAGGTCCATGAACGGGCAAATCACTTACCATCAAGTGTGCTGTTGGCTAATTTATTATCAACAGCAATAAAGAAATAAAAAAATAATATTACGAAAGAGGTTTGAGCCCAATAGTAGGACGTATATGACATGAAAAGAAAGAGATATTGTTATTTATATCATACAAAAATAAACTCATATATTTTAAAATGGATACACTAGAAAATGGAAGAAAATATTTGGATCTAATGTTTCTATACAAACTAGTTCGTAGTAAAATATCATATCCACAATTACTGGCAAAGCTTAATTTTAGAGTGCCGTATAGGTTCCCTCGAGTATGCATCACACCTCTTTATCCACCACTAAGAAGAACTGTTTTGGGTTCCACTTCTCCCATTCCTCGTATGAGCAAACTGTTAAACGAATGTAGTAATTCTATAGATATATATTCAGATTCTCTAAGTTGCTTTCGCAAAATAATACGAGCATTGAACTTTTTGTAAATTATCATTCTAATTTCTTATGTTTTATAATACTTTAATTTTTCTTCAAATTACTATTTATAGGTAGGTAGATACTGTAAATGTGGTGCTTGCTTATAATTGAGTGTAACTTTTTCTTTAAATGTAAGTACTAGTTTTAGATGTTGTATTATTGTTACATTTATTAGCAAACCAAATAAATAAATAAATATACATGCAGCAGTTAATCAATTTGTACATCATCACGTGGCAGGACTACTCTGTTGACAGATATCTGTCTACAGTCTTGGGCCAGTCCATCCGGGGAAGTACCACAGTCTCGCAGAAAATTGACGTCTGAGTAGTAGCAATTTGTTACTGTGCTTCGTTCGGTGAGCGAGAGAGCCGGAAGCCCAACTTTCTGAGGGTATTTGTGTGTGGTAGATTTTGGTGATGCCTTTAGTTTCACTGCACTGCACGCATTCACACTTTCTTCACGGTTGGCAGCGGCCTAGCAAAGGTACATGAGCGGCAGCAACACTTACCATCAGGCGTACTCTTTGCTAGTTTGCCACCGATTGAAATTAAAAAAGAAATGTAGCGTCAACTTCTTACCCATTTCAAGTAAGTTTGTAATTAATTCGTTTCTATTGTGATGGCTCAACTCAGATATATAAATAAAATATATAATCCCGATTATCGGTTAAAAAGCTTTTCGTATTAAAATGAAGAAACCTTATATTCGGGATTAAGGGATTTGTTTAAAATACCAATTTGCATTAAATATATTAAACCACGATACGAATGCCTTTCAAAAACCCTTTCAGGCTTTGGAATACAGCTTATATTAAATAGCAATTCGGGAACACTTTTCTGAATCTCATTACAAATATTACATTATAATCTGTTTTGTGAGAAATATTTGTGTTAGATCTTCATCTTGCTTTAGCAGTGACCATTTTTGTAAGGTTTAAAATACACACTACTTATCTTAATATAGGTATATAAATTACGTGTCACGTTGTTTGTCCGCGATGGACTCCTAAACTACTTAACCGATTTTAATTAAATTTATACATCGTGTGCAGTTTGATCTAACTTGAAAGATAGGATAGCTTACATATCAATTTATAGTCGCAAAATTATTTTATTGCAAATTATTTGTCTATTATTTGACGTTCACAATTATCTGTTAACTCCAAACGATTTTAACAGATGGCGATATCTGTTGACAGGCGCTGCTATGTTATACCTACAAACGTGGCATATACAATTTTAACTTGCTTTTTTTTACATAGATGCCATTTGTAAAAAAATATGACGACCTCCATGACAGATGTTGTACAGTTCCATTTAAATAGTTTAATAAAATATAATATAACAAAAACATTAGCCACAGCAACGCGTGGCCGGGTCTGCTAGTTTAAGTATAAAAATCATCATCATCACAGCTCATATACGTCCCACTACTGTGCTCGAATCTCCTCCACAATCGTAGAAAACCTTCCATCACGCTGAACAAACAGATCGGTTTGCTAAGGTTTATATCATTCATCATCATCATTTCAGCTCATATTCGTGCCATAATTGGGTTCGAGTCTCTTCCACAATAGTAGCGAAATTGACCGTACGGGTCAGACGGATTGGTATTTTTTTTATGGGTGGGCTATGGTATGCGCACACGCGGTCCATTCCATCCGAGGCGACGGAAGGGCGGCGCGCGGGCCTTCATCATTCGCCTTCATCGTTGGGCCGACCACCGGAGCAGGGTGACTTGTCGTCAGTGGTAGACAGGTTGGTATAGGGTTCTATTTCGAGTTCCTTTTCTTGCATAGATGTTATATGTGTATTATATCCCGTAATCGTCTTTTAAGATATCCACGGGCAAGATAGGAAGTAGGGAATTGTATTCTAACTCCGTCACTACACGGAAGGTTTATATGCGGTAGTTATAACTATTAGGTATGCTAGATGCTTCCGTCGGACCGACTACTGAGGACAAGGCACTCTGCACTGGTGGTCGGCTCAACGACAAAGGTGACGTGGGTACGGGTGGGTTATAAGCCCGCGCGCCGTTCTTTTGTCGCCCTGGACGGAATGGACCGCGTTTATCATAGCCCACCCATAAAGGAAAAAAATGCCAGATGCTCCTTGGCCAGGTCAAAAAAAATAAAGCGATATTATCCTTGTCTGTTTGCTTAAACATTCATTAGAACACGATTATATACCATCTATATATCTGTAAGGACGTCAGACCTTCGTCTACTGAGATAACTAATATATCGCCGAAGTGTTATTCTGAACATTTTTTCTGTTCTTTGTTGAAATAGCAATATGGTGTCATTGTTACGAGCTGTTATGTATTTATTTAAATAGAATGTAATTCATGCTTTTCTGCGTCAATTTAGCTCGTGACAACAAATCATATTTCATTCATTCATTCGTTCATTATCTCAAACCATATACGGGAAACTGGTTAGATGTGTTGGTCTCTTGTAGTTATGTATAACATAATTCCCTTTGTGGGAACAAGGGAAGGGACAGTGACCATAGTATTCTTATTCCGTCACCACACGGATATAATGTAATAAAAATAATTTGATTCCGTAGATATACCAACACGAACAGTGTATTTGACCTAGTAGGTGAACCTCCCACAATGACAGCTTGAGCCCAATAGTGGGGTAATTATAGGCTGAGATGATGATTATGTTGGTTCCTTACCTAAAAGGATAAAGAAACAAATTATAAATTTGTCTCTGTGATAATGTACCCGCCAATATATGAGACAAATCCTTACTAATATTATAAATGCGAAAGTAAGTTTGTATGTTACGCTTTCACGCTTAAACCGTTCGATTTTAAAAATTCTTTCACCAATAGAAAGCTATAATATCAGGAAGTAACATAGGCTATATTTTATCCCTGATATTCCCACGGGAACGGGAACTACGCGGGTAAGGCGACTGAAACCGAAGCGAGGCAAACGCGAGTTGCTAATTTTTCATAAATCAGTCGTAATCACTATTTATGGTCTCGTTCTGTATCGTTATAATACTACATTATAAGGCAGCATTAAAATAGAAGTTCTGTGTGGTGACGAAGTAAGAACACAATTCACCACTCACTATCTTGACCGTGGATGTCGCATAAGACGACTAAGGGATATAATATGTATATAACATCTATGCAAGAGAAGGTAAACTCGAAACAGAACCCTATATCAACCTGTCTGACCAGCATGATATAGTAAGGTAAATTTTGCTCTTATTATGGAGGAGGCTCGAACCCAACAGTGGGACGTATGTGGGCTGAGATGATGATGATATCTCTATTGATGATCAATATCATCATCATCATTATCCTGGTCTTATCCCAATAATTTGGGTTCAACGCAATATACCTATATTTTGCCATGTATTATAGAAAAAAAGATACTTTATCAACATGACAGCTCGGTATTGACTACTTTCTCAATCATGTCATGCTTCATGTAGTTCATTCATCTTTTATTTGGTCTGCCCTTACCCCAAAATTTTTCAATATTCATACTTAAAACTTACTAGAATTTTTCACATTAGTGGATCAATAGACAATAAAAAAAATATTAGGACATGTCGGTTATATGAATAAAACAGAATAGGGACACGATTATCCGTCGATTTTCGATAGCCTATTACATCACTTACGAAATAAGGATGCGTCCACATTTTGATATACATGTTTTTTTTTAAGTTATACTTCTTTAGGCGCCTTAGGGAAAAATGATGAGAGTAAATATTCACCGTCACGGAAAAACGACACCCTGAAATGCGCTATTCAACATATTTACCCACCAACTAAATAATGCGTTATAATAAAACTGTCAATGTATTAAATACCTTTTTTTTTTCTATTATTAGTGTCGTTTTTTCTACAAAGGATAACGCGAAGGATAAAATTTTAGAAAGATTTTTATCTTGTTACACCGCAGAAGTATAACTTGTCACAGCCACTGTTGTTGTAGTAATCTTATCTAATCTCGGTTCATATATGTCCCACTGCTGGGCTTAAGCCTCATCCACAATAAGGAGGTTCTTTAAACGAGGTTTAAGCAGAGCATTTTCTTCACGGTATGCAACGGCCTAGCTGTGCCCCTGGTATTGCAAAGGTCCATGTGCGGCAGTATCACTTACCATCAGGCTTGTTCGTTTCCCATTTTAGATAATATAAAAAAATCGGTTGTCAGTAAAGTCGGTTTACTGACGATATTTAAACGTGACGACGTCATTAGAAAATACTGATGGAATGGTTTCATTTCTCAAAAGAAAATTTTAATTTTATTTGTTTGATAGATATTTTGTATGGGTCAAGCCTTAAATGGAACGCCTCAGAGCGAGGTAACGCCGCATACGTCATGTTTTTTCGTGCGTGCAGCCGGCTCCATCGAATTATAAGATGTTGTCACGTCAAAAAATAAAAAAAAGTAAATGACCTTACAGAAAAGCTATCATACTGGTCAGATGGGTTGGTATAGTGCTTTACTTCGACATTTCCTTCTCTTGCATAGATGTTTTATGCATATTATATCCCTCAGTCGTCTCTTACAAAACTCACGTAAAATATGGGTGATGAAGAATGAAGGTGATGATTTGTAATATTTACACTATCATCACACGAGATGCTGTTGTAAAAATAAGTTCATATTAAATTACGACTGTCCTTGTGGTGACGAAGTAAGAATATAATTTATTACCCCCTTCCTTACTCGTGGATGATCATAAAAGACGAGTAAAGAAGGCAAGCAGATAACATCACTGCGAGAGAAGGATAATTTAAAATGAATACCCTAAAACAAAATGTCTGACCAACGTAGTATAGTAAGTCAATTTCTCTGTCATTACAGAGGAAACTCGGGGCCAAACATTGGACGTATATGAGTAGAGTTAAAAAAAAAACTTAAAACTCTAACTAATATACAATTCTATTTTATTCTATACTTATCACAGCTGGATTACTAATAAAAAAACCTAAAAAAACTAACAAAATCTCTATTTCTCAATACATTTCTATGTGTGACGTGGGACATCTTAATCCGTCCTTGAACGCTGAAATTGTTTGAAACATCGGCAAATCCAAAATCAAATACAAAATCAATAAAATCCTTAAACATTGTTTTATTTAGAATGCGTAATACTCGCGTACACATCAAAGACCATTAACAAAGAAAGATATTCTCTATATGTCAATATACAGGTTGTAGCATGTTATAGGGCAACTGGTTAAACGGGAGCTAGGTACTGGTGGTGAGAGCACATGAAAAAATTTTGAAATAAAAACATCGATTCGTTAGAATGATAATGAATTAGAGACATGCCAAGTTTTCAGTTTTGTCATCACTTTTTCGTATAAATCTGATTGAAATTTAAAAAGTGAGTTATACTCAATCTACAACATATTCGTACTTTGTTAAATGTTCATTAGAAATTGAATAAATCAATGATTACGTTCGCATAAACAAGACAAACTTCACTTTAAATCAGCTGATCGGCCAATGACCGTTGACGAGTCGCCTTTGTACTTACGTTACC
Source organism: Lymantria dispar (assembly GCA_032191425.1). Taxonomy (NCBI): domain Eukaryota; kingdom Metazoa; phylum Arthropoda; class Insecta; order Lepidoptera; family Erebidae; genus Lymantria; species Lymantria dispar. Next base: position 4,364,175 of record CM063447.1, read on the forward strand.
ATTGAAGTGTTAGCGCAAATAATACCTATTTATACTGTCGAAGCGTTACAGGTCTACATGTATCCTGTCTGTACAAACCTACCTACCTACCTAGCTACATAATACGAAACATTTAAGGCATACACTCTTAGACATTTTTGTAATCATTATAAATTTTATGTTCTATTGTTTTTTGTGTAATTTATATTCTAATTATGAGCTATGACCTTTTGAACTTCAACATACTCGAACAGTTGCGCCATAACTTGGTACATCCTGTATTTATATACATTATGACAATATGTTCGGAACCTTAATAAAAAAAACCTTAAAATTATTTATCTCTCCTTACTAAAAATTTTTCGACGCCCTCAACATAGTCTTTTATGTATTTACTCCATTCTATTGTTGTAGGATCGAAAGGAAATATTTGCCTGTCTTCAAGGGATAAAGACGAAAACAAATTTCTTGCCCGATCAGCCTTAATTAGCCAAGAATTATCTGTGAATAATTGCTGTGATGCACGTGTTCTTATTAATTGCGTTTGCAGTTTTCCATATCTGAAAATAATAGCATATCTTAATAAAATTGTTACAACTGTTGTATTTTTACATGTAGGAAAAATAAAATACATTATTTTTTTTCCGAATCATGGTCTGGACGTACGCCGTTTATCCCATCCGGTGTGATAAATGGCCAGCGCGCGGCCCCATGGCCCACCGTACTCCCTTCCCTTTGTCATTAAGCCGACCACTGGTATCAAGTTCTTGACGTCCGTGGCCAGTCCAGCAGGGAGTATAGGATACCACATTTATAATCCATAAAATATTTATAAATGAACAAGTAAATTTCATAAAAATATATAATATAACTACAAGCTTTTTTTTTGGTTACGGTCGGCGCACTCCTCGCACCACTCCGTCCGGGGCGATAGAGGGGCGTAAGCACGCACACCCGTAACCCACCCGTGACACGTCGCCTTGGTCATTGGGACGACCACCGAAGCAGGGTGACTTGACGTCAGTGGTCGGCCCGACGGAATAGAAAAAAACAGTGACATTTTTTTATAGCTGTCATAAAGTCCACCCATTTATCGTTGGACGTTTAATTTAGGGACAACCTGTATATATATATATAATGAAAATGGTCTTTGTTTGAGGCTCTTTCACGCCTAAACCACTGATCGTGTCGACATAAAACTATCACCATTCGATGCGAAATTTATCCTAGATAGTTTATGGCTATTTATTTTTTGAATTCCAACGTTCCTTAATTTTTTTATTGCTGTTTTCTTTTATGAACATTTTGCCCGCTAGTAATAACAAAAGACAATCATTTTCTCTTGATTCTTTTGTTTTCATGGATTTCAACGGAGTATATTAAACGAATTATGTTCCTTTACATTCAGTTAAGAATCTACTCACACACTTCTACGCACCCACCCGCTCACCTACAACACCCACCCACTCCCATGCACCCCTGCATACCCACTCCCATTTTTGATAAAAATAAAATGCCGCATCTATGTCCGAGTATCATTTGAGAACAGCTGGACCGATTGGGCTAATTTTTTTTTGTTGTCTCCGGAATTGTCAGGAGAAGGTTTGTATGTAAGAAAATTTAAAAAAAGTCTGCTATAAAGTTGAAAATTTCGATGATAATCGAAGGATTCGAATCTATATAGTTACTTATCACAAAATCTCGGGCACCATAGGACTTAGAAACGGGAAAATTTATAGGAATATTACTTTTGTTATGTAGAGGTCAGCTAAAAATGGATTTAAAAAAAATCATACCCTAAAGGTGATTACGGGGGCGTTAACAATGAACAATCCCCGTTTTTAAACTATAGCTCCTATAAACTCCAAATTTGGTTGGAATCTTCTGTAAGAGATGTAGAAATAGTCTATGAACGAATTTTACGATAGCTCACCAGGGGTTGAGGGGGTAGGTATTAACCTACAGATTCCAAATTTAGCTAGAGTCATCAATATGTGAGGCAGAAATGATCTAAGAGCGGATTTTATAACAACCCACAGCTAATAAGGATTGCGGGGGTGGGTGTTAGAATGTTAAATTTCAATTTCCATACTGTACCCTCTACAGACTCGAAATTTGGTAGGACTCTTTTATTTATGCCCCGGGTACGGCGTCTGCCCCCGAGGAGGGGTGTCCACTGGTGGTCCCGGGAGCTGGCGGATCTCCGGGCTGCGTGTATCCGCGCTCGGAGGGCCTACACCCGCAGCCGGCGGCGCCATCGCGACGCGGAGCGGGAGGCCGTGCTTTACGAGGGCTACCGCAATGCGCGGTCGGCCTTCAGGCTGGCCGTCCGCTCCGCCAAGGACGTCAGTCGGCAGGAGATGCTGGACGGTCTCGACCGTGACCCCTGGGGATGCCCCTATCGCGCGGTGCTGAATAGGCTGCGCGCGCGGGGCCCTCCCCTCACCAAGACTCTCCAGCCCGGCCTTCTCACCCAGGTCATCGAGGACCTGTTCCCGCGGCGGGCGGAATACACGCCCCCGGTCATGGCTCCGCCAGACACTGACCGGGAGGCCGACGACGACAGTGTTCCGCCCATCACGGAACCCGAGATGGGGGTGGCGGTGACGCGCATGCGCGCAAAGTCTACCGCCCCCGGGCCCGACGGTGTTCCTAACCGCGTGCTGGCCCTGGTCCTCGAACACCTGGGACCCTGCCTCAGGGAGCTGTTCGACGCGTGTTTAGCGTCCGGACGGTTCCCTGGGTGCTGGAAGGAGGGAAGGCTGGTGCTCCTGCCGAAGCCGGGACGGTCTCCGGAGTCGCCTTCGGCCTACAGGCCTATCGTGCTGCTCGATGACACGGGCAAGCTACTGGAGAGGGTGGTAGCTGCCCGCATCGAGCGGCACCTCGTCGGCACGGGGCCCGATCTGTCGGACGCCCAGTTTGGGTTTAGGAGGGGTCGTTCGACGATTGCGGCTCTGTTGCGCCTGAGGGCCGTGGCGACTGAGGCCGTCACCGGCGGGGGAGTGCTGTTGGTGGTGTCCCTAGACATCGCCAACGCATTCAATAGTCTGCCATTCAGCTGCATCAGGGAGGCGCTCCGGTATCACGGGGTGCCAGTTTACCTGAGGCGGCTAGTGGCAGACTATTTGGAGGGGCGCAGCGTCCTCTGCACCGACCGAGCAGGGGACGTTGTGCGGACGCCCATGACGTGCGGTGTCCCACAGGGGTCGGTCCTCGGACCCACCCTGTGGAACATCGGCTACGACTGGGCGTTGAGGGGGAGCCTCCCGCCCGGGCTGGGCGTGATTTGTTACGCCGACGACACGCACGTCACAGCCCGCGGTGGGACGCTAGAAGAGGCGGTAAGCCTGGCAACCTCGGGTACCGAGGAGGTCGTCAGACGGATCGAGGCGCTGGGGTTGAGGGTCGCCCTGGACAAGACGGAGGCCCTCTTGTTCCATGGGCGCACTATGAGCCCTCCCATCGGCGTCTCGATCACCGTCCACTCGGTCGACATCAGCATCCGGGCCCATATGAGGTACTTGGGCCTGGTGCTCGACGGGCGATGGTGGTTCCGGGAGCATTTCTGTAGGCTCGCTCCACGGCTCGTCGGCACGGCGTCCGCCCTATCGTGGCTTATGCCGAACGTGGGCGGACCGAGCGCTGCGTGCCGACGGCTGTACGCGGGGGTCATCCGGTCGATGGCCCTGTACGGCGCACCGGTGTGGGCGGGGTCCATGACCGCCCGACTCAGGGCCCTTCTGTGGCGACCACAGAGGGTCATGGCGGTCAGGGCCATCCGCGGATACCGCACGGTGGCGACGGAGGCAGCGTGCCTGTTGGCCGGGACTCCCCCGTGGGACCTGGAGGCGGAGATGCTCGCCGGACTATATCGGCGGGTGATGGGGGTGCGAGCGGAGGGCGGTGTGGTCTCGTTAAGGGATCTCACCGCCTGGCGCGTCGACGCCCGCCGAGACGTCATCGCCCGTTGGGCAGGCCGGCTGGAGAGGCCTCGGTTCGGGGTGCAAACCGTGGAGGCCTTCCGGCCGGTGCTGATGCAGTGGTTGGAGAGGCGGCACGGGGTGCTCTCCTTCCGACTGGTGCAGGTTTTGACGGGGCATGGGTGCTTCGCCAAATACCTGCACAAGGTCGTTAGGAGGGAGAGTACACCGTCCTGCCACCACTGCGATTGCGACGAGGACACGGCGCGCCATACGCTCGAAGCCTGCGGGGCTTGGGCAGTGCAGCGCTGTGAACTCGTCGCAATCATCGGTACGGACTTGACGCTACCGGCTATCGCTAGGGCGATGGTCGACAGCGTCGGGAATTGGGACGCGGTCGCAGCCTTCTGCGAGACAGTGATCTCGCGGAAGGAGGCGGCGGATCGCCTGCGCGAGGAGCGCAGCCTCGATGAGGAGATCCGCCGCCGGCGACTGGGGCGGCGCAGGCGCAACTATCTGCGCCTCATGCCGCCTTAGCCGAGGCCGCGGGTGACGTGACCGGGGATTAGTCCGTCACCCGCCGAGAGGCCGACCGCGTGAGGAAAGACCGACGTCCTCCCCGAGGGGGGGACGTCGGTCGATGGGAGGGTACCCCAATAGGGGGTATTCCGTCGGGCCGACCACTGACGACAAGTTAACGCTGCTCCCGCGTTGGGCCGACCACTGGGTCGGCCCAACGACGAAGGCGACGTGGTTTTCGGGTGGGTCGCGGGAGTTGCGTGCTTAAGCCCCTCTGTCGCCCCGGACGGAGTGGTGCGGAGGCGCGCCGACCGCGGCCCACCCACAAAAAAAAAAAAAAAAGGACTCTTTTATTTGTCATGCAGAAATCATCTCGAATAGGATCTTACGAAATTCTATTTTCAATAGGGATTGCGGGGGTGGGTATTATAATTTTATATTTATGTTTCCAAACTGTAACTTCTACAGACTTTAAATTACGATTTTTTACTGTTTAAATAGAAGAGGTTAAAGACAATTGTTTTTTTTTTTATTTCATTAATTTCATTTGTTTTTACATAACCTAATTAATCTCATGATTAAACGTCAGTTGCTGTGTGGTAGCGGCTTCGAATACTACCAACCCTTGCTTTTCTCGTGGGTGTCGTAAAAGACGACTAAGAGCCCTAGATTGACCCGGACCAACTCCATCTGGTACCATTTGGGTCAACGATTACATTCCCAAAGAGGGTTGACGTCAGGCAGGCGGCCGGTCATAAAAGTCATTGCCGAAACTTTTTGCAATATGTTAAAACAGATGACATATTGCGTCGACCCCAAGTAATTGGGATAAGAGCAAGATGATGATGATTAAACGTCAGTTCATAAACGGTTGAGAAGTGAACGAAAAATGTCATACAGAGAAAGTATTGAAAGTTTATGTTTGTGTGTTGATTCTGTGTTTGGTTCTAATAACTGGTCTCATGAGATACAAGCTCAAACTTTAGGTAAGTAATGATTTGTAAAATATATTGATATATAATTAATTTTTTTTATTAATAATTCTACATGAACTATCAATAGAATCAAGAAAGTCTTATATTGGATGTTTCACAACAGTTCGAATCGCTTTAAGTGACAGAAGATTCCATGAAGGGATTGGTTGCTTTGAAGAGTACGATAACATAAGTGAATTTTCCTTTGCAGAGATTAGAGAGGTAAATGTACATAAAAAATAAGTTAAAGTGATGATAAAGTTTAAGAGTTAATTATAAATGTAATAAAAATTATTTATATTTATCTAGAAATCGTTAATCTACGGCATTTACGCTTTATTATACTTTCAAGAAATACGAACTTACTTTGAGAGAAAAGAACACGAACGAATGATGCGTTTGGTTAAACAGGCAAAAAAACAGCAGAAGTGGCAATTAATTAGTAATTTTCTATTCAGAATATAAATCATAATAAACAAATTAAATTTTAATACAACTCCATCAAATGAAAATGAAATCGCAACGGAATCAACTGAAATAGAAGACGAAAAAGTAGTAAAAAAGGGAAAGAACGAAGAAACAAGGAAAAAAAGGAGAAGATTGAAAAATAAAGAAAGAAGTTAGAAAATGCCCGGCAAATAATACTATTGATCTACGTTGACGTACATTCAGCTCTAAATTAAAAATATAAATAAAAATGCAAAATTAAAAAAATAAAAAATTAAAGAGAATAATAAAGAAAGAAATAAAAAAAATTAAAATTATATATAAAATTTAATTTATTTCCTTTTAAAATTCGCCCAGCGAAGCGGGCGGGAACGGCTAATTCAGTTTATAAATGAATTAGGAAAATATTATAAGACTAGCAACCCGCCCTCGTTTCGCTTCTGTTTCAGTCGCTTTACCCGCGGCGTAGTTCCCGTTCCTGTGGGAATACCGGGATAAAATATAGCCTATGTTACTCCCTGATATTATAGCTTTTCATTGGTGAAAGAATTTTTGAAATCGGTTCGGTGGTTTAAGCGTGAAAGCGTTACAAACAAATAAACAAACAAACAAACATCCTTACTTTCGCATTTATAATATTAGTATGGATGTTAATGTAGGAACGAAATGTTAAGGCTGATTATGAACTTAAGTATAAGGCAACAGAAGTTGAATGAGATAATAACGAAAGATAGATGAAGTACGGGTATGAGTGGCAAAGAAAGAGATAGGATACAAGGGCATTCAAGGAGGCGAAGGGAGTACGTACTTGAGGAGGACGATAGAAGTCTTTTCAATGGATATTTTATTGGATAGGTTATGTTTTGAACGCATGATAATTATGAAACCGTTTATTTGAAGTGTTTTCCAGGGCATGGCTTTCATATATATTTGAAATCATAATATATATGATAATATCACTCGAGGAAATAAAATATTATTATTAGGGTAAAAAAAATTAAACTTACATGGCCGATTTTCCAGAAATAAGTCGAAATAAATCACCCAAATACGCTGGTATAATTTGAAACAATACAGTGACTATTGAGACTATCCATGAACATCGAGTGAAAATATACCACTGAGGCAATGCCATATAATCTGAAATTTAAATTATGATTTACTATTGGTGCCTTGTTCTCATTATAAACGAAATGTAATTTTTAATCGTTCATACTTCATTTGCAAACGTAACCAAGAAAACGTCAATATTTATTGACGTCATCTTATTGATCGAGCTATAAAAGCACACCCTATTGGAGAAAAACAGGTAGCAGCATTGTGCTTCCTGGCTGATGTCGAATGTGGGTGGACCCAACGCTACTTAGTGGCCGACGCGAGCGGAGCGGTATGATCTCACTGAGAAATATAGCCACCTGGCGGGCCGATGTTCGCCGTGACGTCATTGCTCGTTGGGCAGACTGGCTGGAGAGACCTAGCTACGGTCTACGGATCGTCGAGGCCTTCTGGCCGGTGCTGAAAGAGTGGTTTGATTAGCAGCACGGGGTGCTTTTCTTCCAAATGGTGCAGGTCTTGACGGGGCATGGATGCTTCGCCAAGTACCACAATACAATAATACACAAGGCTTTAAGTCACAAGGTCGTGTGGCTTGAGATTGACCATGTAGCCCAATTCCTAATTGGTCATGGCAATTACAAAAGTAAATTATTCCCTTTTAATCTCGTATCCTCACCATTATGTAATTGTTCCACCACCACCACTGATTTGATCACCAGTATGAACAATCAGCATACCACATTCTCTGTGAGAGTGCGATCTCTGGCGTAACTAGCACCATATGTTAAACAGTCTGCAAGTCACCTCTGGAGTGGTATTACTATATAAACCTTGTAGCAACTCGAGAAAATTGCCGAAAACGTTTCTGCAATACTGACTATAGTAATCAATCTTAAGGTTCACATATAGGCCCCGTCTAACTCTCCTATATCCCTGGTGCTATGGGGCTGCGGTTATCGTAGCTGTACGTCCTCTTATTTATTGGGCATCTAGTCATTTTTTTATGTCTCCTACATTGCGTAGGAGGGAGGTGGAATTAATGTCTTCCAACTCCTTCTGTTTGACTTTTCTAATTAAATTTGTTGCGGCTACCAAGACAATTAAAATTATTTCCCGAGTCTGCCTGAGGGTCAAACCTCGGTGTGATCAATGAAAACAATTGTGGATCTTGGCTTATAGGAGTTACAATGGTGGGAATACGTGGTGAGATTAGTCCCAATTAAATAAAAAGGTCATAAGGGTCGGGGTAAGTGGCAATCACAAAAGCGTCCTGCCATCACTACAATTGACTGGATTGGAAACTAGTCCGGCACCCACAAACAGGCTGACCGCGTGGGGGTGAGAGGGTGCACGAAGTTTTATCCTGCCGAGCTGGCCACGAAAGTCAATGTTTCGGCATCGGTGGCCAGCCCAATGACGAAGGGGAAGGAATGCGGCAGGTTATGGGTTCACGCGCCGCCATCTCCTCACCCTGGATGGACGGCGCCCGCACATAGTCTGCCAATAAGAAAAAAGTAAGCCGCCGCTCAGGACGCTTGGCAGATGTGAAACATCGAATTTATTTTATGCAAGTAGGGACACGGTATCGAATAGAAAGTATCGATACTGTACTCATGAATAGTATTGAAATAAAAGTAACGTACTCACTAAAGTATCGATACTTCAAAGTATCGAGTACTGATTACTTTTTATAGAACCTACGCCCATGACGAGCTCTTTTTGTAGGAGATGAACAATTGAAATGATGAATAATTATTATATTATATACATATAATCTTAATATATATAAATTACGTGTCACGTTGTTTGTCCGCGATGGTCTCCTAAACTACTTAACCGATTTTAATCAAATTTGCACACCATGTGCAGTTTGATCCAACTTGAAAGATAAGATAGCTTACATCTTAATTTATAGTCGCAATATTATTTTATTACAAATTATTTATCTACTATTTGACATCACAATTATCTGTTAACTCCAAACGATTTTAACAGATGGCGATATCTGTAGACTGGATTGAGTAAGTAATTAATAGATGGCGCTGCTATGTAAAACCTACAAACGTGTCATATAAGCTACAATTCAATAGCATAAATAGTTTACTAAAATGTAATATAACAATAAATACTTATTTTATTATTATACACTATAGGTATGTGTTTAGGTTAATAATTTATTTTAAGCTCTCTAGATGGCGTTGTATAAAATTATAAAACGCGCTATGGTTTCGTTACACGTATGTTGATATATACATCCGGATATTTATTTTATATTTTTTATAATTAGCATAGTCCGCGTTAAGCTGTCAAGGTCATCTGCGACCAACAGCTATACACATTACACACAAAAAACAATATATTTATATAATTAAATAAGATGCTACCGTGAAGCGTGTAGGGACACGATATCGAAAATAATCGAAACGAAAGTATCGATACTGTACTAATGAGTAGTATCGAAGAAAAGTATCGTACTCAATAAAGTACCTATCGAAACAAAAGTATCGATACTCCACAGTTAGGGACACGATATCGAACAGAAAGTATCGATATTGTACTCATGAGTAGTATCGAAGAAAAAGTATTGAAACAAAAGTATCGATACCCCAAAGTATCGAGTACTGAGTACTTTTCCCGGAATCTGTCGTGATGAGCTTTTTTTTTAAGCAATTCAATCGTCTGTAAAGGGATTAAAAAATAGCGAGCCACATTTTTAGAAGGTTCATTACATTTTAACTAGATGGCGTTACCATAACTATAGCTGTAACGTCAAGTTTCACATGGATACTCACTACTATTTATTCAATATGATACCTGCCAAAAAGTACTCATTGAGTAAAAGAATCGATACTTTTTCCGTGTCCCTATCCACAGTAGGGATCATCGATGTTAGAAAAACATCGATGTCATAATCGGAAGTCCAACATCGATGTTCGATATTTATAGAAAACCGAACATCGATGTTAGACAACATCGATGTTAGAAAAACATCGATGTTAAAAAAACAAACATCGATGTTAGGAAAACAACGATGTCATTCGAAAGTGTATAACATCGATGTTACGTGTCAATATTTGACTAAGAACTAAAATTCTGCGGGCAAGATGACCTTTTTTTTTAGAAGAAGTCTCAGTCGGATCTTATAATGTATAGGGTGCCTTGTGACATCGATGTTTCAATATCGTCCATTATCGCTAAAATTCTCCGGCGAGAATTTTGATGACCTTTTTTTTCCTTTAGGAAAATCTTGAGTCGGTTCTTATAATATAGGAATAAATACCAGTAGTACTAAGTACTTTTCTCAGCGCAAAATTGTGATGAGCTTATTTTTTTTAGTAAAGTCAGTACAACAGGTACGTTTTATTGCGTGAATTATGATCGATGGTCGATTCCGCTAACATCAATGTTACGACATTGAATTATTATCGATGATCAGTTCCGTTAACATCGATGTTACGATATTTTGTCAACATCGATGTTTTCCTTTCAACATTGATGTTTTCCCTTCAACATCGATGTTAAAAACATCGATTATGAATTTCGTTAACATCGATGTTACGATGTTTTGCCTATAGCAACATCGATGTTAAAACATCGATGTTTTCCTTTCAACATTGATGATCATCGAACATCGATGTTCATCGATCATCCCTACTCCACAATATCAAGTACTGAGTACTTTTCCTAGAATCTAGGTCGTGATGAGCTTTTTTATAGAAAGTTCATTGCGCTTTAACTAGATGGCGATACCCATAAGCATGAGCTGTAAAGTCAAGTTTAACATCTACAATTTGTTCGATAAGATACCTGCCTAAAAGTACTCATTAAGTAAAAGTATCGAATAGAAAGTATCGATGCTTTTTTGTGTCCCTAGAAGGGTGGCGTTAACGCCATTAACGCGACGATCAGGTTCGCCCTCACCTATAGATGTTTCACATCAAAAAAAAAACAAAAAAGGCAACATTCTGCTGGAAAAACTATCACTTTAATTACGGTCGCTAACACGGCTATCTAGTGGGGCGATTCCACAGTCATATAAATGAGATGACAATTATAATAGGGTTAGTATTAGTTAGATTAGTTTAGTTAGATTTATTTTCAGTAATGCAAGGCTATGAAATGATGAAGGAATAGTTTATAAATTTAATCGTCATCATCATCCTATTGTTACCCCACTTGTTTAAGGTATATGTATTTTTCTTCCATTGCACAAGGTTTTGACAATCTTTTATAACCTGCCGCCTTGGGAATTTAATTATTGACCAGTTGGCATCAGATTAAATGAGTTCAGGTCAATATAATGTGCTTAATCTTCTATTACGACACTCACGAACAGTGTATGAGTTGGTAGTATCTGTAGCCGTCACCACACAGAGCAAATTGCTCAGATCACAGAGCTATATCATATAAGGTGTAATTATTGAATCTGTTTTACTTACGAATTTTTCGTTTCACGGCTTCATTTGATGCGGTTTTCAAAATCATATCTAAATTTACTGGATTAGAATCACTACTACAGATGTTATAGATACTTAATTTTGACCTAAACAACAATATCTATTATTATTAAATTATAAGAATCTTTATACAACTAAATTTTTAAATAACTAAATAAGGTAGAATTTATATGTGGTGGACCACACTGTCGTCAGTTGTCTATCTGCAGCCGCAGACCGATCCGTCTGGGGTAGTACCACACTTTTACATAAAATCGACGTCTGAGTAGTAGCAATTTAATTCGGTAAGTGAGAAAGCTCAAATTTCAGAGGTTGTTTGCGTGTGCTGGGTTTTATTGATGCCTTTAGTATCACCAAACCTCATTGCACACATTCAAGCTCCTTTCATTTTCTTCGAGGTAGGCAGTGGCTAAGGTCCATGAGTAGTAGTATAACTTACCATCAGGTGTGCTGTTTCCTCGTTTGTGACCAAGAATAATAAAAAGTTAGGATGGTGAATACTAGTCGTCAATATTGTATATAGGATTGAAACTTTTGAATAGCATATAATACGAGAAAGCGAGATGAGCGTTTGTCTTACTCCTCTCAAGTTCGTCTAATTTAAAAAATGTTTATATTAGGTCTTTACCTATGAAATTGCCGTTATGTATGAAAAAAATTAAACGTTTTTTTTTCATGTATTTTTATTTGTATTAATCGAAGTAATTACCCATGCAATCAATGCATCTTTGCCCACGCAGCGGCAGTTTATTGATGCCCTTCTTAAAGAAATCAGCTGGACGGGAGGCAACAAATTCTTCAAAGGCATTTTGTACTGCCTCTTGGGTATTGAATTTCATTCCCGTCAAAAAGTTATCCAAATTCTGGAAAAAGAAGTAGTCTGTAGGCGCAAGGTATGGTGAGTCTGGCGGATGACGGAGAGCTTCCAACCCCAGTTCATGCAACTTGGAGACCGTCTGCTGTGCAGTATGAGGTCGCGTATTGTCGTGCAGGAGCAGCGGAGACGAGCGATTGACCAATGCTGGTTGGAGATGTGCCAGCTTCTTCATCATTGTGTTCAGTTCTTCACAGTACACATCTGCAGTAATGCTCACCTCGTTTGGTAAGAAGCTGTGATGAATCACACCGGCGCTAGACCACCAAATAGTGACCATCACTTTTCTAGGGGTAAGTTTTCGTTTAGGGAATTGTTTAGGTGCTGAACCAGGATCCAACCAACTTGCTGAGCGCTTGCGGTTATCAAACAGAATCCATTTTTCATCGCAAGTAACAATGCGTTTCAAAATTCCTTCATTTGTGTGTCTGTTGAGCAATGCAAGGCATGTCTCGACGCGTACTTCGCGCTGACGATCATTGAATTCGTGGGGCACCCATTTTTCAAGCTTTCTTACCTTGCCAATTTGACGCAAATGGACCAATATTATTTTGACGCTAACGTCGAAAGCTGCTGCTAATTCAGCCGTAGATTGTGTATTATCGGCTTCCACAATCGCCTTTAATTCGTCATTGTCGACCAAAGTCTTCAGACGACCGCGAGGTTCATTTTTCAGGTCGAAATTTCTAGAACGGAAGCGAGCAAACCAATAACAGGTGGTGCGTTGGTTTGTAGTGTTAGCTACGTAAACGTCGTTGATGTTGCATGCCACTTGTGCCGCGTTGCTGCCACGCCGATACTCATATTCCATAATTACTCGAATTTTTAACGTATCCATGATGACGAAAAAGATTGAAATGCGATGAAAACGTAACACTAATCAATAAACAAATGACTACTTTTGGAAAATGAGTTCCATGTTTTAAAATAAAATTAATTTGAAATTAGAATTCTTAGCCAAACAAAAATTATTTTGATTTGAAATGGCCAGTACTGCAGAACGGCAATTACTTAGGTAAAGACCTATTATTAAAAGAACTGAGTTGCGAGACTTGGACTTTTTTTACAAGTTATATTTTTGATGGCATAGTATAAATTACAAAAGGTATTTCCAGTAGTTTTATGAGAAGCCACCTACCCAACATCAACTTTTGGGATTGTAATTGTTGACCAGATAAAATCAGATGAAGTTGGGTATAGATCTATGTAAATTTCTTGGTCGTCTTTTACAATATATATATGAGCAAATTAAACGTTAGAGTTTTTGTAACCGCTACTACACAGCAATTTTTTCTCTAATATTGCCAACAAAATAGTTTATACCTGTAATTCTTTGCACCCGCGACTATTAGCAAATTAATAACATAGTCCACTGGTATTATATCCAAAACATTACTTCCACAACCATATATGACCCGGTTCAATCCTTTTGCAGTACCTATCATTAATCCTGTAGCAGCATACCAGTTCTGAAGCCAGCCTTTAACGGGTTCATTTATTGATGCACCCACTAAAATAAAATGAAAGCAGGTATTTAATATGGACTACTGCTGTTAAGTATGTTGAAAATAAGCAACGGCTTTTAATTGGGATGTGTTGTATTTTTTTTCGTTTTTTAACCGATTCATACATATCTAGTAAAAAAGTTATACCAATGGATGGTCGGATGATTACAATAGGTATGTTGACTTGATTCTCAGCAACTATATTTTCAGCTATAGCTTTAGTGAAGGTGTATGTATTCCCTCGAGTACCTGTAAATTCAATAACTGTATTATAATGTCTTAGTATTATAACTCGTCATCATCACTCTGCTCTTATCCCAATTACTTGGGGCCGACTTCATATTTACTCATATTTCATAGTACATATTGCAGAAATGATTGACAATAGTTTGATCACCGACCGCCTGGCTGACTGCCTTGAGAATGTAATTGTTGACATGTTGGTATTGACTCCGAGTCAATAAAAAACTTTTAGTGATCTTTTACGACACCCATGAGCATTGTAAGTGTTAGTAGTATTCGGAGACACCACCGCACAGCTCTTAGTATTATAACTATCATATTAAAAATTTAAACGACCACGAATCAGACGACGCATCGTAGGACGGCCATCCACTAGGTAGACTGATGACGTTCAAAGTCGCAGGGAACCCTGATATGTGGATGATTAAAAATTTAAGGTTGCTAGTTAACTAAAAATTCTAAATAGTAGATTCTTACTATATCAACTTGCCTCACAAAATGTTCGTGAATATGTGCGTGAAGCCTTGGTTGGAGTTTTATTTAGTCTGGCAAATTAATGTAAATCATTCGTCGATATATACGATCGATATTACGACGACGATCCATGTGGTAACAGAGTGAGAATTTACATGATTCACTAGGGGCTCTTGCTTATAGGTGTCGTAAAAAAACGACTAAATTTATATCTATAATATATTTTCAATGACATATGCAACATACAGACACTGCCTTTTAAAGGGCGTGCAGTTGCTTCTTAGTTATACTTTGTTTTTTTTTTTACTGATAATCTGTTACAAATAATTATATTAATATACAAAATTAGTATAGTCTCTAATCTAATGTGATAATGAATGCCATGCATACCTATCATCTGTGTTATTACTATTAAGCTACATATGTTAACAAATGTATTGTATTAGTGCATTTGCTGTAATTGTGCTGTTGGTGTGCTCAATAAAATAAAATAAAATAAAAATAAAAATATGGCGATAATATCTATGCAGGAGACGGAAAACTCGACACAAAACCCTATGCCAATATGTTTGACAAACTTGGTATAATAGGTCAATTTCTCTCCCAATGTGGAGAAGGTCCGAGCCCAACAGTGGGACTAGCACTAGCTCACTAGACTAACATTAGTACTAATCAAAAATACCAAACAAAAAAAAAAAAACAAACAATCAAACAATAGAATAACACAAATTAATATATCAACAGAAAAATAACAGAGAATCAAATAAAACTACAACAACTTAAAAATACCAAATTATATTAGGACAACTGTAACAAACCAAATAGAGAGATTTTCACCACCAACTGAAAGTAACAGCGCAAAGCAGAAAACCTCGGATAACATGATGTGAAATAACAGCGACGGCATAAGGAACAGCGTTTAAACTTCAAGTCTAGTCTAACATCCATCTTGTAATAGAGCCACTTGAAGAACCATTGAATTATATAAACTCACCCTAACAATTAAAAGAGAAAATGTAACAAAGACACGGACATTAATTCTGTGGACCAACAACAGCAAAAAAAAATAAAATTCTGGAACCTATATTGGCCGATATGGTAACGATGAAATCGTTAGTTATTGAAATAATTAACATTATTTTAGATGTTAATTTTGAAAATATTGTACTGAACGAAATTTAAAGTATTTTATTTAACGGGAATTACCGATAATTTTGATGGTTTCTCCTTTTGTTATATCTTGCTTAAGTAACTGCTGAACATCTTCTAGATTGGCTGGCGCTGGATATAAAATGTCTTCAATAACTTGCCTATCTAAATTTGAATATGCAGTTGATATGTATATAAAGACCTGTAATGAGTACATTATAAACACTTTGAAAATCTCGATCATTGCATATTTAACATATTAAACTTTGAAACGAGTCAGAAGCTATCTTTTTTTATTTGAAAGTAATCGCAGGATAATATTCCACCTAATAGTAAATAGTAACGTGAAGCTCAATGCTTATATGTGGTAGGATCACACTATTGACAGTCATTTACCTACAGCTGGCGGCCAGTCCGTCCGAAGTAGCACTTCACCTAAATTGACGTCTCAGTAGCAATTTGTTACTACACTTCGTTCGATGAGTGATAGAGTCTGAAGAAGAACTTTTTGAAGGTATTTGTGTATAATACTGGTGATTTTTTTTTTTGTGGGTGGGCTGCGGTCGGCGCGTCTCCACACCACTCCGTCCGGGGCGACAGAGGGGCTTAAGCACGCAACTCCCGCAACCCACCCGAAAACCACGTCGCCTTCGTCGTTGGGCCGACCACCGGAGCAGGGTTATTTGACATCAGTGGTCGGCCCGACGGAATACCCCCTATTGGGGTACCCTCCCATCGACCGACGTCCCCCCCTCGGGGAGGACGTCGGTCTTTCCTCACGCGGTCGGCCTCTCGGCGGGTGATGGACTAATCCCCGGTCACGTCACCCGCGATAATACTGGTGATGCCTTTAGTATCACCAAATCTCATTGAACACATTCATACTTTTTTCATGGTAGGCAGCTGCCTAGCAAAAGTCAATGAGCGACAGTATCACTTACCACCAGGTGTGCTATTTACTCGTATGCCATCGAGAGCAATAAAAAAATCGTACACTTTTTTATTGTCAGACTCTGATCTGACTGCAACCCAGTTTAAAATCTGGATGAAATATGACTCTGTAACGTGCTATTGTAACCTTATTCACCTTTCAAACAGATTAATGACAATTTTGGACGCCCACTTAGTCATCAGGATCTACGAAATGGCAACGTTGGGAGTTACAACCCACTACAATTTATGCTACTAATTGGTTTTTCTATTTATATATAGAAATCTCAACCCATATACGTCCCACCGTTGGGCTCAGGTCTCCTGCACATTAAGAGGGAAATTGAGCTGCTATTCGACGCTGGTGAGATGTGGAACAGGGTTTTATTTTGAGATTCCTTCTCTTGCATCGATGTTATTGGCATATACCCCCTTATTCGTCTATTGCGATACCCACGGGCAAGAGGGTGATGAATTGTATTCTTACTCCGTCACGACACGGAAAGCCAGATATTTTCATACTAATCTCATGTGTATTACTACCCCCTCAAATATGAATTAACAACTACAATAATGATGGTTTGCTAGTTTAATTTTTTATATTACGCACGAAGATTATCTGATATCGAAATGAATGACCTGAATATTTTCAATTTCTAATGTTTTACTAAAATATTATACATATAGGTATATGTAAAGTTGCCTAAGCATCAGAAATATCAATCTCAAGCGTGATATTCTATTCTACTTACTTCTATTCGTTTCATGCTACGAGCTAATTCTAATATTCTTCTAGTTCCATCGATGATCATAATCCAAGTTTCTTTAAGAGGATCATCAAACTTTACCGTAGCAGCTGCATGTATGACTATTGATACCTACAATAGATTACAATTAATTTATAAAACTAGTAAGGATTTATTATTCGCCGTACAATACGAACGAGATATTACATTAGTCAGACAAAATCAAAAACATTTAATGTCACTTTAGCATAATCAAACAAACAATAATTAAACGGGTAGAATACACAATGCAAAAGCAGCATAAAATTTTCAATCAGCATTTATTAAACTTGAAGCCGTCTCCAAATTGAAAAATGAAGTAGAAAACTAGTTACTATTAACGAAGATTTTATTTTATCAACATTGATAACAAGCATCGTGATCAGCAGTTTAAAAAATATCCAGGACTCTCTTCTGGATACAATCACTAATGTCCAACATTTTAATGTTCATCTCATTACACCAGCTCAATTGCAGGATAAGCTAAATATAATTTCGAAAAAGTTGCCAAAGAATTATCTTTGCCTATCAGCAATATTACCTCAGACCTATACAAAAAATATAATACTAGCTGACCCGGTGAACTTCGTAGCACCATAATTTTTTTTGTAAATGTATTTTCTAAATTTCCGAAAATATAGTCTCTAATGGAAGAACCATTACAGCTTTGTCGGGAAAAATTCGATCGTCTTGGTCGCGGCATTGTTAATGAGGATTCAAAGAGAATACAAATTACTCATTATTGATTTCTGTCCAAATTATAATTATCAAAATTTCAACCATAATTAACTGTAGACAAAATTACGTTTAGCTGTCATTTGTGTTTTGTTATTACATATCAAATGCGTTTTTTATACTACCTTTCATAGTGACTTGTATTCTCTTTGACATTTTATGTCACGTCACACGGTAACGCGGTCGAACGGAATAAAAGAGTTATTGGCGAAATCTTGTAAACACCATTAAAAAAAAGACGGGATAAAAAATACTCTATATCCGTCTCCTGGTTCTAAACTATC
Source organism: Lymantria dispar (assembly GCA_032191425.1). Lineage (NCBI taxonomy): Eukaryota > Metazoa > Arthropoda > Insecta > Lepidoptera > Erebidae > Lymantria > Lymantria dispar. The sequence goes on from CM063447.1 coordinate 4,382,509, forward strand.
TCCCCACCAATTTTCTGCCAAATCGGTACAGCTGTTCTTGAGTTATAAATAGTGTAACTAACACGACTTTCTTTTATAGATATAGATTATGCAAGAGCTACTAGACTAGGATACAAGAGTATATTATATGGGTCGGTCCTCGGACCCACCCTGTGGAACATCGGTTACGACTGGGCGTTGAGGGGGAGCCTCCCGCCCGGGTTGGGCGTAATTTGTTACGCCGACGATACGCTCGTCACAGCCCGTGGTGGGACGCTGGAGGAGGCGGCAAGCCTAGCGACTCTCGGCACCGAGGAAATCGTCAGGCGGATCGAGGCACTGGGGTTGAGGGTGTCCCTGGACAAGACGGAAGCCCTCTTGTTCCATGGGACCCGCAGGAGCCCTCCCATCGGCGCCTCAATCACCGTCAATTCGGTTGATATCAGCATCCGGGCCCATATGAAATATTTGGGCCTGGTGCTCGACGGGCATTGGTGGTACCGGGAGCATTGCCGCCGACTTGCTCCCCGGCTCGTCGGTGCGGCGTCCGCCCTGTCTTGGCTTATGCCGAACGTGGGCGGACCGAGCGCTACGTGTCGACGGCTGTACGCGGGGGTCGTCCGGCCCTGTACGGTGCACCGGTGTGGGCGGGGTCCCTGACCGTCTGAATCAGGGCTCTTGTGTGGCAACCACAGAGAGACATAGCGGTCAGGGCCATACGCAGATACCGCACGGTATCGATGGAGGCAGCGTGCCTGTTGGCTGGGACTCCTCCGTGGGGCCTATAGGCGGAAATGCTCGCCGGTTTGTATTGGCGGGTGTCAGGGGTGCGAGCGGTGGGCGGTGTAGTCTCTCTGAGGGCACTCACCGCCTGGCGCGTCGACGCCCGTCAAGACGTCATTGTCCGTTGGGCATTCCGGCTGGAGAGGCCTCGATACGGTGTCAGGACCGTCAAGGCCTTCCGGCCGGTGCTGATGGAGTGGTTGGAGCGGACGCACGGGGTGATTTCCTTCCGACTTGTTCAGGTGCTGACGCGGCACGGTAGCTTCGCCAAGTACCTGTACAAGATCATCAAGAGGGAGAGCACACCGTCCTGCCACCACTGCGATTATGACGAAGACACGGCGCAGCATACGCTCGAGGTTTGTGCCGCCAGGGTAAAGCAGCGTCGTGAACTCGTCGCGATCATCGGTGCCGACTTGACGTGGCCGACCATCGTCAGGGAAATGCTCGACAGCGTCCGTCTGGGGCGACAGAGGGGCGTAAGCACGTACACCCGTAACCCACCCGTATAGCACGTCGCCCTCGTCGTTGGGTCGACCACCGGTGCATATTTCCTTAACTTCAGTGGTCGACCCGACGGAATACCCCAAGGGACGCCGAACGCCGTCACAAGGCTAGCCTGTTCGCGGGTGCCCGAACAAAATCCCCGGTCCGATCACCCGCAGCCACGCCATTTATTTGCATAAAGTAGATAGTACTAGTATAGAAAGAGTGACATTAAAAATAAAAAGTGACTTGTGTGATTACGATGCCGTCTTCTTATACAATCTTAGAATCCTCTAATATACATTTGATCTATGGAGAGTATAGATGCAATGATCATGCTGCAAGTAGATTGTATCCTGAGCGATATCCGAATACTGAACGCTATCCAGACCATCGAGTGTTCATTCATGTTTCTCGAGTATATTCGGAGGGACATTTACCTAGTGGCCAATAAAATACAATAGGCGTCACTCTCAGTCTCTCTTTCACACATGCAATAAGATTTTTATATGAGGTCTAATAAAATAGAACAAATAAATATACTTAATAATTTTTCATAAACTTCGTTGTCTGTGACAAAAACATTTTTTTTCTAAAAGTTATGATTATATCTAGAAGATATTATACCATTTTGGAATAATCAACAATATGGCCAACTTTTGAAATTACTTGCCACTATGGTTACGGTACAATTTTCTTACAGGGTGATGTGTTAAAGTCAAATGATTAACGTTTTCTTCAAAAAAAAATAATGAATAGCCATAACAAATGTATATTTTTTTATGTCATTGTAACATGTCTGCATATCTGCGCTTCCAACAAGAAGTACCCGATGCCAAAACTAGCATATTTGTCGTTATAGTACTTGAAAATATCGTACAAGGGCTGATTCTTCACCGTTTTTATTAATATGCTCATATCAAAAAAAAAAGGGACGTGGATTTCTTTTTTATTTTTTTCATAGTTGTCATAAAGTCATCTATCACCCACTTTCCGTTGGACGTTTAATTTAGGGACAGCCTGTATATATACTAGCTGACCTATCAGACGTTCTTCTGTTCAAATAAAATAAAAGCAGCGCCACCTACCGGGCCCAATTGTGAATCTAAACCATCCTCGAATCCCCTTGAACACACACAAAAAATTTCATCAACATCGGTCCAACCGTTTAGGAGGACTTCAGTGACATACACACGCACGCAAGAACTTTATGTATAAAGATATACATGTAAAATAGGCGTTTCAAAAAAAAATTTTTTTTTCTCCGAACCAGGCTCAAAAGTTTCGTTTAGATGCCAAAATAGGCGTCTGAAAATATGAGTCCTTAATATTAATGTTAAGGATGTCCGCATCACACTTTTCGATTTCCCATAAGAATAACACAATATTTTTTTTATTTGTATTCTGAGTTTTGTAACTAAAGAACCATACATTGCTTTGCAATTCCCATTAAATATTTTTGTAGAGAATTGAACGCTCTACAAAAAAGGTCCGAAATCATTTTTCGATGAATCAACTCATTCAAAAGTTATTCAAGGTCAAAGTTAAATAACTTCTTTATTTTTAAATTTAGTACAAAATGTTCTATTGCGACCCACTATACCACGCTGGTCAGACGTGTTGGTATAGAGTTTTGTATCAAGTTTTATTTCTCTTTTACAACACCCACGGGCAAGAGAGGGGGGGTGGTGAATTGTATTCTTACTCCGTCACCGCACGGATAATACTAAAATAAATCTGATAAACACTAAAACAAAAAATTGCGAAAAAAAACCGGTACGAAGTTCACCGGGTCAGCTAGTATAATAAACTCATTTGCAAAAAAAACGGGCGGTTTTGATTTTCATTCATATTTAAAAAGATACAATACCAAAAAGGTTTCAATCGTTTGTACACGTTACTGGCCGGTTTTAAAAATGCTGTGGTATTTAAAAAAGTACGTTCTAAATTCAATTTTTCATTTGATGTTCATTTTTACAGAAAACCCCTTTTTATCCTACATTTTTGGCGCGAAGTTCCAGAAGTTAACATCGACTTTCATAACTTTTATTCAATTTTTATCGATTAATTTCATATCCTTGACTGTCAAAGCTTTATTTAATGCTGTTTGGCTGTATCAAAAATGGTAGATAAAGTGGTAAAAGCTACTAAAATTATCGCGCTGCTTGAAAAGGGTTGCAGCCAATGTTTCGTGGCTAGGAGGCTAAATGTTAGTCGCTCGACAGTCCAAAGGACCTGGCAGCGATATCAGGAGACTGGTTCCGTCGAGAGAAGGCCTGGTTCTGGAAGAAAACCATGTACCCAACCACGGGATGATCGTTTTCTTGTGAGTCGCGCATTGAGAAATCGCAAATCTTCGTATGTGGATCTTAAGAACAACCTCCAAGAAGTAAGAAATGTGCATATTAGTCTATGGACGGTCAGGAGGAGGCTTCTCGCTGCCAATATACGCAGTCACCGCCCGGCCCGCGGCCCCAAATTACTCCGTGAGCACAGAGTTCACAGGCTTAGGTTCGCTAGAAATTGTGAATCATGGACTCAAGACGATTGGAATAGGGTTTTGTTCTCTGACGAAGCCAGGATATCTCTGTTCGGTGAAGATCGACGTCGGCGAGTGCTAAGAAGACAAGGAGAACGCTTTGCAGAGGCATGTTTCGAAGAAATCACACCTTATGGTGGGGGCTCTGTTATGTTTTGGGCAGGAATAAATTCAATGGATCGTACAGAGTTAGTCTTCATTGAAAACGGCTCACTGACTGGGCATCGATACATAAGGGAAGTTCTAATTTCTCATGCACAACCCGCATTGGCCGCTCTAGGTGAAGACTCGATTTTTATGGACGACAATGCTCGCGCCCACCGATCCCGCGATGTTAATGCGTATGTGCAAGAGGTCGGCATTCGTCGTTTGGATTGGCCAGCTCGAAGTCCCGACCTCAATCCCATAGAGCATGTCTGGGACGTTCTGAAACGGCGTGTGAGATCAGTACACCCGGCTCCGCAGACCATCAGAGAGCTGAAGAATGTGATTACTGCGGAGTGGGAACGTATTCCGCAAGCAAGTATCCGGGATATACTCGCTAGCATGCCCAGACGAATTCAAGCTGTGATTTTAGCTAGAGGGGGTCACACTCGATACTAAACATTTATCTGCTTTTACTTTATTAAAGAAAAACAAACAAAAAAACTTTTTTATTTTTACTTCATGAGCATATGCACTACTAGCGAATATACACTACTAGCGAGGTTTAGCATTATTTCCCATAAATTGTATCTAAATTTTATGAAATACTGATGAAAACGATTATTTTCTTATTAATTTAGCAAATTGTGTGGATAAAACTACCTATAATTATCAAACAAAGAAATATTAACATTTGAAATGGTTCATTGCTTAGGTGCCCGTTTTTTTTGCAAATGAGTGTATAATAGTATAATATATAGTAGTAATAGTATAATATAACCTTTATGCTTCGCTGACTATCGTCCAGTATCTATCTTACCTTTCCTTTCCAAATCTCTAGAACGTTTCATACACACTCAACTTAGCTCTTTTCTCTATTCAAACCAACTTCTAAGCCCCTTTCAATCTGGATTTCGACCAGGTCATAGTACTACTTCGGCACTTGTTCACATCACAGACGATTTCAGATCAGGTATGGAAAATGGCCATTTAACCGTTCTATGTCTTTTAGATTTTTCCAATGCATTAAATAATGTTGACTATGACATTTTACTTAGTTTACTACGCTCAATTAACTTATCCTCATCGGCGATTGACTGGTTTCGAAGTTACCTATTTGGCCGCCGGCAACGCATACATTTCAAAGATTCCTTCTCTTCTTGGTGTAATACCTATGCAGGTGTGCCACAGGATGGAGTTTTATCCCCTCTGCTCTTTACAATATTCATCAATTCGATTGATAAACAATTAGTGTCAGCCTACCACCTTTACGCAGATGATCTTCAAATTTATAGGCAAGCTCCTTACGATAAACTCACGGACGCAATTACAACTATTAATACAGATTTAGCGCAAATAGCCAAATGGAGTAGTAGATATGGACTTACGGTAAATCCTGCGAAGACCCAAGTTATAGTTGTTGGGAGTACCAGGATGCTCTCTAAGGTTACTTGGACTGATATACCTCCAATTATATTTGATGGATCTATTATAACAATTAGTGACAAAGTCAAGGATTTAGGCATCTATATTGACAGTACGTTATCTTGGAGTCCACAGATACAAGAAGTTAGTTGTAAATTGTACGCATCAGCTAGAGCTTTGCAGAGACTGCGAAATTTTCTTCCAATTGCCACCAAAATCGCGCTTGCAAAAACCCTCCTTCTTCCTATTCTCGACTATGCAGATGTCTGCTACCTTGATCTTATAGAGGCACAACTCGATAAATTAGAGCGGCTCTAAAATTTCTGTATTCGTTTCATTTATGGACTACGTAAGTATGATCACATTTCTGAGTTTCGGCAAAAGCTTCAGTGGCTTCCAATTCGCCTACGCCGGAATTTTCATACACTTGCGTTGTTGTATAACATTCTATTTAGTCCAACGACTCCTTTTTATCTTAAAGAGCGATTTAATTACCTCCATGATACTCACACAAGATCCTTGAGATCATCGGAGAATCTGAAATTAAAGATACCAACCCACTACACGGATTTCATGGGTAAATCTTTTACTGTAAAGGCTACTTTACTATGGAATGCATTGCCCGTAACAATTAGACAAAGCCAAACTTTAGCTGCTTTTAAAAAAAAGTTGACCGATCACTACTTGTCGCTGTAATATTTATTTATTGTTTCTTTTAAGTACCTATTATGCAAGTCCCTAATATATATATATATATAGATGTGTACGTATATGTATGTGAATTTCTGCATATGTAGGTATTAGGTGTATATCTATGTGTGTAATATGTATATGTATATATATTTATGTCTCTTATTATGTACTATTTATTGTTTTATATTGTTTTTATTTTACAAGTTATACAATTTATTATATAGTCGTTATCTATGACTTATAAATATTATTTACACTGATCTCCATTACTACCAGCAGTAAACTACCTACCATCTCTCTGTTCTACCATTTCCATCCCAAGGTTGCCTGGAAGAGATCGCTTATAGCTTATAAGGCCGCCCTTTGTACATTCTGTGTTATGTTAGTATTTAAGTTTTTGTATTTTGTTTTGTAATCGGTGTACAAATAAAGAGTTATCTATCTATCTATCTTTCTATATATTAGGGCTTAAAGTATGAAATTGCTGTTTCGTACTGATAAATTAAAACCATTTTTTTTGTACATAAAACTGATTTTATTAATCAAAGTATTTACCCTCGTTATCTATACATTTCTGCCATCTAATTGGAAGATCATTTAAATCTTTGCGATAGAACTTTGGTGACCTGGACTCCACAAACCGTGTGAAGGTATTTTGTACTGCTTTCTCGGAGGGACATTTTGACGTGAAAAAAATTGTCTAAATCGCGGCAAATAGTAGTCAGTTGGGGCGAGGTCTGGCGAGTACGGAGGATGACGTATGGTTTCTGACTGCAGGTATTGTAGTGTTAGAATAGTTTCCTGAGCAGTATGAGGTCTTGCGTTATCATGGAGCAATAATGGTGAAGATCGATTGACAAGTGTGGGCTGTTTTACTGCGAGTTTCACCATCATTGTTCGGAGTTCTGCACAGTAGACATCTGTGTTTATTGCTTGACCAGATCTGAGGAACCTGTAGTGAATTACACAAGGAAGTGACCACCAAACAGTTACCATCACCTTTCTACCGGTAAGCTTCGCTTTAGGGCGTTGATGTGGCGTTTGAACTGGAGTCAGCCATTGCGTTGTTCGCTTGCAATTATCATGAAGAATCCACTTTTCATCACACGTCACAATTCGGTCCAAAATCCCTTCATTTCTATACCGGTTTGTCAGGATAAGGCAAGTTTCAACGCAAGCTGCTCTCTGCAGATCAGTCAAATCATGAGGCACGCATTTTTCAAGTTTTTTCATCATTGTCATGGGTTAATATTGTGGGTATGCTAACGTCAAACCATACCCTTAATTCCTTGATAGTTTGACTCGGATCGGCTTCCACCATCACCTTCAATACTTTTTTTTTGTTCATATTAATCCCACCACACATTCCCACTACTGTAACTCCTATAAGCCTGGATCCACAATGGTCTCCGTATAAGAGACTGAGGTTTGACCCTCAGGAAGTCCCGGGAAACGTTTTTAATTGTCTTGGGACCCGCAACAAATTTAATTAGAAAAGAAAACAGGAGGAGTTGGAAAGATTCCACTTCCCTTCCATGTAAAGCGGGAGATATGAAGCAAAGTTGGCTAATAAGCCAGTAAATAAGAATGTGTACAACTACGTGAAACGCAGCAGTACAGCACCACGGATTGGACAGAGCTTAATGGATCTATTTGTGAGCTTTAGGTTTGGTTACAATGGTAGGTATGACAAGAGCGCCTAAACACACGGAAATTTTCTCGAGTTGCTACAAGATCCGAATAGTATATTACCCCAGACGTGACATGCAGATTGTCTAACATGAGGTCCCGCTCATTGCGCCAGAGAATGCACTCCCAAAGGATGTGATGAGCTGTTTGTTCAAAATGGGAGGGTGAGGTCGAACATTGACAAAATGGTGAATCTACTAGTTTAAAATAGAATAATTTACTTCTAAAATTTCCATGGCCTTTGAGGAATCGGGCTACATAGTGGTCAATTTCTAGCCAAGTTCTCTCCAGACGTTCACAAACGGATGGAAAGAATAGATATACCTTTCCTGCCATTCGGCCAGGGGCTTATCGTATACGACGGATTGCAGCGTAAAACCTCCCCGAGGGGAGGACGCCGGTCTTTCCTCACGCGGTCGGCCTCTTGGCTAGTGACGGACTAATCCCCGGTCGTGTCACCCGCGGCCTCGGCTAGGGCGGCATGAGGCGCAAATACTCGCGCCTACGCCGCCCTAGTCGCCGGCGGCGGATCGCCTCATCGAGGCTGCGCTCCTCGCGCAGGCGATCCGCCACCTCCTTCTGCGAGATCACTGTCTCGCAGAAGGCTGCGACCGCGTCCCAATTCCCGACGCTGCCGACCATCGCCCTGGCGATAGTCGGCAGCGTCAGGTTGGCACCGATGATTGCGACGAGTTCACGGTGCTGCTCCGCCCAAGCGGCGCAGGCCTCGAGCGTATGATGCGCCGTGTCCTCGTCGCAATCGCAGTGGTGGCAGGACGGTGTACTTTCCCTCCTAACGACCTTGTGCAGGTACTTGGCGAAGCATCCATGCCCCGTCGATACCTGCACTAGTCGGAAGGAGAGCACCCCGTGCCGCCTTAATATTAAGTGATGGAGAATTTTTTGCACTATTCTCCTGTTGAAGCCTAGGTTCGGGGGTAACGTAGGTAGGCGATGGCTGGGTATAAAGCGCACACCTGCTGCTGGCAGCGGGAGGTGACCGCGATGACAGCTGACTGAGGCGAAAAACTTCTTCCCCGCGATCAGGGGGTTCAGTGTTCGTATAATATTTCAACATTTCATAATGAAATATAAGTACTCAACGAATGTAAACAAAGTAACAACCAGCGAATAAAAATTATTTTGTTCGTAAAAGTCACTTGTCACTACCCACTACTTAATAAAAGTTAAAGACTTACCGATTTAAACAGGATTATAGAATAAATAAGCACAAATACTTATCGTAATGAACGTAAACACGCACTAAACACATAATAATACACAATTAGAAACAACGCACGAGCCAATAGTTAATCCTTAAAAGGACGAAAACTATCTTATCTTATATCTTTAAACGAGCAATTCTTGTATATATATATATATATATATATATATATATACATATATATATATATACAGGATCTCGGAAACGGCTCCAACGATTTTGTTGAAACTTGGCATACTAGCGGTTTCGGGTCCAAAAAATCGATCTAGCTAGGTTTTATTTATAGAAAATGTTGTTTTGTCCGTGTTTTTAGCAAAACAAACAATGACATTAAATTTTAAAAGAATATGAATTCAAATTTCGTTGTCAACGTCATGAGTTATGATAGCTCAGATGGGAAGTTGACAGGTTTTAATTTTGATTTTGTTAACATTCAAACAGCGTCGGTTCGAATCTCGGTGTTATTATTAATCTCTTTTTGTAATTTTTTATATGTTTTTCATTATTTATTTTTTATTAATATATATCTAAATAAATGCGATAAAAATATTCCGAGCGAAGCTCGGTCAACCAGATATTTTTTATTATACGCGCTAACTAAATTCGCACTGTATCGAGGGGAGGGGAGGAGGGAAATCACCTTCAATTCATCGTTATATACCTTAGTGGCTGGTCTCGTGGTTCATTCTTCAAATTCCAGTTTCCACTATGAAAGCGGTTAAACCAAAAACGTACGGGCGTTCGTTAGCCGTATCCTCTTCACATACAGCATTGACATTACGAGCCGAGCTGCTGTGCGTTAGTCGCACTTCGGAACTCGTATTCGAAAATTACTCTGATTTTCGCCGTAGGTATTGAAAGTCGAACGATCAAATGTCATACATTTTTTAAATTTAGAATGTTATAGTTTTCATTTGAAAAGAGTGTCACTTTGATATTTGACACCGTGCAGGTTTAATTTTAATTCAAAGTGGCTAGTACGTTAAAATGGTAATTTCATATTTAAACCCCTATTAATATAATAAGGGTAGCTTCTTAAAAGTGAGAATAACATTTTCTTTCATACTGTACTTTTTTACAAAATTTTTAATTTAAAAGTTTTTTATTATGTTTCGTCATAATCACGATAATGTCATGTCTTTACAACTGCGTATCATTTATACGCGAATTACATCATAAACATAACACATCATTCGTAAACTTGCAAACATACCTTTTCTATTAATGTTTCTTTATTTTCCTTGCTTATTCCTACATCAGGGCTGCCTATATTTCCTGTTATTGGGACCAATTTTTCTAAATTCTTTGGTTTCTGATCTTTGAGCCTTTGAAACAGCTAAAAAAAGAATAGTTGAATAAAAATAAAATATGTATTTTACAATTTCTTCATCTGCTACACCACAAGAAGAGAAAGAGAGACAGTACGAAACCGATCCAGTTACAGAAAGGGGGGACGTCATCTCTCCAAAACTTTTCACCACTGCACTAGAAGATGTGGTCAATCTGTTAGACTGTACTGGGATCCGGCATCAACATCAACGGCAAATATATAACTCACCTTCAATTTGCAAACGATGTCATCGTTATGGAATTTAGAATCCATGGCGGACCTCGGACTTTGCTCAACGATCTCAGTAGGGTATCCAAACTTGTCTAGTTACTAATTAGAACTTGGGCAGACAAAATAATGTACCTTAGTGACTGAAAACACAGGTACTACGACCAGTGTATGTTATCAGTGATGACTTAAGGTACAGAAATGTGGTCCCTAAATGTAAGCCTCATAACCGAACTCAAAGTGACTTAACAAACTATACTCGCGATTTTTCTCCGAAATACAGCAATCCGTAGAAGAATGGGTGTAACCGATATAATACGAAGAATTAGCAAGTTGAAATAATGGGCAGGTCACATCACTCGACGAATAACTGCTGAGGAAAAAAAAAATTCTCGAGTGGCGACCACGTGTTGAGCGACGCAGTATAGTATACTAGATAAACGACGACCTGGTGAAAGCTACAGGGTGTTGTTGGATGCAGGCGGCATAGCACCATACTTTGTGGTGAAATGTAAGGGAGGCCTACGTTCGAGAGTGGAGGATATAGGCTGATAACGATGATGATGTGCTTTTGTTTGGTGCAAAAATAAATAAATAAAAAATCGGCCAAGTGCGAGTCCGACTCGCGCACGAAGGGTTCCGTACCATTAACTAGGTAAACAAGTGCCTCCCTATTGCCATTATCGATATTGGGCAAAAAATCAAGTTTGTTGTATGGGGGGCCCCTTAAATATTTATTTTATTTTATTTTTAGTACTTGTTGTTATAGCGGCAATAGAAATACATCATCTGTGAAAAATTCAACTGTCTAGCTATCACCGTTCTTGAGATACAGCCTAGTGACAGACGGACGAACGAACGGACGGACGGACAGCGAAGTCTCAGTAATAGGGTTCCGTTTTTACCCTTTGGGTACGGCACCCTAAAGAAAAAATAAGGACGTGATAAAATCCGTAAATAGGTTTATTTTTAATGTATAATATATACGTGAGTATCAGAAATTGTTATAGTAAAAAATTAAATATTTTACTGCATCTATCTAATTCCTGCATCTGTAATTTATCAGACCATCTAAACTTCGGCAGCGTCAGGAACTGGGACGCAGTCGCAGCCTTCTGCGAGGCAGTGATCTCGCAGAAGGAGGCGGCGGATCGCCTGCGCGAGGAGCGTAGCCTCGATGAGGCGAACCGCCGCCGGCGACTAGAGCGGCGTAGGTGCGAATACCTGCGCCTCATGCCGCCCTAGCTGAGGCCGCGGGTGACGTGACCGGGGAATTAGTCCGTCACCCGCCGAGAGGCCGATCGCGTGAGGAAAGACTGACGTCCTCCCCGAGGGGGTTACTTCGGTCGATGTGAGGGTACCCTAAATAGGGGGTATTACGTCGAGCCGACCACTAACGTCAAGTCACCCTGCTCTGGTGGTCGGCCCAACAACGAACGCGACGTGCATCGTGGGTGGGTTGCGGGTGTGCGTGCTTACGCCCCTCTGTCGCCCCGAACTGAGTGGTGCGAAGAGCGCGCCGACCGCAACCCATCCCAAAAAAAAGACCATCTAAACTTACCGGTTCATTTAATATTTTCTGTAATCTCTCATCGGCAGTTTCACCTTTTTTCTCTCGTATGAGTATATAAATCTTGTTTATTTTTGGACAGCTATAGAGAAGTTTTTCAATCAAAACCTGCAGATAAAATAACTGGATTTAATTATATTGACTATCGTGTGGTGACGGAATAAGGATACAATTCACCACCCTATCTGTGCCCCTGGATGCCGTAAAAGACGACTAAGTGATATAATATACACATAATATCTGTGCAAGAGAAGGCAAACTCAAAATGAAACCTTATACCAACATGTCTGATCAGCATGGCATAGTAGGTCAAATTTACTCCCATTGTGGAGGAGGCCCGAGCCTAACAGTGGGACGTATATGAACTGTAATGATAACGATGATGACTTATAGTCATCAGAAGTCATAAAATATACCTATATATTCATACATTAAATATATTTTTTGTAGTGATGAGCTAAGAATCATTCTCAGTTCACATACATCCGACTGCTGGGCTTGAGTCTCCTTCACAAAAGGAGGGGTTGACCTATTGCACAGATGTTATGTTTCTGGGCCAAGCCGCCAAATTGAATAAAACGCAACACTGCGATAACATCTTTTTCTCGAAACATTTCAGGCCATTTTCGACCTCCTATAACTTAGTTTTGCATAAAATTAGAAATCTGAATTTTAAATATTGAAACGGGCATTGTAAAAACACGATATATTTAAAATTGCATGCAATTTGAACCAATAGTTTAAGAATTATTACTAGTTAAAATTTCATAATTTTGTCACTCACTCACTTTGAGTCTCTGCAAATGCGTGCTGTTCCAATCATCGGGGATCTTACGGACAGATTAGGGTCGCTGGAGCGGCGGAGAGACTTTGTGTCACTCTGTGTACCGACCCTTTCCTAAGGAGTGCTCTGCCACTCAAGAACCTTCCGTCCCCAACGGTAGTCAGTTCGACGACCAATGTGGCCTGCCCATTGCCATTTTAACGTGCAAATTCCGCGGGATATATCGATTACACCTATTCTGCTACGGATTTCTGTATTCCGAATTTTATCACGTAAAAATACCGAGCATAGCCTTTTCTATGGCACATTGAGCAAATTTGAGCCTTTTTATGAGGCTGACATTTAGAGACCACGTTTTAATGCCGTAAGTCATCGCTGGTAACACACACTAATATAAATAGTTATTATTAACCTTTGTTTTCAGAGACTGCGGAATATTGGACGAGAAGATCCTCTTGAGTTTGCCGAACGCTGTCCACCCAATTGGATTCGTCGGCTGACCTCTATCTTGTTTGATCGGAAAATAAGATCTACCTAACTACTGACTCTTTCTCCTAGATAAAGATACTAATTGACAACTTCGAGAATCGCATTCCCAACTAGGAACAGTTTAGGAATGATTTAGATATTAGGCATGACTTTCGTCTTGTTCATGTTAGATACACATTTATGACTGAAAAATTAAAAACTACTTACCTTTCCAAGAAATCCAGTAGCTCCGGTGATAAATAGTGATTTTCCAGCATAGAATTCTGCAATACTTTGATTGAGCATGATGTCACCTAAATGAAAAATAAGAGAATTTAGAAAATGGTAGTTTCGTTTGCCGTATTCTAACTAGTAACAGTATAATATATCCATTCCATTCATAATAATAATAATCAAAAATATATGTGGCAGGGCCACACTATTGACAGTCATCTGTCAACGGCCGCAGGTCAGTCCATCAGGGATAGTAGCGCACTCTTGCAAATTTAAATCTAAGTAGTAGCAATTTGTTATTGCATTTTATTTGGTGAGCAGCAGAGTAGGGAGCCTAACTTTCTAAGAGTGTTGGCATGTGGTCACTGAACCTCATGGGGAATGTGAGTACGTGCACCATTCACACTCGCCGTGACCAGCTTGGCGCATTAGGTCAATTTTTCTCGCATTATGAAGGATGCTCGAGCCCAGCAGCGGGACGTATGCGTGACGTACGCTGTGATGATGATAATAGCAATATGAGAAGTCATTTTTATTTCTTATAGTTTCTGGACAGAAATGTTAAAACTGTGAACTCATTCACTCGCATAAACATTTGCAGTGGTTGACGTGTTTTTATTTATCACGTAGATTTTTGTATGACTATTATCAAACCTTGTCCATCGCACGTGACGACGGTGCTGATTGATCAATATTCTCTGGTGTTATTATTGAACAATGATAAATATTCTAAACACAATTTTTTTTTTCAAGAAGGGTGTTTCGTTTCAAAAATGTTCTATACTGGGTATTTTTTCAAAGGGTACACAATTTTTTTATTGTATTCTAGATGTAGAAAAATGTAAAATATTTAAAATCACGCGTAACTAACTAATTATTTTCATTTAAAAATATCTAAAAATATTCATGATTTATGGACAAATGCTTCTTCTTACACTCTGCCATTCAAAACGAATTTCACACAAGTTTATGTTAGAAGTTATTGCACACTAATACTGTGTATTACCAACACATAGTAAATAAGTTTACGATTTTAAAGGTGCTTAGGACCGTTATAATAATACTAGTCTATTATTTTAAAATCACGTACTAATGTTTGTATTTATTAGGGTATTTAAAAGTAGAATCGACTATTTACAACAATTAAACTTGCCTATACATTTAGTGCCATTTCTCTCAATACAAAGCTGAATACGCTTGCTTAATTTTTTTTTTAACATAATTTGTGTCCGAGTACTTTTCACATCACTAAAGGCAGTAATTATTTTACTACGAAGTTTCTCATAACTTTGCGCTTCTTCAACGTAACCTCGTCTCTCAATTTCTCCCCACAAATAATGATGTAAGAGCCGACGACCTTGGAGACCACGGTATCGTGCCCTTATGACCTATCCACCTATCACCATATTCAATGTTTAAATAATCACTGAAGATAAGTTCCCCTGTACCGGTGGTCAGCCCAACGACGAAGGCGACGTATCACGAGTGAGTCATGGGGCCGCGTATCGCCCGTCTGTCGCTCCGGACGGAGCCGGGTGGCGGGTGCGCTGACCATGGCCCACTCTAACATAAAAAAGGGTACGTCGCGGCCTGGCTATCATCGCCAGGGAGATGCTTGACAGCGTCAGGAACTGGGACGCGGTCGCCCCCTGCTGTGAGTCCGTCATCTCACGGAAGGAGGCGGCGGATCGTGCGCGAGAGGAATTCCTCTTCGGTGACACGTTCCGCCGCCGGCGACTTTGGCGGCGCAGACGTGAGTACTTGCGCTTGATGCTACCCTAGCCGAGGCCCTGGGTGACCGGATCAGGGATTTTCGTCCGTCACCGCGCGACGGCGACCGACGTCCCGGGACAGTGAGGGTACCCGAAAGAGTATTCCGTCGGGCACACCACTGAGGACAAGGAACTCGGCACTGGTAGGTACGGGTGGGTTATGGGCCCGCACACCGTCCTTTCCTCACCCCGGACGGAAAGGACCGCGTGTGCGCTTACCATAGCCCACCCATAAAAAAAGGTCACGGCCTGGTAAATGCCCATAAGCGATAATTTCAATCACCAGCGATGTATTGCCTCTAAACGAATGAATATATTAACTCGTTAAAGTTAAACCTACAATATCACGTTGACGGACAGTACCGCCTGTGGACGTCAAGATAGCCAAAATTAATACGACAATACACCCATAGACGTCCAAGATTCAACTCACATAAAATCAGTACAAGGTTCAAGGGATATTTTCATTTATCATTTCATCATATTTTCATCTATTTCACCTGACAACGTTATGGTCTTCAACTGGAGGTTTCCAGCGATCATTTCTCCCACGTACGTGCAAGCTCTGGAATGAATTACCTGCTGCTGTGTTTCCCGAGCGTTATGACATGTCCTTCTTTAAACGAGGTTTAAGAAGAGTATTTTCTTCACGGTAGGCAACGGCCTGGCTGTGTCCCTGGTATTGCAAAGGTCCATGTGCGGCAGCATCACTTACCATCAGGTGTGCTGCTTGTTCGTTTGCCACCGTTGGCAAAAGAAAAACAAAATTACCAAAAAAATATAAAACGATTAATAAGCCGGTGCATATATTAATTAAGATGTGCTCGAACTGTGTATGTTTGTGAGGCCGGAAGTATTAATAGTTGGTACTTGATAACAGATGTCATAATTATTTTGATTATTATTTGTCGTTCGTTTAACGAAAAGAAGTAGCGATAGGGGTAGCGAAAAGATAATCACGGAATGAAACCAATTATTGTAGTAGACCGCGTCGCGTCATTATCAGTTGTTTGTATCTAGATAACTGATAGCCGTTAATAGCTATGTAAAAACCGAACGTGAGAGCCATGTCTACCGTTTTCGGTTACGTTTTTCTATATATATGTAATAAATAAAAACGGCTTACTTCACCGAGTAGTTGCTAGCTCCTTCTGGGTCCACAGTTCACAGTATAATTACCGTTCATCTGCACAGACCATGTACATATTTATACCCCTTTCAACTGTTATTCACACGAACTGACACATTAATTAATTGACCAAAATGAATACTTTTAAAATGTACAATGTTAGGTTTTATTTTAAAATTAAAATAAATGCATATAAAAATAACAACTGAATATACTATGAATTTAAAGATATAAAGATATAGCCATGACGCAACATTATTTGTGGTATTTGGTAGTATTTGTGGGCAGCTGACAGTCTTCTGTTTACAGTCGCGGGCCTGTCCGTCCGGAGTAGCACCACACTCTCGCAGAAAATTGACGTCTCAACAATTTGTTGCTGCTTCGTTCGGTGAATGAAAAAGCCAGAAGCTCAACTTTCTGGCTTTTCTAGCTTCTGTGTGTAGTAAGTTTTGGTGATGCCTGAAACTTGCGGTGGTGAGCTCTTTGCCGGGGCATTGAGCGTAAGAGGCTGACATGCAGTACAGGAATAGCCGATGGGAATGGTCACCACTGGCCACCTGCCGGTCAGCTGGGGACCCGAACTCAGGATTATACCACCTGAGAGGCTGTTCCACCAATTAGCGAAAATCCTGCCGAGTGGTCGTCGTGTCGGAATTGGAAACTGGAGTGGACCTCGGCGGCTACGCGCGGGCGTCATCGAGGGCCCGCCCGTGCTTTGTATCAGCATCGCACAAAACTCATTCCTCAATCATGTACTATGCCCCGCCTTTTCTTTTTTGTTTGGAATCACCAGAGCCCATTGGGCACATTCACACTCCTCTTCTTAAAACAAATCCCATGAAAATAAAAATAAAAAAGAGAACAGCGGTTCTCTTATCCACGTTTGATGTGGATCATTCATCATCATCATCAATTCAACCTATCGCCGTCCACTGCTGGACATAGTCCTCCTTCATATTACGCCACAGAGTGCGGTCCTGTGCCGCCTGCATCCAACGCATTTAATCTGGATTTCTGCAATATCATGGGCTTATATAGCAACCTCGACACCGTCCACCATCATCCCGAGGCAGGCGGCGTGCCCTGCTCTTTTCAACGGAAACGCAGGTAGATGCCCTGGATAACATTTCGTACTTAAATTACGCCGGGTACGTGTTGGAGCACACCTTCCGTCGTAAAGTGGGGATGTGCGTATTCATTCTGGGCGATATCTGTTGTCGTCACCTTTGGGCCTTCGAGCATGGTGACCTGTCAATCTTAGGTTAAGCGTCGACCATGGAGGGCTTACCCGCATCTATACGTGTCTCTACAGGTCCCATGGCAGTGATCCGGGATCAATTCAGTTATTTGAATACGTCCAATTGGTGATTGATGAAAATATTCCAGCAGTGTCCATCGGCAGAGATGGTGTTTCTTGGAGACTTCAACGCTCATCATTAAGAGTAGTTGAGGTCCTGAATTACTGACCACCAGGATCAACATAATATATTCAATAGGGTCTCGTCCTATGGTCTCTTAAAAACTGGTGACACAGCCCATCCGTGTTCAGAATATTGAGAGCCATAATTCTTTTTTACTGGATCTTCAGCTGACCACTTCTGATCACCAGCAAGGATACCAGGTAGAGGTTGAAGCCCCACTTGGGTCATTTCAGACCACGTAAGTCCACCAATTGATCTCGGGCCTAACTATTACTCGGGACCAATGAAAGGTAAATTGACCTACTATACCGCGCAGCTCAGACATAGGGTTTTATATCAAGTTTTCCTTCTCTTTCATACATGTTGTATGCATATTATAATCTCTTAGTAGTATTTTACGACACCCAAGGGTATGAGATTGGGTGGCGAACTGTATTCTTACTCCGTCACACACGGATAGCTTATTTAACTACGTTATAATTGTTGAATTCTGAAATGAATTAGCTGTTGAGAGTCTATCTGATTTCCATGAAGTGGTTGATAATTTATTTTAATTCTCGGTAGATAAGAATCCTTCATCATAAGTAGTCGTTTATTGTTATAAATAATATACTAGTTATATACAAAGAGTTATTATATTAAGAAATCACACTATCAGAAAATATTACAACACAATACAAATGGTGAAGCAAAAAGAAAATGCAAAATGGAATAGAAACTTAACACAAGCACTTGTATAAAATGAATTTATTATAACATTTTGTTCATTTTTCATCACCCATCTTTAAACCTAAAGTTCGCGTATGTAGTTGCTTTAGAAAGATTTTTGATTTAACAAATATTTTTAAGGATTTAAATTTTTAATTTTGCTTTAGTGTAAATTGTTTCGTAGTGTAAATATTTTTCTTTATCAGTGCATATATGAAAATAATCATTGACTGAAACTATCTTACATCGATTTGTTAACCATTACTGTATAGTAAACTTTGTTTAAGATTAATAGTTTTAAGTATGTTTGAAGGATTAAAACTCAAGATAGGTACTGGCCTAAGAATTACTACTTTTCACTTTTATAACAAAGACCTCTAGCGGGCGCAATGGCGGCCGTCTTTGCGCCAGCCGGTTACCGCGCTAGGCGTCGTACTGCCGTCTTTCTCGTATATTGACGACGAGCCTCCAGGTCCCAAGAGGGAGTTTCAGGCATCAAACATGCTGTTTTGGTTGCCACCATGCAGTAACCGCGTATAGCCCTGTCTGTCATGGCTCGCTGTGAACGCTACAAGAGAGCCCTGAGTTGGATGGTCAGAGACCTCACGCACTTGGGGCGCCATACAACGCTATTGATTGGACGACTCCCGTGTACAGCCGTAGATATGCAATATTAGGTCCACCCGCGTTCATTATAAGTCATGACAGGTCGGACACCGCAGTGACGACCCAAGTAACAAATTAATTTGAATTGCTTCCGGAAGAACTACCACCCGTAAAGCGCCAGACCCAGATATGTCATCTCCGTCTGGATGCTAATTGGGATGGAGTTCACGACGATCATGGCCACGGCGGGTGGGCTGTTGTGGGACCAATACCGTCAGTATTACTTAGGGCCATTAGCATCTAGCGCCTTAATCTGCTTATCATCTCCTTGGTACTGAGAGTGGCCAAGCGCATCACCTCTTCTACAGTCCTACCCCGGGCTATGACCAGCATATCACCATAGATGCTAAACTTCAATGGGGACCTCATATCTAAAAGTTGTCGAGTAGGCTAAGCTCACCGGCTTATGTAGTAATAAAAAAAATAAGAATGTTAACCGATATTGAAACAACTAGAATAGTTCTTCTTCTTCTTGGGTCTCCCACGCTTCTTTCATCCATCCACAATCATATTGACAACCCTCCTTGTCACATGCCTTTCATCCCTCCTCATCACATGTCCATACCATGACAATCTCGCGCTCCTAATCTTCTCTATCACTGGTGCCACTTTTAGGCTTCCCCTAATATACTCATTTCTTATTTTATCTAACCTTGTAACCCCACACATCTATCTTAGCATTCGCATCTCTGTAGCATGCACTCTTCTCTCATCCGTCTTTTTCAATGCCCAACATTCAGATCCATACATGGCAATAGATCTGATGACACTCTTGTATATTTTCCCCTAAAGTTTGAGAGGCAACAGTGCATCACAAATTGTTCCCGAGACCTGCCGCCACTTCATCCATCCTGTGTTCATTCTACTATTAAACTCTCGACCAATATTGCCATCGTCTTGGAGAAGCGAGCCTAAATACTTGAAATCGGAGCAAACCGGTAGGGATACCCCATCTAGGGCAATGTGAGAGAATATGGAAGAGCCACCGAAGTTACAGAATAAATGTTCAGTCTCGGTGCGGCTGATCTTAAGGCCTACTCTTTCCAACCTCTCACGCCATTGCCCCAGTCTGCTCTGTACCCCAGCTGTCTCTTCCCCAACGAGGACAATGTCATATTAATGTACTTGTTTTATTTTGAAACTATAGATCTCGGCATGTTCAAAGAGCTATGTTCTATTCAACATATTCACTCGTATACCTATATCTATTCACCTACAAGGACAAAGAGTCATGCTGCATTACAAGAGATCCGCCATACCTAATATGTAGTTGCACAATAAAAAGGAAGGTGTTAATGACGATATTTATACCTATAATTCTACCTACCAACCTCTAAATACTATATTTAATACTAGCTGTTCCAACAGGTTCGCTTGCTTGACTCAGCTATCCATATAATGCTATTAATTCGTTTAAATACCCATATCGCCTCCTGGCATTAAAAATAATATCACCATTTATAATATCCATAACATACCTACTTTAATCACAATTTTTGTTATCTAAGTAGATAGTTGCCCTAACAATGGCTACTAAGGACAACGCTTGATGGCTATTGTTTTAAAATTTTATTCCGATTTTTTAACCTTTATAGACACTGCTCCGGACCAATTTAGCAATATATCGCAGTGTTATCTATTAGAGCCTAAAACTTTTCTGGATAAACAGACTATCCTGACAAAATACCATTGCTTAAGTCCGATTTGACCAGTTGCCCCATAACCTGATACACCTTGTATATATACAGGGTGTATCAGGTTATGGGGCAACTGGTCAAAAGGGAGCTAGGCGAGGATGTAAGGAACCCATGAAAAAAATTTGAACGAAATATATCGATTCGTTAAGGAATTAGAGACATATAAATTTTCAATTTTGTTATCGCTTTTTCGTGTAAATCTGATTGAAATGTATAATGTCAATGATACTTAATACGCAACATATTCATACTCTGTTAAATATTCATCAGAAATTGAATAAATCAATGATTACATTCACATAAGCAAGACAAACTTCGCTTTAAAACAGCTGATCGGCCTATGACCGTTGACCGCTCGCCGTTGTACCTACGATATCATTGAAACGTTTGCGCAATTCTAGGTATGAATGAATGAAATTATACTGTCGAAGCTTTACATGCCTACATGTATTCTGTCTGTACATGCCTACATAATACGTAACATTTCAGGCATAGACTCTTAGACACATTTTTCTTAAATCAATATATTTTTTATATTATATTGTTTTTTGTGTAATGTACATTCTAATTACGATCTAAAAACTACAACATACTCGAACAGTTGCCTCATAATCTGATACACCCTGTATATTATAACCCCTTAGTCGTGTTTACGACATCCACGGGTAAGAGAGTGGTGAATTGTATTCGTACTCTGTCCCTACACGGAAAATTATTATATTGCGATCTTTATGTACGCATACCGATCTACGCATAATAATTATTTTTGCGAGTGTGGGTGTTATTTATGTAGATTAATTGTTGTAGGTATATTTCTATGTCCAACAGTGGACGTCGATGGGCTAATGAATAAACGAATATATAAATACATATAACGGGCAAGAGCACTCTCGTGTGAAACTTATCAAGACTCCCTCACAGGGCGACGATTTTGGTATTTTTGTCCTTAAGCCTTTCCAAAGAGTAATTCTAAAAAGTCAACACCAACATTGGGAATCGATTGGCCAATAGATGGATATCTCAAGACTAATTTAACTTGCCGTGTAGTGACGGAGTAAGAATACAATTCATCACTCCCTATTTTACCCGTGAGTGTCGTTAAAGACGACTAAGGGCTAATATATAGGTATATAACATCGATGCAAGAGAAGTAAAACTTGTCATGAAACTCTGTATCAACACGGCAGATCACCGTGGTGTAGTAGGTCAATCTCCCTCCTATTATGTAGAAGACACGAGCTCAGCAGTTGGACGTATATAAGTTGAAATGGTGAGTTGACTTAAATGCAAGACGCGAGACTCTTGCAGGCTCAGTCTTGGTCTTGCTCAAGTATTGCCGGGCCAGTCTTGGTCTTAGTCTTGCAAAAATTAAGCGGTCTTGGCCTCGGTCTCGCATTTCTCGCAAGACCAAGACCGCAAGACCAAGACTTTTTTGGGCAACACTATTCACCACCCACTTTCTTGCCCATAGTTGTCATGGGAGACGACTATAGAATATCATAATTAGAAAAAAAACACACATAGACTTGTATACATCTAAGGAAGTTTTTTTTTTATTGCCTTCGGTGGCAAACGAGCAAAAACAGTACACCTAATGGTAAGTGTTGCTGCCGCTCATGGACCTTAACAAGGCCGCTGCCTACCGCGAAAAAGTGAAGGGAGTGTGAATGCGTGAATTGAGGCTCTATAATAACAAGGGCACCACCAAAACCCTCCACACGCAAACACCCTCAGAAAGTTGGACTTCTGGCTCTCTCGCTCACCGAAAGTAACGCAGTAACAAATTGCTACTACTCAGACGTCGATTTTCTGCGAGAGGGTGGTACTACCCCGGACGGACCGGCCCGCGGCTGTAGACAGATAACTGTCGACAGTGTGGTCCTACCACTTTTAGTTTTACCACTAGAAGTTTCAAGGGGCTGAATTACCTAATGAAATGATTTATTGTTCACATAAAATAGAGTAGATGAGTTGTTCATTATATTTAGCAGTTAGTTCTTCTATTTAACCAGTAAAAGCACGTGAAACTTAAAATTATGATAGGTATATAAATCTTAATTTACTACTTAAAACAGTCAATTCTCTATTATACAGACATACATTTCATTAACACATTTCTTTTTCACTGTAAAAATTTTTGTCCATTAACCAGGTTTTTAACTGTGTTTTAAATTATTGAAGCAGTAACGATTTAATATACTGTGGTATGCTATCATATATCTGTATGCACATGGCGTAACAATTCTTCATGTATATTGTAGTTTTAGGCTTGAATTTAAGTAGCCTCGATGAGGAGATCCGCCGCCGGCGACTGGGGCGGCGTAGGCGCAACTATCTGCGCCTCATGCCGCCCTAGCCGAGGCCGCAGGTGACGTGACCGGGAATAGTCCGTCACCCGCCAAGAGGCCGACCGCGTGAGGAAAGACCGACGTCCTCCCCGAGGGGGGGACGTCGGTCGATGGGAGGGTACCCCGCGTAGGGGGTATTCCGTCGGGCCGACCACTGACGACAAGTAAACCTGCTCTGGTGGCCCGGCCCAATGACGAAGGCGAGGTGGTTTTCGGGTGGGTTGCGGGAGTTGCGTGCTTAAGCCCCTCTGTCGCCCCGGACGGAGTGGTGCGGAGGCGCGCCGACCGCAGCCCACCCACAAAAAAAAAAAAAAAGAAAAAAGGCTTGAATTTAAGTACTAATCTATTTGAGTTTCTTGTAGGTATTACGTGTATATTTTTCCCTTGCTGTAACAAATAATTTTTGGATCTGTTTTACAAAAGTGCTAATTTCATAAATGTATAAACATGGTAAGTTTAAGACATTGTATTTTTTAAAATAAGGCTTAGAAGTAAAATCTGGAGCCACTCCAGCTATGGCTCTAATACAGCACTTTTGGGGTATACACACTCAAATGAACTTCAAATGAGTTGCCCCATAATATTAAGTCATATCTTAATACAGATCCTATGTATCCGTGATAAGCCAGAATATGTAATTAGAATCATGAAATATCAAATACAAAGAGCTATCTAGATTTCTGTCACAGGATACAAAAATATTGATTGAAAAGTGTTTGAAAAGTCAGGCAAATAAAAATCAAATAGAAAAGCGATAAAATTCCTTAAAAATATTTTAATGGAATTTCTTGGTTAGTGGTATGAAAATTTACAGAAAAAGTGATCTATAAAAGCTTCATCATCACAGCTTATTTACATCCCACTGCTGGGCTTGAGCCTACTCGATTATATAAGTGAAGTTAACCCATTGTACCACGCTGGTCAGACGAATTGGTATAGGATTGCATTTCGAGTTTTATATATCTTGCATATATGTTATATACACATCGTATCCCTTAATCGTCTTTTATGACACTCACAGGCAAGATAGGGGGTAATGAACTGTATTACTCGGACACCACACATACATAAGTTTAGTTAATACTAAAGTAGAATGTATGCGTTGAGCTTTAGCAGTTGCGTTAAGATTGTTCTAGAAGACTAAAAACCTCCAAATTGTACGACCAAAAAGATTAATATAAAACGTTTAAGCATATCTTCAGGAACCACCATATTAGGTCAAGTACTTCACCACTTAATCAGTCGTTAAGTGCACCCGTATTAAGTAGCCTACAAGTTAGTGATAATAATAAAGACAAAAATAATCATAAATAGTTTTAACTTACATTTCTTAGTATTTCTTGTTGAAATAAATATATTATTATTATTTTCATGTATCTCAGTGTCACAGGTATCTTACAAAAGGAAGATACCCGGTCCTTTGGTAGGCTTACATGGGGATATGGATCCAACACGCAGAGGCCTTTGGAGAAATTTAATGTTAAAATGGGATGGGACATCTACCGATGACACTCCACGTTTGCACAATTATTATTATTACATTAAAATATACTGACCATAATATAGCAGAAGTAGGAGAAACAGTATTCATAATACAATTTCAGGAATCGTAAATGATAGGTACTGACAATGATCTAGAAGCAAGAATAAGCACAAAGAATCATGGCAAGCCCTTTACCTAATCATAATCATTAAGATCGAGAGCAAATAGCTGAGTTAAGAAAAGCAGTAACAAGCACAAAAATTGCTAAGTCAGCAGGACCGGAGGGTACATCAGTGTGAAAGATTTTAGAAAGGGATGGGTACGTAGCTGACTTTGTTCTTTGAGAAGTGGGTGCAGGATGAAGTATGTAATCTCATGTCCATGATGCAGGTGGGTTTGCGTTGAGGGTTGTAGCGTAGGGAAGCAGTTTATATGACTCATAGTGCATAGAAAGATGGTCGAAGGGTTATAAGGAATATACTTGTTGCTACAGAAATAGTATGCTGATGCATATTGTTCACGCTGATATCGTGACGTATCGTGCGATGTCGGTTAACTCCGCCTAGATTCGGTTTCGATCGTCGCGCGCCCGCCATTTTGACATTCTAGTATTGAGACTCTCGAGAAATTATCGTGATGTAGATGTTACGTGGCGCCCGCGTCTACCGCTCAGCATAAGAATCGAAATGGTACCACGTCAGTCAGCCTATCCGCACGCGAGTGTATATACTATACCGTAATAGTGATATTAAATAGACAATAACTTCAGTGCCCGCATTCAGCCCAACCTAGTTCGTCGTGAACACCACCATCAGCCCGGCAAGTCTGCAGCTCCACCAAAGCACAGGAAAGACGAGGTAAGTTCTCAGCTTACTCCTCACCTGTCCCGAACAAACCCTCATTTTGTGGGAACCAGTCTCACTAGTGGGATTGGCTCCCGCTGGTCCTTCGCCCTTCGGCAAGCCCACGTCGTTATGTTGCTGGCAAAAATCACCCCATACAGTCCACTAAGCCATAACACATGTTGTATACGAGAGGTATGGCGGTTCATATGTAACTGCGGTGATTACGTAAGAATACTATTGTCGTCACCTCGCCCATTGTATTACTGCCTAAGGATTATGAACATAATTTATATTGCCTTGGAATTGTCTGGCAGACGGTATCGGCCTATTAGTTCAAGGACCTCTTGTGGAAATGTTTATTGCGCCCCTAAGGAAATGTCACCTGTGAGAGGAGAGTTAAAGAGTACACTAATAAAAATGCTAAGTACATTTCACTGTATATTGATGGAAAATATATTAAATAACATCACCCCTATCGGGATGGTGCCCAGATTACTATTACAATAGCTTACTACTACTTATTTAACAGGTTCCCTGTCCCCATACAATTGTGAATTTTTCATGTACCACGTTTTGTTTTTTTTTAAATACATATATGTTTAGGGTTTTTGTATATTATTAATTAATTTTGAAGGTACATACATTTGGATGGGAAAACCAGTAAAAAAAGAAATGCATCACATATGATACATGAGCGTGGCGTAACTTTTTTAATTCCATACGTCCCGTGTATCATATATGGTATAACTAATTTATTGTCTATTATATATTTTGATAGTTGATTTATTTGTTTATTATCTGTATCAAAAGAAAATCAAAAGTAATTTATGATATTTGATTGACATATGTATATATGTGCTGTGTGGTAGCGGCTTCGAATACTACCAACCCTTGCTTTGCTCGTGGGTGTCGTAAAAGACGACTAAGAGCCCTAGATTGACCCGGACCAACTCCATCTGGTACCATTTGGGTCAACGATTACATTCCCAAGGAGGGTTGACGTCAGGCAGGCGGCCGATCATAAAAGTCATTGCCGAAGCTTTTTGCAATATGTCAAAACAGATGACATATTGCGTCGACCCCAAGTAATTGGGATAAGAACAAGATGATGATGATGATGATGATGATTGACATATGTATATACCCACATGTCAAATTTCAAAATATAAAATCTGCGATTTTTTCTATTTAATTCCATTACCTACACCAACATCCTAGAACATGGGTTCTCGGTCGAAACTTATTGTCCTCTATTAGAGAAAAGTGAAGGGGAGAAGGATTTTAGTGATGGAAGTGGTGAATTATATCAACCTTAGGAGAGTTAGGAAACAGACGAAGGGGAGAACGAAGGAGAAACTTTAAGTGATATTGAAAGAGAAGTATCGAGGACAGCATCTTTCATTCATTTTCATTTGTCTAATAAAGAAACGATATAATGCTAAAAGTTTTTTATTAGAATATATTTTTGAAGACAATTTGATACTCCAAAAAAAAAAATACATAAAAAATCACAATAGCTTTTTCCTTTATTTTATACTAGAAAGTGTACCCCACATGTACATGTACTAACAATCAAATTTATTCTGCTACGTCCATTGAAAAAAAGTTTTTGAAGTTATCTCTGAATTTGCTCATATTTGATACATGGACGTAACAAACATGGTACAAATTTCGCGTCATGAATCACATACGATTCATGGGACAGCACCTGTTAATAATAACTACAAGTCTATAAGTTGTCGATTGCACACTACAAATTACACGTGGTCATAACCACCACATTCACATGTTAATTCACTGAGCGAGAGAAAGTTCACTGCGCGCGATACCTTTACACTAATTACTAGCGAAGAACAAACAAGAGGTCGACAAGGACTGCAGCCCATGAGAAGCACGTCTAGACGTGTATTGGACCTGGACGTCCGCAGGGAAATGCGCGCCTTTAGGATGGCGTGTCATTACCGCTTGGCGAACTAGATGATGCGATCTCCAGCGTCCTTTCTTCGTCGTTGAATATGCAGATAAGCACGCAGTCTCAACCGGACTGGTAATCCGTCATGCACATCTATGCACGTAAGCGGAAGGGTGTGTTACCATGCTGGAGCAATAACTAGCGCAGCTGATGCAGCAAAGCTGACCCTTAACCCCAGAAAATAACATGTTCGACAGACTCACCGGTCATGAAATAATTTTGAACAGGTTGCTAGTGTAGTACGAAAAAAAGGCGGCGTACCAGCGCGTTACAAGCGACGCCGTTACGGGAACAAGAAGAGAAGTACAAGACAAGCCCCGCACACTCGGCACGCGGGCTCCCACGTAGTTTTACATGGCGCGTCCGACCTCGCTCGATGACGGGATCCAAAAAAAAAAGCCTTTACGACGCAACGCTCCATGTCATGTCGCATCAAAGGTGGCGTGATCCTATTTCAAAAAGAAAGCTTCCTATTGGCCAGCTATCCAAGCATAGACCAAAACCGATCCATGAACAAATGTTATTGTGAATTACACTTGGCGATGGAATTCTGTATTTTACAAAATAATAAGATGATATGATATTGTGTGCTATTCAATCTATTTTCTAGCTATAAGTATCTACACGAATATTAATTGATTTGAATAATTGATTCATAAGATAGCGGGTGCCATCTAGTAGTCTGAATGTGCAATTTGTTACTGCGCTTCGTTCGGTGAGCGAGAGAGCCGGAAGCCCAACTTTTTGAGGGTGTTTGCGTGTGGAGGGTTTTGGTGGTACCTTTGGTATCACCGAGCCTCAATGCACGCATTCACACTCCCTTCACTTTCTTCGCGGTAGACAGCGGCCTTGTAAAGGTCCATGAGCGGCAGCAACACTTACCATCAGGTGTACTGTTTGCTCGTTTGCCACCGTTTGCAATAAAAAAAAATGTGTAACATATTAAATATAATTGGATTTATCAAATGCCATCTATCGGCTCACTGTGGAATCCTAATAAATCAATAGATTTACAACATAATAATGTTAGACGGTTTTCAAATGAATATATGATAATAACATGCAGTGATATATTATATCACTACAAGGTTGACGTTAAGTGTCTACCCCTTCCTGATGATAATGGATGCTTTCACATTGAAGATACAGGAAGAGGCTACCTAGTATATGCTATTCGCTGATGACATTATTCACATCAGAAATGCTTTATTATAAAAAAAATATTCAGATCAATCTTTAGTAAGAACGGACAACAGGCAAGGGACCACTGTGATAATCAAGGGCCAATGTACATTGATGAAAATCACTAGGATTAAAAAAGTTATAGTATTACCGCGATACGAGAAAGCCGATACTGAAATGTCGAATGTAATACTGTCCTATTTAAGTTATAAAATAGGAATTGTTAAACTATAAGTTCACACTACCCCTAGGTGGAGGTTGATCCTGCTCGTTCTGGCAAATCAGGAGACGACGATGGATATCCAGAAAATAGAGCAGAACCTCGGTAAAAATCCGATGAAGATTGGAACTAGTTAGGATGAAGACTAGCCACTGCGATAGTATTAAAACTCTATGCTTAAATTCATTAATTATTCATCATCATCTCAGCTCATATAAGTCATATTGTAGGAGAGAATTTGACCTACAATACCACACCGGTCGTATGGGCGTATAAGGTTTCATTTCGAGTTTTCTTTCTTTTTATTCACTATTACTTAGAGAACAATATAGAAAAACATAATAAATGAAAATAGAAAACCGATTAAGTGCGAGCCGGAGTCAGGCACGAAGAGTTTCATACCAATATCTATAAAAAGGGCAAAAAAAACACGTTTGTTGTATGGGAGACCCCTTAAATATTAATTTTATTTTGCTTTTAGTATTTGTTGTTACAGCGGCAACAGAAATACGTAATTTGTAAAAGTCTCAACTGTTCAGCTATCGTGGTTCTTGAGATACAGACTGGTGACAGATAGACGGACGGACAGACAGCGAAGTCTCAGTAATAGGATTCCGTTTTTACCCTTTGAGTATGGAACCCTAAAAAAATTATTCTATTTGAACCTTTAACAACGGCTTATAGATTTAATTCCTTAGTGCAAGTTGTTTTATTTAAAAGAAAAGGCATAAATTTTATTTATTGTATTTATTGGGATAATATTACACCAAAACATTCAAAATAAATAGGTATATGAAAATAATTTTGAACGTATTATTTTCTGACTGTATACCGCGGTTTTAAATACTTAAATATACCATTGCAGTAATCTTTAATATATTGCGACCAAACAATATCAGTAGGGTTACAAGGAAATAACTTCTGGTCATCTGGCGACAGCTTGGAGTATTCTTCTTGAACTCGATCTTCTACAACGTACCATGAGTTAGAAGTGAAGTAATCCATTTTGTTTTTTAATCTCACTACGCGCGACATAACACTAACATACCTGCAGAGACATGGAATGTATAAGATAGCTAATCTACTAAACTTTGGTAATTTCGACCCTTGATTTAATATGAATTATGCATACGTAAGATTATAAAAAAAAAACCTATACGTCTGACCAGCGCGATATAGCAGGTCAAATGCTCTTACATTATGGAGGAGGCCCGAGTCCAACAGTGGGACTTATGTGGGCTGAAATGATGATAATGATGAATGGTAAAAAATAAGTCATTGATTTTGATAGGTATTTTCCATGTGGTGACAGAGTAAGAATACAATTCACCATCCCTGATGATACGTGCATATTATATCCCATAGTCATTTTTTACAACATCCACGGGAAAAATAGGGAGCGGTGAATTGTATTCTTACTCCGTCATCAAGTTAATTATATACTACACTAAAAATGTCGCCACGATTAGTCTCAATGGGATACTTAAAAGACTATATAAATGTAATCTTAAAAACGTGTCTACTAACTTCGGTTCTTTGCCTCTGATTATCAACAAGATATCCGCGATTTGTGCAGGAATTTTTTGTAGCATAACTGTTAATATGTTAACTATCCATTTTGAATTCGAAAATGCGTGGAAGTGTGGCACATACGGTACTTCATCTAAAAGTAACAACAATAATTTCAAGATTAGTTTAAAACAAATCGCAACTCACTAGTTAATAAATCAATAACACCGGCACACAAAAAAGAAGTGGAATGTACTTTGGACCGGACCTACCTACCGACATGTATTTCGACCGTTGAATCTGAATTTCAAGTCCGTTTGGCCCGGTCACCCTCCAGTTTTGAGTAAAATGCAAAAAACCTCATCAAAAGCCAATAATTGCAAAAAAGCTGCAATCACAGCAATGAAAAAATTTTTGTGGACCTGGATCACGTAAATACAAGTTAAGAAATTAATATTTTATGCGTGAAAAAACACAGGAAAAGTATTTAATCATGTTTTACAGTTTTTTTTTTCATATTTTCAATTGCAATTTGCCCGATTTTTTGGTTTTTTGAGATTTTTTTAATTTTAAAACGTTAAGGGGGCAAGAAAACTTCAGCGGAACAAAATACATGAAAATCATACTCAATTGGAGTCCAAAAAAATTTTTATTTCGAAGACTTAAATTTTTCATGATTTATTACCATTTTTTTTGAGGCTTTCATTTTTTTTCAAATTTAGACGGCTCACCGGGCTAATTAACTTTTAGATTTAGATTCAGTTATTTGAAATACACAAAAATCATACGTGATCTGGGTCCACAAAAAGTTTTTCATTGCTGTGACTGCAATATTTTGCAATTATTTTTTTTTTGAGGCTTTTTGCATTTTACTCAAAACTGGAGGGTGACCGGGCCAAACGGACTTGAAATTCAGATTCAGCGGGTCGAAAAATATGTCGGTAGGTAGGTCCGGTCCAAAGTACATTCCACTTTTTTTTGTGTGCCGGTGTAATTGATCTACAAATAAATGTGAAAACAATGATAATTATGTTTAAATATTCTACATTATTCTAGTATTGGTCGTAATTAAGAATGCGATTTTTAATATTGCTATTTTATCTGTTTACCTATAACAATTTTTTTTATAATTAGTCCGTCCAATTCTGACAGTAAGGTCCAAATGAATAAAAATGTTCTGTATAAGGTTAAAAACTGAAAACAAAGATGTATATTACTATGTACGTTATTAGTTATATATTACAAAACAGAGTAATACTGTTAAAAATTGACCTCATAAGAAATTTTATAGTTGCACAATTCCAATGTTAAAAATAATTATGATTAGGCCAACTAGGATTTACATATGAGCCTCCCCCCCCCCCCCTTGTATCGTTCCCCAAAAGATAACCTGAATAAACCCAAAAGACACCTAAAAAGGCAAATTCTGTAGAGAATTGCAGGAGAAATGCCTGGTTATATGTAAAATGCCTAGCTTAAATATAGAAATATTAATTCAAAGAAACGAAAAGATTTACATATTAAGATTTTCAATACGAACTTACAAAGGAGAACTGGAAATTACGCCCATTTAACAATAATAGGTTTTAAAATACCAGTTAGAGCTTCGAGATATCACGCTCCCTGCCATCTCCCATTAGTATCTACTAATTACCGTCAGAATGCGTTTTTGTAGCGAGCGAGCAATACACTTAACAATCAATATAAAATACATAAATTCTATATACATATTTAACGCTAATACGGATGTGATAAAACGGACACTAAATCTCGATTTTTTCACAACACATCAATAGGCAAATTTAATGTTCTCCATTACGTTGATTTATGTGAAACATAATAGTGAAGACTTGTTATTGGCTTTATGTATCTTAAATATATTTACCTAGATTTTTATTACTTTTAAGCTGTTGGTCTCCCTATAAATAAAGAAATAGGCATATACATACAATTTTAAATAACCGTTTGATAGACGGGACTGAAACTTTGGCAAAAAAATCTTATCCCAAACGTACAATCGTCGTCGCTTCAACTTGGTGAATCATAACTTACAAGTCCTAAAAATAAGTACTAAATAATGTTTACATATAAAATTATTTCATGATGAGCTTACTATATCCTTGCTTCAAACATTCTTTACTGAAAATCTTAAAAACATCGTTCCACGTTATGGGATTTTTAAAACTAGCATTGTTGTATATTTTCACTTCTTTAGATCTGAAATAAAATCACATTAATGATTCATTTTTTCCGTGTGGTGACTGAGAAAAAATATTATTCACCACTACGTAGCGTAAAAGACGATTATATATATTAATACGTGAAGGAAAACCTTTGTACCCCTTTTTACGAAAATTCCAGTGATGGACCAGTATGAAATTGGCACAGTGGAAGAATATATCGAGGAGAAGTGCATAAAACTAAAATTTGATATAATAATGGATTAAAAATACATTAAACTAACTAAAAATGCATTACGCACACTACGATGCAATCGATATACACACACGCACACATACGCTTATACTTATTACTTTTTATTGCGCATGGTACGCTGTTAGCAAAAAAAAAAAATAACTGAATGATGAATAAATAAATAAATAAATAAAACTTTTGTTTACGGTTAAAATCTCTGGTCGAACTGAATGTCAAACAATTTGTATTTATATATTAGTTATTAGTGAAATACAGCTTGCTCAATATACAATTATACATGAATAAAATGAAAAGAAAATTGTGTAGCAGAATAATTAATTTCAATGAAAAAATGCCCCAATTTCGTACACTCGGTGACCGCTAGTAGGATTAAATACGTCTATAAAATCTATGCAAGAGAAGGAAATCTAAAAGTAAAATCCTATAACAACACGTCTCACCAGCGTAGTACAGTAGGTCAACCGCGGTCCTATTAAGAAGGAAGAAGAATCGTAGTATCAACTAGCAACCCGCCCTCGCTTCGCTTCGGTTTTAGTCATTTTACCCGCGTAGTTCCCGTTCCCGTAGAAATACCGGGATAAAATATAGCCTAGTTTACGCCCTGATATTATAGCTTTCCATTGGTGAAAGAATTTTTTAAATCAGTCCAGCCGTTTTGAAGATTACCCGGAACAAACAGACAAAAAAAAATTATAATGATTTTTAGGCATGTGTATAGTGCAAATAACCGTGTGAGCATGAAAAAAGTCTATTATTTTGATATTACAAACAGACACTCCAATTTTATTTATTGGTATAGATTACTTCAAAAATCAACACTATTTGTTATTAATAAATTCATTGACCTGTCGGATTGTTTTTCCTCTTATACATCTCCAGTTTCCAAAACTTCTAAATAATTAACCATTAAAAACTAAGTTGTGAACTTAAGAAGAACCATACTTGCACCATGAACTTACATTTTTAGGAATTCTATTCGGTGGTTTTAGATAGTACACAACCTTTGTTTTTGAGGTAGCCTATAGTCTAGACCAGTGGTGGGTAAACTTTTTTAATGGCGGGCCATAAAGTTTAAGAAATTCTAAAGGAGGGCTAGAATTATAGAAAAATGCATTTTATATTAAAGCGATTGATTTCACTCACCCCTGCCGCCCGCGCCTCACATTTCACCAGGCTTTGCACCCCGTATTTCCCAACACATGAACTATGCGGCTAGTTTAACTTCACCGATAGGTGTATAGAATGGAATTTTTCCAATAAATAAACTGATACATGACAGACTGCCGTGATAATTATAATTATGGCAAGTTAGTTATGAGATAATGAAAGCTTTTCAATTATAAACCACTAATGGGGAAAGTATGGCCCGCGGGCCATACTTTGCCCATCACTAGTCTAGACACACCCCGGCCAACCTGCCCGGGGCTATGAATGAGTGCATGCAGCCCCTTAAGCGATCGTATTCCTTCCTCATCGCCATTGTGTCGACCACTGGTGCTGATTCCTTGACATCCGTGGCGCGGCCGGGTGGATTACTCCTTCAGGTACCATCCCCTTCGACGCCCCGGTAACAAAACAGTGTTGCCGGAGCGTCGCCCTCATGCGGTCGGGCTCTCTGCGGTCCATCGCATCGTAATCGTCGGTCGATCCACCCGTGATTTCGGCTAGGACGGCATCAAACGCAGGTACTCGCGTCTACACCACTCAATGCGCCGGCGGTGGAGTATATCGTGGTAGAGAAATTCCTCCTGAACCCTTTCCACTGCCTCCTTCTGCGAGACTAAGTCGCAGAAGGCAGACCGCGTCCCAGAAGATAATACACACCTACCTACCTACCACTATACCATACCATATTTTGATGAACCACTTCAAGAAAGTTTGTCATCATCGTAGCCCACATACGTCCCACTGTTGGACTCGGGCCTCCTCCGCAATGGGAAGGAAATTGACCTACTATACTGCGCTGGTCAGATGTGTTGGTATAGGGTTTTATTTCGAGTTTTCCTTGTCTTGCATAGATGTTATATGCGTATTATATCCCTTAGTCGTCTCTTACGACACCCACGGGCAAGAAAGAGGGTAGTGAATTGTATTCTTACTCCGTCACCACACAGAAAGTTTATGGCACAAGAATAAATAAGTTTTATTAAAAAATTACTTTCAGTTATTTACCCTTGTAATCTTGCTGCCGAAATAATACATAAATTGGCTACATAATCCCCTGGAATCATGTGAGCTACGTAGTTTCCGTCCCCATAGGTGACAACATTCCAACCTTTGCCGCAGTTATGAACTACGCCTGTAATTCCGTACCAATTGTCTGTCCAACCTTTCACAGGCTCACCAATTGTTGGTGTTACTGGAATAATTAGTAAAAGTTAACTATTTACTACTCTCACTATTTGCAAAAGATTAAATTACAAGGTTGTAATAAATTGTCATTTCAAAAGTAATAGTTTTACTTGAATCAAATTTTATGTTACTTTAAACCTACATTTATAGGCCTCAACTAAACAATAAAATTATTCAGACAATAGAAGGAACTTCTGTTCTAAAAAAAAAAAAACCAATTATATAATATCAAAAGTTATAAGGTTGCTCTGCTGCTCTCAATAAAAAGAATTAAGATCGTAATCTTTTGGGGGACAGTTAGTACATTCACCACCACGACAATAAGCTTAAGACTTCCAGGTTCGACTCCAGGTTCGATCTGATTATTTAGGCATACGTTTATGAAGCATAGCTGCCTGGTATAGGTCGCTTGAACAACTTACAGATTCAACTGTACCGATGGACTCCACCAAAAATCATTTGACTTTCGATGTAGGCACGTTTAGCGGTGTCTTACTCGTTAATATAAAGATAAAAAAGACAACGCGAACTATTCTAGGAATCTTATTGGATTACGAATGTGAAATACATGGTGCGGTAATTTATTTTTCTTACGGATTGCAATATAATAAAGCTGTTTAATTAGAATATAGTCACGTGGCCCAACATAGGTCAGGGGTAGATGAAGAATACAATGTATCAATTCATCCTTTACTTTCTTAGAATCATAAAAATCAGTTAAATGATCATCAGAAGAATAGGCAATAACACTATCCTGGCCAAATATAACACCAATTGTGGTGGTGGATTGATGTAGAAAAAACGTCAGAATCGCTTTATGGTTAAATCCATATTCAATTGCGGACGTTAGTAAGCCGACTAAAGGTGGAGAGCGGGCGCTAAACTACCGTTTAATGTTTCACGTCCTATCTGACTGTCAACTCTTAAAGGCCGTATACAATCTCTGACCAATTCTCACCCCCAAAAATGGTTTCATTGAAAGAATCAATATTATATAATTACCTAAGGCGGGCCTAATAATGGCTGTTGGTATATTATCGTGATTATCAAAAATATAAGATTCAGTCATGGCTTTTGAAAAACTGTAAGTGCTCGGGTAGCCCTCTGAAATATTCAAATTTGACAAAATGTAATGATATCTATAAATGTATGATGACGTTTAAATAATAGTTTTCAGCTGCAAATTTCTGAAAAAAAAAAACAAAACATACATCAAACATACATGTCTACATTTCGATATAAAAAAAATCCCCGTTAGAATTATTTCTGAAACCAAGCTGTCCTTTATCTAGTAACATGGAGTGTTACAGACTTCGCGTGGGTTACGTTTTCATAGTATTGCTCACTTCCCAGGGTTTTCCACGACTCGGCATCTCAGTAGCTTTTGTTTTTATATTTATTTTTTTTTTTTTTTATGCAAACGGTGGCAAACGAGCAAACAGTACACCTGATGGTAAGTGTTGCTGCCGCTCATGGACCTTTACAAGGCCGTTGCCTACCGCGAAGGGAGTGTGAATGCGTGCATTGAGGCTCGGTGATACCAAGGGCACCACCAAAACCCTCCACACGCAATCACCCTCAGAAAGTTGGGCTTCCGGCTCTCTCGCTCACCGAACGAAGCGCAGTAACAAATTGCTACTACTCAGACGTCGATTTTCTGCGAGAGCATGGTACTGCCCCGGACGGACCGGCCCGCGGCTGTAGACAGATAACTGTCGACAGTGTGGTCCTACCACTCCTAATATATCCTATAGTACGTAAGGAGGTATGTATATTCTTCTTCTTCTATATCTATCTTCTTCTTGTATAACACGCGAGTCCTTGCCCATTGTGTAAAATGTTCCAGTAATTTATACTGTCTTAATTCTGTCGTTGTCAGAATTTTTATTTACGGTAATGGATTTGATTATTTTGTTTGTTGTTTCTTTCTAGAAATGTTAACTTAATCGTTTTCATATCATCAACAAATCATAAAATAACGATCTCCTATCAATTGGGGCTGAAAAATATTACTATTGTAAATGTTTAAGTTTTTTGATATTTTATAAAATAAGTTGATTTGATTTACTAATGCGTTTTTAATGACATACCGATGTATGAATATTAAGACAGTTTTGAAATACCTAAGTTGATCTTCATAAACAAAAATTAGCCTGTGAGATGTCATGTTTGTTATAGTGTTATAAATTTGTCATGCCACCAATTAAGGGATATTACAGTCCACATATTATTTAATATCTAGTCGACCGAGCTTTTCTCAGTATAATTTTTTTATTCCTCAATTGTATTTTTGACGAACTTATTTAGATATATATTAATAAAAATAAAAATTATGAAATAATGAAAAAAAAACATCAAAAATTACAATAAGTGCCTTCTATTTTCCTCCTTCCACGCCTCATTGCTAAATTCGTGGCACTAAAGCATAAGAATTAGAAGATAACTTACTTATAAGTTTCATAGTTTCTTTCTTATTATCTCCGTATTCTTCCACGAACCTGTAAACATCTTTCAATTTTGCTGGAGGGGGATATATTGATTCTAGTAGTACTGGCTTATGTGGTTGAATAAGTGCTGTCGAAACGTGGACAAAAGCCTATGAAAAATATTGTAGTCATTATATAATTTGCATTGCAGCTATATATTAAAGACAGTCAAACTCGCAATATTAAAATATTTTAATGTGTTGCGCGGGAGGGACGCCTCACGCCTCACCTCACCGCGATATCGTCCGCCGCCAGCAAATCGGGCGGCGCAGGCGCGAGTACCTGCGTCTGATTCCGCCCTAGCCGGGGCCGAGGATGATCGGACCGGGGATTAGTCCGTCACCCGCAGAGAGACTGACCGCGTGATGGCGATCGACGTCCCGGGAGGGACGGACGTTCGAAGGGTAGGGAGCCTCACAGGGTATCCAGCCGGGCCAGCCAGGGAGTACAAGGAGCTCGGTACTGGTGGTCGACCCAATGGCGAAGGAGAGGAGATGTGGTGCATTATGGAGCTGTGAGTTGCTCCTTCGTCGCCCCGGACGGAGTTGAACAATGTGTGTGTTGACCATAGCCCAGCCCAAAAAAAAAAACTATCTCAGTGTGGCCGCATGCCGATCCGATGGTAGTATATTAGATTCATCATCGTCATCATCGCAGCCCATATACGTCCCACAGTTGGGCTCGGTCCTCCTCCACAATGGGAGGGAATTTGAACTACTATACCATGCTGGTCAGATATGTTGGTATAGGGTTTCATTTCGAGTTTTCCTTCTCTTGCACAGATCTTATGTGCATATTATATCCCTTAGTCGTCTTGTACGACATCCACGGGCAAGATAGGGAGTGGTGAATTGTATTCTTACTCCGTCACCACACAGACGTATATTAGATTATTTAGGTTTAAATTAATTCATTGTCATAATATTTACTAAAAATTCAATGTTTAATAATTACTAATCATAAACAATTTAATTTTTTTTTATATAGAATCATTTTTTTCTTGTACTGGCAATAAATTTGTACCAAAAATTTGGGACAAAATTTAATAACTAATTTTCTGTAGCGGCTAGATAATTATAAATATCTGTAATAGCAATATTGAACATCAGGCATCGTAGTCCGCCCGTGACCATGAACGCTGTTAAGTGTTCGAAATGTCGGGCAATCAAAAATCAAATACAAACATGATTAAATCCATTAAGTAGTTTTATTTATGATGTCTGGGATTTCTTCAGTATAGTGCCAAGTTAGCTTGGATCCGCAGTCTTGGACTAAGGCGACAACAGTTTGTTATAAATGTGACGGTGGTGCTTCACATCAACTATGTGTTCTTTGATCCTAGTACTTATGGATCTCTTTGTTTGCCCAATATAAGAGAGACCACAGTCACAGTCAAGTTTATAAACTCCTACATCCTTGAGAGGGATCTGACACTTAACAGGTGGTAAGAATTGGCTAATCTTTTTAGTGGCTTAAATCAAGCAATCAAAAATGCGATAAAATCCGTAAAGTACTTTTATTTACAAACTAGCAACCCGCCCTCGTTTCGCTCCGGTTTCAGTGGCTTTTCCCGCGTCGTTTCCGTTCCCGTAGGAATACCGGGATAAAATATAGCCTATATTACTCCCTGATATTATAGCTTTCCATTGGTGTAAGAATTTTTGAAATTGGTTCGGTGGTTTAAGCGTGAAAGCGTAACAACCAAACAAACAAATAAACAAACAAACTTACTTTCGCATTTATAATATTAGTAAGGATTTAATATACTGTCCAATCACGGCAATAATTATCGTAGCTTTCATGGTAACAAGAACAACATCACTTTTGAGATGGGGGACAGAAAAAAAATTAGAATTGGATTATTAAAGAAATCCGTGCTTAATTCGTACTATGCGTCTTAATAGGCGGAATTTGTGTTAAAGCTGATGTATAGCTTATAGATTTCCTACTATTGTTTACTACACTATAAATTAGAGAATGGTGTTTGTGATCTCATGATGAATCAGTCACTACATATTATTTCGCCTATACATATTTACCTACACATAGCGTATCACTTCTATTTCTTGAATTTAGTCATAAATATAATACAAAATTACCTCAACATTCTGAATTTGCTTTGCGAGATTCAGTACCTGTTGTGTGCCTTTAAAGTTTGTATTCATGGCTACCCACAATGGATCGTTCAACGTTACTGTTGCTGCCGAGTGAAATATGACTGATACCTGAAATTTTCATTTTTATTTTCAAGCTTAAAAACTACTGTTATATGAATCATGCTTTATCTAAATTATAATATCGTTGGTTCAGCTACACATTGCTTGTACCGTTCGGAACGAAAAAAAATACTTTGCCCCTTTTATCGTCACTGCTGTCACAGCTCATTTACGTCCCTCTGCTGGGCTCGAGCCTACTCCGCAATAGGAGTAAAATTAATATACTATATCACGCTGGTCAGACGTGTTAGTGTATGACCAACCCTGTGGTTAAATTTCGAGTTTTCTCTCTCTTGCAAAGATATTATATGCATATTATGTCCCTTAATCGTCTTTTACGACACCCACGGGTGAAATAGGGGGTGGTGAATTGTATTCTTACTCCGACAACACACGGAATAACTTGCTATATTAGGTCTTATCGCCAATTGAGCGAGCTATCGAAACCAATTGCTTGACTTGGTTGGTCCGCCCTTCGTGGGTTTTATTCCCGTCGTCGTGTCGACAATATGGTGCCTTATATACTCAACAAATAGTCTTAAGATTGAGCATACAAAATATATAAAAAGATATAGAGTACCTTAGGAATGAAATTTCTTATGCACGGTAAGGACTTGGCAGCTGGAGGTTAGGCGACAAAAGTGTAAGATGTTTCCGTCACGACCTATGCTATTAACTGCGCCCAGTCATAGGCGTGCGTTTGTTTGTTTCAAGGTAACTAAATTCACACCGGCTGCGAAGCTAAAGCTAGGACACAGCATACGCGTCAGCTGATTCGTATTGTATGTAGTTGTGTATTTATATTTATTTTCAACAAACACGTAACATCCTTGCGAAATGTTGGTAAAATTTTTTTGATTAAAAAAATATATGAATTACGAAATTTCCTATCATTCATTAGTTTTTTTTTGTGTTTCATTTATTTGCTCTCAGATGCTAGTAATTCATTTATTTCTATTTGTGAATTAATAATCATCATCATCATCATCGCAGCCCACATACGTCCCACTGTTGGGCTCGGGCCTCCTCCACAATGGGAGAGAATTTGACCCACTATACCATGCTAGTCAGACATGTTGGTATTTTCTTTTTTTTTTTTTTTATGGGTGGGCTATGGTAAGCGCACGCGCGGTCCTGTCCGTCCGGGGCGATGAAAGGACGGCGCGCGGGCCCATAACCCACCCGTACTCACTTCACCTCGTTGTTGGGCCGACCACCGGAGCAGATGTGACTTGTCATCAGTGGTCGGCCCGACGGAATACCCTTTCGGGTAACCTCACCTCTCGACGTACTGGGACGTCGGTCGCCATCGCGCGGTCAGCCTCTCTGCGGGTGACGGACAATTCCCCGGTCCGATCACCCGCGGCCTCGGCTAGGGCGGCATTAGGCGCAGATACTCGCGCCTGCGCCGCCCGAGTCGCCGGCGGCGGAACGTGTCGCCGAATAGGAGCTCTACTCGCACACGATCCGCCGCCTCCTTCCGTGAGATTACGGCCTCGCAGAAGGCGGCGACCGCGTCCCAGTTCCTGACGCTGTCGAGCATCTCCCTGGCGATGGTCGGCAGCGCCAGGTCGGCACCGATAATCGCGACGAGTTCACGGCGCTCCCCGTCCCATGCAGCACACTCCTCGAGCGTGTGCTGCACCGTGTCCTCGTCGCAACTGCAGTGGTGGCAGGACGGTGTGCTCTCCCTCCTGACAATCTTGTGCAGGTACTTCCCAAAACACCCGTGCCCCGTAAGCACCTGCACCAGTCGGAAGGAAAGCATCCCGTGCGTCCGCTCCAACCACTCCATCAGCACCGGCCGGAAGGCCTCGACGGTCCTGACACCGTACCGAGGACTCTCCAGCCGTACTGCCCAACGGGCAATGACTCCTTGGCGGGCGTCGACCCGCCAGGCGGTGATCTCCTGCAGGGAGACCATGCCGCCGCGGGCGCGCGTCTCCGACACCCGCCGATAAATGTCGGCGAGCATCTCCGCCTCCAGGTCCCAC
This sequence comes from Lymantria dispar, assembly GCA_032191425.1. NCBI lineage: Eukaryota > Metazoa > Arthropoda > Insecta > Lepidoptera > Erebidae > Lymantria > Lymantria dispar. The sequence continues at coordinate 4,424,522 of CM063447.1, forward strand.
AGGGGAGTTCCGGCCAGGAGGCACGCCAGACATGTTGGTATAGGGTTTCATTTCGAGTTTTCCTTCTCTTACACAGATGTTATGTGTATATTATATCCACTAGTCGTCTTTTACGACATCCACGGGCAAGATAGGGAGTGGTGAATTGTATTCTTACTCCGTCACCACACGGAATTAATAATATAATACGTTTATTAATAGTTATATACTACAAAGGGCACTACGTTCCAACCGAGTGTTTCACGAATCTCATGCAATTCTTTTTTATTTAGGTTATAAGTACTTTTCTTGTGGATTGACGATATAACGTGAGACGAAATTCGCAGGGAACCGTTGAATGCAAGTAGCACAAGAAGGCATTAGTAGCGCAAGTGGCATTCTCGTGAGCCTATGTTTAATAGTGGCTGTCTTTGGGCTGATGGATGAATGGAACTACTTTTCTAGAGAGATAGCAAAACTCCTATAAAAAAAATATCTTGACTTGAGTGAAGCTCCAGACATAAGTAGTGCCCGATAATATTTTGGAGGAAATGTTGTATATTGAACTTTTAATTACATACATTATTTTTGTTTATTACCTTTTCAATTAAAATCCTTTTGTCTTCTTCGCTTAATCCCAAATTCGGTAGGTTTAAATCGCCATATATAGGAACCACCTTCGCTAAGCTATGAGGATTACTTTCTTTTATTCTATTAAATAACTGAAAATGTTACGTATACAATAAATGAACCAAGTAAGAACGCTAATATATGTAGGGTACGACATCTTAAGAAACTGCCATGAAACAAAAACCATATTTTTTTTTAAATATTTTTCTTAATGTTTGTATCCACATCACGCATAAAATGCTCCATGAAATTGAATGCAGTTCTCAGCCGTATTGCTAAAATTCTAACGTAAACATGGCTTCATCTAGAATAGAAAATTACAATAAATAAACCTGAATCCACCACTAGAATTTTTGATAGTAGGTCAATTTGCTATTGGTGTTTTTTTTTTTTTCTTTATTTAAAGAGCTTTTTCACAAATGTGAATATGACACTCTGTAGGTACAATCAAAATATAATGTTGACTTAATTATAGCTTAAACTAAATATTGCTAGCTTTTCTAAGATTTAGCGCATATTTGACCATGTTCAGTATCAGTTTCACTTCCTCCACCAGAGGGTCCGATAAAGTGAAACCAACACTGAGTCGTGATCTGAGGGCTTTGTTCCGAGCACATCTCGTCAAGATATGATACACGTCTTCATCGTCTTCTATGCAAACGTCATATTTGGGTGACGGTACTTTCCTCATTAGGTTGCCAAATTTATTTAACGGCATGTGTCTGGAACGAAGCCGCATCAACAGAGTCACTATTGGAGTTTTGAAAAGCAACAGAAACAGTTGCTCAAACTCCACCTTACTGTAAGCGGTGACCTGATTATGCCTCTAGTATTGCAAAGGTATGTTACCACTTATCATTAGATAGGCTGCTTGTATGTCTGCCATCAAAGTTAATAATTAAAAATATTGCCAGAACTGCGCGTCCCATCAATCAAATTTCAAGAAATATAGCGTATTGCGTAACGATCGCGATCTTATGTTGGACAATCTGCAAGTCACGACGGGGGTACTCTATACTGCATGGAATTTGTAGCAGCTCAAGAAAATTTCTTTGCATTCAGGTGTTTCTGCCATACCTATAATTTCAATAAATCTTAAGGCTCATATATGTGTATGCTCCTTAAGTTCTTTCATAGCTATCCATGGTGTTCTACTGCTGCACTTCTTGTAACTGTAGATTCTCTAGTTTATTGACTTTTTAATCAATTTTGTACATAAGGGAAGTGGAATCTTCATAACTCCTATTTTTTTCTAATTATATTTGTTGTGAATCCCAAGACAATTAAAAGCGTTTCCTAGAACATCTCGAGCATCAAACTTCGGTGTTGTTTATAGATCACATGATAGATGCCGACTTACAGAAGTTACAGTGATGGGAGTGTGTGCTAGGATTAGTCTTTTTATACAAATTATTAAATACAGTCACTCACCGGCTTTTCAAATATGAATTCAAGTCTTGTATTTATATCAATACCTCTCTTGTCCCTAATCAACAAATATATTTTCTCCAATCTTGTCGTATACAGAAGCTTTTCAACTAACATCTAGAATTAGAAAAAATACGTTTGTCTGAAAACAGGAATGTGCTTTCCTCTACATATCATCTAAAATTAAAAAAACATAAGTTAATGTCCTCTAAATAGCATCCAAATTACAAAAAAAAAATATTTAATTTCCTATATATACCATCCAGAATGAAAAAAAAGTAAGTTAGTTTTCCCTATACATCTTGTAGAATTAGAAAATATAGACTTTTATGTATAGCGTCTAGACTAAGAAAACATAGTTTTGGTTTCCTCTATACAGCACCTCGTAGTAGCAAATACAGTTTAGATTTACTTAGCAGTTATAATATAGTCATATTTGCAATTGCTTGTTTGCTCTACCGTTTCATGGATCCATCAAAAGCCATAAATTTCAGAACTGGCAACTTTTGCTAATAGAAAAACTCGTATGGTAACATGAGTTTTAGTTGTTGTACTGTTGTTGGAGGCTAGAAATACTGCCAAAAAGGCTTTTACATCGAGCTGAGCCAATTCCATCTAATACCATCTGGTGAATACGTTTAGTGGACTTACCCTTGAAATCAATTATAATTTTAAATCCTATTCAATTCCAAACTCCCCAAACTTATATTTGGTACTCTTAAACAAAATCGAGAATAAATTATTCGCAATTGCCGTTGTTATTGTCACCAAATGTACCGTATTTTATTACTTTAAATTTATAACATTACCGAACTCGATCACCACAAAGACAATTTCTTGAAATTGTCCAACATTAACGATTTTAAACTACTTCAAAATCACGTCCGGAGTAGTTTAAAAAGCATCCATGGAATTTGATTCCAATCATTCGCTAGTGTCGCTTTCAAGAGCACCAAATTGCTCAAATTCGAGCTGCGATTGGATTTAGGATGTGCATCGAGATTCAAGAATAGGCACACATGTCAGTATATTCACAAGAAGAGTTGAAGCGACCGGTCATAAAACTATTACCAATACTTTCACAATATGTCCGATGGAAGAAGAATACAAATTGCGTCGACCCAATCAGATAAGATAAAAGCAGGACGTTGATGATAATGATGTCAGGTTTAGAATAGAGTGTGCTACTTAATTTTTAGTGGATATATTAAGTAGCTAATGGATCACTATGTGAAGAAGCAGCAGCATTCGTCTACTAATATTTTAAACGCATCTGCGATAGCCGATCTGTCTCAGCATGATGATTATGCCATTACCTCCTCTAGTGTGGAGCCTCGTATCTTGAAATTGACCTTGATAGCTCGAATGGATGTATAATTTTTTTTTTACAAAAATTTCAGTATTCCGTCATTATCATATACATTGCTGGCCAGACGTGTGGATGACGGTTTTTACGATTTTTTTGACGGTTTTAATTACGGGTAAATTTCGTTCCTGAATTATATTCTAAAATTACCAAAACTTTAAGCTAATATGTATTTCATGGTACATCGTTATTTTTTGTCAGATAGCACGACATCAATTAGTTTTATTAAAATAAAAGCAGAATACCACCTTTCCAATGAATCCTGTACTCCCAGTGATAAGTACTGATTTACCAGTATAAAAATCTGCCACCGGCTGATAAACAGAACTTCCATCTTCGTTTTTTTTCAGCTCACTGAAACAACAAACGTTAGATTTTTTTTAATCTATTACACTGAACAAATAGGGTAGCGGTTAAGATATCATCCTACCGTGCCAGTATCATGAGTTCGTCTCCTATGCAGGAAAATACCTTGCGCGATCCACAAATTGTTGTTCTGAGTCTAAATATAATATATGTTCGTTAGGGCAAGGCAACATAAGGCAAGCCAAATGCGCGATCAGAACCGATGGATATTAGATGATTATAAAAATTCTTTCAACAATGGAAAGCTTCATTATCAGCAAGTAAAATATATGTCCGCAATTTATTGTACACGCATTCCCACGGGAACGGAAACTTCGCGCGTGAAACCACAGGGGTTTGGCGAATTTTGAAATTCTTTTACCAGTGGAGCAATATGTAGACAATTTTAAACCCGGTATTTCTACGGGTAAAGAAACTACGTGAGTAAAACCATAGGATAAATACAGTTTTTAATTTTTTTAACCAATGGAGTAAAATACGTAGGCAATTTTTTATTCTATTATTCCTACGGAAACGAAGCTAAGCGAGTGAATTAGACAAATTTAATGCGGGTGGGTGTAAATGTGAAAATTTGTGAAGATTTTTGGATATTTGTTACTCAATCAAGGGTAAACCGAGGCACGCAGATGAAGCTGCAGACAGAAGTAAGGTATACACACACAGACACACCATCTGCTATATTATTTCTTTTTATTATAGTTATTGGACAACCATAGAATAAGAGTGCATCGTGCACTGGTCTAGTAAAGAATGAGACAGAGTGAATAAAAATATGTTAATTTTTCGATTACTTACCTCTTTATACTGGAATAGCTTCTAACAAATATTTGGCGCCCAGTAAATTTTTTATGACATCCACCTCGAATTAGCAATATACGTGCGGCCATTTTAGAAAATCACTATGAAGAAAATGTTATTTCAATTAGGAACTTAATTTTACGATTATTGTTGAAAACATTATTATTTATTTTATAGTTATTTTGTTTATTTCTTTAATGACGCGTGTCTCTCGAAGTACTAAATAAGTATTTATCTTGAGACAGACCGTTTATCCTTGTCTAACCTTACGCCTTATGGTAATGATTATGCATAATAGTAGTAAAGTAGTAGGTAAAGTTGCCACCGTAAATGTAAACTAATAAATAACCATAAATTTCATCACAAAAATAAGTAGCTTTTTTCATGCGTCAGGCTACGGTATAGCCATACCCCGTTCCATCCGGTTAGAATAGCTAGCCTAGGGACTCTTAATGTGAAATACAGCGCTTGACAATTCTCCAATATAGTTTTATGGATAACGTCCAAAGGTTATGTATATATATTTTTTCTGTACTGAAAAGACAATTATTTCTGTAGTGGGGTGTAAAAATACAATTCACTACCCCATTGTTCATGGGTGTCATAAAACATGACTGGTGTTTTAAAAGATCGGAGGAAAGAACGGAGACCCACCACGGTCTCACAGATAATTAATATACCGCAGACATCAAGAAGCATAGAATTTTTGAAAAATAAAAAAGTCCTAGAAAATTTCCAAACTTGAAATTTTGTACTAGCGATGGCGACCTGGCATTACCGATCATCGCTAGGGAGATACTTGAAACATGGTCACCGTCTTCTGTGAGGCAATCATCTCATGATAGGAAGCGGCGGCACATGCGCGTGAGGAACTTCGCTACACCGATACGATCCCTCACCAGCGACTTTGGTGGCGCAGACGCGAGTACCTGCGCCTGATGTCGTCTTAGCCGAGGACGTAGTTGACTGGACCGGGGAATAGTCAGTCACATGCAGAGATGCTAGCCGCGTGAGGGTAACCGACGTCCGAGGAGGGTTGTTAGGGAGAGACGATATCCAAAAAGGTATCCCGTCGGGCTGGCAACGAACGACAAGAAACTCGTTACCTGCCGCCGGCCAAGGGACGAAGGTGAGGGAATACGGGGGGGTTAAGGGGCCGCGCACCGCCCTCTCATCGCTCTGGATAGAATGGACAGCGTATGTGCTGACCATAGCCCACCAAAAACAAATACCATCTCGTCTGACCATTGTGGTATTGTAGATTGATTCTAATTAAAAGGTGGCCTATGTCCAACATTAGGACTACTGTAGCTTATATGCAAGCAGTAATTATACTAAAAATACAATCTAATATTACTTCGCCCAGTACCTATCTAGAGTTCAAATCCTTTAAACATATGTAACTAATAATCTTGAACAAAGTTTGATATATGGTTGCCAAATTGATCTAAGACAAATCCAGTCAACGATGTTATTCTATAGGTAGTGTGATAAAGAAAAAAGCAAATTAAATAATATAAGTAGGACTACATTGTTGACTACTAGAGGTAGGATCACACTTTTGACTATTGTTTGATCACATTGATTACACTATTGTCTGTCTCTAAAGCCGCGAGCCAGTCCTTCTGAGTAGTAGCATTTTGTCACTGCGTTTCGTTCAGTGAGCGAGAGAGCTGGAAGCTCAACTTTCAGAGAGTGTATGCTTGTGGTGGTTTTTGGCGATGCCTTTAGCTTCACTGAACCACATTGCACGCATTCACACTCTCTTCTTCTTCTGCTTTTTTTGTCTTGGCAATCAGCTACTAATACGAGCCATTTTTGCCAGTGTCGAGTTATAATTATCTTTTCAAGTTATCAGTTTCTTCATGTCAGTAGTGATCCGTCAGTAAGTCAAAGTGTCGCCCTCAACAGTGTAATGGCCACTGTTAAAGGTATCTTATGAGAATTTTGGTGGAAACAAAAAGGTATGTATAGCAGTTTTATATCATATTCACTACACCTCAGCAGTTCTGCCGCTATATATTACATAAAATGCCATCAAGATTATTGAATATAATACGTTAAAACACTAAGATATTGATTATAATACAAGAACACCACATGACACTTCCAGATGCCCGCCAAAAAACCCCATTCACACTCTCTTCATTTTCTTCACAGTAGGCAGCAGCCTAGAAAAGGTTCATGAGCGGCAGCAACAATTACCATCAAGTGTACTGCTTCCTCGTTTGCCACCGATTGCAATAAAAAAAAAATACTTACATTTTATTTACACTACATAAAAATATAAGAGAAGATATTTATCCACACAAGATAATTGAAATTTTAAATTCGTAATTTAAAATATTTTTAAATCTTTCTAGAGGAAGTGCAATAGCATATGTGAACTTCAAACACAATAATAGAAATAAATTATATGTTATATTAAATCCATTTTATACGATCCATTCAAGTTTTTATTACGTTTTGCATTTGCTTTTTGTTCCACTATTTGCATAAATGTATTGTATTCTAACATGCTATGTTAATATACTTTCTCAATATAATAAATCTTTGTAGATACATCTAGTTAAATGTGGATGTACAAGCATATTATGTCTATATTTTTATGTCACAGACATGACATATTATCAACGCTGCTTTTTTTTTTGGGGGTGGGCTGCGGTCGACGCACTCCTCGCACCACTCCGTCCGGGGCGACAGAGGGGCGTAAGCACGCATAAACGCAACCCACCCGAACACCACGTCGCCTTCGTCGTTAGGCTGACCACCGGAGCAGGGTTACTTGTCATCAGTGGTCGGCCCGACGGAATACCCCCTAGTGGGGTACTCTCCCATCGACCGACGTCTCCCGGGTACCCTCCCATCGACCGATTATCAACGTTGCTACCAAAACTATACAAATTGAATACGTCATCTTATACTATTCATTATTTTTATTCTATTGAATTCCATTACTGACGAAAACTGCAATAGTTCAATGTATAATTTGTACACGTGAATGTTTGTGATAATATACGAATGTTTGTTACAGTTTTAGTAAAACTAGATTAGATTTTAATGAAACTTAAGATCAGTGTTGCCCATATACACAGTTAGAACTGCCCACAAGGTATAATAAAACATTTATTCTGTTCGATGCTGGAGTAAGAATATTATTCACCACTCCCTTGGTTATCGTAAAAGATAACTAAGGGATAAAATATATGGAAAAATCGAAACAAAATCCTATACCTACCTGTCTGACCAACATTGTATAATAGGTAAATTTCCCTCCTATTGTGTAGGAGGCTCGAGCCCATAAGTGGGATATGTATAAGCTAAGATGATGATGATATTCAAAAAGTACTAAAAACGTAACGATAATTTCGAATTCATCATTCATCATCATCATTTCAGCCTATCGCCGTCCACTGCTGGACGTAGGCCTCCCTCATGTTACGCCACAAAGTGCGGCTCTGTGCCGCCTGCATCCAACGACGCCCAGCAACTTTCACCAGGTCGTCGGTCCACCTAGTGGGAGGGGCGTCCTACACTGCGTCGTCCGACACGTGGTCGCCACTCGACAATCTTTCTTCTCAAACGGTTATCGGTTCGTCGAGCGATGTGGCCTGCCCATTGCCACTTCAGCATGCTAATGTTTCGTGCTATATATATATATATATATATATATATATATATAAAAATGAACTGCTGTTCATTAGTCTCGCTAAAACTCAAGAACGGCTGGACCGATTTGGCCAATGTTAGTCTTGAATTACTTGTGGAAGTTCAGGAAAGGTTTATACAGTGAGAAAATAATGCAAAATTGCGAATAAAATACTAAAAACAATAATTCTATTTTCCCATACAAGCTGTTCTTACCTGTCAAACATTCGTGCCGTCGGTTCGGCATTTTTGGCATAATTACTTGTAGATCTAGATTAAAAAAACCTTTTGGAATCGATAAGAAAAGGCTGTATATTAAATAGTTAGAATACAATTCACCACCCGTGGGTGTCGTAAAAGACGAGTAAGGGATATAATATGCATATAATATCTATGCAAGAGAAAGAAAACTTGAAACAAAACCCTATATTGACAGGTCTGACCAGCGTGGTGTAGTAGATCGATTTCCCTTCCATAGTGGAGGAGGTGCGAGCCCAACAGTTGGATGTGTATGGGCTGAGGTGATGATGATGATTTATCAGCCTCCCACAAATAGTGTAAAGTTGCGGACTAAGGAAATACAACACTTGCCGTAAATTCAATTCAGTTGGATTATCAATAATTCCATTATATTGATACGCTTGAGGCCGTGTCTGGAAACCGTCCCAGCTTCTGGTAGGCGCTGGTCTTTGAGCACCTGGCACCTACACTGTACAACGCTTGAATAGCGTTTGGCCAATTCCCTGGATGTTGGAAGGAGGAGAGGCTGGTGCTCCTGCCGAAGGTGAAATGGTCTCCGGCATCGGCCACAAACATGTCGATATAATGGTATTATTGATAATCTAACTGGATTGAATTTTCGGTAAGTGTTATATTTCCTTAATCCGCAATTTTACGCCATTTGTAGGAGGAGGCTGATAAATCATTATCATAGTCTCAACCCATACACGTCCAACTGTTGGGCTCGGGCTTCCTCCACTATGGGAGGGAAATCGACTTACTATACCACGCTGGTCAGACGTGTTGGTATAGGGTTTTGTTCCGAGTTTTCCTTCTCTTGCATAGATATTATATGCATACTATATCACTTAGTCGTCTTTTACGACAAACAGGGGTGGTAAATTGTATTCTTACTCCGTCACCGCATGCATAATAATAAAAGCAAACTGATAAATGCTAAAACAAAATAATTACGGAGAAAAGGCGGTACGAAGTTTGCCGGGTCAGCTAGTATAATATAATAATTAGCATACAATAGCCAATAGCCACTCGCGCTAATAAATAATGTTTTTTCTGCACATCTAGTGTAAAGCCAACATTTTAATTTTTTTCACGATTAATTCGTGAAAAAAATTATATTTAATTTTAATCAAATTTAATTTTTTTCACGAAATAAATCTTTCAGGGACTGAAATTTTAGGAAGCAATAACATAATATATAGCAACAAAATACGGTTTTTTTTTGAATGGGTAAATTAGGTGATACACAATGCCAATCCATATTTATCCTGAAATGATTTTGACTTTGCCGGTGATGTCATGGTTTGAAGCGAAACTGAAGTCGAATCTATATTAGAAATTCTGCGGCAATTTGTATATCAAATAAAATTCTGGAGGCTCTTCATCACATAGAAATTAGAAGTCTTTTTTTCTACTTGGATCTTCCCTACATATCTTCTGTTTTTGAGTTGTGTGGTAAATTGATGACCTGTAGCCGGAAAAATGGAGAATCTCGTTATTCCAAAATAATGATTTCAAACACTCTCTCAAAACTTTTAACTAATTTTGTACGAATTCTGTACAGTATAGGTTTCTTTCTATACTGTAATACAGATGATTGCACAGAAGACGAGTGATCTAAGCGGTGACTTCTTATGCCGAATGCTATAAATTTGATTCCCTATTGGTACAGTTCTATCATCATCATCATCATCATAATCATTTCAGCCTATTGTCGTCCAGTGCTGGAAATAGGCCTCTCTCATATTTCGCCGCAACCTGTGGTACTGTGCCGCCTGCATTCAACAACTCTCAGGTAATCGTATCACATAGTAGGGTGCGTCCTATACTGCGTCGTCCAATACGTGGTCGCCACTCGAGAATCTTTCTTCCCCAGTGGTTGTCGATTCTCGAACGATGTGGCCTGCTTATTGCCACTTCAGCGGGCTAATTCTTCGTGCTATGTCGATTACACCCGTTTTTCTGCGGGCTTCCATATTTCGGATTCTGTCTCGCTGAGAAATCCCAAACATAGCCCGCTCCACAGCATGCTGAGCGACTTTGAGCCTCCATAATGATTTCTGATGTTTACGCGAGTATTATACATTTTAAATAAAACTACTTTACGGATTTTATCGCGTTTGTATTTGATTTTTGATTACCCGACGTTTCGAACACTTTACAGCGTTCATGATCACGGGTGGACTAAGATGTCTCACGTCCAACAAGTCATCGTTACTGCAGAAAATTTTTTTTTTTTTTCTGCAAAAATTTTCTGCAGTAACGATGACTTGTTGGACGTGAGACATCTTAGTCCACCCGTGATCATGAACGCTGTAAAGTGTTCGAAACGTCGGGTAATCAAAAATCAAATACAAACGCGATAAAATCCGTAAAGTAGTTTTATTTAAAAAGACTTTGAGCCTCGTTATGGATCGCATTTAGGGATCACGTATCCGTGCCCTAAGTCATTACTTATAACACACTCTGGTCATAGACCTGTGTTTTCAGACACTGAGGTATGTTGGACGAGACACTCCTCTTAAGGTCCTTGAACGTTGCCCAACCAAGTTGGATTCATCGGCTGACCTCTTTCTCAAAATTGGATTTACCTAATTGGACTGTTTGTACAAGGTACACATAATGATCAATAACTTCGAGAATTGCATTGCTAACTAGGATCGATATGAGGTGGGCATTTGACACGATTTTCGTCTTGTTCATGTTCATTCGTAAACCCGTTAGTAGGGATACCCTGCTGGAGATCGTAGAGCATGATGCCAAGGTCCTCCATGGACCATCTGCCATAACGACGATATCGTCTGCAAATCGAAGGTGAGCGATGTATTCGCCGTTGATATTGATGCTAAGTGTGATCCAGTCCAAGAGCTTGAAGACATTTTCCAGTGCAGTTTTGAAGTTTCGGAGAGATGACCGCCCTGGCTCACGCCTTTCTGTAGCTGGATCGGTTTCGTACTCTTAGCCCGTATATTGTGGCGTTCCTATACAAACACTTCAGCACGTCGATATAACGATGGTCGATTTGACATCGCTGATGGGACGGCAGCACCGTCCAAGTTTCGACTGAATTGAATGTTTTTTCGCCCTTTTTGTAGAACAGCATCACCACACTCCTGGTCCTCGACTCTGAAACGTCGCCCCCCAAGGATAACAGAATTAAATAGCTTCTGTTAATCATACAATATCCCAGCGGATTGTGCTCAATTCCTCTTCCAGCTCGATGACTCTCTCGTCAGTCCTGAGTGTCCGAATGTTGTGTGTTACCAGTTCAGACAGTTCTGACATGCAAGCCACAAAAATATTTTTCTGATTCTAAGTGTATTTGTGTTCATTATAGCGAGTTTGTGAAATTATCCAGGATTTATTTCATAGTAATAAAAAAGGTAACTGTTATGAAATAGATACAGTATTATTCAAATTCTAATTCTTTATTTGCCATAAACAGTATACATACATACATGAAAGAAAGAAAGAAAAATAGTTTATTTCTCCCTCGCAGGGGGATACATATTTGTACAACTTATTTAATATGTGCATAGATGTAAGAGCTAGGATCCCACCCGCAAGCGAGTAAAAGGATCGCTATTTAGCTTTATGTTGTGGAAACACCACAACGCTGTTTTTCAGTAGCGGCCTATGGTGTGACGATTGAGGCGGAAATGCTCGCCGACTTGTATCGGCGGGTGTCGGGGGTGCGCAGGGGGGGGCGGTGTTGTTTCCCTGAGGGAGCTCACCGCCTGGTGCGTCGACGCCCGCCGAGACGTCATCGCCCGTTGGGCAGACCGGCTGGAGAGGCCTCGATACGGTGTTTGGACCGTGGAGGCCTTCCGGCCGGTGCTGATGCAGTGGTTGGAAAGGCGGCACGGGGTGCTCTCCTTCCGACTCGTACAAGTCTTGACGGGGCATGGATGCTTCGGCAAGTACCTGTACAGGGTCGCTAGGAGGGAGAGAACTCCGTCCTGCCACCACTGCGATTGCGACGAGGACACGGCGCAGCATACGCTCGAGGTCTGTGCCGCTTGGGCAGAGCCGCGTCGTGAACTCGTCGCAATCATCGGTGCCGACCTGACGCTGCCGATCATCGCTAGGGAGATGCTCGGCAGCATCAGGAATTGGGACGCGGTCGCAGCCTTCTGCGAGGCAGTTATCTCGCAGAAGGAGGCGGCGGGTCGTGAGCGCGAGGAGCACAGCCTCGATGATGCGACCCGCTGCCGGCGACTGGGGCGGCGCAGGCGGGATTACCTGCGTGCAATGCCGCCCTAGCCGAGGCCGCGGGTGACGTGACCGGGATTAGTTCGTCACCCGCCGAGAGGCCGACCGCGTGAGGAAAGACCGACGTCCTCCCCGCGGGGGGGACGTCGGTCGATGGGAGGGTACTCCGGGTGGGGGGTATTCCGTCGGGCCGACCACTGATGACAAGTAACCCTGCTCCAGTGGTCGGCCCAACGACGAAGGCGACGTGGTGTTCGGGTGGGTTGCGGGTGTTGCGTGCTTAGGCCCCTCTGTCGCCCCGGACGGAGTGGTGCGGAGGCGCGCCGACCGCAGCCCACCCCAAAAAAAAAAAAAAAAAATGGTGTGACGATTGACAGCAAACTGAACGCTTATTACTTAATTACAACAGTATTTTTGTTTTGTTGAAAATACCTAACACTAAAATAAGTACGTACTACACGTACAAATATAAACAATAACAACAGTAAAAATCAAACATCAACAGTCGGTTAAGAGTATTATAAAAGCTCAAAAAATAAAATAACTCAAAATTAAACAATACAAAAAGTGAAGGAAAAAAAAAAACCAAAATTAAGATTAAAAAAAAAACCATACAAAAAAAGTATACACAATTTGGCTGCATAAGCGTAATTCCCTTTGCACACCTGAATACGCCAGTGCAGTCTGCGCATTCGGTTTACGGAGTGCTATAACTGTTATATATTATATAATTACATATATCTGTGCGGGTGCGCAGAGTAGCATTTTTATAAGATTTGATTACATATGTAGCAGCAAAGTTTACACTATTATGCTGGAAATAAACGGCTCTACTCCATCTGTGGTACACTCTCTTTCAGCATATTATCAAAACAAAGCCATCGCCAAAAGCGCAGGAAATGCTATACAGTCATTTTGGGAGATAACCATGCACTCATTCTTGGGAGATAACCATGGCAGAAAGGTTATTCATGAAGTATAAGTAAGTATAGTTAGTGTCTTAGTGTGATATTATTCTTATTCTGCTAGCAGCGGTCTTGTATTAAATATTGGTACTCACAAATGTTCTCAACATGCATTGCGGTGTTTATATGTATATATAATACATGTGTTAAAATACGTTAGCCCAAGCTTATTTAGCCATTTTTTTTTTGGGGTTGGTTCGGTCGGCGCACTCCTCGCACCACTCCGTCCAGGGCGACAGAGGGGCGTAAGCACGCACACCCGCAACCCACTCACGATGCACGTCGCCTTCGTCGTTGGCTCCTCTGTCGCCCCAGACGAAGTTGGGCGAGGAGTGCGCCACCGGTACCGGAACCCAAAAGAAAACGGCGCTCCCGAGTGGGTGAGGTATTTGACCGTATAATTCAGGGCTCTCTTGTAACGACCACAGAGATCCATGACAGTCAGGGTTATACGCAGTTGTTATAAGGTGGCTACTAAAGGAGCATGTTCGTTGGCTGAAACTCCCCCATGGGACCTGGAGACTCGTCATCTATACAAAAGAAAGGCAGCAGTGTGACGCCTTGCACGGTAGCCAATCTGTATCCGGCGAAAAGACGACGATCTTTGCACAAGCTATAGGTCATTGTAAAAAAAGTAAAAGGTAATAATTCCTAGGCCAGTATCTAGAGTTCAAATCCCTCAAATACATTTTAGACTATTAATCTTGAACAAAGCCTACTAGGTATATTTTTATAACTCGCAAATCGTTCTAAGACAGTTCCAGCCAAAGATTTAATTCAAAACTTATAGAAAAAAAGGAACTATTAAATAAAATTTACTTACATTTTATTTACACTACGAAAGAATCCTTAACAATATTGGGTAAATCAAAAATCTTTTTACGGCAACTACAATAACATACGTGAACTTCAGGTTCAAAGATAAAAATGAACAAAATGTTACATTTAATTCATTTTATACAAGTGCTTGTAATAAGTTAAGTTAATAAGTTACCATTGCATATTTCATTTCCTTTTTGCTTCACCATTTGTATTGTGTGGTAACATTTTCTGTTCATGTGATTTCTCAACATAATAAATCTTTGTATTATATGTAACTAGTATATTATTAAGATAAAAAAAAAACACTAGACTTATGACGAAGGATTATAAACTAGAATTAAAATAAATTATCAACCGCTTCATGGAAATGAGCTATACACCATCTAATTCATTTGAGAATTTTAAATAGTCATAAAATTGTAAAGTAGCTTGCCGTGTGTGATGAAATAAGAATAAAGTTTATCACCCAATCTCTTACCCGTGGGTGTCGTAAAATACGACTAAATAATTATAATATGCATATAACATCTATGCAAGAGAAGGAAAACTCGATATAAAACCCAATGTCTGACCAGCACGGTATAATAGATCAATTTACTTCCTATTGTAGAGGAGCCCCGAGATCAATAGTGGGATTTATGTTTGTACATCCACATAGCATATTATATCTGTGGTCATACAGTTTTGGTAGCAAAGTGAAAACGTCATCTAGCAATCTTGTATTAATTTATTGTTCAATATTTTATATTCTACTATTGCATTTGATTAACTAACTCTGATCAAAAGGTCTGTCACCTGATATATAATTTGTACATGTGACAGTTTGTGAAAATGTACAAATATCAGTAGCAGTTTTAAGAGGAAAAAATTAAGACTTAAGGTTAGTGTTGCCAATACATATATCAAAATAATATACATAGTATATTTAAAAGTGCTGAAAACATAACAATAAGTAAGCAATGAAGTAAGGCGACTACGATTCGAGCAAAGTGTAGCCGGACCTAATCCTTTAAAAAGTCATAGATGCATTTTACGCATATATGCATAAAGTAATAAAATTTCGTAAAAAAAACATCCTGAAATTTTTAAGCTAGCTAAAGATATAACACACAGAGTTAATATTAGAAACCCTGATACTTTAGTAATGAATATGATTCTTAGAATCACTAAAATGCAAAAAAAAAGATAGTTACGTTATGTGTTAATAAATTTTTAACAGGATTCTAAGTGCCATTAAAGAATTACCACTGAAAAAATTTATATCTCAACTTCGAACATGGTTGCAACAAAATATTTTTTACTCTGTAAAAGAATTTACAATATTACAATGGAATCTAGTAAATGCAAATTATTAGTCTTTAATAATTTTTTTTATTTCATGATACTTTTCATGCTACGATTATGGCTGAATAAGCTTGCGCCGGTGGTTGGCCCAACGACGAAGGCGACGTGTATCGCAGATGGTTTGCGGGTGTGCGTGCTTACGCCCCTCTGTCGCCCCGGACGGAGTGGTGCGAGGAGTGGGCCAACCGCAACCCACCCCAAAAAAATGACTAAATAAGCTTGGGCTAATGTATTATAACACATGTATGTATGTATACTGTTTGTGGTAAATAAAGAATTAGAATTTGAATAATACTGTATCTATTTTATAACAGTTACACACCTTTTTTATTACTATAAAATAAATCCTGGATAATTTCACAAACTCGCAATAATGAACACAAATACACTTCAGAATCAGAAAAATAATTTTTGGCCTGCATAGATAACTGTCTGAACTGGTAACACACAACAATCGGACACTCAGGACTGACGAGAGATTCATCGAGCTGGAAGAGGAATTGAGCACAATCCGCTGAGACATTGTATGATTATCAGAAGCTCTTTAATTCGGTTATCCTTGGGGGCGACGTTTCAGAGTCGAGGACCAGGAGTGTGGTGATGCTGTTCTTCAAGAAGGGCGACATAGCTATTGTAAAGAACCACAGACACATCTCTCTCCTGAAACCATGTTTACAAGTTGTTTTCCAGGGTCATTACCAAATGAGTCACGTGCAAGTTCGATGACTTCCAGCCACCGGAACTAGCCGGCTTCCCAAAAGACACCATTGACCATATCTTCACGCTTCGGCAAATTATCCAAAAGACCGAAGAGTGTAATCAGCCTCTGTGTGTAGAGTTTGTGGACTATGAAAAAACCTTCGATTCAGTCGAAACTTGGACGGTGCTGCCGTCCGATCAGCGATGTCAAATCGACTATCGTTATATCAACGTGCTGAAGTGTTTATATAGGAACGCCACAATATACGGGCTAAGAGTACGAAACCGATCCAGCTACAAAAAGGCGTGAGCCAGGGCGGTCATCTCTCCGAAACTTCAAAACTGCACTGGAAAATGTCTTCAAGCTCTTGGACTGGATTACACTTAGCATCAATATCTACGGCGAATACATCGCTCACTTTCGATTTGCAGACGATATCGTCGTTATGGCAGATGGTCCATGGAGGACCTTGGCATCATGCTCTACGATCTCCAGCAGGGTATCCCTACTAATGGGTTTACGAATGAACATGAACAAGACGAAAATCGTGTCAAATACGCACCTCATATCGATCCTAGTTAGCAATGCAATTCTCGAAGTTAATGATCATTATGTGTACCTTGGACAAACAGTCCAATTAGGTAGATCCAATTTTGAAAAAGAGGTCAGCCGACGAATCCAACTTGGTTGAGCAACGTTCGAGGAACTTAACAGGATTGTTTTGTCCAACATACCTTAGTGTCTGAAAACACAGGTCTATGTCCAGAGTGTATTACCAGTAATGACTTATGGCACGGATAACGTGATCCCTAAATGTAGGCCTCATAACGAGGCTCAAAGTCGCTCAGCGTGCTGTGGAGCGGGCTATGCTTGGGATTTCTCAGCGAGATAGAATCCGAAATACGGAAGCCCGCAGAAGAACGGGTGTAACCGACATAGCACGAAGAATTAGCACACTGAAATGGCAATAAGCAGGCCACATCGTTCGAGAATCGACAACCACTGGGGAAGAAAGATTCTCGTGTGGCGACCACGTATTGGACGATGCAGTATAGGACACCCCCAACTATGTGATCCGATTACCTGAGAGTCGTTGAATGCAGGCGTCACAGTACCACAGGTTGCGGCGAAATATGAGAGAGGCCTATTTCCAGCACTGGACGGCAATAGGCTGAAATGATTATGATGATGATAATGATGATGATAGAACTGTACCACTAGGGAATCAAATCTATAGCATTCGGTATAAGAAGTCACCGCTTAGATCACTACGTCTTCTGTGCAATCATCTGTATTACAGTATAGAAAGAAACCTATACTGTACAGAATTCGTACAAAATTAGTTAAACTTTTTGAGAGAGTGTTTGAAAACATTATTTTGGAATAACAAAATTCACCACTTTTCCGGCTACAGTTAATCAATTTACCACACAACCCTAAAACGGAAGATATGTAGGGAAGATCCAAGTAGAAAAAAAAGACTTCTAATTTCTATGTGATGAAGAGCCTCCAGAATTTTATTTCACATACAAATCGCCGCAGAATTTCTAATATAGATTCGACTTCAGTTTCGCTTCAAACCATAACATCACTGGCAAAGTAAAAATCATTTCAGGATAAATATGGATTGGCCTTGTGTATGCCTAATTCACCCATTTAAAAAAACACCGTTAATATTTTGTTGCTATATATTATGTTATTGCTTCCTATAATTTCAGTCCCTGAAAGATTTAATTCGTAAAAAAAAAAAAAAATTAATTAAAATTAAATGTAATTATTCGTGAAAAAAATTACATTTAAATGTTGCCTTTATGCTAGATGGCTTTACACTAGATGTGCAGAAAAAACATTATTTATTAGCGCGAGTGGCTAGTGGCTATTGTATGCTAATAATAATAATATAATAATAATATAATATATTATACTAGCTGACCCGGCAAACTTCGTACCGCCTTTTCTTCTTAATTATTTTATTTTAGTATTTATCAGTTTGGTTTTATTATTATCCGTGCGGTGATGGAGTAAGAATACAATTTACCACCCCTGTTTGTCGTAAAAGACGACTAAGTGATATAGTATGCATATAATATCTATGCAAGAGAAGGAACGCTCGAAAAAAAACCCTATACCAACACGTCTGACCAGCGTGGTATAGTAGGTCGATTTCCCTCCCATATCCATATCCCTCCTTCCAACATCCAGGGAACTGGCCAAACGCTATTCAAGCGTTGTACAGTCAAGGTACCAGGTGCTCAAAGACTAGTGCCTGCCAGAATCTGGGACGGTCTCCGGACTCGGCCTCAAACGTATCAATATAATGGAATTATTGATAATCCAACCGAGTTGAATTTACGGCAAATGTTATATTTCCTTAGTCCGCAACTTTACACTATTTGTGGGAGTCTGATAAATCATCATCATCACCTCAGCCCATACACGTCCAACTTTTGGGCTCGAACCTCCTCCACTATGGGAGGGAAATCGATCTACTATACCAAGCTGGCAGACCTGTCAATATAGGGTTTTGTTTCAAGTTTTTTTTCTCTTGTATAGATATTATATGCATATCATATCCCTTAGTCGTCTTTTACGACACCCACGGGTGGTGAATTGTATTCTAGCTATTTAATATACCGCCTTTTCGTATCGATTCCAAAACCTTTTTTAATCTAGATCTACATATAATTATGCCAAAAATGCCGAACCGACGGGACGAATGTTTGACAGGTAAGAACAGCTTGTATGGGAAAGTAGAATTGTTGTTTTTAGTATTTTATTCGCAATTTTGCCATATTTTCTCACTGTATAAACCTTCCCTGCACTTTCAGTAATTCGAGTAATTCAAGACCAACATTGGTCAAATCGGTCCAGCCGTTCTCGAGTTTTAGCGAGACTAACGAACAGCAATTCATTTTTATATATACTTATAGTAAAACCCGTTTAAGACGATTTCGCAGGGACCCGACCAAAAACGCGTCTTAGGCGGGAAAGCGTACTATGCGGGAAAGGGAAATAACGTGACATTATTATTTATTATATTATTATTTTGAATACCTACGTATTAAATGTAACATTTAAAAATCACTTAAATAAAATGTTGTTTATTTTCCTTATTTAATATACTTACTACTAGATACATTTTTAAATATTACAAAATAAAAAATATTTGCAATAATGTTGTTTATTATTATTACGTTACTTAAAGTAATCACTTATTTTAGTTTGACAAAAAGATTTTGAGGCATTAGCAATTCCAAGATTTACAACGTAATTTAATTTTCGCAGTGGGTCTTCGCTTTGATTCAAAGAAGTTACATAGCGTCTTTAATCATTAACGGCTGATAATGCCTGGGCGTGTGACAAAATCGGAGTTGACGCATCTTCTTCTTGGTCATTATCACTTAGGGTCGCTCGACAGTCGTCACTTTATCAGTCGCTGGCCACTGCCGCAAGGGGTAATATATGTATTTGAGTGGCGCGTGTTGGCGTATTAAACGGGATGGCGGTCATATTAAGCTTTAAGAAATGTATGAAAACATGTCTCAAGTTGCTGGGAGTGACGCAAAATGGCGTATTATGCGGGAAATCGTATTAAACGTGATCGTATTAAACGGGTTCTGTATATAAGATAAGATATATATAAAAGATTATTACTTTTATTTTTTGTCAATAATTATGTTTCCAAGTTTATAGTGCGTCAAAAAATCATAAATTAAATGTGAACGTTCAAAAATTTCAACACAATAATACAACATTCTTTAGTTTAAATTATTTATGAAAATTTTGTATTGTTTTATTTTTTTTTTAAGATGCTCTCTTTTTTCACACTAAATATCTTATTTTATAATAGCAATCCGCCCTCGCTTCGCTTCGGTTATAGGTTATAGTCGTTTTACCGGCGTAGTTCCCGTTCCCGTGGGAATACCGGGATAAAATATAGCCTAGTTTACGCCCTAATATTATAGTTTTCCATTGGTGAAAGAATTTTTGAAATCGGTCCAGCCGTTTTGAAGATTACCCGGAACAAACAGACAGACAGACAAAAATTTTTTAATTGCTATTTTAGGCGTAGGTATCGTGCAAATAACCGTGTGAGCATGAAAAAAGCCTATTATTTTGACATTACAAACAGACACTCCAATTTTATTTATTGATATAGATTTTTCAAGAAGTTTCACGTCTTTCCCGTGTACGGTGTTACACGTGCATTTTTTTTGTTTATTTTTTTAATTTCTATGCCGATGGGATAAACCTGATAAGTTACACTGTAATAAAAACCAAGAATTACATTAAAAAGAGATTTTTATAAAAAAATATTGAAGTTTTTTCATAAGTGGCGGCAATTCCCCGATGCTCCCCTATATGGGCTGAGATGATTATACAATTATTTATAACTGGATTTACCTATTTAGTTAATATATTATATGTATAAGTATAGAAAAACTGAAGAACATTTATTTCGATCAAAATTAACAAATAATAAAAAGTTGAAACATGAAAATTCGTGAAAAAAGAGGCACTTCATAAGGTTCGTACACAGGCGCGGCCTGGTAATAGTTTATTAACCATCATTTTCCGTGTGGTGTAAGAAAATAATTCACCGCCTCCTTTCTTGCCCACGGGTGTCGTAAAAGACGAATGAGGGATAAAATATAGATATATGTAAGAGAAGAAAATCTCGAAATAAAACCCTAATAAAAGCCGAGTAGCGTGGTGTAGTAGGTCAAATTTCCTGCTATCGTGGAGAAGGCCAACAGTGAGACGTACAGGAGCTGAAGTGAGTGAAGTGAACCATTAGCTTATATATCGTGGGTAGATTGTGGGTAGATCTATAAATAATATGTAAGTACACCAAGCACAAGGCCACTAATTAACGATTACTTTTTGCTATTATGTGGTGAAGATTTGCCCTACCCTCTGAACTAGTTATAAACTGTATCTCAGAGGGTAGTGTTCCTCGCCTCCGCACATTAACAGTAGTGTAATTTACTTAGAAAGAGATGGAAGATCTTTATCATTACTTTCTAACAATATAGTATATGTATGAGAATCACATAATTAAGTTATCGCTTGTCTTTATTTTTTTTGAAGTTATACTTCTTTAGGCGCGTTATGAAAAAATGATGAGAGTGAAATTTTAAGATGCGCGCGCATCTGTGACACAAAATTAACAGTATGAAGCTGTCTGCTTAAAATATTAAATAATCAATAATAAACATTTAAAATTAAGAATCTTATAATATTTAGTACAAATTATGTCTTATATATTTATTATTCTCTAAATTTTGTTTTTAATAATTATATATATATATATATATATATATATATATATATATATATATATATATATATATTAATTATATATTATATAAATTTATATTAAATATATATATTTGAAATATATATATTAAATATATTATTATATAAATATATTAATTTTCAATGTTTAATATTAATTATTGATATCTAAGATCAATCTAAGATTCTTTTAGTTTAAATTTGATGACTATTAAACTGAACTTTGTTGATTATCCTTTTCCAATCCTTCTATTATTTTATTGTAATTAATTATTTGCATGCGATTAAAAACTATTTTTTAATGATGCCAAAGAAGTATAACTTCTCACGCGCGTACATAAGTACACGCACCCATTTTTTTTTTTTATTTGGGATTACTTACTGATTCGATATAATATGCATTTATATATTAATACATACATTGTTTTATTAAAAAATATTGGTTGCCTGTAAAGTCGGTATACGGGCGAAAGTTTTACGTGACAACGACTTTGAGTGGTAAAATAATTTTAATGTGAATATTCATTCGTATAGTAGGAAGAAGGATGAAATAATAGTAACAATTTAAAACATTTATTTATACAAAGAATTATATTTAAAACATTAATTTATACAAAGAATCTCGCACTGAATTTCATATTAACAAAATTTTATTTTTACCTTTACACATACATACGTATTTATATACAAATATACAATTTTTATGTCTGTCTCTCTCGCTCTTAGGCGGGCTAACCATGCCCGAGTGGAAGGGACGCGTGCCTCTCACTCGCTCTCATTGTGAGCGCATAACGTGAGCGGAGCGTAACGCAGTTTCTTGAAGTGTCACCCGGCAAACCAATTTATAAGACGTTGTCACGTCAAAATGTAATTGCAATAGAACACAATTAGGCAATTTTGATTTATGTAAGTAATCATTAAAATGTGATAGTGTATATATCTATAGTGAATTATATGTGTATATAGAACATAAAACATACATATATGTATATGTAATTCTCCTGAAAACATTGCTAACGTTCTTCTTTATAAACATACGAACTAAATATATAACTTGGATTTGGGTTTCGTATGTATGAGATAGTTCCATAACTTCTATATTTGACTGGCAGAATGGTAATTGCAGTTAGGGTTGTGAAAAATAATCGATTTTTATATTATTCGATTATTTTTATCGCATAATCGATTTTAAATAATCGATTATAGAAATACAAAAAATCGATTTATTTAAAATCGATTGTACTATTGTTTGCTTTTTTTATTGTATAAATTTAAAGTTTTCTATTGTATTTTAGTTTTGAGACCAAAGGAAAAGATCATTTCATTTCTTGTAATTATTGTTTTATTTTATTTTTGTTCTAGTTAAATGTTAAGTAATACATTTATGGCAATAAGTTGTATTAGTTTTTTTGTTGCTTAAGCTTAAAGAAAGTTTTTGTTTTTGTATTTTTTATGACCAAAAGAAAAGGTTACTTTACTTCTTGTGATTATTGTTTTTTTTTTTGTTCTAGTAAAATGATAAATGATATTAGACATCAGTATTATCTAGTAAATTGTTTTTTAGTACTTTTATTGCTCACACTTAAAATATTTCAGTTCTGAGACTAATAGGTAGTCATTTTATTCTTTTGTACTAAAGATTTTGTTTTATATAGGTACATGTCAATAAAATGTTAAATAGTACTAAAAATGAGTAGCAATATTTTTATTCAGTTGACTCATTAGGTTAAAAAGATCTTTTTTGTCTTGGCTAGCCAACTAATACTAGCCATTTTCGCCAATGTCAAGTTATTTTTTAATTAGTCATTGTCCCTCAGTAAGTCAAATTGTTGTCTTTAACAGTCTTATGGCCATGTATGCATGTATGTCTTTAACTGTTAATGGTGGCTTCTGAGATTGTTGTTGAAAGAAATGTATGTAAAGCACTTTTATATTACTCCAGCAGTTGCATATGATACAAGAACACCACATGAAACTTCCAAATTGCCACCAAAAGGAAAAAAAAACTTGATTTATTTTTCATTTTTAAAACGAACACATTGTTACTTTAGGTATTATCGATTTTTATTTAATTGTATTATTATACAAAAATAAATCCAACAATACAAATAGTTAGAAGAAAAATCGATTATAAAAGTAATCGATTAATTAAAAATATTTAATCGATTTTTTTCAAATCGAATTATTTTAAAGAAAAAAGCATCGATTTTTCCCCTCCAAGTCACATCCCTAATTACATTTCGTATTATTGGTCACACAAAGAGAGAGTCTAAAGCTGTGCGCTTTAGACTTGCCTCGTCTTTCCTTCTAGAGTTTTACAGCTTTTACGGTAAACTGAGTATTGTCGTCGTATATGAAGATTATTTTGTGCGGTCAACCTAGACACAAGGCGGCATCGTATGCCGCCGTTCCCCATTGCTCCGCGTGTGCGGCGGGCTTTTGCCCGCCGCATGCGGGATGGGCAGTGCCGATCCCCGGCTGCGGCGCCAAAGGGGCGGAATGGCCCGGTGACCCCGGCTGCTCCTGCTCCTAACGCGGCCCTATCGCCCACGGAGAGGTAATGGATACGGCCCACTAATGGTGAGCGAGTTCATCCACTTCCTGCAAACCAACCTCAACCACGTCGCCGGTGCGCAGGACATTTTCCTGCAAGCCGCGGAGCCGTACTGCATGCCCGACCGACCTATTTTGTTGGGTAGCAGCAACGGCTCTAGAAATCGTCGCCTAGACGTTGTGGCCTTATTCACCCTTGTTGCTTAAGGAGAGAAGCGAAGAATATGTCGGGGCGGAATGGGCAGAAGTTACACTTTACGTTGTTAACTTCTCTCCTAATAGGAGCGTGACAGTTTTCAGGGCCTCCTCCAAGTCTTCGTGCTAGACTTTAAGGCCAAGTCCATGACGTGGGGGTCTCTCAAGACGGACGATCGCGGGCAGGTGCTTGAACAATGGGCGGCAGCACTGGGCCTCTGCTGTCGCGATGGGCTCTGAATTGACTGGATCGGGACCCATTGGCTGAGGCAGCCATCATTCATTCGTGGCTGTCCTCACCGCCTCAGGGGGATGGGGTGGATGCTGTGACTGGCTGGTGGCCGTATTCGCTGTGCGTTAATACAGATCTGCGATGCAGCCAAGCCCCGTGTGCGGTATCTGCCCCCTGAAAAGGGCCTTGGTAATCTCTCTCTCGGCACCGAGGAAATTATCTGGTACCGTGATTCATCATATTCTGCTTTTATTGCAATTACTTGGCGTCGATACAATATGTATTCTTCTTAAATGGTAAATATTTCATAATTTTGTCTATAGTTTCATGACGAGCCGTCTGTCTGATATCAACCTTTTTCAAGAATATAATTGTTGACCAAATGGGATCAAATGGAGTTAACCAGGTCAATGTAAAACTTTTAATCGTCTTTTACGAGAACCACGAACAATGTAAGCAATGGTAGTATTCGTAGCCGCCACTACACAGAAATATATACATATTATAATTATTTATAATAACAAAAATCTTCCGTGTGGTGACGGAGTAAGAAAACAATTCACCACTCTTCACCATTGTCATCTTGCCGAGGATGCCGTAAAAGACGACTGAAGGATATAATATGCACATAACATCTGTGCAAGAGAAGGAAACCTCGAAATGTAACCCTAGAGCAACATCCCAGCATCCCAACCAGCATGGTATAATAGATCAAATTTGCTCCCATTGTAGAGGAGGCCCGCGCCTACTAGTGGCACGTATGTGGGCTGCGATGATTAACAAAAATGAAGAAAGCGCGAGCCCAGCAGAGGGACGTCTATGGGCTAATATGATGATGATAATAATAATTTGGCATTCAGTGAGTTGGCGAGTCACCGTCTGCCAAAGTTCAAGACGATAAAGGTAGACGACAGTTTTAAATTCATAATATTCAGTTAATCCAGTCCATCAAACCTCACAACCCCATAATCAGGTTTTAGATATCATAATTGCACAATAGCTTTGCACCTACCGTCGGCAATCCACGAGTGTTATGTGCAAACGTAGAGTGTCATCAGTAGATGTCCCATCCCAGTTTAACATTAAATTTCTCCAAAGGCCTCTGCGTGTTGGATCCATGTCCCCATGTAAGCCTTTCAAAGGACCAGGTATCTTCCCTAGGAAGGTCCCGTGAAAAAGGAGAGACATTATAATAATATGAATGGTCAATACTGTATTACTCCTATTAGGAAGTATATGTTTCATTGTGGATATTAATAGGCTGATGTTATCCATGAGTTGGATGCTTATTGCGTTAAAATATATCTATATTATGTAAATTTCAGCTCTTAATACAAATACTGTTGTTTCAATTATGAGAAATGTTTTCAACGTTATTAAGATACTTTAGATTTCAGGATACTTTTGTATTCCTTAACAATCAATTAAAATACCCAAACAATCTTAAGTTTCATTAAATTTTAGCTCAAGTTTAAAGGAGCTAACCACCATGTCTATTCATTTCCCAAATAAATCAAGTGTGAAGTTTAATTTGCTTAAATCTTTTGGAATTCAAACTTGATTCAGATCACCACTGAATCGAAATACATTCTTAGTAACTACGCCTGTGTATTACATATCGATTTAATATAATTATTTGGTTTCAATACTTCTGTAATATTAACATTAATAATATCTATAATATACGAATCAATCCTTTTTGTTATCTCAGGCATTACTATAATTACGACAATTGTGCAGAACCTTTGATAACCCATTATTTACAACTTTTGATTTGCTAACATTTATAGACACTACTCTCCTATTCATTGTAGCGTTAAACAGTCTGTTTTTCAATTCAATATTTTTGGATTGCTACTGGAAGTAACAGAGATTAGCATATTGAACGAATAAATTGTTCAGCTTTAGAAACCTACCACTATTTTGTAATAGAATTATACAATAGCGTAGTTAATATATTAATGGTGGGGAAATAAAACTACTTTAATTGCTTCTACCGTTATGACCAGTAGTATAAAAATCGAATTAGGGTGCTTTGCAGATATAACATCACTGCAAAAGTACTGAAAATGAAAATAAAATCCTATACCAACGACTCTGGTGTGTCTAGTGATGCTTAAGGGCTAATTTTCCCAATCTGGAGAAGGTCTGTGAGAACTAGGCATCATATGGGATGTGAATTCGATGGCAATGTGCAAAATATCTAGTAATTTCAAAGCCCATTTACAAATCTAATAATCCAACATCTTTTATAATAATGTACCGATAAATTTCATGCTATAAAACCCTAACTAATGGAGTACCATGTTAACTGTAAGCTTCTTCTTCTTTTAGCAATTCAAACATCTTAGACTTTATTAGGAGTTTCTCTTTCTATTCATACTATGCTACAAGCAATTCATACATTTTACGGTCATCGATTATCCTTAAAGTCTTTATAATTAAAATAGTTCATAATTAAACCTTTCCACAAAACATAAGTTTCATGCCGTCTCTCCACATGTCTATATCAAGTTACTACTTTAGTTACTTGTAATACTAATTCTAAGATTCATTTGTTCATTAAATTGTCAGAATTGCGAATGGTAATGTGGGATACGGAACGAACCGCAGCCGCTAACAAACTAGTTGGTACTTGTCATAATATTTGCTGAACGTGATTAATTCGACCGTAACAGTTTCGCAATGCCAACATTTCATATGTGTTCAATAGACATTTCTGCGGATAACTCAAGAATGTTTTGTAGGGTAGGGTTAATTTTACATCATCATGCTGCTAGAGTAGTATAATCAATAGTTGATTAAAATGATGTTATGAATGGAATGGTTCACCTAATTCGGACAGAAAGTAAAATTTTTAATTTTTGGGTTTGTATTATCCATCCAAACATTCATCCATCAAGCTGTAGATGTCCTATGTTAGACATCGACGTCTCCACGAGAATACGAGTCAGAACGGTGCTGTTTAAAATGTCGTTTATCTACTGGTGGGTCGTCCTATGCTCGGGTTGGCCAATTCTTAGTCGCAATTCGAGAAATTTTCTTCCCCAATAGCCGTCGGTTCGAAAAGCGGTGTAGCCTACCAATAGCCATTTCAACTTAATATATCTTCAAGCTTTGTAGGTTACACACGTTCTCATACCGAGTTCCGTTTACGGATTTTATTAGGTAGAAGAAATATTGAGTATAAGCCTGTCCATAGCATGCTGAGCGACTTTGAGCCTTTAAGTGAGATCGATATTTAGACACCACGCTTTAATGCCATATGTCATCGCCGGTAACACCTTATGAACCTTTATTTTCATGAGTACCCTATTTAACACATTAGGTAGTCTGAAAAGTGAAAAAAAAAAACAGCGTATTTGGCAAAACCCTCAACAATATAATAGGTGATATATGAAGGGCTTTTGCTGCCTACAGGACATGGCTTCATGTTGCTGCTACTGATATTCTGGATGATAATTATAGTGAGGTTTGGAATCCAATATCAGAGTCAAGGGTCATTAAGATTTTTTCTGCTGCAGGAAGTCTGAAACTAAAACTTTGTAATGGCAAAAGACTCACGCTCTGCTACAGTTGGCTTAAGAAGTAACATAATTAATATAAATAAAGTATAACCTCAGCCTATTCACATTTACTTGTTCATTATTTTCATTTAGGGAATTTAGATTAGGGAAGTTAATCTACTACATATGTCACGCAGGTCAAACGGATTGGCATAAGGATTTATATCAAGCTTTCCTTCTCTTGCATAGATGGTTAGAGACATCGTATTGTGTCCCTTAGTCGACTTTTGCGACACCAAGAGGTAAGAACGATGGTTAATTATATCCTTACTCCGTCACTACACGTAAAAATAACAACACACAGGATAAAAAATCTAAAAGTATAACGAATTTCCATTATAATCGATATTTTTTGTTAATAAAAATTATAATAGATTTTAGCGGTACACTTTACTCTTATTAATTAACGTCGCTTTTACAAAGTAAGAGCGTCATGATTTAATAAATTTGTTGAAGACTCATTAATTAAATTCAACTGAAGATTACTGACACTTATTAAAGAATAATTATATTTTTATTCTACCGTATGAATAAACTGAAGAAATACGATAATACAAATTCATCGAGGGATAGCAGAATGAAAAAACTGATAAAAGCTCTTTGCCATGATTATCGTACATAGCCATTAAAGGAACTAAGGCAGTTTAAATTCAAATTATTTATTACTTCAACCCCTTTCTTTTTTTTGGGGTAGGCTATGCTATGGACTCACCCACCCATTATGTACGTGGCGACGGATGAGCGGCTTGGGGCCCCATAACGCACCGTATTCCCTCCCCATCGCCATTGAACCAGTCCCTGGCACCGATTAACCTTCCGGATCGGGTTAACCTTTCAGCTATCGTCCCCTTCGATGCCCCGGTAACATTGCAGTGTTCATCATTGTCACCCGCAGCCAACCGGCCTCTCTATGGGCGGCGGACTAATTCCAGGTCCACCCATTCGCGACCTCGGCTAGGGCGGCATCAGGCGCGGGTATTCGCGACTGCGCTGCCCAACGCGCTGGCACCGGAGGGTGACGTGGTACAGATATTACTCCCGAACCCGCTTCGCCGCCTTTTTCTGCGAGATAAGTGCCTCGTAGAAGGCGACGACCGCATTCCAGTTTCTGACGCGGTCGCGCGTCATTCTAGCGATGGTCGGTAGCGTCAGGTCGCGCCAATGATTGCGAAAGTTTACAGCACTGGTTTACCCAGACTACGCAGAACACGAGCGTGTGCTGCGCCGCATCTTTGTCGCAATCGCAGAAATGGCAGGAGGACGTCCTCTTCCTCTTCCTCACGATCTTGTGCAGGTACTTGGCGAAACAACCATGCCCCGATAAGACCTGCAACAGTCAAAAAGAGAGGACCCCGTGCCACCTACTCAACCACTCCATAAGTACCGGCCGGATGCCCCAACGGTCTGAACACCGAGGCCTTTCCAGCCAACGGGCAACGACATCCTGGTGCATGCGTCCCAAAAGGCGGTGAGCTCGTGGAGCGAGGCATAGCCACCCAACCAGCGTCGTTAACGCTTCCCTTAACTCCTACAGCGTAGTTCCGGCCAACAGGCACGCTGCCTCCGTTGCCATCGTGTAGTATCCACGTAATTACGTCGACCCTGCGAAGCTACTTATACATTAATTTCTGATGTTTACGAGAGTATTACACATTGTAAATGAAACTATTTTACAGATTTTAACGTGTTTATATTTGATTTCGATTGTCTGACGTTTTGATCGTTATGGTCCGCCCGTGCTCATGAACATTGAAATGTGTTCGAAACGTCGGGCAGTCGAAAATTAAATATAAACGCGATAAAGTCTGTTAAAATAATTTTACTTACATATTGTCAATTTTGGTCTTATTTCAATATTTTCAATTCGTCCAATATTATATCTCCTGTGGCGATGGAATAAGAATACAAATATCTCTATCCATTATGCGCCTGTAAGAGTCGTGAAATCTGGATAAGGGTTTTCATCAGGGAAATGGGCACCAGGTCTCTCCTGGGTATTATAATATCTCTCTGACATCACGAATTTACCTATTAAGCCTGGCGATTATGGCGCTATCTTTTCAAATAAATGACATGTGGCGAGGCTTAAACTAGCGGTAGACGGTAAGAGGTTAAAAAATGATGATAATCCAAAAATCTATAACTGAATCGGAACGTGCCTGTAATTGAGCAGATTAGGCAATAATCTCAGCTGGCTCGGGAGCGCCTCTTATTCTACATGAGTAGAAGAATAGTCGCGTCTTTTCGATTTTGAAGTAGAAAATTATATCACATACTTTTTCTGTATGATAGGATTATACTGACAATAGTCATCTGTCTACAGCTGCGAGGCCGTCCGATTAGTACCACACTCATAGGAAATCGACATCTGAGTTGTATCAATTTGCTACTGCACTTTGTTCGGTAAGCGAGAGAGACTTAATTTTTTAAGGGTCTTTAGTATCATAGAACCTCATTGCACGCATTCAGACTCCTTTCACTTTCGTGACTGTAGGCAGTGGTCTAGCAAAGGTCCATGGGCGGTATCATTTACCATCAAGTGTGCTGTTTGATCTTATGACACTATGAAAAAAAAACTCGATGACGTACAGAGGCCTTTATTTATATTGGTTATGTAATAAGTTGGCATAGCTACCCAATTTTAGGTAACTAAATAAAACTGTGTATAATTGTGTTATTAATACCAGGTCCAACGACTATAGAATGCATTGATTCTGTGTGGTGACGAAGTAAGAATACAAATCACCACTTCCTATCTTGCCCGTGAATGTCGTAAAAGACGACTAAGGGATATAGTAAGCATATAACATCTATGTAAGGGAAGGAAAACTCGAAATAAAACCTTTACCAACCTATCTGACCAGTATGGTATAGTAAGGTCAATTGTCTTCCTATTGTGGAGGAGGCTCAAGCCCAACAGTGGGACGTATATGAATTGAAATGATGATGATTGACTGCGACCACCATACATTCAGTAGGCAGCAAAGTGTAGATACTTACCAAACACGGGGTCTTCGTTAAGTACCTGTATATGATTAAAAGAGAAGAGGTCTGATGATGCGCCTCACACATTGGAGGTATGCCCCACTTGGGGTCTTCAGCGTCACGACCTGTTGGCGTTACTTAGAACGGACCTGTCACTGCCAACCGTTATTGCAGAGATGCTCGGCAGCGACAAGTGTTGGTCGTCGATGGCCTCATTTTGCGGGGCCGTCATATCAAAGAAGGTAGCGGCGGAGTGGAAACGCGATGCACGTACGTCTGCTGACTTGCTTCGTCGCCGGCGACCCGGAGGAGGAGGCGACAATATGCGCACCTACTCCCACCGCCCTGAATAATGACGACAGGACGTGGCCAGACGGCCATGCGTAGGGGGGTCGGGGATGGAATATCATTCGATGATCTCTCCGGCACCCCGTAAAGCGCGGAAGGGGCCACTGTGATGGGCTTATTGGGGTACTCGCGCATATTGTTCACTGAGAACACCTACCAGGATTCACGAATCCATATTTTTCTTTCGTTTCGTTTTTAGTGTTTTTTTCTATGTACAGACATTTGACCTCTACAGTTTCATCATATGTATAGATAAAGGTCGTTTATTTATGATTTAGCGTTAGTCATGTTTCAAAGAAAATAGATTAATTAAAGGTAAGTATGAAACTAAAACTTGATATACAATACACAAATAAAAGCTGTAAAATGGATAACGATGTAAATAGCAATACGACTATTAGTTTATATAAAAAAGTTGATATTTTATTAGTTCAGGAGCTTTTATTAATTCATAAAATATTCGCAAAGAAAAAATGTTGATAAATTATTGAAAAATATGATTATGAAAATAACTGATAATAAGAAATAAAATAAATAAGATATATGTATATATTCAAGATCAAATAAATATACATAGAAATGTAAGAAGCAAAGTTTTTTTCTGTTTATTTTGGTAAAAAGAGGCCTTTATCTGAATAGATAATGGCGTCCTCATTGGAGAAGTAAAGTTAAAGACTAAAATAATTTATTTATTTATTTATAAATTATAAATTAATAATAATAATATAATTATTTATAAATAAATAAATAAATAAAATAATTATTTACGAATTGCATGTTCTTTTTCTCAAAATACAACTGCAAATTTTTAATAAAATGAAAATAAAGATTATGGCACGATTGTATTGAATAATGAAATCCGTGTAGTGATGGAATAAGAATACGATTCACCACCCCCTTTCTTACTCGTGGGAGAGGACTACAAGAGGATATGCAGATAACATTTCTCAACATCTAAGAAAAGGAAAACTTGAAATGAAACCTTTTCTTTCTTTTTCTCGCGTTGGTAAATGCAATTTTTACGCAAGCCCACCTTTGACAGATGGGGTATGTCGGGCTCAACGTCGATTTATTATCAGCGCCACTACCAGCTAAAAACCACACGCTATTCCTGTCCCTCGGCTACGACAAAGTCATGGGACCGTTATCACATGCACCACAACTCCGCCGGAGCATGAAATAAAACCCTATACTAACCTGTCTGACCAGTATATGGTCGGTCAATTTTCCTCCCATTACGGAGGAGGCTCGAGGCTAGCAATAGGACATAGATGATCATGAATGATTTATCATCATCATCATTATTCGGCCTTTTGCCATCTATTGTTGGAAATAGTCCTCCCTCCTAGAATAGTACATGATGCGGTTATTATATTATTAGTGGAGTAATTACCATAACCATGCTTGGCTTGCGGGTTGGCGATCGCAGTAAGATGTTGTAACGTCTCCGAGAAAGAGCTGCAGTATATTTTTCTAGTGAACCTTCAGGCAATTTTTACGACACCTTCGAGAAATTAAGAGGTGATTTTGTTCTTATCCCATCCTATAAGGTAAAAACACCATAAGAAAATATGATCGTATCATCCGTCCCATTATTGGCCTAGAATCTCCTTCGCAATAGAAGGAAATTTGACCAACTATACTACGCTGGTCAAACGAGGTGGTATAAGTTTTTATTTTGAGTTTATCTTCTCTGTTATCTGCGTATCATAGTTTAATTTTATAACACCCACGAGCAAGAAATGAGATGAGAAATGGTATTTTTGATCTGCCATCACATAAAAAATAAACGAAATGTAAGCACGGAATTACTGTTTTAAATGTTGGCCTCCACCATTTATACTTTATAAACATCTTCAAAATCACCACCTCAATTAAAGACAGTGTTGTGCCAGTTAAGGCTCGGTTTCACCACCTTTCGACCGTAGGCAACTTTAACATTTTTGCATTTTCTCGACAGGAGATTTAGATAAGTTTATGAAGGGAATAAACTTTAAAGTTACGATGTGTTAATTATATTAATGGGCTTAGATCCCTCGGCACTCACATATAGTTCAAATTCAAATGGACCAAATTGTCAAGAACAAAAACACAAATTCTTGTACCCACTCCTGTCATAACTTATTACATAACTTTCAAAATCAATGACCTATTTTTCCATTCATCATCATCATCATTTCAGCTTACATAAGTCCCACTGCTGGACTCGAGACTCTTCCACAATGTGAGGGAAATTGACCTACGATGCCATGCTGGTCAGATGTAGAAGATATAGGCTTTTATATCGAATTTTTCTTGTCTGACATTAATGTTATCCACATATCATATCTCTTAGTCGTCTTTTACCCCCTTGGGGTAATGAATTGTAACCTTACTCAGTCAACACATGAACGAATATGGTATATAATACGGTAAATTTTTTGCCATAAAGCATACATTATTTATGACTAAAATACTGCAAAATTCGCTTCTAAATAATCAAATACACAACAAAAATCGTAAAAGGTAAATATAAACAAAAACACAGCTCTGTATTATTCCGTTACAAAAGAAAAGTTGTGGTAAAAACACAATGGCGAGTCCACTCGCGCAATCCATTGTTACGTTAGACGTAACATATATGAAAGACATACATATACATAGATATACGCATATATTACTGTAATGGAGAATGAAAATTATTCCACACAAATTGACTGAGCTTTTGTTTATAAGAAGCGCCTTCTAATAGCTATGTTGAGTAGTAGTAGGATAGGATCATATCGTTCACTGTCTTCTGTCTACAACCGCGGGGCGGTCAATCCGGGGTAGTACCACATTCTCATAGAAAATCGACGGCTGAGTAGTAGCAATTTGTTACATATTATAATGGCTATCTATAGCTTTTAAAACATTGGTGGATGAATGGATATACAGTATATAATACACCCGTTTAATACGATCACGTTTAATACGATTTCCCGCATAATACGCCCTTTTGCGTCAGTCCCAGCAACTTGAGACATGTTTTGATACATTTCTTAACGCTTTATACGATTCGTCATCCCGTTTAATACGCCAACACATGCCACTCAAATGCATATATTACCCCTTGCGGTAGCGGCCAGCGACTGACGAAGTGACGACTGTCGAGCGACCCTAAGTGATAATGACCAAGAAGAAGATAAGTCAACTTCGATTTTGTTACACGCCCAGGCATTATCAGCAGTTGACCACTGATGTCAAGTCATCCTGCTCCGGTAGTCGGCCCAACGACTAAGGCGACGTGTCGCGGGTGGGTTACGGGTGTGCGTGCTTACGCCCCTCTGTCGCCCCGGACGGAGTGGTACAAGGAGTGCGCCGACCGTAACCCACCCCCCTAAAATAAAAGCATTATCAGCAGTTATTGATTTAAGACGCTATGTAACTTTTTTGAATCAAAGCGAAGACGCACTGCGAAAATTAAATTACGTTGAAAATCTTGTAATTACTAATGCCTCAAAATCTTTTTGTCAAACTAAAATAAGTGAAAACTTTAAGTAACGTAATAATAATAAACAATATTTTACTTTAGGTAATTTTAAATGTTAAATTCAATACGTAGGTAATCAAAATAATAATAGAATCTTAGAATAATAACGTATAGAAGGATAGTGTCAGTACTTCGAACTTTAAAAATTTGAATCTAAAAATACTAATGGCGGGCAGACGATTACACACGTGCACACGGAAACCACTATACAAATTATGAAATCAAATTTTGTTTTTATTAATATAAATCGTCGAAATACTTTTAAAAGTAATGTTAAAAACCTTTTTATATTTTTCAAATGTGTTGTGGCACAATTTGAATGCACAAGCCGTCATAATTACCTATTTATTTTTTAAGAGTTGCGTACGTTCGTGCAGTGCAATGACTTGTACATTACGGGACTGTTCCGGCGTAGGCTCTATTAGGCTCCAATTGAAATGCCTCACTTTTTGTGCGTGGACTTAGCTTCTATATGTTATTATTCTAAGAATAGAATATAAAAAATAATAATGGCACGTTTTTTTTGCCTTTCCCACATAATACGCTTTCCCGCCTAAGACGAGTTTTTGGTCGGGTCCCTGCGAAATCGTCTTAAACGGGTTTTACTGTATAATGAAAAATTACCATGGCTGGACCAGATCCCGCAAGCGGCATCCGATCACGAGTTAACCACTAGAGCAGCCATCACTCCCCTCAACCACTGGTCAAAGTCTCCCCTATTGTAGAGGAAGCTCAAGCCTAAGCAGTTGGAAGTATATGTATGACCTATATTGATGACAATCTATGCAAGAGAAGGAAAACTCTATTCTTCGCTTCTATCTGACGACTGTATATTAGAGAGTAAAGTATCAATAGAAATATTATGAAGTAAAAATATACATTAGAATTTATAGAAATATTTCAATGAGAAGCTCAACAGAATATGATTTAATTATTTTACAATCTCGCTATTATAAAAGTCATTGTAACGGTACAATGTGATAAGGCGCAATCTAATCTCAAATTTTCCGCTTCGCAGTCTCTCTTATCTTTAACAACCCCATTTACGATATTATCTTGGATTACTTGTTCTTCAGTGGAAGCGACAAATATACAATTAATATGCTTTTAATGACTTCTCAGGAAATGAGAGTTTGGGATCATTTTTAAACTAATTTCATTTTTAAATTTGTTTTTTTTTCAATACAGTTATTATATGCGCGCGGTTTAGCTCGCCTTTTTAAATAACAGCTTTAGATAGAGTTAGCCTGGGTCTATTTAAAGCTATCCCTTGAAGATATGGGACTGCGACTGTCTTTACTTATTACAGTGACAACAGGCCTGTTGTTAACGACTGTCTTAACTAAGATGGTTGGTGGTAAAAGTTCGTGGGAGGCAATGGTCACCCTCTGCGAATCCATAATAGAGGTAAGGAAGGCTGAGGAGTGGGATAGGGAATCAAATCTTCACGCTTTACAGCTCTTGAGAGCGTGAAGACGAGATCGAACTAATCCCAAGGAATCGGGATTAGCTCGATCTCGTCCAGCATGGTGTAGTAAGATCAATTCCCCTCCTATTGTGGAGGAGGCTCGAGCCCAATAGTGGGACGTATATGAGCTGAAATGATGATGCATGATGAGTATTGTCTTACAACATCTACGAGTAATGTCAAGAATGGTACTATACGTAGTCGTCACCACACCACCTATATATTTCATCATCATCATCATTCCAGCTTATACATGTCCTCCTATTGGGCTCGAGCCTCCTCCACAATAGGAGGGAAATTGACCTAATTTTTTTTTTTTTTGTGGGTGGGTCGCGGTCGGCGCGCCTCCGCAC
Source organism: Lymantria dispar (assembly GCA_032191425.1). Taxonomy (NCBI): domain Eukaryota; kingdom Metazoa; phylum Arthropoda; class Insecta; order Lepidoptera; family Erebidae; genus Lymantria; species Lymantria dispar. The sequence continues at coordinate 4,461,529 of CM063447.1, forward strand.
CACTCCGTCTGGGGCGACAGAGGGGCTTAAGCACGCAACTCCCGCGACCCACCCAAAAACCACGTCGCCTTCGTCGTTGGGCCGACCACTGGAGCAGCGTTAACTTGTCGTCAGTGGTCGGCCCGACGGCATACCCCTAATTGGGGTACCCTCCCATCGACCGACGTCCCCCCCTCGGGGAGGACGTCGGTCTTTCCTCACGCGGTCGGCCTCTCGGCGGGTGAAGGGAAATTGACCTACTATACCACGCTGATCAGACGTGGTGGTATAGAATTTTATTTCAAGTTTGCCTTCTTTTGCATACATGTTATATGGATATTACATAACTTAGTTGCCTTTTACGATACTCACGTAATGTAAGGAAGAGGGTGGTGAATTGTATTTTTACTCCGTCATTTGTACAGTTACTTGAATTTCTTAAACATTGACGGGCCTGAAATAACATTTCGTTAAAAATAAATGTAAATACACTCATTTGCAAAAAAAACGGGCACCTAAGCAATGAACCAATTCAAATGTTAATATTTCTTTGTTTGATAATTATAGGTAGTTTTATCCACACAATTTGCTAAATTAATAAGAAAATAATCGTTTTCATCAGTATTTCATAAAATTTAGATACAATTTATGGGAAATAATGCTAAACCTCGCTAGTAGTGTATATTCGCTAGTAGTGCATATGCTCATGAAGTAAAAATAAAAAAGATTTTTTGTTTGTTTTTCTTTAATAAAGTAAAAGCAGATAAATGTTTAGTATCGAGTGTGACCCCCTCTAGCTAAAATCACAGCTTGAATTCGTCTGGGCATGCTAGCGAGTATATCCCGGATACTTGCTTGCGGAATACGTTCCCACTCCGCAGTAATCACATTCTTCAGCTCTCTGATGGTCTGCGGAGCCGGGTGTACTGATCTCACACGCCGTTTCAGAACGTCCCAGACATGCTCTATGGGATTGAGGTCGGGACTTCGAGCTGGCCAATCCAAACGACGAATGCCGACCTCTTGCACATACGCATTAACATCGCGGGATCGGTGGGCGCGAGCATTGTCGTCCATAAAAATCGAGTCTTCACCTAGAGCGGCCAATGCGGGTTGTGCATGAGAAATTAGAACTTCCGTTATGTATCGATGCCCAGTCAGTGAGCCGTTTTCAATGAAGACTAACTCTGTACGATCCATTGAATTTATTCCTGCCCAAAACATAACAGAGCCCCCACCATAAGGTGTGATTTCTTCGAAACATGCCTCTGCAAAGCGTTCTCCTTGTCTTCTTAGCACTCGCCGACGTCGATCTTCACCGAACAGAGATATCCTGGCTTCATCAGAGAACAAAACCCTATTCCAATCGTCTTGAGTCCATGATTCACAATTTCTAGCGAACCTAAGCCTGTGAACTCTGTGCTCACGGAGTAATTTGGGGCCGCGGGCCGGGCGGTGACTGCGTATATTGGCAGCGAGAAGCCTCCTCCTGACCGTCCATAGACTAATATGCACATTTCTTACTTCTTGGAGGTTGTTCTTAAGATCCACATACGAAGATTTGCGATTTCTCAATGCGCGACTCACAAGAAAACGATCATCCCGTGGTTGGGTACATGGTTTTCTTCCAGAACCAGGCCTTCTCTCGACGGAACCAGTCTCCTGATATCGCTGCCAGGTCCTTTGGACTGTCGAGCGACTAACATTTAGCCTCCTAGCCACGAAACATTGGCTGCAACCCTCTTCAAGCAGCGCGATAATTTTGGTAGCTTTTACCACTTTATCTACCATTTTTGATACAGCCAAACAGCATTAAATAAAGCTTTGACAGTCAAGGATATGAAATTAATCGATAAAAATTGAATAAAAGTTATGAAAGTCGATGTTAACTTCTGGAACTTCGCGCCAAAAATGTAGGATAAAAAGGGGTTTTCTGTAAAAATGAACATCAAATGAAAAATTGAATTTAGAACGTACTTTTTTAAATACCACAGCATTTTTAAAACCGGCCAGTAACGTGTACAAACGATTGAAACCTTTTTGGTATTGTATCTTTTTAAATATGAATGAAAATCAAAACCGCCCGTTTTTTTTGCAAATGAGTTTATATTACACACTCACAATTGTAATATTTGTTTAAGCACTTCGTGTAAATTGGTTTTAAATTGGAAATTTTGTAGGTTATAAGGAAAAAGGCGAAGATAGGCATCTTCGAGGATATCGATCGTTTTCATGTAGATTACTTCGTGTTAAACAGTTTCCTTTTTTTTTTATGGGTGGGCTATGGTAAGCGCACGCGCGGTCCAGTCCGTCCGGGGCGATGAAAGGACGGCGCGCGGGCCCATAACCCACCCGTACCCACGTCACCTCGTTGTTGGGCCGACCACCGGAGCAGATGTGACTTGTCGTCAGTGGTCGGCCCGACGGAATACTCTTTCGGGTACCCTCACCTCTCGACATCCTGGGACATCGGTCGCCGTCGGGCGGTTAGCCACACTGCGGGTGACGGACAATTCTCCGGTCCGATCACCCGCGGCCTCGGATAGGGCGGCATTAGGCGCAAATACTCGCGCCTGCGCCGCCCGAGTCGCCGGCGGCGGAACGTGTCGCCGAATAGGATCTCTACTCGCACACGATCCGCCGCCTCCTTCCATGAGATAACGGCCTCACAGAAGGCGGCGACCGCGTCCCAGTTCCTGACGCTGACGAGCATCTCCCTGGCGATGGTCGGCAGCGCCAGGTCGGCACCGATAATCGCGACGAGTTCACGGCGTTCCCCCTCCCACGCAGCACACTCCTCGAGCGTGTGCTGCGCCGTGTCCTCGTCGCAACTGCAGTGGTGGCAGGACGGTGTGCTCTCCCTCCTGACAATCTTGTGCAGGTACTTCGCGAAGCATCCGTGCCCCGTCAGCACCTGCACCAGTCGGAAGGAAAGCACCCCGTGCGTCCGCTCCAACCACTCCATCAGCACCGGCCGGAAGGCCTCGACGGTCCTGACACCGTACCGAGGACTCTCCAGTCGGACTGCCCAACGGGCAATGACTCCACAGCGGGCGTCAACCCGCCAGGCGGTGATCTCCTGCAAGGAGACCATACCGCCGTGGGCGCGCGTCTCCGACACCCGCCGATAAATGTCGGCGAGCATCTCCGCCTCCAGGTCCCACGGGGGAGTGCCGGCCAAGAGGCACGCTGCCTCCGTCGACATCGTGCGGTAACCGCGTATGGCCCTGACCGCCATGACCCTCTGTGGTCGCCTCAAGAGGGCCCTCAGCCGGACGGTTAGGGACCCCGCCCACACCGGTGCGCCGTACAGAGCCATCGACCGGATCACCCCCGCGTACAGCTGTCGGTACGTAGCGCTGGGTCCACCCATATTCGGCATCAGCCGCGAAAGGGCGGACACCGCGCCGACAAGCCGGGGAACAAGTCGATGGAAATGCTCCCGGATGCCGGATGCAAAAATACCCGTCGAGCACCAGGCCCCAGTACTTCATGTGGGCCTGGATGCTGATGGTGACCGACTTCACAGTGATCGAAGCGCCGGCGGGAGGCCCGGCGGTACGGAGGCCATGGAACAAAAGGGCCTCCGTCTTTTCCAGGGCTACCCTCAACCCCAGCGCTTCGATCCGCCTGACAATCTCCTCGGTGCCGAGAGTTGCCAGGCGTGCCGCCTCCTCTAGCGTCCCACCCCGAGCTGTGACGAGTGTATCGTCGGCGTAGCAAATTACGCCCAGCCCGGGTGGGAGGCTTCCTCTCAACGCCCAGTCGTAGCTGATGTTCCACAGGGTCAGACCCAGAACCGACCCCTGTGGGACACCGCACGTCATGGGCGTTCGCACAACGTCCCTTACTCGGTCAACGTAGAGGACACTGCGCCCCTCCAAGTAGACTGCCACCAGCCGCCTGAGGTACACGGGCACCCCGTGATACCTCAGCCCCTCCCTGATGCAGCTGAATGGCAGACTGTTGAAGGCGTTGGCGATGTCCAGGGACACCGCCAACAGGACTCCTCCGCCGGTGACGGCCTCCGCTACCACGGCCTTCAGGCGCAGCAGGGCCGCGATCGTCGAACGCCCTCTCCGAAAACCAAACTGGGCGTCCGACAAATCGGGCCCGACCCCGACGAGGTGCCGCTCGATGCGGGCAGCCAACACCCTCTCCAGCAGCTTGCCCGCATCATCGAGCAGCACGATGGGCCTGTAGGCCGAGGCCGACTCGGGAGACCGTCCCGGCTTCGGCAGGCGAACCAGCCTCCCCTCTTTCCAGTACCCAGGGAACTGCCCGGACATCAAACAAGCGTCGAACAGTCCCCTGAGGCGTGGTCTCAGGTGTTCGAGGACCAGGGCCAGCACACGGTTCGGAATACCGTCGGGCCCGGGAGCGGTGGATTTGACTCGCATACGCGCCACCGCCGCCCCCATTTCCGGCTCCGTGATGGGCGGAGCACTTTCATCGTCGGCCTCCTGGTCGCTGTCCGGCGAAGCCATGACCGGGGGCGTGTGCTCCGCCCGCCGAGGAAAGAGGTCCTCGACAACTCTGGTGAGGAGGCTGGGCTGGAGAGTCTCGGTGAGGGGGGGGGGGGGCGCCCGCGGAGCTTGTTCAGCGCCGCGAGGTAGGGGCGATCCCAGGGGTCACGCTCGAGACTGTCCAGCATCTCCCGCCGACTAACGTCCTTGGCGGTACGGACGGCCAGCCTGAAGGCAGACCGCGCACTGCGGTAAGCCTCGTACAGCTGGCCCTCCCACTCAGCGTCGCGGTGACGCGCTCGGCTGCGGGTGTAGGCCCTCCGGGCACGTATGGCTTTCGTGACTGTAGGCAGTGGTCTAGCAAAGGTGCATGGGCGGTATCATTTACCATCAAGTGTGCTGTTTGATCTTATGACACTATGAAAAAAAAACTTGATGACGTACAGAGGCCTTTATTTGTATTGGTTATGTAATAAGTTGGCATAGCTACCCAATTTTAGGTAACTAAATAAAACTGTGTATAATTGTGTTATTAATACCAGGTCCAACGACTATAGAATGCATTGATTCTGTGTGGTGACGAAGTAAGAATACAAATCACCACTTCCTATCTTGCCCGTGGATGTCGTAAAAGACGACTAAGGGATATAGTAAGCATATAACATCTATGTAAGGGAAGGAAAACTCGAAATAAAACCTATACCAACCTATCTGACCAGTATGGTATAGTAAGGTCAATTGCCTTCCTATTGTGGAGGAGGCTCGAGCCCAACAGTGGGACGTATATGAATTGAAATGATGATGATTGACTGCGACCACCATACATTCAGTAGGCAGCAAAGTGTAGATACTTACCAAACACGGGGTCTTCGTTAAGTACCTGTATATGATTAAAAGAGAAGAGGTCTGATGATGCGCCTCACACATTGGAGGTATGCCCCACCTGGGGTCTTCAGCGTCACGACCTGTTGGCGTTACTTGGAACGGACCTGTCACTGCCAACCGTTATTGCAGAGATGCTTGGCAGCGACAAGTGTTGGTCGTCGATGGCCTCATTATGCGGGGCCGTCATATCAAGAAAGGTAGCGGCGGAGTGGAAACGCGATGCACGTACGTCTGCTGACTTGCTTCGTCGCCGGCGACCCGGAGGAGGAGGCGACAATATGCGCACCTACTCCCACCGCCCTGAATAATGACGACAGGACGTGGCCAGACGGCCATGCGTAGGGGGGTCGGGGATGGAATATCATTCGATGATCTCTCCGGCACCCCGTAAAGCGCGGAAGGGGCCACTGTGATGGGCTTATTGGGGTACTCGCGCATATTGTTCACTGAGAACACCTACCAGGATTCACGAATCCATATTTTTCTTTCGTTTCGTTTTTAGTGTTTTTTTCTATGTACAGACATTTGACCTCTACAGTTTCATCATATGTATAGATAAAGGTCATTTATTTATGATTTAGCGTTAGTCATTGTACGCGCCCTTTATAATTTAAATAAAATATTAAATACACTCCACACTTTACACATTACAAAGGTACACAATCCTTATATACATTTCCGAACGCATCCTTTCTTGGCCACGCCCTCTCATATCCGCTTCCCCAATAAAAAAAAAATAAAAAAAAAGTTAGTTAAAAACAAGAAGTCAAGAAATGGCCGCCTCGTAAAAAAAATCGCTACGCTTTCATAAAGTTGAGTTGAACTCCTAAAACTAATAAACGCAATTGCGCACGCGCCGCTCGGTAAAATTCATTACCTAAATCAATATTGTTCGTGAAGTGTAATTATTGATGAACTTTGTGTGGGAACATTACGATCAGCGAGCCGAAGGAAATAAAAATGTTGCTGCGACCAGTGAACTATCGAAGGACATTACAGGTACCCAGCCTTTCCTAGAATAAAACCACACAACCCCCCTTTTTGTTCCTTCGAGCCGGATCTATTTACTCAATCATATTTACACTACACAACGTCCGCAAATTTACAAGGTATTCTCGTCGCCATTACACGTAACCATATCTATTCGATAAAAATCGTCTAGCATCGCATTATTGAATAACCTGTGCCTTGTAAACTAAATAACTAAGAATCATACGCAAACTTTTCTAAATTATTTCAATAATATTTAATACATTTGTATCGCTTTCGTTAATTGAAAATAAATTACGCATTTTACTTAGGAGTCCATCTTGTTTCGCTTCGCTACTCTTTAAAAACATTAAACGCTTAAATACGCTTCTTATACGCCAATATATCGCTAATAATATAATAAAAATAATAATTTAAGCTTAATAATAATTAACGCTTCGTATTCTGCATAAAAAATATATGTAGGTAGTTTTATCCGTCGTCTTAGTATTAACTCGTTTCGTTTTTACGCCGCCATTTATAATAAATACTATTATACGCTCAACTGCTAATCGCTGAAAACGCCGCTAATCTCTGCGAATCGCCATACATATCGCTAAATCGTCACACACACCGCTAAATCGCCATACATATCGCTAATTGCCAAACACCGCTAATCGCCAAACGCCGCTAATCGCCAAATAATTATAAAATATATATTGTTTCTAGAAAATTACTCTTACAAACCGCCACGTGATAAAACTACGTACTTACCTACTTTATATCAAAAATGGCTACTTCATCTGAAAAAAAGATTAAAACTAATAATAAGCCTAAGTTTAGCGCTAAATACCTATTACTTGAAGCTAAGACGAATGGTATATTTGAGATTGTACAAGATATTTACGACCTCAGTTTAAAGGTTTCCGATCCGCAAATTAAATTACAGTTTTTATCTCGTATACACTCGTTGGATGAGTTGCGATCTAGTTTTATAAATACGCTGGATGAATTTATTATGACACAATTGGAAGACGATCCGTCGTCAAAGCCGAACTACTCTGCCTTAAAATCTTTCGATGAACTACACTGTTATATAAAACAAACAGTGTCTGCTCTCAATCCACCGCCAAGCAATCGTAGTGATAATAGTAAATTCGATTTATTTAATCGCAAACTTCCACCGCTAAAGTTGGTGTCATTTGATGGTACGCCAAGCAAATGGTCATCATTTTATGAGAATTTTAAGAGTCTTATTCACGACAATCCGCAACTCTCAGAGGCCGAGAAGGTTCAATATCTGATCGGCTGTTTATCCGATAAAGCGTTAACGGTTTGCTCGGGTATTGTGCCTACTGCTGTCAACTATTTAATTATATGGAACGCTCTTTTAGAAAAATATCAAGATACACGCGTGCAAGCGTCAATTTACGCTAATCAACTTATCAATTTTAAATCCATGCAATCTATAGATATGTTTATTGATCAGTTCTGTTCAGCTGAATCTGCCTTACGACGTCTGCAGATTGACGATCTTTCAGATTTTATTATCACGCACATCGCTCTTACTAAATTAAACAAAGAAACAGTTAACTTATTTGAACAGGCGCATAGACATATTTCAATTCCAACTTTCTCTGATCTTTCTAAATTTTTAAAGGAACAAAATAAAATGGAAACGCTGCGTAATCCCTCTAATAATTATTTAAATTCGCAATTATCTAGTCGTAACGTTAATAATAACGCAAAAAATTATAGATCAAAATCTACGCATGTTTATATGGCTAATACTAGTTCGCATCAAATTGAACATCATTCATGCAAAATATCTAACTCCTCAATGCCGCATCCGCTCTATAAATGTTTTAAATTTAAAAACTATAATCCGCACGCTCGACTAGATTTAGTAAACAAATATAACTATTGTTATAATTGTCTTGGATTTCACAACATTAAATTTTGTAAATCAACAAATACTTGTACCATTTGCCATAGAAAACATCATACTTTAATACATATAGATAAATTTCTCGATTCAACTCGACGTGAACCCATGTTCACGCGAGCGCAATTCTCAACGCATGCACCGCTGAGTCATAGGTATAACAGCGATACGAACGCGGTGAGCGCTCCTGAGCAACGCCGCGCGCCAGCGCCGCGTCCCGCTTCGCCTCGCCCCGCACCCGCCGTCTCGTCGCCCGCTCGCGACTCACACTTACGCATGGATACAAGCGCCCGCGAATATTCGAACGCTCTCGCACTTTCAATTACTTCAGCTTCTTGCAATATTCGCAATGAAACTACTGTATTATTACCAACCGCTTCTGTATATGTTTATAAACAAAATATACCTAATAAAGTACGCGTTTTTATTGATACCGGTTCAATGAGTCATTTTATTTCTAAAGCTTGTTGTGAACGTTTAAATTTAAAAATTATTCCAGATAACTCTACTATCACAGGTATTGGTAATGCTCAAGTTCCCTGTCTTGGATTAACGACATTTAAAATATTTTCTCGTTACGATTCTCGCTGTTATTACAATATTAACGCTCGCGTAATAGACAGTATTACTGATGGTCTGCCTAGCTCACCTATCGATATTTCAAATCTTACTCATATTCGCAATTTACCCTTGGCGGATGATGTGTTTTATTTGCCCGCTGAAATTGACTGCCTTATAGGAAGTGAACTAGTACCGTTCCTCTTACGAAGCGAAACAGTTACCGCACCCGATTCCTCAGTCGTTGCTGTACAAACTACACTCGGTTATATTATTATGGGTAAGGCAGACTGTGACTTAAACTTTAAGTCATTCACAGACCGCTGCAATAGTATTCAAGATAAATCCTTTTTATGCACCTCTAAATATAATTCGTTAGAATCGCTAGCTCAACGCTTTTGGGAGCTCGAAAATGTTCCTTGCAGAGTTCATATGAGTCCGGATGATGAAGCTTGTGAACGAATATTTAAAAATACATACTCACGCGACGATACAGGTAGATATATCGTTCAACTGCCATTTAAAATCTCGTGCTCAGCACTAGGAAACTCTTACGCTATCGCTCAACGCCGCTTAATTAGCTTAGAAAAAAGGTTAGATTCCGACCCAAAAATTCGCGAAAATTATAACGCGACTATTCAAGAATATATAAATAAAGGTTATTTGTATAAAATTGATAATCCTTCTCTCGATGCGCCGCATTATTATATTCCGCACAGAGCTATATATCGCCCTGATAAAGCTTCAACAAAGACACGCATTGTATTAGATGCTGGATGCAAAACCACATCTCTTAAATCGCTTAATGATCTCTTATATGTAGGTCCTAATTTGCAGTGTAATATTTTTGATTTGCTCATTAATTTACGCATGTTTTCAATAGCTGTCACGGCAGATATAGAAAAAATGTATTTTCAGATAAAATTAGACGCCAAACATCACGCTTTTCAACGCATAATCTATAGGTTCGATATCAATAGTAAGTTTAATACATATGAGTTCAATAGAATTTCATTTGGTATATCTAGTTCTCCATATCTCGCTATGAGAGTTATTCGTCAGCTTGCAGCTGATAATCGAATTACGTATCCGCTAGCCTCTTATGAAGTGGAAAATCACATGTATATGGATGATTATGTGTGTTCGTTTGACAACATTGATATTGTCGAAAAAACCTATAAATAAATGACTACTATGCTCCAATCGGGAGGTTTTAACCTCGTGAAATGGATTTCAAATAGCCCAGAAATTATGAATATAATACCGCAATCGCATAGAAATAATCAAAATATTAATTTTGACGCTGATAGTAATAATACAAAAATTATAGGAATGCAGTGGAACCCTAAACAAGACAAATTTCAATTTAAAATTAACGCTAACTCATTTAAATGCACTAAACGCTCAATTCTCTCTGTTACCGCACGACTGTTCGACCCGTTAGGTCTTATCAGTCCAGTTACCGCTTTTATGAAACTTCTTATACAAGAATGTTGGCAACATCAATTGGATTGGGATAGTCCAGTCCCTACGCATATCGAAAGCAAATGGATTCAATTCCATAATGAACTTAGTTATCTCGAAAAAATACAATTCTCACGACATGTAGGTATAAAATCTGCTTCTCATATAACGCTACTCGGTTTCGCCGACGCTAGTGAGCGCTGCTATGGTGCCGCAGTGTACATAAGGGTTAGTTCGAATGAACAATCCGCTGGCTCCGTAAAATTACTAACTTCAAAGTCACGAGTCGCTTCTCTAAATAAAATATCTTTAGCTCGCCTTGAACTCTGTGCCGCACTTTTGCTAGCTAACCTAATTAGCTATGTAATAGAAATATTAAATAAACGCTGTAAAGTTAATAAAATATACGCTTTTTCCGATTCAACTGTAACTCTTACGTGGATCCATTCACCAGCATATAAATTTCATACATTTGTCGCAAATAGAATAACAGAAATAATTTCTAAATTACCTGCTGCGCATTGGTACCACATCAGTGGGAGTGATAACCCTGCCGACATAATTTCTCGCCCAGTTACGCCCAAAATATTATTAAATCTCTCATTATGGTTTAATGCACCGCAATGGTTCACAGAACCTCCGCTTAAATGGCCTATCAAATCTTTTCAAATCAATTCCAATAATATTCAATTTATTGAAGCTAAACCTGTTACTTTAACAATAACGCATGTTGTGCAACCTGCATATACGCATGCTTTCGAACTGTTAATTGATCGCGTCTCTAGTTACACGAAATTGCTTCGCATCATTGTTTATATATTACGATTTTCAAAACGCTTAAAATCTAAAGGTCTTGTCAACCCTGTAGATTTAGATAACGCTGAAATGTATCTCATACGTTATGTACAAAACGCTCATTTCGCTAATGATATTTCCGCTTTAAAATTAAATAAATCCGTTACAAATAAAATCGCTAAACTCAACCCGTTCATTGACTCTAATAACATTCTTAGAGTTGGTGGTAGGTTACGCCATTCTCAACTCGACTATGGTCAAAAACACCCTATTTTACTACCATCTAAGGAACGTGTAATTGAATTAATAATAGATTATTATCACCTGATCAATATGCATACAGGTCCCGCTCTCTTACTTTCGCTTATAAGACAAAAGTTTTGGATATTATCCGCTAGAAATCTAATACGACAAAGAGTACATAAGTGTAATAAATGTTTTAAACTTAATCCTAAAAATACTTTTCCTCCAATGGGAGACCTGCCCATATTTCGAGTTTCGGAAGTGAAAGCTTTCGTTCATACCGCTGTGGACTACGCAGGTCCTTTTTACATTACGCATATTCGTAAACGCGGCATTAAAAGCCAAAAGGTATATATCTGCTTATTTGTATGTCTGACGACTAAAGCGCTACATTTAGAGTTAGTCTCTGATTTGAGTTCTGACTTATTTCTCGCCGCTTTTAAACGATTCATATCTCGTAGAGGTCCTGTTTCGCTAATATACAGCGACGGAGGTACTAATTTTATAGGCGCAAAACGCAAACTCGATGAGATCTATTCTTTTATACAGTCCAAATCGCATATTAATTACATTGGTCAGATATTATCTGAACAACGTACTCAATTTAAACATAGTCCGCCATACGGCCCACATTTTAACGGCCTTAGTGAAATAATGTTCGCTGTGTTAAATCTCACCTATTTAAGGTAATAGGCTCGCAAATACTTACATACGAAGAATTTAATACAATACTTGTACAGATTGAAGGTCTACTCAATAGTCGACCTCTTTGTATTTTAAACTCAGACCCTTCAGATATAACCGCATTAACGCCTAATCACTTTTTAAATATAACTCCGCTTAAATTTTTACCCGCTGAAGATATCTCAGATGTTTCGACTAATCGCTTATTACGCTATCAATTACTTAATAAAATCACTAGCTCCTTTTGGCGACGATGGAGTCAAGAATATTTGACTTCATTGCAGCAAAGAGAAAAATGGAATTCGCCTTCTAAGCCTATTAAACTAGGAACTATCGTGGTTATAAAGGATAACAACGCTCATCCTCTTTGTTGGCCTCTAGGAATAGTGGATGAAATCTATCCAGGAAAGGATAAAATAATACGCACTGTTAAAGTACGCACCTCTTCAGGTTCTTATATACGTCCAGTGGTTAGACTTTGTCCACTGCCGTCGCAATAACAAATATCTCATAACATTTAATTTATATTCTCTTTATTCTTAGTTATAGTATAGATCGCACCTTAATTTAACAAATTAAATTAAAATTTTTATCTCAATGTTTAGAGGAAACCTCTAGGCCGGGGGAGTTGTACGCGCCCTTTATAATTTAAATAAAATATTAAATACACTCCACACTTTACACATTACAAAGGTACACAATCCTTATATACATTTCCGAACGCATCCTTTCTTGGCCACGCCCTCTCATATCCGCTTCCCCAATAAAAAAAAAATAAAAAAAAAGTTAGTTAAAAACAAGAAGTCAAGAAATGGCCGCCTCGTAAAAAAAATCGCTACGCTTTCATAAAGTTGAGTTGAACTCCTAAAACTAATAAACGCAATTGCGCACGCGCCGCTCGGTAAAATTCATTACCTAAATCAATATTGTTCGTGAAGTGTAATTATTGATGAACTTTGTGTGGGAACATTACGATCAGCGAGCCGAAGGAAATAAAAATGTTGCTGCGACCAGTGAACTATCGAAGGACATTACAGGTACCCAGCCTTTCCTAGAATAAAACCACACAGTCATGTTTCAAAGAAAATAGATTAATTAAAGGTAAGTATGAAACTAAAACTTGATATACAATACACAAATAAAAGCTGTAAAATGGATAACGATGTAAATAGCAATACGACTATTAGTTTATATAAAAAAGTTGATATTTTATTAGTTCAGCAGCTTTTATTAATTCATAAAATATTCGCAAAGAAAAAATGTTGATAAATTATTGAAAAATATGATTATGAAAATAACTGATAATAAGAAATAAAATAAATAAGATATATGTATATATCTTCAAGATCAAATAAATATACATAGAAATGTAAGAAGCAAAGTTTTTTTCTGTTTATTTTGGTAAAAAGAGGCCTTTATCTGAATAGATAATGGCGTCCTCATTGGAGAAGTAAAGTTAAAGACTAAAATAATTTATTTATTTATTTATAAATTATAAATTAATAATAATAATATAATTATTTATAAATAAATAAAATAATTATTTACGAATTGCATGTTCTTTTTCTCAAAATACAACTGCAAATTTTTAATGAAATGAAAATAAAGATTATGGCACGATTGTATTGAATAATGAAATCCGTGTAGTGACAGAATAAGAATACGATTCAACACCCCCTTTATTACTCGTGGGAGAGGACTACAAGGGGATATGCAGATAACATTTCTCAACATCTAAGAAAAGGAAAACTTGAAATGAAACCTTTTCTTTCTTTTTCTCGCGTTGGTAAATGCAATTTTTACGCAAGCCCACCTTTGATAGATGGGGTATGTCGGGCTCAACGTCGATTTATTATCAGCGCCACTACCAGCTAAAAACCACACGCTATTCCTGTCCCTCGGCTACGACAAAATCATGGGACCGTTTTCACATGCACCACAACTCCGCCGGAGCATGAAATAGAACCCTATACTAACCTGTCTGACCAGTATATGGTCGGTCAATTTTCCTCCCATTATGGAGGAGGCTCGAGGCTAGCAATAGGACATAGATGATGATGAATGATTAATCATCATCATCATTATTCGGCCTTTTGCCATCCATTGTTGGAAATAGTCCTCCCTCCTAGAATAGTACATGATGCGGTTATTATTAGTGGAGTAATTACCATAACCATGCTTGGCTTGCGGGTTGGCGATCGCAGTAAGATGTTGTAACGTCTCCGAGAAAGAGCTGCAGTATATTTTTCTAGTGAACCTTCAGGCAATTTTTACGACTCCTTCGAGAAATTAAGAGGTGATTTTGTTCTTATCCCATCCTATAAGGTAAAAACACCATAAGAAAATATGATCGTATCATCCGTCCCATTATTGGCCTCGAATCTCCTTCGCAATAGAAGGAAATTTGACCAACTATACTACGCTGGTCAAACGAGGTGGTATAAGTTTTTATTTTGAGTTTATCTTCTCTGTTATCTGCGTATCATAGTTTAATTTTATAACACCCACGAGCAAGAAATGAGATGAGAAATGGTATTTTTGATCTGCCATCACATAAAAAATAAACGAAATGTAAGCACGGAATTACTGTTTTAAATGTTGGCCTCCACCATTTATACTTTATAAACATCTTCAAAATCACCACCTCAATTAAAGACAGTGTTGTGCCAGTTAAGGCTCGGTTTCACCACCTTTCGACCGTAGGCAACTTTAACATTTTTGCATTTTCTCGACAGGAGATTTAGATAAGTTTATGAAGGGAATAAACTTTAAAGTTACGATGTCTTAATTATATTAATGGGCTTAGATCCCTCAGAACTCACATATAGTTCAAATTCAAATAGACCAAATTGTCAAGAACAAAAACACAAATTCTTGTACCCACTCCTGTCATAACTTATTACATAACTTTCAAAATCAATGACTTATTTTTCCATTCATCATCATCATCATTTCAGCTTACATAAGTCCCACTGCTGGACTCGAGACTCTTCCACAATGTGAGGGAAATTGACCTACGATGCCATGCTGGTCAGATGTAGAAGATATAGGCTTTTATATCGAATTTTTCTTGTCTGACATTAATGTTATCCACATATCATATCTCTTAGTCGTCTTTTACCCCCTTGGGGTAATGAATTGTAACCTTACTCAGTCAACACATGAACGAATATGGTATATAATACGGTAAATTTTTTGCCATAAAGCATACATTATTTATGACTAAAATACTGCAAAATTCGCTTCTAAATAATCAAATACACAATAAAAATCGTAAAAGGTAAATATAAACAAAAACACAGCTCTGTATTATTCCGTTACAAAAGAAAAGTTGTGGTAAAAACACAATGGCGAGTCCACTCGCGCAATCCATTGTTACGTTAGACGTAACATATATGAAAGACATATATATACATTGATATACGCATATATTACTATAATGGAGAATGAAAATTATTCCACACAAATTGACTGAGCTTTTGTTTATAAGAAGCGCCTTCTAATAGCAATGTTGAGTAGTAGTAGGATAGGATCATATCGTTCACTGTCTTCTGTCTACAACCGCGGGGCGGTTAATCCGGGGTAGTACCACATTCTCATAGAAAATCGACGGCTGAGTAGTAGCAATTTGTTACATATTATAATGGCTATCTACAGCCGTTAAAAATTGGTGAATGAATGGATATACAGTAGAACCCGTTTAATACGATCACGTTTAATACGATTCCCCGCATAATACGCCATTTTGCGTCAGTCCCAGCAACTTGACACATGTTTAGATACATTTCTTAACGTTTTATACGATTCGTCATCCCGTTTAATACGCCAACACATGCCACTCAAATGCACATATTACCCCTTGCGGCAGCGGCCAGCGACTGACGAAGTGATGACTGTCGAGCGACCCTAAGTGAAAATGACCAAGAAGAAGATGAGTCAACTTCGATTTTGTCACACGCCCAGGCATTATTAGCAGTTGACCACTGATTAGTCGGCCCAACGACTAAGGCGACGTGTCGTGGGTGGGTTACGGGTGTGCGTGCTTACGCCCCTCTGTCGCCCCGGACGGTGTGGTGCAAGGAGTGCGCCGACCGTAACCCACCCCCCTAAAAAAAAAGCATTATCAGCAGTTATTGATTTAAGACGCTATGTAACTTCTTTGAATCAAAGCGAAGACGCACTGCGAAAATTAAATTACGTTGAAAATCTTGTAATTACTAATGCCTCAAAATCTTTTTGTCAAACTAAAATAAGTGAAAACTTTAAGTAACGTAATAATAATAAACAATATTTTACTTTAGGTAATTTTAAATGTTAAATTCAATACGTAGGTAATCAAAATAATAATAGAATCTTAGAATAATAACGTATAGAAGGATAGTGTCAGTACTTCGAACTTTAAAAATTTGAATCTAAAAGTACTAATGGCGGGCAGACGATTACACACGTACACACGGAAACCACTATACAAATTATGAAATCAAATTTTGTTTTTATTAATATAAATCGTCGAAATACTTTTAAAAGTAATGTTAAAAACCTTTTTATATTTTTCAAATGTGTTGTGGCACAATTTGAATGCACAAGCCGTCATAATTACCTATTTATTTTTTAAGAGTTGCGTACGTTCGTGCAGTGCAATGACTTGTACATTACGGGACTGTTCCGGCGTAGGCTCTATTAGGCTCCAATTGAAATGCCTCACTTTTTGTGCGTGGACTTAGCTTCTATATGTTATTATTCTAAGAATAGAATATAAAAAATAATAATGGCACGTTTTTTTTGCCTTTCCCACATAATACGCTTTCCCGCCTAAGACGAGTTTTTGGTCGGGTCCCTGCGAAATCGTCTTAAACGGGTTTTACTGTATAATGAAAAATTACCATGGCTGGACCAGATCCCGCAAGCGGCATCCGATCACGAGTTAACCACTAGAGCAGCCATCACTCCCCTCAACCACTGGTCAAAGTCTCCCCTATTGTAGAGGAAGCTCAAGCCTAAGCAGTTGGAAGTATATGTATGACCTATATTGATGACAATCTATGCAAGAGAAGGAAAACTCTATTCTTCGCTTCTATCTGACGGCTGTATATTAGAGAGTAAAGTATCAATAGAAATATTATGAAGTAAAAATATACATTAGAATTTATAGAAATATTTCAATGAGAAGCTCAACAGAATATGATTTAATTATTTTACAATCTCGCTATTATAAAAGTCATTGTAACGGTACAATGTGATAAGGCGCAATCTAATCTCAAATTTTCCGCTTCGCAGTCTCTCTTATCTTTAACAACCCCATTTACGATATTATCTTGGATTACTTGTTCTTCAGTGGAAGCGACAAATACACAATTAATATGCTTTTAATGACTTCTCAGGAAATGAGAGTTTGGGAACATTTTTAAACTAATTTCATTTTTAAATTTGTTTTTTTTTCAATACAGTTATTATATGCGCGCGGTTTAGCTCGCCTTTTTAAATAACAGCTTTAGATAGAGTTAGCCTGGGTCTATTTAAAGCTATCCCTTGAAGATATGGGACTGCGACTGTCTTTACTTATTACAGTGACAACAGGCCTGTTGTTAACGACTGTCTTAACTAAGATGGTCGGTGGTAAAAGTTCGTGGGAGGCAATGGTCACCCTCTGCGAATCCATAATAGAGGTAAGGAAGGCTGAGGAGTGGGATAGGGAATCAAATCTTCACGCTTTACAGCTCTTGAGAGCGTGAAGACGAGATCGAACTAATCCCAAGGAATCGGGATAAGCTCGATCTCGTCCAGCATGGTGTAGTAAGATCAATTCCCCTCCTATTGTGGAGGAGGCTCGAGCCCAGCAGTGGGACGTATATGAGCTGAAATGATGATGCATGATGAGTATTGTCTTACAACATCTACGAGTAATGTCAAGAATGGTACTATACGTAGTCGTCACCACACCACCTATATATTTCATCATCATCATCATTCCAGCTTATACATGTCCTCCTATTGGGCTCGAGCCTCCTCCACAATAGGAGGGAAATTGACCTATTTTTTTTTTTTGTGGGTGGGTCGCGGTCTGCGCGCCTCCGCACCACTCCGTCTGGGGCGACAGAGGGGCTTAAGCACGCAACTCCCGCGACCCACCCAAAAACCACGTCGCCTTCGTCGTTGGGCCGACCACTGGAGCAGCGTTAACTTGTCGTCAGTGGTCGGCCCGACGGCATACCCCTAATTGGGGTACCCTCCCATCGACCGACGTCCCCCCCTCGGGGAGGACGTCGGTCTTTCCTCACGCGTTCGGCCTCTCGGCGGGTGAAGGGAAATTGACCTACTATACCACGCTGATCAGACGTGGTGGTATAGAATTTTATTTCAAGTTTGCCTTCTTTTGCATACATGTTATATGGATATTACATAACTTAGTTGCCTTTTACGATACTCACATGTAAGGAAGAGGGTGGTGAATTGTATTTTTACTCCGTCATTTGTACAGTTAATTGAATTTCTTAAACATTGACGGGCCTCAAATAACATTTCGTTAAAAATAAATGTAAATATATTACACACTCACAATTGTAATATTTGTTTAAGCACTTCGTGTAAATTGGTTTTAAATTGGAAATTTTGTAGGTTATAAGGAAAAAGGCGAAGATAGGCATCTTCGAGGATATCGATCGTTTTCATGTAGATTACTTCGTGTTAAACAGTTTCCTTTCCATTCACTGGTAGGTACATATATAAAATTGATTGGTTTTGGACATGTTTTTTTTATATATTTCAGAATCACCTCAGTTATTACACGTTCTATTGTTATAATCGAGCCTCCTCAAATCGAACCTTATCATTTATTCTGTATGAGTCCCCGTAAGCTTACTTATCTCCAATTTAATATTTCGTTTAAAATTAATCTAATAATTTACCGCTGGATCGGGACACGGCGTCAGACTGAAATGATCCGGAAAGAAATCAGCAGGACCTCTACAATAGAAGGGAAATTCACTTTTTTTTTGGGGAGTTGGTTACGGTTGGCGCACTCCTCGCTCCACTCCGTCCGGGGCGACAGAAGGACGAAAGCACACCCGTAACCCACCCGTGACGCGTCGCCTTCGTCGTTGGACCGACCACCGAAGCAGGATGACTTGTCGTCAGTGGTTGGCCCGACAAAATTGACCTATGTAGAGATTTTCCTTCTGTTTTCTTTTATTAATCTTTTAAAGCACCTGTTTTTTTGCGACATGGAATGGCGTATGAAACCAATTAAGAATTTATAGGACCATATATAGATTAGGTTTTTTACATATTTATAACCAGTTTATAGGAATTAATGCCAATATACAGGCCGTTGCATAGATGAACTATAACGTCCAGTTGGGAGTTCCCCTTTTTATATTATTGAGATTTAGCATTTGACATACTAAGCTAATGATAAACGCTTATTTGCTAACGAAAAAATAAGTGTGTACGTACTTATGTACGTTCGTAAGCAGTTGCACTTCTTTGGCGTAACAAGATAGAAATCATTCTAAAAATGTTATTCTTTGCGTTTCTAGTTGACATTTGGGATGGTGTGCAAGTATATTAAAAAAGATTCGACTAGCTAATTACAGGGTGTCGGTCTTTCGTGACGGTTTACACATGCCAAAAGAAGTATAATTCCTAAAATATTACAACACGTAGGAATTGCACCCAATCGAGCCCTAGTAGGTATATATGATAACGAAATTATTACCTACTCGCAATATGGCACCCGCAAAAACAACAATGCGAGTTCCATGCGAGTTAATCATTTTTCTCACGTAAGTAAGTTAGGTTCTTCTCGCATCTCTAAATAAAGAAATCTTATTATCCGTTCCGTCCAGGGCGAGCTCTCATCTTGTTCCCTTTCTAATAATGTTGTGTTGGTAGCGATTCTTTGGTATCCATGGCCATGACCATGACTCATGACCATCCATGACCCGGGAAGAAATCTTATAATCCTGATTTTTTATTTTTTTAATCATTACATAGTATAAAATAAAGTTGATTCCCACTGTCTGTCTGTCTCTATGTATGCTTAAATCTTTAAAACTACGCAACGGATTTTGATGCGGTTTTTTTAATAGTGTTTCAAGAGGAAGGTTTATATGTATAACTAGCAACCCGCCCTCGCTTCGCTTCGGTTATAGGTTATAGTCGTTTTACCCGCGTAGTTCCCGTTCCCGTGGGAATACTGGGATAAAATATAGCCTAGTTTACGCCCTGATATTATAGCTTTCCATTGGTGAAAGAATTTTTGAAATCGGTCCAGCCGTTTTGAAGATTACCCGGAACAAACAGACAGACAGACAGACAGATAAAAATTTTTTAATTGCTATTTTAGGCATAGGTGTCGTGCAAATAACCATGTGAGCATGAAAAAAGCCTATTATTTTGACATTACAAACAGACACTCCAATTTTATTTATTGGTATAGATACATGCATAATATATCGCTCTTTCAAGACTCTTTCAAGTAAAGAAATAATGTTGGTATTGTCTAATGACAAAAAAGCTGTGAACGTCTTTACTAATATTATAAATGCGAAAGTAAGTTTTTTTTTTACGCTTTCAAGTTTAAACCACGAAACCATTTTCAAAAATTCTTTCACCAATAGGAAACTATAATATCAGGAAGTGTTATAGGTTATATTTTATCTCGGTATTCCCACGGGAACGGGAACTACGTGGGTAAGACGACTGAAACCGATACGAAGCGAGGGCGGGTTGCTAGTTTTATATAAAGATTTTCTGTAGTATGTTTAGTATCGGCATTGGACACATGCGAAACCTGGGGCGGGTCGCTAGTTGGATTATAAATAGGAAAATGGTGAATATCATCTCGGCTCATATACATTCCACTGCTGAGCTTGAGCCTACTCCACAATCGGAGAAAATTTGCTGGTCAGACACCCGTCTGACCAGCAAAGTATAGGGTAAATTAGTATAGGGTATATATTGTTTAGAGTTTCGGCTCCCTCATAGATGTTATGGTCCGGGGCGACAGAGGGGTAGCGCGCGGCCCCGTAATCCACCCGTAGTACGGCACCTTCGTCGTTGGGCCGACCACCGGTGCAGGGTCAGGGACTTGTTGTCAGTGGTCGGCCCGACGGAACACCCCTGAGGATTACCCTCTCCTTGACCGACGTCTTCCCCTCGGGGACGTATGACGATGACGACGACTATCTATTTATATTTTGTTCATCATATTATCCCCCCGAGGGGGGGACGTCGGTCGATGGGAGGGTACCCCAAATAGGGGGGTATTCCATCGGGCCGACTACTGATGATAAGTAACCCTGCTCCGGTGGTCGGCCCAACGACGAAGGCGACGTGCACGTGGGTGGGTTGCGGGTGTGCGTGCTTACGCCCCTCTGTCGCCCCGGACGGAGTGGTGCGAGGAGCGCGCTGACCGCAACCCACCCCAAAAAAAAAATACCCCTGTTTATATAAGTCCCCATTGTTGGCCTCAAGCCTTTTGTATATTGGAGTATTCGTCATGAAATAGAGTTTTATATCAAGTTTGCCTTCTCATGCATCGATGTTGCCTGCATATATACAGATATATCTCTTAGTCGTCTTTTACAACACCCATGGGTAAAAAACAGGAGTGGTTAAATGTATTATTACTTCGTAACCACACGGATATTAGGTATTTTGTTCAGTCATTGTTATTTATTGCTTTTTACAAATAACACTACATATTACCCAAATTCCAATTAAAGATATAACAAGGTTTGTTTAAACTATGCGAAAGGCGTATACATTACATTCATTATTTGCACAAAGGACTGATGAGGGTAATTTTTTACCATTACGTACCCCTAACAAGGTCGACCGTGATAATGAGGGTCCGAATGCTTTGTATTCGTAATTTCATTGATACAATACATCTAAATAATACATTCTGTTTTTTCACATTTTGCTTTTTCACTTTCAGGGTTTTCCTATAATTTTCTTTCTAATGTTAAAAATAAAGGTTTATATTCTGTGAAATTGGTTATTCTAAAATTAGATTGTTTTTGATGTTATATTTAAAAATCTTAATAGCAATGTTTATACCTTGCGAGAAGGAACTTGATTTCAACAATCTTTTGTTTTTGGGACTAATCCCACATACATTTCCACCACAGTAACTCTTGTAAGCCAGGATTCACAATGGTCTCCGTATAAGACACCGAGATTTGACCCTCACAAAGTCTCGGGAAACCCTTTCAATTGTGTTAGGATCCGCAACAGATTTAATTAGAAAAGAAAAACAAGAAGGTTTCACTTACCTTCTACGCAAAGCAGGAGATATGAAGCAAAGTTGGCTAATAAGCCAGTAGATATGAGGATATACAGCTACGTTAAGTACAGCAGTATAGCACTATGGATTCAGCATTTATTTAGGTAGATTCAAATAATCTACCTTATTCTACTTACTACCTTACTGGTGGCCCGCCCACTTGTCGCTTGAAAGATGTTACGGATCGAACGGAGCACGACGCACAATGATCTACCGCCAAAAACAAGAGAAAAATGTTGCCTCAGTAACAACTAAGACAGACATATTTTGACCACTCCCATATTGTACATGATTGATCACATAAATAAAATCTTATGATCATCATTGCAGCCAACATACGTCTCACTATTGATCTCGGCCTTCCTCCACAATGGGAGGGAATTTGACCTAACAGGTCAAATACCATGCTGGCCAGACATGTTGGTATAGCGTTTCATTTCGAGTTTTCCTTTTCCTGTTATGTGCATATTATATCCCATAGTCATCTTTTACGACATCCACGGGCAAGATAGAGAGTGTTGAATTATATGCTTACTTCGTCATCACATGGGAAAAAAAATCTTATAGCTTTATCTAAATATAAAGAAACAAAAAAATATTTGATTCATTTCTTTTCCTATTTCTACTTAGATAATCCAAAAAACATTAATGCAATGATAAAACAATGTTTTTCCTCCACAAAATTACTGTAGAAGTTCTTAAATACACATTTCATAATCCTCGCTAAGAATGCAATAACCGCTCACAACTACTCCAGAGCCGGATAAGCCTTAAACTGCTGATATTTACTGAACGCTGCGCTTTAACTGTAATTAACTAAGAGTTAATATCGAACAAGACAATGTTTGGTATTTTTTAACTTATTTTTACGTTCATACGTTAATCCCGCCAAAAATATGATTGTAAAAATACTAGCTCAGTGGAATATTATGAAAATTAGGGAGTATTTATTATCAACGTCTCCGACAAAAAATTAAGATCGTAACAGGTGCCAAGTATTGTAGATATTAGTGAAACTTATTAAAAGAAACTAAAAAAAAATCTTCAAGGATAATTTCGGTTTCATCCTATATTTAACATTATAAAGCTGAAATCTCAGGAACTACAGGCTCGAATTAAAAAAATATATAACCTATATACTTCTTTCTAAAAAAAAAAAACGCTTGGTGTTGATTTTTCTACATTTTTGGTTATAATTTAGTTTTAAAGAGGTTTTAATAGCCAAAATATGTTACTGACATTTAATAAAGAAAGACATTTACTGACAGCTAATAAAAGTCTGGGTATAGAAAAAGTTGATTTTAAATTTGAAAGTTTCTCTTTTAAAAATATTAATCCCTTTTTTCAGTTTGTAACTTTTCTTTACTTTTGTCGGAATTGTGGTTAAAAGGTTATCAGGCAACTAAACCTAACTTCGGGTTATTTTTTTTGTAGAATATTTATGTTTGTCATTTAATCCTACCTTATTGTGACATAAAACAGATATCTTTGTGTATATTATGACAGAAAAGAAATAAACACTGATAAAATTATAACGCTGCTGGAAGTGGGGTGTAGTCAATGTTATGTCTCACAGCAGCTAAAAGGGAGTCGTTAGACTGTCCAAAAAATCTTGACTCGATACCAAAAGACTGATTCTGTTCAGAGAAAGCAAAGTTCTGGGAGAAAACGTTGCACACAACCACGAGATGACCACTTTTTAGTAACGACTGAAGAACTGCAAAATGCAGTGACAAAGACATCAAAAGAAACCTTGAAGAAGTACGAGGAGCACAAGTTAACCTATGGACTGACCGACGTCCTCCCCCCGTCGATGGGAGGGTACCCCACTAGTGGGTGTTCCGTCGTGCCGACCACTGACGACAAGTAACCCTGCTCCAGTGGTCGGTCCAAAGACGAAGGCGACGTGGTGTTCGGGTGGGTTGCGGGTGTGCGTGCTTATTAGTTACTGTAAGTAACCAAACTAGGTACTGTAAGGTCAATTACTCTACTATTGTAGAGAAGGCTCAAACCCAACAGTGGGAAGTATATGAGCTGAGATGATGAGGATGTTGCAGATATTGATGATGATATTCACAGATGTTTTATGCGTATCCCTTAGCCGTCTTTTGCCACGGGCAATGGAGGGGGTGGTAGATGAATTGCATTCCTACGCAGTCACCATACGGGGTGCATACACATGTATTTATTATAAACCGTGTTGGTCAGACGTGTTAACATTTTTTTATGGGTGGGCTATGGTAAGCGCACACGTGGTCCATTCCGTCCGGGGCGACGAAAGGACGGGGCGCAGGGCCATAACCCACCCGTACCTACGTCGCCTTAGTTGTTGGGCCGACCAAGTGCAGAGTTCCTTATCATCAGTGGTCGACCCGACGGAATACCCTTCCGGGTACCCTCACCTCTCCGACGTCCCTGTCCCGGGACGTCGGTCGTCGTCGCGCGGTCAGCCTCTCTGCGGGTGCCGGACTAAGGTGGAGACCGGAGGGTCCGATCACCCACGGCATCAGGCGCAGGTAAGACGTGTTGGCAAAGGGTATTGTTTCAAGTTTTCCCTGTCTTGCATATGCAATAACATCTAAATGTTATATGCGTATTATATACCTTAGTCGTCTTTTACGACACCCACAGGCAAGAGAGGGGGTAGTGAATTGTATTCTTACTCCGTTACTATACGGAATGTACACAACTGCAATAGCATAATAAGTAACATTGTAAATTTTTAATAACCCCTCTGTCGCCCCGGACGGATTGGTGCGAGGAGTGCGCCGACCGCGACCTGCTCCAAAAAAAAAAGGCCCACCGTTCTAGCAACGTAGATGCATACATGTAAGAGATCGGTATTCGTCGTTTGGATTGGCCTGCGCGAAGTCCCGATCTAAACTCTATTAAGCACGTTTCGGATCTCCTAAAAAGGCGAGTGCGATCTATCCAAAGCTTAAACGTGTGATCTCGGCTTAATGGGAATACATTCAACAGGATACCATCAAAAGCCTGGTGTAAACAATGCCGAGACACTTACATGCTATAATTGCTGCAAGGGGAAGTCATACTTAATTTTTATTTCTTTAGTGTCTTTTTTTATTAAAATACCATAAAAATACTCGTAATCTTAATTTCCTTCGCGTTATTCCGAGTTTATAGGAAAAATTACATTAATGATAGGAAAGAAGGTATTTAATACATTGAAAGTTTTATTATAACGCATTATCTAGTTGACATTTGTGACGGTGTACGCTTGCATCGTAAAAATTTAGTCTCAATATTTTTGCCCAACGCTCCAAAAGAAGTATAACTGTAATAAATAAAAAAAAATAAAGCTGCTGTGTTTTTTAACGAACCGTCTTAATGCGGTCGCGCTAGCTTGATAGTTCAGTGGTAGTTTTTCTGGAATAATGTAAGGCATGTATAATAAAATGTAAGTACCCTCATCGTGTGGCGGCGGAGTTAGAATACAATTCACCACCCCCTCTCTTACACGTTGGTATCGTAAATGACGACTAAGGGATATCTATGCAAGAGAAGAATAACTCGACATAAAATCCTATACCAACATGTCTGACCAGCGGGTTACAGTAGGTCAATGTCCCTCCTATTATGGAGGAGGTCCGAGCCCAATAGTGGGTCTTATGTAAGTTGAGATGATGATGATGAAGAGCCCTCACAAAATTTATTTATGACGACATAATCCGTCCCGTTTTCAGATTGCCCCGTTGCTCCGTTGCCTCTAGTCGTAATAAAAATTACTAGTCTTTACGAAGATTCCACAAATGCTCATTTATTATTAGTATAATGGGAAGTGTTTTTGTTTTTTTTTTTAACTTTTAGGTTCATATTTTTGTCTCTTTCGCAAAATGTCCCGTTCTGACACAAAAAATAATGGCCGCATTATGCAAGTGTCTTCTTTTGACGTAAAAATCGTCACGTCAATTATCCATACTAATATTATAAATGCGAAAGTAAGGATGTTTGTTTGTTTGTTTGTTTGTTTGTAACGCTTTCACGCTTAAACCACCGAACCGATTTCAAAAATTCTTTCACCAATGGAAAGCTATAATATCAGGGAGTAACATAGGCTATATTTTATCCCGGTATTCCCACAGGAACGGGAACTACGCGGGTTTAAGCGACTGAAACCGAAGCGAAGCGAGGGCGGGTTGCTAGTACATGATAAATGATTTAATTTTTTAATAACTGATGCAAATTGACCTCTCAGCTAGAATGACACGTAGAACGATCTTGTCTCGCATATATTTTTACACATTTTTGATATTAGCTTCTCTTTTAACTAACAATAATAAAATTCAACAACATTCAATAACAATAAATAAATAATAAAATTCTTCCATTCGATTATAATGTACTTTTAATACTCACATTCTTAGAATAATAACGCATAGAAGGTAAGTTCGCGCACAAAAAGTGAAGCATTTCAATTGGAGCCTAATAGAGCTTACGCTGGAACCGTTCCGTAATGTACAAGTTATTGTACTGCACGTACGTACGCATCTCTTAAAAAATAAATAGGTAATTATGACGGTTTGTGCATTCAAATGGTGTCATAACACATTTAAAAAACTTAAAAAGGTTTTTAACATTAGGTACTTTTAAAAATATTTCGACGATTTATGTTAATAAAAACAAAATTTGATTTCATAATTTGTATAGTGGTGTGCGTGTGTAAGTGTGTAATCGTCTGCGCGCCATTAGTATTTTTAGATTCATGTTTCGAACTTTCGAAGTATTGACACTATCCTTCTATACGTTCTCATTCTAAGACTCACATTATACATATAAAATTTTACAAAGCCGTGTTAAGATTAAGATTTAATGACAATTCATTATTTTTTTTTCAATATATAACACCCTGCACTAAGGGAATAATGCGTGTGCTGTAGGGACTTTACAAAAATATAATTCATCATCATCATCGCAGCCTACATACGTCCCACTGTTGGGCTCGGGCCTCTCCCACAATGGAAGGGAATTTAACCTACTATACCGTGCTGGTCAGACATATTGGTATAGGGTTTCATTTCAAGTTTTCCTTCTCTTGCATAGATATTATATGCATATTAAATCCCTTAGTCGTCTTATACGACATCCACGGGCAAGATAGGGAGTGGTGAATTGTATTCTTAATCCATCACCACACGGAAATATAATTAACGAACAAAAATACATCCAGCCTCAGAACAACAATTTGTGGATCGCAAATCGTGCCTTGCTTAGGATTAGAATCCACGATACTGGCACGATAGGTCGGTATCTTAAATATCTGAGCAGTCATTTGCACCAACAATCTCATGATAAAGAGAGTAGACGATGGAACTCTTCAATAACTGCTAGAAAACTCCTTAAATTTTGGGTTCCATTCCATCGGTGAGTCAAAGTCCAAGAGTTTAGATAGGAAACAGTAACGAGGTTCTAATGATGTATCCAGGCGATAGTTAGTGGAACATTTGAATGGTTATTTACATATTCCAAGTCTTTACAGAAGAATGTTTTTACTTCTTTTAACTAAATTCAAATGAAAATGAAGTTAAATGTTATTAAAAATTAACGAATTCTATGTATAGGTATGCTAGTGAAAATTAGGATAAATATTGTACCATTCACCATTTCCTAAGTGAACATATATTGAATACGACCGCTTATCTAAGCGACGTTCAGTCAGCAGGTGTGCCAAAACGGATTTTGTACCGACAAATACCACTTCGCCCAGTGATAGATATTCAAATTTTATATTTGCAGCAAACCAATATTATTATTGAAATATTCTGTTGGCAGATAAGAATGCTGTTTTAAATTTTTTTAAATGCTGCATTACGTTACTCGTGGGTGTTGTAAAGGAGGACTAAGAGCTATATAGACCTAGGCCAACTTCATCTGATCCCGTCTGGTCAACAATTACATTCCCAAGGAGAGTTAATTTCCGTCCGGTTATAAAACTATTCCGAAAAGAAATTAAAAATCTTTATATTACCAAAACTTTTGATATATTAATCGCAATAGAAAAAGGGTTCATATTGGCTCGAGATAAGAGCAGGATGTTGATGACCGATGGACCGACGGCCTGTTGATAGTTGCTGGACATCGTCGGATACAGGCGATAAAGGACCTCATTTTGTGGTAAAATATGAGGGAAGCCTACGTTTAGCAGTGGACAGTCCAATAGACGGCAAAAGGCTGAATGATTATGATTACAGCCATTCATCCATAACCTTGTTAACTGTTACACATAAGCCTATGATACTGCTAATCAGAATGGGCCTATGCCTCCTGCATCCAATAATAATTTGTGACTTTTTCTATGCTGTCAAGCCACCTGAAGGTAGATCGTCCAAAACTGTGTGGTACGATTTATGGTCACTAAAAAAATTTCTTCAAGATCAGTTATCGATTTGTTGAATGATATGGCTTATCTAATGTGGCTTTAGTTACGGTCGTTCTTCTACAGATTTTTGTATCCCATATCCTATCTCGTTAACAAATACCGACCATAGCGGATATTTAAGCATAACTTTTCTGTAGCATATAATAATAATAATACTTTTTACACTCATATACTTTTTAATGATATTTTTTTTTATTGTATGTCTTCTTCTTCTATATATATATAAAAATGAATTGCTGTTTGTTAGTCTCGCTAAAACTCGAGAACGGCTGGACCGATTTGGCTAATTTTGATCTTGAATTATTTGTGGAAGGCCAGGGAAGGTTTATACGGTGAGAAAATGTGAAAAATTGCGAGTAAAATACTCAAAATAATAATTTTATTTTCCCATACAAACTGTTCTTACCTGTCAAACATTTGATGTTCGTGCCGTCGGCTTTTGGCATAATTACATGTAGTACTCCGTCACCGCACGGATAAAATTAAAACCCCTAGCTGAAGCCGCGGGTGACCTAACCGGGGAATTAGTCCGTCACCCGCCGAGAGGCCGACCGCGTGAGGAAAAACCGACGTCTTCCCCGAGGGGTAGACGTTGGTCGATGGGAGGGTACCCCAAATAGGGGGTATTCCGTCGGGCCGACCACTGACGTCAAGTCACCCTGCTCCAGTGGTCGGCCCAACGATGAAGGCGACGTGCATTGCGGGTGGGTTTCGGGTGTGCGTGCTTACGTCCCTCTGTCGCCCCGGACGGAGTGGTGCGAGGCGTGCGGCGACCGCAACCCACCCCAAAAAAAAAACGGTTAAAATTAAAATCAAAGTGATAAATATTAAAATAAAATAATTATTAAAAAGGCGGTACGAAGTTTGCCGGGTCAGCTAGTTTATTAATAAATGATTATATCTTGTTGGACGTGAGATATCCGTCATGCAATCAAAAATCAAATATAAATGCAAAAAAAAAATCATAAAAATAGATTTATTTATATAATTATTTCAGGTAAACAATATTTCTTCATATTCATTTGTATTAGTTTCGTCTCGTTCAGTACAAATATTTGACGATAATGACTCGGATTCTTGTAAGTAAATTTTATGTAAAATTCCTTTTATTACTTATTTTTGTGTTTTTTTTTTATTACGTTTAACGAGATTAGAAGTTATGGTAAGTTATGGGGATTGCTCATCGTCACTGAGATGAAGTGAGACCAGATAATAGGCATCATCATCAACCTACTGTTATCCTATTATAATTACTTTGTGTTAACACAGTATGTACTCTTTTTCATCTTATGTATTACAAAAGTTTTGGGAGTAGGTTTATGACCGGATGCCTGCCTGACGTCAACCCTCAAGGTTATTATTAATCAGATGGCTTCAAATGGAGTAGATCCAAGTTATTGTTACGCTCCTACTCGTCTTCTACAACACTCAGTAGGAATGTAACGATATATATATATTCAGGATCTCGCAAAACGGCACCAACGATTTTGATGAAACTTGGCATACTAGAGGTTTCGAGGCCAAACAATTGATCTAGCTAGGTTTTATTTATAGAAAATGTTGTTTTGCCAGTGTTTTTAGCAAAACAATATTATGACATTAAATTTTAAAACAATATGAATTCAAATTTTACCGTCAACGTCATGAGTTACGATAGCTCAGTTGGGAAGTAGTGCAGTTTCCTTTTAGTATTGTTTTGGCATTCAAACGGCGTCGGATCGAATCTCGGTGTTATTATTATTCTCTTTTTGTATTTTTTTAATATTTTTTTCATTATTTAATTTTTATTTTTTATTAATATATATCTAAAAAATTCGACATAAATACAACAAAAATATGCCGAGCGAAGCTCGGTCAACCAGATATTTTAAATTATTTATACATTTTATTACTGTAGAAATGATTAAATAGGAATATATTTGCTGATAAAATCGTTTCAGAATGATTTGTATATTTACGCGAGTATTATACATTATGAATCAAACTATTTTTACGAATTTTATCGCGGTTGTATATGATTATCGAATGCCTGATGCTTCGAATATTTTTTAGTGTTTATGATTAAGGGCATATTAAGATGTAATAATTAATTATGTTGCTGGTGAATATAAATCTCTGTAATAACGATGATTTGTTGTACGTGAGTGTTCTTAGTCAGTCGAGCCATCAAAAATCAAATACAAACGCGACAAAAACGATAAAAATAGATTTATTTATAAAATTATTTTAGTTAAACAATATTTCTTCATAATCATTTGTATTAGTTTCGTCTCCTTCAGCACAAATATTAGACGATGATGACTCGGATTCTTGTAAGAGTAGAGCCTCTTTCTCGCGTTGTACCATTTCGTGTTCCTTTCTTAGGAAAAAGCCGCGCTGCGAAATGACAATTGTTATAACTTATGAGATAAAATTTTATAATTAATCCTGGCTGTATGCTATATGTTGTTTGCCTATTTACTTATATATTCTAATGCCAGATGACGCTTTTTTATCTGTCAGTATCATTAAAAATGCTTTTACTGTCCTTTGTGAACTGGCTAATAAAATAAAGGTTTAGTAAGTTAGTTTAAACTCAAAGAAGTCTTGTTTATTAACCTAATCTCAATATATCTTTGAGTTAATTGAAAAATCTAAAAGCTTTAATAGTCTTAATCTCGGCTAAAGAAAAGCTTACCTTATGAAGAATTGTCACAATAATTCCTAATAGTAGTAAGCCTATAAAAATGCAGGGTATAATGATATACCAAATAATACTCGCAGGTTCTAGTATTATTGTTGTAGTTATGTTAAATACTCTGTAAAAAATAAAATGATTTATCATTCATCATATCATTATCATGTTAGCCCATGCAGGTTCTACTGTTGGGTTCTACTAATGGAAGGGAAATGATCTACTATACCTCGCTTTCCGTGTGGTGACGGGTTAAGAATACAAGTTACCACTCAACTACCAATCTTGCCCGTGGATATCGTAAAAGACGACTACGGTAAATAACATCTGTGCAAGAGAAGGAAAACTCGTAATGAAACACTATACCAACATATCTGACAAGCATGGTATAGTAGGCTAAATTTCCTCTCAAGTGGAGGAGGCCCGAGCCCAACAGTGGGACGTATGTGGACTGCCATGATGATGATGTGTTGACATAAGGTTTAATGTCGAGTTTGCTTCCCATGCATAGATGTTTTCTGTACATTACATTCCTTCATCGTCCTTTACGACATAGCTAGGCAAAAGACGGGCTGGTAAATTGTATTCTTTATCTGTCTCCACACGAAATTATCTGTGAGAGTTTATCGATATTTGATATAATTATATATGGTAAAGAAATGTGAACTACTATTGGAATAAGAATACAAATAAAAAACATTGTTGTACCAGACACTCACGGACAAGTAAGGAATGAAGTTTCTTAAAGAATAGAAAATGTACTTACTTAGTATGCGACTTAGCTTGTATTATTATTAATGATGTGGCATTAAAAGTGATGTTTTCCTTAAGGAAATTACCTGTAAAAAGTACAAACTATAATTTTAGTAATAAAATAGAGATTTTAGATCGTTTGCATTTTAATAATTACTAATTAATCATAAGATTATGGAGTTAAACCATGTTTATGTATGGTGATGGGTTAAGTAAGCGATGTGTCATCAATGGAATAATTTTATAGATTTTATCGCGATTTTATTAGGTTTTTACTTTTCCGAAGTTTCTAATACGTTTCAGCGATGGTCACCGGATTCCCGTACTTTAAACCTTAAAAATTTATTTTACTACCAGCCCATCAAAACGTGACCACAATGAGACAATTTGTATCAAAAAATTCGATCAATATTATAGCAACGTCATCCGTCGTCGACGTCCCACTGCTGGGCTCAAGCGTACTTCATAATAAGATTGTAATTAACCTACTATACCACATTAGTCATATGCATTAGTATAGGGTTTCATTTCGAGTTTCCTATCTCTCGCATAGACATTATATGCATATTTAATCCCTTAGTCGTCTTTTACGACACCCACGTGTAAGAAATTATATTCTCCGTCACCACATGGAAAACTGGTGCATAGATTTAAACTTCGTAATAACGATAACTTATTGGAAGTGTAACAACTTATACCTGTGCCTAAGAATAATGAAAAATATTCGAGACATCAGGCAAATAAAAACATAAAAATGCAATAAAACCTATCATTATATTTTTTTTAAAAACAATACCAGTGCATATGAAATAAAAATCGTAGCCCGTAACTCATTGTTCTGAGTTTAAATGTAATTTGTGTCCATTGGTTATATCAAAGTTATATGTTCGTAAAGTCTCCCGCAATACGAGGATAATTTTCTTAGCGCAAGAAATCGCCTTTAAAAATAAATATAATAAACTATTTTGAAACTTGCTGAGAGGGCCTAGACCCAGCAGAAAGATTGTTGAATGAACTTACCTTGCATTTCCAAATCTATTAGTAGAGGAATGTACATAGGGAAAGATACTTTAGCTGGTATCGACCATATACATTTATAACCAAATGATATGTCTTCACACCCTTTCATGGGAGCGGAAAGATTGGTCTGTAAAAAAAATATTAAAATTAGTTTCAATTTTCATAAACTATTATTAGTATTAATTACAAACCAAAGTTTAAGTAGCATCTAATGTAATATAAATAATATATAACATTGATGATTGCAAATAGTTGACAGTGGATTGCAAATACAATTCACTATCTTGCCTCTTGCTTGTAGATGTCGTAAAAGACGACTAAGGCTGAAAAATTGGTGCTATCTTCTCGATATAAAACCTATATTTCACTACATCTAACTAGCATGGAACGCTAGGTCAATTACTCTCATAATGTGGAGGAGGCTTAAGTCCAGCGGTGATTGTATTTAGCCTATAAAATAGGTGTTCTATAAAAAAATTTACTAAGAAAATATATTTTGCAAAAAAAAAACCGACTTTAAAATCGATAATTTTTTAGATTTCTGTTGATCTTTCAAAAACCGCTTGTCCGATTTTGATAAAATTTACATGGGACCATTTGGGAAGTATACCCTTTCCAACAAAATAGAATTTTCAAATCGGTTGTCTAGCGACGGAGTTATGCACGAACAAACATAAAAAAATATATAAACATCTGAACCGAGAACCTCCTCTTTTTTTAGAAGTCGATTAATAAATAAATGACATTTTATGTTATATTTGTCAATTAAATATTAATTTAAAATACAGATTGTGGTTAAAAATGTCTAGTAATGAGAATCATGGGTTATTTGCGCGATTTATAAATGATTATTCAGAGTCTGGGTATAATTTGTTTCTGTTAATTGTTTATAACACCATAAAGACGCAATGAATAATAGTAGAAATACAATACAATGAATAAAGCAGAGAAAAAGTGAATACAAAGATCACATCTAAAAGTGTTTGGATAAGAGGAGAATATATTACGTCGATCCAAGTAGTAAGGATGAAAGCAGGGTGATTATGATGATCATAACGACCAATTAACATAAAAAAAAATATTTAACCTGAATTTTATGTCTCATTTTGTTGCCTCAGTTTGCCTAAAGTTTAGGAGTCATCGGCGAAAATTGACATTTGTCTTTCATTTCTAAATAATCAAATCAATCAAATCAAATCATTTATTCTGCATAGGCCCCTTGAGGGCACTTACATATTGTCAAATTTATACATCGTTTGAATATAATACAATATCTACCACCGGATCAGAACGTGGCCACAAGCTGAGAAGATCCAGCAAGAAACTCAGCGGGCTGTCATTGTTTTTACCATCTTTTGAATACAATTACGTATACAACATATAGTCTTAGCTCCAGTGTGATTACACACACTGGAGCTAAGACTATATGCAAAGACTAATACATTACTCTCAAAATTTTCTTCACTGCTTATTTTAATATTCCTAATATTTCTCTATTCAATTCGTAAGTTTTTGGTTGGTTGGTTTAGGTAATTGGGTGCCGCTTGTGAGAACGTATCCAGGCATAATCTTTTATATTGTACATCTGCCTATTAGGTTTGAAGTTCGTCTGTTTTTGTTATTATATTATGCAAGATGCTAACCTTTTCTGGGATCCTTATGAAAACAATCAAAGATGGCCAGTCAGAAGGTCCAAGATTTGTTATCTGAAACAACATGAATTGTAAAGTTAATTGAACAATGTTAACGGGGAGATGGGTTAAAATATAATATGTCGCCAGGTTTTCTATATTTCTGGCCACGAATGTCAAAGAAAATGCCAGTGGTCGGCCCAATGGTGATGGGGAGGCAACACCTATCCATCCATCACCCAGAACATATTAGGCTAGATGTGTTTAGACCATAGTATATCATAAAATAATAAAAGAAAGGTATTTCTTTAATCCCACGGTAAAAACTGTCCAAGGGAGTGTAAAGCCGGCATTCAATGATAATTACCTGGTACACTCATTTTCTCACTATTACAAGTCCCAAAACAAGGCACTGCTTAAAGGTTTCACTTCGCTGTTATAAACACTACAATGATCTCCATACTATTGTAGATCCTGGCTTATTAGAGTTATAGGGGTAAGAATTAGTGATAGAATTCATTCCGAGAAATAATAATATAGCCAGAAATAAAATTTTCATGTTATGAAAAATATTTACGACCATCGTCTTAGCGTTTAAAGGTCAAAATTACACATCCATTCTATTGTCTAATATAGGTCTCGTCAATAGGATATAATTCCATAGGCTTCCTGGCGATTACATTTGGTCTATTCATTTTCCCAGAAGAGTGCTGTTGCTTATTATTCTGTTACCTCAGCAGGTTCCTATGTGGATTTTAAATCATAAAGGGTGGTGACATATTGAATTCTTTTCACCGCATAAAAAGCGAAATTCGGCACATTTGCAATAAGCAAACGGTTAGAAATAACAATAAGAAATTACCTCAAAATAATGTTTAAAGATCACATCGGCTCCGGCGTCCAATTTCTCTCTCAAAACAATCATAGACGCATTTGGCATAGCTTTTCTAAAACAGGCGAATATACAGAATTATATTTTAAAGAACAATATTAAACTTTCAAGATACTGTTTTTATTTTAATGATATGATCATTGGAAACATCTGGTTCTAAATGAGTTTTCATTTACCTTCTGCTAAATCCTTACGATCCTATTTGTGTTTCAAACCAATGAACTTTGAACGAATATAGCGTTTTAATTTGAAATAACTTAATTCAAAATATTAAGAAGAAATCTCTTGTTTAGCAGAGAACATTTTTACCATTAACTGCTTTTGCTTACATATAAAATATTTTCTGTATAGTGACGGAGTGGTTGTTGTAAAAAGTGACTGGAAAACATGAAATTAAACCCTATACCAACCCACCTGGCCAGTTGGTTAATTTCCCTTCCAATATGGAGGAGACTCGGGCCCGGTTGTGGGACATATATAAGTTGTGATAATGATGATGATGATGAATTGTCATATTCTTAATCTTTCTAACCAACGTATAGAACAATTTCTATTATAGAACAATTTCTCTTCAATTGTAGAGCTCGCGCAAGTGCAACCATAAAGTATACCTATGAATTTGATCACTAAAATAATTTTGAAGTGAAAACTGCTATAGGTAGGTTTGAATAGTAAGTCAATTCATGTAATTCGTTATTAGCATGGTCACATGACGAGTTAATGGTAACAATATAACTGTAGCTATGTCAATGTCACTATATCTGTACCGATAGATGTCAAAGCTAGATAAACGTAATAAAAGTTTTAATTTACAAATTTTAATTTTAGATCAAATAATTTGAATATCGAAAAATAACAGATGTTTGTTCATAAATTTAAGTTTTCACTTCTGTCGGCAGTCCTTATGATTGCTTTGTGTTTTTTTTTTATATCTGTATTACGGGTGGTAGATATTAAAAAATATTATATTTGTCATAAAAAGGGTAAAATCCGTGTGGTGACGGAGTGAGAATACAATTGACCAATCTTGTCCGTGGATGTCGTAAAAGACGATTAAGGAATATAATACGCATATAACATTTACGCAAGAGAAAGAAATCTCTAAATAAAACCCTACCAACCTCTCTGACCAGCATAGTATAGTAAGGTCAATTTCCCACCTATTATCGAGGAGGCTCAAGCCTAACAGTGGAACGTATATGAGCTGAAATGATGACGATGAACTTACCCACTTATACTGAAATCAGCTTCAGGTGTAACTTTAATGATTAATTCTTTTATTAAATCCTCTGTAATATTTCTAAAAAATCTATCACTAACTTCTGAAGTTGCTTTTAATTGAATATCTTTTGTAATATTCAGATTATATTCAAGTTCTATCTCCCACACGATTATTTCATTTCTTGAAAATGGTTGAGGACAATCACAAATCATTGTAAAATTTTCAAATGAACAATCACTTGGAATTCTTTTTGGTATCATTGGTACAGTAATATTAACTTTCAATCCGTATCCTGGTTCCTCTTTATTAAGCAGTGTAAGTCTTATTCCAAACTTTTTATCTGTGCCGGGTATATATGGACTGGAAAAACATAAGATTATGTATATATCTTTCGTGTGGTGACGGAGTAAGAATACAATTCATCACCCCCATCTTCCTCGTCAGTATCGTAAAAGATGAGTAAGATATAATAAGCCTATAACATCTATGCAAAAGAATTAAAATTCGAAATAAAACTCTATACCAACTCGTTTGACCAGCGTAGTACAGTAAGTCAAATTCCCTCTCACATTAGAGGAGGCCCAAACCCAACGGTAGAACTTAAATAGGCTGAGGTGAATGTCATAAATGTATTTACTAGAAATAAGTCATTTTTAGGAGGCTATGGTAACCCACTTCATCCGTTCTGACCACCCCCTTCTCTTCACGGGATTGTCGCCAAGTACAAAAAGTAATTATAAGCAAATAATTCAAGTAGCAACCCACGATACCGTCGAGTCAAATTTTTTTGATGTGAAACATCTATAGGCGAGGGTGACCACGATCGTCGCGTGGCGATTGACGCCACGCCTCGCGGTCCCCTCTTAATTCATTTATTTACTATAAAATAAATATCTGGACATACATATCTACATTTTTCTAATGAAACCATGGTGCGACTTAAAATTTTGTACAACGCCATCTAGTAAATCCAAAGTAAATTGTTACCTATAATGAAAATAAATGTTTATTAAATAAAAATCATCTTTTTCTAGAAAAAAATCGCCATGTTTTATTAATACTTTATGCCATACTAGTTCCTGACGTAATCGGTTCTCTTATGCATATTTACTTGTTTTATAAATTAATGTATAATAACTTCATAATATAAATATACCAGTAGGTAGGTATGTATGGTATTTAATTTACTTTCAGCTACGAAAAATGGGTAACCGTTTTTATAGGCTTTTATTAGTTTCAGCTGTATTTGTATATATTTATTTCCTTGTATGTCACCGATTTCTTAGGAATTGGATTTTGACTCACTTAAAACAGTCAGATTTCATTTAAAATTTGTAAACTTTGCAATTTGTAAAATTGCAAGGACCAATAACGCTAAAATAATTTAGATAGCTTGTCTTATTATTATTACAGGATTAAAGGTTTCTTTATTAAATATTCAAAATATTGGTCTGAGAGTTGGTCGTTAGTTCGATAGATGCCGCTATTTATGTTACCTAAATCGCGCACTTCGTACTCGTGCTCGATGGTGCATAGCTCGATAGATGCCGCTATTTTTGGTTTATAAATTGCACCTATCGTGCAAAAGAACGTCTGTGAACGAATAAAAGTATTTCAAGCTACATTTTGGAAGTTTAATTACGTTTGTACTAAATAAAATTACCTTATATATAAGGCGTAAAGTCAATTTTAAAATGGATAATTTATTCGATACGATACCTGCTAAAAAGTAATTATTGACTAAAAGTATCGAATGCAATATATCGGTATCGAAAGAAAAGTACTCGATACCTAAAGATAAAGTAAGTAAAAGTACTACACTTTAATCAGTACGTTACTTATCTTTCGATACTACTCAAGAGTTCAGTATCGATACTTTATATTCGATACCGTGTCTCTACTCGTACAAAATAGTTTCGATGTTTCACATCTGCCAGGCGTCCTGAGTGACGGCTCACTTTTTTTTAATTCTGAAGGGGTTAGATAAATACCTCAGCAATAACAATGACTTGTTGAACCTGTAATATCTTAGTTCACACGTAACGATGAACGATAAAAATTATGCGAAACATCAAGCAAGTAAGAATCAAATACTTTTAATTGCTTTTCTTTCATTAACTACTTACTTATCCAAAGCCTCTAAAGTAGTGTTCAGCCAAGGTCTGCAAAGGAGATCATCCCCACAATCTCTCATTAATTGTACACTGAAGGAATCCTTCAAGCTTGAAGCATCTGATAATCTAGCAGCATCCAAATAAAATGAAGTTGAGTTGTCTAAAATGTAAAATAGAACATAATTATTTCTTTCATTGTCTTCAGTGGTAATTAAGAAAGCATTAGATTTGATGGTAAGTGGTAATTGTCGGTCAACGCTCTCTGATTGCTTCACACCAAAGATATGGAGATTTTTCGGCCAATATTAATTTTAACAGCGCGTATTACGATAATTAACTAGCTGTCATTGAGGGCAACATATAGAAATAAAAGAATGCAAGTAATATGTATACAAATATGTTTAACTATATAAACTTTTTAATTATTATCACCCTTAGACGTCCCATTGCTGGGTTTTGACCTCCTTTATTACAAGAGAGAAATTTACATACTTTATCACGCGAGATAGACGTGTTGGTATAGGGGTTTATGTTGACTTTTCCTTTTCTTGCATCGATATTATCTGCATATTATATCCTTAGTCATCTTATACGACACCCACAGGTAAGAGAGTGGGTGGTGAACTGTTTGTTTACTTCACGATCACACGGAGAATTATTAATATTAATATTTTTTTTATTAATTATTGATTTTTCCACATAGTCAAGTTTTAAATTGATCTGAGCTATCTGATATCGTCTGGCCAACAATTATATTCTCATGGTGGATTAGCACTAGGTAGTTAGCTGGTCATGCAATTTGCCAAAACATTTTGCAATATGAACAATGAATGCAGAATGACGATAATGATGACGTAGTCAATGCCCAATTATGTCTCACTACGGCAAGTAAACAATAATATTGGTCTAATTAGTTATAAATAAAATTGAGAAGTCTCCATACCTTTCATTAATTCATCCGGTTCTAGTTCAAACGTTAAAAGCATTGGCTTTAACAGATCAGCTGTTAACTGGAAATAGAAAAAAATTGTATTAATTATTTACATCAACTGCATATGTTGCAGTTAACCTAATACATAGGGTGAAATATTGAGAATAAAATGAAATAGAACTTCTCAGGCAACCAGCGCTTTCATGATTATCTTTGAGATTACCTCA
The DNA here is from genome assembly GCA_032191425.1 of Lymantria dispar. Taxonomy (NCBI): domain Eukaryota; kingdom Metazoa; phylum Arthropoda; class Insecta; order Lepidoptera; family Erebidae; genus Lymantria; species Lymantria dispar. The sequence continues at coordinate 4,501,666 of CM063447.1, forward strand.
AAAATACAGAATAACTTGGGTTAAATACACATCATTAATATAAGCTACTAATTTCAATTATCAAAAATGAACCACAAAATCATACTCCATTGACCAAATAAAACTATCTGTCTAACAGTACATAAACATCTACAGTAGGACACAGGCTTAAATGAGAATGACGACCTTATACGATCTGTATTGAAAACGCCTTGCTACTTTTAACCCTTATGTGAGTGACGAGGTACCCGGGTACCTTTAGCGTTTTCAAATTTAAAAAAGTATGTTATACGCCCTGTAGGTAGTTGTGATTTCCTGAGAGCTCTTAACTATTTATAAATTATATATTTTCTTATGTTTTGACGCAGTCAACTATTTACAATGTTTTGGGAAAACCAAAACATATTTTAAACTCACAAAAGAGTGACAAGGTGGTTATCTCTTTGTGTCAATGAAATAATTATAAAATCACAACATATAAATCATCATCTCGGTCTATACACGTTCCACTATTGAGCTCGGTTCTCTTCTATTATGGGAAATTGACTTACTATATCACATAGGTCACGTGTATTGGTATACGGTTATGTTTCGAGTTTTCTTTTCCTGCATAGATATTAAATTCATATATATCTCTTAATCGTCTCTTACAATACCCACGGACAATTGTGGGTGTGGTGAACTGTATTCTTACTCCGTCACCACAAGAAAAAATATAAATAAGCTCCTGCAATACAAACAAACACATAAAGTGTATGAAGGTACCCGGATACCTCATATTATATCCTTTAGTCGTCCTTTACGACTCCCATGGGCAAGAGAGGGGTGTGGTGAACTGTATTATTACTCTGTCACCACACGAAAAGAATATAAATCTCATACAATACAATCAAACGGATAAACTATATGAAGGTACCCGGGTACCTCGTCACTTTTATGAAGGTGTTTTATTTGTCACTCACATAAGGGTTAAGATAACATCATTCCGCGGGTCGTGTTTTTTATAGATTTATATATACTGATTTTTTTGAAGTAAGAGTGCTTCTTTCGCAACATTGTGATTTGAAAGTCGATAAAACGAAAAAGCGACAGTAAAAAGAGGCAGACACATAAATTCATAAGACTTAACGTAGGAGAAAATGATATAGGAAGCATTATACAGTGTTTTCTATATACGTGGTTCTCTTTGTGCACTGCTTCATACCCAATTCACTCGTATTTATCTGCGCGCATGCGTAGTACAAAGATTGTACAATATTTTTGAAGACTTCACTTCTACCACGTGTGAATTACACATATGTTTTATGTTTTTTTTATTACTTTTGGTCGCAAATGAGCAAATAGCATACCTGACAGTGAGTGATTACCTTTGCTAGGCCGCTGCATGAGGAATGTGAATGCGTGCAATGACGTTTGCTGATACTAAAGGCATCACCAAAACTCACTACACACGAACACCCTAAGAAAGTTTAGCTTCCAGCTCTCTCGCTTACCGAACAACGTGCAGTAACAAATTGCTACAATTCAGACGACGATTTTCTGCAAGACTGTGGTGCTACGCAGGATGAACCGACCCGCGACTGTAGACAAACGATTGTGTGGTTCTTCCATATTTAAATGCGAATCAAGCTTATGATTCTCCGTAGGTTAGCACTTTATCTACCAGCTTACCAATGAACACTATTGAAAACTTATCTTATCCTTATGGGACAATGCAGCCCACTTGATGATAAGTGGTAACTGCAGCTAATGAATTTCTATATATCAATGGTACAGCCAGTTTACTGCCTACTGTAAGATAATATTTAGACTACTATATAGATTTTATCCAGTGCTTACTTCATAGTTTATAAAACACATTTAAACCTTATTGATTGAATAAAATAAAACGTACTTACATTTACATTAATCGTTTTTTCATCACACGTTTCACTTGCCGGTGTAACTGTTATTGTATATATAGAATCTTCTACGATCTTAGCCCGATTTTCTTCTACATCAACGTTGATTTTACCAAGGAGGTCTGAAATTATATGATATTTGAAATTATATCACAGTCGATATTTTTCTTGTTTTTCTTAGTCCATATACGTCCCATTGTTGGATATGGACCGTTTCTAGATAGGGCAAAGTGTACGGGTTTTATTCCGAACTTTACTTTCAGTGTTTTTATCTTCTTACATTCATTACATCAATTTTGTGATTTTTCTTTAATGAATTTGTTTTAACTTGTCGCCACAAAGGCGAGACATAAACAAGTAATTAGGCATAGTGTAATATTTTTTGTAATCATTATTATTTCATCTTACATACGTCCCAATATTGGGCTCGAGCTTGCGATTTCCGAGGGTAAATGATCTTACTATACTACTTCTATGTCGCAATCATTGGGGGAAAAAAGCGAGCGAGCATAGACATAATTTAATTCTTTTTTAATTATCTCTGCCGGCGTACGTATCCAGATATTAAAGACATTAATCCGATTTCTTTACGTTATATACGGGTATCAAGGAAATGAAATAATTTTACTCAGCGGTAATCCTTTCGATTAAAATGTGGCTGTCTTTGAACTTTTATCATCATGATTAGCTTTCAGTCTTTTGCCGTCCATTGCGCTTCCCGTATGTCACCACAAAGTGCAGCTCTGTGCCGCCTGCTTCCAACGATGCCCAGCTACTTTCAGGTCATCGAATTACCTCAAGGGTTTGTCTTACACCTTCCTTCCCCAGCAGTTGTCGATTTATCAAGCGATGCGCCACATCAGGGATTCTATGTTGGTTATATACATCCTTATACGAATTGCCGTATTTTATAATTGAAGTTTACTATAACTTAATATGCTTTTTTGAGATAATACTACAAGCATAATTGTTTAATTAAAAAAAGAAACTTACTTAATTTCACATCAGGGCTAAATTTGATTGCTGGCGCTGATACGCAAAACATGGCTGTGAATGTCGTAACATTGTGAGGTAGGTTTATGGCGTCCCATAACTTAATTTTTGCATGTACCAGCATTGTTGGAATACAGCGGTATAAATATGAACTTTCACTATTGAAGGCACCAACAGCTAAATCTAAAACAAAAACAAACACATGACGTAGTAATTAAGATTGCCCAACGTGCCAGTATCGTGGGTTTGATTTGATAATAGGCGGGATAATACCTTGTGTGATTTGCAATTTATTGTTTTGAGTATGGGTCTTATTAATTTTCGTTAATTGTATTCATTTAGTTATGAGACTTACATTTAGGGACCATGTATAGACCTCATAACCAAACTCAAAGTCGCGCAGCGTGTTACGGAGCAGACTATGCTCGAAATTTCTCTGCGAATTAGAATACAAAATACAGCAATCCGCAGAAGAACCGATGTAACCGACACAGGTCGAAGAATTAGCACGCTGAACTGGCAATGGGCAGGCCACAACGCTCGACTATCCGACAACTACTGCGGAAAAAAGATTCTCGAATGGCGACCACGTATCGGACAATGCAGTGTAGGACGCTACTAAGTGGACCAGCAATAACTTGGCGAAAATTGCTGGGCATCGTTGGATGTAGGCGAGACAAGACCATACTTTATGGTGTAAAATGAGGGAGGTATACGTCCAGCAGTGGACGACGATAGGATGAAATGATGATGATGCATTCGTTTAAAGCGTCGTCATCTGTCCAAATATATGTTAAAAATCGCAGATAACAAATGCGTAACTAGCTAAGATAGCGTGATAACTTTTAACTTGATAAAAGACATTATTTGTATTATTATCGTCATCATTATCATCGCAGCCTAAATGCGTCCCACTATTGGGCTCGAGCCTCCTCCACAATTGGAACGAATTTGACCTACTATACCATGGTTATCAAACATGTTGGTTTTTTTTTTTTGGGTGGGCTATGGTAAGCGCACGCGCGGTCCAGTCTGTCCGGGGCGATGAAAGGACGGCGCGCGGTTGGTATAGAGACATGTTGGTATAGGGTTTCATTTCGAGTTTTTCTTCTCTTGCACAGATGTTATGTGCATAGTATATCACGTTCGTTGCGTTACGAGATCTATCAGATCTCTTGCAGGACTTTTGTATTGTGCGTTGACTATAATCGTATTTTTGCACTCCGTGCGGGAGGCGCTAACGTGTAAAGTACTTTAAGTATGAGTAAGACAAATATACATATTTGCTTCCTACGTAAAGGTGAATTCAAGGACATAAAAAAAACAATTAGAGATCGATTAGATCCCTAACGCACAGTAGTATAATTATTTTCATAGTAGTATATAAATTATTTTCAAAAACGTATTTTTAGGAGACTGATTAGGTCTCAAACGCACCAAAGGGTAGGTTAGTTACGAGATCTTTTAGATCTCCAAAGCACCAGCTGAAAGTTCTTTGAAAATGATGGCGCAGGGAACGTGATATCTCATAGTCGTCTTTTACGACATCCACGGGCAAGATAGGGAGTGGTGAATTGTATTCTTAGTCCGTCACCACCCTGCTCTTATTCCAATAACTTGGGATCGACACAATATAATTATATTTTTCTTTCGTAGTACATATTGCAAAGATTATTGACAATAGTTTTATGACCGGCTGCCTGCCTGATATCAACCCTCATTGGGAATGTAACTGTTGACCTGATGGCATCAACTGGACGTGTCCCAGGTCCAAGAAAAACTCTTAGTCGTATTCTACGACACCCACGAGCAATGTAAGAGTTAGTAATATTCGTAGGTGCCACCACAATCTATACCAATAAATAAAATTGGAGTGTCTGTTTGTAATGTCAAAATAATAGGCCTTTTTCATGCTCACACGGTTATTTGCACGACACCTATGCCTAAAATAGCAATTAAAACATTTTTGTCTGTCTGTCTGTCTGTTTGTTCCAGGTAATCTTCAAAACGGCTGGACCTATTTCAAAAATTCTTTCACCAATGGAAAGCTATAATATCAGGGCGGAAACTAGGCTATATTTTATCCCGGTATTCCCACGGGAACGGGCACTACGCGGGTAAAACGACTATAACCTATAACCGAAGCGAAGCGATGGCGGGTTGCTAGTTATGTATAAACATACAGCTTAATACAGTAAAAGAGAAAATAAAATATTTAAAATATGGCATGAAACTTACCATTGCAATAATTATAATCAATATCGAAACCTTTAGATATTGACCAGCCGAATCCTCTAGCATTAGGTGGTTGTATTTTTTGCACATTATCTTTATTAAGTCCATCAGCTTTTCCCATATAAACATATACTGCTCCAGTTCCTGAGTCTTCCCAAGGAGCACCTATAGCTATATCTGAAAGAAAATATTTTTCGATTCTTTGATGTTGTTTCCAATTTTTATATATTATTTTATTTATTTCCGTGTGATGACAAAGTAAGAATACAATTCACTACATTCTACATTCATTTGCCTATAGATATCGTGCTAAACGACTAGAGGCTTCAATATGCGTATAACACCTGTGCAGAAGGAACACCCTATACCAAACTAGGGATGTGACTAGGAGGGAAAAAAAACGATGAATAAATAATCGATTTTTCTTTAAAATAAATCGATTATAAAATAATCGATTAATTAAAAATAATTAATCGATTATTTTATAATCAAATTTTTTAACTACTTTCTTATCTTTTTTTTTGGGATGTGTGAGATTTATTTTCTAATATAGCATGAAACACTGACATTCGATCGAGCACTTTTTCTGGCAGTATCCTGATGACCTTTTTTAAGCTATTCCATAGCCTTTATCGCGGGCTTTGAGCGCGAGGACCGAATCAAGAAATTCCGTAACGAAAATAAAACCTCACACCCCCCTACCATGTAACTCGGGACGAGTTACATGGTAGGGGGGTGGCGGCAGCTCAGCCGAGCGTACGGTCGTCGACATTCTGCGTTCGTCCGACTCGGTGCGCACACGTGCCACCGCTTTGCGTAGCTTACGTCAAAAAGTGTTTCCGCGCGTTTTGTAATGGTCCCAACGATTTTCAGTGGACGACAGTGGTTATCCAAACCAGGCGGTTTATTGTTATACATATAGTACATTTGTTGTCTTATCGGTCACCACGCTCAAAAAGTGTAACTTGAATTAATATCAAAGAAAAAAAATACTGCATAAATAAAAAATCTATACCAATAAATAAAATTGGAGTGTCTGTGTATAATGTCAAAATAATAGGCTTTTTTCATGCTCACGCGGTTATTTGTATTACACCTATGCCTAAAATAGCAATTAAAAATTTTTTGTCTGTCTGTCTGTCTGTTTGTTCCGGGTAATCTTCAAAACGGCTGCACCGATTTCAAAAATTCTTTCACCAATGGAAAGCTATAATATCAGGGTGTAAACTAGGATATATTTTATCCCGGTATTCCCACGGGAACGGGAACTACGCGGGTAAAACGACTATAACCTATAACCGAAGCGAAGCGAGGGCGGGTTGCTAGTAAATAAATAATTATAATTGCATAAGTTGATAAAAAATGCTATGCAATAGCTTTACCGCGGCAGTCCCCGAGTGCCACTCGTTATTTTTTATTTTTTATTTTTTAGGAAATCTGGCAAAGATTAATACTAAAATAATCGATTCATTTTAATATAAAAAAAAATCGATTTTTATTATTTTAATAATCGATTATTACAAAAAAATAATCGATTAATATAAAAATCGATTATTTTTCACATCCCTAATACCAACACGTCTGAGCAGCGTGATTATAGTAGGTAAATTTTCCTGCTATTGTGAAAGAAGCTGAAGCCCAACATTGGGACATACATGAGCTAAAATGAAATGAATGATATTACAGACGAAGTAAACTACCAAAGACTGCACAAACACAAATTAATTCTAATTATTTTTTATTATTTCGGCTCATGTACGTTCCACTGTTGGTCTGAAGCCTCCTCCACAATAGGAAGGAAATTAAACTACCATCCTGGTTAAATGAATTGGCATAGGGTTTTATTTCGAGTTGTCCTTCTCTTGATTTGAATTAGTTGTAAATAATTTATGTGTTTGAGCAAGCTTCAACAGAGTAACTAATACTCTGTTGAAGAGATGAGAAGATGATTCATATTTACCTGTAAAACCATCACCATTTACATCACCAAGATCAGCGATTGCAGTTCCAAATCTTGCTCCAACAGCACCGGAACCTGATACATATCCTGATTCGACAAGAACGTAGCCAGTAGACGACTGTGAAGAAAATAGTAATAACCAGCTTCAAATAAATCCTTCTTCATCTTAAATAGGCAAAGATATAATGTTTTGAACTCAAGTTTTGAAACTACACGTTTCAAAACTTGAGCACATATAATATTTAAGATTCTATTGTTTTCTATGAGGAATATTTCCAGATTCCAGGTTTACTATTGATTGATAATATACAGATATATAATACACGGATGTACTTTCTAATAGTTATTTAAGTTTGACACAAAAACAATTCACAATTCTTTGCAAATAAGTTAAGCAATACAAATTTTAGACTCATTAGTGTTAAATTGTTACAAAACTTTGTTAAAATGCCCACAAGTTATCATATCTATGGAAGCTAATGTTAATATTAAAATTAAGTTAATACATAGCTATTATTTAGTGATTGCAATATTTTTTTGCTTTTAAGTGTATATATCTGTTTTTGTGATGCGTGGACAAGTGTGGAGACTAACGTCTAAGATACAAGCTCGGCCTAGTTTAGACGTTAGGGCTCATCATGGATTATTTTCAACAAATTGTACTACTAAATTAAGATCAGTGTATATTGCTTTTCTAATTCAATAAAGATTATTATTAGGTCTTTTTTACCTATGAAATTGTCGTTATGTATGAAAAAAAATTAAACGATTTTTTTCATGTATTTTTTATTTGTATTAATCGAAGTAATCACCCATGCAATCAATGCATCTTTGCCAACGCAGCTGCAGTTTATTGATGCCCTTCTTAAAGAAATCAGTTGGACGGGAGGCAACAAATTCTTCAAAGGCATTTTGTACTGCCTCTCGGGTATTGAATTTCTTTCCCGCCAAAAAGTTATCCAAATTCTGGAAAAAGAATTAGTCTGTAGGCGCAAGGTCTGGTGAGTATGGTGGATGACGGGGTGCTTCCAACCCCAGTTCTTGCAACTTAGAGACCGTCTGCTGTGCAGTATGAGGTCGCGCATTGTCGTGCAGGAGCAGCGGAGACGAGCGATTGACCAATGCTGGTTGGAGATGTGCCAGCTTCTCCATCATTGTGTTCAGTTCTTCACAGTACACATCTGCAGTAAAGCCCACCCCGTTTGGTAAGAAGCTGTGATGAATCACACCGGCGCTAGACCACCAAACAGTGACCATCACTTTTCTAGGGATAAGTTTTCGTTTAGGGCATTGTTTAGCTGCTGAACCAGGATCCAACCAACTAGCTGAGCGCTTGCGGTTATTAAACAGAATCCATTTTTCATCGCAAGTAACAATGCGTTTCAAAATTCCTTCATTTGTGTGTCTGTTGAGCAATGCAAGGCATGTCTCGAAGCGTACTTCGCGCTGGCGATCATTGAGTTAGTGGGGCACCCATTTGTTAAGCTTTCTTACCTTGCCAATTTAACGCAAATGGACCAATATTGTTTTGACGCTAACGTCGAAAACTGCTGCTAATTCAGCCGTAGATTGTGCATCATCGGCTTCCACAATCGCCTTTAATTCGTCATTGTCGACCAAAGTCTTCGGACGACCGCCAGGTTCATTTTTCAGGTCGAAATTTCCAGAACGGAAGCGAACAAACCAATAACAAGCGGTGCGTTGGTTTGTAGTGTTAGCTCCGTAAACGTCGTTGATGTTGCATGCCGCTTGTGCCGCGTTGCTGCCACGACGATACTCATATTCCATAATTACTCGAATTTTTAACGTATCCATGATGACGAAAAAGATTGAAATGCGATGAAAACGTAACACTAATCAATAAACAAATGACTACTTTTGGAAAATGAATTCCATGCTTAAAAATAAAATTAATTTGAAATTAGAATTCTTAGCCAAACAAAAATTATTTTGATTTGAAATGGCCAGTACTGCAGAACGGCAATTACATAGGTTAAGGCCTATTATTAAATATAACAGTAGTGTATTGTTTTGATTAAATACAACAGTAATGTATTGTTATTTAAGAAACAACAACTATACATGTTCAAACATTTACAAAAATTTAACAATAGTTACAGATTAAAAAATATACCCTCGAAATTAAATATGATACATAAATTTTCACAGGAACGAAATTTCACTTGGAGGTAATGAAATATATAGTTTAAAAAGTTTAGAATTATATTTTACAGGAAAAGAATTAAAATAGTGTTCGTATATTTTACAGAAAAAAAAATTAAAATACTGTTCGGGCGCCATTGTCGTGTATAAAAAGAAACACCTGATTCGGGCGCCATCTGTAGCATAGATAGGAAAAAAAAAGATGGAAACCAGGCCATCTGTGTTATATAAAAATAAATTTCATATATTCACTATTATTCAGCATTTAATTATTCACTGCGTAGCTCCTAATTGTGAAGATTGTGCTGTAAAGTTCTTGCTTAGTATATAGGTTGGCGATTGCAGCGTTGCAGTGAGTTCTTATACATTTAGGAGAGAGCTGCTGTCCACTCTCCCGATGAGACCCTTAGTCGATTTTTATGAATTCCAACGGACTAGTCAGTTGTTGCGATAATTACATACTTATCTCATTACCATCTAGAGATATATTGTTACTAGAATGTTATTCTTAAGCTGGCGACTGACCTGTAACATTTCGTCGTAACGTAACGTTAAGTTACGACGAAATGTTATAGATCAGTACAGCGAACCGATCCGCTCGCTGGGAGCGCCGCGTGCTCCACCCGGTTGTCGGTATTTTTGTGAATCCCTTTGAGTGTTACGTTACGCCTTAATTTTAGGTCATTACAGTCCCTAGCGTCGTTGCGAGCGCATGTGTAAATCGGGTATCACAGTTTCGAAGTGTTATTGACGAGCGTTAAAGATATTCTATCTTCCAGGATACCAGGATAAAACTCTGTTGTTCATTGAAAAATATAAAGAAATGCCTATTTTATGGCATCCTTTTCATGCACAACCATCCGTTATATTTCTGTTTTTGTACAAGTTTGAAATTCAACGTTTCTTTTTTTACACGTCTTCGTCATCCGACATTTTTATTACCAAAAACGGAGCGCAATCGAGCATAGTGCTCGCCACGAGCTAGGGGAACAGGTCAGTCAGGTAATGTCGTAACGTAACACGCTTGCCTCGAATGTACGTTACATCGAAATGCTCATGTCAGTCGCCAGCTTAAGACTTGATTAAATTATTATTGGACAAATTTAAATAATTAATTTTGGTATATTCCTGTGGGTATTTAGGATATAAATATTATATACTAGCTATTATATACTAGCTTCTGCTCGCGACTTCGTCAGCGTGGAATAGTTACTTTAGCTTCGGTCACAAAAGATTTTTGCGAACCTTTAACCATTTACGCAATGCACACAGCGAAAGATGTCAAAAAACCCGAATTTTAAACATTCTCCATTAGTGTTCCGCTCCTATTAGTCTTAGCGTGATGATGTATAGCCTATAGCCTTCCGATAAATATGCTATCAAACTCAGAATTTTTCAAATCTGACCAGTAGTTTCTGAGATTAGTGCGTTCACCAGCTTTACATATTAGTATAGATATACACATTACATTACCGCGAGAGAAGGAAACTCTCATTAAAGCCAAGTCGGTCTAGTCCTGGTATTAACGCCATGGTGCTGACAGTACTGTCTGCAGCTGTAAATAAGTCTGCTTGTCCTGGGTAGTATTGTATTGTTACAGAAAATTTAAGTTGAAGTAATGGCAATTTGTTACAGTACTTAATTTAGCAAGTGAGAGTGCCGGAGATATGAGCCCACTTTACAGTAGGAAGTACTCCGGCTTTGCCCCAGGTATCATAATGGTTATCTATATAAATTGTTGTTGAGTACCCGTGTGGCGACGGGTTGAGAATACATTTGTTGCCACTCCTTACTTGCCCGTGGGAGTCATAAAAATCGGCTGAGGGTTCACCAGGAGAGTGGGCAGTAGCTCTTTCCTGGGAAACGTAAAACATCTAAACTGCGATCGCCAACCCGCCTGCCAAGCGTGGCGATTACGGCAATATCCCCTAATTAAAATGACGTGTAAAGCAAAAATGGCCCCCAGTCACGGCGGCTCCGGTACCCTACGGGCTCATTTTGGTGGCGGGCCCAGTAGTGGTGGAGCGGGGGTACGAGGAATCGCCGGCAGCGATCCGGCTACCAACAAAAACGACCCTTGACCCTGATAACACACAACATTCGGACACTCAGGACTGACGAGAGGGTCATCGAGCTGTAAGAGGAATTGAGCAAAATCCGCTGGGACATTGTAGGATTATCAGAAGTGCGAAGAGAGGGCGAGGGCACGATAATCCTCCAGTCTGGAAACTTGCTCTTCTATCGGGAGGGCGATCACCCGTCCCAAGGCGGTATAGGGTTTATCGTTCGTAAGTCTCTCGTAGACAACGTGCAGAGGATCGAGAGTGTGTCGACAAGGGTAGCGTACCTTATATTCAGAATTACCAAGAGGTATTCGCTGAAGGTTATACAGGTATACGCACCGACCTCGGCATACTCCGACGACGACGTGGAGACATTTTACGAGGACATCTCGAAAGCCATCCATCCATCCATCAGCCTACAGACGTCCACTGCTGGACATAGGCCTCCACACGTCCAAATCTCACTTCAAAGTGGTTATGGGAGACTTAGGCAAAGGGAGTGATGATGAGTTGAGAATGGGGAAACATGGATATGGAGAGAGAAACCAGAGGGACCAGAAACTGGCTGATTTTCTGGAGAAGGAAAGGCTCTTTATGATGAATTCCTTCTTCAGAAAGCAGCCACAAAGGAAATGGACCTGGATTAGCCCCGATGGATCAACAAAAAACGAGATAGTCAGATTGTCAGACAAACGACAGATATTCAATGATGTCTCAGTGATCAGCAGGATTAAAACTGGGAGCGATCACCGGATGGTACGAGGCACATTGAATATCCATACAAAAGTCGAGCGGTCACGCTTGATTCATCAAGACTTCAGTCTACACTCCGACCTACATCTGTCCAATACCAGAACCTCGAAAGCTTTCCATACTTAACTATGCAATCGCTTCCAATGTCTGGACGAGTGCGAATCGCCGAACGATATGAACAACAGGCTCGTGGAAACTGTCCACGCGGTTGGGTCGAAATTTTTCAAGGATCCACCTAGTCCTAAAAATTTTCTGACCAGACTCTCGAGCTCATGGAGCGGTGAAAAGAAATGACGGTGCAATCTTCATCCGATTAGTCCGAACATAGGACTCACAAGCTGAATAGGCAGATCTCCAGGTCTGTGCGTCGCGATGTTCGCCGATTTAATACGGTCCGTATTAAAGAAGCGATAGAGCAGAATCGTGGCTCGAAAGTGTTCGCACAAGATCTGTCCATTGGGCAAAGCCAAATGACTAAGCTGAAGACCGATGACGGCACTGTCATTTCATCTCAAAGTGAGATCTTGAGAGAGGTCGAAAGGTTCTATGGACAGTTATATAAATCATCCCGAAATTCTGTTGTCGGCTTGGTCCAAGATCCCAGATCCAAGCTAACTCTGCACTATACCGAAGAAATCCCAGACATCAGCTTGTACGAGATCAGAATGGCTCTCGAACAACTACGTAACGGTAAGGCACCGGGAGATGACGGAATTACGGCAGAGCTTTTGAAGACGGGCGGCAAGCCGGTCTTGAAAGCCCTTCAGAAGCTATTTAATTCCGTTATCCTCTGGGGCGACGTTCCAGAGTCGTGGACCAGGAGTGTGGTGATGCTGTTCTTCAAAAAGGGTGACAAAGCTCTTTTAAAGAACTACAGACCCATCTCACTCCTGAGCCATGTTTAAAAGTTCTTTTCGAGGGTTATTACCAATCGACTCTCGTGCAAGCTCGATGACTTCCAGCCGCCCGAACCAGACCATATCCTCACGCTTCGGCAGATTATACAAAAGACCGAGGAGTATAATCGGCCCCTGTGCTTAGCGTTTGTGGACTATGATAAAGCCTTTGATTCAGTCGAAACTTGGGCGGTGCTGCAGTCCCTTCAGCGGTGCCAAATCGACCATCGCTATATCGAAGTGCTGAAATGTTTGTATAGGAATGCCACAATGTCAGTCCGTATCCGGGATAAGAGTACGAAACCGATCCAGTTGCAGAAAGGCGTGAGACAAGTAGATGTCATCTCTCCGAAACTGTTCACCACTGCACTGGAAGATGTCTTCAAGCTCTTAGACTGGACTGGACACGGCATCAATATTAACGGCGAATACATCACTCACCTTCGATTTGCAGACGATATCGCCGTTTTGGCACAAAGCTCAATGATCTCAGCAGGGTATCCCAACTAGTGGGCTTCCGAATGAACATGGACAAGACGAAAGTCATGTCAAATGCCCATGTCATTCCTGTACCGCAGAAGAACGGATGTAACTGACATAGCACGAAAAATTAGCACGCTGAAGTGGCAATGGGCAGGCCACATCACTCGACGAACCGACAACCGCTGGGGAGGAAAGGTTCTCGAGTGGCGACCACGTATCGGACGACGCAGTGTAGGACGCCAACTAGGTGGACCGATGACCTAGTGAAAGTTGCTGGGCGTCGTAGGATGCAAGCGGCACAGGACTGCACATTGTGGCATAACATGAGGGAGGTGTACGTCCAGCAGTGGCAATAGGCTGAAATGATGATGATATAAGTTGTAGTCTATTTTTCTTCTCAGAAAACCCCTGTAAAATTTTGTCCAGTTCAGGACTCGAGCCCGAGGTCATATCTTAGGCGATATTGCAGATATAAATGCGGGGCAAAGCGATTGGAACTGAAGCGTAGCGAGGGCGGCTCCCTAGTTCTCAATTATAATTAAAAAAATATATGGTAGACCTAGATTCCACAAGTATCACCCGATCATTAATTAACTATTAAAGCAGCTATTAGTTTTACCTCTCTTGTTATATAAATGAAAACAGCTCCTTGATCATATGGTAAAGCACCATTATCTTCAATAAACATTGGAGCTCCCACCAGTAAATCGTCTAGACCATCACCGTTAATATCTGTGCAGCAGAGACTGGCACCGAAGTATGATCCAGGTTGCGGACCCATGAGCTTAACTTTTATGTCCAAAGGTTTCGCCTCCTCCGTTGGTGGAACAAAGATTAAAACCTAATAATAAGATCATCATTATTCATTATCACTTCAGCTCATACACGTCCCACTATTGGGCTCAAGCCTCCTCCACAAAAGGAGGGAAATTGACCTACTATACCACGCTGCTCAGACGTGTTGGTATAGGGTTTCATTTCGAGTTTTCCTTCTCTTGCATAGATGTTATACTCATATTTAATCCCTTACTCGTCTTTTACGACAACCATGGGCAAGAGAGGGGAATTGTATTCTTAGTCCCTCACCGCACGGATGATAAGATAATTAAGATAAGGAGTTTAATTTTTAATAATAAATAGCTGACCCAACAGACATTATTCTGTTCAAATCTAAAAAGAATAGTAATAGGAATTCTCTTTGAAATCGATCACCACGCCACCTACCGGTTCTACTAGGTCGGGTCGTACCAACTCAGAAATCTTCGTGGACTCATATGCAACACTTTGCTGAAGATCATCATATAATCAAATGCATATGATTCTATAAAGGACAAGATAATCTTTAATTATCATCATCATCATCCTGCTCTTATCCCAATTACTTGGGGTTGATACAATATGTACTCTTGTACCATCTTACATACTGGCAATTTTTGGCAATAGTCTTATAAATAGTCGCTCACTTATATGCATATCCCTTAGTCGTCTTTTAGAACACCCATGGGTAAGATAGGGAGTGTCGAATTGTATTCTTTCTTCGTCATCACATGGCAAGTATAGCTAATAATAAAATATTTACGATATAATGATGATAGAAACAGTATGCCCCACTCACAATTCGTCTGGCATTCTGCAAATTATCTTTCTTTTAGGAGGCATAAGTTTAGTAGGCAATGAATATCGCTACGCCTATCGATGGATGGATAGATTGGTGTATATCTTATACTAGAAATGTTTTATAAAACTAATTACCTTGCCACTTGCCATATTGGATCTTGGAGCTCCCCCTACATAGAATACACTATCATACCTTTCGAAAGTACCAGATTCTACGCTGTACCCTAAAAAAAAATAAAATTGTAAATATGTTGCAAAAATTGCTGATAGTATTATACAAATAAGACTATACTATTTTTTTATAATTATCTTTAAATATTGAATAATGTAGGTATTTTGTAAGGTAAGAAAAATTTAATAAATATAATTAAAAAAATGTATCAAAATTGGATACTCACAACTAATTCAATTATAAAAATTAAGTATAAATAGCAGACATTTTTTTAAGAAATGAATGCGTTCATGAGATCTTCAGGAAATTTAAAAATGAAAAATTGTCCCGTCATTTAGAAAAAAATTCTTTTAAACTATAAAGAAATCACATGCCTGTTTGTAGGCATAAGATGGATTTGTTCTCTCTCCTACATATTTTTAAACTCAGTTAAAAAAATATGTGTAAATCGACATTGGCAGGCACTTTTACTCGCCAAAATAACAACTAGTACCTAATGAATTTTCCATTAAATAATTTTCGAACTAATAAAGAAAAAGAAAGAATGTTCAAGCTAATAAAGAAGTTTGAAAGTCCGTCTATATGTATACAATGAATTTGTTCTAATATCTTCTTTATTAAACTCTGCAAAAAAATGTGTATTCTTCTTGAAATGAAATGAAATGTATTCTTCTCTTCTTCATGATCATTCAGAAAAATTAATATGCTAAATAGATTTTGGTAGATACTTTTAACCACCAAAATAATAACTAATAAAAATTTTGCAATAAAGAATATTGAAATTAATAAATAATTTTTCAAGTCCTTCTATATCCATATGACGATTAAAACATTATATTTAATTGTTCATTTCCATTCGGAGAACCAATCAGGCCAAAAACAATTGATTTTGGCAGACGATTTTACTCAACAAAATTAATTAGAATTTTGCAATAAAGAATATTCAAACTAATAAAAAATTTCGCAACAAAGATTTTGCAAGTGCGTCTATATAGACAGAATCGATAAGAGAAAAAAGGAAACAAGAGACGGATTCTCTCTCTCTCTCTCTCCTATTTCCTCTTTTAAACTAGATTAAAAAGGTTATGTATACTATTTCATGATCATTCATAAATATGCTTAATCAATTGCGACAGACCCTTTTACTTACCAAAATAATCATCAGGTTCCAGATCCATAGTATTATAAGTGTTTGTAATTGGTTGTAAATTTGTAAAAGGAGTTGTGTCATTTGGGTTAAAAGTATAAGTTACAATACCACCTAAAAATCATAAAAATATATCAATAGAAATTATATTTTACAGCCTAACAAGCGGAGGATTTTTTTTCAGCCTTTTTGTGTTGAAAAATTAAGTAGCGATGCACCATTGATTGCTTTAAGAATTATATTTTAATTCATATACATTAATTTACATAATTTTCCTTTTTCTCACTCTACATAGCCCTTTCGTCTTCCTCCACATTAGTAGGGCAATTGACCAGTGACCAGTAACAGACCAGTTAAATGGTATAGGTTTCATATCAAGTGCCACTCCTTGTTATCTGTATATCATATTCCTTATTCGTCTATTACAATAACCATGGGCAAGAATGAGGGAGCTAAAAAACAATCTTATTATAGTCTACCAGCTACAGTTCCAGATAAACACGATTGCTATGTTTTACATCGGAAGAAAATAAAATATGTTTTGATATATTAATCAATCCGACATCCATTTTTGGAAGCAACTGGTTAGGTTTCTTCTCGAGAGGCTTTATTCCATAATTAACTCACATTTAGTATCAGAATAGAGAAGGCTCGTGGAAGGGGCCCACCTAATCATCATAATCATCTTTACAGCTCATATACTTGTACGTCCCACTGCTGGGCTCAGGTCTGGAGGGAAATGGACCTACAAAATGCCACGCTGATTAGAATAAAAATATAAGCAGTTTTCTTTCTCCTGCATAGATGTTTTCTGCGTATTAAGATGCCTTAGTCGTCTTTTACGACAGCAGCAAACAGGGGGTGGCAAATGGTATTCTTGCTCCATCACCACATGGTAAATAAATAACAGAAGATTAGAAAATTAGTTTTAGTTTTGGTAAACCACAGTAAAACTATTTGTCCAGTCCAAAATGCGCAGCCCTGCCAATTTTGCTTGCTTTTTCGTTGGGGCATGCTATCGTATTGTGCAAACCGATAACTTGTTATCCACATATCTTTCTATCGCCATGTAGACGGGTCACCGATCCTATGTCCTTGTCTTCGGGGACCCGCCGGGCAGGTTATGCGATGCAGATTATTCGTATCGGGGCGTCGAATTCTCTGCGAATAGCGGACTAAGCCCTAAACCAGACAGTCACATCCTCGTCTAGGTAGTTACAAACTTAGATATTACAAACATAGGTATTACTATATTTAGATTAATCGAAGAGTTATTTTATTTCTGTATTATATACCATTAGCTTCTCTGTCAGTAGTTTCGCCCGCGTAAAGAGTCACTTTCCCAAGATTAAATTATATCCAAACGCGCTCATCGGATTATGCTTGATTGTGTAAAAAAAAGGTAGAATAGAATTATTATTTCAAGTAAACGTATTACCAGGATAAAAAATATCATATGTGTATCTAGGAAATGTTCTATCTATGTGACAATTTTTATTCAAATCTGTTCAGCAATTTACGCGTAATCGAGTACCACACAACAAAATATCCAAATATCTTCACAAACTTTCACATTTAGAGTATTAGTAGGAATAAATTGATTCAAACCTGTCCATTGTAGTAATCCTGGAGTTCCAAATATCACTGTGTTCATCTTGGTAATTGTCATGGAGAATCCGACTTGACCATGAGCGTAGTAATAGATATGTGTCTTACTCATGCCATATTCTCTTCTCCTACCATCTGTTTCAAAAGCTTGGTAACTTATCCTAGCTCCAGCTGCAAAAAATAAGAAATTTGGAATTCCACTGATTTAGACGGACTGCTGATTTATGTTATAGAAATAAAGTGTAGGGGTGTAAATATTCGACGGCTGTACGCGGGGGTCATGCGGACGATGGCCCTGTACGGCGCACCGGTGTGGGCGGGCCTCTGACCGTCCGGCTCAGGGCTCTTCTGTGGTGACCACAGAGGGCCATGGTAGTTAGGGCCATACGTGGATACGGCACGGCGTCAACGGAGGCAGCGCGCCTGTTGGCCAGGACTCCCCCGTGGGATCGAGAGGCGGAAATGCTCGCCGGTTTGTATCGGCGGGTGTCGGGGGTGTGAGTGGAGGGCAGTGTGGTCTCTTTGAGGGAGCTCACCGCCTGGCGCGTCGACGCCCGCCCAGACGTCATTGCCCGTTGGGCAGTTCGGCTGGAGAGGCCTCGGTTCGGTGCACGGACCGTGGAGGCCTTCCGGCCGATGCTGATGCAGTGGCTAAAACGGCGGCACGAGATGCTCTCCTTCCGAATGGTGCAGGTTTTGACGGGGCATGGATGCTTCACCAAATACCTGTACACGGTCTTTAGGAGGGAGAGTACACCGCCCTGCCATCACTGCCATTGCGAAGAGGACACGGCGCAGCATACGCTCGAAGTTTATGCCGCTTGGGCAGAGCAGCGTCGTGAACTCGTCGCAATCATCGGTGCCGACCTGACGCTGCTGACCAGCACCAGGGCGATGCTCGACAGTGTCAGGAATTGGGACGCGGTCGCAGCCTTCTGCGATGCAGTAATCTCGCGGAAGTAGGCGGCGGAGCGCGTGACTGGGGCGACCCAATAAAAAGGGGGTCTAAATATGGCACTACTGAAATCAAGGAACCCACTGAGAGGCCGACCGCGTGAGGAAAGACTGACGTCCTTCTTGAGGGGGGGACGTCAGTCGATGGGAGGGTACCACAGATAGGGGGTATTCCGTCAGGACGACCACTGACGTCAAGTCACCCTGCACCGGTGGTCCGCCCAACGACGAAGGCGACGTGTTATTGGGTGGGTTGCGGGGCCGCCCGCCGCGCCTCTGTCGCCCCAGATGGAGCCGGACGGTGGGTGTGCTGACCGTAGCCCACCCTAAAAAAAAAAGAGTGTCTAAGTACCGATACCAACCTGCGATACTGATCTGTTCACTGTCGTAGGTTCAGTCCCTATGCAGAACAGATCTTTGAGCACTCTACAAATGTATGTTTAAGAGAAGGAAAACTCCAAATAAAATTGTAGAGCAGCCCATCCGACGGCACTGTGAAAGATGCTCGAACCAAAAGTGGACTATTTTTAAATGTGTTAATTTTTTTATTTTATCCTATAAAATACTTGTGATAACTACGTGGAGCAGATAGCTGTTTAGTAGTTAACTCGTGATCGAATGTTAATGATGTATGTTCAGATATTTTCTTTTTTTAGATATTGGAAAAATATATGATGTAGCTATTATATATTGAAAACAATTTCATTTAAAAGAATTGTTTTAAAGTGAGAGCCCACTGAGTTTATTGCCGCATCTTCACAGCTTGCGGCCATGTTGCGATGTGGTGGTAGATTAATGAATTATTTCACACGATATTTAAATTTGACAATATATAAGTGTCCTGAAAGGGCTTATGTAGGATAAATAATTTGATTAAATTGATTTGAAAATAAAATAGAAATGATGGATTACGTTGCTCGACGTTTAAATTTTGTACAGGAAAATGAATATGGAGTGGCAACTTTATAAAAACTTGTTTTGCGAGCGAAAAATTATAGCCTCATATTAATTCTGGTTTATGCAATCAACACTCTAACTTGTAGATAATTGAGTCATATGAACGATATTTAATATAATTATAAATATCTGGTTGACCGAGCTTCGCTCGGAATATTTTTATAGAATTTATTTAGATATATTAATAAAAACTAAAATTATATAAAAAATTACAAAAAGAGAATAATAATAACACCGAGATTCGAACCGACGCTGTTTGGATGCTACAAAACTCAAAATTAAAACCGGCCGTCCCCCAACTGAGCTACCGGAACTCGTGACATTTACAAGGAAATTTGAATTTATATCTTTTTAAATTTAATGTCATTTATTGTTATGCTAAAAACACCGACAAAAGAACATTTTCTATAAATAAAACCTAGCTAGATCTTACTGTGTGAATCTCTTGTGTTGTCCAAGCTTAACTATGGGGACGTTGTTTATGGACCTTGTCTCCTAAGTAGAACTGACAGGCTCATTCAACGGGTACAAAACGCTTGTGCTCGATTCTGTTTTGTAAATCTACCGCGTTCCCACGTCACGCCATTTTTAAATACAGGACAGATGTTGAAAATGACATCCCGGAGAAAGCTTCATCTAGCGAACTTATTATTTGACGTTATTTTATCCCAAAGACCAACATATCTTTATGAGAAACTTTCTTGGTCTACCGATTTTAATAAATATAAAACTCTAGCATCTTTATATCTTTTAAATATCCCCAGACATCGCACTGCTGTCTTTCGTGGTAGTTTCAAATTCTCTGCTACCCACTGTTGGAATGATTTGCCCCCACCCTTGCGAGCCCTAAAATCATCAGCGGTTTTCAGGAAAAAATTTAAACAGCATTTGCTTAACGCTCAAATTCAGATTCAAAATTTATTTTAGAGATAAGGATTTAATTTGTAATAACACCGTTATACTTTTTTATATATATATTCATGTATATATATATGTGTGTATATTTTGTATGTATGTCTGTACTCAGTCTTATGTTATATAGACTTATGTACAGGGTAATTAAATATGTACGTTTCCACGCATTCTTGTAATAATATGCACGCAGTTATCTAGATTTAAGTAAAGTAAAAGTATTTGATTGTGACTGTCCGTGATTCCACTCTAGGTCTTAGCAGAATATCAGCGTTGCTTCTACACAATGAAGTAACACTAGCTGAGCTAAGATCCTGTTTTGTCTCTCAGCATACATTATGCTAAATTGGTTTTTTGTTATTTATGAAATGTATGAGAGCAAAATAAATGATTTTTCTTTCTTTCTTTCTTTCTTTCTAGATCAATTTTTTGGACCCGAATCCTCTAGTATGCCAAGTTTCAACAAAATCGTTGAAGCCGTTTCCGAGATCCTGAATATACATATATATGTTTTAACCAAATATCAGCTAGACCCACTTGACTCCCTGCAAAGACGGGCTGTTCGAATCGTCGGGGATCCCAATCTTACGGACAGATTGGAGTCGCTGGAGCAGCGGAGAGACTTTGGGTCACTCTGTGTACTCTACCGACTCTTTCACGGGGAGTGCTCCGAGGAACTGTTTGACTTGGTACCACCGTCACCATTCTACCAACGTACCACTCGACATCGCAGCAGGGTTCATCCATTTCACCTGGAAACGTTATGGTCTTCAACTGTACGTTTCCAGCGATCATTTTTCCCACGTACGTGCAAGCTCTGGAATGAACTACCTGCTGCTGTGTTTCCCGAGCGCTATGACATGTCCTTCTTTAAACGAGGTTTAAGAAGAGTATTTCCTTCACGGTAGGCAGCGGCCTGGCTGTGCCCCTGGTATTGCAATGGTCCATGTGCAGCAGTTTCACTTACCATCAGGTGTGCTGCTTGCTCGTTTGCCACCGTTGGCAATAAAAAAAAAAAAAAAATATATATATAAGAATTGCTCGTTTAAAGATATAAGACTTAGTATTAATTATAAGTAAGAATACAATTCACCACCGACTATCTTGCCCGTGGGTATTGTAAAAGAGACTAAAGGAGGAATTATTGTAGAAATAAAACCCTATAACAACTCGTCTGATCAGCGTGGTATATAGTATATCAATTTCTTTCTCATTGTGGACGTTTGTCAATTTCTTCTTTCGGAGAGCTTTATGGCCAAAATTTTCACTTTTAAAGAAAATGGCATTATAATTACCGTCAGATAAAGGGTCCAAAGTTTTGCATCTTTTTGGAGTTAGTATGTAATTTACTCCATGTAATAAAATATTTTTCGAATCGTAAGGAGATTTAGTTCTTGGAGCTGTTATCTGCAAGCATATGTACAGTGTTAATATTACATTAAGGCAATCTTTACAAAATTAAATAAACAAGCACTAGCAGAAACAATCAGTAACAGTTCACAACAGAAAAACTCTAGCTTATCTTCTTCTATATATCAAATCATATAAGTACATTCCTTCACAAATCATGGGCTTTAGCATAGACTAAAGTGAGGTAAATTAGCCTTATGTACCTATTATGCTTTTATTTCCACTAAGTATTATAAAAGTTTCCTTGTGGTGACGGAGTAAGAATATAATTCACCATCCCCTCTCTTACCCGTGGGTATCGTAAGAGACGACTAAGGGATTATTATATGCACACAACCTCTATGCAAGAGAAAACTTGAAACAAAACCCTATGCCAACACGTCTGACCAGCGTGGCATAGTAAGTCAATTTCCCTAATAATTAGGACCACACTGTTGACAGTTGTCTGTCTACAGCCGATGGCCGGTCCATCCGGGGTAGTACCATACTCTCCTTGAAAATAGACGCCTGATTAGTGCCATTTTGTTTCTGCAATTCGTTAGTTTGCCACCACAATAGCATTAAAAAAAAATAATAATACATATTTATGATTCCGTAGTTACTTACAATAAGTCTGTCATTCGTTAGAACTCCAATAGATGCTCCAAACCATACATCACTTTCCAAATCATAGGGCAACAAGACTTTATTTCCACTGGCCTTCGAGCCTAATTGTCGACAAATCACCCGTTTGACATTCAAATTTGCCAATGGACAGCTGAATACAACTCCACTCGCTACCCTCATTCTATTCATTGCTTTAGGTGCTCCAACTAAAAGTCTGCAATAATCAATTTTAGTTTTATCATGATCATCTTCTCCACTTATCTACATCTCTCTGCTGCATTCGAGTCGCCTCTATAGGAGTTTTTTTTTCTCTTTCGTAGATATTGTATGCGTGTTATATTTCTTAGTTTTCTTTTACTACGCTCACGGGCAAGAAAGGCGGTATTGAATCGTCTTTTGCCTACTTTTTCTCATGGGAAATTTCTCTATATTTTTTTTTATTGGGACTATTCCCACCACACATTCCCACCACTGTAACTCCTGTAAGCCAGGATCCACAATGGTCTCCGTATAAGACACTGAGGTTTGACCCTCAGGAAGTCCCGGGAATCGCTTTTAATTGTCTTGGGACCCGCAACAAATTTAATTAGAAAAGAAAACAGGAGGAGTTGGAAAGATTCCACTTCCCTCCTATGCAAAGCGGGAGACATGAAGCAAAGTTGGCTGATAAGCCAGTAAATAAGAGTTTGTACAACTACGTGAAACGCAGCGGTACAGCACCACGGATTGGACAAAGCTTAATGGACCTATTTGTGAGCTTTAGGTTTGATTACAGTAATAGGTATGGCAAAAGCGCCTAAACGCACGGAAATTTTCTCGAGTTGCTACAAGATCCGAATAGTATACTACCCCAGACGTGACATGCATATTATCTAACATGACGTTCCGCTCGTTGCGCCAGAGAATGCACTCCCAAAGGATGTGATGAGCTGTTTGTTCAAAATTGGAGTTTGAGGTCGAACATTAACAAAATGGTGAATCTACTAGTGGAAAATAGAATAATTTACTTCTAAAATTCCCATGGCCTGTGAGGAATTGGGCTACATAGTGGTCAATTCCTAGCCAAGTTCTCTCCAAACGTTCACGAACAGATGGAAAGAATAGATATAGATGACGACCTTTTGTTGACGAATCCCATCTTGCCTGCCATTCGGTCAGGAGCTTATCGTTAACGACGGATTGCGGTGCAAAAAGTCTAGTAATTTTATTACGATCGCGTGGTAAAAGAAAATTGTTAGTCATGTTTTCCCTAGTGGAATAATACATGGACGCACGTTTTTGTATCTCTAAGTCGACCGGAAGTACACCTCCAAGTACTGGTAAGGCTTCGGTGCTAACTGTTCGGTATGCGTTACACAGAAATATTAGCGCTAATCGTTGACTCTGTAGTAACTTATGCCGAGCCGCGCCTATGGTAGTACGATCAGCCCAGGCCGGTGCACCATAACAGATACAGCCCAGATATGTGGCTGTATATATAATTTTAAGTGTGTTAAAACGAAGGCCCCAGGTGGAAGTTGAAATTCTGGTAAGCGCATAGAAATTTCGTTTGGCTTTTTCACCTATAGTTTTAATATGTTCAATGAACGAAAAATTTTTCTCTAAGACCAGGCCGAGGTAACATACTGACTCCTTCTTTTTAACTACAGTGTTGTTAAATTTTATACGGGGGCTCGACTGTAAATTACCTTTCAGTAAAAGATGATACGTTTTGTGGGGGGCGAAAGTAAGTCGATTTTGTATGCCCCATTTTTGTATTGAGTTGAGACATATATCCGCCAATTTCTCCAGTCCGTCTCTAGTGTTTGACTGTATAAGTAGGAGACCGTCGTCAGCATAGCCAATCAATGAGCAGTTTTGCAGTAGAGGTAGCTCAAGAAGGTCATCAAACCCTAGATTCCACAAGTATGGGCTTAACACTGATCCTTGAGGACAGCCCAACGTCAGTGATTTAGACACGGCATGGTGACCGAGTTTCAGTGTGGTTGAACCTTGTAGAAAGTATGACTGTACGAGTTGGTAGATTCCTAAAGCATCTACGAGCAATTTCTCTATATAAGAAGAAAATGGCCAGATTGATATAAAGCCCATATACGTCCCACTGTTGGGCTCAGACCTCCTCCACAATGGGAGGGAATTTGCCCTACTATATCATGCTGGTTAGACATGTTGGTATAGGGTTTCATTTCATTTCATGTTTGTACATATTATATCCCATAGTCGTCCTTTACGACATCCACGGGCAAGATAGAGAATAGTGAATTGTACTCTTACTCCGTCACCACACGATTAAGATAATAATAAAGATACATATCTGCAATTTTTATTTGTGATATTTAAACGCGCTAAACTATGTATAATTTGAATTACAGTGACATTATTACTTCTACTTATATTTTCATTATGGAAATAATTTTATTGCCCTTTTATCTTTTCGATATTTTGAATACTTATTGCATATAATTAGAGTGGAGCTAAATAATATGTGTGGTGACGGTGTAAGAATACAATTCACAGCCTCTTCTCTTACCTATGGGTATTTTGGCAACTAAAATCTATGTAAGAGAAGGAAAGCTTGACCTAAAACCCTAAGCTGACACATTTGACCGGCGTGATAGAGTAGATCATTTTACCTTCCATGGTGGAGGAGGCCCGAGACCAACAGTGGGACTTATATGGGTTGAGAGATTACATATAACCATTCCTATCATTACAGAGATTAACCACTTCAATAAAATTTTCATCAAAATGTAATAAACTTTTTTTTTGGGGTGGGCTACGGGCAGCGCACTCCTCGCACCACTCCGTCCGGGTCGACAGAAGGGCGTAAGCACGCACACCCGCAACCCACCCGAACACCACGTTGCCTTCGTCGTTGGACCGACCACCGGAGCAGGGTTACTTGTCATCAGTGTTCGGCCCGACGAAATACCACCTAGAGGGGTACCCTCCCATCATTCGGCGTCCCCCCTTCGGGGAGGACGTCGGCAATGTAATTAGCTTGCACATAGTGACAGTTTCAACCATAAGAATCATGTAGACTACAGAATAACTCCAGTTTTTTTTTGTGGTAGGAACACACTCTCGACAGTCTTCTTTCTACAGCTGCGGGCCGGTCCATCCAGGGTAATACTACCCTCTCGCAAAAAGACAACATTTTAGCAGAAGCAAATTGTTCCTAAGTTCGGTGAGCGAGCCGGAAGGTCAACTTTCAGAGGATGTAGTGGGTTTTGGTGATCATTTTAGTATCACCGAACCTCATTGCATTCAGACTCCCTTCACGGTAGACAGCAGCTTAACAAAGCTCCATGAGAGGCAGTATAACTTACGATCAGGTATGCTGTTCGCTCGTTTTCCACCAACGGCAATTTAAAAAATATGAAACCAAACACACTTTAAAAAATTATGGAAAAATATACTTTACCCATCACGATTTAATGATATAGAATATCCAAAATATTCGTTAGAAAGACCGATCTGTTCTGGTACGAACATTATGTTTGTATTCTCGTGGAATATAAAACTTTGATAGCAGGAATAAAACTGTGTAATAAATACGGAGAATAATATCAATTTCCTGGCCATTTTTCTTTGCAGAATAGACCTAAAATGAAATTAAGTTAAAAAACATACTTTAATTTATAATTAAGCCGTTCTAGAAAAAGTGAGATCCTTTAGTGAGGTACTTTTCAAATAAACCTTAATTAAAATTAAAAAAAAAAAATATTTATAAATTATGAGATTATTTTCTTAAGTACTATTAATTTTGATTTCTTAAACTATAACTTATTCTATTATCTTTAATTTCATGAATTTATTTTACCTGACAAGAAGGATAATTTCCATTTTATCCTCGTGATTTTAATATAGATAATGGAACAATATTTCAAAATAATTTAGATTATTATTAACATTTGACAAGTGGATCATAATCTAGTTCAAATATTCCCTTATAAAGATAAAAACAGGTACAACACAAGTTCAAAAACCCGGCTACTGAAAAGCATACTCTAAAAATTATAAAACCAAAAAATGTTCTGATATAAACTTATTATGTCCCAACAATACTAAATGTTTCGTGTGTTATATAAAAAACTTATATATGACTAGCAAACCGCCCTCGCTTCGCTTCGGTTTAAGTAGCCTTACCCGCGTAATTCCGCGGGTGACGTGACCGGGGATTAGTCCGTCACCCGCCGAGAGGCCGACCGCGCGAGGAAAGACCGGTCTTTCCATTGTGTTTAAAAAGCAAGCGATAATTTTATAACCGGCATCGTGACTCTATATTCCAGTCATCTTAAGCCAAATTAGGTGAATATCTCGGCAAATCGACATACGCAGTATATTAATTACCACGTAAAAACATGTATTTTTGCATCTTTTTTTTTTGGTCTAGCATGATATAGTAGGTCAAATTCCCTCTTATTGTGGAGGAGGCCCGAGCCTAACAGTAGGACGTATGTGGGCTGTGATTATGATGATGATTAATTGTGTAACAATTTAAACTAAGTCAAATTTTGTATGCTGACGGTAAAAGCCCGTGAGGGTCGTAAAAGTCGACTAAGGAATATAATACATAGAATATATCTATTCAAGAGGAGAAAACTTGAAATACAAGCCAATGTATTACATTCGTGGCAGTAGGTCATTTGCACTTCCACTGTCGACAACGCGTCAAGCCCAGCAGTGGTACCTATATGAGCTGCAACTAAGGATGCAAATATTGAAACCAAAAACATCGATGTATCGATACATTTATGTTTTTTAGAAATATATGCGATGAGCTCTTTTTTAGTTAAATTAAGCATATTTTTTACATGAAACACCAATATGTGCGTGATGTGAGGACCTGTTTTTGCAGGCTCTGCTAAAATTACCATACATTTTATATCATGCAGCCAAAACATCGATGCTAAAATATCGTATAAAATAATATCAATACATCGATTTTTTTTTTAAACATCGATGTATCGTTTGCATCCCTAGCTGAAACGGATTTTTTAATAAATTTATCCTATTTGGAAGGGCTTTTTACAAGACATGTTGTATATGATTAAATTTAAAAGAAGTAACTTTTTAATGGAAAGTTTGATAAGTTTCTTTGAAAAATTTCTGTTTGACGCCCAGTTCCGATCCGATACTTAAAATAAATAAACAATTTTATTTGTTTTATTCTGTTGTTACTACCCACACTCGTAAGCCACGTGGTAATGATGGATTGTATTCACTATACGGATATTAAGCACATAATAAAAAAAACTACGATACTCAACTTACCATAAAATAATGTTATTATTAAAATAAATAATTTGCACTTAAACTATAATCACTTTTTGCTTGTAATAATATTATATTATTATCAACACATATTTATTTACACAAATATATAAAAAGATGACTAGTTTTACATTCAATTTGAAAAGCATTACAAGTCTCTACGATAAGCACGTCTGCGCCGCTTCATTTGACATCAGAATATATATTTGAAATGCAATAATCAACTCATTATTTTACAGTCCCTATAGATAATTAGTCACCATGATATTATTATTTTATGGTTAATTAGGAAGTGATTATATCTATCTATATATATAAAAATCAATTGCTGTTCGTTAGTCTCGCTAAAACTCGAGAAAGGCTGGACCGATTTGGCTAATTTTGGTCTTGAATTATTTGTGGAAGTCCAGGGAAGGTTTAAACGGTGAGACAACATGGCAATTTTGCGAGTAAAATACTAAAAACATAAATTTAAAAAATTGCGCATACAAATTGTTCTTAGCTGTCAAACATTTGATGTTCGTCCCGTCAGTTCGTTATTTTTGGTGTAATTACATCTAGATTTAAAAAAAAGGTTTTGGAATCGATAAGAAAAGATGGTATATTAAATAGGTAGAATACAATTCAACAAACGGGGGTGTCGTAAAAGGCGACTAAGGGATATAATATGCATATAATATCTATGCAAGAGAAGAAAAACTCGAAAAATACCCTATATTAACACGTCTGACCAGCGTGGTATAGTAGGTTGATTTCCCTCCTATAGTGTAGGAGGTGCGAGCCCAATAGTTGGACGTGTATGGGCTGAGAAGATGACGATGATTTATAAGCCTCCCACAAATAGTGTAAAGTTGCGGACTGAGGAAATATAACACTTGCCGTAAATTCAATTTAGTTGGATTATCAATAATTCCATTATATTGATACGTATGAGGCCGAGTCCGGAGACCGCCCCAGCTTCAGCAGGAGCACCAGTCTCCCCTTCTTTCAACATCCAGAGAACTGGCCAAACGCTATTCAAGCGTTGTACAGTCAAGGTACCAGGTGCTCAAAGACCAGCACCAGCACCCATCAAGAGATGCTGGAGTATCGAACGTGATCCCTGGGGGTCATCCTTATTGTACGACACTAAGTAGAGATTTCACTTCTTCTTCAGATCAATCAGTAGGAAATTCTGGACAATCTTGAATGTGACTCCTGGAGTCGACTCTGTCGCGCGGCGTTGAGTAAGCAATGCTCTCCTCCCCTCACCAAAATTTGCCACACCGATCTAACGGTAGTCGAGGACCTTTTCCCTCCGCGGAAAGCCTCCCCAATCATTGCTTTGCTGGACAGTAACCGGAAACCGCCCCGCCACGAACACCGAGATGGGGCGGCAGTGCCGCATATACGTGTTAAATCTATCACTCTCCGACCAGAGGGTTAACCTTAATGGATGTTGGCACTGGTCTTCGAGCACCTTGTACCACATCTCACAGGTCTGTACAACGCTTGAATAGCGTTTGGCCAGTTCCCTGGATGTTGTAAGGAGGAGGGGCGGGTGCTCCTGCCGAAGGTGGAATGGTCTCCAGCCTCGGCCACAAACATGTCGATAAATGGTATTATTGATAATCTAACTGGATGGAATTTACGGAAAGTATTATATTTCCTTAATCCGCAACTTCACGCCATTTGTAGGAGGCTGATAAATCATCATCATAATCTCAACCTATATACGTCCCACTATTGGGCTAGGGTCCCCTCGACTATGGGAGGGAAATCGACCTACTGCGACCCACGCTGGTCAGACGTGTTGGTATAGGGTTTTGTTCCGAGTTTTCCCTTTCTTGCATAGATATTATAATATGCATACTATATCACTTAGTCGAGTTTTACGACACACACGGGTGGTGAAATGTATTCTTACTCCGTCACCGCACGGATAATACTAAAACCAAACTGATAAATACTAAAACAAAATAATTAAAAAGAAAATGCGGTACGAAGTTCGCCGGGTCTGCTAGTCTTCTACACTAATATTATAAAGAGGAAAGATTTGTATTTTTGTATGTAACGAATAAACTCAAAAAGTACTGGACCGATTTTAAAAATTCTTTCACCATTGGAAAGCTATAATATCAGGGAGTAACATAGGCTATATTTTATCCCGGTATTCCCACGGGAACGGGAACTACGCGCGTAAGGCCACTGAATCCGAAGCGAAGCCGGATTGCTAGTTATATATAAATTTCTTGTGTACGTGTGTATGTCACTGAACTCCTAAACGGCTAGACCGATGTTGATGAAATTTTTTGTGCGTGTTCAAGGAGATTTGAGAATGGTTTAGATTCACAATTGGCCCCGGTAAATAGCGCTGCTGTCGATTACAAGGAGAATTCCTTTTATTTTATTTGAACAGAACAACGTCTGTTGGGTCAGCTAGTACAAATACATTAATACATATATATTTAATTACATTATATTTAACTAGCTTTTTTTTTTAACTAGCTGACCCGGCGAACTTCGTAGCACCTAACAGTCGATTCTTTGTTCTTTTTTTTAATAATTCAGCAGTCAGCTAGTTAGATAAAAAAGATAAAGTTAGTTAATACGTCGACAATTACATTATATTAAAAATAAAATTTGTAAAACATCTAAAATTTTGTATTTCTACAATATCTCTCCGCATAAGAACCATCCTCGTACTTCAAGTAATATTCTAAAAAAAGAATTAGCGAAATCGATTCAACTATTCTCGAGATTTGCACTTAACAACACATTCAGCGATTCATTTTTATTTTATAGATAGATTGTGGTGATTTTCAGTGTGGCGAAAGAATAAGAATACAATTCACCACCCCCCTTTGTTGCCAGTGGGTGTCTTAAAAGACGATTAAGAGGTTTAAAATGCAGATAACATTAATGCAAGAGAAGGAAAACTCGAAATAAAACCCTATGCCAACACGTCCGACCTTCATGCCGCACCATAGTAGGTCAAATTCCCTTTCATAAAGAAGGAAGCCCGAGTTCAACAGTGGGACGTATATGACCTTAAATAATGAAATGCAAGTGTCTTTTTGTAATTTTAAAGTAGTAAGTTTATTTTGGAGAATTAGTCCGTCACCCACTGAGAGGCCGACCGCGTGAGGAAAGACTGACGTCCTCCTTGAGGGGGGGACGTCAGTCGATGGGAGGGTACCACAGATAGGGGGTATTCCGTCAGGACGACCACTGACGTCAAGTCACCCTGCTCCGGTGGTCGGCCCAACGACGAAGGTGACGTGCATCGTGGGTGGGTTACGGATGTGCGTGCGTACGCCCCTCTGTTGCCCCGGACGGAGTAGTGCCAGGAACGCGCTGAACGCAACCCACAACCCAAAATAAAAAAAGTGGTTATTTGCACGATACTTATGCTTAAAAATCAGTTTCCTTTTTTGTCTATCTGTCTATCTGTTTGAGTAATCTTCAAAACGGCTTGAATTGATAATATTTTACTATCAAGTAGCTGTCAATATAAGGTTATACTAGGCTGCATTTGAGCCTGATATTCCCATCGTAACAGAGACTACGCGGATGAAACCGTGAGAACCATTTGCATGTTTATCAATTATCTCCGTGTAGTGACGGAGTGAGAATACAATATTCACCACTCTCTATCTTGCCCGTGGATGTCGTATAAGACGACTATGGGATATAATATGCATATAACATCTGTGCAAGAGAAGGAATACTCGAAATAAAACCCTATACCAACATGTTTGACCAGCATGGTATAGTAGGTCAAATTCCCTCCAATTGTGGAGGAGGCCCGAGCCCAACAGTGGGCCATATATAGGCTGCGATGATGATGATGACTATTAATTAATTAAGTTAACTTGAGGATGATTATATAAAGATTTTGATGATGATATAGATTTTGACTCATCATCTGTTGATGATCCGGCTCTTATCCCAATTACTTAGAGTTGACTGGTGTACTATTATTTCATAGTACCTACGTATTGCAAAAGTTTTGGCAATAATTTTACAACTCATCATCATCGCAGCCCACATATACGTCCCACTGTTGGGCCCGGGCCTCCTTCCTTTCTATGGGAGGAAATTTGACCCTTTTTTTAACGCTGTGGAAATGCAATTTACGCACTAATCCCCGCTGGTAACAGACGAGGGGGTGTGTCGAACTCGCCGGTCACCTATGCAACCGGAATACTTACTAAAACTAACAGCGGTCCCTTCCGCGCTTTTACGGAGTGCCGGAGAGATCGTCTATTGACATTCGATCCCCGGCAGGAGGGAACTTGACCTACTATATACCATACTGGTCAGACATGTTGGTATAGGATTACATTTTGAGTTTTCCTTCTCTCTTGCACAGATGTTATATTCATATTATATCCCATAGCCGTCTTTTACGACATCCATGGGCAAGGTAGGGAGTGCTGAATTGCATTCTTACGCCGTCCTCACACGGATCGTTTTATAACTGCCTGACGCCAATCCTGTCAAGATAATTGTTGACCCAACAGATGGGCTTGGTCCAGGTCGATGAAAAACTCTTAATCACCTTTTACCACATCCACGAACAATGTTTTTTTTTTATTGCCTACGGTGGCAAACGAGCAAGCAGCACACCTGATGGTAAGTGAAACTGCTGCACATGGACCTTTGCAATACCAGGGGCACAGCCATACCGTTGCCTACCGTGAAGAAAATACTCTTCTTAAACCTCGTTTAAAGAAGGACATGTCATAGCACTCGGGAAATACAGCAGCAGGTAGTTCATTCCAGAGCACGTACGTAGCAGAAATGATCGCTGGAAACGTACAGTTGAAGACCATAATGTTTCCAGGTGAAATGGATACACCCTGCTACGATGTCGAATGGTACGTTGATAGAATGGTGACTGTGGTACCAAGTCCAACGGTTCCCTGGAGCACTGAAAGAGTCGATAGAGTACACAGAGTGACGCAAAGAGTGTAAGGATTGATGGTATTCGTAGCAGTCATCAGACAGAACTAGAAAGGAAAGAGTAAGAATATAAATGCTATACATATGTAGGTACTTATTTTTTTTTTATCGGTGGGTTATGGTAAGCGCACGCGCGGTCCAGTCCGTCCGTGGCGATGAAAGGACGGCGCGCGGGCCCATAACCCACCCGTACCCACGTCACCTCGTTGTTGGGCCGACCACCGGAGCAGATGTGACTTGTCGTCAGTGGTCGGCCCGACGGAATACCCTTTCGGGTAACCTCACCTCTCGACGTCCTGGGACGTCGGTCACTGTCGCGCAGTCAGCCTCTCCGCGGGTGACGCACAATTCCCCAGTCCGATCACCCGCGGCCTCGGCTAGGGCGGCATCAGGCGCAGATACTCGCGCCTGCGCTGCCCGAGTCGCCGGCGGCGGAACGTGTCGCCGAATAGGAGCTCTACTCGCACACGATCCGCCGCCTCCTTCCGTGAGATTACGGCCTCACAGAAGGCGGCGACCGCGTCCCAGTTCCTGACGCTGTCGAGCATCTCCCTGGCGATGGTTGGCAGTGCCAGGTCGGCACCGATAATTGCGACGAGTTCACGGCAATCCCCCTCCCATGCAGCACACTCCACATATGTAGGTACTTGAAAATGATTTACAATAAGTTATAAATAAACGAGTCATATTTATTTCTTCCATAATCAGTTGTACATCCGTTCACGATAGAGTGTTATGATAAAATCGTTTGTCATAACTGTGTGTCATTGTAATATCTATTTAAAAATGAATTGAATAATTTCTTTAACATCTTTTATTGTATTGCCCGTGTGGTGTAAGAATACGATTCACCACCGTGGGTGTCGTAAAGGACGACTAAGGGATATGATGTGCATATAACTTGAGCCAAAACCTTTTTTTTTTTGGTGGGCTATGGTCAATGCACCCGTCGCCCTGGCTCCGATCGGGGCGACAGAGGGGGGAGGGGCGGCCCTATAATCCACCGTAGCTGGTCTTCGTTGGGCCAACCACCGGTACCTACCGAGTTCTATATCCTCCGTGGTTGGCCCGACGGAATACCCTGAGAGGTACCCTCTTCTCTCTACGTCCCTTTCCCGGGACGTCGGTCACCGTCGCGCAATCAAAACTCTATACCAAAACGTCTGACCAGCGCGGTATAGTAGGTTAAATTCCGTTCCATAATGGAGGAGGCCCCTGCCCTACGGTGGTACATAGATAGTTATTGATGATGATTGTATTGTATGTGTTTCATTTGTGCCATATGGTAGTGGCTACAAATACTACCAACCCTTCCAAGTTCGTGAATGTCGTAAAAAATTTCTAACAGCTACATATATATTGGCTTAGGCCCAGTCTATCTAATGTCATCCGGTTAATAATCGATTGCACAGATGACGTAGTGGTTAAGATAGCAACTGATAGTGCCAGTTAGGAATGATCGATGTTAGAAAAACATCGATGTTAACATCGATGTCATAATCGAAAGCCCAACATCGATGTTCGATATTGATCGAAAACCGAACATCAGGAACATATCGATGTCATTTTCCAACTTGTACTTTTAGGAAATCTCAGTCGGATGTTTTAATATTTTATCTATACCAATAAATGAAATTGGAGTGTCTGTTTGTAATCTATACCAATAAATAAAATTGGAGTGTCTGTTTGTAATGTCACAATAATAGGCTTTTTTCATGCTCACATGGTTATTTGCACGACACCTATGCCTAAAATAGCAATTAAACAATTTTTATCTGTCTGTCTGTCTGTCTGTCTGTTTGTTCCGGGTAATCTTCAAAACGGCTGGACCGATTTCAAAAATTTTTTCACCAATGGAAAGCTATAATATCAGGGCGTAAACTAAGCTATATTTTATCCCGGTATTCCCACGGGAACGGGAACTACGCGGGTAAAACGACTATAACCTATAACCGAAGCGAAGCGAGGGCGGATTGCTAGTGAAGAATAAAATCCGTCGGGCAAAATTTTGATGACCTTTTTTTTTTAGGAAATCTCGTTCGGATCTTAGGTGACATCGTCCATTACCGCTAATATTCTATACGGCGAGAATTCTGATGAGCTTTTTCTTTTTTTTTTTAGGAAAGTCAATACATCGGTGGTCGATTCCGTCAACATCGATGTTACGATATTTTGGCCATAGCAACATCGATGTTTTCCTTTCAACATCGATGTTTTCCTTTCAACATCGATGTTGAATTCATCATGTATCAGCATCGATGTTGTCGATGCGATCCATAACTTAATCCCACATAAACCATCGTATTTCCACTCCTTCGCCATTGGGCCGACCTCTGGTAGCGAGTTCCACATCGTCCGTAGTCAGCCAGGTATGAGTATATATGCTAAGCATAAATCGAAGTGCATTTCATTATTCCATTTGAATGGTTATGCAAGTGCAGGAGTTACAACTAAGAAATGATACCAAACCCAACACACTTCATACGTCTTAATGAATATGTTTTAAAATCATTAAACATGCTGTTTTAAAAAAAATATATATATAGGGGGTTCTCCGTGATATGATGATGTGACCTGTTCGAATTGTCGATTATACCATAATTACGAAAGAAGCGAAGTTTTTGGAGTATCGAGTCGTTCTCTCGATAATCTCGAATCTCGCTGTTTGCTCTATGCACTCATGAACGGAGAAGCTGTTTGACTTAGTGCTAGCTTCTCCTCTTCACCACTGAATTAGTCTA
This sequence comes from Lymantria dispar, assembly GCA_032191425.1. Taxonomy (NCBI): domain Eukaryota; kingdom Metazoa; phylum Arthropoda; class Insecta; order Lepidoptera; family Erebidae; genus Lymantria; species Lymantria dispar. The sequence continues at coordinate 4,537,440 of CM063447.1, forward strand.
CATTGAAATATGATTCACATATACCACCTAGAAACTACTAATATAATCCTCGATTGTACGTTTCCAAACGTTAATCTATACCAATAAATAAAATTGGAGTGTCTGTTTGTAATGTCAAAATAATAGGCTTTTTTCATGCTCACACGGTTATTTGCACGACACCTATGCCTAAAAACAGATTAAAAAACTTTTGTCTGTCTGTCTGTCTGTCTGTTTGTTCCGGGTAATCTTCAAAACGACTGGACCGATTTCAAAAATTCTTTCACCAATGGAAAGCTATAATATCAGGGCGTAAACTAGGCTATATTTTATCCCGGAATTCCCGCGAGAACGGGAACTACGGGGGTAAAACGACTAAAACCGAAGCGAAGCGAGGGCGGGTTGCTAGTTTATCCTAAATTCAGACTCTGAAATGAACTGAACCGTCCATCTTCCAACGAGTTTTAAGAAGAGCTTTTCTATTACGGCAGGCTATGATTTGGCTGCGCTCCTGATATACGGTAGTTACCAGTTACTTTCGCGTGCGCTACTTAATCGTCTGCTACCAATAGTCAATAACAAAAATAAATTAAATAAATTTATCCATAAATAGCTGTTCTATGAAATTCAACCCTTAATAGTCCAATAATATTTAAACATTTTGCATACTTTCTACGAAAATTTAATAAGAAACCAATTTTCGGAATTTTGTGAAAAAACAGCCCCTCAGGAAATTTAATGCGATTGCCACGTTTTTATGGAGAAGTTTTTCTATTTAACGCTCTAACGCGCCTACAATAATGAAATTTCGTTAATAATTTAAGCGCAAAAAGGTTAGGAAGTTTTAACGTTTCTGAAATTCTCTAATTACCTCATCATTCCATACAAGAGAAACATTTCGATGAACATTTCTAGTCCAAATTAAAGACACAATGATGAAAGACTAGACTAAATTAAGGATTTATTTACTTATACGACAAATTTGCATGAAGAATGAGTATGTGTGAAGCAAAAAAATATCATCACGAATCCGCCCGTGACCATGAACGCTGGAAAGTGTTCGAAACGTAGGGAAATCAAAAATCAAATACAATCCCAATAAAATCCGTAGTTTTATTTACAATGTGTAATACTCACGTGAACATCAGAAATCATTAAATATCATTATCTCAGCTCATATACATCATCACTATAGGGCTCGAGCCTCCTCCATAATAAGAGAGAAATTGACCCAAAATATCAGGCTAGTCAGACGAGATGATATTGGTTTTGGTTTTGAGTCTTCCTACATGTCATGCGCATAATTAATCCCTTAGTCGTCTTTTACGATACCCACGGGCAAGGTAGTGTGTGATGAATTATATTCTTACTATGTCGCCACACAGACAAGTGCGAAGAATTTAATTTAAATAAAACGTTTTTTACATGTTATATTGCATTTGTATTTGATTTTTGATCGCCTGATATTTCGAACCATAAACATCGATACTGATGTCGATGATGACCGTAAACGCTAATGCTGAGGGCGGAATACACCCGTTACCATAAACGCTGATATTGTCCACAAAGTTTCCATAGACGACACTGAGGTTTACCCCCAAGAAGTCCCAGAAAATACAGAGAGATTGAGACCCGCAATAACATTAATTAGATAAAATAAACAGGAAATATGTATAGGAAGGGTTTCACTTCCGTCCTATGCAATTCAGTAGACTTGAAACAAACTAGACGAGACTTCTAAATGCTACTAGTATGTTAAATAAGAGGAAGTATCGATGCAATAAGCAGAACAATACAGTGCCACTGGTACGACAGAGCTTTAGAATTTTGTCGTTAGCTATAAATCTCCCTCAAGACAGAAGTGGTAGATTATTGGAATGTGTTTAAATGATGTATAAATTTGACAATATATACTTACAAATAAAGTTGACAATATATACATGCTCTTAAGGGGCTTATGCATAATAAATGATTTAATTTGACTTGAAAGGTTGTCAGGATAATACGCCCGGTAGTGACGAAGGCAGCATTCCTGTTGGCTAGACTCTATGGGACTTGGAAGCGAAGAGGCTTGCCGAGCTTTACCGGCGCGAGTCGATGATGCTGGCAGAGAGAGACCAATGTCTTGCCTAGCGAGTTGGCCGCTTGGTATGGCGCCACCCGCTGAGACGTCACTCGTTGCTCAATCCGGCTGGAAAGGCCGGTTCAGTGTTCAGACCGTGGAGGCCTCCTGGCTGGTGCTGATGTCATGGTTGGATCAGGAGTCCACTCTTTCCGATTGGTGCAAGTTTTGTACTTGCACACGGTCGCAAGGAGATAGAGGACGCTGTCCTACCACCACTGTGATTGTGACGAGGACACGGCGCAGTACATGCGTAGTCTGGGCAGAGCAGCGCCGTGAACTTGTCACAATCATCGGTGCCGACCTGATACTGCTGAACATGGCTAAGCTAGACAGCGTCAAGAACTAGGAGGTCATCGCCGCCTTCTCAGCAGTCGTCTCGCAGAAGGATATGGTCCGAGACGAATGCCTGTTTGGTAAGAAATTCAAACCATATCTTTGCCTAATTGTTAGGAAAACTAACACAATTTCTCACGCAATCCATCAACCCATCATTATCCGCCGCTGGAAATAAGCATTTACCAGGTAGGTTTCACATTTTGCTTTATGAGTTGCCCAAAAAATTGCTTATCCTGATTCTTATGGTGATCATATACAAATTCTAACGACTCGCACAGGTAATAAACTGCGAAAAAATCATGATTCTCTTAAAATCTCCTCACTTAAAATAATAAACTATAACGATCAAATATGACATGTTCATAAAAAGGGTATAATTAAGGGGGAATATTGTTGGTTAATCTCAAACAGATTATTCTCTTATATAATTTTTTCCCTTTGGTGACGAAGTAAGAATACAATTCACCATTCCCTATCTTAACATATGTGCAAGAGAAGGAAAACTTGAAATGAAATCCTATACCAACATGTCTGACCAGCATGGTATAGTAGGGCAATTGCCCTCCCATTGTGGAGGAGGCCCGAGCCAAACAGTGGGACGTATGTGGGCTGCGATGATGATGATGATATTTTTTTTTTCCTTATTTTTCATATTTTATAGCTCATGTACTTCGCATTTTTGGGTATGACACCCGAACGTGAGAATCTGAAAAGAGTTATTGGTATCCCTATACCTGTATTTTTCTTCTAGTTTTCTTTATCTTATTGTGATGTTAACAGCTTTTTTTTCTAGGCAGGAGTTGAAATCCTTATATACACTCAAGTTATCTTTATTACAAATAAAATAGCTTACGTAATGTCGGACTCTTACCAATTAATCTTATGCCTTGGAGTACCGTAGACATTAAGTTCTTGCTTTATCCGTGTGGGGACAGAGCAAGTCATTTTCACCAGTCTCTGTCTTACCCATGGATATCGTAAAAGATGACCGACCAACCAACCAGAAGGCAAGCTCGAAGTAAAAACCTATACTGTCTGACAAGCATTGTATAGTAGATTAATATCCCTCTTATTATGGAGAAGGCTCGAGCCGAGTCGACGTATATGAGCTGTGATAATGATGATGATGAAAAGCTTAAAATAAAGCACAAATGTACTTAATATAAAATTAATGTATAAAGATTTCTTTTTCGTCATATAAACATTATCACTGAGTCTCCCAACCCTTTTGGAGTTATTTGCCATAAACATTTAATATAATGTATTCCAATCAAAATAAAGAAACACGTAGTTTGTAAGCTTTCATCACCTAAGTTTGTAACATATGTCCAAAGAGTCTAGTTAAAAAAATTATGAAAGTCGAGATAGTACTAAATTAGGAACAAAAAATTTTGACAGTAGTCCTTTTTTTATGATGTAGAAGAAAAAAAGGCTTTACGAGTTTCAACCCCAATGGCGTAAAACGAATAAGAAGTCATAGGCAAAAGCTGATATAATTCATCGTTTACATTAGATTTTAATTCTTACATATTCCACTGTTGGGCTCGAGCCTCCTCCACAACAGGAGGGAAATTGACCTACCGAACCATACTGATCAGACATATTGGTATGCAGTTTCATTTTAAGTGTTCCTTCTGTTGCATGGGCATGAGAGGGAGAGTAAATTGTATTCTTACTTCATCACCAGACGGACAAAAACTAGTATAACAGACATTTTAAAAATTGCAGAATAGCTCGAGTCAACAATATGGCCCCCCAGTCAGAAGTACCTAGGTGTCAGTTCAGTTTTAGTTAGTAGGATAAGTTTGTGATTCGACTTCTGGAATATGAAAATAATGAGTACTATTATTCTAATAGTGTTGTGATTTTAAATAAAACTACTTTACAAATTTTATCGCGTTTGTATTTGATTTTGGATTGCCCGACGTTTCGAACACTTTGCAGCGTTCATGGTCACGGGCGGACTAAGATGTCTCACGTCCAACAAGTCACAGTTATTACAGAAAATTTATAATTATCTACCCGATACAGAAAATAGTTATTAACTATTGACCCACATTTTGATACAAATTCATTGCCAGTGTAAGAAAATGATTGTATATGAAAAAAATATATTGTTTATGGTTAGTATTTATTTAAAATTAAAATGAATAGTAATTATATTTAAAAACCCTAACAATGTAGTATACTACCACCAGATCGGAACATGGCCACACGGACAGTGTTGTGATTTTAAAATCGAAGACATTCATAAATGTTAAAACAGGTGAGTCATTTTTTTTAATTTTAATTTACCACTAAATCTTTATTCTAAAAGAACATTATTTAAGCCAGAGATTATTTTTATTTCGCAAGATAATGAAAAACATCTTAATGAGGACACCATTTAACTGACATGCACAAGATTTAGGCCCAAAGCCACGGCAGGGCTTTGACTTTCTCAAATTATTAGCTAAATTAGCTTTTAATTATTAACTATCGACTTTAATGTCAAAGGTATTGCAAGTGACTTTAATGTGAATGAACCAAACAAAGAATAATGATGTTGACCTTCATCTCAGCTCATACACGTATATAACTAGGGGACCTTTTTATTTTTATGGGTGGGCTATGGTACGCACACACGCTGTCCATTCCGTCTGAGGCGACGAAAGGACGGCGCGCGGGCCCATAAGGGGGTGTTCATAAAATACGTGAGATGTTTAAAGGGGGAGGGGGTCGAGTCAAATCTCATCTAATCTTACGTTGGAGAGAGGGGGGGTCTCGGCAAATATCACGCAATTTTTTTTCTAATTGAAACAAAAAAAAATTATACTATTTTGGTCCATTTAATCCAGATTGTACATGCTTAAGATTTAAAACCCACATTTTGAAAAATCTCACGTGAGATTGGGGGATGGGGGAGGGGGTTGAATAAAATCTCATGACATCTCACCAGGGGGGGGGCGGGCAGTACAGAAAATTTAAAAAAACACCTCACATAATTTATGGACGCCCCCTTAAACTCACCCATACCCATGTCGCCTTCTTCGTTGGGCCGACCACTAGTGCCGAGTTCCTTGTCCTCAGTGGTCAGCCCGAGTATCACTAGTGGGCTTAGATCTCCTTTACAGCAAGAGTGAAATGGATCTACTATACCACGTTGATGGCACCCATCGCATTTCATCATTTATCATCATTTCGGCTCATACGTCCCACTGCCGGGCTTGAGCCTCCTCCATAATAGGAGGAAAATTGATCTTACTACATCATGATGGTCAGACATGTCGGTATAGGGTTTCGTTTCAAGGTTATCATCTCCTGTATAGATGCTATATGCGTAAAATATCCCTTAGTCGTCTTTTACGACACCCACGGGTATGAGATTGGGTGGTGAATTGTATTCTTACTCCATCACCGCACAGAAAGCATTGTATTTATATCATCATCGCAGCCCAGATACGTCCCACTTTTGGGCTCCGGCCTCCTCCACAATGGGAGGGAATTTGACCTACTATACCATGCTGGTCAGATATGTTGGTATAGGGTTTTATTTCGAGTTTTCCTTCTCTTGCACAGATCTTATGTGCATATTATATCCCTTAGTAGTCCAACAGTCAACATCCACGGGTAGGATAGGGAGTGGTGAATTGTATTCTTACTCCGTCACCACACGGAAATTGTATTTATATAATAGAATAAAACTACGGATATATTTGATTTTTAATTGCTCGATGTTTGGAATAACTTTCAGCGTTAATGATCACCCTGACGCTGCCGACCATTGCTAGGGTGATGCTCGAGAGCGTCAGGAACTGGGACGCGGTCGCAGCCTTCTGCAAGGCAGTGATCTCGCAGAAGGAGGCCGCGGGTCGCGCACGCGAGGAGCGCAGCCTCGACGAAGCGACCCGCCGCCGGCGACTGGGGCGGCGCAGGCGCGACTACCTGCGCATCATGCCGCCCTAGCCGAGGCCGCGGGTGACGTGACCAGGGAGTTATTATCCGTCATCCGCCGAAAGGCCGACAATGAGGAAAGACGAAGAAGATGGGAGGGTACCCCAAATAGGGGGTATTCCGTCGGGCCGACCACTGATGACAAGTAACCCTGCTCTGGTGGTCGGCCCAACGACGAAGGCGACGTGGTGTTCGCGTGGGTTGCGGATGTGCGTGCTTACGCCCCTCTGTCGCCCCGGACGGAGTGGTGCGAGGAGCGCGCCGACCGCAGACAACCCAAAAAAAAAAAGCGATAATGATCACAGGAGAACTAAGTCTCATTTCAAATAAGTTATAGTTATTACAGAGATTTATCATCATCATCATCATCATCATGTCCCACGGTTGGGCTCGGCCCTCCTCCTCTATGGGAGGGAAATTGACCTACTATACCACGCTGGTCAGACGTGTTGGAATGGGGTTTTGTTTCGAGTTTTCCTTTTCTTGCATAGATGTTGTATATGTCACCGTAAAATTGTACGAACCGTTAGTTTATAAACTATCTAGTGAGATTATAAACTATCGATAGATTGTGAACGGGCACAAAAATTTACAATCTAACGGTTTTATTTTCGTAAGATTATAAACTGACAGTTCACTCATAGGTCAGTTCAACCGTCAAGTTGTGATTTTAATACTTTTAACCATCAGTTCAAAAAGAAATGACCCAATCACAGCACTGGCTTACAATTTCTCGCCTGCGAATTTGTGAACCGTCCTCTGATTGGTTGGCGTTATAGATAGCACGTGTTCGTGTGCATAAAATTACAAACATAATTATCTGCAATCAAAAAGCTCATTGTCAGCAAATATTAACGTACATTATTAAATACCACCAAAAAACTATTTTTAATATCTTTAAATTGATGGAATGTAGTATTATCGCTAAAATAATAATGGCGGTGAGACAGCGTGTGAAAACAATGATTCGTTGAACCAATCAGCGTCCACTTTGCGTTTTGTTCACAATTTGACGGTTGAACATAGTCAGTTTATAAACTTACGAAAATATAACCGTTAGATTGTAAATTTTTGTGTCCGTTCACAATCTGTCGATAGTTTATAATCTCACTAGATAGTTTATAAACTAACGGTTCGTACAATTTTACTGTGTATATATGTACATATTATAACAGCTTACATATTATAATATTCAACAACAAAATAATAACAGATAGCCAATTATAGGTTCTTACAGATTATTAGGAATTCATCAGTCGACATTGAGGAGAAACCACTGGCATACTTAAGCTCAAAGATTGAAGAAATGAAAAAGAAAAACAGAATACTTATATCACCATCTCATTCTCCAGTTATAATTAGTAGTTGAAGAGCTATGAGGGTACAGATGAACATTTAATTAGTGGTAGGTCCACACTGTTGACAGTTGTCTGTGCAGCCGCGGGTCGGTCCGTCCGGGGTAGTACCACACTCTCGCAGAAAATCGACGTCTGAGTAGTAGCAATTTGTTACTGCGCTTCATTCAGTGAGCGAGAGAGCCGGAAGCCTAACTCTCTGAGGGTGTTTGCGTGCTGTGGGTTTTGGTGATAACTTTAGTTTTACCGAACCTCATTGCACGCATTCACACTCCCTTCACTTTTTTCATGGTAGGCAGCGGCCTAGCAAGGGTCCATGAGCGGCAGCAACACTTACCTTCAGGTGTACCTACTGTTTGCTCATTTGCCACTGTTGCCAATACAAAAAAAAATCATACATAGCCAGTCAAATTCATAACCCTCCTCCGCCCATAGTCCGGTAATGATGATGACATGATGATGATGTACTTGAAGTTATTTATAGATCGGCGTCATCATCATCCTATTCTTATCCCAATTACTTAGTCATCTCAATATGTAAGTAATCTTCTTTTATAGCATTACACTAGCTCACCCAAAAGACGTTGTTCTGTTCAAATAAAATAAAAGGAATTCCTTTTTAAATCGACAGTAGCGCCACCTAACGGGTCCAATTATGAATCTAAACCATTCTCGAATCCCCTTGAACACACACAAAAAATCATCAACATCGGTTCAGCAGTCAAACGGCGTACGATGTAAGGGTTGGTCTTGGTAGTATTTGTAACCGCCACTGTACAGTATAAATTCAAATTCTATTCATATACCTGTTTAGAGGCAATTTGGTATTTCAAGCCTTATACCAAAATTTATGCAAGATTTTAATTTGTAGCTTAGAACGCAAGCCCTGCAGAACTTCCAAATAATAAAATATACCTTGCAAAGACTAGGTAGCTTGGAATATCTATCCGATTGCATCAACGTCCAATATTTTTTTCGTGGGAGTTGCAAAAACCGGTTAAGGCATAGTTTAGCAGTGAAATTTATAATACCCACTGCTATCGTCAATTTTACATGGATTGGCGATTGCAGTCACGATTATGATTCTCCTTTTGGGGAGGCCTATGTCCAACAGTGGACATCGATAGGCTAATAGAGAGACCTATTAACCTTTTGAGACCCATTTATCTGTTCAAATAGACTCATAATACCGCACCGTTGGCAAAGTTTATACATGGATTACATAGTCATTAAAAGTCATTAAGAATCATAAATTCAAAAGCTGTTTTAATTCAGTTTATTAATATTTAATTGCTTACAATGTCGTAAATAAAAAAATAAAAAAAAAATAAAACAGCTTTTGCGCGGTTTTTTGTAGTTTTTTTGATGTAATTCCATTACATCATAAATTGTTTACAGTGCCATCTATACATCTATATAAGAACTTTTATGCAATTTGTGTATATTTAAAATGAGAAACCATAGTTAGAAGCTAGTAATATGTATTGACAACAGATGGTACTTTTCTTAGTTTTAATCACTAAAGTTTTAGGTAATATTTGAAGAAAACTATTTTACGTAATGATTTCTGATGTTTACGCAAGTATTATACATTTTTAAATAAAACTACTTTCGGATTTTATCGCGTTTGTATTTAATTTTTGATTACCCGACGCACAGTGATCAATTATTAGATATTAGGTGGTTAATATTCAAATTTGACATTGTGAGGGTATGTAAAACAAATTATCTCTATGCGATTGGGGGGGGGGTACTTACCTCATATTATTGTTTAATATGAACGGTTGAAGGTAAGTAATTACTGAGATATCAGCTAGTGAATGCAGTGTTCTCGCTGATTGTATTGATTTGTTCAATTTACTTTCTGCTTTCGCACACAGTTATCTATTTGTTGTGACTTAACAGTGCATTTTAGCGCATCAATAAATATGGTACACATTAATAAAGGTATGTGCTTCATTTTGTATAACACTTAGTAGCTGTTGATTGTTACAGTAATTTAGGAAGAAATATCCAAAACTTAACTTAAAATTTAACATTTTTTTATATTTTAAAGCCTGTATCTTACGAGGAACATATTAGAAGGTAGGTTTTTCACGTTTACATGTAATGTATCGGAGTACTTTCTTATTAGTTTCTTTGTGTTCTTTAGAACGACATTGGTGGGGTCTGTTTTGACCTTCTTGTACGTTGTTTCATCCGACAGAAGTTGGTTAATTTTATCATTATAATCCGACGTATTCATAAACACGGTTGCGTTTCCTTGGTCCGCGTTGGACGTGAGACATCTTAGTCCACCCGTGACCATGAACGCTGTGAAGTGTTCGAAACGTCGGGTAATCAAAAATCAAATACAAACGCGATAAAATCCGTAAAGTAGTTTTATTTAAAAACTATTTTATGGTATTTTTCGTATTGATCCTTCCGTGAACATCTATTGAGGAAACGTCGGGAAACTAAAAATCATATAACGCGTAATAAAATCTGCAAAAATAGTTTTATTTCAAATGTGTAATAATCACGTAAACATTAGAAATCGTTCGTCGTTCGGTATCTTGATATTTTATTTCTTAATTATCAGTCGTTATCGTGCAGTTTATTAGCGTAAAAATGAGGGGATAGGTGGAGGTTTCTCAGGAAAGGACTTTTTTTTGGGGGTGGGTTACGGTCGGCGCACTCCTCACTCCACTCCGTCCGGGGCAACAGAGGGACGTAAGCACGCACACCCGTAACCCACCCGTGACACGTCGCCTTCGTCGTTGGGCAGACCACCGGAGCAGGGTGACTTGACGTCAGTGGCCAACCCGACGGAATACCCCTTGAGGAGTACTCTCTCTCCTCTCAAGAAAGGACTGTCACTCACTCTCCTGGTGAGATAGTTTTATTTTGATATAGATGATTTTATGACTCACACTGGCGGGATGATAGTTATCAGCAATTAAATTGCAGTCAATTAGTTGCAGTCAAAATTGCACAGTTAAAAGAAAGTTTATTATGATTTATTTCATTATATGAAGTGACAGTTGTACTTAACCACTTATCTATTAAAATAAAAACAATTGAAGCGTCTGTTTGTTATATAAAAATTATCGGTGTTATCATGCTCACAGGTTTATCTATATGACATCTATGCCTAAACACCAATTAGAATATTTCTGTCTGTCTACTGTCTATCAACCTGTGTGTTTCAGGCAACCTTCAAAACAGCTGGACGAATTTTGATAATATTTTACTATCAGGTACCTAGCTGTCTGTGCAGGTAAGGAGTAACTTAAGCATTCTCATGGGAACAGGAACTACGCGGATAAAACCGTGGCAGTTGCCAATTACAAATACCTATGTATTTCACGAAAACGGACATACACTTTTGAAGGATATCTTCTTTTCATGGTGGTTGCACTATATACAACTTCCTAGTACTTACTTTTCCCTAGTGGAAAAGTTATACCACGATTCCATTGCAGACAAGTGTAGTGGTTGTCTGTTTTTGAAGTCCGATTCACTAAAACTTTCACCAATCAATTAAAAATCAAATACAAACGCGATAAAATCCGTGAAAATACTTTTATTTATTTTCTAATGGGATCAAAATAAATTCAATTAGCTGTAAAGCGGTAGTTTGAAGGTTTAATTACTTCAATTTTCTGAAAAAGAAATATTTATCAGCCTAACATTTACAATATTTAAACAAATAACAACGCTAGCCTACTTAAGCTTTTCTTTAATTGATTCAAAAGGATGATTTGTCAATGACAATCTGACTCCATTTATTTTTTATTTCCCTAAATAAGTTTTTTTTTCAGAAAGAAGTGTGCTTTCTGCGATAACGCATTTAAATTGTGATCCCTATAGTTTCTTTGTTCAAATCTATGTTGCACCAACTGGGCGAAATTACACGCCATATACGGCGGAGCCGTTGCTATTAGCATCATCCTTTCTTTGCCATTTATACTTTTGCTTTGTAACTAATACTTTCCCCGCGATTTGCAGTCGGATGGGCAATCATAGTCAGTGTTAGGAGTATACGTTGTCCAGACGAGTGTTGCTACCCACTTTCTTCATGTTTCCTGCTCACGTTTTTATATCTTTCACTATAGAGAAAGGGGTGAAGTTCAATTGAATTCGTAACCCACAATCTTATATCAATTCATCGGTTCAGCATCGTATAATAGATCAATTTCTATAGATTTGTGAAAGAGTACCATGCTCAATAATAAAACAAAGAGAAACCGAGGAGAAAAAACATTTATATTTTATACTTTTTAACTTGCATTGTATTTTAGTCTGCAGCCTTGAGATAGCATTCTATTCACACTATTTTCCTTAATGTACATATGTCTTCATGATGGGTAATAAGAATTGCCGAATTTACCATCAACCAAGTCACTGGCCAGTCTGGTACCAACGCACGCAATTAAAAAAACCTTAACGTCTCCATTATGTATGTAAAAATTAGTTATGGGTATATTGTTGGAATGCAGTAAAATTTACTGACAATAATTTTACGGGTTTCATTTCATTTTATTTAATTTGGTATTTAGATACACTTGTAGACATTAAAGATGTAGCCAAAAAGCATATTGTGTAACCAATCGTAGACATAGACCGAATATATACGATTCGTTACTAACTATTGTTTGTGTATTCATGAAATTTGTGAAGCATACCTATACAACTTATATGGTAAATAAATTCAAAACATTAGTACGGTGACTATCAATTGTCCTCTTAATGCGAAGTTTAAAAACAGCCTTTGTCAATTCGTCTAATTGCAAAGTTCCAAAACAATCTGTAGAGAATAAAAAAATCTAATTACTGTCAGAGAATTAGTTGTAACCTTTGATGTTTTAAATCTTTTAGTTTTCAGAAGCATAATAGACGTATAGTTCCGTCGAAAATAATGTTGAACAATATTGTTTGTATAGTAAAATAAGTAAATTAGTTCTATTACGTTGAAGTTTTTACGTTTATCAAATTAAATCATAAAATTTTTGAGTTTTTCCAAAAAATATTATATAATAACAATAAAACCGAATACAGGTTAGTTATCTTCCTTAGCCATAGAAAGAATACAAATATAGCATTGATTGACGAAAGGCGTTTAGGAATATTACTATGCAATTTTTTCTTACATTCGAAAGAAATTAGGGAGCATGAACACCTGTACGCCCCGTATTAACTTAAATAAAAATACTATGGTGTGCCAACTGCTTTGCTTAAAAACTCAAGTATTCGCTCTAAGAAATATGTGACACAATTGCACCCGCGCCATTATTTGTGAATTATACGATAAACTGTGTGATAAAAACAAATAACCAAAGAAAAATAATCGATTATTGCTGCTAACCACTGAATTAACGCCAGATATCACAGCCTTTCCTACTTAAATTTAGACCATATACTATCGAAAATTTTATAATTTAGTGACTTCTTATATTTACAGGAGTAATCTACGTATGAAATGAAACTCTTTTTACGGACTTTATTGCGTATTTATTTGGTTTTTACTTGCCCGACGTTTTGAACACTACAGCGTTCATAGTCACTACACGAGAGGATTACAACTTACTATCAAATAGATTAGATAAGAGAAGGAAAACTCGAAATAAAACTTTATACCAACCTGTCTGATAAGCATGGTATAGTAAGGTCAATGTCCCTCCTATTCTGGAGGAGGCTCGAGCCCAACAATGGGACGTAGGTATTTGAGTTGAAATGATGATGATCAGATAAATTACGCACATGGTGTACTGGATAGGATAATGACTTACCGTTTTAAGTGGCACATTTTTCATTCTCATGTATTCCTTATGTCACCGACAAATTATTGCTTGGCATTTTGTTGCTTAAAATCTGGATGTAATTTGCGTTTGTTAATGTATGTTTTTCCGTGTGGTGACGGAGTAAGAATACAATTCACCACCTTATTCCTTATTCATCTTACCCGTGGGTGATCGTACGAGACGACTAAGGGATATAAAACGCATATAGCATCTATGTGAGAGAAGGAAAACTCGAAATAAAACCCTATACCAACACGTCTGACCAGCGTGGTATAGTAGGTCAATTACCCTTCCATTATGGAGGAGGCCCGAGCCCGACAGTGGGACGTATGTTGGCTGAGATGATGATGACATGAATGTATGTTTGTAAAGTGGGGTACTTACTTAAGTTTGGGAAAATACGGCAATAAGATCTTTAGTGCAGAGTGTTGCCTTTTGAAAAAAATATTAATGTATGTTGTCATCTATATGTTGTTTGTTGGATGAAAGGATATTCATTATTTCAAGATCTATTATTGGATATGGGCACTCCCAAAGTAATGCCTCACCTGGTTTGTATACCTGCTATAGAAAAGTAAAGATTAGTGATTTTTGTATTCTGCACTCAATATTATACGAGGGCAGATTGTCAAGAACTAACAAACTTACCATCATCATCACAGCTCATATACTTCTTAATATCAGGTTGACCGAGCTTCGCTCGGAGTATTTTTGTAGCATTTATTCAGATATATATTAATAAAAAATAAATAATGAAAATTATATAAAAAATTACAAAAAGAGAATAATAATAACACCGAGCTTCGATCCGACGCCGTTTGTCGCCGATGTCAAAAATAAAATGAAACCTGACTAGTTCGCCACTGAGCTATCGTAACTCATGACATTGATGGCAAAATTTGAATTCATATTCTTTTAAAATCTAATGTCATTATATTATCTGTCAAAACACTGACAAAACAACATTTTCTATACATAAAACCTAGCTAAATCGATTTTTTGGGCGCGAATCCTCTAGTATGCCAAGTTTCAACAAAATCGTTGGAGCCGTTTCCGAGATCCTGAATATATATATATACATATATACGTTTAAAGATATAAGATTACTGCGAGCGCCTTCACAATAGGAGAGAAACAGACTTACTATACCATCCTAGTTAGACTGATACATGGTATTATTTCGAGTTTTCTTCTCTTGCATAGATTTTCTTTGATAGATGCATATTATATCCCTTAGCCGTCTTTTACAACATCCCAGCGCCAGATAGGGGGTGTTAAATTGTATTCTTACTTCGTCACGATACAAAAAAATAGCAAACTCAACTTTTCTTAAATAATAACGCATTTGATTTCGACACGTGCTTTAATTTATAGATAGTTCAATAATATAAGTTTCTATCGTCATCGCAGCCCACATACGTCCCACTGTTGGGCTCAGGTCTCCTCCACAATGAGAGGGAATTTAACCTACTATACCATGCTGGTCAGACATGTTGGTATAGGTTTCCATTTCGAGTTTTCCTTCTCTTGCACAGATGTTATGTGCATATTATATCCCATAGTCGTCTTTTACGATATCCACGGGCAAGATAGGGAGTGGTGAATTGTATTCTTACTCCATCACCACACCTAAAACGCCGTCACCACACGGAATGTTTCTATACATTGCCGATATTTGATTTGGTATACCTAACTAGATTTTGATTTTGTTGGCTCAATAGTATAATAATGCTGTTTATTGTTGTTTTAGTGACAGATAGGCAGAATGCCAACCTGATGGTAAGTGATAACAGTCATTTAAGGATCTCTATACTATCAAGAGATGTTTTTTGGAAGCAGGCTAAGTGTCACACCGCATCGATCCATCCAGCCATGAATGGCGCGGCGGACGATTTCACACCTGCTGACTGCGTAACTCTCATGGTAAATGGGCGGGCTACCGCTACACGAACTTTTTCGAACACGAATCAATGGCCTTCAAAGTGAGTTCTCTTTCGGGTACCGTCTCCAGCAGACGTCCAGACGTCCGTGAGAATATTAGGGTTTTCAGTCGTTACCAGTGGTAAGGGGGTTTTGGGGTTCCGGTTTTGTTGCTAACTGAATGAAGCGGGATAGCTAATTTTTAGTATTCAGATGTCGATTTTATTTGAAAATGAATTACTATCCTGGACCATTGGATTTGTTAATAGTTTAGTTTTGGAGTGGTAGGACTACACTGTCGACAGTTATCTGTCTACAGCCGCGGGGCGGTCCGTCCGGGGCAGTACCACGCTCTCGCAGAAAATCGACATCTGAGTAGTAGCAATTTGTTACTACGCCTCGTTCGGTGGGCGAGAGAGCCGGAAGCCCAACTTTCTGAGGGTGTTTGCGTGTGGAGGGTTTTGATGGTGCCTTTAGTATCACCGAGCCTCAATGCACGCATTCACACTCCCTTCACTTTCTTCGCGGTAGGCAGCGGCCTTGTAAAGATCCATGAGCGGCAGCAACACTTATCATCAGGTGTACTGTTTGCTCGTTTGCCACTGCTTGCAATAAAAAAAAAATTGTTGCAAGCAAAAAGCGGTCAGTATCGCCGTTTTAACTAAATTAATAATTTTCTATCCTGTGGGTCGGTAGAGTTAGGAGAAAAGGTGTTTTCACTTGATTCTGCTCGTGACGACCACGCGGATTCAGTACTTTATCCCATTACAAAAGTTGCCAACATACGGAGGACATACGGAGCCCTTCAAAAATACTTATATTTATTTGCTGGGCATCCGATTGATTCCCTTAATAACTAACGTATTGTTGGTCAGTATTATTAATGAATGCAATTGATCATTGATACATGCTTGAAGCATATTAATTTATAACATTACTCTGCCTGCACTCTTGTGATTGTTCTCAATTGCCTATTACTGGGATTGTCAATATTAATTGTCTGGTCTTTAAACTTAAAAGTAGCTGCTATAACTTAGATTTATGTACTGAACAGTTATTCTAATCTTTCATCATCATCATTTTTAAGTACATATCCCACTGTCGTGATCCAGTCTCCTCTACAGCGTAAGAGAAATTGACTTAGACGGGTTGGTGTAATGCTTTATTTGTAGCTTTTTATCTCTTGCATGTATTAACATTGTTCTTCTGTTCTTATCTCAATTACTTGATATCAACGCGGTGTGTACTCTTTTACCATCGCAGACAGTGCAAATATCTTCACCAATAGTTTTATAACTGGCTGCCTACCTGACGCCAATCTACCGATGATGACGATAACCCTTTGGTAGTCTTACAATACGTAAGAGCAAAAATGGGGTCCTAAATTGTGTTCAAAATTCGTCACGATTCGGCCTTTTTTTAGCAAGCTATGATCTGGACATACCGCGTCCAATCTATCTAGAGTGATAAAAGTGCGACGAGTGGTCTTATAGCCTACAGTAATCCCTCTCCGCTGCACATACAATTGATATCCGTCGTTCAGATCTTGTTAATCCTGGTCATATATTTAAGTTCTCGAAGTCCACTTTTAGACATAGATCTCTCCAAATGATAATAATACAATAACCTCTGTACAGGACAGCGGATTATAAATTTCCCATCTCATTCTCCTAGTGATTTCTGAATAGATTGTAAAGATCTCCAAAGGAAAGGGCATATAACATTTATGCGAAAGGAAAATAAAATTAAATAAAACCCTGTCACCAAACCTCCTGACCAGTTAGGTTTACTGAATCAATTGCCCTCCTATTTCGGAGGAGACTCGAGTCAGTTAGTGTAACATATATAAGCAGAGATGATGAAACCAATAAATTAAATAACAGTATTAATCATCATTACTTCAGCTCATATACGTCTCACTGTTGGGCCTGAGTTTTCTCCACGATAGCAGGGCAATTGGCTTACTATATGAGATGCGTTACGTCCAGTTTTACGATTAGACCGTTTGAAATGCAACCGATCTAACTGATAATTTAAACGTAAACCTCTATAAAAGACAATAAAACAATAATGACCAAACTTAGACTTTCCCTTTTGTAATTATCTTAAAATCCAATATCCTTAACTGAAACTAACCGAGACTAAATTATTTTGGATTTACATAAAAAATATTTTGAAGCCGAAATTGATATAATAGGTTGAAGGTATTAAATAATTAAGTAAAGATATAAGTAATACCTTTTTGCTTCTTGGTTCCTCGGTGTTTTTGAAGTAGGTTTTCCTTTTTACTTCAAAATAATTTATTTTTACTTTTAATACTATAAAAAATATTCGCTCCGGGTCCATATAAAATTTGAAAGACACCCTCGATTTTCTCAGGATCTCATCATCAAATCCTGACCTGGTGCTTATGGAACCAACTGGCAAGTATAGCCTATGAAACAAAAAGAGAATTTTCCAAATTGGTGCAAGGTTCTTCGACTTCCAACCAGCGCTAGAGCGATGCTTGACAGTGTCAGGAACTAGGACGCGATCGCCGCCTTCTGTGAGGTAGCTATCGCAAGGAAGGAGGCGATGACGATATGATGACATAAACCGCCGACAGTGCCTTGGGCGGCGCAGGTGCGAATACTTGCCCCTGATGGCGCCCTAGCCAAGGCCACCGGTGACTGGACTGGGAATAGTCTGTCATCCACAGGGAGGCTGATCGCGTGAGGGTGACATACTGGGGGGCATCGGGGAGGGAGAGTACCCGAAAGGGTATGCCGCCGGGCTGACCACGGACGTCAAGGATTCGCTACCAGTGGTCGACTCAATGGTGAAGGGGAGGGAATACGGCATTTTATGGGGTCACGCACCGCTTTCTCGTAACCCTGGACGAGACGAACGATGTGCGTCTGCACCATAGCCTACCAGAAAAGGGCTCTTCGAGTAATCGGTGAACGTACATATGTTAAATTTAAAGGGGATAATATATGTTAAATTTTGAAATCTGTTAAAAATATAAAAGATACTGACTACTGATATTACTCTTAAACAATCCATAATACCATAGCAAAACTGTAATCTCACAACTTAATAATCTATTTATAGGGAAATATAACCAGCTGAATGGAAGACCAATCGATGTATGCGCGCGCATTAGTAAACATGGCTTCTTGCGACAATTGACACGACCATTACTTTTATTTTAGTATACATTGCTCTTGAAATAAAATTAATAATATTGATGCACTGACTAAAGTAGCGATGGAAAACGTATTCTTTGCGGTGTTATAGTTTCATAATAAGTTCACCTGTTTCATTGTAGGAGACCAGAGATGTATTCCAACTTAGTGGTATCTTTTCAGTTGATCGCGGAGCAAAACAAAGGGCGCTCGTGTTCTGTGAATATTTGTTTGAAAAATACGATCTACAGTAAAATAAAATATGTTTTCTGAAACAAATATAATGCATTAAAATATTTATCTATTACGTATTTAATGCTAATGAAGAATATTTATTATATTAAGTGAAATATTAATTATTTGTATATTTAAAACCCAAAAAAGAAGACCATAATAAGGTCTAGAATCTGGGCTGTCAAGTCCTATTTCATCGGTAATGGAGAAAAGTGAACGCTTTTCAGAATATTTGTTCGCGAAGATGGGCCCAGGTGATTCAGGGCCGAAGACTACGGAAGATCGTTCAGCACCAGTCGAACCCACGGGTATGAGGAAATTTCTAGTGGATAATGTTATGTTGGTAGTCACATTACTTGGGGTGCTGTCAGGAATCGCTCTTGGTAAGATTTTTTCATATATTTAATGGTATTAATTCGTCATTTCAGCTCATATACGTCCCACTGTTGGGCTCGATCCTCTTCTACAATAGGAGGTAGATTGACCTTACTATATCTGGCCAGACAGGTTGATATATGGTTCTGTTTCGAGTTTTCCTTCTCTTGCATAGATGTTATATGCGTATTGTCTCTGGAAGCAAAGGCCTATACCATCACGTCTGATCAACGTTGACGTCATTTTCCTCCTATTGTGTAGTAGGCTCAATCCCAACAGTGGGATGTGATATAATTATTTTGTAGTTTATCTTTTACGTTTTTTTGAGTTATATTTTATATATATTCAAGATCTCGGAAACAGCTCCAACGATTTTCATGAAATTTAGCATACTAGAGGTTCCAGGGCAAAAAAATCGATCTAGATAGGTTTTCTTTATAGAAAATGTTGTTTTGTCGGTGTTTTTAGCTAATCAATACAATGACAAAAAATGTCAATAGAATATTCAAACAGAATTCGAATTTCGCCGTCGCCGTTAAGAGTGACGATAGCTCAGTTAGGACATTGTCCAGTCGCATTCAAACACCGTGAGATCGAATCTTGGTGTTATTATTATTCTGTGTTTTGTAATATTTAAATTCTTTTTTCATTATTTCATCATTTTATTTTTTTATTAATATATATCTAAATAAGTTCCTAAAAATACAAATTACGAGAAAAAAATTATACCGAGCGAAGCTCGGTCAACCAGATATTAAAATAAATATACCCAAACCCTACCAAGTTTCTTAATATTGCTAATTCGCATGTTAAGTGAAAATAAACAACGATGATGGTAATATTTCTAAATGCAAATAAAATGTTTTAATATTACCTTATATTATTAAATATTGTTTCTTAAAAAACCTATTAAGGGATTGCAATATGCAGATTACATCAATGAAAGTAAAGAAAAACTCGAAATAAAACTTTATACCAAAGCTCCTGACGAGCGTGGTATACTAGATCAATTTCCCTCCACATGAGGCTCAAGCCCAGCAGTGGGATGTATATGAGCTGTCACGACGATGATGATGATGTAAGTTAACCAAAAATATTTCTTTGAAAATCTAAGGTAAACTGTCACGTGCAGGGCCGGCCCGCCCATACGACTAACAGAGCAGTCGCTCCAGGCGCCAAATTCTAGGGGGCGCCTAAAAGGTAAAGAAAAATAAAAGTATAGGTATTAGGAGCAAACGGAAGAGGTGCCATAATTGGATCTCGCTCCATTCTAAAATTTACTTCGGGCCGGCGCTGGTCACGTGTATAGAATTCCTATCATTATTATTAAATAATCGCTATTTAAATCGCAAAGCGTGCATTATAACAGTTAAAAAAAAACAAATAAAAAAGAAATAGATTAAATTTAATGAACACAACCTTTTCCGTGTGATGACTGAATAAAAATACAATTCACCACCCCATATCTTAATTGTGGTAAGCTAAAAGGTATATACAGGTAAATGCATATAACATTAATGCAAAGAAAAATTAAAGATGATTTGTTTATGAAGAATAATAACGGGTGTAATCGACATAGCACGAAGGATTAGCATGTTGAAGTGGCTATAGGCAGACCACATCGCTCGACGAACCGACAACTGCTGGGAAGAAAGTTTCTCGAGTGGTGACCACGTATCAGACGACGCAGTGTATCGCCCTTCCACTAAGTAGACCGACGGCCTGGTGAAAGTTGCTAGGCTTCGTTGGATTCAGGTGGCACAGGATCGCACTCTATGGCGTAACTTAAGGGAGGCCTACACCTAGCAGTGGGTAGCAATAGGCTGCAATGCTGATGATGATTATTTTTATTTAAATTTCCTGAGTAATGCAGCTTAGTCTTCTGATTATTGCTACACTAGCGCATACAGCGCTCTGCGGTTTCACCCGCAGTTCCTCTTCCCGTGGGAATATCGGGATAAATTACAGCCTATGTGTTATTCTGATAGGTAAGCTATATTATTGTGAAGTTTCATCAAAATCCATTCAGTAGTTTTTGCGTAAAAGAGCAACAAACATTCACATCTTCACATACTCACAGACTTTTGCGTTTATAATATTAGTAAGGATAAGAGTTTCACCTCTACGGACTGTAAGAAATGGTGACAACCCATGAACACTTTTAATTATGCATAAATCATATTTTCTTGCTTTTAGGTTTCGGTCTTCGGCAATACCATCTAGGTCCAGATTCATTGATGATAATATCCTATCCTGGGGAGATTTTCATGAGACTTCTTAAACTTATGATCTTACCTCTGATAATTGCTAGTTTAATAGCTGGTTCATCAAGCCTTAACGCAAAGATGAGCGGTAAAATAGCAATACGGACTTTATCTTATTTTATACTTACGTCAATGTTCAACGCATTCCTTGGTATTTTTTTGGCCATGGTTATGCATCCTGGTCAGCCAGAGATAAGAGAACATGGACCAAATATTGAAGGCAAAAAGAGTCACAGTATATTAGATAGTATTCTGGATATTGGCCGGTATGTATGTCATTATATTTTATCTTTATATATATATATATATATTTCTTGTGTACGTGTGTATGAACTCCTCTGAAACGGCTGGACCGATGTTGATGAAATGTTTAGATTCATAATTGGTCCCGGTAGGTGGCGCTGTTGTATTCTTTGACCAGAACAACGTCTGTTGGGTCAGTTAGTATTTTATAATATCTTTAAGTCAGAACGAGCCACCAAAGACAAGGGCTCTGTACCTACTCCGAATGGGGATTAGTAATCTGTCCAAATAGGAATTGAGAGGCACAGAAGGATGTTCTGGGTTATGAGGTTGCATGCCATCTTTTCCGACACACCGAGTGGTTCAGACGAGGTATGACCAGAGTATAGCCTGTCTTCCAAAAAAAGTGTTAAAATTAGACCCCGTTCAGCTCAAGTGATTTTATAAAATTGCATTAGCGGACTAAAGTAGATCTTGTTTGTTTACTTAACTCTGTTATACAAATAAACCAGGATAAATCAGATGAAAAACAACGATTTATAGTGGAGATAAGAATTTTGAGATGGATGTGCGGACGAGAATGCATGAAATACCCAAGTAATAACCATATTAAGCAACATTTGAAAGCTTGACATAACTCATTAAAGAAAATTCTCATTCCTTTCAACACAGGAAAGATAGCATTTAAGTATAAATCGACACATATTTTTTTTTTGTGTGGTGACGGAGTAAGAAGACAATTCGCCACCTCTTCTCTTACCCGTAGATGTCGTATAAGACGACTAAGGGATAATACACATATAATATCAATGCAAGTTATAGTGGAAGAGGCCCGAGCTCAACAGTGGGATGGGTTGTGAAGATGACACATGATGTTGTGTTACATTTATATTGCTTCACATGTTGTCTAAAATTTATGGTATGAAAACGGCCATTACACTGGCTTTATTGAATGATTTGTCTATCTTTTAACATTTTGTAATCAATTAAATCAAAAATTTGTGGATCTCAGTAAGTATTGTCCTACATAGAAATCAAACTCAAAACATCTGGAACGGTAGGTTATCTGTGTCATAAGCCACAATCATTACACCATATGTGCAGTCAAGTATTAATAGAATAATAGTAATCTTCACTGTTAGCTTCTCGATTCATCATCATCATCATCATCGCAGCCCACATATGTCCCACTGTTGGGCTCGGGCCTCCTCCACAATGGGAGGGAATTTGACCTACTATACCATGCTGGTCAGACATGTTGGTATAGGGTTTCATTTCGAATTTTCCTTCTCTTGCACAGATCTTATGTGCATATTATATCCCTTAGTCGTCTTGTACGACATCCACGGGCAAGATAGGGAGTGGTAAATTGTATTCTTACTCCGTCACCACACGGATAAGCTTCTCGATTACTTACAAAAAAATTTAGTCGTAACTTGTCCGCGTGGTGACGGAGTAAAATTGGTCTCTAACCCTTCCTTTTCCATGAGTCTTAGTCAAAGACGACTAATGGATACAAGTAGATAATGTCACTGTAGAAAGACCCTAGATTAAAAGCTATACGTTGGTATAGCTTTTGATCAGTGTGGTAGTATGTTAAATTCTCTGCACACTTTGAAGGAAGCTTGAGGCTAGCAGTGACAGTTATATGAGCTAGGAAGATGACAATTATATATCTTAAAATGGATTCAATTTCATCCAAAAACCATTTCAAAAACGTTCATGCATCTATCCATGCATCAGCCCAAAGTTTGATAAACAGATGTAAAAATAAATGTCTCTTTATGTAATGATTTCTTTTTAAATATGTTACAGAAATATATTCACAGAAAATATTGTGCAAGCTGCATTTCAACAAGCACATACAATTTATACCGAATCGACGAATTTATTTGCAAGAAATACCACTGAGAATGATACAATTCCAACATTAGTGCGAGTCGTCGCTTATCGGTAAGTTTAAAACATTTATTCTAAAAATAATTCTGATTACGAAAAAATTGCGATACGTTTAAAATGGTAGGTTTTTTTTTTTTTGTTTTTTTTTTTGTGGGTGGGTCGCGGTCGGCGCGCCTCCGCACCACTCCGTCCGGGGCGACAGAGGGGCTTAAGCACGCAACTCCCGCGACCCACCCAAAAACCACGTCGCCTTCGTCGTTGGGCCGACCAAGGATGAGGAAGATTCTTCAACAACAAGGACTAAATTACAATGAAGAGGTATTACAGCGGGTTATAAGGTTACATGCAGCCTTTCGTTGATGACTTAATTCATGTAGCCATGCCTATTTTTAAATACAATACTTCGATCATAATTTCTATCAAGGTTTTGTTATTACAACAGTTGTTGTGACAATAACGTTTGCTTAGCAACACATTAAACGATTTGTTAACTATTATATTGCTTGACTTATCACATCACTATTTCATTTTAATCTTTTAAACAAGCTATAGTAGAAATGTTTTTCAAATCCTTATAATTCTTGCATTTAGCGTGTTCAAACAAATAATCTCTTCAGTTTTATTACACTGATATGGTTTATTATTTCTGCTCTATTAATAGTTGATATTATAATCGTGTGCACATAAAACTAACGACATACTTGAACATAATTCTTCCTCCTATATATATATATATATATATAATGGAGATATAATGCCATAATACCGTAAATACCATGTGTAGTAGATATGATGGGTCAGCTCTATAGGTTTTCCAGAAGACCGTTTTTAGTTTCTGTTGTTTCCTCAGCTGGTTTTTAGGAATCATACGTGAAAATAAATATTTATATTTTTTATCTACTATTGGTCTTCGACTTCTTCGATAGAATGCTATATGCCACGGCCACTCCTTATTTTATTTACGATTTTTTTTTTTTGGGGGTGGGCTGCTGGTCGGCGCGCTCCTCGCACGACTCCGTCTGGGGAGACAGAGGGGCGTAAGCACGCACACCTGCAACCCACCCACGATGCATGTCGCCTTCGTCGTTGGGCCGACCACCGGAGCAGGGTTACTTGTCATCAGTGGTCGGCCATTTTATCTATGGTAGGCTATGATTTGGATTCAGCCCAGTGTGATGATACGGGGTGACGTATTCGCGATTTGGCTGACTGTTGGTACCGATTCTTTGATTGCCGTGATTAAACTGGCGGTTTATCCTTTCGGGTACCATCATCCATCAATGCTCCGGTAACAACCACGTATTTCGGGCACACCTTGTAGGCTATTGACATCTTCGCCACGCTTGACAACCGGGTTGGTGATCGCAAAGGTATTTTATGTTACCCATGACAACACCATTGATAATTTTCTTGATGATCTCGTGAATGATTTTTGTAACTTTCACGGAGAACTAAGATATACACAAATAAAATGTGTATAAAGAAAATGAATTTATATAATAATATGATGAGCCCGCTATGCTTCTTGCTAGCTCCGCGTGGCGCGGACGCCACTGAGAAGTTTCAGCCGAAGATCAACTAGTTATTGGATTAATTTAATATCAAACATAAAATTTTGAATATATGCCGTATAATTTCCAATATGCTGCCGCAGAATTAATATGTCATCAAATCAACTCATTTAAGTCCTAATTCTGAGCTCAAGTCTCCTCCACAATAGGAAGGAAATTGACGCACTGTATCTAGTTGGTCAGACGGGTAGCTAATAGGTTTTATTTCGAGACTTCCTTCTCTTGTATTGATGGTGTATGCATATTTAATCTCTTATTCGTCTTTTACGATACCCACGGGTAAGATAGAGATGAGTCATATTTTTACTCCCTCACTACAAGGTAGATAAAAATAATTTGCAATTTAGGGTATATTCAAACTAAATTAATTATCTATACCAATAAATAAAATTGGAGTGTCTGTTTGTAATGTCAAAATAATGGCCTTTTTTCATGCTCACACGGTTATTTGCACGACACCTATGCCTAAAATAGCAATTAAAAAATTTTTGTCTGTCTGTTTGTTCCGGGTAATCTTCAAAACGGCTGAACCGATTTCAAAAATTCTTTCACCAATGGAAAGCTATAATATCAGCGCGTAAACAAGGCTATATTTTATCCCGGTATTCCCACGGAAACGGGAACTATGCGGGTAAAACGACTATAACCTATAACCGAAGCGAAGCGAGGGCGGGTTGCTAATATGAAATAAGTCTATCTGGTTTGTTTTGTTACTTTCGACAATGTAATTTATTTGCTTTAGTATATAAGGATTAAGATTGTACTTATGTATGTATGTATATATAAATATCACACATATCTTTACATAACAATAGTTTAGAAAAAGTAAATACATACATATTTTATTGCATTGTACTTTATACTTTTTCTTTATTCTCAATTGAATTCAATTGAAATTAAGAGGGAGGCGAAAAAGTAAAAGTAGAAGATACACACATAGAAAAGACAATACACACATACAAAAGTAGAAGACACACATATAAAACTCGCAAACAGGAACAAAATGGGGCTGTCTGGATTAAGGAGCTGTTCCTTTGCCCAAATAAACTTTTTATTTATTCTTGATGGCAGTTGATAGCTCGGTATTTGAATTATATTTTTTACATTGCGTGAAAACACTTAATAAACTGGAATGACTAAGATTAATAAAAAAAAATAAATAAATTGATAATCATCTCTGAAACCTCCTGCATACTAACTGTACTGCAAATCCTTAGAGAAGTTGCCGAGATTCTAAATAATTAGAAATATACAAGAATTGCTCGTTTAAAGATATTTGCTAAAGCTATCTAGATATTTGATATATTCTTTATTCTTTCAGATCTGGTACGAACACTCTAGGGCTGGTATTCTTCTGCTTAATATTTGGAAGTATATTAGGCAGTTTAGGGGCGAAAGGACAGGTGGTGACCGATTTCTTTCAAGCGATATTCGAGGTTATCATGAAGATGGTGACAGGTGTCATGTGGTTCACCCCCGTGGGGGTCAGTAGTATCATCGCCGGAAAAATTTTAGAAGTTGATGACGTTGGTATGTAATGTAAATTATCAAAAAACTGTTTTCTTACAATAATTGTTATCATCATTAATCATCATTTTGGCTTATATACGGTCCCACTGCTGGGTTCAAGCCTCCTCCACAATAGGAGCGAAATTGACCTGACCATACTGGTCAGACAGGTTGGTATAGAGTTTCGTTTCAAGTTTACCTTCTCTTGCATTGATGTTTTATGCGTATTGTATCCCTTAGTCCTCTTTTATGAGATCCACGGGCAAGATAGGGAGTGGTGAATTTTTTTTTAACTAAAAAAACTAATAAACTGCAGGTTTTTTTTTGGTAACAGAGAAAAATGTAACTTTATTCTTAATAACCGATTCGATCGATTTTTATATGGCGAAAGAAACATATTATTGATTTCCTCGGATCCACGCTATTGACGGTAGTGAAACGGCAAGCAACTGACTAAGGTGTAGAGTAATGTTTGGGCTTTTAGAGTTAAAACTTGTCTCAACATGTGATCTGTTAACTTTTTTACGATTAGAGGATTTGTCTCGACAACATTTTATATGAAAATGTTTTTGTTGGGATTTCCACTTTTTTTTGTAAGTTGCTTATGACATTTTTATTTAATTTTTTTTTTATTTTGTCAACTTTTTTTTTGCGTATTTATAACAAGGACTGATTTAGGGTCCTTTTCAGACCTCGAGCTTCAAAATTTTCCGCCAGTTTTATACTAACTTCCGTTAGCTAAAAACAGTGTTAGTTACACTATTTATGACTCAAGAACGGCTGTACCGATTTACCTGAAAATTAGCGGGGAGGTAGCTTAGAACCAGGAGACGGATATAGGATACTTTTTATCCCGTTCGACTGGGTTCCCATGCGACTTGAAATAAAACGTCAAAGAGAAAACAAATCACTATAAAACGTGGTATAATAAAAACGTATCCATCATGTAATAACAAAACGCAAATGACCGCTATAGACAGACAAAATTATGGCAGTACGAAGTTCACCGGGTCGACTAGTCCATACTAATATTATAAATGCGAAATTAAGGATGTTTGTGTGTTTGTTTATTTGTTTGTTTGTTTGTTTGTAACGCTTTCACGCTTAAACCACCGAACCGATTTCAAAAATTCTTTCACCAATGGAAAGCTATAATATCAGGGCGTAACATAGGCTATATCCCGGTATTCCCACGGGAACTACGCGGGTAAGGCGACTGAAACCGAAGCGAAGCGAGGGCGGGTTGCTAGTATTATATATTTCTTAAATTAGTAGTAGTTTATCTTCGGATTGGAACGTGACCACAAGCTGACAAGAACCGGCATATAAATCGAACACGACATTTTTAGTTACTACCGTTGAATAAAATTATATACAACATCTTTTACATATTCCTCTAAGTTACTCTCAGGGTTATTTGTGTTCTACTGGTGGACTGGAGCCTCCTCCACAGTGCGAGGGAAATTTACCTACACGCTGGTTACGCTGGATGGTATAGAATTTTATTTTGAGTTTTTCTTCTTTTTCATTGATAATATTTGTATATTATATACCTTCGTCGACTTTTACGAAACCTACGGGTTAGAAAAAGAGTGGTGCATTGTATTCTAAGTCCATCACCACAGGGAAAACTTATAATATATTTGTTATTTTATTTACAGTACAAGTAATGTCGCAATTAGGATGGTTTATAGCGACAGTGACCGTAGGAGTACTTCTCTACCAGCTAATTGTAATACAGATTATATATTTTATATTCCTGAAACGGAATCCCTATAAGTTCTACTGGGGACTCTCACAGTCCATGCTAACAGCATCTGCAACGGCTTCCACGTAAGTTACAATTTTATTATCCATTCATCCGTTCATATACTGTTCTATCGACGTTCACAGTTGAATATAGTCCCATTTAAAATGGAGTATGCTGTTATAAAGACCAGACCCGGCATGCGGCTTCGTGATTGCAGAGGGACTCTCCACGCGTTCCTTCAGTAGGTTTATACCTTTCCCTCTGGAAAGTTACGTGATGACTAATTTTGAAATCAATTCTTAATCTTAATCTGTGGTTTCTACATTTTGTGCAGACTATTTTAAATCTTTATTTTAAAATTAAGAAGTATAAAATTTTGTTAGTTTGTATACGCTAATTTCAGAAACTATCAGTTCATTCCAAAATATCTTATTGAATAAGATGACCTTTTTATGCACAAAGACATACATAACGTCCTGAGAAGTAGAAAGGGAGCAGTATCCTTCAATATTCTCAAAACAAGCAACATTCATGGGCAGGCCACATCGCTCGACGAACTGACAACCGCTGGGGAAGAAAGGTTCTTGAGTAGCGACCACGTATCGGACGACACAGTGTAGGACGCCCCCCACTAGGTAGACAGACGACCTGCTGAAGGTTGCTAGGCGTCGTTGGATGCAGGCGGCATAGGACCGCACTTTGTGACGTAACATGATGAAGACTAATAGGAGCGGCGCATGCATAAGAAATCTTGCTTCCGTTGCATATACTGCGCGTTATAGGTGCCGACGACCTACTCTTTATAACTCTCTCTCCCTCTTTCTGTCTCTCTTATGTAACGTAGACGATATTACGCCGGTTAGTTAGATAACTTGAAGGATTCAGACGCATTGTGTCTGAGAGAGACCAGACCTGATAAAAAATTGATTGTCATTTCTAGTAGTACGAGATGATCATTTCTCCTTTCTCATCATGATCATCTTGGCTCACTACTGTATATGGGCTTTGAGCAATGGGAGGGAACCTCCCGCACTGGTTAAACGCATAGGGTTTTATTTCAAATTTTAAATCTCTTTTACAGATGTTATAAGCATTTTTTTAGTCATCATAACGACACTTGTGGGCAAGTAAAGAGTCGAATTGTATTCTTACTCCTTCATCAGAAAAAAATCTTTATATATATATAGCGTGATTATTTTAATATTCCAGTGCTGCTGCCTTACCGATGACCTTCAAAGTCATGGAAGGTCCTCTTCAAATAGATCCCCGTATCACTCGTTTCGTACTGCCGATAGGGTGTAACATCAATATGGATGGAACAGCTCTGTTTTTAGCGACAGCCAGCGTCTTTGTATGCCAAATGAACAACATGCATCTTGGATTTGCTGAACTAGCTACTATTTTGTGAGTATTTCTATTATATACACCTGTTGATGTCTATTAGAAAGGGGCCTCAACCATGAGGTAACAGCAATGTGATCGCCATACTTAGTAGGCGGGTTGGGTGACCGTAATAATTTTATTATAAGTTTGCCGGGAAATTGGAACTACCCTTTCTTGTAGCTTTTACGTTTTTATGGTGTTTATGACTACCACGAAAAAATAAACGGCTGTAAGTTCTTATTCTGAGCTATGCAAGACTGGCTGGCAAACTCACTTTGTTAAGAGGACTTTTAACTTTGAGAGACATCCGAAATGCAATATCAAGGATTCGATTCCAGTAGCCCGAATAATAAGTGGAGAGCTTGTGTTATTTCAAACTGTTGGATAGGGATGTATATCACTTTTTTTATATTATTAGGATTTGAACTTCTGCAATAATGTGAAGAAAATGCTCTAATGCACTAAGCTGTTCGGATTTGCTTATATACGGTTTTATTTAATTTTTTCCTTCTACACCGGACAAAAATTACCCCCGATTTCATAGCAGTCAAATTTAGTTCAAAATTTTGTCCTTTATGGAAATTAAATTAAAATCATGACACAATGCGCTATAAGTCAAATTTTAAATGAATCACGCTAGTGTAATACCTATATATATATATATATATAACCTATATATCCTGTTTTCCAAATGTGTTTTTTTTTCTCTTATAAATGACATCATCATATCCGTGTGGTAACAGAGTAAGAATACAATTCACCACTCCCTATCTTGCCCGTGGAAGTCGTACAAGACGACTAAGGGATATAATATGCACATAAGATCTGTGCAAGAGAAGGAAAACTCGAAATGAAACCCTATACCAACATGTCTGACCAGCATGGTATAGTAGGTCAAATTCCCTCCCATTGTGGAGGAGGCCCGAGCCCAACAGTGGGACGTATGTGGGCTGCGATGATGAAATGACATCAACTTTTAAAGTTAGACTTGCCATTTTATGAATTTCCCATCTAACTACAAAATATAATTTATATTTAATTTTTTGAAGTAATACAATTTTACGAGTTGTATCGCGTTTGTATTTAATATTTAATTTCTCGAAGATTCGAAAACGTTCATGGTCACGAGAAGACGGTGCTCTAAAGATGTAGCTACAAAGCGTACAGGTTCAATTGTTCGTCGGAATATTAAACCCGAAACGTTACAATTAAATGCAAATGCTATAAAATCCGTAACATAATTTTACTTCATAATCATATTACTAAAAAAAGGGGATATTGCCGTAATCGCCACGCTTGGCAGGCGGGTTGGCGATCGCAGTATAGGTGTTTTACGTTTCCCAGGAGAGAGTTGCTGCCCTGCTCTCCTGGTGAACCCTCAGCCGATTGGGCAAGATTGGCCGAAGTGGCAATTGGCAGGCCACATCGCTCGACGAACCGACAACCGATGGGGAAGAAAGGAGTGACGACTACGTATCGGACGACGCAATGTAGGACGCCCCCCCACTAGGTGGACCGATGACCTAGTGAAAGTCGCTGGGCGTCGTTGGATGCAGGCGCCACAGGACCGCTCATTGTGGCGCAACATGAGAGAGGCCTACGTCCAGCAGTGGACGGCGATAGGCTGAAATGATGATGATGAATCATATTTACGTAAACAACAGAAATCCTCAAATTAATTTTTCATTAAAAAAATCAACCGATTCTCTTACGTGTGTGACACCTAACAATTTCACCAAAATTTAAAAGCATATGTTTACCAAAGTCTATAATGCTGTTGCCAGATGACAGTTTTACATACAAAATTAATCCTCAACTGCAAAATACGCGCAAGGGACGTTTAGTTTCCTTATATTGTTGTACTTTTTGTTCTAGCTTAACTTCAACAGCTGCCTCTGTTTCATCAGCATCAGTTCCATCAGCAGCTATGGTTCTACTGCTAGTAGTATTAGCAGCGGTAGATGCTCCCACTCATGATGTATCTCTTTTGTTCGCTGTGGATTGGCTCGTGTAAGTATCTTACTAAAAATCCAGGTTAAATCCACGTGTGTGTGTGTGTGCACGTGCGGGCACTTTCAGGCAATCGTGCGACAATATAATCTGCGACTCAGACGTGTTGGTATAGACTTTTATTTCGAGTTTTCCTTCTCTTGCTTAGATGTTATATGCATATAAAACCCCTTATTCGTCTTTTACGACACCAACGGCTAAGATAAAGGGTGGTGAATAGTATTCTTACTGCATCACTACACGAAAAGCTTTGTAGCAATAGTCAAGATTAAAAAATACACACACAGATGGTTTTAAGTTTTTGAGGACATCCCATCATACACCACAAGTGGACACACAGTTTTTTAGTATTTAAAAATCACGCACCTTACTTAGAAATAGGAATAAAAAGAAGAAGAAAGAAAAAAAATGCGTAAATATATTTTTATGTCGATTCCCGCCGCATCAACAGAGATAAATTTACCCGTGATGAATAGCGAATCTGAATCAAATTAAATATATATTTTTAAAGATTACACTAGGCAAATAAACCTTATGTTGCGGGGGACTTTTTAAACATACTTTTAATGGACACAACAATTGGCATCCATTAAATGTATGTTTTTAAAGTTACTCGGACTCGAAACAACAAAGTATTGTCCTGTGAGGAATTGGAACCCACAATACTGGCGCGGTACATTGATATTTTGGCCACTACGCACTCATTTTCTTTTTTGGTAATATTAAAACTTTAGCGTTCAATAAACGATGATATAGATATGCGCCGAGACAGGATGAGGATATGTTTGTGCGAGGGAAGTTAGAAGAATTTAGGTATGAATGGCGGCGACTTTTAGGAGTAGACAAAATCAAAGGAAAGATAAATAGACTGCATGAAGCATATCATGGATAGACAAGGAGTGATTATAGATGTTACATCTGATAGAATGATATGAAAAAAGAGGACATATTGCGTCGACCGAAAGTATTTGAGAGAAGAGCAGACGATGATAGAATTTTCTTCCACAGTGATCGCATCAGAACGACCAATAACATGCTTGGAGATTGTTATGCAGCTGCTGTTGTAGAGCATCTGTCCAAAAATGAGCTTATGGCCTGCGATGCGCTGAATGTGGTAATTTTCTTTTTACTTTCATTTAATTAACTCTGTATTTTTTTCAAGACAACACACATACTAAGAAAATAATCCTTGGATTACTGGACACTAAATCAAGTATTAATCTTTAAATCAAGTGTCGTAGGATTCATCCCACGGAAGATTGTTTGTGCGATCCACAAATAATTACTCTGAATTTTAGGTTTAAATTTTCTTTTTGTGATCGAGTAAGAATCCAATTCACCACCATTTATCATACCCATGGGTATAAGACTGCTAAGATCCAAATGAGCTGAGACGAAAAAAGTTTTGGCTATGAATGTTGAAGGCTTTACGGGTAAAGAAAGACCGAGGAAAAGATGGATGGAGTACGTGAGGCATGATATGGATAGTCGAGGAGTGACTACAAAGATGAAGTGTGATAGGACGCTATGGAAGAAGGTGACATATTGCGTCGACCCCAAGTAATGGGGATAAGAGATGATGATGATGAATTATGTTTGTAAAACCTAAGATTATAATCATATTCCTTAATGAGAGGCATCTTTAAAAGAAGGTATAGAAAATTAATGCTCATATTAAATGTTTCCAGGATGCCTTGAACGGATTAACCCCTAATACAGATGCTGACATCGGTATTCTAACACCAAGTAAGAAGTCAATAAAGTCAGAAGATCAGTCAGAAGTCATTATTGATATGAACCTGCACAACAACCATTCCGATCATATGAATTCCATTATAAAGATTTAGGGTTTAGGAAAGTTTATTGAAGATTTTTATGTGGTGGCGGTTTGAGAAGAATTATCACCATCACCAATCTTCCTCGTGGGTCTCGTAAAAGACGACTAAATGATACAATATTCATATATCATCTGTTCAAGACAAGAAATACTCAAAATAAAACCAGTAAGTTCATTTCTCTCCTATTATGAAGCTACTTCGAACCTAGTAGTAGTACGTATATGAGCTGATAGTTGATGATAATGATTTTTAAGATTAGAATAGGAAAGTTTATTTTTAAACCTTATTATTTAATTTATTAATTTTTATATTCTTTAACGACACAGATTAAATAATGGCATCATTGTAAATTATTCAACTACGTATTGATCTATAGTAAGTATAAACGTGTTTCACGCCAAGATAAATTACCCTTTATATAAATAATTTAACGTGTGTACAGACGTGTGACAGAGTAAGAATACAATTTACCGCCCCATCTCTTGCCCGTGGTGGTCGTCAAAGATGACTAAAGCATTATAGACATACAGATAATATCTATTCAAGAGAAGGATAACTCAAAATAAAACCTTATACCAGCAAGACTGATCAGCATGGCATAGTAGGTCAGTTTTCCTTCCTTGTGGAGGTGGCTGGAGCCAAACAGTGGGACGTATAGGAGCTCAAATGATGACTATGTTAATTCGTAAATTTTCATTGTCCAGATTATTTGTAATTTTATCACCTTTAGCAAGTTTTTTAGTTTCTAAGTTAAAGATTACTAACAATAGGTAGTATATATTTATCTTTATTAAAAAGTTAAGGTTTAGTTAACAGGAAGCCATAATATACGAATAAAAGTTAGAACTGTCTAGAATGATTCACTTTCATTTTAACCAGTGTAATGCTCATTTAATAAATTATCAATCTTTTTACAGCCAGTTACTGCCAGTGACTGCACAGATGGCGTAGTGGTTAAGATAGCGACCTACATTGCCGGTGTCGGGGGTTCGAATCCCACGCGGGACAACACTTTGTGCGATCCACAAATTGTTGTTCTGAGTCTGGATGTAATTTGTGTCCGTTAATTATATGTTTGTAAAGTCCCCCGCAATACAAGGATTATTTCCTTAGTGCAGGGTGTTGTCTTAAATAAAATAAAATAAAAAAATAAAAAGTTAACTAAATATAATATAGGCGCTTAGAAAAATAAAAAATATTGATATTTGAAAGCCTAAAATACGATTTTTATTTGTTATTACTAAATTAATTTGTAATATCAATATTAGAAAAATCATTTTCATATATAATGATGCCAAGACTCCTGTCCATATGGCTTGCACTATCAAAAAGATATCAGGTCTCATGTAGAGTCAAGCTTCTAACTCTACACGCCTTAACTCCTTTGGCTAATTTCGGAAACTCAACACCTTTGTCAAAATATATGACTTGGTTGTTTCACTAGCATCATATGCGTGTAAAGTGAAATTTTATTCACCGTTCACTACTTTTTTGTTATAAAATAGTTCTTATAGTAACGACTTTTTATAGTTTCCGTATTTCTAAAATTTTGTTTATCTAGTATAACACAAACCCAAATTATGAGGGTGTAGATAAATGAACCGAATGCTTCGAGAGAAGGTAGTAGTGCTCTTGCGCTTTGCTTGGCTCGTCTTGGCAGGGGCACTAGCCTCCAGATTTAATTATAAAATTATTTTAATACATAAACATTTAATCAAATCTTATCTACATTTAAACCAGTTTAAGGTCAATTTATGGTTAAAAATTATTTAAATAGCGTGCAAGTGAATAATTTCAAATGCCATTCTACCAATTGCTTGTTACATTTGCTTCTTTAATGTTCTATATAAGTAGGTACCTAACATAAAATATCTTCATTATTAAAAATCTTTATACCATAATATTAAATAACACAATAAACTCTATTTTTTTTTATGAAGCTATGTAAGTTCAAAAAGAAATACTTTGTGCAAGTCATACTCAACTTACTGTGAGGTTGACAAAAGTTGGTAACAGAAAAGATAATCCGCTGAGCAGGCTAAGAGCAGGATAAGAGTTTATCAAGGGATTGCTCGAGTGACGATAAGGTAGATTGTGAAGCCACACGCTGCCTTGCTACCTATAGTATTACAGTACCTATATTGTTAGAGCACGGTGTGACTAGAAAAAAAATGTCAAAAAAGACGTATTGCTTGTTTTTATTTCATAGTTTTAAATTTAAAAAGTTTAAATGAGTGCTATTTTTCACGTGAAAGTACGAACGGCAATCGTTTGGTGATATATCACACACATAAGAGACAGCAATCTCAAAATAAAACCCAAAATCAACTCGACTGATTATGGAGCTATCGCGTAAGCTAGACTTCAAATTGAACTGTCAAGCTACGCGTGAAATTTGCTTTAATCAGTCAAATTATACTCGTTTATGTGAAAAATATAAATACAGCGGTAGAATTTTAAATATATAGATGCACATTTTATTAAATATTGGTACCATACAACAGATGCGAACAATTTCACGGACATAATAATAATAAATTTTGCAAGCTTTATACTGGAAGAAAAAACAGTTTGCCTCCTAGATATTAGTATTTTATTTAAACTACGGTTAGCGTTAGTTTTAGGAATAGGTATATAATAATAATTAAATGCGTAGGAATTGAAGTAACATTGTCAAGAATGTTACATTCGTATAATATAAAGAATAATTGCCGTATGTGTTTCTTAAATATAATAGTATTAAAGTAATTTTAATTAGAATCAGTTTATACGAAACAGTGATATATATATATATATATATATATATATATAGTATATTATATATATATATACTATTCTCAAGGACTCCTTCAGATGAGCAGAAGAAATTACTCCAAGTTTTTTTGCTACCAATTCCACATTTTTAAATCGATTTTTGACTTTGTAAGAATATAATTTTTATATCGAACCATTTTCTTTATTTTTACTGAAAATACTAATATTGAACATAACTAATATTTAAAAGATTGACTTATTTGTCCTGAAATATCTTGGTTCTCCTATGATCATGAACGTTTAAAAATGTTTGAAGCCAAAAACTGGAATAAACCAGTTTTATTTCATAAGTATATTATGTATGTTCACAAAAAATCTTAAGAAAATTAGAATAGTGGTCATGCTGAAAAGTTGTATGCTCGCCTCGCTCAACAGTGATTTAACTATATTCAATTACTTACTAATTACCTACATATAGTGACGGGATGAGAAAATATTCGGTAAAGCTATACTTTTTGCCACGTTGCACATGGAAGGTTGTAAAAATTAGCTGAAGGATCACTAAGAGACGCGGTATAAACACTTTCTTGGCAACATAACAACTAAATGCAATCATCAACCCATTGGTCAAGCTTGGCTATAACGGCAATAACCCTATCAAAGTATGGCCGCCTGTTATATTGAATTGGGTATGTCCACTTCCCACAGTGGACGACGACAGGCTGAATCTAGATAATGATGATAAATTATTCACTATAAGTGTACTTACAATATGTCTATGTCAATTATTATAAGCATTTGATAACGTTTACTGTAGAGATTCTATGGAGCTCTGTAACCGAAACTGTCGGCAATCCGAAATCTAAATACATCCGAAACATATTCGAAATTGATATAAAAGTTTCGAATAATTTCGGATGGGTTAGAGATATGTAAGACTTCCATTATCTCTCAACTAGCTAATTTAAATATATCCAAAAGGATTCTTCTTTAACCACTGCACTTAGTAATTACCTTTTTTTAATTTCCTTACAAATTCAATATATGTAACGTGACGGAAAAAGTTTTTAACTGTATTTAAAACTCGTAGAATATTGTTCTAATATCCATATTCAGATTAGAAACTTCAAATTTATAATATCACCATTATTGTATCCTTTTCATTCCGTAGTCGTTAAATTAAGGTACCTCTTGTGTTCATTTAATAATTATATTGTATACTTGCCGTGTGATGACGAAGTAAGAATACAATTTATCAACTCAGGGAATGTCGTAAAAGATAACTAATATAATATGCGTATAAAATCTATGCAATTAGAGTCAAGTTCGAAATTATAAATAACCCGTCTTACCAGCCACTTTTTACAAAATTCACCACAAGTTTCCTCCCATAGTACCCCGAGATAACTATTAACTATTGAAGAATAGTGATAACTATTGAAGATATAATAATTATATATATATAATTATTATATTATATTGAAGATATAATTGAGGTTATAAATTAATACGAATTTTATAAAGTTTTCTGCACCACTGTACAGAAAACTTATGTATTTATTTTTTTATTACGCTAACTTTATTTTCTTTACTAACTTGTGATTCAAATGGAATTAGTTTAATAAAATACAAAATTATATAAAATGATATGATGCTTCATACCTGCTAGGTCTACGTCTTGTTAGTGGTACTTTGAAAACATATTATAAGCGCTATTCGTAATGATTTTCCTGTTATAAATAAAACTATTTTACGAATTTCTTCGCGTTTGTATTTGATTATTGATTGCCCGACGTTTCTAACATTTTACAGCGTTCATGATTGCGGGCGGACGAGTCCGCAAGACGCGATGAAAGCCATAAAATACCAGTTTTATTTACAATGTGTAATACTTCGGGTAAACATCGGAAAGAAACGTGATTTCCCTATATATCTGACCAATCTATTGTCACATTTTAATAGCTTCTCTCATAAATTAAATTAAGTTTGAACTTTGTGAATTATTTGAACTCGTGCCCGATCTTTCAAATTAATCGAACTAAGTATGCATTATATGTTATTGAGATTTTAATTACATTATTATTTTGATGATATTGGATATCAATTTCACAGTTATTTGCAGTTTATTACATCAAAATAGTTCATTATGAATTTATTGTTAATATGTCATTGACAAACTGTTAAGTACACTAACCAGTTTATTATAAGTACTAACTTGGTAGTTTTAGCTCTAACTGTGATAAATAAAGTTATGAATGTATCGCTTTGGTCATGTAATAATTGTATCGGAATTATATAACAATTAACTATGTAGACCTTAGAATAATACCCTATAGAAGGTAAGTCCGCGCACAAAAAATTAAGCATTTAAATTGGAGCTTACGCTGGAACGTTCCGTAGTGTACAAGGTCACTTTGCTGCACGTACGTACGTAACTCTTAAAAAATATATAGTTAATTATGACGGTTTATGCGTTGTTACAACACATTTGAAAAACATAAATAGTGTATTTGACATTACTATTAAAAGTATTTCGACGATTTATGTTAATAAAAACAAAATTTGATTTCATAATTTGTATAGTGGTGTGCGTGTGTACGTGTGTAATCGCCTGCGCGCGTGTAGTATTTTTTTAAGACAACACCCTGTACTAAGGAAATAATCCTTGTATTGCGGGGGACTTTACAAACATATAATTAACGGACACAAATTACATGCAGACTCAGAAGAACAATTTGTGGATCGCACAAAGTGTTGTCCCGCGTGGGATTTGAACCCTCGACACTGGCGCTGTAGGTCGCTATCTTAACCACTACGCCATCTGTGCAGTAGTATTTTTGGTTACATGTTTTTGATCGCTTAAGTACCAATTCTATCCGTTCTATACGTTATTATTCTAAGGTAACGACATTTTTAAATTATCGTCACGCGTATGAACGTGCAATTGGTTAATGTTCTAGTGGATATGTGCAAAGATTTTTCCGTATGGTGACTGAGTAAGAATACGGTTCTCGCCCCCTCTCATGATCGTCGATGTCAACAAAAGACGACAATTTTTTTAAAATACCGTGAATGTAAACATCTAAAAAAATGAAAGAAATTAAAAAAAAATGTTTTCGTATTTTTATTTTAATACACAAATAATTACTAATCAACATGTGAATTTATATACCTCTTATATAAGGATGAATCTTTTCCACAATAATAGAAAGAAAAATAAAGGAATTACATTTGGCTTAAGTATAATTTCTGTTTTATGTACTTAATCATTTAAGTAATAGTGCCTTTAGAAATACTAAATTGTATCTTACGGTGCAGAATTACAAAAAAAAATTATTTAAATATAGATTAATTTTTATTTAATTATATAGATAGTCTTAAGGCATGGCTAATATAGAATATAATAAAATTACACGCGCAATTATACTGTACGCGGGATAGAAGTGAAACTTCTTGAATCATATAAAATAAGCTTATTTAGATATATATTAATAACCACGCATTCACTCTCACTCTGTCTCTTTCTATTCCCCTCCACCAGCGCGTTGAACGTTTAACGCAACAGTGCTTTCAAACCATGGTAGCGTTAAACATTTAACGCAACCTTGGTGGAAGTCGCACTAGAAGTTTCACTTAAATAATGCTTAATTTACCTAACACCATGTTTGAAATTAGATAACGTTACTACTAACACCGCGAGAGAAGGAAGGCTCGAAATAAGTCTTTATATAGCCGTGCGATCAGTTTACTATTATGGCAATTTAGTTTCGATAGTGAAGAATTGCCAGTACTGGGACGTAAATGGGCTAAAGCAGAAAATTAATTTTCTATAATTGAGTTTATTGAAGAATCTGTCTCGATATCATAGTACTATCATAAGGTCTGGAGTCCTAGTTCAAGTATTATAGTTCAGTTTCCTAAACTTGTTGTAAGATTTTCAGAAAAATATTTTTAGCAAGTTTGTTCTGTAGGTGAAACTAATTACTTTATTGTGAATTATAAGCGTTATCCGTGTAGTGAAGGAACAAAAATACAAATCACCACTCCCTATTATGCCCCTGGATGTCGTAAAAGACGACTAAGGGATACAATACGTATATAATATCTATGCAAGAGAAGGACAACTCGAAATTAAACCCTATACATGCATGGTATAGTGAAGTCAATTTCCCTCCTCCCGTAGAGGAGGCAAATTGCCTCACGAGCCTCACAGTGGGACGTTTATGAGCTGAAATGATGAATTGTAAGCGTACCAATGCTTTCTTGGCAAATTCGTAGTACCTACTATAACAAGTATTACCTACTGGCAACCCGCGCTCGCTTCGCTTCGGTTTCAGTGGCCTTACCCGCTTAGTTCCTGTTCCCGTGAGAATACCGGGATATAATATAGCCTATGTTACTCCCTGATGTTATTTCAGCTTTCCACTGGCGAAAGAATTTTTGAAATCAGTTCACTGGTTTAAGCGTGGAAGCGTAACAAACAAACAAACTTACTTTCACATCTATACCAATAAATAAAATTGGAGTGTCTATTTGTAATGTCAAAATAATAGGTTTTTTTGCATGCTCACACGGTTATTTGCACGACACCTATGCCTAAAATACAGATTAAAAAATTTTTGTCTGTCTGTCTGTTTGTTCCGGGTAATCTTCAAAACGGCTAGACCGATTTCAAAAATTCTTTCACCAATGGAAAGCTATAATATCAGGGCGTAAACTAGGCTATATTTTATCCCGGTATTCCTACGGGAACGGAAACTACTCGGGTAAAATGACTAAAACCGAAGCGAAGCGAGGGCGGGTTGCTAGTTTATAATATTAGTAAGGATTATTGAAACAATTTTGTAAAAGTCAAATTGATATTACTTATACTACGCTAATAATATATACAATGTACTAATTATAATTTTCATTATAAAATAATCAATAATATGTTATTTTATTTATTTCCCCTATATTCGTATGCGCAACGTTGCCCCTGTGGAGACGGGGATAAGAATATCATTTTCGCTAACCCGCGCTTCCTAATAGAAGTCGTAAAAATAAACTAAGGGTTCATCAAGGGACACTGATGATGATGATATAAAATTAGTCATTTGATGGCGGTTACGAATGCCAATCCTTATACTGGTAGTAGATATACTTATGCTAGCACTGCCTGACGCCGTCTGCTCAATAATTATCTACATTCCTAATGAGGGTAAAGGTGAGGACTGATAAAAAAATTGCCAAAACTTTTGCAATATGTACGATGGGAGAAAAGTATACTTCGATCTCAGCGCATGAGGTAAAAGCAACACAATGATTTATCGATGGTGATGAGTTGATGACCTGATACTCTTCAAAATTTGTCCTGGGAAGTAAGTCTGCAGTAACTGTATTTAGTCAACCCGTTTGGCCAGTGTGTGCGGATAACTTT
The DNA here is from genome assembly GCA_032191425.1 of Lymantria dispar. Lineage (NCBI taxonomy): Eukaryota > Metazoa > Arthropoda > Insecta > Lepidoptera > Erebidae > Lymantria > Lymantria dispar. The sequence continues at coordinate 4,579,287 of CM063447.1, forward strand.
CCATATCATTCAGGAATAGGTTCGTAACCAAAAATGACTTTCGTGTTGTAGCGTGTTATTTATTAATAATATTTTTTTTTTTTAAGAGACGTTGGACACACACCTTCCGTTCTGTTAGAGGCGATATAAAAGCGCTGAAGCAATCACGCTCAGTCACGGCGTGCGCTATTTGGAAAGAAAGGACCCCGTGCCGACAAGCCAACCACTTCATCAGCGCTGGATCTGGACGGTCTGAACACCGAATCCAGATCTCGCCAACTGGATTGTCCAATTAGAACTATTACAGCGGGCTTCGACTTGCCTCGAGACAGGGCCCCTCCAGGACCGCATCGCTTACACACCCGCCGTTCGACGAACATCTCCACCTCCAGGTCATTAGTTCTGGCCAACAGATACGCTATCTCCGTCGCCACCATGCCGTATGTGCGTATGGCTCTAACTAACATGGCCTTCTTTGATCGCCACTAGAATCCCTTAATTCGGATGATGAGGAATCCCGCCCACACAGATACACCACCACACGGACCACCCTCGCGTAGATCCGTTTTATTTATAATGCCTACACACTTTTTGCTCTCGTGTATCAAACATGGAACAATACTTTATTAAAAACATGACGCCATCTATTGCTATTTTCCATCATTTTTTAGTTTATCACGGTCCTAATAGATGGCGCAGACCAACAAATTATTTTTTTATTAAAACTTTTATCTTTATGTTATCTCTGAAGTGTGCGTATTTTTATGAATATTCTTATTCTATAATTCTGTCAAGGTAGACTTATGGAGATCAAGCGAAGAACTGTTATGAAATTACAATGATTTTTATCTGGTTCGTGATCTTAGTTTAACATATTTAATGTATGAGAATCGTTACCAGATGTCTCTGTTGTTTTACAAGTACTAGAATAGAAATTTCAAATACAATTTATTATCATCATCACAGCTCATGTATGCTCAATACTAGGCTTGAACCTCTTCCACATTGAGAGGGAAATTGATCTACGATGGTTAGGCGTGTTGGTATAGAGTTATATTTCAAGTTTTTCTTCTCTTGCATAGGTGTTATATGCACAAGATATTCCTTAGTCGCTTTGCTTAGTGGATGTAGTAAACATCCACGGGCAAGAGGTGGGGCGGTGAATTATATTATTACTCCATCACCGCACGGTATTCAAATAATCGAATAGAATTAATAAGTATGATACAAAGATCCCCTTTCCTTTTTTGTAATCTTTTAAAGTACCTACATAGTTAATTTCTAAGATGATGCTCTCTTTATTTTCCATTTTTATTTGCATAATTTTAAAGTAAATAACCTTAAATCTAGAACTCTTATTGAGTGCTGTCCAATCAAGTTCGAGAATCTGTTTCGTACCCGTGGTCGTAGTACGAATGTTTGCTTCAAAGTATTCGTATCGTTATCGACACGGAGCATGGTTATCGAGATCAATTTGTTTGAAATTTGGAGCAGCGAGCGCCTCTATCAGACGATATGCCTAACTGTCAAAGTTAGTAGTTTTAATTGATACTATGCCTATTGCCGCCTAAGGAGGCTCAACGGTTGACGACCTGATTTAATACCTGGTTTTATGGTGTTTCATTACTTCAATATGAATTCTTCACAATTATATTATATTAAAATAAATAAAATGCAAGTATACTTTTCGCAAGGTGATACTTTTATAAACCAGCAATTTTTTAAAAGTACGCATTGGAATAGGAATCTAGGTCGAATTTATCTTAGGTAGATTTTTATCTACAAATCATATATGATGACTATATATATATGACTATGGGTGTCGTAAAAGCAGACTAAGGTATACCTTAGTCGGCTTTTACGACACCCATAGGCAATCTTACTCCATAAACACACGGATAACTTATAGAATCAAGGATTAGGTTTATTTAAATGAAGATACCAATTTTCTTTTAATTTTGTTTATTTCCACCTTAACAATATTCATACAGTCGGTGGATGCTATAACTATTATTAACATTTAATTACATTCTAGATATTTACAAATCATCGTAACATTTCAATTCAATTTTTTGTTATTACCACACTTAAATTGTATACAATGTCTTCAGCGAGCTTATACAAAGTTAATATTTTTAATGATACTTGCGTGTCCTATGTTGGGACATGCATAGGTTGAAGAAGAATATAAATAATTTCAAGAGAGTTCTCTCTCAGTTTATGACACTATTTAATTTATCATTTGAAAGGTTTAACTTAATATTCTAATTACATAGCGATTGTTAGATTCACTTTTACCCAATATAGAATTGGAAGGCAAATAAACTGTCTGATCAATTTTATTTGATTTTACTCACACTTTTTTATGAGTTCGTGAGTCTCGTAAAACGGCTAATAGTTTTACATCGATCTAGGCCACTCCATTTGATGCGGTCTGGTCAAGAATTATATGCCCAAGGAAAGTTGAAATCGGGCTGGTGGCCGGTCATAAAACTATTCCCAATAACATTTGCATATATATGATGGAAGAAGGGTACATATTGCGTAGATCTTAAGTAATTAGGATGAGAACGGAATGAATATGTTGATATGCATTTGTAAATATACATTCCAGCATTGCAGACAAATCATATACATTTGAGAGTTGGAATACAGAAGTGATTAACAGTCACATTTTTATTCCACTATAATTAATTCAAACCCATCTGGCTGGCGTAAGGTTTGGCGTTATTTTGAGATGTCTTTTTGCACAGAGAATTTTGTATTACGGCAAATTCAGGAAGGAAAGGGTTGTGGAATACTATTTTAGTCCACATATACAGAAATAAGGAAAGAAATTTTCTAAATGAATGAAGTGCTATCATAGCGAACAAAGGACAGCGAAAAGGAGATCTAATTAAAATAAAAATGGATGTCTGTATATTGAAATGAAAATCAGGAATGTAAGTATCTAGTTATATTGCTGCTTGAACAAAATAACTAAATAATTAATCACTTAATTTAAAACATTTAACTAAAGTAGTAAACATAGTTTTAAATGTAAATGATGAAGATGATGACATATTAATTATAATAATATTTTGGCAGTAACAAAATATTGAACTGAATCATCAGGCATTTCATTAAAATCACAGAGAAACTAAAGATGAATTTTCACTGAATTCTAATACACTTTCACTTGAATCATCAATTTTACATATATGGACATATTAGGCTTACACTAATGATTATAATTTTATACAATTAATATAATTTGAGATATCACCATACAATGTAGCTCCTAAAATAATACTTATAGCTTAATGTAAAGCTGTATTTTTGTTAAAAATAAAAATGGCAGTCTTTATATATTTTATACAATGATAATTATTTACACTTAAAAGTACAACCCGATTTTATTTTATATACATTTACCGCAAAAATCGGTAATAAGCGCTTAATTATCACTCTGAGCATATCTTTGAAGATTTTATATAATATGCGCAAAATGAGAGAAGCCGATCACATCGGTCAAATAAATATTATTAACTATACTATAGGCAAAACAGTCGTCAATATTTACAGTATTGAATATACTATGATTACAGTAATTAAGTGATTTTTTTATCATATCCTCATTGTTGAATGTGGAGGTTTCCTATTAGCAGGAGCTGGAGGTAAACCAGGGCCTACTAATGGTGACATTGATGGTGATCTTGTAGCTAATGGTGATAGAGAAGGAGAAAATGAAGGTGACATTGCTGCTGCGGCAGAGAATCCGCCAGGAACATCGTGACTTATAGGAGACCGCGGCAGTAGTAGTTGTGGCTGTCGGCATGATAAGGATGGTGCCGGGCAGCTTCTAGGGGCCACTGTTGTTAATAACGGAGGCGGTACACTTTTTCCTCCGGATATTGATGTACCTTTACTTTTTGCACTCGACGCTCCACTGTTACCGCTTTGTAATGATACTGCATCATCTTTTAACCGAGCTATTTCAGAAAACACATGTGCTAACGGTTGATATTGTGGTCCCCAATCAAGTAAATAATCCCAATTATAACTACCGGTTAACTCTTCTTCAGAATGTACTATAGAACTTAAACTACCAGTCATTGATGGTCCAGCAGTCGGTACAGCCGTGTTATCACCTGGGGTACTTGAGAATGCCCCTAAAGCCATAGCCCTATCTACTGCCGCACTAGCTTCATCTGCACTGCTCGCTCTTTCACTACCAGTAACTTCATTCAACTTAGCGTATATAAGATTAGTTATGTCATTCTCATGTGGACCATCTTCATCAAACATATGCATAGAATCTATAGGTGCGTGATGTAATATATTATCTTTGTTACCTACGTTTTCCGAGCATCTTCTCGATGAAGTAGATGCACCACCGCCACCAGTACCTGTATCGACTATACCTAGCCTAGCAAGATATTCTTGGGTATTGTGTACAGAGACATCAGAAAGATTATCATCATCCCTGTGTATACCGGATTCTCTCTGTAAGGGACCCTCGTTAATCATTCTTATTTCTTCATCCTCTCCATCGTCTCCATCCTCAGCTGACCCTCGACCGCTAGATCCTGATTGGTCAGATCCTGATAGCTCAGAAGTTGTTGCTGCTCCAGAATTAGAGCTTGCAGTGTGAGGTCCATATGGAGGAATTTCATCATACTTTGGTGGAGCAAATTGGTTGGCAGAATTTACTGGTCCAGTATTTCGTATAGGAATAGTATCAAAAGCACTTGGATCTACAAAGTTATTTGTAGCTCCCATACCTTCAGAACTAAGCCCGGGTTTATTTATTTTCTTGTGTCGTTTATTTTTCATATGCAAAAATAAAAATGCTGCTGCAAATATAATGATAATAAATATGAAAACTATGAGTAAGCCCAAAGCCCAATCTGATAAACCACCATTTGTAACAGCAGATGCATCATTAATTTCATTCGAATCTGAAGTAAATGTAACGTCATTTAATCCTATTTCGACAGCTGTTTTATTTGTTAAAGAACCTTGTCGTCCCGAACTTGCTGTAACTACTAGACTAATGGATTTATCTGCACCAAAAAGGTTATGTACCGAGTCTACTTTCTTCTTTAAGATTATAACACCAGTAGTCCTATTTATTTTGAAATAAGAATGTGAAGTAGAAAGTTGATAAACAATTCTACCATCTATGCCTTTGTCTCTGTCAGTAGCTGTAGCTTGTCCGATGATATAACCTGCAGACAGTGGACCCGATTTAGGTACACCAAATTTGTAAGTTTTCTGTGTAAATTGTGGATAAAACTCATCTTTACTTTCAATATCAATTCTGACTTTTACTGTGGCAGTTTTTCCTCCTAAATCTGAAGCTTTGATTAAAAATTCATATTTATTTTTTACTTCATAGTCGAAAACGGCATTAGAATTAACTAACCCAGATAACGAATCAATTAGAAACATTTTCCAAGACTCATCATTCCTATTGTAGTTATTAGAAGAGTGCACTATAGAGTAGTTTAACTGACCGTGTTTTCCTTTATCTAAATCAGTAGCTCTTGCAGTAAATATTGATGTACCAACTCTTTCGTTTTCTCCAATAGTTTCAAAGTATTCATTAACTGGAAAGGTGGGTGTATTATCATTCTCATCAAGTATGCTAATACTGATATACGCTGAACCACATAAAGATGGTATTCCTTGATCACATGCTACTACAATAAGTTTATATTGTGTTTTACCCACATCGTAGTCTAGACTTTTATTGACAGTTAATATTCCAGTAATTGGGTGTATATAAAATAACTTTTCGTCATCACCAGAAGTAATATTATAGATTATGGCCGCATTAGGTGTTCCATACAAATCAGCATCAGATGCAGCAATTTGAGTCAATGTGTAACCAATTTTAACATCTTCACTTACAGTCAGATCAAAATTGTTAGTGATAAATATAGGAGGATTATCATTCGCATCTGCAATAGCAATGAACACTGTAATTGAAGTTTTATTATGTACATGTGTTAACATTTTTCCTTGTTCAATAGCAGCAAGACCCAAAACATATGAATCCTGGCTTTCTCTATCTAATTTATTGAGCAGGATAAGAGCTCCTTCTGAAGTAACATCAAATGTGTTGCCCTCATTTCCTGATATGATATGAATGTCTAAGCTATACTTTTTAAGCACGTCATTGATTCCTCCTATTTGAAGGAGTGAGGTCCCTCTTTCCGTTTCTTCGTTCACTGTGATTCTAAAAATTTAAAAATATGAATATTAATATAATATTTTATGAGTATCCATTACCTCATTATACTAGGTTTTTTGACAAATAAAAGCAAAATAGATTCTAATTGTTTACTGGAATCTGAAAAATGACATCTAAAATAACAATGCAGAAATATTCAATAATAAATTTTGTTTGCTTTCAGTGCTGAACACGAACGTCCTGGAGAGAAATTGATGCACTAGTAGCTGGTTAAACGGGTTGGTATAGTATTTTACTTGCAGTTACTATATTTCGAGTTTCTTATATAACAACTGTGAAAAAAAAAATGATATATGCGTTATTCATCTTTTACGACATCCACGGGCAAGATAGAGAGGATGAATTGTATTCTTAATTCATTACTACACGGAAATTATTTGACTTAGAAGACGATAAAGCCATGATCTCACATAATTGCGATTTATGTAAACAATATTTAAATTATAAATGTAATAAGGCAATGAAATTAGTTACATGCACTAGCTAATGGAACATATTAATCAAAATAGGGAAGTACCAGTGACCATAAGTGATTATTAAAATATTACTACAAGTTTTATGTATATACAATTTACCTGTACGTATCTTGGCCAATAAATGGTTTGATCTCCGAAGATGCTCCAGTACTAATTCTTACAGCGGCCACAGCACTTCTGTTAGGTTTTCCATGGTCAGTAGCTACAATAGCTAATTGGGTATCTCTCTGGTTAGAAGGCAACGTAGTGTAATTTACGAAAATTGCTCCAGATACAGCATCGATATAATACCCATTGGTTGGACGAAGAATTGAATATGTAATTTTGCCATTATCTTCACTATCTCGATCTTTTGCACTTACTGAACCTATTTGGATAGTGTCAGTACCTTCTGAAATATTAAATTAAAAATTGAATAGATGTTTTATTTCTAATATATAGATTTGAAATAAACGTAAATAAAAAAACTAGTAATACATAAATAAAATAAAAATAATAAAAAAATTGAATGATATTTTAATCAGAATTCTATTAATTCGCATTCATTTATCCATAATATTTTTTAAATCATCTTACAATAGACTTTAAGCTATAACACATGAGATTTTTTTATATTCTACATATACTCTAATATATTATAACAACTAAAAGTGCATAAGTTTTCATCATTATAATTTTATAAGAAAATGTCATTAAATTAATTTTAAAGCATATAAAAGTTCTTACCAGGCAATATTTTATTATATGAGATATCATCAAAAACTGGTGAATTATCATTTATATCTGTGATTTTTATTGTTAAAATAGTTTTCGCGACGTGTTCGCTGTCTGACGCTGTCACGTTTATTTGATACATCATTTTCATTTCGAAGTCAAGAGGTCTGTTCAAGACTATCTTACCACTATAACGATCTATAGAAAAAATATTGTCATTTTGCAGTATCGAGTATTTTAGTGCGGGATGTGTATCGACATCATTGGCAGTAACAGATGTGAGCACAGTTCCAACTTCCGTTCCTAAAAAAGTAACAAAATATATTAACGTCTCGTTTGACTGCCGTTTTAACGATCCACTAAAATAAAAGTTCTCTAAAATAAAACCGCTGTCGACTTACAATGATATAAAAATCGAGTAAAAAGCAATGTGGACGCCGCGAAACGTTGGTGAACCGCTAAAACATACACTCGAAAAAATGTAATACCATCCAATAAATATTGATCCTAAAGGAGTCCCTTTTATTTAATCTTGGCGTCGGAATCGAAAAGTTGCAATGTTACCGAGTCAAGAATACAAATTATGTAAAATGCCTCCCTCTCTGTGGTACGCTTTTTGTTCTACCAATTTATATCGAAAAGTCGATAGGCCGACTAAAGGTAATTTAAAACCCGAATGCGAATACTGAGTAAACCAGTAAAAACTTACCTTCCGATACCGAGATGACATTTGGCGGTGGGAATGTTGGCTGGTTGTCATTCACGTCTACGACATTGATCCTGAGTGTTGCAGTTCCAGTCATTTGCGGGTCACCTTCGTCTGTAGCTATCACTGTTAATTTATAGGTTTCTCTGATTTCTCGATCAAGAACTATGTTAGTTTTGACGGATCCGGAGAAAGCGGGTTCAATAATGAATGCATTATCATGATTTCCATCAACTATATGATAGAGTATCCGTGCATTCACACCTCGGTCACCATCCTTAGCAGCAAGTTGCACAACAAATTCACCTTTAGTGTTACCTTCAAGAACATTTGCAATATATTGCTGTTGCGTAAACCTAGGAGCATGATCGTTCTGATCGATTAAATTTATTATGACGTCGCAGTAGCCGTATAGAATAGGTGAACCTTCTGTGCGTGCGACTACCACAAGAAGCCTTTGTGGTCCTGGATAGGTTTCATAGTCTAAATTAGCAGAATTATTCACTCTTATTATGCCTGAGTTAGAGTCGATTTCAAATGCGTATTGGTCGTTACCATTCCCGATTTCGTATATTATTCTCTGCCGTCGTCCATCACTACGTACTGCAGTTACTTGGAGTACATCTTTACCATATGACATGTTTTCTTCAATAGTTACGTTGTATATTGTGTTTTGAAAATTTAAAGATGGTGTTTGATCTGAAAATTCGCCAACACGAATTTCTATGAGGCCTATAGAGTTTTGAGGAGGATTTCCTTTATCTTTTGCCATAACTTTAAGATGAATTAACTTTCCATTTTCACTTGCTAAGCTCTGTGTGGCTGTAAGTACACCTGTTGTAGGATTGATGCGAAACTTATGATTGGATGTGTCTAAAAGTTCATAAATAATTTCCGCATTAATTCCTACATCGTTATCTGTGGCAGACACTCTTAGTAAACTCTGGCCTGGTGGAGACAACGTTGGCACTTGCTCCTTAAAAGGATATTTTGTAAATATCGGTTTATTATCGTTGACATCAATAATGGTTACTTCTACAGAAACTCTCTGAGATCTGGTGATGTAGCGTCCTTCATCTGTAGCGACTGCCTCGAAGTGATAAACGTTGGTTTTCTCTCTATCAAAATTCCTGAAATAAAAAAAATAAGTGAAGTGAAAATATTTACGTTAAATAAAATCAAAATAATAATATTTGCATAAAAGAAAAAGTTCCTCATTTATTACATTATAATTACTGGTTACTTACCCGGTTGTAAATATTATACCAGACTTGTTATCAATTCTAAATAATCCTTGACTTTCATTTGCTAAAGAATATACAATTCTTTTATTGAAACCCAGATCAGCATCAGTAGCTCTAACTTTGATCACTGAAGTATCAATTGCGGCATCTTCTGGAATAGCAGCTGAATAATGACCAGTATCAAATACCGGATCATTATCATTTTGATCTTCAACTATAATAGAAATATTACAAGAACCTTGTAAAGCTACGGGTGATCCATGATCAAATGCTGTTATTGTCAAGTGATACTTAGATTGTGTTTCACGGTCTAATGTTTTAGCTGTTAGTTTGCCCGTCGTTGAATCTATAGAAAATTTATTTCCATTATTGCCCGATGTAATACTGTAGGTAATAATACCATTTGCACCAATATCTTTATCCGTAGCTGTAATAGTGTGTATGACTTCTGGTTCATTGTTTTCTGGTACTGCCAAGGGATAGCAAGATCCTGTTTTGAAACTGGGTGCATTATCATTTACATCCATTATACTTATAGTTACAGTAGCTACATCAAAATTACTGGTTGATTGATACGTAGCAGAGTCTGTTACGTAAACTGGGAATATGTATTGGTCTCTTTCTTCTCTGTCAATTTTAGTTTTGACTGTAATCGTTCCTAAAGCACTGTCTATGGCAAATTTGTTGTCTGCAACGCCCAAAGGTATCAAGAAAGTTAAATTACCTAAAACAATACAATTTATATTAGTAGTCTTACTTAAGGATATAATTATGTAACACTCACATAGAACTTATACTTACTTGCATTTCCTCTTGAAGATTTGGCAGATAGTCTAGTGACAAAACTGCCTGCTCTAATATCCTCACTGATATTGGTTCTATAAGATGATTCTGTAAATCTTGGAGGAATATTAGTGGACTCTTGCAAAATTAATAGTAAAGTAATATGGCTCTGTCTTGGAAATGGAGTTCCATGATCTGAGGCTGTAATATTTAGTTTGTATTGTCCGGACCTGACTCGAGAAATATCTTGGGAATATTTGTTAGATATTGTTAGTTTTCCTACATCATAATCCATAGAGAAATACGCCAGGTCATTGCCCGCTGATATGTAGTAAGAAATTCTTCCATTATCTCCTGAATCTTCATCTATTGCTAATGCCTGATATATTGTACCAGATAAAGTATTAATAGATACAATTGCTTTCGTGGCTGATACAAACTTAGGAGTATTATCATTTGCATCGATAATTGAAATATGTACAGTTGCTGAAGTGTGCATTCTATCTGTAATATTGATAGCTAAATCCACCGCTTCTACTATTAACCAATATTCTTTTAACTTTTCATAGTCAAGACTAGTAGTCAAAGTAAGGGCGCCAGTAAGAGGGTCTAGGTTGAATATGTTTTTAGTCACAGGCAAACTTGATAGAACTCTAAAATTGAGTTCTCCATTTACCCCGGCATCAGCATCTTTAGCAGTAAAATTATAAACTATTGTACCAATAGGTGTTAGTTCTGATATTTCAATATGTATAGGATCTTGAGGCCACTGAGGCGAATTATCATTGATATCAATGATTTCAATCTTTACTGTTACAGCACTGCTTTGCGGATTATTTGTTGCTGATGTATCTAAAGCCCTTACTTCAAGTCTATATTCATCTTGTAACTCTCTATCAAGTTGTCTGGCTACTACTAATGAACCTGTTCGTCGATCAATTTCAAATGTTCCAGGAGAATGATCCGCTGTGAGAGGCATTAGTAGATATGTTACTTGCTTTTCATCTTCACCGTTTATTAAATTATCTCTAATGTCACTGTCACAGCATGCTACAGTACCCACAACATGACCTATTCTGGCATTTTCTTGTACCTAAAATAATCAATTTAATTATATTTGTTTCATGTAATAGAGATCGCTTAATCTAATAAAAAAGGTTTAAACAGCTTTAAAGTATTGTATTTATTAGCGTATATTCTTATTACTATAAACCAGAAAACAATTTCTAACTTACTTTGAAAGACAAACTAGAACTAGTGAAAGTCGGTCTATTGTCATTCAAATCAAGAACTTCAACTTTCAGCTGTCTGACAGTTTGCCTGGGTGGATTACCTCCATCAGTTGCTGCTACTGTTAAGCGATAGATAGAACGTTCTTCATGATCCAAAACTAAAACAAAATTATCAAAGTTATATAGGGTGGACTAAGGCATAGACTCTTAGACACACATTTTTGAAATCACTTAATTATAACTGTTGTGTTATATTGTTTTTGTGTAGTATACATTCTAATTATGATCTATGACCGTTATGCAACATATTCGAACAGTTGCCCCATAACCTAATAGAACCTGTATATAAGCAATACATACGTCAAAATTAATATTATGAAATAACGCTTTTACATAAGTAACCAGCAGATCAAAGTACCTATGTTAAATATTTTAATAACATTAATAAATTAAATGTGTGTAATTATACAATCTAGTATTAAAAATGTAGGTTTTCTATTATACAATGCTCACCTGTGCTTGTTTTAATAATACCGCTATTAGGATCGATCACAAAAACTCCAACTCCATCCATATCCCTCTCGTTCAAAATAGAGTAAACAATAGTGGAATTAACTCCATTATCTCTATCGATTGCTTTGACTCTAGCAACTTCAGCTCCTGGTTGTTGTTCTTCTCTTACACTAACTACATCTTCTCTAGGATCAATAATCTCTGGAGGATTATCGTTCACGTCGGTTATTGTAATAATAACAGGAACTCGACTGGATTTTGGAAGAGTCCCTTGATCTTTAGCTTCGGCGAAAAGTGAGTAACTAGACTTAAATTCTCTATCTAATTTTTCTTTTGTTGTTATTACGCCTGTAATAAAAGATTTTTTGAAGTTTGTAAAAACGTTTTTGCCAAATTATTACAACTATTACTATCGTATATTATATTTTATACTTTCTACCTCCTGAACCACTGCAAAACTGTAGCAAAAATTATCGTATCTATTTTAAATCTAAGCTCATATATTATGTCTTTTATTTAATATCTTGTAAAGCAGAGTTGAATCAAGTTTAACTTTTTAGGTGTAGAGTTATGATGAAGATTCTATCTTTGATGATCCTACTGATCATAACGATGGTGACTACTTTTGAGCACTACCGTACTCTAATTTTATACCAAACCATTTCGGAAACATTTTGATTCGCCTAACTAGTACAGGATATTAATTCAATTGTCCTTCACAAGGAGACCAGTGAGATCACTACACTATTAGAGACATCATATTAATACTTGATATATGTTTTATCAGTACATTTTTGTTTTCTTATTATCCGATATCGATCGTATATAGTAATTTTTCATTATAAAATCTTTTTCTTCTATTTTGTTACTGCTGCAATTTAATGCAGTCAGTCTATAGAAAGATTCCAACTACATTTAACACCAATAATTCATTTAAGAACATATGAAAATAAAAGATATTAGTCAACGAAACGAGTTGTGGAACCAGTGCCATGCGTCCTACACGTACATTTGTAACATACGAGCTTTAAATAGTCGACGACAGTATCTAGTACTTGTAAGACTTTAATAAAACATGGTAGAGAATAGCGAGGCTCCTACATAGCAATATTTTAATAATAGTTAATGGTGGGTCACGATGAGAGAGCGACGACGTTTATAATTCTCAATTGACACGCATAAATTCATTGTATGCTGCCTCCCGCAGTGATCTTGCCGAGTTGTATGACCTTTGAATAAAAATTACCATTACCAATTGGTGGGCCATTTTGATTAAATCGCATTAATTTTATCTTCAAAACAATCTACTAGCTTTTGAATTTTTAAAATGCATCTTTTGATTTTACTACTGATACTTTGAAAATTTGCATGATAACAGATAAGGTAGTAAACATCTTGACGGTAAGTAGTAACTACTGCTTATAAATATAGCAATATGAAAGGGATCACAGAATTACTGCCTGCCTAGAAACAGGTGCTAAAATCTCATTTAAAAAACATATTAAAATAACAGGTAATAGGTACACTATCTATTATTCTTGTAGACATCCCAATTATATGAGAATTAAACGTTTTGCGTCAGTTTTATAATACTCATGTTAAGGGAATAGAATCATTTGCCATCATCAGTATTTTCATCCGAAAATAAAAGTAAAATCAAAGGCAAATAGCCTATATTACCATTGGAGACTACATTGCTACTTTCCATTAGGTGGAATACAAGTTAGCACTGACTTGTTAAAAGACAAACCTAGTCATAGAAAATTAAATTTCTGAAACCAATATCTCATAGTGACTTCGCAGCAACAAAACGTACGATCACGTCAGACCATGTACGTATAAAATGAACAGAGCTATGCAATTTAATTCGTCGGCTCAATCAATTTGTGTCCTCCCACAAATTTGCGTTGAGTTATTTCTTTAACTTAAAAGAGAGACACCATGAACTTTTATCCCATGTCAGGAAAGAAATATTAGTCGTAATATTCTGAGTCATCTATAGAAAGCATTAAACTTTTGTCACGGTAATATAATTTATTTAAATATAATTTGCTACGTAACTATAATTTTATCGTCATAATTATTTAATTAATGTAAACGATGTTTACATTAAATAACGTTATTTTATTTAATGTAAACGATCTTAGTACAAGTTGTTGTTTTAAAAAGAAATAAGAAAAGGAGGTCAAACCAAAGTTAAGCAGTTTTACCTGCAGGCCACCTTACTGCTCGTGCTGCTAACTAGCTCGTGAGTGTTGGGATAAGATCGACGATAAGCCGAATTGAGACGAAAAGTTTTACCATTCATCAGTCAGTTATTGAAAATAACGAAGTATCTAACCACCCTTTTTATACCATGTTTAATACGCACACGAATTGGCTGATAAACATCTTTTGGGATAAGGATCGTGTATTTGCATATCTTGTTAAATTTGCTTTATAAGCTAAATGTTGCATTTTGGCCTTACATTTGCTCATTTTTATATCACCTTAAGATAAAGCGATATAATAATACAATTTGTGAAAGCAATGAGAAATTACGAAAAGTAACGTAAACATAACATTCAAACTGTCAATTCTGTAGGATTTAATAATCACAAACATACATTTTACTATGACGGTAATTTTATCGAACGAGTAATATTTATCACAAATTTAACTTAAACTTAGCACATATTTTCTACCAAAACACACCAAATACTTGAAATAATTCCATAATTACGAGTACACACCCGTTCATGGGAAGGTCCAAAATAAACATAGCCATCGGATCTGCTCCCTATACTCTCAAAATGTGCAGGTATTAAAATGGATTTGTTTATCTAAACTGTTTATTCAATCAATGTGTTTAAAGGGACTTACATACTTTGAGTTTTAGCTTTCAAAAGTGCCGGTAAACTAAACAAAGGACAAGTGGCCGCTTGCGGTGAAGTTCTTGGTAAGCAAATATGAGGAATATTTGGTATTACGGTAAAATATCATTGTTCTTAGTTAAATCTATACACGATGTAATGATCCATGTAGAGCTCATACCATGTGTGTGTACGTAGTAAGATGGGATTACGTAAAATTTACTATTCAACTTTTTTTAAAGAATTATTAAAAAAATATTTAAGGCGATCATAAATCGAAGTTCTAGGTAAAAAAAAAAAATAAGAACAAACTTCTTTGTAGAATATTAATAGAAAAGTTATAAGGAAAAGTGATAAAATACGATGAAATTGATACTAATGATGTGAAATAGGCAACCGTATTTGTTTTTGATCAGTCAGGATTTAGATAATAAAAATCTCACCTGTAATTGAATTAATATTGAAGCTCGTATTGCTTGGAAACAGACTGTACTTAAGAATAGAATTATCACCCAAGTCTGCATCAGTAGCTGAAATCTTTCCTACAAACGCACCACTCTTCTGATTCTCTTCAACTTGAAACTCGTAGGCTGTTTTACTAAATACTGGGTCATTATCATTAGCATCTATCACATTGACTATGAGATTAGTTGTTGCAGAAAGTGGTGGAATACCATTATCTACAGCTATTATAAGCATTTTGTGTGTTTCTTTTGTTTCTCTGTCTAATTGCTTAGCTAAATAAACCCAACCTGTACTTGGCTGTACTTTGAAATAGTCTTCAGTTGCGTTACTGGTTTGTGATGTTATTTTATATGTAATGCGGGCATTGTTACCAGTGTCCTTGTCAATCGCCTGAATTTCAAGAATCTGTAAATAATTAAATTGTTTTATTATTTATAAGTTAATCAAATTTATAATAAATATAGATCAGTAAGAAAAAAAATATAACTTAATTTTGTTTTAAAGATGAAATATATATTATAAGCTAAACTATTTTGAGACAAAATATTGACCCCAAGTGATGAATTCCATCCAATATAAAGTGCATGATAGAAGGAAAACTCGAAATAAAACCCTATACCAACACGTCTGACCAGCGTGGTATAGTAGGTCAATTATCCTCCCATTATGGAGGAGGCCCATGCCCAACAGTGGGACGTATATGGGCTGAGAGGAGAGAGGAGGATAAAGTGCATAGAAATTAATTTGAGATATACTGAATTTTCTTGGTTCAAGTACTTATTCACTTCTTCTTCAGCCCATCGTTCTACTATAAGCGTCGTTATTTGCAATTGCCATGATTTTTTGCTGGTTAGATAATTTGGTCAGATGGATAAGACTTTATTTAATGTTTTATTTTTCCTGCATTGATAGTATGTGCATATATCATTGGATTTTTGCGAGACGTGTGAGGTAAAGGTAGTGATATATTTTATAAATTTTTACCAAATATATATGAAAACTAAAAATTACCTTTGTATTAATAGCTTCAGATTCCAAGACATTGGCGCTGTACGAATCGTGTTCAAAAATAGGAGAATTATCATTGACATCCTGAACATCAACTACTAAAGTCAAATTTGCGCTAAGTGATGGTACACCATTGTCTCTAGCTGTTATAATGAGTGTATGACGAACAAGATTCTCATAATCAAGTGATCTGGAAAGGAAATTGTAAATGATTTATAATTTTAAAATAATGCCAGTAGTATGAAAGTACTTAACTAAAAAGACTTAAAAGATTTTTTTAATTTTTCTGTAATTTTTACTGTAGCAATGTCTAACTAATTTCAGATTTGTTCGTTGTAAGAATTGGAATACTGTTAACAGATTAGATCAATGTTTGAGTAAAAATGATAATGTATTTAAAAATGACTTTTAGAAATAATTAATTCTAGCAACCTATGTTTTAAATACTGATAGAACTAAGTTTTTTAATTAAGGACGTCTATTTCTTTATACATCGAACCCAAAATTATATTTTATAATACCTCAAAAGAGTAACCAATCCATGTTGATGATTGACAGCAAAAGTATTAGAAGGTCCAGTTGCTGATATCAAATCGTAGATAATTTGTCCATTTTTGCCATAATCTTCATCTATAGCCTTTGCAGCATAAACTACTGAACCGATAGTAGCTGATTCCGCAACAGATACACGTACTGATGATGTTCCAAATTCTGGAGCATTATCGTTGACATCTTCTAGAGTAATTTGGACCTATGGAATCATTAATTAATGTAGTTTAATAATTGACATTTATAGCTTGCAGAAGTAGTAGCATATTTTATAGAATTTATATATATCTACTTCTAATACGACTTAATCCATAAACAATATTATTGTCTTATTTGAATTGCGGTATCTTACCTGTGTTTGATCAAAATTTGCAGAATTTCCATTAGCAGCTCTTACATTAAGTAAGTATGATGGACTGATCTCACGATCTAGCTGTTCAGCAGTCCTAATAGTTCCAGAGTGAGCTTCAATGGTGAAACGATGGTCTGGGTCACCAGATATAATACTGTAGCGAATGGGTGGTTGACCTGAAAGAAAAATATAATGAATTAATTTTGATAATACTTAGGACTTAGCTTAGGACGCATCTAGGTAGACTGTCGTCCTGGTGAAGGTTGCTGGGCATTGTTGGATGCAGGCGGCTCAGGGCCGCATTTTGTGGTGAAACATGAGTGAGGCCTACGTCCATCGTGGACAGCGATAAGCTGAATGATGAATAACTAATTCTAGCCTACTATTAAACTATTCTTCTAATTGTAGCCAGTTAATAACTTTTTCTAAGCTAGTGTACGTTAATGTTTCATTTGGCAAGTCATGCACTTGAACCTATAATTTACGCTAGTAATTTCCCTTTTTTAATTCTGATTATTTTTGCATCACTCAATTTGATAATGATAATAATTCAAAATCTTTTAGGTTTCTGTGATGCCAATCCTATATTATTTATATTCCACTTTAATTACTCTTACTGGTTACTGTTCCATATCATTATAACTCTATAGATGACACGCCTACATTTCAGCATCTTTCCTTTGGTCCACACTTCATATGTAGTAATTCTATTAAACATTTAATTTATATTTTTGAACTCATTTCTGAATATTTTATAATTTTAATATCTATTAGTAGTCTATGTACGACACATTAATTATTTTAATAGACGAAGAGCTTGATTGAAAATTGATATTCTCAGAAAAGAAAAGATATTTTGATTTATTTTTTCATATAATTGGTCATTGGTATTATTAGTTCCTTGTTAGTTAAATATTCCATAATTTACGTAAAAATTATACTATACGTTCTTTTCATACACATTATCAACTTATTTCTTATTTATATTTCTTTTTATTTTGTTCTGTTATATTTTACATTAGACGCATTATCTACATCTTCCAAGACCAATTAGGTTTCCTGACTGTCTTGAATATTGAAGGAAAATTGGAGATTTGGCCTAAATAAAGTTTGCTAAAGTTGCCTTCTCTCAATTACTACTAGTTATTATTAAAACAAATAATAAATTCTACATAAACAGGTATCGATATTAAGGTCAAGAACTGCCTATTAAGTAATCCTATATATATGCTGGTACTCAAACCCTGTCGTCTCAATTTACTCAGATTGTATGTATCCGAGCAAAATAGACTAAGCTTTATTGATAGGCCTATAAATATTTATGTTACGGTATCACTTTACTTTCTAACGTGTATTTTCTGTGATACTATTTTACATTCGATTATTCTATTTTATTTCAAATTTTATAGTGGGTTGTAGATTTTCATGTCGAAGATTCTCATAGCTCAAAAGTGTTGATTTCAATTTTCTTATAACATGATGCTATTTTTAAATAGGATCTTTTGTTATTATAAAAAACCCTTTACACCAATATGTTATATCAATTTTAGTATCGAAACTTTTCATAAAAGTGGTTTAGTTTTAATTAGATCCGTAATTTAGGTAATATGTAAAAACTTTTATCAGGTTTTTATAAAACCAACTTCCTGATTTCGTGACTAGATTCGAAACTAGAATCTCACGTAATTTATATGCAAATGCAAAATATTAATTATCTAAAAGCGTATTTGGTACAGAAGTTCATTGCACTTTTGCTAGGTAGATATAGTATATAATAAAACATAATACCAGTGTACCAACGTAACGTACTCATTATTTTTGAAGTAATGTTGATTAATTGACTATAATCATAGCATAACATATTTATGCTCTATCTATAAAAAAGTTAACTATTTTCAAACACCATCGTATTTGAAATTAGTCAACTTTTTCAAATACAGCCTCTTTGAATTAAATGGATATCTATTATAATATCCGTGTAGTGACGGATTAAGAATACAAATCGCCACTCCCTATCTTGCTCGTGGGTATCGTAAAAGACGACTAAAAGATACAATACGCATATAACATCTATGCAAGAGAAGGAAAACTCAAAATAAAACCCTATACCAACTTGTCCGACCAGTATCGTATAGTAAGGTGAATTTCCCTCCTATTGTGGAGGAGGCTCGAGCCCAACAGTGGCAGTTATATGAGCTGAAATAATGATAATGATTATAATATATTCTTCATCTACAGTAAATAATATTGATATTGGGCTTCCTTTAAATTGGAAGGGAAAATAATGTTCTTATAGGATTTTGTTTGGAGTTCAGATGTTCGGACCATGGAGTAGTCTACTCTTGGTAACCTTATTACTGCAGTGGCAGCTATATGCCGGCATGCTTTGCCTATGACCCATTTTATACGAGAAATGTAGACATTTACGGTATACAACGTCAACCTTTCCGTTGCCCCATCTTAGTTGCATCTTACGGCACACGAGAGAAAAAAAAACAGGAAATATAAATTATTAATATTTAAACAATGATTATAAAAATACGTTTCACTATCGAGCAAGATCGCTCAGCTCAAATACGAGACTACATCGAGTTAAGACATTCGTAGTGGGACAAAGAAAAAAAAAGGAGAAGAATCTTATACATATTATGCAACAAAACAACGAATCAACATCCCTATTACCTAGTAAAATCTCAAATCTCTTACATATAATAAAATAGTAAAGAAACGTTACGTATATACAATTTCTACAGTTGTTACAAAGAAAACATATAAAACTGATAAGGATATTCCCTGGCTTATCAGAGCACACGGGTCGTTATCGTGAAGTTACCTTCAAATACATATATGACCAAGACTATGACTATCGTAACTATTTATGAGCTGTTGTACCCACAATAACTGCGTAGTTTAAAAAAAAATCTATAAGAAAATTCAGAACTACAATAATATTGTAAAAAAGAGAATTCGTTTCGTAGTGACGGTTTAAGATAATCATTATCATTATTACAACTCATATACGTCCCAGTATTGGGCTCGAACCTCCTCCAAAATGAGGGTGTAATTGACCTAGACCAATACCACGTTGGTATACGTTTTAATTCGAGTTTCCCTTGTCTTGCATCTTGTTATATGCATTTTATATCCCTTAGTCGTCTTTTACGACACCCACGGATAAGAAAGGAGGTAGTGAATTGTACTCTAATTTCGTCACCACATGTATAGGTTTAAGATATAGTATGTCGCTGTATACCGTATATTATGCGCTTGTAGATTCAATACTTTCTTATGGACTGACTAGCTATGGTCGTACATTTAAAACTTACTTAGATAAAGTAAAAATACTACAAATAAGGTTTCTTAAGTTATTAGTAGACAAAAACACAAAAAGTTGATGTAAAAATAATTATGAACAACTTTTTATGGCATGTAAAACACTACCAGTCCATGAGAAGGTGTTGTTATTGATAGCAATTGAGCAGTACGCGAGCGATGAGTTTAAAGTGTATAAAAAACGTCTGCAGAGAAAAGGTAACAACATGTTAGAACTACCCCCCTATAATAATTATTATGGTGAAAGAAATAGACAATATTTAGCACCAAAAATATTTAATAACTTACCTCCATCGTTGTCAAATAGTTCCAGTACTAAAAGAGTAGTCAAAAACAAGATAAATACATTTTTATTGCAAAAATTTAGTGGTAATATTAAAATGTAATTGCAAGTGGTGGTCAGCCATAAGTTTGTGATGGAATTTGTAGTGTTTTATAATACAATTTATAGAGTTTGTTGTGTTGCATTAAATTTCAATTTGTGAAGGTTATATATATAGCCTCTGATTCCCAAATCAAGGAATAAAATATCTGTAAGACTTTGTGTTTGTCTGGATCACAGTGCAAATAAATTATGTTATGTACCTTATGTATCTTTGTATATGATTAATAGTAAGTTCTTGTTATTCACAAGTAATTGGATGAATTGTCAGTGTATCTTAGTATAATTATAGTTTATTTAATTTTAATTTAATTTAGTAATAATAATATCATAATATAGTTATCTCATAATATTGTAAAAAATCGTGCTCAAACCCAGGGAGCTTCATCTGCCAACAAACTGTAATACAGTTTGGCAGAAGTAACGAATTAATTGTAAATATGTGCATTTTTCTATTAATAAATTTATTCTATTCTATATTCGCTATTCCTTACTTGTACATGAGAGACATAATCGTAACTGATAACAGTGAGATACGTGTTTAGCAGGTTATTAGGCTGTATACAATCCCTTCCATCGCCCCGGGTGGAACAGGCAGGGTGGACCCATACAATAGCCTGTCCCTAAAAAAAAAAAATGGAGGTGAGTTGCAGTTCTTCTGTGTGCAGCTCTTCTGATACACTTATATCACTTATTAATTGGCGGTTACAGGCTTATGTCTAATAATGGACGTCGATACACTAACAAAAGGATTACATTTCCCATTGGGATTCCCGTATTTACAAAAATACTAATTATTAATTTTTTGATTATTAGAACTACCCAAAAGTTTTAAAACCAACCCTACATGATTTTTTATTTCTGTCAAGGATATTTTTTTTTACAACTTGATAGATTAAGTAATAATCAATTAATAATTAAATTAATTATCAACTCATCATTTAATCTATTAAGTTTTAAATTCAAATTATTCTTTTTTTATTATTTTTGTTATAGATATAAGATGAGATAT
The DNA here is from genome assembly GCA_032191425.1 of Lymantria dispar. Taxonomy (NCBI): domain Eukaryota; kingdom Metazoa; phylum Arthropoda; class Insecta; order Lepidoptera; family Erebidae; genus Lymantria; species Lymantria dispar. The sequence continues at coordinate 4,601,125 of CM063447.1, forward strand.
CGATATGTTTTTTTATAGTTGCAAGACCAGGATCTCTGATCTATTTTTGCTACTGTTAACTAATTATGCAGACTAAATTAAAGTCTGAATGTCAGGCTGTTCATTCTCTACTATTGTATTGTCCTTCAATACGATTCTTGGTTTATTTTTAATCGCTTTTATTGCTAATTGTGTGTTGTTATGTTTTGAAACATTTACATACAAAAGTTTGTAGCGTAAGTTGTAATTCATATTAATAATATTTCTTTAAATGTAGATTTACTTCTTGAATCCAATATCGTATTTATTTATATACGATTAGATCGCACAATATTAGCAGATTGCATAACACTTTATATTATTTCGATGTATAAGCAATTTTCATCATCATCATCTCAGCCTATACAAGTCCCACTGTTAGGCTCTAGTCTCCTTCGCAATGGTAGGGGAAATGACCTCGAGTTCTCTTTGATCATGCCATGCAGTTTTCTTTCTCTTGCATCGATGTTACCTACAATATCCCTTATATTACCACAGACATGCAACAATTGGTCAATTGTATTCTTACTCAGTAATCGCACGGCTAAAAAAAATATTATATTGATTAATTCGTATTTCGCTACAGAACTATAAACATAAGCAATAAATATGTATAAGCATATACGTTCTGTTGCACTAAAACTCTCCAAAAACAATCAGCGTACCATTACCCCTCTATGACTTATATATTGGAACAGACAAGTCCCTCAACATTTTTTGTTGGATCATTGAGAGAATTACTTGATGAAATTTAGAGAATTACTTGGGTCGACTTTATATGAACTCTTCTTTCATTTATTAAAATAGTTTTATGATCGGCTGTCTGCGTAAAGTCGATTTGAGAATGTAAATGTTGTTCAGATGGTATTAAATGGAAAGCCTGGGTCGACATAAAGTTATCAGACGCCTTTTAGGATACCCACGTGCAATGTAATTGTTGATAATATTCGTAGCCGCCATACAGCAATTATCAATAATATACCCTTTACTAAATAACGTCGCGGTGAGTCAGATTATTTTTGGATCGTATAAAATATTATCTTGTATAGGATAGGATCCCACGATGTACGTCGCCTTCGTCGTTGGGCCGACCACCGGAGCAGGGTTACTTGTCATCAGTGGTCGGCCTGACGGAATACCCCCTATTTGGGGTACCCTCCCATCTACCGACGTCCCCCCTCGGGGAGGACGTCGGTCTTTCCTCACGCGGAAAATCAGGTCCTTGCAATTGGCATTCACCCGTTTAAGGGTCCAAGATCGATAGTAGTCTTATATTATTTATTTAAAATACGGAAAAATCACGTCATATTCTGTCTATATACCTTCTAATTGTTGAACATATCTGTATTTTAAATTAAGTAAAAATACTTAAAAGTCATTGTAATAAGACACGCACCAAGAGACATTAGCAGAGAGCGTCATTAAATATAAGAATGTAAAAGAAGTAAAACATTATAGCAAGATGATTGTGCCTGTTACAGAGCAGGCTTCATAGTAAGCTATTAAGTATAATAATAATTTAATTCAAGAAGAAATGATCTTTACAGAAGACTTTTATCCTGAACCAATCTAAAAAAAATCTAAAGTCTTTATCTTAGAAGCCAGAGCTACGAGTTTACAAGTAGTATAAAGGTAGGATAATTAACGTAGGATATATAGATAATGCAACTAATTTTCGGGGTAGTGTGATATTTCAAAGTCTAATAAGTATACATCTTCAACAAACTCATTGCGCATTGCAGTAATCCTGTGCGTCACATATATTTCGAAGATTTAACATAAATAAACCATCTACCAAAAACGGTTTTGTATCTATCAATTTTTAATTGGCAGCTTTCACAAACAATTTAAAGGGGTTCACTGTCGAAATTTTTTTTAAGTGTTTCTTATTTTTTGCGCGGGCGACGTGTGTTTTTTTATGCCAGTCGTTTTGGGCAGGTACGCTGACACGAGATTGATATACAGTCTTATTCGTGGACATGCTCCGCAGTCTTTGTTTAACTGGTCCCGGTTCCTCCCCCCTGTCCTGTACACCCCCCGTCGCCCCTTTGTCTGTCCTCTTTATACAGTTGCCGATGCGCACACAGATACTTATTTTCGGATGGATTCACAGGATTTGGCGTAACTGTTGTTTTTGTGGGAATTGTACTTATTTTATGTTACTTTTTGGGGACATTTTTATTTGTTATACTAGCTTCACTTTTTCAAAGCTACATTTGACCATGTTTAAAATATTCTGTAATTCTATTTATTCTTAAAATATCTACATATAGGCTAGTCAAAAAGTCGATAAATGTGTTAATTCTCGAGAATTAACGTGTCTTTTTTCTACGAATTATAATACGTATGATAATTTATTGAATCCGTCATGGCGTTTAAAAAATGTACATATTTTTAACCGAACATTTAATAGTTTCAAAACTTATAAACATTTAAATATTAAAACAAAATTCATGAATATTCTCTCTAAATCATTGTTATACAAGTTTGGTAGGTATTTCATAAAACAAAAAAGGTATTTCCTAAAAAGTAAATTAGTGATTTTTATTCACTTTGGTAACGCAAGATAAATGAGCTATCTTAAATATATAACGTCATTTTAAGAGAATCTACGTAAAAAAAAACATATAGTCAATCAGTACAGTAGGTATAACAGGCAACTGCTCTTACCCAGAAGAGGGATATAAGTAAATAAATTGGGAATACTCGTAAGTAAGAAAAAAGTCCGTACCATTTTTACAATTTTTTATTTCATTTTGGCGCTCACAACATATTTTATTTAATTCATTCATGCCCAAGCTTAAAATATACGACGTCAGCAAATTATCATAAGACCGTCTTAATCCGTCGATTTAAGTTGCAAAGATTCAGGTATATCAAATATACGAGCGGGCATACATTTTCCGTTTGAACAAATCGCAATAAAGTGTTTTGTCTGACTTAAATTCATTCACATACAGATACAGAAATTTTATTATTATGTTTTTGATTGCCTTTATATTAATTTTATCATTAATCTATAGTTAGAGCTTTTCGGTTATATTTTTTTTTTGTGTATAATAGCCGAGTAATTGTCGAAAGTATTATCCCTTTCTTATCGGCATTTGATGTTGAATAGGACTAAGTAATTCAAGAAGATTACTGGAACAGAAGAAGAAATCATATCCTACAAATAAATCTTTTCAACAGTATGTTTTTAAATTTTCTTCCTGTTTTAAACTAATTTTGTCATTATTTCCATCATTTCGGCTCATATAAGTCCCACTGCTGGGCTCGAGCCTCCCTCCTCCACAATAAGAAAGAATTTGACCTTACTATACCATGTTGGTCAGACAGGTTGGCATAGGGTTTTGTTTCGGGGTTTTCATCTCTTGCATAGATATCATATGAGTAATATATCCCTTAATCGTCTTTTACGACACCCACGGGTATGAGAGGGAGTGATGAATTGTATTCTTGCTCCTTCACCATACGGAATAGTAGTTTTATACTTAACTAGCAAACCGCCCTCGCTTCGCTTCGGTTTTACTTGTTTTACCCACGTAGTTCCCGTTCCCGTGGAAATACCGGGATAAAATATAGCCTAGTTTACTCCCTGATATTATAGCTTTCCATTGGTGAAAGAATTTTTGAAATAGGTCGAGCCGTTTTGAAGATTACCCGGCACAAACACACAAACAGACAGACAGACAGACAAAATTTTTTTAATCTGTATTTTAGGCATAGGTGTCGTGCAAATAACCGTGTGAGCATGAAAAAAGTCTATTATTTTGACATTACAAACAGACACTCTAATTTTATTTATTGGTATAGATTATTATTGGGCCGTCTATGGATTGAGAAGAAGAAGACGGAGTCTTGTAATTATAAATACACTACTGTATAATGCCACACACACACACACACATACTACACATTCATTTAATAAAAAATAAAATAAAAACACGAATTATATTTAGCAATTAAGAAAAACTTAAAATTAATAATTTTGATTTGGGTATGAATTGCAAAAATTAGGGAAAATAACTAGAAATATTGACTACAAAAGATTGAAATTGAATTGAAAGAAAGAAGTGCCAATAATGATTTTGAAGCGTCAAGGGCTAACCCACATCTCACACAGCTGCTAGGGATAGGAAGACGTGAAGATCCATAGCTTGCCATATTTCTCCTTCGTCAACCAAGCAAGCGGTTTTCGATTATTTAAATTCATTGATCATTAAATGCTAAACGCAGAACATATATTAAATCCGTGTTTTACATTAAATTGCTTTGTTAATTATGTCAATTGTCACACGTTTCTAAACGCTCATCGGCCCTTGGTATCGTGACATACCGGCCCACTCCAAATTACAACATAAATTTGCATTTTGAACCTTTTAAATCGAAATCATTAATGGCCGAAGTGATTATCAGATTCACGCGCTACCAACTCGGTTCAATTAAGCTCTTGTAAATCTCCACCTATGAGAATAGAAGATTTTAATTCAACTGAATTAATTTATCTCATTCGATAATCTTCGGTTTTGTATAATTTGTCCACGATTTTGATGTGTTTTTAATTAGCAATACTGTGGTTAAGTATTTTAATTTTAATTATTCGAAAAATCTGATTTGAAATGAAATAAAAGAATAAATATTATTTCCGTGCGGTGACGGAGTAAGGACAATTTTCGCCACGTCCTTTCACACCCTTGGTTGTTGTAAAGGATGACTAAGGGATATAATATGTATATAACATCTATGCAAGAGAAGGAAAACTCAAAATAAAACCCTATATCAACCTGCCTAATCAGCGTGATATAGTAGGTCAAATTTCGCTCCCAATATAAAGGACGCTCGAGTCCCGAGTCCTCTGAGCTGTGATGAATGAAATGATGAATTAAAACAATGTCTATTATTGTAATATGCCAAAAATATGACATTAATTTAACAAGAGGATCTTCCGTTAATAATAAATTCAATAAAATATTATTATATATATAATATATATTAAAATATATTATATAAAATATTATAATATGGACGTTACTAACGTGAGACGCAGTGGTGTCACTGCGTAACGAACAAAATAAAAACTAAATAATTTTAATATTTTATAATGATATCTGATGTTTACGCGAGCACTACACATTGTAAATAAAACTACTTTTACGGATTATATCGCGTTTGTATTTGATTTATGATTGCACAATAATAATAGTTAAAGATAATTTTATAAATCAAAAATCTTTTAGTAAGACAAAGTAAGCCGCATCTAAAATTAAAAATCAATATTAATTTAGCATCATGTCCCCTGAGTTTTCTTGCCAGATCTTTCTCAGTGTGGCCGCGTTCCGATCCGGTGGTAGTATATTAGTTTTGTTAGTTTTAAATCAACAAATTGTAACAATAATTGCTACAAATTTAATAATTAATAATTACTAACCATAAACAATATAATTTTTTCATATAGAATTATTTTCTTCTTACACTGGCAATAAATTTGTACTAAAATGTGGGTCAAAATTTAATAAATTTATAACTAATTTTCTGTATCGGGTAGATAATTATAAATGTTTGTAATAACGATTACTTGTTGGACGTGAGACACCTTAGTCCGCCCGTGATCATGAATGCTGCAAAGTGTTCGAAACGTCGGGCAATCATAAATCAAATACAAACGCGATATAATCCGTAAAAGTAGTTTTATTTAAAATTTTAAGTAAAACCACCACTAAAGTAACACGAGTTCAGACGTTCCTTACACTTTATTTGACATATGACAATGTCGCAAATAAAATTACATCTATTAAACACCTACACAAGAAAATAAGGTGAATCAAACGCAATGTTGAAATAACGCTGGTGTAAAAACTCGAAAATAATTGAGGTACCTAAAGGATATTTAAAAAGAAGTCTAAAAATTGCCACAACAAAAACTGTCGCCTCACTGAGGGGTCGCCGACCTGACTGGATTTATTTGAGTGTGTCTGTGGTAGGGCTACCAAGGAACTAGGGTTTATGATAAGTTACTTTACATTACAAGATATAGCATGTTCACTGCTTAACTCACTTCCTGAGTAGTAACAGCCTAAATACTTAGAATAATAACGTATAGAAGGTAAGTTCGCGAACAAAAAGTGAAGCATTTCAATTGGAGCCTAATGGAGCTTACGCCGGAACCGTTCCGTACGCAACTCTTAAAAATAAATAGGTAATTATAACGGTTTGTGCATTCAAATGATGTCACAAAACATTTGAAAAAAATAAAAAGTATATTAACATTACTTTAAAAAGTATTTCGACGATTTATGTTAATAAAAACAAAATTAGATGTCATAATTTGTATAGTGGTATGCGTGTGTACGTGTGTAATCTCCAGCGCGCGTGTAGTATTGTTTGCTTCATATTTTTGATGGCTTACGTATGGACACTGTCCTTCTATACGTTATTATTCTAAGCCTAAATAATATAAAAGTGCTTGTTTGGACTTATGCACGCACGTAAGAAGTTATACATTTTTGGCGTAACAAGATAAAAATAATTTTAAACATTTTATACTTCGCGTTATCCTACGTTTGTAGAAAACGCCATTAATAATAGAAAAAAAAGGTATTTAAAACAGTTTTATTGTAACGCATTATATAGTTGAAATTTGTGACGGTGTGCGCATCGTAAAAAATCTTGATTAACTTCAGGGTGTCGGTTTTTCGTGACGATGTGCGCGCGCATCGTGAAAATTTACTCTTATATTTTTTTAAAGCGCTAAATGAAGTATAACTTAAATAAAACTAAAGATATATTTCTAGAGCTCACATTGTATAATCGACATTTTGTAAATTAATGATTCCATCTTAGAATAATAACGTATAGAAGGTAAGTCCACGCACAAAAAGTGAGGCATTTCAATTGGAGCCTAATGGAGCCTACGCCGGAACAGTCCCGTAATGTACAAGTCATTGCACTGCATGAACGTACGCAACTCTTAAAAAATAAATAGGTAATTATGACGACTTGTGCATTCAAATGGTGCCACAACACATTTGAAAAACATAAAAAGGTTTTTAACATTTCTTTTAAAGTATTTCGACGATTTATGTTAATAAAAACAAAATTTGATTTCATAATTTGTATAGTGGTTTCCGTGTGTATGTCTGCCCGCCATTAGTATTTTTAGATTCAAATTTTTAAAGTTCCAAGTACTGACACCATCCTTCTATAAGTTATTATTCTAAGGATTCCGTATAATAAAGACGTTCAAAAGAATATGACAAAATTGTCTACTTTATGCTAATATTCCACTCTTAAATTTTTATTGACTATTATTTATAAAACTGTTATTCGTTGAAACATTTTTATTGTTAGATGTAGGTTATATTAAAATAAATCAAGAATTAATTTTATAGTTCCTATCAAAAATTCTGTAAATGCATCCCTACTCGTCGCACAGATCCGACGTATCCTTGAATTTTTTCCAATTCGAATTTCAAATTTTCAGCCACTGTTCGATTAAGCGGGAGCGTGAAATTTTTTAATACCTTTTTTAAAACCTATCATAAAACAGGATCAAAATAATTTGAAACTGCCAAAATTAATAAAATGTAGTTTTAAATCTGCTTTGCGATTAGGATGGCCATAAAGATTCTGGATTATTTTAATAATTGTACTAAATGGTATGTTAAAAGTATTGTCAAAATCTGTATCGGTTTTCTTTGTGATAATCTCTTGTATTTTGAATAAATACGTGGCAATAATTTTATATTTACATTATGTTATTATTACGCACTAATAAATAACCACTTATTTTTTGGTCTCTCTATTAAATAAATCCTTTCTTTGGACGTCTTTGAAAGACAAATTTAAAAACATACTTTAAAGTCATCTCTTAAAAGTGTAGTCTTCAAAATTTCACTTAGTTGAAGAAAATATACCTACTCGTATTACAACAACTTTCATTATCTCAGCCCATACACGTCCCACTGTTGGGCTTGGGCCTCTGCCACTATGGGAGGAACATTTACCTACTATACCACGCTGGTCAAACAGATTGGCATAGGGTTTTGATTCGAAATTTATTTTTTTGCATAGATGCCACATGGATAATATAGTAGTATAAGTCATCTTTTACAACACCCACGGGCAAGAGAGGGAGGTGAGAGGGGGGGTGTTGGGTGGAGAAGAAGAAAAAAATGTAATCTTACTAAGTCACCACATAGATATTTGAGTCGAATTTCTTACATAAATGTAAGTGTAAATGTAAATGATAAATCATTTACGATTAATTTAATTGGATCTGTTTGAAACAATAAATACGTAATTTTTTTAACTTGCAATAATGCAGAGTAGAATAACTACTCAACCTTATTTCTTTCTTCATATTTACATCCATTATGTTTAGTTTTAAAAGCTAAAGACTGGAATAAACTGTCTATACAAAAGGACCTCGCTATCATCTGTAATTTGCGTAATGTTATTCATATTATTGCAAAGCCATGTTCTTCCTTTTAGTCATTTTGCAAACTTTTTTATTTATTTATTTGTTTCTATATTTGAATATTGTTGTGGCAGCTACGAATACTATCATTGCTTTTTGTTTTTAGGTATTGTAGAAGTCGATTAAAATGGGCATGGACTAACTTTATCGTAGGCCATCTGTTAACAATTACATTGCCCAAGGAATGTTTTTAGGCAGGCAGGCAGTCGATCATAAAACGTACGAAGTGTATGTACATCATCAACGTCATCCTCGCAGCCCAGTAAGTGGTCAATTATATAATGGTTGAGGGAAGTGATGGTTGCTCTAATGGTTAACACGTGATCGGGTGCCGTTTGCGGGATCTGGTACAGCCATAATATTTTCATTATATTTGTTTTTATCATATCATATATCGAAAGGTCACACTGGAGCTATCAATAAGCATGTTGTGGATTTAATTGTATTTAAACAAAATTACAAATTAATGAAAATAGATAATCCCACTGAGTTTCTTGCCGGAACTTCGCAGTGCCGTCGCGTTCCGATCCGTTAGTAATTTTAAGGAAAAATGTAAAAAATGATAATATGTAAGTGCGCCCGCGGGGTTTACACATAATAAATTATTTGAATTTGATTCTTAGTCAACTACTACATAACACGTAAAATATATAGCCGGTGTGTTCAAAGTTAAATTACTTTACATTTTTTGACTTACAAACTTATTCCAATCGAACATATTAAAATTATCATAATCGTAGCCTTATATACTTTAACAGTACAACATAGAAGACTATACAATTTTATTAGAAACTTGCTTCTGCTTGCGACTTCGTCCGCGCGGTATAGATACTTTGGGCTAACGCTAAATTTAATCTAAGACTTTGTTTACGTAGAAAGGGAAAATATTTATTAATAATACGATTCTGCCACACATGATTTTTGCGAAAATTTAGACGTTTACGCAGCGGAAGGAAAAAAAAAAACCTATTTTGAAACCTTCTTCATTGGTGCTCCGCATCTGTTGGTCTTAGCGTGATGATATATAGTTTATAGCCTTCCTCGATAAATGGGCCATCTAACACTAAAAGAATTTTTCAAATCGGACCAGTAGTTCCTGAGATTAGCGCGTTCAAATAAACAAACTCTTCAGCTTTATACATTAGTATAGATTTAATGCAATAATTTGTATATTTGCTAGATCCTTAATTTTCATTGCAAATATAAATCACGTTTCGCTCATGATTTTAAGTTAAAACTGTACGTCATAGAAATTTTAAATTACAATATATACTCAACACTTCTAAATATAAAATATTATTAACAAAACGTTATATTAATTGAGAACTCGTATTAATCAAATTTATTATTTCCACACCTTAATATATTATTAAGTGTAAATGTATTGGCGCATTACGAAATATCTTGCAGCTAGGGTTGACAATAATAATGTTACAAATAAAATTATTTTACAGATTTTATTAAGTTTGACGCGTTCATGATCACGGGCGGAATGTTCGCACGTGAACATGAACGCTGTAAGGTGTTCGAAACGTCGGGCAATCAATAAAGTGAGCATTATTTTGTAAAAGTATATAAATATGCATAAAAGAACAGATTATGACAGGAACTAATATAACATCCATTTTTTTTTTTTTTTTTTTTTTTTTTGGGTGGGTCGCGGTCGGCGCGCCTCCGCACCACTCCGTCCGGGGCGACAGAGGGGCTTAAGCACGCAACTCCCGCAACCCACCCGAAAACCACCTCGCCTTCGTCATTGGGCCGACCACCGGAGCAGGTTTACTTGTCGTCAGTGGTCGGCCCGACGGAATACCCCCTACGCGGGGTACCCTCCCATCGACCGACGTCCCCCCCTCGGGGAGGACGTCGGTCTTTCCTCACGCGGTCGGCCTCTCGGCGGGTGACGGACTAATCCCCGGTCACGTCACCCGCGGCCTCGGCTAGGGCGGCATGAGGCGCAGATAGTTGCGCCTGCGCCGCCCCAGTCGCCGGCGGCGGATCTCCTCATCGAGGCTGCGCTCCACGCGCAGACGATCCGCCGCCTCCTTCTGCGAGATCACTGTCTCGCAGAAGGCTGCGACCGCGTCCCAGTTCCTGACGCTGTCGACCATCGCCCTAGCGATGGCCGGCAGCGTCAGGTCGGCACAATATAACATCCATACTAATATTATAAATGCGAAAGTAAGGATGTTTGTTTGTTTGTTTGTTTGTAACGCTTTCACGCTTAAACCAACGAACCGATTTCAAAAATTCTTTCACTTTCAAAGCTATAATATCAGGGAGTAACATAGGCTATATTTTATCCCGGTATTCCCACAGGAACGGGCACTACGCGGGTTTAAGCGACTGAAACTGAAGCGAAGCGAGGGCGGGTTGCTAGTAATGTATAAATGAAAATATTACGATTTTTTGTCCTGATGATTTTTATTCATTAACATTTATTTTCATTAAATACAAGAATTAAAAATTTAAACATATTCCAAATTGTGACAGCCACGCGTAGCTTTACGCCATGCGTAGCTTTATGCCACGCGTAGCTCTACGCCACGCGTAGCTTCACGCCACGCGTAGCTTCACGCCACGCATAGCTTTACGCCACGCGTAGCCTTACGCCACGCCAACGATCAAATTACCCCCGGCCAATAGATGTTTTACATCAACAAATACAAACGCGATGAAATCCGTAAAATAGTTTTATATACAATGTGTGAAACTCGCGTAAACGTCAGAAATCATTAAATAATAATGTTATTTTTATTTATAGACTAATCAATTTTTTGGATATTTTGATAATATAATTATCTTGTTCAATAAATACTGATCTGTATAAATAAAAAAGGATTGAATTCCTTTAAATCGATTGCAGTCTACCGGATTCAATTGTTAATCTAAATCAAATTCGAAATTAAATCCTATACCAAAAGGTCAGACCACCGTGAGTCAAGTCAAATTTACTCCCACAATAGAGGAGGCCTGAGCCCAACAGTGGGGCGTGTATTGACTGAGATGATGATGATGAAATAATAATGTGAAACATTAGATTTGTTCAAGTACCTAACATATTAGCTTTACCTAATTAGGTATAATTTTTATACCTATATTAAATTCAATGAACTTTTGACTGCATAGATGGCGTAGTGGTTAAGATACTCACCTAGTGTCGCGGTTTCAAATCCCACACAGGATAACACTTTGTGGGATTCACAAATTGTTATTCTGAGTCTGGATATAAATTGCCTTCGTGAATTATATTTTTTAAAATTCCCTCGCAACACAAGGATATATCCTTAGTGCATGGCAGTCTTAAAAGAAAAAAAAGAATAGGCACCTACCTATTCAAAGAGCGATTTGCAAATCACGTTTGTAGCAAAAATTATAAATCCCTGGCAAATTTATCCCAAGTGATTAACATATGACATTTAATATGAAAAATTATTATTTTTTTACGAAAAAAGAAGCCGCCTTCAATAATGTAGATAAATGTTTAGATTTTGGATGATTTTTCAAAAATCGCTTGTCATATTTCGATAAAATTTTCATGGGACCATTTGGGAAGTCCAGTTCCAGTTCCAACAAAAAAAGAATGATTAAAATCGGTTCATAAACGACGAAGCTATCCACGAACAAACAAAAAATATTAGATTGAATTGAGAAACCTCCTCCTCTTTTAAAGTCGGTTAAAAAGTAAAATCAAAACCATTAGTCGACAATCTTAAGTTTAAACTATTTGATTTAAATCAGTCAACCCTGCTTTAACTAATTATTATCTGCTTTTGACTGCCATCAAATTATGACCGAATAATTCTTAGCAGAAGCGCACAGTAACACCATAGAGAATTATTTAGGAGATTAACTGTCATTTATGATGAATTAATATAATACGTGTAGGTACACACGTGTGGTCTAACGGTGATGTGACTCAAATCGATATTTGATTATTCGATAGCATCGATTAACAAAATGTTAGTATCGATTAGTACTTTTGTAATGCTGTTTGTATAAGTTATTAAGTAGAGGTTATTGGCGGGAATATGGAGTGTTGTATGGTGGTTCTGTATTTTATTCAAAATCTTAGTGATTTATTAAGTTAGTAGCAACCCGTCCTTGCTTCGCTTCGGTTTTAGTCATTTTACCCGCGTAGTTCCCGTTCCCGTGGGAATACCGGGACAAAATATAGCCTAGTTTACGCCCTGATATTATAGCTTTCCATTGGTGAAAGAATTTTTGAAATCGGTCCAGCCGTTTTGAAGATTACCCGGAACAAACAGACAGACAAAAAATTTTTAATCTGTATTTTAGGCATAGGTGTCACGCAAATAACCGCGTGAGCATGAGAAAAGCCTATTATTTTGACATTACAAACAGACACTCCAATTTTATTTATCGGTATAAATATTAAATAATTTTGATGCTATTTTGTATAATATGTAACGAAGGAAATACTGGGGTATAGTGAATAAGATATGAAAGTGTTTTACGTACCTTTTTGTTTTCACCTAAAACCTCCTAAGATACCGTTAGCAGTCAAATTGGAGGCAACTGCCTAAACACTATTGAAGGCACCAATTTAACTTACTGACGAATAATGACTTATTAGAAGAAACTGATAATTTGTTAACAAAATTTGAACTGGCAAAAATGGCCCGTATTAGTAGCTGATTGCCAAGACAAAAAAAGAAGAAGTTATTAATTAGTACTGTTGAATTTAATTGAATGAAATTTAAAATTGTAATGCTTTTGTCTTTTTCATTAGTGTAGAATTTATTAAACGTTACTAATGGCGCGAAACTAATGACCGGTGTGTAAGTAACAAATAATTTATGTGCTTCGTTAATGGTAGGGCCACAATGTCAAGAGTCGTCTGTATATAGCCTCGGGCCAGTCCGTTAGGGGTAGTACCACACTCCCGCAGAAAATCGACATCTGAGTAGTAGCAATTTGATATTGCCTAACTTTTAAAGACTGTTTGCGTATAGTAGGTTTTGGTTATACCTTTAGTATCACCGAACTTCATTGCACATATTCACACTTCCTTCAATTTCTTCACGGTAGGCAGCGGCCTAGCAAAAGTCCATGAGCAGTATACCATCAGGTATACTCTTTATTGATTTTCAACCAACAGCAATAAAGGAAAATATTAATAAACCTCGTATTATTATTTTCTCTTTACTTTTTTTTTCAATTTAATTCCGATTCTAGTAATATTTTTATACTAAAGTAATGCAACTGCAAGTTTTGTAATGCTTTGAACATTATGCATTTAATCTTGTATTCTTTTTTTATTATTATTTTATATTATTTCATTGTTATACTTATAAAAGAAAGTTTAGGTGTGTAGAGAATTAGAAATAGTAAGATATATCTAATAATGTAACTGCTTTTATTTTAGCATACGCATTTAGTTTCAATGTGGTGATGGAGTAAGAAGTACGTAGAAGTAAGTACTAAGTAAGTAAATAAGTTCGAGAAACTTAAGAGGATCTTCTCGTCCAACATACCTCAGTGTCTGAAAACACAGGTCTACGACCAGTGTGTGTTACCAGTGATGACTTAACGGTACGGAAACGTGGTCCCTAAATGTAGGCCTTATATCAAGGCTCAAAGTCGCTCAGCGTGCTATGGAGCGGGTTATGCTCGGGATTTCTCTGCGAGATAGAATCCGGAATACGGAAATCCGCAGAAGAACGGGTGTAACCGACATAGCACGAAGAATTAGCACGCTGAAGTGGCAATGGGCAGGCCACATCGCTCGACAAACCGACAACCGCTGGGGAAGAAAGGTTCTCGAGTGGCGACCACGTATCGGACGACGCAGTGTAGGACGCCCCCCACTAGGTGGACCGATGACCTAGTGAAAGTTGCTGGGCGTCGTTGGATGCAGGCGGCACAGGACCGCATATTGTGGCGCAACATAAGAGAGGCCTACGTCCAGCAGTGGACGGCAATAGGCTGAAATGATGATGATGATGAATGATGGATAAGAATACAATTCACCACTCCCTATCTTGTCCGTGGATGTAGTAAACACCGGCTAATACTATAAAATACAGAAGAGAGAAAATCTTGAATTAAAACCCTAGATCAACCCATCTGATCTGATCCCTATTAGATCTATTTTCCTTCGATAATGGAGGAGGCTAGAGCCCACATTTGCGAGCTTCTTTGAGGTGGGATAAAAATGATGATAAAACGTGTATACCATCTATTCATTCATCATTTCAGCTCATATATTGTTGGGCCCGAGCCTCCTTCATAATAGGAGAGAAATTTACCTACTATGCCACGCTGGTCTGACGTGTTGTCATAGAGTTTGATTTCGACGACATCTACGGGTTAGAGAGGGGCTGGTGAATTATATTCTTACTACGTCACTGAAAAATATCTGTGCTCACGCATTTTTATGAACACTGAAAATTGTCAGATTCAATTTATTTTAAACTAGCTTAATACATTATGACTAATGCAACGTATATCAACTAACTCGGACTCATAATGCTTGCCTAGTTTATAATGATTATTATGATTTCATAGTATAATAGTTAAGTGATTTCTCATTTATATTGGCACTAACAACCCGCCCTCGCTTCGCTTCGGGTTCAGTTGCCTTACCCGCGTAGTTCCCATGGGAATACCGGAATAAAATATAGCCTATGTTACTGCTTGATATTATAGCTTTCCATTGGTGAAAGAATTTTTGAAATCGGTTCGGTGGTGTAAGCGTGAAAGCGTAACAAACAAACAAATTTACTTTCGCAATTATAATATTAGTAAGGAAGAAAATTACGAATTTCCAGATGTTTTTCTTTTTTTAAAACTTATTATAGATATCACACCACCACATTTGGCGATTACGTTTAAGAACTGGCTTGATCCGTCCGTAAACTTCAATATATATTATATTTTTTTAATTAATGGATGTTTATCTGGCAGGCAGCAGCCATAAATCTGTGGGGGCGTGCGTCTGTATTGAACACAAGCGTTATGGACCTCTTTCTAATTAAACTCAAAGCGAGTTCGGGCTTGGTACAAATTATAATCTGAAACGGTTTTTTATATAAAAAAAAAAAAATCGTGGTGAGGGGGTTTCATAAACATAAAATTCACGAAGACAAATTACAGACTCGGAACAATCATTTATGAATCATTTAAATTACTAGCAACCCGTCCTCGCTTCGCTTCAGTCTCAGTCGCCTTACCAGCGCAGTTCCCGTTCCCGTGGGAAAACGGGGATAAATTATAGCCTATGATACTCCCTGATATTATAGCTTTCCATTGGTGAAAGAATTTTCGAAATAGGTACAGTAGTCTGTGTGTTTATTCATCACAAACATACATACACACAAAAACACAAATTTAGCTTTTTAAAATATTAGTGGAGATTAGTGTAGATGTAGTTTGGAGCGCGTGGTGATCGAATCCACTTCGATTGAGAGGTCGTTACTTAGACTACTGCACAATCAGTTTAGAAAATTAGACATTATTAGTGTCTATTTTATCCATATATTCCGTAACTGCAATCGATAAATTCATCTATCATACCATAATAGCCAAATAGGGGTATGGCATATTTTAAAATGCACAAATGACTGCACAGACAGAATTAACATAACAACCTACCATATCAGTGTTCAGGGTTCGATTTCCACGCAAGCCAATACTTTGTTATCATCATTAGCTCAGCCTATACCTGTATCTACGTCCCGGTGTTGCGTTTGAGCTTTATCCAATATGAGAGGGACATTGACCTACTATGCCATGCTGGCACATTGGTATAACATTTCTTTTGAGGTTTTACTTCACTTGAACAGATTTTATTTATATACTAACTACGGACAAGATAAGGGATTGTGAATTGTATGCTTACTTCATCAATGCATTCTAAATTACATATTCAAACGCTTATAACTTGATCCAAGCGTCAAATATACAATGTGATTTTTAAGATAAAATCAACTCAATCTTAAGGTTTGATTTGCAACATGTATAAGTACAGTTGATACTGGTGCGTATACTACTATGATTTAGCTAATTACTTTAGAATTTATTAATATTACTACTGACAGTACCTCCCACGAAAATGAAATTATACTCGACGAGATCGTATCTCAGATGTAAAACTGTTGTTAATATATCACACATCATATTAAAAATAAACGGTATTTGGTATTTGAAATGCATACGAATTTAAGCATTTTTATACGAAAAAATTTTATATTATATCCGAGTGGTGACGGAGTAGGAATACAATTTACCACCCTCTATCTTGTCCATGGGTACCCTAAAAGATGACTAAGGGATATAATATGGTGATAACAGGTATATGAGGAAAGGAAAACTCGACGTGTTGACTGACCAGCCCGGTATAGTAGACTAATTTCTCTCTTATTGTGGAGGAGATAAGAACCCCTTATCTGTTGGGTGTCGTAAAAGATAATGAAGGGATGTGACCAGAGGTTATTTCTGACCAATTCGGTTCAATTTCAGTCCCGTTGTAGAGAAGGCTGGAGCTCAGCACTGTGATATATATATATATATGAGCTGAGATTACCAAATGAATCATCTTCTATTATTCATCTCATAATAATCTCAGCCCACAAGTCCCACTGTTGGGCTTGGGTCTCCTCTACAATGTGAAATAAATTGAACTGCTATACCGTGGTCAGACGCGTTAGCATCGGGTTTTATGTTGAGTTTTCTTTTCCTCCATAAATATTATTTGTATATCATATCTCTTAGTCGTCTTTTACGACATCCACCGGCGAGAGAAGGGGAGTTGAATTGCATTCTTACTCCCTCACCACACCAGTGTTACCATAGACTATTTTTATACTCGATTGTAATTTAATAAAGTCCAATGAAATTAAAACCGTACTTTAACATCTATAAATACAGTATTGAAATCCCATGAATCTTAAGCGGCCGGTATCTATATCCTAACAATGGCGGACTCATGGCGTAGAATTTCTCATAGACAAGTGCACAACGTACTATAACGGTGAAGTTTGCAATTCAGTGATTTACAGAGCCGACCTTACAAGAGAATACGTGGGCTCGCGTTCGCGACCATCTTTACACCGAACTGTTTGATATAAGAAAACAAAATTATTGTGGTTGACAGTTCGCTCGTAAAGTTTTGATATTTTTCGCTCATCAAGTCCAGTCAAGAAAAACTCGAAATAAAACCCTATGCCAACATGTCTTACCAGCACGGTATAGTAGGTTAAATTCCCTCCCATTGTGGAGGAAGCCTGAGCCCAACAGTGGGACGTATGTGGGCTGCGATGATGATGATGATGAAGTCGTACTGCTGTACATGGACCTTTATAATATCAATTGGACAGATCTACTGCTGCCTACCGTGAAGAAAGTTCTTTAACCTCGTTTATAGAAATACCTATCATAGCATTCGAGAAACATAGCAGAAGATAATTCATTCCAAATTCTGTACGTACATGGGTGAAATGATCGCTGAAAACATTAAGTTTCCAGCCGAAATGGATGAATCCTGATACATATTGAGTGGTGCAATAGAAAAAGGGTAATGGGAACCACCCTTACCTATTCAAGTAAATAATTCTAGGAGGACTTCCGTGGAAGAATCGGTAGAGTGAGAGTGACCCAAAGTCTCTCCGCCGCTCCAGCGACTCCATTTAAAAATAGAAATCGAAAATATTTTGCTATTACATATTTACACCATATTTTACTTTAGTTTTAAAATAAGCGAAGACTCCCCAGACGGCCTGCGAAGTGCGACAATTACGCCATTGTTGCCAGTAAAGAGGCCTATATTTAGCAGTGGACCTCAAGAAGCTAATAAACAAAATATTTCCAATTCGAATAATTGATTCCATAAACATAAACGAAGTTTTAGTTCTACTGTTTTTTATATATATACTTTAAAGAAGATGACTTATTATACTTACATGGCACCATATATTGCGGTAAGACGAGGGTGCTATTTAAAAAGTTCTCCATTTATCAAATAAGTACCGTTCAATTCAATTATGGCGAAATATAATTAATAGAAACAAACTAATCAAATAACATAGAAAAAAATCACCTGTGGTATGCAAATTAATAATGTTGTTATTTTTTAACAAAAAAGTAAATACATTCATATTTAGTATTTTTTGAGATATATCTATCAATTAGTCATCAGTTAGACCAGTCCAAGACATTCCTATGAATGTCAAGTGAGATGAGTCTTTGTCACCTGAATAAAGGTTCCCTGTGACTTTTAAACTGTAAGAAATATATCTATGACAAATTCTCGCTAACGCTATAAATAATACGGATTTTGGAACTTAACATACATCGTCATCATCATAGTAATCCATACACGTCCCACTGTGGGGCTATTGGGCAGAGTTTTATTTCAAATTTTCCATATCTTGCATAGATTGTATATGCATATTGTATTCCTAAATCGTCTTTTACGACATCCATGGGCAAGACAGGGAGTGGTGAATTGTAATCTTATTCCGTCAGTAAAGGATTCTAGTAGTAATTTTTTTAAGCTTCCTTTTCATATACACAATACGGTTCCTTACAATATGGTGTAACAATATCCGTAGGTAGTTTAGCGAGTCTTACATATATAAATATTATCAAAACGCACTCGTCCTTAGTGAGATACCGAACATGTTTTACCTTCTATCTTTATTATATATACATCTTTGTTATCATATAACAAAGCTATAGCAAATTATTTACATTAAACAGTTATATTGACATAGTGAGGCTTGTGGTCTTAGTATCGATCTAGTATACCGTTTTACGTGTAGAAATAGAGTAGGAATACATATCACCACCCCTATGGGTGTCGTAAAAGACGACTAAATGATATGATATGCGTATAATATCTGTCCAAAAGAATTAATACTCAAAGTATAACTTTAAGTTAAGCAGTTTTTCAGCGTTGCGTAAGTCAATTTCCTTCCTATCGTGCAGGAGGATCGAACCTAGCAAGGGGTCATAATTAAACTGGGAAGAGATGATAGAATAACATAGTTTCGATTTCTATGCAGAAAATAAAAACATAAATTTATAACATGCACGCGTAACATGCACCTTGTCATCGTGGTTATGCTAACCTATTGGTCTGTGATCATGAAATGGTATAAAAAAATATTAGATATTGTAGAGGAAAATAGAGCCTTGAGCCTCCTCCATAATAGGAGGGAAATTGGCTATCAGTAAGACGTCAGACGTGTTGCTATGGGGTTTTATTTCGAGTTTTACCTTCCTTGCATAGATGTTATATGCATATTTAATCATTTAGTCATGTTTTACGACAGCTATGGGCAAGAGGGGGGCTAGGGTGTTGAATTGTATTGTAAGTCCGTCACCGTACGAAAAAAAAAACCTATTAAAACTAAATTAGAATTAATTAAGTTTTCTTATCTCACAGTCCTGAAAGTTATAACTTTTCACAAAAAAATGTATTTAGATTATGGGAATTAATTTTTTAATTACTAAATTTAAGTATATACTAGCGTTATCCTAGGGTTGCCAAATGCAAATATTTTTATAATTTACAAATTCAACATTTTTAACCACATATAAATCTTTATTAAGGCATTGTATTTATTTTGGAAAATAAATGCGATAATTGTAACTAATGAAACTCGTTTTTTTTTTATTTAATTGTAATAATTTCAATTAAATTAACAAAAATGTGTTGACCCTAATACAAATATAGTCGTAAAATCAATGACACGTCAGAATTACCATGATTTGCACTTACGAGTTATTTTATTACTTTTTAATGTATCATTAGAAGTTTTGAAGCCACTTAAAACCGATCTAAAATGTCTCTAATTAATTAAATTCTGTCCTGACATATCGTATTCGGTTTAATGACGCTTTTGATTAAAAAAAACTACCATCATAGTAGAAATGCCTATATCGCAATAGTTAGATTCAAGAGTTGATAGAAAATTACTCGAAAAAATGGCCGTAGATTAAATATAGAGTTTAACTTAAAGGAGAAGGAGAATTTTAAATAAAACCTACTAACTCGCCTCACCAGCGTGCTATACCTAGTAGTTAAATTTTCTCATATTTTAGAGGCATTGCAGTGGAATTTATACGAGCCGAGAAAATTATAATTAAATTTTCTTTATTATTTTATTTATTACACTAACTAAACTAACAAAAGATATAAGAAGAGATGTGAGTACACCAATATTTCGCCACACATATAAATGAAGGCAAGGCTCTTGTTACTAATGGGGCACACAATAGGTTGATGGCAAACGAGCAAACAATACAACCTGTTGGTAAGTGATCCTGTAATTCATGGACCTTTGCTACGCCGCTGCTTACTGTGAAGAATGTGAAGGGAGTGTGAAAACCCACCACATGCTAATACCCTCAAAAATTTGGGCTTTCGGTTGTCTTGCTCATTGATCGACGTGCAGTAACAAATTACTATCTACTATTCAAATGTCGGTTTGGTTTGGTCGGTTAATAACACAATTGCATTATTTTATTGTGAAAAAATATATCACGCCAATTTATTATTTTGATTCCATATGTCTTAGTAGCAACATCTCATGATAAACTTCGTGGCTTCGAAGATATACAAGCATTGCTCTGTGTCTTGATGCTATTTCATCATCATCAACAACCAGCCTATCGCTGTCCACTGCTAGACGTAAGCCTCGTGTTTCATCTAACGACACCCAGCAACTTTCACTTAGTCGTCGGTCCATCTAGTCGTCTTACACTGCATTGTGCGATACGTGGTTGCCACTCGAGAACTTATCTTCCCCAGCAGTTGTCGGTTCATCGAGCGATGTGTCCTGCCTATTGGCAAATCAGCGTCCTAATTCTTCGTGCTATGTCAGTTATACTCGTTCTTCTACTTATTTCTGTACTTCGGATTTTATCTCACAGAAAAATCCCGAGCATAGCCCGCTTCATAGCACGCAATTTGTCTAATGATTATTAAAATTTGTACAGTCTCTCGCGACACATATTTTCAAAATGCAGCAATATTGACGGTTAAAAATGACCGTTAAAACTATTGATATGTTAAACATAAAAAAATGGTAATTTTTATGTTTAACTTAATGTACTTCCGTGTTATAGATATGTTGTGTCTTCAAACTGATGTTGTCGTGAGAAACATTAGGAAGGAAATGAGATATTGCGGTACTAATGTGATAGATAATCAATCAACCTTTCAAACGCTAGTTTTTTTTAATGGTATTATTTTTTTCCACTATCTTTAATGTTATTTTGTAAGTAATTACGCTGAATAAGATAAATATTTTAATTCCATACGGAAGACATATTACAACTTGCCGTTGGTGTATAACGTGTACTTACATATATTTTTAAATAATGCATTATTGACAAGTTCAGCAAATTAATTAATTAAGTGAATAAATAATAGTAAAAATATTTTCTTATTGCAAATCTAAGTGTCAGGATACATCAAATATTAATATTCTTTCTGGGTTGAGAGCCCTCAGCGCTCACCCACAGTCCGGCTTAAGCTGGTAAAATCATCTACGCCTAACAGTTATAGCCACAGAAATAAAAAAGAAAAAATCTCTTTTTATTTCGTACGATATCTGGTTTAATATTATTTTTTTTTTACATATAACTTTAGATGCTACACATAGCTATGATAGCTTTATCCAAACAGTTGAGTGAGCTTTGATGGTTCCCAAACCAATCACTATATGACATTGAAATAAAATTTAATGTTAACATGAAAAACATTAAAATATTCAGAATGTATGGAAGTCGGACGATTATAATATCAAATAAGAAAATAAAGATTACAGAAAATGAGTACCTATTATACTTAGTTCTTTCGTGATCATAGCGCTTGCAATAGTCCCGATATATTGGAAACTTTTTAGTAATAAAACACATGGTATAAATGCCAGTAACCACAACGTTTCTAATATTTGTAAACAGAATTTGAAATCCTATATCTCTATAGTCTTTTTAAAAATCAGGATTTATTGAAAATTTTAATTTATATATTGAATATTGGAGTGGTGAATTGTATTCTTGCTCCGTCACCACACGGAAAGCTAATATATGGATAGACTTATTTATGATAGGAACGTTATTGAATGTATGCATAAAAATATTATCGAAATTTATGCTGATATCTAATCCTATCTAATCCTAAATCTCCTTATTATTTGGTAGAAATAAAAATTGTGATCAAAATTAAATTTTTTTCTAATATTAAGGGCGGTGCGATAAACTGGGCCTAGGGTGGCATCAAGCCTAAATCTGTCACTGCCTTCGCTCACAGAAATTAAGCAGTACTAATATATTCTTAAACGATACAATTTTCTAGACAACATACTCTCTTCATCCATAATATAAAAGTTTTTCCAATACTTTTATAATCGGCCACCTACTTAACGTCAACAACACGACATCAAATGAAATCGATCCAGGTCTACATAAATCAGACATCCTCCTCCATCTAAGGTTTGATAACAATCGCCACCACAGATCATACTATTCAAGCACTAGTTAATATAATCCCTATATCTTTGTGCATTCAAGCAGATCTTTCGATAAAGATATAGTCCACTTATAATACAAAGATTACCATTAAAAATATACGAGTATTTCCCTTGTTGTGTAAATTATTAGCAGCAGCTAAATGGTAAGGAGTCATCAGCAATTCAAACGCGTTCATAAAAGTCGCCAAGTGGTTGCACTGAGTAACATCAACTCGTGATCTCTTAACACAATGGGCGATTATGTTATGTTGTATAGAGACCCGTCTTATAAGACGATGGTCTAAGTTAGAAGCGACCGATCATAATACTACGATGCACTAACGATTTATTGTTAAGAAAATTTACATTCTCTTACATTCATTTACACTCATTTATGCCTATTTACACTCATTTGCGTGTGGTGACGGAGTAAGAATACAATTCACCACGCCCTCCCATACCCGTGAGTGTTGAAAAGCCGACTAAGGGATATATTACGCATATGACATCTATGCAAGAGATGAAAATCTCAAAATAACCTTATACCGACCCGTCTGACCAGCATGCCATAACAAGCATGTAAGGAAAATTTCCCTCCTATTATGGATGAGGCTTGAGCCGCCCAATAACACTCATTTACGTTAATTTACGCTCAATTACGTTCATTTACGGTTATTTACACTCATTTATATTTATTTACATTTATTTAAGTTAATTAAAATATTTTATTATCATTTATCCATTCATTCAGGCTACCAGCTTCTACTGCTAGATTGGGCCTTTCCACTCAAGGAGGTAATGATAATTACCACGTTGAACGACGTGGTATATATTTTTTTGCGTGTGGTAATGCGTTTAACAATATGTCATCAATCCTTTCTTTCCCGAGGGAGTAGTAAAAACTACCTGAGGTAAAACATTATATACATTTACATAATAACTAACACCAGTTTTCAAAAAATATGTAAAAAATAAATAATAGTTCAAAAAAAACTAAAAAAAAATACGCTGTTAAAGAAAACCCGACTAGAAAATAGAAAAAAAAATTTAAAAAGTTGAATTAAGAATAGTGTATTTAAGAAAAAAATATTTTTTGTTTTTTTTAGTTGGATTTTCTTTAAAAGCGTATTTTTTTTAGTTTATTTGAACTATTATTTATTTTACATTTTTTAGTTGAATTTTCACTAATCCTGATTATTATAGTAAGGATAACGGGTCAAACTGTTTAAAATATTGAATTGTCATCGGTTCTTAATAAGTATGCCAAATTTCGAGTTAATCCAACGTTTTGAAGGGGGTCAAAATCATGTTCAAAGATTCCGTTACATACTAACATACATACGTCTGAAGCTAATAAAAGCGTATTAAATAGCATTTGTCGTAGCCTAGTCAATCAAATGTTGTATATAATTATTCTTAAACCTATATCCAATACTAGACGATTATAGGCTGATGGTTGATTGTTAATACTTTTTATATTTCATTTCAGCCCATTTAAGTTCAACTGGGCTCGGGCTTTTTCCACAATTGGAGAGAAATGACCTACTATACCGCACCTTTTTTTTTTTTGTGGGTGGGCTGCGGTCGGCGCGCCTCCGCACCACTCCGTCCGGGGCGACAGAGGGGCTCAAGCACGCAACTCCCGCAACCCACCCGAAAACCACGTCGCCTTCGTCGTTGGGCCGACCACCGGAGCAGGGTTACTTGACATCAGTGGTCGGCCCGACGGAATACCCCCTATTGGGGTACCCTTCCAGCGACCGACGTCCTTTCCTCAAGATGACGGTCTTTCCTCACGCGGTCGGCCTCTATATATATATAGAGTCTATATATATATATCCCTACTATACCGCACTGACCTCGAGTTGGCATAAGCTTTAATGTCGAGTTTTCCTTCTCTTTTATAGATATTATATACAGAGCACATCCCTTAGTCAACTTTTAGGACATTCACGAGATAGTGAGGGGGTGGTATATTATATTCCTACTCCGTCACCGCACAGAAATTATTTTTAAATTCATTCGATTCAAAGTTTAAATTTAGAGTTGTTTATTTTGGGTACAAAGGTGAAATTTGTATTTAATCATTATGATTTTTAGTGAATCTGATGTGATTTTTATATCGTCATATTTTAAAATTGCGTATTATTGTACTGAAGTTGTTATTTTAAGTAAAAACCTACCTTTATAATTGAATTATATTATTAATTACTATTAATTAATTGAATTATATTATAAAGAACCATGGACATAACTATAAATCTGAAGATTTTTTTACAGGCCCTATTCGTTAAATACGTTCATTGTAATTAAAATAAAAATATTATTTGAAAATTTACCACGTTTTTACAACCATTCTTAATTAATAAACATTCTATTTATTAAGAATAGTTGTAAAAAAGTTGTGAATTTTCAACAGATACTATAACGCTGCGCTCTGTATAAGCGGAGTATTGATTATAAATATTATAAAACTAACAAAATATCAATCCTCATTATTACCTTAGCTCATCAGCCACTTCTAGGTTTTAGCGTCCTCCATAGTGGAATACTATTATGCCATACTATTCAGATGATTAACTATATTTATTTACTAATACATTAATTTATTTCTACAAAACAAATTTAGAAGAATAAACGCTTCAATCTTTTAATTTGAGTAGAAAAAAACTTAAGCACGATTTCAATAAATTTGTTAAATCGAAATGAAGTCATAGAATACCGGTCAACGGTAGTCTCTAGCATTGAGTCGTTTGTATATTTTATGTTGACTTCCGACCAATGGCAGGGGATATTTTCTTTCAAAAACATTGGCAGTATTATGATTTTCCCAGCCAATTACTGCATATATTTAATACTGTTTCTATTCTTGAATTGCTGTTGAATTCAGGTTTATTAAATATAATATTTTAAATATTATTATTTATTAATAAAAAAAATTGGTCTTTGGTTCAAAATTCAATGTGTTTTATTTTCATAAGGTCATTGTGTTTTATGTGCCCGTGGGGTTGGAAAAATTGGTTCAGGGTTCAACAAAAAAAAAAAATGCATGATAGTACTTTTTTGTGAAACATACTGAGGTTGTCAACTCACCTGATAATCGTGGCAATGATTACATGCTTAACAATGGACGTCAGTAGAGTCATACATGAATGGAAATTATGAACTATTTTATAAAATTTTACATATATTTGTCTACACTCTTATAACTTGTTTACTCTAAAACCACTAATTACTATCACATTTTTTTAATACCAAGAAATTCTGAACGAAGAATTATGTTTTGGTATATAAAATAAAATTGATAAGAATCACAAACGATATTAGCAAGTTTAGCCTATAGTAGTGATTTTTTTTTAGAGTACCTAAATGATAAAAGGTTGCTGCATCATCATGTCCTACACGCTGAAGGTCTTAATAAGAAATTTAGCAAATTTAATAGTTCATAAATTTTTACAGTTTACAAATTAAATAGTTTATAATCTGAATTAACGGACACACTTTTAGGACTTAAGAATGTTATAAAAACATTGACAAGAATATTGTAAGCCATTCTAGTGTGTGACGTGGGTACGGGTGGGTTATGGGCCCGCGCGCCGTCCTTTCATCGCCCCGGACGGACTGGACCGCGCGTGCGCTTACCATAGCCCACCCATAAAAAAAAAAAAAAGCCATTCTAGTGAAATCGTCGTGTAGGTATTTATAAATGATTTGAGTTACCGTAAAATATTATGAATAAACTGGCATTATAGGAACATTTTGTTCCTTTAGATATTATCTGGGGGCACGGCAGTGCCCCCGCCAAGTCGAGCAAAAAAAAAGTCGGGCAAAACGCAACACTGCCGTAACATACTTTTCTCGAAGCCATTCAGGCCATTTTCGACCCCCTATAACTTCGTTGTTAATAAAACTAGAAACCTGAATTTCTAGAAACCTAGCAGGCATTGTATACACATTGTGTATTTCAAATTTCATTCAGTTTGAACCAATAGTTTAAGAATTATAACTAGTCAAAATTTCGTTATTTTGTCACTCACTGACTGACCGACCGATCATCAATATTAAAGAGGCACTTCCAGCAGACATAAAAGCTTCAAATTTAGAATACAATTAGTGTTTAGTGTATAAATGAAGGAAAAATTATGAAACACTATAATTTTCATCCAAATTCTGAGATACACTAACTGCATAAATAATTTTGTAAACCCATATAAATATATAGAAATACAAAGTTATATTTGCAGTTAATGAAATGAAACTGTAAAAAATAAGAATACATTTGTCGCCATCATTGCTTCTCTATGGGAATCGTAAAAACCGGCTAAAGACTGCGCAGATGACGTAGTGGTTAAGATACCAACGTAACATGCTAGTGTCGCGGGTTCGAATCCCATGCAAGACAACACCTTGTACGATCCACAAATGGTTGTTCTGAGTCTGAATGTAATTTGTGTCGGTTAATTATATGTTCTTTTCGTACGACGTGGTGACGAAGTAAGAATACAATTCACCACTCTCATCTTGCCCGTGGATATCGTATAAGACGACTATGGGATATAATATGCACATACCATCTGTGCAAGAGAAGGAAAACTCGAAATGAAACCCTATATCAACATGTCTGACCAGCATGGTATAGTGGGTTAAATTCCCTCCCATTGTGGAGGAGGCCCGAGCCCAACAGTGGGACATATGACGGCTGCGATGATGATGCGATGTTGAATTATATATTTGTAAAGTCCCCCACAATATAAGGATTATTATTCTCTTAGTGCAAGGCGTTGTCATTTAAAAAAAAGATTCAACAGGAAGGAGAGTGGGCAGCAGCTCTCGCCGGGGAAATGTATGATATCTCACTGCGAAACCAACCCGCCTACCAAACGTGGCGACTACGTCATTATTCCTCATATGGCGAAGAAAAATGAGCTCTAGTCATGGCAACTCTATTACCCTTGAGCGTCGTTGGATGCAGGTGCCACAGTACTGCACCTTATGGTGAAGCATGAGGGTGGTCTATGTTCTACAGTGGACAGCGATAGGCTGAATGATGATTGGCATAATAGGTGTAGACAGATACCTAGATATAATTATGTTCAAAGACAACTTGTAAAATGGTCAATCAACTTAATGAAAAAGCAAAAGTGGCACACGTCTTATGAAATCGTACCAAAATCGCCCAAAGTATTAAGAAATTTATCTTAAAGAAAGAACGCCCTCATTAGGCTCGATTGGCATTAAAGCGAAGAGGAGACTAGAGGAGATGTGTTTCGAAAAACCAATCAAATTTCTTTATTGCCACATCTCTCCGCTTAGTTTAGGTAGAATTGACTCAAACGGAAAGCAGAGATGTCTCATTTTTCAGAGAGTGGGCTCTAAGAAAATCCGTTGTTGGTATTCAGAAGTAGAAGATACCGGAAAGGAAAATAAGTAGGTCTATCTATAAAAAGAAATGAGATACCATCAAAAACAAAACTTGTAAACAAAAGCCAAGCCTCGCAACTGAGTTCTTCTACCATAAAAAGTTGTAAGATCTATGTTATTCCAAGTTGGTTAACTCATTCAGTCCCTACTTAAGGGACCTTTCTTCTTAAGTTATTACATGAATAACTAACCTAACAACATCTTCTAGTGACTATATCAATATTAAAGATCTTTTATGTTTTAAATAAATAGAGTGACTTGGCAATCGCACTATGTTTAGTACAATTTAGTATAATATGTATTACTTTTTTTTTTTCTTTGTGGGTGGGTCGCGGTCGGCGCGCCTCCGCACCACTCCGTCCGGGGCGACAGAGGGGCTTAAGCACGCAACTCCCGCGACCCACCCAAAAACCACGTCGCCTTCGTCGTTGGGCCGACCACTGGAGCAGCGTTAACTTGTCGTCAGTGGTCGGCCCGATGTAATACCCCCTATTGGGGTACCCTCCCATCGACCGACGTCCCCCCCTCGGGAAGGACGTCGGTCTTTCCTCACGCGGTCGGCCTCTCGGCGGGTGACGGACTAATCCCCGTTCACGTCACCCGCGGCCTCGGCTAGGGCGGCATGAGGCGCAGATAGTTGCGCCTGCGCCGCCCCAGTCGCCGGCGGCGGATCTCCTCATCGAGGCTGCGCTCGTTACGCAGGCGATCCACCGCCTCCTTCCGCGAGATCACTGTCTCGCAGAAGGCTGCGACCGCGTCCCAATTCCCGACGCTGTCGACCATCGCCCTAGCGATAGCCGGCAGCGTCAGGTCCGTACCGATGATTGCGACGAGTTCACAGCACTGCACTGCCCAAGCCCCGCAGGCCTCGAGCGTATGGCGCGCCGTGTCCTCGTCGCAATCGCAGTGGTGGCAGGACGGTGTACTCTCCCTCCTAATGACCTTGTGCAGGTATTTGGCGAAGCTCCCATGCCCCGTCAACACCTGCACCAGTCGGAAGGAAAGCACCCCGTGCCGCCTCTCCAACCACTGCATCAGCACCGGCCGGAAGGCCTCCACGGTTCGCAACCTGAACCGAGGCCTCTCCAGCCGGACTGCCCAACGGGCGATGACGTCTCGGCGGGCGTCGACGCGCCAGGCGGTGAGATCCCTTAACGAGACCACACGGCCCTCCGCTCGCACCCCCGTCATCCGCCGATATAGTCCGGCGAGCCTCTCCGCCTCCAGGTCCCACGGGGGAGTCCGGGCCAATAGGCACGCTGCCTCCGTCGCCACCGTGCGGTATCCGCGGATGGCCCTGACCGCCGTGACCCTCTGTGGTCGCCACAGAAGGGCCCTAAGTCGGGCGGTCATGGACCCCGCCCACACCGGTGCGCCGTACAGGGCCATCGACCGGATGACCCCCGCGTACAGCCGTCGGCACGCAGCGCTCGGTCCACCCACGTTCGGCATAAGCTACGATAGGGCGGACGCCGCGCCGACGAGCCGTGGAGCGAGCCTGCGGAAATGCTCCTGGAACCACCATCGCCCGTCGAGCACCAGGCCCAAGTACTCATATGGGCCCGGATGCTGATGTCGACCGAGTGGACGGTGATCGAGACGCCGACGGGAGGGCTCATAGTGCGCCCATGGAACAAGAGAGCCTCCCTCTTGTCCAGGGCGACCCTCAACCCTAGCGCCTCGATCCGCCTGACGACCTCCTCGGTACCCGAGGTCGCCAGGCTTACCGCCTCTTCTAGCGTCCCACCGCGGGCTGTGACGAGCGTGTCGTCGGCGTAACAAATCACGCCCAGCCCGGGCGGGAGGCTCCCCCGCAACGCCCAGTCGTAGCCGATGTTCCACAGGGTGGGTCCGAGGACCGACCCCTGTGGGACACCGCACGTCATGGGCGTTCGCACGACGTCCCCTGCTCGGTCGGTGCAGAGGATGCTGCGCCCCTCCAAATAGTCTGCCACTAGCCGCCTCAGGCAAACTGGCACCCCGTGATACCGGAGCGCCTCCCTGATGCAGCTGAATGGCGGACTATTGAATGCGTTGGCGATGTCTAGGGACACCACCAACAGCACTCCCCCGCCGGTGACGGCCTCAGTCGCCACGGCCCTCAGGCGCAACAGAGCCGCGATCGTCGAACGACCCCTCCTAAACCCAAACTGGGCGTCCGACAGATCGGGCCCCGTGCCGACGAGGTGCCGCTCGATGCGGGCAGCTACCACCCTCTCCAGTAGCTTGCCCGTGTCATCGAGCAGCACGATAGGCCTGTAGGCCGAAGGCGACTCCGGAGACCGTCCCGGCTTCGGCAGGAGCACCAGCCTTCCCTCCTTCCAGCACCCAGGGAACCGTCCGGACGCTAAACACGCGTCGAACAGCCCCCTGAGGCGGGGTCCCAGGTGTTCGAGGACCAGGGCCAGCACACGGTTAGGAACACCATAATATGTATTACTTGTGAAGTACATTGTGTTTTCATGCGATTGCCAAGTCATTCTGTTTATTTAAAACATAAGAGATCTTTAATATTGATATAGTCACTATAAGAAGTTGTTAGGTTAGCTATTCACGTAATAACTTAAGAAGAAAGGTCCCTTAAGTAGGGATTGAATGAGTTAACCAATTTGGAATAACATAGATCTCACAATTTTTTATGGTAGAAGAACTCAGTTGCGAGGCTTGGCTTTTTTTTACAAGTTTTGTTTTTGATGGTATTAATATTATGCTACTCTTAGTTCAGGCAGCTTAAGTCAGGTCTTATATAAAGCTACGTCTTATAACTTTGCTTCCTTATAAAATTATGATAAAAAATTTAACTCACCTCTATCACTAATTGTGGCCTTGAGATTTCCAACAATGGTCCCCACTCTTGCATCTTCTTTGATACGAAAATTATATCTTGGTTTATCAAAAAGCGTTGATCCAATTCCTGCAGGCATAACAGTTATATGCACTACAGCATTTTGTGGAGCACTCAAACCACCTCCATCAGTAGCAGAAACTTCGAGATCAAATCTTCCATTTGCCTGTACTAGAGCAGGCTTCGTGACTAAAATTTCTCCCGTACTCCTTTCAATTCTAAATACGTCGTTCTCATTACCACTAACAATCCTATATGTTATTGTTCCAAATCTTCCAGAATCTGCATCTGTAGCGGAGACTGCAATAATCGGTTCGGTTGATATTCGTCCCTCCTTCAGAGACACATTGTAATCTTTAACTGTGAAAGCTGGGACATTGTCGTTTATATCAAGCAGTTGAATCTTCACCATAGCGGTCGTAGACAGGCCTCCTGCGAATAAATAATTGGTATTGATTGTTGGTATTGTCTGTAATGTATGTAATACTATGTCTAATTGGCAGGCAGTTGATTTATGTGCTTGTAAACGCTTTGCGTCTCTTATTATCTTTATTTTAATATTATAAAACATTTTGTTGTCTTTTAGACAGGGCTATTATAATGTCAGGGCTATTTCAAATTAAATAAATAATTTGCTTATATAATATAAGGGCTATTTCAAATTAAATAAATAATTTGCTTATATAATATTTGCTTAATAATAAAATAATATCCTAGTAATTCTAGTGGTTTATTGAAGATAAATCGATACTAATATATTATACGTGGATATTTTTTTTAAATTTTAAGGCAAATTATTTATTTCGTATAATTTGTATCCCATTTATTTTGCGACTAAGTAAGCCATCATCATAACCTTCATCATCTTAATCTAAATAAGTCCCATTACTGGGCACGGGCCTCCGCTACAATGAGAAGAAAACTGACCTACTATAATGCGCTAGTCCAACGTGTTGGCATAGGTTTTAATATCGTGTTTCCCTTCTCTTACATAGATGTTGTCAGCGTATTATGTTCCTTAAGCGTCTTTTACGATACCCACGGGCGAGAAACGGGTGGTGAATTGTTTTCTTATTCTGTCACCACACAGAGGAATTTAAGCACAGCATACTTTGTACAGACACTAACACAAATATTTATCAAATAATAAAGCAAAGGCGAGTTAATTTTTCTTGTATTGCATTAGATTTTTTTTTTCATGCGAATAAATAATATTGAAAGGAAGATAGTGTTAATTGAAAACAGCGAAAACTAAACTATTTAATTCAATATCTGTAAATAATCTTAAATCATAATAAGTACATATTGAATCATCAAATTTAATTATCCTTAATTATCCAAATTTAGCTATCAAAGCTATACTAAATAAATTAAAATTATAATTTTAGTCACATCAAGTTTGTTAAACATTTCCATGCTATTAGAATATGGCATAATGTGTCTTATGCTCTCTGTAATAATTATGTAACATCTCTGTATTTACAACATATATGCAAATAAATAAATAAAATAAATAAATAAGTATGCCAGATTCTTTTAACTGGAAAACAGGACTGTATTTAGTCATAGGGATTTTTAAGGCCCAGTCCAAAACTTGACAGAAAATATTGTCTGCTTTCATTATTTAGTCGAATTGCATGACCATTCGTGAAAGAAAGGTTGGTGAGGACGAAAATATATTTAAATCCGTCAACAGATAGAAAATACACTAATCCAAGGACATAGTCTGTGGCGTTTAGCTAGTAATTTTATAAAATGTAAAATGTTCTTTCCAATGTAAGCCATTGAAGTCTCGAAAACTGGAAAACATTTTACCAAAATTCCGCTCTTTGCGAGAGACAAAGTCGCCGCTCAATGCAACAAAATAAAACGAAGCGATAGTTGCACCGTTCTCTCTCCATAAATCAGGAGGGGTGACTTTTGGACCGGGACGGACATCATTGGAATTTATTTCGGGACTCACCGATGTGACGGCTTCGAAAACTTTCGGAATACCCGCTCGATTCATCGTTTATTCCTTACGTATTATTTCTGCAAGTTATAAATCTGGCCTTTTAAATTTCAATTTCCTTTGTTTTAAAGCTTTTTTATTAAAAATTATTACCTATATTGTTGATGATTTAACATAATTAACAGATTTGTATATAAGTAGAGTCTCCTCCGCAAAGGGAGGGAATCTGACCTACTATACCACGCTGGTCAGGTGTGTTGTTTTAGGGTTGTATTTAAAGTTTTTCTTCTCTTGCATAGATGTTATATGTTATTATATTAGATCCCTCAGTGATCTTTTATGATATCCACGAGTAAGATAGGGAGTGGTGAATTGTATTCTTACTCCATCACCACACAAAATAAAAAAAAAAACTTTTCCGAAGTCGTCATCTTTGTCGCCATCTTTTGACACGTCTTAGTAATTATTAAAAATTTCTGTCACTATACGGAGAACCATTTACCTGGCATAGAATTAATTATATGATGTAAATTGTGAGAAATATAACGAATAAACGCGAACTTTATAAAATGGAAATTACTTTCGCTACATGAAGAATACTTAAAATGAAAAATTACAAATTATGGAGGTATGAGTGATATTTTCGAAAGTGAACGAAATAGTTATAATATGAATATAAATTCCATGAAATAAGATCGCGTTATAATTCTACATTAAACAATTTAGTCGCACCATAGAATATTGGACGTGGAGCTAATTATTAGAAAATTAATAAACGTACAACGAAGGAATGTTGTTAACCTACTTTTAGTTGAATATGCGTAATTTGAAACAGATAGTTTGACAGGTAGTCTATCGTTTGGAATTAAATATGATCTCTATTATTTCGAAGGTTTTTGTTTATTAAATTTCTTTTCTATTAATGCATCTATATTATTATTTTAATATTGAATATTATTTTCCCTCCAATGACAAAATCTTAAGTAAACATATCAAGATTAAATTTTTAATTAAAATATTTCAGAATAAAATTTAATTTTTCAGTTATAAAAATAACACTTAAGTAAAGATATGTAACATGATCATCATTTATAATCATCATTTCAGCTCATACACATCTCACTGTTGGGCTCGAGCTTCCTCCATAATAGAAGGGAAATTGAACTTGCTATACCATGCTGGTCAGACAGGTTGGTATAGGCTTTTATTTCGAGTTTTCCTTCTCTGGCATAGATGTTATATGTCATTAGATCCTTTAGTGGTACTTTACGATATCCACGGGTAAGATAGGGAGTGGTGAATTATATTCTTACTATGTCACCACACAAACACACATGTCAGCACTAGGGGTAGGACCACACTGTTGATAGTTATCTGTCTACAGCCGCGGGCCGGTCCGTCCGGGGTAGTACCACACTCTCGCAGAAAATCGACGTCTGAGTAGTAGCAATATGTTGTGCGCTTCGTTCGGTGAGCGAGAGAGCCGGGAGCCCAACTTTCTGAGGGTGTTCGCGTGTGGAGGGTTTTGGTGGTGCCTTTGGCATCACCGAGCCTCAATGCACGCATTCACAATTCCTTCACTTTTTTCGTGGTAGGCAGCGGCCTTGTAAAGGTCCATGAGCGGCAGCAACACTTACCATCAGGTGTACTGTTTGCTCGTTTGCCACCGCTAGCAATAAAAAAAAAATTAAAAAAGAAATAACATTCAAAAGAAATAGATGTCGTCAACTTTTGACAAGTCCTAGTAATTATTAGAAATGTCATAAAAACTTGCGTATTAATTGCAAACTGAGCAAATAAAATAAGTACAGAAAAAAAACAACATTTTTAACGGTGTGAAGTATTGGCATGTATTTTCTAGTTATTTTCCTAATGAATTTAAGTTTGTTATTTAAAAACGAGTAAATCTCTCGTAGGTGAAAGTTATAATTAAAATGAAAGTAAAATGTGTGGTAAGTTATGATTATTTATTTATAGGCATAATTTATGTGATTTAACTTATGTTTTTAAGCTCCTGCAAAAAACAATCAATCAATTACTCCCTTTTGGATTTAAAATCAGGTCTAATTTAAGAGTTCAAAACAAATCATAACTCTTGTATTTGACATAAATTAGATTTATAACCTCTGTTTCTAGTAATTTGCTTTAATTATGCTTTCTTATGATAAAATCACCTTAATATTTTAATTCACATAGAATATAAATTATCCATGTGGTAACAGCAGAGTAAGAATATAATTTATCACTCTTATTTTGCCCGTGGATGTCGTAAAAGACGACCAAATGATATAATACGTATATAATATCCATGCAAGAAAAAGAAACACAAATCCCTATACCAACATGTCTGACCAGTAGGTTGTAGTGAGGTCAATTTTACTTTTATCGAGCAGGAGGCTCGAGCCCAGCAGTGAGACGTATACAAACCAAGATGATGATGATGATGATGATAAAAACATCTAAATATTATATATTAAACTCATATAAAATAAAAATATAATTTCCGTGTGGTGACAGAGTAAGAATACAATTCACCATCCTCTCTCTTGCCCCGTGGGTGTCATAAAAGACTTCGGGATTTGGGGGGACTTGGGGAGGGATATCGTGTGCATATAACAACAATGCAAGAGAAGGAAATCTCGAAATAAAACCCTATACCAACCCGCCTGGTCAGCGTGGTATAGTAGATCAATTTCCCTCCCATTGTGGAGAAGGCTTGAGCCCAATAGTAGGACGTAGATTATGAACTGCGATGATGATGATTATAATTCATATAAAATGTAAATATAATATATACCTCGATCAGTGGCTACGGCGGGAAATTCAAATTCACTATGGGCTTCATAATCTAACGGCGCCGATACACAAAGCTCTCCAGTATCAGGTTTGACAGAGAACTGCGGTTTGATAAAACTCTCGCTCAGAGTATAGTTGACGATAGCGTTGACTCCACAATCAGGATCTATCGCTGACATCTGTGGATGAAAGAAAAAAATACATTAGATTTATTTTATATTTTACTAAGAATAAGCTTACGGAATAAGTACACAATTCAACACCACATTTCTTGCTTAAAGGATTATAATATGCATACAACATTTATGCAAGAGAAGGAAATGTCATAACCCTGTGCCAATCCATCAAACCAACGTGGTTTAATAGGTCAAATTACCTCCTATTGTGAAGGAGGATCGAACTCAATAGTAGGACGCATATAAACTACAATGAAGTAGATTTTCAGACACAGAAGAACGACTAAAGTGATGAATCTCAGTAGTCTCTTTAAATTACTGCCTGTAGTCTGTAAGTTTTTTTTGAAGTGAAACTTCTTTGCGCGCATGAGGGTAATTTTTTTACGGATGAAACGCAATTTAGCGTCACGAAGATGTGCAGCATTTTTGTCGAAGAAGAGAGAGAGAGCGATTGAGACCGATTGAGAGAGAGTGAGAAAGGGCGAACATAGCCATGGGGCGAGAGTAGGGAGCAAGCGAGTGAGAAAGATCGAGAGATATATTTTAATTTTTTTTTTCTGTTTATACCTATTGCTGTTGAATAACGAGCAAACCGCACACCTGATGGCAAGTAATGCGCCGCCCATGGTCTATTGTTAGGCCGGTACCTACCGTAAAGACCACAAAGACTCAACACACGCAACCTCCCCCAGAAAGTTGGGTTTCCAGCTCTCTCGCTCACTGAACATCGTCCGAGGGGGGGACGTTAGTCGAGGAGAGTAACCTCTCCCCCCACCCCCTGTAGAGTACCCTCCACAGGGGGTATTCCGTCAGGCCGACCACTGACGACAAGCACCCTGCTCCGGTGGTCGGTCCAACGAGGAAGGCGACGTGTCATGGGTGGGTTACGGGTGTGCGTGCTTACGCCCCTCTGTCGCCCCGGACGGAGTGGAGCGAGGAGTGCGCCAACCGTAGCACACCTCAAAAAGAAAGTTGCTACTACTCAGACGTCGACTTTCTGCGGGAGTAACTACCGAGATCA
This sequence comes from Lymantria dispar, assembly GCA_032191425.1. Lineage (NCBI taxonomy): Eukaryota > Metazoa > Arthropoda > Insecta > Lepidoptera > Erebidae > Lymantria > Lymantria dispar. Next base: position 4,638,312 of record CM063447.1, read on the forward strand.
AACCGGCCTGTGGCTATAGACAAAAGGCTGTCGATAGTGTGGTTCTACCACTTCCGTCACTATCTTCACGATAGGCAATACCCGAGCAAAGGTTTATGAGCGGCAATATCACTTACCATCATGTGTGCTGTTTGCTCGTTTGCCATAATCTATACCAATAAATAAAATTGGTGTGTGTGTTTGTAATGTCAAAATAATAGGCTTTTTTCATGCTCACACGGTTATTTGCACGACACCTATGCCTAAAATAGCAATTAAAAATTTTTTGTCTGTCTGTCTGTCTGTTTGTTCCGGGTAATCTTCAAAACGGCTGGACCGATTTCAAAAATTCTTTCACCAATGGAAAGCTATAATATCAGGGCGTAAACTAGACTATATGTTATCCCGGTATTCCCACGGCAACGGGAACTACGCGGGTAAAACGACTATAACCTATAACCGAAGCGAAGCGAGGGCGGGTTGCTAGTTTTGTAAATAATTGTAAAAATAATGTATACTCCGTAAAAGTAGTTTTATTTACAATGTGTAGTGCTCGCGTAAACATCAGATATCATCAGTATTTGTTGTTATAGCGGCAACAGAAATGCATAATTTGTAAAAATTTCAACTGTCTAGCTGCCACGGTCCTTGAGATACAGCCTGGTGACAAACAGACGGACGGACAGACAGTCAAGTCTTAGTAATAAGGTCCCGTTTTTACCCTTTGGGTACGGAACCCTGAAAAAGCATCCTGTTTTTACCCGTGGGTGTTGTAAAACACGATTAAGGAATATAATATGCATACGTCATAGATACCAAAAAAGACAAATTAAAAATAAAACCATATAATATCCCGATTGACCAACATGGCAAGTCAATATCCCTCTTAATATATAGGACATCGAGCCCAGCAGTGGGACGTGTATGCGCTGAAATGATGATTTAAGTAAGCAATTCAAAGATTTATTCACACGAACATCTAAAATTACTTTGGCTGTTCATGTAATAAATTAAGTAGAGGCTATAATACACTAATATTTCTTAAGTAGTTGACATGCAACTCGCCGCCTAGGTACACGCTCACTTGCATCAGGAAATGTTATTCTCGTCTGTTAATTTGCAATGAGACTGAAGATAATTAACAATAGCTCTCACATCGTTTATTTTATCTTTTATTAAGCTTTTATCTTTATGAAATACAATATTATATCTTAATTATTGAAATTTAGACTAACATTCTAGGTTTTAAAAACTTATTTTATCATCATGTCAGCCTATAAATGTCCTGCGGGGACGTGACCTAGAATTAGTCCATCACCCGCCGAGAGGCCGACCGCGTGAGGAAAGACCGACGTCCTCCCCGAGGGGGGCGCACTCCTCGCACCACGTGGGGGGGGGGGGGGGGAACGTCGGTCGATGCGAGAGTACCCCACTAGGGGTATTCTGTCGGGCCGACTACTGACGACAAGTAACCCTGCTCCAGTGGTAGGTCCAACGACGAAGGCGACGTGGTGTTCGGGTCGGTTGCGGTTGTACGTGCTTACGCCCCTCTGTCGCCCCGGACGAAGTGGTGCGAGGAGTGCGCTGACCGCGACCCACCCCAAAAGAAAATAAAAAAAAGACTATAACTGTCTACTAACACTGCTGGGCTCGGGTCGCCATTATGGGAAGGATATTGACCTACTTATCCCGATTATTAGACGTGTTGGTATAGGGTTTTATTTTGAGTTTACTTTCTCTTGCATAGACGTTATATGCATATTACACCCTTAGTCGTCTTTTACGACATCCAAGGGGTGAATTGTATTATACACTATACAATATACTAATAACAATATACAATATACTATCTAAATTAATAAGATTTAGCAATTAAAATGTTGGGTTATTTATAAAACTTATTTATGAGTGAAAAATTATTGTCATCCGCGGGACTCGAACCTACACCTACCGGAATATATGAATGTCATATGCCAATCTACGTTGTTCCAAAAATAGGACTTTTGGAACGGCGTATCAATATTTTTTTCACTCGAAAACAAGTTTTTTAGAATATGTTATTTTAATCAAACTATATCGGTCTAACATAACATTTCCGTGTGGTGACGGAGTAAGAATACAATTCACCACTCCCTATCTTGCCCGTGGATGTCGTAAAGGACGACTATGGGATATAATATGCACATAACATCTGTGTAAGAGAAGGAAAACTCAAATTAAATCCTATACTGACATGTCTGACCAGCATGATATAGTAGGTCAATTTCCCTCCCATTGCGGAGGAGGCCCGAGCCCAATAGTGGGACGTATGTATGTGGGCTGCGATGATGATGATATCGGTCAAGATACTGTTTGTACATAAATCTATAGCGTATGTTTATATAGTCTTATTAATAAATACATCTTTATTTTGAGGTACCCTTTATAATTTTTCAATAAGTAATTGTTGAAAGTGAGTCATGCAAAATATTTTTTAAACATTGTAATAAAACCAACTTTACTATTAACATTACTAGATATCCATTACATGTAATCTTAGACGATAGCCTTACCAGGAAGCCTGTAGTCCTCAAGTGACATCTAACAAAAGATGCATAGTACGACTAATTGCCATCCACAATCCAAGCCAAGATAGCCATCGTAATTAATTAAAGGTATTTAATTCGACGAATTGATCAGAGTTCTGTGAGGTCTAGCTATTATGGGAAGTTACTGGCTAGTCGATTTGAATATACCGATATGTATTTAAAGCTACAGAGGTTATTGTTGAGGAAAATTATAGCAAAGGAGTTCTTACTGGAGAATTTGTATGAAATTCTAAGTAATTTTATGTTATGTCAGCAGATAGGGTAAAATTTATGAACGAAGAAAGCTTGTTTAAAACAGTTTATACATGTTTTCGAAAGCTTGTAATAAATATTTTATCTAAAATGTACATAACATCGTTTCAACCTATATATGTCCCACTGTTGGGCTCGGGCCTTCTCCATAATGGGAGGGTCTCGACCTCCTATTCCACGCTGTTCAGACGTACTGTAATAGGGCTTTGTTACGAGTTTTCCTACTCTTGCATAAATCTTATATGTTTATTATATGCCTTAGTCGTCTATTACGACATACACGGGCAAGGTAGGGAGTGGTGAATTGTATTTTTACTCCGTCATCACACATAAATAGAGTTAGATTTGAAATGCGTCGTGAAATAAAATATACTGGTTTACGTCTCCTAATGACGAATAATAGACAGATAATATCACAGCAAAAAGAAGCATCTTTGAATAAATTTATTTTATGTTAACTATTGATCAAGGCAGAAATAATAGAATAATTTTCTCCTCATTACAGATGCGTAGGCATCTGAATATGTGATGATAAATGAAAAGAACAAAATAGATCTAAACGAAAAATATAAGTATTTTCATTATTATAATCAAAAGATATAATAATTACTAAGGTTAAATAAAATATAACTTAAAAAAACCACTCCCCCTATTCCCCGAGGTGTCGTAAAAGACGAGTAAGAGATATTATATGCAGATAACATCTATGCAAGAGAAGGAAAACTTAACATAATATCCTATGACAACATGTTTGATGAACTCGGTGTAGCAGATCAATTTCGCTTCTATTATGGAAGAGGCCGGAGTCCAACAATGGCATTTATATGAGATAATGAAGATAATGACGATGAAAAAAAAAACTGCGAAATACAAAATTGACCTTTACGAAACCTCATTATAAAAATAAACATTTTAAATAGCACATAAGCGAATAATGATAAATGAGAATTGGTAGACGTGAAAAATAAATCAAGCGATCTCACATTCGGTAGTCACACAATGCGAGGCAATATCCAAAAAATCAATACTATATGGTAACAACCGGCAAATGACCTCGGTAGGTGTTAAGTGTTGAAATAAAACTATAGTAACATCAAAGATAATTAGCCTGAAATCATCTTTTTCTCTTTTGCTTCAGTTATAATACGTGACAAAGGTTCTTGATTAATTGCTACCACGTCCGTAAGGCTAAGATAAATTATCTCGTGCCGCATTTGAAATTTAATTTCTGACATCTTAATGGTAAGGATCAAATTGGTTTGTTATTTATGTGATCGCGAAACGGGTGTTAGTTTTAGTGATTCCACTAATGGCTTCATTCTCGTTACCTTGTATTATTAACATTGTTTGTCGATCATTGATAAAAATTGCTTTTAATATTGCGTTTTTTTATTGTAATTATTTTATTGTGACGTAAGTTGATTCAGAATTAAATGCTGTAGTTCTATATTTCTTATCTTTTTCATTTCGGTTTATATATTTCACTGTGGAGCTCAATCCTCCTTCACAATAGCAGGGATATTGATTTATCATACCTCTTCTCAATTGGGTTGTTACAGGTAATTCGAGTCATGATGATGATGAATAATAAATGATGAATTAAACACTTTATAATTAGTTCACTAACTTCATTTCGTTTTAGATTAAACAAATTTCTATATCTTCACGATTCGACCCGGTAGGTGGCGCTGCTGTTGATTTCAAGGAGAATTCCTTTTATATTATTTGAATAGAACAACGTCTGTTGGTTCAGCTACTACCTACTACCTACCAAAAGGTTATTTTTCTACTATATCATATATACTTATAATATATACTTTTCGAGTGGTCATGCAGAAAGAATACCTATTATTCACTACTCCTTTTTTTGCTGATGGACACCCACACCCATAAAGAAGACCAAGGGATATAATACACGCATAACCTCTGCAAGAGAAGGAAAGCTCGAAATGCCTATATCAACCTGTTTGACCAGCACTTATTGTAATTGCAGATCAGGACATATGTATTCTGCGTGGTGGCGGAATAAGAATACAAAGAAAGAAGAAAACAATTTACAACCCCCTCTCTTGCCCGTGGGTATCGTAAAAGACGATTAAGGAATATAATATGCATATAACATCTATGCAAGAGAAGAAAACTCGAAATAAAATCCTATACACTTCTAAACAGCATGGTACAGTAAGGTTAATTTCTCTTCTATTGTGGAGGGGCCTCGGGCCCAACAGTGGAACGAATATGAGCTGAAATGAGCAGACCAGGACATATTGTGTTCATAGCTCGTCACCACAGAGGGATTATATCGTGTTGTAATATTGAAATTATTCACGATTTCAGGCGTATACACGATACAACCTAATTAAGTTTAAGATACCTTTTGTTTAAAGCATTGCGCTTTATTCAGACCATTAAGGCGACACGCAATGTTCTCAGAAATATTTCTTGTGATCTCCAAAACTGATGAACGTACTATATTATTATTGAGAATACGATTCTTTTAGATTGATGCGCATGAAACCACTTTGAAAAATAAGCGCCAGTGAAAATTCAACATTTTTTTACAAGGAATTTTATGGCATGGTTACTAACTAAGTCTTTATCTATAAATTATCGTTTCATTTAAAATTATTTTCAATCAATATGTCAGTCTGTCACCTTCAGCAGAGCCATAGCTGCGCTTATAATTGTATATTCTAGGAATAGTGGTAGAAAACAAAAACCTATATAAAGCATTGTTCAATCACATTCACAAAAACCCCAGCACGTCTTCCGCATTACATTACAAATACAGTGCAACCTCGATATAACAAATCCGACGGGAACTCGTAAATATTTGTTATATCCAAGTAATTTGTTAAACTGAGGTTTGTTATATTGAGGTAAGGTTGATCTAAAATTTGTTATAAAGAGGTAAAGAAATAGTTTTATTCACCTCAACATTTTTACATTCGGCAACTAGAATCTTCAACAAGAGTGCAGCACTGTTTACATTATTTTCCATCAAACGACTTCAATTTTTTTACGAAAAAAAACGTGCCGAAACATGTGGCGACTGAATTACATACTATGGGATGAAGGGTCATATAGAGGTATTTACTTTTTTTTATAGTTGAAAATTTGTTATAAAGAGGTTGTTCGTAAAAAAAAAACGTAATGTAAAGGTATTATTTACACTGACTCTTATGGACAATTCAAGGGGATTACGAAAAATTTGTTAAATCGAGGAAGTCGTTAAATTGAGGTTCGTTATATTAAGGTTGCACTGTAATTGTTTAATATTATACCACTATAATTGTTTAATATTATACGTTAAAGTATTATGATTTAGAATGCAAAACACGACCACTATATGACGCTTTCACGTTCCTGCCAAAGCTCTAAAGACTCAGATCAACAGAATTATTGCCAGTGTACCTTTATTTACGTCATTTAATATGAATTTATTAAGTTACAACATTGTGTTATTTTAATAAGAAGTAAATTATTTTTTAGTAGACATACTGATTGATTTATTTTTCTATATTAGTGTTTATGAACATAAAATACTATTAAACGATTTAAAATATAAACTATGTGCATATACATCTTTTATAGAATTTTACGCAGTTTCATAATTTATGTTCTATGAGAGAAACGAGAGAAAAATTTTGTACGACTTTTTTCGTAGTTAGTCAGACAAACAACCATGACTAAAAATTACTTGCTTAAAATATATTTTAGTAATACACCAAGCTCGTAATCATTATGACGGCTCACATACGTTCCTACTGCTGGGCTCGAGCCCCTTCCATAATGGGAGCGAAATTGACCTACTATGCCACGCTGGTCAAACGTGTTGGCATAGGTTTCATTTCAAGTTTTCCTTATCTTGTTTCTTGTTGGCGTTAGATAAAAATGATAAGAGTACGTTTTTATAATGCGCGCACATCGTCACGAAAAACTGACACCCTAAAGTTGGCTAGTCAACATTTTTACGATGCGTACACCGTCATAAATGTCAACTAGATAATGTGTTAAAATAATACTTTCAATACATTAAATATATTTTTTTTTATGTTATTAGTGTCGTTTTTCTACAAACATAGGATAACGCGAAAGATAAAATTTTTAAGAAGATATTTATTTACTTACGTATCTTACGTCAGTACATTTTTTTTTTAATTCATTACGCCATAAAAGTCCTAAACGATACTTGAATCCTGAAGCATATATCATATGGATTAATCTAAAGTATTTAATACCGATAAATATATTTTAGCACCAACCATTTGCTCACAATCATACGATCCATATACTTCAAAATATGAATGTACAGATAACGCCTCGTGAACGTTTTGAGACACAACAATTTATAAATTCTTTTTACACAGGCGTATCGGCTACCTCAGTGCAAAAGATAAGAGTGCCAACAATGAGATTTATTGCACACTCCATATACTACTTAACACTTAAAAAACGTTGAATTCGATCTGTGAATATATCTCAATTAGTAAATTATTTGCGGCTTAAGTGTCGGATTATTGAGTCAAAGGATTTAGAGCGGAAAAACATAGTTGATATAAAAGGTTTTTAAACTAAAATATCGTGCAGATTGTAGCTTTATTTTTTATTTTTAGAGCATACATATTTCACTGTTGAACAAGACAACGTTTCTCTGATTTTATTAGGCAGAATACCTGTGTTGTGTTGAATAAATGTTGACAAATAGTGTATTTTAAATATGTAATGATTATTATTGAATAAAAAATATTTTCAAGAGACAAGTCGAAAAGCTAATAAGTTAACAAAATACAGTTATGATTTTTCCTTCTCTCAGAGTGATATTATCTGTTTATCCCTTATTTGTCTTTTATGATGCTCGCGATAAAAGAAAGAGTGGTGTGTTATATTCTTATTCGATCTTGAAGGATGATGAAGGACGATATTACTAAGTCATTCAGGTAAATAAGTAGCAACCTATAGTCATATCGAGTCATATAAGTCTCACTGCTGGGCTGGGGCCATTATGCAAGGGTAATTAACGTACAGAGGCGTTGGTGTATGGTATAAAACACTAACCTTTGAAATACCAGACGCACATCGAGGCCGCTGCCTATTTTAAAGAAATTGCTCTTCTTAAACCTCGCTTAAAGAAGAGTATGTCAAAGCGCTCAGGAAACACAGTAACGGATAGCTCATTCTGGAATGAGCTTCCCGTTACTGTCTTGTACGTGGGAAGAAAATGATCACTAGGATCGTACAGTTGAAAACCATCAGGTTGCCAGTTGAAATGGATGATTTTGTCTTGTCTTTAGTGATGTGAAACATCTATAGGCGAGGGTTTTTTTTTTTTGTTGTGTGTGTAGCTGTTGGTCGCAGATGACCTTGACAGCTTAACGCGGTCAATGGGCGAGCGCGAATGGCTCTCAACCCGGTAAATAAGTTAAGCGAACATCGCCTGAGGGCTCCCCCTGTGGGGAACGGACCTCGGCTTGGGGCGTCGCTGAAAGCAAAGTGGGCGTGGCCACGTTTAGGATAATGACTTTTACGCGGCGCGGTTTTCGACTTCGACGGCGAGGCCGATACCGCGGAGTTTTATTTGTTAACGCTGCGCGAGCTGTGTAGGCCCTTTCTTGGGCGATCGTAATAACGTCATCCTCTTCTTCAAGAAGATGACGAGGACGTCAGACCGCTATAGGCGAGGGTGAACCTGATCAGGATATGCACTGCACGCTTGGATATGCACTATACATTTATGTAACGAAACCATAACCTGTTTTAAATTTTTTTTACAACGCCATCTAGTGAGCTCAATATAAAATATTAACCTAAGCACATACCTATAGTGTATACTAATGAAAATAAATGTTTATTGAAGAAACATTATCATTTTCTTGAAAAAAATCGTAATATTTAATTAATATGTACTTCATGCCATATTAATTCCTGCGAGATCCATGCCAGGCGTCCTAAGCGACGGCTCCATTTTTATTATTTTATTAAAATAAAAACAACAATACAATGAGAAATTAAAATGTATTCATAGAAGTAATATTGTCAAATGTAAAGAGTATAAATTGTCATAAAAATGGAGAAAAACATGGCTGCGTATTTTCTGTGTTCGCAAGCATCCGTAAATCCAAACGTGAGTTATTTAAATTCAACTTACGCATTCGACTAGCTAATCTAAATAAAGTGAGCATCTGCCTTGTTTACTTTAAAAGATAAAAAAGGCATAAAATAAAATGATTTGTAACAAAAAATAATAATAATAAAGAAATTCTTACACAGTTCGGCTGTTGCTAAAGGACATTGTAATTCAACAAGATTGGCACACAATAATGGTATCAAACATAAACCATTTAAAAATTGTCTGAGATAAAAGTAAAAAGGGGATCGCGCGACAGTAGTGTAAGGAGCAAATAAACTTTTCAGAGGACAATACCAGGCCTGGACTGGCGAGGATTTGTAGTGCCATTAGTCCAACAGCAGCATTCGATGCCAAGGAATTTGGTATTTTAAACCCCAAGAAATAAGGTCAGTATCTCTTTTTTTTCTAGACGCCTCAAAATTAAAAAAAAAAGGAATGAAATATTGTGTGTACTTGGGATGCTAATAGCTTTCTTTTGTAATTGATTTTAATTGTTACTGTCTAGATTGTGTCAAAAAATGAGAAATTTTTGTGTTGTTTTTTACTTTAATAGGGGTTCATTTCCATTTTCCATCACCGCAGCTTATTCAAGTCCCATTACTATGCTTAAACCTACTCCACAATAGGAATGAAATTAACCTAATATACCACAGTAGTCAGATGTATTGTTATAGGGTTTTATTTCCAGTTTTCCATCTCTTCAATGGATGTTATATTCATATTATATCCCATAGTCGTCTTTTACAATACCGATGGGCAAGGTAGTGAAATACACACTACAGTTCCTTTGCCATTATCACATAAAACGCACTACTCCTGGTATGCCTAAAACAACCCATTATCATCATCATCATCATCATATCACATCCACGATATCCACTGCTAGACACAGGTCTTACCAAAGAGGGATATTACTAAAAGCACCTTGTTTGCGAAGAAAAAATCGCCATGTTTCCTACAAGAATGCAGTTGACCATTTTCAATTTGATTTTTGCTGATTTTACGAATCCCATCGACAAGCGTGAAGTGATTACAAACTCATAAGCGTTACATTAGTGTTAACAATATTTGATAATGAGAACTCAATTTGATGTCGTCTGGTTAAAACGGTTGAGGTCAAGCAGGCGGCCAATCATAAAATAATTGCCAATTACTTTTGAAATATGTACTATGAAAGAAGACTACACATTGAGTCGAGTCAAAATAATTGGAACAAGAGCAGATAATTATAATGTTATTGATCTATGAAACCCTGTAAATTCAAAAATACTATTTTTTTTTTATTGCTGATGGTGACAAACGAGCAAGCAGCACACCTGATGGTAAGTGATGCTGCCCGCATATGGACCTTTGCAATACCAAGGGCATAGCTAGGCTGTTGCCTACCGTGAAGAAAATGCTCTTCTTAAACCTCGTTTAAAAAAGGACGTGTCATAGCGCTCGGGAAATACAGCAGCAGGTAGTTCATTTCAGAGCCTGTACGTACGTGGGAGAAATGATCGCTACCACTAGTATAAGTCATTCACGAACCGTCTCTTTTTCTTCCCTTTGCTCTATTTGTAAGACATTAACAATAGCGTAAGTAGCGTACACTCTGATGTTATGTAGAAAGATTAGTTATACTAAATAGAGATACGTAGAGACGAGCTAAAGAAGCGCCAAAAATACAAATTCTTAACACTTCAGTTATTTCTTTAATTGAAAGTACGATCTCCTTGACCTTTTACTTTGTTTCATTAAACATTTCATTGTGTTGCCCATCGCAATTTATATGGGGCCTTTATTTTAAAGAATTAAAAGGATTAATATTGTTTTAGTAAAAGTGTTTCTGTATCTCCTTTGTAATCTGATGCTGTTGAGATTTTATTGTTCAGCTTAAATACTATGGATTTTTTGTTTGCTTTGGAAGTTCATGTTTAAATATAGACTGTAACTTTTATTGTGCACCTTTTATCAATAGAGTTTAGTTTGTATTAATGTATTAAAAATAATTTCCTTTTGGGTCAGGTACGTCTCACCGCTGAGTAAGTCTCTACCCGATAGAGCAGTGAGATAGGATTTTATTTTGATTTTTCTCCATTCAAAATGGTGTTGTATATTATGTTATCTGGTCATTCTTTACGTATATTAGAATTCCATTATATTTCTTTTGATTTCAATATTTAAAATATCGAGTAGCCGGAGAGATATGATCAACATCACAACTCACATACCTACGTCCCACTGCTAGACTCAAATCTTCTCCATATTGGGAGAGGTATTGATCCAATATACCATACTGGTTAGACGGGTTCGTATAGGTTTTTACTCTGAGTTTTCCTTCCTTTTCTCCTTCCTTAGAATCTCCGACGTTTCGAACACTTTAATGATTTTTCATGTCTTGTTGGACATGAGACACCTTAGTACTCTCATGATCATGAAGGCAAAAGGAAAATTTTTAGTTATTCCAAACGTTTGTTTATTTATTTTTTTGTTTGTTACGCTTTCACGCTTAAACCACAGTACCGATTTCAAAAATTCTTTCACCAATGGAAAGTTATAATATCAGGGAGTAACATAGGCTATATTTATTCCGGTATTCCCACGGGAAAAGGAACTACGCGGGTTAAGCGACTAAACCCGAAGCAAAGCGAGGACGGGTTGCTATTGGTTAATATAATTCCATCTTTAACGCACTATTTATTATTATTCAGGATTATAAAATTGTATAAATAAAACAATACATGATGTAGGGAATCCGTGTGGTGACGGAGTAAAAATACTATTTACCACCCTTTGGGTGCCGTAAATGACGACTATGGGATATAATGGTATCTATGCAAGAGAAGGAAAATGCGAAATAAAATCCTATACTAACCTGATATAGTAGGTTAATTTCTTTCCTATTTTGGACGAAACTCGAGCCGAGCACTATAATTTCAGTATCTAATAATAAAAATTATTTTTATTTATTAAACATTTGAGTTTTTTTTTTCATGATATAATTGTAATAACAGCAATTGATAAATATTATCAACTGCTGTTTTATTAAGATATTTTTTTGAAGCGCCAAGATCTTTAGGCCATAATGAATTAAATTTCATATAACGCTGAAATGTGTGATCGTTTTTCAATACAAAATATGAAACGTCACATTTATAACTTAGAACTTGCAACATAGCGATACTTAAAACCAACCGCAAGACCACCTATAACTAGGGATGTGACCTGGAGGGAAAATAATCGATTTTTTTCTGTCAACAGGATTGTGATGACCTTTTTGATGACCTTTTTTTTAGGAAATGTGAGCTTTGTTTTGTAATATAGTATGAACACACACCTAAAACAAGCCTGATGACCTTTTTTTAGGAAATCTGGCCATGAATAATGGCTTAATTTCGAATAGTAAAAATCGATCAATAATCGATTTTTCTCATTTTTATAATCGATTATAAAAATCGATTATTACAAAAAAATAATCGATTAATAATCGATTTTTATAAAAATCGATTATTTTTTCACATCCCTACCTATAACAAGGAAAAATCTTGAAAGCTCAAACATGTTATAAAAGTGTGTGTGGGAGTGACTCGGAAGGATAAACATATTATTTTTATGGTGTGTACATTCGTGTTCTTGTGTCAACGGATTCGCGAGTTTAGTCATGCGGAAACATTTCGTATAAGAAATTATTGTCTGTAACTTTGGTATTTTTGTATGCACTATTTCATTTAAAGAGATTTTTTTTTAAATAAAAAGCTAAAATCTTCACACGGGGTCAAAGTAAAACTTCTTTGCCATCGTGACAGTCACATTAGTATTTTAAAAAAAAAGTGTCTATATATTTATAGTATAATACATATAATAGTCGCAGTATTCCAATTATTCTAGATATTCACTTCAATATCCAATTTACCAGCAGTCAAGTGCATACTGTCATGAGACGCTCGTTCCGATTTTCCAAAATATATTTTGCTGTACCACTTATCATTTTAACGTATATATCATTCAAGAACTTGTATCGTTGTAAACGTAAATGAATAAAAAAGTCCTTCAGTTCGTCCGTTTATCCATCTATCGTACCAAATATCCCTCCACCCACCATTCCCTATCCATTCACTTTTCTGATCTATCTTTATTCCTAAAGCTGTTACCAAAAGCTTAAAACTTAACTCAGAAAATAACTTATCCTGTCTCATCATAAGTCCAATCTATTCTTAATGATAGGCGTGATATTTATGTACTTTAAATCTCCATATATCTTTTCTTAAAAGTCTCGTGTAATACCTCTAAAATATTAATATTTATTATTAAACAGTAAAATGTTACTTTGTCTTTAAAACTTACCCTGATTTATGTTTATTTATTAAATTAATAAAGCAAATAAAAACCTATCATAAGCAAATTTTATGTCCTCCATTAACTAAGAAGAATATGTAGTAAATGTTAATATCGACACCGAACTTAATATGACGATCCATATCTAACTTATTCCTATTACACAGAATAAATTGGCGCGGTATCCAATAATGAAAGAAAGAGGTTGCTAAAGCATAAAAAAATCAAAAAAAATTATGTCTATGTTACGGTTTCGGCGGGAATATAGAAAAGTCATGTCAGGCTCTTGAATTATATATTTTTTTGTGTTTTATAGTTTTACATTAAATAATTGTGCTGATATTCTGTGGAATATAACACAGTTACGGAGCTAAGGTGTTGTAAGCATGATATAATAGTCATCATCATCATCATCATTTCGGCTCATATACGTCCCACTGCTGGGCTCGAGCCTCCTCCATAGTAGGAGGGAAATTAACCTTACTATACCATGCTGGTCAGGCAGGTTGGTATAGGGTTTTGTTTCGAGTTTTCCATCTCTTGCATAGATGTCATATGCGTAATATATCCCTGAGTCGTCTCTTACGACACCCACGGGTAAGAGAGGGGGTGGTGAATTGTATTCTTACTCCGTCACCACACGGAATTATATGATATAATAATATAATATAATAATATAATATATAAATAAAATATAATGATATAATAGTGGCTTATGTGTATTTTCAGATTCCACCAAAATTCCCAGAGAAATTATTAATTAGGTTTTCAGCGACCAATTAGCAGCAATTAATTAACTTACTGACCAGCGAAGACTATTAATAAAATACTCAACATGAAGAGGTGTTAAATAATATATAAAGAAAATTGTAAAAGACATGGCTGTATGGGCTTTGTTCCCATTGCCTGTCTCAATAGACAAGCAAGCAATGTTGGCGCCATTTGTAAAATTATTTCAATAACTGATTTTTAAGGTGCCATTCCAACCTCGGCTGCAGGCTGCGGATGCAGGTAGCACACGCATGACACGCAGCCACTGCCTACATTCGCAGCCGGTAGTGATTCCGAGGCTGGCTGCACGTACTGCGGCAGGCAGCAGGTGGCGACCAGAGAGCCAACAAAAATTCTATGGTTCTATTCAATATGAGCGCTAATTGGAGTGCAAATTAAGTTTGGTGAAATTGGCACCGAGTAGCGACTACTTGAGACTTGTCTCAACAGGTTGGAGTGCCGTAACTACATGCGCATCGACTTGCAGCCGCAGCACTACTGGTAGTAGTATGGATCTGGTCTGCGATCAGCTGCACCTGCAGCCGATCGCAGACCAGATCCATACTACTACATAGAAAACCAGTCGTGCAGCCACAGCCAGCTTCGTGCAGCTGCCGCATGTGCTGCCTGCACCCGTAGCCTGCAGCCGAGGTTGGGATAGCATCTTTATTTGAATTGAATGTACTCATTTTCTTGTAGTCCGCCGCAATTTTATCTTTATCGGTAATCGTAAATCGTATCGAAAATACGGTAATTCATCTTATTCGTTTTTTTTTATTTGCATTCATCGTTATAAGTCAACCTGTGCGTTGATGCAGGGTGTTAAGGTGTGTCAAGAGTCAGTGTGTGAACATAATTGCGGAAGGTGACACCCGATACAGGTGTTACAGCTCGAGTATTATATGAATTGCTCAGAGTCTGTGAACGCTGCGGTCGTAGTGCAATCATCAATGAGCTTTATCTTTATTTTTTTATTATATACCCTAACCAGCCGTTCTTTTTTTATATCTGGCTGTATGAGCATAGATTATAATATCATCATAATTTATCTCTGAATGAAGATATGTTATTATAATTTTCATTGCATATACAAATCTCGATCATAAAATTTATCTCAACATATTTGAATCCATCAGCCCGTAGATGTCTACTATTGAACATGGGGAGGCCTCCCACGAGAATGCCATTCAGAATAGTTATGTAAAATCTGCATCCAGTTCCTTACGAATTTCAAGATGTCGCCAGCCCGCGTCGTGAGGGAATCATTAGTTAATTATTGCAAATGAACAACAGGCTGAGAAATTATTGTATGCATTCTTAGTTCGAGAGTTTTTTGAATAACTATTATTCTTCCAATTGTATTCTTAATCTACGTGGTAACGGAGTAAGTATAGAAATTACCAGTCCCACTCTTACCCGACTCAGGGAATTGATAAGAATTTTAAATCGATACCTGAGAAGAAAAACACTATACCTTTAAAACCTTATGCTGGCTTTTTGAGTCCTTTCATTGTGGAGGAGCTGAAAATAAGTCTTCCAATTAGTTTAAGTCTTGCATATATAATCGATGCAAGAGAAGAAAATCTTGAAGTAAAATTCAATACGTCCCCACCCCAGAAGGCACCCTGTCTGCCTAACGTGGTTATGTTATGTCAATTTATATTCATTTATGTAGGAAGCTCGACCCGTGGAACGTATTTGAGCTAAAAAAGAGATGATTATGATGAGAATTTACTAGAGAAGAGTATTTCTTTTTCATTTTGAATGATTTTAATCAATTGATTTTAACTATACTCAAGTGAAGGAAAGAAATGGGATCTAGTGTATTCTAATCCGTCACTACGCCGATGAGCTTCAATATTGTATACCGATAGAAGGACAGATTCTTTATCTGCCCAAAAAAGTTAGTTTTATAGGCAAAATTCCATTCAATCATATATTAAATTACTTTTAAGATTCTTAAAGATATGTAACAAATCGTAAGGAGTGGGCATAAAAACATTTTAAGATATAATATTCCATAAAAATCATGTTTCAATTCAAATAAATTGCTGTGTTAGGATAAAACATTTAAAAGCGACAATGTTTTTAACAAAACAACACACCTTTTCGTAAATTTTGAAGTTATAAATTTTTATAACAATAATGCATTTTAAAATTGAGAAAAAATATATAATCTTCTTTATGTACGTATATTTGGATTGCACATATGGCTTAACTTAGGCCTAACCATTTTATTTGTATTAGTCTAGGTACAATTTGTATAAATTAAATTGTACATCTGTAAAACTTACCTACAAAAACAATACTTAATTTCCCAGTGTCAATTAAAAAAAAGTAGGGTCATGATGATATTAGATATTGAGCCCATTTCCATAAATGCATCGTTGCTGATTCCTTACTAATATTTATTATTTTAGACGCAATATAATTTACTAAACAAGAAAATATGTAAACGTATATGATGAGCTGAAGAAAAAGAATTTAAGATTAAGCTTAGAAAAAAAAATATAATAGGCTGAACATTAAAGAATAATAATATTAAATCGTCAAAAAACACCTACGCATAAGAAAAACTACATGCCTGAGGCCCGAGCTCTGAGAAAAAAAATACTAATAATATATTGTTAAAAATATATTTACCCAAATATATTGACATACATTTTGTACAATACACTAAATATATCTGAAGTGTCGCAATTTTGTAAAAGTCGTTGAGAGAATTTTGTTAAAAAAGTTATTTGTATTCTTTTGTTAGCGATATCGAGTTACATTCGATTTGTAAACATCGATAAATGTCAATTGACTTCAGAATTAAATATGTATTATATTACTGTTGGTTTTATTTATTTTTGTGATTTGAGGTTAGGATCCTATAAAACGGGGACGGCACAGTCTCTCAGCAAGATGAATGACAGCTGTGACGTCATTTCCCGTTGGGCAGTCCGGCTGGAGAGGCCTCGCTGTGTTGTTAGGACTGTCGAAGCCTTCCGGCTGTTACTAATGCAGTGGCTTGTGTAGATGTTAACGGGGCACGAATGCTGTACCAAGTACCTGTATACAGTTGTTAGAAGGGATAGTACATCGTCCTACCACTACTGCGATTGCGACGAGGACACGGCGAGTACACGCTCAAGGTCTGTGACGCCTGGGCAGAGCAGCGCCGTGAATTCTTCGCAATCATCAATATCAAACTGACGCTGTTGACCATCGCTAGAACGATACTCGACCATGTCACACTCCGCTGCCAGCGGCTGTAGTGGCGCCGGTGAGAATACCCGCGCCTGATGCTGTCCCAGCTGAAGCCGTAGGTGACTGGACGGGCGAATATTCTGTCACCCTTAGAGCGGATGACCGCGTGAGGATTATTATACTACATCAGTCCCATTGACTAGTGTAGTATAATAATATTTGTCGCTATAAGGTTTTACTTCCAGTTTTTCTTATCCTGTATATTTATTATATGCACATTATATCCATTAGTCGTCTTTTATTACTCCCACGGGTAGGATAATAGTGGTTAATTATATTCTTACTCCATCACCATGGCAAGTGTAGTGAAGTATCATCAAAATCCGTTCCATTAATTATCTATGAAACGGTCACAAGCACACTAATATTCTTAAAAACTTTCACTTTATAGGTAATATTTGTATAAAATATTATATCACTTTCTTGTGACAAAAGCAATCAGTTACAAAGAGTTATTTAGAGAAATTCAAATTACAACCAGTCATCCATATTTTACTGTGGTTTTACAAGAACCTACTTAATTATACCTCTTTCATTATTAGGCATCCCGCAGTGAATCTATTCGTGTCAAACAGAATAACAAAATGGCGTATGTAAGTTTTTTTTTTAACAATTATTTAGACTTTTACAACCAATATTTTAGCGTGAATGATTCAATATTGTGATATTTTACGACTGTATTTATGTTATATTGTTATTAAATGTGATCGTTGAGATATATATTTTTTTAAATAATTTGATTCTGGTCACCTATACTTGGTAAACTAAATTATATAGTGTATTTTTGGATGACAATAGGGTCGGACTCTACATCGGTTACATTTTGGCGGCAATGTCAAAAAGTCAAGTAACGTCTTATATTCAATACTTTAGTGTTTTATATTGTTATATTGAATAGTTTGCCTGGTATTTTATAAAATGTAATAAAGAAAAGGCGCTAAAGTAAATATGAGATTTGACGTTTATTGTATTTTCATGTTCGGCCAATATTTCTAGAAGAATCGGTCGTCAGTCTAATTGTTAGGAGGGCTTCCTATACTCCTTTGTGTGATACGCGGTCGCCTCTCGAGAACCTTTCTTCCTCAGCGGTTGTTGGTTGGTCAACCGACGTGGTCCGCCCATTACGTGCTATATCGTTATACATGTCAGCGTGTTATGTCAGTTACACTCGTTCTTCTACGGATTTCCGTATTTCGAATTTTATCTCGCAGAGAAATCCCAAGCATAACCCGCTCGCTCTATAGAACGCTCAGCGACTGAGAGCTTGATTATGATGCCTACACTTAGAGACCAAGTTGCTGTGCCATAAGTCATCACAAAGCTATTAGTTACTCTTTTGTGATATACTTTGAATAATGTATAATACATTTCCAAAATTATAAAATAAATGAAAAATCCACATCATCTCAGCTCATATAGGGTTCGACCCACTGCTGGGTTCGAATCTTCTCCATTAAAGGAGGAATATTGACCTAAAAATAATAGCAGGATGGTCAAGGGTTGGTATAGAGCTTATTTCGAGTTTTCTTGTTCTTGCATCAATGATATATGCATATTTAGTCCCTTAGTCGGCTCTTACGACTTACGACAGCCAACGGCAAGATATGGTGTGATAAATCGTATTTTTACCCCGTTACCACGCGGAAAGATAAGTCCACAATGACATTGAAAAATCATAATCACATTTCTGAATCTTTATTCTTTGCGTTATTATTATATATTATAAATTGAAGAATGTGCCATTCTTAAATTTTGGTTTTATTGTCATTTAATTACTAACGAAATATCAAAGATTTTAAATACCTTCAACTCGTTTTCTTTGATAGTTGGATTTATGTTTGATATTTACATATTTTTATCTAATAAATAATATTTAGACGTTTCGTAAATTAAGCGATTATTTGATAGCTGAGTTTGACGTTATTTGATCATTAAAATACTATAAAAACATACTTTTATAGCAAAAATAGAAAAAACCAAGTTGTATCAATTGATATTTTGCTACAGAGCAAAGATTAATAAAAAAGAAGCCGCTCGTTTCATAGCTCCACTTAGAGTTCTATTAAACGAGGCCATAAAATCGGCCAGAACAACCGCATACGATTAACACTTAAAACGTTGCACAGAATTATCTTAAAGCTTAAACTATGATAGACAGAATATGTACATATATACCGCTAATTGACATCGTGTGGGTATCTTTTGATGTTAATTTAACACAGTTAAATTACAAGAGGAAGCGATTTTTATTTATCATAGGGTAAACAATCTTATCGTTTTTATATTTTGGGACATATGAAGGACCAAGTAAAATATATGTTTATGAAACTTTAAAGGATGGAATGGTATCGTATTCTATTATCTTGAATCTACAATGGTTCTTATAAAAGACACCCAAATGTGGCCCTGAGGGAGTCCCAAGAAACGGTTTTTATTATTTTGGGACTACAGCAAGTTTAAATAAACAAAAACAGGCAAGGTTGGAAAATTCCACTACCCTCTTATGCAATGCGAGAGACGATCAGAAAATTAGCAGGTTATGAATGGATGAAATTAGTCAGAACTAGCCAAGTCTGATTAGATCAATTCTAATGCTTCATTTACATATTGGTATTTTTATAAGCTGGATCGTCAAATAAATCACTTTTATCGTTATTGACATACTCATATTAATTTGGTTTATATGTAACGATATCCGTGATTTTGACCTCATTATAAACATCGGATTCATTTGAAATCTTGTACATTTATCAAGGGATAGTTTGTTCCATTATTCTTTGATTGACTTGATGAAACATAAATCGCTAATCCTATAGATTAAATCCTAATCCTAAAGATATTAAATCTGTGGCTGAGGGTTTTTTGCATCACTCAATAGATGTCGCTATCCTTATTTTCTGCATCACACTTTTTAATTCAGTGTTTTTTAGGTTCTATTTAACATAATAAATAATAACGATATCGCTATTGCTTATAATTTGGACCACAGAATAATCTAATAATTTTACGATTATACAAATACGAATTGTAACTGGTCAAGAACCTATAGTATGGTGAAGGTAACTATCGTAAACAGCCTCGCAACAGACTTTTTATATGATGGTTATTTTAATATTTTTTCATATTAATATAAATAGGTTGCGACTTAGTAGCTTTAGTAAATTTTGTCAGTAATTTTTCAACGATTATAAAATAATTTGATTTAGATAGCACACGTCTAACCAGTGTGGTATAGTAGATCAATTTCCCTCCTACTGATGGGCTCGAGCCTCCTCCATAATGGGAGGGGAATTGACCTCACTGTACTATGCTGATCAGACGAGTTGGTATAGGATTTTATTTCGTATTTTACTTCTCTTGCAATTATTTAATCTGCTTGTATTCCTTAGTCGTCACTTACGGTCCACCAATTTAAAAAAGGGTGTGGTAAATTGTATTTTTACTCCGTTAATAAACAGATAAGTCTTTTAAATCTAACTAATGCAGACTATTGAAATTACAATTCAGATTAAGCACTCCGCCATTGATCACGAATGCTAAAAAGTATTTCAAACATCGGGAAATATAAAATTATATACAAACACGATAAATTAAAAGATGACTAAAAGCTTTACAACTCTAAGCTAACTCCATCTGATGCCATATAGTCAACAAGGAGGGTTCCTAAGGAGGGCTTACCTTCAGGCAGGCAGAACGCTGCCAGTAACTTTGTAATATAAACTACTAGCAACCCGCCCTCGTTTCGTTTCGGTTTTGGACGCCCTGCCTGCGTAGTTACCGTTCCCGTGGGAATACCGGGATAAAATATAGCCTATGTTACTCCCTAATATTATAGATTTTCATCGGTGAAAAAATTTTTGAAATCGGTTCGGTGGTTTAAGCGTGAAAGCAAACAAACTTACTTTCGCATTTATAATATTAGTAAGGAATAAGGATTATAAGGATTAAAAAAGAGTATATGTTGAGTCGACCTCAAGTGATAGGAATAAGAGCAAGGTGATGATGATCATGATGAGGATAAACGCGATAAAATCCGTAAAAAAATAGTTTTATTTCAAATAATTATGTAAGTCAATAATCCAATATTTTGTGTTACTGGCAAGCGATAACTGGCGAACGACCCACACGCGGCAAACGTTCATTTTCATAACTGGTCGTGCCAGTGCTTTTTCTTGTCGGCCCCATGTTTGTGCGTTTCGAAACCATTTTTTTTTTATTTTGATAAATTTTGGAGGCAAAGGTATCACGTGGAATGAGATTTGGTTATTGCAGATGTCATATGATAAATAACATAGAAGTAAGTAATACGAAGAAAGTGGAATTGATAACTTGTTTTTATATAATTATGAATGTTTTCAATTTTCTTTTTGATGTGATACATCTATAGGCGAGCGTAAACCTGATAGTTGGCGTGGCGTAAAATGCCACATGCCATGGCGAGATGTCGCCACGCTCTATGATAGTAAGTATAGATCCACCCAATTGTCACAGTAATATCGACAAAGGCATGGAATTTTACTATTATATTATTACCGAAATCACTGATTAAAACCATTGAGTTGGCACAATTTGAAACATTTTTGAATTGTTTATTCTTGTGTTTAACAAAAATAAATGTTTATTAAATAAAAAAACATCAACTTTTGGAAAATAATCGTAATATTTTATAGGCGTCCTGAGTGACGGCCCACTTTTTTTCTTTATATGTCACGCTCTTTTAAGAGAAAACATATACTTAGAGTTATTGCACGCGGTAACATTTATTCATGAAAAGTGTAAGAACTGAAATGTTTTTATGCTACTATCATTTAAAAAAAAACATAATATATATATGTATATATCAATAAAGGTAATTTAGATTAAACCTATGATAAATTGACATTAAAATTATTCGTTAAAACTTTTTTCACGCGGATTAACCACACGGAATTTTTAAGCCGTCATTATATTATTTGCCGGGTAGTGACGTAATAAGAATACAATTCACCATTTTACTTGTGGGTGTCGTAAAAGACGACTAAGGTATATATTACGGTTATAACAACTATACAACAGAAAGAAAAAATCGTAGTCCCTATAACAACCCACCTGAGCGTATAGTAAGTCAAATTCTCTCCCATTGTGGAGGAGGCTCGAGCCCAGCAGTGGGACGTATATGAGCCGTGATGATTATCTACACTAATATTATAAAGAGGAAAGATTTGTTTGTTTATATTGAATAGGGTCTAAAACTACTGGACCGATTTCAAAAATTCTTTCACCAATGGAAAGGTATAATATCAGGGTGTGGTATAATAACATAGGCTATATTTTATTCCGGTATTCCCACGGGAACGGGTACTACGCGGGTAAGATGACTGAAATTGAAACGAAGCGAGGGCAGGTTGCTATTAATAAAACTAAAACTTATTAAAACTATTTTTATTCAAATTTCGTCATATTCCTTTTAAAATTTAAAAGATAAGGTAACAAATTTTGACATTCCAAATATCGGTTAGGAAATATTACTGTATTAAAATGAAAAAACACTAAAAGCCGACATAAAAGTGATCTTTATTTAACATATTGACACTTTTAGATAACTGAATACAAGTACACTCCCATGCCTTTCCACGTATCTAATCAAATCACTCATTCATATTACAATTAAAGAAATCTACAGCCAATGGTTATAGAAAATGGCGCTTGCACAACCAATCTTTCTTGATACTACGACATTAATATGATATAGATTATATGTTAACTGTATTTAACGGTATTACAGAATAGCTTATGCCCGTGGCTTCACTCGTGTAAAATATGACATTTCCAAGAAGAAATTTTGTACAGAGTCCTTTATCGAATTATGACTGATTAAGTAATAAATCTTAATTAAATAATAAATAAAAAGGAATCCGTGTGGTGACGGAGTAAGAATACAATGCACCACCACCTTTCGTGCCTAGGGGATATAACATAACATTTATGCAAGAGAGGGAAAATTCGAAATAAAACCTTATGCCAACACGTCTGGGGCCGACCACTGACGACAAGTCACATCTGCTCCGGTGGTCGGCCCAACAACGAGGTGACGTGGGTACGGGTGGGTTAAGGGCCCGCGCGCCGTCGTTTCATCGCCCCGGACGGACAGGACCGCGCGTGCGCTTACCATAGCCCACCCATAAAAAAAAAATTAAAAAAGAAAAAAAAACCAACACGTCTGACGGTTTCAGTCACGTTACCCGTGTAGTTCCCGTTCCTGTGGGAATAAAGGGATAAAATATATCCTATGTTACTCCCTGATATTATAGCTTTTCATTGGTGAATGAATTTTTGAAATCGGTTGTCTGGTTTAAGTGTGAAAGCGTAACAAACAAACCTACTTTCGCATTTATAATAGTACTAGCAACCCACTCTCGCTTCGCTTCGGTTTGAGTCGCCTTACCATGTAGTTCCCGTTCCCATGGGAATACCAGGATAAAATATAGCCTATGTTACTCCCTGATATCATAGCTTTTCATTGGTTAAAGGATTTTTGAAATCGGTTCGGTGGTTTAAGCGTGAAAGCGTAACAAACAAACAAACAAATAAACAAACAAACTTACTTTCGCATTTATAATATTGGTAAAGATTAAGGATTTAGATTTAAAGGAAGTAGGTATTATAGATTACTTAGATTTAAATTAATTAACAAAGACTTGTTTATTATACACTATGAGAAAATTTTAATATATTTTTGTTTGCTTAGGTCATTTGAAACGGGAAACAAGATAATAAAGTTAGAATTGCTTTGTAAGTATTAATAATTACATCAAAGCGCTGTGAATAAATTATAAAGTTCAGTTATTACATTAAAAGTGAAACAACATCCTCAACAAGAAACTAAGATTTACAAACATATAATTAACAGACACAAATTATAGCCAGATTCAAAACAACAATTTATTGATCGCACTAAGTATTGTCCTGCATGGGAATCGAAACTACGATACTTTGTGGTTACGGTACATTAAGCACTATACTATCTGTGCAGAACTCTGGTAGCTAATGGGTAAGATTTCACATAGATTTTAAGTAATTGAAGTATTTTTTGGGACCAATTCCACCACACATTCCCACCATTGTAACTCCTGTTAGCCAGGATCCTCAATGGTCTCCATAGATCACACCGAAGGTGACCCTTAGGTAGTCCCGGGAAATGATTTTAATTGTCTTGGGACCCACAACATTTAATTAGAAAGGTTAAACAAAGGGAGTTTAGAGATATTGATTTCATTTCCCTCCAAGCAATGCGGGAGACGTGAAGCAAAATTAACTAGTCAGTCACTAAATAAGAGATTATGCAGCTACAATAAGCGTAGCCGCACAGATATGGAAGAGCTTGACGGGACCTATATGTGAGCGATAAGATTGATTACTATAGTAGCTATGGCAGACACGCCTGAACGCACAGGAATTTTCGCTAGTTGCTATAAGGTCCGTAAAGTATACTACTCCAGAAGTGACTTGCAAACTGTTTAACATATGGTTGCACTCATCACACCAGAGATCGCACTCCTAGAGAATGTGGTATGCTGATTATTCAAACTGGTGTTCAAATATGAAACATTTACGTAATAGTGAGGATTCGATATTAAAAGAGAACAATTTACTTTTGAAATTGCCATGGCCAGTTAGGAACTAGACTACACAATAGTCAACCTCAAACTACACTGTCTCTGTGCGCTTTGGTATACATGGAAAAATTGATAGAGAGAATGGCCTTTTCATGATGAATCCCATCTCTTCTGCCATTCGGTTGGAAGGTCCTCATAAACAATTAAGTATAGCTATTCAATAGTGTGGATCACTAGGGTGAGGGATTGGATTGGAATTATCATCTTCATCTCGCCCCGTATAAGTTCTACTACTGGGCTTTTGCCTCCTCCATAATGGGAGGGACATTGACCTTCTATTGCGCGCTGGTTTGACGATTTAGAAGAGGATTGGAATTGCATGTTAATAAAAATGTAGGCACCTTGACAACTTTTTTCTTTTTAGAAACAAGACACTTCAAGTGTGTCCCACATTTTTCATCCTCATCACCATGATGAATGATGATGAAAAATATGGTTTCTAAAAAAAAACAATTAACCTTGATTGAACAAGAATACAGTATTAAGAAAAGAATTAAGAAAAGGGTTATTTTTTAACGAATGAAAATGATTATAATAAAACGTTAAAACTCGACTTACTTGGCAGTCGACTCTTACAAGTTGAACTTAATAGTATAAACTATTATATTTAAAGAGTTTCACAGTAAAACACGCGACCAAACACACAGCACACTATAAGTTTTATCTCATTATTCAGTACTAGGTATAAATCTCCCTAATGCCTCCATATCTTATAAATCTTTAGCTTGCTGCTTAATTAGAATGGACCGTACAGTATACGCTAGTGGATGCGGTATAAAAATGTCTTACTTATCTCATTATTTGATTATCTTCTATTTAAGGAATGTCAAATTTTAAATGCGATTGAGTTTTTGACGTTAACATTTATATTTTAAGCGACATTAAGTTACATTAAACATTTTAATAATTTGTAATGTCATATTTTTCTTATTAGCAAGTTATGGGGGACGAAAGGGCGGCGCGCGGCACTATAACCCACTTTATTTACTCTCCTACGCCATTGGGCCGACCACTGGTATCCAGCTCTTTGACGTAGGCAGTCAGCACGAATATTGTTTTATTAAATGACTTTGATGAAATATTTGAAAAAATGTATAAAAATTAGTTGCGTATCGAAATAGTTAAAAAAATATATTTTAATAATCCAACCATTGTTTTACTAAACCTTAATCAAGCGAATGATAGTGATTATACAATCTTTCATCGTCCAATTGACAAATATTATAAAATAATTATTTCTGATGTAATACTCTTGAGGACAGTTCAAGCTGAAGAGTGTTCGACAAAATAATGTTATTGCAAAACGTATCAAACTTTTAATTAATTATTTATTTGACATTGACTGATTATTTTCTCTGGGAATACTGACACTTTAACGTTAAAAACGTTTAAAAAACCATTAATCTTTAATATAGATTTTATATAATTTAAAATAACTTAGTACTTATACTATAACTTAATAAATAGATTAATTATAATTACTTTTATTTCAATTTGACAAGCAATAGTTTAATACATAAGTCGTATCGCAAAAAAACTGTTTGCATACTAAATGAAAATTAATCTCATCGGCTATCAAATTTAAATACACGTCTGTTACTTCTTGACAGATAAAAGTGTCAGTTATGTCATTTACAATTAGCTACGTCAAGATGATGTAAAAAAATGACGCGGGGGCGTTGAATTTGTGTGGGATGAATTTGTGCTTATATAGATTATAGTTTTCTTCGTGTGGTGATAGAGTAGGAATACAATTTACCCTCTGTCATGCCCGTGAGGGTCGTAAAAGACGGTAAAGTTTCAACCTTCATCGTCTTTTATATAAATGCATATAACATTTATGTAAAAGAAATCGATACATAACGAAAATTCGTTATAAAACCACAGACCAGGAAATAAATTGACTTAACCATGGTCACAAACCATGGTTAAGTCAATTTATTTCCTATATTGGAAGAGTAAGCTCAGCAATGAGACGTATATGAGCTAAGATAATGAGATTATTATTTTCGTTGCTTAGAATATATGACATTAAAGTATGTCAGTGATAGCTTTGCGGTGGGCTAAGAATGAAAGTGAAGTGTCCAGCAGGTTACTGAAGAGGATATCAGAATTGGTAATTCTTTTCTTCTTATTTTCAGTCCATATACGTTAGGCTGAATCTTCCTCTACAATGGAAGGGCAATTAGTGTACGATATCACACTAATTCGACGGATTAGCCTAGTTAAAACCCTATGTTTTATGTCAAATTTGCCTTATTTTGCAGCGATATTAGCTGCTTTAGTCGTCTTTTAAGACTCCCAGAAGCTAGAAAGAGGGATAAATAATTTTATCTTGAATTCTTGCCCAGGGATACAAATAGTTAGATTATACGGATGCATAATCGAATATGCGAAGGTATTCTTGTTTTTAGATATAAATATAATTTTAACAAAAAGAAAAACTGACTTCAACTAGACCAAATTGAAATGAGAACACACGGAAAGAACCAGCTTTCAAATAAAAAGGAATCATCAAAGTTGGTTCACCTAGTCGAAATTAAACGGGAAGAATCCGCATTCAAATAAAAAAGGAATCATCAAAATTGGTTCACACAGTCGAAAGTATAGGTTAGCATAAAAAAATGTATGCCGCATCCATACTCCCACTTTTATATCCTTCCTGTTCTTGAAACATTATCCTGTCGTATAACCGATGTTCTATGGCCACCAGTAAGCAATACGTCGCCATTACTATACACCATGACACTGTATAAAAATGTCGCTAGTTACATAATACGCATTGCAATTACTAGGCAAATAGAAGTTTTACGTATTATCCGTGTAGTGACGGAGTAAGAATACAATTCACCACTGCCTATCTTGCCCCTGCATGTCGTAATAACATTATTAATACATCGCATATAACATTTTTACAAGAGAAGGAAAACTCAAAACGAAACCCAATATACCAATACGTCGAACCAGCGTGGTATAGTAGGTCAATATCCCGTCTATTATGGAGGAGGCGCGAGTCCAACAGTGGGACGTATATGAGCTAAAATGGAATGATGAATGATTACATATGTGTGATAACAGAATAAGAATACATTTTACCACTATTTATAAACATCTTACCTTAAAGCAAACAGATAGATTTACTATACAATCATTTTTTTTTGTACTGGCAATAAATTTCTATCAAAATGTGGGTCAAAATTTAATAAATAATTCTCTAGCGGATACAAATCGCTGTAACAACGATGACTTGTTGGACGTGAGATATCTTAGTCCGCTCATGACCATGAATGCTGTAAAGTGTTCGAAACGTCGGACAATCAAAAATCAAATACAAACGCGATGAAATCCGTAAAAATAATTTTATTTACAACTAGCAACCCGCCTTCGCTTCGCTTCAGTTTCAGTCGTCTTACCCGCATAGTTTCCGTTTCCGTGGGAACACCGCGATAAATATAGCCTATGTTACTCCCTGATATTACAGCTTTCCATTGATGAAAGAATTTTTGAAATCGGTTCGGTGGTTTAAGCGTGAAAGTGTAACAAACAAACAAACTTACTTTCGCATTTATAATATTAGTAAGTACCTATATGTACTCGCGTAAATATCAGAAATCAGCAAACACATAACTGACATAAATTATTCTAGGACTTCAAACAACAATTTGTCAACAGAGTCTTACATAAGAATCGAACTCATAACACTGGCATAGGCAATATTTTAACAACTACGACATATTCAGCTATTACGTTAATATGCAAATTACATTTTAAAACAATAGTTGTAGCAAAAAGTAACTAATACATTTATCTAAGATCAATCAAACATCGTAATTTCCCACCCATCCTTCATATATTGTGCGTTATATAAACACATTGACTTTTGCGAGCGATTTGATCTAACAATGTTCAATGATGTTTGTATTGATCAAAGATTATGTTATAACAATATCCATTCATTGCAAATTGAGTTGCTCAAATATAATGCTAATCACTTAGTTGCTGAAAAGAAGATTCATATTTAGAAATATGTTTACTTTGTATAAAGCATTTCTTTTTTGGGCAGGCTATAGACAGCAGTTTCCGTGTGGTGACGGAGTAAGAATACAAATCACAACTTCCTATTTTGCCCGTGGATGTCGTAAAAGATGACTAAGGGATATAATGCGCATGTAACATCTATGCAAGAGAAGGTAAACTTGAAATGAAACCCTACACCAACCTGTCTAACCAGCATGGTATGGTAAGGTCAGTTTCCCTCCTATTTTGGAGGACGCGAGGTACGCGTCATGCCGCCCTAGCCGAGGCCGCGGGTGACGTGACCGGGGAGTTAGTCGATCATCCACCGAGAGGCCGACCGCGTGAGGAAAGACCAACGTCCTCCCCGAGGGGGGGACATCGATCGATGGGAGGGTACCCCACTAGGGGGTATTCCGTCGGGCCGGCCACAGATGACAAGTAACCCTGCTCCGGTGGTCGACCCAACGACGAAGGCGACGTGGTGTTCGGGTGGGGTGCGGGTGTGCGTACTTAGGCCCCTCTGTCGCCCCGGACGGAGTGGTGCGAGAAGTGCGCCGACCGCAGCCCACCCCAAAAAAAAAAGAGCCCAGCGGTGAGACGTATATGAGCTGAAATGACGATGATGATAGTCAGCACACACGCTGTCCATTCTTCCGGGGTGCCGAAATGGTGCCGCGCGGCCTCATAACCCACTACATTCCCTCCTCTCCTTCGTCATTGCGCCGGCCACTGATACCAAGTTTCTTGAAGTCCGTGGCCAGCCCAATCGCATAACTTTTTCGGTATCTGCCCACCCTGACGCCCCTCTTCGGGCGTCGTTCTCACACGGTCAGTCTCTTTTCGGGACTATTTTTGTATAAAGCTATGAAAAATTTATTATTATCTAAACAAATGCAAAATTGAAATGAATATTATAAGCATTTGTTATAAGCAAGTATGGTGATGAAGTAAGAATACAATTTACCGTCTCTCTCTTGCTCATGCGTGTTGTAAAAGACGATTAAGGGATATAATATGCATACAACATCTATGCCAAACTATGGAGCTATAACTATGGAAACCTCGAAATAAAATCTCATACCAACACATCTGACCAGCCTAGTATGGTAGGTAAAATTGCGTCCTATTTTGAAGGAAGCTTGAGCTCAGTAGTAGGATCTATATGAACATTTGTTTCTTCTCATTTTCCATGTTCAAGTTAGAAGGGAAATTATATTAATATTACGCTGATTAAACGGTTTCAATGACCAAGGAACGTAAAGTTTTATCTAGTGAAGTAAGCTGTGCGTTAGATGAAATTTTGTAGATAAAACCGCATATATTAGAAGGATATCGGTACTAGAAGTTCTATTAACTATATAATTAGATCAATTGTGGTACCGTTGCTCACTGGAATAGCATAATCAATCATTTGTGATTCTATGTGATGATAGTACACTTTCCGCGTAATATATTAGAAGTTGATAATGATTCTGACCGGTTATTAAAACACGTTAAGATTATGTAAACGTTCGAAGTCAAAATAATTTATTTTATAGGCTTCAATATACTTGAACATTCTATATTAATAATAAAAAGTTTAAGAAGTAAGAGTCCTCGCTCAGGACGCCTGGCAGATGTGAAACATCAAAATTATATGTACAAGTATATATGCATAAAAGTGTTCTTTTACGATTACGATAGGAACTAATTTGGCATAAAGTATTAATAAAATATTACTATTTTTTTTAGAAAATAATGTATTTTATTTAATAAATATTTATTTTCATTAGTTTACACTATCTGTATGTGTTTAAGTTAATAATTTATTTTGAGCTCACTAGATGGCGGTGTACAAAATTCTAAGACAGGTTATGGTTTCGTTATACAAATGTACATATCCAAGCGTGGCGTTAATACCATGCCAACGTTCAGGTTCACCCTCACCTATAGATGTTTCATATCAATAAATAAACGCGTATTGATGAGTTATTTTTTTAGAATTAAATCACAAATAGGAATACCTATAATCCTTCTCCGTGTGGTGACGTAATAAGAATACAATTAACCACCCCCTATTTTGCCTGTGGTTGTCGGAAAACTTGACATGAAACCCTATACCAACAGTCTGATTAGCGTGATGTAATAGATCAGTCTCCCATAGTGGAGGCGGCCCGAGCCCAATAGTAGGACATACATGAGCTAAAATGATTATAACCTTGAAAAATAAAATGAAAAGGAATAAATAAAGAAATCGAATACGATATACATCGTACAGTTGGCAACGCTGTATTTCTCTTTCTTGGCACATACACGCATACATTATTAGCCGACAGTACCTACATACGTCGTGGTACCAAACTCTCGAAAAATGGGTTGATATCATCTAACAGCCAATTCTCCGCCACTGGATATAGTCAATAATCAAATCAAATAGCCCGCTGGGAAACTCCCGGTTTCCTGTAACTCATTGCTGTCCCTTTTCCAAAACCAATCCCACAAAACAATATCCAGCAACCAAGAGGAGGCGTATGCATTTGATTTTTGATTTCCCACCGTTTCGAACACTTTTTAACATTCATGCTCTGCCCGTGACGATTAAAATCTGTAAAAATAGTTTTATTATATCATCTCACCCCATAACCCCATTGTTGGGCTCGGGCTTCCTGCACTATATAAGGGAATTTGACCTACTACACCCTGCTGGTCAGACGGGTTAGCATAGCATCTTTCGAGTTTTCCTTCTCTTGCATAGATGTTGTACCTATGCACATTATAACTCTTAGTCGTCTTTTACGATACCCACGGGCAAGAGAGGGAGCGATGAATTGTTATCTTACTCAGTCACCACATGGATCAATATGTATGTAAAAGTGTTGTTTCGCCAAGACAATGCACCGTGTCATAAATCGATAAAAACGATGGCAAAATTGAATGAATTGGGCTTCGAATTACTTACCCACCCACAATATTCTCCAGATTTAGCCCCCAGCGACTTTGTCCTGTTTTAAGATCTCAAGAGAATGCTGCCTGGTAAGAAATTCAAGTCCAATAATGAAGTAATCGCTGAAACTAAGGCCTATTTTGACGAGAAAGAGAAATCGTACTACAAAACTGGTATCGAAAAGTTTGAAAATCGCTATACTCGTTGTATCGCCTTCGAAGACAACATATGTTGAATAATAAAATCGAGTTTTATCAAAATTTAGTTTTTTTTTTGTACTTATCTTATGGACTTATTGAATGACCTAATAAATTAATTGTTTATTACAATGTGTAATACTCGCGCAAACATCAGCAATCATTATATGAATACCAAGTTTGTTAGCTACTGAATCAATAAATATAAATGTGCTAATAGCAACAGTTCATAAAATTATAATAACACAGTACATAATTCATATTAATGCAATTACTATAACACAGGGAAGTATAAGTTGGATGGTTTATCGTGAACAAATTAATGTCCAGCTTTTACTTCAAGCATTTACTTGTCAATAATTTATTACCGTGTCCACGCATCTACATTTCCTGTACGTTTCTAGTTATTGTGTAACTTTAATTAAATATTGCGAGTGTTTTCTCGCTCGTCTTATATATACCTAAGCATATGCTTGGTGAAAGTGCGTTGATAATTTAGATCTATTTTCTAATTTTGTAGTTTTTTTGAAGTAATATTTCTTTTGATGCGTTAGGAAAAAATAATGAGAGCAAATTTTTACGATGCGCTCCCATACCGTCACGAAATACCGACGCCCTGAAGTTAGCTAGTCACCATTTTTTCTTTTAGATTTTTTTATACATGTCATAAATGTCCAACCGCTGAGTTCGAGCCTTCTCCAAGATAGGAGGGAAATTGACCTACTATACCACGATAGTCAACCGTGA
The DNA here is from genome assembly GCA_032191425.1 of Lymantria dispar. Classification (NCBI taxonomy): domain Eukaryota; kingdom Metazoa; phylum Arthropoda; class Insecta; order Lepidoptera; family Erebidae; genus Lymantria; species Lymantria dispar. The sequence goes on from CM063447.1 coordinate 4,671,140, forward strand.
AGGTTTTATTTCGAGTTTTCCTTTTCTTGCATAGATATTATCTGCATCCTTTAGTTGTCCTTTACGACAGCCATGGTCGAGAGAAAGGCCAGCTCTTCTACAATACTAAAACGAATTCCATTTTAAAATGTAAACTGTCTTACTATACCTATTTTTTTAATGTAATCATTCAACAAAATTAATATTACTATGACTACTTCACTATAAATAAATCTAATAACATTAAAGTCAACGTGAATTTATTTCATGACCGTTTGCAAGCACATAAAAGAGTTTAAAAATCACATAATTATTTATGAACTAGCTTTGCTTGCAGTTTCACTTACATTAAATACTCCATGGGCATGTAGGTACTCTGTACTATTACTAGTTTATAACTTTTTCATATTTATCGACATTTATGTCCCCTTCAGTTGGTTAGGTCATGGTAATATTTTGTTATAATTAATAACCTTCCTCGATAAATAGGCTTGTAATAACTTTGTAAGAATTACTTTAGCCATTTAGCAGTATATCAGATTCATAACTATCTTGATCATTATTATTATTTTTTTTTTTTTTTTTATTGCAAGCGGTGGCAAACGAGCAAACAGTACACCTGATGGTAAGTGTTGCTGCCGCTCATGGACCTTTACAAGGCCGTTGCCTACCGCGAAGAAAGCGAAGGGAGTGTGAATGCGTGCATTGAGGCTCGGTGATACCAAGGGCACCACCAAAATCTTCCACACGCAATCACTCTCAGAAAGTTGGGCCTCCGGCTCTCTCGCTCACCGAACGAAGCGCAGTAACAAATTGCTACTACTCAGACGTCGATTTTCTGCGAGAGCATGGTACTGCCCCGGATGGACCGGCCTGCGGCTGTAGACAGATAACTGTCGACAGTGTGGTCCTACCACTCCTAAATTACTTAATTATAAACCTAAATTAAATTACCTCTATATATGTCTGTATGTTTCTATACTGCCGGTCCGCGTGATGTCGGTATTAGAATACAATTTACCACCCCCTATCTTGCCCATGGGTGTCGTAAAAGATGACTAAAGAATATGATATACATATAACATCTGGGTAAGGCGACTGAAACAAAAGCGAAGCGAGGGCGGGTTGCTAGTTAAAAATATACCAGATGTTTGGTAATAAATTCATTCAAATTAACGCTTATTTAATGCTACAGATGACGTGCTGTTCATACCTACTAAAACCTCAATTGTTTTATGACTATTAAGATAAAATACAAAACTTAAATTACTATTATTGACTGGTATTCACTCCTTTAAAAATAAGCTTAAATGTCTCATGATGACACAACAAAAGTCTAGTTCTTAGCCTATTTTGTAGCGGTTTTTTTTACGGATTGGGATAATTCTTGCCGTACTTTTTACTCCCTTTTGATAATGTGATGCTTAATTATTATTATTTTATATTATTTTATTATATTTAAATTAACATATTAATTTTAATACTATATTAATCATTTTGACATCATTTGTAGCTCTTCTGTACTCGCACTTCTTGTGACCTGTAACTTAGATTAGTTAGGCCGCAGCTGAAAATCAGCGCTGCAAGTTTATGTAGCATATGCTGAGCTGTTGCCTTTTGGACACTAATATTTGGAATTTCATTTGTATATACTACGATTATTTTAATCATCAATATTTTTTCGTCTTCGTTTTTTATATCATTTGTGTACCTATATTTCTATGTCAAGCATGTAACTATAGTGCCCAATAAATCTTATTTTCTTTCTTTTTATTATATTCTCATTCCTTGTGGTGATGAAGTAAGAATACAATTCATCACCCACTCTCCTCCCTGTTGGTGTCGTAAGAGGTGAATAAGGGATATCTAATGAAAATAGCAACTATTGAACGCTCGAAATAAAACCCTATAACAATCCGTCTGACCAGCTTTATATAGTAGGTCAATTCAATTTGTTTTTGTTAGCGCTGTGGAAATGCATTTACGCACTGTCCCCCGCCAGTGACAGACGGAGAAGGCGTCTGGGATTCGACCGACCATATCAGCGGCCGGTATACCCTCTAAAACCACAGCGGCCCCTTCCGCGCTTTTACGGGATGCCGGAGAGTTCGACGGATGACATTCAATCTGCGGCACCCCAACACATGGTCGTCTGGCCACGTCCTGTCGTTACTATTCAGGACGGTGGGAGTAGGTGGGCATATTGTCGCCTCCTCCTCCTGGGTCGCCAGCGACGAAACGAGTCAGCAGACGCAAGCGCCTCGCGTACCCGCTCCACCGCGTCCTTCCTTGATATGACGGCCTCGCAAAATTAGGCTATCGACGACCATGTCACTGTCGTTGCCCAACATCTTTGTGATAATGACCGGCAGCGACAGGTCCGCTTCAGGAAACGCCGACAGATCGTGGCGATGAGGTCCTTAGGCGGGGCATACCTCTAATGTGGATACTGCCGCTCCTAGACTTTTGCTAGGCCCTTGTCTACCGTGAGAAGAGAGAAGGGAGTGTGAATGCATTCAATGACCTTCGGTGATACTAAAGGCATCACCAAAACCCACTACACACAAAAACCCTCATAAAGTTGGGCTTCCGGCAAATACAACTAATATATGTAGTTTCAATATACCAATATTAATTTATTAATATGGCCGCATTGTAATTCGTCTCGGCGAATAGTACGTCCTACAGACGTTTATAATATTTCAGCCTAGGGCATAACGCTAACCGGGTTGTGAGCACAATAGAGCTCGTATCTACAGTCTAGTGATGGGATAGTGTGGGATAAGTCTGGAATTTATAATTAATTATAATATATTAAACTATATATTTAACTGTACGTTTCTAGCAATCGTTTCGCCCATGTGCATACAAAATCTAGAATGAACGCAAAGAAACGTCCTTCTTTAAATGGGTTTTAAGGTTTTTAAACGATGTCTTCACGTTAGTCACTAGCCGAAGTGTGGCCTTAATGTGGCAAAAGTCCATGTGCGGCAGTGTCACTTAACATCAGGTGTGCTTTTTACTCGTTTGAATTAATGTAAATTGAGCTTTTGAAAAAAAAATTATATGTACCTATTTTAAAACTTTATTAATAATTATATTGATATTTAGTGCAGAAAACTTTAAAAAAGATTTTTTCAATTAATATAAACATTTAAAAATTATTAAAATTTGAATAAAAATCACGTGACAATAAATGCGCTAAGACTGAGTTGTGACGTCATAATGTTAAAGCTATTTTATAACAGTACAGTGTATACAGCTAGTACCCATGAGTTGACAATAATATTGGTAATTTACTGCTAAAAACGATATTTTGTTACTTATATTTAATTATTTAACAATGACAGCAGAATTAAATAGATCAAAAAATTGTACTTATTATCTCTGTAAAAATTGCAATGAGTGAAAACTAACATTATGACGTCACACGCGTTTGGATGTGTTCGAGAGCTGTTGGCGTGACGAAAACCGTCACTGGATTCAAAAAATTATTTTTAAATTGATATAACTTAATGACATCTGATGTTTACGCGAGCACTACACATTGTAAATAAAACTACTTTTACGGATTATATCGCGTTTGTATTTGATTTATGATTGCCCGACGTTTCGAACACTTTGCAGCATTCATGGTCACGGGCGGACTAAGGTGTCTCACGTCCAACAAGTAATCGTTATTACAGACATTTACAATTATCTACCCGATACAGAAAATAGTTATAAATTTATTAAATTGTTACCCACATTTTAGTACAAATTTATTGCCAGTGTAAGAAGAAAATGAATCTATATGAAAAAATTATATTGTTTATGGTTAGTAATTATTAATTATTAAATTTGTAGCAATTATTATTACAATTTGTTGATTTAAAACTAACAAAACTAATATACTACCACCGGATCGGAACGCGGCCACACTGAAAAATATAACTTTTGATATAACTTTTGAATTATTGCGAAACATAAATATGATCTTTTCATTTATTACAAAACAAAAAAATTCAAATACCCAATTGTATTTGAAGAAATAATCTTAGATATGATGAAATAATTACACTCTCCGTGTGTTAATGAAGTTACAATACATTTCATCACCTCCACTTTTGCCCGTGGGTGATGGGTGTCACAGTAGTAATGGACCGAGCCCAGAACAGTGAAATGTATGAAACATATATAGACCAAGATGATGATGAGAATATGCGTTTGTTTTTACGATTTTATATCTTGACCGATGTAGGGATCGTATTAAAATTTTATTTAAACGTAATTGAGAAATAGAATAGGGCTTTTTCATCCATTTTTTTTTGTGGGTGGGCTGCGGTTGGCGCCCCTCCGCACCACTCCGTCCGGGGCAACAGAGGGGCTTAAGCACGCAACTCCCGCAACCCACCCGAAAACCACGTCACCTTCGTCGTTGGGCCGATCACCGGAGCAGGGTTAACTTGTCATCAGTGGTCGGCCCGACGGAATACCCCTACTTGGGGTACCCTCCCATCGACCGACGTCCCCCCCTTGGGGAGGACGTCGGTCTTTCCTCACGCGGTCGGCCTCTCGGCGGGTGACGGACTAATCCCCGGTCACGTCACCCGCAGGGTTTTTTCATGCATGAAAATAGTATTTGTCCTGAACTATATGGTCATATTTAGGATTTTATCAGCATAGTCGTTATTTTACATTAAAAAATATTTTTAAAATTTTACGTAATATTATTGACAACTTAAAAAATCTGTTTCACTTTAAGTCATTTGACTGACATTCTTGAATAAAATTATAACATATATCACATTTAAAAAAATATCACATTAATTAAAACAAAAATATTAGTCGTATTAATTTATTGTAGTTATTTTTCTTTTACTAATTAGGCAGCTTCTGTCGTTTGGTTCCAGTTATAATTTTAAAATATAAAATGATTCTAAATCTAATTAAAGACTCAAATAATGGAATAAATATCAAATAAAATTATAACTAACGGTAATTATAAATGTATTCTCCTCATCACTAACCGGGCAAGATAGGTGGTGGAGAATTGTAGTCTTATGCTACGTCTTACGCTATTCAGTATAATGACGAAGTAAAAACGCATTTCATCACCCCTCTCTTGCCCGTGGGTGGTGTAAAAGACGACTAAGGGATAGAATATGTAGACCACATCAATGCAAGAAAAAGAAAGCTTCAAATAAAATCCTATATCAACACGTTTGACCAGCGTGATATAGTAGATCAAATTCCCTCTCGTAAAGGAGCCCAAGCTCAACAGTGGGACATATATTGGCTTAAATAATAATGAGATACGATTAACCACCATGTCTTATATAAGCTGTTTCCTTTATAATTGCTACTTTCAGATTTAATATATCCTATCCTACAGACTGTATCAATTTAAGAAAACTAAAACTAAATTTTTCCATCCATTGTAATGCCACCTATAGAGTCCAATAATTAATATAAATCATTCTTTAATCCATATAAATCCATTTATAAATGTGATTCTTGAATCCACTTAAATACAGATCTACATGGTGACGGAGTAAGAATACAATCCACCACTTCCTATCCTTCCCGTGGTTGTCTTAAGGACGAATAAGGGATAGAATGTGCAGACAACATCAATGCAAGAAAAAAACCTTAAATAATATCCTATATTATAATGTCTGATCATCATGGTATAGTAGGTCAATTTCCCTTCTATTGCGCAAGCTCGAGCCCAGCATTGGGACGTGTAAGACCTGCGACGACGAGACGACATTAAAAAAAAATTCACCACAATCGATCCATCCGTTTAGGCGAATTCAATCACAAACAAATAAAATTAAAATTAAAAAAATCTATACACGTAAAAAATAAATTTAACAATACAACCCGTGCAAGCATATTTCAATTAAATATCCGCGGGATAGCTCGACAGCACTATTTTTAGTTATGGATGAAGTTCAGCAAATTAATAACCCCGAAGGTGTTAGCACGTAGAACTAGGACAGTAGTGCTGTAGCTAAATAAGGCTCGGTATACACTATGAAGAAATATACCGTGTAATGCATGAGAAATGCTTCGATATTGCAGTGTATGTTTATTGAACATTAAGAATAAATAGGGCATATGCAAGCATGTTGATTTAAATATAGCTTTCCGTTTAAATAAAATTTTCTCGTAGAAGAAAATAAGAAGAAAATTTTGGATATTTGCTGTGTTATGAGTAGTAAAACTAAAATATAAAGGTTTAAAAGTATAATGGGTGTAGGAAAATTTTTTGCCTCTTTCAAAAGCTGATTACATTAGATATAAAAATTTTCTTTGTTGACGTGTGCCAATGGTTAATAATCCAGTAGAACATGGGGTAAGACGTTTTTCCATGTGATCAAGGAGTAAGAATACAATTCACCACCCCCTATCTTGCCCATGGGTGTTGTCAAAGGGATTAAATATGCGTGTAACATCTGTTAGAGAAGAAAAACTCGAAATAAAACTCTGTACCAACCCGTCTGACCAGCGCGGTATAGTTAATTTCCCTTCTATTACGGAAGAGGCTCAAGCCCAACAGTGGGACATTTTTGAGATAAAATGATGATGATGATGGGGTCACATGTCACTCTGACGTCGCCCTGAACGCTTAAACCAAGGTTTTTTTTTTTTTTTTGTGGGTGGGCCGCGGTCGGCGCGCCTCCGCACCACTCCATCCGGGGCGACAGAGGGGGCTTAAGCACGCAACTCCCGCGACCCACCCGAAAACCACGTCGCCTTCGTCGTTGGGTCGACCACTGGAGCAGCGTTAACTTGTCGTCAGTGGTCGGCCCGACGGATTAAACCAAGGTCTGACACATGAAGAATATTATGAAAAATAAAAAAAGGATATAAAAGTATTTTTATAATTTAAAAATAACTTCAAACATATAATAATGGGATACATTGATAGTAAATTCTCATTAGTGAAAGTGTTAATTTGATTCAAATCCAGTGCACGGTGCGACAGTTATGTTTTATTAAATCGACCAACACAATTTCGTAGTAAGATATAGAGAATGGAAACGTCAAGAGTGTTAAAAATCCAAATAATTGAGCGTAGTTTGCTTGAAAGTTCTTTTAACCATCTTTGTTGGTGAAAATTTTTTGAAAACATTCCTCATTTACTTCTGATGAATCCCCATTTATCAGTCAGTGTATAGATTAATATTACAATTAAAAACCATACTTTAAACGATCTGTAATGTTTTTTTTTTATTCTGAAAACATGCTTATGTATGCATTGTAAATATAATATATCATTAATTCAATTTATGTCTGTGAGAAAGTAATAGTTTGTATTTAGTAATCATGATTATCATCAGCTCATATGCATCGTGGCTGGGCTCGATTCTCCTCCATATTTTTTAGATCCATAGATTTTCTTCTCTTCCAGTAATACTATTTGTTTGTGTCCCTTAATCATCTTTTAACCCCGCCGCACATGCCCACACTCGCATTGGCCGTCACAAGCCGTGTGCGAGTAGATTGGAAAAATATTTTTTAAATACAAAATCTTTTCATTCATCCATCAAATTAGTGGTGTACACCGTTGGATTTAGTTCTCTCTGAGAAATAATTATGCCATAATTAACTTAGTTAACTGACTTAATTTCTTCAGCAAAGTTCTGTTGCTCATTTTCCTGGTTCTGATCCCTCGGGCAATCTTCATAGCTTACGCAGGCAAGTTTTGTTTAAATAAAAAAAGATATAAAATATAGTCTCATCTAGTATCGTTATATCTTCGCATTATACACCCGTAGGTGGCAAGCCTTGTGTCTAGAGACTTCTATTAACTGCAATGATTAATGCTACCAAAGCATTGGGATGCTTAATTGAAATCCAATTTTGATTTAAAGCCCCCAAGTTTAATTGAAAATATTTGCTAGTACCATTTAATTGGTAGGTTCTGTTCATAAATATAACTGTAGTATGTATGGAAGGAACAGTTTTAATATTCGCCTAGTTTGATAAAGTTTATATTCATGTATCATTTTTGTATATCAAGTTTTATTTATAGTTTGAAATTTATTTTAGTATTTATTCTTATCGATTTTTTTAAATCATCATCTCAGCCCATTTATGTCCCACTGTTGGGCTCGGGCCTCCTCCATTATCGTAGGGAAATTGACCTATTATACCACGCTGGTCAGACGTGTTGGCATAGGGTTTTGTTTTGAGTTTTCCTTCTCTTGCATTGATGTTATACGCATATAATATCCCTTAGTCGTCTTTTACGACACCCACGGGCAAGAGATAGTTATTACCAATTTAAATAGTTATTTAGATTTTCAAATAGTTATTATCAATTATATCAATAATTTTCCGTGTGGTAACGGAGTAAAAATACAATTCACCACTCCCTATCTTACTCGTGAATGTCGTATAAGACGACTAAGGGATACATTATGCACATAACATCTGTGCAAGAGAAGGAAGACTCGAAATGAAACCCTATACCAACATGTCTGTCAAGCATGGTATAGTAGGTAAAATTCCCTCCCATTATGGAGGAGGCCCGAGCCCAGCAGTGGGACGTATGTGGGCTGCGATGATGATGATGGTATCAATAATTAGATATTTTAACATGCTATAGTTTGGCAACATTCTATATCGAATTAGCCTAAGGCTTTAGCTACTAAGGCTATAGATCAAATTTAGTCTTCTATATATTTATTTGTGCAACATTTTATTGAGATGTTTTTAATGGCATAAGTCTCAGGTTTACCAACCTGAGACTCAGGTTGGTAAACCTGAGACTTAAGTGTAATGGTGATTTAAATATGATTTTTTTAAGACTACACCTTGCACTAAAGAAATAACGTTTGTTACGCGGGGAGTTCAGGCAACAATTTGTGGATCGTACAAAACATGTATTTTTATTTCTTCCATAATCATTTTTTAAGCATTTTTATTAGTTATATTATGTATTGTATGTTAATTTGCATATTTTCTTTCTTTTATAAGCAACAACTCATATTTTTCCTTCACTGTTATAACAATTAACAATTTAAAACTTATTAAGTGTACGCATAAAAACATAACATTTTCAGATAATTTAAATACGAGATTCATTTATGATACTTTAAACAGGACTGGAGTGGTAGGACCACACTGTCGACAGCTATCTGTCTAGAGCCGCGGGCCGGTCCGTTCGGTAATACCACACTCTCGCAGAAAATCGACGTCTGAGTAGTAGCAATTTGTTACTGCGCTTCGTTCGGTGACCGAGAGAGTCAGCAGCCCAAATTTCTGAGGGTGTTTGCGTGTGGTGGGTTTTGGTATCACCGAGCCTCAATGCACACATTCACACTCCCTTCACTTTCTTCGCTGTAGGCAGCGGCCTTGTAAAGGTCCATGAGCGGCAGCAACACTTGCCATCAGGTGTACTATTTGCTCGTTTGCCACAGATTGCAATAAAAAAAATCACCTCACTAAAGTGTTACTACGTCATCCGCTCTGTCAATTTACGCTCGAACTAAATATTAAACGAACTAAAGCCGTTATATATTCTGATTTTCCAAGAGAGTACAACTAATCCTAACTACCAATCCGTATAATAGTTACGAAATAAAGCAACCAACTCACGTCTACATTATTTAGTTACACAAGGCAAAAAAGGGGTTCGGCTGAGATCATTAGTGATCAAAACCTGTATCTGATAGACAGATACGTCTTACTCAAGATAGGCAGAATAAATAAGATGCTCAGTTGTAAAATATTAGATGCAAAAGGGAAGCAAAAATGTCGTCGTATTTACATAAGGACATGGCGCGTCGGCGACGGCCGTGAAGGTACACCATGCGTACTCGATTCGTTTTATTTTTGTCGTTGAAAATGTAATTTTTGAAGAGTATATATGTATAAGGAGATATATTATCTATATTTTAATCGTAATTTTCTTTATCGTCTTATTTTTAAACATATAAATATACGAGGATGAGCACTTTAAGCGCATTGCTTGCAAAGGCTGTAACTTTGATGATGTCATCCGTCTACTCACGGGGAGATATTCTGTACGTCAGACCTTCACATTGTGTATTGCATTGTCTAACTATATATAATAACTAGTAACCCGCCCTCGCTTTGCTTCGGTTTCAGTCGTCCGACCCGCATAGTCCCCGTTCCCAAGGGAATACCAGCGTAAAATATAGCCTAAGTTATTCATTATATAGACTGTTAGATAGTTATCTGATAGTAAAATATTATCAAAATTGGTTTAGCCGTTTTGAACATTACCTCAAACAAACAGATAGACAACATTTTTAAACTGTATTTTAGTCATAGGTGTCACGTAAATAACCGTGTGAGCATGAAAAAATTCTAGTATTTTGACATAACAAACAGACTTAAATTTATTTATTTGTATAGATGTATTATACGTTAATGGTATTATCTATACCAATAAATAAAATTGGAGTGTCTGCTTGTAATGTCAAAATAATAGACTTTTTTCATGATCACACGGTTATTTGCACGACACCTATGCCTAAAATAGCAATTAAAAAAATTTTGTCTGTCTGTCTGTCTGTCTGTCTGTTTGTTCCGGGTAATCTTCAAAACGGCTAGACCGATTTCAAAAATTCTTTCACCAATGGAAAGCTATAATATCAGGGCGTAAACTAGGCTATATTTTATCCCGGTATTTCCACTGGAACGGGAACTACGCGGGTAAAACGACTATAACCTATAACCGAAGCGAAGCGAGGGCGGGTTGCTAGTCTTTAATAAAGAAAATTAAAGTTAGGTACCATACTCAATTTTTACTGATGTGTTTTTTTAAACAGTAACAGATAACTACATTTTCGTCAACAGAGCTCAATTTTAGATTTCATACATTAATTGAGAATTTCTAATTCAAAAATCTAATCACTCCAGACAAATCACCGTGTGGTGATAAATCAAGACTAACATTGTACTCTACCTCTTACTTTCCCTTGAAAGTCGTAAAAATCTAGTTGTTTTTATAAAACAAAATAAAAAAGAACTCAATGCAAGTAAATAGATTGCTTACATTCGCGTCAATAAGGACAAGATTCGCCGTAAATTAATAATATTGTCATGTTTTATCAATTTTATATGGAAATATTTAAAGTAATTATTAAGTAGCGCATTAAGTAGTATATGTTTATACTTTTTTTTTTTTGTGGGTGGGTCACGGTCGGCTCGCCTCCGCACCACTCCGTCCGGGGCGACAAAGGGGCTTAAGCACGCAACTCCCGCGACCCACCCAAAAACCACGTCGCCTTCGTCGTTGGGCCGACCACTGGAGCAGCGTTAACTTGTCGGCAGTGGTCGGCCCGACGGGATACCCCCTATTGGGGTACCCTCCCATCGACTGACGCCCCCCCCCTCGGGGAGGACGTCAGTCTTTCCTCACAATATATTTATACTTAGCAATATAATGTGAACATAACGGTTATTATTAAAAGCTATATAAATTATTATCGGTTAACGATATATAATTAATGTCGGTAGGATATATCTTTTATTTTATTTTGTATTTAATGATAAAACATCATATAAATAGATTTTCTTATTTTTAATTTTTATCCGTGTGGTGACGGAATTAGAATACAATTCAACACCCCTCTCTCTTGCCTGTGGGTGTCGTAAAAGACGACTAAAGGTTTTACAAATGACATTTATGCAAGAGAAGGAAAGCTTGAAATAAAACTCTATACCAACACGTCTGACCAGCATGGTACAGTAGGGTCAATTTCCCTCCTATTATGGAGAAGGCTCGAGCCCTGCATACATATATGCTGACGTACATATACGCTGACGTACATACATGGGCTGAAATGTATAGATTTTTATTTTTTGGGGTAGGCCGTGGTCGGCGCGCTCCTCGCACCACTCCGTCCGGGACGACAGAGGCGCGTAAGCACGCAACACCCGCAACCCACCCGAAAACCACGTCGCCTTTGTCGTTGGGCCGACCACCGGAACAGGGTTACTTGTCATCAGTGGTCGGCCCGACGGAATACCCCCTACTTGGGGTACCCTCCCATCGACCGACGTCCCCCCCTCGGGGAGGACGTCAGTCTTTCCTCACGCGGTCGGCCTCTCGGCGGGTGGCGGTCTAATTCCCGGTCACGTCACCCGCGGCCTCGGATAGATGGACTATATTTAGGTGTTTCCGTGCGATGAAGGAGTAAGAATATAATTCGTCACCCCTTCTCTTGCCCGCGGGTGTCGTAAAAGACTATTCATTTCAGCTCTTTTATGTTGCAATATTGAGCTCAAGCCTTCTTCATAATGGAAGGAAAAACGACTCACTATACCGCGCTGATCAAACCTATTAGCATAGTTTTTATAGGTTTTATTTCGAATATTCCTTCTCTGGAATAGATGTTATATGTATATCATATTTCTTAGTCGTCTTTAAAGACGACTAAGGGATTAAATAAAAGTTAGATATGGATTGGCTTAAACTGGAGATTCCTCTAAAAGATAGACTAATAGACATACTAGCGTGAGTGAAGTGACAGAGACACTTAGATTACTAGTGGTGGTTACGGACCAACTCCTAGTGAAAGAAAGAAAATATGTTATTTAGCGAGACATAAGTCAGGCAACATACACAAATTGAAATTAAAAAAAAGCAAGAATAAATACGACTTTTGGACAGGATAATAGTAAAAATAATAAATATAATTATTAACTAAAGAAATATGAAATTCGTGTACTCCGTAAAAGGATCTCGTTTCGTCGAAGTCAACGTCTGAATAGTAGCTATTTTCTACTACCCTTCGTTCTATAGCCGAGAGAGCCGGCGACTCATATTCCAGCCTACGTTATGCAGCAACCTGGCTGAGCCGTTGAAATTGTACTTCTATGAGCTGTTAGCACATACCATCTAACAGGCCACAAAACTTAATAAAAAAAAAATACACCAATTCAAATATTTGTTTCCTATTTTTATCACTGCTATGTATATTTATTTCATCTTAACCGCACGCGTAAACTAAGACAGACAGACGCATAAAAATTGCACAGAAAATGCGTCTACAACTCGAGAATTTTCTGGGACATCTGTTTTACATATAAAAGGTCTCAGGATTTATGAATACAGAGCTCAAGTCAAAGTCTATAAGGTAATAGAATTTAATGGTAGACTACGCAAGTTAATGTTTTGTTCAAATGTCTAGATTCCAGGGATAAAATGGAGTCAGAAAAATGTTTAACATTTGAAATTTATGGCGTATTTATTGTTTTAGAATAACAAATTACTAAGAAATCTATTCGCTCGACGAACCGATAACCGCTGGAGAAGAAAGGTTCTCAAGTGGCGACCACGTATCGGATGACGCAGTGTAGGACGTACCCAACTAGGTGGACGGATGACCTGGTGATAGTTGCTGGGCGTCGTTGGATGATGATGATGATGATAATGATGAAAAATGTATTTTGTACTGAGTAAAAATACGAACCAAGCCTCTCCTACCCCTGGGTATGGTATAAGATGATTTATTTATATGAAGTGCGTATCTATGCAATATATGAATAATTCGAAGTGAAATCCTATGCTAACACACATCCTATGTCTAACTAGAATGATATAGTAGTTTCACACCTATTATGGAGTAGGCTCGAGCCCAACAGTGGGACGTCAATGAGCTGTGATAATGATGATAACCAAAACGCAGGTTATACCCATCTGTCAATTTGTCTGTATCAATTTTGGGCATAGGCTTTCGAAAAGGTGGATAATCGAATAACTACTACACCTAGGCGCTCTGGTAAATACATTTGGTGTTACAAGTTAGCCGATTCTTGATGTCCTGCTAATGCTTTAATTTTACCATTCACAGAAAGTAATGGGTGATGGCTTATCACATTTTAATTACATTAATAGATAGGGATTAAATGATATATAAACTGCAAATTTTCACAAACGTACCTAAATTACCATTTTGAAGTCAGTTAAAAATGGCTGTTATTGCTAAAATATCATGAAATTGTCATCAAAATGTCAAGTTTCTAACCGAGTTGCAAGTTAGTACGGCTTAACTAGCTAAATGTTTCATAAATATGTAGAACAGGTCCCAAGCCGGTGTATTAATGCTAAGATGGCCACTAAAACTACGCCGATGGGAATATTGTATAGTCTAATATTGCTTTAAATATCTAAATAGTATTTGCCTACATTATCTAGATGCGCAAATGTAAGGGGAAAGTATAGCGTATAGTGTCTATTAAACCATCGACAATTATATCCTAAGTACAAAAGCGTTAACTTGTGCTTTATATGGCTGACCATGATACTATATATAATTGGGATAGAAATTTAAATTTATTAGCTTTAAGTTCGGCTACTTAAAGTGACAGAAATTATTTTACACAAATATAAATTAATTATTATAATTTAATTTCAAGTACAAATCAGGAAAATAGAACCGACAGTAGAACTGAAGTATGCAGAGCAATAATATGGATTTTATTGGGTTAGATATTAGCAACAGCTGTACAGCTATACTATTTTCACACCACGAGAATAAAACTGTCATTGTCGTCTTTAATATACGTCCTACGGCTGCACTTATCACGTCTCACTGTTGGCTTGAGCCTCCTCCACAACAAGACGGAAATTAACCTACCATACCACGCTGATCAGAAAAGTTTCTATAAAGTTTGATTTAAAGTTTTCCTTCTCTTTCATAGATGTTATATGCGACTATATTATACAATATGTAATCTTTACTGTTGAAAACAATATATTCCATTACACATTATTATTTTTTTTTTATTGCAAGGGTGACAAACGAGCAAACAGTACACCTGATGGTAAGTTTTGCTGCCGATCATAAAACTTTGCAACTTTACCGTGAAGAAAGTGAAGGTAGTGTGAATGCGTGCAATGAGGTTCGGTGATACTAAAGTCATCACAAAACCCACCACACGCAAACACCCTCAGAAAGTTGGGCTCCCGACTCTCTCGCTCACCGAATGAAGTACAGTTACAAATTGTTACTACTCGAACGTCAGTTTTCCGCAAGAGTGTGGTACTACCCCGGACGGACCAGCCCAGGGCTGTAGACAGACAATTGTCAACAGTGTGATCCTGCCACTAAATTTATTTCGTTACTTTTGCTACATCAATAACTTTGGCACTTTATAGTTATTCGCTCTAAAATAAATGCTTCAAAAATGCAATGAAATAACTAATAACCTAGTATTACAAATAAAAGCATAACTTTAACTGTTAAGTTTATTTCTAAGCTGTGGAAATCAATAAATTGCACATATCTATGATAAACTACTAAGATAGTCCGTTTTCCGTCGTCTATAATTTTCTGCAAATCATATAGATGCAATAAATAAAATTGTTTATTTATGTACAAGATAGTGTCTCCGATTACTTAGAAATCATTGCTACCCTACTTCTATTACAAGTGCGACCAACTACCAACTCACAGCTTTCTACACGACAAAATAATGGCTAACAATTAATATTGGGTCTCTTTAGAATCGACATAAAGATAGGACCGGTCCTAAATACATAATTCAAACTATCAACCATATTGTTAAGATTATAAAGTTGAAATTACTAAGTTTTGCACTATCGTATCATGAAATCACATATTATTGCCACCCTATAATCGAATTTAGACACTATCTATATAAGATAAAGTTTATTATTCAACGAGTTTCCCACATAGATTTAGCATCCGTTGTCTAAGTGTGAAATATAAATCAGTATATAAAATATATACCAGTTTAAACTGACCTTTGATTTAACAAAACGTGGCACTATCCTGGTTCAGGTTACGCTGGAATCGATTTGGCCTTAATAGCGTATTTTTAATGATTCATTAGAGAATATAAGGGTAAATAATAGTCAAGATAAGAAGTGTAAATCTTAACAATATTCGAACGAGAGAGGTGTGAAGTGTGTATGGGAATTTTTTTTTTTACTTTGACTACTGTTTTCCAACTAAGCGTACTGTTCTTCTTTTGGCCGGGCAATCAGCTACTAATACGAATCATTTTTGCAAGTATCGAGTAATAATTTTCTTTACAAAATATTTTCCTTTATATTAGTAATCGTTCTTGAGTAACTCCAATTATAGCCTTCAATAGTGTTAAGGCCACTATCAACGGTATCGTCTGAGACTTTTGGCGCCAACAAAAAGATATGTAAATCACTTTTATATCATATTTACTGCATTGCAGCAGTTCTTCTGTCACACATATATAAAATGTCTTGAAAATTATTTAATTATAATACGTTAAATCACTAAAATATTGAATATAATACAAGAATACGACATGACAGTTCATGCACAAAATTCGAAATAAGTAATTACTGGACTAGTAACTTGTGAGTTTTTCAGTTATTTTAAACTATAATTTATTCTATTATTAATTTGACCCTATTAATAACGTCAAATTAGTAAATATTTCAAAATAATTGCATATGTACTATGCTAAAATTATTTTAAAGTATGTATTATATATTTTTTTAACAATGGCAACAGACAAATTCTTTGATGTTAAATTTTAAGGGTTGTAGCTAAGCTGTTGGCTCACACAAGAAACATGCTATTTCTGAATTAGAATTAAAGAAAAACAAAATGGTCGGGCCAATCACGAAGGGGAGTGAATATTGTGGGTTATGTGGCCGCGCGCCGCTCTTTTGTCACCCTGGACCAAACGGACAGCGTACGCCCAGACCATAAAAAGAAGTATAACACAAAAAAGTATTACATTGGTAATACACACTTATCATTTTTTTTTCCATCCCGCAAATATTATTATTCTTTTTTTCTTTTTGGCGTTGACTATGGACAACGTACTCGCCGCCCGACTCCGTCCGGGGCGACAAAGGGGCACCGCGTGGCCCCGTAACCCACTCGTGGCACGTCGCCTTCGTTTGTGGGGCGACCACCGATGCAGAGTAACTTGTCTTCAGCGGTCGGCCCAACGGCGTACCTCTGCGTAGAACCCTCTTCTCTGGACGTCCCACCCTCGGGGACATCGGTCGCCGTCGTGCGGTCGGCCTCTCGGCGGTTGACGGACTAAATCCCCGATCGGCTAGGGCGGCAAATATTATTTGCCTGCATGGAAATCGAATTAGAACAAGCCTTAATCTCTCAGAATATCTATACAATCAAATAAAGCATAGATACACGTAAATTATTTCATCATACTATTAACATACAACTTTATTATTCCTATTTTAATATGGCCATGCGAACTGTCGGTCGAAACTTCATTCCCACAATAAAATAATACGTTTGATGTAATCAGCATTAAAATATATAAAAAGGCATTAATTATCAAACAATTACACATAGTTATCAAGCGAGATATTAAAATAGTACAAGAATAATGACAGCTTGTGAATAAATTTCGTGTAATTAAACTCGAAAATAATAGAGTTAAGACTTGACGATTGTAAAGATAGATATATCAATTTAAATGTGACCTTTCAAAATGTATTAAATGCGGCACTTTAAGATTTTTTATTTATTGTTTTTAGTAATAAACGAGCAAATAGCCCATCTGATGGTAAGTGATGCTACCGCACATGGACCTCTGCTAGAATAATAGATAAATATCACTAGATAGATTTATTCTATGAGGTGATGGAGGAAGAATACAATTCACCACTACAAATCTTGCTCGTGGATGTCGTAAAAGACGACTAAGGGATATAATATACATATAATATCCATGCAAGAGAAGAAAAACCCGAAACGAAACCATGTTCCAACACGTCTCATCATCATCATCTCAGCCCATATATGTACCACTATTGGGCTCGAGCATCCTCCATAATGGAAGAGTAATTGACCTACTATACCACGCTGGTCAGACGTGTTGGTATAGGGTTTTATTTCGAGTTTTCCTTCTCTCGCATAGATGTTATATGCGTTTTATATCCCTTAGTCGTCTCGTACGATCACCCACAGGTTCTTACCCGAGGGTGATCGATGATAGGGGGTGGTGAATTGTATTCTTACTCCGTCACCACATGGAAAACACGGAAATTTCAACACGTCTGACCAGCGTAAAATAGTAAGTCAATTCTTCTTCCATTATGGAGGAAGCCTGAGTCTAGCAGCGGGACATATATAGGCTGAGACGATGATGAGATGATGATTGTTGGTGATAAATGAGCAAATAGCTCTCCTGATGGTAAGTGATACTGCCACTGACCTCTGCTAGGCTGCTGCCTACCGTGAAAAACGTGAAGAGAGTGTGAATGCGTGCTAAGCTTGTGTGAATCGAATAGGAGAGGAAAGTAATTGCTAAAAAGTAAGTAAATATCACTAGATAAATTTTCATCACTATCTATATACCTAATTACAAATTAATAAAAAGTGTCTGTTTGTTAGTATTTTTTCATGCTCACACGGTTATTTTACCCGAGGGGGGACGTCGGTCGATGGGAGGGTACCCCAAATAGCGGGTAATCCGTCGGGCCGACCACTGATGTCAAGTCACCCTGCTTCGGTGGTCGGCCCAACGACGAAGGCAACGTGCATCGTGGGTGTGCATGCTTACGCCCCTCTGTCGCCCCGGACGGAGTGATACGAGAAGCGTGCTGACCGCAACACACTCCCCAAAAAAAAAACACGATTATTTTAACGTTACCTATGCCTTAAATACGTCGGGTCGACCACCAAAGTCAAGGAACTCTGCAGCGGTGGTGGGCTCAACGACGAAGGCGACGTGCTATACGGGTGGGTTACGGGTGTGCATTCTTACACCCCTCTGTCACCCCTAACGGAGTTGAGCGAGGAGTGCGCCGACCGTAACCCACCCCCAAAAACAAATGCCTTAAAAACAGTTTAAATATATTTTGGCTGTCTGTCTGTTTGTTCCAAGTAATCTTTAGAACAGCC
This sequence comes from Lymantria dispar, assembly GCA_032191425.1. Taxonomy (NCBI): domain Eukaryota; kingdom Metazoa; phylum Arthropoda; class Insecta; order Lepidoptera; family Erebidae; genus Lymantria; species Lymantria dispar. The sequence goes on from CM063447.1 coordinate 4,689,979, forward strand.
GGATCGATTTTGGTAATATTTTACTACCGGGTAGCTGTCTGTATACTGACTTAATCCCGATATGCCCACGAGAACGGGCAATACATTGGTGAAATCGCGGGAATCTGCTTATTTTTAAATAAAATAGAAAATAGTTTAATATTCTATGAAGCCTATTGACACTCAATAGAATGATGATGAATTCTTACTATAAAAAGAATGAAACGGTATTTGTAAGGCTACTTACAATTTTCATATTCAATTTGCATTTCAACTGCTATTTAACATAGTTCAAATGATTGAATACTGTAATTTGACGTTATTATCGGATAATTAGAGTTTAAGTTACCTCGTGCGGTCGTGAACTACGACTAGAGTGACCATGTGTACAGATTAATAATAGAAAATATGTTAAAAATTGTTTATTTTAATTATTTTTCGTTAAAGATGAAAGGTGAAGACGGAGTAAGAATACGATACCGAATATAATCTCCTTTCTTACCCATGGTAGCTATGGTAAAAGGTGGCTATGGGATATCTTGTGCATATAACAAATATGAAAGAGAAGGAAAATTCATAATGAAACCCGTACTAACCTACCTGACCAACTCGGTATAGTAGGTCAATTTATTTATTTAAGGAAAAAAACAGATACATATTCTTATTACTAAACTAGCAACCCGTACTCGCTTCGCTTCGGTTTCAGTCGTCTTTCCTGAATAGTTCCCGTTCCCGAGGGAATACCGAGATAAAATATAGCCTACTTTACGCCCTAATACTATAGCTTTCTATTGGTGAAAGAATTTTTGAAATCGGTCCAGCCGTTTTGAAGATTACCCGGAACAAGCAGACAGACAGACAAAAAAATATCAAGTGTATTTTAGGCATATGTATAGTGCAAATAACCGTGTGAGCATGAAAAACGCCTATTATTTTGACATTACAAACAGACACTCCAATTTTATTTATTGGTATAGATGACAAAGTTGTATGAATATAAATAGGCCAAATGTGTAGCTCACTACGTTATCCACATATTATGATAAACTCTTATAGCTGACTGGGCAATTCTTACAATTTTCCTTCCAATATGGAGGAAGCTAGAACCCAATAACGTATATGAGCTGTGATGAATGAATGAAATGATGATTATGTTAAAATCTGCAACCATATTTAAAACTTATTTGTAGTGACGGAGAAAGAATACAATTCACCTCCCCTTTTCTTATCTGTAGATTTAGTAAAAGACAACTAATAGTAAGACAATTCATCATCATCATCATTGCAGCCTATTGCCGTCCACTGCTGGACGTACGCCTCCCTCATGTTACGCCATAATGTGCGGTCCTGTGGCGCCTGCATCCAACGACGTCCAACAACTTTCACTAGGTCGTCGGTCCACCTAGTGGTAGGGCGTCCTACACTGCGTCGTCCGATATGTGGTCGCCACTCTTTCTTCCCCAGCGGTTGTCGGTTCGTCGGGCGATGTGGCCTGCCCATTGCCACTTCAGCGTGCTAATTCTTGGTGCTATGTCGGTTACACCCGTTCTTCTGCGGATTTCCGCATTTCGGATTCTATCTCGCAGAGCGCGTAAGACAATAATATAAATACAATATCTATGCAAGAGAAGGAAAACTTGAAGTAAAACCTTATTCCAACAGGTTTGATCAGCGTGGTATAGTAGGTCAATTTCACTCCCATTATGCAGAAGGCCCGAGGCCAATAGTCGGACTTATATGACCTGTGATGATGATACATCATCTATTTTAATCAAAAATATAGTAGGACCTTCCTAAGCCGCCATTTATGAATTTATTCTATAAGTTACAAACGCTTGAACACCCTAACCGAGAGGTTTAAATGAGGTCGCTTAATTCAATTGCTTAGAAATATTTGAATGAGTGTTAATTCTATATTATTTATAATACATGGTGGGAAATCTCAAAGTCTGATTGATATAAATGTACTGTTTCATATAAGTGTGGTATTAAATGCTATAAAATTAAAACGTAGCACAAAACTGGTGTTTAAAACTCATATGATTTTTTTGTTGAATTAGTGACATAGGGAAGCCATTGATAGTAAAGATATGATTTCTATATCGAAGGATATACGGATTCATCAAGTAATTCTGAATAGTAGTTTTTTTTTTTGGGTTTCGTACCCAAAGGGTAAAAACGGAACCCTATTACTGAGACTTCGCTGTCCGTCCGTCTGTCACCAGTCTGTATCTCAAGAACGGTGATAGCTAGACAGTTGAAATTTTCACAGATGATGTGTTTCTATTGCCGCTATAGTAACAAATACTAAAAATAAAATAAAATAAATATTTAAGGGAGATTCCCATACAATAAACTTGATTTTTTTTTTGCTCAATATCGATAATGGCAATAGGGAGGCACTTGTTTACCTAGTCAATGGCACGGAACCTTTCGCGCGCGAGTCCGACTCGCACTTGGCCAATTTTTTTAATTCTGTTTCTGTGTTAGTGCAATAAACTCGTTTAGCATTTTATGGACTTAAAATAATATAAAATATTAATTTGTTATCCTATCTTTTAAAAATAAACACTTACAATAGAAATTATATAATAATTAGCAGCGCCCTGCGGTTTCACCCGCAATTTCTCTTCCTGAGGAAATATCGAGATAAATTATAGCCTATGTGTTATACTGATACATAGGCTATATTATTGTGAAGTTTCATCAAAATCCATTCAGTAGTTTTTGCGTGAAAGAGCAACAAACATTGTCACATACATACAATCTTTCACGTTTATAATATAAGTAAGGATAAATAAAATGACGATATGTTGAAAAAAATATTTGTTGAGAGACACCGCAAATTACTGGTACGATTTACTACCTCCTTTACTGGCCCTTGGATATCGTAAAACATAATTAAGGGGTACGATATATAGGTAACATCATCAATACCAATAAATAAAATTGGAGTGTCTGTTTGTAAGGTCAAAATAATAGGCTTTTTTCATGCTCACACGGTTATTTGGACGCTACTTATGCCTAAAAATCGCTTTATAATTTTTTTGTCTGTCTGTCTGTTTGTTGCGGGTAATCTTCAAAACGGCTGGACCGATTTCAAAAATTCTTTCACCAATGGAAAGCTATAATATCAGGGAGTAAACTAGGCTATATTTTATCCCGATATTCCTACGGGAACGGGAACTACGGGGATAAGGCGACAGAAACCGAAGCGAAGCGAGGGCGGGTTGCTAGTCAACAATAAAACGACCTAAAATCCTATCTGCCAATCCATCCGACCAGCGTGGTATAGTAGGTTAATTTCCATCTCATAGTGGGAAAGGCTTGAGACCAGCATTAGGTATATATGAATTGAAACGATGATGATGAGATGATGATATTAGATACTGAACACAGTTAAAAACTAAAATAAAACTGTGATAAAAGTCATTTAATATTCAATAATCCACTTAAAAAGTCTAAGAAATAATTGCACCCATTTTGTGGGTGGACACGTATCGCTTATACTTAAACTAAGATCAATTGCGAGCAGATCTGAGTGTAGCTACTAGTTACTCCGTTTAGATCTTTGCTGATAGAGACTTCGTCACGCCTGCGCCTTATGCTACGGATTAAATAGGGATGGGCAATTCTTACAGACTTAGGACGGAATATTTAGAATAACAATTATTAATATTTTATTGTATGAAGGAGTAAGAATACAATAATTATTAATTACCTACGCGTTGGTGATTGTAAAAGACGACCATAAACAGATGAAATTACTACAGAGGAAGGAAAACTCGAAATGAAATCATATATCAAACCGTCTGGCGAACATGGTAAACTAAGTCAATTTTTATTCTACTATGAGGCAACTCCAGTTCACATACGACGTATGGGTGTGATGAAGAATATTGTTTTCTAGATTTATTTATTTTGGTTCCTTGAATTATGTCAAATTACCACGGTTGGTAAGTAGATTGACGATCACTGACCATGTTATAAATTTCCCAGAACAGTGCTTCTACCCATTCTTCAGATAATTCGTCAGTGACGTTTTTGTGACCCCCAAAATTATGAAAGAATGGTGCAAACCACAAGTACATTAATTAATATAATAATTTAACCCAACCAATACATGGAATCTTCCATGTGGTGACAGAGTAAGAATACAATGCCCCACCCCCCCTTTTTTGCTCATGAGTATCGGAAAAGACGATTAAGCGTGACATAATATGTATGTAAAATTAATGGAAGGGACGGAGAACTTGAACTGAAACCCTATATCAACACGTCTGCCTAGTGTGGTGTAGTAGGTCAATTTCCTACTATTTTGCAGGAGGCTCGAATCCCAGAGAAGGATGTATATGAGCTGAGACATACATTGGATTATTAAAAATTATATACATTCGATTTAAAACTTTAAGGCAACGATTTAAACCTCATTGTTAAATAAATGATCGTAATATAACAACAATTCAAACACATTATTATTATTACGCCACTATATTATTATGTTATGGTACAAAATTACAAGTTTTATTAATAAATTTCTGTACTTATCTGCTGTAAAAATGGTTAATATATTATTCTTAATAACAACGCCAAGTTAAAGATTCCATCGCGTTTGCAATTTCCTTAGTGAGTAAGCATTACCTATATGCACACTTAATTGATAGTTTGCTCTTATCATACATCCAATTAACACGGCAAGAATAGGCCAATCGATTAAAAAACTAATTATAAAAGAAATAACGTAATACCCCTTCGATATTTATTATGAAAATTATCTATGAGAATATGTTGTTGTTGAAAACGATTAATTTCTACGTAAATTGTCATAGTAGATCTGTATTTGTTAATTTATTGTTGGAGAATCTTCAGAGTTTACAACTAAAATTATTACTAACATACGTAATTTTTAAAATTATATGCAAAAGGTATACCATATTAATTCACATATCCAATGGCTACTAGTTTGGCTTAAAATTAGCATACATCCCGAAACGAGCATAAACTTTGGCAATCAAGATTTTTATGCTTATAAATCCCCACTTATTAAGTACCTACATATCAAAATACATATTCAGAAATTATATATTATTTTCGCCCGCTTCATTTTATATCTGAACAAACAATTACTGTCTTAAAACCTGTTAATTTTAAAAAAATGCCTGAATTCTACGACATTCATAGTTTTTTGTCTCTAAAAACATACAAACTAGTATAAATACACTTCCCACAGTTCTTTAATTAAAAATATATACACAATTAACGACAGCAATAATAATTATTCGAATATGTTGCGTAAATTGCCGCTAGTTTCATTGACAATTCAAAGCACTGGTATCGAATAATGTGCAATTAAAATAGCAAGATGTATTACCGTTTCCCATCCCTACTGGTTTGGCTACGCAAGCGATGACAGCTCGGCCGTGGACCAGAATTATGGTCAGAAAGCGGATTCAATTACTTGGTAGTACTTATTATTAAATTATAGAGTTTTAAGTTTGTTCCGTTTATATTGAAAAGTTTCCTATCACTTATAGTTTCAGATTTTTATGATCTTTAATTGCTTTAGTCGTAAGTATAACTTAAGAGGATGTAGATAATAAAATTTTATCAAGCCTAAGAATGTAATTACTGAAATATAAAATTTTATAAATAAACCAATGAGTACTTAAATGGCTAAATACTAAAAGATATTCCAAGCTACCTTTAGGTATCCAACCTGTGCAAATATTTAAAAAAAAAACCCTTCGATGAATTGAGGTAACACTGCTAATATTATTTAAAAAGAAAATGGATTCTTCGAAATTATTAATAATAAAAAGAAATCTACAAAGAACGAGTCTATAGCAATAAACCTCTCTAATTATAGAAATAAAGTATTAATAAATTTCTTCGCTAAATTAAGGGAACACTGTATTTATCTAATATGAATAAATACAAATAATCACAACCCCGGTAGTAAATCATTTATCAATATTTCATTGAGTTTATAACGGATACATTTTTTATAAAGACATTTAACCATAGTTTATGTCAATAGTATTGCAATTGATTAATTGTAATAAGTAGTTACCGCTGTGTAGTCGATTTGCACGATTTGTTACCGTCAACTCCCCTCCTGTATCGTTTTGATTCATACTATGCAGTTATATTTGAAACTTAATGAATATCGCTAAGGGAAAAGAGAATTTATTTTAGGTTTTTCATTTTTTTTAATGTTTTTGAATATGTTGCAAACAAGTATTTAATGTATGCGATTACAAATGATTCAGGAATGTAGATGTTAATGAGTATTTATTTTAAGTAACTATGACAATGAAAGAGGGAAAAAAAGTGTTCTTTTTACAGCTTATATCGTAATCATGTCCCACTATTGGTCTAGAGCCTCCTCCACTATAGAAAGGAATTTGACCTACTATACCTATTGTATCTATATCTGGTCAGACGTGTTGACATAGGGTTTTGTTTCGAGTTTTCCTTCTTTTACATAGATATTATTTCGCTGAGTCGTCTTTTACAACACCCACACCCCATCTCTGGTTAGAGTAGCCAAGAGCCGCGCATCCATCGCCTCGAACGGATTGGACAAGGTGTGTCCGGTCCATAGCCACAAAAAGGGCAGGAGGCGTAACTATCTAAAAAAATATATCACCAACGTTTGATAGAGTAAATTAATGTTAATATTATAGTTTCCAAAGAGTCTACTGGTTGCATTAAGAAAATGACCTTTAATTTGATTCGAGGCGGCTACTTAAGTAATTAAATCAAAGCATAAATTTACATACATTTTGATACTATCGTTCGTTATAACTAACCTACACTTGTCAGCAAATCAACGCATTTCTTAATCGTGTCTTGTTAAAGTAATTATATGTAATTTTGGTATTAATTATAAAAGTTCGGCTCCGTATTCAAATGTAATTATGCTTTTTTTTTGGAAAGTAGTAATGGCTGCCCTATAGCAAGATATTAAAAAAAGTTTGCACCATAGAGTTATATTAAATGTTATTTGGTAAAATATAATATTAAATTATGATTTATATTTTGATATTATATTTTATTATTTGTGTAATATTATTGTCTTATTATATATAACTGTTATTAATTTTATATTTTTCTCTTATAATATCGCATTAGGTTAAATGTCCTGTAAAGGTATTTTAATTGATTGTAAATAAATAAATAAATAATAAATAAATAAAAAATAAATATTTCCATCCATCCATCAGCCTATAGACGTCCACTATTGGACAAATGCCTCCCCTCAAGAATGCTACTCGAACCAGTCCTGTGCCCCACTTGCATCCAACAGTTCCCTGCGACTTTCAGGATGTCGTTAGTCTACCTAATAGGGTGCCATCCTACGCTACATCGTCCGATTCGAGGTCACAACTCAAGAACCTTCCTCGAACGATGTAGCCTGCCCATTGCCATTTCAACGTGCTAATTTTGCCAGCTATGTTGATTACACCCATTCTTCTACGGATTGTTGTATTCCGCATTTTATCACGTAGAGAAACACCAAGCATGTTGCACGTTGAGCGATTTTTAGACATTTTTATGAGACCAACATTTAAAGACCACGTTTCAGTGCCATATGTCATCGCTGACAGAAAGATTTAAGTTACAAAAAAATTAGCACTATTTAAAATTATAAACGTGAAAACAGTTTCTTCTGAACATAAACAAAAGCAAAAAAAACATGGAACAAAAATTGGAATGAAATCATCATTCATGACCATTGAATAACCAAATTGGTATAAAGTTTTCTACCCTTATATTTTTCTTATTTTCGCCCCTTACCAATTACAACCCGTCTCAGAACTAAGACTAATTAATCATCATCATCACAGCTCATATACGTTCCACTGCTGGGTTCGAGCCTCATTTACAATTGAAATGTCCAAAACCCGCTGGTCAGACGGGTTGGTTTAGAGTTTTGAGTTTTTCTTCTCTTGCATAGATATTATTTGCACATTATTATCCCTTAATCGTCTTCGTCTCCGTCATTACTACACTGGTTGCCACTGCAAGAGTGAAATCTTTCAGAGGAGGCAATGGAATAGATCAACGAGGACAGCTACCACGCTGTACCTAATCTGCTGACAAATAAGGATGCGACATAAATATAATTATGCCTGATGTGGGATTAAGGAAAGACATCGTCCATTAAGGTTACTGTGCAAATGCAAGGTCCTGAAATGTGCTGATAGGTCGCACTGTCTGTTAAAGGCTGGCTGCCATGATTAAGAAAAAAAATTACAATAGCTTTATTAAGTTTTGCACAACCTCACTGCAAATCTGTAATAAATTCTGATGTTTTCTTCAACAAATAAACGAACTCACAAAACACTCTTATTTAGTAACGTCTTAAAAATATTCTATTTTTATTTTATCAATGATTCCAAAATAAATCCGTATAAGGCTTTAAATACGAAACCATTCGCTTTCAAAGTCAACCGAAAGCATTCCAAGTTTCGGCGATTGAGTAATTATTCGTAATGGCCGAATGATGTTCGGGTAACATCGTTGACGCTCGGGCATCCACAGTGCGAGAGCCATGGTGTTTTTTGTGCGCAAGCGACGCAATGCAAGTGAGTTTTAATTAAAATTTAGCGCTTTATTATGAAAAGTATGCGCTGTTTTTACAAGGTAATGTGTAAGAAATTCCTTGTATTTTTTAAGCAACAAGTATTTTTTTGAAAGTTTTTAAGTGTCGTTGGATGCGACATAGGACCACACTCTGTGGCGAAAGGTGAGGGAGGCCAACATCTACCAGTGGACGGTGATAGGCTGAACGATAATGATGATATTTTCTTTTCGTTTTGTTTTTCTCAACATGATAACACCCCATTGTTAGAAGCGAGGATAGAAAAATTTCATCATAATTTTTTTGGCCATATGCCGAGTAATCAAATAGCAGTATAGGTCACCGCCATAATCTGCCTATTACACCTGGAATGAAATGGGACTGTAACATTATTTACTATAATTATTTATCTTGTTTTAAAATATATCAGTAGCACCTTTTTTTATTTTTTTTTTAAGTAACTAAGGAAAAAATCTCTGTGTTGTAGAGGATTTTTTAAATATGCAAATGATAAATATACACCAATAATAAGAACACTCATTTGTGGCTCATGCAAAAAATTGAACTTCGTGGGTATCGAACCTATGGTACTTATAGAAGATCGGTTACATAGACCACTTTATCATCTGCGTGGTCTCATTGTCAAATGATATCTGATATTATGGTGTCGTACCTTATATGTTTCATGCCGTGTGGTCACGGAATAAGAATTTCAGTTCTCAACGACTTCTCTTGCCATGAGATGAAACAACAACGTAGTCCAGCTGGTGTGAATTCTATAAAACGTAATATGCTAAAAGTATTACTTTCTTCAATTGTAATTTTATCGATCGATATACCTAATTCAACGCTATTTTATTATTCTCCTAATAAAAAAACATCAAGCGCCAACGCATTTATCATAAAAATATAAAAAAATATTGGACCGCCATTTTTTATTAAAAAAACAGCTCACAACAACATCATTTAATAACACCAATGAATGACATCATTCATTGTTGAATTTTCAAATTTTGTTAGTGTTGATTGATCTGAAACCCTTATATTGAGATAACGCTACAAGATCCAAACGACACCTTTGGGGTCCGAGAAACCTTTTTATTTTGTTTACTCGCCGTTGTCACCACCCCACGCGGTTGTTATCGAGATTTTTAAATTTTTTTGTTTTTATTTTATAAGTTCTTAAGCGTTTATTGGTATTTATAGAATAATAATATAAGGAACGTATTCTTGATTACAATTATTTGATTGCTATATAAGTTGAAATCAAATATAATGGCGATATAGAAATACATTTGTTAATTCACAAAAATAAATTAAATTAAAGTGTCTGTCTGTAGTGTCAAAATAGTTGGTATTTTCATGCTCTCACGGTTATTTCTTCAATACTTTATCTAGAATTAATAATTACAACTATATAAATCAATTAAAGCACAGCTGGCGTAGTAGTTAAGATACCTACAGTGCCAGTGTCAGGGGGTTCGAATCTCACGCAGAGCAACACCTTGTGCGATCCACAAAATATTGTTCCGAGTCTGAATGTAATTTGTGTCCATTAATTATATGTTTGTAAAATCCCCTGTAACACAATATTCCTTATGGATTATTTCCTTAGTGCAGAGTATTGTCTTTTTTATATAAAAAAAATATCTGTTGAAATATATATTATTTTATATCCACGAAACCATTAATGACAGATAACACGGCCTTGCCACTACGTTTCGTTTTCGATACAATGCCGGCAAGACGTTTATATGGAGTAATTGCAGCGAGTTATTTAAACTGAATTACAATGGAATTCGCTTGGGCGTTCGTTCTTATAAACCACTTATAAAAACGTATTGAACATTATACATTTTGGAGACATCTTTACGTAGTGTTGGACGATTTTAATATCTTTATACGAAAACATCAAACATTTGGAAATAAAAATAGTATATCTTATAGCTAAAGCTATATTATTTATGATGACGTAAGAAAATGTATAATTTCTTCCTCAACAAAGTGAAATATATTAGATAATCATTATCGTCATCGTTTCAGCTCCTATACGTTGCACTTCACACGGGATCGAGCCTCCTTCGCAATAGGAGAGAAATTGACATACTGCATCTAGTCAGACTATTTGGCATAGGGTTTTATACTGGATTTTTTCTTCTCTCGCATATGTTATCTGCATATTATATCCCTAAATAGTCTTTTACGATATTTACGAGCAAAAGAGGGGACTGTGAAGTGTATTCTTAGTCCATAACCACACAGAAAAGTTAATAAGAGGTAAAAACGGAACATAAATAGTCAAATTACCAAATACCCTGTTACCTCTGTTCCAATATCGGATTTTTACAAAGAAAATAGAAAAGGAATGTGAAATTTTCACAGAAATACACATAATAACAATAATAATATGTTTTTAGACTATAAAATGTAATGTCTAAATCAAAGTCGGTGCTTTCTAGGCTCTGTAGTACCGTTATTGTAGATAAGGAATCATAAATAGGTAATGTTATGCTGAGAAACGACTCTGTCCGACCGTGTTCACTTGTAACAATGGAGCTACACTAGATTCGTATTGTATGAAAGGTATTTCAAGCATAACCTAGTATATATTTTGTTGTATAAAATATTGCCTGACATGTGGCCAGGAAGTTTAAGAAACGTGAAACGTAAAAGATAATATAACAACGATGGCACGGCTGTTAGTGAAATAGATTTGACAGTTAAGTATCAAAGAATTACAATCAAAGGACACAACTATTGGCAATAATTTATGCAAAATGTACGACGGACAAAAGTGTGGTGACGGAGTAAGAATACAATTCACCACCCCCTCCCTTGCCTGTGGGTGTCGTAAAAGATGACTAAGGGATATAATATACGTATAATATCTATGTAAGAGAAAAACACTCGAAACAATACCCTATACCAACACGTCTTACCAGTGTGGTATCGTAAGGCAATTTACCTCCCGTAGTGGAGGAGACTCGAGCCTAACACTGGGAGAGTATGGCCTTAGATGATGATAATGATGGAAGAGAAGTACATATTACGTCGATCCCAATTTAATTAGAAATATCTGGTTGACCGAGCTTCGCTCGGCATATTTTTGTTGTATTTTTGTCGAATTTATTTAGATATATATTAATAAAAAATAAAAATTAAATAATGAAAAATATATAAAAAATCACAAAAAGAGAATAATAATAACACCGAGATTCGATCCGACGCCGTTTGAATGCCAAAGCAATGCAATACTAAAAGGAAACTGCACTACTTCCCAACTGAGCTATCGTAACTCATGACGTTGACGGCAAAATTTGAATTCATATTCTTTTAAAATTTAACGTCATTATATTGTTTTGCTAAAAACACTGACAAAACAATATTTTCTATAAATAAAACCTAGCTAGATCAATTTTTTGGCCTCGAAACCTCTAGTATGCCAAGTTTCATCAAAATCGTTGGTGCCGTTGCCGAGATCCTGAATATATATATATATATATATATATATATATATACAAGAATTGCTCGTTTAAAGATATAAGATAAAACTAGAATGATGATTGTTATTATTTATTGAACAAATTATGTTAGAGGAAGTTTTAGGTAGGTATGAAGGCTTTAGGCGTAAGGTAAGACCAAAGAAAGGATGTGTGAACTGCGTGAAGCACGACACAGATAGACACGGATTGACTACAAAGATGGTGTCTAATCGGGCTCTATGAAAGAAGGGGACATATTGTTTCGAGTTTCCAAGTAATTGGGATAAAAGCATAATGATCATGTGGAGTTTTTATATTGAACTAGCCGACCCAACAGACGTTGTTCTGTTCAAATAAAATAAAAGGAATTTACCTTGAAATCAACAGCAGCGCCACCTACTAGCGGGTCCAATTATGAATATAAACCATTATCGAAACCCCTTGAACACACAAAAAAATTTCATCAACATCGGTCCAGCCGTTTAGGAGGAGTTCGGTGACATACGTACGTACACAAGAAATTTATATATAACTAGCAACCCGGCCTCGCTTCGCTTCGATTATAGGTTATAGTCGTATTACCCGCGTAGTTCTCGTTCCCGTGGGAATATCGGGATAAAATATAGCCTAGTTTACGCCCTGATATTATAGCTTTCCAATGGTGTAAGAATTTTTGAAATCGGTCCAGCCATTTTGAAGATAACCCGGAACAAACAGACAGACAGACAAAAAATTTTTAATTGCTATTTTAGGCATAGGTGTCGTGCAAATAACCGTGTGAGCATGAAAAAAGCCTATTATTTTGACATTACAAACAGACACTTCAATTTTATTTATTGGTATAGACTAGCAATACGCCCTCGCTTCGCTTCGGTTATAGGTTATAGTCTTTTTACCCGCGTAGTTCCCGTTCCCGTGGGAGTACCGGGATAAAATATAGCCTAGTTTACGCCCTGATATTATAGCTTTCCATTGGTGTAAGAATTTTTGAAATCGGTCCAGCTGTTTTGAATATTACCCGGAACAAACAGACAGACCGACAGACATAAATTTTTTAATTGCTATTTTAGGCATAGGTGTCGTGCAAATAACCGTGTGAGCATGAAAAAAGCCTATTATTTTGACATTACAAACAGACACTCCAATTTTATTTATTGGTATAGATGACTAGCTGACCCAACAGACGTCGTTCTATTCAAATAAGCGCCACCTACCGGGTCATATTGTGAATCTAAACCAGAATGGTTTCCGAATCCTCTTGAACATACACAAAAAATTTCATCAACATCGGATCAACCGTTTAGGAGGAGTTCAGTGACACACACGTACACAAGAAATTTAAATATAAATATTTGCAAGAAACTTAAATACAAAAGTATTAAGTATGTTATTTTTACAATCCATTTTTAAAGTGGCGTGCTTTACTGATCCTGCATTTACTTACAGTGTATGCAAAACTACATATTTCTAGTATATGGTCATTTAAAACGTAGGTAGTATTTGAGTGGTGTGCATATAAGAATAGCTGCAAACGTCCTGATGGCATCCTGCATTCTGTATTTACGTTGTAAACGCTTTTTATGACCGCTCTTCACCGCTTTTGGCACTTGTTTAAAACATAAGCGGAAGCGATTTGAATATTTTATAGTATTTTATCTAATCAACTCATCATCTTTATTATTTTGTTGGAATATAAAAAATATTTCATTATTATTTTTTTTTTGAGAAATTACAATTATCGCAATGCATGCACTTATAAGACTAATTGTACATATTTTAAGCCTACTTTAAATATATAATTGATTCAGTCCGCAAAATATTCACTCAGTATCTTAAGCAATAAGTCTGAAACAATAGAATTCCTTAAGTTCTTATTACCATAGTTAAATGTTATGTTATTCATATTTTATAAATTAGCATACTTAAATCTTAACGCTATGCATTACAATTATATTGCGACAAACTGTTACCTACTAAAAGATAACTTAATGTTAATTAATTCATATTGTAATCTAAAACTAAAATCATTTAAAAATTGCACATTAAAATGATTTTTTTATTATTATTTTAGCAAACTGAATAAGGCTAGCTATTGATACTAATGTCGAGTAAATTTATTATTCGAGATTATTTTATTGTTAACTTGGTAAAGTTGAAAGACCTTTAATGAAAATATCAATTAGGATTTTTAACGGCTTTTAAAATCAAGCTCATTAAATAGTATGACATTCTGACTGTTATAGTATCATAAGTTTCAAGTTTAAGCGTTCAAGTGACTACGGTAAAAGGTAAGGGTAAAATTCTTTTGTGCACGAATATCGTAAAAAGAGGCTATTAAATATAAATTAACCACATTATTATATGAAACGGAAAACTACAAATAAAACCTTTTGCAAACTCGTTGCGGCAACATAGTATAAGTGAATTTCACATTTGTTGTGAACGAGACTAGTACCTTTCGGGTACTAGACAAACAGGTATGTGAACTCAGATGAAGAAGATGCTCTGCATTTCTTCAATAGTACATTAATTACGATACAAGAATCATATTCATAATCCCATTGCCTATCAAATGTATATGTCATAAAACTAATCAATTGGTCCATATTCTTATCCTCTCAAACTAAATACGTCCCAATGTTGGGGTCAGACGTCTTCCGTTATAAGAGGGGAAATTAATCTACCACACTGACTAGACATATTATATAGGGTTTTGTATCGAGTTTTCCTTCTCATACATAGATTATAACTCTTAGTCGTCTTTTACGACATCCACGGGCAAGAGAGGGAGCGGTGAATTGCATTCTTACTCTGTCACCACACAGAAGGTCTATAGATTATATAGTACTAAAATATTTTAGAATATCATATTTACCCGCTCCAGCTTATTATTTGGGTTATTTTAGCTACATTGACATTGTAAAATGAACGTTTAAAAGACTTTATTCCGGCTTCAGTCAAACTAAACTAAAATATAATACTAGTGTATATACAGCATGTCTCAGAAACCGTATATATTTTCTTGAACGCTAGTTATAAGTTGAATTTAAAAACATGTAATTATGACTAGTACACCATGTTTTAAAAAAAAAATAATAATATACACTTTTTTCTAGAACCAATTTACCTGTCAATGGTAGTTATGAGCGTTCTTTGCAAGTGAGAGACAAATTCGTATATTATATCGATTCGATGACTATCATATTTTTGGCGGTCGAAAGTGTGGACGGTCCGTTCCATCTGGGGTGACGAAAGGATCACACGCGAAGTTAATTACACTCAGTTTTATAACAATTATTTTTGGATTACTCGATTTTTTTTAGCATGTCCATTATGACGGTTCATTTTATTTTTCAATAGATACATATAATAGGAATAGAATGACGTTTTTCGTTTGAGCAATTGTTTGATTCCGGAGGTCTAGAATAGAAGTATATTTTAACGCTTCATATTATGAAGCGTGTTATAATGTAAAAAAAATCATGGTTATATCATGATATGACATGTGAAGTCTTCATTAATTTTTTTTTCTTTTGTAAATAAAGTCTAGATTAAATAAAACACCATTAAATTCAGTTTAGTCGTAAAAATAAAATAGATAACTTATTCTGTATCATTTTGTTAAAATGTTAAAAGTAATAAAATAAAAAAATAATTCATGAACAGCCTATATAACATATTTTCAATTCTCTATTCATGAACACACTATGCGTAAAATCGTAAAAGTCGAGCACAAAATTATGCCTTCGACGTGAATGTGTACCGTCCGTTGTTGATCAGACTTAGACTTTAATATTTAGATGAGTTTCTTATAGTCAGCAATACTGAGGCCTTACATTTGCTATACAAATGAAAAGAAACATCGCTAACGCGTAAATATAAGACAATCTTAACCAAATGGTAAAAAGAAATATTTCAAAATCTTCTAAAAAAATACATTGTAATCGTAATGATTTCTGTTATTTACACGAGTATTACAATTTTTAACTAAAACTATTTTTACGAATTTAATCGCGTTTTCACACTTTTCAACGTCCATAATTACGAGATTTTCATGGTCCTCCCGTGACCATAAATACTGAAAAGTGTTCAAAACGTCAGGAAATCAAAAAAAAACGTTACAAAATACGCCAAAATAGTTTTATTTATAATGTTTAACACATCGTGTTTTGTGTCATCATCATCGCAGCCCACATACGTCACCTACGCCATATGGGAGGGAATTTGACCTACTATACCATGCTGGTCAGACATGTTCGTATACGGTTTCATTTCGAGTTTTCCTTCTCTTGCTCGGATGTTATGTGCATATTATATCCCATAGTCGTCTTTTACGACATCCACGGGCCAGATAGGGAGTGGTGTATTGTATTCTTACTCCGTCACAACACGGAAAGTGTTTTGTGTAATAACGAACAATTAATGTTTTACTTTCCCCCAGGTGATATAAAAAACGACTAAAGGTATAAGTGTAGAAAACATTTTTCATAAAAACAATTTGACCAGCGTTAAATAGTAGGCTATGTTCTTTTTTATTATGGGAGAAACATGCGTTATAGAGAAACTTACAAAGGAAAAAGAAAATACACTTCACATCTTATGAACTTCTATTACTGGATATATAAAGGCGGATAAAATCAGAAGCACCACGTTTGCCAGGCAGCTGGTGGAATAAGTTACCCAGAAGACACAACACCCTAGAAGTATTTCTGGTGCTCTTACCGTCAGTCTTTACAACTCTAAAGGAAGAGTAAGTATGTGGTATATTGAACCAGTCACTGTAATATCTAATTACTTTACCCAAACATAAATTTACAAAGTATCTATAAATACTGCAAGCCTTTTGCAATTACTGGCAAAATTATTCAGGTATCGGTTAAGTTACCTCAATATGAGTGGAATGCAAAAATGTTAAACTTTATTTGTGTGGATTATACTTCAAAGTGAGATTCTAAATAGTGATCTATTAGCGTTTGCGTGTTAAAATTTACGAGCAACGGCGACGATACGAGTCCGATATACGATTTTGAAGCGTATTGTTTTTTCTTTATTGATATGTAAGTATTTTCAAGGCTCACGTCTTTATCGTTGAGGGGTTAAGTAGAGTTGTAACAGATATCAATAATGAATAAAAATTGTGATTTTTTTTATGCAATCCACATTTAAAAATTTTTGGATATTTGAGATGTCAAATCTATATGCTAAGTATTATAGGTTTAATGTATATACATTTATGTTGTTTTGTGACTATTCTCAAGTTCTCAAGAAAAAAATATTTGTCCATTTATCTATTCAGCAGCATAGCATCTTGGTCAATCAGATCAACATCAATAAATATAAAATAGGCTTCGGAATCATTTTAGTATTCCTACAACAGAGGATCATAATATTCACGTAAATAATATACGAATACATTGTGGGAGCTATAGCCGGTACTTTACTCCTGGGGCGTCGACAAAGGATGGTACCGGATCGAATAACTCGTCGGACTAGATACCAAAGTCAAGTAATACGGCAGGGTATGAAGCGCACAATAACCTTCAGTCTCCCCAAAAGTTACGATAATGATGTAGGATGTATCCCACCCAATACTTTAGATACATCTAGACCATAACTTGACCTAAAAGGCGATATTCGGATATTCTATATTGTTGGTTGGTATTCCGTGTGGCGACGGAGTAAGAATACAATTCACCACCTTACCCGTGGGTGATCGTACGAGACGACTAAGGGATATAAAATGCATATAACATCTATGCGAGAGAAGGAAAACTCGAAATAAAACCCTATACCAACACGTCTGACCAGCGTGGTATAGTAGGTCAATTACCCTTCCATTATGAAGGAGGCCCGAGCCCAACAGTGGGACGTATGTGGGCTGAGATGATGATGATTATGATATTGTTGGTTATTCTTTTTGGAATAGAAATATTCCTAACTTTTGTCCGTTTAATTTCTTTCTGTAATCGTATATTGTAAATTGCTCAAAATGGCGGGCTACTCGCTATGTCCTGTCTGAAGTTCTTTGAGTTGAGCATTGCAATATTGTACAATACATGAATGCATTATGTTAATGGATTCATGTATTGCCATTACAGAGAATTGCCAATAATGCTGGGTTAAGCTTCGTGGTTTTAGGAATTAATTACTGCCTTTTTTTCAATCTGATCGATTTTTTTTTTCTTTATCAGTTCATATACGTACTTTTCCTATTAATTTCCTTCCAATTGTGGAGAAGGCTTGAGCCCAGCAGTAAAGTACTGTTGATGGCAACCGAACGAACAGTATATCTGATGATAAGCATTAGTGGCACTCATGGACCTTTGTTAGGTAGCTGCGGTATGGTGAAGAAATTAAAGAGAGTGTGAATGCAAAGATCACCAGAACCCATCACACGCAAACACCCTCAACACCTTGGGCTTATGACTCTCTCGTTCATCGAACGAAATGCAATAGTAACAAATTGCTACTACTCATATGTCGATTTTCAGTGAGGCAATAGTTTTAACCCGAATGGAGCGACCCGCGGCTGTAGACACACGACTGTCAACAGTATAGTTCTATCATATAAAATAATACCTACCACAGAATTTATAATAATTGTTTGTTCAAAGTTGTTAGGTAAGTATTTCAATATTAGCATTTCTGCCTAAAAATATCTAACTATACATAGTCAATATTCATGTTAATAATATTTAAAAAAAGAATCCAATCCCGGATACTTAGATTTACAACTGGAAAAACATGATACATAAGAATAATTTTTCTGCTTGTTCAAGTCTAAAATGCCGCGTCTTAGCACCAAAAGTATTGACAAACCAAATTAATAACTTCCTTTTATCGGCTACATACTACATCAACGATCTCGTATCTAATTAATCTTATTTTAACTAATTAAGATATTATGTTTATAAATTATTCGGCCAGTTTTTTAGCCGGACTTGTTCAGATAAGGCGGCTTAGAGTGAATATGTCATAGCCTGACACATTTATCTTATGCGTCAAATATGAAATAGATAAGGTAAATTTACATATAACAGGGGACACCTACGGTATGTAATCTTATTTAGAGGTGGGGGATAGGATGACAATTAATAATATCAAATATTTTTATAGACATTTTTTCCATGTGGCGATGGAGTAAAAATACAATTCGCCACTCCATATCTTGTATGATGTCGTAAAAGATGACTAAGGGATATAATACACACATAAAATTTGTACAAGAGAAGAAAAACTCGAAACCTATACCAACATGTCTGACCAGCATGGTATAGTAGGTCAACCTTCCCTTACATTGTGGAAGAGGCCCGAGCCCAACATTGGGGCATATGTGGGCTGCGATGATGATGATATATTTTTATAAAAATGATTTTTCGTGTTGTGATGGAGTCCAAATACAATTTACTATCTCTGTCTTGATCATGGATATCGTAAAATACAACTATGTAATATAATATGCAGATGACATTACTGCAAGAGAAGGATAATTCCAAATAAAAGATTGGTATAGACCAATTCGTGCTGATCGACGTGACACTTTCCCTCTTATAGCTAATAATGAGAGGTTGAAACGAATGATAGTTGAATTAATTTTATTGTTAGAGGTAAAAGGAGTACTAATACATTTTCTATTCTCAAGTTTTAGTCCTATGTAATAAAGTTTAAACCTACTAATATCCACTGGGTATATTTTTGCAGTTAGTATTTTCTATTAAGAATTTCTTGATAATGATGATTTTGATTAGAAATTGAATTGAATTCTAGAGCCTCCTTATGGAAATGAAAAATAGTATGTAGTCCGATTTCTTTATCCCTAATAGAGTATAAATTCAACTATACTCATACTTGACCATATAATCTTTAATATCGCGTAATAATACTACTGAAAAAATTCTCATAAATCGAAGAAATCTAAAAAATCCATAAAATACTTTCATTATAATCACAATATTTACAACAGCGTATAAATACGCTACCATATCAATGAGGCAGTAAATTCTATATTTATACCAATAAATAAAATTGGAGTGTCTGTTTGTAATGTCAAAATAATAGGCTTTTTTCATGCTCACACGGTTATTTGCACGACACCTATGCCTAAAATAGCAATTAAAAAATTTTTGTCTGTCTCTCTGTCTCTTTGTTCCGGGTAATCTTCAAAACGGCTGGACCGATTTCAAAAATTCTTTCACCAATGGAAAGATATAATATCAAGACGTAAACTAGGCTATATTTTATCCCGGTATTCCCACGGAAACGGGAACTACGCGGGTAAAACGACTATAACCTATAACCAAAGCGAAGCGAGGGCGGATTGCTAGTAGAGTATAAATTCAACTATACTCGTACTTGACCATATAATCTTTAATATCGCGTAATAATGCTACTGAAAAAATCCTCATAAATCGAAAAAATCTAAAAAAAATCCATATAATACTTACATTATAATCACAATATTTACGATAGCGTATAAATACGCTACCATATCAATGAGGCAGTAAAGTTAGTGTAATAAAATAGGAAACAATAATTTGTAACAGATTTCGAAAACCACTCGTGTGCAAACATATCCGGTACATGGCGTAAAAATTAAAAAGAGAAAGTGAGAAATGGACACCATCAATTACAAATAGTTACTAATATATATTTTTGAAGTGAAATTTCTTATTTCAAATATCGAGGGCTTTTTTGTGTGAAGGAAATTCTGTGAGAGAAAGGCCTACACACGTACACCATTTGTGTAAGCTAAGCTTCGTCCATTCTGTCTGGGGTGACGAAAGCGATTTTTTTAACTACTTACTATTGAGTAAAGGCTGATTAAGCTCTTTATTATTTTCAGTAGTGTATACCTGAAACAATGAAATAAAATATTAGTATTATCCTTACTAATATTATAAATTCGAAAGTAAGTTTGTTTGTTTGTACCGCTTTCACGCTTAAACCACCACACCGATTTCAAAAATTCTTTCACCAATGGAAAACTATGATATCAGGGAGTAACATAGGCTATATTTTATCCCGGTATTCCCACGGGAACAGGAACTACGTGGGTAAGGCGTCTGAAACCGAAGTCAAATGGCAAACTGCCCGGTTGCTAGTAATCTATATATTTTAGTTGTATGGGGCGCGGTTACCAATACTACTAACCCATACATCGCCCGTGGTTGTTGTAGAGGGCACAAGAGTTACATCGACCCATATTAATGGTTGATCAACAATTACGTTCACAAGGAATTAATTCCCTTCGGAAATTTCAATTGACGCCAACGAAGCACTAATGAAAAAAATTTTCAAATAAAGTATCATCAAAATCGCTTCACCTAGTAAAGGTTCAGTAAAGTAGCATAAGGATGCCTACGAAAATTAATTCATAAAAAACAGTTCATTGGTTTCGATATTTTGGGATTTTTTTTTTTGTGTGACAGTGACGGTCATCGCACTCTTCGCCCGGCTCTGTCCGGGGCGACAGTGGGGCGTAAGCACGCACGCCCGTAACCCACCCATATAGCAGGTCGCCTTCGTCGTTGGGCCGACCACCGGTGCAGAGTTACTTGACTTCAGTGGTCTCTTTTGTGATGAGGATACATTAAAAATTCTTAATAATAATAACAATGAACACTAACCATACATTGTGAAGAAAATATATATTACCTCAAATTCTATGCTCGTTTTATAAACAACATGTCAACATTCTCAGGTATCATTATAATATCTTCATAGTATGATTGTTGAGATAAGAATATTCTCATCGTACTCTGTACATGCATATGTGCATATTACAAGTTCAATGTCGTGAAGATAAGACGTCAGGAATTCCAGAGGAGGCTATCCACTACTTCGAATTTTAAGTCTTTTTTCCAGAGCAAAATAAAATAGGTTTTTCCCTTCTCTTTTGAAGGTTTGGCCAGTATATGGAAGTGTCAATTCTTTAAAGTTCTATTATTTAATATTGAGTAATTATAATAAGACAGATGAAGTGCTAAAGTCATCATCTCATCATCTCAGCCCATATACGTCCCACTGTTGGGCTAGGGCCTCCTCCATAATGGGAGGGAATTTGACCTACTATACCATGCTGGTCAGACATGTTGGTATAGGGTTTCATTTCGAGTTTTCCTTCTCTTGCACAGATGTTATGTGCCTATTATATCCCATAGTCGTCTTGTACGACATCCACGGGCAGGATAGGGAGTGGTGAATTGTATTCTTACTCCGTCACCACACGGAAAGTGCTAAAGTACAATGAATATAACAGTTTTTTTTATTTTTTATTAGTATTTTTAACAGTGGTTTACTTGTATTTTTATATTCTGAGAAAGTTCTCAAAGAAATATTATAATAATTTGGATAATTTGGTTTCCAGTGCCCATTTAATCAATTACGATTTTGACTTGACCTGCTGACGGACGTTGACTGTTAATAAGCTACTTAATATGATAAAGTATTAAACAATATGTCAAGAAAATTATATTACACTTGGCTGTATAGACTTTGTTTGCCAAGAACCCAAACAACCCTATTTGTTTTAATCTCAATATAAATAAAACAAGAATAGTACGCATTTTTATTTATTATAATGCTTCATTTTTATAAAATATTTCACATTAAGAATAGAACTGTAATAAATAATCAGACAATAACTTCAAATTGGTCAATAAAATAATGATGAGAAGGAATATAGGGCCTACTACTTAAAATAAGAACGTATAGAAGGTAAGTTCATGCACAATAAGTGAAGCATTTCAATTGGAGCCCAATGGAGCTTACGCCGGACCCGCCGTAATGTACAAGGTCACTGTACTGCACGTACGTACGCAACTCTTAAAAAATAAATAGGTAATTGTGACGGTTTGTGCATTCAAATGGTGACACAACACATTTGAAAAACATAAAAAGAATATTAACTTTACTTTTAAAAGTATTCCGACGATTTATGTTAATAAAAACAAAATTTTGTACAGTGGTGTCCTTGTGCACGCCTGTAGTATTGTTTGCTTCATATTTTTGATGCCTTACGTATGGACACTATCCTTCTATACGTTATTATTCTAAGTTCTAATACTTAATAAAGACCAAGCAGGGAATTAGGTTTTGTTTTTCCTTCCTTTGCAATATTGTTACTGCTCATCTCTTTATATTCCCTCGGACATCTTATATAGTAACCACGGGAAAGAAAGTGATTGTGAATCACATTCTTTTGCGTCACAACTTGAAATGAATTATGAATGCCTCAATCGCGGCAATATTTAATTAAGAGGCATATACATCGAAATTTAAAAGACAACTTGTAGATATGTAAACATTTTTCTGTATATAACAAAACAAATAATATTGAAGTTATTTAAGGCGTTGGCAGATTTCTGTAGTTAGTTCATTTAGAGTAATATTCCAGATATTTATAATTGCCGTCAATGAAATATATATTCAGCTTATTAAGTATTCGTCAGTCGTAAAAACCCTTAAAACCTTTGATCTGCCGACACAAGAAAATCTTATCTTGCAAAGAACGTGCTTTAACTAAATTGGATAAATGCATACCTTCATATATTACATTTTATTATATCCTGAGAATTATTTCAATAACGTCTCGTAATTTAGTGACAAAATAGCTTTAGATACAAGTAAGATACATGCAAAAAATATTAAACATTGTAAATAAAATTATTTTACAGATTTGACTACGTTTGTATTTGATTTTTGATTGCCCGACGTTTCGCACACTTTACAGCGGTCATGGTCACGCACTAACATGTCTGACGTCCAACTATTTTTTTTAATGCTAACGGTCGCAAACAAGCAAACAGCACACCAGTAAGTGATACTGCCGCACATGGACCTTTGCAATACCATTAGCCAGGCCGTTGTCTATCGTGAAGAAAATACCCTCCTCAAACCTCATTTAAAAAAGGACATAGCGCTTGGAAAATACAGCAGCAGGTAGTTCATTCCAAAGCCTGCACGTACGTGGAAGAAATGATCGCTGGAAACGTACAGTTGAAGACAATAACGCTTCCAGGTGAAATAGATGAACCTTGCTACGATGTCGAGTGGTACGTTGGTAAAATGGTGATGGTGGTACCAAGTCAAACAGTGCCTCAGAGCACTCCCCGTGAAAGAGTCGGTAGAGTACACAAAGTGACTCAAAGTCTCTCCGCCGCTCCATTCGTCGTTATTACAGATTTACAATTTGTAATACTAGCGTAAGCATCAGAAATCAAAGATATTAAAGTTAGTAAGTTATTCCTCATTCCCATTCCGTTAACTATATCCTTATAAACATCAACTTATTAACGTCTATAGTTAATTGGTTACATATCATCTCTTCATCATCATCTCAGCCCATATACGTCCCACTGTTGGGCTGAGCCTCCTCCACTATGAGGGAAATTGATCTAATATACCACGCAGATCAGACGTGTTACTATAGGATTTTGTTTCGCGCTTTCCTGCTCTTATTTTTTTTTTTTATTGCAAACGGTGGCAAACGAGCAAACAGTACACCTGATGGTAAGAGTTGCTGCCGCTCATGGACCTTTACAAGGCCGTGGCCTACCGCGAAGAAAGCGAAGGGAGTGTGAATGCGACCATTGAGGCTCGGTGATACCAAGGACACCACCAAAACCCTCCACACGCAATCACCCTCAGAAAGTTGGGCTTCCGGCTCTCTCGCTCACCGAACGAAGCGCAGTAACAAATTGCTACTACTCAGACGTCGTTTTTCTGTCGATTTTCTTGTAAAGATATTATATGCATATTATATCTCTTAGTCGTCTTTTATGATACTCACGGGCAAGACATACTCACGTGCATACAGGTCACCATCCCCTCGTTTACCTACGGACATCGTAAAAGACTACTAAGGGATGCTATGCAGATAATATCAACAAGGGAAGGAAAACTTGACACAAAATCCAACAACAAAACTATTTTACGGATTTTATCTCGTTTGTTGGAACTAATATAAACCAAACAATGTAAATTGTTAATGTTGCCTAAATAACTCACTAGCTGGCGCTACTGTCTATGCGATGTTTTAGTATTCCTACTTTGGTAGTATTATATCTCTCATATGTCAGCTGTAGTACTGTGTAACAGAACCTAAAATAAAATCGTGTAATATCAATTCAATCCTTTGTTATTTTCGCTAATTCCAATCATCGTTTGTATGTGATTTTTGATTGCCCGTTTCGTTCGAACACTTTACAGTGTTCATGGTCACAGGCGGACTAAGATGTCTCATGTCCAAGAAGTGATCGTTATTACAGCGATTTATATCTATCCGCTACAGAAATTAGTTATTAAAATTTGACCCACATTTTGGTACAAATTTACTGCCCGTACAAGAAGAAAATGATTGTATATGAAAAAATTATATTGTTTATGGTTAGTAATTATTAAATTTTAAATTTGTATTATTTATTATGACAATTTATTAATTTAAACCTAAAAAATCTAGTATGCTACCACCGGATCGGAACGCGGTTACACTGAGAAAGATTCGGCAAGACAACTCAAGAGGTCATGATGCTAAATTATCATTAATTTTTCTTCATTATCATCATTTCAGTTCATATACGTCCCACTATTGGGCTCAAGCCTCCGCCACATTAGGAGGGAAATTGATCCACTATACTATGCAAGGAAGACGTGTTGGTTGGGTTTCATCTAGAATTTTTCTTCTCTTACATTGATAATGTATGCATATCCCTTAGTCATCTTTTACGACACCCATAGGCAAAGGGTGATGAATTGTATACTTACTCCGTCACCACACGGAAAGTTTATTTTTACACTTTATTTTACTTAAAGGTTTTTGATTTGTAAAATAAATTTAACTATTATTGTGTGTCAAATCTATCCAATAAGTGCTCACGGTGTCTCGCAGTTTTGTGGTGGTCTTGTTGGTTTTATTTACAATTTGTAATACTCGCGTAAACATCAGGAATCCCTATAGAATCCTATGTGAATACGTCTGACTAGCGCGGTATAGTCCATCAATTTCCCTTCCATTATGAAGGAGGCCTGAGCTAAACAGTGAGAATTATATGGACTGAGCTGATGTGCGCATACCAATTTTATAAAACCGAATATTTTTCCTTATATTCTGAGTTTATATAACTAAATCTCTATAAACAACGGCTTTATTGGCGTTATACATAAATGACTCAATTGGCACCTATGAAAATTTAAATGATTATAGCCCTATTTTATTAGTTCACATCTTAGTGAAATCGAGTTGAGTCGAAATTTTAGTTCTAAATTAATTTAGTTGCTTAATCGGCTAGACACAACTTTAGTACAAATAATAATTACAATAAGAATAATATTTCTTACTCGTTTTAATGTCACGCCTAAAAACCAAAGCTAATGGATCGAATTACTTGACTTTATTATTGAGTAGTTTCCAGTATTTTAGACCTCTAAGGTAGACCTCTTGCAATACTAACTACATAGAATCCAACTTGGAAATCTTTGTCATAGGGTTTTTTAGACCAATCTATACCAATAAATAAAATTGGAGTGTCTGTTTGTAATGTCAAAATAATAGGCTTTTTTCATGCTCACACGGTTATTTGCACGACACCTATGCCTAAAATAGCAATTAAAAAATTTTTGTCTGTATGTCTGTCTGTCTGTCTGTTTGTTCCGGGTAATCTTCAAAACGGCTGGACCGATTTCAAAAATTTTTTCAACAATGGAAAGCTATAATATCAGGGCGTAAACTAAGCTATATTTTATCCCAGTATTCCCACGGGAACGGGAACTACGCGGGTAAAACGACTATAACCTATAACCGAAGCGAAGCGAGGGCGGATTGCTAGTATATTATATATACTTACTTTCAAGCTCCGACCATACGTGCTGAAAATTTGTTGATAAATTAATCGAAAGTCGAAAAAAGCCCTAACAATATTTTTTGACGCTATCTAAAGGTCTGAACTAAAATTTTTCAATTACAACAGAACACTTATTATTGGACGCCACAGAACCTGGGAAGCCCCAGCAGGTAGACCGATGATCTGGTGAAAGTTGTTGGGCATTTTGTAGCGAAAAATGAGGTAGGCCAACGTCCAGCAGTAAACGGTAAAAGGCTGAATGATAATAATGATAATACAGCATCATAAACAACTTTAATAATATCATTTGAAATGTAATTCACTTAAGATCAAAAAGTCCTCTTCAATTCGATTCGCAAAATACTAACAAGATTATTGTTTACAAGGTGCAGCCTGTTATGCATTACAAAATTGTTATTTTAAGTCATATTTGCCCTATGTATGAGCCACATCGGAGCATAAAGGGCGCCCCCTTTCATTTGTAATCAAAAGCAAACGCTGTGTATACTGTAGGGCTTTGCTGATAGCGATTTCATTTAAAACTATCAGTTCCCTGCAATTTCACCCACATAGTTCTAGTTCCCGTGGGAACACCGGAATAAAATATAGATTATTAATCGGCGCTAATGTAGCTTTCTATTTATTTATCTATCCTATCCTTGTGGCCTTGGGTTCGAAAATTTTATAGGGGCTGGAAACTAGCCGAAGTTACTACTTATACAGACAGCTGCCTGGTAGTAAAGTATTACCAAAAACGGTCCAGTCATTTTGAAGATTTCTCGGAACAAATAGAAATAAAATATACTTAAACTGGTTTTTAGCTATAGATATCGCGTAAATAATTGTGTGAGCATAAAAAAACGTATTATTTTGACATTGAAAACAGACATTTCAATTTTAATTATTTTTATAGATGGTGATTTAAGTCGCATCTACTTCATAACACATAGAATGTTCCAATAATGAATTTTATTTATTTATTTAAGATAACACCCTGCACTAAGGAAATAATCCTTGTATTGCGGGGGATTTTACAAACATATAATTAACGGACACATATTACATCCAGACTCAGAACAACAATTTGTGGATCGCACACAAAGTGTTGTCCCGCGTGGGATTCGAACCCCCGACACTGGTGCTGTAAGTCGCTATCTTAACCACTACGCCATCTGTGCAATCAATTGAATTGATAACAAAAATAACTTTTGGTGACTAATTCTTGGAGTCGCGTCTATCTCATAGGACATAAAATGTATTAATGGTGAATTGATAACAAAAATATACTTTTGGTGACAAACGAATGAAATACGTTGTGTCGTGTTCATTGCACAAAAGAAAACCTGTAAAGACGTAACATCTATATCTATACCAATAAATAAAATTGGAGTGTCTGTTTGTAATGTCAAAATAATAGGCTTTTTTCATGCTCACACGGTTATTTGCACGACACCTATGCCTAAAATAGCAATTAAAAAATTTTTGTCTGTCTATCAATCTGTTTGTCTGTCTGTTTGTTCCAGGTAATCTTCAAAACGGCTGGACCGATTTCAAAAATTCTTTCACCAATGGAAAGCTATAATATCAGGGCGTAAATTAGGCTATATTTTATCCCGGTATTCCTACGGGAACTACGCGGGTAAAACGACTATAACCTATAACCGAAGCGAAGCGAGGGCGGGTTGCTAGTTATAAATATGAATTTAAATTTGTTTGTTTATTCGTTATGCTTTCATTACTTATCTACAGATCACTTTAAAATTTCGCATCGACGTTGCCAGATATACAGAGGTACTGTTAATCTAGGTAAAAAGTACTATTTCGGGCTATAGCAAAATTACCATCATTATTATTATTTCTGCTCATTTGTCCCACGCTGCGCTTTAACCTCCTTCATAATGGTAGAAATTTTGACCTAATATACCATATTGGTAAGATTTAATTTAGAATAGTTCTGTTTGATGCCATTTCCATATCCCTTAGTCATGTTTTATAAATTGATGAATTGTATTCTTACTCCGTCATTACAAGCACGTCATTACAAACAAAAATTAATATATTACTATTCTAGTACTACTTTTATTTCCACAGATTATTACGATTCAACCGCTAACACTAGCGCCATACGACTTGTACCAAAATACCGTCATCGTGCTTTCTGCAAATGCCGCTGTACGGACCCAATCTCGATGTGTTAATAATATTTACTGCGCTGTACTTTCGTCATCGTTTATACAACATTGTTACTAGTTAATCGTGATACTGTTTATGTGTAGAAGTTATTATATGGTTTGAGTTATTTTGTGAAAATGAAGCATCTTCTTGACGATTATATTTTTTCTGTACGTTTGTGTATATATGAATAATATCCTTCTTAACGACTGAATCGTTTTTGATAATTTTTGTGTGGATTTTTAGGTGAATTCTAGACTAGATTATTAATTGAATTCGCTGTGATCTATTTCTAGCGATTCAAGATCATTTTTTATAGATTTATATAGAATAATGTCTGTATGACGAATATCTAGATAGTATCATTGCATAAGAAGGAACATTGGAAAGAAGCTATTAATGCCAGCATATCTTACTATATTATTGTAGTAAGCGATTTTACTTCATATGATGGATATTCATTAATTAATATTGGCAAATCTCTATAATTGGAAAGGAAACTACATTATGTCAAAATGATTGGTCTATACGATTTTATTTCAAATTCTATTTCTATAAAGTGATGATATTTAAGACGTAAATGTACGTGTGCGAAAGTAGTTAGTTCATATTTTTAAAGATTTTACAAACATATAATTAACGGACACAAATTACACTCGGATTCTGAAAAAAAAATTGTGAACCGTAAACATCATTATTCCTATCTTGCCTGTGGAAGTCGTTAAAGATGACTAAGGGATATAATATACATATAACAACTTCGAGTTTCCCTTGTTATATGTAACTAGCGACCCGCTCCGGCTTCACACGGGTGCAATGCTGATATTAAATACACTACAGAAAAACTGTGAACATTGTATATAATAAATTATAGTTTAAAAAACTAAAAAAAACACGATTTTAAAATTGATTGAATTAAAAAATTAAAAATGAAACTGTAGTAATCAATTGAAAAATTGATATTATTGTACAAAACACATGGGGTGCTTGTGATAATAACTACATATATAATAAACTATTGATAAAATATTAACATCAGTTAAAATCAAGCCCCCCACGCTTTTTGTACAATAACATCAATTTTTCAATTGATTACTACAGTTTTATTTTTGATTTTTTAATTCAATAGATTTTAAAAGAGTGGTTTTTTTTTAGTTTTTTAAACTATAATTTATTTTTTACTTTTTAGTTTGGTTTATTAGATTTTGAGAACGCAGCTACTTTGAAAAAGTCTCTGGCTCTGTTGTGCCGAGCCGAGTGCCACACCAACGCTACATGCTGCAATTTTTTAATCTGTAATATTTTCGAAAATATTCATTTAAATCATATGCTGTAAAGGGCCATTTAGATCTATATTAAATCAAAAATGTATTTAAGGTATTTAATTGGATAAGGATTATTACTATATTGGTTAAAATCGCTTCGAAAATTAGGCATTATTTGTCGTAAAAAGTAATGACAAAAAAATGTTATTGTGGGATATCCATAAGAGATAGACTTATACCATCGCTGAGTTTTCTGTAGACCTTTTCAATGTGTACAATACTTAGTAAATTATTTTGATAAATCTCGTAGGGTTCAGCCTGAATTTGTAATGTAAGCGGAAAAAATGTAATTATTTACGACATCACATTAGAAACCTCAAAAATAACAGTATTTCTCTACTATTTAATGGATGTTATTATACATATAAACCTTCCACTTCAATCACTCTATCTATTAAAAAAAACTGCATCAAAATCCGTTGCGTAGTTTTGAAGATTTAAGCCTACATAGGGACATGGGGACAGAGAAAGCGACTTTGTTTTATACTATGTAGTGATATAAATATAACAAGGAAAACTGGAAATAAAACCCTATACGTCTGACTAGCGTGGTATAGTAGGTTAATTACCCTCCCATTGTGGAGGAGACTCGAGCGCAACAGTGGGACGTATGAACTGCGATGAGGATGATGATGAAACATTGTTCTGTGGGACCATCGAACTCACGACCCTGGCGTTTTATATAGGTATTTTAACCACTGCGTCAGTCATGTATGCATGAATATTGTTTATTATCTCGTTCAATGTTATCAAGCAATAGTTTATAAATCAATTTAAGCGTTCATAATAATATCGACCCAAAATGGAGCGCCCATTTTGAATGCGGTGAAAGTTCCCATAATGTTTCCAACTCACTATAATAAGGTGCAACACGGAATGCTATGTTTAACCCATTGGATCGATCTTACAGTTCAGACAATGTATGTTTACCACTCGAGAACAATGGTGTATGTATTGCATTGCCAATTATTTTGTTGCTGAAGTCTTGGGGTGATATCTGATAGAATTAGTTATGGTTTTTGATTATTCTTGTTATGAATGAATGAATATTTATGAATAATTTAAATATATACTGACCCAAAAGATGTTGTTCTGTTCTGTCAAAAAAATAGTGAAAGGAATTCACCTTAAAATCGATCGCAGCGCCGCCTACTAATTATGAATCTGAACCATTCTTATATTCTTATAGCCACAAAAAATCATCAAAATCGGTTCAGCTGCTTAGAAGGAGTTCAATTACAAACCCAGGAACAGAAGATTCATATATACATACTAGCAACCCGTCCTCGCTTCGCTTCGGTTTTAGTCGTTTTACCCGCGCAGCTCTTGTTCAAGTGGCAATACCAGGATAAAATATAGCCTAGTTTACGCCTTGATATTATAACTTTCCATAGGTGAAAGAATTTTTGAAATCGGTCCAGCCGTTTTGAAGATTACCCGAAACAAACAGACAGACAGACAGACAAATAAAATTTAAAGTGATTTTTAGGCATATGTATAGTGCAAATAACCGTGTGATCATGAAAAAAGTCTATTATTTTGACATTACAAACAGACACTCCAATTTTATTTATTGGTATAGATAAAGATTCGTGGCGGGCAACGGGATGGCATTCGCCAAAGCATGGCACAAAAGGAGACAGTGATGTGAACGGAGATCTATACAAAGAGATTTGAAGAAGAAGATTTGAAGAGATTGAATAACAATTTGTACGAGAAAAAAGTAAATCATATTAATCTCATAATTTCTGAGCTATAAACACGCTTTTATATTATTGAGATCTACGATGGATATTCGTTTACCCCACAACGTTTGATATAATTTTGGAGCATAGGTTTATCTTATTTTGTTTTGGCAATCAGCTACTAATAAAGCCATTTTTGCCAGTGTCGAGTTATAATTTTCTTTACAAATTATCAGTTTCTTCTAATTAGTTATTGACCGTCAGTAAGTTAAATTATTACCTTGTGTTATGGCTACTCTTAACGGTATCTTCGGAGATTTTTGGTGGAAACAAAAAAGTATGTACAGGACTTTTATATCATATTCACTATACAAATTCTGTCGCATATTACATAAATTCCATGATAATTATTTAATATAATACGTTAAACCACTAAGATTTTGAATAGAATACAAGACCATTACATGACACTCCACATTCCCGCCAAAAACCAGAGCATAGGTTCTTCTTCTTCTTTTTTGTCTTGGCAATCAGCTACAAATACGAGCCATTTTTGCCAGTGTCGAGTTATAATTATCTTTTCAAGTTCTCAGTTTCTTTATGTCAGTAATGGTCTGTCAGTAAGTCAAAGTGTCGCCCTTAATAGTGTAATAGCCGCTGTTAAGGGTATCTTCTGAGAATTTTGGTGGAAATACAAAGGTATGTATAGCAGTTTTATATCATATTCACTACACCTCAGCAGTTCTGTCGCTATATATTATATAAAATGCCATCAAGATTATTTAACATAACACGATAAAACACTAAGATATTGAATATAATACAAGAACACCACATGACACTTCAGATGCCCGCCAAAAACTCCAGAGCATAGGTTACTAAAGCTCTAAGTCAACTTTTAGAACGACCATAGATAATATTAGGTCTAGTAGAATTCATAATTCAGATAACACATTAAGATACAATAGTTTACAAATTACGTTACTAGAAAATGAAAATGCTCGGTCACTAGGTACATAATTCGATATGCGTTCACAATTAATCCACAGACAAATTTTGTACTTAGATAGGGTTGCCAATTAAATTCCTCGATAAATTCGAAGGACCGCTACGTGTAGAGTTAATACAAGAAAAGGGTTGTACCACTAGATACAACGATAATTTTATATCGATATGCAGGTGCATCACTAACGCGTAAATTTTACGGTACTAAATGGTAACGCCTTTCACTTGGGTGGTATTTTAATCATAATTTTAATTGTATAAGAGTTAATTAGTTGAGACAAATTGGCAATAACAAGTATTCAGTTCGATCCGCAGAAAAAAATAATAATGTGATTTTAGATTGGCAACTTTTAATCTATAAAAAAAATGACTCTTAGCCGAGTCGGAGTCGCGTACGGTGGGTTCCGTACCATTAATTATAAAAAATTGCGTTTATTGTACGGGAGCCCTTTAAATATTTACTTTATTTTATTTTTAGTATTTGTTGTTATATCGCCAACATAAATACATAATTTGGAGAAATTTCAACTGTCTAGCTATCACGGTTCTTGAGATACTGGCTGGTGACAGACAGACGGACGGACAGACAGCGAAGTCTTAGTAATAGGGTCCCGTTTTTACCCTTTGGGTACGGCACCCTAAAAAGAAGAATCTGAGTGTTCTATTAACGTATAGCCAAAACTACTGGTACCAGAAATGTGAAATTTGGTACGGGTCTTGATTTTATAGAGTAGGTGAACACTAGCAAAGAATTTTAGAAATTCCAACCCTTAAGGGAATGAAAAACGTTCAGCTGAAGGTATTAAGCCTAAATCAAAAACCTGTGGTACACACTGCAATTTTCAAATGACTGTTACCTATATCTACGGGTTGGTCCTCGTCATCGTCACAGCTCATATTTGTCCCTCTTAAAGGGAGGGAAATTGATCTACTATACCATGCTGGTCAAACGGGTTGTTATAGGATTTTATTTCAATTTTTCCTTCTCTTGTTTGTGACTGCATAATATCCCTTTGTCGTCTTTTATGATATCCACGGGTAAGAGATGAGGTCGTGAATTGTATTCTTACTCCGTCACCACACGAAAAAATGTGTTGGTATTCATATGGAAATTGAAGTGATAAGCAAACATATTAATATCTTAATAGAATTAAATCCTTTAGGTGGTGAATAGTTTTTTTTTCTTACTCCATCATTATACGGAACGGTCCGGTAATTTTTTAATCACCTGGATTATAAAATCTTTTTTAAGGCAACACCTTGCACTAAAAAAGAAGGTACTTCACACCGAGACAGCGTCTTGTGCTATACAAAGCACAAGTTCGTCCTCATGTGGAGTACTGCTCACATCTCTGGGCAGGTGCGCCCAAATATCAGCTAGACCCACTTGACTCCCTCCAAAAACGGGCTGTTCGAATCGTCGGGGATCCCAATCTTACCGACAGATTGGAGTCGCTGGAGCAGCGGCGAGACTTTGGGTCACTCTGTGTACTCTACCGACTATTTCACGGGGAGTGCTCCGAGGAACTGTTTGACTTGGTACCACCTTCACCATTCTACCAATGTACCACTCGACATCGTAGCAGGGTTCATCCATTTCACCTGGAAACGTTATGGTCTTCAACTGTACGTTTCCAGCGATCATTTCTCCCATGTACGTGCAAGCTCTGGAATGAACTACCTGCTGCTGTGTTTCTCGAGCGCTATGACATGTTCTTCTTTAAACGAGGTTTAAGAAGAGTATTTCCTTCACGGTAGGCAGCGGCCTGGCTGTGCCCCTGGTATGGCAAAGGTACATGTGCAGCAGCATCACTTACCATTAGGTGTGCTGCTTGCTCGTTTGCCACCGTTGGCTATAAAAAAAAACTAAAGCTTTAATCCTACAAGGAGTGCAGGGAAATTCACAAACATATTATTTTCAAATTCAAATCATTTATTATGTATAAACCCCGCGGGGGACTTACATATTGTAATTTTTTTTACAATTTTCTTAAAGTTATAATTACCGCCGGATCGGCACGCGACCGCACTGAGAAGAACCGGCAAGAAACTCAAAGGGATTGTTTATTTTTTATTTGTTTTTTTAAATTTCTTTTAAATAAAATTACATCTTACAACATGCTTATTAATAGTTCCAGTGTAATGCCATTCGAAATATTATATAATATAGTTCACAAATATAATAATAATCACAAATGTAATAAAAAAATTATGGTTGGACCAGATCCCGCAAGTGGCACCCGATCACGAGTTAACTACTAGAGCAGCCATCACTCCCCTCAACCATAATGGAGGGAAGGGAGTGACCCGGACCCCGTTTTAACGGACACAAATTACATCCAGACTCAGAACAACAATTTGTGGATTGCACAAAGTGTTGTCTTGCATGGGATTCGAACCCACGACACTGACACTGTATCTTATCCACCGGTATCTTAACCACCACGCCATCCGTGCAGTCAATAAAATCTATTTAAAGACGTGTGATTTTTTTGTCAAAAAGTTTTAGCATATGTATATAATTATCTGCTTGTTGATCATACATGCCAGCGTGAAGCCGCATCGGCCCGCTAGTGTTATAATAATTCAAATTGCCAAAGGGAAAAACACAAATCAAATGCATCCTGTACAACAATTCCTTTTAGCAAGATGTGACATTAGCAAATACTAGGGACATTACTCATCGGACATTGTATAAGGCTGGCTACAGTTGTACGATTAAAGATTAAGAGAATATCTTTAACGGTATAACGGACGGCCCACACAGAACGGAACCTGTGGCCAAATAATAAGGCCGTTTACAAAATTGCGTAAAATAATTGTGTATATATTATTTGACTCCACAGATGGTAAGGATATTTCTTTTGTGCGATCTATAATGAATGTTTTTGAGTCTGGATGTTATTGAATTATTATCGCGACTCATATATATCCCACAGTTGGGCACGAGCTTCCACAATAGTACGCTGGTGAAAGTTGCTATAGAATTTTATTTAGAGTTTTTCTTCTCTTGCATAGAAGTCGTATCCATTTATAATCTCTGAGCCGTTTTTTACGATACTCACTGGCAAGAGACGGGGTGCTTAATATTATTCTTACTCCGTCATCATACGGAAACTGGCTCACAATCACAAACACGATAAAATTCATAAATATAGTTTTATCTTAATCCACAATTATTTATTTGTATATGTATGCATGCATGTACCTATTGAGTAAGATATATTCCACTATTTTTTGTTGTATACGTATAAAAACGATATGAAATGTTCATTATTTAATAATTTTAGCTTATATACGTCCTATTATTGGGCTTGAACCTCCTCCGCAATAGGAGGAAATTGATGATACCATACCATGCTGGTCAGATAGGTTGGTAGTGGGTTTTAATTTTAAAATATACCTTCTCTTGCATAGATTTTATATGGCTATTATATTCCTTGATCATCTATTACGACATCCACAGGCAAGAGATGGGCTGTTGAAATATATTCTTACTTTGTCATCACACGGAAACAGTGTTTCACATTCTTGTGAATGAAACAATAAAATTCGCAACATTAGTTTTGTCTCAATCCAAAATCATTTATTTGCGGGCATCAATGTATTAATAAATATATAGACATCCAAATTCAAGAATACTTTGTAAGATCCATATTCTTTTATTACCTATACCAATAAATAAAATTGGAGTGTCTGTTTGTAATGTCAAAATAATAGGCTTTTTTTCATGCTCACATGGTTATTTGCACGACACCTATGCCTAAAATAGCAATTAAAAAATTTTTGTCTGTCTGTCTGTTTGTTCCGGGTAATCTTCAAAACGGCTGGATCGATTTCAAAAATTCTTTCACCAATAAAAAGCTATAATATCAGGGCGTAAACTAGGCTACATTTTATCCCGGTATTCCCACGGGAACGGGAACTACTCGGGTAAAACGACTATAACCTATAACCGAAGCGAAGCGAAGGCGGGTTGCTAGTATACTTATAAAAACGATATGAAATATTATATTTAGTTTATTATTATTTTTATCAAAACGCAAAATCGTTAGTTTGTATAAATCCTAAGCTAAATGTGCGGTCAAACGGGCCTCTGTCATCTGCAATCGCAAGCGAATACTCATTTGTGTTTTATTATCAACACTTCCAGCTCCCATGTCCTTTACGATTATTTAATAGAATGATTCTTAAAATATTTTTCTATCATATAACAGAAATTTTTCTGTGTGGGGACAGAGTAATAATACAATTCACCATCCGCTATTTTGCCCGTAGATATCGTAGAAAACGACTAAGGGATTAAATATGCAAATAACATCTATGCAAGAGAAGTAAATCTTGAAATTAAACTCCATACCAACACGTCTGACCAGCGTGGTATAGTAGGTCAATTCCCATACCAGTATGGATGAGGATCGAGCCCAGCAATAGGACATAATGACCTGAGATGATGTTGATTTGACGTGGAAAGAATACAGTTCAACACTATTTTTTCCGTAGATGATCATAAAAGACGGCGCAAATGAAAATATAATTCTTCAGCCTTTCCCCCCTTAAGTATTATAAAAGTTAAGGTAATGTTAATAATTCCAATGCTAGAGATAGATACTTGACATAGAACCTTGTTCTAACCCGTCTTACCAATGTGGTTTAATAGTTCAAATTGCGCTTCTATTGTAGAGGTAGCATCCGTGGTGGATATCATTCGTGTGGTGACGGAGTAAAAATACAATTCACCACACCCTCTCTTGCTCGTGGATGTCGTAAAAAACGAGTAATAGATATAATATGCATATAAATCTATGCAGATATTCGACATTTAATGCTTACACCTTTTCAAAGGTCGGCCCGTTTGATCCAAGTGTAATGTCTAATTCTGAACTTCCTCTTTTAAATCGTCGTTAATTAAGTATGATAGAATCTAAATCTACGAGAGAAACGTTACCGTTAGCGATGATCATTGAATTGTGAATAAATACAACATGGAATGGTTTAAATTTATTTTAATATTTTGTCGTTTTACCACTTAAAAAATGATTGGGCTCGTTGGTATCAACCTAAATAGTTCATAGAAGGACAACTAAACCACAATTCCACGGTGTTCAAACGTGTTGGAATAGAGTTTTGTTTCGAGTCCTCCTCTTGTACAGATGTTATTGGTCGCCCTTAATCGTCTTTTACGACATCCACGGGTAAGATAGGGAGTGGTGAAATGTATTTTTACTCGGTCACCACCACGAAGATGTAGGCTTAATGCTTACTTTTTAGAGGATTTTTTTTTGTGGACCTCCGGGTGACCAAATGTTTTTAATTTTACTCTTTGTTCATGGGATCTCCCACTGAGAAGATACAGAGTCTTTTGAAAGGATTACATGGGGGTATGGATCCAATACCCAGAGGCCTTTGGAGATAAACTTAGAATGGGATGGGACATCTACCGATGACACTCCAAGTTCGCAGATAACATTTGTGGACTACCAACGGTAGGTGCAAAATAATTGTATAATACATAATGATATGGTCTGCCTTTAATCCCTTGCATAGTATTGAAATGTGATAGACAGTGACTCGCCAACTCATTGAATGGGCCCCCTTATTGTTTTTAAGGATATGAATTGCATAGCGTCCTTTTGACATAATAAACATAATCTACTCTATCCATCAACATATCGACTTATAAAGACAAGCCTGCCTATTAAGGAGACAGTATGGCTATAAATACCTTAGGAGAACGAAGCCCGGATAAGCAGAAAACTGGGCGTCCTGAACAGAGTCAGGCGGTACTTCGCACCGAGACAGCGTCTTGTACTATACAAAGAACAAGTTCGTCCTCATGTGAAGTCTGTTCACATCTTTAGGCAGGCGCGCCTAAATATCAATTAGACTCACTTGTATCAGCAAAGACATCTTTTAGAATCGTCAGCGATTCTAATCTCATGGACTGATTAGACTTGCTGGATTGGCGGGGCGGTTTTGGGTCAATCCGTGTACTCTACCGGTCACCATTTTACCACCATTTTTTTTTGTAAATCTACGTTTCTAGTGATCATTTCTCCCATGTAAATCTCGAATGAATGCTGTATTTCTCGAGCGCTATGGTATGTTCTTCTTTAAACGAGGTTTAAGGAGAGCATTTTTTTCGCAGTGAGTTGCGGCCTAACTGTGTCCCTGGCATTGCAAAGGTACATGTGCTTGCCGCGCTTATTATGTTGCTTGCTCGTTTGCCACCATCAGAAATAAAAATATCATAGTCCTAATTTATGATATACATGAGCAAGAATTTACTTGAATTTAAGTGAATTAATTACTTAAAAATTAAAAAAAAATGTTAAAAAGCTAGAAAAACGTGCTTTCATCTAGAAAGTGTATCTATATTGTTGGGTTGTATATGAGTAAAGATAGATTGATTTCTTATCTAAGACCTCGAAAGTAAATACATAGAACACATCAAACTTCTACTCGATACGTCGAGACTGACGCCTCGGAGAGTCAAAGACCATCAAAGCAATTATATTCAATTGAAAAACTATATTCAAAATAAAATTCAACCCTATTACATAAGTGATACAGGTTATGTTATTATGTTAGTGTTGTAAAACGTCGATATTAAAATGGTTGATGTAAGATTGACGGCCGGTACCGTTATTCGAGGTCGTGGCACTGCACTGGCCGAAAGCGTTATCGATAATGTGCACATCACTACCTATAGGCACGTTAATGGAATGCGGTTAGAAAAAAAATGTGATCGGAGTTTAAAGAATGAAATTGTTTCTTTTGTCTATTATATTTTTTGAGTCTCTCGAAAGAATTTAAATGTCTATTACGTTATTTATTAAGGCATTAAGCCTGTTAGATAACGATTTAAGGAAATCAAAAAGTGAAATCAAATAGATTCGTAAATTGAAATTAATGATGTTTGTGTCAATAGTTTTAGGATTCCTCAATAATATTGCAAAACAATATCTTCTATTACCAAAATAACCTTCAAACCCAATCCAATTTTTTTTCAAGAGACTGGTTTAAAAATATGTAAGATATGTATTATTTTGGCATTTCTTACATGACGCCATGTTTTGAGTTAACACTCAGTGAAAACTGAATTCAATTTCATGTAGCAGTTTCTACGTGGCTTCTGGGAATTTCGATGGAGAACGGAAACATATATAAAGCAGTTTTGTATTATATTCACTATAGCTGTAATCCATCATACCCATAAACACATTCCTCCGCATTTTAACTCCAACATTACATAAAATAGACTTAAAATTAATTAAAATAACAGGTTAACACTAATAGAAGAACAACATATGACGATTTCATATACCCGCCAAATTTCAAACCATAAATATCTACCCCCTATTTTAATATTTTTTATACGCTACGGAATCTTTTATTGTACACAATACGATCCACACTTATTCGAATTTATTATTATTTGACATTCTTCATAACGTTATTTAAAAGATTCGAAGTTAAAAGTTGATTTCTCGTGTAGGTGGACAGTTTGTTAGCTGCTGATTTAAATTTAAATTAGTTTTTGTGCTAAATTATACTGTGACTTTACTGAGATTTTATAATTAATTTATTTGTCATTAAAGTTATGTCACATATATCAGATATATAAAAAGTATATTTCCCGTGTGCTTACGAGACAAAAATGTCAGCAACAGCATGTTTGTGGAAGTGTTAAAGCTGTATAGCACGCAGAAAGATAGGATAATGTAGAACTGGGTTTTGGTCTGAGCAGAGTTATGATGCATATGTAAATATTCTCAAGTTTTTATCGTAACCGAGGGGTTAGAATAACATATGGTTTATAAAAGATAAATGTGCAGGCACATATATAGACAATGCTGAGGCTAACATACATACCCCATCTCTTTAGATAGCGATGGGCATGCGTGAACAATGCATTTTCCCGCAGAAAAAAAAGACTCCCGCAACCCACCCGAAAAAGGGATGGGGCCTCACCCCATCCCTTTATCAATTGGTGTTATAAATTGTCCAACCATGATCTTCCTGCTATTCTCCGAATTACTTAATGTCGACTCAATACTCGCCATCCAAATTTCTGTTTATAGCAGTTTTCTTTTCAAAATGGTTGACGTGCGAGCATTTTCTCATAAATGGCGCACGTTATACGCCAGTCCATGCTGGCAAGCAAATTGGCAGGATGATTGCAATAGATTCCTAATATACGTAGGCTCGAGTCCAAGGTATGACATTAATTTTACACTCGTAATTTTTTTTTATAAGCATGTTAAAAGCTAAGTCTCAGTAATATTATCATCTCAGCCCATATACGTTCTACTGTTGGGCTTGGACCTCCTCCACAATGGGAGGGCCTTTGACCTACTACACCATGCTGGTCAGACATATTGGTATAGGGGTTTCATTTCAAATTGTTCTTCTCTTGCACAGATGTTATGTGCATATTATATCCCTTAGTTGCCTTTTACGTCATCCACGGGCAAAATTGGGAATAGTAAATTGTATTCTTACTCCGTCACCTTTTTTACTCTCAGTAATATACAAAATTTAAAGCATTTATTGTAAATGATTTGTAGCTCTAATCATAATATTACCAAAATATTATTTAAATTCAAAGCGAGATTAATTACGTTCTATATTTAGTTCAACATAGCTTTAAACAAAGACGAGCATTGATAGATGCGAATATTAATCGGATATAACAGTTCACAAGATATATTCTATGTTTTTTGCCGTTAAATATTTCCTTCCAATTCATTTGATTTTCAAAGAGGTATATTTTTTATATTAACACATACTAATTGTTATATACAGTTAACCCGTTGTATTTTTTGTCAGCAAATTTTGAATTTTATTAACTAAGGAATAAAGTATTTTTTTCTTTTATTTATATATTATATTTTGAATATCGATGCCTATCGGAAGAGTAAAGCGTTTATTGAATAGCCGTGAATTGTAGTCGACTCGTGTACAATTGGCTAGCTCATAGCACACTGCGGGGTGGCCTAGTGATGAGAATATCGATAAATGTCGACATGCTGTTCCGGACAGGGCTGCCAACAATTAAACAATTTCTACTATATGAAATATTCTAATTCTACAGATTAACAACAATATATAGAACTTTTTACTTAACTATTTATATAAATATTGTGATATTTTTCTGTTTAGTAATTTTTTGAAAATTTTGTTTAATTTAGAACAAATAAATAATGATATATAAATAACATTATATAAACAACATTATTTATTATGATGAATAGAAATAATGGCGGCAAATATAAAGATTATTAATTTAAGGACAGTGCATTTTCCTTTATGCGCAAAACATAAAGCAGTCATGATAACTACTGAGAGAAGTGAAAACTAAAAATTATGAACAAACAGTTGTTATTATTAGATATACAAATTAATTGTTTGATAGTAAATAAAAATTTGTAAATTAAATCTTTTTACATTTATCTAGTGTTGACATCCATCAGCGCAAATATAGTGACATTGACATAGCTACAGATATAGTTTTAGCGTTAACACGTCACGTGACCATGTTGATGACGTCTTACATGAATATACTCCCATCCAAACTTGCCTTTTTTGTTTTTCCTTTTAAGAAATTGTCCTTTCA
Source organism: Lymantria dispar (assembly GCA_032191425.1). Classification (NCBI taxonomy): domain Eukaryota; kingdom Metazoa; phylum Arthropoda; class Insecta; order Lepidoptera; family Erebidae; genus Lymantria; species Lymantria dispar. The sequence continues at coordinate 4,732,673 of CM063447.1, forward strand.
GAAAAAAACAATTTGCCGTAACGTTGATAATCGCATTTGAAATTGATACTTTCCGGCAACACAACGTTAGTAGGACGAATTTGTACACGTAAATTAATCAGATTTGATAACGATTTTAAACTATAATTGTCAGCTCATATTCAAATAAAGAATTAATATTCACTTTCATATATATCTTACGCATTAAGCCATAGAGAAGAGCTTCTATTGAATTATAATCAAATTAGTGTCTCATTAATATTTGTATCTACTTCGGCACTTACGATTTAAGTAAGTCCCACATACCATATTTTCGACTTGTGCGGGAAGATAAGTGCCTGATGCACTTTTCCATCCAATCATCAGCATACAAACGACTTTTTGAATGTGGAACATGATAATTTTGGATTTAGAATAGAATAAAATTTGAATATTTTAAAAATTTCATGGACTATAAACTTTGTAATTCCCTTGTCTATGCTACATAAGTTTTTGGTGTTATTGTTGTCGAAGTTTAATATATACTCGTTAATATTGCTTTTTATTATTTTACTTACAAATCTTATCTAGTTCATTAACCTATGGGCTTGCGGTATGTGCAACAATAAAGGTTATCTCAATAGAGAAGTTAAATATACGTATAATATATATATATATATATATATATATATATATATATATATATATATATATATATATATATATATATATATATATATATATATAAACGTGCTATAATTCACATAAATTAAAATAAACAGTCCTATTAGAACTGTCAAAGATTAGGACTTTTTCAAAGTCTTTTTAAACGCCTATTTTTCAAGACCAAAGAATGAATTCTTGTATCGTTTTGTTGTGTTCAGTAAAGACTAGAATAAAAGAATTTCATGGCCAAATAGATATAAGAATTTTATATTATTAAAATATTTGCTTCTTCAGGAAAAGAGATGAGAGACTATGAAATTTAGTTATAAAATAGTTTCCTGGCGTAGTGACGAAGTAAGAATATAATTCACCGTAAAAGACGAGGGATATAATAATAGATAACATCAATGCCTTAGAATAATAACGTATAGAAGGATAGTGTCAACACTTCGAACGTTCGAAACTTGAATGTAAAAATACTAATGGCGCGCAGACGATTACACACGTACACACGCACACCACTATACAAATTATGAAATCAAATTTTGTTTTTATTAACATAAATCGTCGAATTACCTTTAAAAGTAATGTTAATAATCTTTTTAAGTTTTTCAAATGTGTTGTGACACCATTTGAATGCATAACCCGTCATAATTACCTATTTATTTTTTAAGAGTTGCGTACGTACGTGCAGTACAATGACTTGTACATTACGGAATGGTTCCGGCGTAAGCTCCATTAGGCTCCAATTGAAATGCTTCACTTTTTGTCCGCGAACTTACCTTCTATACGTTATTATTCTAAGATCAATGCAAAAGAAGTAAAACGTCAAATCAATCCATTGGATATAGGTCAATTAATGAAAGAGGCTTGAGACCTGATGACGAGATGAGCTATGTGTATGAGCATGAGATAAGGCAAAGTAATTAACACATCATCATCATCGTAGCCCACATACGTCCCACTGTTGGCCTTGGGCCTTGGGCTTTCTCCACAATGGCCCTCCCATTGTTTACTATATATATATATATATATATATATATATATATATATATATATATATATATATATATTTACTATATACTATATATTACTAACCTAACCTATGCTGGTCAGACATGTTGGTATAGGGTTTCATTTCGAGATTTCCTTCTCTTGCACAGATGTTTTGTGGATATTATATCCCATAGTCGTCTTTTACGACATCCACTGGCAAGATAAGTTTTGAATTACATTCTTACTCCGTCACCACATAGGAAATTTGACATAACGCTTTTATAATTCTTGAATCTTCAACAAATAATTAGATAATGTATAAAAAAGTAAGTAATGGTAGTCTATTTGAACACAATGTTGAGTGATAATTGAAAAATCCAAAACGTGGCTACTTAACAATGGAATGCACCTTTTGTTACAAACTTTCACCAAGGATGGAACAATTAAATTCGTTATCATGTTTGTGTTCTATAAAAAGAAATTTAAAAGTAGCGTCTATTTCAAAACTAAAGTAAATACAAGAAAAAATATCTAGATATGTGTATGTAATTTGCTAAAAAGAAAATATATATAGGTATACCAATAAATAAAATTGGATTGTCTGTTTGTAATGTCAAAATAATATGTTTTTTCATGCTCACACGGTTATTTGCCCTATACATATTCCTAAAAATCACTTTATATTTTTTTGTCGGTCTGTCGGTCTATTTGTTTCGGGTAATCCTCAAAACGGCTGGACTAATTTAAAAAATTCTTTCACCTATTGAACGATATGTTATCAGCGCGTAAACTAGGTTATATTTTATCCCGAATTTCCCACGGGATTGGGAACCATGCGGGTAAGGCCACTGAAACCGAAGCGAAACGAGGGCGGATTGCTAGTTAATAATAAGAATGAATAAAGGTATATCCGTGAGGTGACGGAATAAGAACACAATTCACCATACCCTCTCTTACCCGTGGGTGTCGTAAAAGACGACTATGGAATTAAATATGCATATAAAATTTAAGCAAGAGAAGAAAAATTCGATATAAAATCCTATACCAGCACGTCTTTCTAACATAATTATAGTAGGTCAATTTCCTTTCATTGTGGAGGAGGCCCGAACCCAACAGTGTAATGTTAATGGGCTTAAATGGTGATGATGATGATGATTAAGAATGTATAGAGACATATCCGTGGGTGACGGATTAGGAATACAATTCACTATCCTCTTTCCTGCCCGTGGGCGTCTTAAAAGACGACTATGGGATTAAATATGAATGTAACAGCTATGCAAGAGAAGGAAACCTCGATATAAACCCTATATCAACACGGCTGACCAGCGTGATATGGCAAGTCAATTTCTCTTCTATTGTGGAGGAGACAGGCAAATACTACTACGGCAATATTTCATTTTATGGCAATGACATTTCCTTAAATATTCACAGAACAATCAATATAATTATTACCAGTAAAAAAAATCAGTGACAGATTTTTAATCACTACATGAAGTTTTAATTGCCAATACATACATAAACGAGTACTCTAAGACAAATTATTTTATCTTCAATAAGAAAAAAAGCCTAGCGAAAAAAAAAGTAATATAGGTAAAACAACTTCCCAAATTGCCTCATGGAGATAACAAGAGGAATGGAAATGTTAATTAAAATAAATTACTCCACTAATAATAATGATATCCCATCATTCATTCCCAAATTAGCGCGCCTAGTATAATAATTTATGAATAAAATACTGCTAAAACTAGCATTTAAAAAAGCAACGTATAAGACTCGCATTTCATTCAAGCTATTAGAATCAAAAGACACCGCCGTTATAACACATCTGTATAATTACATCTAAGCAACGACTTACTGTATTATGACGTCAAAGTTCTCACCATTCACATAATAATAAAAGTTCAATGACCGTTCATTAATCAAAGAAAACCGAATGTTTCAAAGTGCGACCGAATTCGCTATTTTTTGGTCGCATCATCTCACGGTAATGCGAAACGCCATCAAGATTATTTTTTTTATCCTCAACAGTCATTTCGAAAATAATTTTCTATCCCATATAATTATGGGTCATTTTTCTTAAGTATAGAACTATTATTAATGTATTACACACGGTAACCTCGTGCGGTTATTATTTTTTTGCTCTTTTTTTATACTTTTTAAGGATTCGACTTTTTTAATGGTCGTCGGTCCCTCGGATTTCGGTTGTATGTGTAATTATTTTGACATTTTCCATTATAAATCCACATTTGAAATCGTGTTTCGAAATGTATACTAATTTTGGTTTTGATTGCAGAAGTTTGTGTTATTTTGGGCCACCGCAAAGTATATATCATCATAATCTTGACTTGCGTTACGTTACGTGCTGTAACCGAGTATCAATACAATTCACTACCCCCTTTATTTCCCTTGAGTGTCGTAAAAGATGATCAAGGGATTATAATACGCTGATAACACCTGTGCAAGCGAAGGAAACCTTCGAATATAACCCTATAACAACCCGTTTAACCAGCGTGATTACAGGAGGTCACTTTCCCTCCTATTGTGAAGGAGGCTCAAGCCCATTGGTGATGATGATTTTGTTATACGGTCTTCTATGGCATTCGATTTTCCACCACAATAGGAAGAAAATTGACCTACTATACCAATGGTCAGTCGGGTTTGTATAGGGTATTATTTCGAGTTTACTTTCTCTTGCATGGATTTTATATGCGTATTATATGGTTTATTCGTATTTTACGGCACCCACGGGCTAGATAGGGGGTAATGAGTTCTATTCTTACGCCATTATTACACATACATACTTATATATTGCACATACAAATTTATACCATATGTTTCCACAATGAAAACATTATGACAAGTTTTACACAATAGATATCAAATGTTTACCTATCAGATTATACTCTATTATAATATTCTTATTTAAATCTAAAAGAAATAGCCGTATGAATAATTTAGTTAACAGAAAGCAATCACAATATCTTCTATATAAACAGTCCTCACGATACTCGCAACATTGACAAGAATTTAAATTGAATGAACACAAAAATTACGACGGATAAGACAGATTTAAATTCTACAAACAGTACATAATCCAATCTTGTTTTTAACAATACTGCTATCGTTCGCAAATTGATTATTTTAGCCTCGACCAAAAGGGTCGAGTGCAAAGCTTGGTAAAATAAAGATAATTATTTTGATCCCATCCCAACATGCCAGCGCCGTCGAGTATACTGATCCTTTATCGATAAATTTGTCGATGAAAAATTTTAATCGACATATTAAATTTGTTACTGTCATATCACTAATGATGTTGTCAACTGCTTACAAGAAAAACTTCTTCAAAAAACTTTATATATTTTTTATTTAGATACTTCGCACATATTTTACGAAATTAATTATACATGTTATTCTATCGCAACGCTTTGATTTATTTTATAATTGGCAACAATTACAAAATAAATATTAATTGAATCTATATCAAGTTTGAAAGGATTCTATCTAATTGAAATCGAATCTACCGTTTAAAATGAAAACAAAATCAATGGTTACTAACGGTGCTTGATGAAACTATCGACAAAAAATTATCGATATATTAGTGTTGTGCCTTTTGATGAATGGATATTCGAAAATTGCATGTCAAAAGGCAACAGGCTGTCTTGTTCACTGTTACGTTTTAATATATCGTGTCAAGTCTCAAATGTAAGGATGCCTGTTAGTACCATCACCTTGGGGCATCTTTGAAAAAAGAAACAAGAATATTCAATTTATTTTTAAAAAGATATTAATTTACCTCGACAATTGGGCTTTTGAGAATGATTATACTTTTAAAATATATTATGTATACATTATACAAAAGATTTACAATTCGCAAAGAATATTTCAGCAAAGTGATCAAAGATGAAGTTAAGCTAAATTGTTTTCGTCGAAAGACTTCATACTTCGTAAAATCTTAGTTATTTGGAAATGAAAAAACAAAGCATTTGTTAATAATTTTACTTTTATTTATATTGTAAAACAGTGTGTGGCAATGGAGTAAGAATACAATTCATTACCTTTCTCTTCCCAATAGGTGTTATCAAAAGACGACTAAGGGATTCAATATGTATATAACATCTATTTAAACGGCAAACTCGAAATTAAATGCTATATGCAGCATGATATAGTGGTTTAAATTCCCTCTTATTATGTAGGAGGCTCGAGCACAATAGTAGGACGAAATCTTAATAACATTACAAAAATGAACATATTTCTTGTGTACGTATGAATGTCACTGAACTCCTAAACGGCTGGATCGATGTTGATCAAACTGTTTGTGTATATTTAAGGGGATTTGAGAATGGTTCAGATTCACAATTGGACCCGGTAGGTGGCGCGTGTCGATTTCAAGGAGGATTCCTTTTATTTTTCAGCTAGTTGTAGATAAAACTACTTTACGGATAGTAGTTTTATTTACAAAGAACTATAGGTATGTATAAATTTTGTGGAGTCTGAATGCCGTTTTTTTTTTCTTTCAGAGAACAAAATAAAATAAAATACAATGATTTAATAAGTTTCGCTTATATCAAAAGATTTTTTTAAAAAACAATTTATCTTAAACAACAGTTATGTAAAATTAAAGTTTAATAAATAAAGCTTGCGGGTTTTCGGGTCCCGTTTTTAATTAAGCGCGGACGGCGGTTGCGCAGGTTCTGCGCTCGTAAAACATTAACTTCTAGTGTGAAGAGAAGAAAAGTACGCATAAATTGTGCTTTCGTTTGCCCAACATTTTGAATATTGAAATACCAACTAAAATTACATATAATATTATTTTAGTTTTGGTCATCAGCCTCGTTGATCTCTTCTTGTTGATCTCTCCTTGTTCATCTATCTTTTCTTTTGCCTCTTCATCCCCCAAAAGCCTTCAACATTCATACCTAAAACTTTCCTCACAACATTAATTTTATCCCGTGTCATCATACGTCAAAAACACGTCAAGCGTTCACTACCCGATATTTCCGCGGGTGACGTGACCGGGGATTAGTCCGTCACCCACCGAGAGGCCGACCGCGTGAGAAAAGACCGACGTCCTTCCCGAGGGGGGGACGTCGGTCGATGGGAGGGTACCCCAATAGGGGGTATTCCGTCGGGCCGATCACTGATGTCAAGTAACCCTGCTCCAGTGGCCGGCTCAACGACGAAGGCGACGTGGTTTTCGGGTGGGTTACGGGAGTTGCGTGCTTAAGCCCCTCTGTCGCCCCGAACGGAATGATGCGGAGGCGCGCCGACCGCAGCCCACCCACAAAAAAAAAACTACCTGATATTTCAATATTACCTTCCAAAGGAACTTAAAAAATAAATAAATACCTAAATACCAACTGAATGATCATCAGGAAAATGGGTAGTAGTATTCTCATGATCACTGGCGCCAAATTTCATAAGTTCGATTCTTAGACAGAACAACTTTGTATGATTTACAATAGTTTTGTGTACAATAGTTTGAATCTGGGTAATTAATATCCTATATTTCTATTTTTCATAGTCTCTTGCGATTCGCGATATGCGAGTCTCTTGCATAAGGATTTATATATAGCTTGGTAAAGCTATCTTTAAAAAAAAGTAAAGGTATGTTAAATTAACGAAATAATACCATATTTTGGCGTTATTTCCTTATAGATCTTGTAAGGAGGCCTGTAGTAGAGCGCCAGCTATGTTGCTAACAGCTTTACCTCATCATCTTAACCCATATACGTGCCATTGTAGAGCTCGGGCCTTTTCCACTGCAAGGGTAAGAATACAATTCACTACTCCATCTCTTACCCGTGGATGTCGTAAAATACGACTACGGAATATAATATGCATATAACATCTATGCAAGAGTTCCTTCTCTTCCTTCCTTCTTCTTTTAACACGAAATAAAACCCTCTGACCAGCGTACATAGTGAGTTACTTTCCCTCCCATTGTGGAGAAGGCTCGAACCCAACAATGGGACGTGTATGAACTATGATGATGATGATGAATAATCTTCGACACCATACCTAATTGTATAATTGAATACAAGCCAGAGATTAGCATGAAAATCCCATCGAAATATGTTCAAACGATGACATGGTACAAACTGCTTCTGTTATAAGGCCTCCTAACATCAAATTACTGGTGTGTCAAACTGACCTCAATATAAGATATCTTTATGCTCTCTATAACCATAAAATGGCATATTGTTTTTTTTGTAAATTATACTTCATTTGAACAAAAAAAACTACACAATCACGACTTTTGACTTGCTAGAATCCCACGATACAATCTTGCATACATTTTGCACAAAATCTAACAAGTTTCCGTTTCTTTTTGTGTATATTATCTGATTGTAGTTACATCACGACAGTTGCTTATGTTTTGCTACGATATAGCTATATACTATTTAGGTATTTGTAGGCTTGGTCATGTGAAATATGCCAATTTAAAATTGTATACGGTATTCTATACCAATAAATAAAATTGGAGTGTCTGTTTGTAATGTCAAAATAATAGGCTTTTTTCATGCTCACACGGTTATTTGCGCGACACATATGCCTAAAATAGCAATTAAAAAATTTTTGTCTGTCTGTCTGTCTGTTTGTTCCGGGTAATCTTCAAAACGACTGGACCGATTTCAAAAATTCTTTCACCAATGGAAAGCTATAATATCAGGGCGTAAACTAAGCTATATTTTATACCGGTATTCCCACTGGAACGGGAACTACGCGAGTAAAACGACTGTAACCTATAACCGAAGCGAAGCGAGGGCGGGTTGCTAGTTTTAAATATAAACACAAATGCACATTCCCATACTAGTAAAGTTTTGATAATTATCTATACCAATAAATAAAATTGGAGTGTCTGTTTGTAATGTCAAAATAATAGGCTTTTTTCATGCTCACGCGGTTATTTGCACTATACATATGCCTAAAATACACTTTATATTTTTTTTTGTCTGTCTGTCTGTTTGTTCTAGGTAATCTTCAAAACGGCTGGACCGATTTCAAAAATTCTTTCACCAATGGAAAGCTATAATATCAGGGAGTAAACAAGGCTATATTTTATCCCGGTGTGCTCACGGGAACGGGAACTACGCAGGAAAGACTGAAACCGAAGCGAAGCGAGGGCGGGTTGCTAGTTTTTAATATGTATATACCAAGTGTTGGCAGAGTACCAGCTCTATTTCTTTAAAGAGAAGTAGCCGAGCCAGTAAGTAGTCTTTGTTGATTCTCGTTAATACTTTTTTATGTAAGTAGTTCTTTTCATTATTTATGTTTGTGTTTTTATTAAATTTTGCGAGAAAAGAATAAATGTTTTGTCTTTCTTTCTTCTTTCTTTCTATTTTTTTTTTTGTGTGGTAGCTTAGTAGGTATAACGAATACTTCCAAGAAATACATTAATTGTCGGTGTAGAAAACTAAGAGCTTTTGATCGATCTTGTTCATCAGAGAACTGCTTCTAATGCCGTCGAATTCACAATAACATTCCTAATTCGTGGTGTACAAATAAAAAAGGCCTTAAAATTAATGGCAGCCACACCTGCACAATTCTATTTCGTAGCTTTAGTGGTCTAAAACTATCTTTACGTCATTAGCCTTTTTAATGAAATGAGTTTGGAGTACATCGGTTGGATGATTTTAAAGTCTACAACTGATGAAAAAAACCATTTTTGTGTTATAAATGTGTATATAAAATACAATAAAGCCAATAACTATAACTAAAACGTATTATTTATTTAAAAACGACAAGTAATATTTAAAAAAAACATAACCTCTATATAATAAATATCCATTCAATGAATCCTCATTTAACATAGTTTTCGACTTTAATGTTTTTTCACAATACGTCGTCTGGTTATCGCCATATTAGATTTTTATAACTGTTATGTACTTAGTGACACTTGTGAGATTAAGACGAATCGATTTACGTAAGAATCATCAATATCGTCCTACGCATTTAGCGCCACAAAAAATCAAACCTACATACATCCTTTGTGTGAGTATTTGGATAAAATAGAAACTTTTTAAAACAAAATAAAAAATTGCAGTGTCACTTTGTAACGTCAAAATAGTAGGTTTTTAATGCACGGTTGTTTGCGCGATACCTACGTCTAAAAACTAGTTTAAAATTATTTGTCTATCTGTTGGTTCCATGTATCAAACCTACATACATCCTTTGTGTGTAATCTTAAAAATTACTCGATCGACTTTGATAATATTTTACTAACAAGTAGCTATGTAAAGAGTAACTTAAGTTATTTTTCCTCCTAGAAAAACCCTATGAAATTTTGTCCGGTCTGGTACTTGAACCCGAGGCTATATCTTAGAAGATATTGCATATTTAAAATATAGAGGAAAAGAAGCACCGAAGCCCAGCGAAAGCACTCGCTAACCTACATCTACACTTCTACATCTACACTAACATTATAAACAGGCAAAATTCGTATTTTTGTGTGTGTGTTTGTAATGAATAAACTCAAAAACTACTGTGCCGATTTAAAAAAGTCTTTCACCATTGGAAAGCTACATCATCACTGAGTAACATAGACTATATTTTATCCCGGTATTCCCACGGGAACGGGAACTACGACGGTTTAAGCGACTGAAACCGAAGCGAAGCGAGGGCGGATTGCTAGTTTCAAATAAAGAGATATTTAAAATAAATCTAATAAAAGCACTAAAAGAATGTATTGGTTTATCGATATCGAGTTTGAAGGAAGGAGTTATATTTTCAAATTAACTATAATTACAACTTCTATATGGCGTCGAAATAAGCATTTTTAAAAAGATATATATCTTTGATAAATGCCTAAATTAACCTATCGAACGAAATGACACTTCTTAACTTAAAAATAAAATAAAAACAAAGTAGATACACCCAAATTCTTAACAATTCATTTCTCAGCGGTCATTTGTCTTTATCTGACTGTACTCTTAGTCTAGTAGCATATTTGTACTGCTGCTGACTACAAGTTCTCTGCTTTGAATCCTCGCTTAAGATTAACTACAGTTAATGAAATACTTATTAACTGAGATTTTCACGATATTACACATTACAAATAAAATCATTTTTACAGATTTAAATTGTGTATTATTTTGGATTACATTTTGGATTGCCCGACATTTAAAACACTTTTCACGGGCAGACCAGTCCGAGAAAATGGTTTTATTTATATAATAATTATTCTTTTATTTTTCATTGATCATCGTACGAAATTATTTTATGATGCCATGCCAGGTCAGCCATGTTCATATTATTTTGAAGTAATATTATCTCTTTATATCTTTGTATATATAAATCTTCTGTTCGTGTGTTTGTAATTGAACTCCTTCTAAACGGCTGTACCAATTTTTGTCATTTTTATGTGCTTCAGTGGATTGGGAAATAATTTTGATAAATAATTAGACTCGGTATTCGGCGCTGGTATCGATTTTAGGGAGAATTCCTTTCATTTAATTTGAACAAAACATCGTCTGTTAGGTCAGCTAGTTCTCTGGTAATATTTTACGAGATTCGAATGAAGAGAAGGAACAGCGAATTGGTCTCTTATTCTAATCGATCGAAGTTTATTTTATCTTCACCATTTCAGTTCACACACATAGCATATGTTTATATGGCATATGTTTTTCGATTCTCAGCCCTCTGTACTAAAAAAAACAAAAAACAATTTCATTAAATAATTATATGTATATTAAACATATCGATTCCTTACAAACCGGTTTCAAACTAGTTAGTCGATTTAGTTGTATAAAAAATCGTAAGCAATTCACTCGAATGGAAATGAAGAAATTAAATTTGACGACGCTTAGGAAGCGGTCCCAATGTCTAGGATAAAAGAAACAAGAAAATTAAATAAAATATACCACAATTTAAGCAAATGCCTGAACCCCATTTAACTTAATGTAATCTCGAAGAGGTCTAATAAACCTCTAGGGACGTACCGATAGTATCGAGTATCGACTGTCTATCAATTACTCGATAACAAGATACCGATACATCCGTAACACCTGCTATAGTTTATTGGGCTTAGTTAGTTTAATTGTGGTATTTCTATAGTTATTATATTCAGTTATAGTTAATCATTTAATAATTTATAATTGTAGGTATCGGATAAAAAAAGGTCGGTGTTGGAATTTTGTTTTGTAATCTTTAGTACTTTTAATCTGTGTGATTAATTCTTATCTTTTCAATAGATATTTGTATTGATGTGTTATTTCATAGAATAATTATGAGATTATGAAACTGAAACTGGTTGATTTATTAAAAGCAATGTACAAATTGTTTCCTTGTATTCTTTTTGCAAATAATCTTTTGGCGCAATAAAGTAAGAATATAATTGTCACTACATTTTTGTTTCCTTTGAGTGTGAATTTTGATTATGGATAATAATCAGATAAAATCACTGAAAGAGAAGGACAAGTCGAAGAAAAATCTTATGCTAACCCATCTAACCAGCGTGTTTCTGCGGCTAATTTCTCTCGTCCTAGATATATAGACTACACTCGATACCTACTAGATGGGATAGATCTTAAAAGAATTAAAATTAATAATATTCATAATTTTAAACTTTATATCGATTTAGATCAATAATTAAGTGAAATATTCATTCAATCATTCATTTTAGTTCACATACATCTCACTATTGGGCTCAAGTCTCCTTTAATTTTGGAGTGAAATTTTCCTACTTAGACGTATTGATTATGGTTTTATTTATATTTTTTCTTCTCTTACATAGATGTTATATGCATATTTAACACCTCAGTCTTCTTTTGCGACACGCACGGTTAAATGACGGCGTGGTTGTGTTCTTACTCTCTCAACACATGGAAAGCATGATAAATAATTATGAATACTATAACGGTATTAGAAAGGTACGACCTTAGAATAATAACGTATAGAAGGATAGTGTCCATACGAAAGCCATCAAAAATATGAAGCAAACAATACTACATGTATGCAAGCGATTACACACGTACACACGCACACCACTATACAAATTATGAAATCAAATTTTGTTTTTATTAACGTAAATCGTCGAAATACTTTTAAAAGTAATATTAATATACTTTTTATGTTTTTCAAATGTGTTGTGACACCATTTGAACGCACAAGCCGTCATAATTACCTATTTATTTTTTAATTTTGCGTACGTACGTGCAGTACAGTGACCTTGTACATTACGGAACGGTGCCGGCGGTGGCATAAGCTCCATTAGGCTCCAATTGAAATGCTTCACTTCTTGTGTGAGAACTTACCTTCTATACATTATTATTCTAAGGGTACGACTATAGAAAAAAAATATGTTCATTTACACCATCCCGCTGTTACTTAGGGTCGATGTCCCAATTACTTAGGGTCGATGCAATACATACTGTTCTTCCATTATACATATTGCAAATGTTTTTATAATATTTTTATCACAGTCACCTATCTAAGATCAACTCTGCTTTATATGTAATTTCAATAATCATCAACATCATCGCAGCCCACATACGTCCCACTGTTGGGCTCGAACCTCCTCAACAATCGGAGGAAATATGACCTACTTATACCATGCTGGTCAGGCATGTTGGTGTAGGGTTTCATTTCGAATTTTCCTTCTCTTGCACAGATTTTATGGGCATATTATATCCTATAGTCGTCTTTTACGACATCCACGGGCAAGATATGGAGTAGTGAATTGTATACTTACTCCGTCACCACACGGAACATTTAAATAATAATAACATTAAAACTATTTACCAATAATTTACCAAAACTTCTCTATATTTCAATCAATCCCAAAACCATTCACTCGAAGACCTTCAATTCCCTCAACTGCCCATTAATTGCGAACTGCCAAATCATTCACCCTTATTCACTCGTTCGTTGTAACAAGTTCTCATACAGTTGTCGTAATAACTTAACGTTAACTTGAAACGTTCTAGTTTTCAAATTGAATTAACGCTTATATTTATCTATGATATCGTTTAAGATATGGATTCATTTGTTACATTTAGCTACTTATAAATCAAACGATAGTCTTAAATTATTAAAGTTAAGGCGAAGATATATCATAATCCGTTTTCGTACTATAATGCAATAAAATTTAAAAAAAAAGAGAGAAATAGAATAAAATTGAAATACTACGCTAACTGTGGCAATAGCTTCACTTGCATGGAATATTACGTGGGAATTAGTTATTTCAGTAGTTGTTATGACAACAATTATTACATAGAATATATTATTATTCTGCCTGCACACGTAAACTAGTATTTGTAGCTATACTAAATAGATATTGTTCATTGTCGCTCCCAAGTTAGAGGGCAACATAACTGTATGGAATTTTGTATACCCAAGGATTGTACTCTATCGGCTCTTTAACGGGGAGTGCTCTTAGGAACTATTTGATTTGGCACCACCGTCACCGTTTTACCAATGTACCACTCGATACCGCAGCAAGGTTCATCCATTTCACCTGGAAACGTTATGGTCTTCAACTGTACGTTTCCAGCGATCATTTCTCTCACGTACGTGCAGGCTCTGGAATGAACTACCTGCTGCTGTGTTTCCTAAGCGCTATGCCATGTCCATCTTTAAACAAGGTTTACGAAGAGTATTTACTTCACGGTAGGCAAGGCCTGGCTGTACCCCTGGTATTGTAAAGGTCCATGTGCGGCACTATCACTTACCATCAGATGTGCTGCCTGCTCGTTTGCCACCATCGGAAATAAAAAAAAAAGAGGGCGGAATATAGTTCGACTGGAATACAACCACTTTGGATTTAAATAAGGAAACTATACATCATCACCCCGGTCTTATACCAATTACTTGGAGTCAGTGCAATATGTACTCTATTTCTCTTTTATGACTGACCGTCTGCCTGAAGTCAGGCTTCCTTTAGAATATAATTCACTAGACGCAGCTATCCTAGATCCATGTAAAGCGCTTAGTCTCTTAGGACTCCGATAAGCAATGTATATTGGTAGTATTCATAGTTACACAATTATACATCTACATACACAATTATACATCTACTTAGTCACAAGTTAACTGTCTACAAGACATAAATTACTTAATGTAACAAATAGTCAAGTTATTCTAATAAAATTACTTACAGAATAAGTGTAAAGCCTTAAGCACATGCTTATAAGGAAGCTTGATACTGCTAATAGTGTCGTGTTAACTTATCTATGTACTACTCGCTTAAAGTAAATAGGTACTAGAAATTGTATCAGCGTAATCAATATTCTAGCTTAACAAATATGGTTAGTTAATAAAATTGCTTATAGGATGCAATTCTGGTGTCTTATACTAAAATTATTTTAGTCATAAAACGTAAAAGTTTTTAAAATTCTGAGGGGGAGGAAATATTTAATGAAATCGTCCGTTAATTTAATAATTTTTACATATATACTAGTGCCCAAATCTTTGCTAGCTCAGAAAAAAATGTATATTTGAAACATTTATCAATTAATAAAAGGGCAATTAATAAATTTTTGTATGAAAAATACAATTCACCATCCCCTTTCTTGCCTGTGGGTGTCGTAAAAGAGGAGGTGTATAATACGCATATAATATCTATACAAGAGCAGGAAAACTCGAAATAAAACCCTATACCAACACGTCTGACCAGCCTAGTTTAGTAGATCAATTTCTTACTCTTTGTGGATGTGGTTCGAGCCCAATAGTGACACTTATATGAGCTGTAATAATCAGTAAATCCTAACTAGTATTATAAATCGTTGTAAATCGTAAATCGTCGTAGTCGTTGTAATTATTACGTATACTTTGTCAAGGATACAGAGTAGGCTATAACAGTAAAGAACTGCATTAAATAACAGAATAAACTAAGTATGTGTATACCACTCTTGAATTGGAGCCTCCTGCATATTGAGAGTAAAATTAGCCTACGATGATCACATAATTATATTTTTATACGGTTTATTTACAGTTCTCCTTCTCTTAGATAGATGTTATATATATAATTATTACATCCCCTAGTCGCCTTTTGCGACATGCATTGGCAAAAAATGAGTGGAGAACTGTATTCTTAAACCGTCGCAACACGGAACATAAATAAGATTATTACATTATTATAGAACATGTTTACTACAATATAAATTCAACACATCAAAATAAAGTACTTTCTATGAAATTACAAAAAAAAAATCGTTGTACTTTGGTCTTATCCTAATTACTTCGGCGCGAGGCAATATACATATCGTCTTCCATCATCTACAGTACAAAAGTTTTGGCCATTATCATAAGACCGGCGTGACTTCAAACCCTCCTTGATAAAATAATTGTCGAGTAAACATCTTATAGATAGGACCCAGATTGATCTAAAGCTCGTAATCTTCTTTTACGATATTCATGAACATTGTAACTTATGGTAATATCCGTAACCGCCATCATCCATAAAAAAAATCAAATACCTAAATTAGTTTAGTTGCTTACAACAGAATCGGCACCCATTGCATTCTCAATAGAAGTAATGATTAAGCAATACATATAAATATTTATTTGTGTCTTATTCAATTACTTAGTTTATTGGGTAATTTAATGACTTTAAATTGATGCTGAATAACAGCGGGATTTAGATGTTGCTTTATAAAATCTTTTACCATTTTATTTAGTGTTGAATTTTAATTACACTTTTTATTGCAGATAATCATAGCCAGGCCTATTTGATGATAAGTGCATAATAATATTTGATAGTGCAGCTATTAATAAAATCACCGTTTCACCGTTTCACCGTTAGTCTAAATTGTAAAAATATTAAAGACTAATGTCGATAATCGAAAAGCATTTTATGCCAAACTAATAACAATTACTTTTTTGTGTAGTGACAAACTAAGAATACAGTTCACCACTCCCTCTCTTAGTCATGGGTGTCTTAAAAGACAACTAAGCGATAGGTATAATACACAGATAATATCTATGAAAGAGAAGGAAAACTCGATATAAAATCCTATGCCAACACGTCGGACTAGCGCAGAATGGTTGTTAAATTTTTCGTCCATTATGGAAGAGGGTGAGCCCAGCAGTGGGACTGTAGTAAATGGGCTGAGATGATGATGATGAACAATTATTTCCCATCATATGATGAATTAAGGCTACCATAACCAGCACTTCGATAAAAGAGACACTAGGGAAATGCCCAGCAGTACTCTCGCAGAATCACGCTGATAGTTTCTTCCGAAGTTATGGCTTCAGTTTTTTATAAAGTTATTGGCTAACTCGACTGGGTTAGTACAACCTTCTCATACAAAATCAACGTTTGAATACTTCCACAAAAAATTTACTGCTCAGGTGGCGTAATGGGAACGATACTAACCTGGGATGCCATTGTCACCGGTATGATTCCTACGCAAGACAACGCTTTTTGCGATTGTTGTTGAGTCTGGGTTTAATCGGTTCCTTTTAAATTATATGTCTAAAATTTGCCCCGCAATGTAAGGATTATTTTCTTAGTGCAGGATAGTCTTAAAAAAATACCATAATAATATGACGAAAATATAAAGGAACCTGGTAAAAAGGAAGGAATAACACCAATTTCGTACTATGCTTTGGTCGGCGAGCGAGAGGTTTTTAGGCATAGGTATCGTGCAGCCGTGTCAGTATTAAAAAAATCTACAATTTTGACTTTTTTCACTATTTTATTTTAAACTAGCAACTCACCCTCACTTCGCTTCGGTGTCAGTCGCCTTACCCGCGTAGTTGTCGTTCCCGTAAGCATACCGCGATAAAATTTAGCCTATGTTACTCCCTGATATTGTAGCTTTCCATAACTGAAAGAATTTTTGACATCAGTCCAGTAGTTTCGGAGTCTATTCAATACAAACAAATAAATATATCTTTCCTCTTTATAATATTAGTATAGATAAAAATAACAAACACCCTGCACTAAGGAAATAATCTTTGTATTGCGGGACACGGGGACACTTCACAAACATATAATTAACGGACACAAATCACATCCAGACTCAGAAAAATAATTTTTTAATCGCATAGTCTTGTCTTGCGTGGGGTACGAACCCACAACACTGGCACAGTAGGTCCATACCTTAACTACTACGCCATCTGTGCAGTCAAATAGATACTTTAAATTTATTTATTAATATGGATGACAGGATACCTGTTGCCGCAATAAATGTTTAATTTGATTAATAAATAGTTGCAAATGTAATCACTCGTATATCAGCAGTGCAAGCATCAAATTAATATACAAATACTTTAAAACCTGTTTCTCTAGCCGTTAGTCGCGTGCGAATCCCTACTGTAATCATTGAATGACAGCCGCTCATCAATGTCTATTGATACCGCGGTTTGTAAAATCTATAATACCCTATTTTTAAATTTAGTCAGAATAATTGATTTATATTGCGCATTAATTGTACATTCTTTTTTAGGGTTCGTACACAAAGGATAAAAACGGGACCCTATTACTAAGACTTCGCTATCTGTCCGTCCGTCTGTCCGTCCGTCTATCTGTCACCACCACTCATTTAAGAGTGGTAGGCCTACACTGTCGACAGTTATCTGTCTACAGCCGCGGGCCGGTCCGTCCGGGGTAGTACCACACTCTCGCAGAAAATCGACGTCTGAGTAGTAGCAATTAGTTACTGCGCTTCGTTCAGTGAGCGAGAGAGCCGGGAGCCCAACTTTCTGAGGGTGTTTGCGTGTGGAGGGTTTTGGTGGTGCCCTTGGAGTCACCGAGCCTCGATGCACGCATTCGCACTCCCTTCACTTTCTTCGCGGTGGGCAGCGGCCTTGTAAGGGTCCATGAGCGACAGCAGCACTTACCATCAGGTGTACTGTTTGCTCGTTTGCCACCGTTTGCAATAAAAAAAAAAAAACAGGCTGTATCTCAAGAACCGTGATAGACAGCTGAAATTTTTACAAATTATGTATTTCATTTGCCGCTATAACAACAAATACTAAAATTAAAATAAAATATTTAAAGTGAGTTCCCATACAACAAACGCGATTTTTAAATGGTACGAAACCCTATCCGCGCGACTCCGACTCGCACTTAGCCGGCTTTTTATTGCTGTTGGTGGCAGACGAATTAACAGTATACTTGATGGACAGTGATACGCAGGACTTTTGCTAGGCCGCTGCTTATCGTGAAAAAAGTGAAGTGAATGTGAATGCGTGCTATAAAGTTCGGTGATACTAAAGGTATCTCTAAAACCCACCACACACAAACATCCTCAGAAGGAGTTTTTGGCGGGAATCTGAAGTGTCATATGGTGTTCTTGTATTATATTCAATATCTTAGTGTTTTTACGTGTTATATTCAATAATTTTGATGGCATTTTATGTAATATATAGTGGCAAAACTGCTGAGGTGTCGTGAATATGATATAAAATTGCTATACATACCTTTTTGTTTCCACCAAAATTCTCAGAAGATACCCTTAACAGTGGCCATTACACTGTTGAGGGCGGCACTTTGACTTACTGACAGACCATTACTGACATGAAGAAACTGAGAACTTGAAAAGATAATTATATGGCAAAATGGCTCGTATTTGTAGCTGATTGCCAAGACAAAAAAGAAGAAGAAGTAGAACATCCTCAGAAAGTTGTGTTTCCGGCTCTCTCGCTTACCGGAAGCGCAGTAACAAATTGCTACTACTGAGACATCGATTTACTGTGAGAGTACGAGTACTACTTTGGACGAACCAGCCCACGGCTGTAGACAGAGAATTGTAGACAGTGTGCTCCTTCCTACCACATATATCGCAGCCTTCTGCGAGGTAGTAGTCTCGCGGAAGAAGGCGGTGGAGCGCGTGCGCGAGGAGCGTCACCTCGACGACGCGAACCGCCGCCGGCGACTGGGGCGGCGCAGGTAGCGATGTGAAAAAATAATCGATTTTTATAATAATAGATTATTTTTTAAGAATCGATTATTAATCGATTTTTATTATTCGAAATTCGATCGAAATTTATCGATTATTTCACTGCCAGATTTCCTAAGATCATACTACATTAGAAAATAAAGCTCACATTTCCTAAAAAAAGGTCATCATAATCCTGTTGGGAAAAAAAATCGATTATATTATAATCGATTATTTATTTTTAAATCGATTTATTTTAAAGAACAAAAGATCGATTATTTAAAAAATCGATTATTTTCCCTCCAAGTCACATCCCTAGGCGCAGGCGCGATTACCTGCGTCTGATGTCGCCCTAGCCGAGGCCGCGAGTGACTGGACCGGGGAATTAGTCCGTCACCCGCCGAGAGGCTGAACGCGCGAGGAAAGACCGACATCCTCCCCTCGAGGAGGACGTCGGTCGTCGGACTGGCGACAAGTCACCCTGCTCCGGTGGTCGGTCCAACGACGAAGGCGACGTGTCACGGATGGGTTACGGGTGTGCGTGCTAACGCCCTTCTGTCGCCCCGGACGGAGTGAAGCGAGGGGCGCACCGACCGTAACCCAGCCCCAAAAAAAAAAGACCACATATGTAGCGTGAGGATTGTAGCGATTGCATGGATTATGTATGATATAAATGCCGTTCGATATCACTTCAGACAATACTTTGAAAAAATATATTATTTTCTGGTTTTGTTTTTATATTTGCTGCTCTAGGGGTAGAACTAGGTCGCTGACCATCAAGGTTATAATAACCATTATATTATTTTTAAAAAAATATTACATTTTAAAAATTGGCAACATTGTAAAAGGATTGTCAGTTGCAGTAAATAATATCTTATATACCTGCAAGATTATAATAAACCTTATGCTTTTAACAGTGCACCTTTACGGCCATAATTAATTGTTAAAACCTTGCATACTTCAAATAGCATATATTATTACTTCGTTAAAACTAAATTTATTGATAATTATTAATTCCAAATAGGTTTTTAGTTCTTAGTAAGGTTAATTCATGTATTAGTTACATAGTTTGTTTAACAGGAAATACCTAACGGCATATGTAGTGTGATTATAAGTAACTGGTAATCTTAGAATAATAACGAATAGAAGGTAAGTTCACGCACAAAAAGTGAGGCATTTCAATTGGAGCCTAATGGAGCTTACACCGGAACCGTTCCGTAATGAACAAGTCATTGTACAAAATATTGTTGTTATATTATATTATTGTTGTAAAAAATAAATAGGTAATTATGACGGTTTGTGCATTCAAATGGTGTCACAACACATTTGAAAAATATAAAAAGATTAATAACATTACTTTTAAAGGTAATTCGTCGATTTATGTTAATAAAAAACAAAATTTGATTTCATAATTTGTATAGTGGTGTGCGTGTGTACGTGTGTAATCGTCTGCGCGCCATTAGTATTTTTAGATTCAAATTTTGAAAGTTCGAAGTATTGACACTATCCTTCTATACGTTATTATTCTAAGCTGGTAATATTTTTATGGATTTAATCGCGATTTCATTTTGTTTTTATTATCCCAATATTTTTTCCGTGCGGTGACGTAGTAAGAATACGATTCAACACTCCCTGTCTTGCCCGTGGATGTGTCATAGGTTATAACATCTGTGGAAGAGAAGGAAAACTTGAAATGAAACCCTATACCAACATGGCTGTCTAGCACTATTAGTAAATCAAATTCCCTCCCATGGTGGAGAAGGCCCGAGCCCAACAGTGGGATGTATGTGGGCTGCGATAGTTTGTGATGTCAAAATAATAGGCATTTTTCTTGCTCACACGGTTATTTTCACTATACACATGCCTAAAAATCCCTTTATAATTTTTTTGTCTGTCTATCTATCTATCTGTCTGACAGTCTGTCTGTTTGTGCCGGGTAATCTTCAAAACGGCTGGACCGATTTCAAAAATTCTTTCACCAATGGAAAGCTATAATATCAGGGAGTAACCTAGGCTATATTTTATCTCAGTATTCCCACGGAAACGGGAACTACGCGGGTAAAACGACTAAAACCGAAGCGAAGCGAGGGCGGGTTGCTAGTTATAAATATATTGTGATCTGTGTCTCTGTATAGTGAAGGAGTAAGAATACAATTCATCACCTCCTTTCTTATCATCATTATTCATTCATCACAGTTCATACACGACCCATTCCTAAACTAGAAGCTATTCTGTAATAAGAGGGATATTGACCTTTTTTTTTATTAACGCTGTGGAAATGCAGTCCCACACACCAACGGGTACCAGACGAGGGGATGTGTGGGACTCGCCGGTCGCCTATGCAACGAGCGCCTATGGAGCTAGTTAGCGGAGGCAAGTCCTCGCGTTCCCGCTCCACGTCCTCTTTGCGGGCGATGACCCCCTTGCAGAAAGAGGCCATCGACGACCAGCACCTGTCGCTGTCGAGCATCTTAGTTATGATGGTCAACAATGAGTGGTCTGTTCCTGTGACCGCCGACATGTCGCGCCGCTGAGGCCCGCAAGCGGGACATACCTCCAGGGTGAAAAGGGATATTGACCTGCTACACCACGCCCGTCAGAGGGAGTGGTATTGAATTTTAGCTCAAATTATCCTTCTCTTGCATAGATATTATATGTATATTAAATTAATTGGTTGTCTCTAACGTTTACCCGAGTATTAGACATCCACACTTACTATACTAATATTATAAATGCGAAAGTAAAGATATTTGTTTGTTTGTTTGTAACGCTTTCACGCTTAAACCACCGAACCGATTTCAAAAATTTTTTCACCAATGGAAAGCTATAATATCAGGGAGTAACATAGGCTATATTTTATCCCGGTATTCCCACAGGAACGGGAACTACGCGGGTTTAAGCGACTGAAACCGAAGCAAAGCGAGGGTGGGTTGCTAGTTGTAAATAAAACTATGGATTTTATCGCATTTGTATTTGATTTTTGATTGCTCGACGTTTCGAACACTTTACAGCGTTCATGGTCACGGGACAAACTAAGACTTACTTACTTACTCTTATTCTTTTTTATTGCAAACAATGGCAAACACGCAAACAGTACACCTGATGGTAAGTGTTTCTGCCGCTCATGGACCTTTGCTAGGCCGCTGCCTATCGTGAAAAAAGTGAAGGAAGTTTAAATGCGTGCAATGAGGTTTGGCGATATTAAAGGCATCACCAAAACCCACCACACGGAATCACGCTGAGAAAGTTGAGCTTCCGTCTCTCTGGCTCTCCGAACGAAGTGAAGAAACAAATTGTTACTATTCAAACGTCGATTTTCTGCGAGAGTGTGGTACTACCCTGGACGGACCGGCCCGCGTCTAGATAGACAACTGTCAACAGTGTGGTCCTACCACTAATCAAAAGTCCGCCCGTGCCGTTACGAATTTTATAGCGTTTTTTTTTTTAATTTACATTCATTGGTCGTCTTTTATGACACCTACGGGTGAAGCAGGAGATGGTAAATTATTCACGCATTACCGCCCTTTTTTCTTATTCCTTCTCGAAAAATAATACAGTCTTTTAGTATATTTTCGTGTCCCTCATATAGTCACTTTATTCATTTATCTATATAATATTTACTAAGATTATTAAAGCATAAAGACTACCTTCTTATATATCATTAGCAATAAAAGCAAGAAATTATTAGAAATATTTAACTTCAGTTAGTAACAGTAAAATGTGCAATTACTAAGTTCCGTTAATAATCGTATTCAGCTCAACCCTGATTGCGTGTGACTAGGTTAAGCGAAGTGCGTAGATATAAATCTAAATTACTTAGGCAAGTGTTATAGGGCTGTGTTCTATCATAATTTTAATCTATTATTATAATGGTAGTTTTGAATTATCTGAAGTTATTAATAAAACTATTTTTGTGGCTTTTGTGGCGTTTTTAATTATCTTTTTATAGTCACCAAGAATGCTGAGCAATATTCGTGACGTTGGGCAAGTAAAAAGCAAATATAAACGCATTAAAATCCATAAAAATAGTCTTATATCTTAATATTATAATTATTTTCATCATCTCAGCCCATATACGTCCCACTGTTGGGCTCAGGCCTCGTCCTCTATGGGAGGGAAATTGACCTACTATACCACGTTATTTAGAGTAAATATAAATTTTCTTCAAAATCAAAACAGTAGTGGGACGCCTAATTAAAAGGGTTAAAAAAAATGCAGTAAACTACAGGTGATTTGATTTTGATTTGAGCTTTTGATGAAGTCTGATGCAAAAAAAAATCAGTTTGACGTATCTACAAGTAACACATTTCCAACACGTGCCATTGATTAAAATACCTTATTTCTCACACTATCTACAACATTGTAAAGTGATTTATGTATGAACATGTTCACCGATCAAATGCTACATATTGAGCGGAAAACAAAAAAGTTGCTGAGATATTTTAACGAGTAACTTGAGAAAAATAACAGAGTAAGACATAATGGTACTAGGCATGCCAATGACTGCTACATTTAATTTGATATTATTTTATCTAACACAGCTATTTTAACAGTTATTAAATCGCAGTTATAATTACATAATTTTTATTATTATCATATTTTAATATATTTTTGTTGATTTCTGGTGTTTACGCGAGCATTACTATTGTAAATAAAACTATTTTACGGATTTTATTAATTTTTGTTATTCTCTATACAATACATTCTGATTTTTACGCGAAAATAAAAAATAAATACAAATGGAAAGAAAGTGACATAATTTTACTGCATATCTCATATCTTTATCAATTAAATTGAATGTTTTGTAATGTATTAAGAATACATTATGTCATCACCCTTTGCTCGTGATACTTTGAAAAGCTAAATACCAGAGTGTAGTAATGCACAAATCTGAACTCGTATATTAGCTGTGACGCATTTAAGGCACGATGATGATGATAATGATTGATGATAACATCACTACTAGGCATAGACATAATGTATAAGCATCGATTTACTCGATACCTACGTTTTAAGTCATAAGAGTCAATTTAAACCTCAGTTTTGGGTACGAGCTTCTTCGATAAATTCATTGCATTTCATTGGTATACCAACTATCAAGGTAGTTTTGCAAAGAGTTGCGTTTTGATATTTTATTTACGACTTTACGATCTTTATTGCTCTCAGTTGATACCCACAGGAAAAAAATTGGAAGATATTGATTACCTATATCATTAACATAGTCATATTTTGAATAAACTTCTTGATAAGCTTTATTTCTCGATTTGCTATACGCCTTACGCTATTTAACAGACTATATAATAGAAATAGCAGTAACTATTTTAAAAACGTACTTCATATAACTGTTCGCATGTAACTTACAACGTGTTACATGCCTATGTAGTACTAGTATTCTATGAATGGATTTCCTTTACTGTAGCGAGAAAAGTTAACGGTAAGCTTGAGATTTTAATGACTTCTTTGCCGCGCTGTGAAACTGTCAATCATTAATTGAGTTTGTGCTTTTTTTGCTTTGAAATAAACTTTATACATGATTGGTCTTTGAGTAGATCCGTCAAGATTGGTCATACAATAATGTTGTGAACTTCTGCAGAATTATTAGCAGGTTTATTTTGGTTTTACCGGATCTCTTACCGTGATGTTATCTGATTTGATCCTTTAGACATCTTTATGAAGGGTAGAGGTAAGGAGCACAATCTCTGTGTTGGAAAAGTGTCCTCTGAATAGCGTTAAATAAAGATGGCGTTGCTGTACCAAAGGACCTTTAACTTCAAGTCATCTAAAATAGTTGATTTCAAATCATACCCTCCAGTACACCAGCGCCCTTATTTAATGCGATTTTGTGGCCACTTTTTGAGACAGAAGGCCATATGAGCGTGTACTCCTTACTTCTACCCTCCATAGCCATTTTTTACGATGTCAACCATAGAGTCGATATATTGTAATCCATACTCATTGCTTCAACATCAAGAAACTCGATAGTGGTCGGGCCAAAAGGAGGGGAGGAGGAAGGGGAGATAATACCCATCGTATCCTCTACGATGGGTATTACCTCCCCTTCGCCATGGGGGCCGCGGGTCACTCTTTCATTACTTCGGACGGAACGGACAGCGTGTTTGCTGACTATCATTCATAAGGAGAAAGTAGCTTCATAAGGAAAATAACAGTAGCACTCGTATGTATCATTATATAAATAACACTTTGGCGTTATCAAAGTCCAGCAGTAGACATTCATAGGCCGATGCAGGATGGATGAATAATGTTTCGAATTAGGAAATACAATTAATAATTCTTCTATATATGATTAAATTTCTGAGTATTACATATTGAAATGAAACTATTTTTATGGCTTTTATCGCAGTTCAGGTTAATTTTGATTGCCCGACGTATGTACGAACACTTTACAGAGTTCATGGTAACAGGAGGACCTTAGCCTTATCGTGACTAGGAACTGAAATTCCGTAAAAATAATTTTATTTCAATGCTTACATTAAATTAATAGTTTCATTTTATATGTCTAGTACGAATGCTAAGCATCAAATACATTGTTTTAGCGGGCGTACATTAGATAAATTGGTTCTTCGACACCTTTTGTCGCTGACCTGTTTCTATAGAAATTTCTAAATCATTTAACGCTTAAAGGCGAACACCTTACACAAGCGAAAACACTTAGATCAAAGGAACGATCGTGTTTTCAGACCATTTACGATATTAGAAATATGAAATAGACATTATACTGGTGTACTTTAGGGCAAGCATTCACTAGTAGTGTAATATAGTTATTGATAGAATATCAGCGCTATTAGAATATAGCGAATAGTACCAACTAAGCTTTTTGTCTCTCAATAAACTTAGTTTAATTAATATTAAATGTTATATTTACACGTCTTTACTTTAAATATTATTTGTTGTACCTTTCTTGTGGTGACGGAGTAAGAATTACAATCTACGGCTCCCTCTCTTGCCCATGAGTGTCGTAAAAGAAGACTAAAAGATTGAATATACGTAAAACATCTATGCCAGAGAAGGAAAACTGAAAAAAAAACTCTTGCAGCTATACGTCTGATAAACATATCTTAATTCCTTTGGAGTACAGAACAAGTCCTCTTTTTCTAGTACATAAGTATTAGGTACAAATGTTTTGGCTATAGTTTTATAATTAGTTTTACGATTACGTATCTTAAGTTAGGTTAATATCAGGTAGGCACCTATCGTTAACCTTCCTTGATAACGTGATTGTTGACCAGACAATATCAGATGGAGTTGGACCAGGTTAATATAAAGCTCTTAGCTATTTTTACAACACCTACGAGCAAGGCATGGGTTATTAGAATTCGTAACCGCTACCATACAGTAATTAGAATATTGAGTCATATCCTTTAATATAATTCTAGATAAAATTTTAGAGGTTTCAATCAAAACATTTTCTAATAAATAGCGTGTCTGCAGTTTTTATGCCAGTCACAATTTCTTTATCATACATACTCATACTAACCAAATTGTTAAGGCACTTGAATCGGATTTCCAAAAGAGATAGATTTTCCAACGTCATTATTTTTCGCTCGCAAATATTTTTATCTATACCAATAAATAAAATTGAAGTGTCTATTTATAATGACAAAATACTGACTAAAAACCAGTTTATTTCTTTTTTGTCTGTCTGTCTGTCTTTCTGTTTGTTCCGGATAATCATCAAAACTGGTTTACCAATTTTGAAAATGTTTTACTACCAGATAGCTGTCTACATAAGGAGTAACTTAGGTTATATTTTGTTCTGGTATAGCCAAGGGAACGGGGGGTGGAAATTTGCTAATATAAAATATTATTTGACATCATCATCATCTTGCTCTTATCCCAATTACTTGGGGTCGACGCAATATGTCATCTGATTTGACATATTGCAAAAAGTTTCGGCAATGACTTTTATGACCGGCCGCCTGCCTGACGTCAACCCTCCTTGGGAATGTAATCGTTGACCCAAATGGTACCAGATGGAGTTGGTCCGGGTCAATCTAGGGCTCTTAGTCGTCTTTTACGACACCCACGAGCAAAGCAAGGGTTGGTAGTATTCGAAGCCGCTACCACACAGCAAAAATATTATTTGACAATCGAATATTTTCATACGCTTCTAGTGAATACTTTCCTTTAGATGCAAATTACAAGTACACAGCTAATCCAACAAAGGTCAGGCATACAATCACTTTCTCGAGATGATTTAGTGTTATAGCGTAAATTAGCAGAGCCTACAGGTTGCTATAGTAACGTGTGAATTCCTGTATCACGACCTCGGCTTTCTCCACTGAGAACTGGCTCATTTAGCTCACTTTCACAGTTTACAACTGAAATATTACGATATTCCGCATCGCCTTGGCTATGAAAGGAATTGCGTGTGATTATTTTGTTTATCCATAAATCAATAGACATTCAACATAGGTTATTTAAAGGTTAAGTTGTTTATCATTTTAATTACTGTTCATGTCTAGCAATATCTGCTCGCTGAAAGGTCTATGTACCTAGTCCGTGTGGTGACGGACTAAGAATACAATTCACCACTCCCTATCGCGCCCGTGGATGTGATAAAAGATGACTAAGTGATGTAATATGCATTTAACATCTGTGCAAAAAAAATAAAACTCTATACCAACATATCTGACCAGCATGGTATAGTTGGTGAATTTCCTTCCTATTGGGGAGGAGGCTCGAGCCCAACAGTGGGATGTGCATAAGCTGAGGCGACGAGAGGCCTGTCATCTATAGCTACATAAAGCAGATATTTACCTTCTCTCCACGGTGATTCAGGGGTTATTGTAGTAGTTAACTGGAAACCGATTGCCGCATGTAAAATTTGGTCAAAATCTTTTGTATTATATTTGAGAAAGCTTATTTATATACTAGCAACCCGCCCTCGCTTCGCTTCGGTTTTAGTCGTTTTACCCGTGTAGTGCCCGTTCCCGTCGGAATACCGGGATAAAATATAACCTAGGTTACTCCCTGATATTATTCCATTGGTGAAAGAATTTTTGAAATCGGTCCAGCCGTTTTGAAGGTTACCCGAAACAAACAGACAGACAAAAAATTTTTAATCGGTATTTTAGGCATAGGTGTCGTGCAAATAACCGTGTGAGCATGAAAAAAGCCTATTATTTTGACATTACAAACAGACACTCCAATTTTATTTATTGGTATAGATTTGTGACACGACCAGTGTATGTTACCAGTGATGACTTACGGCACAGAAACGTGGTCCCTAAATGTAGACCTCATAACAAGGCTCAAAGTCGCTCAGCGTACTATAGAACGGGCTATGCTCGTGATTTCTCTGCGAGATAGAATCCGAAATGTGGAAATCCGCAGAAGAACGGGTGTAACTGACGTAGCACGAAGAATTAGCACACTGAAGTGGCAATGGGGAAGCCACATCGCTCGACGAACCGATAACCGCTGGGGAAGAAAGGTTCTCGAGTGGTGACCACGTATTGGACGACGCAGTGTAGGACGCCCCCCACTAGGTGGACCGACGACCTGGTGAAAGTTGCTGGGCGTCCTTGGATAGAAGCGGCACAGGACCCCCACTTTGTGGCGTAACATAAGGGAGGCCTACGTCCAGCAGTAGACGGTGATAGGCTGAAATGATGATGATGATATAAAATTACCCTAAATTTCTTATCTGCCAGCCCTATTGGGAATCATATAGCGACAACCCTGTCAATCACAAAGGAACACCAACAGACACACATGCATTATTCACTAGGGTCGTGTTATTGCATAATTTTAACGTTTTTATTTAGCACGATGTCATTATGCGTCGACACTCCGTTGCGTTATTAAAAAAAAAAAATTGCAAATCACTTTCGTTATAGTCTGTGCCAGTCTTTTGTGATTGTGTTATAAAATTTCTTTATTAGTAATTATCATCTTTTGTTTATTTTAATTTATATACGGTACGCTCCGAATTTAATTAGTTAAATTTTATTATCAAGGTAAGTGAAGAAGGAAGGATTTTACAATGGTATTTTTTTTTTTTTGAAATCTGTGATCCACGTTCCACGTTTTATAAGAAGGGAAGTTCTGAGAGATTTAATATTAATTCTTATATTAAGACACTTCGGTGAAAAAGAATAAGTGTATGTCTGTCATAATATTCCAAGTTCAGGTATCAATTCTAAGGCTAACAAATAAAACAAAAAATCAGGAATTGTGCATAATTTTTATCCTAACATTTTAATAATAAATGAAGATATACTCTATAGTAGGCTAAAATCAACTCATCATCATCATCTTGCTCTTATCCCAATTACTTGGGGTCGACGTCAACCCTCCTTGGGAATGTAATCGTTGACCCAAATGGTACCAGATGGAGTTGGTCCGGGTCAATCTAGGGCTCTTAGTCGTCTTTTACGACACCCACGAAATAGGCTAAAATCAACTAATGGTTTTAATATTGACATACGGTGTAAACTATCCGACTTCAATTTCTACACAGGACAATTATTTTTGCGACCCACAAAAAACCGTGCTAAGTCTGTGTATGAATTGTATCCTCAAGTTTTATGTTAGTAAGTTCGTCCGCACTAATAACATAATATTAATCCTTATAGTCTTAAGCTCATATATATAAGTTCCATAGCTAGGCTCAAGTCTACGCAGTGATAGGGAAATTGACCCACTATTACAATACTGGTCAGACGTATTAGTTTTGTTTCCAGTTTTCAACAAGGATGTTACCTAAATATTATATCCCTTACACGTCATTTATGGATAAGGTTTTGTTTCGAGTTTTCTTCTCTTTAGGGATGCAAAGCAAACGATACATTCAATAAAAAAACATCGATAATTAATTGCCATCGTTGTTATTTTATACGATGTTTTGCCGGCATGATTTAAAATGTATGGTCATTTTAACAGAGCCTGCAAAAAAGAGAGGTCCTCACATCACGTAAATGTTGGTGTTTCATGTAAAAAATATGCTTGATTTAGCTAAAAAAAAGCTCATCGCATAGATTTCTAAAAAACATCGATATTTCGATACATCGATGTTTTTGGTTTCGATATTTGCATCCCTACTTCTCTTGCATAAATGTTACCTACGTATTACATCCCTTAGGCGTTTTTTACGACACTCACGGGCAAGACGGTGAGTGGTGAATTGTAGTCTTATTCCGTCACTACACGGAAAAAAACTTCACGCTATAAAATTAGTATTAAAAGCAATATTTTCATACATAAACCTTATAAAGATTTTACAATGTAAATATTGCCTGATGTATCCGTAATTTTCCTATCGACAGTTATATTAAAATATTATCCACTCAAACTTTCTTTGGTCGTGATCGTCATAAATTGAAAAGTGCAGTAAAACTCGCTAAAGTTTACACTATAGCATTTGCGAGCTGACGTTTATTGAAGAATGACGTGGTTCTTCGAACTATTAGACATCCTATAAATTTATTTCTGAAATCTGCCAATTTGATTCAAATAGAGGGTTTTACTTTTCTATCAGCTTATCGACATAGGCCATAAGCCTTCTTAGGGGAAACGATGCCGTAATCAACATGCTTGGAAAACGGGTTGTTTCATAAGTTCTCTAGGGGAAGTCCCTTAGCCCAGGTCGCGGATAGTGAGATTGGGGATGACTTTGCTACCTGTATGCCGACAACGAGAAGGCAAAGTTCGGTCGTTTCTATCTAGGTTACCGATAGGTATTCGAAAAGGTAACCGGTTGGTGGGCAAAATAGAAAACTATAAGGTCAATGGTTTTGAGGAATCAAGTAGACTGCCCAATTGGCCTTGAAAGGTAATATGGTAAGTTATGAAATTGCATGGCGACTCCCTGTCATCCGAATGATTTGTATTGGGTAAGGCTGAAACATAACCTAGAAATAAAAAGTATTCGCTTCTGTTCTTTTAATGATATCTCAAACGATTTTTCGTATATATTCTGTATCTGATTGCCGGAGTAAGAATACAATTCACCGCCCCTCTTGTGGGTATCTCACAAAAGACGGCTAAGGGACATGCAAGAGAAGGAAAACTTGAAACAAAACCCTATATCAACACGTCTGACTAGCGTGGTATAGTAGGTCAATTCCCCTCACATAGTGGAGGAGGCCTAGCGCAACTGTGGGTTATTTATTGGCTGAGATGCAACGATTTTCACGTTTTTCATTTAAACTTCAATTCATAGCTAAAAACAAATATATTTGTATTCATCTAGTAATTTCTAGGTACTATTTTAATCTGTATTTACAGTAATAGTGTCGTCGAACGAGAGGAATTCGCAAATAACTGAGTTGTATGTTTAATATGCGCTTCGTAACCTCGACAGTGCATCCGCCATGATTTTTGTCTGCTACTTAAGTATGACTAGACTGAATGAGCTTGGATTTTGCATTTAAATTATGGTCAAAATTCACGTAAATAATTATAGTAGGTATATTTTTTTTGTAGTAACGGAGTAAGTAGTGCTGTGTGGTAGCGGCTTCGAATACTACCAACCCTTGCTTTGCTCGTGGGTGTCGTAAAAGGCGACTAAGAGCCCTAGATTGACCCGGACCAACTCCATCTGGTACCATTTGGGTCAACGATTACATTCCCAAGGAGGGTTGACGTCAGGCAGGCGGCCGGTCATAAAAGTCATTGCCGAAACTTTTTGCAATATGTCAAAACAAATGACATATTGCGTCGACCCCAAGTAATTGGGATAAGAGCAAGCTGATGATGATGATGAACGGAGTAAGTATACAATTCAACAACCCTTTTCTTGCCCGTGGGTATCGAAGACTAAGGTGTGTTATATAAATAACTTCTATACAAGAGAAAGAAATATATCCCTGTATTGCCCCATAGACATACGCATACCTATATCCATCTAGCTAATAGTACAAAATAGTATGAATATTAAATTTAAAAATTATAAATAACTAGCAATCCGCCCTCGCTTCGCTTCGGTTATAGGTTATAGTCGTTTTACCCGCGTAGTTCCCGTTCCCGTGGGAATACCGGGATAAAATATAGCCTAGTTTACGCCCTGATATTATAGCTTTCCACTGGTGAAAGAATTTTTGAAATCGGTCCAGCCGTTTTGAAGATTACCCGGAACAAACAGACAGACAGACAGACAGACAAAAATTTTTTAATTGCTATTTTAGGCATAGGTGTCGTGCAAATAACCGTGTGAGCATGAAAAAAGCCTATTATTTTGACATTACAAACAGACACACCAATTTTATTTATTGGTATAGATTGATAAATAACTAATTCATTTATTATATAAACATCCACTTTTGACTGTAAGCCTCTCTAAATAGGAGATAAATGCTATAAACGTAAGTACTACCTAAGCAAAATATAATACTATTTTTTTCCGTGGGAGTAAGAATATAATTAAGCACCCATCACTCTTACCCATGGGTGTCGTAAAATACGACTAAAGCTCATAACATTATCGTGAGGGAAAAATCTTAAAAGAAAGTCTGACCAGCGTGATATAGTAGGTAGACTAAATTCTCTGCCACAATGGAGGACCTAACAGTGGTACTTACGAGTAGGTATATGGACCGAGATGATGTTGATGATTTTAAATTTACCAAAAGGGATCTGCTGTCCATTCTCCTAGTGATTCTTGAGCATTTTTTAAGATTTCCATTGAAAAATAAGCAGTTTTTTGTTACACGCTCGTAGTTGTAGTTATACAGATGTAATAATTATTTTATAAAAACTTACACGTATTACCGGTATCGTATTTATCTTGTTTAAGTTATGTATCTGATGTATTTTTACCTGTAAAATAAAAAAACACATATAAGTATTTAATTTTATTAATTAACAATCCTTATATAAAGATTATAAATGCGAAAGTAAGTTTGTTACGCTTTCACGCTTAAACCACCGAACTGATTTCAAAAATTCTTTCACCAATGGATAGCTATAAAATCAGGGAGTAACATAGGCTATATTTTATCCCGGTATTCCCACGGGAACGGGCACAACGCGGGTAAGGCGACTGAAACCGAAGCGTAGCGAGGGCGAGTTGCTAGTCCTTATATAAAAATGATTGTATATAAAAGTTAGGTTTGTAAGCTCAAATTTTCATATGACTCAATATATTTTTATTTATTTATTATTTTTTTTATAGTTGTTGCTGATAAACGAGCAAACAGCACACCTAATGATAAGTGATACTACGACTCATGGACCTTTGCTGGGCCACCGCCTACCGTGAAAAAAAAAATGAAGGGAGTGTGAATGCGTGCAATGCATCACTAATACCCAATACACGCTAACACCCTCAGAAAGTTTGATTTTTAACCCAAACACCCTTGGTTTTCAGAATGTTAATTGAGAAGTTGAGAACTGGAAATAAAAATTCAATAGCATAGAAATTTATTAAGTTTTTAATCATTAATATAGTCATTATCAAAACGTTCGTCACTTAAAAGATACGTAAAAGTGTGAGCATTAAAATTATATCACTGTGAATTATATTTGCCTTCCATAAAATAAATCCTTTAATAAAGAAAATATAATTATTTTTATAGAGGCATTTCTGTTACAAGTGTCGAAAATATTCAGCTAGAATTTCCACTGATTTTCCTCTAAAAATTAAAAGATTCCATTTTTTAAACCCCATTGGTGGAAACGTTTAAGCAACATCTGACTACTATAACATGGGATTTGGATTTCCCCTACTTTCGCTTAAACGAAGCGTAGTAGCAAATTGCTATTACTCAAATGTCGATTTTCTGCGAGATTGTGGTCGGAGCGGCTTATTTATGGATATAGGCATAAAACTGTCAGCAATTTAACTCTACCCTCATGCCAATATGATTTTATAAAGGTTATTGTTTTAAATATTTAAATCTTCTATCATTTATATGTATTATACATGCTAGCGTTCTCTGTAATTAATTTTAGCGAAGTATATGAAAACAGTTGTTTCAAAAACCCCGGATACGGTACAAACAAACGACACAAATTTACAATTCATATTAGTAAGCAAATACTGTTAATTAATCTTTGTGAAGGCGTGGACTGCAAAATATAGTGCCTTTGTTCTGAGTCGAGTTTTAACTTAGTGTCTTGTGGTGCAATTTATGAGCAAAGCAGATAATTAATTGATGTATAGAGTTGATTGATAGGATGGACAAAATTTATGCATTTTGGCAAATATTATTAAAAATCTTATACGTTTTTTATAATTCCTACAGTAACATAAACATTGTATTCGAAAAGACGACAAACAAAACAAATGCATAAGCTTATATACAAATTAGATTCAAAGCATCATAGACAAAGTAAAAACCTAGAAAACACTATAGCTATATCATTTTGCCAATTTTATGATAAAAACCCATCGAAATTAAAATTATTACTGTAATTAAGAATTGCGAAATTATTCAAAGATAAATTATCGACACATTTTATTGTACCTACTCTCTCATCTTTTCTCAACTGACAAAAGAATCAACTCTATAATTGAAAAAAGAAATGTATAATATTTTGTCGCTTAAATTATTTAACTTACACCGCTGGATAATTCTTACATCTACAAATCAAATCGCGGGCACGCATGCTCAGCCTTTAGCGAGGCAGCGCCGGATGTCAGGGTTAGTATGTGGACTATTACATATGTAACTGACGGGCTTGTTACCAATGCTGATTAATAGCATCTGTAATTATAATTATCACTAATTATTATTGACATGAGTTTCCGCAAATTAGAAAACGGTACTCTATTCCTTAGTTTCACAACCCGATGACTCTAACAAGTACTGACAAGCCTGATGGTTTTAAGAAAAAGATTCTTTGGTGGTAAACGAGACAATAACCTACCTAATGGTAAGTAGTAATAACCACATATAGATCTCCATAATACCCGAAGTAGGCCATAGCCTACCCCCAGGGTACAACCCTTTGACATACGGCTCCATAACTTACTGTATTACCCCCCCTACGCTATTGGGCCGACCACTGGTCCTGCCCATCCGTAGCCGGTCTGGTTCGTCTTAGTCACTACCTACTGTAAAGGTTTGTGTCTCCAACTCGCTTGTTCATGAAATTAAGCGAAGTAGCAAATTGCTGTTGTCAAAGAAGAGTGTGGTCATACCTCGGACCAGTCATGCTCTTCATAGCTGCAGTAGAAGCTCCATATAATTTTGAAGTATGGTGCGTATTTTGTGTTCCTACTTATTCATATTACTCTCCTCCTATCATAATTACTTGTGGTTAACTCAATAAGTACTCTTATTTCATAGTTCATATTACAAGAGTTCGAAAGTCGTGCCAGTGACGGAAAAGTTAAGGAGTGAACGGTTGACATGGTATGGATATGTGAGGTGGAATGAAAGTAATGTTGTGAGAAAAGTTTTAGGTATAAATGTTGAAGTCTTTAGGGGTAAAGGGAGACCGAGAAAAATATGCATAGACTGCGTGAAGCATGTCATAGATAGTCTGGGAATGACTGCAGAGATGACGTCTGATAGAATTTTATGGAAGAAGATGACATATTGCGTCGACCCCAAGTAATTGAGATAAGAGCAAGATGATGATGATTGCAAGAGTTTTTTTCTAATTCCACGACTGACCACATGTCTAACGTTAACTCTCCTTGAGAATATAAGTATAGACCTACAGGCATGCGATGGAGTTGACCCAGGTCGTTCAAAAACTCTTAGCTGTCTTATACGATACCCATGATTCGTGTAAATGATGGTAGTATTAGTAGCTGCCATTATACAACTTGTGCCCTACAACAATTTACTTAAGATTCCAAATGAATGAATTCTTTAACACAGTAATGGCATACCTCGGTCTGATATTTGGGATGGTAATGCAATATGAGTGGTCACACTCTTGTCCAAAAGTGATAATTCTTCTTATGATATTGTACATTTCCCAATTTTATTTTTGGGGTGGGCTGCGGTCGTCATACTCCTCGCACCACTCCGTCTGGGGCGACAGAGGGGCTTAGGCACGCACACCCGCAACCCAACCGAACACCACGTCGCCTTCGTCGTTGGACCGACCACCGAAGCAGGGTTATTTGACGTCAGTGGTCGGCCCGATAACATTTCTTTACCTGGGAAGCTTTCCAGTTAACTTTTACAAAACAATAATATGTCAAGAACAGATTGTTACAACCTTAAAATAATGGTACGATCCACACTGTTAGCAGTCGTCTGTCTACAGCCACAGGTCGGTCCGTCCGGGGTAGTAGTCTCCACATTGAGCAGAAAATTGACGTCTCAGTAGTACCAATTTGTTACTGCACTTTGTTCGGTGAGAGCCCCGCTTTCTGAGGTTTGTTGCGTGTGATGGGTTTTGATGATCGTTGCCTTTAGTATTACCGAAACTCATTGTATTAAATCTGCCTTCATTTCCTTCACGGTAGACAGCAATCTTGCAAAGATTCATGAGCAACAGTATCATTTACCACGCAGGTGTAACCGTTTGCGCATTTGCCACCAACAGCAATAGAAAATACTTTTGTACTTATGATCTCTAAAAATTTATATTGTTTTATCGTCATATTAAAGTTTTTGTTAAATAAAACTTACTTTTGTACAAAATAAAAATATTTCTAACAATATAAAACCTTAGTCCTTTACAAGTAAGGTAGCTTATTCATAAAATCAACACATTTACTTGGTTCACGGCAACACCTTGTTACAGGGTAGCCAATAATCACTAACGGTCGTCACGAAGCGGCCTCTTAAAACAATAATATCCATATTTCCTTACCAATAAGGGAATAACGCGAGTCCAGACGCGAATTAGGATGGGGCTTTGAAAATAGCGGTGCGGAAGCAGCATTTTGATGATTGAAGTAATAGAGTTGAAAGCTTATAGCGACATGTCATTTACTATTGAATTTGACTAGATCAGTTCCTACACAAAAATATTTATTTGCATTACATTATTTTATTTGCTGACGGAAGGGCGGGGACCCCATAAATTAGCGTGTTCTGTCCCCATTCCCATTGACTCAACTACGATCCAGTACTTGGCATATTCCCTAAAAAACCTTTTTGATACATTCAGTTTTATTTGGATATAGGTACGTTTAACTGTTTAGTTATTGATTCCACTGATATATGATAATGTTCTATTTAGGTAGAAGCTAGTTTCTAATGTAGGTTTTACACCTATGAAATATTATAATACCTTAGCTTATTTTTTTCTACAAATAGTAAAATATGGGTGCTCCAAATTTTCTTTCATATACTCATACAATCGCTTAAATTTATTATATACATAAACCAATGTATTTCATTATTACATAATTTACAGGAAGCCCTTATTTGGTATTACCTAAGAGCTGTGTATTTATAACTTTGTTAAGTGAATTAATGTTTTCGCAGATACGTCAATGTAATATAGGCTTGTTATTTCCTAATAATAAACTGCATTTGCGTTTCAATACATCATCGTTTATATTTTGCTATTTACATTAATTAGGGTATAAATTAGAGTAAACACATCACAAGGGTGGGATTTATATTATTATACCATCCTTACTAATATTATAAATGCGAATGTAAGTTTGTTTGTTTGTTTATTTGTTTTTTTGTTACGCTTTCACGCTTAAACCATCGAACCGATTTCAAAAATTCTTTCACCAATGGAAAGCTATAATATCAGGGAGTAACATAGGCTATATTTTATCCTGATATTCCCACGGGAACGGGAACTACGCGGATAAGGCGACTGAAACCGAAGCGAAGCGAGGCCGGGTTGCTAGTTACCATATAAACTCCATAATATACGGATATACTAATAGAATGGTTGTGTATAAAAAATACAATGTCTGGCTCTATGGTAGAATGCTAAGTATTTTATATGTACTATAACTGTTCAATGGTCTTGTCTGGACATTTTAACAATAACCTTGCTAATTCTACCGCAAGTTTCATGGCCACACTTGAAAACTTTGTCGGTGCGCACGATTATCATACAATGGCCACTTGCAATGCAGCCGTGTTGACAGATACGCGTTTCCTGTAACCGAAATGGGCGGCCATTTTGTTTTGCGTTCCCTTGAACGAAATGGCCGACGAGGTGTGACTAGAAGTTGGTGTTTTTGCTTATTTTGTAAATTGCTTGTATTTATTGTATTGTTGTTTTCAATGTTTCGAGCAACTTAATTGCGAATTCTTTTGATTAGTTTGATTATGAAAGTTCTAATAAATTTTAATACATATGATACCTATCAGATGTAGTTAGTATGATTATATCGCATTAATGTATAGAAATTATTTGTATGATAACAAAGTATAGTAACGTAAATAATAGTTTGGTAACGGAGGTTACAAATATGCCCCTAGCCTCATCTTCATCATTATCACATGTCAAATACATCCCACTAATCAGCTGGAGGCCCATGCAAAAGGGAAATAGACCTACTATACCACGCTGGTTTGACGAGTCCATATGTTTTTTGTTTCGAGTTTTCTTACTCTTTCAAAGGTGTATATCTATACCAATAAATGAAATTGGAGTGTCTGTTTGTAATGTCAAAATATGAAGTTTTTTTCATGCTCACACGGTTATTTGCACGACACCTATGCCTAAAATACAGATTAAAAAATTTTTGTCTGTCTGTCTGTTTGTTCCAGGTAATCTTTAAAACGGCTGGACTGATTTAAAAAATCCTTTCACCAATGGAATGCTATAATATCAGGGAGTAACCTAGGCTATATTTTATCCCGGTAGTCCCACGGGAACGGGAACTACGCGGGTAAAACGACTAAAACCGAAGCGAAGCGTTGGCGGGTTGCTAGTAAATAATATAATAGCTGTTCTGTGGCCAGCCAGATCGTGTGATTTAACACCACTGGATTATTTTTTGTGGAGCTATGTTAAGGATAGAGTCTATACGGAGCCAATCAAATCGATTGCAGCCTTAAAACTCAAAATCCGTGATGTGATTAACGAAATAGACCCGCCAATTTGCCAAAAAGTCATTAAAAACTTTGATGAAAAAATCGACATCTCTCAGCGTGGTCGTGGTGGATATTTGCCAGATATCATTTTTCATTCATAATTGCCGAACTTTTCTCTTCATAATACAATAAAAATTTGAATCATCTTCATCTAAATTTCTTGTTTTATTTTGTTTTAGAAAACAAAGTTCTTGTTGAAAAACCCGTTAAAAGCACAAAAGACATTGACAAGTGAATTGTCCCACGCTCGAATTAATTATAGTAAAAGTACCCTAGCATATCAACAGAGGAGGGGTCCTAGAAAGCAAGTATAAGCATGTTATTACGAAACTTCACGATACATTTATGTAACACAACAGTAAATGCAACGCCAGTATACCGTGACTTCGTTACATCAACCTAGGGTTGTCACTTCTATAATTAAAGGACTAGCCCTTATGTTTAATAAATGTTTTTCTGATGGTGGCAAACGAACAAGCAGCACACGTATGGTAAGCGATATTGCCGCATATGGAGCTTTGCAATACCAGGGGTACAGCTAAGCCAATGCCTACTCTGAAAAAAGTGATTGCCTTAAAACTTCGTTAAAAGACGGACTTTAACTCACGTTGACTTACATTAATATTCATGATATTAGCTCCTTCACATCCCCATGCTGCACTCGAATCTCTTCTATAGTGGAAAAGGAAATTAACCTGCTGTATTATATATTGGTTAGTCAGTTTGGTATAGAGTATTATGCCGAGTTTTGTTTCTCTTGGAGTAGTATTATCTGCTTGAATACCTTAGACGTCTTTTACAATTCATATTCATACTCTATTGTTCGACTTTAAATTAAAATTATTATGCCTGGTGACTATTTTTAAAAAATGGCAATAAAATATGATCAATCTTCCTCTGCTTCCAAATAATTGTAGTATTTTATGGGGTAGGAATACATTGTCGATAGCGTTTCGTCTTCAACCACGGGCCGAGCAGGGCCGGGGTGGGTGGTATCATACTGTCATAGAAAATCGATGTCTGATTAGTAGCAATTTTTTACTACACTCAATTTGGTGAACGAGAGTGCCGGCAGTGCATTTTCTCAGAATTTTTACGTGGCGTTTTGGTGATGCCTATTAGTATCGCCAATTCATTGCACACATTCACACTCGCTTCAATTTCTTCACTATAGGCAGCGGCCTAGCAAAAGACCATGGGCGGCAGTACCATTTAACATCAGGTGTACTGTTTCCAGGTTTACCACCGACAGCATTAAAAAAAATATATATATTTTCTCTTACTAATTTAGCCTAATAAATCCGCTTATCTAAGGTTTAATAGAAATAGTTACAGAAATATAATGGCGACTAAAATATAGCTTTAAATGCATACTAAAAACCTGGTTATTAGAGCATAATTTCTATAGTACTGACGAATTTTACATGTTGCCTGAAATATAATATGCCTATATACATATTAAATAATGACAAATTATGAAGTATTTCAAAGTTATAAACTTATTAATTATTTTAAATTTATACACGTAATCGTTATTGTAAATATATTATTGAATTATTTTTAAAATGCTTTTATTATGTATTTTTCTATTATTTATTATTATTAGTGTCATTAAAATTAAATGGATGTGGATATCTATGTAACTTAGTAGTTAAGAAATGGCTTGTAACTCTGTTATTAATAAAGAATACTATACTATATTATATCACTAAAAATATTTTTTATGAAATACAATGTGTTTTATTTCAGCTTAAAAATGCCTTTGTCAGCCCTAGTATTTAAGCTACTGTTCACAATTTGGCACGGTTTATTAACAAAACTACTCGATAAACTGTAAATAGTCTCTAACTTAATATTGCAGTTGCTAACATTCGTTTATGCAAAACATTTATTGAAGTAATTTATATTTAAGGATAACTTTTATAAAAATACTAACCATCGCATCATTTTTGTAGTAAGATAACTCGACTATTGATTGTAGGGACCCGAGTTCAAAGTTTAGATTAAGCATAGAATAAACTCTGTTTCACCAACTTCTATTAAGAACTTTTCAATAAGAAGCACAGGATCCGACATTACAATTGTATGCCATTATACCTATGACAATATCTAATCCAGGGAGCGATGAATTTGTATCCTTACCCTGTTACCATGGGGAAAAGTTTGGCGTAGTAGGTTATTTTTTGAAGTGAAAACTTGTTTAGCATCATTGTGATTTGAAAGTCTATGAAACGAAAAGGCGACAGTAAAAGAGACAGACATAAATTCATAAGATTTATTGTGAGAAAAAATGAGATACCTAAGTATTATACAGTGTTTCTTATATTCGTGAGGTCCTTTTTGTGCTCTGCTTCGTAACCCCTCCACTCGTGTTTACAAAGACATAGTGGGAGTTTGCTTGGGCCTCAACGTTGTACGTGTTAGTGCGCGCATGCGCAGTACAAAGCTTCTACAAAATTTTTGAAGGTTTCACTTCTACGACGTGTGAATTGCACTAT
This sequence comes from Lymantria dispar, assembly GCA_032191425.1. Taxonomy (NCBI): domain Eukaryota; kingdom Metazoa; phylum Arthropoda; class Insecta; order Lepidoptera; family Erebidae; genus Lymantria; species Lymantria dispar. The sequence continues at coordinate 4,774,556 of CM063447.1, forward strand.
AATTGAATCATATCTGTCATATTTTTACTCTGCATTTGTTCTTAAAACTCTATTCTCATTCTGATTGTACATTTCCTCTGTCATCGTACAGATATTATTCTATCGCCACACATTAATTCACTATTGCCTTACAATTTATACGAATTCTAAGTCACTCCATATATTCACTATAAATTCTTACTCCATAAATATACCATGATCTGTATGGGAACTTGTGGAATCGTGACCGTTGATGGACAATGTAATATTTATATGCTTCATATAAATATGACCACCATATTAAGATGTTTTAAATCTATTCCGTATTTTTTATTATTATTTAAACTAAAAAAAGTTTTAAATACCTACAATATGCTTAAGAATTTTCCAAAAAAATATATAAAAGTCCAGTCCAGTCCGCTCGTGACCACACTGTAAGTGTTCGAAACGTCGGGCAATCAAAAATCAAATACAAACGCGATAAAATCTGTATAGTAGTTTTATTTAAAATGTGTAATATTCGCGTAAACATCAGAAATCATATTAGAGGATGTGTAGTGGCTACTACGGATGCCACCAACCCTTAGATTGCCCGTGGGTGTTGTAAAAGGCGATTAAAGGATAATAACATGGAAAATTGCACATAACATCTATATAAGAGACTAGCAACCTGCCCTCCCTTAGCTTCTGTTTCAGTCGCCTTACCCGCGTAGTTCCCGTTCCCGTGGGAATACCGGGATAAAATATAGCCTATGTTACTGAGCACTCGACTTGCGACGGAATTCGCCGATGACGTCTTGTTAAGTAAGTAAGTAGGTATAGTTTCGATGTATCTGTGATGCGATAAATATGGTTTGTTTACATTATTTTTTTTTTATTTTGTTTTTAGTTCTATTTTATATTGCGTAGGCGTTCCGATAATGTGAGTGAAAATGAGCATAAATTTAATCATATTAAAGACAATAACAAAACTTTTGAAAATAAAGTTGATATAAAATTGGCGGGACCGCCAAGACCCTTTTTAAATTTAATAAAAGAGTGCAAATCATAATATTTTTTGATTGCAAATCATAAATATTTTTTGAAATGTGAAATAAAAAAAAGAACGTATTTTTCTTCTAATGAGTTCAAAAATAATATCAAAAATAACATTTTTATGTATATTTTTGTTCCATTGTAATTTCTGATCTTAATACTTAGTGAGCAAGAAAAGTGCACCACTACTTTGAAGACCCGCCAGCGGCCACTGTTCGTAACAAACATATAAAAATACAACGTTGCCTCTTTATAATATTAGTTTAAAAGAATTTCTCGTATCAAAACCCTGTACCAATCTGTCTTACGTATGTAATATACTGCATAATAATCTATACCAATAAATAAAATTGGAGTGTCTGTTTGTAATGTCAAAATAATAGGCTTTTTTCATGCTCACACGGTTATTTGCACGACACTTACGCCTAAAATAGCAATTAAAAATTTTTTGTCTGTCTGTCTGTCTGTTCTGGGTAATCTTCAAAACGGCTGGACCGATTTCAAAAATTCTTTCACCAATGGAAAGCTATAATATCAGGGCGTAAACTAGGCTATATTTTATCCCGGTATTCCCACGGGGACGGGAACTACGCGGGTAAAACGACTATAACCTATAACCGAAGCCAAGCGAGGGCGGATTGCTAGTTATTTATATAAAAAGAGGGTTGTGAATTGTATTCTTACTCCGTAACTACATGGATATAAATACCGTATCAACCATTCGCTCATTGATGACAATCTAACATACTTATCAATAGGATATATATGTATATTAAAACAAGTTGTTTAGACATGGTATTGTGAGACTAAATATTAAATTTCTATCGTACGCTTTCCTACATATATTGTTATGAAACGTATCCCACGATACCTTGAGATCACGACTACATTTTTGTCTATAAAAAGCGTTATTTAACATTGTACGTCTTTTATATTACTTGAACTATTAGCAATGTAAAGAGCTCAATTGAATCATTACATCAATGGAACTAGGTCTATATTAATCAAATCATTATATCATTAAATCATTATATCAGGCGCGTCCAAATATCAGCTAAACCCACTTGAGTCCCTCCAAAGGCGTGCTGTTCGAATCGTCGGGGATCCCAATCTTACGGACAGATGGGAGTCACTGGAGCGGCGGAGATATTTTGGATTACTCAGTGTACTCTATCGGCTCTTTCATGAAGAGTGCTCTGAGGAACCGTTTGACATGGTACCACCTACGCCTTTTTAACAAAGTACCACTCGATACCGCGACAGGGTTCATCCATTTCACCTGGAAACGTTATGGTCTTCAACTGTACGTTTCCAGCAATCATTTCTTCCACGTACGTGCAGGCTCTTGAATGAATTACCTTCTGCTGTGTTTCCCGAGCGTTATGCCATGTCCATATTTAAACGAGGTTTAAGAAGAGTATTTACTTCCCGATAGGCAACGGCCTGGCTGTGCCCCTGGTATTGCAAAGGTCCATGTGTGGCAGTATCACGTACCATCAGGTGTGTTTGCCTGCTCGTTTGCCACCATCGGAAATAAAAAAAGATTGCCGCGTGGTGACGGAGTAAGAATACAATTCACCACCCGCTATCTTGCCCGTGGGTGTCGTAAACGACTGAGGAATTTAATACGCATATAATCTCTATGCAAGTGAAGAAAAACTCGAAATAAAAGCCTATACCAACACGTCTGACCAGCGCGATATAGAGATATAGTAAGTCAATTCCACTCCTGTCTAGGAGGAGACTCGAGCCCAGCAGTGGGACATATATGAGCTGAAATGATGATGATGATATTTAATATGTAATATTCGCGTAATTATTAAAACTAGTGGTCGGCGTGTGGTCGAAATTCGGCCATTTTAATTAATTTTTCTGCTACACAATTTTCTTTAGTTTTATTTATGTACTAGCAACCCACCCTCGCTTCGCTTCGGTCATAGTGGTTTTACTCGCGTAGTTCCCGTTCCCGTGGGCATACCGGGATAAAATATAGCCTAGTTTACGCCCTGATATTAAAGCTTCTCATTAGTGAAAGAATTTTTGAAATCGGTTCAGCCGTTTTGAAGATTACCCGGAACAAACAGACAGATAGACAGACAAAAATTTTTTAATCGCTATTTTAGGCATAGGTGTCGTGCAAATAACCATGTGAGCATGAAAAAAGCCTATTATTTTGACATTACAAACAGACACTCCAATTTTATTTATTGGTATAGATAATTGTAAATTAAGCAAGCTGTATTTCACTAATAACTAATATATAAACACAAATCTTTAGTAGGCGTTGTTATCATAATTATGATTGTTTGACATTCAGTTCAACCAGAGATTTTAACCGTAAACAAAAGTTTATAAGCGTTGCTACGCAACACACTCACACAAACGCGCGCGTGTGTGTGTGTGTAGCGATTGCGTTGTAGTGTGCGTAATGCCTTTTTAATGAATTTAATGTATTTCTAATTAATTATTATATGAAATTTCAGTTTTATGCACTTCTCCTCATTATATACTTCAACTGTGCCAACTTTCATACTTATCCATCCACGTAATTTTCGTAAAAAGGGGTACAAAGTTTTTGCTTCACGTATTTATATATAGATTTATCATGAAATATGAATGACTTATGAATAACTAGCTTCTGCTCGCCACTTTATCCACGTGGTATACCTACCTAGATACTTTGGGCTAACGCTAGCTTTAACCAAAGACTGTTTATGCAGAAGATAAAAATATTTTTTAATAATACTATTCTGATAATATTTTTCGTGTGGTGACGGATTAAGAATACAATTCAACACTCCCTATCTTGCCCGTGGATGTCGTAAAAGACGACTAAGGGATATAATATGCACATAACATCTGTCTATGCAAGAGAAGAAAAACCCGAAATGAAACCCTATACCAACTGCCCAGCACGGTATAGTAGGTTAAATTCCCTCCCATTGTAGAGGAGGCCCGAGCCCAACAGTGGGACGTTTGTGGGCTGTGATGATGAATACTATTCTGATACACATGATTTTTGCGAAAATTTAACCGTTTACGCAGCGGAAGCTCTCAAAAGGAAAAAAACTCCTATTTTGAAACATTCTTCACTGTGGCTCCCCTCCTGTTAGTCTTAGCGTGATGATATATAGCCTATAGCCTTCCTCGATAAATGGGCTATCTAACACTGAAAGAATTTTTCAGATCGGACCAGTTGTTCCTGAGATTGGCGTGTTCAAACAAACTCTTCAGCTTTATATATTTGTATAGATTTTGAACATACCTATGGCTGATTTTGAACATATGGCAGACTAATTTATATTATAAGCATACGTAAATACTTGTAGGTACATATGCGTTACAATATGTACAGCAAGCGTTAACTCTTTTGCAATGCGATAACAACGCAAAGAAGATTATTATGACAGCTTACAATAAGAATGAAATACTACTTCGCTATACATTCAAAAGCACAAAAACTCAAAGCCTTAACTTCAAGTAGTAAAGTTCATTTTTAACGTAAATCATTTTGAATGTATACCTACGTTTATGTTTGCGAAACGTTGTCGGCTAGTCAAGTTAGTATGAATGATGTTGGCTATAACTTAAAACCTGCAAAATGACAACTTAAATAAGTGTATTGTGCTACTGATATTTTACTAAAGTTCATTTCAATTATTTACTATAGTTTTCTACGGGGTAGCAGAGTAAGAATACAATGCAACACCTTTTATCTTAACCATAGGTGCTGTAAGAGACGATTAAAGGATTTGGTATACATTTAACCTCTATGCAAGTTCAGAAAATCTTGAAATAAATCTAATCAGCGTGGTATAGTAGGTCAAATTTGCTCTTATTTGGAGAAGGACAGTATCAGCTTATCCATGAACTGGGATAATAAGAATGAATTGCTAACTTTATTAACATTATTTAAGGATTACTTTTATAGCTACGTGGAGCGGGCGGCTTCCTTCCCCCTAATACGTTTTATGGGAGTGATGGTTCCTCTCATCATCATAGCCCACATACGTCCCACTGTTGGGCACGGGCCTCCTCCACAATGAGAGGGAATTTGACCTACCTACTATACCATGCTGGTCAGACATGTTGAGTTTCATTTCGAGTTCTCCTTCTCTTGCACAGATCTTATGTGCTTATATTTGTATCCTTTAGTCGTCTTTTACGATATCCACGGGCAAGATAGGGAGTGGTGAATTGTATTCTTACTCCGTCACCACACGGATGAATGCTCTAGTAGTTAGTTTTTTTTTACGATAGGCTATAATTTAGGCTTTTCGTGTGGTGACGGAGTAAGAATACAATTCACCACCCCCTATCTTACCCGTGGGTGATCGTACGAGACGACTAAGGGATATAAAACGCATATAACATGAGAGAGAAGGAAAACTTGAAATAAAACTCTATATCAACACGTCTGACCAGCGTGGTATAGTAGGTCAATTACCCTTCCATTATGGAGGAGGCCCGAGCCCAACAGTGGGACGTATATTGGCTGAGATGATGATGATGATTTAGGCACATCCCGCCCAATCCATCCGGGGTGATGGTTGGGCGGCGCCCGGCCCTATAACCCACCCGGTTCCTTTCCCATCAGCATTGGGCCGATCGTTAGTACCGATTCCTTGATAACTGTGACCAACCCGGCAATAAGACAACACCTTACACCGAAGAACTAATCCATTTGTTTTGAGGAACTTTTTTAGATCGCACAAAATATTATCCTGCGTGGAAATCGAACCCACTGCACTTATCACAATCTTAACCACTACGCCATCTATGCAGTCGATTGCACTTGATATTATCTTACGAATAGAATTTTCTATAGTTCCAGTGTCTTGTAATAGATGGCGTAAGTAATATCTCATAGATTACCATTCCTGTTTGCGATTACTAAACGATAAATTATAATTTATCGTCATCATCATCAGCTTAGCTTATGTACGTTCCACTGCTGGGTTTGAGCCTACTCCTCAGAAGGTAAACTGATCTACTATACCACGCTGGTCAGACAACAGGTATGAGGTTTTATTTCGATTTTTCTTTCTCTTAAAGTAACGTTATCTGCATATTATATCTCTTAGTCGACTTTTATGATACCATGGGTGGCAAGAGATAAAAACGACCAACGTATTGTTCCGTGTAATGACGGAGTAAGAATTCAAATTACCACTCACTATCTTGCCCGTGGATGTCATAAAAGACGACTACGGGATATAATATGCATATAACATCTATGCAAGAGAAGGAAAACTCGAAATAAAACTCTACCAATATAGCAGTCTGACCAGCATGGTAAGGTCAATTCCTTCTTATTGTGGAGGAGGCTCAAGCCCAGTAGTGGGACGTATATGAGCTGAAATGATGATAATGAATTATTAAAATGCATATAACATCTATGCAAGAGAAGGAAAACACGAAATAAAACCCTATACCAACCCTTATGACGAGCGTGATGTATTAGGTCAATATTCCTTCTATTATGAAAAAGGCTCCAGCTTAGCAATGGGGCGTATATAAGTTGAGATGAATTATGGTGGTAAAGCCCCCTTTTTTTTTGTGTGGGTGGGCTGCGGTCCGCGCGCCTCCGCACCACTCCATCCGGGGCGACAGAGGGGCTTAAGCACGCAACTTCCGCAACCCACCCGAAAACCATCTCGCCTTCGTCGTTGGGCCGACCACCGGAGCAGGTTTACTTGTCGTCAGTGGTCGGATCGACGGAATACCCCCTACGTGGGGTACCCTCCCATCGACCGACGTCCCCCCATCGGGGAGGACGTCGGTCTTTCCTCACGCGGTTGGCCTCTCGGCGGGTGACGGACTAATCCCTGGTCACGTCACCCGCGGCCTCAGCTAGGGCGGCATGAGGCGCAGGTAGTTGCGCCTACGCCGCCCCAGTCGCCTGGTAAAACCCCCTTGGTGGTGAATTGTATTCTTACTCCGTCACCAGACAGAAATATAGATACACATCATCATTTTAATTCATACATGTCCCACTGTTGGGCTCGGGCATCCTCCACAATAGAAGGGCAGCCCACCATACCACACCGATCAGACATGTGGATATAAGGTTTCATTTCAAGTTTTGCTTCTCTTGCCGACCATTGATGACACGTCACCCTGCTCCAGTGGTCGGTCCAACGACGAAGGCGAGGTGATGTTCGAGTGGGTTGCGGGTGTGCGAGGAGTACACAGACCGCAAACCACCCCCCAAAAAAAAAAAAGTTTTCCATCTCTTGAATAGATGTTACATGCATATTTAATCCCTTAGTCGTCTTTTACGACCACCACGGGTAAGATAAGGGCTTGTGAATTGTTATCTTACTCCGTCATCACACGAAAATTTTGCAAAATTGTACCTGTAATAATTATTATCCGTACGCATTGCTTACCAGCTCACTCAAAGTTATACAAAAGTTGTATAAAAACTTATAAATTTTATTTTTATCTTTCATAATCTCAATTATTATCGTCATTACTATTTCATGGCTCGAGAAAGGAAACAATGATCTTTGTAATCAAACGTAATAACATCACGCATTGACAAACGTCGGATCGATAACCACCGATTAAATTATACATAATAAACCCCAAACCACTAGCAATTGTCTCGAAAAATCTTAAGGAAAACATATAAAAACCAATTTGAGGCTGTTAATAAAAAAAACAAGGGAAAAATTCATTTATTTCTTACGATTGTCTGCCCGACATTACACTTACCAATGTACTACAGTTTCCGCCATTATAACTATCTATGGCAACACTCAAAATCATTTACAGTGTCGATACACAGTGTCTCAAATATAAGAGAATTTCCTTACTATACCGCAGCCGAGAAACACGGTGTACACAAATGGAATACGGCCTAATGATACTCCAAGTTGCGGTTAAACCATTATTAATTCCATCTCTCTCGCACTCAAATAACAGTCGTAAATTAAAGCGAGAGGTGTAATCAGAGATCTGAGTGTACGTGATCTCCATTATGCCGCGCTTTTTGGATTCTTTTGTTCTTTTTTTTTCTGGTTTTTAGATTAGTTATACGCGGTTAAGCGAGATTAAAAGTGGGAAACAATTGTTGGATATTTTGGGCTTATATTAGATATGTTTTGGCCGTGAGAATGATCATAATATGCCTCGTGATTATAAAATGATTTGAAAATATATAGTAGTTTGCTTCATATAATTTTTCCCTGTGGTGATGGAGTAAGAATACATTTCAGCACTCTCTATCCTCCCTATCTTACCCGTGGATGTCGTATAAGACGACTAACTCATACCTTCTATTATGCATATAATATACAGATGTTATATGCATAAGAGAAGGCAAGAGAAGGTAAATTGTTAAATCAAATAAAAACCTGTCTGACCACCATGATATAGTAAGGTTAATTTCCTTTTCATTGTGGAGGAGGCTCGGACTCAGCATTGAGACCTTTATAGGAGCTGAGATGATGAGAGGATAAAGTGAGACATAACACGAGCTAATGACCAAATAGGCTATCCTGGGTAGGTCACCTAGTAGATAAGTATGTGTCAAAAAAACGCCGTTATTATTCTAGATCCATTCCCATAGCATTCAATAGTCAAATCTAAATAAAACGTCCTTGACTCTTGGGAAGACCCGTGCTGTAAGCTCGTTTACAATTCTAGACAACATCCCTCAAATACCTGAGAACGGTCCCATAGAATACTAATGTGAATATTTTTTCTATAAAAATACTTCTATAGGTTAACATATTCCTTATCTTTATAAAGAGTAAGCATAAATACATATTTTTTTATTCATTCATTCATTTCATCCCACATAATTCCCATTGTTGGCCTTGGGTCTTGTCCATAATAGAAAGGAAATTGACCGACTATAGCCCGTTGGTAAAACGTTTTTTTTTATTGTTAACGGTTGCAAACGAGCAAACAGTACATCTGATGGTAAGTGTTGCTGCCGCTCATAGACCTTTACAAGGCTGCTACCTACTGCGAAGAAAGTGAAGGGAGTGTGAATGCGTTCAATAAAGTTCTGTGAAACTAAAGGCATCACCAGAACCCACCGCACGCAAACACCCTCAGACGTTTTTTGGCGAGAATCTGAAGTGTCATGTGGTGTTCTTGTATTATATTCAATATCTTAGTGTTTTAACGTGTTTTGTTAAATAATCTTGATGGCATTTTATGTAATATATAGCGACAGAACTGCTGAGGTGTAGTGAATATGATATAAAACTGCTATACATACACCTTTGTATTTCCACCAAACTTCTCAGAAGATATCCTTGACAGTGGCCATTGTTGAGGGCGACACTTTGACTTACTGACAGACCATTACTGACATAAAGAAACTGAGAACTTGAAAAGATAATTATAACTCGACACTGGCAAAAATGGCTCGTATTTGTAGCTGATTGCCAAGACAAAAAAGAAGAAGAAGAAGAACACCCTCAGAAAGTTGAGCTTCCGGCTCTCTCGCTCACCGAATGAAGCGCAGTAACAAATTGCTACTACTCAGACATCGATTTTCTGCAAGAGTGTGGTACTACTGCGGACGACCCGGCTCGCGGCTGTAGATAGATAACTACCAACAGAGTGGTCCTACCACTATTTGTGTGTTGACATAGGGTTTTATTTTGAATAATTATTCTTTCTCTTTTATAAGTATTACATCCCTTGTATCGTAAAAGATGTCATGGCAATATTTATAATTGTTTATTTCCCTGTGGCAGAGGCGTAACTATGCCACCTGGGGCCCGTGGCAAATTCTTTGATGAGGCCCTACCAGTAGAACCATATCATCGGTACCTTTCAATCGGTACTGATTAAGTACCTAGATGATATCGATTCTTCCCTAGGCATTTTGGGCCGGGGCCCTTTCGGGTCGGACAGCCGAGGCCCTCTCGGGTTGGGGGCCTGTGGCATTTTGTCAGCCCTGCCACCCTATAGTTACGCCACTGCCCTGTGGTGATGGAGTAAGAATATAATTTACTACCTCTCTTACCCGTGGGTGTCGTAAGAGACGATTGAGGGATTAAATATTCATATAACATCTATGCAAGTGAAAATCTATACCAATAAATAAAATTGGAGTGTCTGTTTGTAATGTCAAAATAATAGGCTTTTTTCATGCTCACACGGTTATTTGCACGACACCTATGCCTAAAATAGCAATTAAAAAATTTTTGTCTGCCTGTCTGTTTGTTCCGGGTAATCTTCAAAACGGCTGGACCGATTTCAAAAATTCTTTCACCAATGGAAAGCTATAATATCAGAGCGTAAACTAGGCTATATTTTATCCCGGTATTCCCACGGGAACGGGAACTACGCGGGTAAAACGACTATAACCTATAACCGAAGCGAAGCGAGGGCGGATTGCTAGTATTGAAATAAAATTCTAAACCATCATGTGACCAGCATGATACAGTTAGCCAATTTGCCTCCTTTTGTGGAGGGCTCTCGAGCCCAACAGTGGTAAGTAAGTATATGAGCTGAGATGATGATGAGTTTAGACTAAGATCCACTTAAGGCGATAGATGTTGATAAAAAATTCAATGTAAGGATACATTATAGTAAGAAACAATTTAAAGCCTTACTATTTTAAACTTATATTTCCGCCCATGATTATACCTAATACCAACGCTGCAAAGTGTTCGAAACGTCGGGCAATCAAAATTCAAATACAGACGCGATAAAATCCGTAAATATAGTTATATTTACAACTAGCAACCCGCCCTTGCTTCGCTTCGGTTTTAGTCGTTTTACCCGCGTAGTTCCCGTTCTCGTGGGAATACCGGGATAAAATATAGCCTAGTTTACGCCCTGATATTATAGCTTTCCATTGGTGAAAAATTTTTTGAAATCGGTCCAGCCGTTTTGAAGATTACCCGGAACAAACAGACAGACGGACGAACAAAAATTTTTAAATGCTGTTTTAGGCATAGGTGTCATGCAAATAACCATGTGTGAGCATGAAAAAAGCCTATTATTTTGGCATTACAAACAGACACTCCAATTTTATTTATTGGTATAGATGTGTAATAGGTACTCGCATAAACATTAGAAATCATTACGTCTTCCTCTTTAATTTATTGGACAACTCTTTAAAGATGGCAAGAAATCTCTAACCGCTCAATAAATACCTATTATTATTACTTATATTAAGAGTTGAAACTAATAAAGTTTAAATGTTAATAAAAAAATGTTAAGTTGATTTATGATTAAAACTAATGTATGAAATGATTAATTCTTACTATTAACGGATGTACCCTATCGTCACCCAAAAACCACTCTAGATAAGAAACCAGAATATTAAAAAAAAATTATATTATAACTGTTCAGACAGCATGTGCAGCATGGCTTTAATTAAAAAGGGGGTGGGGTTATTAAAATAATTACGTACCGCCCCATGTCCAATGAACGGTCGAGACGATCGAACCACCCAATTAGACTTCGAGACATGTCAGGAACATATGCGCAAGCGACACGGTTTTTGCGCGGGTGAACATGGCCGACGTGACGTCAGCGTCAATGGGAATTTGGAAATGATCACTTTATGTGACTTTCCACGAAATATTTCATAACTTTTTTATACATTATAGATAGATTAATTATTGTTTTGCAAACTACATGTGTGTTTTGATTAAGTTTTTTTAAATAACGGTTATCGTTTCAAATAGGAAGCATCTAAATTCTAAATACAAGACCATTTTTTTCCGTTTACCCTCTTTTGCAAAAATTTGATATTTATATTATATTCCTTAGTCGTCTTTTATGACACTCACATGTAGCATAGGGGGTAGTGAAATACCATTCTCTACCCCTTCGTACTCGGGTAGAAAATGCTGACATGGCTGCTCTCATCCGCATCCCTTTGATTCATTCGAATATATGACAGATCGATTTCAAAGAATTCTATTTTTATATCCATACAACAGTCCACTGTGGACAGCTGAGCATAAGCCTCACCACGAAAATGCTTCTAAGAACGGTGTTGTGTCACTTACATCCATCCAATAATGAGGCAACCAATGAGTCCATAAAATAGCGAAATTGTTATGACTAGGGGCCGTTACTTTATATGAATCATTTTATTTTTCAATGAGGCCATGTTCTTTAAGATGTGCCTGAAGACCATGACTTTTAAGATGTGCCCGTACCATGGCGGCATTACCGTGTCTCAGGGCTGTTACTTTATTTGAATCCATTTTTTTTTTCGATAAGACCACTACCGCTAAATTTGGCAGGCGGATTGGCGATTACCGTAGGTTTTGTAAGTTTCCTAGAAGAAGTAAGGGGTGATGACAATCATATTCTATTCAGTCTTTATACGATTTTCATATGAGGTAAGATGACAAGACATAAAAAATAAAAAATACAATCAAATGTCCTTTTGAAATCAATTAAGAAATATTCACACAAGTGTAGTTAGTGACATTGCTATGGTAGAACGGATCTAACGCACTAGTCTCAAACGAGACTAGTGCGTTAGATCCGTTGGGTAGACACCCACATCTTCGACAAATTTAATTACCTTGTCAAACATACTTCTGTGAATATTCACTGAGCAGTACTTAGCTACTTGAATAGGTAACCAAAATTTATACATACAGACCTGTAAACCACCAATACCACTCCCTGTCTTTCCTGCGGGTGTCATAAAAGCTGAGTAATGGTACAACCATTATGAAGATAAATAACATATATGGAAGAAAAACACTCGAAATAAAACGCTATACCAACACGTCTGACCACAGCAACGTAAGTCAAATTCCCTCTCACAAAGAAATGCGGAGCAGAACATATACCTAAAAGCTGAGATGATGATTAAAGACGAATATATGTAATACATATGGTGATTAACTGTCATTTTTATTTTTTAATTTAGGTAGTTTTGTTAAAATTATATAAGTATAAAAATCTTATTCATAACCTAATCATTGTCACAATTACTTCATCATCATCATCGCAGCCCACATACGTCCCACTGTTGGACTCCGGCCTCCTCCACAGTGGGAGGGAATTTGACCTACTATACCATGCTGGTCAGACGTGTTGGTATAGCGTTTTATTTCGACTTTTCCTTCTCTTCCATTTATATTATCTATATTCATAAAATTCATATTCATCTTTTATGAAATCCGCAAGCAAGACAGGGAATGGTAAACTGCATTGGTGTTATCAGAATATTACACCACTTAATCGCCTTTAACGACACCCATGAGATATAGGGTTTCATTTCGAGTTCTCCGTCCCTTGCACAGCTGTTATGTGTATATTATATCCAATAGTCGTCTTATACGACATCCACGGGTAAGTTAGGATCCCAATTGGAGTCGACGTATTACGCAGAGAAGATATTATAGAAGTAAGAAGCATTCATAATCACCCCAACAAAACGTAACTAAAGAAACAAAGTTGTTGTTTAGATACGCCATGACATCCCAAACAGTGCATCTTTCTCTCTTTCTAAATGGTCAATGGTCACTCATTCTATGGAGTGACTACGTCCAATTTTCTTATCCAATTATATACTGGATATCTAAATGACATGCCGACGGCGGTAACAGCTAAGTAGTAAAGGAAGTATCCAATTGAATGAAGTATTACTGACTATATGTATAATTTCCACTCTCATTATCTCAAGGTATTTACCTTGTTTTATGAAACCTCGCTAGTCATGTCAGCCTGTCTCCTGAATGTGACATTAAGTATTATTTCCATTAGTTAGCGTTTTAAATATGGTATTTTTATCTGTCTAGCTGTGAGATAAAAATACTGAAAAAAAAGAATCAAAAGATTTACGCCTTGAAAGTCTGCATTTTTTAAAATAAAATACGTTCTCTAGCAAGAGATAATTTAGAAAAATAATGTATATAAGTGTAAAAAGGGTAGTGTTTCTTGAAAATATCAGAAATAGTGGCGAAATGCTCTTGTTGATGTATTCAATGACAATGAATTTACCAAGATTTTCGTGTGGTGGTGAAATAAGTGTACAATCTACCATTCCCTATCTTGCCTGTAGATGTAATGAGTGGAGGAGGTATAAGAAGGGGGTTTAATAGGTATATGAAGAGGTATAATAACATTTAGAGAAAGTTTATGTATTTTTTAATAAGTTTGAAACAGATGTGAGTGTGATAATAAGTAAATAAATATCGGCATTGAGCTTAAACTACCGCCCTACCATTATTGTCATCATCATTATTAGAGAAATTTATATCTACCCGCTACACAATTAGTTATTAAATTTTGACTCACATTTTAATACAAATTTATTGCCAGTACAAAATCCGGAAATTCTCGTGGAAAACGAAAACATTTGTGAACCATAATAACTTCTAGTGTTTACGCGAGTATTACACATTGTAAATAAAACTATTTTACGGATTTTATCGCGCGGGTGGTACAGTCCGCCCGTGACCGATGTAGGTATACCTATCGGTCACGGGCGGACTGTACCGCCAGTATAAATATAAATGCGATAAAATCCGTAAAATAGTTTTATTTACACTTGTAAAGCACTTTTATGTTCTTTTCACTACACCCCTTGTTGCTACGCATCACACGGAATAAAGGGCATCAAAATTATTTAATGTAAAACACTATTACAAAACCACCATATTTTTTTTTTTTGTGGGTGGGCTGCGGTCGGCGCGCCTCCGCTCCACTCCGTCCGGGGCGACAGAGGGGCTTAAGTACGCAACTCCCGCACCCACCCGAAAACCACCTCGCCTTCGTCGTTGGGCCGACCACCGGAGCAGGTTTACTTGTCGTCAGTGGTCGGCCCGACGGAATACCCCCTACGTGGGGTACCATCCCATCGACCGACGTCCCCCCCTCGGGGAGGACGTCGGTCTTTCCTCACGCGGTCACCATATGGTGCTTTCACGCTGCCGTCAAAATGTAAAATGGTTCGACTCCCAGTTAATAAAGTAAGGACTTGTATTTTTCACTTGACATCGCTAGGTTAACCGGCTATTTATAAATAATAATTAATTATAACCCATGCGAAGTTTACTCAACTCACTATTAAACTTGCTGGGATAATATATATTTAGCTTCAAGGCATCGAATTTCAGTGGTTTGTGGTGACAATCTTATCACTCTACTCCATATTCGGCTGAATTACTTTTTAGTAATGGGGCATAAAGTTTATTTTCGTTAATTTAATCTATATTTTAAGTTTGCCTTTAAGTGTTAGCGATCGAACAGTGTGTCACGAATATGTAACGACATATGATTTTTTTTGGTATTTATTGCACGGTGTATCTAGTAATTTAAGTGTCTGACTGTCTATTGGAAATTCTCGGATCCTTTTATAGATCATCATCGTCATCAGTTCTGCTCTTATCTCTATCACTTGGGATCGACTCAACACGTAATCTTCTTTCATAGTAGATACATATTGGAAAAGGCAACAGATTCATGATCGACCACCTACCATAAATCAAACCTTTCTTAAGAATGTAATTGTTCACTAGAGGGCAATAGTTGAATTGTTTCAGATCAATGTAAAGAAATTGATCGTCTTCTACGACATCTATCAGTAATATAATTGTTAGTAGTATTCGTAGGAATAGTATGATAAGAGAGTGCTGTGGAGTGAACAAAGAAGTAGTGATAAAGATTAAAAAAGGTATGTTGAGGTGGTTTGGACATGTAGAAAGAATGTGTGAAGAGAGAATGACAAAGCAAGTATACAAAGCAAGTGTGACTAGGAGAGTTACAAGAGAAAGACCACGCCGTATGTTTATGGATCAAATTGGAGACGTACTGCTGAAAGGTCATGTTAAGAGTACGCGTAACTGCAGAAAATGCGTGAAGACTTTAATAAGTGAGAGTGAAATGATGGAAGTATGTCAGGATTGTGGCTTGTGGCAATCCGTAGTCTCTATCTACCCCTCTGGGAAGCAGGCGGGAGGTTATGTATGTATGTATTCGCTGACACTACACATCAAATTCTTTTGCAGTTCATATTTTTGTAGATTTTCAATAATAGCTTGAAGTCAAATAAAGAATAAACCAGTTTAGAATAGTATGCCAATAATATTTTCATAATAAAGTTACTATTTAGCACTGGAATATATATAGACTCTCAATGAATAATTTTAAGCGGAAACAAAATATCCTTTATCTTTTCTAGAACTTGATAAGTCTAAGCGGTTAAAAGACATGCCTTAAAGTCCGGGAGTAGTGGTACAGTTAAATTAACTCCTTAAACGACTGTCGCTATGATAATATTATAAATTTAAGTGTCTTTTTTAGTTTAATTTTTAAGGTGTTCACACTTTAATCACTTAAATGAACTACCTGCTGCTGTGTTTCCCAAGCGCTATGATATCTCCTTCTTTAAACGAGGTTTAGGAAGAGTATTTCCTTCACGGTAGGCAACGGTCTGGCTGTGCCCTTGGTATTGCAAAGGTCCATGTGCCACTTACCATCAGGTGTGCTGCTTGCTCGTTTGCCACCGTTGGCAATAAAAAAAAAAAACTTAACTAAACAACATGAAATTTTACACATCGTTTAAAGTCGAAAAAGATGATGACGTCAGAGGATGGAAAGTATCCTTCATTTAAAAGTACATATAGGGATGTTACATAGATTTAGAATTGTCGTTTCAAACGAATTCATTTCGATAAAATTAGAATCGATCAAGCTTACAGGTTTATTCTATTTTAATGTACTCGTAATCGCGAGTTTTTATATTTGCTGCATATAATGGCTCTCACTACACGTGTCTTAAGTTCGATTTGCATTTAAAATATTTTTTTCAGTAATTTTCAAATAACTAGTTTTAGAGATAAGATAAAGGCACATACTCAAATTCGTGGTCCATTTTCACAACTTTTTAAGCCCTCCGTTTTCTTTTTTCACGCTGTGGAAATGCATTTACGCACTATCCCCCACCGGTTACAGACGGAGGAGTGTGTGTGGGACTCGCCGGTCACAGAAGTGACCGAAATACCCACTAAAAGCACAGCGGCCCCTTCCGCGCTTATACGAGGTGCCGGAGAGATCGCCTGATGACATTTTATCCCCGACACCCCAACGCTTGGCCGTCTGGCCACGTCCTGTCATCATTCAGAGCGGTGAGGTTTTAGTGCCCTCTCTGCTCCTTAGTAACCATTCGTAATGTTAGACTAAGGCCAAATTTTGTTCAAGCGTAATTGTTTTCCGTGTGGTAACGGAGTAAGTAAGAATACAATTCACCACTCCCTATCTTGCCCATGAATGTCGTAAAAGACGACTAAGGAATAAAATATGCACATTAGATCTATACAAGAGAAGGACAACTCGAAATGAAACCCTATGAGATCCATTTTCCTCCCATAATGGTGGAGGCTCGAGCCCAACAATGGGACGTAGAAGGTCTGAGATGATGATGATGATGAATTACTTTAAAGGCTCCCTGAACAGTTCACGTGATATATTTACGTTCCCGAACCAGCAGAATATATAGGATTCTATCATTCATTACGTTATATGTTTGTAAAGTCCCCCGCAATACAAGGATTATTTCCTTAGTGCAGGGTGCTGTCTTAAAAAAAAAAAATTGATCTACCTACTATGCCACGCTAATCAGACATGTTGGTATAGGGTTTTATTATGAGTTTTCCTTCTCTTCCAAATATGTTACCTATATATATATATATATACTTAGTCATCTTTTACGACATCCATAGGTAAGATAGGGAGTGGTGAATGATATTCTTACACCGTCACCATACGGAAAAATTTACATCTTTTGTATGTCTTAATCTTATTGCCAATATATTATTTTTTTTATAATCATGTGATTTATGGACCGACAAAGAGTAATACGACATAAATTATGTATCGCTAACATATAAGTATTTAAAATGATTCATAAATTAAAATCAGATTTCAAATTCATGACTTGGAAAATCACTTTAGTTTAAAAAAAATAAAATATCGTTTTTTTTTAAAACTCGCGCGTTGATGTGACAAGTACACGAAGCTAATTAAGGACGCAATTCTCAATACAAGAGATAATTACCATAACATTAATTCACTTTTTATAACCTTTATTCCGTTTAAATAAGATTCAAATTTAAAAATTAAAGAGTATTTTTAAGTTGTTTAATTTATAAGTATGCAAGAACCTTATGAAGGAGCAAATAAGGTGTAAATTTAAATACTACGAGCATAATAGATGTCACATCCATACAACGTTGACAATGACCACCGATTGAGCGATCCGATCAACGAATAATCGATAAGAGATCGATATCTAAAGGAAATCGATTCAATCGATTCGTCTCGTTATTTTAGACGTTGATTATTGAATATGGTTTTAAGATTATACGTTACTTGAAGTCTGTCACACGAATATTTTAAGTGACTGTTTATTTCAGATATGAAATAGTAATAGCAGGATAGTGGGGCTAAAATCTGCCAAAATTTCAGGTATCGAGGTTAACTCTTAGGTATCGAGCTCTCTCTCTCTCAAGGGATATTCCACTGACGACCACTGACGACAAGTCACCCTGCTCCGGTGGTCGGCCCAACGACGAAGGCGACGTGGGTACGGGTGGGTTATGGGCCCGCGCGCCGTCTATTCGTCGCCCCGGACGTAATGGACCGCGAGTGCGCTTACCATAGCCCACCCATAAAAAAGGTAACGAACTCTACACACAGTATAGTTATTGTCCCTTTATTTCACCTGGAAACGCTAAAGTCTTCAACTATATGTTTATAACGATCATTTCTCCCACGTATATGTACGAATGAACTACCTGATGCTGTGTTTCCCGAGCGTTAAAACATGTTTTTCTTTAAAGATGGTTTAAAAAGAGCATGGTACGATGGGTAGTGGCCTAACTGTGCCCCTGATATTACATACGTCCATGCACAGTAGTATTGGTTACCATCCAAAACTTGCGGCATACAAAAGTTCAATCATCTTCGAAACCTTTGAAAATATTATTTAGCCACAGAGAGAACACTTTCTGATAGCCGGAATTTAAAAGGACAATATTATTCTAAGATTGAACAAAATTTAATAACTATGTCAACCTGTCTGACCAGTATGCTATAGTAAGGTCAATTTCCCTCTTATCGTGGAGGATGCTCGAGCCCAACAGTGGGACGTATAAGAGCTGAAATGATGAATGGAATGACGAACAAAATATGAGAATATTTGATAGATTTGATAGTCCTCAGTCTTACTATTATACCATCGTTGATAATAATACCATGTAAAATATGACATAAGCCTCCCCAAGGGATCTTCAATTGGCGAGACCTCCACATGTGCCTCTACAATAAGAGGGAAATTGATCTACCATGCTGGTTAGACAGGTAAGTAGAAGGCTTTATTTCTTATTTTCCTTCTCTTGTACAATTTGTTTAGATATAGCATATTCCTTAATTTTCTTTTATCTTATCTTATATCTTTAAACGAGCAATTCTTGTATATATATATATATATATATATTCAGGGTCTCGGAAACGGCTCCAACGATTTTGTTGAAACTTGGCATACTAAAGAAAGGATTCAGGTCCAAAAAATCGATCTAGCTAGGTTTTATTTATAGAAAATGTTCTTTTGTCGGTGTTTTTAGTATAACAAAAAATGACATTAAATTTTAAAAGCTCAGTTGGGGGACGGCCGGTTTTAATTTTGAGTTTTGTAGCATCCAAACAGCGTCGGTTCGAATCTCGGTGTTATTATTATTCTCTTTTTGTAATTTTTTTATATAATTTTTAGTTTTTATTAATATATCTAAATAAATTCTATAAAAATATTCCGAGCGAAGCTCGTTCAACCAGATATTTAACTAAAATATAATACTCACGGTCAAAACATTGGACGATAAATTATATTCTTACACCGTCAGAAAATATTAGAACTATTTAAAACATAATATTCACTATGATAATAATACAACTATTAATCTTCTAGTAGTTCTATAATTTTCAAATAATATTTCATAACGAATGATTCTAGGAAGCGTAGTCACTCAGGAATTGTCATTGCTAAAGATAATCCTTTGGCAGGACATTACTCATATCGCTGCCCACAGGAGTGTTGTCGTTTAATGCTAAGCCCCTTTAACCGATGAGAGCTTTCATCGTTTGCGGCATAAACAGGAGCAAAATAGCTTAAAAATGTGTAGGAGTTCTATAGATATTAGCTATACTCCTTATATACTCTACGGTTACGTGTAGGTTTTCTTAATAAGCCTTTCTCCTGTACGTTACTAATTTCATCCCAAAATGTACAAACAACATGATAATAGCCTTGTCGTCACACACAGATTATTATTCAGTAGTTATTTCTATGTCGGGTCGACCACTGAAGTCAAGGAATTCTGCACCAGTGGTCCGCCCAACGACGAAGGCGACGTGCTATATGGGTGGGTTACGGGTGTAGTAATTTCTATAACAGAGTATGGTATCGAAAACTATTTCATATTTCGAACCTAATTGTAAATTTTATCTGAGGCTCATAATTAATTACTCACCCCTTCTCTTACCTCTGGGTGTTATAAAAGATAACTAAGAGATTATAATATGCAGATAGCATCTACCTATGGAAAAGATGAAAAACTAGATATAAAACCCTATTCGAACACTTCTGACCAGCGTGGAATAGTAGGTCAGTTATAGGGCAACTGTGGAGGAGGCTTCAGCCCAACAGTGGGATTTATATAGACTGAGAAGAATTAATTACTGTATTACTTATAAGTGCCCAATATCTTTTCTCAACAAAATTGAAATTACTCCAAGACTTTACTTTTACGCTTATGTAGATAATTTTTCAATGAAATACAAATTAAATTTTCTGGTTTGCCACGAGTAGGAATCATCAGTATCATCATCATCGTCGTTCCCACTGCCATACCCGAGCTGCCTCCACAATATTAGAAAAATTTATCTACTAATAGGTACTATATCGTTGGATGCAAGTGGCGCAGGACCGTTCCGAGTGGCATTCTCATGGGGAGGCCTATGTCCAGCAGTGGAAGTCTGTAGGCTGATGGATGGATAGGTACTTTACTGGACATACATATTGGTGGATTTGTCCCTCTCTTTATTACAAGCTTTTATTTAGTTTCACCTGTCCCAATGTCTGTAATCAAATCTTGCAAGTTAAATTTGATCCACTTCCCAGTTTCTGATTGAGCTGAAATTTGGCATGCATGTATAAATCGTATGACAATGCAATATTATTGTGACACAGAGCTGATCTGTTGATGGACCTGCAAGCTGGCCATAGGAACTCCATAATTAAACGATGCAACCCTATCAAGTTTGGACTCATTCGTTTTGATGAGTACTTTGATACTATATGGTAACCATGGTCTGATAATTCACTTTTCAGTTCATTTTATTAATAATAAAAGCTTGTTTTTTTAAAAAAGGCTTTTTACTTTAATTTCTTATCATACATCTTCTATTAGTTAATTTGCATAAAATAGGAAAAATAACATTTTATTTATAAAATATTCATTTGATATAGTAATCAAAAATATAGAATAGCTCAAAACTACTAAAATTTTATTTATTTTATTTCATTATATAGGTACTGAACTGCGCTTCAAATACAACACCTCATAAAACCTTCTGCGATTAAGGAATCAGGAAGTATTATATCTAAAATAACCACATCGTCGCTCGACGATAAGCCAGACATTGACAATTGTCCGATTTGAGTTTATATTGTCGACCTTTAGGGCACATATCTGACAGGATATAACTAGGAATTATGTCTGCAGAGGACCAGTTGCTGTTCAGTTATGCCTGACAGTTAAGACCAAAAATTATGGGTACTATAAGACGTCGTTTGTGAGAATCGATGGGGGAATGTTTATGTTTTGTGAACTAAGCCTTCAAAATATATACGTTCTAAGTTTCCTGGAACATGTTTTTTAACGATTTCTGTTAAACTGGTTGCTCAATTTATATGTTTTATTATACCTTAGCCTGGTGGGATAAAATCTTCTCCATAATAGAGGGGAAATGACCTACTATACAACGCTGGTCAGACGATCAATGTCCACTGTTGAATCTAGACATTCCCACGTCTAACAAGCTCTTTGTTAGGGATGTTGGCGATTCTATTTTGTATTATGAGTTATAATTTTAACCCACACAAGAATACATAACAAATATACCTATTTCAATTAATTTACGATAAAAAAAATTATGAACTATAAAACTAATCATGAACATTGACTAGCATCGTCAATCAAAACAAAAGATTGTCAATCTAACAAGTAATGAGTCATGTACTTGCATTATCAGAAGTCAGGCAAGTATCATCGCAGCAGAGAGTATGCAAAACAGCCGGCCTATCTCACCCCCTGGTTAGCTGGACTTATGACGAACAAGAAAGTGGCGACTTTACGAGGCTCGTTGAACAAATAGCGTGCCATGATTCATCTGTGATGTTTATGTTATTGCGTACTCTGTGGGCAGGGGTACACATGGGATATATGACAATAAGTATGGTTTATTTTAATTTGTTTTAGGCTGTGTTCATAGTGTATAAGCTAGGGGGAGCTATTTTAATTCGGTATTAGTATTTTTCTTATACACACCCTATGGGAGGAATCCTTTTGTTGCGGGCGACTACAATTATACAATTTTTTATCATCATATCAGCTTATTGATGTCCCACTGCTGGGCTTGAACCTCCTTCATTATTGGAGGAAAAATCACCTACTATATCATGCTGATCAAATGAGTTGGTACAGGGCTTAGAATAATAACGTATAGAGGGTAAGTTTGCGAACAAAAAGTGAAGCATTTCAATTGGAGCCTAGTGGAACTTACGCTGGAACTGTGACGTAATTTACAAGTCATTGTACTGCACGTAAGTATGCAACTCTTAAAAAATAAATAGGTAATTATGACGGTTTGTGCATTCAAATGGTGTCATAACACATTTGAAAAACTTAAAAAGGTTTTTAACATTACTTTTAAAAGTATTTTGGACGATTTATGTTAATAATAACAAAATTTGATTTCATAATCTGTATAGTGGTGTGCGTGTGTACGTGTGTAATCGTCTGCGCGCCATTAATATTTTTAGATTCATGTTTCGAACGCTTGAAGTACTGACACTATCCTTCTATACGTTATTATTCTAAGGTACAGGGTTTTAATTCGAGATTTCTTTTCTTGTATAGATGTTATATTCATATTATATCTTTTAGTTGCTTTTACGACAGCCACATAGATCACTGCAGATGGACAATTCCTTATCTTATATCTTTAAACGAGCAATTCTTGTATACTATATTCAGGATCTCGGAAATGGCTAATACGATTTTGTTGAAACTTGGCATACTAGAGGTTTCGGGTCTAAAAAATCGATCTAGCTAGGTTTTATTTATAGAAAATGTTGTTTTGTCCATGTTTTTAGCAAAACAAACAATGAAATTAAATTTTAAAAGAATATGAATTCAAATTTCGTTGTCAACGTCATGAGTTACGATAGCTCAGATGGGAAATTGACAAGTTCTAATTTTGATTTTGTTGACATTCAAACAGCGTCCGTTCGAATCTCGGTGTTATTATTATTCTCTTTTTGTAATTTTTTTAAATAATTTTCATTATTTATTTTTTATTAATATATATCTAAATAAATTCGACAAAAATATTCCGAGCGAAGCTCGGTCAACCAGATATTTCTGTCTTATACCTAAGACAGGTTACTATTGACAGTGCTTTTTTCGTTTAAAGAGTCATAATATATATTACACAAGGATTATTTCCTTAGTGCAGGTTGTTGTCTTAAATAAATAAATAAAATAAATAATAAATATGATATATGTACATCCTTACTAATATTATAAATGCGAAAGTAAGTTTGTTTATTTGTTATGCTATCATGCTTAAACCACGGCACCAATTTCAAAAATTCTTTCACCAATGGAAGGCTATAATATCAGAGAGTACCATAGTCTATATTTTATTCCGGTATTCCCACGGAAACGGGAACTACGCGAGTAAGGCAATTGAAATCGAAACGAGGCGAACTTGCTATATATACAACTCTACTGTCTGACCAGCGTGGTATAGTAGATCAATTTCCATCCCAGTGTGGAGATGGCAGTGGAACGGATATGAATATAAGCTGTGTATCTATATCTACATATGTTCGAATCGTATAGAAAACGTATACGAAAATGTATGTATGACCAACGTAAAACAGCCTTTAAAATATCTAATCTATTCAAATTTAATATACTTATAAAATACTTGATTGCCAAAACAAACCATTAACATCAGACAAGTATTATCTACAAGCGATTCTTCGCACATCCTGTTCATGTTTTGCGTGCGGTACACGCTAGTTCTGTATTTATGCTATGTTTAAATGCAAAAATATAGCATACTCTCTAAATATATACTATCTTCGATATGATCCGATGACCATAACGACTCACAAAGATGATAACTACATTTATCATACATTACTGTATAGTTGATAAATGTAGTGATTTAAATATCGAACATATCTTGTCAAAAGTTAAGGGTTCGATTTTCACGCAGAACAACACTATGTGAAGTCGGTCCCAATAGCGATGAAGAAGGAATACGGTGGGTTATGGTCTGTATGGAGTTGACTGCGGATGTGCCGACCATAGCCCACCCAAAAAGGACAATACTTTCTTTATTTTCCTTTTTTTCTCAGCTTTTATACACCATAGGCTCGACCATCATCATCATCATCATCTTGCTCTTATCCCAATTACTTGGGGTCGACGCAATATGTCATCTGTTTTGACATATTGCAAAAAGTTTCGGCAATGACTTTTATGACTGGCCGCCTGCCTGACGTCAACCCTCCTTGGGAATGTAATCATCATCATCATCTTGCTCTTATCCCAATTACTTGGGGTCGACGCAATATGTCATCTGTTTTGACATATTGCAAAAAGTTTCGGCAATGACTTTTATGACCAGCCGCCTGCCTGACGTCAACCCTCCTTGGGAATGTAATCATCATCATCATCTTGCTCTTATCCCAATTACTTGGGGTCGACGCAATATGTCATCTGTTTTGACATATTGCAAAAAGTTTCGGCAATGACTTTTATGACCAGCCGCCTGCCTGACGTCAACCCTTCTTGGGAATGTAATCATTCATCATCATCATATTGCTCTTATCCCAATTACTTGGGGTCGACGCAATATGTCATCTGTTTTGACATATTGCAAAAAGTTTCGGCAATGACTTTTATGACCGGCCGCCTGCCTGACGTCAACCCTCCTTGGGAATGTAATCATCATCATCATCTTGCTCTTATCCCAATTACTTGGGGTCGACGCAATATGTCATCTGTTTTGACATATTGCAAAAAGTTTCGGCTATGACTTTTATGACCGGCCGCCTGCCTGACGTCAACCCTCCTTGGGAATGTAATCATCATCATCATCTTGCTCTTATCCCAATTACTTGGGGCCGACGCAATATGTCATCTGTTTTGACATATTGCAAAAAGTTTCGGCAATGACTTTTATGACCGGCCGCCTGCCTGACGTCAACCCTCCTTGGGAATGTAATCATCATCATCATCTTGCTCTTATCCCAATTACTTGGGGTCGACGCAATATGTCATCTGTTTTGACATATTGCAAAAAGTTTCGGCAATGACTTTTATGACCGGCCGCCTGCCTGACGTCAACCCTCCTTGGGAATGTAATCGTTGACCCAAATGGTACCAGATGGAGTTGGTCCGGGTCAATCTAGGGCTCTTAGTCGTCTTTTACGACACCCACAAGCAAAGCAAGGGTTGGTAGTATTCGAAGCCGCTACCACACAGCCATACCACCATAGGCTCGACCGATAGGAGGTAAATTGACCTATTTTACCACGTTGATCAGCCGTGTTGGTATAAGGTTTTATTTGAAGATTTCCTTCTCTTGCATAGATGTAGTATGCATATCGTATCCCTTAGTCATCTTTTACCACACCCATGGGTATGATAGGTGATGGTGGACTGTATTCTTACTCCGTCATCACATTGAATACTTTATGCGATTCAAAAAATATTGTTATGAGTCTGTGTGTAATTTTTCTACATTATGTCGCCAGCAATAACAAGGATTTTTTTCCTTAGACTAAGAATGTTCTCTTTAATAAATGAAGCAGCTTCGTTCGCCATTCATTGAGTTCATTTCTTACTCATAAAATTTATTGCTGAACTAATAATTTTGATCTTAAATGCAACCTGTCTATAATGTTTTTTTTTTTTTCGTAGGATGAGCGATCGTAAAAACATCGTAAATATACAGTTGTTGGTTATGGCTTTTGAAATAATAAAAAAAGTGTTGGTCAAAATGTGGAACACGATAAATGAATAGAATAATAAAATTTATTACCAAGTGTAGGTTTATATAGTTTACTAGTTACGCATGCAACTTCTGTCATGTAGAATATATAAAAAGAAAATTCAATATCCAACACCTTCATAGGCAACAGTCTAGGTATTCCCCTAGGACATTGAAAGTGTCCCAGCGTCATGTCCTCTTGACGGAAATTGGGACAGACCTGTCCTTTTCGACCATCATCTCCAAGATGTTCGAGAGAGACGGGTGCTTGACAACCGCTATGCGCACCTCCTCCCACCGCTCTGCATGACCAAACAGACTAATCACTTCAACACCCCGAAAAACGCGGAACGTGCCCCTGTGGTTTAAGTGGATGAAGCAATTCCCGTCAAGCATGCTGGCCGCCGAGGCCCATACATTCTCCGTATTTGTCAAGGTAAAGTGCTTAAATTCATTTCTATAGCACGAACAAAAAAACTTTCTCCTAGAGAGCATGATCTCTCTCTCTACTAAAGAGCATGAGCAGC
Source organism: Lymantria dispar (assembly GCA_032191425.1). Lineage (NCBI taxonomy): Eukaryota > Metazoa > Arthropoda > Insecta > Lepidoptera > Erebidae > Lymantria > Lymantria dispar. The sequence continues at coordinate 4,801,396 of CM063447.1, forward strand.
AGTATCAGCTACCATCAGGTGCGTATATGCGTCGTTTGCCACCAATACGTCAGCAAAATAAATAAATAAAAATACGGATACAAAAAAAAAATAATTTCCACCCATTCCATTATCTATTGTCCGTGTGATAACGGAGCAATAGTAGAAATCGTCACCCCCTTTCTTGTCGTGGCTGTCGTAAAAGATAACTAAGACAAGTAATAGGCAAAACAGCTATGCAAAAAAAGAAAACTCCAAAAAAATGGCCTATATCTACCTATCTAATCAGCATAATATAAAAAAGTCAGTACAAAAACAGTAAAAAGAAAATCAGAAAAGTTTAACGTATTTATATACCTATATAAATGTTACAGAAGTTTATATAATAAAAAAAAATTTAAAACCTGTAAAAAAATAAGAAATCAAGACCTGTCTGTGATATTTTCCTATTTCGTAATTACTATAAAAAAAACTGTAATCTTTACTAACTTAGACATCACTTATACCCCATGTCTTTTAAATTATTTTTTATGTTCTTATATTTTAAACCCTGAAGGCGTAATTAGAGGTTTGACATACCCACATGTAGTCCAGAAATATTAATTTATTGCGTGGAAAAGCACTGCTTTGTAACAGGCAAGTCTTCATTGATACTAAGAAAATAGATTCATAAAAAAGTTAAATGCGAGGCTGTCTTTGGCGACTGCCGATAGAAGTGAAAACTAAGTAATTTTTGAGTACAACTCGTTGAGCTATTAGATTATTATTTTTGAATTATTTTTAGTTTGTAAAGAATTTTTAATGACAAATTTAAACTTTTATCCGTGTCGTGACGGAGTAAGAATGTATTTCACCATCCCCTCGTTGCCCATGGCTATTGTAAAAGACAACTAAGGGATTAAATATGCACATAACATTATTGCAAGAAAAACTCGAATTAAAACCCTATACCAAGAATGCTGATCAGCACGGTATAGCAAGTCAATTAAGAGGATAAATAGGAGCGCGGATCCTATTGCGGAGGAGACTCGAGCTTCATAGTGGGACGTATATATTATGATATGTAATGATGCATGAATGAAATTTAAACTTAAATGCTTGATTATAAACACTTTAAAATAATTCAAAAATAATAAATTAATAAGTAGGCTAATAATTTATTAGAAAATGCAATATATGTATATATTTTTTTATTTTTATGCTAACGGTGGCAAACGAGCAAACAGTCGCTGCCTATCATGAAGAAAGTGAAGGGAGTGTAAATGCGTGCAATGGGGTTCGGTGAAACTAAAGGCATCACCATAACCCACCACACGCAAACACCCTCAGCAAGTTGGCCATTCGTCTCTCTCGCTCACCTAACGAAGCATACTTAATCTATACCAATAAATATAATTGGAGTGTCTGTTTGTAATGTCAAAATAATAGGCTTTTATCATGCTCACACGGTTATTTGCACGACACCTATGCCTAAAATAGCAATTAAACAATTTTTGTCTGTCTGTCTGTCTGTTTGTTCCGGGTAATCTTCAAAACGGCTGGACCGATTTCAAAAATTCTTTCACCAATGGAAAGCTATAATATCAGGGCGTAAACTAGGCTATATTTTATCCCGGTATTCCCACGGCATTGAAAAAGACGGATGAGAGAAAATTGCATGCCACAGAGATGCGTATGCTAAGATGGATGTGTGGGGTCACAAGGTTAGATAAGATAAGAAATGAGTATATTAGGGGAAGCCTGAAAGTAGCACCAGTGATAGAGAAGATTAGGAGCGCGAGGTTGTCTTGGTATGGACATGTGATGAGGAGGGATGAAAGCCATGTGATAAGGCAGGTTATCGATATGAATGTGGATGGACGAAAGAAGCGTGGGCGACCCAAAAAGAAATGGATAGACTGTGTGAATGAGGACATGCATATGAAAAGGGTGAGTACAGATATGACGGCCGATAGGAGGTTATGGAAGGTAAGTATATGTTGTGCCGACCCCACTTAGCGTGGGATTAGGGCAGGCAAATGATGATTCCCACAGGAACGGGAACTACGCGGGTAAAACGACTATAACCTATAACCGAAGCGAAGCGAGGGCGGGTTGCTAGTATATAATAAATTGCTACTACTCAAACGTCGATTTTCTGCGGGAGTGTGGTACTACCGGACCGGCCCACGGCTGTTGACAGCTGTCTGTCTGGTGTGTGGTCCAACCAGTTTCAATGTGGTGAATTGTATTTTTACTCCGTCACCACATGGAGGGCAGTTGGTTAATGATTATTCATTCATTACAATCATTTTCAATAATAAAAATCCATTACAAATGCGATAATATGGTTACTTACCAACTGCTATTTACTATAACTGCTCGTATTGTTTTTAGCATCCAATATTACCTGTAACAAATAATAATTGTTTATGTAAAAGTAAAATTAAATGAAGTTTATAGTGGAGTTCCATAAGTTTACATAATGATTATGTTACAGTTTAAGCTCAATCAATTATTAACTAATAGAACAGCTATCACTCTCTCGTGCATGCCATGCCATCAAATACATTGCTGAGAAAGAAAAGGCCCACGATATTCTACTGCAATGAGAGTCTTTCAGTAATCATAACGAGACTTAAAACTAAAACATTGACTTGGTATAGTATAAGATTATTTGAGTGATCTTAAAGCTGGCAAATATATAAGCTATAGAAGAAGTAGTACCACCAAATAAATTGTGGTTAAATAAGAATAATTTACTAAAAAATTAAAATGTTATTATAGTAAATGCAAGCCATCTTGTGTGGCGGCCATTTTGAAATGCGCACACGCACGTGTTGATGAAGTTTTCGTGTCGACTCGACGCGTTCGTAATTTTCTTAAACGATGCTTTGATGTTGGAATTTCTGCTTTTTATCCAATATTTTTAATAAATGTTTAACAGTGCTATTGTAATATACAGTTTAAAACTTCTGATTAATTTATCCGAGTTCATTACAGCTTGTTTGTTAAGGTTGATAATATTATTAACAGTTAATAATTCATTCAGTGAAATAAATCAAAGCAATATTTCATGTCAGTTTACTAATTACTAAAACGTAGTTTGTAGTCAAGTCTTTATAAAAATACGAAATATATAATATTAGCATTATCTTGAACTTAAAATGGGAGCAAAATGTGATATAAACGCAACTACCGGAGATATTTAAGAGCAGGATTCCTTCAATCTTGGTCATATCTTAGTTACTTAATAATAACTTAACACTTATCTATGCCGCCTGTCCTAAGAACGCTGGGTACTGTTAGCAAAGTAGGAAATTAATCGTAGCAAAATATTTTTTTACATGTTCATGCATGCCTGTTGTTGTTTTACTTATTACGTTTACGAATTAAGAAAATATCTAAACACTTTATCATAATAATCATTCAACCTTTCGCCGTCAATTGTTGGACGTTGGCTTCTCTCACAAATAGGGGGAAGTATCAAAACTGCCGGGCTTAGCAAGCGGGTCGGCAATCACAGGTGTTATAAGTTTTCAAAAAGAAAGCTGCTGCTCACTTTTTTAGTACCCCTTAGCTGAGTTTTGGGGATAATTGTACTCTTGTGCTAACAAACAATAATGGTTTTGAGGAGAAGAATAATATAGTTGCATCATTTATATTTTTTCAATATAATTTAATGATTTATCGTCATCATCACAGCTCACACACGTTTCACTGAGTTTAAACCTCCTCCTCCTCCATAATGGGAGTTTTATTTCGAGTTTTTCTTCTCTTTCGTATTTCTTATTTGTACATTATAATCTTTTAGTCATCTTTTGCGATAACTACAGACAATGGGGATAATATTCTGACTCCGTCACCACATGGAAAAATAATTTATATTGAAAAAAATAGATAAAATTAAATAAGTTAAGAAACCCCCTTCTTATCAGTAGATGTAGTAAAAGACGGCTTTTTTTGGGGTGGGTTGCGGTCGGCATCCTCCTCGCACCACTCCGTCCGGGGCGACAGAGGGATGTAACACGCACTCCCGCAACCCACCCGCGATGCACGTCGCCTTCGTCGTTGGGCCGACCACCGGAGCAGGGTGACTTGTCATCATTGATCGGCTCGACGGCATACCTCCTATTTGAGGTACCCTCCCATCGACCGACGTCTCCCCCTCGGGGAGGACATCGGTCTTTCCTCACGCGGTTGGCCTCTCAGCGGGTGACGGACTAATTCCCTGGTCACGTCACCCGCGGCCTCGGCTAGGACGGCATGAGGCGCAAGTATTCGCGCCTACGCCGCCCCAGTCGCCGGCGTAGTAAAAGACGGGTAAGGATTTATAATATGCGTATAAAATCTATGCAAGAAAAGGAAAACCTCTACCAACGCCGCATGTCCAGCGTGGCATGAATATGCGGTTTTCGGTCGTTTTCGAAGTCGATCTGTTGTGGGACGTATATGAACTGTGATGATGATGATGAAGATAAAAAATGAATATTAAGGGTCTGTTATTCTGACGGTCCTCGAGTTTTGCTGTTTATCTCTAAGTCCATGATTTTTATTTTAAAGCTTATCGTGGAGACTAAAGAGATCTATGGTCTAAAATGGTATCACTTTTCTTAAATTTAAGGTAAAAAATTATCTAAATAGAGGACCTGCAGATTTTCCTTTTCGGATGTACAAGTATCACTTAATCGTCTTTTACTACATCCATGAGGAAGAATTCTGTTCTTACCCCATCTTTATACGTAAAACTATTAAAGATACTTGGCAAAAATATTGTGATTTGTATACAGAAGTGTCCTCAATTGGACGATAATTCTGTGACACAGAGTAAGGCGATAAATCACTATGACATCTATAACACCGATTCTCTTAAATAATAATTAATCTTTTATATATTTTAGCAACACTTTTGCTAACCGTACTATTCGAGCACCGTATCTAATTAATTTCTGAAGCACTACGACAGAGTAGTGCCTGCCATTACCGGGTACGCTCTAGTGTAACCGTTTATTAATGAATATCTGTGTTGCCGACCGTACATGTCAGAAAATTGCCTACGATGTACCGTAAGAGCTTCTAAATGATTCTCGAAGACAATGTCAGTTGACCCGACCCTGCTTTATCGCTTGTAAGTGCGCTAAATAAATGACTGTTAGAATTTATGGTGAGAAATTGTGATTGTAAAAGACTACCTCGCTGGCTCAATGGCAGAAGCTTGCAAGACTCCTAACCGTAAAGTTACAGGTTCGAATGAAAAAGAAAATGTATGACAAAGTATAATTCGTGTGAAGTCATCATCATCTTGCTCTTATCCCAATTACTTGGGGTCGACGCAATATGTCATCTGTTTTGACATATTGCAAAAAGTTTCGGCAATGACTTTTATGACCGACCGCCTGCCTGACGTCAACCCTCCTTGGGAATGTAATTGTTGACCCAAATGGTACCAGATGGAGTTGGTTCGGGTCAATCTAGGGCTCTTAGTCGTTTTTTACGACACCCACGAGTAAATCAAGGGTGGGTAGTATTCGAAGCCGCTACCACACAGCAGTATAATTCGTGTGAAGTCAGAGTATAAAATACTAAGGATCCCAACCATATTCCAAGAGACGGTAATTTCAAAAGACAACTAAAGGACGCACGCATATAACTATATCTACTAGAGAAGGTAAATACGAAATTAGGTAAATTCAATAGAAACCCGTCTGACCAACATTATATGAAGAAGAATTTCCCATGTGGTGACGGAGTAGGAATACAATTCATCACTCCCTATATAGCCCGTGGATGTCGTAAAAGACGACTAAGGGATATAATACACATATAAGATCTATGCAAGAAAAGATAAACTCGGAAAAAAATCCTATTCCACCCTGTCTGATTAACATGATATAATAAGGTCGATTTCCCTCCTCAGAGGCTTAAGCCCAACAGTTGAGCATATGTGAGCTGAAATGATGATGATGACCATGAAACTGAATACACCTTTCTCAACTTTCTCTGATTGCCTGTTTCACACATGATTTCTACGCGGACAAAGATACGGCCACAAGCCAGTATATTACGTAAGCATAGTTTAGTTTATCTGCATCATTGCAGATTAAAGTTTTATTTTACTTACAATGTAATTAAATGTTAAAAGCTTACTTTTTAATCTACTCGAAAACTTTTAATTACACTCATGGTTAGGCAAGGGTATCTGCGAGCGCGCACAATACCCGTCACGTCGCTTCCAAGCTTCCAACGTACAGATTATATAAATTAAGAAAATTATACCCAACGTTCTGACATGGCAGGCAGGAACAAAAAATAAGCGTCTTCATTACTTATTAAAGATAGAACTAGGGAATAAATATAGAAACACGATTTTCATTAAATTTACTTAAGTATCTAGTAGCAGCTTGTGAATTATGATCTTAAAATCATCATCATTTCATCTCCATATACTTCCCACTATTAGGCTCAAGCCTCCTCCCTTCCGGGATGAATCCCCCCTACTATACCACGTTGGTCAGATGCATTAGAATAGGATTGCATTACAAGTTTTAGCCATCTTGTATAGGTTGTATGTTACCTGAATATTATATTCATTAGTCGTTTTTTACAACATTCACGGAAGACAAAGAGGGTGCAGAATGAAATTCTTACCCTGATACCGCAAGGGTGGTTCATCTATTTGTGTTTATATAATATAATTTCATCATCATCTTTCTCTTACCCTAATTAGGTGAGATCGCATTTTGCACTCTACTTCTATCAAATATATTGCAAATTAACAACATTATTTTTGGTAAACGGCAAACGAAATGGCAAACGAGCAAACAGTACACCTGATAGTAAGTATTGCTGCCGCTCATGGACCTTTGCAAATCTGCTGCCAATCGCGAAGAAAGTGAAGGGAGTGTGATGCATGCAATGAGATTCGGTGATACTAAAGGCATCACTAAAATCCACCACATGCAGGGTATTTACCCTCAGAAAGTTATTTTCCGGCTCTACGCTCACCGAACGAAATGCAGTGACAAATTGGTACTACTTAGACGTCAATTTTCTGCGAGAGTGTGGTACTACCTCGTACGGACCGGCCCGCGGCTGTAGACAAACAACTGTCAACATTGTGGTCCTACCACTAGCAATAATTTTATGACCAGCGGCCTGCATGACGTCATCCAATGGCATTGTTGACCAGACAAAGCTCTTAGTTGCCTTTTATAACACCCACGAACAATGTAAGGGCTGGTAGTATATTTTAAGTACTTATATTATGATAAAAATATATATTTTGTTCTCTCTGACCTTTATAGGACGATAGACCATAGATAAATTTATTAGTTCACATATTACTATAGTTACAATCATCACCTTTGTGCTGTTTCATCGAATGTAAAACTATTACGGCGAGTAAAAAATCTGTAATATTAATTTAATGGTGTTTTTATCAGTTCGATCGATGATTTGTAACTTAGTACAGCTCACAGCTGGTTGTTAAGGCGAAGTTTTTCACTAAAATAAAATTTCGTGATTATTTCTTCGTATTTTTAACTAGCAAATGTTTGCGTTTCACCCGTGTAGTTTTAGTAGCGATACCGATAGATGATTAGCTGTTGATCCTCAAGGGTTGGCGGTTTATAATTCTCATTACCTTGAAGAGCAAGGATCATATTCACAGTAAAGTAGGAAAGTTCGACCTCAGAGTAGGCAGCAACCTGGTTATGCTACCCATACTGCTGCTCCCAATGGCAATAAAACATTTTTAAAAGTACATAATATAATTAGGTATTTAGTAAAGCAAAATGATGCAATGTCATTTATTTTCTAACGGACAAAGAATCCATTTTTCTTCCCCTTTTTTCACCCGTGGGTATCTTAATAGAGAACTAAAGCATATCGAAATAGAGCCCATATCAACCTGTCTCACTAAGGAGGTGCAGATAATATCTATGCAAGAGAAAAAAGATTCGAGATAAACCAACCCTATATTAACCCATTTAGTATAGTAGGCAAATTTTTTCTCCCATTTTAGAAGAAACTCGGACTCAACAGTGAGATGCGTAATAACCGAGATGAAGATAAAGAATCTTTTATTTTACAGAACCCATGATCTTAAATAGCTTGGAATAAGTTAATCCTAAAATCTCATTGACAATTCGACATTCAGTCATAAAATAAAATTATCTGATTAAATAATTCAAAGGACGGCTATTAACTACGTATAATATTTTATCCGAGACCAAAAACAACTAAAATATTTTTTTTCCTTCGTCGCCTTAACATTCAAACGGCATATTCTCATTGTATAGTTATTGTAGAGAGGTTTTGTATTTTTTTTTCTGTAACCAACCTCTTTGGTTACAAGGCAAGGTCAAGCACATGCAGATGATGTTGATGGATGACATTACGTTTTGAAATAAACTATATGCCTTTTCCTTTAGCAACTTTTCGCTTCATAATGTTTATGAACTGAATTGTTAGAATTAGGGTTGCTAATTTTACTAAAGTTACGTACATGATAATTTTAGTAATTTTTTCAATATGGTGACGAAGTAAGAATACAATTCAACACCCCATTTCTTGGATGTGGGTGGGGTAAAAGATGACTAAGGGATATAATAACGGGCCGATCACTGACGTCAAGTCACCCTGCTCCGGTGGTCGGCCCAACGACGAAGGCGACGTGTCGCGGGTGGGTTACGGGTGTGCGTGCTTACGCACCTCTGTCGCCCCAGCCGGGAGTGATGCGAGGAGTGCGCCGAGCGTAACCGACCCCAAAAAAAAAACAAAAAAAAGGGATATAATAAGCATATAGCATCTATGAAAGAGAAGGAAGAATGAAACAAAACCCTATACCAACCTATCTGACCAGCATGGTATAATAAGGTCAAATTCTCTCTCATTGTGGAAAAGACTCGAGCCCAGCAGTGGGACATATATTAGCCGAAACGATGATGAAAGTTTATGTAGATTATAACAATATCAATTAATATTGATAATGGATATGAGTTTAGACAATAAATTTGAAGTTTATCATCATTATTATGGCTCCTACACGTACTCGTACACCTTTTTTTTTATGGGTGGGCTATGTAAGCGCACTACTCGTACTCCTGGCCTTGAGTCTCGTCCGCAGTAGGATGGAAATTGATTTACCAGATCTTATTTACCTATTTTATTCATGTTGTCTCTTCATCGTGATGATGTCATCACAGCTCAAATAAGTCCCACTTGAGCCACCTCCACTATGGAAGAGAAATTGACCTACTATACCGCGCTGGTCAGACGTGTTGGCATAGGGTTTTATGTCCAGTTTACCATCTCTTGCATAGATGCTATATGCGTATTATATCCCACAGTCGTCTTTTACGACACCCACGGGCAAAAGATGAAGGGGTGAATTGTATTCTTAGTCCTTATCCACACGGATCACATCATTCATCATTGCAGCTCATATGCGTACTTTTGAGTTCGAGACTCCTCCACAATGGAAAGGAAATTGAACCATTATAACCACGCTGGTCAGACGTGTTGTTTTAGGGTTTTATTTCATGATTTCCTTCTCTTATGAACTTATTATTATGATATTATATGTTGTTAATTGAAAGAGTGGAACCAGTTGACATTTATCTTTGCCTATATAGGTACATATTTTTAATGAACGGACGAACTAATTGATTTATTTAACATATGTAGTGCGTGCAATAATATGAAATAAATAAAATCAGATAAAACAAAATAGACTGTTTATCATAGATTCAAAGGAAAGCGATCGCTCATTTCAAGATCGCGTGCATGAAACTCTGTTGCGATTATAAGCATAACCGATTGGTTATTACAAAAAATAAAATAGACATTCTGTTCAAGTTGTTGAGTTGTAAAAAAAATTAAATATTGTTCGAGAAATATTTTAAAATATTAAAAAAAGAAGCTAGACTGAATATGAGAGACTAGTACGAAGTGTTACCCGTTGGTATAATATGGAGTTACATTTTTTACACTCGGTAATTTATTGGTAATGATAGGCAGAATGACTGTCGAAAAATGCGAGGCCATTCATAGACAATGCGATTTAGATATCGATTTCCTATTTAGGTAGTACTTAACGATATTATTCATAGACTACAAAAGAATGCAAAATTGATTTGGTTTTTCGATATACTATATAAGTTTAGTTTAGTAAAAATAACTATTATTATGTAATTATTACAGTGTAGAATAATCACCGACGTCCTACCCGAGGGGGGGACGTCGGTCGATGGGAGGGTACCCCAATAGGGGGTATTCCGTCGGGCCGACCACTGACGACAAGTTAACGCTGCTCCAGTGGTCGGCCCAACGACGAAGGCGACGTAGTTTTCGGGTGGGTCGCGGGAGTTGCGTGCTTAAGCCGCTCTGTCGCCCCGGACGGAGTGGTGCGGAGGCGCGCCGACCGCGGCCCAGCCACAAAAAAAAAAAAAAAAAAAGTGTAGAATAATCAGATGGACCCACGGCCGGACAAAATTGCTAGGCATCTTGATGGGTTGGATGCAGGCGATACTCATTTTTACAACCGCATTCCGCCCGTTGTCACCCGGATATAATTCACCACTCTCTATCTTACTCGTAAAAGACGACTAAGAGACATAATAATACAAATACCATCTGTACAAGAGAAGGAAAACTCGATATAAAACCCTATACCAATATGTCTGGTTAATTACCCTCCTATTATAGAAGCTCGAGCCTATCAGTGGGGCATGCATGAGCTACGATGAGTATCTGACTGTTAATATAAAAACCACAAATTTAAAATACGAATTTCGCAATCCAAAAATATTCAAAACTAAAATTTATTCGCAGGCAGCGAGATGAAATCAGTAAAACTCCATAATTTATTCAAGTTCGTGTCGCACTGACCACTGAAACTAAATTTCTCACCTCCAAATCATACCCGAATACTTACAAGTCATTAATATAAGAAAGACATACTATATCAACCTTTTTGGCATGCAATCTAAAACAAAATTATATAAGTATACACGCAATTCTTTTCAGTATTAAAGTAATCTTAAATCGCTACACCGTAAGTCGGTTTACGCTTTTAATTACCAACCTTTTCGGTGATTTTATTTTTGATATTAAAATGCCTTTTCAATGAGAATAATAAAATGTGTTGTTTCATTCAAAATTGAGTACGTGACATAAAAATATTTATGTATTGTATTTTTTTTATGTAAATTAAATTTGTAATACAAATGTAGTTTTAAAATTAGTGTTTAAAAGGTGAGTAACAATATCATTAAAGTTATTAAGTATATAATATCATTTCAATGTGGTGATGGAGTGGGGATATAATTCACCACTATCTTGGTCGTAGGTGTCGTAAAAACCGACTGAAAAATATAATATGTATAAAAGTCTATACAAAGGAAGGAAAGCTCGCAATACAGTTCGGATGTAATCCTTCTGACCAGGGAGTTATGGTAGGTCCATTTCCATTGTAGAGAAGGCTCGACTTCAGCAGTAGCCCATATATGAGTTACAATGATGGAATAATTATTTGCAGATAACATCAATGCAAAGGAAGGAAAACTCGAAATGAAACCCTGATTGACCGGCGTGATAAAGTAGGTCAATTTCTCTTCCATTGCAAAGAATACTCCAGCCCAACAGTGGAATGTATATATGGATTGTGATGATGGCGATTTCAAATTAAAAAAAAATATATCATCATCATCACAGCTCATATATGTTTCACTTTTGGCTCGAGTCTCCTACAAAATAGAAGGGAATATACCTTATTATACCATGCTGGTCATAGAGGTTGGTATAGGATTTCGACTTTTCCTTCTCTTGCATAGGTGTTATATGCATATTATATTCCCAAGTCGTCTTTTACGATATCTACGGGCAAAATAGGGAGTGGTGATTTGTATTCTTACTCCGTCACCATACGGAAAACCATACATTATTGGTATTTATCAATATCGAATATTTTTACATTGACGCATTTAGTAGCACAAACAAAATAATTATGGGAATTATTAATCGAGCATCGAACCTTATAATTTAGCATACAATCACAGTCGTTTCAATGTGAATAAAGGACATTGTTTCGCGACGGCGCATTATTTACATATTTGACAAATAAGCATATAAATCAGTTACTTATAACAACTTAAGTTAAATTATATCCTTCGATACTTATTCTGAGTCATCTTCCTTTACTTAAATATGTCGTCCTACCGAAATTAGTTTTCAATTCGACAGGGTATTCAATTTTATAAAACTTAATCATTTTTCAACAAAAATGATTCGTCTCATTATCATTAACGACATCATTCTGCTCTTATCCGTGCGGTGACGGAGTAAGAATACAATTCACCGTCTCCTCTCTTGCGTGGGTGTCGTAAAGGAAGACTCTTAGTCGTCTTTTATGACACTGACGAACAATGACTATGAAGGAACTAAAGATGTTCAGAAACTGATAAATTGTGGCAAAAATAATAACTTGACATTGGTTTCGTGTTAATAATTGATTTCCGTGTGGTGACGGAGTGAGAATACAATTCACCGCTCCTTATCTTACCCGTGGATGTTGTAAAAGACGAATAAGAGAAATAATATGCATATAACATCTGTACAAAAGAAGAAAAACTCCATATAAAAACCTATACCGACATGTCTGACCAGCATAGCATAGTAGGTTCATTACCCTCCTATTAGGGTAGTAGATTGATATGACGAGGTACTTGCATATGTCATTTTTACATTTTGTCTGAAATCAAGCCAATAATCTAGTACCGGATTGGAACATGAACTTAATTAAAAACCTTATTCTTTATCCTTTCTTTACTAATATTATAAACGCGAAAGTTTGTATGTGAAGATGTGAAGATGTTTGTTGCTCTTTCACGCAAAAACTATTGAATGGATTTTGATCAAATTTCACAATAATTTAGCTTACATATCGGAATAACACATAAGCTATAACTTATCCCGATATTCCCACGGGAAGAGGAATTGCGGGTGTAACCGCAGGGCGCTGTTAATTCTATATAAAAATGTTTAACTTCTAAACTAAATTTTAACTTCAGTGTAATATACAACCAGGATATATTTCTCATTTAAAAATATATTGTAAAAGATTATGGGTGAATCAGACCGCACAAGCGGCAACCGATTACGAGTTAATTACTAAAGCAGCCATCACTCGCTTCAATCACATTATGGAAAGAAAAAGACTCATTTCACATATCTACCGCAAACCACCTCTATTTCCTTTCCATTAGTAACATATAAATAATATTTTAGCATGAAGTCTAGCAGCATATTATATTTATTACTTATTAGGTTGTAAAATAATTCCTAAACAAAAAATAACTTGCCTGAGAAATAATAATTTATTAAATTTAATTAACACGATTTTAATTAAGACACCGAATACATAAACTAAGAAATATGCAGATGCAAAATAAATGAAAAGAAACCGGTTTTATAATTATCAACACAAAATTATAAATATCAAATTATGTGAATGTGTACATGTGTTTGTTTGTTCTTCAAAATAGATTGCCTAACAGATCTCAATGAAATTCGTAATATTCTCGAACCTCTTTAAATAACCTCTTCATAGCTTTAAGTTTTCACTTCGGCCGGCAGTTTTCAAGAGTACTTTTGTTTTTCAAAAAATATCAGCCGTTCTGCTGGTAAAAATATTTTAATGCCAAACCAATATTTTTTACGCAACCTTAAAACTTATAGTTTTAACAGGGTCACTCTTAATCTGAATGGCTTGTTAATAGGAGATTAAAATACCAAACGAATAAGAAAGGATATTGATTACCTTTTTCTTCTACGGTCGGTCAGCTCTGTCTGGTGCAACACATAAGCACGAAAACCCACCCGTGACACGTCGCCTTCGTCGTTGGGCCGACCACCGGTGCAGGGTGACTTGTCATCAGTGGTCGGCGCGATGGAATACCCCTTAAGGAGTACCCTCTCCTCGAACAACGTTCTTCCCTCGGGGAGGACGTCGGTCTTCCTCGCGCGGTCGGCCTCTCGGCGGGTGAGGGACTAACTCCCCAATCCAGTCACCCGCGACCTCGGCTAGGGCGGCATCAGGCGCAAGGATATTGATTACCTAATATTATTCTTATGTCGTCCTCATCTCAACTCATATTATGTCTTACTGCTGTACTCGAGCCTCCTATACAATAGTAGGTTGGTATAGAACTTCGACATATTTTATTTTCAGATTATATCCCTTAGTCGTCATTTACTTCACCCACGGGCAAGAAATCTCTTTCTCAGTGAAATGTATGCTTACTCCGTCACCACGTAAATACATAGGTTCTTATATGTTATTTATAAATAGTATATTTAAACATTATTTTTATCTCTAATGACAAATAGTAAAAGCATATAATTTAGCCTAAAAAAGCTTAGATGAGCAATAGGTATACTATGAAAATAGAATGCTGTAGGATAGAAGAATTAAATCGCTTGTTTCTATGCAGGAACGAATGACAAAACTTATTGGCGTGGACAATATAAAAAATAGGACAAAAAATCAGACATCGAAAATACTTAATTACACAAAAAATCTCGGAGCTCACGCACGCAATGCTGACTGCATAAACATGTATAGTTTTTTTACTGCCAGTAATAATCTCATGAAATATTATTTAATAATAAAATTATTACAAATATAAGGTTGTCTATGGTCAACAATATTTTTTTGTATTGTCTCTCCGCCAGGTACAAAAAGTGTTAAATATTTCAAAATGGAGGTCGATTATGTCTTTAATAATAATCCTATTTTGTATTCTGACTTAGATTAAATACGTTTTGCAAATTATAGTCATTTATGTTTATTTAGAACTAGCTTATGCCCGCGACTTTGTTCGCGTGGAACAATTACTTTGGGCTAATGCTAACTTTAATCCTCTACTTTGTTTACGTAGAAGGTGAAAATATTTTTAAATAATACAATTTACATAATTTTTGCGAAACCTAACTGTTTGTGTAGCACGCAGCGGAAGCTTTCAAAGGAAAAAACCCCGATTCTGAAAGAGTTTTCATTATTGCTCCGCTCCTATTGATCTTAACGTGATAATATATAAGGCTATATAGCCTTTCTCGATAAATGAGCTATCTAAAACTGTACGTAATTTTTCAAATCGGACCAGTAATTCATGAGATTAGCGCGTTCAAACAAACAAGATCTGCCGCTTTATATATTAGTATAAATTATCTACCTAAATAGTGTATTGTACAAGTTAAAATATAGTTTATTTAAATTATAGATTGTCATGTACTGCGATTTACGGATGATGATAATATATATATATATATATACGGTACGTAATTAATATATTTTCATTAACTGACAGAAAATATAATGATTTTCTAATGTTTACGCGAGTATTACACATTGTAGATAAAACTATCTTACGTATATGCCCTGGACCATGAACGCCGTAAATTGTTCGAAACCTTGGGCAATCAGAAATCAAATACAAATGCCATAAAATCCGTAAAATAGTTTTTTTTTTACAATGGCAGAGAATATCTTTAGTATTAACTCTGTTCTTGTACAAATTTTGATTAATAAATAAATACATAAATTTCCAGTTCAATAATTTCACGCGGAGCTTTTATAAATAATTAATGTATACATCTTGCTTTATCCTGACTTTTAATACCATAGATAGAAATAAAATTTATGCTATTTTATTTCGTTATCTAAAAAGTAGTTATAATCTAAAAACTGTAATGAGTAGATATTTATTTTTTATTTGTAACAAAGGCAGTGATTTAAAACGTTCCATTTCATGAAGAGTATTAGAAATTCAGGTAAGTATAGGTACGGTTTACCTAATAAAAAAACTGAATAGGAATACATCTTGAAAGTACCTAATACACAAATGAACGTGTAAAATCGTAAGGATACTATTAATTATCTTTCTCTCAAAGATAGAGAGAAGCGGCAAGGCTGATGGGCGCCCACACTATGTTTCTTTTACAATCATCATTGAAGTGTAGTGACGGAGAAAGAATATAAATCACCACCGCCTTTCTTGCCCGTGGGTGTTGTAAAAGACGACCAAGGGATTTTGTATGCAAACAACATCTATGTAGGAGAAGTAAAACTCGAAATAAAATTCTATGCCAACCCGTCTAACCTGGTAGTATAATAGGTAAAGTTTCCTTATATTATGAAAGAGGCTCGATCCCAGGCACGTATGTGAACTGTGACAATGACGATCATTGAAAAATAACTCTCTTTTCTGCGCTAAATGTCTATATCTGCTAAAATTTTTAGACTATGTTTTGATATTATATAGATTACAAGTACTAAAAACTTTTGCGGGACTGCTCCTTTTTTTATTGCAAACGGTATCAAACGAGCAAACAGTACACCTGATGGTAAGTGTTGCTGCCATTCATGGACCTATGTGAACACCCTCAAAAAGTTGGGCTTCCGGGTCTTTCGCTCAGTGAACGAAGCGCAGTAACAAATTGCTACTACTCAGATGTCGATTTTCTGCGAGAGTGTGATACTACCCCGGACGGACTGGCCCGCGGCTGTAGACAGACAACTGCCAAAAGTGTGGTCCTACCACTAAAGCTCCTATTCCAATATCACTATAACTATTATACCAGTCGGTAAACAAGTATAAAACACTCAGTATGTTGACGTTGTCACCGCTCTATTACTGTCTTCAATCTTATTATACACTATTATCTCTTAAGCAACACATATGTGACGACATTATCTATGTCTTTAAAGAACAAAAACAAAAGCGACAAGCTATCAGTGTTGGATCCATCCAAATTTAACACGAAACAAAAGGGGCCTTTCAGAGCACGTCAATACATTTTAAAATCACATCATTGTATGTCATGTTTCTAAAGTAAAACGAAACGCGATTGTCTCAAATAGAATAGCCACAGATAACACATTCGCGCGGCACTCTGTGATACTGTATATTACCTGTGTTACCATAGATCTATTAAGCGGAATGATTGAGACTGGCCGTTTATAAGATCTTAAAAAAAAATACGGTATATGAAAGGAATGGAGGAAATACGTGTTAATTTTGCATACAGAAGTCGTAATCTAAAACTTATAAAATCTATTAATTAATCAAATCAAATCATTTATTCTGCATAGGCTCCTTAAGGGCACTTACATATTGTCAAATTACACGTTTGAACACAATACAATAATCTACCACCAGATCGGAACGCGGCCACAAACTGAGAGGATCCGGCAAGAAACTCAGCGGGTAGTAATTTTTTTCTTTAATCTTTTAAATATACATAATTTTATGCTTCGTGCAACATATATGGCATTAGCTCCAGTGTGATGCCCTATTAAAGCATAAAAGAAAGGAAGAAAATATGGCTGGACCAGATCCCACAAGCAGCACCCGATCACGAGTTAACTACTAGAGTAGCCATCACTCTCCTCAACCAAATTAGAGGGAAGGGAGTGACCCGCCCCACATAGCCTTAAGACTAAAAAACAAATAATATCATATTTTAATAATATTTTATATGTGTAAATGTAATTTTAATATTAGTTAAATTCTAAAAACAAAAGATTAAAAAGTATGAACTTTTTTTACTTTTAAATTTCATTGAAATATAGAATTCTCGAGTCATTTGTCGATCACCTGTCAACTAACAGTCGCAATATTCATTAATTTTACGAATAAAACACACACCATTTAGTTCTCAATTAATACTAATTTAACATTTATTAAGAAAACCTCATAATTCATAACTTCAAATAATTTATGACACATATGATAATTAATAAAAAAAACATTAATATATATTTCAATTTTTTGATAGTCTACTTATACGGTGGTCTGTGTGAGGTCAACGCACTGAAGGAATGCCGCCCCTCCCTGCGCGGGCGCACCATAGAAACATAATTAGTGTTCTCATCTTATCCTCGCAGAGCTGATACTTTCGTTGACTCACCTATCCATTGGTGTATACATACGCGTTTTACTAACAAATTATATTAGTAGCAAGCAATGTATTTAATTTAATTTTATATAACTACTGCTATATCTTTCTATCGTACTCGTTGACGTGAACATTTAATTAATTAATATCTACTGTAGAAGATTTTCGATGAAATACGTCTTCTGATTATGTAAATGTACCCTTATCGGAACCATTTATGGTATTCTGTATAAAGTACCATCTAGTGGTCTGACTAAGGGCTGTCGAAGCTGCCTTGTGGAATTCGATCCTTAGGCTAGTCTCATTTCTTAGAAAGTCTTAAATAACGTCCAATATTTGATCATGTCCTCCTAAAGGATAGGTATATTAATAATAAAAATATTCATGAATGCCATCAGATCGTGACTGAATCAAAGCTGTGTATCAAATATTAACCCTAATCTCTATTTTTCCGTGTGGTGACGGAGTAAGAATACAGTTCACCGCTCCCTATCTTACCCGTGAATGTCGTAAAAGACGACTATGGGATATAATGTGCAGATAACATTTGTAGAAAAGGAAAAGTCGAAATAAAACCCTATACCAACATGTCTGACCAGCATGGTATAGTAGGTCAACTGCCCTCCTATTAGAGGGGAGGCTTTAGCCCAACAGTGGAATCTGTATAAGCTGAGACCACGATTAAATATTTGACCTAATCTCTATTCAATTTGGAGGTATGGTTTTGTTGCAATTACTTGTTTCAATAACTATTATATTTATTTTAGTGCTCTGTAGTACACCTCGCGAAGTGCAAACTTATAGACAGATTTATTGATTACTAGCAACCCGCCCTCGCTTCGCTTTGGTTTCTGTCGCCTTATTCCCGTAGTTCCCGTTCCCATGGGAATACTGGGATAAAATATAGCCTAGTTTACTCCCTGATGTTATAGCTTTCCATTGGTGAAAGAATTTTTGAAATCGGTCAATTACCCGGAACAAACAGACAGACAAAAAAAATATAAAGTGATTTTTAGGCATAGGTATCGTCCATATAACCGTGTAAGCATGAAAAAAGCCTATTATTTTGACATTACAAACAGACACTTTAATTTTATTTATTGGTATAGATTACAGGACTACCTCCAAGCTAATCTACCGTTGTCTCGCAGAATAGGTAGCCATTCTAGATGAAGTAGTTAAGTCAAATATCCATTGTACACGGTTCGCTAAGATGACGCGCTATGGATTTATGGGGCCCCAATTCCGCTATCAACGTAAACGAACGGGCGATTGCGGTCACACTAGCAAAAAAAATATAGCTCTATGATTCTCTTCATCTAGATACAGATTAAACTTGAAAGAGAATAAATTATTCATTTGTAATGTTTATTTTAAAATACATATTTTAAATTTAATTTTGTCTTTCATATCCTTATCTATACCAATAAATAAAATTGGAGTGTCTGTTTGTAATGGCAAAATTTGTAATGGCTTTTTTCATGCTAACACGGTTATTTGCACGACACCTATGCCTAAAATAGCGATTAAAAAATTTTTGTCTGTCTGTCTGTTTGTTCCGGGTAATCTTCAAAACGGCTGGACCGATTTCAAAAATTCTTTCACCAATGGAAAGATATAATATCAGGGCGTAAACTAGGCTATATTTTATCCCGGTATTCCCACGGGAACAGGAACTACGCAGGTAAAACGACTATAACCGAAGCGAAGCGAGGGCGGGTTGCTAGTGTATATATATTTCTTGTGTAGGTACGTGTGTATGTCACTGAACTCCTAAACGGCTGGAACGATGTTGATGAATGTTTTTATGCATGCTCAAGGCGATTCGAGAATGGTTTAGATTCACAATTGAACCCGGTAGGTGGCGCTTCTTTGAACAGAACAACGTCTGTTGGCTTAGCTAGTATAAATACAAATACATAATGTCGTCCGTCATTACACGGAATAAGAATACAATTCATCATTCCCTATCCTACTTGTGAATATCGTAAAAGACGACTAAGGGATATAATACGCTTATAACATCTATAAAAGAGAAGAAAACTAGAAATAAAACCCTATACCAATCTACTAGCACGAAATATAAGTTAATTTTCCATTCTATTATGGAGGAGGCTCGAGCCCAGCAGATGATGATGAGAATGATCTAATACTGTTAAATTTCATCATCATCATTATCACAACTCATATACATCCCACTGTTGGGCTCAAGCCTACAATGGGAGAAAAATCGACCTATTACGCCAGACTATTCACACGTGTTGGTATTGGTACAGCGTTTTATTTCGAACTGGCAACCCGCCCTCGCTTCCCTTCGGTTTCTGTCGCCTTATCTCCGTAGTCCCCGTTCCCGTGGGAATACCGGGATAAAATATAGCCTAGTTTACTCCCTGATATTATAGCTTTCCATTGGTGAAAGAATTTTTTAAATCGGTCCAACCGTTTTGAAGATTACCCGGCACAAACAGACAGACAGACAGACAAAAAAAAATATAAAGTGATTTTTAGGCATATGTAAAGTACAAATAACCGTGTGAGCATGAAAACAGCCTATTATTTTGACATTACAAACAGACACTCCAATTTTATTTATTGGTATAAATTTTCCTTCTCTTGCATAGATGTTTAATACATATTATATCCCTTAGTCGGCTTTTACGATACCCACGGACAAAAAAGGGGGTGGTAAATGGTATTCTTACTCCGTCATCATACGGATAACGTTAAATATTAAAAGTGTTCAAATTTAGAAGTCACGACTTGGCGTCTAAGAGTTCATGATTGATGTATTGTTGGCTGTTTAATTTTATTTATCCGAGCTTATAAGCTTATAAATTATTGGTATTGTTGATGTTACGTTTCTCTCTGTAGATTTTTTTTTTGCGTATGTCCATGAAGAAACTAATTTTAATACGTTATTTAATTTACTGTCATGCTAAGATTGTTATATATGAAAGCAATATTGTAATTTTTATTTGTATAGCAATCTTCTATATCTTATATATAAATTTATAGCATACGTGTGTATGTCACTGAACTCCTCCTAAACGGCTGGACCGATGTTGATGAATTTTTTTATGTGTGTTCAAGGGAATTCGAGGATGGTTTAGAATCACAATTGGACCAAGTAGGTGGCACTTATTTGAACAGAACGACATCTGTTGCGTCAGCTAGTATATATATAAAATTAATGAATGAATGTTTGTCTGTGTGTCCGTTACAGAATCTTAAACTATGCATTTGATCATGTGATGATCTTCAGTAAGTCTTGTGTCACGTCCACGAAGGTTTCTGAGCTGATACGACCAATCTTCGACAGATGGCACACTGTCGTTCCAATGAATTTTATATATTGCCGTGACTACGACTACGTATTTTATTTAATGGCGTAGCAACGCGTAGGGTACAGCTAGTTATATATAGAAATTTTCACGTTTTTGTAATTGAACTCCTAAACGGTTGGACCGATTTTGATGAAATGTTTGTGTGTATTTTTTGTAAGAACGGTTTAGATTGATATTTGGCCCTGGTAGGTGGCACTACGATCGCTTTCAAAGAGAATTCTTTTTTTTATTTTAGCAGAACTGCCTCTGTCAGCTAGTGAACTATAAAAAACACATTTTGTTGTTTTATAATTTCTCGATATACCATAATACTATACTATTTGACTTACTACTTTTATTTTTTTTAGAGAGTATGGCTCGTCAGTGACATTTATGTGGGCTAAGATGATGACGATTTTGACGTTAAACATTATAACTAAAAAGTAGTAAGTCAAAGAGTAATTTTATGGTGTATAAAAAAACTTATAAAACCAACTGATGATGATCCAACCGATTTCGGCCATGGCGACTGCTTCAGCTCCGCCGTAATTTACGATCATGCGCTCACATATGACTATGGAAACCAATCTTATTAGAAAAAGTCCTCGCACATTGCGGGCATTTAAGTACATTATTGGTGTAGTTATATGTAATTGCCGCAGGTGGTCGGGCTTTCAATTCATCTCGCTTGATGTCTAGTTGAGAGCGGCGCTTCAACTCAAAATTCTGGACTTTAGTTTTCACTAAAGCCCTCCATTCTTGTCGATTAGCGGCTCGCTGTTCCCATTGAGATGGTTGAATATCGCACGTTTTTAAGTGACGTTTTAGAACATCTTTGTACCTGAGGAGTGGTCTACCCTGTTTACGCTTGCCCTCCTCAAGTTCTGAATAGAAGATGCGTTTCGTCATACGTTGGTGTGTCATCCGTAGCAAGTGACCGCTCCAACGAAGTTGTCGCTGCATGAGGTAGGATTCAATGCTGTTCATGTTTGCCCTTTGAAGCACATCGGTATTTCGCACGCGGTCCGACTAGTGTTGCCCAAAAAAGTCTTGGTCTTGCGGTCTTGGTCTTGGTCTTGCGAGAAATGCGAGACCGAGACCAAGACCAAGACCGCTTATTTTTTGCAAGACCAAGACCAAGACTGGCCCTGCAAGACTTGAGCAAGACCAAGACTGGGCCTGCAAGAGTCTCGCGGTCTTGCATTTAATTCAAATCACCATTTCAGCTTATATACGGTTGAGCTTGTGTCTTCTACATAACAGGAGGAGAATCGGCCGTGGCCGGAGGGGAATCGCCACGGTGATCGGCCGTGTTGTTACAGGTCATACATGTCAAGTTTTCCTTCTCTTGCACCGATGTTATATATTATAGCCCTTAGTCGTGGGTTCGCAGTCACGGGTAAAATAGGGGGTGATGAATTATATTCTTACTCCGTCACTACACGGCAAGTCAAATCAGTCTTGAGATATCCATCTATTGGCCAATCGATTCCCAATGTTGGTGTTGGCTTTTCAGAATTACTCTTCGGAAAGGCTTAAGGACAAAAATACCGTAATCACGAGAGTGCTCTTGCCCATTATACATATTTATATATCCGTTTATTCATTAGCCCAACGACGTTCACTGTTGGACATAGAAATATGCCTACAATTAATCTATATAAATGTCCATGTAGGGACAGAGTACGATCACCATCAGGCAGTACATGAAGCGTTGCTCCCAGCGCTATTTTGCCTCTGCCACGACTCACCCCAATCCACTAGTGGTTGGGGCGGTAATCTACGTCCCCTCAAGAATATTCGCGGTCTGACGTCCTCGTCATCTTCTTGAAGAAGAAGATGACGCTATTATGATCGCCCAAGAAAGGACCTACACAGCTCGCGCAGCGATAACAGATAAAACTCCGCGGTATCGGCCTCGCCGTCGAGGTCGAAAACCGCGCCGCGTAAAAGTCATTAACCTAAACTTGGCCACGCCCACTTTGCTCTCAGCGACGCCCCGAGCCAAGGTCCGTTCCCCACAGGGGGGAGCCCTCGGGCGATGTTCGCTTAACTTACTTACCGGGTTGAGAGCCATCAGCGCTCACCCATTGACCGCGTTAAGCTGTCAAGGTCTTCTGCGCCCAACAGCTACACACACACAAAAAAAAAAGACAGAGTACGAATATAATTCACCACTCTCTTACCCGTGGATGTCGTATCAAATCGGATCGGGCAATGGTGTTAGGAACCCATGAAAAAAAATTGAAATAAAAATATCGATTCGTTAATGAATTGAGAGACATGTAAGTTCTCAATTTTGTCATCGTTTTTTCGTGTAAATTGATTAAAATGTATAAAGGAATGATACTTAATCTACAACATATTCGTATTTTGTTAAATGTTCATTAGAATTTGAATAAATCAATGATTACGTTTGCATAAGCAAGCCAAACTTCGCTTTAACATAAATCAGCTGATCGGCTGATGACCGTTGATGAGTCGCCTTTGTACCTACGTAACCATTGAAAGGTTCGCGCAAATCTAATACCTATTTATACTGTCGAAATTTTACATGCTTACATATATCCTGTCTGTGCACACCTACATAATGCATAAAATTTAAGGCATAAACTCTTAGACACACATTTTTGTAATCACTATAACTTTTACGTTATATTGTTTTTGTGTAATATACATTCTAATTATGATCTATGACTGTTGAACTACAACATACATGAACAGTTGTCCCATAACCTGATACACCCTGTGTATATAACATATGTGCAAGAGAAGTGAAACTAGAAAGAAAACCCTGTACCAACATGTCCGACCAGCGTGGTATAGTAGATCAATTTTCCTCTTACTGGAAGGAAGCTTAAGCCCAGCAGTGGCACTTTTATGAGCTGTGACGATGACGACGAATATCATACATTTTACAAGTATTAAAACCATAAAATTTTAAATCAGTTTTATATGTTCTTGAATAAATAGCATATTAAGAGCTACATGGATCCAGCGGCCAAAGTATTTATATAGGCAATAGAGCAACAGGTTTTTTCAAGTATCCAGAGTATCAGTAACTAAACTGGAAATACAATAGATACATACCACTTAACTTGAAGGGGAATATAAACAATCGCATTAATTGTAAAATATCGCATTGATTATAAAATGACATAAAATTTATTGTATCAACTGCCTCGTGTGGTGAAGTCTTACGAAAATAGGGTCGAAAGTCCTGTCATAAGAGTAGTAACGCTGTCTAATGGAACACCAGGGGAATAGAAGAGAAATTTTCTCCAGTGGTAAGTATTGTATTCAATAGGGAACTATAGGCTAACAGATGGATAGATAGGATAGGATATTTGATTAATTTAGTTGGATTTTTCATTGCCATGATAATTACTGTTACGTTATTCTAACTGCAAAACTTTGCGAGACTCTTGCTGCAATACCAAGACTCGGGTGCGCAAGACCAAGACCAAGACCAAGACCCGGGTGCGCAAGACCAAGACCAAGACGAGACCAGGTGTGATGTTGCAAGACCAAGACCAAGACCGGTCCAAGTCTCGTCTTGGTCTTGCATTTGGGCAACACTAGGTCCGACCATCGTATCCTTAGTATCTTCCTCACACATCTGAGGTGGAATCGATCCAGCATGCGGATATGACGCCGATATACAGTCCAGGTTTCGGCAGAATATAACAATGTCGGCAGCACAACAGCCATATAAACCGAGACCTTGGTGGTAAGATTCAAATCATGCGAAACAAAGACTTTGCTGCTAAGCTTACCGATAGCCTATAAATAAAAATATAAACCTATAAATAAAAGGATACTCGGGCAATATCCATATATATCGCAAATCACAAATCCACGATATATAACGCCTGCACACGACTACACTACCATTTGTCATAAGCGTGAATAATTTTCTCGAAGGCAAAAATTGATAAATTATTTTTGGCAGCAAGGTTAATTTGTTCTGTGATACATTGGTCAAAAATTATGATACTTTAGAACACCCAATACGAAAAGGCTTTTAGGGACCTCTAGACGACCTAATTCAGTCATATTATCAAGAAATTCTCAATCTCAGTTTATATTTTGACAGTCTTTTTTAATAGTATCGACTCGCCCGAATTGTCCTGGGCAATGAAAGAACTGCTTGCGGCCTTACAACCTAATGTGTTGTTTCCCCTTTACCAACTGAAGTGGTAGAGCCACACTCACAGATTTTTTATCTGCTATTATAAATGGCCAGCCCATCCGAGATAATACCACACTATCACAGAAAATACGTTAAAAGACGTTTGATTAGTAGCAATTTGCTACTGCGCTTCGTTCAGTAAACAAGAAAGCTAGAAGCCTAATCTGAATAGAAGTACATATTGAGTGGATGCCAAGTTTTTTTTTTTTATTGCAAACGGTGGCAAACGAGCAGACAGTACACCTGATGGTAAGTGTTGCTGCCGCTCATAGACCTTTACAAGGCCGCTGCCTACCGCGAAGAAAGTGAAGGGAGTGTGAATGCGTGCAGTGAGGCTCGGTGATACCAAAACCCTCCACACGCAAACACCCTCAGAAAGTTGGGCTTCCGGCTCTCTCACTCACCGAACGAAGTGCAGTAACAAATTTCTACTACTCAGACGTCGATTTTCTGCGAGAGCGTGGTACTACCCTGGACGGACCGGCCCGTGGCTGTAGACAGATAACTGTTGACAGTGTGGTCCTACTACTCCAATTGTCCAATACCAGTAATTGGTTTGTTCATAAAATATGGACGTACTGCGTGAGTATGACATGGATTTATAGTGATATGAACACACTATCGATAGTCTTTTATCTACAGCCCTTGGCCGGTCCATCCGGGGTGAAAATCGACGTCTCACTAATAGCACTACTGCGCTTCGTCCTGTGAGCGAGAGAGCTGGAAGCTCAATTTTCTGAGTCTGTTTGCGTGTAATAGGTTTTGGTGATGCGTTTAGTATCAACGAACCTCAATGTAGGCATTTACAGTTCCTTCACTTTATTCACGGTAGGCAGCGGTCTAGTAAATGTCCATAAGCGGCAGTAATCATTTATGCTATTTGCTTGTTTGCCACCGACGACAATACAAAAAAAAAAAAAAATTAGACCAGGATAATGATGTCGGTGATTGTCTACGGCTGAATTGCCCATCTCTCTAGTTTTTCAAGTTGATTCTTATTACGATATTTGATTAAAATATACTGCCACCATTTTGTAACTCCTAACAAAGTTGCAATATTTCTTTGTTTATCTTACTTTTTATTTCATTACCCGGCTTAAAAACCGCGGAGCCGTCCCAACCACGTCCGTGCCAATAATTGCTTAACCACAAACAATCGAAAAGCTTATTTTACTAACGTAACTTTTTGCACTAAAAATAACTACGTTATTGAAATTCACACCGAACGAAACTTTGTAATATAAGTGCGTAGGTAAATAAAATAGTGGTTACGTAATTCGTTTTATATTGTTAATAGCAGTATCACCGCGTTGTGTGATGGTGGATGATGGCTACAAATAATATCTTTTCACCCAATCAAATTAGGTCCCCGGCTTTCATTATATAAATACTGCAAAAATTAGAGATGTGCCGACTATTCGGCCCATTAGTCGCCACAGCCGATCACGGTTTCGGGAATGTTTGGCAATTTCTGTGACGATTCTTTTACCTGCAGTTGATTCGTGCACAAGACCCACTGCCTCAAAGGACGTTAAGGATTCAGCATTAGTGGTCGGCCTAATGACCGTAGAGGGGGAATATAATGGGTTATGAGGCTTTAGTATTGTTATTGTTCATTAAAGTGATAGAGCTTAATCAAAATGTAATCACGTCAAAAGGATTTTTTGAGAAACACACACACTTTTTGACATTTTACTGAAAAATACATATAAAGTAAGAAACCAGATAGGCCACACCAACTAGTCAGCACATCTGTTGCAAAAATTCAAACCCCTACAGAACCAATATATATTCGTTCCCTTCCAATTCAATCCATTCCGTCGAGTATTTAAGAAGCGTACACACTAAAGATGGTCATTTAATATTGTTGTCCGATGACGTATACCATTGTATATTACTGCACCTCTGTAAAATACATTTTGTTAACTTATTGAAGGGAATAATTCAAGAGGCTTCGAAAGATCGTAATCAATTGAGATTTTCAATAAGCTTATTTAAGAATTGCTTGAAATTCTGATCATTTCTTTTTCAAGAATGTGCTTTTAATATCATTATATTATCATTCTGGTTTTGAGATTTATACTTTTTCATAAGTGATGTTACCGATTTTGGTGTTTAAGCGAATATTACAATTGAAATAATACTATTTTTACGCATTTATCGTGTTGGTAATTGTTTAAGTTTGACTATTCATGATCACAGAGTCATCTCATGATAATGAAAAGTGTTCGACTTTTTCAGCGTTCATTGTTCAAATGTAAAGAAAATACAAATTAGATACAAACGCAATAAATGCATAATAATAATTTTATTTCAGAAACACTGTTCTATATTATAGTATTTATGGTCCGGTCATTTTTAATTTTATTTAATCGATTATGGCGTAGCATAAAAGGAGGTCTGTGTGTTTATCCTGCATGTATGTCTGTATGTCCGTGTCTGTGACTGCTCATAACTAGAAAACTAGACTTTTATAAAAGCCATAGCGTATTTTTTTATATTTGTATATCATTTATTAGTCGCTTTATAAGAGAAGAGGTAAGTTATATTCATATTCTGTCACCACATAAAGAACCAGATTCATAAAATTCATTTAAAAATATATTCGACGAATAGGTAAGTATACACATAATCTACGTTGTCATAATTAACTAAAATAATTAAAGCTTTACTTCCTAATTTTCTTCTCGAAACTTCTAATTAATTCTCCATTTAGAGAATAAACTTTACATTCATAAAATACTATACAACAAAACAGAAACGATATAAGAACACGTAAATAATGCCCGCACAATTATGCGCGGGAATTCTACGAGCACGCGCGAAGCGTCACTGAACGGATGACATTTTTTTTATAGTTTGCGACTTGTATCAGATTATTTTTTTTTATGCTTGACATTTTTGGCAGACCACGGTCTAAACCGATCATTCCGCCTAGCTGTCTGAGATGACAGAATATTTTTTTTAATACCCTTAACTTAAGTAATTAATCTATGTATTTTGAGAGATTTTATATACATATTTTCAATTCATTTCATCATTATCATCTCAGTTCACATAAGTTTCCCTATTGGGTTTGTGTTTCCACAATGGGTGGGAAATTGACCTACTTATACCACGCTAGTCATACGTTTTAGCTTCTTTTGCATAGATGTTGTCTGCATAAGATATCAAATTGTATTCTTACTCCGTCACAGTGTGGTAGATAGACATACAATTAACAAACACAAATTATACTCAGACTTAGGACAAAAATGCATGGATCTACAAAATATTGAGTGGAAACCAAATCCACGATACTTGGCTACGCCATCTGTGCAGTCATCATGATAAGTGGCTATATTGAAAAGCATACTAATTACTTTGGTGAAGGTTCAACCCACTCAACAGTTCGTCACGTCTTCCCCGTACACATACGACTAGGGTAAAGCGATTGTGAAAGTCAAATGAACGAGGTTCATTCGATGTCATGAGTGAATGAAACGTGCTCTGTCAACAGGTCGTAGATCTTACGTTGAATACTAACTTTACACTTATAGCTACAACCAGAATTTAAGCATTTATTTTTATTATTTTTTTATACAGATATATTATTTCTTTTCATTATTAAATCCTTTTTTTTGTGTGACTATGGTTCTTAGCCGCAGATGGCTGTGACAATTTTGCCCGGACTGTTGAGTTAGCGCTGAGGGCTCTCAACCTGAAATTATTTTTAAAACGTTACCTAACTCTAAGGTGCTGGTATTACAGGGTCACTTGCCAAATTTTCAAAGTAAAATTCAAATTCAATTAATTTCATTCAATCATCTTTATATATAAATTTCTTGTGTACGTGTGTATGTCACTGAAGTCCTAAACGGTTGGACCGCTGTTGATGGAATTTTTTGTGTGTGTTCAAGGGGATTTGAGAATGTTTCAGATTCACAATTGGACCCGGTAAGTGACGCTGCTGTCGATTTCAAGGAGATTTTGTTGAACAGAACAACGTCTTTTGGGTCAGCTAGTTATATATAAATCCCACAAACTTACATATTGTAAATTTAGATACATTTTACCTAAAACAAATTTAAAAAAAACCTACCACCGGATAGGCGCGTCACCGCACTGAGAAGATCCAGCAAGACACTCAGCTGATCTATTTTTTTTTAATATTATATAGGTATATTTAGCAAACATTAGCTCCAGTATGATTACCATCGATACGCTATTTAATATTTCTTCGATATTTCTTAAATCATGTACAAATTAACAGACACAAATTACACCCAGACTCGGAATCATAATTTATAGAATAAAGTAATGTTCTGCGTGTCAAATGAATATAAAAAAAAAGATAATTGTTTTTTTTTATTCCAATAGATAAATAAATAAGAGTGACATAACCAAAATGCCATGCAATCTTATTCAAATTTAATATAAGCTTTTTGACATAATTTCAAACTTAAAAATCCTTAAATATCTGTAAAAAATACCCATAAAAGTTTGAGAAAACTTGAAGCACGAAAAATACACATCTTGAAATTATTAAAGCTTGGTATTTAATAAAATAAATTCATGATTAAACGTGAAGTCTTTTTAGTTGAACCAAGGACAAACGTTGCTCCTACAAAGCAAACCTAGAGTTTACATCATACAGAATAAATCGTGATTGTAATAATAAAGTGTTGACCGTCTGTGGATGTCATTCAAATAGGCTTATTTATTGTGACTCGTTCGCGGAATAGAGATGCCTGTATAGTAAACTGAAATTATCAAACAACGAAGTATTTATTTTAAAAAAAGGAAGAGCTTTGCTATTAGTCATTCTCACCAACGATACCTTATTTCAGCTCATATACGTCCTAGTGCTCGAAACTCCTCCAAAATTTGAGGCAAATCAAGCTATTATATCACATTGGTGAGTCTTCTATCTAGTCTCGCTAAAACTCGAGAACGGCTGGATCGATTTGACTAATTTTGGTCTTGAATTATTTGTTTGTCAAACATTTGATGTTAGTTCCGTCGGTTCGGCATTTTTGAATTTTTGACATAATTACATGTAGATCTAGATTAAAGAACGTTTTGGAATCGATAAGAAAAGGCGGTATATCCCTTAGTGGTCTTTTACGACACACACGGGTTGTGAATTGTATTCTTACTCCATCACGGCACGGTTAATACTAAAACCAAACTGATAAATACTAAAACCAAACTGATAAATACTAAAACAAAATAATTACGAAAAAGGCTGTGCCAAGTCCGTCGGGTCAGCTAATATTGTAATATAATACACCACCGATTGTAATATAAATAACATATAAGTTGAGGTTAATTAAGTTATTGGTGTCGATTGCTGTTATCGAAAATTATTTGAAGTCGTTAGCAAATTGCTAAGAATCCTAGGGAGGCATATGACCAACAATTCACCTTAAAAATCTGATGAACTAACCATGCTTTTCCTAACTTACCTGGATAGCATGCCATATTTGCCTATCTTGATAACGAACTCTCTAGATGTAGTATTTCATTCAATAAAATGTTTCATTCAATTTTTAAATTGAACTTACTAACCTAAACCTACGTGTTTATAAGAGTATCTATGTTACTAAATAACTATGATATTTTCATTAAGAATTTCAAAACTAAATTAGAAACAATTAATCTAAACGCGAGAAATAAAAAAATCTCACCAATTATGTCTCAATATTAATCTATTAAAAATATATATACGCATCATATCAACGAAACCTAACCTTTATCCGTTGACAAGTAATCGTTCGATCAACAGTATCTGTGATCATAAAAATGCTATAAAAAATTCTTGAGACAAACTTAATGTCTGAAATAGTCAGGAGTAGCGCTATCTCTACAAATATCTGATTTAATGCAACTGATTTATTACGAATGCTCATTTTATTGGTGGGCTATGGATACACTTGTTTTTGGTTGTAATTTTTAAATTTTTCAGAATGAAATAAGTGTTACTAATTATTTTTGATGAGTAATATCTGTAGGCGAGGGTGAACCTGATCGTTGACGTGGCGTTAACGCCACGCTTGGATGCGTACATTTGTGTAAGGAAACCTTAACCTTTTAGAATTTTGTACAACGCCATCTAGTGAGCTCAAAATAAATTATTAACCTAAACACATACAGTGTATACTAATGAAAATAAATATTTATTGAATAAAAATCATCGTTTTCTGGAAAAAAATCTTAATATTTTAGTAATACTTTATGCACTATTAGTTTCTGGTGTAATCTATTCCTTTATGCATATACATATACTTGTATACAATAATTTCGATTTTTCGCATCCACTAGGCGTCCTGAGCGACGGCTTCCTTTTTTAAACTTTATTTACAGTAATATATGTATTTGTCATGTGGTAAAGGAATAAGAATACAAGTCAGCACCCCCTCTCTTATCCGTGGGTGTCGTAAAATACGACTAAGAGATATAAAGTGCATATAACATCTGTGAAAGAAAAGAAAACTCAAAATAAAACCCTATACCAACACGTCTGACCACTGTGATATAGGTCAATTGCCCTTCTATTATATCTATATAGCGTTTTATTTCGAGTTTTTCATCTCTTGCATAGATGTTATATGCATATTATATCCCTTAGTCGTCTCTTACGAAACCCACGGACAAGAGAGGCGGTGCTGAATTGTATTCTTAGTCCGTCACTATACAGATAATTCTTCTAACACGTTCTCTTCTTACTGTGGTAAGAAGAAGACGTATTAGAAGAATTGTCTGTGTCTATGGTATATACAGAGTGTATCAGGTTATGGGGCAATTGTTCGAGTATGTTGTAGTTTAACGGTCATAGATCGTAATTAGAATATTCTAATTATTCATTATAGAACACTCTATATTACACAAATGTGTGTCTAAGAGTCTGTCCCTTAAATGTTACATATTATATAGGCATGTACAGACAAGACTCATGTAGGTATGTAAAGTTTCGACAGTATAAATAGGTATGATTTACGCGAACCCTTCAATGGTAACATAGGTACAAAGGCGACTCGTCAACGGTCATCGGCCGAAAAGCTGATTTAATGCGAAGTTTGTCTTGTCTATGCGAACTTAATCATTGATTTATTCAATTTCTATTGAACATTTAACAAAGTACAAATATGTTGCAGATTAAGTATCGTTGACTTTATACATTTCTATCAATTTACACGAAAAAGCGATGACAAAATTAAAAACTTTACATGTCTTTAATTCATTAACGAATTCAAATTTTTTTCATGGTTTCCACCATTACCTAGCTCCCGTTTGACCAGTTGCCCCATAACCTGAAACAACCTGTATATAAAATTAATTAACGATCAGAATTCCCACTATATCAAATTTTCACACACATCAAATTAACGGCCGCTAATTATATCAACATTCATAACAGTATATATTATGTGGGTCAGACAAATATTAAAATGTCTCTCATCGTGGATGGACGAGACACCCACTTTAGAGTAGCCTTATCATTTTTAATTTAATGTACATCCTTATCTATATTTCTTATGTCTAGTTTCCTTTTTAGATTACATAAACTAGTTAACCTAATGATTGTTTTTTTTTTACTATTTTATCCTTCTGTGTGGTGACAATATTTTAAGTAAGTATTAATAACGTTTAAACACTTATAGACGTTATCTATTCTTCTGAACTATTAAGAATATAATATTAAATATTTGAATTCCCTTTGATCAAAGATTGAAAAAATGAAAGTGCCACACAACTACCTAATAATCCTTTTGAGTTATTTTAGTGAAAATAGTGATAAGTAGTGCAGTGAGGGCTATCTTTGAAGAACACAACAACAATGTGTACTTTATTATTATTAGAGACTATAAGAAAAGTGACAATGGACACATTCTTTACTCTGTAAGTCTTAGCAAATAAAGTTAGATTTAAATTACTTATTAGCCTCATGGCTAGATTGTAATTACTTACTATGAGACAACTGTTAAGTTATATCATAATTAGAAAAAAAAAAAGAAAACAAGAACGCTATTGATTGTACTTTTATATTAAAAATAATTACGGTTTTATGATTTAATTGTAATCAAATTCATATAGTTACTATAATATAATTGCCATAATTGATAACAAGTCTCCATTTGATTGAAATTTATTGAAATTTACAAAAGTAAAACTGTAAAAGCTTATACTTTTAAAATTTATAAAAAAAGGTTTAAATCCACTCTTTACTAACTTCTCTCAATTTTTTACAGGATTAAATAAAAAAAACACTTTAATATAATCAATTTACTAAATAGAATTGCCATTCGGTTCTGTCATGGCACCGCCATGTGTAAAAGCAATATTTATTTTAAAATATATTTAAAACTATGTAACAGAGATATTCGTGATAAATACCAAAGTTAGCTAATAGGTACATCGTAAACCGCAGGAGGTAAAATTTAATACAGAACATATTGATAGCTATCTAATAAATTACAATATAGATAGGTATTTTATTACTATTACGTAGAATAATATACATATGGTAGGAGCATACTATCGATCGTCTTCTGTCTGCAGCCATGGGCCTGTCCGTCCGGGGTAGTGTCGCATTCTCGCAGAAAATCAACGTTTGAGGAGAATTAATTTGTTAGTGTACTTCGCCTGGTGAGTGAGAGAGCCGGAGGCCCAATTTTCTGTTACTATCTCCGAACCTCATTGCACGCATTCACACTAACTTCATTTTCTTCACGGTATGAAGCGGCCTAACTAAGAAGCAGATTTTAAGCGACCATATAACATTATCTCAGTGCACATAAGTCCCACTGTTAGGTTCGGTCATGCTCTGCAAGGAAAAAGAAGCGAAATTGACCTATGTCATGCTTTTCAAATGTGATCTATTAGGACTCTAATAGGCATGAAAATAAATGAAGAATTATATTCTTACGCTGTCACAACTTAGATAGATATTACTTAAAATTTGTTTAAAATGGTGAAAAGAGTTATGAAACATACATATTTTAATTAAAATAATCCATTCTCGTTTGATTTAAACCCATATACGTTTCACTGTGGGTCTCGAGCCTCCTTCACTATAAAAGTAGTAGTATAAAAGCAGTATTGAGTCACTTAGGCGCCTATTCAGAGAAAAAGAGTTCCTTACACTTTCAGGCATATATATACTAACTAATACTTAATTTAAAAATACTTAATTTCAAGATTGATTGATAAACTAAATGTACGTAGTCAATATAGGTATAACTTATAAAAACGTTCCAAGTATAAAAAATATTTTTTTTTTATAAAAGTGCATATATTTCTGCTATAACGGTCGACAACCATTTAGCTAGTCATATAAAAAAACTTGAAGATAAGTTTTTCAAAAACATTCTAAAAAATGTCGAATTGAAAATGTATTTTATAATTTAAAAGAATATTTTGCTAAGAAAATGTAGTACCTAATTTCAGAATATTATGTTATATTAAAGACAAATTACAAGATTCTATTTTAATATCATCATCATCATCTTGCTCTTATCCCAATTACTTGGGGTCGACGCAATATGTCATCTGTTTTGACATATTGCAAAAAGTTTCGGAAATGACTTTTATGACCGGCCACCTGCCTGACGGCAACCCTCCTTGGGAATGTAATCGTTGACCCAAATGGTACCAGATAGAGTTGGTCCGGGTCAATCTAGGGCTCTTAGTCGTCTTTTACGACACCCACGAGCAAAGCAAGGGTTGGCAGTATTCGAAGCCGCTACCACACAGCACTAGATTCTATTTTAATATGTATTAATAAATTAACACTATAGAATTAAACAATTATTGCAATGCCGGATTGGGTCAGCTGTTGATACCAAAATTTTATAAACATTCATGTAAAACACGCTTACTGCAATAAATATCTTTGTATCTTTGAAAAGGGCAATTGACCTACTATATATACCACACAGGTCGAACGGGTTGGGTAGGGTTTTATTCCGAGTTTTCTTTCTCTATTTATCTCTATAATTATTTTATATCAATGAATCGGCTTTTACTATTCCCACGAGCCACAAGAGAGATGATGGTTAATTGTATTCTTACTCCATCACCGCACGAAAAATCCTTCCATTAGATCTTGAATAATTATCTAGCTATCTCTATTCTACTGAATTGTTTCAAGAATAATGTATCGAATACCCATATGTATCTATGTTAAATTGGTTTTATAGCTAATGCCCATTAATACTAAAAGTTATATGGTATAGTCACTTACATAATCGTAGTATTAATATGGCATATTATTTATACATTTTCATATATTAGACACAAGTGTACTATCGGCTATGCTTTGAACATTGCTTTTGTAATATAAACTACAATTTTAGTTAAGTGAATGAGGATATTAAATGTAAGGTTCTTAAGACATTATACTAATTATAGAAAATAATATTAATAATACTTTGAACTATAAAATTTTTGTCAGAATTGTTAGTATTAGGTTCAAGTTTCCTTCTCTTGCATAGATTTTGTATGCATATTTAATCCCTTAATCGTCTTTTACGATACCCACGGGTAGCAAAGGGGGGTGGTGAATTGTATTATTATTTCATCATCATATGGAAGCATACATATAGTAGTTAGAGAGAGTAAGAGAGGTCTCTTACCCGTGGGTGACCTCGCCCTCGCCTTGAATGATATTTTACTCCGCCATCACACAGCTCAAGTACTATCACTATCTAGTCACCTATTGGATTTGGACTTGGAAGTCCAAATCGAGACGCTTTTTAGGGTGCTGTACCCAAAGGGTAAAAACGGAATCCTATTACTAAGACTTCGCTGTCTGTCCGTCCATCTGTCCGTCCGTTTGTCAGTCACCAAGCTGTGTCTCAAGAACCGTCATAGCTAGACAGTTGAAATTTTTAAAAATTGTGTATTTCTTTTGCCGCTATAACAACAAATACTAAAAACAATATAAAATAAATATTTAAGGGAGGCTCCCATACAACAAACGGGATTTTTTATAAATAATAGTACGGAACCCTTCGTGCGCGACTCGACTCGACTAGTCGGTTTTTTATTATTTATATTAGCTCAACTGAGCTAATAGATGAATAGATGGATAATTATGGCACCTGTTCCAGTCACATATTGCTTTTTCTTGTTTTTATATTCTATCTTGGAAAATTCCTTGTTTGAAGAAAATCATACTTTTATTGGGGGACAGGCTATGGCATGATCGCATACCCCGTCGCGATCCCATCTAATGGCGTACATGTAACTCTCTTGTGCCACATGGGCGGGTCACCGGTACCTGTTCCTGTCATCTATAGCCCATCCAGTATGTTACCTTTTCGGTTACGTTCTCCAGTCGACACCCCGCTAACTCTCACAATCGAGCCGTCGCACTCACGCGGTCGGTCTCTTCTCAGATTACAGTCTAACCCATCACCAATTATACTGCTAGAGCTGATAAATTCTTATTACAATTTCATTTAAAAGAAGTAACCGAAAAAAACTGTTTGCAGCGATATTTCTCCCACGTACGTGCAAGCTCTGGAATGAACTAACTGTTGTTGTTGCTGTGTTTCCCAAGCGCTGTGATATATACTTCTTTAAACGAGGTTTAAAAAAGATATTTCCTTTACGGTAGGCAACGGCCTAGCTGTGCCCCAAAGGTCCATGTGCAGCTGTATCACTTACTATCAGGTGTGCTACTTGCTCGTTTGCCACCATAGGCAATAAAAAATAAATAAAGACTCAACAGAGTTTCATGCCAAATTTTCTCAGCTTGTAGCCGTGATACGATTCAGTGTTAGATTATTATATTAATAAATAAAATATGTAAAATTGATAATTTTTAATAACCCTTACTTAATGAGTATTCACTTGTTACGAATTCCAAAGCCTTCAAACCTCTGAAAGGCTCGCAACGAAACATTACACAACATGACATCATATAAACTCTTACCATCCAGTCTCACTCGTTTACTTCTATAACTACAAAAAAAAAGCTTCAAAAAAGCTACATATTTGTAGAAATCTCTTGGTTATTTCAAAACAACATGACCTCAAAACTAGCAAGTTCACAAATCAAAGAATTCGCCCAATCAATACACATAATATCTTGCTATCTAAATCCAATAACATTACACAATCATAGAGGGGTCATCAACACCGTAGTTCTAATCATTAACAGCAATTTGTAGCAATTAAACGTATCATGTGCCACGACTCGGCCCGGGTAGGATATGAGGATAACGAATTTATAATGTTCGCTATGTGTTTGAACCAACCGCTTCTGTTAAGAGGAATCGTCTATGATTTAGTTTATTTTTTTATTTCTGTTGAGTGGCAAATAAGCAAACAGTACACCTGGTGGCAAGTATTATCACTCGTGAACTTTTGCTAGGTCACTACATAACGGGTGACCGGACCGCGGATTTATTGCGGCACCCGCGGAGAGTATAGCCTCGCGATGGCGATCCGCGTACCGGGGGCGTCGATGGGAGAAGGGTCTCCCTCAGGGTATTCCGTCGGGTCGATTACTGAAGTCAAGGAACTCTAAACTGGTGGTCAGCCCAAGGACTAAAGTGACATGCTTTATGGGTGGGTTACGGGACCACGCGCCGCCCCTCTGACGCCCCGGACGGAGCTGGGCGGCGGATGCGCTGACCGTAGACCACCCCAAACAAAAAGGCTACTACATGACGTGAAAGGAGTGTGATTACCAAAACCCAGCATCCATCATCATCGAACATTCTCAAGGATTTGGGCTGCCCGCTCTCTCTCTCTCTCACCTAACAAAGTGCAATAACAAATCACTTTAGACGTCGATTTTCTGCGCGACTGTGTTACTACCCTGAATAGAGCAACCCGTGACTAGACGAATGACTGGCGATAGTGTAGTCCTTTTATCTACAAGGTTAGTTTTAGATTTAGAGAAACAGTGCAATGTAATATATAGCTTGAATACAATTTTTTTACCGTTTTTTTCTACTTATTTCTTACTTATACTATTGACTGTAAAACTTTTCTACAATAGGAGGAAATTAGTCTATTTATATCCACGTTTACATTCGAATTGATAACGTAGTTTTGCCCGTGGGTGTCGAAAAAGATGACTTATGGAATTATAATGCAGATAACATCTATACCTGTAGAGAAAGCAACATTGAAATAAAATGCTATACCAATCTATCTGGCCCAGTATTGGTACTTTTTATTTCAATTTATGAAAAACAAAACTATCTATTCCGTCTTTTGGATCAATTTTCCTTACATGGTAGAGGATGAGCCCAACAATGGGACGTACCTATATGCGTGGAAATGAATGAATCAATGAATCTATTCAATGGCATCTAATATCAATCGCGGAAAAGTGAGTGTTTATAATAAATTATATCTACACTTATTCCTCAAGCAAATTCATAATATATCACCTGACTGAGATAAACCACCTAAAAATTTCGGATAACGATATATTTTATTATTTGGTGCTATTTTGAACTGTATCTGGCCTTGATAAAGTCATAAAATCATACATAACACGACGACAAGTAATTAATAGGCTAATTGAATTATATCATCGTCAAATGTATTAATTTATAAAAACTAAACTTAATAAAAAACTATATTTGTTCAAGGCGGGCTTAATTTAAAGCCCGCCTTAAACATATATAGTTTTTATTAGATGATAGGCTGCCATTCTTCTGGCATATATTTACAAAATACTTCCGTAATTTCAGCAAGCGCTTTCGCTACCTGGTGTAAATTCATGTTCGTACAGCTTATACGTCTGTCGAAGTCACTAATAGACAAACACGAATTCAAAATACATATCTTTTTAAAAATATATTTGAGTATTATTCATTCGGTCTATTCAGTTTTTTTATTTATTCTGTCTAATAATGTGAATTATTTACAAAATCAATTCTATGGAAATCGTGTTAAATACTTACTATTTAATCGTAGAATAAATAAGTCTCTATTAGTTAATTTAGTTAGTTTGTACTTTTCCGTGAGGTGACGGAGTAATAATACAATTCACCACTCCGTCTTTTACCCGTAGATGTCGTAAAAGACGAGTAAACGATATAGTATGCATATAACATTTATACAAGAGAAGGAAAACTTGATATAAAACCCTATACCAATCCGTCTGACTAACGGGGCTTAGTAGGTTTATATTCCTCCCCCAGTGGAGGAGGACCGAGTCCAACAGCGGGACGTATATGTGCTACGACGCTTTTTAACTTATTTAATAAATAAA
The DNA here is from genome assembly GCA_032191425.1 of Lymantria dispar. Taxonomy (NCBI): domain Eukaryota; kingdom Metazoa; phylum Arthropoda; class Insecta; order Lepidoptera; family Erebidae; genus Lymantria; species Lymantria dispar. Next base: position 4,841,048 of record CM063447.1, read on the forward strand.
TCATAGGCCCAAGAACGCTTCGCCTTAACAAAACATAAAAAATATCAAAAACAATTTGGTCGTAAAGAAATCAATCGAGTATGTTACCGTTAACTAACGATCGCGGCCAATTCGTTGGTACGATTCCCATGAAAGCCATTTTGTTTCAAAATATTTGACTCTAAGTGGCGTGACTGAATTGGTAATTTCTGTTTGTAATACTATATACACATCGGGTATGTATAATTAGTAATTTCCCATTACCATGAAACTTTACGTTCATCCCAGTGTGACCAATCCGTTGATTTTTGATTTGTTGCTAATAAATAAAGTCGCACGGTACCGGCTGGGATTTGAAAACAATTTATATAATAATTTTGTTGTTTTAATATTAGATAAAACTTTATTCGACAATCATCATCATCTTAGCTCATACACGTCCCACTGCTGGGTTCGAGCTTTCTCCACAACAGGAGGGAAATTGACCTACTATACGATGCTGGTCAGATATGTTTTTTTTTTATTGCAAGCAGTGATAAACGAGCAAACAGTACACCTGATGGTAAGTGTTGCTGCCGCTCATGATCCTTTACAAGGCCGCTGCCTACCGCGAAGAAAGTGAAGGAAGTGTGAATGCGTGCATTGAGGCTCGGTGATAACAAAGACACCACCAAAACCTTCCACACGCGTACACCCTCAGAAAGTTGGGTTTCCGGCTCTCTCGCTCACCGAACGAAGCGCAGTAACAAATTGCTACTACTCAGACGTCTATTTTCTGCGAGAGCGTGGTACTGCCCCGGATGGACCGGCCCGCGACTGTAGACTGATAACTGTCGACAGTGTGGTCCTACCACTACCAGTTGGTTTAGGGTTTTATTTCCAGTTTTTCTACTCATGGCCAGATGTTATATGTACTGTATATCCCTTAGTCGTTTTTTATGATATCCACGGGCAAGATAGGGAGTGTTGAATTGTATTCTTACTCCGTCATCATAAGGCAATTTGTTTGACAATAACCTTCCAAATTACATGTAATAACTTTTTATAATATTTACAATACATATCATATGGTTAACTGAGTAAAAATACAAATCACCACCCCACTTGTCCGTTAGGTATGTCATTAACCACACACAAAAAAAAAGGCATGTCATTAAAGACGACTAAAGAATACATCATATAACTAGAAAGAGAACTAACTTCTATTTAAGAGAAGGAAAAACTAGAACTTAAAATTTATACCAAATCACCTGACCAGCATGGTATAGTAGGTCAATTTCCTTCCTATTATGGAGGCTTAGACACAGAAATTGGGCGTATATGAGCTGAAATGATGATGATGATACAACATATTCAATGGTGTTATTGGGTTTAAAATATATTAACTACGTAGCTACACATAGCAAAGAAACCGTAATGTACAATTCTCACGTAGAACAAATATTTGTGTAACCCACAACTAGTTATTTAGAGTCTTGTAATTTGTGTCCGTTAGTTGTATATTTGTAAAATCTTTCGTGATTCAAAAATCATATGAAATATATTTATTATATGAGCTAAAATGTACCCTTCCCCTGTGGTGATAAGTTCACAGTAAGGTGGGAAGAACCACCTTTATTTATCTATTATATATTCGTTTATTATTACATTACATTACATACATTATATATATATATTATATATTCTATTATGTATTCCTATACGTTCCATTTGTAGCCTCCGCTATATTGGGAGAGAATTTGCCATACTATACTACGGTGGTCAGGTTGGTTGGTTGAGTTGGTTTAGGGTTTTATTTCGAGTTTTCGTCTTTCATAATTGTTTTATGCACAAGATATCCCTTAGTCGTCTTTTACGGTAAAAAATGGAATAGTGAATTATTCCGTCACCACACGAAAATTAGATTTATTTCTGAATGCATTTTTTTAAACTGATTACTATACAAAAAGACATAGAGATTAAAATTAAAAACATCCTGGAATATAAAATCAAGCTTTATGATCACTTTTACGAGCCTCTACAAAAACCTTGATGCATTACAAATGCAGGCAGAGGGCTTAATTTGGACCTCCTATATTATTAATAGAGTCTTATGTTATTTAATAATTATTGGATATATAAATTATTCGTCCGATAGATGTTCAAGAAAATAGTTTTAAGCCCTTTCAATATTCGTTTACTACTACTTTTAGGATAAAATTTCTTGCGGGTGACGTGACCGGGGAATTAGTCCGTCACCCGCCGAGAGGCCGACCGCGTGAGGAAAGACTGACCGTCTTCCCCGAGGGAGGGACGTCGGTCAATGGGAGGGTACACCAAATAGAAGATATTGCGTCGGGCCGACCACTGATGACAAGTAACCCTGCTCCGGTGGTCGGCCCAACGACGAAGGCGACGTGGTGTTCGGGTGGGTTGCGGGTGTGCGTGCTTACGCCCCTCTGTCGCCCCGGATGGAGTGGTGCGAGGAGCGCGCCAACCGCAACCCACCCCCCAAAAAAAAAGGATTAAATTTCTTAATATTATGAAGATACTCCCCATGTAATGTTGGATCCTTAACCATACACGCAGTATTTTCTTTCTGGTGACGGAATAGAATACAGTTCACCGCACCGTCTACACCGTGAATGTCGTAAAATATGGCTAATAGATACAATATGAGTACAATATCTGTGTAAGAGAAAAAATTCGACATGTAACCTACTCGTTTGACCAACTTAGTATAGTAGATGAATTTGCCTCCTAATATCAATGAGGTTAGAATCTATTAATGTGACGTATGTGAGCGGTGTTAATAATATTAACCTTTAAGTTTTTCATGAATCTTAAAAATCAGCTAATGTATTACCAGGAGAACTAGTAGCAGCACTATCCTGGGAAACTCAATACCAATTGCTGACGCTAGCTAGCCTAAAAAGCGTCATAATTGCAGTACTTTCACCCCTTATAATGAAGTTAATATGATAATCTAGCACTCTCCAGGATAAAAACAATAACTAAAACTATCTACCAAATATAGCTTTCATACTAATAGTAATTAAATTATTAAAAGACAACACACCTTGCACCAAGGCAATAATGCTTGTGTTGCAGGGGACTTTACAAATATATAATTAACGGCCTCAACAATTTGTGAATCGGACAAAGTGTTGTCCTGCATGGGATTCGAACCCACGACACTGGCACAGTAGGTTGGTGTCTTAACCACTACATCATCTGTGCAGTCAAAGTTTTATGATCACCCATTTGCCTGTCGTCCTGTTTGGCAATTATTTTTTCTTACGACATTCAATTTCAATGTAAGAAGAGTTCGTAGTATTTTTAGCCGCTACCATATAGCATTCCATCCTACTATATTTAAAATGAATATAAGAAAAACTTATCAAATCTCAACATACATTAAATAAGCCACACCTTTGCAAAGACTTTACCGCAGTAGCCGCATACGTACCTGAAAAGATACAAAACACATTAAAAACCTGCTCAAACCGGGCAGTAAACATTAGATGGTAGAAAATACATTTAAACTTTTACATTAAAGCAATACTAATGTAAGCTAATTGATTTTTTTATATCTGTAGATTACAATTTAAAACTTTGCGTGAACAGATACAAAGCCATCCGGAATGACATGTTGTATATAGGCTTTTAAAATCTAATGTTACGATCATTAGAACTGGTCAACCAGGTCAATTAATTGGTACCAGCAGCCAGTCCTTTGATGATGGTGAGGGGCACACGGCAGTTTATTGGGTCGCACGCCACCCTTCCATAATGCGGATTGGGCAAGGTGTGGTCAGACCATACCTTACCATTAAGAAAAGATCATCATCAGTCAGCCTTTTGCCATTTGATACTGGACGTAGGCCCATTTCTTCAACATGCGGTCTAATTCCGATCGTATCCAACGATTCCCAGCAACTTGTAAATGCTAGGCTATTTGAAGAAGTCTTGATGTCAATTTTTATTGATGTTCACGGCTGTTGGGTCTCAAGAAAATGCTTCTTTAAACATTTACTCACCTTCCACTCGGCTTAAATACCCTGAGCTCGAGCTTCCTCTAAATAGAAGGAAAATTGACTTACTAAATCATGTTAGATAGACGTTTTGGTACAGGAATTTATTTAGAGTTTTCTTTTCTTGCATAGATGTTATATGAATATTATATCAATTAATCGTCTTTTACGACATCCATGCACAAGAAAGTGGATAATGAATTGTATTTTTACTCCATCATCACACCAAAAACCATACTAACTTTCTCGTAACTATCATAAAAATTAAAGGGTGTAAGCCGGCAACATCACTGCAAGAAAAAAACAAACTCGAAACAAAACCCTATATTAACACGTCTGGGCAGCGGCCTTGTATTTTTTTCCATTTCTGTCGAAGAGAACGTTTGTGCCTAATACATGGCACAAATTTCGGGCTAAGAATAATAAGATTTTCTTTAACTCAATACCCTGCAATAGGCCGTGTGTTACTTGTGACTTTACAAGAATTCAATTGAACAAAGACAAAGTAAACCCATTCCACCACAATCTTCCGTGTAATGACGAAGTAAGAATACAATTCACCACACGTGGGTATAAAAAAAAACGACTAAGGATTAGTCGTTTTTTTTCGATACCCATATGCAGATAACATCTATGCAAGAGAAATAAAACTCAAAATGAAACCCTATACCAACCCGTTTCACCCGCGTGTTACCGTAGTTCAATTATCCTTCGACTTCATAGAGGAGTCTTGAGTCCAACAGTGGGACAAACATATATGAGCTGAGATGATCGTAAACCCAAGCGTGGCGCAAAAAATTGTGAATCGCATAAAATATCGCCTTGCATGCGATTCCATCTCACAATACTTGGCACGATAGATCTTACTGAATCATCTGTACAGTGTTAAAAATTACTAAGATATTACAATAAACACTTGAATTACAACTTTGCAATAGTTTACAAACCAGTTAGTCTGCCCTAGCTGCCTACGACAGGCTCTTATATTATTTATTATTAGGAACGGCTATAGATAATGCTTCAATAGCTGATATTCAAGATCAAAGGCTTTGCCCGTCCTTACTCCTTATGTATAAGAAATATATATCTATTCTATTTGCAATATAATTTGCATTAATATCTACAGTTTTTAATTACGATTTTATAGGGGACTGGTTGCCCTTGTGGAAACAGAATCAAATTATTAGGTGTGTCCATCATGTATTCCCTTATAGCTGTTGCAAAAACAAGCTGAACGATACTGGGAAACTAATAACGCGATTTGCGATCTTCAACCCGCTTGCCAAGTGCAAATTCAAATTAATTTCATCACAGCCCATATACGTCCCAGTGCTGGGTTCCCCTATTATACCACGCTGGTCAGATGTTTTCGTATAGGGTGTTATGTCAAGTTTTCCTTCTCTTGCATACTACATGCATATTTTTTTATCATGTACACAGATACTGTGTTCATATTTCTACATTCTTTCACTTACACAAGTATTATATGCAAAGGATAGCCCTTAATTGCCTATAATGACCACAGGTAAAATAGGCTGTGGGGTATATAACTGTACTTAGGCACCAATCTGTCTTGCCCCGTCCAAGTTACTTACCCCGTCACACTGAATAATTATTTTGAATCAATCATTAAAACAATACATATGGTTATTCCAACATTTCTATTTAGTAAATAAATTATGTTCCCATTTAAAGAAATTCTATAGGAAAATTGTAAAAACTTATATAACTATACGTCTTACTTATACGTTAAATTATCGTAGTAGTTCTTTATCGTAAGCAGGAAGAGAATCACATACAAAACGACTTGATTTCTCCACCTATAATTTAAACATTATTTACTTTAATGCTGATATCGCGTGTTCTACGTATTTATCAAACATAATAGAGGTGTTTCAGACGTAGCATTGTAAGTCATCATTCTCATGGCCTTCATAATTCTCAAATCAAAATTATGGTCAGTTTTCTAGTCGAACCAGTTGCGATAGAATATTATATTCATCATCATTATTCAGCCTATCGCCGTCTACTACTGGACATAGGCCTCATGTTTTGACATAAAGTGCGGTCCTGTGTCGCCTGCATCCAATGAGCAACAACTTTCAACAGGTCGTCGGTCCACCTAGTGGATGCGTCCTACACTGCGTTATCTGATACGTCTTCTAATATTATACTGCCACAGAGCAACCGTCAAATAAGTTTTCATACAACACTCAACGGCTGCCAGTTAAATCTACCTCCTAAGCCAAATACTTAAATACCCGTAGGAGTCTTAAAAACAGTCGGCAGGATAACCAATAAAATGAGAAGCAACATAGCTAGTATTGCCTTACTACCTTTTGAGGAGGCCTCTGTCCAGTCACGGATCTCCATTGGCCGATGTAGCTGATATTCAAGTCAGCTCCTTTATGTTTCAACCCTGGGCTCGAGCCACCTCCATTATGGGAGAGAAATTGAACTCACTATAATACGCTAGTCAGGTGGCTTGGTATAATGTTCTAATTCGAGTTTTCCTTCTTTTGCAGTATTATTATATACTTGTGACCGTTAGTCAAGTTTTATGATCATATACAGAAAATTCTCGTGTCGTTATGGAGTAAGAATACAATTCAACACTCTTTTTCTTACTCGTGGATGTCGTAAAAGAGGAATAAGGGATGTAATATGCATAAAAGGTCTATGCAAAAAGGAAAATTCGAAATAAAACCCTATACCGATATGTGACCAGCATGGTACAGTAGGCCAATTTCCCTCCTATGGTGGAGGAGACTCGAGCCCAGCAGTGGGATGTGTATGAGCTGAGACGACAATGAGACAACAGACAAAGAATGGATCGTTTCAGATTATACATTCACTTCGTTACCAATTTAATAAGTTAATATTCACAAATATTATTTTATCCTACAAAATATCTTTGTTATTTGACCTCTAACTACTCTGTCCCATCGTCTTCTGATATTGGGACTTCAATATTATTTTGAAACATGTCATTACAAAGAAATTAGTGGTTCATTATTGTCAAATTATATTTCCAAGTAGCGTCCAAACTGGTCTGCTTTTTTTTGTGCTCATAAAAAAGGTTGGATTGAGAGGATAAGCGCAGTGTGGGCGATTAGATTTGAGAAATACCTCAATCTTTGTTTTATAGTTGTAATATACTAGCTATATTTATCGTTCCGCATGTGTTAAATATACATATTCCCTGTGGTGACGGAGTAATAATACAATTCACCACTCCCTATCTTGCCCGTGGATGTCGTAAAATACGACTAAGGGATATAATATGCAGATATTATCAAAACAAGAGAAGGAAAACTGGACATAAAACTCTATGCCAACATGTCTGACCAGCATGGTATAGTAAGTCAAATTGCCTACCATTATGGAGGAGGCCCGAGCCCAACAGCGGGACGTATGTGTGCTGCGATGATAATTATGTGTTAAATTTCTTATTAAATATACATAGGTATTTCAGAAGTTGTATTGTCCGTGTAGCGTTTTAATAAGAATACAATTCACCGCTCCCTATCTTGCCCGTGGATGTAGTTAAAGACGACTAAGGAATATTATACGCATATAACATCAAAGGAAGGCAAACTCGAAATAAAACCCTATACCAACCTGTATGACCAGCATGGTATAGTAAAGTGAATTTTCCTCCTATCGCGGAGCAGGCTTGAGCCCAGCATTGGGACATGTATTATCTGAAATTATTCCATAAGATGTTAGTAAGTACCGTCTATGTATTATGAAAAGTCTTGTAATTGTTGTCTTTTGATTAATATTTAATCATACTGTTTGAAGCATCATCTTTACTCTGCTTTTATTCCAATTACTTGGAGTCAAAGCAATATATCTTTTCCTTCCACACAAGGCCTATCAGACGTCATGTCTGCGGTCACTCCTTGTCTATCCAAAGCATGCTTCACGCGGTTCATTAATCTTTCTTTAGTCTTCCCTTATCACTAAAGCCTTCAACATTCATACTTAAAACTTTCCTCACAACATTATGCAGTTGAGAGCATCCCTTTTCATCATACATATCTTTAGGTACTACGTCAAACATTCGCTCCTTAGCTTATCTGTCATTGATGTAACTTTCAAACTTCTTGTAATCATTCCTTATTTTATCCATACTCTTCATACTTCACATCCATCAGAATATTTCCGTATCTGCTACATGCAGCCTTCTCTCATTATCGCTTTTACAGCCCAAAATGCTGATCCATAAAGAACAGTTGACATTATTAGGGTTTTGTAAATTTTTACCCTTTAATTTAAGGGATACTCGGGAGTGTTATCGCGTGTTGTCGAGAATTGTAAGTAATACATAATATTTATTATCTTAACCGACATTTATAAGTTAGAATAGGTATAGCTAAAATTAAAAAGTTAAAAAAAATTACTACTTAAAAAGCAATGACAAATAACAATGCACGGACTACTGTCATCACCTCCATTAAAAAGAACTGACCGCTAGACAAAGATGGCGTCGATTTTTTATAAGTAATTATTGTTCTTTTTTTTATCTTTCCGACCATTATCCATTCGAATCCCTCGCTCCGTAGTAATGATATGAAACAAAATTATAAGGCTTGGTTTCGGCCACCTATTAACATACCTACGGATATATCATTGCAGGTTTCGTGAAATAATGACGATCTGCCCAATTATCATTTTTTAGAACTAGCTATACTTCGCACCTTGTGGTTTTGTGTGCTTTGTGATCATAATTACATTGTAAATTATAGATACTTCGTGTTTTATATCCGTTGAAATCATTCTTATGAAAATATTGCTAAAAATGTAAAGCATAAATAGGATTACTCGTTTACTCGGAGGTTAATAAAAGATATAATACACGCATATTTTTAGCTAATTTCTCACGTAATTGAATGAAACTATTACTACCGAATGGACAGATGTTATAACGGATCTAAATTTCATAACAGTTATTGATAATACAGGTGAAATTCCTCGAAAAATGAGGAAAATATAAAAACCAATTTAAAAATCATTGTTCTCTCAATCTCAAGATTTGAACTAAAAATTTCATGATCAATTATCTCATGGATAGAATTAACGAGACGAGATGAGATTTTCAAGGCAAAAGATATTTTTAATTCCTTAAATAATAATCATCCGTTTAGTGACGGAGTAAGAATATAATTCACACATCTTGCCAATGGTTGTCATAAAAGACGACTAATTGATATATTATGCATATAATAATCTAATCAAGAGATTGAGAACTTAAATTGAAACCCTATCCCAACATGTCTGACCAGCGTGATATATTAAATCCATTTCCCTCTTATAATGGAGAAGGCTCCAGTCCAAGACATACATATGAGTTAAGACAACGATGAAACATCGAACATTTTTCAAAATATCTTTAGAAGTATCGAATAGTATTTTTGGTTCAGGATTTAAAGCTAGCACTCCTATTGTGGAGTAGTCTGGCGCCCAGCAGTGAGACAAGAATGACTTGTAATGATAAAATAATATTTTAGAAATAAAATTGTAATTTACTTATTGTATATCGTATAACAAATATATCCTATCCTGTCCTACTAATGAATTGTCCGTCACCCGCAGAGAGGCTGACCGCGCGATGGCGACCGACGTCCCAGTACGTCGAGAGGTGAGAGGTTACCCGAAAGGGTATTCCGTCGGGCCGACCACTGATGACAAGTCACATCTGCTCCGGTGGTCGGCCCAACAACGAGGTGACGTGGGTACGGGTGGGTTATGTGCCCGCGCGCCGTCCTTTCATCGCCCCGGACGGACAGGACCGCGCGTGCGCTTACCATAGCCCACCCATAAAAAAAAAAAAATCCTATCCTACTAATATTATAAACGCGAAAGTTTGTGAGTATGTGAGGATGTGAAGATGTGAAGATGTTTGTTGCTGTTTCACGCAAAAACTACTAAATGGATTTTGATGAATCTTCACAATAATATAGCTTACATATCAGAATAACACATAGTCTATAATTTATCCCGATATTCCCACGGGAAGAGGAACTGCGGGTGAAACCGCAGGATGCTGCTAGTTCCATATAAAGTGAAATACACAAAATGTTTTCGTTGAAAAACCAACATCAACTAAAACTATAAATTTGATCACAATCACCAAAAAACATTCCAGAAAATTCTTAATTCCACCGATCTATCAACGAGACTAGTATATACATCGGTCATTTCACTCATTATTCATTATACTTTTATATAGTAACATCTATGGGCGTTCTTTAAGAATATTTCAAGTTTAATTTTAGAGGCATCACCTACAGTAATCGGTCTGAATATATCATAGTGATGTTTTAATATCAGATGACTAAATAGAATGTGTTTTAAGAAAAATGTTCGTGAGGAATTATATAATGTCAAGGCTTTATTTGATTTTAAATAGTAACTATTTTAAGATAGCACTTTTTTGATTGAGTTGAAAGAATATATGGCGTTTGTATTTGATTTTCCGTGTGGTGACGGAGTAAGAATACAATTCACCACTCCCTATCTTACCCGTGGATATTGTAAAAGACCACTAAGGGATATAATATGCACATAACATCTGTACAAGAGAAGGAAAACTCGAAATAAAACCCTATACCAACATCTCTGACCAGCATGATAGAGTAGGTCAAATTCTCTCCAATTGTGGAGGAGACCTGAACTCAACAGTATGTGGGCTGCGATTATTCGATTTCCGTGTGGTGATGGAGTAAGAATACAATTCGGTGTCGTAAAAGGTGACTAAGAGATATCTTGGGCATATAACAGCTATGCAAGAGAATTTTGAAATTAAACCTTATATCAACCCTGGTCTAGCCAGCGTAATATAGTAGGTCCATTGCCCTCCTAATAAGGGGGGCTCGAGCCTAGTAGTGGGACGTATATGAGCTGTGATGATGATGATGATGATTTATTTTATTTTTACTCTTCAGAAGTTCTAAATGTTCTAAACATTTGGGTCGAGATAGTAAATTCAAATAAAAATGCTACAGAATTTATAAAAAGGGTTTTATTTCACACTAGCTTCTGCTCGCGACTTCGTCCGCAGGTATAGATACTTTGGGCTAACGCTAACTATAACCTAAGACTTTTTTACGTAGAAAGTGAAAATATTTTTTAATAATACGATTCTGTTACACATGATTTTACGAAAATTTAGCCATTTACGCAGCGGAAGATCTCAAAAGGAAAAAACCTTGATTTTGAAACATTCTTCATTAGTGCTCTGTTCCTGTTGGTCTTAGCGTAATGGTATATTATATATAGCCTATAGCCTTCCTCGATAAATGGTCTATATAACACTGAGAGAATTTTTCAAAAGCGGACCAATAGTTCCTGAGATTAGCGCGTTCAAACAAATTCTTCAGCTTTATTAGTATTGAAGTATTGATGTATATCCCGAGTAAATATCAGAAATTATCAAAAATCATCCTATCAGAATCTCAGCGCATTATAAGAATCTCAGCTCTTTCATGATTATAACAATTGAGAGCAATCATCATCATCCAGCACATATTCATCCCACTATTGGGCACGAGCCTATTCCACAATAGGAAGAAAATGGACTTACTATACCACGCTGGTCAGACGTGTTGATATATGGTTTTATTTCGAGTTTTCTTTCTCTTGCATTTTATTTTATCTTTTCTTTTTATGCCATAAAGTCTCTCACATACCACTGCGATAGTAACAGACTTATATTTTTAAAGTGATAAAACAGGTAATCATTAGTTGAAAGTTGGCGCAAAACAACATCTCTTTCTACATAATGTTCCTCTTAAATCGAAAAAACATTCTTAACACGACTTCACCCAAAACCAAAGTTTCAATCAACGTCGGGGATTCAAACGAAATTTGTACTTTTTTTTTCAATTTTGTTACGAAAATTAGAACAGAAATATACAGACAATGACACAGGCAGACACTATAATTACCCCTCTCTCCCCTCGCGGTCAGAACCAAAATTACCGAGCCTCCCATTAAACCACCATCCCGTGGTTATATAAAAAGGTGCGGTAAGAAAAAAAGCCGTCTTTACAACCAATAGCGAACGCTCTGACTTACACAATTTAAAGTAAACTTTAACTTAATGACGTAGAACTCTTTTTTAAATAATTATCTATGGCAGTAGGCATAGAATAATGACGCATGCATTTTAAAAGTATGAGATTTGTATATTTTTTTATTACTATACATCTGTGAAATTATAGATTTACATAGATTTTAGAAGGTCAAAACACTAAATTTTATCAGCTTTGCTGTTCGTGTGAATTTGAAATTTTACAAAATTAACATCTTGTCATCATAATCTCAGCCCATACACGTCCCACTGTTGGGCTCGGGCCTCCTCCACTATGGAAGGGAAATCGACCTGCTATACCACGTTGTTCAGACGCATTGATATAGGGTTTTGTTTCGAGTTTTCCTTCTCTTGTATGTCATAATATAGTCATCTTTTACGACACCCACGGGCAAGAGAGGATGTGTTGAATTGTATTCTTACTCCTTCACCACACGGATAGCATCCATTCTATACTTCCATCAACCCGTAGACCTCCACTTTCGGACATAAACCTCCCTTAGAGAATGCCTCTTAGGACGATCCTGTGCCACTTATATCTAACGGTTCAAAATTAACATTACAGCCCAAAAATTGAACGTAGTTTAGCAAACTAGAACCAACCCTCAAAAATTCACTTTCGAGTTATTGAGGTTTTTGTTTCAAATATCTGTTGAAAAGAATGGAACAGTTATTTTGAAAAAACAAATTTATAATGATATTTTGTTTTGGGTTAGTTTTTTTGACCAGGATATTTTTTGAGTAAGTGCACAGCACGGTTGAGGGTCTACTTTTATACTTAATTCAGTTTCACTCAAGGTGTGGGTTGGTTCTAGTTTGCTTGACTACGTCCAATTATGAATACAATAAATAATATAGTTTTATTAAAATGTATGATTTTTTTTAATAAAATATGAATGTATAGAACTACTGTAAGTATAGAAATATCTAGAACTGATTTGTGGATTTGATTTACACTTCTTCGGAGCCCACTGTTACTGCTGAGCAAGGATAGTTGCGAGATTACTAGTTTATAAATAAAACTATTTTTAAAATTTTCTCGCGTTTGAATTTGATTTTGAATTGCCCGACATTTCCTGGTAATCAATGATCGGGTAAACAAAAATCAAATACAAACGCGACAATATCCGTAAAACCAGTTGCGAAACTTGCGTAAGCATCAGAAATCATTAGATTAGGGCTATTAAGTAATATTGGCCTGACAAGTTAACAGAGAGATTCATTTCATTTTGTGGTGATCTGGTTATTCCTCCATGAAGAGGTGGATTGCATTCTTCCTCCGTCATCACGACGGAAAGGGGAGAGAGTAAGGTGGGTTATGGGGCAATTCACCACTTTCTATCTTACCCATGGATGTCGTAAAAGACAACTAACGGATATAATACGTATATAACATCTCTGCAAGAGAAGGAAAACTTGAAATAAAACTCTATACCAACATGTCTGACCAGCATGATATAGTCAATTCCCTCCTATTGGGAAGGAGCCTCGAGCCCAGCAGTGGGAAGTATATGAGCTGAGACGACGTATTCTTTTGAGAATTTATTCGTTTTATCAATCAGTCTATAAGAAGCTCAAGCACAGCTGTAAATAAAACATAACATTAAAAAAAAACGATTTTATTACGTTGTTATTCTTGTTTTCTTCAATGTTATTCTTTCTTTCTTTTCTTTGTAAGTCGTCTTTTACGACATCCACAGGAATCATAGGGAGTGGTGAATTGTATTCTTATTCCGTCACCACACAGAAAATTTAAATTGTGCATCTATAAAATTTGAATGATACCCTTGATTTTTCTAGGATCTCATAAGCATCAAGTCATAAGATCAAGATATGATTATGAGATTACAGGAAAGAGTACCTTTTTTATTGCAAACGAGCACACAGTACGTCTTATGGTGAGTGTTGCTGCCACTCATGGTCCTTTGCAAGGCCGCTGCCTACCGCGAAGAAAGTAAAGGGAGTGTAAAGGCGTGCAATGAGGTTTGGTGATAGTGAAAGACTAAAACCTACCACACGCAAACACCCTCAGAAATTTGGGTTTCCGACTTTCTCGCTCTCCGAACGAGGCGCAGTAACAAATTGCTACTACTCGGACATCGATTTTCTGCGAGAGCATGGTACTACCTACCTACTAATAAAATCAGTTTCTTTTTTTCCTTCATTTGTAACTATTTACTTAGTTTATAATTACTACGTCAATTTTATGAAAATCATAAAGTTTATTGCTAACAAATGGCTATTTTTTGTGTTATTTTTAATTAATATTATCGATAACTAAACAGTACAGCACCAGATAACGTATTGAAATGTAAGTTTTATACACGTTTTTACTGAAAATGATATTTTTATTTATGTTTCGTCATTAAAAGGGACAAAAATCTTCATGAATTTAACATTAATTTTTATTCAATGTTATGGAAATTTTATAAACACATAAGAAAAACTTTCAGAAATTATATGTAAACAAGATAAAATTCATGGAAAATGTTTAACGTGAATATCATCATCATCATCATCTGAGCTCAATCAATCCTGGATTCAAGTCTCCTCTACAATAGAAGGATAATTAATCGACTAAACTTCATTGGTCAGACAGATCAGGTTTGGTATAGAGTTTCATTTTAAGTTTCCTTTCTCTAGCATATTATATCCCTTAGTCGTCTTTTACGTCACGGTCGGGCAAAATAAGAAGTGGTGAATTGCATTCTTACTCCGTTATCATAGAAAATAACACGTACTTAAGCCTATTTATTTACGAGAGCAATTCGTAGATATAGATATATATATTCGTCCAAATAGACCTTATTGTTTTATTTAACTTTTACGACAATATTTTTTTTCCAACGTTGGCAAACGAGCAAACAGTACACTTGATGGTAAGTGTTGCTGCCGCTCATGGACTTTTGCTAGGCTATTGCCTACTGTGAAGAAGATGAAGGGAGTGTGAATGCGTGCAATGAGGCTCAATGATACTAAAGGCATCACCAAAACCCATCACACGCAAACACCTTCACAAAGGGCTTCCGGCTCTCTTGCTCATCAAATGAAGCACAGTAACAAATTGCTACTACTCAGCCGTCGATTTTCTGCTCAGTGTGGTACTACCCCGGACGGACCAGCCCGTGGCTGTAGACAGACAACTATCAACGGTGTGGTCCTACCACAAGTATTACAGCATGTTTTTCTTTAGTGTCTTACAGAAACAGTGAAATAATAATGACTTTATTAAATTTAAAAACGTATGAGAAAATTAAAAGATTTTATCTTTTAAATTTTCATTGATCATACAAAGATATGGCGGCAACTTTTAACAATATAATTAAATAATAAATTTGTAATTTTAAAAGGTAATCATAAAATATTTTAGTAGATAATCATGAAAAGCCTACGTCCTTTTTATAAATGAAAGAGCAAACTGAAGTAATAAACTTTTACACCTGTTAATTGCCAACTGATTTTATGATTAGTCTACATCGCATTTGGGCTAAGAGCAAATAATATGCGTTTTATAAATATTACACTAGCTATGGGCTTTCTGAATTCTGTTTCATACGTAAATTTCAACTTTGTATGTACCATTTCTATTTCTTTTTTTTTTTGTTGGGCTATGCTCAGCACACGCGTCGTCCATTCCGAAGAGAAAAATTTAAGGGTTGGTAATACTTATAGCCGCTATAACTCCTGGCAACGTGGATATAGGATAGGCCTTTTGACATACCCGCCTGTTAAAGGTAGGTTGTTCATCGCTATATAGTTTCATGTTTCCTAGAAAAGCGCTGTCCCATTCTCGTGGTCAAACTTCAGTGAATTTTTACAACTCCCTCAAGGAGGCAAGGGGTGGGTACAACTATATTCTTTTGCGTAACCAATTTGCAATAATATCAGCATTTTGAAAATTGAAAAAATCGTTTACTACGCAGATGGCATGGTGGTTAAGACACAGACCCACCATGTCAGTATCGTGGGTTTGATTCTTATAAAAAATATGAAATAGAGGACAATATTTTGTGCTAACCACAAATTTTTGTTTCGAGTCTAGTTGCAATATGTGGCCGTTAAATTTAATGTTAGTAAGAGTCCTCTTTGAGGTCTGTTAAGAAAAAGAAAATATTTAACTAATATTTGTCGTGATCTTTCGCGGGACCTTAATTGTCGTTACCTGGTAAATGGGCTTGCGTACACCATATATGGTTTGCGCTAGGGACAAAGTCACGCTTAGTCGCCAAGGGTTAGGAATTGTCACAGGAATTATAGCCTTAGGGATAGGCGATAAAAAGTGTTGGAGTGTTTATGGGGGTGTTATAATCGCGATAAGCGTGAAATTAAAATTATGGTTGTAATATAAGAAGCATACTAGTTATTCTCACGGCTACTCTTGTATATATTGACTACAATAGTCTGCAATGAAATGGATGTTACATGGCTGTTTTGTGCCTGCATCACTAGAGGACGCTGTTTTATAATATTTGTATTTAAGAAGAATAATATTTTCTCCGTGTGGTGACGGAGTAAGAATACAATTCACCACTTATCCGTGAGTAATCGTCAAAGACGTCTAATGCACATTTGAATTAGGCAAACTCGAAATAGAACCCTATGCCAATCAGCCTGACCAACTTGGTAAAGTAGGTCAATTCCTCTCCTATTGTGGAGGAGGCTTGAGCCCAGCTATGTGACGTATGTGAGGCGAGATGATGAATTTTTTCGTGCTTAGGGTATATGAGCCGTAATGATCATTATTTTTACTTAGATTTTAGGTTTTAGCCTGAGGTGGCTGTTAAATTAGGGATTTATGTGGACTGGTAGGTTACAAATTTTATTGTTGTATGTTTAGCTGTTAGTGACAGATAGTTTTTCTAGTTTGGCCTATAGGTGAAGGTGAAGGACTATTAAGTCGTCAAAGATTTAAGCGACATCAACAAGAGATTCTCCTGCGAGGAACAGACCTCGGCTTGGG
The DNA here is from genome assembly GCA_032191425.1 of Lymantria dispar. NCBI lineage: Eukaryota > Metazoa > Arthropoda > Insecta > Lepidoptera > Erebidae > Lymantria > Lymantria dispar. The sequence continues at coordinate 4,858,098 of CM063447.1, forward strand.
ACTTATAGTAATTCCTTTTTTTTGTGTATAACTGTTAGCCGCAAATAGTTTTCACAGCTTAGCTCGGGCTACCAAGGAGTGCTGAGGACTCTCAACCCGGGTCGTTATATATATTTTAAAAGTAAAGTTTATAAACATATGTGAATAACGAAACCTAAATTGTATAACGCCATCTATGTTTATTTTTACAATTTTACCGCTAGAGGATTCTATTTTAAAGTGAGAGTTGCACGCCATGCTATTAAAAACCCAGTTGAGCTGTTAATACTGTTTGGCCTGTATAATGACTTGGTAGTATATGCTAAAGTTCTTGAGTACTTTTTTTCTTCTCAGATTTAGAGAAATTCGATTTAGTTTCAGCTCAGATTCTGGGAATAATGCCTCTTCCATCGGAGGGAAATTAGTCAAGCCAAGCTAGTCAGACGTGCTGCTATAGGGTTTTTTTTTATAGTTTTCCTTCTCTTACATAAATGTTATATGCGTATTTAATCCCTCAGTTGTCTTTTATAACACCCATGGGCAAGAGAAGGGGAGGTGAATTGTATTTTTACTCCGTCCATACAGAAAATTTTTTTCAGATAACACTTTAATCTTAAATATCTGGTTGACCGAGCTTCGCTCGGAATATTTTTGTCGAATTTATTTAGATATATATTAATAAAAAATAAATAATGAAAAATATATAAAAAATTACAAAAATTACCTGGTGCTCGACGGGCAATGGTGGTTCCGGGAGCATTTCCGCAGGCTCGCTCCGCGGCTCGTCGGCGCGGCGTCCGCCCTATCGTGGCTTATGCCGAACGTGGGCGGACCGAGCGCTACGTGCCGACGGCTGTACACGGGGGTCATCCGGTCGAGGGCCCTGTACGGCGCACCGGTGTGGGCGGGGTCCTTGACCGTCCGACTTAGGGCCCTTCTGTGGCGACCACAGAGGGTCATGGCGGTCAGGGCCATCCGCGGATACCGCACGGTGGCGACGGAGGCAGCGTGTCTATTGGCCGGGACTCCCCCGTGGGACCTGGAGGCGGAAATGCTCGCCGAGTTGTATCGGCGGGTGTCGGGGGTGCGCGGGGAGGGTGGTGTGATCTCGTTAAGGGATCTCACCGCCTGGCGCGTCGACGCCCGCTGAGACGTCATTGCCCGTTGGGCAGTCCGACTGGAGAGGCCTCGGTTCGGGGTGCGAACCGTGGAGGCCTTCCGGCCGGTGCTGATGCAGTGGTTGGAAAGGCGGAACGGGGTGCTCTCCTTCCGACTAGTGCAGGTGTTGACGGGGCATGGGAGCTTCGCCAAATACCTGCACAGGGTCGTTAGGAGGGAGAGTACACCGTCCTGCCACCACTGCGATTGCGACGAGGACACGGCGCGCCACACACTCGAGGCCTGCGCGGCTTGGGCAGTGCAGCGCCGTGAACTCGTCGCAATCATCGGTGCCGACCTGACGCTGCCGGCCATCGCTAGGGCGATGGTCGACAGCGTCGGGAACTGGGACGCGGTCGCAGCCTTCTGCGAGACAGTGATCTCGCAGAAGGAGGCGGCGGATCGTCTGCGCGTGGAGCGCAGCCTCGATGAGGAGATCCGCCGCCGGCGACTGTGGCGGCGCAGGCGCAACTATCTGCGCCTCATGCCGCCCTAGCCGAGGCCGCGGGTGACGTGACCGGGGATTAGTCCGCCACCCGCCGAGAGGCCGACCGCGTGAGGAAAGACCGACGTCCTCCTCGAGGGGGGGACGTCGGTCGATGGGAGGGTACCCCGCGTAGGGGGTATTCCGTCGGGCCGACCACTGACGACAAGTAAACCTGCTCCGGTGGTCGGCCCAATGACGAAGGCGAGGTGGTTTTCGGGTGGATTGCGGGAGTTGCGTGCTTAAGCAGCCCCTCTCTCGCCCCGGACGGAGTGGTGCGGAGGCGCGCCGACCGCGACCCACCCAAAAAAAAAAAAAAAAAGGGTTTTTTTTATAGTTTTCCTTCTCTTACATAAATGTTATATGCGTATTTAATCCCTCAGTTGTCTTTTATAACACCCATGGGCAAGAGAAGGGGAGGTGAATTGTATTCTTACTCCGTCCATACAGAAAAGTTTTTTCAGATAACACTTTAATCTTAAATATCTGGTTGACCGAGCTTCGCTCGGCATATTTTTGTCGAATTTATTTAGATATATATTAATAAAAAATAAATAATGAAAAATATATAAAAAATTACAAAAAGAGAATAATAATAACACCGAGATTCGAACCGACGCTGTTTGAATGTCAACAAAATCAAAATTAGAACCTGTCAACTTCCCATCTGAGCTATCGTAACTCATGACGTTGACGAAATTTGAATTCATATTCTTTTAAAATTTAATGTCATTGTTTATTTTGCTAAAAACACGGACAAAACAACATTTTCTATAAATAAAACCTAGCTAGATCGATTTTTTGGACCCGAAACCTCTAGTATGCCGAGTTTCAACAAAATCGTTGGAGCCGTTTCCGAGATCCTGAATATATATATACAAGAATTGCTCGTTTAAAGATATAAGATTAGCCATATCGACGGTCCCTACGTACATAAAACATGTCAAAAATTCACATTTCATACTACATCATCATCATCATCTTGCTCTTATCCCAATTACTTGGGGTCGACGCAATATGTCATCTGTTTTGACATATTGCAAAAAGTTTCGGCAATGACTTTTATGACCGGCTGCCTGCCTGACGTCAACCCTCCTTGGGAATGTAATCGTTGACCCAAATGGTACCAGATGGAGTTGGTCCGGGTCAATCTAGGGCTCTTAGTCATCTTTTACGACACCCACGAGCAAAGCAAGGGTTGGTAGTATTCGAAGCCGCTACCACGCAGCACTTTGATACTACATATGTATTGAAAATCTAAAGCTTAAAGAATACAATAAAAAATGCCATTTTTGAAGTACAATAAAAAATTAAATTTTTGGCCACATGGTCACGGTCGACGGTCCCTACGTATATACGTCGATATAAGCAGCCATATATTTCTGAAACTGGACTCACTTAGCTTTATAAAAGTCTATTATTTTATATATTCTGTATTTATTGAATTGCTTCTTGGTCCATTAACAAGTACATAGCGATATAAGTGACGTTGTTTATTGTGTTGAATACTAATTATATTACGATTTAATCAGAACTAATATTTTATCCATTTCATTAAACGGGATATAATGCGTTAGGCCGTCTACATACTTGCGACATAGATAACCGATATGTAGTTTAAAATGAAAGATAATGTTTCTATTACTAATGTATTTGTTAATTAAGTATATATCATCAATATTGTCATTGTCATCTCACTATTGGACTTGAGGCTTCTCCACATTGGGAGGCAAATTGGTCTACTAAACTGGAATAGTATTCCAGTTTTTCGTATGGAACTAAAGTAAGAATACAATTCACCACCAATCTTGTCCGTGAATGTCGTAAAAGACGACTAAGGGATATGACGTGCCTATAACAGCTGTGTAAGAGAAGGGAAACTCGAAATAAAACCCTATAGTTACTCGTCTGGCCAGCATGCTATAATAGATCAATTTCCCTCTTATTGTGGAGGAGGGTTGAGCCCAGTAGTGGGACATATATAAGCTGTGATGATAATAATACTATTCTAGTATTTTTCTTCTCTTGCAATGATGCTATTTACTTTTTACTATGGGAAAGAAAGAGATGGTGACACATTGTATCCATTTCCTGGGATGATAGATCCCAGGAAAAGGATATAATATATACATAGAATGTTTTTAATTTAATATTAGTCAATCTTGACTTATAGTATAAGTTTTTAAATACTTAAGATACTAGCAAATTTTTACACATCTTCGAGAAAATGAATTATTTACATGTCAGTTGTACTGGTTTTTTGTGAAACACATTTATACAGCACGAAAGCAGCAATAATTAATAATTTAATATGTAGGGTTTTGTATATAAACTCGGAAAGTAAAAGTTGTATAGTGAGATTTCGAATTCGAGAACTATATATTACAGAATACACAACATTATCACTTCGATTCATACACGTCCCACTGTTGGTATCAAGCCTTCTTAAAAAGAGAGAAATTGACATAGCTACTATACCACGCTGATCAGAGGTAAAGGTAAAGGACTTTGTGCCAATTGTTTTTTCTTTTTCGTGGTCATTATCTGCATATCCAATACTTAGTCACCTTTTACGATATCCATGGGTAAAAAAGTTTGTGATGGATTTTATTGTTATTCCATCAATACACGGGTATCCATAATAAGCTATTGTAAATAGTATAATATATCCCTGTACAATGATGGCTTAAAATGCAAAATATCATCACCTCTTAATTTTCTACGGATATCGTAAGAGCCAGTTAAAATTATACCAGGGTAGTGACTGCTTACTCCACGATCATGCACATGCACAATCACGGATAATTAACAACCCCGAATACTATTGCCAAGCCATTTGTCTGGTGTGATAAATAGAGCATTATGTCTTCTTCATGGGAGGATCTTTCTCTTCGTGGAGGGACTATCGAGAAGAAGGTGTTGATGGACTGAAGCTTGGTGGAGAAGAGCGATACCAATATAATGGAAACATACAATTTATGATAATGATTAAAATTATACAAATTTGCATATTAAAATAATTGCGACTAAAAGTCTAACATCTGCAACCAACCTTACTTTAACTTACAATAGGCAATGCCCCAATAAGGACGTAATTGGAAATTCTAAGGACGGCACACCATTACAGGAGCCAACATGTACCCGTGGGTATACCGCGACAACTACATGCTCCCGGCCTATTTAATCCCCATTTAGAAGCTACTTGGACCCATTGGACCCCATTTAGGGGTTATAGTTGGGAATTTAACTGTATCGAGGAATATTCATCTGGTAGATTCTTAGATTCGTGATGCAAAGTAATTGGTTTTGTATGGAATTATTGGAGATATCTGTTTTGTTCCGGTGACAATAACCTTTTTTGAAAGCTTTAATAGAAACTTGAAAGGGTTATTTTCTTCTCAGTCATGTGGGCATCTTACTTCTAAATCATCATCATCACAGCCCATATATGTCCCACTGCTGGGCTCAAGCCTGATCCACTATGGGAAGGCAATTGACCTACCCACGTTGGTCAGACGTGTAGGTATAGGATTTTGTTTCGAGTTTTCCTTCTCTTGCTCATGACCACCACACGGAGCTTCTAGTTACCACCTACTGCGCTATAGTAAAGAGAGCAGTTTTGGTCATAGTATAATACTAATATTCAACCATAATACTAATATTTATCCGTGTTTTAGTTCCTCTGGTGACGGAGTAAGAATACAATTCACCACTCCATATCTTATCCATGGGTATCGTAAAAGACAACTAAAGGATATAATATGCAAACATCTATGCAGGAGAAGCAAAAATTTAAAAACAAAAAAAAAGGAGCAGCAAAAATTCGCTATCTCGTCCGACCAGCTAGTAGGTATTTCACTTCTATTGTGGAGGAGGCTCCAGTCCAGGGGTAAGGGACATGTATCAGCTGAGATGACGACGAGACGACGAATATTTTTCAAAAATCCTTATTGGTTAATAAATTAAATAGTGCTTCTGATAGGTTAGGTATTTAAAGCTGGCCTAACATGATTGATAATCGCATTCACTGCACCAAATTTCATCATTTTAATTCGCAAATGTAATCAAAAGTTGTAACATTTGTATTAAAAAGTATAACAAAATATAGAATATAAATAAGCTCTGGTTTCTAGAAATAGTTTCTCGCTAAAACAAATTACTTTTAAGAGAAATATTTTTAAATTACAACATGGCCGCGGCCGATTCAGTAGGCTTTACGACTGCAAAATACATTCACTCAAACTATTTAAATCAAGCAAAAATGTACCTTATTCAAACGACATAAAGATGATTTGAAGTGTAAGTTACATTTAAATCAAACCAGCTCGCAGTAGGCTTTGTTGACATTTTACACTTCTCGTTTTTTCTATTGTAAGAAATTGTTTATTATTTATTATGTCGTGGCCAGGAGAACAGCGATACAATTTGTGGACCGATATTCATTCAATAAATAAAATTGGAGTGTTTGTTTGTAATGTCAAAATAATAGGCTTTTTTCATGCTCACACGGTTATTTGTACTATACATATGCCTAAAATACTTTATATTTTTTTTGTCTGTCTGTGTGTTTGTTCCGGATAATCTTCAAAACGGCTGGACCGATTTCAAAAATTCATTCACCTATGGAAAGCTATAATATCAGGGAGTAAATTAGGTTATATTTTATCCCGGTATTCCCACGGGAACGGGAACTACGCAGGAAAGACTGAAACCGAAGCGAAGCGAGGGTGGGTTGCTAGTCTGAAATATAAAGGGATCTTAATCATTTTAATTCTCTTTCAGTGTGATAATGGAGTACGAATACATTTTACCACACTGTCTTGTCCGTAGATGTAAAAAACGGCTAAAGGATGTGATATGCAGATAACATCTATGCAAGGAATAAAATTCGAAATTAAACCCTATATCAACACTCGGCAGTCTAACCAGTGCAGTATAGTAGTCCAATTTCCTTCACATTGTGGAGAAAACCCGAACCCAATAGTGGGACTTATGTGGGCCGAGATGATGATGAATGATTTCTTATATCTACACGAGTACTTCACATTTGATGTAAACTATTTATGGCGTTTGCATCTATTGAACGTCAATCTTTGAACGTCATTTAGCCCCACTTTGAACGAACAGATTTTATTTAAACTTTGCCCGTTCATCAAAGGCCCATGACAATGCAATAATTCGATCAAAAATTCGAAAAAAGAAATTTCTAATCGTATCCTTTGCATAAGAGCAAGAGAGATAGAACTGGTGTGCGAACTACGCATGCGTGAAATTCAAACCTATGATTTGGGCTGTCAGATTATAAGCGTCTTTTTAATTTTTAAACTATAATTTTCTATTATTATTCTTCTTGAGAGGTATTTCTATGACCATAACCGCATGAGGGCGGTGTTAGAAATGTTTGGCAAATAAAACTCAAATACTAATTCTGTAAAGTCAGTAGGGGATATTTTTAACATATGTATAGTAACAATGGCCTTTCTCTGTCTACATAGTCTTCTTAAATAAATAATATTGAAGTAGCTGACACATCCAGTCTTATATAAAACGCATTTTTAATGGCTGCTACAGTCCAGAACGTATAAATTATACTGAGAGTTTGCTACACTTATTTGCCATAGTTTTTAATAATATGTATTGCTTATTAAACTATGTTACTTTTGTTGCAAACTAAAGCAACAGTAATTTTGCGAAACGCATAAATATAAATTTCTGGGAAAATCTATACAAAAAATATAAGAGAAGGAAACCTACATTGATATTTGTGAAACTTTTTAAAATATAGTGGGTAATGCGTTCAGATAATTCGTGGTTTCCGTGTGGTGATGGAGTAAGAATACATTTCACCACTCCCTATCTTGCTCGTGGATGTCATAAAAGACGACTAAAAGATATAATTAGCATATAACATGTGCACTAAAAGGAAAACTCGAAACAAACCCCTATGCCAAAAAATCTGACCAGCGCAGTATAGTAGATTAATTTCCCTCCCATAGTGAAGAAGGCCCGATCCCAACAGTGTGACGTTTATGGGCTGAAATAATGAATGCATGGATTTCTTCCTAAACTGTATTCCGTCTTCCGTTATTCTTCCTAAGCTTCAGTCATTTATTAAAAGATATTATAAACCATTTTAAAAATGAAATAAAACTTATTAAAGTCTAATATCGCGATTAGCATGAACATTAAGTATTTATAACGAGGTACATTACTCATTGGGTATTGAAATCAGTGGCCTCCGGAATGATGAAATACATTTGGTTGTCAATCAACCATTTTTTATCAATGTACATAAAATACGCATTCTCACCGAACAGATCACGAGGTTCGTTCCACATGATCATTAAACGATATTTTTTTTTTAAATTTGCAATCCTAATTACTCATCAACAGTTTCGACCTTACCACATTTTAGTAAGGCGTTTAATAGCACCGCCTTTTTTCACAATCATAAAATGTGTTTTAAAATAAATTTATTGCTTCAAGTAATAATATTAGCACAATGAACTTAAAATCGTCAACGTTAATTTGCTTATAAAAAAGTATTAAAATTCTCAAAAAACAGTTATTCAAAGTGATTTCTTGGAAAATTAATAAAATGCACAGAAAGAAGTAATTTTTAAATATATCAACTGCTGAATTGTATTGCTACAAAGTTAGTTTTAAAACAGAATTTAATTATTCAAATCATTGTTATTTAATTAGAAATAATGTGACTAGCGAACATAAATGATTTAACGTTAAATATTAATTCCGTGTGGTGACGGAGTAAGAATACGATTCACCACCTCCTAAGGGATATAATAGGCATACAACATCTATGCAAGAGAAGGTAAACTCGAGATAAAACCATATACCAACACGTCTGACTAGCGTGGTATAGTAGGCTAATATCCCTCCTAATATGGAGGAGGCTAGAGCTAAATAGTGGGACGTATGTGAGCCAAATGATGATGATAATTAATAAGAGTTTGAAAAAAAATCACATAATAGTCAACATTTTGACTACTATCGCAATAGGAATTTCAACAAAAAAATATTATTGCCTTTTTTAACAAGATTCTTCCTTTCCTTCTTAATTTAAGGAAATTGACTTGTTTAACACGCTTGTCAGGTGGGATGAATTAGGGATTTGCTTCGATTTTTCCTTCCCATACAATGAAGACATTTGCTTCTAAGTACATTAAGGGGTAATTCCCTCTTTTTTCGGAGGGTTGGCTATGGTCAGCACATGCTGTCTATTCCGTCCGGGGCAACGCAGGACGGCGCGCGGCCCCATAACCCACCATATCCACCTCTTTAATATTTAGCCGGCTACTGGTACCGAATCCTTGATGTCCTTGATCAGGAGGAGTTGGATTGGAGTTTTTCAACTCCTCTTGTTTAACTTTTCTAATTAAATTTGTTGCGGGTCCCAAGACAATTAAAATCATTGCCCAGGACTACCTGAAGGTCAAACCTCAATGTGATCTATGGAGACCATTGTGGATCCTGGCTTACAAGAATTACAATGATAGGCATATGTTGTGGGATTAGTCCACAAAAAAAATCCTTGGTCAGCCCGGTGGGATATCCTTCGGGTACCGTCCCTCCAAGCCTATAATAAGCGTATTTTACTTATATTTGAGCCTAAAAGCTCTGCATAATTATTTTAAATAAATTAAAAGCATAATTTTGCCAGCACTGATCGTAAAATATTATCTGTATTTAGTTTCAAACTCAGATGTCGGCGATTTTTGATTAAATCTTTCTATATGGGAGGTTCTTGTTAATTGTTAAAATAATCATTTGGTCAAAAATAATTATGTTTTTCATTTACATAAGTTATTGAAATTTGTTTGTCGGCCAAATATCACTTTAATCGTGGTCTTATAAAAGTAATCGTGATATCTTAAAACGTTCAAATTCGACATTTTTTACAAAACTTCCAATTTGTGTTTGGCAAAGACAATCATACCTAAACTTTTTATTAAAAAGTCACGAGACCATAAAGTTTAATTAATGTGGATTAACATGAGGACTTTTAAGTTTTATCTTTTGTATTTTTTTAAATATTTATCAATGTACGTCTTATTTCCCATGGGCCTTAGTAAGATCTTAAAAGGTTTGTAAATTTAACTAATATTATAAAACAAAAGACAAATATGAGCGTCTAATTGTGTGCCTATCCATTTTTAGGGTTCCGTACTCAAAGGGTAACAAAGGGACCCTATTACTAATACTTCGCTGTCTGTCCGTCCGTCTGTCTGTCATGAGGCTGTATCACAAGAACCGCGATAGCTAGACAACAACAAATAATAAAAATAAAATAAATATTTAAGGGGGGACTCCCATACAACAAACACAACTTTTTACTTAGCCATTGGTACGGAACCCTTCGTGCGCGAGTCCGACTCGTACTTGGCCGATTTTTTTATATATGAACACACATAACTAAAATACAATTTTGGTTACTAAAATCCATCATTATACTATAGAGTCTCAGCATCATCATCTTGACACATATATGTCCTAGTGCTGGGCACCACAATATAGGTGACTTGACCTACTATACCACGCTGGTCAAACTGGTTGGTATAGGGTTTATTTCGAGTTTTCCTTCTCTTGCAGAGTTGTTATATACATATTATATCCCTCAGTCGTCTTTTATGATACCCACGGGGAAGATAGAGGGTGGTGAATTGTCCTCCGTCACCATACAGAAGAGTAGTGACGGAAGCAGTTATAGCGGTTATAAAGTCTATATACAAGAAGAATTTATAAGTCGAATCTGAGCGGAAATGTTAAAAAGGGAGCCCAAGGCGGACGTTCCATGATCAAATCGGGGACGTTCTTAAGAAAGGCCAGGTTAGAAGTACCCAAAACCGAAGAATATGCATGAAGAGATTAATGAATGTGGAGGAGGCGAAAGTGGTATGTCAAAATCGTAGCAAGTGGAGTGAAGTGGTCTCTGCCTACCCCTATGGGAAAGAAGCGTGAATATATAATAATATATATGTATGTATGTATGTAAAGTCTATATATTCCAATGAAAATTTCCATCCTTCCATCCATAACTATCGACATTGATTGTTGAACATAAAACTCCTTTTTTTTTGTTTGAAGGTACGCTGTCCATTCTATCCGGGGTAAGGAAAGGGCGGCGCTTGTCGCCATTGAGCCATAGTTAAAATATTCTCCAAAAAGCAAAGAAATGAGAAAATCTCGTCCTTTAATTTAAATAAAACTATTTTTATGGATTTTATCACGTTTCTCAGCATTTATGAACACTGAAAAGTGTCCGAAACGTCGATCGATCAGAAATCAAATACAAATACGGTAAAATCCGTAAATATTAGAACTCATTTTGTCCTTCAATAGTTTGTCTTTATTACATTAGATATATATAAGTCGAAATATCTGACTAAGCGGCAGCGCGTGAAAATGTTTTTGTCCTCTAATAGCTAAAACGCCGAAGATCAATTTGTCAGCGCGTCAGCACTGCATTGCAGCACTTTGAGTAACTCAGTTTTTATATATAAACTATTTATGTAGAATGAACACGTAAAAACCAGGTGAAAAATGATTATAATAAATTAAGTTGACTGTATATATACAAAAATTGCTTAGACTGTTTCAAGAATGCTTCAATTTCAAGAAATCAATTCGAAATACTAATACAAAATCGACATTAGAAGCCATCAGCTTTAACCAAGTAACAGAGTAAACACACATTGACATTTGGCTCGCAATCAGCTAGCCGATCAACGGAATATATTAGACTTAATAAAGGCACAGGGTTCTTTTCATTAGCAAGCTACGGGATATCTTGATGGGGAATGTAACGTTAGGGCTGGCTAATGGCACACAAGGGAATTTGACGACAATGTTGTTTGGCACTCGTTTAGTTTGATCTCAAGTACATGTTCCTATACCAGTGACTTATTCCTGTCTTTCATTGTCAGTAAATATCTTATGTTATATATCTTAATATGAACAAATTAAACATTGTTTTTTGGTGTTTACGCGAGTATTACACAAAAATAAAATTATTTTTACGGATTTGTTCGCGTTTGTATTTGATTTTTAATTGCCCGACGTTTCGAAAATGTGGGTCAAAATTTAATAACGAACTCTATAGCGGGTAGATATAAATCTCTCTAATAATTATGACTTGTTGGACGTTAGACATCTTAGTCCACCCGTGACCATGAACGCTAAAAACAGTTCGACATGTCGGACAATCAAAAATTAAATACAAACGCGAAAAAATCTGTAACAAATAGTTTTATTTATAAATTAAACATTACCTTTGAAAAATAATCTAGCGATATGTTGAAAATAAAATTGAATGCACAGATAAGAGATTGGTGAAAAATACTTTCATATGAAGTACCATGGGTCTATCCTCACGCAGAAATTTCTTCGCAAGATTATTCTGTTTCGGAATGTTATTTGTGTTTCTAAAATCACACGCGTGTTTTAACTACGTATACCTTTAATTGATTTAAACAAAATGCACTACATTTTTTTGAATGACATAAATATTGCGTGTGAGAGAAAGCTTTCTAAAACCTATTTTGGATATATATCCATTACATTGGCAAGTTTGGTGTGGTGACGGAGTAAGAATACAATTCACCACTCCCTATCTTGCCCGTGGATGTCGTATAAGACGACTATGGGATATAATGTGCACATAACATCTGTGCAAGAGAAGGAAAACTCGAAATGAAACCCTATACCAACATGTCTGACTAGCATAGTATAGTAGGTCAAATTCCCTCCCATTGTGGAGGAGGCCCGAGCCCAACAGTGGGACGTATGTGGGCTGCGATGATGATGATGATGACATTGGCAAGGGTTTTCCCTGTGCTGAAGGAGTAAGAATACAATTCACCATCCTCTACTATACCCGTGGGTATTGTAAAAAAAATGACTAGGCACGGGATTTAATATACATATAAGATTGATTTAAGAGAAAGAAAACTTTAAATAAAACCCTATATAAATACGTCTGACCAGCGTGATTATAGTAGGTCAATTTCCCTTCCATATTGGACGAGTCTGTCTGTCTGTCTAATCAGCATGGTATTGTAGGTCAATTTGCCTTTCACAGTGGAGGAGGCTCGAGCCCAATAGTGGGACGTATACGGGCTGAGGTGATATTATTGAAAATGAAACCACGTTAATTGAAACTCGATGTTAATTTTAATTTCTATATAGAATCTATTAATATTTCTCACAATTGTTGATAGCAACATCTGACATTACTACGTTTGGTACAAGTTAACGAAGTTAGATGATAGGTTACCTATCTATTTAAGGTATTTACAACTTTTACTGACATTATATTTACGATTAAAGTTAAATAAATTGATACATGCTATTACATTTGAGCATTGGCCGATATCTTAGTCTTTTCCTCTTGCAATAATTTTACAAGGAAACAAAAAACGCTAGAATGTTTTATCTAATCCCTATAGAAAGCCTGTGAAATGCATCACGATAAAGTAAAATGTGTTAAGACCACTTCATAACACCTTGAGCGACTTTGGGCTTGGTTATGAGACTTACATTAAGAGACCACATTTTTGTACAAGTGTAAGTCATCACTGGGAACATACACTGTTGAGACACTAAAGGATATTTGTTGAGAAGATCCTCTTAAGTTTCCCGAAGACTGACCATCTCGCCTGTGTAGTGTACGCATATAACATCGATGTAAGACAAAGATAACACGTAATAAATCCCTATACAGACTTGTCTCCGCGCGACGGCAACCGACGTCCCAGGACGTCGAGAGGTGAGGTTACCCGAAAGGGTATTCCGTTGGGCCGACCACTGACGACAAGTCACATCTGCTCCGGTGGTCGGCCCAACAACGAGATAACGTGGGTACGGGTGGGTTATGGGCCCGCGCGCCGTCCTTTTATCGCCCCGGACGCACTGGACCGCGCGTGAGCTTACCATAGCCCACCCAAAAAAAAAAAAAAATACAGACTTGTCTGACTATAGTGATAGGACTACACTGTCGACAGTCTTCTGTCTATAGCCGCAAGCCGGTTCGTATGAGATAGTACCAAACTCACGCAAAAAATCGAAATCTGAATATAAATTCGTTAATGCATTTCTTTTAGTGATTGAGAGAACCGGGCGCCCAACTTTCTGTGGGTGTTTGCGACTAGTTTCGGTGATGTCATTAATATCACCGAAACCCATTTCACGCGTTGACACTCCCTTTACTTTTTTCACGGTAGGCAGCGGCCTAATAAAGATCCAGCGGCAATTACCTTCAGATGTGTTGTTTGCTCGTTTACCACAAACAAAAGCAATAAAAAAGCACGTTATATTCAATTGTTTTACTATTTATTTTTATTCATTTATTTATTTTTACTAGTATGGAGGAAGCACCTCCATCCAAGCAGTGGTACGTATTTGAGATGCCGCTAATGATGAACAAAATACTAATGTTAGGATTTTACAACGTCTATCTTGTCTGTTACAAACTCTATTACAAACGGTGGCTAACTAGCAAACAGTACACCTGATGGTAAATGTTGCTGCCGTTCATGGACCTTTGCTAGGCCGCTACCTACAGTTAAGAAAGTGAGGAAATGTGAATGCGTGCAATGAGATTCGGTGAAACTAAAGGCATCACCAAAATCTACCACACGCAAACACCCTTAGAAAGTTGAGCTTCCAGCTCTTTCGTTCACCGAGTGAGTGCAGTAACAAATTGCTACTACACAGACGTCGATTTTTTGCGAGAGTGCGGTACTACCCCGGACGGGCCGGCCCGCGGCTGTAGACAAACAACTGTCAAGTGTGCTACTACCACTAATGAATTATATTATTTCTTTATATAATTTGTCAACCCTACAGTGTATGACTACTGGCGGTACCCGGAATTGTTCGCTACTGATCGACGTCTCTTCTTTAGTTTTTTGTTGCTAATTAGTTTAATGAGGTGTTTGTGCATGCTTTAAGGACAAATGGACTTTTTTTCAATCGCTAATTGGCGATAGTAAAATGTCTTTTCTAATCTTCATCACGACCATTCATTTATTTATAATTAATGACAGCAAATACTGTTTTACGATGATACTAGTGTTATTTACTTTTTATTCGATTGACTTAAATAGGAGCTTCTTGGATTTTGAGAAATATTTCTTTTTGTTCATATTAAATACTGTAGATAGACTTTATATTTAATCTTTTCTTACTTTAGAAATTGATTATAAATTTATTTCATTCTCATCATTGTAGTAGCCCATAGATGTCCCAGTGCAGGGCTCGGGCATCCTTTACTATGGCAGGGAAATTGATCTAGAAAGAAAGAAAATCTGTTTATTGTGACAAGCAAGACTCACAATTGATTTAAATAGAAAAATAAAATAACAATTGAGATTATTGCCCATCACAAAAGGTTCCCAACTCAGCATATTGCAGGATGAAAGAAACCTGCACTGATCTACTATAGCACGCTATGGTAATGGGCAGGCCACGTTGTTCGACGAACCGATAACCGCTGGGGAAGGGTTCTCAAGTGGCGATCACGTATCGGACGACGCAGTGTAGGACGCAACTAGATGGACCGACGACCTTGTGAAAGTTGTGGGGCGTCGTTGAATGCAGGCGGTACAGGACTGCACTCTGTGGCGTAACATGAGGGAGGCTTGTGTCTAGCTGTGGACGGCGATAGGCATCTGCATCTGACTGCGTGGTAGCTAGTCAGATAATAATAATAATAATTATTTTCATACCATAACATGACATTCATCATCATCTTGCTCTTATCCCAATTACTTGGGGTCGACGCAATATATCATCTGTTTTGACATATTGCAAAATGTTCCGGCAATGACTTTTATGACCGGCCGCCTGCCTGACGTCAACTCTCCTTGGGAATGTAATCGTTGACCCAAATGGTACCAGATGGAGTTGGTCCGGGTCAATCTAGGGCTCTTAGTCGTCTTTTACGACACCCACGAACAAAGCAAGGGTTGGTAGTATTCGAAGCCGCTACCACACAGCACTAGAAGTATGTAGATTACAGGGTTGACAATATAAAATCAGATATTGGATCAGACACATGATACATAATAACAACTTCTACACCCGAACTAGATGTGCACCTGTATCTCGAAGTGTAGTAAGTCCCCTCAAAAGTGAGTTAAAAACGATAGTATACAAAACCAAAACATTATTTTATTTTTATTTAAAACTAGCAACCCGCCCTCACTTCGCTTCAGTTTCAGTCGCCTTACCCGCGTAGTTCCCGCTCCCGTGGGAATACCGGGATAAAATATAGCCTATGTTACTCCCTAATATTATAGCTTTCCATTGGTGAAAGAATTTTTGAAATCGGTTCAGTGGTTTAAGCGTGAAAGCGTTACAAACAAACAAACATCCTTACTTTCACATTTATAATATTAGTATGGAAGTATGGATTAGTGCAAAGTTAGATGTGTTGGCATAGGGTTTAGCTTCGAGTTTTCCTTCTCTTGCATTATTATATGTATATTATAATATGCCTTAATATCCTTTAATAGTGGTTTACGACACCCACGGATAAGAGAGGGAGTGGTCAATTTTATTCTTACTTCGTCACCACATAGAACAATAATAGCGTTTTTTAAATAAAACTATTTGACGGATTTTATTGCATTTGTATTTGATCTTTGATTGCCCGACATTTCGAACAATTTGCAACGTTCATGGAGACCATGTTTTTATTTTTATTTCAAATATGTAATACTCGCGTAAACATCAGATATCAATAGTATTTTTTTTAATAATAAAAGATTAACGACACTCGATCATGAGTTAACTACTAGAGCAGCCCTTAAAAAACATTAAAAACTTAATCGCTTCATGATATAATACACATAGGTGACTAAAAACACTGTTTAACGTAACATTCTCTAGTTCCGGGAACAATTATAAACACAATACAAAACACCAATTTAAAATAATTCAAATTCCAAAGTGACGAAAACAATTGTCGATGAGTACGGATAGACAAACAGTTGAAAGAATTTGTACCAACAATAAGGATAATAGTATTTATTGTTCAGACATCTATTTAGATATGCAGACAATTATAGTGGCCTGTATTTTTTAAACACCCAGACTCAGAACAACAATTTGATTTGATTCGAATTCACGGCATTGGTATTATAGTAGTATGATAACCAATACGCTACCCGTGTAGTCAAAAGAAACTTACAAAAGATTTTATATCCGTTTTTCAAAACGCCAATGACGTCCCCAAGTGGTGAATACGAATATATTTGTCACCACCACCTTGCTCAACTGTGCTTTATCCCGGACAGCTCGTAATACTAAGTACAATCTGCGTTTTCTTTTAACTTACCCTCATCATCATCTTGCTATTATCCCAATTACTTGGGGTCGACGCAATATGTTATCTGTTTTGACATATTGCAAAAAGTTTCGGCAATGACTTTTATGACCGGCCGCCTGCCTGACGTCAACCCACCTTGGGAATGTAATCGTTGACCCAAATGGTACCAGATGGAGTTGGTTCGGGTCAATCTAGGGCTCTAAGTCGTCTTTTACGACACCCACGAGCAAAGCAAAGGTTGGTAGTATTCGAAGCCGCTACCACACAGCACTTCTTTTAACTTACCCTATTATCACCAAATCACCAATTGCCAATTGCCGTGTGGTGACAAAGTAATAATACAATTATTGTAATCGTGCGACGATTGGCAGTCGGCTTGGTAAATACAGTGAATTTTATAAGTTTCTTAGAAGAATATTGTAGTTCATTCTGCCAATGATATCTCAGCTGCTTTTAATGCGCAGCCTTCTGTGAGACAGTAGTCTCGCGGAAGGAAGCGGTGGAGCGCGTGCGCAAGGAGCGTCTCCTCGACGACGCGACCCGCCGCCGGTGATTGGGGCGACGCAGGTGCGAATACCTGCGCCTGATGCCGCCCTAGCCTAGGCCGCGGGTGACTGGACCGGGGCATTAGTCTGTCACCCACTGAGAGGCCGATCGCGCGAGGGGGGACGTCGGTCGAAGAGAGAGTACTCCTCAGAGGGTATTCCGTTGGGCCGACAAATGACGGCAAGTCACTCGGCTCCGATGGTCGGCCCAACAACTAAGGCGACGTGTCACGGATGGATTACGAGTGTACGTGCCCTCTGTCGCCCTGGACGAAGCGAAGCGAGGAGTGTGCCGACCGTAACCCAACCCCAAAAAAAAATTCTGCTTTTAATGCCCATATAAAATAAGAATTGATTAATATACAAGAATACTAATCTTAATAGACAAGTCTATAAAACTTAACCCTAAAAGCAAGAGACATACAAAATATATTTTACAAATTCATTGTTTATTGAAAACTTAGAAATGTGAATTCGTAGTGTTGTTGCAAAAGACTGTTCCTTTTGCATTCCATTAATATGTGGGCTAACGATTCTTGAAATGAAAACTTCTATAGGCAGGTTTGGATGGAAAGTTAATTCATGTAATGTTTTTAGATTAATTTAGATTAAATAATCTCCGTGTGGTGACAGAGTAAGAATACAATTCACCACCCACTTTCTTGCCTGTGGGTGTCGTAAGAGACGACTAGGGATATAATATGCACATAACATATATGCAAGAGAAGGAAAACTCGAAATAAAACCCTATACCAATACATCTAACTAGCGTGGTATAGCAGGTCAATTTCCATCACATTTTGGCGGAGGCCCAACAGTAGGATGCATATGAACTGTGATGATGAATTAATTGGAATATCCAAAAATAACCACTATTTGTTCATAGATTTTAGTTTTCACTTCTGTCGGCAGTCCTCATGACTATTATATTTTCTTTTTCTACTTTTAATATTAGCCTTAGATAGCTGTAACATCGTTAAGAGGACTTTTGGTGAACGTAGAAGGTTCTCAACCCAAATATATGCTTACGAATAACACTTCAAAAATATATATTCTCAATGTATGCCATCCGACAGACGAAAATCGGATAATTGGATCGGAATCCACTATAGAACATGTATGAGTATACAGAATCAAGTTTTTACTTGCGTATTTGGTAGTATCATAATTTCTTGTCGGGTCTTACTGCTTTTTTTCACCAAATCGAGTCGGCCTTTTTTGATACCCGCGAAGATAATTCCTGCCTCGCTCGGCATTCGGAATAAATACTGGCTACTTATTGTGTTGACCGTACTTCGTATGGGTTATGTAAGACGTTTTTTTTTTCACTTTTTTATGCCTGAATTCTTGTTATTGTTCGGTAATGGGGTGTGATAGTGCATTTTTGTGAATTTAATTCCTTTGTAATGTCGATGTATGATGACGGTTTGTCTACAAACATATTAGGTCTTCATCATCATCAAGGTCCACGCCCACTGCTGGGCTTGAACCTACTCTACAAAGGTAAATTGACATCATCATCATCACCCACGTTCACGATAGGGAGTGGTGAATTATATTCTTACTCCGTCACCACACGGGAAAATTTTTTTTTATTCAATTACTTTATTATGCTTGCTGTTTCAGTCATTTTTAGGGTTCCGTGCCCACAGGGTAAAAACGGGAGGCCATTATTAAGACTTCGCTGTCTGTCCATCCGTCTGTCTGTCACCAACCTGTATCTCAAGAACCACGATAGCTAGACAGTTAAAAGTTTTACAAATTATGTACATACTAGCAACCCGCCCTCGCTTCGCTTCGGTTTCAGTAACTTAAAGCCGCGTAGTTCCTGTTCCCGTGGGAATACCGGAATAAAATGTAGCCTATGTTACTCCCTGATATTATAGCTTTCCATTGGTGAAAGAATTTTTGAAATCGGTTCGGTGGTTTAAGCGTGAAAGCGTTACAAACAAACAAACAAACAAACATCCTTACTTTCGCATTTATAATATTAGTATGGATTTCTGTTGCCGCTATAAAAACAAATACTAAAAACAAAATTAAATAAATAAATAGGCTCCAATATAACAAATGCGTTTCTATATATAATGGTACGGAATCCTTCACGACGCCCGACTCGCACTTAGCCGGTTTTTAACCTCACTTACGTGTAAGAAAACAGGGTGGAGAATTGTATTCTTATTCTATCATGCTGACAGTATAAGTTGCTATACTTAGAATAATAAAAAACTAATATATAATAAGCTATACCAATCTTAAATGTGAATCATTTTGGCCATTTGATATGGCAACAATGCGATATTAAATAACGTATTGATGGGGGCGAGACTTTTGAGCGAAAGGTCATGAGGTCGTTTCCTATATTATTTAATAAGCTAAATAAATAAATATAAAAGGCTTACCGTTTGTATGTCTGTTAGTAAAATTACAAAAATTAATATCAAAACTTAAATTCACAGATATTTTCTACATGTGATGACGAAGTAAGAATACAATTTTTCACCCCCTTCTTTAACCCGTAGATGTTGTAAATGTCGACTATTTCTTTTTTTTTTTTTTGGGTGGGCTATGGTAAGCGCACGCGCGGTCCTGTCCGTCCGGGGTGATGAAAGGACGGCGCGCGGGCCCATAACCCACCCGTACCCACGTCACCTCGTTATTTGTTGGGCCGACCACCGGAGCAGATGTGACTTGTCATCAGTGGTCGGCCCGACGGAATACCCTTTCGGGTAACCTCACGTCTCGACGTACTGGGACGTCGGTCGCCATCGCGTGGTCAGCCTCTCTGCGGGCGACGGACAATTCCCCGGTCCAATCACCCGCGGCCTCGGCTAGGGCGGCATTAGGCGCAGATACTCGCGCCTGCGCCGCCCCAGTCGCCGGCGGCGGAACGTGTCGCCGAATAGGAGTTCTACTCGCACACGATCCGCCGCCTCCTTCCGTGAGATTACGGCCTCACAGAAGGCGGCGACCGCGTCCCAGTTCCTGACGCTGTCGAGCATCTCCCTGGCGATGGTCGGCAGCGCCAGGTCGGCACCGATAATCGTGACGAGTTCACGGCGCTCCCTTTCCCACGCAGCACACTCCTCGAGCGTGTGCTGCGCCGTGTCCTCGTCGCAACTGCAGTAGTGGCAGGACGGTGTGCTCTCCCTCCTGACAATCTTGTGCAGGTACTTCCCAAAACACCCGTGCCCCGTCAGCACCTGCACAAGTCGGAAGGAAAGCACCCCGTGCGTCCGCTCCAACCACTCCATCAGCACCGGCCGGAAGGCCTCGACGGTCCTGACACCGTACCGAGGACTCTCCAGCCGGACTGCCCAACGGGCAATGACTCCTCGGCGGGCGTCGACCCGCCAGGCGGTGATCTCCTGCAAGGAGACCATACCGCCGCGGGCGCGCGTCTCCGACACCCGCCGATAAATGTCGGCGAGCATCTCCGCCTCCAGGTCCCACGGGGGAGTTCCGGCCAGGAGGCACGCTGCCTCCGTCGCCACGGTGCGGTAACCCCGTATGGCCCTGATGTCATAAATTCATGTCCAATGTCGACTATAGGATATATTTCTCCGAAAACATCAATGCCAGGGAAGGAAAACTCGACACAAATCTATACCAACATGATTTAGCGTCCTATAGTAGATAAATTTCCCTCCTATAGTGGAGGAGGGATGGCTTTCCAGTAGATATACGTTCAAATCCCATATATAATAAATCCATGTGGTGACGGTATAAGAATACAATTCGCCACTCCCTATCTTGTCCATAGATGTCGTAAAAGACGACTAAGGGATATAATATGCATATAATATCTATGCAAAAAAAAGTAAAACCTGAAACAAAACCCTATACCAACCTATCTGACCAGGATGGTACATTAAAGTTAATATCCCCCCTATTGTGGACGAGGCTTGAACCCAAGAGTGAAATACGCTGAGATATGGCAATTATTTGATTTTTGAAGTTTTCACGAGTATGGCGCATAATAAATAATTCTGAATAAAAAGAAAAACCGACTTCAACCGTTTTCTCATTGATGCCATTGTCAAAACTGAACGAAATTGAAATGGGATTACACAGGAAGCACCAGCTTTCAAATAAAAAAATGAATATCAAAATCGGTTCACCAAGTCGAAAGTTTTGAGGTAAGGAACATAAAAAAAAAAAAAATATATAGACGAATTGAGAACCTCCTCCTTTTTTGAAATCGGTTAATAATACTATTTTTACCTATTTTATCGCGTTTGTTGATTGTCTGACGTTTCTAGGCCTTTTCAAGCCATGAACGATAGTGTAATTTGTAATGGTAATTACTTTTTCATTTGAGAAGCAAATTTTAATAATTACATACTTTTTTTAGAAACGGAATTTCCAGTGCTGACAATTGCCATCATTATTTTACAACAACGTCGAATCGGAATTCATCCTTTGTCTATGGCGTTGCACAGTGTAAAAAGAATGTCTGATCTGTCACGCGTGATCCACATCGGTGATAAAAAAAACACAATTTGATTGAACAACCCAAATGGTTATTTTAATCTAATATTACCGTTAACTTTTAGTGTTGTTGGAACTAAATTAAAATAGATTTGTTGTGAACCTTTTGATTATTGCGAAGTGATATTGAATTTCAGTTTTATAATACACTAGCTTCTACCCGCGACTTAGTCCGCGTGGACCAGTTACTTTGTGCGTACGGTAACTTTTATCCGCGACTTTGTATACGTAGAAGATGAAAATATTTTTAAATAATACAATTCTGTTACACATAATTTATGCGAAACTTTAACTGCTTACGTAGCGCAAGCAGCGCAAGCTCTCAAAAGGAAAAAAAAACATTTTGATACATTCTTCATTAGTACTCGGCTCCTATCAGTTTTAACGTGATATATCCTATAGCATTCCTAGATAAAATAGGGTTATAAGGTTATCTAACACTGAAAGAATTTTTGAAATCGGACTAGTAGTGCCTGAGATTAGTGACGTTGAGGGAGGCGCTCCGGTATCATGGAGTGCCTTTGTACCTCCGGAGGCTGTTGGTAGCGTACCTTGAGGGAAGGCACGTGCTCTGGGAGAGGGGCGATGGGTGCATTCATCGCCATCGGGTGGAGTGCGGCGTTCCACAGGGCTCGGTGCTGGGTCCAGTCCTGTGGAACGTTGGGTTCGACTGGCTTCTGCGGGGTCGGCTCCTTCCCAGGATGGGGGTTATCTGCTACGCAGATGACACCCTCATCACGGTGAGGAGGGCTGACTTCCAGGGGGCTGCCCGACTGGCACAGGAGGGAGTAGCACTCGTCGTAGATCGGATTGGCATGCTGGGTCTGAGGGTCTCGCTAAACAAAACTGAGGTCCTCCTATTTCATGGCCCACGTCGAGGTCCCCCCCGAGGAGCACATATCAGTGTGTCTGGGGTTGCCGTGCCGGTGCGGGCCCAGATGAAATATCTGGGCCTGCACCTCGGTAGCAAATGGAATTTCGAGCCACACTTTACCCAGCTCGTCCCTAGGCTCACCAAGTCAGCCGCGGCGTTGGAAAGGCTTCTGCCAAATACTGGCGGTCCTGGGTCGTCCTGTCGGCGTCTCTACGCTGGAATCCTACGGTCCATGGCGCTGTATGCCCCTATGTGGTGCCCCTATCTGGTCGGAGTCCCTCACCGCCCGCAACAAGGCCCTCCTGCGTCGACCGCAGAGAGTCATGGCGATGAGAACTATCAGGGGTTATCGTACAGTGTCTTGGACTGCGGCGACGCTACTGGCAGGCGATCCGCCTTGGTCACTTGTGGCTGAGGCGTTGGCGGAGGTCTACCAGCTCCGTACAACAGCGCGGGCCAACGGCGAGCAAGTCTCTGCAAGGAGACTGGGTAGAGCGCAAGAAGTGGCCCGAAAGGAGGTTATCCGGCGGTGGAGGGAAGACCTGGAGTCCCCCGTAGCAGGGCGGGGGACTGTGGAAGCGGTTGCGCCGCATCTCCACCGCTGGCTCACAAGCACGGCAACCTAACACTTAGGATGGTGCAGGTGTTTACCGGACACGGGGTCTTCGGTAAGTACCTGCATATGATTAGAAGAGAAGAGACCCCCGGATGTCATGAGTGTGGCGCGCCAACTGATGATGCGCGTCACACATTGGAGATATGCCCCGCCTGGGGGTCTCAGCGCCACGACCTGTCGGCGATACTTGGAGCGGACCTATCGCTGCTGACCGTTATTGCAAAGATGCTTGGCAGCGACAGGTGCTGGTCGTCGATGGCCTCATTTTGTGAGGCCGTCATATCAAGGAAGGAAGTGGCGGAGCGGGAACGCGAGGCGCTTGCGTCTGCTGACTCGCTTCGTCGCCGGCGACCCAGGAGGAGGAGGCGACAATATGCCCACCTACTCCCACCGCCCTGAACAGTAATGACAGGACGTGGCCAGACGGCCATGCGTTGGGGTGTCGGGGATTGAATGTCATCAGACGACCTCTCCGGCACCCCGTAAAAGCGCGGAAGGGGCCGCTGTGGTTTTAGTGGGTATTCCGGCCGCGGATGTGGTCGGTGAGTCCCACACGGCCTCCCCCCGTCCGTCGCTGGCGGGGGACAGTGCGTAAATGCATTTCCACAGCGTGAACAAAAAAAAAAAAAAGTGCCTGAGATTAGCGTATTGAAGCAAACAAACAAACTCTTCAACTTTTTATATTAGTATAGAAGACTTATCCGTGTAGTGATGGAATAAGAATACAATTCATCACTCCCTATGCTGCCCGTGGATGTTTCCTAAAAGGTGACTAAGGGATATAATATTCACATAACATCTGTGCAAGAGAAGTAAAAAGGAATGAAACCAGGTATAGTAGGTCAAATTCCCTCCCATTGTGGAGGAGGCCCGAGTCCGAGAGCCTTTATGTGGAGTTACGACGATGATGATGATGATAGAAGACTATATAGATATTTATATGCTATACTACTTATACTAAAATTTCCACTCATTTGCCTGCACAAATGTGTCTTAAAAGTCATTAGCTTCCTTTCTTAGTCTTGTGGATAATACCAATTTTGTAAGTGTTAGGAGTCTCCATTTCTAATCATCATCACAGATCTTATACGTCCTTCTGTTGGGCTCGATCCTCTTCTACAATGGGAGGGAAATTGATCTACTATTAACCACGCTGGTCATGCGCATTGATATAAGGTTTCCTTTTCGTGTATAGTTGGTGTCTGCATATTATCCCTTAGTCATCGTTTACGACACCCACGAGCAAGAGAGGCGGTGATGAATGGTATTCTTACTCCGTCACCACACGATTTTTTAGTATACCTAAATACCAATTTTTTCAGTCCTATTTAATAACGGCCTTTTGATAACGCTTAAACAAATAAACTCAACAAATAACTCCAAATAAAATTTGTGCTAATATCCTCAGAAAACTCAGTCCTAAGGCAATAGTATCAACACATTGAAATCTTGATACCTAAACCAGTATCTGATTGGCAATTAAAATCATTACCCAATAACTTTACAAATTAAGAGTCGACATTAAAACTGTATCAAATTATCGCCACCCAATACTTGAAACCTTATTAACCCTAAAAGTTTTACTTTAAATATATTCAATTAACCCTGAGAAAGCAGAATAAACGTTCACATCGATATATCACGAACGTACCGAGCAACGGTAGCCGGGAGTCGAACCGGGTACCCGATAGCCTTAGGTCATAAGATAGGATCGCATCGCGACATTCACCACTGTTAATTGTGCCACGATTTAATTGACACCGTTGTTTGCTTGTATTTTTGCTTTTTATTCGTATTTTCCGTGTGCTGATGGAGTAAGAATAGAATTCATCATACCCTCTCTTACCCGTGGGTGTCGAAAGACAACTAAGGGATTAGATAGCATGTAATATCTATGCAAAGAAATTAAACACGAACAAAACGTTTGACCAGCGTGCTATAATTGCCGTGGGTGACTGGACCGAGAAATTACGCAGGTAACTGGACCGGGGAATTAGTTTGTCACCCGCCGAGAGGCTGACCGCGCGAGGAAAGAAGAAGAGGGTACTCCTCAGGGGGTATTCCGTCGGGCCGACCACTGACGACAAATCACCCTGCTCCGGTGGTTGGCCCAACGACGATGGCGTCGTGTCACGGGTGGATTACGGGTGTGCGTGCTTACGCCCCTCTGTCGCCCCGGACGGAGTGGAGCGAGGAGTGCGCTGACCGTAACCCAACCCCAAAAAAAGGCGTGCTATAATAAGTGAATTTTCGCTTCTATTGCGGATTTTGTTTTATTATTATTTTATTTTATATTGAATACTATTTTACGACACAAGGAAAAAGGAAGTGAATTGTATTCTTATTCCGTCTATCACTCACACTTTAGGTCATCCATGTCCCATTGTTAAGCTCGAAACTCCTTCACAATAGGAGGCAAATTGACCTTACCATGCTGGTCAGACAGGTTGATATAGGGTTTTGTTTCAAATTTTCCTCCTCTTGCATAGATATTATATGCATATTATATCTCTTAGTCGTCTTTTATGTCATCCACGGTCAAGATAGGAAGTGATTAATTGTATTCATACTGGTATAGTAGGTCAATTACCCTCTTATTACGGCGAACGTTCACATATAAGCTGCGTTTATGATAATGCGTCTATAATGAGATATAAAGGCATGTAATATTATATTAATAGGTATTAATCGCATTTTCTATAAGTCATCTAGCTATTCTAAATTAGCTTTGACATAAGGGTAAACGCGCAAGAAAAAAATAATCCAGTTCTGACCGGATACCACACAACGACATTATACTCTCAAAGATCGTAATTAAAAGTCATAAAAATGATCCAATTGAACAACCGTCTTGTTTAACGAGACCGTCGCATATCCGAAATAAAAATCTTGTTTTATTACCTTTGATGGTGGAGAAGCAAAACTGGCGGATGGTTTTATGTTGAACTAATTTACTTGAGAGATAGGAACGAGGATATAAGTAGTGGTTCTCGTTACATAAATCGGTCACTCGTCAAAGTTAGATTAAATAAATTAAAGAAAAATCCTTTTTTAAAAACAAGCTTTCATTATTTGTTAATAAAATAAACTAAAATGTTAAAAATCCAGGTCCATCATCAGGCTCTGGTTACCATATAGTATCAAAGTACTCGTCAAGACGAATGAAATCAGCCCAAACTCAATGTGGTTGCGTCGCTTAATGAAGGAGTTCCTATGACTAGCTTCTACATCCATCATCAGATCATCTCTATGACACAATAATATTGCATTCTCATCTGATTTATGCATACATGCAAAATTTCAGCTCAATCAGAAACTGGGAAGTGGATCACATTTAACTTGCAAGATTTGATTACGAAAACGGGACAGGTGAAACTAAATAAAAGCTTGTAAAAGAGATGTATCTATATATAAATACGTGAAGCAAAAACTTTGTACCCCTTTTTATGATAATTACGTGGATGGACAAGTATGAAATTTGGCACAGTTGATGTATATAATGAGGAGAAGTGCATGAAACTGAAATTTCATATAATAATGGATTAGAAATGCATTAAATTCATTAAAAAAGGCATTACGCACACTACAATGCTATCGCTACACACACCTTTGTGTGAGTGTGTTGCGTAGCAACGTTTATACACTTTTGTTTACGGTTAAAATCTCTGGTCGAACTGAATGTCAAACAATCATAATTATGATGACAATGTCTAATAGAGATTTGTGCTTATATATTAGTTATTAGTGAAATACAGCTTGCTCAGTTTACAATTATACATAAATAAAATTAAAGAAAATTGTGTACCAGAAAAATTTATTAAAATGAATTATGGGCCGAATTTTGACTACACGGCGACCACTAGTATCTTATAAATACATATGTAGACTCACGCCTGTTACCTAGAGGTGTAGGCAGAGACTACGGATTGGCACAAGCCACGATCCTGACAAATTTCCATCCCTTCGATCAGTATAGGTTTATTTCGGGTTACCTTCCCTTGTATTCATGTTAACTGCATATTGTATTCCTTTTTTTGTGGGGGTGGGCTACTGTTAGCGCACCCGTCGCCCGGCTCTGTCCGGGACGACAAAGGGACAACGTGCACAGCCCCGTAACCCACCCGTGACACGTCGCCTTCGTCGTTGGGCCGGCAGGGTGACTTGTTGTTAGTGGTCGGCCCGACGGTATACCCCTTGAGGAGTACCCTCTCCTCGACCGACGTCTCCCCCTCGGGGAAGACATCGGTCTTGGTCGCGCGGTCGGCCTCTCGGTGGGTGATGGACTAACTCACCGGTCCAGTCACCCGCGGACTCTGCTAGGGCGACATTAGGCGCAGTTAATCGCGCCTCATCATTTGGCTGCAATTGAAATGCTTATTATTCTGCTAGGTAATCTAATCCTGAAATTATTTCCTTATTTCCTGCATAGATATATGCCCCATACCCTTCAAACGGGGCGACGATATTTTCTATAGCGTGATTAGAAAAGAGGCTACACCTTCTCTTATATTAAGTATCATTGTATTAAAAAAGAAATAAATGTATTCAAGAATGACTTAATATGAATGAATACTTCAATAAACTGCCAAGTTATATTGTACCTTATATCAAAGTAATACAGGCTAATATGTATTGCATTTTAAATTTGTTTTATAATCATAATTTATGAGGATATATAGGCATATCACACAGATTAAAAGGTCGACAATATGGTCAAAAATTCAAATATCTACAGATTAAAAATTAACTGGTAAACAGGTATTTTTAAATAAAATTTACAAACTCTCAAATATTTTATGGTTAGAGATCGCTTTAAGATGTGGACATATTGTTTATATTCCCATGTAGAGGCAGGGTAAAATTCAATGGTCACCATCTTTTGCCTTCCCGTAGGAATCATGGTAGTTGTTAAGGGATGCACGCTGATAGCATCTTTATACGAGAAGGAAAATTCGAAATATCCGTATGCCAATTCTTTGATGGCGACGGAATAAGAATAGAATTCACCCAATACTTGCCCGTGGGTATCGTAAAAGACGATTAAAGAATATAAAATGCACATAAATAAAACTCTATATCAATCCGTCTAACCAGCGTGGTACAGTATTCCAATTTTACTCTAATGTGGAGATTGCTCAAGCCCAGCTGTGTAGTGTGTGTGTGCAAGCCATCTTGGTCTTCACAAATTACAAATACAATCAATTCACCACCTCCTCTTGCTCGTAGGTATCGTCACAAGACAACGGATTATAATATGCTATTGATATCTATGCAAGAGAAGGAAAGCTCGAAATAAAACCCTGTACTAACAAGTGTGACCAGCGTGGGTCGGTCAATTTCACTTCTATTACGGAGGAGGCTCGAGCCCAACAGTGGGCCGTATATGAGATGAGCTGATATGATGAATCTGGGAATAATATAGCAGTTAGTTGAATAATAAATTCTAAATAATATTTATATATTCGAAGCGGTAACTCAACTTGTGTCGTTGAGCTGTACTACAACATTCATTCTATTTCAATTTCATTCCGTTTTACGTTCGTGCTATAAAAATATTTATAACAATATAAATACACTGAAATGCCGCCACTAAATGAAAATGAAAACGGTACTTAAATATTATTTTGAAATAATATATATATACCTACATAATTCAATGAATTGAATTTTGAATTCAATAAAAGTTAAATAAATTATTTGCAATTGAAATCTCCGTGTGGTGACGGAGTAAGAATACAATTCCAATATCTTGTCCGCTGTTGTTGTTAAAGACGACTAAGCGATATCATTTGAATATTACATCTATACATTAGAAGGAATACACCAAATAAAACCCTATGACAACACCTCTGACCTGATATTAACTGTTATAAGGTCAATTTCGTAACCATAATGGAGGAACCCCGAACCCAACATTTACGAGCTGAGATGAATTGAATTTTGACTTCAATAAAAATTTAATATATTGAATGTAATTGAATTTACTCTGTGGTCATGAAGAAAGAATATAATTTACCACCTATCTTTCCCATTGTTGTCGTAAAGGATGAAAAGATATATCAAGTTAATGGTAGGTTAATTCCCCTCCTATTGCAGAGGCTCGAGCCTAGTAGTGGCCCGTGGGCCTGCTCTACAAAAGGCGTGAAACTGATTAATTGATAGTTCAATTTTGGCTGATGGCTGGCTGATCAGACTTGATTTATAGAATTTTATTTCGAGTTATCCTTCTCTTGTACAGATGTGACATGCATATAGTATACATGCGAAAAATACCTCAGTGTCTGAAAACACAGGTCTACGACCAGTGTGTGTTACCAGTGATAACTTATGCACGGCAACGTGGTCCCTAAATGTAGACCTCATAACAAGACTCAAAGTCGCTCGGCGTGCTATGGAGCGGGCTATGCTCGAGATTTCTTTGCGCGATAGAATCCGGAATACGGAAATCCGCAGAAGAACGGGTGTAACTGACATAGCACGAAAAATTATCATGCTAAAGTGGCAAGGGCAAGCCACATCGTTCGACGAACCCACAACAGTTGGGGAAAAAAAGGTTCTAAGGATATAGGCGGCACAGGACCGCACTATATGGCGCGATATGAGAGAGGCCCTCCTCCAGCAGTGGACGGCAATAGACTGAAATGATGATGATGATAAAAATAGGGAATGGCGAATCTTATTCTAACTCCATCACAGCATGGAGAGTAATACTATCTAATCAGATAGATTCTCTTATTACTAAAACTATTTGAAATGCTGCAGAAAAAGTAATATTAATTTTATTATAGCGCGTTTTATAGTTTCTATAAGCCTTAATATATATTTACAAAGACAAATATTACAGTTTACAGTCTGGCGGACATAGCATTATGAGCTATAACTTTTAGCCTCTATAAGGGAAATATAGGTTGTGAAATCTCTTTACGATTAAAATAATAATGGTTGCTGAAAGTTTTATTAAAACTTCGTATGTTTTATGATTTCTATTTATATTTATTTATATACTAGCGCTTCGCTTCAGTTTGAATCGCTTTACTCGCATAATGCCCGTTCCCGTGGCAATACCGTGAAAAAATATAGCCTATGCTACACTCTGATATTATAGCATTTCAATGGTGAAAGAATTTTTGAAATCGGTTCGGTGGTTTAAGCGTGAAAGCGTAACGAACAAACAAAGTTACTTTCGCATTAATAATATTAGTAAGGATTTTCCGTGTGATGACGGAGGAAGAATACAATTTATCACTCCCTATCTTACCCGTGGATGTCGTAAAAGACGACTAAGGGACACAATAAGCACATAACATCTGTGCAAGAGAAGGAAAATTCGAAACAAAACCCTGTTCCAACACGTCTGACCAGCGTGGAATTAATTCAAATTCAAATCATTTATTATGAATAAACATCATTTCCCTTCCATTGTGGAGGAGGACCGAGCCCATTTAGCGCCGTATTTATACCCACCAATTTTCGTCTCACAATAAGTTTGCGGACACAAATTTCAAAGCCAACGCATATAAAAAAATCACTTCTATAATCAAATCAAGCTTTAGTACCTTCCTCAGTTGAAATCTACACTATAAACAACCATACATAACATATTTGAAACAAACCGATCATTATTTTATTACACCAACTTTTAATTTAGTAGTAGCCATAGTCAAATTTCAAAACATCAAAGTTTGATTGACAATTTATTTTGAATCAAACTTTCTTGCTATAACCATTCTTCCAATGCAATGGTACCTTTAAAATTATACTTTAAATCCAGAATATATAAAGTTTATTCTTGAATGCACTCACGATAGCATTCTAATATGTAATAACTATAAAATTATTCCAATACAAAACTACTTGGCGAAAGGTAGACCGTATCACGTGGCGGTCGGAATCTTAATACTATTCACGCAAATATAGAAAACTACACTCTATATCAATTACAACAGAATTCAAAATCAATTGAATGTATGTATTATTAAATCGAAATTGTTTGTTGAAGAAATTTGTATTTTATTTCCGAGATTAAGAGTTGGGAATTGAGTGTGAGGAATCTTTAAAGGGATATCAAGTTTCTTTCTCACTTCGTCAGGTGTCGCTAGCGGCAGGCTTTGTTTTGCTCAGTTTTGTTCTACGGAGTGTGAACTCGATAAAGGCCGAGAGGAAACGCTCAACAGTATACCCTCTTTGTGTTTTTTATAAATCAAATATATCAAAAGGGGTGTTTGGGTATAGTCAATGATTTTTGGTTGATTTTTGTCTGAGTGAGTTGGAATTGTGAAAGGATTTTAAATGAAGAAACCGACCAAATGCATATTGCAACCGCGTATGAAGAATTGCGTAACGCCGCGCGTCGTACAAAATTAAACGCTACGTACTTTTAAATGCATATCTCCCAAACCGAATATTACAGTTTCGATCCCTAACGCAAGAGAATTCTTTGTGCAATTTAAAAGTTTGTTTGAATCTAGGTTTTATTTGTGTTCGTATTATATATTTTGTCCGTGTGATGACGGAGTAAGAATACACTAATGAATCACGGAAAAATATAACAGTCAATTTTAGTATTTAAACTCATTTCTTAGCATATTATGTCAATTTGATCAATATACTTTTGCAACTTGCATAAAAAACATCTTGCCTCACCTCTCTCGCTGGTAGATTATTAATTTATTTTAAATTAAATATGTAATATATTAGATAAATTGGATAATATCTAAATGCCCTTGAGGGCCTTATGCAGAATAAGATTTAATTTGATTCAAACTCTTTCATCTCGCATTTCTTTAGAAAGCTTGTAAAAAATTAACAATGTTTTTATCCGACTTACTAGTTGAAATCAAATCCTTATATGCCAACACCTTTTTCACCAGTGTATCAACACGGCATTCTATAGATTTAAATTTAATCATCACCATCATCAGCTTAGTTCTTAGACGTCCCATTGTTGGCCTCGGCCTCCTTCAGTGTGGGAGGGAAAGAAAAAAATTGACCAAATACCACGCCAGACGTGTTGGCATATAGGGTTTTGTGCCGAGTTTTCCTTCTCTTTCATAGATGTTATATGCATATGCATCCCTTAGTCGTCTTTTATGATACCCACGGGCAAGAGAGAGGGTAGTGAATAGTATTCTTACTCCGTCACCACATGGAAAAAAAATAAAACCTCTCAATAAAATTTCCTACTAGTGTCTAAAAGTTTCCCATGAAATCCATAACTTAAAAGAGTCCTATAACTTATTGTATAGTGATCGATCTAACGTTATCTGATGCGTGATACATTCGTGTTAAATACTAGCCATTGTGACAGTTTCACTTTGGGCATC
Organism: Lymantria dispar; assembly: GCA_032191425.1. NCBI lineage: Eukaryota > Metazoa > Arthropoda > Insecta > Lepidoptera > Erebidae > Lymantria > Lymantria dispar. The sequence continues at coordinate 4,890,917 of CM063447.1, forward strand.
GGGATCACGGCTCGGATGTACCGATAGCTTAAAAAAATAAAAGAAACCAAGGGACAAAAATTTATATGTGCTTCAAATTTCATCGAGGTTATTAATACAAACAATAATTTTTGAAGTTATACCTACTTCTTTTAGGGAAAAATGAGTAAAATAAATTTCTACCGTCAGGGTGTCGGTTTTTCGTTCTCTTGAGCTCGGGGCTACCCTCCCACAAACTGCAAAGCGCACCTAAATAAGTTTTCACTTCAAAAAGTTAAAATTATTGTAAAAAGTCGAGTAGCCCAAAGACTATTAAACTTCAATGATACATCCAAATGCAATGATCCACTCAAGAGGCAGAGAGCACTGGTTATTGCACGTAGCGCTGTAATACCTTCAATTGTATAAATAGGGTGACATCAGATCATAGCGCGTCAAAAAAAGAAAAAAATAAAGTATAAGTCTTTAAAAATTATTTCTAAGTATAAATTGTATTTCTGAAAATAAATTTGTTGAATCTACTCAACGGTAAAATACATTAACCTTGGTTAACTCATCCAATAAATACATGAATTGCAGTTGGTATTTGAATTAAACGAATTACTGTACAATCGAATGAATCACTCAAGAAAATTATTTCTCTTATATTTCTTAAAGCTATTCATTTTAACAAGATTTTATTAAGAAAGTGAATTACTTATATAGACAGTTTTTTTTCAAACTACGTGCTAAGCGAAGTAAGTTAATTGCTTTCCTGTATACATATTTATACATCTCCGTTTAATAACGGAGTAAGTACAATATTCACCATACTGTTCTTGCTCGTGGGGCTAAAACAGGACTAGGGGATATAGTTTGCAGATTAAATCTATGAAAAAAACTCGAATTAATACTTTATTTTAACCCGTCCGATCAGCGTGCTATATGCGTATAGCGTGATCTAATAAGATCAAATACACTTTTTGGAGAAGGTTCAGCATTAACAACTGAAATAACAGTGACTTTACACAAAAATTTAAAAAATATATGTACACGTGTAGCCTGGTATTGTTTTATTTTGTTCAATGACGATCTAGTGTTTATCCTAAATGACCAGAGATGTAATACATAAGATATCATTGTAAAAGAAAGCAAATTCGTAATGAAAATTCATGTTAAATCATCTGCCCAGGATGTTCATGGAAACTAAAGGATATTACACTTCGTATTCATGGTCAGTCACTAGAGGACATTTCATTCGGATTTGGTTTCCTTATTTGTATTTTTTTATTGCCGATGATGGCAAACCAGCCAGCAACACGCCTGATGGTAAGCGATACGGCCGTACATGGATCTTTGCAATACCACAGGCTCAGTTATGTCGTTACCTACTGTAAATAAAATGCTCTTAAACCTCGTTTAAAAAAATTCTTCATCATCATCTCAGCCCATACACGTCCCACTGTTGGGCTCAGACGTATAGGGTTTTCTTTCGAGTTTTCCTTCTCTTGCCTAGACATTATATGCATATTATATCCCTTAGTCGTCTTTTATGACACCCACGGGCAAGAGAGGATGAATTATATTTATACTCCGTCACCACACGGAATTTAAAAAAGTATTTAAAGATGATTCTTTCGCTATTTACAACATTATCTCTCAAATATTGATAAAATGTTTCCCATAAAGACGAGAATGTGAACAGATATTGGTCACTATATCCATCTTTTACACAAATATATATAAATATTTCGTTTCAATAATAGTTTTATGCTATCGGTACTTAAAACACCCAAACCTTAATCCAAGCCCCGTGTAAGTATTTCAACACGGACACCCAGCTGGTCGAGTGACATATCACTCACTCTTTCTATCCCTATACGTTAGAGCAGGGTGGATGATACCGCTCGGTCTCATAGAGGGCTAGCCTTATTAACATGAAGAGAATAGGTGCGGAGTAATGCATTCTATTGATAATGTTAATCCTAATCTAAAAATAACGGTTGCCTCACACATATGTTTTTTTGATATTCATATGTTGATAGAAAGCTTTTACAGTTTCAAAATAGGTGTGTATAAAATTCGTTCTATCTGCCTTAAGGTGTTTGGAATGAATTACACGTAAAATAATACATAACAGATATCAAATAGGTTTCAATTGCCCACGTATAATTATACTTTTCCACTGCCAAATAAGATTTTATAAATAACCTAACATGGCAACCTAGCTATGGGGGCAAATTGCACTTCTATTATTAATGTCACATATTTCTTACTCCCACATACGTGCAGGATCTGGTTTGAACTACCTGCTGTTGTGTTTCCTCATTAATATGGCATGTCCTTCTTTAAACGAGGTTTAAGAAGAGCATTTTCTTTACGGTAGGCAACCGTCTAGCTGTACCTCTGGTATTACAAAGGTCAATGTGCGGCAGTATCACTTACCATTAGGTGTGCTGCTTGCTCGTTTGCCACCATCGGCAATGAAATATATATATAAGCAGTAGACTGATCTGTTAATGTATCCAGATAATATGTAATCCGTAACGAGGTGGAAATCAAGTGAAGATGTTCAGAGTAAGCTAGGCGAATCTCTTCTCATACATCATCTTAGAGCAGTTGTTAATCTCAAGACAGTATTCGACCTAAGGACTTAGTATCCATAAAAACAAATAAAAATTAAAAAAAAAGAATTGTATCTGTACTCTGTCATATCAGAGATATAAAGATCTATGTCCCAGTAACCGAGCCATAAACTCCAAAAAAAAATATTTATGTTTTTTTTTCTCAGTTGCTGTAAATTTTCATCCAGGTGATTGTAGCTAAATGTTATAGTAGTTTTAAAAATTAAATAGAAGTTTTTAAAAATAATCCAACTAACCAACGTGACCGAAAATTTTAAAATTTAACTCGTTAAATCGCTTAGAAATTAGGTTCCTAACTCCAATAACTATTAATATAAATTGGTGCTATTAACCTAATTTGTTTGGCGAAGTCTTAGAATAATAACGTATAAGTAGAAGGATAGTGTCAGTACTTCGAACTTTAAAAATTTGAATCTAAAAATACTAATGGCGGGCAGACGACTACACACGTACACGCGGAAACTACTATACAAATTATGAAATCAAATTTTGTTTTTATTAACATAAATCGTCGAAATACTTTTAAAAGTAATGTTAAAAACCTTTTTATGTTTTTCAAATGTGTTGTGGCACCATTTGAATGCACAAGCCGTCATAATTACCTATTTATTTTTTAAGAGTCGCTTACATTCGTGCAGTGCAATGACTTGTACATTACGGGACTGTTCCGGCGTAGGCTCCATTAGGCTCCAATTGAAATGCCTCACTTTTTGAGCGTGGACTTACCTTCTATACTTCTATCTATATGTTATTATTCTAAGGGCGAAGTTTTGTGAACGCCGTTAAAAAAAGTTCTATGTAACATTATTTTAAGCATGCTTATATGCATAGAAATTGTAATATGTATATAACATAGAAATTGAAAGCTTTGAAAAAAAGACCAACGAAAATCAAAAAAGCTCAGAAACTGCAACCGTAAAACACATCTAAGATTATTTTTATCTTAAGTTAAATAAGAATGCAACTATAAATAGTTTCGTTTGAACATTTAGTTATATCTGATAAACAAAATTTCTCTAAATTCCAATATGGGAAAGAAACCTGTACCATGCCATCAATGTAAATACGTGACACTTAATTTAAAATACCTTCGTACATGCGTTGAATTACTCAAGAGATCCACGGTAATTACCTGCAATTAAACAAAATATATAAATTAGAAAAGTTTTCTTTGGAAATCATGGGAACTTATAATTTAATAGGTTCTGCCCGCGACTTCGTCTGCGTGGACTAGTTACTTTGAGCGTTAGCCGTGGCGTCAGCGTTAGCAAATGAAGTCGCGGGTTAAAGTTAACGTTAGCATTATTTTTTAATTTATGCAGTGCAGTATACGCAACGGAAGTTCTCAAAATAAAAAAAACCGATTCTGAAACATTTTTCATTGGTGCTCCGCTCCTGTTGGTTTTAGCATGATGATATATACCCTCTAGCCTTTCTTGATAATTGCGCTGTCTAACACTGAAAAAATTTTTCAAATCGGACCAGTAATTTCTAAGATTAGCACGTTCAAACAAACAAACTCTTCAGCTTTATATATTAGTTCAGATTTGATACTAGATGTTACTAACCTCGTTTGAATGAGACTGACTTTAAAAAAAATATGTATCGCTATTATTTTTGATTTGGCTTATGCTAAGCTTATAAAAACTTATTTAAGGAAGAAAAATGATTACGACATAATAGATTTGAACCCTTAAGTTTTTGTAAATGGCCTGCAAGTTGTTATAAGTTTATCGGAGTATGCTGCTACCCACTCCCTTATCTTATATCTTTAAACGAGCAAATATATATATTCAGGAATATATATATATTCAGGATCTCGGAAACGGCTCCAACGATTTTGTTGAAACTTGGCATCCTAGAGGTTTTGGGTCCAAAAAAACGATCTAGCTAGGTTTTATTTATAGAAAATGTTGTTTTGTCCGTGTTTTTAGCAAGACTATACAATGACATTAAATTTTAAAAGAATATGATTTCAAATTTCGTTGTCAACGTCATGAGTTACGATAGCTCAGTTGGGCAGTTGACCGGTTCTAATTTTGGCTTTTATGGCATTCAAACAGCGTCGGTTTGAATCTCGGTGTTATTAATATTCTCTTTTTGTAATTTTTAATATTATTTTTAATATTTTTCATTATTAATTTTTTAATTTTTTATTAATATATATCTAAATAAATTCGACAAAAATATTCCGAGCGAAACTCGGTCAACCAGATATGACTCTCTTAGTTGTTTTATAGACGACCATGTGGTGACGTAGTAAGAATACAATTCACCACCCCTTCTCATACCCGTGGGTGTCTTAAAAGATGAGTACGGGATACCTATCATATGTAGGTTATAAGAGAAGATAAACTCGAGGTCAAATCCTATACCAATCTATCTAACCAGCATGGTATAATAAGTTCAATGTCCCTTCTATTATGGAGGAGGCTCAAGCTCAGCAGTAGGACGTATATGAGCCGAAATGGTGATGATCATATGTAGATTATAGGAGAAGACTAGCAACCCGCCCTCGCTTCGCTTCGGTTTCAGTCGTCTTTCCTGCGTAGTTCCCGTTCCCGTGGGAATACCGAGATAAAATATAGCCTAGTTTACTCCCTGATATTATAGCTTTCCATTGGTGATTGAATTTTTGAAATCGGTCCAGCCGTTTTGAAGATTACCCAGAACAAACAGACAGACAGACAAACAGACAAAAAAATATAAAGTGTATTTTAGGCATATCTATTATGCAAATAACCATCTGAGCATGAAAGTCCATTATTTTGACATTACAAACAGACACTCCAATTTTATTTATTGGTATAGATATAGATAAACTCGAGGTAAAACAGAATACCAACAGGTATGACCAGCGCGGTATATTAGGTCAATTTCTCTCCCAGTATGGAGAAGGCACAAGTCCAACAGTGGGATTTATGAAAGCTGAAATAAGACAGTAAGGTGTAGCGACCCTTTATATTCTTAAGTGTATATAAATAATTTTACTTAATTATCAAATTACCACAATGGCTTCTACATTGACCACTGACAAATTAACTTTTAATAAATACATTTAGTGTGACGTCATTTCGTAAATAACTAATTTACCAAAAAATGTCACACCATTTACCGACGGTACATCTCAATCTTTAACTCGTGACTGAGACATTACGTGTCTTTAAAAAAAAAAAAAAACAACATGCCGAACGCATTTATCAACGAGATAAGCAAATGAGAATCTGTTTTTTATTATTTAGTATTCAATTTGGGAGAAGCGGGGCAGCCACTGCGTAGATAAAACTGTTTTAATTAAATATTTCTAAGTTAGAATAGTAAGAGTCTTGTGGTAATAGCCTAGGAGCAAGGTATCAACCTTACTAGTCCTTGGTGTTCAATTACTGAATATGATAAGTCTTTCAGCTCTGAAAGGTCATTAATAGTGAGGATAGTTATTATATCTTCTTTTAAAATAGTTATAAATTTATTAAGTTTAAATTTTATTCCATAGAATTTAATTCCAAAATTATTGACATTAACAATTATTCAGAAATGCATATTTATTGAACTCAATAGCTCCATTAGCTAATAAGAAATAAACATAATTCAAAGAAAATCCATGTGCTGACGGAGAGAATACAATTCACCACCCCCCATCTCTTGCCCGTGGATGTCGTAAAAGACGACTAAGGGATATAAAATGCAGATGACATCAATGCAAGAGAAGGGAGACTCGGAATAAAACTTTATGCCAATTCGATTGACCCACGTGGTACAGTAGGTACCTAGATTAAAGTCCTTCACAAAAAAAAGAACGCCCGAGCCCAACAGTGGGACATATATGGCCTGAGATGATGACGATGATGCGGAAAGAAAATTTAATTTGTGAGGTATTTCGCTGCATAATTTTCTCTAGATTATTTTCTCGATCTTTTTTTACATTTAATACTTATAATAAAGGTATTATTAACATTAAGTCTTTAGTATATCATTATAATATCTTATAGTAATATCTAAATCGTGAAACAATGGTTCAAATGCCTGAGAAGTTACCCGTATCCGTAGTTTTATTAAACGTCTTAATCAACTTGCCAGTAAAATATCTATCAAAACATCATTCTATAACCAATAAAATTATTTATAATCTGTATTTACAAGAATTTTCTTATACCATTATGTGTTTTACTAGATCTTTTAATACCACAGACATAAAAGAGTACTATCCGTAATTAAGTTCTTCAGAAATAATAGTTAATTCAATTAAAGTTTATTATGAAATCGGATAAGGTTATAATTTTACACGCGTAAAATTCTACATTAACAAATACTGTCGCTATTTTCTCAACAAATATTGCTGCCCCGGTAACGTACATTATGATATTAATTTGAAATCCGTGTATTCACTGATATGCTTGTAGTGTTTCTCAATAATTTATTAATATTTGATGTTTTCGCGAGAATTACACATGTGAAATAAATCTATTTTTACTGAAGTACATGGTCACGGTACAACGAGAAGTTCTCCCGTAATCTTGAATGTTTTAAATACAAACGCGATAAAATCCATAAAAATAGTTTTACTTTAAGAAGCTTCTTTTAATTTTAAATATTATGCAAATATTTAAATTAATAAATGTATGGCGAGTTGTAGCGGCTCTGAATACTATCAATTCTTAGATTGCTCGTGCATATCTATGTACGATATGTACTATGAAAGAGGACACATTGAGTCAACCGCAAGTAATTGGGATAAGAGTAGGTTGATGATGGGAATGACTTACCCGCTTGTGGGGTCTGGTCCAACCATAATCTTCTCATTATATTTGTGATTATTATTATATTTGTGAATTGTATTATAAAATATTTTAAATGACATTACACTGAAGTTGTAAGATGACATCGTTGGATGCAGGTGGTGTAGAACTGCACTTTATGGCAAAATATGAGCGAGGCCTACGTCCAGAAGTGGATGGAGATAGGCTAAATGATGATGATGAAACATTTAACATCATATTACACGCTTTATAAAGAGTAAGCTTTATTTTTGGTTATATTAAGACAAATAAAATACATATATCGTTTAACATACTACAATATTTACCACAAAAACCCGTCCTCGGATCTCACTACCCTATTAGTATATCAATAAATTGTCTAAATGTCATCGCTTTAGACCACTTTATTTGTATAATCCAACAATAAAATATATTTTAATATATTATGTAATTGCAATAAATTTGCATTCTTATCGTATATGTACTAGCCGGTAGCCAAAACTATCATAGTTTTTTGCATATGAATGTTATTATTTAGCATATAATAGATATAATTCGCGTAATTTTTTAGACATATCTTAATATGGATTTAATGGAAGACATTTTTGCGTAAGATGTTGCCAGTAGATAATATTTTATATTAAAATAATAAATGGTTGTTTTAAAAAAAATATACATTAATATTGAATAAAATTTAGTATAGTAATATTGTGAAATATTTACGAGGCGAAAATCGATAGTGTTCATTTCGAGATTAGGAGTGGTCTTGGTTTCTTTTTTATTGTTTATTAGTACTCTCCAATGTGTTATGGATTAAAAATAGGTATCGTGTTTCCGTCACATCTTTCTGAAATCATTAAAAGCAACTGAGAAGTTGAGCACATTCTCCATCCATCCTTTGGCCTATAATTGTCTACTGTTTAATATTAGCCTCCCCACGAGAATGCCACTTAGAACGGTCCTGTACCACTTACATACAACTGTTTCCTGCTACTTTTAAGGTGTTATCATTCCACCTAGTATGAGGAGCACATAAGACAGAGTAATATTGGCATGATAAAATTCCGAGTGGTGACGGAGTAAGAATACAATTCACCACTCTCTATCTTGCCCGTGGATGTCGTAAAAGACGACTACGGGATATAATATACACATAAGATCTTTGCAAGAGAAGGGAAATACGAAATGAAGCCCTGTATCAACATGTCTGACCAGCATGGTATAGTAGGTCAAATTCCCACCCATTGTGGAGGAGGCCCGAGCCCAACAGTGGGACGTATGTGGGCTACGATGATGATGATGAAAATTCTATGAAACTATATATGAAAAACTTCTTTGAGCTTTGAAATTTAAGTCAAGCCTCAAATAATAAAGAGTTTCAGTTTTTTTTAAAGCTATGGTTTCTATTTTAGCACAGAATATGTTAAATGTGTATGGAGCCTTCTTAAAGAACTCTTCTAATGAACTTAATTAACCTGCACCAGCTCAATTTACCCCCTCCTATCACAAAAATATTACATTTACAAGTTTGTTTGGCTAATTGAACACGATATTTATGAATCATATAAAAATATTACGAGTAGTTAATCAGTAGCTGCTCTTAATCATATAAGATATACTTGTAAATCGAAATATTATAGTGTTGTCCGGTTAGACGATTGATCCACTAATCGATATACTTTAGTAGATTATTAATAGTGTTGTAGTTTATGATAAACATTCAACCTATTGCTTTTTTTATTGTCTCGTTTATTAAAGTATATTCAAGTAGACGTGATACTATCCATATGCTAGAGTAAATATACAATTCACTACCTTCCCTTTCTTGCCAGTGGATGTCGTAAAAGCCGAGTAAAGGAATATGCAGATAACAAAGCAAGAGCTAAAATCTGTAAGAAAAACCCTATAGCAATCTGACCAGTATGGTATAATAAGTAGATTACCTTCCGATTGTGAAAGAGACTGGAGTCCAAAAATGAGAGATATTTGAGCTGAGATAATGAAAATGTTTCACGTTTGTTAAATTCCCTGCGACATCCCCTTGAGCAACATCCTTGCGATTTTTAAATGTTAGTATTGTCTAAGATTAAACACTGAAAATTCGACGACACAACGCCTTCGTCGTTGGGCCGATCACCGGAACCATGCTCCTTGTCCTCCATGGTCGGCCCGACATAGTTTTATGACAGGCCGCCTATCTAACATCCGCCTTTAAAATATAATTATCGACTAGGCAGCTTCAGATAGTTTAGGCTTCAGAAAGTTGGCTCAGGTTAATATAAAGCTGCGCATGGACGGGCGGGGGATTAGTCTGCCTCCCGCAGAGAGGTCGACCGCGTGATGGCGATGCTTTGGAAACACTGTTTTCTTGCCAGGGCGTCGAATGGGAAAAAAAGGGTTTCCCGCCGGGCCGACCACGGAAGTCAAGAAATCGGTACCAGTGGTCGGGCCAGTGGCGGTGGGGATACGGTGGATTATGGAGTCGCATGCCGTCCACCGGTCGCCCCCCGGCGGATTGGGCAGGGTGTTGCCAGATCGTAGCCTACCTAAACAAAAAGAAGATTAACGTAAAGTCTTTGTCGTCTTCTATGACACCCGCGACCAATTTAAGGATTAGTGGTATTTGTAACCGCCACCGCATAATATATGAGTATTAACGACTGCACAAATAGATCAATATTTAACAAACCGACCTACAGTGCCAGTATCGTGGGTTCGAATCCCACGCGGGAAAACACTTTGTGCGATCCACAAATTGTTATTCTGAGTCTGGATGTATATTCTGTCCATTAATTGTATGTTTGTAAAGTTTCCCCGAAACACAATGATTGTTTCCTTAGTGCAAAGTGTTGACTTTTAAAAAAAAAAAAATTATATAGCCTCGATGTACACCGCTCAATCCATATTGCCGGGTGATGCACGTCCCCATATTCTACGGTATTGCCTTCCCATCACTATTGGACTGACCGATAATACCTATTCTTAGGCATCGGTGGCCAGCCAGGAAAGTTTCCCTATCTTCCCTATCCATATTGAAGCCCCTGTAATAGACAATAATGTTCGTTGTCTCGCAGTCGACCTCTCTGAAGGTGGTAGACTAATGCTCGCGCCATCCACCAGCGATAACGACTAAGCCAGTCAGTTGTAAAAATTAATTTGTTAAGAAACAATTTCTAAATATTTTAAAACCCGATTAGTAGTGTCTTTATAAGCTGATATCAAATAGCATTTTTATTAAATACCATATTACATTTTATCATTAAGTGCTATTGTATGAACATGAACACTAACTTCATCATTATCACAACAGAGTACGGATGTAACCAACATAGCACGAAGACTTAGCACGCTAAAAGGGCAATGGGCAGCCCACATCACTCGACGAACCGACAACCGCTGGGGAAGAAAGGTTCTCGAGTGGTCAATTTACCACTCCCTATCTTGTCCATGGATGTCGTAAAAGACAACTAAGGGATATAATACGCATATAACATCTAGGCAAGAGAAGGCAAATTCGAAATAAAACCCTACACCAACCTGTTCGAGCGGTATAGCATAGTAAGATTAATTTCCCTCCTATTGTGGAGCAGACTCGATTCGAGCACGTGAAGTATAAGAGCTGAAATGAATGATGAATGAAATGAAGTATCGTCTCAGCTGATATACATCCCACTGTTGGGCTCGAGCTGCCGCTCCAATGGGAGGGAAATTGACCTACTATACCATGCTGGTCAGATATGTTGATATAGAGTTTTATTTCTAGTTTCCCTTTTTTTGCAAATAACATGCATATTATATCCCTTTTTTTTTTGGGGCTGGGCTACGGTCGGCGCACTCCTCGCCCCACTCCGTCCGGGGCAACAGAGGGGCGTAAGCACGCACACCCGTAGCACACCCGTATAGCACGTCGCCTTTGTCGTTGGGCCGACCACCGGTGCAGTTCTTATTATATCCCTTAGTCGTCTTTTACGACACCCACGAGCAAGATAGGGAATGGTGAATTGTATTCTTACTCCGTCGCCACACTGAGAGTGAGATTAAAAGGAAATAGTATTAGTGTTATAAATAAAACTACTTTACGGATTTTATTGCGTTTGTATTTGATTTTTGATTGCCTGACGTTTCGAACATTTTACAGCATTCATGGTCACGGGCGGCATAATGAACGCTGTAAAGTTTTAAACGCGATAAAATCCGTAGTTATATTTACAACTAGCAACCCGCCCTCGCTTCGCTTCGGTTTTAGTCGTTTTACCCGTGTAGTTCTCGTTTCCGCGGGAATACCGGGATAAAATATAGCCTAGTTTACGCCCTGATATTATAGCTTTCCATTGGTGAAAGAATTTTTGAAATCGGTCCAGCCGTTTTGAAGATTACCCGGAACAAACAGACAGACAGACAAAAATTTTTTTAATCTGTATTTTAGGCAGTGTCGTGCAAAAAACCGTGTGAGCATGAAAAAAGCCTATTATTTTGACATTACAAACAGACACTCCAATTTTATATATTGGTATAGATGTGTAATACTCGCGTAAATATCAGGCATCATTATATATTAGAACTAGCAAACCGCCCTCGCTTCGCTTCGGTTATAGGTTATAGTCGTTTTACCCGCGTAATTCCCGTTCCCGTGGGAATACCGGGATAAAATATAGCCTAGTTTACGCCCTGATATTATAGCTTTCCATTGGTGAAAGAATGTTTGAAATCGGTCCAGCCGTTTTGAAGATTACCCGGAACAAACAGACAGACAGACAGACAAAAATTTTTTAATTGCTATTTTAGGCATAGGTGTCGTGCAAATAACCGTGTGAGCATGAAAAAAGCCTATTATTTTGACATTACAAACAGACACTCCAATTTTATTTAATGGTATAGATGAGTAATACTCGCGTAAATATCATCGCGTAATTGTATTCAGACGGGACGCCGGGTTGGTATAGGGTTTTACTTCGAGTTTTCCTTTCTCTTGTATGAATGTTATATGCATATTATATTCTTGAGTCGACTTTAATGACACCCACGGGCAAGAGAAGGTAGTGGCTTGTATATTCTATCTTGCCCGCGTGTGTCTTAAAAGATGACTTAGGGATATAATATCTATGCAAAAGAAAACTCGAAATAAAACCCTATACCAACACGTCCTTCCAGCGTGGTATAGTAGATCAATTTTCCTCCCATAGTGGAGGAGGCTCGAGCCCAACAGTGGGACGTATGATTGTATTTATGATGATGATTATATATTAGTGTTGTAATTTACGACGAAAAATTTCATATTCATACGTTTTAATCAAATACAACTTTACAATCGACTAAATTAATGCGCATCACTATTCAACATTTCCAACACTAATTAGTTTCAATTTTATAACGGAAGAAATTTTGTTTGATTGATCAATAAACTGTTTCCATAATAACTCTACTATTAGAAGACCTTTTAAATAACAGTTAGAGAATTTCATTAACGTAATGTTGTACTTTGATGTATCCGCTGTGTGTAATTGGCGAGTTTTTTAAACTGAGGATGTAAATTATTCTGTGAGGATGTGAAAATGATTTCGTTTTAGCAACATCCTCTTCTGAATCGTCATTTCAGCCCATCGCCATCTACTCCTGGACGTTACGCCACAGAGGGCGTTCCTCTGCCGCCTGCATCCAACGCCCAACAACTTTCACCAGGACATCGGTCCACCTGGGATCAACCACTGCAGACAAGAAACTTGGCATTCAGCCTATCGCCTTCTACTGCTGGACGTTACGCGACAGAGAGCGGTCCTGTGCCGCCAGCATCCAACGACGCTCAGCAACTTTCACAAGATCATCGGTCCACCTGGGGCCAATCACTGAAGACAAGGAACTCGGAACCGGTGGTCAGCCCAACGACGGAGGTAATGTGCTATCGGGTGGGTTATGGGGCCGTGCGTCACCTTTCTGCCACTCTGGACGGCGCCGGAGACCATAGCATACCCCAAAAAAAAGGCTTTCGTTATCTAGTGGGGGGACGTCCCACACTGCATAGTCCGATACAGTCCGATACGTGGTCGCCACTTGAGAACCTTTCTTCCCCAGTGGTTGTCGATTTGAGCGATGTGACCTCGCCTCTAAATGCATTGCAAATTTAATTCATTACCATGATCTCAGTCCATACCCACTGCTGAGCTTGAATCCACTTCATAATGGGAAGAGATTGAAGGGAGAGGAGATTGAGAATAAATCTATTAAGCTACGCTGGTTTGATGCGTTGTTTTAATGTTTTAATGTCTGGCTGACCGAGCTTCGCTCGGAATATTTTTGTCGAATTTATTTAGATATATATTAATAAAAAATAAATAATGAAAATTATATAAAAAATTACAAAAAGAGAATAATAATAACACCGAGATTCGAACCAACGCTGTTTGAATGTCAACAAAATCAAAATTAGAACCTGTCAACTTCCCATCTGAGCTATCGTAACTCATGACGTTGACAACGAAATTTGAATTCATATTCTTTTAAAATTTAATGTCATTGTATTGTTTTGCTAAAAACACGGACAAAACAACATTTTCTATAAATAAAACCTAGCTAGATCGATTTTTGGACCCGAAACCTCTAGTATGCCAAGTTTCAACAAAATCGTTGGAGCCGTTTCCGAGATCCTGAATATATATATATATACAAGAATTGCTCGTTTAAAGATATAAGATTTCAAGGTTTCCCTTTCTTGCCTATTTGCATAGTTAAATCCCCTAGTCTTTTTTTTTATGCCATCCACGGACAAGATAGAGGCTGTTAAATTGTATTCTTAACCTGACACCACAGCAGAGAACTCTCATTGTTGGGCCCGAGCCATAATGAGAAGGAAATTGCGCTGCTAATACCACACTGATCAGAAGATTTTATGAGATCTTGCATAGATGTTATTCGCACATAACATCTCTTAGTTGTATTTTACAACATCCATGGGCAAGATAGAAGATACAAGTCACTATCCCCTTTCTTGCCCGTGGGTGTAGTAAAAGCCGACTCAAGAATATAATATGCATATAGCATTCACACAAGAGAAGGAATACTCGAAATAAAACCCTATTTTTTTTTTATTGCAAACGGTGGCAATCGAGCAAACAGTACACCTGATGGTAAGTATTGCTGCCGCTCATGGACTTTACAAGGCCGCTGCCTACCGCGAAGAAAGTGAAGGGAGTGTGAATGAGTGCATTGAGGCTCGGTGATACCAAGGGCACCACCAAAACCCTCCACACGCAAACACCCTTAGAAATTTGGGCTTCCGGCTCTCTCGCTCACCGAACGAAGCGCAGTAACAAATCGCTACTACTCAGACGTCGATTTTCTGCGAGAGTGTGGTACTACCCCGGACGGACCGGCCCGCGGCTGTAGACAGATAACTGTCGACAGTGTGGTCCTACCACTCCCTATACCAACTTCTCTGAGCGTAATGTAGAGAAATTAACCTATAATTTCTCTTCTGTTTTGAAGGAAGCTCGTCCATAAGTGGACGTATATGAGTTGAAATGAAGATTAAGATAGGTAAGTTAAATACATATTAAAATACTAGCTGACCCAACAGACGTTGTTCTGTTCAAATAAAATAAAAGGAATTCTCCTTGAAATCGATAACAGCGCCACCTACCAGGTCCAAGGGCACAAAAAATTTCGTCATCATCGGTCCAGCCTTTTAGGAGGAGTTCAGTGACGTATACAAGAAATTTATATATAAAGATAAACGTAATTATATTCTTAAGATTTTGTTCCATGTCTGAAGATGAAAGAGCTTGGATACATCGACATAAATCCATTCGACTTAAAAACTTAAATAATGACGTCATCTCAATACACAACATGCATAACACTAAAAATTAATCCACTGTCATGTAATATGAAGGAACCGTATCGTGTAAAAGATAATAAAACGCAAATTTGCTCAAAGAAAACTAGTCTTTATGTGGCAAAATTAAAGTTGCAATTACCAAGTAACTAGATCGATTGCAAAATAAATTACACAGGATCTTAGGAGCACAGAATGAAGAAACCTATCGATCTTTTTTGCTAATATAACTGATAGGAACTTTTATAGTACGCGATTTTAAAAAGCTCTGTGTCTAAATATAATCGTCAAGGATTCACTTAAAAGCCTTACAGTATTAGAGTAATCCCGCTCAAATATTAGATAGGTACCAACCTGTAGGTATTTAAGTGGGTACGTACATACCTGTCGATATTTGAGCGGGTTTCTTTACGGTTTCAACTCACAATCGATGCTATTGGTGACGCTGTTATAAGTTCTATATATTGTTTATTTTATTATTTTAATATTTGTAAAAACCAACGAGCTGTATGGCGCCGGGATAAGACTGTAATTGTCGCCACCACTTGCTTGCCCGTGGGAGTCATAAAAATTGGCTAAGGATTTATCTAAAGAGTTGGGGTAGTTTTTTTCTGGGAAATGTATGAAATCTCTCTGCGATCGCCAACCTGCCTGCCAAGCGCGGCGATTACGGCATAATGTTCTCGTTTATGAGGGAGGGTTACGTCCAGCAGTAGACAGCGATAGGCTAAATGATGATGATGAAAGGCCAAAATTGTTCAGCTGGCATAAAATTTAATATTGAACTGAAAAACATAATCTACCTCAAAGTCCAGGATATAAAGGTATAAGAGTATAATATTATTAAGACATTTTGTTAATAGCATTTTTTTTTTCTTATTATAAAGCTAATAAGACATTATTATAACAAGCATGTAAGCTTCCTATTTGCATTTAAGTAGTATAAAATGGTATTATATACAAGAAAATCAGAGGAGTGATCAAGTGCCAAATAATATGACGTATATGAAGATAGGGCCAATATTATATCAATATTATCATACAATTTCAACCGAACCAGCTTAATATAATATAATATCGATAAAAACATCAAATAGAATTACTTTTATTCGCTCCGAAACCATAAACTCAATATTAAGTAACAAAACTTAAATCCCCTATAAAATAAATATCACGATAATAAAATAAACGATATCGTGTCGTAATCGTGTCGTATTATATAAATGATAGTATTTCTTAAGATGTCTTGTAAAAAGGTAATACTTGTACATATTTATTTAGTCTTTAAACCGTATTTCCAAGTACATAGAGTTCATTTTTATATAGAAACGATAAAAGTTAACTTTAACAGAGAGTTGTAGCATTCCAAGCGTGTTCGGAACGCCAGTTTTTCGATTATTACAATTCACGCGAAAGTCCAATTGTTTCATGCTTATTAAGAAAGTGTATTTGTTGTTACTGCCCGTATGATGAGTCTAAGTTAAGGGTGGTATGGGGTTTTATTTCGGGTTTTATTTCGAGTTTTCCTTCTCTTGCATCTGTATGCGTATGATGTCTGTTACTTGTCTGTTAAGATACCCACGAGCAAGGTAGGGAGTGGTAAATTGTATTCTTTTTCCCTCACCACACGGACAAAGTCTTAACTTTGGTTAAATAAAAGATGCCAACTAATCTATTTTTTTTTTTTTCTAACTTACCGGGTTGAGAGCCTTCCGCTCGCCCATTGCCCGCGTTAAGCTGTCAAGGTCATCTGCGACCAACAGCTAAACACACAAAAAAAAAAAAATCTTTTTCTACCGCGGTTACACATTCAAATTCTTTCATTCAAAACGTGAGCAAACATTTTGTATCGTGGAGGAAAGTTTCGAAAACTTAAAGAATCCACTCAAACCAATCTGATAGTACCTACATAGACTATACGATTTTAAAACATATTTTATTTAAGCACAGATAACATAATACAAAATTTATGTTAGATATGTTAATTTGACAGGTATTTTCTAAGTGAAAGCATGTTGTTACTTATAAGGGAGGTTATAAACGCAAAGGGCATTTCATCGCGACCTCCGAAGTGTCAACTGAACTGTAGCTAGTTTTATTAGAGCTTTAAAAACACCTGTTTGTTCCCCGTTTTATAAGTCGTCGAGAACTTCAAGAGGGGATAGGAAGCTCTAAGTAAATTTGATGAGTGTGGCGCCTATTGAAATTAGTTCCTTTGAATGAAGTTCAAATATTGTGGTATAAGTATAAAGAAATAAAATACAATGATTGTTTTTAGAACATATTTTACTTAAAGTATTCCATTCTTTCCGTGTAGTGACGGAATAAGAATTCAATTCAACACACCCTCTCTTACCCTACCACGGGCACGAGAGGGTGTGTTGAATTGCACTATCACTACGGGATCAAATATGTAATATCAGGTTGACCGAGCTTCGCTCGGAGTATTTTTGTAGCATTTATTTAGATATATATTAATAAAAAATAAATAATGAAAATTATATAAAAAATTACAAAAAGAGAATAATAATAACACCGAGATTCGATCCGACGCCGTTTGTCGCCGATGTCAAAAATAAAACGAAACCTGACTACTTCGCCACTGAGCTATCGTAACTCATGACATTGATGGCAAAATTTGAATTCATATTCTTTTAAAATTTAATGTCATTCTATTGTCTGCCAAAAACACTGACAAAACAAACTTTTCTATACATAAAACCTAGCTAGATCGATTTTTTGGGCTCGAATCCTCTAGTATGCCAAGTTTCAACAAAATCGTTGGAACCGTTTCCGAGATCCTGAAAATATATATATTTACAAGAATTGCTCGTTTAAAGATATAAGATATAATTTCTATACAAAAGAAAAAAATTCAAAGTAAAACTTTATATCAACACGTTTGACTAAGGGAGGAATAGTCAATTGCCCTCCTATTGTAGAAAAGACTCGAGTCCGACAATAGAACAAATAAGAACTGGTGTGAAAGGGGATGATAAATTACCTTCTAAATTCGTCACCACACGGAGAAATTTCGCAAATAAAAGGAATTTACTAACGTACTCTATTCGTTGATCTAAAAAACTGGAAGCTAAAACCATATATTACCTTAGACCTGGCTGTTTTCCTGGTATTCCGAAAGTTTATAAGCAGTAGATAACGCTTACCATCAGGTGAGCTGCTAACAAATCTGTCTGTAAAGGCAATAAAAATAAATTTCATTTCATCATCATCATTTCAGCTCATATACGTCCCACTGTTGGGCTCGAGCCTCCTCTACAATGAGAGGAAATTTGACCTACTACTACCATGCTGGTCAGATAGGTTGGTATAGGGTTTTATTTCGAGTTTGCGTTCTTTAACATAGAGGTGTTATATACATATTGTAATCCTTTAGTCGTCTTTTACGATATCCACGAGCAAGATAGGGAGTGGTGATTTGTATTCATACTCCGTCACCGCACGGCAGACTTACTCTTGTTAATTTATACCAATAAATAAAATTGGAGTGTCTGTTTCTAATCTCAAAATAATAGGCTTTTTTCATGCTCACACGGTTATTTGCACGACACCTATGCCTAAAATACAGATTAAAAAATTTCTGTCTGTCTGTCTGTTTGTTCTGGGTAATCTTCAAAACGGCTGGACCGATTTAAAAAATTCTTTCACCAATGGAAAGCTATAATATCAGGGAGTAACCTAGGCTATATTTTATCACGGTATTCTCACAGGAACGGGAACAACGCGGGTAAAACCACTAAAACCGAAGCGAAGCGAGGGCGGGTAGCTAGTTTATGAATATAAATGCCTATATACTCACGTTGATTTAATTCATAATAAATATAGTAATCTTTATTTAAACCATTGAACCATTTGTGTAAAGGTATATTGGCAGACAACGCTAGACAATCGTAAAGATATTGGCAAGACAATGACATTTGTGAAACCTGTTGTTCTATCTTTACGTATTGAGGCCTATAAAATTCCTTATTTGGTATCTTCAGTTATAACAAAACATCATAAAATCATGCATAGTATACCTCAAATTGTTGTAGTTGCATTATTAATTCTTTAATAATAATAATTCTTTATTGACATTAAATTACATACGTACAAATAATGCGAGTTCCCTGTTTCTAGTAAAAATACTGTACTTGAAAATAATACTTATAATTTCTGTATGGCTTGTTTTAATGCGTACATTAGTTTTATATTGTAACTGAAATATTGAATTTTTATGTCAGCAATAGAATTCTCTTCTTCTTCTTAACCTGAATAAGAATTTTTAGATTTATAATCTGCTTCCCATAGAGTTCTTTGGCTTTTCCTAAATTTTATCTTGCCTTTTCAGCCAGCGTCTCATTCGCCCATCCAAAGTGATAGAACATTACTATAGACACTTAATATCGCTCGTGGATGTCGTAAAATCTACTGCCCACTTTTCAACATCCTGGGATTAAGTGCATCTATGTAGTGGAATACTGCATTCCCAAAAATGGATGCCTTTTTTTAATTTTGAATATTAGTCTCCAACCCTGTTTTTTTTGGGTTACGGTCGGTGCACTCCTCGCACCACTCTGTCCGGGGCGACAGAGGGGCGTAAGCACGCACAGCCCCAACCCACCCGCGACACGTCGCTTGCATCGTTGGACCGACCACCGGAGCAAGGTGACTTGACATCAGTGGTCGGCCAAGTCTCCACTCGTTAGAAAATTTTTCAGAACTTTTTAATAATCTGCTCCAAGATCTGGAGTGTAATTATTGAAGCCGATACAAATATCGAAATATTGACTTGTCACAAGTCAACGTCAGTCACTCACTCTAATCGAAAACATTTGTTTTGAAACGCTTCGTAACGAACAAAAGATCATCATCGTCATCCTCGCAGCTCACATACGTCCCACTATTGGGCTTGGGGCTCCTCCACAATGGGAGGGAATTTGACCTACTATACCATGCTGGTCAGACATATCGGTATAGTGTTTCATTTCAAGTTTTCCTTCTCTTGCACAGGTCTTATGTGCATATTATATCCCTTAGTCGTCTTTTACGACATCCACGGGGAAGATAGAAAGTGGAACAAAAGATGCAACCAGATAATTTACGTATCACATAATTAAAATAAATAAACATTTGAAATATAAATAAATTATATAT
Source organism: Lymantria dispar (assembly GCA_032191425.1). Taxonomy (NCBI): domain Eukaryota; kingdom Metazoa; phylum Arthropoda; class Insecta; order Lepidoptera; family Erebidae; genus Lymantria; species Lymantria dispar. The sequence continues at coordinate 4,911,262 of CM063447.1, forward strand.
TCAAATCCAAGTTAGTTATGTTTGTTCAAAAACGAGAAACAAAACTAAGCAATATTTAATTGCAACACTTAACCCTGAGTTATGCGCGCGCGCTTCTAGCAAGAGTGGTAGAGATAAAATGTGATATACGTTACTGTATGCCGAGAACATTGCGTCGAAATGTAGACTTCAAAATTAATAGAACTGTACTAATTCTGTATATGTATTCTCCGTATGGTGACGTAGTAAGAATACAATTCACCATTCCCTATCTTACCTGTGGATATCGTAAAATACGACTAAGTAGTATAGTAAGTACATAACATATATGCAAGGGAAGGAAAACTCAACACAAAACCTTATACCAACCTGTCTGACCAGCATGGTGTAGTTAAGAGAAAATTGTAAAATTAAATTAAGTGAAACTTTTACTTATTTTTTTAAGCACTTGCCTACTTCCTAGCTAATATATCAAACGTTTTGCTGTACAAATCTAGAACTAGAGAGAACTGAGAGAGCCGGAGATCCTTTCGAATACGAAACCAAAAGTTATTGGCTTCAATATTCCATCATTTAGAAATTCAGTCACATAGTAATATGCGGCAGAATTATGTACATGAAAATTAATAAAAGCTATCCCATAAAGACACAAAGTTCACAAAAAAAACTATTACTATTTGTGAGAAACGCAATTTATAGGAACAATTTTTTTAACCAAGTTCAAAAAAGGAGGAGGTTTCCCAATTCGACCGTATATATGCTTTTCTTTATGTTTGTTCGCGGATAACTACGTTGTTTATGAATCGATTTTGATGATACTTTTTTTGTTGGAAAGGGTATACTTTCCAAATGATCCCATGAAAATTTTATAGAAATCAGACAAGCGGTTTTTGAAAAACAACAAATATCTAAAAAATATCTACATTGTCTATCTACATTATTGGAGACGATTTCTTTTTTGCAAAAAATAATTATTCTATTATTATAGACGTAAGTTCAAATCTCATGCGTAGTAATATATACAATTATACATATTTGTAATATCAAATAATAATTAACGAATCTATGTAAAACGTTGTGATTTTCTTAAGTCTGATAGTAATTATGTAATAATTTATATAAAATTATTTATCAACATTATTTACTGTCTATTTTTTTAATGGTCTGTTTAATAGTTCTTTGAGAGTCTAGGGTAGATGTAAAATGTGACCGTAGGCGACCAAATAACAAGATTTTGTCCTTTAAACGACAACTATTGTAAGTATATCGCAAGGTATCCGATGAGATCTAGATGTTTCTCGATCTTTGGATTATCTTCTGCGCACGGTGTTGGTAAATGCGGACACACAGACAGAAATAATGTATTACAAAAATATAACTCCAATTAAAACAAACGAAATGAAAATGCAAGCATTATTAATTTAACGTTCATGCGGAATTTGTTTCAGTATTAATATTTTAGAATCTGAGCATTAATAATTTTAATGCTCCAATTTAATTCATAAAGAAAATAAATCATTTGTAGTATAATCTTTGGTTTTCATCATATTATGCTTTGTAACAGACTTATTCTAAATCTTATTTGGCAAATGCGTTTTGTATTTAAGCAGTAATAGTGGCTAAATCATTTGGATAATCCTTTGAGGAGCATACATGTAACTTATGCTTCGATATTTATGTATCAGTTTCGTAACGAAGACCGTGTATCGTACAAGAATGTAATTCAAGCTATTGAAGTCAACGCAGCGGCCTGTTAAATATGCCCAAACAAGACACACAACGGGTTCGCTTCGTGCCTTCGTCTCCTTAGATAAGTGACAGGATCGCAGTCACCCAAAAAAGAATGATGTTCGCTCACCAATATTACGTATTACATAAAACTAAAACTATGAGTCATCAAAATAATCATTCTTATAAATATACTAGAAACCCGCCCTCGCTTCGCTTCGGTTTCAGTCGCTTAAACCCGCGTAGTTCCCGTTCCTGTGGGAATACCGGGATAAAATATAGCCTATGTTACTCCCTGGTATTATAGCTTTCCATTGGTGAAAGAATTTTTGAACTGGGTTCGGTGGTTTAAGCGTGAAAGCAATACAAACAAACAAACAAACAAACATCCTTACTTTCGCATTTATAATATTAGTATGGATTTCTCTTTATCATGAATTTCCCATAAATACAATGCTAGTATAGATATTTAACCTCCCTGGGGAGAAGCTTATGTTTAATATTGGATGTCAACATCTACATTATTTACATTATATAGCTATGATTTCTTTTGTTGGTCATTCTGTAGATCTGTGTGTCACAAGCACGCCTGTATAGTTATACTCGTAAGTCGAATCAACGTGTGAAGTAACAAGTCGCTGTACAAGCTACATTTCGACTTAACGACGCATTTGTTCTAATGTCTTTCGACTAACATACAATACATTTTATAAATTATATTTTAATTGGTTTGTATTACAGCCACGTCAAGAATCACCAAGGTAATGGGCAGCTGAATTCTCCTGGTAAATGTAACTCAATCGCCAGCGCGCTTACCGAGCGTGATAACTATGGTGTTATTCCTCATTGTAGAGTCCTATTCTCTACATTGGATGGATAGACAGGTAGATGTCTCGTCTTAGCTCATATAAGTTCCACTGCCGGGCTCGAGCAACTGCCAGAATATGAGATGAATTTGACCTTCTATATCACGCTGGTCAAATGTGTAGGTACTGTGTTACCTTTTAAGCTTTCCTTGTTTTGCAAAATCTCAAATTATGAAATCTCAAAATAAAATGCTATTTTTTTTTTCTGGTGGGTTGCGGTTGGCGAGCTCCTCGCACCACTCCGTCCGGGGCGACAGAGGGGCACACCCGCAACCCACCCGCGCGGCACGTCACCTTCATCGTTGGGCCGAACACCAGAACAACGTGACTTGACGTCAGAGGTCGGCCTGACAGAATACCCCCTATTTGGGGTACCCTCCCATCGACCGACATCCCCCTCTCGGGGAGGACGTCGGTCTTTCCTCACGCGGTCGGCCTCTCGGCGGGTGACGGACTAATTCCCCGGTCACGTCACCTGAAAATAAAATGCCATACCAATTTGTCTGATCAGCATCGTATAGTCAGGTCAGTTTCCTTAAATTTAAAGAGAGAGACGAAAATATAATCTTTGAATCATCAATACAATATTACAATTCTAATACATTCTTTTATATTCACACTTAGAGACATAACTAACACAACTAATATTGATAATATTCCAACGTCCACAGCAATAACTAGCATTTTGAGTTACATAGTACCCAACTAACAAGCTGAAGCTAGTTATACGTCACCTTATACAGGTGTTGTTGTACATGCTTTAACGCACCCTGTATAAAAGCCTGTTAGTGAGAGCCTTATTGAATTCGTCAGTAAGCCTACTGAATTTAGGATAGCCACGATTTTTTTCCTTACATGGAAAAGAATAGACTGAATTATAAATTTGCTACGATCAAATATTTTTATAGATAAGCAATTGTATTCCAAATATCGGCAAATTATGTGTATTTTTAACGGATCTGAAAAAAGGAGCAGGTTTCTCAATTCGACCGTACATATGGTTTTTTTTTCCCTAGCCGAGGCCGCGGGTGACGTGACCGGGGAATTAGTCCGTCACCCGCCTAGAGACCGACCGCGTGAGGAAAGATCGACGTCCTCCCCGAGGGGGGGACGTCGGTCGATGGGAGGGTACCCCAAATAGGGGTATTCCGTCGGGCCGACCACTGATGACAAGTAACACTGCTCCGGTGGTCGGCCCAACGACGAAGGCGACGTGCATCGTGGGTGGGTTGTGGGTGTGCGTACTTACACCCCTCTGTCGCCCCGGACGGAGTGGTGCGAGGAGCGCGGCGACAACAACCCACACAAAAAAAAACAAAACATATATGCTTTTTTATGTTTGTTCGCGGATAACTTCGTCGTTTATGAACCGATTTTGATGATTATTTTTTTGTTAGAAAGAGTATACTTCCAAAATGGTCTCATGAAAATTTTATCAAAATCGGACAAGCGATTTTTGAAAATCAACAAAAATCTAAAAGATTGTCTACCTTGTCTACATTATTGAAGGCGGTTTCTTTTTTTTGTAGAAGACAATTATTTAGTAAATATATGTTACCTATCGTTTTGATAATTCCTGATGTCTACGCGAGTATTATGAACAAACTATTTTCGCGGATTTTATCGCGTATGTATTTGATTTTCTCTGCTGTGTAGTAGCGGCTTCGAATACTACCAACCCTTGCTTTGCTCGTGGGTGTCGTAAAAGACGACTAAGAGCCCTAGATTGACCCGGACCAACTCCATCTGGTACCATTTGGGTCAACGATTACATTCCCAGGGAGGGTTGATGTCAGGCAGGCGGCCGGTCATAAAAGTCATTGCCGAAACTTTTTGCAATATGTCAAAACAGATGACGTATTGCGTCGACCCCAAGTAATTGGGATAAGAGCAAGATGATGATGATGATGTATTTGATTTTCTATGCCCAACGTTTTGAATACTTTTCAGCGTTTATTGTCATGGGAGATGTGAGATATCTTACGTCCAATATCATCGTTATTAAAGGGATTTATATCTCCCCGCTACAGATTTAGTTTTTATATTTTATATCATAATATTTATCAAGATATCAAAATTATTTAATACATATATACATTTAAACTCTAATCCATACAGATAAATCAATTTGAATAGTATTTGTAATATCAAAATAGAATATTTTTTAAGCTCACACGATTATTTACTCGATACCTACGCTTAAATACGATTTTAAACATTATTATCTATTTGTTTTAGGTAATCTTCAAAACGGCTTGACCGATTTTAATGTATTTTTACTACTAGTTAACTATATAATGAGAATCTGAGGCTCTTTTCCCTCTCAAATAAATGCTATAATATTTTGCGCAGTCCGGCCATCAAACCAGTGATCTTATGGACTGCAGGCGTGTACGGTAATATCTGTAAAATACAGGAGCAAACCTACTGAAATCAAATCGAAACAAGGGTAGGTCACCATTATTGAATATAATATGTATGACATTTTTACGTGCCCGCCCAAACCACCAAACAAAATATTCTCCATTTATCATCATCGCAATGTAAGTGATGCACCAATCTCGCGCTATTCGATAAATAACTCGATTACCGCATAAGTATCGATAAACAAAACAGATTTGACGGACTATTATTACACCTACATTGTAACGGCACTGTTGATGTTATGACAAGCATCTGACTATCACAATTTTTATAATGATAAGTATTTTATATAATGCGAAAATTTTAATAGTTAAATTGGTGTTCGTAGGTAATGTTTTGTGAATATGAATTTCCTTTTTTTTTTTTTTTTTTTTTTTTTTTTTTGGGTGGGCTGCGGTCGGTGCGCCTCCGCACCACTCCGTCCGGGGCGACAGAGGGGCTTAAGCACGCAACTACCGCAACCCACCCGAACACCACGTCGCCTTCGTCTTTGGGCCGACCACTGGAGCAGGGTTACTTGTCATCAGTGGTCGGCCCGACGGAATACCCCCTACCCGGGGTACCCTCCCATCGACCGACGTCCCCCCCTCGGGGAGGACGTCAGTCATTCCTCACGCGGTCGGCCTCTCGGCGGGTGACGGACTAATCCCCGGTCACGTCACCCGCGGCCTCGGCTAGGGCGGCATTGCACGCAGGTACTCCCGCCTGCGCCGCCCCAGTCGCCGGCGGCGGGTCGCATCATCGAGGCTGTGCTCCTCGCGCTCGCGACCCGCCGCCTCCTTCTGCGAGATAACTGCCTCGCAGAAGGCTGCGACCGCGTCCCAATTCCTGATGCTGCCGAGCATCGCCCTAGCGATGGTCGGCAGCGTCAGGTCTGCACCGATGATTGCGACGAGTTCACGACGCGGCTCTGCCCAAGCGGCACAGACCTCGAGCGTATGCTGCGCCGTGTCTTCGTCGCAATCGCAGTGGTGGCAGGACGGAGTTCTCTCCCTCCTAGCGACCCTGTACAGGTACTTGCCGAAGCATCCATGCCCCGTCAAGACCTGTACGAGTCGGAAGGAGAGCACCCCGTGCCGCCTTTCCAACCACTGCATCAGCACCGGCCGGAAGGCCTCCACGGTCCAAACACCGTATCGAGGCCTCTCCAGCCGGTCTGCCCAACGGGCGATGACGTCTCGGCGGGCGTCGACGCGCCAGGCGGTGAGCTCCTTCAAGGAAACAACACCGCCCCCCCCGCGCACCCCCGACACCCGCCGATACAAGTCGGCGAGCACTTCCGCCTCCAGGTCCCACGGGGGAGTCCCGGCCAATAGGCACGCCGCCTCCGTCGCCACCGTGCGGTATCCGCGGATGATCCTGACCGCCATGACCTTCTGTGGACGCCACAGAAGAGCCCTAAGTCGGGCGGTCATGGATCCCGCCCACAACGGTGCGCCGTACAGGGCCATCGACCGGATGACCCCCGCGTACAGCTGCCGACATGCCGCGCTCGGTCCGCCCACATTCGGCATCAGCCATTGTAGGGCGGACGCCACGCCGACGAGCCGCGGGACGAGCCTGCGGAAATGCTCCCGAAACCACCATCGCCCGTCGAGCACCAGGCCCAAGTACTTCATATGGGCCTGGATGCTGATCCCAACCGAATTGACGATGATCGAGACGCCGATGGGAGGGTCCATACGAGGCCCATGGAACAAGAGGGCCTCCGTCTTGTCCAGGGCTACCCTCAACCCCAGCGCCTCGATCCGCCTGACGACCTCTTCGGTGCCTGAGGTCGCCAGGCTTACCGCCTCTTGTAGCGTCCCACCGCGGGCTGTGACGAGCGTGTCGTCGGCGTAACAAATCACGCCCAGCCCGGGTGGGAGGCTCCCCCGCAACGCCCAGTCGTAGCCGATGTTCCACAGGGTGGGTCCGAGGACCGACCCCTGTGGAACACCGCACGTCATGGGCGTTCGCACAACGTCCCCTACTCGGTTGGCGTAGAGGACGCTGCGCCCCTCTAAATAGTCTGCCACCAGCCGCCTCAGGTAAGCTGGCACTCCGTGGTAACGGAGCGCCTCCCTGACGCAGCTGAATGGCAGACTATTGAATGCGTTGGCGATGTCTAGGGACACCACCAACAGCACTCCCCCGCCGGTGACGGCCTCAATCGCCACGGCCCTCAGGCGCAACAGGGCCTCGATCGTCGAACGACCTCTCCTAAACCCAAACTGGGCGTCCGACAGATCGGGCCCCGTGCCGACGAGGTGCCGCTCGATGCGGGCAGCTACTATCCTCTCCAGTAGCTTGCCCATATCATCGAGCAGCACGATAGGCCTGTAGGCCGATGGCGACTCCGGAGGCCGTCCCGGCTTCGGCAGGAGAACCAGTCTCCCCTCCTTCCAGCACCCAGGGAACCGCCCGGACGCTAAACACGCGTCGAACAGCTCCCTGAGGCGGGGACCCAGATGGTCGAGGACCAGGGCCAACACACGGTTTGGAATACCGTCGGGCCCGGGGGCGGTGGATTTACCGCGCATGCGCGCCACCGCCGCCCCCATCTCTGGTTCCGTGAAGAGCGGAACACTGCCACCATCGCCCTCCCGGTCATTGTCTGGCGGCGCCATGACCGGGGGCGTGTGTTCCGCCCGTCGTAGGAACAGGTCCTCGACGACCCGGGTGAGGAGGCTGGGCTGGAGAGTCTCGGTGAGGGGCGGGCCCCGTGCGCGGAGCTTACTCAGCGCCGCACCATAGGGGCGACCCCAGGGGTCACGGTCGAGACTCTCCAGCATCTCCCGCCGACTGGCGTCCTTGGCGGAACGGACAGCCAGCCTGAAGGCAGACCGCGCATTGCGGTAGCCCTCGTAAAGCTGGCCCTCCAGTTCCGCGCTGCGATTGCGCCGCCGGCTGCGGGTGTAGGCCCTCCGGGCGCGAATACACGCGGCCCGGAGAACCGCCAGCTCCCGGGACCACCAGTAGACAGCCCTCCTCGGGGGCAGACGCCGTACCCGGGGCATGGCCGCATCGCAGATCTGCGTCAACGCACTGCGGATGCGGCCAGCCTCGGCGTCCACCCCGTCCAACTGGTTGGCAGAGGACAGCCACGAGTGAACGATGGCTGCCTCCGCCAGCAGATCCCGGTCTAGGCGACCCACAGCCCATCGCGGGAACGCAGGACGCCCTACCGCCCCCCCGTGACCCCTGCCGGGTGCCGGGATTATCAGGGAGACCTCCATCCGGATATACCGGTGGTCCGACAAGGTCTCAACCTCCTCCTCGACGCACCAGCTCCCCACGCGTGCAGCGACCCCAGGGCTAGCGAACGAAAGGTCCACTATCGACCTGCCCTGAGGTCGCACGCCCGTATGCACTGAGCCTCTGTTCAGCAAACAGAGGCCCAGTGCCGCCGCCCAATCCTCGACCGCCCGTCCTCGGTCGTCCGTACGGGAGGACCCCCACGCCACGGACTTGGCGTTGAAGTCCCCCAATACGATCACCTGGCGCGGTGCCAATCGCCGTAACGAGGCTCCCAAGATGGTAAGGGAGACCCCGAAATCAGCCGCTCTCCAGGCAGGGGAGAGATATACTCCGAGGAGCGTAATCTCTCCCCAGTCCGCCGCGACGTATCCGACGCCCCTGTCCCTAAGGATCAGAGGCGACGAAGGCCACGACGTGGAGGCGACGATTGCCACGGTACCGTCGGTGCTGCCCAGCCAATTTGGCCGGTCGGGCACCGCGTACGGCTCCGCGGCTACGGCTACTCCTATCAACCACTCCGCCATGGCTTGCAGGAAAACGTCCTGCGCACCGGCGGAGTGGTTGAGATTGGCTTGGAGGAGACGGATGGATACGGGGTCCATTAACGGTCCGTATCCATCGTCACCTCCTCCGCGCTAACGGGCGATCGGGTCGCGCTCGGAGCGGGGGTTGGCCCGGTCGATGGGCTGCCCCGCCCCTTTGGGGCCGATGCCGGGGGTCTGCAGTCCCCAGAGCCCATGCGATGTTTGGCAGGCCTATTGCCTGCCGCACACGCGGGGCAGTGGGGCACCGCAGAGCACGATGCCGCCTGGTGTCCGGTTTGACCGCAACGGAAACATAGCCCGCTGCAGTCAAAGCAGTTTTTGCATGTCGGTCGGGTATGCCCGACCGCCATGCATTTATAACACCTCGCGGGCCGGGGCTCTAGCACGGTTACCCGCGCCGAGCTCCAGCCCACGAGGAGCCTGCCTGAGTCGGCCAATTGCTTGACCGACTCCACCGGACACTGCACCCAGGCAGCACCGACGCCGCCCGGACCAGGGCGGATGGTGCCAATCCGGACGGTGTCCGAGGCACATCCGGTACGCGCCATAATGGCCTCCCGGACGTCCTCCACCGTCACGGAATCGTCCAAGCCCGTCAGGCGCATCTCTGCGCACTTGACAGGCCTGGCGATTCGGACACCATCCTCTGGCCCGAACAGCCCCCGCAGCTTCGAAGCCACACTATCGGCCGTCTTCGCGCCCTCGGCCCCAGGGAACTCGAGAATTCGAGCCCCTGTCCTGGCCTTGCGGGTCCTAGCCTCGACGCCTCCGATGTCGGAGACGTCCAGCTCCCGCCGGGCGCGTTTTAGGACGGCCTCATAGTTGAGGCCCCTCTCAGCCGCCTCAGGCAGCACGGTGATGACCACCGCGGCCGTCTTCGGCGACTTGAGGCCCCTGCGCGATCTTTTCCCCTTTCTGCCGGCTCCCGCCTGGGGAGCGGCGGCCACGGCGGCACTCTTGGCCGCCGCTCTCCGCTTCTGGCCGCGTGCCTTCCTGCTCCGCTCAGCCACCTGCCAGCCCTGTTCGATCCTGGCAGCAGCGCTGAGTGCAGCAGGAGCAGTCGCGGGTGCGCTGGCCGGCGCCTGCGGTGCAGCCACTGGCGCCGGCTGCGGCCCGGCCTTGGCGGGAGCCGGCACCATGCCGGCCTTCTTGGTCCCCTTGGGCCCAGCGGCGGCCGCAGCGTAGCTCACCACGCGGCCACCCTGACAGGGCAGCGGGGTGGGAGCCAACGCTTGCGGCCGCCTCGCTCTATCCGTGACGAGCGGCGGCTGGAGGGGTGGCTCGGGCGGAAGGCGATCCACCAAGGCCTTGATGCGCGCATCCAGCATAAGCTCAAGCTTAGCAAAGATGACGCGCATCGACCCCTCCGGCACGCCGTGCACTACGGGCAGCGGCTCTGCATCCTTTCGGGGCCCGCCGCGCTTCTTGGCGGCGGCGAATATGAATTTCCTAGCTGAACGCGCAACTTCGTCTGCTTCACATAACAGAGAGAAAGAGGATTAGAATTAGTCATAGGCGCTTCGCTGCTTGGAAGGGGTAATGGGTAAAAAGGGCTAATGCTCCCATTTTGCAAAATTTTTCATTAATACTCCGCTCCATTAGTGGTAACGTGAAGTTATAACCTGTTGCAATAAATGTGCTATCCAAGACTAAATGTTGTTTTTTATCAATTTGGTCCAGCAGTTCCAGAGCGCGTAAAACCAAAAAACTCTTGCACATTGCGAATTATACGGCAACTGATTGGCTGGTAGATCAAGAGAGCAGAGAAGCATTTGGACTTCTAATAAAAATGTAATCAACAATCTCTTCTCGTGGCAAGCAATAATCTGCATTTTCAGAGTGGTGACGGAGTGACGTATTGTCACTCCGTCACCACTTCTTCTTCATTGTTTATCTGTGTAATATACATAGATTTGAATTAAAATCGTCCCCACACCTTTCTTTCCTATAAGTATTAAAAAGAAATGACTAAAAATCTCAATCAGATAATTGCTTCCACCGGTTCGCCGGTGGCTCCTCGCATTGGCACCGCCGTTATCGCTAGTTGCGTGGAACTGAATCTGCGGGCCTACCAAGGGTCTCTTCTGGCTTGGGTTGATTGCTGCGGCACTGTGAGAGTTGTGGGTATTCACGGGCATATCAATCATCAAAATCGGCAGCTCTTCGGTCACTGAGATAATCTTCACAGACATAGGGTGAAACCACCCAGACTCTGTCTATACAGTATACACGCACCTCACAAAATGACGTGACTCAATCATATAATCTCAAGATAAAAAAGCTTATGCTAACTTGGCTATCATACAATAACCTAATTTCCTATTATAGAGACAATGGGGGAAAAGGGAGAAATTCGGTGCTTCAAACAGAAAAACATGTATTTTCCAGTTTTACTTTGTGGCAATTTATAAAGCGCTAAATTTTTAACGATGAATAGCACAGAAATGAAAAGGAAATAGACAAACAAATACTTAAATGCCAACTTTAATTATTCTGCTAAACTTAGCATTAACCCAAGCAATAATATCTTATAAGGTGTTATAAGTGTATTCAAAAATCACTGCTCTGAGAAAATTTTACACTGTTACTATAGTCTAGACTTTAGTGTTTCTCAAAGTTAAAATGACGCGTGGGGTCAGAAATGTCTCGGACACAAGCGGCCCTCTTTAAAAAACCACATTCTTTTGGAAGGAATAAATACTTGTATTGCGGGGCACTTTACAAAGTACAATTAACAGACACAAATCACACCCAGACTCAAAATAATCATTTATAGATCACACAAAGACGTGTACCGTGTAAAAATCGAACTCATAATCTCTAGGCATAAAAAGCCAAATTCATGTGCAATCATCGTCTTTACGATGGATAAAATCTATTACATATAAGCTAATTTACTAATATATCTAAGTCATTTAGACAAATTGCGATTTTAAATAAGCAATATATGATACTAGATGCGCCTAGTATAATTTTTCCAAATAGAAAGTCTGCTAGGTCCTTTAAAATTCCCGTGAAAAACAGTAAACAAAGTTAATACTGATCGATTAACACTAAACCTGTTAGTATAGAATCAATATACTTACATTCGTATTTATAATGCCATATCAACATATATATATATATATATATATATATATATATATATCAACATATTTATAATGCCGTATCAACTCATATACGTTCCACTACTGGCCTCGAGTTTCCTTCACAATAGAGCGAAATTGATCTGCTATAACCACGCTGATCGGACGGGTTGAGGTAGCCGTATATTTCGAATTCTCCTCTTGCTATTTATCCCTCAGTCGTCTTTCACGATATCCACAGAAAAATAGGGGTAGTAAATTATATTTTTATTCTTTCACTACAGCTTACAAGTATAATATAACTTAGGGGTCTTAAATGCTCTAAATCTTTGAAAAACTTTTGCTTTAGACCCATAATATTTTCACACGTCATATTGCGCACTTCAGATCTTTAGTCGAAGCAATACGCTATATCTATTAAAACTTACAATGGACGCAGTTCACGTATCTATAAATAAGATTTTATTTGCTAAGGTATTCAAAATATACTAAAGAGCCGTGGGATGTTCAGCAAATGGCGATTTTAGACACGCAAAATATTTTTGTTAAAATTTTTCATATAGAGCGATAGATGTCGTTAAAATATTTATGCTGTTGATATCCATAAGCTTATCGATATGATTTCCGTGTGGTGACGGCGGCAGAAGAAAAGTAAGAAGAAAATATTGTAGTATATGTACTATTGGATTGGATACTTTAAATTTTCGAAACTTGCCTTCACTATACAAAATATTTGCTCACGATTTTAATGAAAGAATTTGAATGTATAGTTGCGGTAGAAAAAAATAATTATCATTTTTAATTTATAGAAAGTTAAGACTGTGTGATATGACGGCGTAAGGATACAATTCACCACCCCCTATCCTGCCCGGGGATGTCGTAAAAGACGACTAAGGGATATAATATGCATATGGCTGTGTAAGAGTGGGCAAACCCGAAATAAAACCCTATACCAACCTGTCGGATCAGCATCGTATAGTAAGGTCAATTTCCCTCTTATTGTGGAGGAGACTCGAACCCAACACGTATATGAGCTGAAATGAAAGCTTACTGAAAACAACCATTAAATTGAGTTTTGTAAGTTAGTAGTCGGTTAATACAAGAAAGCCCTTGATGAGTAAATGTCAGTAAAAGTTAAAATTTATTAAACCATTTTATTAAACCAATCGACTTTAAACCTTAATTACCTGCTTTAAAACTAAATTTTGTGGATGAAAAAATAAATACTATTTTCATTTACAATAATTGCCTATAACTACAATAAATATTTATATAATAGATAAAACTATATAAATGTATTAATAGAAAATAATTAAAAGAATGGTTGTGAATTGCAAAGCGTTTACGACAAGCATATAAATGTAAACAGCCAGAGAATCGAACCCTGTTTTATGCATTCATATTTCCACTTTTATTTAGAATAGCCAATTAGGATGATCGTAAAAATGACTCGGCTTTTACGGGAGGTCGCTTTATAAAGAACATACGGCGATATATTTCGGCGAGCCCAATATTATAAATGACTAGCAACCCGCCCTCGCTTCGCTTCGGTTTTAGTCGTTTTACCCGCGTAGTTCCCGTTCCCGTGGGAATACCGGGATAAAATATAGCCTAGTTTACGCCCTGATATTATAGCTTTCCATTGGTGAAAGAATTTTTGAAATCGGTCCAGCCGTTTTGAAGATTACCCGGAACAAACAGACAGACAGACAAAAATTTTTTAATCGCTATTTTAGGCATAGGTGTCGTGCAAATAACCGTGTGAGCATGAAAAAGCCTATTATTTTGACATTACAAATAGACACTCCAATTTTATTTATTGGTATAGACTAGCAACCCGCCCTCGCTTCGCTTCGGTTTTATTCGTTTTACCCGCGTAGTTCCCGTTCCCGTGGAAATACCGGGATAAAATATAGCCTAGTTTACGCCCTGATATTATAGCTTTCCATTGGTGAAAGAATTTTTGAAATCGGTCCAGCCGTTTTGAAGATTACCCGGAACAAACAGACAGACAGACGGACAAAAAAAAATATAAAATGATTTTTAGGCATGTGTATAGTGCAAATAACCGCGTGAGCATGAAAAAAGCCTATTATTTTGACATTACAAACAGACACTCCAATTTTATTTATTGGTATAGATATTGAAGAAAGCTTTTAATTAAAATATCTGATTTATACAATAGATTTTTAAATTGAAAGAGGCTAAGGTTTACATTTCGGGTGACCGGACCGGGGATTTAGTCCGGCACCCGCGGAGCGGTTAGCCTCGCGACGGCGATCGGCGTCCCAGTAGGGGATGTCGATGGGGGAGGGTACTCCCTCAGAGTATTCGGTCGGGTTGACCACTGGAGTCAAGAAATTCTGCACCGGTGGTCGGCCTAACGACGAAGGCGACGTGCTATATGGGTGGGTTACGGGTGTGCGTGCTTACGCCCCTCTGTCGCCCCGGACGGAGTCGGGCGAGGAGTGCGCCGACCGTAACCCACCCCCAAAAATAAAAAGGTCAAATTTGAATTCCTAACTATTATTTATCTCTTTATGCCGTCTATTGCTATTAATTATTCATTTTTGGTATGGTTTTGTTGTATCATTCATTTCATCCCATTTCCTCTCATGACAGCAGCAACAAATGTCCCACTGCTGGGATCGAATCTCCTACATTACTGGAGAGAAATTACGGTAGTATACCACGCTAGTCAGACGGGTTAGTATAAGGTTTTAATTTGAATTTAAATTTTCATTCTCTTGCATAGATGTTTATATACCTATATTACAATGCCTTAATCATCTTTTAAGACACCCACGCAAGCCAGGTGACAGATTATCCTTACTAATATTATAAACGCGAAAGTAAGGATGTTTGTTTGTTTGTTGCGCTTTCACGCTTAAACCACTGAACCGATTTCAAAAATTCTTTTACCAGTGGAAAGTTATAATATTAGGGAGTAACATAGGCTATATTTTATCCCGGTATTCCCACGGGAACGGGAACCACGCGGGTAAAGCGACTGAAACCGAAGCGAACCGAGGGCGGGTTGCTAGTACATAATATTTATTTATATAAATACTCGCGTAGTTCCCATTCTCGTGAGAATACCGGGATAAAATATAGCTTATGTTACTCCCTAATATTATACCTTTCCACTTGTGAAAGAATTTTTGAAATCGGTTCGGTGGTTTAAGCGTGAAATCGTAACAAACAAACAAACTTACTTTCGCATTTATAATATTAGTAAGGATGTCTACACCACATACGGTCAGATAATCGTAAGTGGCAATGCAGTCTTAATTAATTTTACAATTTTTACAATTTATTTTGATATGCATCATAGATAGTAGGGCTCACTCATTAATTTCCGTTGCTATTTTGAATTATTCGAATTTTTTATATCGTATTTTGTATGTGAAGGTTCGAATAAAAAAATAAGGAGTAAACGTATCACTTATTCCTAATAATATCTATTATTAGGAATAAGTGATACGTTTACTCCTTAGATTGTCTAATGAATTCTATCAAAGCATTTAATTTAACAAGAAGCGGAGTCGGATATAATGATTCCATCTATTTCACAGGATAGGATATCCAATAAAGATTTTCTCGATCAAGAGTTATTGTAATAATTAAATATTATATCGCTTAGTTCACTCAAATATGTATAAAGATGGGACACCAATCTTCAACAATAACATGTGTAAAGGAACATAGCGTACATTTAATTAGCAAACCGCAGATTAGCTAGTAAGACACTTTATGCAAGTAGTAAATTGTTTTGAATTTACTGGCGTTTTTTTTTTTTTTTTTTTTTTTTTGTGAGTGGGCCGCGGTCGGCGCGCCTCCGCACCACTCCGTCCGGGGCGACAGAGGGGCTTGAGCACGCAACTCCCGCGACCCACCCGAAGCCCACGTCGCCTTCGTCGTTGGGCCGACCACTGGAGCAGCGTTAACTTGTCGTCAGTGGTCGGCCCGACGGAATACCCCCTGTTGGGGTACCCTCCCATCGACCGACGTCCCCCCCTCGGGGAGGACGTCGGTCTTTCCTCACGCGGTGAATTTACTGGCGTGTCCAATACGTAGCCATTGAAGATTGATGCGACATTTGCCAAGTATTCATCGTAAATATCAAGCGGCTTTTATATTTTTCTCTGCTAAGTAAATTTAACGTGCAATGATTAATTAGGCTGGTTTGTACTAAAAAAATTAATGATGGTTAACATTTTATAGATAGTACAGTGAAGTATGTTATTTAAAATCGTAATAAAATTATCTAAAATTATTTACAACAAAAAATCTATAAAATCATAAAAATATTATAATTGACTAACTGACTCAACAGACGTTATTCTGTTCAAATAAAATAAAAGGAATTCTCCTTCAAATAGCCAGCAGAACCACCTAACGGATCCAATTGCGAATCTAAACCATTCTCAAATCCCCTTGCCCAACAGAAGTTGTTCTGTTCTAATAAAATAAAAACAGCGCCACCTATCGGGTCCAACTATGAATCTAAACCATTCTCGAATCACACAAAAATCGGTCCAGCCGTTTAGGAGGAGTTCAGTAACATACACAAGAAATTTATATATATAGATATGAAATTCGTGTGATGACAGAGTAAAAATACAATTCAACACATACTTTCTTATCTGTGGGTGTCGTAACAGACGACTAAGCGATAGTAGTATAGTAGAGTATAGTCTATGCTATAAAAGGAAAATGTTATAATTGACCAGATCAGCACCAGATTGGCATTGCCCCAACTCGATGTCAAGCTTTCAGTTATCTTTTATAACAACCACAAGCTATATATATCTTGATAACATTCATAACCGCCATTACACAGCAATCGGAGTAAATATTATTCATTTCAGCTAATATACGTCCCAGTGTTGGCCTCGAGCCTACTCTGCAGAGGATTGACTGACCTACTATGCCACGATAGTCAGACGTATTGGTACAGGATTTTATTTCGAGCTTTCCTTCCCTTGCATAAATGTTATATGCATATTTATTCCCTTAGTTGTCTTCTAAGACACCCACAGGTAAAAGAGAGAGTGGCGAATTGTAATCAAATCATTTATTCTGCATAGGCCCCTTAAGGGCACTTACATATTATCAAATTTGACAACGTTTGAACACAATACAATAATCTACCACCGGATCGGAACGCGGCCACAAGCTGAGAAGATCCGGCAAGAAATTCAGCGGGCTGTCATTTTTTTTAATCTTTTAAATATACATAATTTTATACTTCGTACAACATATATGGTATTCTTGCTTCTTCACCACACGAAGAAATAATAAATCAGAGTAAATATAAAAATATGATATACCTAATTCTTTTTGTTCATTTATAAGAATAAAAATAAAGCTCGTTCAAGGAACCGCTCGTAAATTTTCATACTGTGATCATTTCCACGCTTATTACATATTCAAATATAAGTAAACCCAGTATTGTTAAATGGTTAAGTGCCTTACACAGTACATTTGATCTTAATTAGTTTTTGATTGATTTATGATACCAGTTTTCGAGGTCAAACATTTTGTGTATTTTTAAAGTACGCATGAAATGATGATAATTTTTATTTTATTTATTCTGTAGCAATCTTTACGGTCAATATTTTTTTCATATTGTATTGTAAATGCACATTATATGTGAAATATATGGATTGTGTTCACAATATTTCTTCATAAATATGGTGCAAAATATTTTTCATTTATAGCCATTTATAAATGTCACAAATAAAATATCCCATAAAACAATCAATTAAGTTTCAGATTTCAGATGAAATCTTCAATTCTACGCTTACTATCACTTGTAATCTTTTAACTCTCAATTGATGCAAATTCAACTAAACAACCTTTTTTTAGGGATTGGGCCATGACCAACTCACCCGCCCCACCCGTGGTACATCGCCTTCGTCGTTGGGTTGACCACCGTTGCAGGGTAACTTGTTTTCAGTTGTTGGCCCGACGGAATAGGCGCGGGGTACCCTCTCCTCTCGACGTTCCTGACCGACGTTCCCCCTTGGGGACGTTCCCCCTTGGGGACGTCGGTCGCCGTTGCGTGATCAGCGCTCTGCGGGTGACGGACTAAATCCCCGGTCCAGTCACGCGCGGCCTCGGCTAGGGCGGCATTAGGCGCAGATACTCGCGCTACTTCCTGAATACTCTAGTCCAATCCGATATACTATCATACTAAAAAAATATGTTTTTATAAATATACAAAACTGATAAACACATAAATCTGAATGCATTACGAAAAATTACGAACACAAAGCGCGACTTCTAACTGTAAATGATAAAGCGATAATTCAAGTCCCAAAAAAATGTAATAAAAAAATAAGACATCAAAGTTGCAAATTTATTAAATAATTAAATACTAAATATGTAAATACCACATATCCAGAATCCTAATAATTCAAATGACAAAACGAAACAGCAATATATATCAAACACATATGAGTAAGGGGGATGACAATATTGGTTACAGGATGGCAAGCGATCTTATGTCGATATAATTTATATTTTACAACCGCTATATGATGAATTCGTATTTAGCTAAACAATTAATACATGTTCGAATTTTATACTTGGCGAATAATTTTATTTGAATAAATACATTCAAACAAGTGTAATGACGAAGTAAGAATACAATTTACCTCCCCATTTTGGCCATGGGTGTCGTAAAAGACGACTAAGGGATACAATTCGCTTATAAATATATGTTAAGAAGCAAAGTTCAAAATAAAACCCTGTACTTGGCTAAAAACCCGTCAGTCAGCGTGATCACCAGGTCAATTTCTTTCTTTTTGTGGAGAAGGCTCCATCCAGCCTAGCAGAGGGATGCATACGAGCTGTAATTATGACAGTCATGACTGTCTATCTACATGAATTTTAAAAAATTTTTCACTTTTTTCGTATTTGTTATTTGAATTCCAAGTGGAAAACATCTATTTATTACATTAAATAATAATATAGAAGCTTCTTAAAAGCTGCGCAAGCACATCTCATTTTGGATATCGACGAAGATTCTCAAAGCTACAGGGGTCCTAAGAGCATGAGGCTACAAAAATAGCGAGTAAGAAGTTCAATAAAATCATTAATATATTTGTTTATCAATAACATTTGTTAGAGGTTGTCTATTGATATTTGTTGATTGATTTATTTTGTAATTGTTTTTTTTTTGATAAAGTGTATCTGTATTGTATTATAGTTAATACTTCCTCCTAGTTTATTGCGTGATGACTGAATAAGAACATATTTCAAACCTTTTACCTTTCTCGTGTGGATTGTAAAAAAATACTTAAAGATTTAAGCAATTAACTTTATTGCGAGAGATCGAAACTAGAAATATGAAATATGGTAGGACCAAAGGTAGAAAATTGACGTCTGAGTAGTAGCAATTTGTTACTGCTCTTCGTTGTGTGAGCGTGGTACTCCGAAAGCCGACTTTCTGAGAGGGTTTGCGTGTAATGGGTTTTGATGATGCCTTTACTAGCACTGGTCCTCATCGCACACATTCAGACTGCCTTCACTTTGTTCAGGGCCGTTTGTCACTAACAGCACTGAAAAAAAATCTCACTTATTACTGCATCAACATTAATGTTTGATAGATTGAATATTACTTTTCTCACTAATGATAAAAATATTACAATAAAATTATCCTTACTAATATTATAAATACGAAAGTAAGTTTGTTTGTTTGTTAGTAAAATTTAAAAATACTAGCAACCCATCCTCGTTTCGCTTCGGTTTCAGTCGCCTTACGCGCGTCCCGTTCCCGTAGGAATACCGGATTAAAATATAGCCCATCGTACTCCCTGATACTATAGTTTTTCATTGGTGAAAGAATTTTTGAAATCGGTTCGGTGGTTTAAGCGTGACAGCGTAATAAACAAATAAACAAACAAATTTTCTTTCGCATTTATAATACATATTAGTAACGATAAAAAAGATATTATAAAAAAAAATGTAAAGCTTACATTACAATACGCAATCCGATGATAATCTATTTACTTTAACTAATATTTTCAATATTAAGTTTAAAATTATATTAAAAAAATAAAAGTTGCTATCTTAACGAATTCCAATAAACATTATGATGTGAAATAAGCAAATAGCTACAAGTAAAAGATAACACATTTTATTTCATGTAATTATTTATTCCTCTTCCAGCATTATAAAACTCTTTTCAAACACGTATCCCTATTTTGGATACAAATTTTATTATTATATTCAGCCGCGTTTTTCATAGCCCCACAATAACGGTTCAATAGATTTATGACTTGGTATCAGCGAGCGGCGACTGCGCTAATTGGTGCGTATTCGAACCCCGGCCGATGTACTCGAGCATATAGTACGTGCTAAATACTCGCGTTTATTGTAAAGGACGGGGCTGCAATCAAGAAGCGGTGAGGATCTGAGGCGGTTAAGACATACAAAGACTTACTTTTTTATATTTTATTGCACATATATTACTAATGAGTTGTTTTATTCGCGTCGTTCATAATAATTAGCATTTAATAATACCCTTAATTAATTCAAGCAAATTTCAAAAGCATATTCATTTGCCGTATGATGACGGAGTAAGAATACAATTCACCACCCCTTCTCTCACCTAAGTATTGTAAAAGACGACTAAGGGATTATGGCAGATAACATCTATGCTAGGTCGATGACGGAGGACAAGGAACTCGGTACTGGTGATCGGGCTAACGATGAAGGCGACGTGCGAAGGGTGGGTTATGACGCCGCGCGCCACTCCTCTGTCACCCCAGATGCAGCCGGGCGGTGAAGCCCTAATCATCATCATCATCATCTATGCAACAGAAAGAAAACTCAACATAAAATCCTATACCAAACCGCCACCAGCATGGTATAGTAGGTCAATTTCTTTCCCAATATGGAGGAGGCTCGAGCCCAGTAGTGGGAAGTCTATGAGCTGAAATGGAGATGACAGACCACCATACGGGAATGACACATTTGCATCTACATAAGACACAATAATTTCTTTCTCTTGCTACGCGGCGTATTTTAATACGCGTAGCAAGAAAAAGAAATTCTTGTGTACAGAAATTTATTTATGCAGAGAAATTTTATTTCATGCATGCATAGCAAAAATATAAGTTTGTTTTAGCCGTTTATTTTTTTTTTTTACAACTCCTTATTCTTTGAAAATAATACCTGTATCGCGAGGAACTTTACAAATATATAATTTAACAGACACAAATTATACACTCAGACTCAGAACAACAGTTCATGGATCGTACGAAGTATTATCCTGCTTGGAAATTGAACCCATGACACTGGTATGTTAGGTCAGTATTTAATCACTACGCCATCTGTGCAGTAATATTAAATTAATAGCAAGGTGATATTTTAAACCCCAGCACCCTCCCCGAGGGTGGGACGTCGGTCGATGGGAGGGTACCCCAATTAGGGGTATTTCGTCGGGCCGACCACTGACGACAAGTTAACGCTGCTCCAGTGGTCGGCCCAACGACGAAGGCGAGGTGGTTTTTGGGTGGGTCGCGGGAGTTGCGTGCTTAAGCCCCTCTGTCGCCCCGGACGGAGTGGTGCGGAGGCGCGCCGACCGCGGCCCACCCACAAAAAAAAAAGCACCCTCTTTGCAATAATTTCATGACATTTCACTTTAGCTGTTTACTTGCATTCACTAACGAGCCTGCTAAATTCAGTCAAACAATTCAAGAACCAACTTAAGTCGAGGTAGCTATAAATTTCTACAATCCTTATTACATAATACATTTAAGGTTGTATTTTGCATAACTCCTATTTGATAATTTCAGAATTGTAAGTAATTTTATCTAGATCAATAGTTCATGATGCACTGGACAGTTCCATCTTAAATCTTATAGAATTTCTGGAGTTTGTAAATCGTTTGTAAATTACTTCGTCGCAACCCACATACGTCCCACTGTTGGGCTCGGGCCTCCTCCACAATCGGAAGCCATTTGACCTACTATACCATGCTGGTTAGACATTTTGGTATAGGGTTTCATTTCGAGTTTTCCTTCTCTTGCACAGATCTTATGTGCATATTATATCCCTTAGCCGTCTTTTACGACATCCACGGGCAAGATAGGGAGTGGTGGATTGTATTCTTACTCCGTCATCACACAGACAATATTTACTTATTCTTGGTTTAATGATAAATATTATGCTAAGAAACAATAACCGTGGCAACAAGTTCGTTCTTCTTTTTTTTGAGGAATATATATATATATTTATGTTATCATATAAAAGCACATTCTTCATAATATAATTCATTGATGTTATTTATATTATTATCATTCTTATTGTTAATTATTTATTTTGCTTTTTTTTGATAACAGCAACTATTTTAACTATAAAAAATATTGTAATATAATTGTTGTTATGTGATAATAAATGATATTCTATTCTATTTTATTTTGAACTTTTGTCGAGGGTGGATCCAGCTTCCAAATCATTAAATAACTTTGTGACCACCCCGGTCACGTAGTTATTTAATGATTAAGATGATGAGGTGATGAGGGATCCACCCTTGACAGAAGTTTAATGATTAAATTTTTCTTTTTAATTTGCAACATTATTTTCATTAAATTCTCAAAGGTAAAATTGAATTCTAGAATTTGATTTGTAATACACTGGTCATCTATCCTCAAATTATGATATAT
The DNA here is from genome assembly GCA_032191425.1 of Lymantria dispar. Classification (NCBI taxonomy): domain Eukaryota; kingdom Metazoa; phylum Arthropoda; class Insecta; order Lepidoptera; family Erebidae; genus Lymantria; species Lymantria dispar. The sequence goes on from CM063447.1 coordinate 4,933,809, forward strand.
CTCTTAAGGAATATTGGTTTAAATCTTTACATATTATATAAATCTTCTATTTGCGTGTTTGTAATTGAACTCCTCCTAAACTGCTGGATCAATTTTGATGATTTTTTTTGTATGTGCTCCAGTGGACACGAGAATGGTTTACATTCACAATTGGACCCGGTAGGTGGCGCTGCTATCGATTTCAAAGAGAATTCCTTTTATTTTATTCAAACAGAACAACGTCTGTTGGATCAGCTAGTCAAAATATAAAAACAAATATAAATAACTTAATATTGCAAAGGCCATTATACTTATTAGAGGCACCAATCTAAGACCTTTACAGCTGCAATCACTAAAACTAGAACGCGATAAAACCAGTTCTACAACCAAAATATTCAACATTTTAGAACATATAATTGCACACTTAATTATATTAAGTCTCCAATAGACATAATGAAAGATTTTATTATCTTAGTAAATCTTTCGTAAGACTAAAAATATGATTGTGTATTTAAAATAAATTAATTGATGTGTAGTAGCGGCTACAAATACTACATCATCATCATCATCGCAGCCCACATGTGTCCCACTGTTGGGCTCGAGCCTTCTCCACAACGGGATTTGACTTACAACAGGCTGGTCAGACGTGTTGATATTTTTTTTATGGGTGGGCATACGCTGTCCGTTCCGTCCGGGGCGACGAAAGGATGGCGCGCGGGCCCATAATCGCCTTTCGTCGATGGGCCGACCACCAGTACCGAATTCCTTGTCCTCAGTGGTCGGCCCGATGGAATACTCTTTCGGGTACCCTCACCTCTCAACGTCCCTGTCCCGGGACGTCAGTCGACGTCGCGCGGTCAGCCTCTCTGCGGGTGCCGGACTTAAGTCACCCGTGGCCTCGGCTAGGGCGGCATTAGGCGCAAAGAATGTTGGTATAGGGTTTCATTTCGAGTTTTCTCTTGCACAGATGTTATCTACATTTAGAGCAATCGGGCAAGATAGAGAGTGGTCAATTGTATTATTACTCCGTCACCACACTAAACTTCGTACCCTTATATTGATTGTGGGTGTTGTAAAAAGCATCTAAGAGCTTCACATTGACCTAGGCCATGTCTATCTAATGGCGTCTGATTAAGAATTACGTTCCCAAGAAGGTTTGATCTGAGACAGATGGCCGGTCTTAAAACTCTTACCAATACGTATGATAAAAGAGGTGTACATATTGCATCGAAGAACCCAAGCAATTAATAGTGGTAGTTTAATAGTGGTAGGGCCACACTGTTGACAGTTGTCTGTCTACAGCCGCGAGTCGGTCCGTCCGGGATCCGGGTCCGTATGGTACTATACCATACTCTCACAGAAAACCGAGGTCTGAGTAGTAGCAATTTGTTACTGCGCTTCGTTTGGTGAGCGAGAGAGCCGGCAGCTCAAATTTCTGAGGGTGTTTGCGGGTGTTGGGTTTCGGTGATGCCTTTAGTTTCACCGAAACTCATTGCATATATTCACACTCCCTTGACTTTCTTCACGGTAGGCTTCAGCCTAGCAAAGGTGAGCGTCAGCAACACTTACCATCATGTGTACTGTTTGCACGTATGCCACCGTTTGCAATAAAAAAATTGTAATAAGAGTAGGATGATGATGATAATTGCATTTAAATAAAATCTTTTTTTACCAGATTTTATCGGGTTTGTATTTGAGCTTTAATTCATTGTAATTTCGAACACAATTCAATGTTCATGTTCACGGGAGAAATTCCCGAACTTTCGAACAATTTTCACACAAAATAAAACCTTACACCAAGTTGTCTGACTTACATTGCATTGGTCAATTTCTCTCCTATTACGTAGTAGTGAGACATATATGAGAAGAGATCATAATGGTGATAATTCCTACTACAATTTTCTTTTATATCGAATAAGATTTGGGGATATTTGTATACAATAATCTGCACCAATAAATCACAGGCATTTAAAAAAAATACTAATTAATAGTTAATCTACATTCGGACGTCTTTGTAACACATATATATATATAGTAGATACTCTATGTAATATTTGATTAGAGGGGTAGGAACCAAACCAACTTAGGAACGTAGGAACGTAGGAACCAACTTAGCAGGCAACAACCGCAGGAGTGTATCACTTCATGCTTCACTCCAACTCGGTAAGGATGAAAGTAAGTAAAACCCGCGAATTCCACAATGAATATTATTTAATAGAGAAATTTGTATTGGTATCTTTAATCTTATTGTGTAGACGTTTTGTGTTCTGTTTGGTTCAACTAATAAACTCATACACGCCTATTTTATTTAGTCTTTTACAAAACGTACTAGAAAAGAAGATAAATTTTATTCCTATTCCGTAGTTTGAGGTTGAAGCTATTAATTAAAGTAATGGAAAACAAGATATTCGTCAAACAGTTGAATCATTGTAGACGAATTGGAGATTTCTAGAGCAAGAGAGATTTCTAGACTCATTTGCTTAGATTTTTATTTTCATATTAATACACTTATATAAGTTCAACTAGCGAATACAAGCTTCTTTTAAAATGAAAAAAAAAATACTGCTTATTTCAAGACAGTTTGTCTTGAAATATATTTTGATGAGGATTCTTTTAGAAGTTTCTTTTAATCTTACAAACGGTGTGTTAGTACATTTTAATAATCATTAACGTTCTCTGTCACAACTTAAGCCATTTCGAAACTTTAAGATTTGAGGAATGCACAATATTTTAGAACATATAACTCTTAATTTCATAAAAGCAGGCTAAGGAGCGCCAGCCGCCCTTTCGCGGCTGATGCCGAATGTGGGCGGACCCAGTGCTACGTGCCGACAGCTGTACGCGGGGGTGATCCGGTCGATGGCCCTGTATGGCGCACCGGTGTGGGCGGGGTCCCTGACCGTCCGTCTTAGGGCCCTCCTGTGGCGGCCACAGAGGGTCATGGCGATCAGGGCGATACGGGGTTACCGCACGGTGGCGACGGAGGCAGCGTGCCTCCTGGCCGGAACTCCCCCGTGGGACCTGGAGGCGGATATGCTCGCCGACATTTATCGGCGGGTGTTGGAGACGCGCACCCGCGGCGGCATGGTCTCCATCAAAGAGATCACCGCCTGGCGGGTCGACGCCCGCCGAGAAGTCATTGCCCGTTGGGCAGTCCGGCTGGAGAGTCCTCGGTACGGTGTCAGGACCGTCGAGGCCCTCCGGCCGGTGCTGATGGAGTGGTTGGAGCGGACGCACGGGGTGCTTTCCTTCCGACTGGTGCAGGTGCTGACGGGGCACGGTTGCTTCGGGAAGTACCTGCACAAGATTGTCAGGAGGGAGAGCACACCGTCCTGCCACCACTGCAGTTGCGACGAGGACACGGCGCAGCACACGCTCGAGGAGTGTGCTGCATGGGAGGGTGATCGCCGTGAACTCGTCGCAATTATCGGTACCGACCTGGCGCTGCCAACCATCGCCAGGGAGATGCTCGTCAGTGTCAGGAACTGGGACGTGGTCGCCGCCTTCTGTGAGGCCGTAATCTCACGGAAGGAGGCGGCGGATCGTGTGCGAGTAGAGCTCCTATTCGGCGACACGTTCCGCCGCCGGCGACTCGGGCGGCGCAGGCGCGAGTATCTGCGCCTAATGCCGCCCTAGCCGAGGCCGCGGGTGATCGGACCGGGGAATTGTCCGTCACCCGCAGAGAGGCTGACCACGCGACGGCGACCGACGTTCCAGGACGTCGAGAGGAGAGTTTCCTTTTCAGGTAAAATCACACCATCATTTGAGATCCTACTAACCTATTTACCAAATTACGACAATTTGTTTCCTTATGTCGATGATTATAATATTGTATGTTTTTGAACATAAAACTTTCTCATATGACAATAATATATTAAAATTGAAACATTAAATATTATTTAAAATCGCTTCAACTTATAACTCAGTCACACAAAACCACAGAAGAATACCGGAATGGTATAACGCGGCACAAATGTAGATACACCGCAAATGATTTCTTAAATTGTTTCAAAACCCAGAGTTAATACAATGTTGCTTTAATTTAAATTTTAAAACGGAATATCTCAAGAATCTTAATTTCATTCTTTGAACAGATTAGCTATGAGAAGAAACTCTATGTAACGAAGTACCCGTAAGATGCGAGTACTTCGTAACACAGGTACTTGTTAGGTATAAACATGTTTCCCTATGAAATATGGATATTTGTCTTAAAATTTTATTTTGAAAAGTCACGATTTGAGGATCATTTAAAGTGACATTATACAATGATTTCTAATGTTTACGCGAGTATTACACATTGTAAATAAAACTACTTTACGGATTTTATCGCATTTGTATTTGATTTTTGATTGCCCGATGTTTCGAACACTGTGCAGTGTTCATGGTCACAGGCGGCATAAGATGTCTCACGTCCAACAAGTCATCGTTATTACAGAAAATTTGTAATTATATTATCAACCCGATACAGAAAATTGGTTATTAAATATTGACCCACATTTTGATACAAATTTATTGCCAGTGTAAGAAGAAGGAAAATGATTCTATATGAAAAAAAATATATTGTTCATGGTTAGTAATTATTTAACAATAAAAGTAGTAGTAATTATATTTTATATTTAAAAACCTAACAATCTAATATAATCCCACCGGATCGAAACACGGCCACACTGAGAAAGATCCGGCAAGAAAACTCAGGGGACATGATGCTAAATTAATATTATTTTTTAATATTAATGCCATAAATTATCATTTTATTAACTTTACCTATCATCTGATCTAAAATATTGACATTGTAACATAAAGGAGATTGAGAGTGATGTTTCTAAATGCACTTTAGCTTAAGATTACAATACCACTTACCATTAAATAGAATACAGTAAAAGCATTTGCTTATTTTTATTTAAAAAAGGCGTGTCGTGTACGTATCTACTTTACATATCTAAATTAAAATCTAAGTCCCAAGATGAATTCTATTTACCTACAGATTGGCGGCTTAAACTATACTTCTTATAAAATCATTAATAAATCATAGATTCCTCCGAGTTGCCTTGCTGGATCTTTCTCATTGTGACCACGTTTCCAACCGGTGGTATATTAGATTGTTAGGTTTAAATTAATTAATTTAACCTTTAACAATAACTGACCTAAATCCAGACGTTTTTATTACACATAAATTCATTTCATGTACTGGCAATAGATTTATCTCAAAAATGTGGGTCAAAATTTAATAATTAATTATGTAGCGGGTAAATAAAAATCTCTATAATAACGATGATTTATATATAATAATGATGTTTAATGTGAGACACAATTCGACGCAAGACGACACAAGACGACAGTTACCTTTAACACTATTTTATGAGTCAAAATTATGAATTGAATTGTTCTAAGGAACTAAAATGCCTTTTAAAAAATAAAAATCATCGAAGCACTCAACAAAATTGCACCTGTAACAGAAACATACCGGTTTCAGTTATTCAAATTTTGATAAACTAAAATTACGGTTTATAGGCGTTAGTGATACAACATCATAATAACTTTTTATATCGATATAATATCGATATGGTGCCATTAATCTTAAGATTTTCATGTGCTTTAATACTCCGTTGCTCGAATTAAGTAAAAATTAAGAAGTTACTTTGTGATCTTTTCACCTATTGGTGACAAAATATGATATTAAAATTATAATTTATAAGTAATTAAAAATGCCTGTTAAGAAATGTACACTTATAAAGCATATTTATTTTATGTCACGGCTATAGATTTATTAAAACATTAATATTATATGAGAAAAATTCTACGTGTATATAAGTAATGTAATATACAGCTATAGTCCATAAAATATAGGATGATCTCTGTGACAGTTGTCTCTAGTGCTGTCACGCTTACGATAAAGTCCGTAGTTTTTTATCGATGAAACTCTTTATTTTTATACTGGTAATTTTCTATTATAATTAAAATACAATCAATGAAAATACTTTTGAATTTATTTCAAACAAAAACTGTTTTTTGACTGTTTTAATTATTCAAAAGGAGTACAATGAAGATCTAGGTCACTATTATCGTCATCACTGGAGCGTTCCTGCTAGAACATTTATCATTTTTTGCCAAAATAGAAAGACTACAACAGAGATCACTAGATCAATCGATCAATTACGACTGTTTTATAAATAAATATGTCTAGTTTATTGACAATAATACGTACATAATATTATCATTTACTCTGAGACGAAAAATAGTTTTTTAATGTTTAATTAAGTCAATTTATGTATTTTATTAGGAAACTGTCTGTTTATATTGTCAAAAATATGTTGAAAGTTTTATATAGGTACTGTATTGGATTTACTTCTTCTATGAATAATGTAATAAAGATCGGTTATCGTTTTACGTATATCGACTGTCCCATCTCTTTTTTATTTTCAGTCCAGTATGACATTGTACGTGCGTAAGCGTCATTCATGTATAAAAAGTTTACTAGGTATTTCAGTACTTACGAGGTACATTTTAGGCATGAATATTAATATTTTTTTATTTATAATTTAATTTATTTTTATTTATAATATATTGCAATTCAGTTGCAATAAAACTGGCACGAAAAGAATGAAAATATATTTGATACAAAATGAAATTATAAACATGTCGCTCGTTCAAACTTACTTCGTTGGTTTCGTTGACATCTGTCACAGAGATCAAGCTACATTTTATGGACTATAGTTAATTCGAAGAATGAAGGATACATTCATTTTAAAAGTACTAAATTACACTTTCAAAAGCCTACTAAAACATTGCAGGTACATAATTACAATTCATTTCAAAGAAAAGAATAAAAATACACCTCATTGCTTGTCAGACACTAACGTCAATTAAAACGAACTAGTGTTGGGCAAATGGTATCGATATAAAAATATTCGCCTCTCGCTCTGACATAACAAGATGCGATTGGCGTAAAGGCATTACTGAGTTTCCCTTTTAAGCGGCATCCTACGGTGTCAAGTTACCGGTCTGATAAAAAAAAAAGTTTTTAGATTAGCAGTTACTATATACGTTGCAAAACTGGATAAAGGGATGCCTCCCAGGATTATATCGAGTCGAATGTTAAAAGCCGATGCAATTATAAGTGAACTTAAATAGTCAAATGGATTCCCCTGACATTTTGATAGAGGTAATAATTATTTTATTTTTATGACCAACCTCGGTAACTTTTGTATTAATACGACGTATAGTGATGCGGTTACCTTTTTATTAATAAAGAAAGTATGCCGGTTATATTCTGAGATTCAATTATGGCCACTCGTTTACATATAAATAAATGTATTGACCATATTAAATGGGAGATCTTGTTTTGAACTGATCTGATATGTTATCCGTATGTCTGTTATATTTTTTAATTATTTCGTCTGACATTAAAGAATTCGTTTACAAATTGAGCTTTAACATTTTTTCACGAAAGTTTTTACCTATCTTTTAAAAAGTACGTAAAAATCCACGGAGATTCAATAAGGAATGTTGAAAACTTAATAATAATAATCAAATAATCATTGCATAATGATTCAAGCAAAAATTACTTTATAAATATACTAGGTGTTTATATTTTGACGTAGGTGCAATCAGGAACTAAGTATACGAAATAGCTGATATTTCGTATGTATTTCGCTTGGTCTTCCAATGGATATAATAGGAAACTGAAACCTAAGTAAATAGCATCATCAGAAACTTTATATGATGATAGGATAAAAATACAATTCATGCCATTCCATATATCAATTAGGCAAAAGAAGAACCACTACTAACAACCTATACCAACCCACCTAATCAGCATAGTATAATAGGTCAATTTTACCTTCCATTGTGGAGAAGGCTTAAGCCCAACTAGTGGACCCTAGCCGAGGCCGCAGGTGACGTGACCGGAGAGTTAGTCCGTCACCCGCCGAGAGGCCGACCGCGTGAGGAAAGACCAACGTCCTCCCCGAGGAGGGGACGTCGGTCGATGAGAGGGTACCCCAAATAGAGGGTATTCCGTCGGGCCGACCACTGATGACAAGTAGCCCTGCTCGGGTGGTCGGCCCAGCGACGAAGGTGACGTGGTGTTCGGGTGGGTTGCGGGTGCTTACGCCCCTCTGTCGCCCCGGACGGAGTGGTGCGAGGAGTGTGCCGACCGCAGCCCACCCCAAGAAAAAAAGCTCAACTAGTGGGACATACGTACATAAGCTGAGATGATGATGAAATGATGTCTAAATCAGATCACCTACATTCATCATTATAATTTTGATGACATGATACTTGATGAAATCCACAAAATAATACATAAAAGAATAAAACGCGATATTGATCTAAAACATCACACAAGTTGTTTGAATCTCAATTTTATTAAACTAGACTAAACACATTAAAATCATAATAAGATTATTAGATGACATCACGTGTGCCATAATTTAAAAAAAAATTACTAAACGTCAAAACAGACTTGACACTTTAAAATTTTAATGTACCCGCAGTTGACAAAAATCGATGCGATCGTAAAATTTTCAATTCAATCAACACATCTGTCCGAAGCATGATTTATTAAATGCATAGAAGACTAGTTATACTTATGTCTTGGAATAGTTCAAGTTGATTTGTGATCTGCTTAACATAATTATGTTGGTCTGTAATTTGCATAGAATTCTTTTTAGAACGGATTTTATTACTTTTATTACTTTATACAATTTTAAACAACGTTAACCAAGATACATATTCCACAAATCAATGTGTAAATGAGAACATATGGTAGAATCCATTAAACTGATTATTGTGTATTTCCAACACGGTTGGAGGCTTGGGATCCAGGAATATTTCATAACGTTGTGAGTCTTATACTTCTATGAAGTTCAAAATTGAAGACATTATTATCTATTACCAAATTGCTAAAAACAGAATATTACTAATTGACTGAAAAAAAAAGTTGAAGTGTCTGTGTGGACATAAAAACTATATAAAAAAAATTTAGTTACTTTTCAAAATTTTAGTTATTTTAGTAACTTTTGTTACTGTTTCTGTTTTCTGGGTATTCTTCAAGACGGCTGTAAGTCGAAACCATTTGAATTTCTTCTATCATTGAAAATATTTAAAAAATTGCCGTATGGTAGCGATTACGACCCTAATACTGCTTGTGGTATCGTAAAAGATACCCAAGAACTTTATATCGACCTGAGCCAACTTCATCTAATGCCATCTGGTCAACATTTACATTCCCAAGAAGGGTTGACAATAATCAAGCGGCCGGTCGTAAGACCGTTGCCAAGACTATTCAAATTAAATACGATTGAAGGAGAATCATCATCGTCATACACATCCCACTGTTGGGCTCAAGCCTCCTCCACAACAGGAAGAAAATTGACCGTACTGACCATGCTGATCAAACAAGTTGGTATAGGGTTTTATTTCAAGTTTGCCGTCTCTTGCATAAATGTTATATGCGTATTATATCCCTTAGTTGTCTTTTACGACATCCACGCGCAAGATAGGGAGTGGTGATTTGTATTCTTACTCCGTTACCACACGGAAAGGAGAGTACGTCGAGATATTACGTAGACTCCAAAAATTTGGAATAACCCAATAACCAGGATACTGAAAACATCCTTACTATAATATTATAAATGCGAAAGTAAGGTTGTTTGTTTGTTTGTTTGTTACGCTTTCACGCTTAAACCACCGAACCGATCCCAAAAATGTTTTCACCAATGGAAAGCTATAATATCAGGGAGTAACATAGGCTATATTTTATCCCTGTATTCCCACGGGAATGGGAACTACGCGGGTAAAGCCACTCAAACCGAAGCGAAGCGAGGGCGGGTTGCTAGTTGATGATATTTTCTTCTATTCATGCAATTGCAAGTTTTGTACTGTAAACACAAAGTTTTTAATTCCAACCCGCTAAAAGATTCGTTGCATAGATAATAGAATATATATTATCCATAATGATAGGTAGTCTATAAATTATAGATATTAAAAACACATATTTCAAAACTAAATTTACTACTTGATGTTCAATTTTACAGAAATGCCAGCAAATTAAAGTTTAAATATACCAAAATTTAGTTCACGAAATAATATTTAAATGTGCGTTAATATGCAAAACAGGGTGATAAATAATGTTATAAAAATGACAATAAAACGAATGCCGAGCTAGTCATAATACCACAGATTAATAACAGAAAATACCTATTAAAAACACCATTGTTAAAAAATTCGTAGGTGTGAGAGAGACAGCTTGATAAAGGATATAAAAGACATTCTTATTGTTGCAAAATTGGCGTTCTAATTTTAAATGGATTCACAATATTAGCATTATTTTTTGTTTTTATAATCCTCTTTTTTATAAGTCACGTACTAGGTGTTGACACTTTGATCTTTAATTTTAAAAGATCGATCTAAATTTTCTATACAAAATTAATATAAATACAATGTTTTAACTAATCTCAGAGACATATCAATGCGCTCTACAAACATATTTTTGAATTTGTTTTGAATTTGTAACTTGTAGAGTTCGTTCACTTCCCTATACTCGAGGCCCCACCCATAAATCACAATCACAAAAAGGGATAGTGCTGTAATCGCCACCCTTAGCTACAAAGTTGGCGATGGAGTGCGATCTTTTAAGTTTCCTTGAAGAGAGCTTCTGCTAGTCACTGTCCTGGTGAGATACTTAGTCAATTTTTACGACTCCCTTGGACACCTGGACAATTTTACTCTTATCCCATTGCCACTCGTTTTTGTTTTGGATTATGATAATAAAATATCAAATGTGGATAAATGATATTCTGTTGAAACTTAATCAACTGTAAGATCGTCATATTATTAATTCTTCTTTCCGTGTGTATGTGACTGCGCCTAAACGGCTGGATCGATACTGATGATTATTTTGTATATTCCAGTGCATTCGGGAACAGTTTCATTTAATAATTGGACCCGATAGGTAACACTGTGAACGATTTCAATAAGATTTAATTTAGTAATTTTACTATTAAATTCCTTTTACTTTTTTTAGACTTGAACAGAACAGCGTCTGTTGGATCAGCTAGTTAAGTATAAATGTCTAAGGACAATTTATATAGCAATAATTTTGATGTACTAGGTGTAGTTATGAATATTAATCGCCATTAACAACTAAGAATTCGAATATGCCTTTTGAATAATAAATGTAATTAAAAATGTTAACACTGAATGTCACTCGGTGTCTGAGCACAAAAATGCGTATCCAATTTTACCGTATTTATATTTTAAATATTATTCCCCGTGCGTGACAAACTATTAAAAAAAAAGTGATCTCAAACTAACAGACATTTTGAAATCGCTACATTCATATAACATTCCACATATAACAGTGTTTAGTGTACCGTCTATTTAATAATTCATAATTCAAAGACGTGTTAAGACTGACATTAACACTTCAGTATAGCGCAAACAAACAAACAGACAATCTTTTGTATAGTCTATAGTATACTTAGCATACGTTATGACAAATACAACCGACGGAATTGAGAAGAAATTGCCATCACAGAAATTAAGAAATTGTGCTATATTTTTAATCGGAAACAGACACAGCCATTAAGTTTCGAATAGAAATGATAACAATTTACAAACTAATGTGTGGTGGTAGTTATGAATACTACTCATCGATACATTGCTCGTAGGTGTCGTAAAATATGACTTAAAACTACAACAGCCTGGAATCTGTCTTGCCACCAAAATATTTCCAAGAAGGGTTGACGAAAAAGCTCTTAGCCGTTTTTTTACGACACCCGTGACCAAAAGGGAGCGTGGGAAATTAGGAAATTATATTCTTCCGCCATCCTCACATATAAAAGCAGTAGTTAATCTAAGATATTTTTTATGTTAAAGCTATATTAATTTATTTTTTAAAACATACGTATTTATCGTATTTGGCCAGTGCAATTAACGTTCTTATACATTGTCTAACAGCTAACTTTATAAGAACAGCCTCCATTTTGTTACCACATAATCTTTAAAAATATAATGTATTAGCTTTGGTATTCGAAAAAAATAAGTAAAAAAATAAATCACAGTCTTGTCTCAATAACTTAAAGTGTCAAATATTTCAACGTTTTCAGGTATTTTATCAGTCTACTCCATTACCATAATAATTTCTCAAAACAGACCTGTTGGAATATTTATAGTGCGCTGACAAAAAAAATATGCTTTATTTGGTAATTAATATTCCAGTGTATTAATATTAAGTAACTTTTTTTATGATACTTAAGCTTCATTTCCATTTTTGTAACATTTTCTAATGTACGATGATGTAATTAAGTAGCACGTTATATTTTTTTTTCTTTGGACGTTGAATAAGACATGTCAATTAACAATTTATAATTTTAAATGTCAGTTTTAAGCAAATAAACATAATATGCTTAATACAAGTAGGTACTTAATGTTAGTAGCAGTTAATTATAATAATATATTTTATAAAGATCATTAGGAATTAAAACACCGTGTCATGGGAAGTGATTACAGAATAAGCATCGAGTCAAAGAACTTATTTGACAACCAAAAAAATATTGATTTACGATTTATCACACTAAATTTTCAATGAGATCCTTTTTTTTCTATTGCTGTTGGTGGCAAAGAAGGTCACCTGATGGTAAGTAATTCTATCGCTATACTTATACTAAGTGAAGGTAGTGTGAATGCGTGCAAAGAGATTCAGTGAAACTAATCATCATCATCGCAGCCCACATACGTCCCACTGTTAGGCTCGGGCCTCCACCACAATGGGAGGGAATTTGATCTACTATACCATGCTGGTCAGACATGTTGGTTTTAGGGTTCCATTTCGAGTTTTCCTTCTCTTGCACAAATGTTATGTGCATATCATATCCCATAGTTGTCTTGTACGACATCCACAGGCATGATAGGGAGTGGTGAATTGTATTCTTACTCCGTCACCACACGGAAAGTGATGGCATCACCAAAATGTACCTTACGTAAACATCCTCAAAAAGTTGGGCCTTCAGCTCTCTCGCTTACACAATGATGTGCAGTAATAAAATGCTACTACTCAGACATCGTTTTTCTGTGAAAGTGTGATTCTACACTGGATGGACGGGCTCGCGGTTGTAGGCAGAAGACTATCATTAGTGTGATCCTATAACTATAAATTTCTAGAATGATAGATTATTTCAAAACAAATATTTTGAATTAAATTGCATTGCATAAACCTATTACTAAAAAACTTTTACAGCTTTTACTGTGTATGTATATATATTTTACTTTCTCGCTATTTTGTATATTTTTCAACGTTTATGGTCACGGAAGGACTTAGATGTTTAATATCCAACAAGTTATCATAAAATTATTATGCGCGTGGTGACGGAGTAAGAATACAATTCACCATCCCCTTGCCCGTGGGTGTCGTAAAAGATGACTAAGGGATAATTAGCAGATAAAATCGATGGAAGAGAATGAATACTTATACACACATATGCCAATATACACTACATATGCCAATACTTCTGATCAACTTGGACCTACTAGGTCTAAATCCCTCCTACAATGGAGAAGGCCAAGCCGAGATGATTATGAAAGAATTAGATTTTTAACGCTATAAAATCTATAAAAATTGTTTCATTTCAAAAATGTAATTCTCGCGTAAACATCGGAGCACGTTATATTTAGATACGCAAATGATAAAAAGAACTCTTTCGACACACTATTAATGAAATTTCGCTTCTATCAGCACACAGATAATTATTAAAACACTGTTTTATAAATTTTTGAAATATTTGTCTCATGTCTCGTAACGTAACCTAAGCATACCGAAAGCCTTTATTATTCTGAACACGTAAAAGTCCCCAAAAGGAGCGATATATACTTTTTGTTTCATCTTTCGGCGTATTAGAACACAAAAGTACACGTCCAATGTAGTACGAACTCCGCTCTGAGATATTTCTTTAAGAGACCTTTGACTAACTCATGATCTGTGGGTCTACTGATTGGTCATTAAGTATTAATATAAAAGCTAATATAATGTTGTTTATTCAAGTGTATCTATGGTACTCTCTGTAAAAACAGCTTTTGAAAATAACATTTTGTTTTGAAAATATCCCCGTCCACTTTTATCTCAACCTTCACTTTTTTACATGTCAATTATTTTTAAATATAAAACAAAAATGAATTTAAATGACCTTTCCATTTGCCTTATAGGTCAAGTGTTATAAGCATACTAAGTTCAAAGTTTTAGTTTCGATGGTTTATCAGACAAAAAAATAAAAATAAGCTTTTTTATTGAGTCAGGCTATACATGGTAGAAATCCATTATTATTTTAAAATGGAACGCAGGAAGGGAGAACCACCACTTTTCTACGGTCAATCAATATACCCCACACGGTAATGGAATAGCAGGAATAGGGCTTAAGATCAAAGTAGAATAGGATATAAGGGAATCTTACTCTCATGTGATGAGCTCCTTCCAGAACGTCAATTTGCAATTTGCCGCAGAACTTCGAATGTTTATTCGACACGTGTTTCGCCTCTAAACGAGGCGTCCGCGACCTAGCCCAGTCGAACTAGACAAAAACAGACCAAACCCAGGAAAAAATATAAGTAGAATTTTTCCTTCGGAATTCGTTAGGGAGGGTCACTGGGAGTCTACATTTCGGTTTTCGAATTCCCAGTGGTCTTGCGTTTTCCGCCATCTTGATTTTAAGGGTGGTTTTATGTTTTTTAAATAACTCGTTTATTTTCAATTTTACACGAAAAATGATCATTACCAAAGTTGTTCAGAATTAAATTTCCTACAATTTTTGTTCTCATCATTTTTTCCGTAGGATCGATATTTCTCGATTCACACCCGATTAAAAAAACATACATAATAGATGGCAAATAATATTCTCTATATTAACATAACAACTACTAACTTGTTTACAAGGTGAAATATTTTTGTTGAAAATAACATAATTTATAAACATTAAATATCGGCTTCACTCGTGTTAATATAAATTTTGTCAATTAAATCTCTATCTCACATAAATCATAAATTGGCCGAAATAAAAAATAACATGTGTTATTCCAAACTACATATAATCTATATCCGTCCTTAAGTTCATCCAGATCCACTCAGCAGTTCTGGCGTGTGACCAACATCAATCCAAAACGTTCGCATTTCATATTTTTAATAACATAACTGACTACTGTAATCGATATTCCTTAAATGAATTAAAATAATAGTGCATGCGATTGAAATCCTTAGTCCCGAATCGCGACAAATTTACAAATGTAAAATATCGTCGTCTGCTGTATCGTCCACTGCTGGGCCCAAGCCCCCTTCCCATTAGCAAAGAAATAGACCTACTATACCAAGCAGGTAAGATATGTTAGTATAGAGTTTCATTTCGAGTTTTCTTCCTACTTTACAGATGTTATGTGCGTATTATATGTGTCGTCTTTTACAACATCCACGAGCAAGATTAAAAAAGAATTTAGATTTAAAATAACTCAGTAGATTACACAAAAACTGGCCTAGAAATTGAAACAGAAATTGAACTCAGTACTAGAACTCGATAGATATTACGCCATTCCTGCATTCAATTCAGATAAGTAAAGTAGAAATAAACATCAAAATAGAAGTCTTGCTTAACCCCACTTAACCCCAACCCCAATGGTTGTAATTCAAGTATTCTTATCTCATTCATTTTCTCCCAGCAATAAAGCCTTTTTAAATGCCTTAAACATAAAAGTTACTAAGCAAATGTGACTTTAATACATACCCACGTTATCACGGGGATAACGATAAGATAAAAGGGAAATTAAAATTGTAACGGAAATAATTGGTTGTAATAAAATCATATAAAAGTAATAAGGTTTTTTAAGGGTAGATAACTTATCAATGGGAATCCTGTTCATTACATTCAGAGTTTAATTAGTAACTATAAGTTTTATATATAAACTTTTACAACGTCTTACGAAATTTTATTGCCTTATTTTTATACTATACTAGCTGATCCGCTGATTTCAGAGGGCATTGCAAACGCATAATTTAAATGACGCAAATTACACTCAGATTCAGAAAAACAATCTGTGAATCGCACAAAGTATTGTCCTATTTGAGAATCGAATCCAGGTCATCAACATCAAAAAATGTTTAAATTGGTTTTTAACATAGGTATCGTACAAAAAAATTACTATTTTGAAATTACTACAACATTTTATTTATTTATGTAGATGTCTTTCCGTGTGAGACAGAGTAAGCATACAATTCAATATTTTGTCCTTTGATGTCGTAAAAAACATTGAAGGAATGTAATATGTAAACAACATCAGTGTAAGACAAGGAAAACTCGAAATGAAACTCTATACCAACACGTTTGACTAGCGTAATATAGTAGGTCAAATACCTTCTAATAAAGGACACCCGAGCCCAACAGTGGGACATGTACTGACATTAATAATAATAATAATAATATCTTTATTGCAAAACAACATGATGACGTATATTAACTGACATGATGACGTATATTCAAGGAACACAGCATATATAACAATATTATGTCTCAAAGTAATGATTCCTTTAATCATAAATGCCATGACATCTGGCATAACTAAAAAAATCTATCTATTATTCTCCACGGGAATATCATGATGTCAAAAAACGCATCACATTTACTTAAATATAAAAACAATAGTCTAAAAATTAACGATGGAAACGTGATGTAAAAATTAAATAAAACTTTATGAAAATCCCCATCCGAATCGTATACATGTCTAGAATACATAAACTGCTAATGTTTTTTTTTAATCTGTCCCTTGCTTACCGTTTCTGCTTGCCAAGTTATCTCAAAGACGTGTTATAAATCCTCCTTACCTGAAAAGAAATACATGTTATTAGAAATATGTAATAATTTAATTTCTAGAATAAGTTTCATAAACATAAATACCTAATACAAATGTTTTTTTATGTTGTATTTTTGTAAGATTTAGAAAATCTTACAAAAAATGTTTTTATTTTTATTGCTATTGATGGCAAACAAGCAGACACACCTGATGGTGATACTATACTTCATGAGTGATGCTGTGTGGTAGCGGCTTCGAATACTACCAACCCTTGCTTTGCTCGTGGATGTCGTAAAAGACGACTAAGAGCCCTAGATTGACCCGGACCAACTCCATCTGGTACCATTTGGGTTAACGATTACATTCCCAAGGAGAGTTGACGTCAGGCAGGCGGCCGGTCATAAAAGTCATTGCCGAAACTTTTTGCAATATGTCAAAACAGATGACATACACACGTACGCACTGACACTGACACACACGTATGCACTGACATACGCACGACATACATTTTCCGTGTGGTGACGGAGTAAGAATACAATTCACCACCCCCTATCTTACCCGTGGGTGATCGTACGAGACGACTAAGGGAGATAAAACGCATATAACATCTATGCGAGAGAAGGCAAACTCGAAATAAAACCCTATACCAACATGTCTGACCAGCGTGGTATAGTAGGTCAATTACCCTTCCGTTATGGAGGAGGCCCGAGCCCAACAGTGGGACGTATATGGGCTGACATGATGATGATGATGAGATGACATATTGCGTCGACCCCAAGTAATTGGGATAAGAGCAAGATGATGATGACTATCGCTCATGAAGCTTTGTTAGGCTGCTGCCTACCGTGAAGAAAGTAAAAGAGGCATGAATGCGTACAATGAGGTCCAGTCAAAGGCATCACCAAAATCCACCACATGCAAGAAAGTTGGCAGAAAGTTGGCAGAAAGTTGGGCTCTCTCGCTCACCGAACGAATCGCAGTAACAAATTGTTACTACTCAGACGTACTTATCCTGTAAGAATGATTCCTCGAACGTCACTTATGGTATCTTGTTACCCTTTCAAGTATAGTGAGACTGCAGCTCGTCGAAGAAAATGTCGTAAGGTTTTCTGATGAAACCCAAACACATAACTTTACATTTGCAAATAGCAAATGCCCGCAGTTTCACCCGCGTTGTCCTATTTCTGCGGGAATACTGGGATCAAAAATATTATCCTCATTTTTTTTCTTAGATAGACAGACAGCTATCTGGTAGTAAAATATTATCCGTTTTGAAGATTACCCTGAACAAACAGATAAAATAGTTAATCTGATTTTTAGGCCTATTACGGTTTGCACATGAAAAAACCTACTATTTTGATATTACAAACAGACACTTCTATTTTCTTTATTCATATAGACAACCAACTGAATGACGTAATTTGGAAAGAGGGTTGTTAGTTGTATTCTAACCCCAAAACCACACGGAATTATTCTTAGTTGGGGTGTAATAACTAATCGACTAAACAAAACTAGATATATAATTTAAATATCTATTGCCGTATATATTATTTGGTAGCTCAAATTGAGTCATAACTAATGTTTTCCAAAGTATTTCTAAGAACTAATGATAATTATCTATAATGTTTTATGGGATCGTTTTATTTCTGACTAAGCGATTTAAATATTAAAATAATTTATTCTATACTAATGACCAGCCCTCGCTTCGCTTCGGTTTCAGTTGTTTTCCTCTCGCATTTTAAATAATATCTGGTTGATCGAGCTTCGCTTGGCATATTTTTATCGAATTTATTTAGATATATATTACTAAAAAATAAAAAATAAATAATGAAAAATATATATAAAATACAAAAAGAGAATAATAATAACACCGAGATTCGAACCGACGCTGTTTGATTGAAAAAATACCAAAATTAAAATCTGTCACCTTCCCATCTGAGCTATCGTAACTCATGATGTCATTGTTTATTTTGCTAAAAACACGGACAAAACTACATTTTCTATAAATAAAACTTAGCTAGATCGATTTTTGGACCCGAATCCTCTAGTATGCCAAGTTTCAACAAAATCGTTGGAGCCGTTTCCGAGATCCTGAATATTTATATATATATACAAGAATTGCTCGTTTAAAGATATAAGATAAACAAATAAAATCTATTATTAAATATCTTCTAAAATGGTTTCATAATTTTATTAGTTTTTTATATGGAATACTCGCGTAAACATAGTATTCCATATAAAAAACTAATAAAATTAAAATATACATAAAACTACTTTACGGATTTTACCCGACGTTTCAAACACTTTGCAGCATTCATAGACTTGGGCGGACAGTCCGCCCAAGTCTATGTCCAAAAATCAAATACAAACGCGATAAAATCTGTAAAGTAAATTTCTAAAATATTACGACACGTGACTACAGTCCATGAAGCCTCGGGTTCGATTTCTAGACAGAGCAAAATTTTATATGGTTGCTTTGAAAGGAAAAATAACCCAAGTTACTTCATATATAGACAGGTACCTTGTAGTTAAAACAAAGTGTGAGTAAAAATTAATAAAAAAATTAATAACTAATGTCTGTAGTGGGTAGATATATGTCTACTTCTATAATAATAACGACTTGTTGGACGTGAGACATCTTAATCCGCCCGTGACCATGAACGCTGTAAAGTACCCGAAACGTTGAACGACCAAAAATCAAATACAAACGTCATCTGTGATTTTACAATGTGTAATATCGTATAAACATCAGAAATCATTAGGAAAATATTATTAAAAACTAAATAAAAGCTTCAAAAATTGGTCCAGCCGTTTGGAAGATTACCCGAAACAAACAGACAGACAGATAAATAATGCTTAAACTGGTTTTTAAGCATAGATATCCTGCAAATAACGGTGTGATCATAAGAAAACCTGTTATTTTGACTTTACAAACAGACACTTCAATTTTATTTATTTGTATAGATTCAACACATGTATTTATAATTAAATTCACTCATAAATTTGCTAAATTTGCTATACTTTAACCGATTTTGTTAGATTATTTTTATTTTATCGAATTCTTGAGAATAATTCGCTCTTTTGAGTAAATTTACACTCAATAATCAATAAAATAAATGATTATGTATAACAGATTTTGCAGCGTAAATGAACGTAATCATTTGCCGGAGTCAATGTCCGATTATTATGTGTGTAAAGCAAAAGTTAATAAGCTTTGAAAAACCTAGTGCGATTTACCATTTATGGCCCATCAGATGGGATTTACTTAAGCATTTGCTTAAGTAAATTAAAAACAAAAACATGTTTGCAATGATCACTCAATGTATGTTTTATGTAAATAACTTGCTAAATTGTTTGAAAAAGGATTCTAATTCTATAAAACTAAGAATGAATATTGATTATTCTATACGATGACGGAGAAAGAACCACCACTTACAACACACCATAGGATAACCTATGGGTATTTTAAGAGTTCATTATAGTATACAGATGTTCTATGTAAGAAGAAGGAAAACTCGAAATAAAACCCTATACCCGTTTGACCAGCCTGATATATAGAAGGTCATTTGCCCTCCCCTTACGAGAGACACTAGAGTTCAGGATAATTATGATAAAGCTGATCATAATGACCTTAATTTTGTTTTCAAAAACCCGCACTAAGTATAAAATAACAATATTACGAGAAATTTTACAACCATACATTTCAAGAACACTAATTACACCCAGACTAAAGTCTCTTTCCCGTCGGGCTTGCCACGAACAAAAAGCAATTCGGTACCGGTGGTCGGCCCAATGACGAAAGAGAGGGATTACAGTGGGTTATGGAGTCACGCGTTGTCCTTTCTTCACCCCGGGCGGAATGGACGACACGTGCGCTGATAGTCACCCATCCAAAAAAAAAAAAGACTCAAGTCTGTTTATGAATGGCACAATATATTGACCAGTATGCGAATCAAAGCCATAATACTTGCACGATAGATCTATATTTTAACTACTACACTACATATACATTGATCCTAACAATAATAAGAACGAGAGAAACAATAGTTATTGTGAAGTCTATGCCTAGCATTTCCGTTTATGATTACTTGAACTGAAAGAATATTAGATACATTTGAAGTTAATCTTACAAATGTTAGTTGAAAAGCGGGCACGATGTCATCACCGTGTTGGAATTCTCTCATACTAGAAGAAGTAAGTACACGAGCTCTGATGAACGTGGGTGATAAATTCTAAGATACGGTTTACTGGGAACTGTTTTGTGTGTGGTGTAAGTTATGAACTATAACGAAAGGTTCAAACGAATATGTCAATTTTATTTTTCGTTAAGTTTTTTTTCGAGAGCAAGAATGCCATTCACCACCCGCTCTCTGGTCCATAGGTGTCATAAAAGACGGATAAAGGATTAAATAAGCATACAACATCTATACAAGAGAAGGCAAACTTGAAATGAAACTCTATACTGACGTGCCTGAACAGCTTGGTAGTAGGTAAATTTTCCTCTTATCGTGGAGTAAGCTCAAGCCTAATAGTGGAACATATGTGAGCTGAAATGAAGTTTAGTTTAGTCTTTCCCTTCCTTCCAAGGTGATGGAGGGGAGTAATGGCTGCTCTAGCAGTTAAATCGTGATCGAGTGCCGCTTGTGAGATTTTGTCCAGCCATAACCTTTCGAATTATCTTTGTGAATTATATTAGGGGTCTTGTGGTTCACAGAGCATGACACTGAATACTACTAAACATCTTATATACAATTTGTCTAAATACTACAAAAATCTTGTAAATAAGAGAATTTAGTATATAAAAGTTATTATAAAAGTGATAGTAAAAAACTCAATGAGTTTTATACTTCCTAAATGAAAAGACACATCTTTCATATAAACTAAATTCCAACTATTATTATAAACTAGCAACCCGCCCTCGCTTCGCTTCGGTTTCAGTCGCTTTACCCGCGGCGTAGTTCCCGTTCCTGTGGGAATACCGGGATAAAATATAGCCTATGTTACTCCCTGATATTATAGCTTTCCATTGGTGAAAGAATTTTTGAAATAGGTTCGGTGGTTTAAGCGTGAAAGCGTTACAAACAAACAAGTAAACAAATAAACATCCTTACTTTCGCATTTATAATATTAGTATGGATGCGTATGTAAGTTTGTTTCTTTTTTTTATGCTTTCACGATTAAACCACTAAACTAAGTTTAAACATTCTTTCACATATGGCAAGCTACATTATGAGGGAGTAATGTAGGCTATATTTTCTCACTGTCTTTCTACGGTAACAGGCACTACGAGCAGGAAACCACAGAACATTCACTGATATTAAAAGTTCTTTCATATGTAAAATGTAACATTATCAGAAAATAAATTATATAGTAGGTACTATATTTTATCCACGTATGCCCACCAGAATAGACACTACGCGGGACAAATCACGGGCATTTGTTACATTAATAACATAATTTTAAAAGTAATATGTATGTAAGTCGCTGCCGCTTAATCTTATGATATGAGTCCACCAAAAAAGCTTTGTTTTAATAAAAATATTTCGGATACACGACGCTGCCGCGCAGGCGTCACCCGGAGTGAATAACTCACGAGTATGTACGTGGGACGGTAGGATGCTGATGGTACTTCTCAAAAATGATGCTCAGGAATAAATCTATTACATAAAGAAACTGGTTGACTGACTCATCAACGCAGAACCAAAACTACTGAAAATTAGAATATCTTTTTTTTTTACAATAATTTTTCTTTGTGACTTTAAAATTCACTACGAAATATTTTTCTATACAGCCCAACGGTGGGATGTCCCACTGTTGGACTGGCTTATATATGTATATAGGGTGAAATGATGATGATGAATCCCAAAGGGGTGAAACGTTATAGGAAAATTTGTACGGGAATAAAAAATAATGACGAAAATGGCATACAGGTAACTTTAACACAAGATAATAAAATTTCGCATTGAAACCCTATATCAAATCGTTTGACCAGCTTGATAATATATCATTTTTCTTCTCATTGTAGAGAAAGCCAGAGTCTGATAGTGCAATGTATATATTCTGAGAATAAGTATTGTACATTTGTTTTTTGCAGTGCCTTTTTTCTTAACTAAATATTCATTCGTTTAGGCTAATCATTTGGGTATCTACTCTAAAGAAAAAGGTCTCATCATGATAGTTATCCCACTCTTATCACAATAATTTGGGATCGACGAACATAATGTGTATATTTCCTCCTTGGTACATATTGTAAAAGGTTTTGGCAATAATTTTATGATCGGTCACCTGCCTAACATCAAACGTCTTTGAGAAAGTAACTGCTGACGGCATCAGATGGAAATAGTCTAGAACAACGTAAAGTTCTTAGTCATCTTTTATGACACCCACGAATAATAGGGCTGGTAGTATTTGTAACGCTACCAAAATTTAACAAAATGGTATTGCACTAAGAAACGATTGTACTCAAAACAATAAACGAATACTTATGCCAACTTAATTTTAAAAATGGTTTATTTTCAACGTCAACCAATTAAAAAACCTTTCAAGATACAAATTAAACTACTTCTAATTAGAAGAACATAGAAACTAAAGACAATGACTGGTAGACAGACTACGTTAAAACACTTTTTATTACCGATCCTATATCCCGCATTTAGACCCTCTTAGCCCTTTAAGTGCTAATGGGAAGGCAAACATACCTCGCTACTGTACGGACCTTTTTTTTACGACTATGAAACGGGAGCGAGTGATTTCTTTCACGAGAACATTGTCCTTATATTTTATAAGTTTTCCGTGTGGTGACGGAGTAAGAATACAATTGACCACCCCCCCGTAGTACACGTGAGTTTCGTAAAGGACGACTAAGGGATATGATATGTAAATGAAATCTATGCCAGAGAGAAGAACAACTCCACATAAAACCGTATACCAACACGTCTGACCAGCGCGGTATAGTAGGTCAATTTCCCCTCCCATTATAGAAGAGGCCCGAGCCGAACAGGTCATAAGTCGTGTTTCGGCATGATATTGGGTAGCAAATATTATGTAGTAGCAGCTACAAATACTATTAACTCTTACATGTCTCGTAGGTGTCATAAAAGACGACTAAAAGCGTTATCATCGACTGGGGCGAACTCCATCTGATACGGTCTTGTCAACAATTTCATTCCCAGGGAGAATTGATATCAGGCAGGTAGTTAGTTACAAAAGTATTAGCATAGCTTTTGTAATGTGTACCGTAGAAGGAGCGTACATATTGCATCGAACCCAAGAGACAGCAGCAAGACAAGCGAGGTGATTAGGCAACAAATCACAAAAATATAATGTGTTAGTTCACCTTCGATTCCCGCATGTTCTAAAAGAGACTACTAAAAGATATCATCATCATCATCACAGCCCACATACGTCCCACTGTTTGGCTCGGGCCTCCTCCACAATGAGGGAATTTGACCTACTATACCATGCTGGTCAGATATGTTGGTATAGAGTTTCATTTCGAGTTTTCCTTCTCTTGCACAGATCTTATGTGCATACTATATCCCATAGTCGTCTTTTACGACATCCACGGGCAAGATAGGGAGTGGTGAATTGTATTCTTACTCCGTCACCACACGGAATAAAACAGATATAGGTAGGCAATATTAACCCAAAAGAAGAAAACTTAATATTCAGTAGTTTCGGTAGTAGTTGATGAAACGTCGGGAAATCAAAAAAAGAACATAAAACAATCATCAGGACTGCCAACAGAAGTGAAAACTTAAAACTATACACAAACAGTTGTTATTTTTGAATATTCTAAGTAATTGTTTGATATTAAATTAAAATCATTTATCTGGTTTTAATATCTATTGCCACAGATATAATGACTATTTTTGACTAGATCATACCCATTTAATGCATTAACGATTGTATCCATATGAATGCCAATATTTGACAAGGGATTCATCCACAATAGAAAGGAAAATGATCTACTGTACCACCGCAAATGGGTGATAGACTTTTATTTTCGAATTTTCACTTTTACTTTGCAATGTCATTAACTTCTTACACTTCCTTATTTTTTTACCACATTTGGTGGCAAACAAATATGTAAGTATTCCACTTAACGATAAGTCATAATACTACTCATGGACTTTAGCAATAGAATGAGAATAAGAACGATGAAGAAGGTATTCAGGTCTACGGCTTTCTCGCTCACCAAACGAAGCGCAGTAACAAATTTTGCTACTATTCCAACGTCAATTTTCCAAACTGTCAAAGCGTGACCTGTCTTTTGTTTCTTTGGTATGGGATTTGATGCGATAACACTTCACCCGAACCATGCAGGGTAGAAGAGATGGCATCTAACATCAAATCTATCATTTTGTATCTCTCCATCGCCACTTTGGGTTGAGAGCCCTCTGCGCTCACCACTAGCCCAAACAAAATAAAAACTCCATCGCCATTTGGACCAACGGTACTGATTTCTTTTTCATTATAGCAGCATGGTCTACTACTAAAAAAAGTAAGCAATACGTCTTACAGGAAAGGAAATTATGTTAAATTATCTCCGTATTTTCTGTATAGTAACGGAATAGGTATTTTATTCACCACCCGCTCTTTTGCCCGTGGCTGTCGTAAAAGACGACTAAGGGATTACAATATGCATATAACATTTAAGCGCGAGAAGAAAAATTCAAAATAAAACCCTGTACGAACACATTTGACCAATACAGTAAGTGAATTCCCCTTCTATAGTGGAGAAGACTCGAGCCAGAGAGTGGGACATATGTGAGCTAACATTTTTTTTATTGCAAACGGTGGCAAACAAGCAAACAGTACACCTGATGGTAAGTGTTGCTACCGCTCATGGACCTTTACAAGGCCGCTACCTACCGCGAAGAAAGTGAAGGGAGTGTGAATGCGTGCATTGAGGGTCGGTGATACCAAGGGCACCACCAAAACCCTCTACACGCAAACACCCTCAGAAAGTTGGGCTTCCGGCTCTCTCGCTTACCGAACGAAGCGCAGTAACTAATTGCTACTACTCAGACCTTAGTTTTCTGCGAGAGTGTGGTACTACCCCAGACGGACTGGCCCGCGGTTGTAGACAGATAACTGTCGACAGTGTGGTCCTACCACTCTTAAA
Organism: Lymantria dispar; assembly: GCA_032191425.1. Classification (NCBI taxonomy): domain Eukaryota; kingdom Metazoa; phylum Arthropoda; class Insecta; order Lepidoptera; family Erebidae; genus Lymantria; species Lymantria dispar. Next base: position 4,959,742 of record CM063447.1, read on the forward strand.
CATGATCTCTATCAAAATTAAGGAAAATATCACTTTGAAATAAAGAAAAGCAATTGACATATTATAGGGCGTGTAGGCCCCTATATTTAGAACAGCGACCTAAAGCCCAGTAGGTATTATCTTGACTAACGTAATAGTGTGAATTGCTTCGGCAAGCCCGCGCCTCCGACATTTACAGACATAACCAAACATGCGTCTGCGCATACGGGAACAATTAACACTTAGAATTTATACCTTTTACGGAATTTATGTATTGGATTTTAAGTTGAATAACAGTTTTGTGTGGGGGCTAAGTTTTATGCTAATAAAATTATAGATGTTAGTACTTTTTTTTTAGATATTATAGTGGCAATCGAGTCTTTATCGGTATGGGGAGGGAATAAAAATATAGTGATCATTACTCCTCCCCAAATGGAGACGGAGTAAGAATACAATTTCTATCCCCCTTTGCTTGACCGTGGGGGTAGTAAGCGTCAGATAACGGTTTCACGGCGGGCAGCAGCTGTCACCTGGGAACATATAGTACGTCACTGCGATCGCCAACTTGCCTGCCAAGCGTGGCGATTAGGTCATTATCATTATCTGTGATAGAAAAATAAAAACAGCTCCAAGTTACGCCCGTTTTACTATCCTATGAGCTCATTTTACGGACATCATTATATACAGGCGACACGGAACCACACTTTGTGGTGAATTACGAGGAAGGCCTACATTTATCAGTAGACAGCAAAAGGCAATGAAGAATGATCACCTCCCCTGACTTTGCTTTACGTGAAAATATCACTTACCTTGCCTATTTTTTTTTCTGTGGCCATTATAGTCTGAAGACCTATCCGATATGTTCAGGGTGATAGAGGGACGGTGTGCGGCTCCGTAACCTAGCGTATCTCTTCATCACCATAAGAATTTTCACTAGTCAAAGACCCACTGGGTTTTTGACTTCAATGGCCGTTTTTTTCAATCTCCTTAGAGAAAGGCTAGAGTCGGACTCCCACGATTGTGATTTATATTTTATGTGCAGTTTTTTTATGTGTATAGACTGTTAGCTCCAAATAGCTTTTACAGCTTAACCTGGACTGTAGGTGAGCGCTAAGGGCTCTCAACCCGGTAACGTGCATTTTCAAAGATTTTTATTTCTATAGCGTGGCATAGACTAAACATCTTTTTTTTAAATTCAAGTATTAATTTCATTAATCTATACTGTTTAGTTCTGACCTATACTTTAAACGTCAAATTATCAATATTTACGATAAACTAAAGCGTAGTTCATATTAAAATTAAATCTATAATATTGGACTTGTCAATCCTTGCTCTTCATAAACTGACTCTTATGTAATGGAAACATTTTTTGTTTGTTTATTCTCTTGCATTTCTCTCTCTTTCATTTTTTTCATATAATAGTAGGTGACCCCAAAAAAAAAATAGTAAAAGGCATTCTTCTTGAAATCCATCGCAGCACCACGTACCGGTTCCAAATATTAATCTAAACCATTCTCATATCCATCGCAAAAGCCACAAAAAAATCATCAAAATCGGTCCAGCTATTTAGAAGGAGGTCAATTATAAACACACGAACAGAAGATTTATATATATAAAGATATTTGATATATCTTTAGGCGTAATGTAGGAAGATTTTTTTAGATAAACCTGCTCCACTAAAATAAATCATGCCCCTGTAGGGAGTAAAAATATAATGATTTCTGATGTTTACGCGAGTATTTCACATTTGAAATAAAACTACTTTACGGATTTCATTCATGAATGCTATAAAGTGTTCGAAACGTCGGGCAATCAAAAATCAAATACAAACGCGATAAAATCCGTAAAGTAGTTTTATTTAAAATGAATAAAAATATAGTCAACCATCCCCTTTTTTACCCTTGGGTTTCATAAAGACGGTTAAGGGATCTAATATGCAGTATGCACTCTGCATGCGGCCTTTTTTATAATGTAGTAGTTGTATTTAGCCCTAGTTTCCTTTCATGTAGCCAAGTCTTTATGTCAACAAAGTTATTCTGTAACATAAAGACTTCGAAATATTACTTGTTTACCTTTGTCTTTGTATCTATAGAATTAATTATAACAACTTGTATTATTGACGCAATCTTTAGCATAATAATTGCAAAGCTTATACCAAATAGATTCTATTTATGAATTTAATCTAATAAACAAGCTGTCTCAGGTTATGGAACAATTGTTCGCGTATGTTGCTGTTTAACGGTCATAGATTGAAATTAGAATGTATATTACACAAAAAAAAATTGTTTGTAACATAATAATAATAATAATTTTAGAGACTTACAAGATATCAAAAATTTGTAACTAAGAGATTGCGAAAATGTGTCCTTAAATGTTACATATTATGTAGGCATGTACAGGCAGGATACATGTAGGCATATAAGGCGTCGACAATATAAATAGGTATTAATCGCGCAAGCGATTCGATAGTAAAGTGGGTACGAAGGTGCCTCGTCAACGGTCATCGGCCGATCAACTGATATTAAAGCGAAGTTTATCTTGCTTATACGAACGTAGTTATTTATACATTCAATTTCTAATAAACAATTAGTAAAGTACCAATATGTTGCAGATTAAGTATTACAGACTTTATATATTTCAATCAAATTCACACGAAAAAGCGATGGCAAAATTGAAAATTTTACCTCTCTGTAATAACAATTACTTATTTCCCGTGACCATAAACGGTGATAAATATTCGAAACAGAGTGAAAATAAAAAAAAAGATAATTGCCGTAAAAATTGTTTAATTTCAAACAAATTTTAAAGAAAACGTTATATCAATTCTTCTATCACAGAAAATTTTACAAATATGTAATACAATTAACGGACACAAATAATGCTCATATGCAGAATAATCATTTGTAGAACTACCCTGCGTGGGAATCGAAGTCACTCGATATGATAGGTCATTACTTAGACTATTACACTATCTTTTCATTTAAATTGTTATCATCATAAAAATAATAGCGATAAGGGAATTATGTAAAATTTAGTTTTGTAGAACAAGTCATTCTTCAGGGCTGAACGTAGGCTTTACCAATAAATCGAGACAAGGCACGGTACTGAGCCGCCCACATCCAAAGACTACCGACTGCCTTTATATTATAGCATAACTTCCACTGTATTTTAATTGTTTTCGATGTAATACTATTTCTATAACTTATATAAAATTCACTGCTAAGAATAATAATCATCATGGCAGTTCACATACGTCTGCTGATTCTCCTCCACAATGGGAGGAAACTTGACCTACTATAAGAAGCTGGTCAAATGGGTTCGTACAGGGTTTCATTTTGAGTTTTCCTTCTCACGCAAAAGTGTTGTATGAACATTATAATCTCTTAGTCGTCTTTAAAGACACCTACGGGCAAGAAAGGGGCATGGAGAATTGTATTCTTACTCCGTCACCACACCCTAGGATTAGTATAAGGTTTTAATTCGAATTTTACTTCTTTTGCACTAGTATATCCGTATTATATTCCTCCATCGTCATTTACGACACCATCAAAACACGGCACAACAATTATTAATTTTATTTTTTTTTCTTTTCAGCCTATTTTTGAAGAAAAACCGTCTTAAGGATATTTCGTTCAGAGACGAAACACGTCCTTATTAATATTATAAATGCGAAAGTAAGGATGTTTGTTTGTTACGCTTTCACGCTTAAATCACCGAACTGATTTAAAAAATTCTTTCACCAATGGACAGGTATAGTATCAGGGAGTAACATAGGCTACATTATTGCCTGGTATTCCCACGGGAACGAGAACTACGCAGGATAGGCGACTAAAGCCGAAGCGAAGCAAGGGCGGGTTGCTAGTGTCGAATAAATGTTCGATGTTTTATAGCAAATTGTAAGTTGAAGTTCTGAAGGTAGCTCATCATATATCGATCGAGTTCGATGACTTCCTTATCTCTCATTCTACCTTGATACTATCCCGTATTCCTTCCTTACTTTAATTGAGGAATATCCGTAGAAAAATAATGGGCCTTTCTTCCTTTTGCTCCATTTTAAAATAGTAAGCCTCGCGACAATCGGAAGAAAATTGTCCTGCAATATTTTATTTCAAGTTGTTCTTCTCTTGTAGTGATGTTATCTGCTTATTGCCTTCATTCACCTTTTACAATACTCCCGGAAAATGAAAAACGTTTTGAATAATGCCATTCGAAAAGATAAATCCTCTAAAACGTTTAAATTTAAAATACAAGACAAATAAAACCCAAGTCAACTCAATGGCTTAAAATGAAAAAATTTTAAACCGGATTATTCGTCCGGATATTTTAATTAGAACCGGAGGAAAGTGGCATTTTAAAATATGCAATCACCAAACGAAGGAAACGTTTTGTAACAAATTTTGACGCTTCAAGTTAATGGCCTCTTTTTCATAAAAACGTTTTACTGATTATTAAAAGAATAAAAATTGCGTAATCAAACGTTTAGATAAGAATAAGAAAAATATTCAATCAACAAAAAAAAAACAAAACGCATGTTTCAAAAATGTGGATGGTTTAATGGAACGCAGCGAGCCAAACTCCCAAGAGCAAAAGTATTTCGCTATACTTTTAAAAAATACTTTTAAAAAACGAATGTGGCGGTCGTCTAAAACCCCGAAACTCGTGCATGCATCACGGGGCGGAGGCGACGCGAGGAATTCCGAACGAGCCGAATTCGAGTTGTCGGCTCGCAGTGCCTGTCGACGCCATCTGGCTGCTAGGGATGGGTCGGGTCTACTTTATCAAATATTATTTAATTTTTAGATGTGAAAACTATAATATTTGGATGGGGAGTAAATTCATATAAGTGGGCACTATATCAGTAGCTATGTCAGTATTACAATGTACCGATAGATGTCAAAACTAGATAAATGTAAGGAGTAAAACTTTTCTTACAAATTTAAAATCAAACGATTAATTTGAATATGCAAAAATAACAACTGTTTGCTTACAACTTTGAACAACCAAAGAAAGCAGTCATGAGAACTTCCAACAAAAGTGAAAACTTAAAACTTTAAGTTTTCACTATCACATATACTAATGATTTACTTATGCCTTCACTATTTATGAATATATATTAATAGTCACTTTATTTGTGAATGGATAAAAAATTTCATTCCGTGATTGACACTTAGAGATAATACCAAGCCTGGCTGTTAATAGTAATTAAAAAATTGGTTGCCTGTAAAGTCGGTATACGGGCGAAAGTTTTACGTGACAACGACTTTGAGTGGTAAAATAATTTTAATGTGAATATTCATTCGTATAGTAGGAAGAAGGATGAAATAATAGTAACAATTTAAAACATTTATTTATACAAAGAATTATATTTAAAACATTAATTTATACAAAGAATCTCGCACTGAATTTCATATTAACAAAATTTTATTTTTACCTTTACACATACACTCGGGCATGGTTAGCCCGCCTAAGAGCGAGAGAGACAGACATAAAAAGTGAAAGGGACGCGTGCCTCTCACTCGCTCTCATTGTGAGCGCATAACGTGAGCGGAGCGTAACGCAGTTTCTTGAAGTGTCACCCGGCAAACCAATTTATAAGACGTTGTCACGTCAAAAAGTTTTATCGTTAAAAATGAACCAAATATTAAATATCAAAATATTCAAAACTGTTTAATACTACCTAAGATTATAGTTGCGAAGTCACATAATGTATACACATATTTATTTAAACTTTATGCATATGTTTTAAATGTACGCTAGAATTGTACTTCAAAATAACCTGTTGCCAATATACTCAAATCGTCTAAAATAAAGGTAAATAAATATCAATATCTTTCAAGGGATGTGAGTTAACTGCGCTTAGATATACCAAAACCATTCACAATATATTTTCTTTTTCATTTTACAATAATATAGCTATCTCGGTACATGCACCTACCTTTTTTTCGTCTCTGCATCACCTATGGTTGACTGGTAGAGAATGCCTTTGGCATTAAGTCCGCCATTGCATTGTTGCATGAAGTTTAATAAATAAATAAATAAAAGATATAATGAAATGACATTTCCGCACCTCCTATCTCAAAATTCAATTGTATAATTAGTGAGTTTTAGTTAAAAAGAAAAAAAATAGTAATAAAGTATTTCATAATTAAGAAAAACATTTATTTATTTTCATAAAAACAAAAGTAAAAGCATAATAAATATCTAGGATAAGCTGTATTTTCGTACTATATATTATTTTTTAAAGAAGTTTATATATAATTAACATAAAAATTATAATTTTAGTTACTTTTCTAATTGTCAATATATTAGTTTAAAATAACAAAATAGTAAAAAATTTATCGATATACTTCATCACTATCAAAACCGCGGCAACATCGCTACAGTGCATCCTTTTCGCACCCATCCCTAATATCACCCGTCTCTTTTGCACACCGACTACCTTATTTAAATAAGAGTGAGCGTGGTTGTTTGATTTAATTCTGTTATATTTTAAACTCTATTTTAATAGCTTTAGAATAGATTTTTATTTGACAAATGATACAAGATGTAAAAAACCGGCGAAGGCAGGTTACGAAGCGGACTCGCTCTGTTCGAAGGCACTTGACTCAAAGGAGTGCTTTGGCCGGAAATATGGTCCAATTTTTGATTGGATCCCGACCTTGACACACGTTTACCCTTTTAGATTTAGGTTAAGTAAGCAATAGGAAATGGATCTGAGGAAATGTACGCTAAAATTTCAATAGTCCTTTTATTCCAGGAGCTTTATCGAATAAAATCTAATAACTAGGTGATCAATAGATGATATAATCCATGTTTGTAAAACCAAATTTATATTATTAAGTATATAGTGATAAAACTTTTGCACGGCAGCCGTAACTTGATTACGCACTTGATATCGCTTAAGGCGATTAGCGGTGGTTATCGCTTTCAGATAGACCGCTTCGTTTTCCTGCTTAGGCAATAAAAAAACCGGTATATATAGTCGGTCCAGTCGATACTTTAACTACGGAATAATCTTGTCCAACAGTATCTGTATATAGAGAAGAGAAGAATAGAATATTATATTTATCATCATCATCCGTTCAGCCCATCGCCGTCTACTGCTGGACGTAGGCCTTCCTCATGTTACGCTACAAAGTGCGGTCCTGTGCCGCCTGCATCCAATGACGCCCAGCAACTTTCACCAGGTCCACTTAGTTCGTCCTACACTGCGTCGTCCAATACGTGGTCACCACTCGAGAACCTTTCTTCCTCAGCGGTTGTTGTGAGCGACGTGGCCTGCCCATTGCCACTTCAGCGTGCTAATTCTTCGTGCTATGTTGGTTACACCCGCTCTTCTTTTACACATATATATATAATCTTATATCTTTAAACGAGCAATTCTTGTATATATATATATATATATATATATATATATATATATATATATATATATATATATATATATATATATATATTCAGGATCTCGGAAACGGCTCGAATCTCGGTGTTATTATTATTCTCTTTTTGTAATTTTTTAATATTTTTTTCATGATTTAATTTTTATTTTTTATTAATATATATCTAAATAAATACAACAAAAATATGCCGAGCGAAGCTCGGTCAACCAGATATTTATATTTATATATGTGTAAATAAGTATCCGTGTGTTGACGGATTAAGAATATAATTCACCGCTCCTTATCTTGCCCGTGGATGTCGTAAAAGACGCCTAAGGGATATAATATACATATAACATTTATGCAAGAGAGGGAAAACTCGAAATAAAAAATGATACCAATCTGTCTGACCAGCAGTATTAGTATATGAGCTGAAATGATTAATTACATTAGAAAATCAGATTATGTACATTTTGATATTTTTTTAACTTTAAAAAACGTTCCTCGTAATTAGGTTCTCATACATAAAGCTTGTTCATAGATTAAAACGGGATAGTTTAAACAAAAAAACTGTTTACTTAACTAAAGTTATCTTTAGATAAGTGAAGTTATATCTGAACCGGAAATTTAAAAAAAAAATGTGTATCTAGGCTACTGTTTTTTTCTTTCAAAATATAAGGAGGTTTAATATACATTCATAACGACTTTAATCCCTTCCGCGAGATATAGTAATAAAAATAAATTCCATTCTCATATACGGCCAAACATAAAAATTGTTACAATACTGTAAGCTAATAATATTTTCGTGTGGTGACAAAATAAGCACTACTGAAAAGCATGGTATTTTAGATCAATTTCTATCCCATTGTAGAGGCTGCTCGAGCCCAACAGTGGGACGTATATGAGCTGTGATCAATGAATGAATAAGTGACAAAGTAAAAATACAATTCACCACTCTATCTTCATCATCTTGCCCGTGAGTGTTGTAAAAGACGACTATAGTTGTCACAAAATAAGAGGCACGTTTTGACATTTGGTCTTAGCGATGTAATTAGTGATGAAACATACGACTCGGTACTCGATACTCACGATAAATCGATTCAAGTTTGCATAAGTATATAATCGATTTGAATATGTATTGTAAAGTGCATTGGATTAAATTGCTGATTTAAAAATTTTACTTAAACTGTGATATTGTAGGTATTTTGAAATGATACAATGTTACGAATGGTCATTTTTCTATCATTTAATATTTTTGTTACAATAACATTCACTCAGTCACAAAAATATCGAGAAATAGTGAATCTTCAGTCAATCATTTTCTTAAGATGAAAAGCCAAAATTGTCAGTTAAGCTATCGTCACCCATATATATATTATTTCATATTCATATTGTCAATATTGACGTCTCGAATTTTCAGTAAAAATCACTACACAGCTGGTGAAATTCTGTAATTAGTTGGTTTAAATACTAGTATTCGAATTAATAACACCGGCCAAGTAAGAGTCCACCTTAAAAATATATCTTGATCGATTTATTTTTCCTTAACCGATTATCAATAGTCTATGGACAGTATGAAAAAATCGTTATGCCACAGTACTTAGACCAGTGGGCGGTACCCGTCAATGAAAAATATAATTACCTTCAAAACATTTCGATCGGTAAAAAATAGAAAAGTTCTTGGACGTGAACTGTCAAAACGGGCCTTTTATTTTGTGACAACTGTAAGCAATTAAATATATATATAACATCCATGCAAGGGAAGGAAACTTGAAATAAAACCCTATATCACGTTTGCTGCGGGAAAACACACAAGCGTGTGATAACACACGCGTGTGCGGCGATTACACTCCAGGCGTGTATGCAGCCGCACACGATTGCGTATGGCGGCTCGCCGCATCGTAATGTACCTGTATGCGATATATGATAGCAGTCAAAGCGATATCAACACGTCTGACAAGCGTGGTAGTAAGTTAATTTCCCTCCTATTCCTTAATGAGGGAGGAGCCTCGAGGAGCCTCGAGTCTAATAGTGGGACGTTATTTCGCTAAATTGAATACACACATGGCCTAATGGTTAAGATACCTATCGTGTTACGTGTCACGGTTTAATTTGTCCACAATTTTTCGATCCACAATTATTTTATCGGAGTTTGAGAATAATTTATGTTCATTTTATACTTGTGAAACCTTCCGCAATACAAAAATTAATTCCTCGGTGCAAATTGTGAACGATATAAAAAGAAAAAGCTTTTGTCACAGTAAGATCTGTATTTTAGATAGGTCTTTACGTTCTTGTCAAAATACATAATTTCAAATTCAATTTCTGTTATAAATAATAATAGTAATACACAAATGAACCATAGGCTGGGCAGGATTCCATAGATAATGGTCTAAATACCAACCTCTCGTGCTGATTATCGTAGGTTCAATCCTAAATGTGGTGACGGAGTAAGAATATTATTCACCATCTTTCTCGTGGATGTAGAAAAAGACGACTAATGGATACAACACGGATATAACACGTATATCCGAGTTGTATATCCGAAATACGCAAATCCGCAGAAGAACGAGTGTAACCGACATTGCACGAAGAATTGGCATGCTGAAGTGGCAATGGGCAGGTCACATCGCTCGACAAACCGACAACCGCTAGGGAACAAAGGTTCTTGAGTAGCGACCACGTATTGGACGTCGCAGTTTAGGACGTCAATACAAATAGGTGGACCGATGACCTGGTGAAAGCACTTTGTGGCGTAACATGAGAGAGGCCTACGTCCAGCAGTGGACGGCGATAGGCTGAAACGATGATGATGCAAGAAAAGGGCGACCCCTTTACCGACCCGGCTGACCCCTTTACCGACCCGGCTGACTAGTGTGATATGGTAGATCAATTCAACTCATATCGAGGAGGAGGCTCAAGCTCAGCAGTGGGGCGGGGCGTATATGAGCTGAAATGTATGATGAAGGAATCCCAAGTAGGAAAATTCCTTATCTTGTGACATCCAAATTTTTATCCATTATTTATTTTTCTGTAAAGTCACCCACACGGAATTATGTATTTCTTAGAATGGATCTTAAAAATATTTCAAATAAAATTTAAGTATTTCTATGAGTTTTACTACAATATAAAAAACAGCCTCGGAATATACTTCGACAGTCGGTGGCATAAATGAAAATCATTTCATTCCTTACGCTACACAAAGCTGGTCATATATTAGACGCCTACAACAATAAAATTAATAGATTACTTGCAAAATAAATGATGGACCATCATTCAAATAACTCTGTACATAAATTAGTCTTTATAAGCCTTTAAGGTAGCTGGCAGCTTTATGCCTAGTATATGCCACTCAAACTGTCTAAAAATCAGTAAAATGTATGTAGAATTTGCATGGTTTCTCAAAGTTTCTATTTTATATTTGTCATTAACATCGCCGCTTACGTATATCGCTAGTTTGCGAGAATAGCGACGCAAATAAAAATTACATTTAAAGGACATTTTAAAATATTTTAGCGCATATCATAATATTTAAATGACTTATTGAGGGTTACAGAGAAATTTTCCTTTAATCAGTACAGTCACTCTACTGATTAAAGGAGAATTTCTTTGTTCACGATAAAATATCAAGGATTTTAGAAATCAAGGATCATTTGGCGTACAATATTCTATTTGACATAATTTTGAATTAATTCCATATTCTCGAAAACCAGCGATATGTCCCACTGCTGGTTTTGAGCTTCCTCCACAGTGGAAGGAAAGATAAACTATTCACAACACTGGTCAGACGGGTTAAAATAGGATATTTTTGAGTATCCTGTCTTGTGCTTCTTAATCATATTTACAAGGAAGAAGTAGAAAGACCAGCTCAGTAGAGGAAAGGCTAGTGATCATTGAATATTCACTCCGTCAGCGGCCACCGAGCAACGAGATATAAAGTTATAATATAATATTTTTAATGTCTGTCAATTTTTAAATTAGTATTTTATCAAAATATATCGAGTACATCATAGACATTAACTATTTGCGACGTCGGTCATGGAGAGGGTACTCCTTAAGGGGTATTCCGTCGGACCAACCACTGACCACAAGTCACCCTGCACCGGTGGTCGGCCCAACGATGAAGGCGATGTGTCACGGGTGGGTTACGGGGTCGCGCGCGCCGTCCCTCTGTCACGCTGGACGGAGCCGGGCGACGGGTGCGCTGATCGTAGCGCAGCCTCAAAAAAAGACATTAACTATTTCAAATCTGTTATTTTTTTTAGACGGCCTGTGGTCTGAACGGACGTCATTAGTTTTGTGTGGGGTAACGAAAAGTGTGCAGCTCTATAATCCACCGTATTCCCTCCCATTAAACCGACCACTGTTACCGAGTCTTTGATATCCGTGACTGGCTCAGATGAACTATTTTAAACCTAGATATCACTTTAGAATAGTAATTGTAAATTAAAAATAATAATACGCAAAGGAAATCCGCAAATCGCAGTCATTTATTTTCTGATGACCAACATTGGAATTGAAAGAAATCTTCTTTAAATACCAAACAATTTCTGTGTAACTAGTACGATCAGTTCATTATCTCAGTCTATAAACATCCCACTGTTAGGCTCGGACCTTCTCTTTTGTGGAAAGGAATTTGGCTTACTATACCACGCTGGTCTGACGTGTTGGCACAGGCCTTCATTTCCTTCTTTTGCATCGATATTATATGTATATTGTACCGCTTAGTCGTCTTTTATGATACCCACGGGTAAGAGCGAGCATGGTGATACAATTCACCTCTTACTTCGTCATCACACTGATATGATAACGTAGTAGAAGCACTTAAAATTGCTTAATCTTTAAACATTATTTTATTAGTAAAACTATTTTTACGGATTTTATCGTGTCCGCCCGTGACCATAAACACTGAAAAATGTCGGAAACGTCGAGAAATCAAACGCAAACGCGATAAAATCCGTAAAAAATGTTTTATTTATAAACGTAATATACTCGCGTAATTATCAGAAATATTTTTACTATTGTAGACGGAGAAATTAATATTTAAATTATTTAGTGTCAACAGCACCCTATCACTTAACCGACTCTTGTATGTAAGCTAGGTGTAACTTAATCCTGCGGTTGGTAGTAAACGATTCGTCGCCTAGATGTAAACTGACTCCCATGTCAGTAGGTTACAGAGAAATCTGTGCATTGCACTTTGTAATAGGATAACGTTGATAGGAAACCATGATGGGAATTTTAGATGAAAACTAGCTGACCAACAGACGTTGTTCTGTTCAAATAAAAAAATTAAAGTTTGTAATTAACAATTAAAAATAGGGATTAATTGTAGAAGGGTGATAATTTAGCGTTCTGTGTATTTTTGAATGATGTATCATAAAAAAAAAAATATCAAAAAAATTAAAAAAAAATTAAGGGGTGGACACCCTTAACATTTAGGTGGATGCGTTGGACGGCCATGCGTTGGAGTGTCGGGATTGAATGTCATTAGACGATCTCTCCGGCGAGTCCCACACACTCTTCCGTCTGTCACCGGCGGGGGGACAGTGCGTAAACACATTTCCACAGCGTGAAAAAAAAAGGTTCACCTGCACGACGCCAACCCTTATGTGTATTGTATTCTTACCATCACCACATTATTATATAAAATTTTCATTCAATTTAACAACATTTAACATCAAAAAAATTATAACCCACTAATAAATTAATAATATATCATTTATATTGCGTTATTCCGTATGGTGACGGAGTAAGAATACGATTCACCACTCACTATCTTGTCTGTAGACGTAAAAGATGACTAAAGGATATAATATACAGATAACATCCATGAAAAAGAAGGAAAACTCGGCATTAAACCCTAAACTGCATCTAACCAGTGCAGTATAATACATCAATTTCAATTGTAGAAAAGGCCCAAGTGTAATATTGGGAAAGCCGAGATGATATTGCATTATGAGTTACCTAAAATTTAAAAGAAACATTAAAGTTTTATGGAACAAGCTTTAAGCCAAAGCAAGCAAGTTTTAAGCCAAAGATAATGCTTAAATAGTTAACAACAAAGTTTCGAGTATATATATTAGAAATCACCATAAAATATAGAGATACCTCTAAACGGCAGGAGCTACTAACAAAATAAACAAACAGCCGTATCTTAAATGTACAGAAAGCGTCATCAATTCAACACGTTAGACGCCAGCGCACTTAATGTAAAGCCTGTAGCTATTCTAGCATTAGTCAAAAGGTCCCGGTTACAATGTATGCAATAATTTCTACTTCCTATTTATTTAATTGCCTGATTATAATCAAGGATCAGTAACCTGGTATCTTACCGTATAAGCAGTGACCTTCAAACTGAATTGTTAAGCTGACCGAGAAATTTGTTTTCCAAGTATCTCTCTTAGCTGATATACTACAATTGTAAACCTCCTCCACAATAGGAGGGCTATTTATACCACGCTAGTCAGATGGGTTTGTATAGGGTTTCATTTTAAGTTATTCTTGTTTTCCACAAATGTTATATGCATATTATATCTCTTAGTCGTCGTTTGCGATACCTTCGGGTAAAAGAAGGGGTGAATTGTATTCTCATATAGATATAGAAGAAATAAAAGAAGCGAGGTCTAATATTTTAGATATATATTTATTTAAATGAGTGAACCATTAAATAAAACAATTTACGGATTTCGAAATCTTGAAAGGAGTCGACAATCTTCCTCTTCTTCACTTTTATATCATACGTGTCTACGGTAAATATCAATAATTATGATAGTATCATTTTGGAAATTAAATTAATGTCATTAACAATTTGAACCGAAAACGAAGTCCGTTAGCATAAACGGTAAGGGAGTTATTACTAGGAACTCAATAACTCATTTATCAGCTTATCAGTCGTCCTCTTTGGAACACAACAGTAGTCACCACGAAAACGAATTACACCATAAAAACTACCTATTTTTAACTATTTTACTTCTTCACTTCAGCTTATATATTTACGTACGCTGTTGGGCTTGAGCCTTCTCCAGGATAAAGAGGAAAATTGTCCTTTTTTTTGTGGGTCGCGGTCGGCGCGCCTCCGCACCACTCCGTCCGGGGCGACAGAGGGGCTTAAGCACGCAACTCCCGCGACCCACCCAAAAACCACGTCGCCTTCGTCGTTGGGCCGACTACTGGAGCAGCGTTAACTTGTCGGCAGTGGTCGGCCCGACGGAATACCCCCTATTGGGGTACCCTCCCATCGACCGACGTGCCCCCCTCGGGGAGGACGTCGGTCTTTCCTCACGCGGTCGGCCTCTCGGCGGGTGACGGACTAATCCCCGGTCACGTCACCCGCGGCCTCGGCTAGGGAGAGAAAAATTGCCCTACCATTCCACAATGGTCAATCGTTTTGCTATAGGGTTTTATTTCGAGTTTTATTGTTATTGTATCAGTTTTCCATCTCTTGCCTATGCAAGAGGAGGAAAGCTGATACTGATGAAAACTAATGACAAGATGTTAAATGCATATTAAATCCCTAAGTCGTCTTTTATGACATCCACGGACAAGATAGGGAGTGGTGAATTGTATTCTTACTCCGTCACCACACAGAGTATTTCACATCTTATTTTTTTTTAATCTACCGTTATCCTGTTATATATAATACCATAACATCCGATTGATTGTATTGTACTCAATCCATTATCATACGAAAAATAAACTTATGGCAATTTCCATTAATTCATAAGACTTAAATGATTAAAACCACTTAGCTTACCGTAAGCAATCTTTACCGCATATTTACACTGACAACTGAAGTATCCGATATTCCAAACGAACCACTTACTGATGATGCAAATGAATACACCCATTCCTACTAGTAAAGATTCCTGCAGTAAAATTAGCACGCCTACGCTTAAACGTTTGAATTATTTCGCATTTCTTGACAATCGTAGTTGAGAATTTGTTATTGAATGTCTTTTGCTTTCTAAGTTGGAACTTGTTTATGTGACGCGGAAGGCTGCGGTTTTAACAATGTACATATGCGTTACATACACTCATTTGCAAAAAAAACGGGCACCTAAGCAATGAACCATTTCAAATGTTAATATTTCTTTGTTTGATAATTATAGGTAGTTTTATCCACACAATTTGCTAAATTAATAAGAAAATAATCGTTTTCATCAGTATTTCATAGAATTTAGATACAATTTATGGGAAATAATGCTAAACCTTGCTAGTAGTGTATATTCGCTAGTAGTGCATATGCTCATGAAGTAAAAATAAAAAAAATTTTTTGTTTGTTTTTCTTTAATAAAGTAAAAGCAGATAAATGTTTAGTATCGAGTGTGACCCCCTCTAGCTAAAATCACAGCTTGAATTCGTCTGGGCATGCTAGCGAGTATATCCCGGATACTTGCTTGCGGAATACGTTCCCACTCCGCAGTAATCACATTCTTCAGCTCTCTGATGGTCTGCGGAGCCGGGTGTACTGATCTCACACGCCGTTTCAGAACGTCCCAGACATGCTCTATGGGATTGAGGTCGGGACTTCGAGCTGGCCAATCCAAACGACGAATGCCGACCTCTTGCACATACGCATTAACATCGCGGGATCGGTGGGCGCGAGCATTATCGTCCATAAAAATCGAGTCTTCACCTAGAGCGGCCAATGCGGGTTGTGCATGAGAAATTAGAACTTCCGTTATGTATCGATGCCCAGTCAGTGAGCCGTTTTCAATGAAGACTAACTCTGTACGATCCATTGAATTTATTCCTGCCCAAAACATAACAGAGCCCCCACCATAAGGTGTGATTTCTTCGAAACATGCCTCTGCAAAGCGTTCTCCTTGTCTTCTTAGCACTCGCCGACGTCGATCTTCACCAAACAGAGATATCCTGGCTTCATCAGAGAACAAAACCCTATTCCAATCGTCTTGAGTCCATGATTCACAATTTCTAGCGAACCTAAGCCTGTGAACTCTGTGCTCACGGAGTAATTTGGGGCCGCGGGCCGGGCGGTGACTGCGTATATTGGCAGCGAGAAGCCTCCTCCTGACCGTCCATAGACTAATATGCACATTTCTTACTTCTTGGAGGTTGTTCTTAAGATCCACATACGAAGATTTGCAATTTCTCAATGCGCGACTCACAAGAAAACGATCATCCCGTGGTTGGGTACATGGTTTTCTTCCAGAACCAGGCCTTCTCTCGACGGAACCAGTCTCCTGATATCGCTGCCAGGTCCTTTGGACTGTCGAGCGACTAACATTTAGCCTCCTAGCCACGAAACATTGGCTGCAACCCTCTTCAAGCAGCGCGATAATTTTGGTAGCTTTTACCACTTTATCTACCATTTTTGATACAGCCAAACAGCATTAAATAAAGCTTTGACAGTCAAGGATATGAAATTAATCGATAAAAATTGAATAAAAGTTATGAAAGTCGATGTTAACTTCTGGAACTTCGCGCCAAAAATGTAGGATAAAAAGGGGTTTTCTGTAAAAATGAACATCAAATGAAAAATTGAATTTAGAACGTACTTTTTTAAATACCACAGCATTTTTAAAACCGGCCAGTAACGTGTACAAACGATTGAAACCTTTTTGGTATTGTATCTTTTTAAATATGAATGAAAATCAAAACCGCCCGTTTTTTTTGCAAATGAGTTTATATGTATTTCTAAATGTAGATTTGTGTATTGACGGAGTAGAATGCAATGACATCACTGCGCATATGGCGGATTATTTTAAGTAAATCGTTCTATCTACGTGCAAGATAATTCGTTGTGATATCTACAAATTACGGGTCTAATGTAATTTGTGTTCGTTAAATGAATGTTTGAAATATCCTCAGCGCCAAAATAATTTATTGTAACACAAGAGTGCTTGTCAAGACTATTCAAACGAGTCCAATCTCTACGGTTTTATTTTATTTAGTTTAGGAGTTCCTATAGCCACCCTTCGACGCCATCTTGAGACCAAGTTCATGGTACCATATTATTGCATTGCCCCGAAGTTACGTAAGTAAACCAAATTTCAACCTAATCTAATGACAGGAAGTGGTTTTAATTCAATTCGCAAGATTTGTTCCATACTAACAGGGCAAGTTAAATAAAAGCTTTTGATAAAAATCAAATAGAAACGCAAGAAAATCCGTAAAAGTAGTTTTATTTACAATATGCATGTAATTTTTTTTAAGTAATCAAACCTTCAAATATCAGA
This sequence comes from Lymantria dispar, assembly GCA_032191425.1. Lineage (NCBI taxonomy): Eukaryota > Metazoa > Arthropoda > Insecta > Lepidoptera > Erebidae > Lymantria > Lymantria dispar. The sequence goes on from CM063447.1 coordinate 4,977,302, forward strand.
TATTTTGTCGTCTAAAATGCGCTCGCAATAATCCTAATAGGTGGTCTTTTCGGCATTCGCAATGTAATACAAAAGGGTCGAATGTAAAAAAAAGTCATATCAAAAAAGTCGTAAAGCCTGGTCACAAGAAACCCTACTAACCCAATCCGTTCGACTGTGAATTCACAAAACAACGCGTCTGATAAAATTATACGGTAGAAAAAAAAAACAAAGTCGAAAAATTTCAATGCCTTAGAATATTAAGTTACCAACGGATTTTATTTACTATACATTATAATTATTTGTATATTTATTTATGTATGTTTTGGTATATAAGTAGTATAAACCCACGTGGTGACGGAATAAGAGTACAATTCACCACTCTCTTGCCCGTGAATGACGTAACATACGACTAAGGAATATAATACGCATATAATATCTATGTAAGAGAAGGAAAACTCAAAAAAAGCCCTATACCAACCTGTCTGACCAGCATGGTATAGTAAGGTCAATTGCCCTTCTATGAAGAGAAGCTCAAGCCCAGCAGTGGTACATATACGAGCTGATGATGATGATATAGGTAATATTTCACTTTCCGTGTGGTGATGGAGTATGAATAGATTTCACCACCCCCTCCTGTTTAACCCGTCTTACCAGCGTGGTATAATAGACCGATCTCCCTCCTATTGCGGAGGAGATTCGAACTCAGCAGTGAACGTAGATATATGAACCGAAGTGAGCTGAGTAGAGATGACATTGCTTATGATTTCTGATGTTTACGCGAGTATTACATATTTTAAATAAAACTACTGATTTTAACGCGGATTATATACGGTTTGCCCGACGTTTTAAACACTTTAATCTTAGTAAAGTATATACAAAATACAATAATATAAATAAGGTAATTATAAATATCTGTAATAACGATGATTTGTTGGACGTGAGACATCTTAGTCCGCCCGTGACCATGAACGCTGCAAAGTGTTCGAAACGTCGGGCAGTCAAAAATCAAATACAAACGTGATAAAATCCGTAGTTTTATTAAAAATGACATTGCTGTTTTAACATATTTATTTAACGAGGGTTGGCGCCGTGCTGCATCACTATTAGATCGGTCACATATCGTGATGTAATAAAATAACACTTCTCTCGAGAAAATAACTCTTCTCTCGAGTCTCGCACTCCACTGCATATTCAACGGTCCGCTCTCAATAAAGAAAGCTCGATAATATTTCAAACGTTAACGGTCAAACGACAAACATTAAAAATCATTGCCAACGTTGTATCAAAAACACCCAAGTATAATACTTGACGTTGCCGTAATCGATTGGTTCTTAAAAACTATCAAGATATGGCGCCAGAGGTAGTGACGCTGCGACATATGAATGAAATGATTGTAGATTTTATTTTTCCCCTTTTTATCCCCCTTCCAACTATGTTTCAAACTTCCCTTTATATTATTACAATATCACAGAATAAGTATGTAATATCGTAGAGTAAGTACGGATATAACAAGATATAATGACTGGTGTAATAAGTACGTAGACATTCGTGCGGGCACGCTTGTACCGCAACCCACAATTGAACTAGAAAGCCTACGTTGGTAACTTTCAAAGTAATTATTTTTATTCGTTAGATGAAGTATATACTTTACTAAGATTAAAATTAAATTAAAATCCTGAGAATAACGTATTGTATTCTAGTAGAAATGCTTCCGTAACAAGTAATAAACAATAACGATTACAAAGATTACTTTTAATCTATTGCGTATGTAGTTAAGTTTATATTTTTTTCAAATTCATCACTCCCTACGCGTGTCGTAAAAGACAACTAAGGGATGTAATATGCAGATAACATCAATGCAAGAGAAGGAAAAGTCGAAATAACATCCTTTATCAACACATCTGACCATCGGATAATTTCTCTTTCATAGTGGGGGAGGCCCAAGCCCAATAGTGTAGCATATATAGAGGCTAAGATGATCATGTTGATGAGATGATCTTAGCAAATATACATCCTGGACACTGGACTCGAGTCTCCTTCACAATAGAAAGGAAATAAAGTCACTGAACCACGCTAGTCAGAGTTAATTAGTTTATATAATAATATAAATATTCGAACTAAAAAGGCCGTTTTCTTACATAGATGGTATTTGCATATTATACCCCTTAGTCGACCTTTTTAAGTTGTATTCTTACTCTGTCAGTAAACTTAATAAATGTATATTTATAAATATATTATAGTCTATATCAAATATCTATGAACGAGCATTGTATATTTTTATATATTCTAAATACCAGAAAAGCTTGTAAGGATTTTCATTGAAGTCTATAAAAGTCTATAAATACATCTAATTAGAATTCATTTATAAAAAATCTGCTTGTATCACTGCTTCCAGGCAATAAAAAAAATATAAAGTTAGCCACTGTTAGCCATTGAAAATAAAAATAAGTCAATAGGAAAATCGGGCACACCCTATATGAGGCCATGAGAACCATACTGGCCTAATTCAATTGAGAAGCCTTTTGAGCACCATAAAAATAAAAAAGTATAGTAAAAATCTTAATAATGATTATGCTGCCATCTAGTGAATATTCCATGTGTCACTTTTAGGCCACCTTGCTTTTATCAAAATGTTCAATTATATCTGTAAAAAATCATAAACTCAATATTATAAAAAATAGTTAGGCCACTATGGTTCTCATACCCTCATACCTATATATTTTCTAAAAAATAAAACAAATTGTCAAAAAAATACCGAACTAAGCTCGTTTATCCAGGCTCATCTATATCTACATCACATCAATATGTTTTTAATTCCAATATAAAGTATTTTCAAAATATGTTTCAGTTATCTCTTAAGATACATTTTGTATTTTACTAATCTTTAGTAAGTAAGAATATGAAATAGCAAACACGTGCGATTTATAAGAACATTAATATTTGTTTATACTAATAAATATGCTCTAATTGAAAAAGGTAGTTGAGATACCAAATTAGCATGCCAAGTATCGCCGGTTCTATTCCCACGCAGAACAATACTTGTTGCGCTCCACAAATATTTGTTCTAAGTAATTTGTGTCCTTTAATTTCCTATTTGTCCCTTGCAATACAACAATTCCTTATTGCAGGTTATAAAAAAAAATAATAAGCATAATCTACATCCACATTGGAAGAGAAATTGACTTACTATAACGCTAGTAGAATGTATTATCCCTAAGACGTAATAAATCTCTTTAGCGCTATTGAAATTTTGATATAATACGGCCTGATAGTAGATAATATTAAGTATAGAATTAAATCTTAGTTTCTAAGTGAAACAATTCATAGAAAGTCTAGGTGTCTAGTCCGCTTTTCAAAAGAACATACAATGACCTTAATATTTGTCATAGCAATAAATAATATCATAGTCAACATAAAAAGGTAGGTAGAAAGTTGTATTAAATTTTAACTATATCGTTAGTTTAGCTTACTGTGTGTAATGCTTTACTTGACAAGTTTTGATCAAGTAATACCTTTAATGCTATAGACTGGCGACAATTTGTTGATGCATTAGCAACTATAAGTTGTATGTAAAAACTAATTATAATGCAAACAGATAATTAAATGAAAAATATATAAACCAGTTTCAATTATCGGTTTATTAACGTCCAACATTGTTGGTTATAGGCCGGGGAGACATATCTTTTACAAGGAGGATAGTATGCTAATGATCACCTATGTATTTCTATCTGTTCATTTCCATTCATTATTTCATTCATCGTATAATTGAATGCAACTATTGCACTATGAAGTTTTAACTAACATCAAGACGATATACTTCGCATTTTTTTATTACTATTGGACGCGTGCAAATTAGCCTGCTTTACGTAAGAGAAAAGAAAACGAGAGGAATAAAGAGAGTGGGTTATAGGCATAAATTAAGCGCTACGCACGTAATGGTAACTCGCAAAAAGAATTTATGCCGCAATTTTTTTATTGATGATCCCCTCCTATTGGTTATACTATGGTGTTTATAGTTTATAGCCTTCCTCAATAAATGGCCTATATAACACTATAATTTATTTTTCAATTGGAACTAGTAGTCCCTGAGATTAGCGCATTCAATCAAATAAATAGTTGATGTCTAAAAAGTTGAAGAAACTTTAAAATATTTGTATGGATTATGTTTTTAAATTGATTACGGTCTTTTTTTATATTTCCAAAAAAAAAATGTTACAATAGATTAGCTATACGTCGACAATCACAGTGCTTGACAGTTAATAGACTGGCAACATAAAGTAGCTCGTCTACAGCTTGGCTGTTAACACACTGGCAACATAAAGTAGCTCGTCTACAGCTTGGCTGTTAACACACTGGCAACATAAAGTAGCTCGTCTACAGCTTGGCTGTTAACACACTGGCAACATAAAGTAGCTCGTCTACAGCTTGGCTGTTAACACACTGGCAACATAAAGTAGCTCGTCTACAGCTTGGCTGTTAACACACTGGCAACATAAAGTAGCTCGTCTACAGCTTGGCTGTTAACACACTGGCAACATAAAGTAGCTCGTCTACAGCTTGGCTGTTAACACACTGGCAACATAAAGTAGCTCGTCTACAGCTTGGCTGTTAACACACTGGCAACATAAAGTAGCTCGTCTACAGCTTGGCTGTTAACACACTGGCAACATAAAGTAGCTCGTCTACAGCTTGGCTGCTAACACACTGGCAACATAAAGTAGCTCGTCTACAGCTTGGCTGTTAACACACTGGCAACATAAAGTAGCTCGTCTACAGCTTGGCTGTTAACACACTGGCAACATAAAGTAGCTCGTCTACAGCTTGGCTGTTAACACACTGGCAACATAAAGTAGCTCGTCTACAGCTTGGCTGTTAACACACTGGCAACATAAAGTAGCTCGTCTACAGCTTGGCTGTTAACACACTGGCAACATAAAGTAGCTCGTCTACAGCTTGGCTGTTAACACACTGGCAACATAAAGTAGCTCGTCTACAGCTTGGCTGCTAACACACTGGCAACATAAAGTAGCTCGTCTACAGCTTGGCTGCTAACACACTGGCAACATAAAGTAGCTCGTCTACAGCTTGGCTGTTAACACACTGGCAACATAAAGTAGCTCGTCTACAGCTTGGCTGTTAACACACTGGCAACATAAAGTAGCTCGTCTACAGCTTGGCTGCTAACACACTGGCAACATAAAGTAGCTCGTCTACAGCTTGGCTGCTAACACACTGGCAACATAAAGTAGCTCGTCTACAGCTTGGCTGTTAACACACTGGCAACATAAAGTAGCTCGTCTACAGCTTGGCTGTTAACACACTGGCAACATAAAGTAGCTCGTCTACAGCTTGGCTGTTAACACACTGGCAACATAAAGTAGCTCGTCTACAGCTTGGCTGTTAACACACTGGCAACATAAAGTAGCTCGTCTACAGCTTGGCTGCTAACACACTGGCAACATAAAGTAGCTCGTCTACAGCTTGGCTGTTAACACACTGGCAACATAAAGTAGCTCGTCTACAGCTTGGCTGCTAACACACTGGCAACATAAAGTAGCTCGTCTACAGCTTGGCCGCTAACACACTGGCAACATAAAGTAGCTCGTCTACAGCTTGGCTGTTAACACACTGGCAACATAAAGTAGCTCGTCTACAGCTTGGCTGTTAACACACTGGCAACATAAAGTAGCTCGTCTACAGCTTGGCTGTTAACACACTGGCAACATAAAGTAGCTCGTCTACAGCTTGGCTGCTAACACACTGGCAACATAAAGTAGCTCGTCTACAGCTTGGCTGTTAACACACTGGCAACATAAAGTAGCTCGTCTACAGCTTGGCTGTTAACACACTGGCAACATAAAGTAGCTCGTCTACAGCTTGGCTGCTAACACACTGGCAACATAAAGTAGCTCGTCTACAGCTTGGCTGCTAACACACTGGCAACATAAAGTAGCTCGTCTACAGCTTGGCTGTTAACACACTGGCAACATAAAGTAGCTCGTCTACAGCTTGGCTGTTAACACACTGGCAACATAAAGTAGCTCGTCTACAGCTTGGCTGTTAACACACTGGCAACATAAAGTAGCTCGTCTACAGCTTGGCTGTTAACACACTGGCAACATAAAGTAGCTCGTCTACAGCTTGGCTGCTAACACACTGGCAACATAAAGTAGCTCGTCTACAGCTTGGCTGCTAACACACTGGCAACATAAAGTAGCTCGTCTACAGCTTGGCTGCTAACACACTGGCAACATAAAGTAGCTCGTCTACAGCTTGGCTGTTAACACACTGGCAACATAAAGTAGCTCGTCTACAGCTTGGCTGCTAACACACTGGCAACATAAAGTAGCTCGTCTACAGCTTGGCTGCTAACACACTGGCAACATAAAGTAGCTCGTCTACAGCTTGGCTGTTAACACACTGGCAACATAAAGTAGCTCGTCTACAGCTTGGCTGTTAACACACTGGCAACATAAAGTAGCTCGTCTACAGCTTGGCTGTTAACACACTGGCAACATAAAGTAGCTCGTCTACAGCTTGGCTGCTAACACACTGGCAACATAAAGTAGCTCGTCTACAGCTTGGCTGCTAACACACTGGCAACATAAAGTAGCTCGTCTACAGCTTGGCTGTTAACACACTGGCAACATAAAGTAGCTCGTCTACAGCTTGGCTGTTAACACACTGGCAACATAAAGTAGCTCGTCTACAGCTTGGCTGCTAACACACTGGCAACATAAAGTAGCTCGTCTACAGCTTGGCTGCTAACACACTGGCAACATAAAGTAGCTCGTCTACAGCTTGGCTGTTAACACACTGGCAACATAAAGTAGCTCGTCTACAGCTTGGCTGTTAACACACTGGCAACATAAAGTAGCTCGTCTACAGCTTGGCTGTTAACACACTGGCAACATAAAGTAGCTCGTCTACAGCTTGGCTGTTAACACACTGGCAACATAAAGTAGCTCGTCTACAGCTTGGCTGCTAACACACTGGCAACATAAAGTAGCTCGTCTACAGCTTGGCTGCTAACACACTGGCAACATAAAGTAGCTCGTCTACAGCTTGGCTGCTAACACACTGGCAACATAAAGTAGCTCGTCTACAGCTTGGCTGTTAACACACTGGCAACATAAAGTAGCTCGTCTACAGCTTGGCTGCTAACACACTGGCAACATAAAGTAGCTCGTCTACAGCTTGGCTGCTAACACACTGGCAACATAAAGTAGCTCGTCTACAGCTTGGCTGCTAACACACTGGCAACATAAAGTAGCTCGTCTACAGCTTGGCTGTTAACACACTGGCAACATAAAGTAGCTCGTCTACAGCTTGGCTGCTAACACACTGGCAACATAAAGTAGCTCGTCTACAGCTTGGCTGTTAACACACTGGCAACATAAAGTAGCTCGTCTACAGCTTGGCTGCTAACACACTGGCAACATAAAGTAGCTCGTCTACAGCTTGGCTGCTAACACACTGGCAACATAAAGTAGCTCGTCTACAGCTTGGCTGTTAACACACTGGCAACATAAAGTAGCTCGTCTACAGCTTGGCTGTTAACACACTGGCAACATAAAGTAGCTCGTCTACAGCTTGGCTGTTAACACACTGGCAACATAAAGTAGCTCGTCTACAGCTTGGCTGTTAACACACTGGCAACATAAAGTAGCTCGTCTACAGCTTGGCTGCTAACACACTGGCAACATAAAGTAGCTCGTCTACAGCTTGGCTGCTAACACACTGGCAACATAAAGTAGCTCGTCTACAGCTTGGCTGCTAACACACTGGCAACATAAAGTAGCTCGTCTACAGCTTGGCTGTTAACACACTGGCAACATAAAGTAGCTCGTCTACAGCTTGGCTGCTAACACACTGGCAACATAAAGTAGCTCGTCTACAGCTTGGCTGCTAACACACTGGCAACATAAAGTAGCTCGTCTACAGCTTGGCTGCTAACACACTGGCAACATAAAGTAGCTCGTCTACAGCTTGGCTGTTAACACACTGGCAACATAAAGTAGCTCGTCTACAGCTTGGCTGCTAACACACTGGCAACATAAAGTAGCTCGTCTACAGCTTGGCTGCTAACACACTGGCAACATAAAGTAGCTCGTCTACAGCTTGGCTGTTAACACACTGGCAACATAAAGTAGCTCGTCTACAGCTTGGCTGTTAACACACTGGCAACATAAAGTAGCTCGTCTACAGCTTGGCTGTTAACACACTGGCAACATAAAGTAGCTCGTCTACAGCTTGGCTGTTAACACACTGGCAACATAAAGTAGCTCGTCTACAGCTTGGCTGTTAACACACTGGCAACATAAAGTAGCTCGTCTACAGCTTGGCTGTTAACACACTGGCAACATAAAGTAGCTCGTCTACAGCTTGGCTGTTAACACACTGGCAACATAAAGTAGCTCGTCTACAGCTTGGCTGCTAACACACTGGCAACATAAAGTAGCTCGTCTACAGCTTGGCTGTTAACACACTGGCAACATAAAGTAGCTCGTCTACAGCTTGGCTGTTAACACACTGGCAACATAAAGTAGCTCGTCTACAGCTTGGCTGTTAACACACTGGCAACATAAAGTAGCTCGTCTACAGCTTGGCTGCTAACACACTGGCAACATAAAGTAGCTCGTCTACAGCTTGGCTGTTAACACACTGGCAACATAAAGTAGCTCGTCTACAGCTTGGCTGTTAACACACTGGCAACATAAAGTAGCTCGTCTACAGCTTGGCTGCTAACACACTGGCAACATAAAGTAGCTCGTCTACAGCTTGGCTGTTAACACACTGGCAACATAAAGTAGCTCGTCTACAGCTTGGCTGCTAACACACTGGCAACATAAAGTAGCTCGTCTACAGCTTGGCTGCTAACACACTGGCAACATAAAGTAGCTCGTCTACAGCTTGGCTGCTAACACACTGGCAACATAAAGTAGCTCGTCTACAGCTTGGCTGTTAACACACTGGCAACATAAAGTAGCTCGTCTACAGCTTGGCTGTTAACACACTGGCAACATAAAGTAGCTCGTCTACAGCTTGGCTGCTAACACACTGGCAACATAAAGTAGCTCGTCTACAGCTTGGCTGTTAACACACTGGCAACATAAAGTAGCTCGTCTACAGCTTGGCTGCTAACACACTGGCAACATAAAGTAGCTCGTCTACAGCTTGGCTGTTAACACACTGGCAACATAAAGTAGCTCGTCTACAGCTTGGCTGCTAACACACTGGCAACATAAAGTAGCTCGTCTACAGCTTGGCTGCTAACACACTGGCAACATAAAGTAGCTCGTCTACAGCTTGGCTGCTAACACACTGGCAACATAAAGTAGCTCGTCTACAGCTTGGCTGTTAACACACTGGCAACATAAAGTAGCTCGTCTACAGCTTGGCTGCTAACACACTGGCAACATAAAGTAGCTCGTCTACAGCTTGGCTGCTAACACACTGGCAACATAAAGTAGCTCGTCTACAGCTTGGCTGTTAACACACTGGCAACATAAAGTAGCTCGTCTACAGCTTGGCTGCTAACACACTGGCAACATAAAGTAGCTCGTCTACAGCTTGGCTGCTAACACACTGGCAACATAAAGTAGCTCGTCTACAGCTTGGCTGTTAACACACTGGCAACATAAAGTAGCTCGTCTACAGCTTGGCTGCTAACACACTGGCAACATAAAGTAGCTCGTCTACAGCTTGGCTGTTAACACACTGGCAACATAAAGTAGCTCGTCTACAGCTTGGCTGTTAACACACTGGCAACATAAAGTAGCTCGTCTACAGCTTGGCTGCTAACACACTGGCAACATAAAGTAGCTCGTCTACAGCTTGGCTGCTAACACACTGGCAACATAAAGTAGCTCGTCTACAGCTTGGCTGCTAACACACTGGCAACATAAAGTAGCTCGTCTACAGCTTGGCTGCTAACACACTGGCAACATAAAGTAGCTCGTCTACAGCTTGGCTGTTAACACACTGGCAACATAAAGTAGCTCGTCTACAGCTTGGCTGTTAACACACTGGCAACATAAAGTAGCTCGTCTACAGCTTGGCTGTTAACACACTGGCAACATAAAGTAGCTCGTCTACAGCTTGGCTGTTAACACACTGGCAACATAAAGTAGCTCGTCTACAGCTTGGCTGTTAACACACTGGCAACATAAAGTAGCTCGTCTACAGCTTGGCTGTTAACACACTGGCAACATAAAGTAGCTCGTCTACAGCTTGGCTGTTAACACACTGGCAACATAAAGTAGCTCGTCTACAGCTTGGCTGTTAACACACTGGCAACATAAAGTAGCTCGTCTACAGCTTGGCTGTTAACACACTGGCAACATAAAGTAGCTCGTCTACAGCTTGGCTGTTAACACACTGGCAACATAAAGTAGCTCGTCTACAGCTTGGCTGTTAACACACTGGCAACATAAAGTAGCTCGTCTACAGCTTGGCTGTTAACACACTGGCAACATAAAGTAGCTCGTCTACAGCTTGGCTGCTAACACACTGGCAACATAAAGTAGCTCGTCTACAGCTTGGCTGTTAACACACTGGCAACATAAAGTAGCTCGTCTACAGCTTGGCTGTTAACACACTGGCAACATAAAGTAGCTCGTCTACAGCTTGGCTGTTAACACACTGGCAACATAAAGTAGCTCGTCTACAGCTTGGCTGTTAACACACTGGCAACATAAAGTAGCTCGTCTACAGCTTGGCTGTTAACACACTGGCAACATAAAGTAGCTCGTCTACAGCTTGGCTGTTAACACACTGGCAACATAAAGTAGCTCGTCTACAGCTTGGCTGTTAACACACTGGCAACATAAAGTAGCTCGTCTACAGCTTGGCTGTTAACACACTGGCAACATAAAGTAGCTCGTCTACAGCTTGGCTGCTAACACACTGGCAACATAAAGTAGCTCGTCTACAGCTTGGCTGTTAACACACTGGCAACATAAAGTAGCTCGTCTACAGCTTGGCTGTTAACACACTGGCAACATAAAGTAGCTCGTCTACAGCTTGGCTGCTAACACACTGGCAACATAAAGTAGCTCGTCTACAGCTTGGCTGCTAACACACTGGCAACATAAAGTAGCTCGTCTACAGCTTGGCTGTTAACACACTGGCAACATAAAGTAGCTCGTCTACAGCTTGGCTGTTAACACACTGGCAACATAAAGTAGCTCGTCTACAGCTTGGCTGTTAACACACTGGCAACATAAAGCCCACCTATAGTGACAGCATTTCTAGTCTGTAAAATATAACGTTGATAATACTTTTCTAGATAGGATACTATGAATGCTTACAAAATTACTCATGCTAGCTCAAGAGTGTATTTAATTTATCAATGGTATTGTAGAGCAATGCCGTGTTTGTAACTCGTAAAGCTTTTACCAGACTCTATTGAATGAAATATAAGGTAACGACAAACATTTATACGTTAGTGTTCGGTAAAGTTTAGCATGTAGGCAATCTAAGTATTACTTTAGCAAAAGAAAATAAAAAAGTGAATGATACGAAACACGAATCGGAATAACGACTTCTGATGTTTACGCTAGTATTATACATGTACACTAATATAAATTAAATTGGAGTGTCTGTTTGTAATGTCAAAATAATAGGCTTTTTTCATACTCACACGGTTATTTGTACGACACCTATGCCTAAAATAGCAATTAAAAAATTTTTGTCTGTCTGTCTGTTGTCTGTCTGTCTGTCTGTTGTCTGTCTGTCTGTCTGTTTGTTCCGGGTAATCTTCAAAACGGTTGGACCGATTTCAAAAATTCTTTCACCAATGGAAAGCTATAATATCAGGGCGTAAACTAGGCTATATTTCATCCAGGTATTCCTACGAGAACGGGAACTACGCGAGTAAGGCGACTGTAACTGAAGCGAAGCGAGGGCGGGTGGCTAGTTTGAAATAAAAGGCGATATTATCCGTAAAAATATTACGGATTTTATCGCGTACAGGGATTTAAAAAAATGTAATAAAAACACAGGGGACATTTGTATCATTTAACTAATATGGGCAGTTAAATATATATATAAAATTCACCACTTCAGGATAAGCATAAAATAAAAATATTTTTTAATGTTTTTTTAATGTTTACGCGAGTATTACACATGTGAAGTAAAGCTAGTTTTAATCGCATTTTTATTTAATTTAGATTTTTGTGAATTTCCGTTTTGAAAACTTTTAGCATTCATGGTCAAGGAGGTCCCATGACCGGAAACGCAAAATTAAACGCGATGAAATTTGTAATATTAGTTTTATTTACTTTTTTTTTCAATTGATATTTTGAGAAACCACGTGAATCGATAGTATAGACTAATACATAATATGCGTATTTGAACAGGAAGACAGCCACACACGCGGCGCAGAAGGGGGTAACTGTAAAAGCTTGGAACTCGGCCGTATCTCGGATCAGACGTGCCACGCGCACAATGGCCGCATGTCGGTTCAGTCGCGCACTTGCGTATATACGCTTTGCCCGTCGGCTACGTAACGGTTTGCTCCTATTTAATACAACGCAATTATACAATGTAAGTATTGTATTTCATCTGTCGAGAATTTTCCATGTTGGAGAGAGTAATTTTTTTTTAATAATCAAAGTGCCAGTCTCACACCATGTATTGTAATGTGGATGTATACGATAATGATAATCCATTATATTAGTCGATTATTGCAATGACCAGATTAAGTTAGTAACACGTAATATTTCTGATCAGCTATCATAACCAACATAAGCCTCTCATGACAAGAATAATGCTATAATTTTTAACAATAAGAAGGAAAGCTCGAAAGAAAACCCTACGCCAACACGTCTGACCAGTGTGGTATAGTAGTTTAAATACTGTCCACCAATGGAGAAGGTGGAGAAGGTCTGAGCTGAGCCGGCTGAGATGAAATAATTATTCAATCTATACCAATAAATAAAATTGGAGTGTCTGTTTGTAATGTCAAAATAATATAGGCTTTTTTCATGCTCACAGGGTTATTTTCACGACACCTATGCCTAAAATACAAATTAAAAATTTTTTGTCTGTCTGTTTGTTCCGGGTAATCTTCAAAACGACTAGACCGATTTCAAAAATTTTTTCACCAATGGAAAGCTATAATATCAGGGCGTAAACTAGGCTATATTTTATCCCGGTATTCCCACGGGAACGGGAACTACGCAGGGAAGACGACTGAAACCGAAGCGAAGCGAGGGCGGGTTGCTAGTTAATTTATAAAACTGTGTGTAATTACCTTCTACTATCATTAAAACTACACTAAACAATAAAAATTAAGATGGATACTCTAGCATAGAGAAAATACTTACCTGTTATTGCTATATCTATTATTTAGCACCTAAACTACGCACCTATGGTATATCCATACTTTACAATTTACAGTTACAATGTTGTCCACTAACTACGACCATCAGCAGGAAGTAAAGTTCGTCCTTATTATCAAATATTAAAAGCTTAGTGTGTATCAGATAAAGTTAACTCCAACATAAATATTCCTTGAAGCTTATAAGATATTACAGAGAACTTTTCGATAAGTTTAAGCATGTTTTAATTTTCCGTATGGTGACGGAGTAAGAATATAATTCACCACACCTTATCTTGCCCGTGGATGTCGTAAAAGACGACTATGGGATATAATATGCACACCACATCCGTACAAGAGAAGGAAAACTCGAAATGAAACCCTATACCAACATGTCTGACCAGCATGGTATAGTAGGTCAAATTCCCTCCCATTGTGGAGGAGGCCGGAGCCTAACAATGGGACGTATGTGGTCTGCGATGATGATGATGATGAATTGATTATTTATAGTCCGTCTTTGTGATGAGTCAGAATATAATTCGCCACTCCCTTTCTTACCTGTGGGTATCAAAAGATGACTAAGGGATATGATATGCAGATAACAGATACGGTAGAACCACACTGTTAATAGTTATCTGTCTACAGCCGCGGACCAGCCCGTCCGGGGCAGTACCAAACTCTTGCAGAAAATCAACGTCTGAGTAATAGCAATTTGTTACTGCGCTTCGTTCGGTGAGCGAGAGAGCCGGCAGCAGTCCAATTTCTGCGGGTGTTTGCGTGTGATTGATTTTAGTTATGTCTTTAATATTACCGTACCTCATTGCACGCATTCACACTCCCTTTACTTTCTTTGCGATAGGCAGCGGTCTAGCAAAAGTCCATGAGCGGCAGCAATTACCATTAGATATACTGTTTGCCACCGTTGCCAATAAAAACCTCTATCCAAGAGAAGAAAAACTCGATATAAAATCCTATGCCAACACGTCTGACCAGCGTGATATATTAGATAAATTTCCCTCCCATTGTGGAGGAGGCCCGAGCCCAACAGTGGGTCTTATATGGGCTAAGATGATGATGAGACAAATAGATTAGCTAAATATTAAATAAAAATGCTTTTTATAAGACTGCGAAGCATTTGCACGGGGATTCTAATGTAGATTAAATAGCTTATCCTTACTAATATTATAAATGTGAAAGTAAGTTTATTTGTTTGTTTGTTTGTTACGCTTTCACACTTAAACTAAAGAATCGATTTTAAAAATTCTTTCACCGATGGAAAGCTATAATATCAGGGAGTAACATCCATACTAATATTATAAATGCGAAAGTAAGGATGTTTGTTTGTTTGTTTGTAACGCTTTCACGCTTAAACCACAGAACCGAATTCAGAAATTCTTTCACCAATGGAAAGCTATAATATCAGGGAGTAACATAGGCTATATTTTATCCCGGTATTCCCACAGGAACGGGCACTACGCCGCGGGTAAAGTGACTGAAACCGAAGCGAAGCGAGGGTGGGTTGCTAGTAAGCTATATTTTATCCCGGTATTCCCACGGGAACTACGCAGGTAAGACGCCTGAAACCGAAGTGAAGCAAGGGCGGTTTGCTAGTATAATAATAAAATTTAAATTAGATTAAATAGAAGGTATCTTTCGAACTAAATCAACCTACAATCAACTCATCTGATCCACTATCAAATAACAAAATCCCGTTTATCTAGACTTATAATACTATCTACACAATTTATCTTCAACCCAGCTATAAACTAGGGGGTAAATAATTAAAGAGCTTTTGAATAGAACAGTAAATAAGATTGGCAACGTGATGTCAACTTCCGCGGTATTCAGATCTTCGCCTAATATTTGCGATTTCGTGAGAATTTCAATATGTTAATTTTATATCAAAAGAATTTAGCATATTGTTATTATTAGAAGTAATTTAAAACAATGATCTTACAAAAGATAAGAATCTTGTTTCGTTTTAAGATTAAATAAAAATTAGGTGAATTGAAATTATCTATCTCACACAATCATCATCATCTTGCTCTTATCCCAATTACTTGGGGTCAACGCAATATGTCATCTGTTTTGACATATTGCAAAAAGTTTCGGCAATGACTTTTATGACCAGCCACCTGCCTGACGTCAACCCTCCTTGGGAATGTAATCGTTGACCCAAATGGTACCAGATGGAGTTGGTCCGGGTCAATCTAGGGCTCTTAGTCGTCTTTTACGACACCCACGAGCAAAGCAAGGGTTGGTAGTATTCGAAGCCGCTACCACACAGCATCTCTATATCTCACACAATACCACGTGTTTTATATACACTTCATATAAGGGAAGCCTTTGTTATAAGAGCAAAAAATTACTAGAAATCTATACTAATATAATAAAGATAAAAGATTTGTATGTAAGTGTTTGTAATGAATAGGCTCTGAAACTACTGGATCGGTTTCAAAAATTCTTTCACCAATGGAAAGCTATAATATCAGGAACTAACATAAGCTATATTTTATCCTGTATTCCCACGGGAACGAGGACTACGCGGGTAAGGCAACAGAAAATGAAGCGAAGCCACGGCGAGTTGCTAGTAACATATATGGCAAAACAACGTTTGCCGGATCAGATGAAATGTTTACATCAACTAAATAAGTAGTAATAAGTTTTCCGTATGGTGACAGAGTAAGAACACAATTCACCACTCCCTGTCTTGCCTTTGGATGTCGTAAAAGACCACTATGGGATATAATATGCACATACTATCTGTGCAAGCAAAGGAAAACTCGCAATGATACTCCATACCATGGATGCACAGACCGCGGCCCGCGGGCTGGGCCGCATGCGGCCCGCCGACAGCAAAAATAATACTCTCGTACATTCGAAAAATATTGAATTCTATTCCAGATTATCAATTCTTTATTGTCTTTAATTACCTATACTTCTGGTGGCCCGCCATCAGTTCATGATTTACCCGAGGGGCTTCTAGTCTTAATAAGTCTGTGCATCCCTGCTCTATACCAACATATATGACAGGCATGGTATAGTAGGTCAAATTCCCTCCCATTGTGGAGGAGGCTCGAGCCCAACACTGAGATGTATACGAGCTGAAATGATGATAAAATAAATATAATAATTCAAATTTCTTTTCTTTCTGAATAATAATCTGAATAATCCATTTATTAGTAAATATAGTAATTACAAGTCAGATCTATTTATAGTACAGTCAAACATATAACCAATAAATTCATTAATATAATAATAATTTAACATTATCATAAAACATGTAATTTAATATTAACGTATAAGATAATAAATAGATATAAAATATATTAAAATTAATCATAAAATTTGGTAAATATAAATTGTGAATAAATTGATTTTAGCATAATTATTTTAAAAATATTTTAAATAGTTTGTCTTATAACTACGTACACTCGGAAAATGTGAACATGTAGTTTATTTATTTATTTTTTTTATTTTAATATAGGAACAAAATTGTCAATTCGGTAGAAGGCATTTTCTATAAGCCGTGATTTCAATCTTAGTTTAAACGCCGTCGGAGTGTATCAGTATATATTACAGCTGGCAGTTGATTATACAAAGTGAGGCCCATCACATGTGTTATTTTGTCAGACTTGGTAAGTCCATCAGAGGCACTTCAGCGAGTTTCCATGTGGTGACGGACTAAGAATACAATTTACCACCCCCTTCCTTGCCTATGAGTGTCGTAAAAGTCGACTAAGGGATTATTATAGATAACATATATAGAGAAAGAAAACTCCATCTGACCAGTGTGGTATAACAAGTCAAATTCCCTCCCATTGTGAAGGAGGCTCAAACCAAGCCGTAGGACGTATATGAAATGCGATGATGATAATTATGAAAGTAACTTCAATTATTTTTCTATAATTGTTTACGATTAACCGCTACAAAGTTATTAATCTCAACAGGTTAGTAAGTAATTATCTATATAATAAAATATCTTATAAAATGTTTTTGTCGAGTAAATGAGTAGATACTTGTGACTTCAAATCTAGCCGTACATATTCTCAACTATCAATAAATAGATCTAAATTAATGTAAGAATTGTACTTATATATGACCTTGTTTTAAATCAACGATTTTTTTATCACTCTAAGATGGATCCCGTTATCTAAAATTATTCTACACAAATATGTCTCTAAAAATACTGTGTGTAGCTCAGTTCTGTTATACATGCAATAATTTAGAATCTTTGAAACTATCTGTATGCAAATTAATAGCCTTAAACATCGTCCAGAAGTCTTGGTAACGGTATAAACGACATAGATATTATTATTTGAATGTAAAAATATCTCAAATAAAATGCTTTACGATGTAACCGTTTAATAAATTTTAATTGAAAACATAATTCTCAATAGAAGACGTAATGGAATTTAATATAAACATAACAGACATATCAAAAAAAGTATGGAGTCTCTGAAACAAATATAAGCCATTCGATCTTAGTTTTCTAATTATTTGCGAATTTACTGACGTAGTAATGTTCCGTGTGGTGCCGGTAAAATAATACAATTCACCACTCCCTATCTTGCCCGTAGATGTCGTAAAAGTCGACTAACGGGTATAATACGCATATAACATCTATGCAAGAGAAAGAAAATTTGAAACAAAATCCTATGCGAACCTGTCTGACCAGCATGGTATAGTAAGGTCAATTTATCTCCTATTGTAGAGGAGCCTTGAGCCCAACAGTAGGACGTATATGAGCTGAAATGATGAATGATGATGATGACGATGGAGTAAGAATACAATTCACCACCCCCTCTCCTGCCTGTGAATGTCATAAAAGACGACTAAGGACTATCCCTTAGTCGTCTTACGCATAATAATCTATGAAAGAGAAGGAAATTTCGATACAAAACTCTATACCAACATGTCTGACCACCGTGATATAGTTGGTCAATTCCTCTTCCATAGTGGAGGAGGCCCAAGCCTAACAGTGGGACATGTATGAGCTAAGATGACGATATTTCTACTATAAGAATTTTTATAAACCTCTATCCATTACTTATATTTACGACCAATGTTATCAACAATTTCCACTTACAATCAAGTAAGTAAATAATTGGAAGTAGGTAACTATAATCTTGAAGTTCGATGTAATAAAAAAATACATAAATATTTAACCGATTTTCGGTGAGTAACGCCTAATTCATCTTTAATAAAATACGCGATAAAAATCATGGAACCCATTTAAAACCAAAGAAGTTTTACTAATTAGCACTCAAATCCAACCATTCGAATAGTTCAACAATTTTGCATAATTAATTTATATTCCATATTATAAATCTCACAACTTCCTATAGATATAAAAATAACAGCGTCAACTTCCTTACATAAACGTCTAACTAAATAGTTTTATAGACCATATGCTTTACTAAATACCTCGTAAAACCTTTATCGTGATCTAAAGAAAGGCTTAGGTTTCTAGTGCGCCGACTTTATTTACCTAAGTATGCTAAGTATGCATAATTTTAAGGTCTATACACACTGAAGCGTAATATGAGTTCTATATTATAATAATAAATATACATATTTGATTTATTAATTTGTGAGGCTTTTCGGGTTTACAAATCATGATTTAGGTTGACCCATTTAGAAATGTGATCATACCAACCATATTAAAGAATTTTTGATAACCTGGGACACTTCTAAGATTAATTTTCTTTAAAAATCATCATTATATAATGTCAACTACCAATACATACATATACGTCGCACTGTTGGGCTCTAGTGTCCTCCACAATAACATGTTTAAATACAAATAAAAGACTCCACCAAAATCGGTGCAGCCATTTAGGAAGGTTTCGATCACATCCACACGTACATAAGAATTATGTAAATCTTGCAAATATTGGGACAAAATAGAATGCAAACATTGAAAGAAAATCTAAGGCGATTACGATCTATTCTTTCACTTCCATCGTTTTTTTTTTACTGCAATTCTTTTCTTCTATTTAGATATAGCTACTTTCAAGATATTTGTACAATGTTACAGTTATTTAAAATCATGTATATAGGTGTGTGGAAGCCTATCATATTAAATAAATTAACTTTAATGCTCATTGCCGCTATACATAAAAGCATTTGAGGTTAGCAATCATGTTTTCATAACGTATCAAAACGCATGTTAATATTTCCTTTATAAGTTAACATACATTTATAAAAACTAGTTATTTAAAGCATGTTTTTTATCAGCGCTCCAGACAAGCTTTGCGCAGGAACTAAGAATGGAAAATATAGAAAAACTAGAGACCATTTCGATAAAACTGTACATTAATATAACTTACATGCATACCAGAATAACACATAGGCTTATAAAGATATTTTAAAAATTGTGAGAGAATATTTGAATAAAAAATTTTACTTCAAATAATTCTTTTAACATTTGGAACTTGTTCAGGTGTTTTGTCAGCAAAGTAACCATTTGGGCAAATATTAATATTATCATAATAAAACTATATGAAATATTAGAAATAAAAAGGGTTATTAAAATGTTTTGATAGCAAAATTTATGATAACAATTTATAATATCTGTATTTTCATAATAGCTAAAATACACGTAAGAGACGATGTAGTTAAATAGGTTAGGGAATATAATCTTAATTGTCTGGACTTAGCGTTTAGAAAATAACAATTTAGTAGACACAACATTGCCGAATAAATTTATGATTTATAACTCTTGAAAAACTCTGTGCGTGGCTGAAAGACATTAATTTATGTAAATGACAGATTAAAAAAATAACTTATTTATTTTCAATGCAGTATTTTCCACAGTTTCTTTATGGTGACAGAGTAAGAATACGATTCGCCATCCCTTTCTTATCCGTGGATGTCGTAAAATAAGACTAATAGATTATTTTACGTAGAAGACGTCTATGCAAGAGAGATGATACTCTAAATAAATCCATAAACCAACACTTCTAATCAGCGTGATATAGTGGATCAATTTCCTTCCTATTGCGAAGGAAGGTCGAGCCCAGAAATAGAACGTGTACGAGCTGAGATAGACGGATTGAGGTTATTTGATCACTCATTACGGACAAACGGTTTTTAAAGTAAAATTATACATTAGTGCATCTGCACCCTTATTCAAGGAGACCTATCTTTATCGGACCATCTCGATAGGTATCTCCGTCACATACGCCTACCGTTTGATGTTAGATAGATACTAAATAGTGTGTATTGCTAACTAATTGTGTATCGATGTCCGTTTAATGTTACTATGTGATACGAGGCACAGGTTTTGTATGTGAGGCTAACAGATAATAACATTCTAATAAGCAAGTTTGTAATGTTCTATTGAATAGAATAGCATTTATTGTCACATAAGAACAATTACATTACATTAATTTTTATGGTAAAGTTAACACAGGAATGCGCATTATTGTATTGCATAGAAATTATACAGGACTGGTTTTTATCAAACCTCTTTTGTTTAAAATACATATAAGTATAAGGAAAAGTAAAGAAAAAAGGAAATGAAATAATTCATCATTATCATTTCAGCTCACATAAGTCCCACTGCTGGGTTCGAGCCTCCTCCATAATAGGACGGAAATTACTATACCAAGCTTGTCAGACAGGTTGGTATAGCGTTTTGTTTCAAGTTTTCCTTCTCTTGCATAGATATGCATATTATATCCCTTAGTCGTCTTTTACTACATCCATGGACAAGATAGGCAGTGGTGAATTGTATTCTTACTCCGTCACCACACGGATGAATGAAATAATTGACAATATTAAATTAATTCTCTGTGTGGTGAAAGAGTAAGAATACAATTCACCACTCTCTTGCCCGTGGGTGACGTAAAAGACTGCTGACCCCATGCCCACCCTAAAAAAAGGCGTATCAATATTGATGTATCTATTTCTACCCATATTGAGCTTCAAATATTTCAAAATAGCATTATTTTTTTAGTTATTACGAAGTTATTAGATTTCATTACTTATATACACATAACTATGTATACTGCAGAATTTTGCAGTAATTCAATTCATACTCACTACGTATACCTTCTAGCCTTGACGTGATATATGGCATTGTAAAAAATGGGTCGCATAGTATGTGTAAGTTGTCTTATAATCATTAAATGTATGCTTACACCACCAAATAATAAGTACGATGGATAATTATTAACCTCAATGATAAACTATTCATCATAGCAGAAAGAAATTTCGACAAGTTCACCGCATATTCCCACAGAAACCGATTCAATTTTATGTGAACATGTTATTATTAATCACCCATTCTTTTGTCTATGATACAGCCGTATGGGAAAAGAAAAAAAACGGGTATGCCGTATGAAAATATAATTTTAAAGATCGTAGTATGGTTTTCATAATGTAGATATATTTAATTTTGTATAGTCTCAGGCATTTCGTGTGGTGATGGAGTAAGAATACTATAGGTACACCATCCCCCTTTCTTGTCCGTGGGTGTCGTAAAATACGACTAAAGTAGATAATATTATCTTACTAAAAGTTTTTTGCTTTATAACTTAATCTTTGATTATTATTGTCCGTGAACATGAACGCTGTATGGTATTTAAAACGTCGAGCAATCAAAAATCAAATATAAATGCGATAAAATCTGAAAAAAAGTTTTAATTACTATGTGTAATCGCGAAAATATAAAAAAAAACATCGCGTAATTAATATTTCAGTTTTGTCTGTGGTGACGGAGTAAGATTACAATTCACCACCCCATTTTCTTGCCCATGAGTATCGTAAAAGACGATTAAGGGACTAGAATATGCGCTATATGATATACAAAGATAAAAACTAGTCTAATATACAGAATCCACATGTCACGGTTTTGTAATTAAACTCCTCCGAAACGGCTCGACCGATTCTCGTGAAATCTCGTGTGCATATCGGATAGGTCTGCGATCGGTCAACATCTATTTTTCATCCCCCTAAATGTTAAGGGTAGTCCACTCCTTAATATTTTTTTATTTTTTATACAAAAATTTTTGTTTTATTTTTTTATGATACATTATTTAAAAATACATACAATAATTTTTCACCCTTCTACGATCAACCCCTATTTTTCGTTTGTTAATTATAAACTTAATTTTTTATTATTTTTTTTTTTGATGTCAAGGAGAATTCCTTTTATTTTATTTGAACAGAACAGCGTCTGTTGGGCCAGCTAGTAGTATATAAAAGGTAAAAAAGGAACTCATCGTGCACTGGGTTGAGTGGGTTGAGAGCCCTCAGCGCTCACCCATAGTCCGCGTCAAGCTTTCAAGGCCATCTCCGGCCAACAGCTGTACACACACCAAAAAAAAAAAAAACTCATCGTGCAATCAGCATGCGAAGTGCGAATTGTGCGCATCAGCATGCTAACTGTGATCATCTATTTCTTCGCTGGCATATTATATAATATCTCATAACTATATACTTTCCCATAAGAATAAACCCATCTACATGACTATGAGGCCGTTGTTGCGAAAAAGCTACAACTAAAAATGTCGGCACAACGCAATGTATTTTGTACTCTTATAAAAATACAAAAGATCCGTCAATCATATTGACAGTTGCAATTGATCGGTCAGCACGTAAATTCTACGTCAGTCAAGTTTTCGTTTTTTTTTATGACCGTGGCTACATTAAAAAAAATTGAAACAACTCCTGCCTTAGGGAATGGATCTTTGTGGAATGTATTTCGTGTTGTTATGAAGCCTCATTTATGTCACGATATGAAGAGACTAAAGAGACGTATGGAATTATTGTTTATATTCTGATGCAACTAAAATATTTTCGGCAGGCAATTCTCAGGGGCCTTGCGGTCATCATTAACAGGGCCTTGCGGTCTAAGGAATGAATGTAAGAATCAACTGTCATGTTACCCCATGTGAAATCCCATTTATTTAGTTAAATTATATGGAAAAATATAAATACAGCGATAATAAAATAATTATATAGTTATAAATACATATATGTACCTATGTATTTATGTAAATGATCGTATTAAATAAATAAATAAAAATAAAAAGCCTTTATTGTTGATAGTTTACAAACTTAGAAAAGTGTGTTAGTATTCGCCTAAAACTAAATCTTAAAAACAACTTAGCCTTAAAACTTAATCCTGTAAATTAATCAATTATTATTATTCTTTAAACTGTTATACTATTAACTAACTAAACTTGACTGTTATGATTAATTGTTCAGCATTTTTCTTTTAGTCGGCAAACAGTTATTATTCTTCAACTTGTCTTCCGACAAAGGCCTCCTCTAAAGATTTCCATTCTGTCCTATTCTTTGCTTTTCGTGTCCATGTTGGACCCGCTATTTTTCTGAGGTCATCCTCCCATCTCATAGTCTGTCTACCTCTGTTTCTTTTACTATCCAATGGATACCATTCTGTTATCAGTCTAGTCCATTTTTCTGTCTTCTCTCTCATCATATGCCCTGTCCACCTCCACTTTAGTTGTTTATATGTTATGTACGCATTTTTGAATTGTGTTTTACTTTTTATATCTTTTAATTTTTTTCGGTCTTTTCTTTTAACTCCTATTGTACTTCTCTCCATTCCGTTTTGACAAACTTTTATTGTCTTTGCCAGTTGTTCTGTCAATGCCCAAGTTTGACACCCATATAGTAAGCATGGTAGAATACACATATTAAATACCTTCCTTTTTTCCTTCATCGGCATTTCTTTATTCTTCATTACTTCGCTAAGTGACCAATATCTCTTCCAAGTGTTCGCTGTTCTTCTTTCTACTTCGTTTTTCATGCAATCTTCGTTGGATATCAGCTGTCCCAAGTAAATGTATTCATTCACGTATTCGATTTGCTCATTATTCACCTTTATGATGTCATTTTGTGAAGAGTTTGACATAATTTTTGTTTTATTTAGATTCATAGTTAGCCCTGCCTTACCACTTTCATTGGATAGTTGTTGCAGCATTATTTCTAATGTTTTTGGGCTCTTTGAAAATACGATTAAGTCGTCCGCGAAACGTAAGTGGCTCAGGTTTTCTCCGTTTATATTTAGTCCTTTATTCGTCCAATGTAGGTTCCTGAATATAATTTCTAGGACGGCTGAGAATAGCTTAGGCGAGATAGGATCCCCTTGTCGTACGCCTCTTCTGATAGGAAATTCTTCACCTATAGTTTCTAATTTTACTTGCGCTGTACTCTTGGTGTATATATTTTGGAGTATTCGTATGTATTTGGTTTGTACACCCTGCGTTTTTAGAGCATCCCAGATAAACCCATGTTCTAGTGTGTCGAATGCTTTGTTAAAATCGACAAACCCTAGGTAGTAAGTCTTTTTATATTCTTTATATTTTTGTAATATTTGTCTAAGAGCGTGGATGTGATCTATGGTTGAAAAATTTCGACGGAATCCAGCTTGTTCTTTGGGCTGATTATCTTCAAGAGTGTTGGTAATCCTTGACAATATAATTTTTGAAAATACCTTATAGACATTAGACATTAAGCTAATTGGCCTGTAATTGGCTATATCTCCTTTGTCACCTTTTTTGTGTAGCAAAATAATGGTTGATTTAGTCCAATCCTCAGGAATCTTTTCCGTTTTAATAATTTCGTTGAATAAATCTGTAAGTTTCGGGGCAATCACAGGTAGTGTTTTTTTCAGTAGTTCATTAGTAATAAGATCGGATCCAGGTGCTCTGTCATTCTTTTGTGTACTAATTGCCATTATGGTTTCTTCTTTTAATATTTCAGGTATCTCCTCTTCGTTGGTTGGTGTATCGTTTTCTTTTACAGCTTGTCCCGTTTTTTGGCTTTGATAAAGATTTTGGTAAAATTCTGTAGCAACTTTTAGTATTTCAGATCTCTTCGCTGTAATTTTACCGTCTTTCTTTTTCATTCTTGGTATCCAATCCTTTTTACAATTTAGTTCTTTCATTGCCTTGTTTATTCCTCCTGTTTTTTCTATATAATTCTTCATCGTATTTGAGCGCTTTGTTTTTCTTTCTATCCGTAGTTGTTCACTAATCATTTTGCTTATTTCCGCTATTTTTTGACGGTTGTCTTTAGTTTTCTTTTGTTGTAGTAGTTCCTTACGTTTTTGTAATAGTTCTTTACTTTTAAGTGAGATTATTTTTGTGTTGTTTGTGTTTGTTTTTCTAGTTATCGTTTTCAGTTGATGTAGTAATTTGTTGTATTTTTCTTGTATTGGTAGACATTCTTTGCTATCTAATGATATTTGGAGGTTGTTAAGAAGTAATTCTGTATCACCAGTATATTTAATAACTGCGTATTTATTATGAAATCGTCTTGTTTTCTTGGGGCACCTTCCTACCAGTGTGGCACGAATCATTCGATGGTCTGTGTTAAAATTTAAATTATGTATAACCGATACATCTTTGAAAACTTTTCTATTATTGGTCAAAATAAAGTCTATTTCGTTCGTATGAAGTCCATTAGGTGAGATCCATGTCCATTTATTTGTTATTTTCTTTTTGTAAAAGCTGTTTAGAATGCTCAATCTGTTTTCTAGTGCAAAATTTACCAGCCTCGTGCCATTTTTGCTTCTAGTGCCAAACCCGTAACTTCCTATAGTATGTTCTTCTCCCTTATTTTGTGTTCCGATTTGGCCATTAAAATCTCCCATCACTATGACGTTTTTTTCTGCGGTGTCGATAGTGTTTTGCAGGTCTTTGTAGAATTTTTCAGTTTTTAATGAGTCTTCCTTTTTGTCTGTTTCCGTTGGTGAATATGCCTGGATAATGGACCATTCTTCTTCTTCGTTTAATTTTATGTTAAGAATTGCGATACGTTCTGAGATTCCTTTTAGTTCTGTTATGTTGTTAACCAAATGTTTTTTAACCAAGAATCCGACTCCATATAGTCCTGGCGTCTCCCCTTTATAATGTAGTAAGTACTTTCCATGATCTTCTATATGTTCTCCAAATTTTCTCATTTCACTGATCCCTAAAATATCCCACTTTAATTTTTCTATTGCTATTTCTAGTTCTTGAAGTTTTTCGGCGGTTCTAAGAGACCGACAGTTTAAAGTTGCTACGTGAATATCATTTGTTTTAGTTTTACTGTGAGTGGTAGTGCTTTTTTTAACCTTTAGAGGGTCGTGGTCACTTTCCCCCACGAGGACCAGTCGGCTTGGGGGAGCATTATGTTTTGATGTTATTTTATTCTTTGTATTAAGATATTGTTTTGTTTTCCGTTTACCGACATTTAACTGCTATTGATTATTATCTGCTGTCTTGGAGGGTAAAGAATTGCTTCTCATCCTCATTAGATCATAAGCATTTAATCTGTTAGTGTTCGAAGACATTAAGGTTTGTTGTTTTCTTGGTTGAGTATTCGTTTGAGGAGATATTGATGCTTCTCTTTTCCTTTTGTCCGTGTTCATATTACTTTTCCCTTTTATTATTATTTTGTCGAATTTCAGATATGCGATATTTCCTTTCTTTCTCTCCTCTAACATTTGCGGTTGTAGCATTTTCCTCTTCTCTAAAACATCTTTAGTATAATCTTCTGAAATGTGGTATACATTAAATGTGGTATCCTTAAAATTTTTCTTCAATTTTAATACTTCGTTCTTTTTCCATTCATTCACAAAAGAAACCAAGGTGGGTCTTGGCCTATTATTAGGTCTTCCAATTCTATATATATTATTTGCTTCATATTCTTCGAAATTTATGTCCAAGTCGCTTTTAAAAACTTTCCTCACTTTTTGCAGTAGTTCTAAGTTGGATTTTTCGTCTTCTTTCAAGCCAAAAATAATTAGGTTATTTTGTTTATTTGCTCTTTTCAAGCTTTCTACCTCTTTCTCAAGGTTTTCTAGTTTTGTTTTCAAGATTTTATTTTCTTCTATAATTGGTAGTAGTTTTTCATCCAATCTCTCCATTATTTTGCTAGTTATGGAAGTTTGCAATTCCGTTGTTTGTTTTTGCATTTCATTTTTCATTTTGTCAAATAAAAGTTGAAATTGATCATCCATTTTCTAGTCGAGTTATATCTGAATATAATGGAACGTAATAAGTAGTAGTTTTTATTTTTATTGGTTTGGCAACACTGAAATATATGTCAACTAATGTCTTGTTGCTATCTTAACATTAATGGCACAATTTCTAACCTCTATTCAGTAATTCAGTTAGCAGTTCGAAGTAAAAGCCAATGTTCAGGATTACACGAAATCAACACTTCCACAATATTCACAGCACAATAGTTTTTATTTGGTGATGTTGTTATGTTACTAAGTGAACGTAGATGTTTTTAAACGAGATATTATCATGAGCTGCATCACTGTGATGTTTACAATATGACGTCCGGAAACGGAAAAACAATGATCGTATTACATATTTCTAAATTCTCCCCACAATACAAGAATTATTTTCTTAGTGCAAGATTTTGTTACACAAAGAAAATATATATATTTCTAAGATGTCAAAGTATTCCACACTTTTCATAATAATTCAAGAAGTGCTTTGAACAAGAACAATGGCTTGCAGTAATAACATTTTAAACACTAAAATTTAATTGGTTGCTTTTAAATAACGTTGTAGGTTACTAAAAGACAATTCATCGTAACTTTTAAAAGACAATACGTAGCGACTAATATTGTATTGTGAAGATATAGAAACCTGTATTTTTACTCTAGATGTAAGATAGTTATTTTCTTCAACCTCACAGTAACTACTAATTACTTATTATTCATTTTAAAAGCCTATTCTTTCACTAATGACTGCAATGAATTTGCCAAAAAAAAATTTAATAGCTGTATATACTCTTCTATACCAAATGGCATTACCACCCTATTTGGCCTTACGGCTTTATTTAAATAATCCTTGATTACTTATGAGACATCTTAGTCCTCCTGCTACAATGAGCGCTGAAAAGTACTCGAAACGATGGAAAATCAAAGATCAAATACAAACGCGATGAAATACATGATAAAAATAATTTTAATACTCGAGCGAACATCAGAAATCAAAGCAGAAGAGCTTGATAGAATTATAAATTAACTTGTAATCTAAAATATTAAAACAAAAAACTACAGAATGCCTAACAATCCTTACTAATATTATAAATGCGAAAGTAACTCTGTCTGTCTGTCTGTCTGTCTGTCTGTCTGTCTGTCTGTCTGTCTGTCTGCTACGCTTTCACGTCTAAACCACTGAACCGATTTTGATGAAATTTGGTACAGAGATGGACTAAAGCTTGAGAAAGGACATAGGCTACTTTTTATCGCGATAAAATGGGTATAAGGGGTTGAAATAGGGGATGACATTTTGTAAGGAAATTCATCATTTTCGACGATAGAACCATGAATCTTGGTATTAAGGCACTTTATAATAAATAAATAAATATTCGTTCTAGCGTTTTGGAAATTTCATTTATATGGGGATGAAATTCAACCCCTAAAAGACAAAAAAGCATACAGCCGAAACCACTGGGCCTAGAAACGTAATTTTTTTACACCGTAGTATTTCTTGGGGTACACGAGCTCTAGCAAAGAAATCGGGAAAAATGGGTATAAGGGGTTGAAATAGGGGATGACATTTTGTATGGAAATTCGTCATTTTCGATGATAAAACCATGAATCTTTGTATTAAGGCACTTTATAATAAATAAATTAATATTCGTTCTAGCGTTTTGGAAATTTCATTTATATGGGGATGAAATTCAACCCCTAAAAGACAAAAAAGCATACAGCCGAAACTACTGGGCCTAGAAACGAAATTTTTTTTACACCGTAGTAATTTTTGGGGTACACGAACTCTAGCAAAGAAATCGCGAAAAAATGGTTATAAGGGGTTGAAATAGGGGCTGACATTTTGTATGGAAATTCGTTATTTTCGATGATAAAACTATGAATCTTTGTATTGAGGCAGTTTATCCTTACTAATATTATAAATGCGAAAGTAACTCTGTCTGTCTGTCTGTCTGTCTGTCTGTCTGTCTGTCTGTCTGTCTGTCTGCTACGCTTTCACGTCTAAACCACTGAACCGATTTTGATGAAATTTGGTACAGAGATGGACCAAAGCTTGAGAAAGGACATAGGCTACTTTTTATCGCGATAAAATGGGTATAAGGGGTTGAAATAGGGGATGACATTTTGTAAGGAAATTCATCATTTTCGACGATAGAACCATGAATCTTGGTATTAAGGCACTTTATAATAAATAAATAAATATTCGTTCTAGCGTTTTGGAAATTTCATTTATATGGGGATGAAATTCAACCCCTAAAAGACAAAAAAGCATACAGCCGAAACCACTGGGCCTAGAAACGTAATTTTTTTACACCGTAGTATTTCTTGGGGTACACGAGCTCTAGCAAAGAAATCGGGAAAAATGGGTATAAGGGGTTGAAATAGGGGATGACATTTTGTATGGAAATTCGTCATTTTCGATGATAAAACCATGAATCTTTGTATTAAGGCACTTTATAATAAATAAATTAATATTCGTTCTAGCGTTTTGGAAATTTCATTTATATGGGGATGCAATTCAACCGCTAAAAGACAAAAAAGCATACAGCCGAAACCACTGGGCCTAGAAACGTAATTTTTTTACACCGTAGTATTTCTTGGGGTACACGAGCTCTAGCAAAGAAATCGCGAAAAAATGGGTATAAGGGGTTGAAATAGGGGATGAAATTTTGTATGGAAATTCGTCATTTTCGATGATAAAACCATGAATCTTTGTATTAAGGCACTTTATAATAAATAAATTAATATTCGTTCTAGCGTTTTGGAAATTTCATTTATATGGGGATGAAATTCAACCCCTAAAAGACAAAAAAGCATACAGCCGAAACTACTGGGCCTAGAAACGAAATTTTTTTTACACCGTAGTAATTTTTGGGGTACACGAACTCTAGCAAAGAAATCGCGAAAAAATGGTTATAAGGGGTTGAAATAGGGGCTGACATTTTGTATGGAAATTCGTTATTTTCGATGATAAAACTATGAATCTTTGTATTGAGGCAGTTTATAATAAATAAATTAATATTCGTTCTAGCGTTTTGGAAATTTCATTTATATGGGGATGAAATTCAACCCTTAAACGACAAAAAAGCATATATCTGAAACCACTGGGCCTAGAACCGTAATTTTTTTACACCGTAGTATTTCTTGGGGTTCACAAGCTATAGCAAAGAAATCGCGAAAAAATGGTTATAAGGGGTTGAAATAGGGTCTGCCATTTTGTATGGAAATTCGACATTTTCGATGATAAAACCATGAATCTTTGTATTAAGGCATTTGATAATAAATAAATAAGTATTCGTTCCTGCATTTTGAAAATTTTACTTACATGGGGATGAAATTCAACCCCTAAAAGAACAAAAAGTATACAGCGGCAACCACTGGGCCTAGAAACGTATTTTTTTTACTCCGGCGTATTTTTGGGGTACACGAGCACTAGCAAAGTATTTTTGGCAAATCACCCCCTTAAGGGAGTGAAAAGCGTATAGCCGAAACTATTGGGGCTAGGAACGTGAAACTGTGAATTTCTGTGTATTGTTCGATTCTCTTTCTTTTGTTGTAAATGAGCTCTAAGAAATTAGTTTTTGAAATTCATTCTCTAAGAGGGTGAAAAATGTATAGCCGAAATCATTAGGCCTAGAAATGTGAAATTTTGTACAAAGTTGTCTCTCTTGGGGAAAGTGCTCACTAAAAAAGAGTTTTTTGCAATTTTGCCCCTAAGGAGGTGAAAAGCATGTAACTGATATCACTGAGCCTAGGAACGATCATTTTAGTACACGGTCGGCTTTCTTGGGTTACCCCATTATTTTTTCTTAATGCTCGCTTATCAAGATTACTTTGGATCGACGCAATATGTAGGCACTCCTCTGCCATCATAGATATTGCAAAGGTTCTTCTAGCAACATTTTATGACCAGCTGCCTGCCAAACGATATTGCTGGCTAGATGGCATCACCAATTGGTCCAGGTCGATGTAAATCTTTGTCTTAGTAGTATTTTGCGACACTCACAAACAATGAAAACGTTATAATATTCCTAGCCGCTACCAGACAGTAAGTTAAAATCAAGATATTAATCCAATTTTCTATCTCTAGAAATTTGAAGCGTCTATTTGTCTGTCAAAATAATAGGTTTTATTTATGCTAACACAATTATTTGCGCGATACCTATGTCTAAAAAACCGGCCAAGTGCGAGTCGGGGTCGCGCACGAAGGGTTCCGTACCATTATCTATAAAAAGGGGGAAAATTGCGTTTGTTGTATAGGAGCCACCTTAAATATTTATTTTATTTTGTTTTTTATATTTATTGTTATAACGGCAACAGAAATGCATAATTTGTAAAAAATTCAACTGTCTAGCTATCGCGGTCCTTGAGGTATGGCTTGGTGGCAGACAGACGGACGGACAATTTTTTTTTGACTTATATTCGTTACGGGTAACCTTCAAAACGGCTGGACCCATACTGATAATACTTTACTAACAGGTCTACCAAGCCTTACATAAGGCATAACTTATTTTATCCCAGGCTATATTTTATCCCGGTGTGGCTGGAACAACTGTGAGAATTTAGTCGATTTTAAAATTATTTCACTAACGCAAAACTATTTTTGAGCGAGTAACATATGTAGGCTATTTTTTTATCCCGATATTCCTACGGGACCGGGCACAATGCCGGTGAAATTGCGGGAACTAAATGGATATAAAAATTAATTTACGAATGAAAATCTACATTATCAGTGAATAACAAATAAAGGCTATTTTCATCCTGGTGTTTGCCCGGGAACGAGAACTCCACGAGTGAAACCGGTGGATGTTGACTAATTTTTAAATTCTTTCACCAATAGGAAGCTACGTTATCAGCGAGTAAGATAGGCAATTTTTATGTCGGATATTTGTATGGGATTTGATAATTATTATTTTTATTTTCACTCATATAAACTTATAATATCAGCGAGTAACATAGGCAATTTTTATCTCGGCGTTCGCATGGAAATGGGGTCTACGTGGGTGAAACTGCGGGGGTTTGATCGATATTATTTTTTTCCCCAATGGAAACCTATCATGGATAATGTATTATCAGCGACTAAGGATGGCCATATTTCTCATCGTCTTTCCACTTGAATTTAAACTACAAGGGTGGAAGTAATATTCAAATATAAAAATTTGTGAAGATATTTGGACATTTGTTACTCAATCACGCGTAAACTGTTAACCAGATTTGGATGAAAATTGACACATAGAGTATTTCTTAAATTAAGAATTATAAAAACCAACTTTTACGCGGGCGAAGCCGCGGGCAAAAGCTAGTAAATTATATAAAATGATATAATCAAATAATTACGTCAATTTATTACATCTAACGCAAACACCGCACCAATAAGAATAAAGATTGAAACCGGAAAAAACCGGTAGCATCCAGTTATTGTCACATTACTGGTACTTTCGCATTTCTTAGCAAAAAGGCTATGAAATAGATTTGAAGTGGGTGTCAATGATTTATTGCTTTTCATTGCTTGGTGTTCCTATGACATATATGGTTAGAATAGAGATCAGTTCGAACTAATGCTGATTAAATAAAATATACTAGCTCTGATAATAAGTAATCGATGAAACTGTGTATATATAGCTATTACCTCCCTATGAGCCCAGTAATGACATAATCTCCACACCTGGGAGGGAGTTTGGCGATTATAATATGTGTTATGAATTCCTCAGAAAAACTCTATTGACCGATTTGCTGATGACTGACTTTAGCCAGTTTTGACGTCTCCTATGAAAAAATAAAAGGTGGAAATCTTTATATATATAATTATTCTGTTCGAATGTATGTCAGCTGAATTCCTTCAAAATGGCTAGAACGATTTTGATGATTTTTGGGTGTGTATTCGTATGTATTCACGATTGGTGATTATTGGATTAGCAATTAGGGCAAAAAACCCCCATAGGTAGTGCTGTGATTGATTTAAAGGGATTTTATTTTCTTTTTTTTAGGTTTTCACAAAACACAAAAGAGGATCTGTTGTGTCAGCTATTGTTATATAATTCAGCTGATTTCATATCAAAATTAATTTCTTCTTAATATAAAAATATAAGAAAGGAAGAGTTAATAAAAATAGCAATTCTAAGTAATCACACGCTAGTACTAAACCACGCTAACGAGATGGCAAATAAAAACTATTCGCCATATCAAAGGAAGCTTTCTACTTGAATTGCTTGAAGAATGCAAAGTTTAATTGTAGAGAAAACTTAATAACGACGGTTCCGCAAATGGTCTCGGTTAAGAAAAGTTCATGTTCATTTAACTTTGAATTACGAAAGAATGAATAAGGCAAGTACTTTGTAGACTTTAATGAGCTCACTTCGATAATTCGTAGTCTTGTTTTAATAAAACTAAATCAGGCAGTTTAAAAGCGAACATATTTGATACTTTAAACAATAGATTTAGTTTCAAATCCTGCTTGGGGTAATTTTTTTTAATTCACAAATGAACTTCATAAATAACCTAGGACGATAAATATAACCGGGTTGAGAGTCCTCAGTGCTCATCCATAGTCTGGGCAAAGTGTTATAGCCACCCGCGTTAACAGCTATACACACACAAAAAATAAAATAAAAACGATAAATATAAATGAATACAAACTAATAATTTAAATCTGTGTTCACAGTTAAGCTCGCGTGGAATAATAATTTACTTTTTGATTTTACTATAGCTAACTAATAGGTCTGTAACCTACTTGAAAATCAAATAGTAAATTATTAGTACTCCCAATTTCGTTTTACTTTTATTATAAAACTTTTATCATATTTGTCTCATCCACAATTTTAATATTATCGTAAATCACTGGTCATAGAAAGTAAGTCAAGAATTCACTTAATAAAAACGCCGTGTAATAAATGGATGTTAGTGGTCGATGTCTAACATATATTATTTGCCCTTTACGGTTTTTTTGTAATAAATTATAAGAATATAAATAAAATAGGATCTAAACACATTTTGTAGAAAACAATTTTTAATAGCTGTTGCTCTGTGGTACATTCTTAAAGAGGGTCAAACGGGCGATAAGTAATAAAACGATTGCCAAAAAATTTTCGTCGGTCGTCTATCTGATGTCTATTCCGAAAACAGTCAATGCCCCCATACAAATAAATGGAATCGGCACTGGTCAATATACAACCTCTTATTCTGTTTTTACGACATCCACCAGTAATCTCAGAATTTATGGTATTTGTACTGTCCTTTGTGGGAACAGAACCCACACTAGCAGAGTAGATCAGCATCTTAAGTACGCCAAATGTGCAATCACTTTAATCTCAAACAATTGTTTGTGAATTGTAAAATTAATTGTTCTGCAAAAAAAAGTATCCTCGACGCCTATTTTAAGTAATTACATCCTGATTTCTGATGTTTACGCGAGTATTACACATTTTAAATAGAACTACTTTACGGATTTTATCGCGTTTGTATTTGATTTTTGATTGCCTAACGTTTCGAACACTTTGCAGCGTTCGAAACATCGTGTACAAACGCGATAAAATCCGTAAAGTAGTTTTAATTACATCCTCTTCGTAGTCAATAATAAGGACAAGCCAAAAGACATGAATAATAACCACGTAGTCTGAAAATTAGGTGTAAAATTTGTTAAAAAACTTCACACCAAAGAATCATTACATACGTGTGTTGTCAAAGATCGTTATTAGGAATTCAGTCATTCAAAGCCAAGTAAATTAGAATTGAACTGTACTTAAAAACAATATGTCAATCATTTAATACACACATTTTTATGCACCTATATAGAAAATTATAACAAATAGCTTCAACTTTTTACCAAGACGGCCTTATTACTCTACAAAACGTTTATCGTCCGTCTGGAATGACACGTCAATACGTTTGTCAAATGGACGGCAAATTACCAAGATTCCCATATAAGTCACCGCTGCTAGAATCAATTCAACAAAGCACAATTTCTGTCCATTAGATTTAATATTATAAAAGACTAGCTTATGCCAGCGACTTCGTCCGCCTGGAACAATTACCTTGGGCTAATGCTAACTTTAACACGCTCCTTTGTTTAATAAGAAGGTGAAAATATTTTTAAATAATACAATTCTGTCACACATGATTTTTGCGAAACCTAACCGTTTATGTAATGCACACAGCAGAAGATCTTAAAAAGAAAAAAAAACCCGATTCCGAATCATTTTTCTTTGTTGCTCCGCTCCTATTGGTCTTAGCGTGATCATATATAACCTATAGCCTTCCTCGATAAATGAGCTATCTTACACTGATTGAATTTTTCAATTCGGACCAGTAGTTCATGAGATTAGCGCGTTCAAACAAACTCTTCCGCTTTATATATTAGTACTAGCAACTCGCCCTCACTTCGCTTCGGTTTTAGTCTTTTTACCCGCGTAGTTCCCGTTCCCGTGGGAATACCGGGATAAAATATAGCCTAGTTTACGCCTTGATATTATAGCTTTCCATTGGTGAAAGAATTTTTGAAATCGGTCCAGCCGTTTTGAAGATTACCCGGAACAAACAGACAGACAGACAGACAGACAAAAAAAAATACAAAGTGATTTTTAGGCATGTGTATAGTGCAAATAACCGTGTGAGCATGAAAAAAGCCTATTATTTTGACATTACAAACAGACACTTCAATTTTATTTATTGGTATAGATAGAGTGTAGATATAGACTACGCTAGTCATATTTTTGTTTAATATACTAATAAACTAACTAACCTAACAGTTCTGAATATTTAGCCGTTTCACCTCATTCATGTCCCACTATTGGGCTCAAGCCTCCTCCACTATAGGAGCGACAATGATCAACCATACCGCTTTAGTCAGACGTGTTAGTATAGGGTTTTATTTCAAGTTTTCCTTCCCTTGTATAGATCTTATATGCATATTTCATCCCTAAGTCATCTTTTACGACACCAACGGGTAAGAGAAAGGGTGGTGAAATTATATTCTTACTCCTTCACCACTCGAAATGTTCTGAATATATTAAATTAAAATGTAATGCCTTATAATCAATTGGCGCCATCTACTGGTTCCAAATATGAATCTAAACCATTCTCAAATCTATTGGACACAAAAACATCATCAAATCGGTTCAGCTGTTTAGGAGTTCAGTCACATACGTGTATATGTACAGGCTCGAGTCTAACAGTGGGCTATATAGCCGTGATGATAATAATGATTAAAGAAATGTAAAGATTTCATCATCATCGTCATCATCTCAGCTCATAAACGTCCCACTGTTGGGCTCGAGCCTCCTGAACAAATAGGGGGGAAATTGACCTTACTTTACCATGCTATTCAGGTTGGTATAGTTTCATTTCGAGTTATCCTTCTCTTGCATAGATGTTATATGCGTATTATATCCCTTAGTCGTCTTTTACAACAGCCACGGGCAAGATTGGGAGTGGTAAATTGTATTCTTACCCAGCTCTGTCACCACATGGAAAGATTATTCAAAATGAATTACTAAGCATACTAAAATGTTACTAACAAAAAAATATTTCATCCCTATAGGTTGGTTTATTCGAAATATGCCGAGGCATTCACACTAATGGTGTATTCCTGTTTTACGGCCCCGACATCATAAATGTATAAAAGATGGGTTATATTTGAAGCCTGTGATAAAAAATAATCCTTTGTTCTATTAAGCGCGCATTAGCACGTACGGTTCAGCCAGAGGTTCAGGTTTATTTTTTTTTATGGGCAAAGGCAGATCTTACTATTCAGTCTATTTTTATATATTTCACTTAGAAACTTACACAAACATAAAGGTATTAATAAAGTTATAAATAAATTACTTTTACTACACTTTTACACAGGCATGCGATTACAGATCGTAAAATTTCTAGATTGATCTAGTGCACTTGTGCTCAACAAGTGTTATAATCAAAGCCCCCAGTCACGTGGCAGTTTATTTTTACATTTATATGGCATACTTACTACATAGGTATGTAGTATACCTTTGTCTACTGTTTAAAAGAAATATAACATCGCATTATTTTTTCATATAAATCTCTTTAATAAGCTTATATACCTCTATACCGCAAAAGCCCTTTTTTTTTTTTTTTAATTTATTTTATGGACTTTGTCGCACAGCGACCACATCGTTCTATAGAATTAACAAAATAAATGAACAGATACAATAAATCTTCTTATCACTATTTTAAACTTAACTCTGCTAATCTAACTAATATTTTCATCTTTTCAGATGTAGGATCTGCTAATATCTATAGTTAAGAAGGCCAATATCTGTGGATCTAACCATTACGGTGCATG
The DNA here is from genome assembly GCA_032191425.1 of Lymantria dispar. Lineage (NCBI taxonomy): Eukaryota > Metazoa > Arthropoda > Insecta > Lepidoptera > Erebidae > Lymantria > Lymantria dispar. Next base: position 5,014,880 of record CM063447.1, read on the forward strand.
ACTGCCTATAACTTTCGTTTCGAACACATTCCATCAGAACATGCTGAACATCCTCAGTAGTTCCGCAGTCATTACAGTTTGGAGACGGGGTTTTTTACATCAAAAATGCGAACTTGTTTGATGGAATGTGTCCCGAGCGTAATCTAAGGACTGTCTTTAGATATTCTCTATTGGCCTTTACATTGTCTATCCAAGGGTGTGATGGTATTTGTGGTTGGATAGTTCGGTACCAGATTCCCTTCGCCCGTGATCTCTCATCAAAATACTCCTGCCAAGCTTCCTTACATTGCAGCTTAACTAATTTAACGAGATCTGTGAACAGTGGTAACACATTCAGGGGTATATCCCCTTGTAAGGCTTGTTTGGCTAGCAGATCTACCTCGTCATTTTCTTTTAAATGCATATGCGATGGAATCCATTGTAGAACCACCCTTTTATTACAAGAATTCAGTTTTAAAATTGATTCCAATATTTTATAGGCAATCGGTATACCTCTCCCAAGAGAGGTGCAACGAGCCAAATGTTGCAATGAGCGCAAAAGCCCTAATATACACTATAAGAGAAATAAAAAACACAGGTACTGAAGGTACAAAAAATATGGAAAACAATAATATGCCGCCATTTATAAATGCGCACGAAATTATAAAGCAATGATGTAGTATTTTTGAATCAATGTATTCATTGTGTATAATGAAACGGTGGTGAAGCTTGAAATTTAACAAAAATGCTCTGTTTAATAAACATTTCAAACAAAATTATTTATATATTCTGGATAAAACTGACAGAATTGATTGCAATAGATTAAGAGTTCGGCCACTCGCTTTGACCTAGTTGCATTCAGCCTATAAATACGTGCATAAAAAAAGGTAATTTATAACTGTTTTTACTTCTTTTGATAATTACAATTGAAGATAAATGCGGTCGAATAAAATGTAGATATAATTACGGTCGTACTTTGAAATTGTTGTATAAAGAAGATTAATAGAGACATATATATAAGTTAGCTTTTTAACTGACCCATAAAAAAAAGAAGTCATTTATATCTACTAAAAGATACATCTATTTTTACTGATAGATATTTTTGTACTTACTGTGTGGTAGTGGCTACAAATATTACTAACCTTTACATTGCGAGTCTCGTAAAAGACTGAGGGCTTTACATCAACTCCATCTGATGCAGTCTGGTTAATAATTACATTCCCAAAGAGAGTTGACATGAGGAAGACGGCTGGTCATAAAGCTAATCATCACAGCTTTACACGTCCCACTACTGGGCTCGAGCTTCCTCCGTATTAAGAGGGAAATTAACCTACTATACAACGTTTGTCAGGCAGGTTGATATAGGGTTTTATTTCGAGCCTTCTCTTGGATAGTTATTATATGCACAAGATATCCCTTAGTCGACATTTACGACACCCGCGGGCAAGATAGATGGTGGTGAATTGTATTCTTACTCCATCACCACACAGATTAAACAGACGGAACGAATTAAATAAAGCTATTGCGAATAACATAACCTGCCGTCCTACTTCCCCATCACCAATAGACCTAGTACCTTCTTGAAGTTCGTAGGCCGCTTGGTGGGTTTATTTTTACCTAAACTGCCATGTGATAAAATCTCATCCGAAATAGATCTGAATCGAAATTGAAGAAGTTTTGGATCAATAAAAAAGTAAATAATTCAAGTCAATCCAAAGCATTCGGTTATTCTTTAGCCACTTTTAAAGACGTTTTATTTAAAAAACTAGTAACCCGCCCTCAGTTCGCTTCGGTTTCATTCGTCTTACCCGCGTAATTCCTATTCCCGTGGGAATACTGGGATAAAATATAGCCTATGTTACTCCCTGATATAGCTTTCCATTGGTGAAAGAATTTTTAAAATCGGTTCGATGGTTTAAGCGTGAAAGCGCACGAACAAACAATAAAACACACTTTCGCATTTATAATATTAGTAAGGATGTTAGACGACAAAATAAATAGTAGACAAATTATGTAAGAATTATAAACCGGACGGCGTCGGGCATATCAACTAGTGCATAGAACTAATTACGTTAAGCCCTCCAGCGGTTTATCCTGACCAAAATTATGAATACACGCACACATTGACCTGAACAGTCAAAACACCATCCGTCACACAACCAAAACAAAAATGTTCTAACTTGAAGATTTTATAATAATACCAAAGGAGAATCTACGCCATAACTACTTAAAAAAAGTTTATTCCTCTACTCGTCTGGCCCTACGCCCATCTTTGTACTTTTATTACGGTCTAGCTTGCCGCCGTTAATAGGAATAGAACCTTATAACGAATCCATCAAAGTATAATTTACTTTATCGTGAAACCTGGTATACTGAGGTAGTAATCTTTGAGCTTCATCAATTATCTTCAGTCCGAGTTAATTACTTTTATAGAGCGGCCTTACATTTTTTTAGGATTCCGCAGTCACTAGGGTAACTATTTTCTTACCAAATATGGAAAAAGACTATTTTAATAAACTGGATTTTTTTAATGAAAGTGTTTGATGGAGTAGAATCCCGTTTGCCAACACACCTACTTTTTTCCTGACATCTTTGCCTTATTGCATTGAATCTACAGATAAATAAGACTCTAAGCACATGATATTTGTATGTTGAAATCAATACACTTAAAACTTAAATTTCTAACTCAATACATAATTAGTCTGGATATAGAAATATGTATATTGTTATTACATATTCCTCTGGGCCTAATGATTAGTAAAATCGATGAGAGGTTAAGAATACAACGTGTCGTCAACCCATAACTTATCATGAGAATAGCAAAACCCGGCTGAAAAATCACCAGATGAATAGACAGTAGCACACTTTAGGTACATTTTTATTACCAACTGCGATAGCCATTGCGATTGCTGTGTGGTAGCGGCTTCGAATACTACCAACCCTTGCTTTGCTCGTGGGTGTCGTAAAAGACGACTAACGAGCCCTAGATTGACCCGGACCAACTCCATCTGGTACCATTTGGGTCAACGATTACATTCCCAAGGAGGGTTGACGTCAGGCAGGCGGCCGGTCATAAAAGTCATTGCCGAAACTTTTTGCAATATATCAAAACAGATGACATATTGCGTCGACCCCAAGTAATTGGGATAAGAGCAAGATGATGATGATAGCCATCGCATTCCCCATTCCTATAGAGAAGGAAATCTAGACACAAAATCTTATGCTAATACGTCTGACCAGCGTGACATAGTAGGTCAATTGCCTTCCTACTGTGGAGGGGGCCCGAGCCCAACAATGGGTCTTATGTGGAATGAGATGTTGAGATGAATATGGCTATTAAGATATAAGTATTACAGCGAAAGTTTAACTTATAAAGAACTATCAGCCCGCCCTCGCTTAGCTTCGATTTCAGTCACCTTCCCCGCGTAGTTCTCAATCCCGTGGGAATATCGGGATAAAATATAGCATATGTTACTCCCTAATATTATAGCTTTCCATTGGTTAAAGAATTTTTGAAATCGGTTAGGTGGTTTAAGCGTGATAACAAACAAACTTACTTTCGCATTTATAATATCAGTAACGATAAGTCTAAGGCTAAATTAAAAACACATCTCGTATTTAATATACTTTGAAAATAATAAACAAAAATAAATAGTAGTAGTATCAGACATCTAATTAAAATTTAAAAACGAAACATCTTTTACGAGTACAAATACATTTTATGTATAAACGCGTGTAAGATACAGAACCGGACAATTATATAATTTTGCGCTTCACTAAAGTTTTACAACTCCCGTCGTAAGCAAAATAACTTACAGATTACTTCTTAGAAACTTAACTGCTCAAAATCAACCATTATATATAATTTTTATAACCCAATCGCAGTCAAGTACGGGTTGCTGTGATCACTAACAGTAAACCGGATGAAGATGTATTAAGGCTTCATATCTCTTAAGGGATTTGTGGAATTTGCTCCTCATAGATAGATTTTTATTGAAATCGAGTATTAATAAGTAGGTAGGTAGGTAGCGATCTCGATGCTAATTACATGCTACTTACGAATCGTAAGTAGCATCTTTTTTTTGTATCCCTTGATTTATACGATTTATAAGATCAGCGTTAGTTCCATCCATCCATCAGCCCATAGAAATGCACTGTTGGACATAGGCTACCCCATATGAATGCCACTCTCTGCCTTTTACATCCCATGGCTCTCTGCGACTTTTAAAATATCAGTCCACCTAGTAGGAGGTCGTCCGATTCGTGGTCGCCACTCCAAAACCTTTCTCTCCCAACGGTTGTTCGTTCGGTGATTGATCTGGCCTACCCATTGCCATTTTAGGATTTTTCTGTGGTATAATGAGTACTGATTTTTACTCGGATATTACACAGTTGATTTAAAGACAACACCCTCCATCAAGAAAATTGTCCTTGTATTGCGGGGGACTTTACAAACATATAATTAACGGACAAAAATTACATTCAGACTCCGAATAACAATTTGTGATTCGCACAAAAGCATTGTCTTGCGTGGAATTCAAACCCACGACACGGTAGGTTCGGTATCTTAACCACTACCATCTGTGTAGTCTTCAAGATAAATAATTAAAACTATTTTTACGAATTTTATTAAGTTTCTATTTAATTTTCGACTTTAGCGTTCATCTGCCCTCCCGTGATAAAATCAGTAAAAATAATTTTACTTCAAACATACATGTATTTTAATATATAGTTTTTATTAACAACTTTAAAAGATAGTTTGTTACTAAGCCAATTAATATAACTTTAGTCGGTTTAAAGTCATATATTAGTTGGAGTTTAGTATTTCTAAATATGACGTGTCATAACAGTTTACAGACGAAACACGAGGAGTACTAGCTAAGTGTACATGCGCATGCGATTCACGCATATCATATCATCGTGCTATGATTCTCAACCTTTCTTCCTTAGATTTGCTGGTAATATTTCTTTCTTTTGCTTTCTAATAGTCATTGGTTTTGACTATGCAATCATCCGTTTTCCGTGTGGTGACGGAGTAAGAATACAATTCACCACCCTTACCCGTGGATGTCGTAAAAGACAACTAAGGGATATATTACGCATATTACATCTATGCAAGATATGGAAAACTCGAAACAAAACCCTATGCCAACCTGTCTGACCAGTATGGTATAGTTAGGTCAATCTCCCTCCTATTATGGAGGAAGCTCAAGCCTAGCAGCGGGACGTATATCAGCCGAAATGATGATGATGATGAATCTTCCGTTTCAAGTGCTAAAGATTTAATTCTCACGTTTAACGATTCTTTATTTGACCCATAAATTGCTCTGTGCTTGCGCCATTATTTCGCGTGATGATGAAGTAAGAATACAAATCATAATCGCCTTGCCCATCAGTGTCGTAAAGGACGACTAAAGGATTATAATATACAAATAATATTAATGCAAGAGAGGAAAAACTTGAAATAAAACTCTAATCCGACACGTCTAAAGAACGTAGTCATCATCATCATCATCTTGCTCTTATCCCAATTACTTGGGGTCGACGCAATATGTGATCTGTTTTGACATATTGCAAAAAGTTTCGGCAATGACTTTTATGACCGGCCGCCTGCCTGACGTCAACCCTCCTTGGGAATATAATCGTTGACCCAAATGGTACCAGATGGAGTTGGTCCGGGCTAGGGCTCCTAGTCGTCTTTTACGACACCCACGAGCAAAGCAAGGGTTGGTAGTATTCGAAGCCGCTACCTCACAGCACGTAGTATAGTGACTAAAGAACGTAGTATAGTGAGTAAATTCCCCATTGCAGTATGTAACATAATACACACTAAATTGATTCCAAGGGAATAATAACAGACGAGAATATAGAATAATGACACAAATATTAAGCTTTTGTATTAATTGTCTTTTTTAATTCAGTGAAATAAAAGTTTAACTTAACTTGGCAACCGGAATTGACATCATTATATTTCTTTTAAGGCTACTTCTATACATAAATTTATTTTTAAATGGCCACCTGTCTATAAATTTACCGGTTTAAAATTGTTCAAGCTCACTATCGCTTGCTAGTTTTGATTTTTGTTGCGGAAATGAAATAATGGAAAGACACCAGAACTGTGATATTACTTTTTTAAGTAATTTGCACTTGCAAATAAACCATATTATTATAAATTAAAGTATTTTTATGATGAAAAATGTATCAAAATGTGGGTCAAAATTTTGTAACTAATTTTGCAGCGGGTAGATATAAATCTCTGAAATAACGATAACTTGTTAGACGTGAGACATCTTAGTCCAACCGTGACCATGAACACTGAAAAGTATTTCGAACGTTGGGCAATAAAAAATCAAATACAAACTAAAATTCGTAACAATAGTTTTATTTTATGTGTACTACCCGCGTAAACATTAGAAATCATTATGCTAACCATATTATTTATTCATTTATACACAACACCCTCCACTAAGAATATAATATAGACTAAGAACATACAAGGGTGTTTCAAGACATTTTACAAACATATAATTAAGGGACATAAAAGATTTAGAACAACAATTTTTGGATCACACAAAATAATTTCTTATGTGAAAATCGAACCCACGTCTCCTTGAACGACCCAGCATCAAAAACACTGTTGTCGGGACGTCGTAATCGAAAAACTACCTGAGATGAATTCATAACTCCCAACTACAATTACTAATTCATCTTACAAGCCTGTATCGTATATGGTTTTCTCCCTCTCCCTCTACGACCAAAAGTATCATCAAATATTACGATGCAGAACAGGTTCTGAAAAATAAAATTAAATTCTCAAACTACTTATGTCGCTTTTCACCAACTACACTTGAGTTGTAAAGACTCACATACATAGGTGTTACCTAAAATATAGGCATGTGGCCAAAACGGCCATTTATCAAATTTAACCTGCAAATATGCAATTTTTACTGATTATAATAATATAGACTACAAATCTATCTAATCAGATCTGGAAAGGCAAAAAACCAGTTAAACGGAAGATCATCATCACCATCATTTCAGCTCATACGTGTCCCACTGTTGGGCTCGAGCCTCTTCCATAATAAAAAAAAAATCGACCTTCTATACGGACTTTACCACGCTGGTCAGACGCATGTATAGGGTCTCATTTCAAGTTTTCCTTCTCTTGCATAGATTTTATATGCATATTTAATTCCGTAGTCATCTTTTACGATACCCACAGGGAAGGGGTGAATTGTTTTCTTACTCTGTCACCACACGGCAAGCCCGAAGATCAGCATTTACGAATTTATCATTCAATCAAATGATAATTGTATGTGAAATTGTCTTAAATCATTCAAATTTAACACAAATTGACAGGTGGTAGCAATAAAAAGCTTGACAGCCTATGGCTCCCATGAATATGGAATATGCGGAAGACAAGGTCACAGAGTTGGCTACCGGTTGTAACACGCACTTTTTAAAATATTGCCGTTTCGGATTCTAAGCTACGACCACCAGCGTGATTGAAAATGTATGCGTTTTGTACATGCAAAGCAAACGTTTTTGTTTATAGCTTTTGGAGATCATAAAGTTTCAACTGAATAGAATTTTAGTGTATAAATTCTCAATATATTAATTCTATATATAGTAGATATATTCCATATTTATTCTGTATAATATAAAATGACATTTATAAGTATGAATTTAATTTTAAATTATTATGTTTTTATTAATTTTTTATTGATCATTCAAATTATTTTGCTTTAGTGATGAAGTAAGAATACAATTGTCGACCATCTATCATACTCGTGGTTGTCTTTAAAAACAACTAAGGGATTTATTATCTATGCGAGAGAAGGTAAACTCGAAATAAAATCCTATACCAACAGCGGACTAGCGCGCTATAGGAGATCAAATTCCCCCCTATTGTGGACGAGGTTCGTTCTTAGCAGTGCGACATATATGAACCGAGTTGATTGATTGCTTGATTGATCATATCAGCTCATATACGCCCTACTGGTGGCCTAGAACCACTTGCACGACAGGAAAAAAATGATCTAATATACCATATTGATCAGATGGATTAATATATGGTTTTAGTTAAATTTTCCTTCTTTTTCCTATTTATTTTTCCTTCTTTTTCCTATTTATATGCATGCTATATTCCTTAGTCAAACGACGGTTACGACATCACGAGTAAGATTGGTGGTGGAAAACTGTATTCTTACTCCGTCACCACTAAGAGGGTTTTTTGTAATTGTTTTATTACTTCAAATAAACTTCAAATAAAATAACATTCAACAATTGATCCGTCTAACAAGGGCCACTATTGTGGTCTATTATCTGAACTTAATACATCATCATTCAACACTTCACTGTCCAATGCTTGACTTAGGTGACCCTTCATATTTTACCACACGGTCCAATCCTGTACCGCCTGCATCTAACAATGCTTAGCAACTTTCACCAGATCGTCGGTCCATATATTCATATGTATAAAGGCCTCTCCAATTGCCACGTTTGGTACACAAGTTGGAAATTACGTTTAGTATTGCCATGGAGACTACACCTGCCTATTCTGAGGGTGATCCCTCAGTCGGTTTAAATAACTCAGGTTGAAGTAATGGTTGGTGACATATTCTATTCTTAATCTATTACCAGACGAAAAAATGAAGCACAAATAAAGGAAACATGTAGTGAATGATACACTTTGAGAATAAAATAAAAAACTGTGACTCGCTGGCGCCAGTGTCGCTTGAGTACCTGCCCGGTGACAGCGGCTCTCAAACATTTCCGGTAGACAGTCGTGTCTACGCACGCACAGATAATATATGCAAGAGCCATAAACATTTCTTCACATACAACATAATTTTCTACATAATATCATATAAAAACTGGTATTGTCTCACTGACTGATCTATCAACATACATCATGCATAATAACTTGTTGTTTGAGACAGAAAATTAAACTATGTATACGTTTTATGACTTTTTGATAATTTAGTAATAGTAATTTAAACTCTAAAGATTAAATAATGATTTCTTTTGATATTAATACGGGAATACTAAGCATATGAAATAAAACTATTTTTACGTCTTTTATTAGATAAGTATTTTTAATTTTCACGACGTTTCGAACACTTTTCAGCGTTTATGGTGGTCCTAAATGCGATGAAATAAATAAAAATAGTTATATAAAAGTGAAAATTTTAGCTGGGCTCAGGTGTCCTCCGTAATGGACGGGGAATTGACCACTAGTCCACGCTGGTCAGACGTGTTAAAATAAGGTTTTGTTTCGAGTTTTCCTTCTCTTGCACAGCTGTTACATGCATCTTATATCCCTTAGTCGTATTTTACCGCATCCACGGGCAAAATAGGAAGTGGTGATTTGAATTCTTACTCCATCACTACATGAAAGAAATTCAAATTTAATTCCAGATTTAAAATGGAACTCTTTAAATATAGATCATAGTTTGAGAAACACTTTTAACAGCCAACCTTTACCATTCAGTTACCCAAATTGTGGAACAATAATTGCCGTTATTACCATCAGGTAGAAGACTATTGTTAGTCTCCATACTGGTACTGTTACCCAATGCATTATTATTATTATATTTGCTTCGGAGCTTCAGAAATACAAAAAAGAAATTGACGGTATGTGATGACGGTATGTATTGATGCGGGTGACGTGACCGGGGATTAGTCCGTCACCCGCCGAGAGGCCGACCGCGTGAGGAAAGACCGACGTCCTCCCCGAGGGGGGGACGGTATTCCGTCGGGCCGGCCACTGATTTCAAGTAACCCTGCTCCGGTGGTCGGCACAACGACGAACGCGACATGGTTTTCGGGTGGGTTGCGGGAGTTGCGTGCTTAAGCCCCTCTGTCGCCCCGGACGGAGTGGTGCGGAGGCGCGCCGACCACAGCCCACCCACAAAAAAAAATGTATTGATTTTCAAATTTAATTGAACTCCATTTTCAATTCATTTGTGATTTGGAAATCCAACGATATTTTAGAAAAGATATTTTGTTTTGAACTCTAGTAGTTTGACTAGTATTCCAAATGACTATAAATTATTACAACTATTACTGACAACGCAAAATGTATAAAGATTCTTTAGGAGATTGATTATATAATTTCGAAGATTATTTCTAGTACTGCTGTTTATTTTTTTTACTATTATTAACACAACAATACAATTAAACTTTAGCTGACAATATTTTCTTTTATATCTGGGACTTATAAGAATAAAATTAACGAATATAATTAACAAAACGAGACTTGGAAAAATAATTTGATAGCACAGAAAATAACCCTACAAGAGAATAGAGATCATAATACTCACAATGGGAGGCCTCCAATAGGTACAGGAATTACTAAAGTGTAATAAATATCAAAATAATAACTAACCTTACTGCAACACTATTTTTTTCTTCACTATGAATTTTTGTTTTTTCTTACCTGCAATTAAAAAAGAACAATTGGTTAAATAAATTAATAGTATACTTTTGAAAACTAGTCATAACATCAAAAGGACTATATTTTTTTTCTTTTCAGTAATGTAAGATTTTAATGGACAGGATTTCTGATGTTTTGGCCAGTACGCACTATAAATAAATCTATTTTTACAGGGGTAATCGCATTTGTATTTGATTTTAGGATTCAGTTCTCGAACATTTGCCTATGAAAGGAACGGGGGGACTAAGATATCTCACGTCCAACAAGTCATCATTATTACTGAGATTTACATTTACCTGCTACAGAATTAGTTATTAAATTTTGACCTATATTTTGATACAAATTTATTGTCAGTACAAAAAGAAAATGTTTAATAATTATTGACCTAAACAGTATAATTTTTCCATGTAGAAACATTTTCTTTTATTTTTTATGTTTTAATGGACATATCATCAAACTCAAACCCAACATTTTGCTTCATATAATTAAAAATAATGATGATATCTAAAGATAATATAAAAAATTCGCATTTTAAATTTGAACTTAACCTTCACTTATCGGTCCAAAGTCATACAGCATAACATAAAGTAATACCTGCTTAACTACCTATATTAAAATTACATTTTATAATAACTAATATCAAAATCGCCTATAAAAGTAAAATTATGATGCGCAAAGGGTTATAAATAAATCTTTTAAGTCCTGCTAAACCATATGAGATGAGGCTGATGACTAAAAATAACATTTTTGCTTTAACTAATTATCGGTTATCAACCCGTAGTTAAATATTTTCTTCGGAAAATATACAATAAATATTACTATATAAAATGTATAAAGATAATGTAACATCTTTATTATATTTTAAAATAGATACTATAGTAACAAATAAATCGTTATGTCGTACAAAGAGTTTATAAACTTAATTAGATTTCGCCCGTGTGGTGACGGTATAAGAATACAATTCACCGCTTTTCAGTCTCTATCTTGCCCGAGGATGTCGTAAAAGACGACTAAGGGATATGATTCGCATATAACATCTATGCCAGATAGGAAATCTCGAAATAAATCCTATACCAACCTGTCTGACCAGCATGGTATAATAAGATCAATTTCTCTTCTGTCGTGGTGTCGAGCTTAAATGATGATGATGATTAGATTTTGGATGTAACTTCGAACTTCGAAAACAACGATGAACATAAAGTCTAAAATTTTTGTTAATATTAATAAATTATTAATTAACAATTGCATGGTGACTAAGTTAAAATAGAATTCACCATCCTATTTCTTACCTGTGGGTGTCGTTAAAGACGATTAAGGGATATTATAATATGCATATACCATCTATGCAAGAGAGAGAGAAAACTCGAAATAAAACCCTATACTTAGAATAATAACGTATAGAAGGATAGTGTCGATACTTCGAACGTTCAAAACATGAATCTAAAAATACTACATGCGCGCAAACGTTTACACACGTACACACGCGACCACTATATCAATTATGAAATCAAGTTTTGTTTTTATTAACATAAATCCCCGAAATACTTATAAAAGTAATGTTAAAAACCTTTTTATGTTTTTCAAATGACACCATTTGAATGCACAAATCGTCATAATTACCAATTTATTTTTTAAGAGTTGCGTACGTGCTTGTAGTACAGTGACCTTGTACATTACGGAATGGTTTCGGCGTAAGCTCCATTAGGCTCCAATTGAAATGCTTCACTATTTGTGCGCGAACTTACCCTCTAAACGTTATTATTCTAAGACCCTATATAAAAAAAATAAACCCTACATGTGATCAGCATGGCACGTCAATTTCCAACTCCACAATGGGACATAAATGAACCGAGATGGAAATACAATTAACAAAATGTATTGCAATTTTCCATATGGTGACGGAGTAAGAATACTATTCACCACTCCCTATCTTGCCCGTGGATGTCGTATAAGACGACTATGGGATATAATATGCACATAACATCTATGCAAGAGAAGGAAAACTCGAAATGAAACCCTATATCAACATGTCTGACCAGCATGGTATAGTAGGTCAAATTTCCTCCCATTGTGGAGGAGGCCCGAGCCCAATAATGGGACGTATGTGGGCTGCGATGATGATGATGATTGCAATTTTTCCATGAAGTAAGAATATGAATCATCATTTTCTCCCCTGTCCATAGTAGACGTAGAAGACGACTAAGAGATATGATATATAAATAACATTGCAGGAGAAAGAAAATTCTAAATAAAACCTGATAACAAACCGTCTGATCAGTGTGATACATTAAGTGAATTGCCCTCTTCTATTGAAGAAGGCAGCTTTGTATAACTCATAGTTCGAGAAACCTTACCCCAGTAATTCTACTGGAAACTAGTATTAACTTGTAATAGAATCGAATTGATTGCAATAAAGAATCAGACCATTGGAACTACTATTAAAATTTAAAATCACTTTGTAGCCTCTATAAAACCTTGCATGTTTACCTTTCATCTCGCATAGAGGTGCGTACGATAATTTGCCCGCCATTGTATTTATAGGGCTGTCACGTAACCAAAACTTTTTAACTATTTTAATATTTTTTTTATATATTCATTTGAATGTTTTGTCATTTGCTTTCGTAACAGTTTTCCAAATTATTGGAGCGATATTTATTTCAATATTCAATTCTTCAGTATCTATTCTGATTGCGTTAAATTCATTTTAATGATTATAAGAAATATCAGCATCATTTCAGCTCATATTCGTCCCACTATTGGGCTGGAGCCTTCTCCTTAATAGGAGGGAAATTGACCTACTATGTCATGCTAGTCAGACATGTTAGTATAGAGTTTTATTTCAAGTTTTCCTTCTCTTATATAGATGTTATATGCGTCGTCTTTTACGATAAATACGGGCAAAAATTTCCAGTTCAAAAACTATATATTTTTTTAAAAATAAGTTTGTAGTGGCATCCTTGCCTATAAAGACACAATGATTAATGATCCCATACCTTATTCGACGTATAAAAGAAATTATCAAAAAATGCGTCTATTATTTTACACTTAGCTGTTAGAAAATATGTTTTTGTCGTTTTATGAATGTGTAGATATTAAATGTTCATTAAGAGATCGTAATAATAAAACTGTTTCTTCTTAGACTCTTTTATTTATGACTCACTGATAAGAATAATAAAGATGACTAGAATATAATAAATCTTCTGGTGAAGCTAATGGCTATTTCACAAAAGAAGCTTAAGTAAAGTGACGAACGTCCTGAAACTGATTGCTATGAAATTTTATGTAGGATTATTATATATTTGACCAATGAAAGAGTGATTGTGACAGTTTTCCCTACCCCACTTGTAACAGTAGATCTGACCAGCATGGTATAGTAACTGTGGAGGAGACTCGAGCCCAGAAGTGGAACGAATGTGAGTGAAGACTGATCACACTGAAGACTGATTATTATCAGATGTTGATGAGAATGATGATGAATATTTTAAGATCATTTATTGATAATTTCAATACAACTGTTTTTCCTGATTTTGTATTAAAATACCACTACACTATTTTTACACTATTTTTTTAAATAAAATAATATTTGATGTATCGTCCATTAGTTTAAAATGTAAAGAATAAAATCGATGTTAGACAAGACCATGCGCATCAAATCATATTTTTTATTATGTATGCAGTTGTTATGAAAACGGCAAGACTTTCGACCACCATTGTTTCTATATTTTGTGCTATACACGGAATAGTGTACCCGAATGTGCTCACATCATCATCATCATCTCAGCCCATATACGTCCCACTGTTGGGCTCGGGCCTCCTCCATAATGAAAGGGTAATTGACCTACTATATCACGCTGGTCAGACGTGTTGGTATAGGGTTTTATTTCGAGTTTTCCTTCTCTCGCATAGATGTTATATGCGTTTTATATCCCTTAGTCGTCTCGTACGATCACCCACGGGTAAGATAGGGGGTGGTGAATTGTATTCTTACTCCGTCACCACACGGGAGGTGCTCACATGCAGGTACATTATTCCGTCCTTATTCGATAAGCATACAATAAAGTATCTTTGAATCCTAATATTAACGTGTTCAAATAACCAAAAAACGCTTTATTTTTATAAAAGTAACTAACAAATTCCCGCGGTTTCAGCCGCATAGTTCCCATTTCTATCTCCTCCTTGTATACTCAGCGAATTGGAAGTAAAATATCATCAAAATCGGTCCAGCTGTTTTGAAGATTACTCGGAAGAAATAGACCGACCAAAAAAAATTAAACTGGTTTTAGGCATAGGTATTCTAAATTTTAAACTGATTATTAGGCATCATCGTGTGAGCATAAAAAAGCTTACTATTTTGACGTTACAAACAGACACTTCAATATTATTTGTATAGAATATAGAAAGTATTGCTACAATCGATCGATCATTTAAATTTTAGGCAATTAACAATCACAATTTCATTTATACATTTAAAATTATAATATTATGACACAAAGGAAACGAATAACCTCAACTGTCAATTTGACATACAGCTTTATTATCTAACCACTCTAATATGACCTGTTTTTTATTGCACTCAAGTTGCTAAATAATTCGCCTGAGGGCCCTCAATAACTGGTAAGTGAACAGTAGCAGGTAATTATTATGTATATGTGTTAACAGCATTTATGTGTGGGATTGTATTGTCTTTATAAGTTCCTAATGACTGTCAATTGGTTGTCTTATATAAAGTCCCTGACCAGCTTCACACGGATAATGTCTTAACTAATATTATAAACCCTACTTAACCTATTGTCGATAGGGATGCAAATATCGAAACTATAAACATCGATGTATCGATACATCGATGTTTCACAACAAATATCGATGTACGAAAACCATCGCCCTAAAAACATCGAAATGAAAATCGATGCCTTTTTTAACTAAAGCAAGCATTTTTACATGAAACACCAACATTTGCGTAATGTAAGGACCTTTTTTGCAGGCTCTGCTAAAAGTACCGTACATTTGAAATCATGCAGGCAAAACATAGATGTCAAAACATCATATAAAATAACATCGATACATAGATGTTTTACAATAATGAATATCGACGCCAAATATCGATGTTTTTTATTGAAACATCGATGTATGGTTTGCATCCCTAATTACCGTGTGGTGACGGAGTAAGAATACAATTCACCACTCCCCATCTTGCCCGTGAATGTCACAAACGACGACAATGGGATATTATATGCACACAACACCTGTACAAGAGAAAGAAAATTCGAAATACCAACATGTCTGACCAGCATGGTATAGTAGGTCAAATTCCCTCCTATTATGGAGGAGGCCCGAGCCCAACAGTGGGACATATGTAGGCTGCGATGATGATGATGAACGCACCTAATTTTTTTTTTTAAAGGACAACACCCTGCACTATAAAATTAATACTTGTGTTGCGGGGGACTTTACAAACATATAATTAACGCACACTAATTATATCCATACTCAGAACAACAATTTGTAGATCGCACAAAGTATTGTACTGCATGAGATTCGAACCTGTGATACTGGTACTGTAGGTTGGTATCTTCTCCACGCTATCTGTGTAGTCAAATATAAGTTTGTTTGCTTCTTTGTTTTGCCCTTTCCCACCTAAAGCACTGAATCGACTTCAAAGTTCTTACACCAATGGAACATTCTACTACAACAGCTACATTATTAATGAGTAACATAGGCTAGCCTAATAGCCTTCCCTCTCGCTATTATGTAAATACTTGAAAAGATAAATTAACTAAGTTTAATTATTTTCGGTAAAACTTCGATTGTAGTATTTATAAACATTTAAATATACTTGTCTCAGGTTGGCTTAAAACATGGGGGGAACGCCTCCATGTCGATGCGCTCCGCCGCTGGTGACAGGGGCGGCGCAGGCGCTTGATGCCGCCCTAGAACGCCGCCAAGGTCGCGGGGACTGGGTCGGGGTTTTAGTCTGTCACCCACCGAGAGGCCGGTCGCGCGACGTCACCAGTGGACGGCCCAACGACAAAGGCGATGAGCCACGGGTCGGTCATGGGATCGCGCGGCTGCCCTCTGTCACCCCGGACGAGGCCAGGCGGCGAGCGAGCCAACCATAGCCCACCCCCCAAAAAAACATACAGAAAGTTTTTATGAGCCGAAATAATGAAACGAATGAAAGCTAATGCTAGCAAGACTCTCTGCTAATAGTCTTCTCTCTGTAACCATTACTGGTCTCCTATTTTTTTTATGAGGGCTATTATCTGGAAGTCGGTTACGTCCAGGGTAATGAAAGGCTGGCGTGAGGCTTTATAACCCACTGTATTCTTGCCCCTATATCACTGGATTGATAACTGATACCAAATCCTTGACGTCAGTAGCCAGCCCGGACACGGTTTTTTATCACGCTGCATTTAGAAACCGAGAAACCAGGAGACTGAAACTTCATTTAAAACGACTTGGATATGCTGCTGGTAATGTAAAACTATCACTTACTACCCCGTAGAATGCTTGAATGATTAAAAACTTTTAAAACAAACTCGTTAATTTATTATCAACAATTCTCAATTTTATACGCTGTAAATTTCTGCGATTAAATCAACAAAGTCCTTTCTAGGTCACTACAAAGATTTGAAACAGTCTAGCAGCTCGCCAATAATTGGCGTAAAACATTCAATAGTCTATACAACAGCGTTGTTTTCTTGCTTATCTTAATCCAGCGGGGTTTTCGCTCTACGCCCACCGCTACTGCCAAGACTAGGCTTACCAGGTACTAATATACATTTAGTATTAATACTATTTCTATAGAGAAGAAAATTAAACTTCTTAATTACTTCTGATGTTTACGCGAGTATTACAGATTGTAAATAAAACTATTTCCGCCCAAGTGTTCGAAACGTCGCGAAATTCAAAATTCAATACATAAGCAATAATATATGTTGCACAAAAATTTTAACTTTTACGTTTAAATTCAAGCATGTGCATAATTTTCATAAAGCACACGCATAAAATCCGTAAAAATATAATTCATCACCTCGTTTCTAGTCCGTAGATGTCGTAAAAGATGACTAAGGGTAATAATATGCAGATAACATATATCCAAGAGAAGGAAATAAGTTTTCCTTCTCTTGCATATAAAAACCGTCAATTTCTCTTCCATTCTGGAAGAGGCTCGGGCAGTGAATCCTATATGAGCTATGATTATGATAAAATTATCTCGTAATATTTAGGGATTCCTAAGCTAAGGCAATTGAACACAATGCAATCTATGTTACTGAATAAATATTGTACAGGATGTCAATATTTATGTGCTAATTTGTCACTTCCGTTGCACAACAGAGGCTCTGTTTGAAATTAGAACAAGAATAACTCAATGGTAATTAGTTGAATAGTTTTATCTCGAAAACTTTTTAGTGAACGTTAGATAATTTAGTTTCAATTCACGAACTCACGTAGCATTTTTATGATATTTTAAACTACAATCTTGAATGTGGATGATATGAATTGCACTTGGAATAAATTTTCTATACATACACGAACACTGTTTAAAAAAATGGCGTCAACAAACCGCATTTTATCTGATATAAATAAAATTACTTCACGGATTTTATCGCGTTTGTATTTGATTTTTGATTGCCCGACGTTTCGAACACTTTACAGCATTCATGGTCACGGACTAACTAAGATGTCTAACGTCCAACAAGTCATCATTATTGCATATATTTATAATTATCTATCCGCTGTAGAAATTAGTTATTAAATTTTGACCCACATTTTGTTACAAAGTTATTGCCAGTACAAGAAGAAAATGTTTCTATATGAGAAGATTATATTCTTTATGGTTAGTAATTATTATTAAACATTAAATTTGTAGTAATTATTATGACAGTTTATTAATTTAAACCTAACAAATCTAATATACTACCACCGCATCGGAACGCTGCCTCATTGAGAAAGATCCGGCAAGAAAACTCAGGAGGGCATGATACTAAATTATTATTAATTTTAAAAGGCGGCTTACTTTATCTTACTATCTAAGCAGGTAATTTATTTAGAATTGCAATATCCATACGGTATCTTATCCAAACCATTTATTATTGTCGTCATCGTCACTTATACTCCTTCTGCTAGGCTCGAGCCTCCTTCATAATGGGAGAGAAAATAACCTACTATACTACTAGGTCTACTTAACAAAAGAACCTATTATACCACACAGGTCAGTCGTGTTGGTATGTGGTTTTGTTTTAGGTATTCCTTCGCTTGCATAGATTTTATCTAAATATCATATCTCTTAGTCGTCTTTTACGACATCCACGGGCAAGAGGGTGGAGAATTGTATTCTTACTCCATCACCATACGGAAATTGGGTCAGTTGTATCGAAGAAAGGTAGCTTAAGTGGCCGTCATTCAGATGTACCTCGCTCGTTGGCAGAATAAGACAAGCTGTATCAAATCGTATACACTGAGCCTATTTATACCAGACAAACATGATCTACGTTTAAGTATTACGTTATTCTGAGACGAGTAACTTTAATTCATCTTTTCAATTTAATGGTCACCCTAACAGCCTTATACACTTGCACCTAAAACGTTACAATCTGGCAATTTATTATAATACTGAACCAATCCAAATAATACTTTATCAATTGAAATACAAAGTTCATTATCGTATAACGTAAGTGACATAGATAATTTAAATTGTGATGTCAATATGATTGTACAATGTAATTTGACATTGCCAAACGCAGCTTAGCTCTGAGATAAGGATTTAGTTAGTATCTAGTTAAGATAAGTTTGTTTGGCGTTATTGATTCATTGTTTCCTAACGTAAGTTATCGTAGAATTAACTAAAAACGTATTTTGTAAGCAATTACGGTAACAGTTTCCTATTAAAATAGAAATAATATCTATACTGTAACTATATTCCGTGTGATGACTGAGTAAGAATAATTCACCGCTCCCTATCTTGCCCGTGGATGGCGTAAAAGACGACTAGGGGATATAAGATACACAACATCTGTGGAAGAGAAGGAATACTCGAAATGAAACCCTATATCAACATGTCTAACCAGCAAGGTATAGTAGGTCAGATTCCCTCCCTCTGTGGAGGAGACCCGTACCCAACAGTGAGACGTATGTAGGCTGCGATAATCCTATAAGAGTACCTCTGTATGGTGACGGAGTAAGAATGCAATTAACCATCTCCTTTCTTACCCGTGGATATCGTAAAAGACAACTAAGGGATAATAATACGCATACAGGGTTTTATTTCGAGTTTGCCTTCACTTGCATAGATGTCATATGCATATTATATCACTTAGTCGGCTTTTATCACATTCACGAGCAAGAGATTGGTTGAGAAATGTATTCTTAGCCAGACGCCATATTTTATTATTAAAATAGAAATATGTTATTTATGCGAATAGATAAAACTGAAGTCTGTTTGTAATTTAATAATAATAGATTTTTTTTCATGCTCACATGGTTATTTACACGATAGCTGTACCTAAAAACCAGTTCAAACTTTTTTGTCTTTCTGTGTGTGCATGGTACTACCCCGAACGAGCCATTACATTTATAACTACAGGCAAAAAACTGATACGATAACGTTCTTTTATTGCCAAGTTAAGGTCTGGATACTTGTCGGCGATACCGTCCACGTCAGTGAAAACGTGGCCCTAAAAACTACCGTATACCCGCCTCATCGTTATTGAGCTGACCACTAGTATCGAATCCTTAACGTCTCTGACCAGCATAACGCCAGCCTACGACTAAATTGCTTTTGCGTTAATTTTTTTCATCATTTAGGCTCATATACGCCCCACTGCTGGGCTCGAGCCTCCTCCGTAATAGGAGGGATATTGATCTACTATACTACGCTGGTCAGACGAGTTCATATAGGGCTTTATTTTGAGTTTTCCTTCTCTTGCATAGATGTTATATGCAAATTATATCCCTTAGTCTACTTTTATGACATCTACGGGTAAGAAAGAGAGAAGTGAATGTATTCTTACTTCGTCACCACACGGATTTTTTTTTAGAATTACATAAATCCTATAATCCAATTTCATCGTGAGATTTTTTTGCTCAATGCTCAAGTTAAAGGTGGATTCTAATCACGACACCGTCATCGATCTCGGCGCGTAGTAATATATTTTAATTAACAGTATCGTGGGCGCACGTGATTGAGAGCCGTCACTGCGACAAAAAAGACGCGATGTTGAAACGAACCCTTAACGAGTACAACAAACGTATTTGATACATTTATATATTATTTGTTCAATACTTTATGCTTTATAGAACATCACGGTGGTCCATAAAATGGATTAAGATTTTTTAAATGAAGTAATTAAGTCTGTTTACGAAAGTATAGATTTATTATTATTATTCCTATCTTATTGCGTTATGTTTTGGTTCTTTGCCGAAATATGTATTCTTTTGAAATAGAAAAAGTTAGGAAGGAAGACTCACCATTTCCTCGCCTTTATTTATTGCAAACGGTGACAGACGAGAAAACAGTACCTCTGATGGTAAGTGTTGCTGTCGTTCATAGACCTTTGCAATACCAGGGACACAGCTTGGCCGCTGCCTACCGCGAAGAAATTAAGGGGAGTGTGAATGAGCAGAATGAGTTTCAGAGATAATAAAACCATCACTAAAACCCACCATATCCTCAGAAAGTTAGGCTTCCGACTCTCTCGCTCACCGAACGAAGGGCAGTAACAAATTGCTACTACTCAGACGTCGATTTTCTGCGAGAGTGTGGTACTACCCCGGACGGACTGACACGCGGCTGTAGACAATTGTCAACAGTATGGTCCCACCACTACATATGATTGATTGATATAATTTATATGAAATAAAATCTAAGAAAACCTTCTATTACATTTGAAGCTAAACCATCCTGAGAATTCTTAGGCAAAACACTGTTGAATTTATATTCAAATTCGATCAAAAAGTTATGAATCTTTTGTTACTCATAGAACTAATAAGGTTACCTTATATGCTATTCCACCTTGACTCTCGTCTCTTATTGCTTGCTTTCTTGAGACGTGTACTGTTTATTAACTAAAAGTGCTACGTGTCCTTTTTCTTATTCTAATTCAAAATAATAATGCCTTTACTTGAAGTGGAGTAAGAATACAATTCATCACCCCTCTCTTGCCTGTGGATCACGTGAAATACGAATAAGGTACTACATATAAATATAACATCTATAAAGAAAAGGAAAACTTGAAATGAAACCTTATACTGACTCATCTGACCGGCATGGTAGTGTAGGTCAATCTCTCTCCTATTGTGAAGGAGGTTTGAGCTCTGTAGTGGGACGTCTATGAGCCGAAATAATGATGAATGAAAAAGAATGTCTTTCCGCCATGTATAGCCCAAGTCAATCAATTATTTCAAATCTAAATAGGTACTTTTCTTTTTTAAATATAAAGTATAAAAAATAAAACACTTCTAGATTTAAAATTATCTTTCTTATTACTTTTCTAGGCTATCTATGCAGAAGATTGTTATCAGCCTGTAGAGTTTATAAACTACCGGACTATGCTAGCAGACCTCGGTTGACACAGACTTTTATTTCGAGCTTCTTTCTCTTAATTCAAGCATTCTAAATAGCTGTATTTAAGCTTCAAGATGCCAGACAGTACATCAGATAGGGACACAGCATGAGTATAAATCAGCTGATCAACATAGTTGCCATAGTATGTACCTACTACGTGTTTTGTAAGCAAAATAATTGTTTATGCCGTGAGAACTGCTGAAATCTAATGTCTACTTTTACACAGATGAAAACACCTAATATAAGTTGGTGACTAGATAGAAATACTAACTGGTGCATGCAAGTTATTTAATTATATTGCTGTACTTATAATTAATTCTTAACTTCTACGTGGTGAGGAAGTAAGAATACAATTCACCAGCCATCTTGCCCGTGGCTGTCTTAAGAGATGTCTATAAGGTTAAATATACAGATTACATTCTATGCATGAGAAGGGAAACTCGTAATAAAATCCCATACCAATACTTCTGGCCAATGTGGTATAGCATTTAAATTTCCTTCCTATTGTAGAGGACACTCAAACCCAGCAGTGGATCGTATATGAGCTGACATGATGAATGAAAAAATTATGGAACAGATACCTATAACTTAGAATAAATTACTCACCAAATCATTTTCCTTCAGAGTAGGAGGGATATTGACCTATTATACCACACTGGTCAGCCAGGTTGGTACAGTGTTTAATTTCGAGTTTGCCTTCCTTACATAGATTTTGTATACTTACCTACATATTATAATCCTTAGTCGTCTTACGGGCATGAAAGGGGGTAAATTGTATTCTTATTCCATCACGTCAGAAACATTCTTAAAATACGTAATGAGCGAAAATACAAAATATATCAACAACTTCTAAATCATTTCAATAATAAATAACTATGTAACAGCCAGCGCATTCATTTCAAAATTATTCAAGTCATAATTGAATATGCAACATAAGCGAATGTTACCATTTGACACTCCCGACTAGGGCCGCTTCACTTTACAGCAAAAAGACATAGGAGACAAAGCGATGGAAGGCAGAAATATATTTATGATTTCACGGTATCACGGCCCGTCATCGCTGGTTCTGTAGATTTGTACGAACGGCTGGATATGCCGTGTCTGATCTCAAAGTCTCTGAACAAATATTAATTTTATATCAGTTATCACGTTCAACAGCGTCTGAATACATTATTATCAACTAGTCGGACGAAATTTACGCGTTGAAACGTACATCACTGGTTTCCTTTTTGGTGTGAAACATCTATAGGGTAAACCTGATTGTTGGCGTGGTGTAAAACAATTTATGCCGTGGCGAGGCCTCGCCACGCTCTAATAGAAAGTATAGTTCTTGCCAATTGTCACAGTAATATCGTCAGAAGCATCGAATATAACTATTCATCATCATCATCATTATCGTAGCCTACATACTTCCCACTGTTGGACTCGGGCCTCCTCCACAATGGGAGGGCATTTAACCTACTACACCGTACTGGTCAGACGTGTTAGTATAGGGTTTCATTTCGAGTTTGCCTTCTCTTGCACAGATCTTATGTACATATCCCTTAGTCGTCTTTTACGACATCCAACGGACAAAATAGGGAGTGGTGAATTGTATTCTTCATCCGTTACCACACGGAAAGAAGAAGAAGAAGAACGATATAACTATTATATTTTTTTTTACAGAAATCACCGATTAAAAGAATTGAGTTATCACAATTTGAAATGTTTTTGAATTTTTAATTCTTGTATTTAATGAAAATAAAAATTTGAATAAAAATCATCATTTTCTGGAAAAAAATCGTAATATTTTATTTACACATTACACCATATAAGTTCCTGTCGTAATCTGTACTGTTATACAGATATACTTATCCTTACTAATATTATAAATGCGAAAGTAAGGATGTTTGTTTGTTTGTTACGCTTTCACGCTTAAACCACCGAACTGATTTAAAAAATTCTTTCACCAATGGAAAGCTGTAATATCAGGGTATAACATAGGCTATATTTTATCCCGGTATTCTCACGGAAACGGGAACTACACTGCTGCTTTCAGTCGCTTTGACTGAAACCGAAGCGAAGCGAAGGTGGGTTGCTAGTACAAAATCATTTCGATGTTTCACATCTGCCAGGCCTCCTGAGCGACGCCTCACTTTTTTTTAGATAAAGGTATGAGTCGTTAGATATTGACACATTTGAATGAACCAGTAACTGTCGCTTGACACAATTCATAATAAAAAAAACCCTATTATTATTTTAAAAATAATACTCTTGCAACACTCGTTGAAGCATTTACAGATTCCATACATTATAGACTACAATAAAACTTTCCATTTCACGAACAATGAATGCCGTATCCATTTTGTTTTCATTCGATGTTATATTAGCATATTCAGCGAAGGCACGAGCGAAGCCGCGTATTATACAACATATAGGTAGATACAAGTTGTAGAAATACTAAACAATGAGTCCTTTAAAACATTACTAGATTTTGTAAATAAAATAATTTTACGGATTCTATCGCGTTTGCCCGACGTTGAGCATGAACACTAAAGTGTTCGAAACGTCAGGCAATCAAAAATCAAATACAAACGCGATAAAATCCATAAAATAGTTTTATTTAAAATCTGTAATACTCGCGTAAACATCAGAAATCATTATATTATTAGTTTCGTTAATCCTCATGTCATCTCGGCTTATTTACGTCCCACTGCTAGGCATGAGCGTCCTTCACAATAGGAGAGAAATTGACCTTATTCTACCATGCTAGTCAGAAATGTTGGTATAGGGTTTTGTTTCACGTTTTCCCTCTCTTGCATAGATATTATATGCTTATTATATCCCTTAGTCGTCTTTTACGAAATCCACGGGCAAGATGAATTGTAGAAGATGAAGTGATGAATTGTATTCTTTTGCCGTGACCACACGGACCCATTAGATTAACTATTGACACTAAGTCTTAAGAAGAAAACCAAAAGATGTAAAAAGAAGAAGTTACCTATATTAATTAGCAAAAGATATTCAGTTTTGCCGCCAAAAATAAAAACACGAGAGCAGCATATAATTTAGAAATATGTGTGACTAAAATTAATTGGAATAAATATAGTCGAATTGCGAATCTCCTCATTTTTTGAACTCAGTTAAAAAGATATTGCGAATTAGCGCTTTCGTAAATCATAAAGCTCAAATTAAAAATTGGACAGTAATTCCAAACTATAATTTCACACATTGACCGTAACATTTATACATACGATTACAATGTAACATGTTCCTATAGATTAAAATGGTGTAAATAGTTTTAGCAAAAAGTATATTTGCTTTCTATTGTTAAAATAAAAGTAAAATCAATAGGGCTGTCTGTCGTCATTATATATACACATACAAGTCATATATATCCCACTGCTGGGCTTGAACCTCATTTACAATGAGAGAAATTGACCTACTATACCACAATGGTCAGACGAATTAGTATAGGGTATTTTTTTTTATTGCCAACGGTGGCAAACGAGCAAACAGCACACTCGATGGTAAGTGTCGCTGCCGCTCATGGACCCTTACAAGGCCGCTGCCTACCGCGAAGAAAGTGAAGGAAGTGCGAATGCGTGCATCGAGGCTCGGTGACACCAAGGGCACCACCAAAACCCTCCACACGCCAACACCCTCAGAAAGTTGGGCTCCCGGCTCTCTCACTCACCGAACGAAGCGCAGTAACTAATTGCTACTACTCAGACGTCGATTTTCTGCGAGAGTGTGGTACTGCCCCGGACGGACCGGCCCGCGGCTGTAGACAGATAACTGTCGACAGTGTGGTCCTACCACTCTTAATTGGACGTGAAAATTAACATCTGAATAGTAGCAATTTGTTATTGCACTTCGTTCTAAGGGTGTTTGCATGTCGTGGGTTTTAGTTATGCATTTAGTATCACTGAACCTTATGGCATGCATTCACACTCCATTAACTTTCTTGATGGCAGGTAACGGCCTAGCAAAGTCTATGAGCAACAGCATCTTACCATCACGTGTATTGTTTGCTCATTTGCCACGAAAAACAAAATAAAAAAGATGAGACTTCTTTCTCTCTCAAACATCTTATCTACATACCGTATGCTGTAGTCATCTTTTATAACACCCACGAGCAAGATAGGGAGTGGTGAATTGCTTAGTTAATCTGTCACCACATGAAAATAGTTAATTACCTTACCGTGACTCATATACGTCCCACTCCTGAGATCCAATTTCCTCTACAACATTATTGAAATTAACTTACTATAGCACTAGGGTTTTATATCACGTTTTCCTTACCAAACAATTGATCTACTTTACCAAGCTGGTCAGACGTATTGGTATAGGGTTTTATTAAAAGTTTTACTTCTCTCGCATAAATTTTAGTTGCATATTATATAGCTCAATCGTTTTTCACGACACCCACAGGTAACAAAGGGGGTGGTGAATTGTATTCTTACTCTGTCACCACGCGGAATAAATGATAAAACAACCTGCCAAAATAATCTGCATAGTAAATACCTCAATTGTCTTTTGCAATACTCACGAACAATAAAGGCTGTAATGTATATTTTTTTGTATAATATTACTGCATTATCACCCAGATTAAATCCCAAAGTCCCACAGAATCCTATAGCTCTCCTATATCACTGACAATGGGTATAAGAAATTTTAAAACCATAAATTGAATACTTAAAGCTTGAAATCATAAACAAACCCAAATATTTATAAAATTAATTTAATAATTTGGCAACCCTGATATTGGCCACCTATCACGGAATATGTTTGTTTTATTTCATTATACACTTGTGTAACGCGTACCTAAGCTAAGTAACCTGCTATTTAAAAATTAAAATAATAATAGTCATACAATAATCATACATTATAATGACTACTTCAACAAATGATGGATATACACGTGTTTACAAATGTAAAACAGATATTAGAAAGCAAGCAAATAGATAGTAGGGTGTTATTACGAAGTTGAAAAGTATGTTTGTCAGGATGCTCAATTATGATCATCATCTAGGCTCATATACGTTACCTGCGCCTGATATCGTCTTGGCAGTGTTCAAGGGTGGACAGACTGGGGAATAGTCTGCCACTCGCAGAGGCCAACCACGATAGGGCGACGCCCCAGTAACACCGTTTTTGATACCGGGACGTCGAAGGGGATGGTACTCGAAAGGTTAATGCGCCGAGCTGGCCACAGATGTCAAGGAATCGGTACCAGTAGTCAGCACAATAACGATAGAGAGGGAATATGTTAAGTTATGGGGTCAGACGCGAGCCTTCCATCATCGCGGACAGATTGGGCGGGGTATGAACAGACCATAGCCTATCCTAATAAATCAGATCAAAAAAAAAACGACTTCAACCGTATTCTCATGGATGCCATTGTCAGAACCCGACCAAATTGAAATTGGATAACACGGGAGGTACCAGCTTTCAAATAAAAAAGAATCATTAAAATAGGTTCACCCAGTCGAAAGTTCCGAAGTAACAAACATTAAAAGAATACTGTTGAATTGGGAACCTCCTCCTTTTTTGGAGTCATTTAAAAAAGGTTCATATACGTTCCACTGCTGTAGTTAAGCTTCTACTACAATAGCAAGACAATTGACCTAATATACCACGCTGGTCAGACATCTTGGTATATGGTTTTATTATGAGCTAAGATTAACAAATCACCATTCGCATGAACTCTGTAATCAAACTCCAAATTCAAACTGGTCTGTTTACTTTTAAATACAACAAAATTAAAGTTTCTGGGCACGTTTTATTGTTAAATCAAATATTCATTGATGTTTATTAGGCACGTGGCTTCGTAGGGCACAGCTGCCTGCCTGTATATGACGGGAACATCTGCCGGGCAGATAAATTTAATAGCTACACTCGGCTATAACAGTTTTCCGTCACTATGTTTAGGTTGGTAAGAAATTATACATAGTATTAAATGTTTTAGTTCTTATATATATATAAACTATCATCTTTATCATGATTCACTCAGTCCCACTGCTGAGCTTGAGCCTCCTCCACAATAGGAAGTAAATTGACCTTAATATAACATGCTGGTCAAACAGGTTGGTATAGAGCTTTATTTCGAGTTCTCCTTCTCTTACATGGATGTTATATGCGTATTATATCCCTCAGTCATCTTTCACGATATCCATGGGCAAGGCAGGGAGTGGTGAGTTGTATTCTCATTCCGTCACCACTGAAATCTAGCTTATTAAATACTAAATCTCGGTAATCTATGAATTTATTTAAGCACTATTTTAATAATAATTCAACATAATAATTATAATTCATATTTAAGAGGTTTACAATCAATGTCCATACTTTATACACATTAAGGGCAAGAAATATCAACCTTGACAAGTCCAATTATACGCACAACCCACAAGCCGAAGTAACGTTGAATTATATTGCAAGTTAAATAGACGAGTGCGCGGAAGGCGTACTGAGTTGGCCAGTATACTTTTGAGAATTTGATACCCACACAAAGAACTAATATTGTGTATATACGAAGACGTGAAAAACATAATTAATTTTGAAACTATACGAAACATAATGATTTCTGATGTTTACGCGAGTATTACAAATTTTAAATAAAACTATTATACTTTACGGATTTTATCGCGTTTGTATCGAAAATCTGTATCAGGTACATAATTATAAATTTTCTGTAATAACGATGACTTGTTGGACCTGAGACATCTTAGTCCACCCGTGACTATGAATGCTGCAAAGTGTTCGAAACGTCGGGCAATCAAAAATCAAATAAAAACGCGATAAAATCCGTAAAGTAGTTTTAATTAAAATATACAAAACATAATATGTATTACGGATTTTATTGAGTTTTAATTTAATTTATCTATCTCGATATTTTTCACTTTTTTATCCAATTCTATGAATGCTAAAAAATATTACTAAACTTGAAAACTTAAAACGTAATCAAATATGGCAAAGCAAAGTTTTGGATGAATTTAAATGAAATAATAGCTACTCGTGTGGTGACAGAATAAAATTACAATTCACAACACCCTGTCTTGCCTATAGATGTCGTAAAAAACGACTAACGGATATAATATGCATATAACATCTATTTAAAAGAAAGTAAACTCAAAATCAAAACCCTATGTCAACCTGTCTAGCGTGGTATAGTAGGTCAATTTCCCTCCCATAGTGGAGGAGGCTCGAGCCCAGCAGTAGGTCATCTATGGACTTAGGTATATGATGATTATATGAATAGCTTCTAAAAATAGTTCTTTATAATAACAAAATAGCTATAAATAAATAAAGAGCTTAATAACGGAGTGTAATTTATTAACAGTTTTTTTATCCATGGGTGGCGAAGAAGACTAATGTCCTATTTTTCCAAGAGAGTGATGCTACCATTTCTGTCAATACTGCAGCCAATTTTAACGACTCTCGTGAATAGTAAGGGTTGAAAACATTTTGTATTTTTATCCCCTCACCACTGAATATAATAATTCTTAACATAAATAGTCAAAAAAATTGTATAACTGCATTAACAAGTTCAGAGAATGGTTTTTAAAATAGCATTTAAAAGTAATTTCATTTTTTATTACAACAGCCAGTCGTTATTTATAAAATATGTTTTTTTTTAACTATACGAGTGCCTATTAAGCTGCATAAAATTGAAATAAATGCGCTTTAACTCTAACTTAGAGCATCTTAACAATAAATCATCATATATGTAAACGAAATAGACCTCATATAGACTTTTTTGTGGTAGGCTATGGTCTGAACAAATCCCTCCCAATCAGCCCAAGGCGAGGGATGGGCGACGTGCGGCCCTATAACCTTGGCATCTGTGACCGGCCCGATGGGTTATCCTTTCAGATACCGTTCCCTTAGAAGACACGGCAACAGGGTAGGCGTAGGCGTCGCCCTCACGCAGTTGGCCTGTATGTGAATGGTAGACTAATCCCAATCCGTTTACGCGCAACTACGTCTAGGGCGGCATCAAGTGCGCCTACGCCGCCCAACGCGCCGACGGCGGAGCGTGTCGTGTTAGAAGAATTTCTCAAGACTTCATACAAATAACTGTAATAATATATAAGGTCTTCATATAGACTGAAAGAATTTCATTCTTTCTATTTCGTAGACGTAATATGCATACTACATCCCTTAGTCGTGATGATGAATTATGTTCTTACTCCGTCACCATACGGATAAATATTACTAGATTATACATAGAGATTTCCGTGTGGTGACGGAGTAAGAATACAATTCACCACCCCCTATCTTACCCGTGGGTGATCGTACGAGACGACTAAGGGATATAAAACGCATATAACATCTATGCGAGAGAAGGAAAACTCGAAATAAAACCCTATACCAACACGTCTGACCAGCGTGGTATAGTAGGTCAATTACCCTTCCATTGTGGAGGAGGCCCGAGCCCAACAGTGGGACGTATATGGGCTGAGATGATGATGATACATAGATAGAATTATACATAGAAACTTCGGGCTTAAGTCTGAAACTAAGGCTACGAAAATATTTAAACTTAAAATCTGTGCCAATAAATCAAAACATTCTCAATGATTTATTGTATTCTGTGTATGAACAACAATATTTACTCCTTTACAATGTAAACTTATGCAAAATTTACCAATATTATACCAAATTCCATGGAAATTAATATTATAATCGCTGTGTTCGAACAATTGTTGGGTTTGTACAATTACTTGAATTTATTACGTAGTCCTTGTCAGAAACTAGCATTGTTACCACATAAATTTAAACTCTACGGTCTTAGTTTAGAGTACAAATTAACACAAAATATAAATTTAATTATCTTGAGTAGTTAAATCTCATATTGTATGCAAAATAGTTTTTAAATATTAATCATATTTAGTCGACATATTACACAGCTTAAAAATATATATTTTTTTTACCATTATCCATATAGCATCTATGCAAGAGAAGGAGAATTCAAAATAAAACCCTATACCAACCTGTCTGACCAGCATAGTATAGTAAAGTCAATTTCCCTCTTATTGTAGAGGAGGCTGAAGCCCAACAGTTGGACGTAAATGAGCTAACCGTTTTTATTTTGTATCTGTAGCAAGGAATCATTCGCATATTATGTAAAGATACAATTTGTAATCATCATTTGCCGCGGGTTTGTTACAAAATGACTAAGATTATAACCAAAGTACATTAATATAAGAAAAAAAATTTTAATTTTATATCAACCAGTTTGCCATCTGAGGTATATAATAAGCTCATTGTCAATGAGGCTGGTACCGAATGGGACAAAGTTGTATAAAATAAAAAGGAAAAACGAAAAAAGCCGGTGATATTATTCATGTTTTTCCATATCGAGTATATATTCTAGATATATTGCATTTTTCAAATACATTACAAAAATAATATTATTCATGTTTGCCCATACTAGCAAATATTCTAGATATATCTTATCTTTATTTTTAAATACATTTACATAATATTTTAACCATCTTTGTGTTGACGGAGTAAGAATACTATTCACCATTGCCTTTCTTGGCCTAGGGCGTCTTAAAAGCTGATTAATGGATTATAATATACATAAAACATCTATACACATCGCTCGTCGAACCGACAACCGTTGGGGAAGGAAGGTTCTTGAGTGGCGACCACGAATCGGACGAAGCAGCGTAGGACAACCCCTCACTAAGTGGACAGACGACATTCTCAAAGTCGTAGGGAACGGTTGAATGCAAGTGGCGCAGGGCTGTTCCGATTGGCATTCTCGTGGGGAGGTCTATATCCAGCAGTGGATGTCTATAGTTTGATGGATGAATGGATCTATACAAGAGAAGGGAAACTCAAAACAAAACTCTATAACAATCAATCTGACCAGCGTGGTTTAGTTAAAAAAAAACCGCTTGATATAATTAAAAAAAAATGCTCTATGCGTACTTTGTACACACGTTCTTGTGTACAAAGTATGCACAGCAGAAGTGAAACTTCTTTATCCTTTGTCTCTTTGTTCCTTTGTCCCTTTGTTCCTTTGTCCCTTTATCCCTTTATCACTTTATCCCTTTATGCCTTTATCCCTTTATGCCTTTATGCCTTTATCCCTTTATGCCTTTATCACTTTATCCCTTTATACCTTTATCCCTTTATGTCCGCTTAAACGACATGCTATCCCTACTCCACTGGAGAAAGTACTCTTTATTCGAATCGACCGTGGTGGGGACGAGAAAAAGATGGCGCGTAACGAAAAAATGTGACGCGTAACCGAAAAATGTGACGGTAAATTTTTTTCCAACGCCGATAACGAAGTTTCACTTCAATAATTTCACTCCTATTGTGGCTCAAGCCGAACATGATGTATATTTTAATCATTTATTACTTTTTCAACAAACAAGAGACAAAAATTTTAATATGAAATTCTTTACATGATTTATAGTTTGAACACAATACTCGCAGTTGTAATAGATAAGGCTATTGCCAACATTAACCTACTATTATAATCAAACTTAGTTAACTAGATATAATAGAAACACTGTATAAATACTACCGTGGGAAATGTCAAGAATTGAATTGAATAAAATGCTTAAAGCAGTATATGTTGTCATATGCATTAACGGTCAAAATATATACAATTTGAACCAATATGCATTTTTGTTCTAATCTCAGGTACAACTTAACTCCTGGATATAAAGTGAATATTTATAAGAAGAATCCAATTCACCACCCCACTTATTTTGAGTGTTTGTCAGTCAATAAAAGATTCCTAACAGATTCATCATCACAGCCCGCATACGCGCCACTGCTGAGCTCGAGCCTCCTCTACAATAAGAGGAAAATTGATCTACTATACCACGCTGGTCAGACGGGTTGATGTAGGATTTTTTTTGGCGTTTTCCTTCTCATAGATGTCATCTGCAATAATCCCTATTGTATTCTTACTCCGTCACTATGCGAAAAACTGAGGGATTAATACACAGAGAAGGAAAATTCAACATTAAACCCTATACCAACCCGTCTGATCAGCGTAGTGTAGTAGTTTAATTTCCCTCGCATTGCGCAGGAGGCTCGAGCCCAGCAGTGGAAGAGGATGTTGAACGTTCAACTTTATCAGAGATGTCTTCATATTTATAAATCTGATCAGCTGTTTCATTATAAAGAGCTAACAAACACGCACATATACATACAAAAGAAAAAAATAAGTTCGTAGTTTTTATTCTAAAATTCGACTAGAATTTGCTCAAGAACAAATACCACAGGCGCAAATCACTTGCATCTAACAAACATTGTTGCTGCGGTAATTATTACACGGTCTAGGCAATTTATTTAAATAAAACATTACTTTAACATACAGATTAATAAATCATTGTAAGAATGTGTAGTGAATTACGGGAATTCCTAGAGAATTGGCAATTGTGGGTGTTTCAGTAGCGATATTATGGGTTAGAATTAATTATGACGATCGATAAGGTGCCTCCCGCGGGTAGATGCCTATCGCTTTGACCTCCGAGTTCAATTCTGAGCGCTGGACAATGGATCTCAATATGTACAATAGTTTAATCTTTTTTATAAATAACCAGAAGACCCCTACGAATAGCATCTTTACAAATAGTGTATTTGTAAATCTAATGTGGAATCATTACTAACCATAAACAATATATTTTTGTCATAT
Organism: Lymantria dispar; assembly: GCA_032191425.1. Lineage (NCBI taxonomy): Eukaryota > Metazoa > Arthropoda > Insecta > Lepidoptera > Erebidae > Lymantria > Lymantria dispar. The sequence continues at coordinate 5,048,507 of CM063447.1, forward strand.
TTATTTTTTTTTTATGTGGGTGGGCTGCGGTCGGCGCACCTCCGCACCACTCCGTCCGGGGCGACAGAGGGGCATAAGCACGCAACTCCCGCAACCCACCCGAAAGCCACGTCGCCTTCGTCGTTGGGCCGACCACCGGAGCAGGGTTACTTGACATCAGTGGTCGGCCCGACGGAATACCCCCTATTGGGGTACCCTCCCATCGACCAACGTCCCCCCCTCGGGGAGGACGTCGGTCTTTCCTCACGCGGTCGGCCTCTCGGCGGGTGACAGACTAATCCCCGGTCACGTCACCCGCGGCCTCGGCTAGGGCGGCATGAGGCGCATATTTTTGTCATATAGAATCATCTCCCTCTTGTACTGGCAATAAATCTATACCAAAATGTGGATCAAAATTTAATAACTAATTTCTGTAGCGGGCAGATAATTATAAATCTCTGTAATAAAGACGCGTGATCTTGATCCGCCCGTGACCATTACCGCTGTAAAGTGTTCGAAACTTAGAGCAATCAAAAATCAAATACAAACGTATGCATGCCTTTTATTAAACTAGGTTTAGAACGAATAATATTCGACGAATATAATAATTTTTCACAGTAGCCTGTGATTTAGTTATATCCTTAATGCTACTATAGTTGATAATTTAAATAAAGGTTCGTAAAATTTTCACCCTCATCAGTGCATACGCTACCTACTACTAGACTCGAACCTTTTGCTCCGTAGGGGGGAAATTGATCCACCCAATCATGTTAGTTAGACGTGTAGGTAAAGGGTTTTATTTCGAATCTTACTTTTCTTGTATAGATGTTACATACCTTAGACGACTTTTAGTATATCCACTGTCAAGATAAGATGTGGTGAATTATATTCCTACTCCGTCACCATAGAGAAATCATAAAATCTTAGTGTTATTACAAAGTTTGAGGAGCACTGACCCACAATATAGGTCACTGATAGTAAGTCCGTCCTTATCTACCATCTCGATTATTCAGCCGTTAGCCAACACGATATAGACTCCTAGGCTAGTGCCTCTTTTTATACAACTAGTGAAAGTTTCTTGAATAATTATTTTATCACAGATATAGCTTTGCTTAAAGATAAGCTTTTACATTATGGTTATTTACTTTTGCTTTTTATCCGTGTCTTGACTGTCATTTTAAATAACTGAGTTTTGAGATAAATCGCTGTATTTGATTATGAGAAAGAAGGAATAGTCTCTCTAAAGTTTTGTTTTATCATCATTATTTCAACTCATATATGACTGCCACTGATGGGCACGAGCCTCCCCTATTAAAGAAGGGAGGTTGACTTATAATACCACCCTTGCCGGCGGAGTTTTGGTGCATGTTAAAACGGTCTCATGATGTCACCATAGCCGAGGAACAGCAACAGTGTGTAGTTTTTAGCTGGTAGTGGCGCTGACACTTAATCGACGCTGAGCCCGGAATACCCCATATATAAGAGATAGTCATGCGTAATAACTGCATTTACCAACGCGAAAAATAAAACTATACCACGCTTGCCAGATAGTTTGTTTAATAGCATATACCATCTACATAAAAGATGGAAAACTGGAAACAAAAACAGTTTTGTGTAATGATGGAATAAAAATACAATTCACCACTCCTTATCTTGCTCGTGGGTACCATAAAAGATAACTTAGGGATTATAATTTGCATATAATATCTATGCAAGAGAAAACTCGTAAAAATCCCTATACCGAACCTTTTGAGCAACGGGTTATAGAACAATTTCTCTGACACTGTGAAGGAGGCTCAAGCCCTGAGATGTAAAGTACATCGTACATATATGATTTTGTTTGATTTACACAAAGCGGCAGCGTTTTGATATTTTATTATTGTTGATCATGAAAAGACTAGATTATTTAACATAAGACTAAGTTATTTTCTGCTTTTTATTGGGTTAAAGATCAGAAATCTTCAATTTTCATCCTTTCGGCTTGTATATATATGTCCCACTGTTGGGCTCGAGCTTCCTCCTCTAAGGTAGAGTACTGGTCAGACGTGTTGTATAGGGTTTTATTTAAAGTTTTTCTGCCCTTGCATAAATACTATATGCAAGGATATAATCCCTTAGTCGTGGTTTACGATACCCAAAGGTGGTGAATTCTTCTTTTCTATTATTCAGTATACTAGCAGGAAAAATCTTCATATTCTATTATTCAGTATACTAGCAAGCTCTTCAACTAAAAATCATCATATATTTTTTAATATAGCACTTATTGTAAAGGAGCGCATCAAATACTCTAATCTACGCGATCCAGTTCATAAAAAACAATATCTGGGAGACTGACCAACATGGGCCTTAATTACAGACCTGGAAATCAACATACACTTAAAAATGAACTCTGATTAGTCAATATTAAAGTTGAATATCATTCAAACGAGATAAGTTCGTAATAAGCTTTCTAAAAAAATGGACCGACCGATGTAAAATGGAATGTGGATCTGTCGTTAGAGGGCACTAAATCGAAATGTGTAGCTAATGTTGTTATGAATTTTAAGAAACTTCGGTTCAAGGATGATTTTTTAAAGAATTATAATAACTTTACTTTCTAAAATATGAAATAAGAACAAAACAAATGTTTACTATTACAAATTAGATAACAGATTTTTGTTTGATTTCAGTGATAGATATTGCCTGAACATTCCTTAATCGTATTTTTTTTTTCGTTTGGCGATGGAGTAAGAATACATTTCACCGTCTCGTGAGTGGGTGTCGTAAAAGATGACTCAGGCAGATGGTATGCATTTATCACCTATAAAACAGAAGGAAAGCTCGAAATAAAACCCTATGCCAACACGTCTGACCAGCGTGATGTAGTTGGTCAATTTCCCTCTTATTATGAAGAAGGATCAAGCACAGCAATTGTGAATCTGTGAGCGAGATGGAATTATCTTTTACGATACCTAAAAGTAAGAAGGAGGGTGGCAGATTGTATTCTTACTACGTTATCACACGGATTGCCTTTTTTTTTCGGTACACTCCTCGCAGCACTCACCCGAACATCGGACCGACCACCGGAGCAGGGTGACTTGACATCAGTGGTCGGCACCACACGGATTCCCTATCACAGCATCGAAATTTATATGATAATCTTATTATACTTTAATGCAAATCACATCATCCTCATTATTTCAGCCCAAATAAGTCTATCTGCTAAGCTCAGGCCTCTTCTGCAATAAGAGGTAAATTTCTCTAATTTATAGCGCTGGCTTAATGCCGAGTTTACCTTCCCTAGCCTAAATGTAAACTGCATATTATATCCCGGAGTCGTGCTTTACGTAGTGGAGAGTAATACGGCGTAAGAATACTGTTCACCACTCCTTATTTTGCCCGTGGATGTCGTATAAGACGACTAAGGTATGTAATACGCATATAACATCTATGCAAGAGAAGAAAAACTTGAAATAAATTAGGATTGGCATAGGGTACCAACCTGTCTGACCAGCATATGCTAAGGTCAATTTCCCTCCTACTGTGGAGGAGGCTCGAGCCCAACAGAGGGACGTATATGAGCTGAAATGACGATGATGATAATAACTCCTCCACCATACAATAAAAAATATATTAGTAAACGAAAACAATTATTTACCCCTTAAAATCATCGTTTTTATTTTGTCTGAGTCAATCCAATTTGCCTTAATCTAAAGAAACTTGCTTTCAAAAATATGTTGAAATATTCTTTTAACTCATAACATTAGATCTGTGATAACATCATAACACTTAACATATCGTCAGGTTAACGTATAAAATACTAATAATTATGTAAGGACTGGTCCCATTTGAAGACTGGAAGCCGACGTAAGTATTCGATTAAGTAACGGACACCGCAGGGTTCCAGTAATTTTTCACTATGATTCTAAACTAAATACGTTATGTTAATCGTATTATCTAGTATGTTGAAAATTATCACAGGAGATATTAAATTTCTACGTCAGGAGTTTTTTTTATTTGGACTGGGGATTAGTCCGCCACCCCCCAGAGAGACGAACTGTGTGAGGGCGATGTTTTAGCAACACTATTGATGTTGCTGGGGCGTCGATGAGAATCCTACACAAAAAAATTTACCGCCGGGCTGGGCATAAATGTCAAGGAACTAGTACCAGTGGACAGCCCAATGGCGATCATAAGGAAATGCGATAGATTATGAGGCCGTACAACGCCCTTCCTCACCCTGAACGGACGACGTGCATAAAGGATATATCATCATCATCATCATCGCAGCCTACATACGTCCCACTGTTAGGCTCGCGGGCCTCCTCTACAATGGGAGGGAATTTAACCTACTATACCATGCTGGTCAGACATGTTGGTATAGGGTTTTATTTCGAGTTTTCCTTCTCTTGCACAGATATTATGTGCATATTATATCCCATAGTCGTCTTTTACGACATCCATGGGCAAGATAGGGAGTGGTGAATTGTATTCTTACTCCGTCATCACACGGAACGTCCTACTAATCGTACCACATTCGATTATTATCGACTAAAGATTTTATGTTCAGTTTTCCTTCTCTTTCATTAATGTTATCTGCATATCATTTACCTTAGTCACCTTTTACGACATCCACGAGCTATTTTAGAGTTCATAGACGCTACCACATAGCCTTGCGAAGACTGCAGCTATAATTATATAATTATTTATCAGGTTGAATAATTTTTGTATGATATAAATATATTGATATAATATTAAGTTCAAATAAATATTATAACATATCATAAACACTTCAGTAACCGTGTCCATCACTTATATAAAAACTAATAAAATGTGTGACCGCATCTATTTTGCATGTAAATGGACTAATTACAGTTATTTTTTTTTTTCTTTGACATCGATACACATATCCTCAATAAAAATTCAGCATTAAGAGCATATAATTTTAAGAAAAAATCATGTCTGTTGGTTTAATAAATATATAAAACTGGTTATTTAATTATCTACAAAATTAGCTAATCTCTGATGCCACGTTTACTAAGTTATGACATTTGAGAATTTCATTTGGATAATATCAAGCCAAATGTAATTTTTGTAAGTCTTGAAACAAATCTTTTGAAATAAAAGTTCTTCTTCTTATTCTGTTTTGGCTATAAGCTACAATAATATGAGCTGTGGGTGCCAGTGTCAAGTTACAATATTCTTAATACGTCTTTAGTCTCTTTATATAACTCCTAGCCGTTGCTATTGATATGGTGCTGATAACCAAATTACGATTTCTCCAAAGATTTAGGTGTAAAAATGCACATAGGTCACTATTCTATCATATTCATTATACTTCAGCATTTTCTTTTTATTATCTTACATAAAATATTAGCAAAATTATTCAATATATTATTGCAAAACGCTAATTAATGAATAAAATTTAAAAGCGCTACATGACATTTTGACATTCCCGTCAAAAGTCTTTAAGTTAAGACTTAAGAATTTAATTTGGATAACATCAAGCCAAATGTCATTTCTGAAAGCCTTATTTGAAACAAATCTTTTGAAATCAAACCTCAAAGTATAGTACATTATATAAAATAATCTTTTGCCATTTTGAGCGAGATGTCCAAATGTCATGTGGCGCTTTTAAATTTTATTCATTATTTTAGTATTTTACATTGTTATCTATACATACATATATACTACATACAAATTAATAAAATTGAAGTGTCTGTTTGTAATATCAAAATACTGGGCTTTTTTCATGCTCATACGGTTATTTGCACGATACCAATGCCTAAAACCAGTGTATAACATTTTTGTCTGTCTGTTTGTTCGGGTAATCTTCAAAACTGCTGGAATGACTTTGATAATATTTTACTGCCATGTAACTATATAACTCTACATAAGGAGTAACTTAGGCTATATTTTATCCCAGCATGCCCACGGGAATGGGAATAACTCGAGTTAGGCGACTGAAACCAAAGCGAAGTGAGGGTGGATTGTTAGTATTAAATAATTTTTCTGAAAATGGTGTTATTATTTATATTATATATATTGCAATACTCGCGTAAATACCAAAAATCATTAACTATTTTCCTGTTAAGAAACTAACGTATTGTTTATAAAAGTACTTTAATATCTGATTAGCAAGTTATGTATGAACATTTCTCAAATATTTAGGTCAAGAAATGTTTAGAATTTCACATGCTTTACCGGAAACTGGCGCCATCTTGGATCTAGCGTAATCTAAGATCACATAAATGCTTAATTAAATGAAAAGATATTTACAACATATGATAAAGGTAGTAACTGTTGTCTACTCAAGTCACCGGTTTGTCACCGGTTTCAAATTGACCCGAATTTCTATTTTATAATCTTAGATTTGATGAACGTTAAAAAGTAATTAACAGTTATAGATCCATCTTCAATATTTTAGCATGAAATTACCTTCCGTTGGGCTTGGCTTAATATACTTTAAGTTCTAAAATTATTTCTTTTTACCTTCACTTATAACTTTGACCAGCTTTTGATTGAATATCAAAAGTTTCATGTTATATCTTTAATAGTATATATAAAAATTAGACTTTTTAAATTCTGTAAATTGATAATTTTTAAAATTGGTTTTCTTATCTATATTTTTAATCTGTTTGCCGTCACAAGATATTACTGTCATGCTATTTTGGATATAATTTCTTGTTATGTCCAAGGAGAGCCGCATATCTAAAAATGGACGTCAACAGGAAGATTGATAAAATGAATCGAAAGATAGTGAAAGTGCTTCAAAGATGGCCAAGTAAAAGAATGTCCGTGAAATGCCTTCGCTACACACAAATTATTCGGTGCGGGATGTTCACAGAAAAAAAATAAACAGCACAATAAAAAGCCGTACAAATTTACATTTCATTTAAAATTTGACCTTATTCTGTTATACATAAAGATTTGCCCACATTAAAAAAGGATAACGATATTTTTATTTTAGCCATCAACAAAACTTGAATTTTACCGTTCCATCGTATTGATGCTACCATTTGTAACTATAAATTAACATTTGAAATTAATATATCCTCGTTTTAAGAATTAATAAAAAAATAATAACTTATAAATTCAATATTTTTACCGGCATTTAACTGACAGATAATTTGTAATAACGATTTATGGATGAATTTATTTTGAAAATAATATGCATCTATGGATGAATTTTCATTTTTCTTTCAAAAAAACAACACCCGGACGAAGGAATAAATTCTTATATTGTGGGGTATATTGACAAAAAATCAATTAACGGAGGATAAATATACGACTGTGATACTTCGTCATTGCCGCCATAATTTGTATGTTACCAATTTATAAACAGAATACAGATTAAAAAATGAAATTTCATAGAATAATAAAAACGACAGCGACAAGGAAAAACTAGTCTGTGCCGTCCGAGTAAGTCCCCTGTTGTGAACATGCGAAGTCGCTCTACAATAATTTTTTATACTCCTTTAACCATTTACAGACAAGAGTAATGTATATTTATGAGTAAATTCAATGTCTATTAGCGAGAAGATATCCTTTTTTATAAAATAAATGGCATGTTTTACTAAAAATATGTTATCTTGTATTGTCAAACGTTTTACGCTAAAATATATTGGTTATTTAATTTTCCAAAGATGTGTCACAATGTGTCACACCTCTTATTTTTTCATGAGAGTCATGAAAATTAGTAGTGTGTGTTATCAGTTATGTCTTATGGCACAGAAACGTAGTCTCCTTAATGTAGGCCTCATAACCAAACTCAGGGTCGTTCAGCGTGCTATGGAGCAAGCTATGCTCAGAATTTATTTACAAGATGTAATCCGAAATACTGAAATCTGCAGAAGAACGGGAGTACCCGATATAGTACGAAGACTACCATACTGAAGAGGCAATGGGCAAGCCACATCACCCGACAAACCGACAACCACTGGGGAAGACAAATTCTCGAGTTCTGACGACCACATATCGGAGAACGCAGTATAGGACGCCCCAACCAGGTGGACCAATGCTCTGGTGAAAGTTTGAGCATTATTGAAAGCAGTCGGCACAGGACCGCAAATGTGACGAAACATGATTAATGTCTTCGTCGAGCAGTGGACGGCGAAAGGCTGACTGATAATGATGATGATGTAAAAATCAGTTGAAGAGCACTATGAGTATCGGCAGCAGCACTTCACACTTTTATAAGACAGTTTTATAGTATTACTCAATATTTAGATAGCAAAACTATGTCTTAATAACATAAGTACCATTTAAAATCTTAAAAAACTATATACAATACACATAGTATAAATAAAAATAATTGCAAACCAGTTCGTAATTAGAAACAAAAAATTAAGCTAAATTTTCATTTGTCAAAGCAGAAGTTACCTTAACACGAGAGACGACAGAAAAAAAATGTACCTAAGTCTTTTTGGGCCTTGCAACAACGGATGATATATTTTTAAGCTAGCAACATAATCCTTAATTCATATTGACAGCCGCAGCGGTCAATGTCGTTGGAAATTTTAAATTATCTTATTTGGGTCAGTTAAGGGGGCAACGATCCCTACATTAATACTTTTTTATTTTTAAATCGTCGAGTTGTTCATTTACATATTATCAATACTATAATCTAAGAAGGTAGGGCAACAATCCAGTGAAATATTTACCGATGAAATGTTAAAGTATATGGAGCCATAGATATTATCTGCGAAAAATGTTTGCACAATGCTAAATGTTTTATCTGTGGCTATAGTTTTATTTGAACGTTAAACGATAATAATCTTTAGTAGTGATATCGTTTAATATTTATTTAAATTTCATAATTAATGGTTATCATAGGCATGGCGATTTATATTACTATCGTAAACTCAAATTCAATTTCATTTGTTTCTTATTGAATGTTTTTAATAACTATAAATCTTACCGTTATTTATAAATTAGTTATTACCAGCAAATGCCGGCGGATTCCTGGACTTTGTTCCCGTTCCTGTAGGAATATTGGAATAAAATATAGCCTAAGTTACTCCTTATACAGATAGCTACCTATAATAAAATATGTACTACCAAAGTCAACCGTTTTGAAGATTACCCGAAACAAACAAAACAGACAAAAAGAAACAAAACAGACAAAAAGATTTTAACTAGTTTTTAGGCATATGTATCATGTAAATAACCATGTAAGCATGAAAAAAACGTATATGACAATATGACATAGACAATTCAATTTTATATATTTGTATATAAAATAACAGTAGGTCTGTGGTGAAATAAAAATACATGCCGCCTGCATCCAACGACGCTCATTAACTTTCACCAGGTCGTCGGTTCACCTAGTGGAAGGCGTCCTACACTGCTTCATCCGATAAGTAGTCGCCACTCCAGAACCTTTCTTCCCCGGCGGTTGTCGGCTCGTTGAACGTGGCCCGTGCATTGCCACTTCAGCGTGGTAATTCTTCGTGCGATGTCGGAAATATTTCTTGTATTATACATTTTAAATATTCAAATATGCCGTCGCATTTTGTAATAATTATAATAAAATATTTATTTACAACTAGCAACCCGCCTTCGCTTCGGTTTCAGTTGCTTTACCCGCGTAGTTCCCGTTCCCGTGGGAATACTGGGATAAAATATAGCCTATATTGCTCCCTAATATTATTGCTTTACATTGGTGAAAGAATTTTTGAAATCGGTTCGGTGGCTTAAGCGTGAAAGCGTAACAAACAAACAAACTTACTTTTTCGCATTTATAATATTAGTAAGGATAAGGATTTAGAACAAAAATCATTAGTTTGTATAAGCGATTAAAATCAACCGCATTAAATTCTTTTCTATAACAAAAAAGTCGTAGCAACAGCGTAGCAACTTAGTTATAATTTAGTTTTATAAAAACAAAGAACTGCCAACTCCATATTCAAATTTTAAATTAAATCCAACTTTTAATTATAACAAGTTTTAATCGAATCCAAATCACTTTCCGATTCAAATAAATCATATATTTAAATTTTTATTTGTAGAACGCCTACCGTTAGTGATGTACGTACTAAAGTAATGCCGCCTAATTTCCAGAGACAAAAATCGTTTGCATGCAATATTGCGTACTGGAGAGTTTTTTTTTTACTTTTTTAAATCGATTCGTTTTGTATCGATATCTTTTGTGATTGTTGGTTGCGTCGGATCGATGCGAAATTTATGATTTAATTGCTTGTTGCCAGTTATAACGGGTTCAAGGAACTCTGAATGTTTCGTAATCATTGTGTTTGCGTAGTAGCGATTGCTTTGAAGTATTTGTGAAATTATTCATATAATATAGTAATTTAAAATAAGTAATTAACACGGTGAGTATGATAAACTGTATTTATTATCTATATATTAATACGTGAAGCGAAAACTTTGTACCCCTTTTTACGAAAATTAGGTGGATGGACAAGTATGAAATTTGGCATAGTTGAAGTATATAATGAGGAGAAGTGCATAAAACAGAAACTTCATATAATAATGGATTAGAAAAACATTAAATTCATTAAAAAGGCATTACGCACACTACAACGGAATCGCTACACACGCACGCACACATGCGCGCGCTTATACACTTTTGTTTACGGTTAAAATCTCTGGTCAAACCGAATGTCAAATAATCATAATTATGATGACTATGTCTAATAGACATTTGGACGTAATTTAGCAAACTAGAACCAACCGTCAAAAATTCACTTTCGAGTTATTGAGGTTTTTGTTTCAAATATCTGTTGAAAAGAATGGAACAGTTATTTAAAAAAAAACAAATTTATAATGATATTCTGCTTTGGGTTAGTTTTTTTGACCAGGATATTTTTGAGTAGGTGCACAGCACGGTTGAAGGTCTACTTTTATACTAAATTCAGGTGTGGGTTGGTTCTAGTTTGCTTAACTACGTCCATTTGTACTTAGTACTTTATATATTATTTACTAGTGAAATACAGCTTGCTCAATTTACTTATGGCCGAATTTCGACCCCACGGCGACAACTAGTAAATATTAATGTACTAAATTCTTATTTTATAAATTATTGCATGGGATAGTGTTGTAGGGTGGGGTAGTACCTACTGTAGGGTGTGGATGGTGGCTGGTGGGGTAGTGAAAGTGTTCAAAACGTCGGGCAATCAAAAATCTAATACAAACGCGATAAAATCCATAGAAATAGCTTAATTTAACATACTTATTATCAACTTTTTATATTATACTACTTATATGATATATATTTTTATATTATATTTTTTATATTTATGCTGTGTGGTAGCGGCATCGAATACTACCAACCCTTGCTTTGCTCGTGGTTGTCGTAAAAGACGACTAAGAGCCTTAGATTGACCCGGACCAACTCCATCTGGTACCATTTGGGTCAACGATTATATTCCCAAGGAGGGTTGACGTCAGGCAGGCGGCCGGTCATAAAAGTCATTGCCGAAACTTTTTGCAATATATCAAAACAGATGACATATTGCGTCGACCCCAAGGAATTGGGATTAGAGCAAGATGATGATGATGATTATAATTTTTATATTTACCTATTGCCGATTAATAGTTTACACGTGTGAAATAAAATACTCGGATTTTTTGTGTTTTAATTTTAAACTATCCTATGGCCATGATTATTGAAAAACATTCAAAACATCGGTAAAACAATTCAAAACACTTTGCGTGTTTTTGAAAACAATACAAAAACCGTAAGAATTGTTCCATTTTATATACAAATCATACAATTACAGATTAGTTAGTTCTTCTTTTAGTTTTATCCTTTATTTATGTGTATTTACGAGTGTTAATTCTAAAAATAAATACTCGTAAACATTTCCAATCATTCAGATGTAACCAATAAAATTATAATAATAAACATATCCATCATGATTTTTATGATTTAACATGATTTAATGTCGGAAGAAAACTGCATAGGTTTATGCTCAAACTATTATATTTCCTAGAATACATCTTAAATGACAAACATAAAGTTTGCATCGTAAATACATGCAGAGTGGGACTAAGAAACTTAGGACGAGGATAGGATACGAGCGATAGCGGGCAGTGAAACATTACTTACTGTCTTATTGTAATCATTGTGACATAAGAGAAGTAGTATTAATATAATCATTTGAACAAATATTTATTATTTTTTAGTTCAATGATAGAATCAACAAAGTCATATTAAACCTAAATTACTCTCTTATTTGTAAGTGTAAGTTATGTATACAATCATAAATTATTGTCTAAGTCCAAAAGCACAACAACACAGAAATAAATAAAACAATATTTTAAAAAATATAGTCATGATACGTTAATTTTTTTTTTTAATTCTAATTAAAAATGGTCTACCATATCCTGCACTAAGGAAATAATCCCTGCAAGAAAGATCCTGTGAGGGACTTTTCAAACATAGGACATAAATTACATCCAGACTCAGAACAATAATTTGTGAATCGCGCAAAGTATTGCCCTACAATCGAACTCATGACCTTAGCATAACACATCAGCATCTTAACCAGTACGCTACCTGTGCTGTCAATTTATTTGAAATTAAAATCAATTTAACGGCCCGCTATTCGCCTTTTATATATCGCAACCTTACAAGAGACAACGAGGAAATTCTAAAATATATTGAATCAGGATATAGCAATATAAGAGGCATTTATTACCCATTTATACTGCTATTCATTACAAGTATAAAACCTCTCAAATAGCTTTCTTTTTGTTCGATAATTTATTGCGAATATTCATCAATAGACTTAGAAAATATATATTTCATGTAAACATATTTTCGTATTTAAATAACCGGCAAATATAAAAAATTTCCAATTTCCGGGTTGTCTTGTTCGGAGTTTTGACTCCGCAGATTATAATAATAATGTGTTTTAAATTATGATCGCTGCGCTAATTCTAAATAGCAGACTATGTTTAAAACTATGGTCGCTAATTAACAAAAAGTCCATTTCTAAAGCCATGCATAGTAATACACAATATCTGCTTATATTTTCATAAACATGCAAAAATTCAATAGAATCAATTACGTTTGAAATTAAACTACATATTTTTATGGATTTCATCGCGTTTTTATTTGATTTTTAATCACGGGAATCCCTTGAACATGATCGCTTAAAAGATGATCGCTTAAGTGTTCGAAATTTCGGGAAATCAAAAATCGAATACAAACGCGATAAAATCCCTAAAAATGGTTTTATTTTAAATGTGATATTTACGCGAGTTATTACTCATACTCGCGTAAATATCAGAATTAATTAAAGTAACAGTTACATTGGACAATATGTTGATCACAAGTACCTACTTGTGAGTCGGGGTGTAATTTATATTCTTTATTTTTTTCCAAAGTCCTTCATAAGGATCTCACGAGGATAACTTTCTCAGCATAGATATGTTTTATAATAAAAAGTTATTAGCTCAGAAATGTTCCTGTGGTACAAACTCTGAGAGTATTGTTGCAATTTTTTTTTTGTTTTTAATTCTGTAGAGTAATTTACAACGCTTAAAAATATTAACGCCATTTGCTACTGCGCTTCGTTCTGTGAGCGAGGCAGTCTGAAGCCCGACTTCCTGAGGGTTTTTGCGTGTGATAGGTTTTAGTGATGCCTTTAGTATCACCGTACCTCATTGCACGTATTCACACTCCCTTCACTTTCTTCGCCGTAGGCAGCGGCCTTGCAGAGATCCATGAGCGGCAGCAACACTTACCATCAGGTGTACTGTTTGCTCGTTTACCAACATTTGCAATAAAAAAAATAACACAACCATAACTCACATAACATGACTAACATAAAAAAGGAATTAAAAAATTGAAAAAAAAAACCTCTGCATTGCAAAATTTATCAGTTTTACGTCGAGTCGTAACTTCAACGCACTGTATCTCGCCCGATACTGTTTTGCTAAGTTGTATAGACGGAGAATTGAACCCGAGTTTTGTTAGTTATGTGGCGGTGTTATCTAGCGATAATACAGCGCGCACTCACGGTTCGATAATGTCGAGAATCGAACTTTTTGTTTATCGAGTGAACACTAACTAACCATACCATGTTAGTTTTTATGCTATAAGCGAGGATTCGTCACTCTTTTTCTTGCCTTTACGCCTCTGCTCTCTCTTTCTCTCTTGACTAAGGATATATAATATGCTGATAACATTTATATAGGATAAAGAAAACGGGAAGAGTATGACGCAGTAATCCCTAATTAGTTATTATTATTTCGCTATTACCTACCCTTCTTTCTCTTCTTTTAGGCCAAATTCATAGCCCAGGCCGCTGACTGACGGACCGGGGATTAGTCCGCCACCCGCAGAGAGACCACTGTCTTGTTGCCCGCGCGTCGAAAGGGACGATAACCGAAAAGGTAACCCAACGGGCCGGTCACGGATGTCAAGGTATCGGTACCAGTGGTCGGCCTAATGACGATGGGGAGGGGAAATGGTAGGTTATGGGGCGCACGACGCCCGTCCGTCGCCTCGAGCGGTTTGGGCGGGGTATGTCCAGACCATAATCTACAAAAGAGACCAAATACATCGTCGTTGTATACACAAGTCATTGACGATAAAAGTGAAATCAATTTTCTAGTCATATTCGTCCTCATCACACTAAAATTTTTGTGTGCCCAGTAGACCCCAATAGATTGATTGCCTAAAAATAAAAATAAAAAAAAAATTTAAACAACATACGATCGGGTTTATATAGAAGTATAGCTCTTCAAAAATGGCGGGATTTTAAAAATTTATAAGTTTAATTTGATACCGCTATTAAATAGGTAGCCTAATGTAAATAATATATATTTAAATGTTTATTTCATTAAAATTGTAATCAATTTGTAGTTTGCAAGGCAAATTTATTCTATACATAAAGTATATCGTGTCATCACCATGTTAGAATGAAGTTTTTTATAGTTTCATAACAGGTTTTAATAATTTTCAAGCGACAGTTATAAAAAAAGCACGTTCTATTTAGAACATAATTTAGAGTAATTCTTTTTTTAAATCCCAGTCTTTATTCAAGTCATTATAAAATAAAAGCAAAGGTACAATTAGGTAAAAAACAAAATAGTTCTAAAATTAAAATACTTCATACAGGGCTGCCAATCTCATTAGACGCACCGGTCGTGGTCGTTCCCAATCCATCATTACGAGCCGACGAACGCGTACAACCCTATAATTTCCTCTCCCCTCGTCTGCCGTGGCCTGTTTGCAACCGCGTATCGTTTCGCTTTTATTAAAAGTGAAGACGTCCAGAAATGCGTTTCGATAAAAAGCTTTTTATTAAATCTAAAATTAACAGCTTTACGGATATTAAGTTATCATGACATAATCATGATGACTATTATTTGTAATACTTTTTTAATAATGTCAAGTTTCTAAAATTGCTTAGTGAAGTATATTAAATGCATTATATAAATTATTTGTGAATCTTATTGTGAAGTTTGCAGTTCGCTAACATTTTTTGTTCAAACTAGTTTTCGAACCTAGAAGTTTACGATTAGTAGTTGGCGCAACGGATGGATGGCGTAGGGCAGGGATTTAATACTACAGAGTACGTAATTTAATAAAAATGTATCCTCGCATTATCTTTGTTGACGTCACCAATTCAAAAATGTCGAAATAAGAAAATACATTTGTTAACTGAAAATTACATTTCTTTTTTTTTCTATTTAACGGCATGTACGGACCGTGATGGTTATTTCATTTCTTTAAACGGATCCCTAGCAAAATTATTTGGTGAACTCTGGCGTAAGGTCACGGGAACCAAAAAAAAACAAAATAAACAATTAAATAAATGACTACAAAATTAAGACAGCATGTTTGATGCCGTCTTACGACGATACGGTAAATAAATAGGCATTGTTCCCAATTATAAATGTTTTATAAACTACTAGCAACCCGCCCTCGCTTCGCTTCTAGTCGTTTTACCCGCGTAGTTCCCGTTCCCAGGGGAATAACGGGATAAAATATAGCCAAGTTTATGCCCTGATATTATATTGGTGAAAGAATTTTTGAAATCGGTCCAGCGGTTTTGAAGATTACCCGGTACAAACAGACAGACAGACAAAAAAATATGAAGTGATTTTTAGGCATGTGTATAGTGCAAATAACCGTGTGAGCATGAAAAAAGGCTATTATATGTATAGATTGTTATTTTCCTCGCTAGAGAGCTCCGATAATATACGCGTCCGATCGCTGCTAAATTCAAAGTGCTATAAGGAGAACCGCGGTTTGCCGCAAACGCTACATCCCGCAATTTTTAAAGCTGTAATAACTTCGAAAATATTCATTTAAATCATATGCTGTAAGGGGCCATATAGATTTATATTAAATCAACAATGTATTTAAGGTATTTAATTGGATAAGGATTAATGCTGTATTGCTTAAAATCGCTTCGAAAATTAGCCATTATTTGTCGTAAAAAGTAAATGACAAAAAAATGTTATTGTGGGATATCCATAAGAGATAGACATATACCAACGCGGAGTTTTCTGTAGACCTTTTCAATGTGTACAATACTTAGTACATTATTTTGATAAATCTCGTAGAGTTCAGCCTGCGTTTACAATGTAAGCGGAAAAAAAAATATTATTTACGACATCACATTAGAAATCTCAAAAATAACAGTACTTCGCCACTATTTAATGGATGTTATTATACATATAAACCTTCCTCTTTAATCACTCTATCTATTAAAAAAAAACCGCATCAAAATCTGTTGCGTAGTTTTAAAGATTAAACATACATAGGGACATGGGGACAGAGAAAGCGACTTTGTTTTATACTATGTAGTGATTCTGACTGTCCAAGTAGGCTATGGAACATCGGGTGGTCCGGCTTACCCGCCAAAAAAATGTAGAACTACACAAGTGCGCGAATTATTTGTATTCAGTGTATAAATTTCAAAAATATAATACGTCGACCCAACCTTGCACAGGTAAGAAACGATAAAGGAATTTAAAAAATCTCTACAGTCCATTAAATGCTTTACACGTGGTGTCTGCTAAACAAAGCTTAGACAATTTGGCATAAAATTCAATAAAAAAATTAACGATTGATATTCACTCAGATCGATGCAGAATTAATTTTATGATACTAATGCCGAATAGTGATATCGTGTATTGAATGTATTATCATTTATACATAACATTATAACATAACTCATCTACATTTTAATCTTTGTCCTTTGCGAAAATGGTAATATTGTTTCGTAGGGCCATGCATGGAATAAATTATGTATGAAGGTAAAATCGTTCTATTCACAAATTATAAACATTATTATCAATTTTCGTGCTTAAAGATGATGATCTGAAATGAGTCTAAAGATGATGAAATTATACATCTGATGGTGGACTTAGAACATATTATTTCAAATAACTTTTATTTTCCCGCCAATTCCATAAGACACGTTTAAGGGATAGTATAGGATCCCGCAGCCGTCGGCAATTAATCATACTCTGGACTAAAATTTATTAGGCAACCCATATGCAATATATTTATTGACATATTAAATTAAATCTATACCAATAAATAAAATTGGAGTGTCTGTTTGTAATGTCAAAATAATAGGCTTTTTTCATGCTCTCACGGTTATTTGCACGTCACCTATGCCTAAAATAGCAATTAAAAAATTTTTGTCTGTCTGTCTGTCTGTCTGTCTGTTTGTTCTGGGTAATCTTCAAAACCGCTGGACCGATTTCAAAAATTCTTTCACCACTGGAAAGCTATAATATCAGGGCGTAAACTAGGCTATATTTTATCCCGGTATTCCCACGGGAACGGGAACTACGCGGATAAAATGACTATAACCTATAACCGAAGCGAAGCGAGGGCGGATTGCTAGTAAAAAATAAGTTTCATCAAATAAACATCTCGGAGAAGGTCGTTGTACAGCGGGATCTTCGAACAGGACTATGAAGTATAAAGATAAGGATGACCATCTCTTACGGACATCAAACTGATATAACATACGGCGTTTCAGGTGCTATAAGTATTTTCTTACAAATAATTCATCCTTACATATTGAATGACCATTCCTATGATCAATGCATCTCGTGTCGCTATAGAAACATGTACTATATGGCAGTTACCACTTACCGTCTATAAGTGGCTACCATCACCGAAAATAATGAATATGTACCGCATTTGACTACGACTAAATCATTCAGGTGAGTTCTTACCACTTTATTTTTACATTTCTTTAATAAACATCATTTATCAAACCGACAGACTATGTCAACATTAATTTAAAAAAATATTATCCACTTAAACAATGATGCAAAATTAAATGCAAAATTATTCCTACTTTATAGTAATTACTTTCCATAATAGCACAAACTTAATTTAAAAGTTACTCCTCGGACATAAAGAAACAAAAAACGAAAATGAATTCAAACAGTCGATAAATATATAATCGATACCTGCCATGTAAATCGAATGAATGCGCTTCAATTAAAAACCAGCATTGAGCCGATTATTCGGCATAACAAAGTCTTATCGACATTTATACTCGATACAATATCGATAAAGGAGTATATAATATGAGACGGTGGCAAAACATGTATTAAATGATGAAGGTTAATGTATTTCCAATTCTTTTCAATGCGACTGCCTCAAATGGATAACATATTTCTTAATTTTTTCTATCATATTACGGTTTAATTCTGAAGAAGGAAGCCTAATGTTAACCTTCCGTACATTTCTTAGTAAAAGATAACGGTAATACTGGCTGCATAAAAGTATTACAAATGAAAAATAAATAAAGGCAACAACAAAAAACGTTCAGCCGGCGCGGCGATCAACAAATCGATATTTAAATCGACTTGGAATCGCTACACAATAGTTGATGTAT
This sequence comes from Lymantria dispar, assembly GCA_032191425.1. NCBI lineage: Eukaryota > Metazoa > Arthropoda > Insecta > Lepidoptera > Erebidae > Lymantria > Lymantria dispar. The sequence goes on from CM063447.1 coordinate 5,067,313, forward strand.
CACAACTAAATGAGTGTTAATTTCACACTTGACGTCTCGATTCGGTTCAAAAATCGCATCAGTCAAATAATCACTATCATTATAAGAGCCGAATCGCATTCTTCTTTATTTGAATTACAAATGTTGCAATCGCTAAAATCTTGTTTTAATTAGCCCCAATACTTTCAAAAGTAGAAATCAACGATGCCAGGATGAAGAAATTTTATTTCGCATGACATAAATAAATTTTCTTTTAATAATATCGACATCAACGACACACTTTTTTATTGATTTCAAAAAAGGTGAGATCAAACTGAAATTATTGTAATACATGTTCGAGAACAATTTCATTTATAAACCAATTATGTCTCATTTACTGAAACGGGATACTAATACTAAACAAGCTTATGTTTGCATTTTAATTTCATTGATATTGGAGCCTAGATTATATATTTAAAAATGTTCTAGGAAACTATAACATTTTTTTTTCATTTAAAAATGATATTACTAATTCTACTATGATTAATGATATCTTAATCTTATACATATAGGTGATAGCCGTAGGCAATTCTTGATATTTGATTTCGACTTAACGAAACTAACCATAGAACTAATGTATTTTACAACGTCAACAAAAAAAATAAACTATCGATTTGGAACATTTACTAAATAGTAGGTATAAAATTTAAACTAAAAATGCAATTAACGTGAATTTGAAATGGAATAGAAAAAATTAAATTATTATTATAGGAATTGCAATATGTTTAGAGATTCCTGTAATGAATTGATAGCTAGATGAAACTCAAATTTTATAACAACTGAAAAAATAATCATCAAAAAACCTGAAACCACTCTTGTTTTTATTTAAATGAATATTATAAAAAGGAACTTATTATTATTATTTTATTCTTTTTTTTTTGGGGGGTGGGCTGCGGTCAGCACGCTCCTCGCACCACTCCGTCCGCGTTGACAGAGGGGCGTAAGCACGCACACCCACGTGCACGTCGCCTTCGTCGTTGGGCCGACCACCGGAGCAGGGTTACTTGTCATCAGTGGTCGGCCCGACGGAATACCCCCTATTTGGGGTACCCTCCCATCGACCAACGTCCTCCCCCCCCTCGGGGAGCACCCAGAGAACCGTCCGGACGTTAAACACGCGTCAAACAGCTCCCTGAGGCGGGGACCCAGGTGTTCGAGGAATTATTTTATTCTTAGCCGAGATACGTCATTTTTATATGCGAAGGTTTTCCAAAACGGAAAGATCGTTGTCCTATTATACCACGCTCGGTACGGTTTGGGAAAAGGATTTTTTGGGTTTTCTTTCCCTTAAATCACTACTCTTCATCCCTTAATTGACTTTTACTGTAGTAGAAACATTAAATACCATTAATTATATTCTAACTACGATGTCATACTATATTAATTCGGGGGGACGTTGGTCGATGGGCGGGTACCCCAAGTAGGGGGTATTCCGTCGGGCCGACCACTGATGTCAAGTAACCCTGCTCCGGTGGTCAGCCCAACGACGAAGGCGACGTGCATCGTGGGTGGGTTGCGGGTGTGCGTGCTTACGCCCCTCTGTCGCCCCGGACGGAGTGGTGCGAGGAGCGCGCCGACCGCAAACCACCCCTAAAAAAAAAAATACTGTGGTGGTGGTGTGTCTCTAATTAATATAATTAGAGACACACCTAATTGACTAAAATTCTAAAGAGTCTGGCTTTTATTTTACAAATTATAACAGGAAATTTAAAATAAAAGAGTGCCCTTTACATTTTGATACGACAAACCAGATTAAGCTCGTAAGAATTTCACTTAATTCTGTAAGTATTTAAACACATTATCGTAAACACTCGATTTTATATTCAGATGAAGTTGCAACGTATTTTTTCGCAATTAGATTACTGTTCGGCTTTCATGTAGCAATTATAAATGCACGTTCATTATACTTAAGCTGTCCAGTTGCCCATTACGTTGTAAAAAAAATATTTAAAACATTCATGATTTAAAAAAAAAATACCTTCAAAGGGGGTATGCGTCTTGTAAGCTTACTGTCGCATTAGATTTTACCCCCGGCTTCTTTACTTGCTACTATGAAAAATACTATTTCATAGATAGCGTAGTAAAATTAAATCACTTCGCCATCGGCCAATGTCGAGTTATCATGAGCGCGATCTCTACACTAAGAATGCTATGGATAGAATTTCGGATCTGGATATGGTTACAGATATTAAGATAACATTATATCGGTTAAGGTTACGGATATGTAATTATTTCGGATTATCCGACAGTTTCGGATAGTTTCGGTTACAGATATTGGTTTTTTAAAGAATTGTAAAAGGATTTAGCTAATTGTGATGCTCATTATTTTATTTCTTTTTAAAGAGCCTTATGTTTAGGTTCGTCGGCTGCTAGAGGGAAAACATGTCATAACCCATCTGATACAGATACCGACCATATCCGAAAATATGCAAAACATTTGTATCGGTTTCGATTATATTTTCATTTCCGATAGCCGATCATTTCGGTTGCGGTTACGGAGCTCCAAACAGTTCTTTGTGCAATCCAAAAATGTGTATGTGCAGTCCCCCGCCACAAAAGATTGTATTACTTACCTACCAACTACTACCAACGTCTCTTTAAAATATTTATTAGCGACTTAATTCCATATTAAAATTTCTAATATTTTTTTTTTTATTGCTAACGGTGGCAAACGAGCAAACAGTACACCTGGTGGTAAGTGTTGCTGCCGCTTAGATAACCTTAGAATAATAATAAATAACCTTAGATAAAATAATAATAATAATAATAATAAATAACCTTAGAATATTTTATTTTTACTTATATTATACAAAAATATTTATTTAGAAGAAAGGCCGATATATCTTAAATCAAACATAATTGTAAATAACAAATTCAGACCTCGTATCTAAACTTAACTGTATCAAAAACCAGCTCTAAAATTATGCGACATTGCGGATGTAAGCATCGACCCAATGAAATCACCGAATTAATGGCACTTCACGATACTTTTATACAAAACTAACGCTTGTAATAAGAAGCTAAATTAACGCTTAATAAAAACGTTAAAAAAGATCATTCAGTACTTTACAAGCTCTACAAATACTTAATGTTGGCGTATGGCGACGGAGTAAGAATACAATTCAGGACCTTCTATCTTATCCGTGGATGTCATAAAAGATACCCATAGGATATATAGGCATATAAAACCTGTGATGAAGAACGTGAGAACGAAAACCCAAAATATGTATATCGCTAATCAAACCCGCCTGAACAGCGTATAGTAAGTCAAATTCTCTCAAAATTTGTTGACTCTTTCATTAATATTTTATATTGCTACATAGGACAATATTACATAAACTAGGAATAGTAATTATCATTAATACGAAATATCCTTCTATTTATTTTAAAGAATTTAATTATATGTTTACAAAGACCTTTGCCAAATCTCTTCTGGGAATTTTGAAAAAACACGAAAACGTATGAAAAAACCTGTTATTTCAAGTTTACTACACTTTAGCACCTTTTCTATATTACATTACATAAAATACTATAAAACGTATTTAATATAACACGTTAGAACACTAAAACATTGAATATAATATAAGACACCACTCATGAGAGAAGGAGACCGACTCTCTATTTAGACTAAAATAGGCTGATTTATTCTTCTTCAACGTATATATATACATCTCACTTGTGAGCACTTACTTTCTCTGCAAGTGAAGTATTAATATACTATACCAGGTTAGAGACTCCGACGGTTGATATAGGGTTTCAAGTTGAATTTTCTTTTGTAGGGAAGTTACCTTTTTCATCTCTTAGACGTATTTTACGATACCTACCAGGGAATAGTGATGATTAGTATTCTTACTCCATCACTATAAATTTAACGGAGACAGATGACTGATTGATTAAAATAAAAAAACAAGTAGGAGTGATGAGCCTTATCATTCATTATTAGGCATAGTTCACTCGTTTGTCAACTAAATCAATAAAATAAATTGTTTAAAATAAAAATAAATGCAAATACGAATACCGCTGTCAGATCTTGGAATTAGTTTAAATATTTTTTTTAATCAAACGTTGGCTTACACCATATCGGTTGTCTCAAAACAGGTTAAATTTAAAGGTTACTAACAACGTTCCCAAATGCTATATTGTGTCGTTAATATTGTAATAAACTTAGTATTAAAATAAAGGTCGCTACTGTACGCAGAGCGGAGCGGAATGGACTCATGAAGTGATTTACCAACTCTATCGGTATCATATCGATTTCTGGATAAAAATTCTCACAATACTTTAATGTTTAAATGCTCCTTTTTTCGTAATGATAATTATAAAGTACAAGGACCATATTTAATATTCCTATGTCTTCTACAAAAAAAAAACTTTGTAATTTAAAGTACAAACATAGTTACATAACTGTTGTATGAATAAAATCTTTAATGTCATAGAAAAAGACGACTAAGAGCCTTAGATTGACCCGGACCAACTCCATCTGGTACCATTTGGATCAACGATTACATTCCCAAGGAGGGTTGACGTCAGGCAGGCGGCCGGTCATAAAAGTCATTGCCGAAACTTTTTGCAATATGTCAAAACAGATGTCATATTGCGTCGACCCCAAGTAATTGGGATAAGAGCAAGATGATGATGAATGTCATAGAAAATAAAGCTAGATTACGATTTGAATGTAATATATTACAAGTAGTTTATCATAAATGAAATAACTTAAAACATAAATCGCCTCTCATATCTAACCGCTACCTTACAATCCTCGGTGGGTAATCGACTAATCGGACGCCCCGTCGATCGACGTCGCGTAATATTATTTTAATAATCGATTCTTCATTTGACCACATCACTGAACACGCACGATGACAGATGGACAATATGAAGTTTTAGCGGGAACGTTGAAATGTCACGTGTTCGTTTTGTTATAGGTATACAAACATTTACAAATATTAAGGTGTCTGTTAAATCATTTTAACCGCTTATGAAACAGTTCAGAGACATTTCCTGAAGTATAGTATCATATTGCTTAACTTTTGAGTGTTCTTTGTTTTGCTAAAGTACTCCGAAATATCCTTAATAAACCTTTGGTAAATTAATAGCTACACTATTTCTCGACCCAAAGAATCGATTTTAACAACGGAAGACTATTGATTTTAAAGCTAAGACAGAATTCGACGTGAAAGTCAACAAAATGTTATTAAAAGGATTGTAGGACAGTGATTGTAGACAATTTGAATTTGTTATAAATGTGTAAAATTTTTCAAAGATAGTTTTATTTCTGACTATGCGTGTTACCTAATACCTTCTAATTTATATAATAAAATCATCAATTTAACTATAATAACTTATACTTTTTTATGGATCGGATTCAACTACATCTAATGCCGTCAGGTCAACAATTACATTCCCAAGGAATGTTGACAGTCGCGTTGACAGCGCCCAGTTATAAAACAATTTCCAGTAACTCTTGCAATAAATACTATATTATGTCGACCCCAAGTAATTGAGAAAAGAGCAGACTGATTATATAATAATTTATATTACTTAAAAAAAATCAATGAAATTCCGTGGAGTTAATTATTAGAAGTTAATATTATTATTACATTTAGTCTAAACGTAGTCAGTAGTATGCATTAATAAATAAAAATTCATATATATTACTTAAAAAATTGATTACATTTACTTTTACTTTAATATCATCTTTTTTGTAGTGTTCAAATCTTCTTACTCATTAAGATGCTTTCTAGTAAATAAATATTCTTGATTATGTAAAATGTATCAGGTTTTCACAACTTAATAAAAAAACACATTCATCTTCATAACAGTAATTTCCAATCAATACATAAATAAAATAAAATCATATTTCTCTTTTATAATAAATAAAAATTATGCAATTAAGCATAAATCTATCAGAAATGGAACGCAATTAAAAATATAAAAAAGTTAAGTTCCACATACGACCGTAGCATGGGTCTGTGTCCGACTAGACACTAGTAGAACAACTTTTTTTCAAGATGGCCACTGACTTTCCCGCTCTGCAGATACTGATAATATTAGACATGGCTACCACGTGCAAGCCAGTACATAAGCAAATCATATGATAGAGTATAATTCTAGATTTTTTGTCATTTTGTTATTTACATTTTACCTTTATTGATACTAAAATAAAAATCAGTAGATTCTAATATATCTTCCTTCGTTCATAGTATATTTATATCAAACTTTGTAATAAATATTCTTGTTGTAACTCATGAACGCAAGTTTTACTATTTCTTGAATTTAAATTTTTATTTTTCTTAATTTAAATGAATTCAATTTGAACTATTATCTAGAAAACTGTCTATCTATGTGCCAAATTATAACCAAATCTGTTTACCCATCTAATCTAAAGATTTACGCAAGCAACATACAGCCAAAGATCCACATATCTTCACAAATTGTCACATTTTTAAATTAGTAGGATTATAAAATTAAATGCCTAATAAAGCGAATAGATTACACTAAAGCCGGGTATTACTGTACAAATCTGCATTAGCAACAACTTCGACCACATTATAATCGCGTAGAATTTGTATAATGCAAAAGAACCGTAGTAACCTCATTTATAAAATTATTTATAGTTGCAGAATAAAATATCCATCATCCACCTTTTTAAATCCAGTTAAATCCAATTAATCTTTGCACATAAATTACAATTTCTAAGTTTCAAAATTGACATTATAAACTTTACCGCGTTTCTAAATATATATTTCTATAAAATATCTTATCAAACTACGTAAATATATATAATATTAAAGCGCTGTAATCTACAGCGCTTTAATATTAACAATAATTTAATTGATAGCACTTTCTCATTTAAGCTGGTGCCCAAGATAAGTAGTGTGCCACATTCAATAGCCTACTTGTGGAAAACATTGTAAGCGATCAGCTGTAAGCCATCTCCATAATAAATAAAATAAATTAATATATATTTCTATGACGTATTAGCTAGATCTCGTAGTGATGTCCTATTCTCTAAAAATCATCATCATTACAAATCACGTACGTCACACTGTTAGGCTCAAGCCTCCTTCACGATAGGAGAAAAAGTGATCTACTATAACACGCCAATGATATAGAGTTTTATTTCGAGTATTCCTAGTTTTGTATATATGTTATATGTATATTTAATCTCTTAGTCATCTTCTATGACATTCACGGGCAAGATAGGGGACGATAAATTGTATTCTTTCTTCGTCACAACAAAGTAAGTCTCTAAAATTACTGCAATAATTATAATCTGTCCTTCTATCCAACAACCTATTAAAGTCCTCTGCAGCCTAAGCTTCTTCTAAGTGAGAATAAATCATAATAAGCCACTCCACGCAGATGGATTAACCATTGCAATGGGTGTTAAGAGTGTTCCAAGGCAAAGTAAAGGATGTATACAAATCTTAATATGAGAAAACTTGAATAAAATTAAAAGGATAGAAATATAAATATTTATCATAAAATTGCAGTATCCAATTTTATCAAGTTTTTCGCAAAACTGCTCGGAAAAAATTTGGACATTACGTCCTATTCGTACCAATTACCATTAATGCTTTGAAATAAATGCAATCAGGTTTCAGTACATTCGCCTAATTTACCACTACTATGTAAAACTTCACCATGTAAAAACTTCATTATGTAAAACTCCACAATGTAAAATAAGTTCTCGCATCTCCATATTGTTAAAAACTTACATATACTGGATTGTGGGAATGTGCCTTGTAATATTCTCGTAAACTTTTTTACTTCATTGGTTCATTTAAGATCAAAGAACAAGCTAAGGAAATACATGTGTCGATTAAGATTTTTATTAAAAAAATAATTATTGTCTGTAAAGTCTTTTTTTAAGGACGATAATGATGAAAATTGCATACTTTTATGAATTAAATTTAATTATTATCACTCAATTATCATTATTTTGTATAGTACAAAGAAGGAGTTAACTGAAAATTACAATTTGTCAATAAACTAACATATACATAGTTGCACTCGGTAAGTCAAATATTTTTTTCACTTAAATTAGATATAGATGCATCACAAATCTAACGCATAGGCCTATCGTGCCTCTCTATCACTAGTCCACGCTCTTGCTTGCACGCTCGGCTAAGGCGTAACGTGACAAATAAGCACAAAATTATTGGTAAAATCTAAAGTTAATAATAAGTTATTAACGCCCCAAACGAACAGCCTCTTATTACTACAAGGTTAAAGTTGATTATGACCATGCTGAATATCGTACAATGCGAAAGTCATGCTTAATATAACAAAATATTCAAACGTTGAATATAGAGATGGTAAACTTTAATATCATAATATAAACTTCCGTAGAAATATATATACGAAATTGATTTTTCAATAGAAATCTATATACGAAAAGAAAACTCAAAATCTACATTCGGAGTATTTATCTATAAAATAAACATTTAGGAAAATATTAACATCCCTATTACGATTTACAAAAATGTCACACCTGTAAATTTTTTTGTGAGACGTAACTATTTGAATAGACACAAAAAGTTTAGGAAACTTCAGTTGGGATGCTTTATCGGCACAAAAGCTGGTATTTACAGTTGATTACCAAAACCAAAAAGAAAAACATCTATTACAATGTACTTACTAGGTTGCGAACAAAAATTCTATGATTTCATGCAATACAATTCTCTAAAATGTTGCAAATACGATTGTATTTTAAAACTTACTAGAAGTCGTGATCATTGGAATAGCAACATTTTGAATTTTAAATCGAGAACTTGATATTTTTTTTTGTAAACAAGAATGCACTGGTAAGCGACAGCATTCAGCCGCCTTTAACATACTCAGTCATCGCGCATTTATTTAAATAATTTTAATATCGAGTCTTTTGTAATATAAAGATATGTAATTTCCAAAATAATTTATCTGTATTAATTTTGTATGTATTTATTGGAGTTATATTTCAATTGTGTTAATTTGAAAATATTTATAGTTTGTAGGAAAATAAAATATTTTTTAGATAATTAATTCATAGTTTCTTCAACTAGTCTCAATTAAAGCTTGGGAGTGGTCTCATAAAATACTGAACTAATTAAAGAGTCAATCCACGCGCGATCCATCAACGACATTCAAGGCTTCATGTTTTACAAAAAACAACCAAGAAAATGCTTTTATTAAGTTCAATAAAGTGCTGAATATTCATTGCAGTAGAATTGCTTTTAATTGCTACAAAGTAGCCACTAGATGCGACACTACTTCAATTTATGTGGAAAGCAATAAAAATGTTCGGTGTAAAGGGCAGAACGAGAAATTCTAAGTACACTCGTTTTTACTTAAATAGAGTGTCTATTGAAGAAGTTTTGATTTCATTTGTATAAATTAACTACCTACTTTTTGATCAGGTTATAAAAATAGTATATAAGCCTATCTCTACTGGGTAATCAAATTAAATGTGTTCAAATTTGTAAGACAGCCATACATTCTATTGTTTGACACTCCTAATCTTTAGTGAGAAACAGATTGAAAGATATATATCCACGTTTGCCAAACGAATTGGCATAGACTATCATTTCGAGTTAACGTTCTCTGTAGTGTAATAATTTGATTAATTCTTAAAGGTCTCTTCGGCTAGACAGAAAAAAATTTAAAGATAACTTGCATTTTTATACCATCAAAACACGAATGTGGAAATATAAAGTGTAAATGTTAATATTAATATTTTATTATCGCAGCAAACGCTTCTCTCCAAATTTCCGCTTATTCACAACTCAACCGGTCCTTTATTATTGATTTTTATAATTTTAATGATCGTATTTTTTTCAGTTATAAACTTTTAATTGGTTAATTACATCAATAGATATATGAAGTAAATATATTTACCTGTAAATTAGCTACAGGTTATGATTTATAATTATTTATAAATATACATACATATATGGAGGATGTAAGTGGTAATATAGTTGCAAATATATACTAGTGCATTTATCCTTAACATCCAAGTTGTTAGCCTAAGCATGGTTTTTGTTCTAATAAAATCTCCCGGTAGAAGAAATCTAGAAGTTACTATTTTATTATGTATGTATATAAATTAGATTATATTGTATGTCACGCTCTCTCGAGGCGTCGGACGAAACAGCCAAAATTGTAACTATACTGGCCATAAACACGATAACAATTGAAAAACGTATGATTTTTAAATTCAAATTTGGAACGCGTTTATTGTGTTAGAATATTGAATCATTTTGCCGTAATTTCAAATATTTATTCGAGATGAATACAGAATTATAATAATGATATGGGGTATTAAATAAAACAGAATTGCAGTGATTGTCTTACACAAAATGAGTATTAAGCCGTTGGTTATTTTCAAGACACAAAAGCGTGATATTAGTCGTATGTTCGTATATTACATACCCAATACATCCTCCGTGCAAAATGGATCAACAGTTTAAAGGTCTTCATTTTAGCCAAAGGTAATTATTTCGATTAGAATTATTTTTTGTTTATTACTGACACTTCAATAACTATTTTTTTTTTTTATATTAAGATTAAAAGCATATTATTTGATAACCAAATAAACTCATTTTATTTGGAATAACACTTGACTAGGTCCTTCTTCTCATATAGATTTTTTTGCAAAACTACTACCAAGCGTCCATAAATTGCCCATAAAAACAAATTCTCGCAAAACTACTTAAAATTTTACAATATTAATTTGACTTTTTTTTCTTTATTGCAAACGGTGGCAAATGAGCAAACAGTACACCTGATGGTAAGTGTTGCTGCCGCTCCTGGACCTTTGTAAGGCTGCTGATTACCGCGAAGAAAGTGAAGGGAGTGTGAATGCGCGCAATGAGGTTCAGTGATACTAAAAGCATCACTAAAACCCACCATACGCAACCACCCTCAAAAGGGGAGTTTTGGCGGGAATCTGAAGTGTCATGTGGTGTTCTTGTATTATATTCAATATCTTAGTGTTTTAACGTGTTATGTTAAATAATCTTGATGGCATTTTATGTAGTATATAGCGACAGAACTGCTGAGGTGTAGTGAATATGATGTAAAACTGCTATACATACACCTTTGTATTTCCACCAAAATTCTCAGATACCCTTAACAGTGGCCATTACACTGTTGAGGGCGACACTTTGACTTACTGACAGACCATTACTGACATGAAGAAACTGAGAACTTGAAAAGATAATTATAACTCGACACTGGCAAAAATGGCTCGTATTTTTAGCTGATTGCCAAAACAAAAAAGAAGAAGAAGAAGAACACCCACAGAAAGTTGAACATGTTGTCTTAAAAAACCAATTAGAATTCGTGAAAATTTGACATATCTTTGTTAGAAAATTATTGCTATACATGTTTGATCATTAATATGTAATACCAGAAAATGAAAGTACCACGTTACGCCTGAACGAATTTGCGTGTTAACAGAAAGCGCACTGGTCAATATAGATAGAAAGAGAAAATTCCCTCTTAATTATTTATTACCTAACAACTTGTATTAATTGCATAATTATTATTTAGTTCATTATGCTGTGTCGTGGCGGTTACGAATGCTACCAACCCTTGCATTGCTTGTGGGTATTGTAAAAGACGACTAAGGGTTTTACAACGATCTGGTATCTGATGCTCTCAGATCAGTAATTACATACCCAAAGTGTACACGTCAGGCAGGCAGCTGATTATAAAATTATTGCCCATAACTTTTGCAAAATTAACTATGTAAGAAGAATAGATATTGAGCCGACCCCAAGTAATCATTCATCACCATCATTTCAGGTCATATACGTCCCACTGTTGAGCTCAAGCCTCCTCCACAATAGGAGGGAAATTGACCTTACTATACCATGCTGGTCAAACAGGTTTTTTTTTTTTTTTTTTTTATGGGTGGGCTATGGTAAGCGCACGCGCGGTCCAGTCCATCCGTGGCGATGAAAGGACGGCGCGCGGGCCCATAACCCACCCGTACCCAAGTCACCTCGTTGTTGGGCCGACCACCGGAGCAGATGTGACTTGTCGTCAGTGGTCGGCCCGACGGAATACCCTTTCAGGTACCCTCACCTCTCGACATCCTGGGACGTCGGTCGCCATCGCGCGGTTAGCCACACTGCGGGTGACGGACAGTTCCCCGGTCCGATCACCCGCGGCCTCGGCTAGGGCGGCATTAGGCGCAGATACTCGCGCCTGCGCCGCCCGAGTCGCCGGCGGCGGAACGTGTCGCCGAATAGGATCTCTACTCGCACACGATCCGCCGCCTCCTTCCGTGAGATAACGGCCTCACAGAAGGCGGCGACCGCGTCCCAGTTCCTGACGCTGACGAGCATCTCCCTGGCGATGGTCGGCAGCGCCAGGTCGGCACCGATAATCGCGACGAGTTCACGGCGCTCCCCCTCCCACGCAGCACACTCCTCGAGCGTGTGCTGCGCCGTGTCCTCGTCGCAACTGCAGTGGTGGCAGGACGGTGTGCTCTCCCTCCTGACAATCTTGTGCAGGTACTTTGCGAAGCATCCGTGCCCCGTCAGCACCTGCACCAGTCGGAAGGAAAGCACCCCGTGCGTCCGCTCCAACCACTCCATCAGCACCGGCCGGAAGGCCTCGACGGTCCTGACACCGTATCGAGGACTCTCCAGCCGGACTGCCCAACGGGCAATGACTCCACGGCGGGCGTCGACGCGCCAGGCGGTGATCTCCTGCAGGGAGACCATACCGCCGCGGGCGCGCGTCTCCGACACCCGCCGATAAATGTCGGCGAGCATCTCCGCCTCCAGGTCCCACGGGGGAGTTCCGGCCAAGAGGCACGCTACCTCCGTCGACATGGTGCGGTAACCGCGTATGGCCCTGACCGCCATTACCCTCTGTGGTCGCCTCAAGAGGGCCCTCAGCCCGCCCACACCGGTGCGCCGTACAGAGCCATCGACCGGATCACCCCCGCGTACAGCTGTCGGCACGTAGCGCTGGGTCCGCCCACATTCGGCGTCAGCCACGAAAGGGCGGACGCCGCGCCGACAAGCCGGGGAACAAGTCGGTGGAGATGCTCCCGGAACCAAAAATGCCCGTCGAGCACCAGGCCCAAGTACTTCATGTGGGCCTGGATGCTGATGGTGACCGACTTCACGGTGATCGAAGCGCCGGCGGGAGGTCCGGCGGTACGGAGGCCATGGAACAAAAGGGCCTCCGTCTTTTCCAGGGCTACCCTCAACCCCAGCGCTTCGATCCGCCTGACAATCTCCTCGGTGCCGAGAGTTGCCAGGCGTGCTGCCTCCTCTAGCGTCCCACCCCGGGCTGTGACGAGTGTATCGTCGGCGTAGCAAATTACACCCAGCCCGGGTGGGAGGCTTCCTCTCAACGCCCAGTCGTAACCGATGTTCCACAGGGTCGGACCCAGAACCGACCCCTGTGGGACACCGCACGTCATGGGTGTTCGCACAACGTCCCCTACTCGGTCAACGTAGAGGACGCTGCGCCCCTCCAAGTAGTCTGCCACCAGCCGCCTGAGGTATACGGGCACCCCGTGATACCTCAGCCCCTCCCTGATGCAGCTGAATGGCAGACTGTTGAAGGCGTTGGCGATGTCCAGGGACACCGCCAACAGGACTCCTCCGCCGGTGACGGCCTCCGCTACCACGGCCTTCAGGCGCAGCAGGGCCGCAATCGTCGAACGCCCTCTCCGAAAACCAAACTGGGCGTCCGACAAATCGGGCCCGTCCCCGACGAGGTGCCGCTCGATGCGGGCAGCCAACACCCTCTCCAGCAGCTTGCCCGCATCATCGAGCAGCACGATGGGCCTGTAGGCCGAGGCCGACTCGGAAGACCGTCCCGGCTTCGGCAGGCGAACCAGCCTCCCCTCTTTCCAGTACCCAGGGAACTGCCCGGACATCAAACAAGCGTCGAACAGTCCCCTGAGGCGTGGTCTCAGGTGTTCGAGGACCAGGGCCAGCACACGGTTCGGAATACCGTCGGGCCCGGGAGCGGTGGATTTGACTCGCATACGCGCCACCGCCGCCCCCATTTCCGGCTCCGTGATGGGCGGAGCACTTTCATCGTCGGCCTCCGATGAAAGTGCTTGCTTCAGGTCATATACGTCCCACTGTTGAGCTCAAGCCTCCTCCACAATAGGAGGGAAATTGACCTTACTATACCATGCTGGTCAAACAGGTTGGTATAGAATTTTATTTCGAGTTTTCTTTCTCTTGCATAGATGTTATATGCATATTATACTCCATAGTTGGCTTTAATGACATCCACGGGCAAGATAGGGAGTGTGTAGTGTGGGAGTGGTGAATTGTATTCTTACTCCGTCACCACACGGAGAATGACCGCAAGTAATTGAGATATAAGCAGGAAGATGATGATAATTTTCATCATTTATTCTCAAACCGATCACTAATGCACATATAATGCCACAAAGTGTAGTTATTTCTTGGAAGAATTAGTTACCCTAATAACCACACAACATGGCGGCCATATTAAGGTGTACATATTTACCAGGATAGAACTGCCGCCTAATCTGATGACTGCCACGGGCAACTAGGGATTTTAATTAATATGATAATTCTAATGATTACCTTGTCATTTAAAATTTCCCCCAAAAGACCACAAATCATTAGTGTAATGATGGAGTTAAAATATAATAATTGAACATTTCATCCTTTCCCATAGCACGTAGGGTTGCACTATAAGAAGTGGAAACAACTTAATTTCTGACCAACATGGTACGCCCGTATGTGAACCGCGATTGCAATAGGTAATATTAACTGCTTGCCCTCTTAGCCGTCTTCTACAATCACTCGTGTGAAAGGGAAAGGTTAAAGATACAATGTATTTTCTAGACCACCACGCGAAAAGTATATTTATAATTCACTTTGAATTAATCTCTGGTTCCGGTGATTCTTATCTTCTCTTTATCTTTATATTTCTTGTGTACGTGTGTATGTCACTGAACTCCTCCTAAATGGCTGGACCGATGATGATGAAATTTTCTGTGTGTGTTCAAGAGAATTCGAGAATGGTTTAGATTCAAATTGGACCCGGTAGGTGACGCTGTAGTCAATTTCAAGGAGAATTACTTTTATTTTATTTGAACAGAACAACGTCTGTTGGGTCAGCTAGTATATGTATATATTTCTTGTGTACGTGTGTATATCACTGAACTCCTCCTAAACGGCTGGACCGCTGTTGATGAAATTTTTTATGTGTGTTTAAGGGGATCCGAGAATGGTTTAGATTCACAATTTGACCCAGTAGGTGGCGCTTATTTGAACAACGGCTGTTGGGTCAGCTTGCAAATTATAAATGTTTAATGTAATTATAGAATTCTTTTGTTAATTAATCGAATATATAAAGATAGAGAACCAGGTAATATTAATAATAATAGAGATTGTTGTTAATAAGTACACTATTTTTTCAAGCTGTGACGCGTTTGGGATAAATTATTAGAGTAAATTTAAACAATGTATGCGTACCACATCCAAAAAACCAGCACCCTGGGGCCTGTTAGCCTAGTAAATTTTTTTTACGATGCCCGCACACCATCACAAATGTCAACTGGTAAATGCGTTGTAATAAAACTTTAACTGTATTACATACCTTTTTTCTATTATTATTACATTTTTCTACAAACGTACGATACGATAACGCGAAGGAAAAAAATTTTAGAAAGATTTTTATCTTGTTTCCAAAGAACTATTACTTCTTACGTGCGTACATGGGTACATGCGTACACACACAATTTTTTAACATTTTTTTAATTAAGGTATTTACCATTCAGCCTAATGCCAATCACATAACTTGTTTCGAAGTTTTCCATTTTGTAGTTTGGTGTAATAAATTAATACTGTTACATAATTAGCGGTCTCGCGTGACTGAGAACTATAAGAGAACTTGTCCTCGACTCTTTAGCAGCTATTTGAGTCTTGCCCCGGCGGATTTATTGAGAACCTCTTAGTTTTATTATAAGCTGGATATAAAAAAGCAATGACAAATGTTTATGCTTATAGAAACACACATTAACTCAATCGAATATTTAAAATGTCATAATTTTACTTTAATGCTCGGCGATCATAAAATACAAAGCATGTCTACCACAGATAAAAAATCTCATTAATTAAAATTATAACATAAATCTCTTGAGTAAACATGGGATTAAGCGTAAAAAAATCTCAACAATTATTACATACTAATAATCTTATTAAAACAGTACATTAGTTAAGGTATAGAGTTGCAGAAATCTTGATGGTGATGACTCAACGCACGCAACGAAACGGTAACTATGGCAACGGATACCGGAATCCAATATGGCTGCGCTGTTTATCAGGTTATTGGAGGCTGGCTCGGTCCCGCTATAAAAATATGTTGGGAACAGGTCACGTAATAACAGATCTAGATAAAATATGATATATTTTATTAGTTCTAATGATAAATAACAAACATAATAGAGTTTTCTAGTTATATACGGTTTGGTTTTTTTTTATAATTACTGTTTAAATACTGGTCCCATGAGATCCGGCCTCTATATTCGGCTCAATCAAATGATTATTGCAATGAATTTTAGTGTCAGAGAAATTGATTGCACAGTATAGTAGTGAAAATACTGACGTACTTTTTACCGAGGATATTTTTTTTTTTTAAATCGCCATACACTAAGAAAATGATTCTTATATTGCTGCAGACTTTACAAACATATAATTAATGGACCTTAGAATAATAACGTATAGAAGGATAGTGTCAATACTTCGAACTTTCAAAATTTGAATCTAAAAATACTAATGGCGCGCAGACGATTACACACGTACACACGCACACTACTATACAAATTATGAAATCAAATTTTGTTTTTATTAACATAAATCGTCGAATTACCTTTAAAAGTAATGTTAATAATCTTTTATATTTTTCAAATGTGTTGTGACACCATTTGAATGCACAAACCGTCATAATTACCTATTTATATTTTAAGAGTTGCGTACGTTCGTGCAGTACAATGACTTGTACATTACGGAACGGTTCCGGTGTAAGCTCCATTAGGCTCCAATTGAAATGCCTCATTTTTTGTGCGTGAACTTACCTTCTATACGTTATTATTCTAAGTAATGGACACAGTTACATCCAGACTAAGAACAACAATATGTGGATCACACAAAATGTTGTCCTCCTTGGAATTCAAACCCACGATTCTGCTCATAATAATACACGATACAGGTTACTATTAATAAAAAACTATTATATTTTAAACACGAACAAGACTAGGTTTATTAAAGGCAAAACTTTAACCTATAATTTGTTGTAATTTTATTAAACCCACACATTTAATTTAACTAACGTACGATCTATATTTTGGCCACACTTAGAATATAGTTTAAAGAAGGTCAAGCAAATGTTAATTGGTACTATTAAAAATAAATGCCCAGAAAAAGTAGCGTAATAATTAAAAATACACTTAATTTCTTTTCTGTTCAAAATATAATATGCTCGACTTTAAAAAGTTCAAAATACAAAGAATTTTTTTCCCAAAGCAGTTACAGAGTAATAGAGCAGTTTTAAATAAAATAATTGCGTTACATTAACGTTTTAATGAAGTAAAACCACAGAGTCAAAGTTCATTTGTCTACCTATAACAGCACTTAACCTCTATTAAAAGCGAAACAAATGGAAGTTTATGCGAATAACCAAATAACAATCGGAGTCGTGAGATCGTGACGGTGTTGCAGGTGATGAAAAATCTAACAATTCAATTGTGCATTCGGTACATTGGATTTTACTGACTATAAACTGTCATCTGATATACTATTGAACTGTTAAATCATCTAATAAAAACATTATTCTATGTATCTATTGCTTTTATTCCGTTAGCATTTAAATTTTCGAAGTGAAACATGACAATAGTAGAATAAATATTCGAACTTCTGCTAAAAATTGCAAATTGACGTTCTGGAAGTTGAGCACCTCACGTGAGAGTAAGAAAATTTACTTATCTCCTATTCCACCTTGATCCTATCCCGTATTCTTTCCATTTCATTGTGATGTGCGGTGTATTAATTAACCCTGGGTGGTGGATCTCTTTTCCTACCTTCCGTTTTTAAAATAATCAAAATTTACTAAACATTATGTCAGTGTGAGTAGAGTGATGGAGTAGAAACAATTCACTACCAGCTTTCTTGCCCATGGGTGTTGTTAAAGATGACCGAGGAAAGATACATACAACATCTATGCAAGAGAGAAAAGCCCTATACCAAAACGTCTGAACAGCGTGGTTATATTGGTACAATTGCCTTCTTATAGTGAAGGAGGCCCTAACTAGCGGGACGTGTATGAGAGATGATAAATACTGCAATATTTTATACATTTTTTTTTATAAAATCAACGGCAATGCATTTGAGCTGACAGTGGATTTGCTTTTGGATAGTGGCATTATTTCATCTCAAATAGAGAATTAGGTATTCTCTTCGCTCTCTCGACAAAAAATATTTTAAGTAATAATAATCAATTTTACTTGAATATTTTGCCAAAGAAGTTTAGTTTCACGTTATGTGTTCGGACACACAGTTGTATTTTTTTTAAATTAAGATTCGTAATATCTGATATGGAATTTTTGATATAGAATTTAGTAAAGAAATTTATTTTAAATTAGCCTGTCAAAATATCACAATAAATAAAAATAATGTATTTTTTTAATTTAATTTAACTAAAATATTTTTAAATTATCATCGATAATGTGGAACTTTTTTTTGGATAGACAAAGGTATGCGTCTGAATACGTCTGACTTATGCTTGTCTCGACAGCGAGAAGCCACAAGCTCCGCACTGTTTAATTTTCAATTTAGATCGCAATTCGCGATCGTTCGCGGCGCACGCCCAAACTCACATCAGTCGACAAGATAGATTTATGTACAACCTTATAAATATACTTGGAATATATTAAAAGAAATTAACTCGTGTAAGTTACGAGCCAGCCTTTTTCAAGATAAGACTTAATGAAAATTGAGTTTTTTTATAACAAATTCGTCAAGCGCGGGTGTGGCCGAATGAGATAAGCGAAATTGATCTGTCTGTTGTATCTAATTGGTACTGAATTTGTGAACTCTGCTTGCTTTATTGTTTAAATTTTGTATACCAACTTTTCATATTCTCTTATGATTATTTTCAGAGATATAATATTTTCATAAAAAAATAACTCATATAATTATGTAGGTACCTTATGACCGTTTATAATACACTTATGATTTTTTAAAGACTAAGGAATTAAGCATTTTATTGTTAGGATATTATTAATATGTAATTAACGGACACAAATTACAGCCAGACTGCAACAATTTGTCGCGTAATGTATTGAGCTGCGTGTGAATCGATCTCTCGCCAGTTCGCATGGAAGATTGGTTTCTTAACTACTACGCCATATGTGCAGACTTAATGTTAACATGAAGTATGTAGGTAATGTAATATCAATACTGTCATTCATATTTTTTTTATATTTTGTTAATAATGACCCTAAACTTCTACACTATTATAATTCTTGTTAAATGAATTAAAAAATATGATCCTCACATGCCTTAAAATTTAATTTCAATACCTATCCTTAAAATAGATCGATTCTTGAGAACCACGAACATGGTGAAACGAACACATTGCCGCCTCATAATCACCTAACAAGCTATCACCAAAAGAGTCACAAAGTACCACCTATGTAGACGGTAATAGGCATCTAAATATCCCACTTAACTAAGATGGGTATGTGGAAAATAATACGGAATCATCATACGGCACTACACTGACTAAAATGTCAGTACCGTATTTTACTTGTGGCAAATTGCAACAGACTTTACTTTCACTATGTATATTAGTTTGTGATTTATAGTGACATTATATTTTTGCAAGAGGAGAAAAATTCGATACAAAACCCTATACCAACACGTCTTATATGACCTGCGTGAGATAGTAGGTCAATATCCCTCCTATTTTGGAGAAGGCCTGAGCCCAACAATGGGACTTGCTGAAATGGTGACAACGATCACACATGTCCTACTTCCATTTTTTTTAAATTATGCAATACTCGGACTCAAATAACCCTTTAAAATTACATTATCATCATCATATTAGACCAATGTACTATGTGCAATCAATTTTACCGTTTTTTATTTTTATTGTTTTTTCTTATTTATTAAACTTCATGTATTAAATACAATGGCGGACTTAATGCCAGAGGCATTCTCTACCAGTCAACCATAGGCAGTGCAGAGATAATAATTGATAGGCACATGTGTCGAGAAAGAAAGTCATATGATTAAAAAAGAAAAGAGAATACATAGGTATATACAAGAGTACATAATACATACCAAATATACATAGATAAAAACACATAAATACGATATATACATATATAAAAATATATACATACATAGTGTATATACATAATTATACGAATGTTATATTATATAAGTTGCAATGATTCAGCTAATTCATTTAGGAGATGTAAACGAACTCTCTTCTTGAATGTGTGACGGCTAGTAGACATTCTGATGTCCAGAGGTAGCTAATTCCAGGGGAGAACCGCCTGGACAAGAAAGGAAGAATGAACACGATCGGAATGGTGAGATGGACAAAGTAGCAGCAAATTGTTGGCAGAACGAAGGTTTCTATTGTGATTAGTGGAGAGGTATTGAAATAAAACAAGATAGGTAGCTAGGAAAATTAGGAGAATTAAGAATAGAGTATAGCAAAGTAAGGGTGCGCATACTACGGCGTTGGCGAATATCAAGAAAATTTAATTGAGAACGATAGGAGGAAATATGGTCATACTTGCGAAGATTACATATGAATCAAATGCAGTTATTGAAAAGACGGTCTAGTTTATTAAGAAGATCTGGATTCAGGTCAAAATAACACACATCAGCATAGTCGATTAGGGTAAATATTAAGGTTTGAAGAAGCGTTGTTTTAGTTCGTACCGGTAAAAAGTGTCTCAACCGATTAAGAGCACGCAAGCTACTGGTGACTCGCTGACTTGTTCTGGCGACGTGAGTTCTCCAGCTGAGAGTAGAGTCTATGTACAAGCCAAGGTCTTTGACAAAAGGGGATAGTGGTACAATAGAACCGTTGTATGATATAGAAGAGAGAGATATGACGTCTATTCGGCCTATTATACGCTGACACAATTATCGCTTGGCACTTAGTAGGGTTTACCGTCAACCCGAACCGGTCACACCAACTTTTTATGTTACCTAAATCCCTATTTATCTTGGCGATTGCTAATGGGAAATCTTCCACGCTCACTTGACAGTACAGTTGCAAGTCATCGGCATAAAGATGATACTAACACTGAAGATTATAAGTAATGAAGTTAATAAATATAAAGAATAACAAAGGAGAGAGTATACCGCCTTGAGGGACGCCAGTGTGGTGGTCGCCCCAATTTGAGTAGCTATCTTCAATGCGAACACATTGCTGACGCCCCTGAAGATAAGAAGAGAACCATTCTAGTGCGTTAGACGAAATCAGGAAGTGAGATAGGATAGCTAGAAGGATATCATGACTGACAGTATTGAAGGCATTTGAGAAGTCTATTAAGACTAAAACAGTGACATTGGTTTTTTCCATACCAGCCCTAATATCATTAGTCACTTTGAGGAGAGCGGATGTTGTACTGTGGCCGGATCGGAAACCGGAGTGGATCTGACATAAGAGATTATTACCAATAACGAAGTCGGATAATTGCTTATGCACACAAGCTTCCAACACCTTAGAGAGAAAATGAAGAATAGATATAGGGCGGAAATAATTAGGAAGAGAAGGATTAGGAGTTTTAGGCAATGTTATCATGTAAGCCTTACGCCATAGTGATGGAAAACGGCCAGATTCAAGGGAAAAGTTCATTATACGTGAAATGATAGGAAGAAGATAATCTAGTATTGCCATGATCATACGACGACTAACGTAATTACAGCCCATAGCATTAGATTTGATGGATATGATAATTTTTTTGATCTCTGCCAACGCAACTGGAGAAAAATGAAATGGATAGGTATTAGACTGAGGAAGATGATTAAGATAGTCTAAAGTGTGACATCTGGTATTGTGATCCAAAGGGACAGAGGAAGTAAAGTACTGATTGATATCATCCAAACCGTCACCTGAGAATCTGTGTGACAGTGCTTACCAATACCCAGAGTCCCTAGAAACTTCCAGGTATTAGCAGCGGTTGTCAAGTTTTTATCATATAAATTGAGTAGAGATCTTAACCTCATGTGCCTCCACCTACAGTATCTGTTCATAGATTTTAGGCGCTAGTTTTTTACCAACCTAATAATCTTAAACATTTACGTATTCAATGTGATTGATATCTTTAAATTTTCATGCCCTATCTTTAATGGAAAATTATTTAAAATTCTTACTTCTGTAATGTAATGAATAATCTCTCTCGCCTCCAATGTAGTTTTATATATTGAACTATGTCTTAACAAACCTATAATAATAATGAAATTACGTAAATGTTAACCCTCCAGCAAAATTATACAATATAAATGCATGTAAGTAGATCTTTACAAAGAATTTGCGATAGTATAACGCAATTTAATGAAGATAAAAACAACAATGTTGACAGAATTATAAAAATCATTTATGACATAATTATCTTTGCAGTTCTCACAATATAATTGCTGCAATTTTAATGATTTGTGAACTCCTGTTCAACAAGCGTACTGTAGATTTTTATGCAAATGATTATAAAATGCAACTAAAATTTATCTATGACTACTTCTGAAGTAGTGTCCTAAGATAGTGGAAGTCCTGAAAAACTTTTTACAAACTAGAAAAAATTGCTTTGTCTATATTTAAAACAAGAACTACGCAGTAAGAATCCTTTGAAAGAAACACATATAAAACTGATATCTGATGTTTACGCGAGCACTACACATTGTAAATAAAACTACTTTTACGGATTATATCGCGTTTGTATTTGATTTATGATTGCCTGACGTTTCGAACACTTTGCAGCATTCATGGTCACGGGCGGACTAAGGTGTCTCACGTCCAACAAGTAATCGTTATTACTTGTAATCGTTATTACTTGTTGAACGTGAGACACCTTAGTCCGCCCGTGACCATGAATGCTGCAAAGTGTTCGAAACGTCGGGCAATCATAAATCAAATACAAACGCGATATAATCCGTAAAAGTAGTTTTTTTTACAACATATAAAACTATAATAAAAAAAATTAACCGTCATAATAAGACATTAAATTTAAATAGCACAAAATGGAAATTGGTATACATTAAAAACATCTAGAAAAACTATAATAAAGACTTACCTTTAAAATACAGCTGCCAACGGCTTCGCTCTCCGATACGGTGACATTGTAGAAGGATTGGTCGAAGATCGGCTCGTTGTCATTCACATCTAACACTGTCACTACTAATGTTGCCATCGATGACATTGACGGGTTACCCCGATCCTCAGCCACGACTGTCAGACGAGGCATTGGATTTGTCTCGCAATCAACTCTAGACTTTGTTGTCACTAATCCTGACCGTTCATCAATAGCAAACCAATCCGATTGAGGAGTAGGCAATAACGAATACCGTATTTCAGAATTTTCGCCTTCGTCAGCATCGCTTGCAGATACTTGTACTACAGGTGTTCCTGGTGCTGCGGCCTCGGGCACGCTAGCTTTATATTCGGACTCGAGGAATACTGGTGGATTATCATTTACATCAGTCACTCTAAGACTGATAATTCTAGATGCATGAAGTGGTGGTGAACCTTTATCAGTCGCTACTACATTCAATGTGTAAGAAGAACGAGCTTCCCGATCCAATGGAAGTGCGACAACCACCAGATAAATTATATTATCATGGGTGCGTAAATCAAAATGCCCATCCCCGCCACTTAACGTAACGTTCACGTTTGCGTATTCTGTTTTAGAATCTGGATCATGAACCGATATTCTAGCCACAAATTCATCAAGTTGAGCAGATTCAGATATTTTTGGTGTAGCATCATCGCTTAGAAATATAACGTCTATTGTAGGCTGATTATCATTAACATCTGTCACTCTTATCGATACAAAAGCTGTCGTTTCTAACGGTTGTGCACCTTTATCTCTCGCAACGACAACTAATTCATGCAATTCTTTTGTTTCAAAATCTAGTGCTTTGTTCACAATTATTTCACCAGTTTCGGGATCAATTTTAAACATATTCTCCTTATCACTTTGTCTTCTATTTATTGAATATTCTATCACACCGTTTTCTCCGGAGTCTGAGTCTGTCGCTGATACTTTCAAAATCGAAGTACCAACTGTAGCGTTCTCCGGAATAGAAGCAGAATAAACACTTTCAGCAAACACTGGAGGATTATCATTCACATCTAAAATAGTAATATTAACTGTCATAGTACCTCTAAGTGGGGGCGTTCCACCGTCCAACGCTTCTATAACTAATTGATAACGATCAGTTGTCTCCCTATCGAGGAAGCCATTAATTTGTAGATCCAAATAAAGGACCCCATCTCTTTCCCTGTGGGAAGACAATCTGAAAGCATTGTCAGTATTACCAGACACTATGTTATATCGTTGCGTATTAAACGCTCCTAGATCCTGATCTTTGGCAGGGTTTAACTTTCTTTTGACATCTCTTGGCGTATTCTCTGAAAACTCAACGTTCATGATAGGAGTGGGGAAGGTGGGTGCATTATCGTTTTCATCTAGAACGCGAACCACTACTCGAATATTATCTCCGCTGGCGGGGATAGCAACTAGAGCGTACTGGCCTCGGTTTTCTCTATCTAAAGGAACACGTGTTCTGATTTCGCCTGTGTGAGGGTCTATTCGAAGATCATCATTGACGGCGCTGCCAGGAACGGGCACTATAGTATAAGGTGGTGCGGCATCAGGGAGTTCATCACCAAGGTGACCGACGAGGGTGCCGCCGCGGGCGTTTTCTCTGACAGTGAACTCTCGCACGTGCTCCGCTGCCGCGGACGCGACCAGGAGACAGGTGATAACGCGCAACATCGCGCGTTCTTCTCACTCACCGCACACACATTGTCACTCACACCTGGAAAATGAAAACGGTCTAAGAATACAAGATGTTACAAC
The DNA here is from genome assembly GCA_032191425.1 of Lymantria dispar. Classification (NCBI taxonomy): domain Eukaryota; kingdom Metazoa; phylum Arthropoda; class Insecta; order Lepidoptera; family Erebidae; genus Lymantria; species Lymantria dispar. The sequence continues at coordinate 5,092,427 of CM063447.1, forward strand.
TTTGTTAGTTTCTTCAAGAGTTGAAGAAGTTGACTAAATGAATGGATACCTATCGTGTTCGTTTGCATAGTACGAAGCGAGTATTATCTGCCGTGATTGTACGACAGACTACTTAGAAAAAAAACTACGCCAAATGACCGATATCGTATTCAGGTATAATATTTAGAAGCAACCAAATACTCGGTACTAGTAGGATTTATCATTAAATATTAGATGAAACTTGGCCCATCACTAGTGTTTTTAAATTTAAAAAAAAAACTAGTCAAGAAATCTAACAATTAAAAAAAATTACTGAGGCCACTAGATAAGATGTTGACTTTTTTTATCAATATTTTTATTTGATTTAATTTGCCTATTCTTTACCGGCTGCATATTTGTATCTCTTTGAATTAGGGCCTATTTTAGTCCAGACCAGAACTGACAAGTACTAATATACTTCAATAAATATACTGTACTATACCAGTTTCCATTTTGATATTACAAATTACATATTCTGCCTTTTTTGCGCTAGCTATAATAAATTACGAATAATAAATTTCACAGACTTCCTTTCTTGCAATATTGTCGTGTGTAAATACATCTGATGTGTATTCCAATTGATATGAGGGATATTTTATTTATGTGATATAAAACTAATCATACGGTTTTTATTACCTACGTTAGATGCTAGTTTTATTAGTCCGACTGCTACTATTTACAATATCTATTTTCATAGGACTAAGATATTTGAAATCTATACATATTAAGTAAGGTTTAATTTTTCACTATATTTATAATTTCATTTTCTAACTGAGATATCATCATCATCTTGGCGACGTATATAAATACGTCTCACTGCTGGCCTCGAGCTTCCTCTACAACAGAAGGGAAATTAACCTTATTATACCATGCAGGCATGGTATAGTAAGGTAAATTATATCCCTTAGTCTTCTTTTACGACACCCCGGGCAAGATATGGAGTGATAAAATGTATTCTTGTTCCGTCAACACTAAGAATATGGGACATATTGTACGTTACTGAACTGGAACTTTCTTCACAATAGACGCGCTAGTTAGTTTTTGGTATACAGTTTTATTTATTTTAAGTTTTCGTTCCCTTTGAATGGTTTTCCCCTTGTCGTTTTTTAAGATCACCAATGGCAAAGATAGAGGTGATGATAAATTACATTCTTAGTCCTTCACTACGCCTAAGGTTCATCTTTCCAATACAGTTTTAATTTTATTAAATCTTTTTTTAGTCTATAATTAACTTTATTAACTCAGATGTATATCGCCTATAATTATTTTACTGAAAAATAAAATTATTTTAATTTCTTTTGCCAATAATTAATTACATATAATCCTATAACGCTTTGCTTAAAATTTATTAAATATAATCATTTTTTTACTATATTCTTGGCATGGACAAACCGTTCTCACCTGTTCTCTCTCAAATGAATTATTACGACAGTAAGAAGGAAATTTTAAACTTAATTAGAAATCTATACTTTAATTCAAAGCACGTGTTAGTTTTTGAAACCACGTGCGTTCCTTTCTTCGAAGGGTAGCAGCCTTCCTTTAAAGTCTTTCCGGTTATGTAGAGTTAGCTTAACATTGATAAGGGAACGAGAGAATATAGAATAAAATGCGCCTTATAATAATAGATCCTAAACAATTGGCTGTATTTGGACATTGGCCGCTGTGGCAGTAATGGAATCAGGATGACATCAATATTATCTATACCAATAAATAAAATTGGAGTGTCTGTTTGTAATGTCAAAATAATAGGCTTTTTCATGCTCACACGGTTATTTGCACGACACCTATGCCTAAAATAGCAATTAAAAAATTTTTGTCTGTCTGTCTGTCTGTTTGTTCCGGGTAATCTTCAAAACGGCAGGACCGATTTCAAAAATTCTTTCACCAATGGAAAGCTATAATATCAGGGCGTAAACTAGGCTATATTTTATCCCGGTATTCCCACGGGAACGGGAACTACGCGGGTAAAACGACTATAACCTATAACCGAAGCGAAGCGAGGGCGGGTTGCTAGTTATATACTATAGTAGTTACAGTATTATATACTATATATAGACTTCTTCTTGTTTAATGGCAATGAGCTGCAATAATATGAGCTATTGGTGCTACTATCGAGTTATGATATTAATTATCACGTCTTTAGTCTTGGTAAATAGTCAGTCGTTAGCATTGAATGCGGGCTGATAGTCAAATCAAGCTTCCTCTAGGAATTTTGGCAGAATGTGAAAATGCACGAAATTCGCTATTATATCATATTCATTACATTTCAGCATTTTATCGACATTATATTACATAAAATATCAGCAAAATTTTCAATATAACAGTGTTCTGTATTTTCAATATAATGCCTAAAATAATGGAAAAATATAAAGGCGCTACATGACATTTTGACATTCGCGTCAAAATACTCGATTACATAGTCATTTAAATGTCATATTAAATTGATGTGTGAGCACCACTCCTTTTCTTGCCCATAGATGTCGTAAAAGACGACTAGGGGTTTACAATGAGCACACTATATCTATGCGGGAGAAGAAAGGCTCGAAATAAAACCCTATACCAACTGCACCGTGTGATCAGCGTGGTATAATAGGCCAATTTCCCTCCCACTATAGAGCGGGCTTAAGCCCAGCAGTAGATGTATATGAGCTGTGATGATGATGACGATTAAATTGACACTTATTTTTTTAAATAAAAGTACTTTACGGATTTTATCGTGACAAAATCCGTGAAGTAGTTTTATTTTAAAAATGTGTAATACTCGGGTAAACATCAGAAATCATTATTGACACTTAATTTTAATAGCTAAAATATATATAAATATATATATATATATATATATATAATAAAAAAAAATTAAAAAAATTGTCTTATAAAACTTATTATTTTTTTAAATAGATTAAATATCGTCAGCAAATATTATAATCCAACTAAAACTTTTATAAATAAGCCGTAAATTTTAAGTAAGATTTAATGCAAAATATTATATCATTGATCATTTACTTATATCAAGAGTAAATATGCATCAAAAATAAGTAAAAATAAATAAAATTTAAAACATTAAATATATTATAAACTCACGAGAAATATCACTTTACCGAATCGGAGACCTTTAAAATCAAATACCCAAGAGTTTATTTAATGAGACAAAACAAACAATTTTGCTTTGAATAATATTATTACTCCGTTGAAGTGTTGTCTTTGTTAAAAGCCTCGACTATGGATCAGGTATAAAAGAACAGGTAAGCGATATAAATAGGGATGGATACCCTTAAACTTAAATGAGATTTCGATGTTAGAAGATTTTTTCCAAACTATTATTTAATGTTTAATATGGTATGGTATCCGTGTGATGACGGAGTAAGAATATAAGTCACCACTCCCTATTTTATGTGTGGATGTAGTAAAATATGACTAAGGGATATAATATGCATATAACGTCTATGCAAGAGGAGGAAAACATGACCTATGCTAAAACGTCTGACCAGCGCGGTAATTTTTGTTGCTATAATTTTATTTTCAATTTTCCTACTTTTAGATATTATTTTGCATATTAAATCCCTTGGTAGTCTTTTAGGTCAACCACGGGCAAGATTTCACTACATTCTTAAGGGTTTTTTTTTTATGGCAAACGAGCAAACAGTATACCTGATGGTAAGTGTTGCTGCCGCTCATGGACCTTTGCAAAGCCGCTGCCTACCGCGAAGAAAGTGAAGGAAGTATGAATGCGTGTAATAGTTGGTCATACTAAAGGCACCACTAAAACTCACCACATGCAATCACTCTCAGAAAATTGGGCTTCCGGCTCTCTCGCTCACCGAACGAAGCGCGGTAACAAATTGCTACTACACGGACGTCGATTTTCTGCGAGAGTGTGGTACTACTCCGGACGGACCGGCCCACGGCTGTAGACAGATGAATGTCAACGGTTTGGTCCAACCACTATTGGTGGTCCTTCAATGAAATTGTATTCTTACGTCATCACTACACGAAAATATTATTTCTATAATTATTAGTTCTATTGCAACTCATAAAAGTTAGCAATGGAAATTATTAAATAACCTATTATGCCTTTTCATAAGTACTAATTCTGTTCGAATCTAAAGATATCAAGATAAGTAATAATTCCAATATTAGCAGTCTTAAGAATTTATATGAATACTGTTTATGCCTGAATTTGCATAATTGATTACTAATAGAATATCAACGTACAAAATATATCAAAAGATATGTCGGTTGATATAAAAATTAGCAGTATCGCTCCATTTTATTAATTCGTCGAATTGAAAACTGGACATTTGGAACAAAATATAAAGTTTTATTGACTATATACATTAGCATAAAATCTAACTCGAGTATATTAGTATTAATATACATAAGTGGTTTTCCTGTAGTGTTCAACAAGTTTCCAAACACTATATTAGAATATCTAGATTTTAAATTATAGTTCGTCATCTTAACTTGGTTTGAGCTTACTCGCCATTAGGGGGGAAATACACCTACTATACCATGCTGATCAGACATGTTGGTATAGGGTTTCATTTCGAGTTATCCTTCTTTTGCACAGATGTTTTTACATATTATAACTCGTCTTTTACGACATCCGCGGGTAAGATAGAGAGTGGTGAATTGTATTCTTACTCCGTCACTACACGGCAATCATGGTTAAAATGACTTCAAATCTTTCCGTTTGGTGACTTGAATACAATTCACAACCCTCCATCTTGTCTGTGAATATGGTAAAAGACGGCTAAGGGATATGATAAACAAATAACATCTATATAAAGAGAAGGAAACTCCAAATAACTAATACATAGTAGGTACATGTATGAGCTGAAATGATGATGATAATTGCGTCTTAAATCTTCTATTCCTCTCAATAATAATCAAGGCTTTCTATATTAAGATATCTCTGCAAAATAATTGTTTAAAGGTGTTTTAAACTATACTCTAATTCTTATACTAAGACGGGCATAAATTAAAGATTTATTTCGTGTGGTGACAGGTTAAGGATACAATTCGATACCGGTATCTTGCCCGTGTCTTTAAAGTCGACTGAAGAATACAGTATGCATATAATATGTATCTATATCAAAATATAGCCCTGTATCAAACCGTCTAATCAACGTAATAACTTGAGACTCGAGCCCAGCAGTGTCTCCAACAATAGCTGAAATAATGAAATTCACAATGGCATAACATTTTTCTAAGTCTGAGTGTAATTTGTGTCCAATAATTGCATGAAGCAATACAAGGGTTTTTTTTTTAATACAGGATGTGATGTCTTTAAAAAAATAAAAATAAAACTAGCTATTTTTATACAAAGCTTATCAGCTTTCAACAATGATTTATTATTCGTCAATAAAGCGCAAATTAAATTGGTGTATCGTTTAAAAAAATATATCATTCATTTAAATCAAAAGACATTTATGATTCTGAAGCTAATTTTAAGACTACTGAATTACTCTTATAGTTGACATTTTATCTTAGTTTTATTTACTACGGGTAATTATAATTTTATTACGCTATTAATTTTGTACCTAGACTCTCAAAAACATTATTTTTATTAACATCATACTCTGATATAAGCTGTAGGTATAACATAGGATAAGTTCCTTTAAATGCCATTGCTAATACCGTAGAATCAATTTAGTCACTAATCATATATTTCTTAGAATTTTTCAACTTTCTTATTTTTATACTTTCATGATAAAAGTAGAAAAATCAAATCAATTTTCAAACTAAACTAGTTGACTAATGATACCACATAGAAAAATATACATTTAAAACAAAGTTAGTGTCCGTTTTGTCCTCGAAGAGATAGACCCGACTATAATGTCTCATAATTTTTATACATATGTGTCAAAATGCGCACCAGTCTGAAATTCCGTTACTAATTATTTTTAAACACAAATCATATTTATGCAATAAATCAAAAAACTATCTAAGCAATTATTAAACGGTGTAATGAGTAAAAACATTTCATTATCATCATCTTAGCCCATACATATATATCCCACTGTGAGGCATGGGCCTACTCTATTATGGGAGGGAAATTGGCTCACTGTACCACGCTGGTCAGGCGGGTTAGTATAGGGTCTCATTTCCAGTTTTCCTTCTCCTCCATAAACATTATAATATGCAAATTATATCCCTCAGACGCCTTTTACAATATTCACAAGCAAAATAGGGAGTGATGAATTGTATTCATACTCGGTCACCACACGGATATATTTATAATTAAATATTCATATAAAAACAACAATCAAAAGATTTCACAAACTTTATTTTAAAATAATTATTAAGTTATAATCATAATAATCACTACAGTATTATCTACAGAGAATTTTAATTAAAATAATTATTCTTCCACGGACATATTTGGTTGTATAGTTGATATATATTCGCAAATATCAGAACTGGATAATTTAAATTAATTGGATCAGGATCTTGATAAATTACAGGTATCTACAAAATCATGTTGTAAATAACTATACATTAAGGATTTTCATTAAAGTTTATTACGAAAAAGTTAATTAATTAACTTATTAAGAAAAACCTAAAGCAACTGTTTTAAGCTATGCTTAAAAATATTTATTAACTACGAAGTTTTCGTTAGAAGAAACTTATATATCTTTGTACATATATAATTACCTTCTGTGTGGTGATGGAATAAGAATACAATTCATCACACATTCTCTTGCCTGGTCTCATAAAAGACGATCAAAGGATAAAATATGCAGATAACATCGATGCAAGGAAAGGAAAACTCGAAATAAAACCCTATATACACGCATTGAGGATATAGCGAGCACATAACATTTATGGCAATGGGATATATGTAGGCTGAGATACAATTTTAGTCGATATTTAAAAAAGAGGAAATAATATTTATCACGTTAAAGTAAACGTAATATTATTATCTCACAAAACTTGGGTTTTATAAAATCAATACGATTCATTTGCAATGATTTTTAAGACAAAAAAGTTTGCTACCCAAACATAAATATCACAACAGAACAAAAAAAGATATCGAAATTAATATAGGATTACAGAAAATGCCCGGATAAAATGAGCAGCAAGTGATTTCTAAACGAATTAGCGTCAAGTATCTCAAATACGCGACGGCCGTGCTGCGGCAGACATCAAAAATTCCGATTTTCGTTCACCAACACGAATTATGCGAGAATGAATTATGTCTCGGGAGTTAGGACTTTGTAATCTCAAATATGCACTTTTTATTAACCCTTAAGCGCGAAACACTTTCAGAGTGAAAATTTTCCAACGATATAATATTGTATTAATAAATAGTTCAATAAACATAATACTTTGCTTATTTATATATTACTTTTTTAAGGGCTGATTTACCTTTTTTATTTCCTTTTCTTTTTCTTTTTTATTTATTTGTTTTCCCCTTTTTTGTCTGAGAAATATTTTCACATTCATAATAAGTACAAAAATTTGGTCTTTCATCGGTATCCTGAGTACCTAATTTAATAATTATTACACTATTTACATCCTTACTAATATTATAAATGCGAAAGTAAGTTTGTTTGTTTGTTACGCTTTCACGCTTAAACCACCAAACCGATTTCAAAAATTCTTTCACCAATGGAAAGCTATAATATCAGGGAGTAATATAGGCTATATTTTATCCTGGTATTCCCACGGGAACGGGAACTATGCGGGTAGGGTGATTGAAACCGAAGCGCGGCGAGGGCGGGTTGCTGTTAATAAATAAATATACTAAGCTATTACTACTACACTAATAAATAAATCCACTACACTACACAATAAATAATAAATAAATACATAATAAATAAATTTACTACACTACTAAACTAATACTACTACAGTAATAGTTAATTTATTTTCTTAAAAGAAGAAATCACAGAAAATATAACAGAACATATCAATTGAAAAACAAAAAAGGTATATATTAAACACGAAATCTGCATTAAACTTTTCAAAGATTAATGAGAAACTATTATTATAGATAAATTATAAATAAATAATATTGAATTCTAAATTACAGTAGTATTATTTATTCTTAATTATAGTTAATATGGGTAAAGATATTGCGGATGCATATTCAACTTCATATACCTACTTCTTGTTTTTATTTATGCTATTATTTATATTTATGCTAACATTTTAAAACTGTTTCATTTTAAATGAATACAAAAAGAAGACAAAAAATATCACGATGATAACGATTAGCAATAATTTAACTACTTATTCCTTTTCAAGAATTAATAATGTGATAATTTTGTTGCAAAAGTCTATCTATCGATAGACTTTTGATAAATATTTTTTAAGAGTTCAGGATTATTTTCTACATTTTTGTAAAATCTCACGATCTGTACCATGATATATATTTTATCAAAATTATCTTATTTGCTTGTGTGATATCATCATTAATTTTAAGATGTTATTTTAGGTAACATGCAAATGCAACACATGCTTTTCGACATCATCAAACATTTGTGAACTCCTATTGAAATTAACATTAACTTGGTGATTAAAAATTATTATTACTTGACAAACATGAAAATCCTGCAAGTTATCTTAGTGCCCGATATTCTGCATTTTTCTTTCTCCCGCCATTTTTTATCTCTTAGTGTTACGCGTAAATGTAATTATATTCATAAATATTGGTTCCTTTAAATTTAGCAAATAGTTTTTAGACCAAGACAGTATTTTAATTAATAGAACTGTTTTATATTTAAAACGGTCTTATTCGCATTTTCTGTCTCTCTCTCTTTTTCTCTGATAAATGGATCGTTGGTATTTGAATATAAGACAACATTATCAATATAACTTTATAGCAATAATATATAACTGTAATTACTTCAAAGGACTAATGTAATTTTTATGTACCAGAGTTTATTACATGTTTAGTTAATTCATCTTATACGGGTTATTTTACTTTTCTTTACGATATATGAATATTTGCAACGAATACATAAAAATTTATATGATTTCTGATACTGGAAATCTCACAAATCTATTTAATAGCTTTCTTTATTAGTTTTGTCTTTTACGATACCGACGGAATGTCCATTGAAGAATTTATTCCGACATCTGCGTAATGTCCAGAATATATATAAAACCGTAAACTTAATATTAATGTGTTACTATGGTTTCAACGTTATTCAATTAGTTGTGAGAAATTGTATATGTTAAATAATAAAAAAAAATCAGCTGACGCTTTATCAAGCACTAAAAGTACTAAATTATCTGGGTTTAATGTATTTTTATATATGTCAGCGTGGATTACAAATGTGATATTTCACGCCTTCTTTACCTGCAAATCTCATAAGATATGATCGACAAATATGAACAAATAAAATCACTGCAAGAGAAGAAAACTTCAAATAAATACAATGCCAAACTTACGGACCGTGTAATATAGTAAGTACATTAATTTTACCCCTGTTAACCTTCTTTTATACCGTCTAGTGTTTAGTTCGTAAACTGAATTCCATATAAATTAAGAGAATTATACATATTATTGTATATCAAGTATACTATATACATACATACAATATATAAATTTATAGTACTCTAGTGGCTATCACCGAGTATATAGTAAACTAATGTTTCAAAATTATTATTTTTCCATGTGGTAAGAATACTATTCACCACCCTCTTTCTTGCCTATAGGTGTCGTTAAAGATAACTAAGGAATATAATACGCGTATAACAGCTGTTAAACAGAAGGAAATTTTGAAATGAAACGTTATACCAACAGATTTATTCAGAGTGCTAGAATAGATCAGTATTCCCTCATGTTCTGCAGAAGGCTCGAACCCAGCATTGACAATGAGCTAAGACAAGATGAGAGCAATAATTTGAGAACACATTTTTTAAATAAAATTGTACTCAAGATAGGATCATGAACTATAAAAATTTATATTATTTCTATATTATAGTAGTAGTATATTTATTATTAAGTGATATATTCAAAATTGCTTAAGAGTGCCAATAAATGGATTCGCTTACTTTAACCATATTACGAAATTACATTTTAAGATTAAAATAATCCTGCTATTAGTGATAGTAGCAGCCACCGGTTACAAGCTCCACCATGTGTATTCAATACTCGGCTAATATTTAGAATTTATGATCCTAAATTACCATCTCTACCTTACACAAACCGTTATGTAGAGCTAATCAAACTACTTATTGCAAATAATCACTATAAAGTGACTGGCCACTATATATCATATTCTTCTAATAAATAGGACGACTAGTGAAATGCAGGCAATGCCGCAGGCTTAATATAGTTATGAGACCGTACTTTGTAGAGTCAACTTTGCCTACGCGTAGTTCAGCGTACGCTTAAAGATAACTTTCTAAGAAAAACGTTCTAAGTTACATCTAAGTTTGAGATAAGTTTATGTGTTAAAGCTTGTTATGTACTTATTTGAGGTATGTTTGTTACCTATACGTAATTTATATGATAAAATAATATTTTTTTAGAAACAAGTCACGCCGAAGTAAGGGTAAGCTATTTCTAAGCTATTTATACTAACCTTAAACATTTTAGATTGTTTTTTAAGATATATGTAATAGAGGTACGTTAAGTGATGTAACTTTTAGTCTGAGCCCAATAGTCTAAGTTATTTCTAAGTTTCAGACAACTTTAGATATTATAGTTGTTTTAGAACTTATCTTATTAGGTCTTTACGAATATGAACGTGGTTTCAAATAAGTATAGAAACTACCAATATAGCACACATTTATGATAAGTGAAAACTATATTTTAGTTCAGGCAAGTTGGGTCTAAGTTTGAGATAAATTATTATAAGTTGTTTTTATGCATGTTGCTATAATAACACTATATTTAATTCTATTGATTTGCTTTTAAAGACGCTTAATATAGCCATCTACTCTGACTTAAACAATTATTATTTTGAATCTATAAATTTAGCAAGGAGATAACGACCTAAATTTTCTTTTTTAACTGACAGTCTACCATGGTTGATGGTAAATGCTGTTTATATGATCATGGACTAAAAATACAATTTCCTATTGCTTATCAGCTGCAAGACTACTAGGAATCCTAAGCAAATATAGTATTAGCGTGAATTAAATACAATCTATGGGACCAGCATGCTTTAGTAGGCTAATACCTCTTGATGAAACTCCTCCTCCTATGTAGGGGAGCTTCACGCCCAATAGTAAGACGTATATTGGGAATGAAAGGAGGATAGAACATAATTCTAAGTTGTACAATAATACTATTTGTTATCTATTGAAAATGTGTCTGATTAAGAAGGATACATATTTTTACACTTATTCCACGCATTGTGGACACGAAGTTCCATTTATATATTAACGATAGGGTATTCATTTGTTCGAAAGCAAGAAAACTAGAAACTAGACCTTAATTTACCTCCAAAATCCTTTCGACGGGATATCACTGATACATATTTTTTACAAAAATCACTGTTTAACACAATAAAATTAATTAAATTATAAAAAAAACACACTTCACTGCAATCCGGGATTCACACAAACTTTTTATCACAAAAATAACGTGTTTTTTTATATGGTGTGGTGTATTGAAATGCGCGCGCGCAGGTGAGCAGGTCCGAGGCTCGGATGGCACTGGTGAGAGACGCCGGGAGTGGGGTCAAGGGGGCACCCCTCTAAAACAGGTTGCGCACAACCGTTTTGAGCGCCAATCTACGTTCTTTAGTTTCAACGATTGATACTTTTAATGTTGATAGATGTTCTCTTAGAGTTTGTAGTGCATGATTTTTTTCTTATATTTATATGGTTTGCTCTCGTTCAATTTGTAAATATTATTATTGAGAACCATCCCTTGTGATGAGGGATTAATAATATAATTTACTATCACCCCTTAATTTTATTTATCTTTCTTAATAAATACTACCTTTTTTGTGGTAGACTGGATACACCCCACCCAATTTATCCGGGCAACGGGTGGGTGGTGTATGGTCCCATAACCTACCGTATACCCCTCACATCAGCATTGGATCGACCACTTACCACATCCTTACCCATTAAATCCTTGATGACCATGACTGACCCAGCGGATTAGCCTTTCGGGTATCGTCCCCTTCGACGCCGCAGCAACAAGGTAATAAAGACTACCTGCAATAAGAAACTAATCCTTGTCTTTTGGGGGACTATATAAAAAGAGAATTAACGAACACAAATCACACCCACACTCAAAACGACAATTAGTAGATCGCACACAGCAATGTCCTTCGTGGGTCCTTTTCATAGGAAATGTTAAAAAACCAGCTAATAGGTCACGAGGAGAATTGACAATAGGGCTCTCCAGAGAAGATAAAAACATAAACAGGTATCCTCAACTCAAGCGATTATGGCATTTATTCTATATAAAGAAATCCGCAAATATTTAACAGATGGATATGCTGATGGATGGTGTAAATAATTCACCACTTATTTTAAGATTTTCACCTTCACCATATCAACTCATATATGTACCTACGTCCTACTGCTGGGTTCAAGCCTCCTCCTCCATATAGTGTTATACTATGATGGCAAAAGCGGCTAATTAGGGTTTTATTGCCTGTTTTTTCTACTCCTATATCAATATCTGTATATCGTATCATTTAGTCATGTTTTACTTCACCCACGAGCGAGATAGGGGACAGTGAATTGTATTTTGACTCCATCACCACACGAAATTTTCTGTCTTAAGACTATGTTAAGGTCTTAAATTTTATTCAATACTTATCCCAACAAAGTTCTTTTCTTATCGAGTCCAGGTTTGAAACACAAAACCTCGCAGTTACATATTTATGCCGCTAGGCCAACGAAATAATCGAATTAATCGTATGTAAATCAGCCTATTGATGTCCACTTTTAGATATAAAATCAAGGCGCGATAGTACTTTACTTAAAATATTAAATCGATACTAGTGACTCGCGACTTAATTGGCGGTACGGAATAATGCTGTAAGGGATAATTCGGTAAGGCATAATGCGTTAAGATATAACGCGTTAAGAGATATGCGGTATTGGATAATGCAGTAAGCAATACTGCGGTACAGGATAACGCGCTGTGGCAGTTAACGGTAAAGCATAATTCATTAAGGGTTAGGCGGTTATAGATAATGCAGTGCGTTTTATGGAGACCATTGTGAATCCTAGGTTACAGGAGTAGCAGCGATGGGAATGTGTGGTGGGAATAGTCACAAAAGAGGGACAATACGCTAAGGGACAACACGGTAGGTTATGGAACCCCATGCAGTTTTAACATCACCCTGAACAGTTGACACGAGGTATGTTCCGACCATAGCTTATAAACGAAAATTTGTTAATACCGTAACGCCATATTTGTCACATAGATAGGCAATCGCAGTTTTTAAGCAGATACACCTCAAGCGTGTACTACGCCGTGTCCTAATCGCAATAGCACTCCCTACTACGCAGTGTCCCTCTCCTCACGATCTTGCGAAAATACTTGAAGCTACCGTGCCCCGCTAATACCTACATCCGAATCCGAAGTTATACAACCCGTGCTGCCGACCCAAGCACTTCATCAGCATCAGCTTGAACGCCTTGATAGTACGAACACCGTAACGGTGCCTCTACAGTCGGGATATCCAATGGACAATTATGTCACAGCAGGCGTTGCAACGCCAGGCGGCCATCTCGCTCGGCGAGATTGTACCCACAGAGGAGTTCTGGTCAACAGGTACGGTGCCTCCATTGCTACCCGCGTATGGCTCTGACCGCCATTGCTCTATGCTGATGGAAACTGAATTGACAGTGATGAAGGTGTGATCGGATGACTGATGCGGAGCCAATAAAATAATACCCTGTGAGACACCACATAACATGGACGTCCGATAACACATACATTTACGGTAGGATCATAATACGATCCATGGATTTACACGTCTGAAATTAGTTTAAAGATTACTGAACGCGTTGATGTCTTTTGTATGTGTGTTTAGTTTTCAATAAAAAGTCTACATTAATAGAAGTAATGAAGTGTCGTAAGTAAATTGAGTCTAAAAATTAACTAATAGGGTTAAATATTTTAATGATGCCAATTTTGGTTCCAGAACATAATAATTATAAAGTTTATACATACTTATAAATTTCATTAATTTAATTCTCAAAGGACGCAAGGAAGCGTGTATCTGGGTATTCAAGGCACACGTTAGTGAAATAAGATCATAATCATTGGTTCTTGTTTACTTTAAAAAATATATAAATAAATATTTTTATATGTTCCATGTGGTGACGGAGTAAGCAATTCATCACCTTCTGTCTTGCCTGTGGGTGAGTCGTAAAAGACCCCTCAGGGATATTATGATCAGATAATATTTATGTACGAGAAAGAAAAACTAGAAACAAAGCCCTATACTAACATATCTGACCAGCGTGGTATAGTAGTACAGTTCCTCTCCCACAACTCTCAGGAGCTCTGCTTCCTAAAGGCAGTGGAAGGACGGTCTTAAAAGCCTTTTAGGAGCTAATTAATTCCGTTTCTCTCGGAGGTGATATTCTAGAGTTATGATCTATGAATGTGATGATCTTCAAGAAGGGTGACAAGGCTTTTCTAAGGAATTACATACCCATATCACTCTTGAGCTAAGTCTATAAGTATGAGTCACTACAAACCGAATTACATGTACTAACTAACCCTGATATATGTATAATAACTTCCAACCGCCTGAACAAGCCAGTGCCCAAAAGGCTATATTACCATAGACCATACCCACAAGCAGATTATCCTAAAAACCGAGGAACATAATCAGTCTCTGCATATAGGGTATCAGGACCATGACAAAACCTTTGAATCAGACAAAACTTCGTCAAAGCTGCAATTTTTTGAACAGTTTCAAATTGACTAACGTTACATCGAATTGTTGAAGTATTTGTATAAAAACGCAATAGTGTCAATCCGTATTCGGTATAAGATATAAAACATAAGATAAACAATATAAGATATAAAATCGATCCAATTGTAGAAAGCTATGAGACAGACTGACATCATCTCTCTGAAACTGCTGCACAGCATTGGAAGACATCAAGGACTCGACATCGACATCAACGGCGAATACATGACTCACTGTCGATTTAATGACGTTATTGACGATTTATCAGCTATTCGGCGATATTAACGATATTGATTCGTTATTCTCCGTGGGATAATGGAGAAAAATACAATTCACCACCCCCTTTCTTGCCCGTAGGTATCGTAAGAGACGACTAAGTAATATAATATGCATATAAGTTCTATACAAGAGAAGGAAAACTCTAAATAAAACCCTGTAACAACACGTCTGACCAGCGTGGTGTAGTAGATCAATTCCCTCCCATTTTGGAAGAAGCTCGAGCCCTTTTTTTGGGGTGGGCTGCGGTCGCCGCACTCCTCGCACCACTCCGTCCGGGGCGACAGAGGGGCGTAAGCACGCACACCCGCACCCGAACACCACCATGGCTAGGGCGGCATGAGGCGTACGTAGTCGCGCCTACGCCGTCCCAGTCGCCGGTGGCGGGTCGCTTCATCGAGGCTGCGCTACTCGCGCGCGCGACCAGCCGCCTCCTTCTGCGAGAACACTGTCTCGCAGAAGGCTGCAACCGCGTCCCAGTTCCTGACGTCAAGCCTGCACCGATTATTGCGACGAGTTCACGACGCTGGCCCTGCCCAGGCGGCACAGACCTCGAGCGTGTGCTGCGCCGTGTCCTTGTCGCAATCGCAGTGGTGGCAGGACGGTGTACTCTCCCTCCTAGCGACCGTGTACAGGTACTTGCCGAAGCATCCATGCCCCGTCAAGACCTGCACCAGTCGGAAGGAGAGCACCCCATGCCGCCGTTTTAGCCGACGGCCGGAAGGCCTCCACGGTCCAGACACCGTATCGAGGCCTCTCCAGCCGGACTACTCAACGGCCAGACGGTGAGCTCCCTCAAAGAGATCACACCGCCCTCCGCTCGCACCCCCGACACCCGCCGATGCAAATCGGCGAGGGGAAGCGCGAGCCTAGCCGTAAGACGTGTATGAGTTGTGATGCTTTTGATGATGATTGACATTATGACAGAATCTATGAAAGAATTTGAAACCATACTCAACGATCTCAACAAAGTACTTTTGATGCCAAAGAGTGAGTCAAATTTGTGACAAATGCGCTCTGTCTGTCTAAAATCGGTCCTAGTTGGCGATGTAATTCTGAAAGTTGTTCATCATTATATTTACCTCTAATAAATAATACAGTTAGTAAATTAGTTACTATCAATTTATCAGAATGAAACATAATGAGGTATACTACCAAGATCAAAGAACAACAAGTAACTAGTGTTCGATCTAACGGCAATAAGGAGGGGATGCGGTATATATATGATCCGCATAAGAACGGATATAACCGACGTAGCATGAAGAATTTGCAATCTGAAGTGACAATGGCCAGGTCTCATTGCTCGGCAAACCAGCAAAAAATGGGGAAGAAAGGTTCTCCTGTGACGACCACATATCGGAGGTCGTAGTGTAAGACCCCGGTGGATCGTCGACTAGGTGAAAGTTACTAGGTGTCGTTGGATGTGTATGGCATAGGACCACACTTTTTGGCGAAGCACGAGAAAGGTCTACGTCCAGCAGTAGATGGCGAAAGGCTGAATGATGATAATGATGAATAGTATTTATAATATATAGAATTACTAGCAGACCCGGCCACGCGTTGCTGTGGCTAAGGTTTTTGTTATATTACATTTTAGTAAACTATGCTATTGAATTATAGCTTATATGACACGTTTGTAGGTTTGACATAGCAGCGCCATCTATTAATTACTTACTCAATCCAGTCAACAGATATCGCCATCTGTTGTAATCGTTTGAAGGTAACATATAATTGTGGATGTCAAATAATAGACAAATAATTTGCAATAAAATAATTGCCACTATAAATTAAGATGTAAGCTATCCTATCTTTCAAGTTGGATCAAACTGCACACGGTGTGCAAATTTGATTAAAATCGGTTAAATAGTTTAGAAGTCCATCGCGGACAAAC
The DNA here is from genome assembly GCA_032191425.1 of Lymantria dispar. Taxonomy (NCBI): domain Eukaryota; kingdom Metazoa; phylum Arthropoda; class Insecta; order Lepidoptera; family Erebidae; genus Lymantria; species Lymantria dispar. Next base: position 5,109,467 of record CM063447.1, read on the forward strand.
AACGTGACACGTAATTTATATATATTAAGATTTATATTGGTACAGTCGTTTGGTTGAAAAAATAGAGGTTACCTGGAAAGTTTGCCGGGAGTTTTAAAAATGAGCAATTTTATAGATTTTAACGTGCTCTTGCCGAATTTCAACTTTGGCACCTCGTAACCTTGCCGCTCCCGCCGCCATATTGTAAAAATGGCGGCTAAAAGCAATTTTTATAATAACTTCTTTCCCACGCATTTTACAGGAAAACATATTTATACAAAATAATTGTAGAGGAAATTTTCTACAATTTATGTCTTAACCTTTTTTTTCCTAAAATCAACAGTTTTGGTGAACCAGCGCCGTAAACCATTATACATAAACGCTAACGCGTTATCATCCTTTAAGCTCATATACGTCCCACTGTTGGGCTCGAGTCTCCTCCATATTAGGAGGGAGATTGATCTTACTATATCATGCTGGTCAGACAGGTTTGATATAGGGTTCTGTTTCGAGTTTTCTTTCTCTTGCATAGATGTTATATGCATATTGTATCCCTAAGTCGTCATTTACGATCCGGTATCACGGGGGCACCCTTACAGCAGCAGCTTACCTGAGGCGGCTAGTGGCAGACTATTTGGAGGGGCGCAGCGTCCTCTGCACCAACCGAGCAGGGGACGTTGTGCGAACGCCCATAACGTGCGGTGTCCCACAGGGGTCGGTCCTCGGACCCACCCTGTGGGACATCGGCTACGACTGGGCGTTGAGGGGGAGCCTCCCGCCCGGGCTGGCCGACGACACGCTCACGGTGGGACAGCCCGCGGTGGGACGCTAGAAGAGGCGGCAAGCCTGGCGGCACCGAAGAGATCGTCAGGCGGATCGCGGCGCTGGGGTTGAGGGTCGCCCTGGAAAAGATGAAGGTCCTCTTATTCCATAGGCGCCGTATGAGCCCTCCCATCGGCGTCTCGATCACCGTCCATTCGGTTGAAATCAGCATCCGGGCCCATATGAGGCATTTGGACCTGATGCTCGATGGGCAATGGTGGTTCCGGGAGCATTTCCGCAGGCTCGCTCCACGGCTCGTCGGCGCGACGTCCGCCCTATCGTGGCTTATGCCGAACGTGGGCGGACCGAGCGCTACATGTCGACGGCTGTACGCGGGGGTCATCCGGTCGATGGCCCTGTACGGCGCACCGGTGTGGGCAGGGCCCCTGACCGTCCGACTCAGGGCTCTTCTGTGGCACACCAACAAAAAAAAAGTCGTCTTTTACTACATCCACGGGGAAGATATGGAGTGGTGAATTGTATTCTTGCTGCGTCACCACACAGAAATAACGCATAATAACGCGTAATATTTACTTTAAACTGCATATTATATAACATATTTGTGAATTGTAAAGTATAAAAATTATACTAAGGTTAAATATTGTATTGTAGATTGAAAACCCGGCTGACTATGGTCTATCTCCGCAAGTATAAAGGAATGCATTCTTCCCTTCTGTGTCAGGTCCCTCCTCTCCCTTCAAAGAAACATCTGACTCTAGTGGAGCTCAATAGATATATTTAGTCTGAGTCATCAATACATGTTTATTATTTCAGTGTCGTTTGCATTTATAGAGCCATGGCTTCTAATGAAGTAAACTGTTTTATTTGTATATATTGCAAGATAGTGAAGTTATTAAAGTAAAGGAAATGGGATTGGAAATAGAAGAAACTTCCGTTTTTCATTTTTCAATCAATACTGAAGACGATGAAAGCACAACTAACACCTGGTCCGTCAACAACAATGAAGCGACGGAGATTGATCTAAATTTGGAAATAGTGAGTTAGATGTGTATTAGGCCTACTGGGGATACCACGATAAAAAAACGCGCAGCCTTCTCTACCTCATGGTGGAAATAAGAATTTCTGCCGAAACGTGTGTTGGACTATATTTTAGGGCGCTCGTACGCCGAAACTATTGATTTTAGGAAAAAAAGGTTAAGACATAAATGGTAGGAAATTTTCTCTACGATTATTTTGTATAAATATATTTTCCTGTAAAATGCGTGGGAAAGGAGTTATTATCAAAAAACTTATTTTAGGCGCCATTTTTACAGTATGGCGGCGCGAGCGGCAAAGATACGAGGTGGGAGAGTTCAAATTCAGTAAGAGCACGTCAAAATCTATAAAATTGCCAATTTTCAAAACTCCCGGATAACTTTCCAGGTAAAAATACCAAACGATTGTACTATACTCAGTGCCAGATAACGTGGCAAAAGACGACCTTCACCTACCTTCACCACGATATCTTAAAATGCAAAAACATCTATCGCTTACCATACGAATCTATCGAAAAGTTGTATCGCAAAATTCTCTTGGTAGAGGGCCTACAAGGAAGCAACATTACAAACATCACAACTAAAAATTTTACGAAATCTATTAAAATTACCATAGGAAATATATGTTTTTAATATCCTAGAATCATGTATTTCATTGTTTTAAAATACCAGATTAACCTGTGACTGACTAACTGACTGACTGTGACATTTCATTATTTTATAAATAATATAATTGATAAGAATGCCAAATTACTTTCAAATGTCTGAAAATCAAAAGTTTTTAAGTAACATTAAAATTAAAGTACCGAGAATATTTATATAAATTCAATATAATATAGATCCTATAATTAAATACGTAATTAGTTTCGAAGAATTATGTAACGCCCAGAAAATGCCAAGTTTTAAGTTATGACACATTTCTTTCAACTCATTTTACCGTCAGGTGTAATAAACCTAAAGGATCGCACAAGGAGATGCAAGATTTTAGGTTATGTGTATCAAATATAAAATCTTTCCTTAACTGATTTTAGCGTCAGGTGTACGAGATCAGTGGCGTCGTATGGCCCAGTCGCCATTTTGTTTCACATTCCGTGTGGAGCACGTAAAAGATATTGAAAAAAAAAAATTATGAGCCTCGATGACAGTATATACCGAAAGATTGATGCATTCATAATTCATGTATCAGACAGCAGTGATAGTAATAGTAGTGGAAGTGACAATTCAGAACTATAGATTTTTGTAAAGTCATAAATAAATTATTTTAGTATATTATTTTACCTCACCTTACGTATTTAACAAAAAGTTAGCCTTAAGATAGGTTAGCTATCAGTTTCATGCTAGGGCAGTGGTAAGGTAGGTAACGTGTATGTATGCTTTATTATTGCACGTGTAGGTGTTTATTAATTTCTTAATTAAAATTCTAAACAAATTACACGCAGACGTAAATGTTTGTAACCTCTGTACTGTCTAGCCACCTTCACCACGATATTACAACGATAAGACGATTTGTATGAAAAGCGATAGAATTAGCGATAAATTACTTGGATTTGATGATATCGTGGTGAAGGTCGCCAAATTACCTCTTTTGCCATGCTATTTGGCAAACACTATATATATAAAGTTTTCGGATAAAAATAACATCAATGATTGATGATATTCATTGATTGATTGTTTGATATTTTTGTTTTTTTTTCTTTGGGATGGGCTACAACCTGGACGCACGCTATTCGTTCCAACGGGAGTGAAAAAAGGGTAGCGCGTGACCCCATAACCTACTACATTTCTTCCCCTTTGCCATTGGGCCCCTCTACTGGCACCGAGTCCTTGACGTCCGTGGCCAAACCGATGGGTTACCGTTTCAGGTACCATCTCTCTCTGACACACCCGGGACGTCATGGCACCATTTTAGAAGGAGCCATAATGGTGCCACTTCCCTCGGAATCGGACTGTGAGCTGCCATTCTTATTCAGGCGGTGCTTTCGCTCTTTCGAAGTAAAGAACTTCTCCCTAACCATCACGGCCTCTATCAACGTGCTACCCTCCTCGGTTTCAGACCGCTCTGCAACAAAAACCGCCCTCGTCTTTCGACGGCTCTACAGCAGAACTGCTGCCCTCGTCATTCAACGGCTATACGGTAGAACTGTCGCCTTCATTTTTCGACGGATCTGTGGCACAAAATAAAATGCACAGCGCGGCTAAACAAGTTTTCACTTCAAAATGTGGACTCTTTAGAAGACACTCTTGCATTAATCATCATCGCAGCCCACCTACGTCCCACTTTTGGGCTCGGACCTCCCCTATAATGGGGGGGTATTTGGGGCTATTTCTTCGTGCTTCTATCGGATCTATTCAATCTTCTACGGATTTTCGAATTTTGGATTTTGTCTCTCAGAGAAAGCTCGTGCATTACCGGTCCATAGCACGATGGACTTAAAGCTTGTTTACGTGCCGTAACTCATCACTAGTATACTGCTCGTAGACCTGTGCTTTCAAACACTGGATGAAAAGATCCTCTTAAGTTTTTTGAACGCTGCTCACCCGAGTTGGATTCGTCAACTGACCTCTTTCTCGAAATTGATCTATCTAACTGAACGATCCGCTATACGATCCGTGTAGTATAATTATCCAGATGTGATTTGCAGACTGTATAACATATTATCAACTGGATTTGTCTTTTTTCCTTACGCGAAAAAGACGGTTGCTCCTTACGTGAAGGAGCCGTTATGGTACCATTTAGCCGGGCTAACGAAGAGCTTTTGTCGGATTCCCAGTTTAAGCCACCATTACCTACCTGAAGCTGCAGTGGGTAGTCTAACCCAACATTATAACTTCAATAATCTGAGAAGAATAAGAATCTTGTATAACTTAAGATTAACTGAACTATCTTATTTGATTATAACACAGTTCAATAAAAATAAAAAATAAACAATAAAAAAGAGGCAATAACGGAATATATACGATAAAACCCGTTCACTGGCAATATTTATAGTCGATATAAATATCAGTAGCCATTAACATCTAAACAAGTGCAGTTTAAAGTCGACAACTTAACGATCCACAGATAATATATCCGTGATTAAGGTCTCTTTATTGCAAATGGTGATGGAGGCAGGCCTTCCTTATGGTAAGATGTAATCGCCGCTCGTGGACTTTGAAGTCTTTCTGACCATTGTAAGGCACACTTATTTCATCGTGTACTAGTTTTTATTGCGAATAGCTATGATAGAACTTTACGTAATTTTAGCCGTTTATCACTTTTGGTTTTTTAGCTTTTATTATTCCTTTTTGTATTGCTTCTACCTTACAAAATGGTAGACGAAAATCGTAGCTATTGTTGTGGTTAATTTGTGATCGGTTGAAGCTTGTGGAATTTGTTCTAGGCATATACTTTTGCCTAACCATTATTTTTCCAAAATATCATATTTTGGTAAAATTATATCCCAGCTTGAAGGGAATGTTATGCCCTGGTGCTGATGATTCCTAAATACTTACAATATAAATAATTTTATACAAAACAGATGCCCTTGAAAAAAAATATAAAAGAAACGCAATTTTTTTGCTTGTTTTCTCAATACCAGCTGCGTTCCGATTCGATGGTAGATTAATGATTCGATTAATTTAAGATGAGGTGTTAAATTGACAATACATAAATATAGGTCTTACCAAAAATATCACCTTCTCAGCTCATATGTCCCACTACAGGGCTTCGAGTCTCCTCCACAGTAAGAGGAGCACTGACCTACTATATCACGTTGGTTAAACAGAGTTTTAAGTTTTACTTCCCTTGCACAGATCTTATATGCATATTATATGTGTATATGTCTCTGTATTTTTACTCCATCACCACACGGAAAACATAATTTTATAAATACTAAATAATTTCATAAAACAAAATTAATCTCGCTTGTTTCACTAATTAAGTTTCAGGGAGCGACTATAATTTGATAGGATCAAAACAACAACGAGACCTTACATTTACACGGCGGGATGACTACAGACGTTAAGGATTCGGTACCAATCGTGAGCCCAATGATGATGGAGAAGGTATACGAGGGATTATGAAGTCACGCGCCGCGCTATTATCGCCTCAAACAGTTATATGTATATAGTATAGGATCCCGCTATACAACGACCTTCACCGAGATGCTTATTTGATGAAACTTATTTTTTATGTAATTTAATATGTCAATAAATATATTGCATATGGGTTGCCTAACAAATTTTAGTCCAGAGTATGATTAATTAATAATTAAAAAAAAAATTTTTTTTGAACATTGCACCGGTTTGATTATTAAACAAATTCTATACCAATCGAAAGTATGAAGCCCATAGAATATGCAAACGTCAGATTGCCTATTCTTCTCCAATCACAACTCTCGGGTAGCCAGGTATAAACAGATAAATCGATACTAGCATTTTGCACCGGTCTGATTGACGTTTGCATTTTCTATGGGCTTCATACCATTCATCGATTGGTATAGAATTTGTCTAATAATCAGACCGGTGCAATGTACCTACATAAAAAAAAAAATAATGAATCATACTCTGGACTAAAATTTGTTAGGCAACCCATATGCAATATATTTATTGACATATTAAATTACATAAAAAATTAGTTTCATCAAATAAGCATCTCGGTGAAGGTCGTTGTATAGCGGGATCTTAGACCAATATATAAAATTGATTTATTGATTGTACTATACCAACACGTCTGGTATAGGGTTTTGGTTCCAAATCTCCTTCTGTTGCATAGATATTAAATGCATATTATATTTCTTTGTCATATTTTATGACACACACGGGCAAGAGAGGGGTGGTTAATTGTTTTCTTACTCCATCACCACAAACACACCATTAGAGTATATTATATAAATACTACCAACCCTTAGTCTCGTAAGTGTCGTGAAAGACGATTAAGAGCTTTAAATCATCCTAGACCAATTCTATCTGATGGCATCTGGTCCACAATTACCTTCCAGGGATGGTTTAGATGAGGCAAGCGACCGATCATAAAACTATGGGCAAATCTTTTTGCATAATGCACAATGGAAGTAATACATATTGCGACGACCTCAAATGATTAGTAGAAGAGCAAGATGATGATGATGATGATGATGTTGCTTTTTTAGGATTTTACGACTTCCATAGGTAAAAAAAAGGAATAAATTGTAGCGATTTCTGATGTTCATCTATATAAAAATGAATGTTTATCTGTATGTCCTTTATAGAATCTTAAACTATGCATTTGATCATGTGATGATCTTCAGCAAAGTGTTGTGCATGAGCCCACGAAGGTTTCTGAGTTGGTACGACCCGAACTGGTGAAACCGGTAGGTGGCGTGGTGATCGAATTGAAGGAGAATTCCTTTTATCATTTTTTTAGATTTGAACAGACCAAGGTCTGCTGGGTCAGCTAGTTTGAAATGAAACTGCTTGCTCTTACGTATTTTATAGCGTTTGTATTTACCTGCACAAGATCGTCAGGAGGGAGAGCACCCCAGCCTGCCACCACTGCGATTGCGACGAGGACACGGCGCAACACACCCTCGAGGTGTATGCCACGTGGGCTGAGCGGCTCCATGATCTCGTCGCAATCATCGGTGCCGTCCTGACGCTGTCGACCATCGCTAAGGAAATGCTCGGCAGCATCAAGAACTGGGACACAGTCGCCGCCTTCTGCGAGGCAGTCGTCTCGCGGAAGGAGGCGGCGGAGCGCGTGCGGAAGGACCGCCTTCACGACGACACAAACCGCCGCCGGCGACTTGGGCGACGCAGGCGCGAGTATCTGCGCCTAATGCCACTAATGATTTAGTCCGTCACCCGCGGAGAGGCTGACCGCGCGATCAGCACCGATGGTCGGCCCAATGACGAAGGCGACGTGGCTACGGGTGGGTCATGGGGCCGTGCGCCACCCCCCCATCGCCCCGGACGGAGCCTGGCGGCGGGTGAACTGACCATGGCCCACCCTTAAAAAAAACAAGAACCTCCTCTCGTGACCATACAAATGCGATAATAAAATCCATAAAAATAGTTTTATTTTAAATAGTAATGAATTGTACTGTTATTCCTTTACCATAAGAAGATTGTGTCGTGTAATGTTAGTACTTAATGTATATAAGTAACGCTCTTAATGTACAATGTAAATGAATTGTAATTTCACGCGAACCAACATGCTATGTCGTGAACTCGCCTAATGAAATCTTGTAAAGACGAGTAAGAAATTTATTATAGGGTCTTCAATTCACTTCAACTCAAAGTCCATTCCAACTAATTTATCAATTAAACTACAGTTGCTACTAAATGCTATTACCACTTTCTTGTTCCCTCATCACGACTGTTTACCATGTCACATTTATTTTATAACTAACAACCCGCTCTCACTTCGGTTTCAGCCACCATATCCGCGTAGTTCCCGTGCCCGTAGGAATCATCATCATCATTTCAGCTCATATACGTCCCACTGTTGGGCTCAAGCCTCCTCTATAACAGTAGGGCAATTAACCTTACTATACCATGCTGGTCAGACAAGTTGGTATAGAGTTTTATTTCGAGTTTGCCGTCTGCTGCATAGATTTTATATGCATATTATTTCCCTTAGTCGTCTTTTACAACAGTCGTTATTAGTTCCCTTAGTCGTTTTTTTTTCGTGGGTATACCGAAATAAAATATAGCCTAATTTATTCCTTATATAGACAACTACGTCTGGTAGTAAAATATTATCAAAAGCGGTACAGCCGTTTTGAAGATTACCCGAAACAGACAGGGGGGCAAACATTTTTTAAACCGGGATTCAAGCATAGGTATGATACAAAAAACCGTGTGATCATAAAAAGACTACTATTTTGACATAAAAAGATACTTAGTTCAATTTTATTTATTTGTATAAATGTATAGATGACAAAACCCCGGAATAAGGAATGAAACCTTGTATCCTGGAAGACATTACAAACATACAATTAATAGACACAAATTATTATAGAATCACTTGTGAATAACGCAAAGAACTTTGCTGCTTAGGGGTCGAATCTCGGCACGAGAGGTCGCGTATTTACTTAAACAAGTCCTCCATTCCTACAGTCACATACGTGCACTTCAGTATTGAAATAGTATGCCGTGTAACTTTTTTCTTAAATTAGGTAGGAGAGAACAACAAAATAAATTATTGTTTTGCCTGTCTATTAATAAATCTACAGTGAACAGGCCTAATTACGCTCTAACTCAGAATAAACCTACCACTGACGACAAGTAACCCTGCTCCGGTGGTCGGTCCAATGACGAAGGCGACGTGGTGTTCGGGTGGGTTGCGGGTGTGCCAATCCTAAAAAAAAATAGAGACAATCAGAATAAATATTTGTGGATGGCGTAAAATTACTATGCGCGAGTGATAAAACCACATTACTTGGGATATGTCAGCTCATATACATCACATCGTTGGACTCGAGCCTCCTCCACAATAGGAGAAGAATTGATTATTTTCTTTCAAGTTTTCATTCTAATGCATAGATATTATAAGCATATTACATTCCTTAGTCATTTTTTACGACACCCACGACCAAAATCCTAAAGGGCCACCCCCTTTGACTTACTCTATTACAACAAAACTTGACACGTAGGATTGATGTTTAAGCGCTACGCCATCTGTTAGGCCGAGTATAAAACTAAAAAATAATTTACATAAACTGTTAGGATAAGAGTTATTGCTTATTTTCAACCCCTGTTAGTGAGGAAGTAAGAATAAAATGGTCATCACTCCTTCATTACCCCTGCGTAGCTTTCGCAAAAATCATTTCTGATGTTTACGCGAGTATTACACCGTCCGCTCGTGACACTGGACGCTGCGCTGTAAAGTGTTATAAACATCGAGCAATCAAACATCAAATACAAACGCGATAAATCCGTAGTTTTATTTACAATATCATAAAAATGTACATGTAGGTTTACAGTGCAAGTAACCACTGCTTAGCGCGAATATTTGCTTCAAAGTATTCGTATCGATACAGCGACTAATTTGTATGAGATTTGGAGCAGCGCCTCTATCGGACGATGGGAGTACTGCTCCAAATCCGTACAAATTGGTCTCGATAACGTTATGAATACTTTAAGGCAAATCTTTGTGCTAAACCTAGGTCAGTGTGATGTAGAGAGTTAATCTCTCTTATCTGGAGAAAGACCAATGCTCATCCAATTCAAATTAAAATTCTTTATTATGTATAAACCCCGCGGGGGTACTTGCATATTGTATTTTTGTTACCTTTTCGGAACGCGACCGCACTAAGAAGATCCGGCAAGAAACTCAGTAGGATTGTCTTCATTTTTATTCATTTACTATTTTTATTTAAATAAAATAATATACCTACAACAACATGTCTATTAATAGCTCCAGTGTGATGCCTTTCGAACCATCATACAATACAGTTATTAAATATAACGAAAAAGTACCATGGCTGGACCAGATCCCGCAAGCGGCACCCGATCAATTCACGAGTTAACCACTAGAGCAGCCATCACTCCCCTCGACCACAATGGAGGGAAGGGAGTACTCCGATCCTCGTAGCTACCGCAAACATACCCTTCAGTGAGCATGACCAAAATCATGTGCCACAAACATAAAACACAGATTAAATAACAGATTCGTTTGGCGAAACACGCTACGCTTTTCAATTATAGTAACAATAACAGAATAAATGTGTTGTAACACATTTCATTGAAATAATGAGAAAATGCCGGAATGAGGAGCTGCCCATAACCAGTCTGTATTATCATCAAGATAATCCGAGATTTTATAATTATTCTTGATTGCTTTTCTACAAAATCTACTCTTGATTGCTTTAATATTTAGTGATACGTTTTGTTTAAATTTTCATTTTATAATGTATGAAATTCATTCGTCGTCTTAGGACTTATAAGTCCTACTGTCGGGCTCGGGCCTCTGAGATGAGGGAAATTTACCTACTATTCCGCGCTAGTCAGACGAGCTGTTATAAGGTTTTATGTAGAACTTTTCGTTTCTTGCATAGATGTTATCTGCTTATCATATCCCTTAGTCGTCTTTTACGACATCCACAGTTAAGAGAGGGGGTGGTGAATTGTATTCTTACTCCATCATCTCACGGAATTATTCAATAGTATGAAATTAAGCAATAGTAATTTTGTGAATTAAATGTGATTTGGGAACGTGAATTGGTAACTTGGGAACATTAAAAAGAAAAAAAAAACAACCACAAATTAATAATTAGATACTATTTCCTTTAGCTCCACGTGTTATTACAGGTTAAGAAAACAATATGTCCCACTATTTATTGCAATAACATTTAGTTTTTATAACATCCACATACATTATCAACTTTTGCACTATCCTTACTAATATTATAAATGCGAAAGTAAGTTTGTTTGTTACGCGTTCCCGCTTAAGCCACCGAGCCGATTTGAAAAATTCTTTCACAAATAGAAAGCTATAATATAAGGGCGTAACATAGGTTATATTTTATCCCGGTATTCCCACGGGAACGGGAATTGCCCGGGTAAGGCGACGGAAACCGAAGCGAAGCGCCCCGACGGATTGCTAGTACTACATATAACTTAACTTGGGCTGTTAAGAAAGTAAGAGATACTAGCAAATTCCAGTGGTTTCACCCGCGTAGTTCTTGTTTCCTTAGAAATACGGGGATACAATGTAACCTATGTTGCTCATAATGAAGCTATCCATTAATGTTTATTTTTAATCTGTTAAATGATTGAAAGAAGGGTTCGTGAGTGGCAACCACGTGTCAGACAACGCAGTGTATGACGCTGGCCCACTAGATGAACCGACGACCTGGTGAAAGTTGCTGAGCGTCGTTGGATGCAGGCGGCACAGTGCCGCACTTTGTGGCGTAACATGAGGAAGGCTTATGTCCAACAGTGGACAGTGATGGACAGTGTCAACAGTGGCTGAATGATATTGATGTTAAATGATTTGGGTGTGATAGCATAAAAAATAAGCAAAGATACACTCGCATTTATAATATACTAGCAACCCGCCCTCGCTTCGCTTCGGTTTTAGTGGTTTTACCCGTGTAATTCCCGTTCCCGGGAGAATATTGCGATAAAATATAGCCTTATTTACTCCCTGATATTATAGCTTTCCATTGGTAAAAGAATTTTTGAAATCGGTTCAGTCGTTTTGAAGATTACCCGGAACAAACAGACAGACAGACAAAAATTTTTTAATCTGTATTTTAGGCATTGGTGTCGTGCAAATAACCCTGTGAGCATGAAAAAGGCCTATTATTTTGACCTTACAAACAGACACTAATTTTATTTATTGGTATAGATTGTTATTTTCCTCGCAAACGCAAACGCTACGTCCCGCAATTTTTAAATCTGTAATATCTTCGAAAATATTCATTTAAATCATATGCTGTAAAGGGCCATATAGATCTATATTAAATCAACAATGTATTTAAGGTATTTAATTGGATAAGGATTAATGCTGTATTGGTTAAAATCGCTTCGAAAATTAGCCATTATTTGTCGTAAAAGTAAATAACAAAAAAATGTTATTGTGGGATATCCATAAGAGATAGACATATACCATCGCGGAGTTTTCTGTAGACCTTTTCAATGTGTACAATACTTAGTACATTATTTTGATAAATCTCGAAGGGTTCAGCCTGCGTTTGCAATGTAAGCGATAAAAATGTAATTATTTACGACATCACATTAGAAACTTCAAAAATAACAGTATTTCTCCACTATTTAATGGATGTTATTATACATATAAACCTTCCTCTTTAATCACTCTATCTATTAAAAAAAACCGCATCAAAATCCGTTGAGTAGTTTTAAAGATTTAAGCATACATAGGGACATGGGGACAGAGAAAGCGACTTTGTTTTATAATATGTAGTGAAGTTAAGAAATGTATATTTTGTAAAAACACCCACACTAAAAAATAAATCATAGTATCACGAGGACTTGTGAAGTCAACAAACAAGTAATGGACGCAAATAACACATTCGAAAAAAAATATTTTCCCTACCTAAAGAACTACCCTATAAGAAGATCGAACCCACGATCCTTGGCATATGGATTCGCTACTTAAACCATTCGCTACAGAAACCATTCTACATTCATGTGGATTCGCTACAGAAACCATTCTACTACACAGTCCTAATATGATAGGTATAATAAAGTGAAAAATTGCAAAGCGAAATACAAAAACAAAATATTCTGCATGGTGAGAGCAGTAAAAATACAATTTACCACCCACTTTCTTGGTCGTGAATGTCAAAGACGACTGAGGGATTAAATATGCATATAACATCTATGCAAGGGAAGGAAAACTCAAAATAAAACCCTATACCAACTCGTCTGATCAGCGTGATATAGTAGGTCAATGTCCCTCCCATTGTAAAAAAGGCTAGAGCCCAGTAGCAGGAAGTATATTAACCATGAGGAGGAGGATTCTGTATGGTGACAGAGTAAGAACACAATTTACGTCTCTTTATCTTGGTCAATGGTATAAATCACAACTAATATTTGGCTACACAAACATATAATTTGATGCTTTTTTTTGGGAGTGGGTTACAGTCGGCGCACTCCTCGCCCGAGTCCGTCCGGGGCGACAGAGGGACGTAAGCACGCACACCTGTAACCCACCCGTGACACGTCGCCTTCGTCGTTGGGCCGACCACCGGAGCCGGGTGACATGTCATCAGTGGTCGGCCCGACGGCATACCCCTTGACCTACGTCCCCCTTGGAGAGGACGTCGGTCTTTCCTTGCACGTCCGGCCTCTCGGCGGGTGACGGACTAATTCCCCAGTCCAGTCACCCGCATATAATTTGATGCCTGGCATCTGTTCAATTCTCGACTAGAGAGATAGCGTAGTTGTTAAAATACAGACCTACCATGCCAATGTCATGGGTTCGAATCCCACACAGGATAATATTTTGTGCGATCCATAAATTGTTGTTCTGAGTTTGGATGTAATTTGTGTCCCGTTAATCATATGTTCGTAAAGCCCTCCGCAACACAAGGATTATTTCCTTAGCTTAGGGTGTTCTTTTTAAAAAAAATACAATACTTTGTCCAATCCACAAATTGTTGTTCAGTCTTGGTGTAATTTGTATCTGTTAACTGTCCCTCGGAATACAAGAATTAATGCCTTAGTGCAGTTGTTTGAAAAAAAAAATATAGCATGTAAATCCAAGACGAGTAGGAAAACTCAGAATCAGAGTCCATAACAAGCCACCTGACCTGCTTAGTATAGTAGTTTAATTTCTCTCCCATTGTAGAAGAGGCTTGTGCCCAACAACAAGACCTATATGAGCTGAAATGATTGATAATAAAAATGAAATATACACAATAATCTACTTTGGTCACACAGGGTGGTATAGCATTTTAAATGGAGTGTCCTTTCCTCTTTGTATCCTTTAGTAGTATTTTACAACCTCCATGATCAAGAAACGGGGTGCAGCATTGTATTCTCACTCCCATTATTACACAGAAAATATTCAAGACAAGGTAATAATAAAATTCACAAAATACTTCAAAAATATTATATTTCAGGCCTCTGCAAATATTTTCAAAACTAATCTCTATGTATATATAACTCTTCTGTATGTGCATTTGTGATTGAACTCCTGAACAGCTGGATAAATTTTCATGAATTTTTATGGGTTCAAGTGAATTGAAGAATGGTTTAAACAGTTGGACCCAGTTAGCAGTACTGCATCCAATTTAAAGGAATTTTATATATTTTTTTTATTTAAACAGAACAGAGTACCTTGGTTAAGCCAATATTTACCTGGAAGAATATCCCCCAGGCTGGCCATGGACCACTAGGAACTCGGTAGCAGTGGTCAGCCCAATGGCGAAGGGAAGTGAATACAGTGGGTTAATAGGCCGCATACTGCCCTTTTGTCACCTCGGACGGAACAGATGGTTTGTGTGATGACACTAGCCCACCCAAAAAAAAAAACATGTAATCTTATTTGAAATTAAAATTTAAAGGTATGTTTGGCCAATATTCAGGTTTCTCCCTATCACATTCATTTAAAAACTGAGATTGTAATGCCGTTTCTAAAGCTGCAACCTTTTGCCAATTTTCCCCATATAAATTCTTTAAAGTTGTCTGCTTGTCTTCTGTACTCTTCGTAGGCATAGCTTCCAATTCTTTTATTAAATCCTGTTCAGCATTATTTGATGCCTTTAACCGCTCTCTTTCGCGCATTGCGTCTTCTTTATACTTGGCATTATCCATTAAAAATTGAATAAACTCTTCACTCACTTCCAAGTCTTCATTTTCGTCTTCTTCCTCTGAGGAACTCTGAGATTCTTGAACAATGACATCCTCGTTTTCCTTTGGTACTGTTTCTTTATGTGTATTATTAAGGTAGTTCTTCCGTATTATATCATGTAGTAACTGATTTTCATACTGTAAAGCTGTAGCTTTAGATTTCCAATAAGCTATTTGGTGTTTCAATTGCCATGTAGCTGCGTGAGTGAAATTCTCAGCCCAAGCGGACATAGTAAGTGTTGCGAAGTGTGTTGACGATTGTTTCTTATTAGGTGCTTTTCTCTTTCCCTTGCGCTTGTTTTTGTTTTTAAATGATTTTACTCGTCTACGATGAGGATTATTTTGTAGACTTATATTGTGTTCTTCTTCGGGCAATTGAGAAAACATAATCACTACAATTTCAATTGTCAAGTTTGGCAAATACACAACAGCCAGCAATTATGTAGTCTACTCTGTGTACACTGTACACCTTTTTTGAGTGTTGTAGATGTAAGGCCTTTAAGTCATGTAATAAATAAGTATACTCTGTGTATACAATTTTATTGAGTATTGTAGCGTAGTTAGTAAGACCAATTAGATATGTAACAAATAAACTAAAAAACATAGGTTAAAATACATTAATTATTTAAGAGTATGAAGCGTAGAATGCAATGAACATTTTTCTGGATAAGCTATGGTCTGGTCATACTCCGCCCAAATTAACCGAGGTGACGGAAGAGCGACGTGCAGCCTCATAACCTATCACATATCCTTCCTATCGCCATTGGGCTATCCTTTCAATTGCCATATCTACTGCAGCCCCGGTAACAAACAATAGAGTTGCGGGGTATCAACCGAGCATTATCGTCTCTTTGCAAGTGACGGAATAATTTCCGGCTAATCACCTGTGACCTGAGCTAGGGTGGCATAAACTGCAGTTATCTCAGATCACACCCCCCTAAGCACTAGCAGAAACCAGATAGATTAATACTCTAGATACTAATATAATAGAGTAAAAAGCACTGATATGGTGAGGACTATTAACACCAGACTCTTTTCATTGAAGCATTTTTACCGAGTTTCCTTAGTACATTTCTGGTTGATTCCTATTTTGTATGAATCGTGAAGATAAAGACTCCTCCATCCAAACTCCATATTTCGCCACAACCAAGGAACTACCAAGTTCTTCCGTTAATAACGCAGCGCTAGTGATACCTCCTGAGTCCGTCAACAAAGCTGATGCCTCTCCAGTAGATATCTATTAGTCTTGACTCCTAAGTAGTCGTGCCAGTTTGCAATTATTGATGCACATCTACCGTCGTATCTAATGTGTCAAAACGGTGAACATCTGTGATAGACAGGCGCCTTGCCGAGTAATACCTGAACTGTGGAGTGATCTGCCAACTTAACCGTGAAACCTAATTTAATCCGTAAATTAAATACACCATTCTATATGAAAAATATAAATACAACTTTAGCAATATGTAATAACTACCGCACCCTATATCTGACAATCATGAGTCAACGCGATTCCTGGGATATTTTGCGTCATTTCATTTATATTAACCAGCTTAATATTAATGAGGTAGATACCATTAGACCTGTCACAGTCCATCAACCGAGCCAAAAGTGTAAAGTCGTAGTTTTAAGTATTCACGCGACATATATCCGCACATATTTATTACCTGGATCAGCAAATTAAACCTGGACAAAAATCATGCTTATAAATTCTGGTGAATGTGCTTATGCTTATTAATAAAACTGTTTTTCTAAAGAATAAGATCTTGTTACTTTTTCATAATTATGAGAAATAACCGGACATCCTCACACAACAATATAACTTTTTCATTGCACCATTTTGAGTGATTCTTGCCGTTATCGAAGTGTGCGATGTATTGAATAATCATATGAAAGCTATATGTTTCAATTTATTTTATATCAAAAATAAATTGGCACCATATATCGCCTACTTCAATCTATGATCTGCTAAATTAAAATATTTTTTGGCGTTTAAAAAAATGAAATATTGTAATATGATTAAGATTTAACAGTATGTACGTTAATCCTGTACCGGTTCTAGTTGGGAATGCAATTTTCCCAAGTTGTCAATCACTATGTTAACCCAGGACAAATAGTCCAATTACCTATGTAAATTCAATAGCAAGAAAGAGGTCATCCGACAAATCTAACTCGGCTTGGCAGCGTTTGGGATAATTAAAAGCATCTTCTAGTGCAATATTCCACAGTGTCTGTAACAGAGGTTTATAAACGGTATGCGTTACAAAGCGACGATATATGGCACTGAAACGTGGTCTCTCAATGTCCGTCGCATTACAAGGCTCAACGTGCTATTTTGAGGGCTATGCTTGCTTGACAACATCGCGAATACAGAAATCCATATTAGAGCGAGTTCAACCGATATATTTTGAAGACTGACCACGTTGAAATGGGCAGGCCACATTTGCACAGGCACACACTTGGGGCACAACCGTTGGGGAAGAAAGGTTCTTAAGTGGCGACCACGAAACGCACGACGCAACGTAGCATGATCCCTTACTATGTGGACTGATGGCACCTTGAAAGTCGGAGAAAATCATTAGTTGCACGTGACAGTGATATTCTCGTGAGAAGGTCTATGTCTGACAGTGAACTATGAGCTGATGGATGGAGTGTGTATTTTCCAAAATGAACAAAAGAACTGTTATTCAATACGTTTTTATAGAGGCACCGATTTTACTTACTGATTAACAATGATTTTTTTAACTATGATTTCACTTACTTTAACAAGCTACGCAACCTAAATACATACTGAAATGCTATTTTATATTAAATTGTTCTAGTGGTAGGACTACACTGTTGACAGTTGTCTGTCTATAGCTGCGGGCTGGTCCGTCCGGGGTAGTACCACACGCTCACAAAAAATTGACGTCTGAGTAGTAGCAATTCGTTACTGCGCTTCGTTCAATGAGCGAGAGAAGCCCAACTTCTGAGGGTGTTTACTTGTGGTGGGTATTGGTGATGTCTTTAATATTACCGAACCTCTTTGCACGCAGTCACACTCCCTTTATTTCTTCACGGTAGGCAGTAGCCTAGCAAAGGTCTATGAACGGCAGCGTCACTTACCATCAGGTAAGTTTGCTCGTTTGCAATAAAAAACAATAACAACAATGCATAACATGGTTTTATCAAACTTCACCTATTCATTGCCTACCCGGAGGAACAAATAAAAAAAAGGATTTCAACTTAGAGTTGGGTTGGACTAGTCAAAATAATACAATAGATATCACAGCGACAATGATTTTAAAATACTATTGTTGGTTAACAGTGATAAAATACCAGGTAGGCAGTGGTTTCACCACTGGTCGAAAGGTAAATACAGTAGAAACTCGATTAACCGGACTAATTGTTGTCGTTAAACATTCAGATAATCGAATGTATGCACATTCGATTATTCAGATTTTCAAAACCTTTAGTTTTGTCAAATCAAATCATAATTTTATGCGTTTATTAAAAGACGAATAAATATCTCGCGGGGCATGCACGTTAGAGTGGAGTAACAATTAGAGATGTGTAACACTATTCTGCATCGCGCAATTACTCCAACTCAATTCACTACGATGGATCTGTTAACGCACTTCTTCAAAATGTGTTGGTGCACAACGCAGGACCGAGAAATTTGAATAACTAAGTGAAATGTAAATTGAATTAACTTTTTTTTAGAAATCGTTAGTTTAGTTAGTTATACCTAGGTGTAGATAGCGCGCATCGCACATGTTGCTCACTCGGCGTATTGTCATTTTATTGCGCCATAGCGCAATTTTGAGTTAATGCATTGAGCCAGCGCAGTTTACTGCACCCGAGTTACTGAGTTAACGCAGGGATTTTCGCTGAGTTACGCATTTCTAGTAACAATTACTGTCTAGTAACAATGTAGGGCAGCGATCCCACGAGGCGCGGTTGAGACATGCCATTTCATACACGTTCATGCTTACATAAATTCGATTTGTAGGTACAATACATAGGTTACGGTTGGTAGTCTGCATAATCGCGAATCAGCATAACTGAAAGCCGGATGATCGAGCGACTACAGTAGATAATGTAGTATACTTTGCTTAGTCTTACTTTCTACTTTTTTTATTGCCAACCCTGGCAAACGAGTAAGCAGAACACCTGATGGTAAGTGATTCTGCCGCACATGGATTTTTGCAATACCAGTGGCACAGCCGGGCCGTTGCCTACCGTGAATAAAATACTCTTCTTAAACCTTGTTTAAAGAAGGACATGCCATAGCGCTCGGAAAACACAGCAGCAGGTAGTTCAATCGAGAGCTTGCACGTACGTGAAGACCATAACGTTTCCAGGTGAAATGGATGAACTCTGCTACGGTGTCGAGTGGTACATTGGTAAAATGGTGACGGTAGTACCAAGTCAAACACTTCCTCGGAGCACTCCCCGTGAAAGAGTCGGTAGATTACACAGAGTGATCCAAAGTCTCTCCGCCGCTCTAGCGACTCCAATCCGTCCGTAAGATTGGGATCCCCGACGATTCGAACAGCACGCCTTTGGAGGGAGTCAAGTGGATTTAACTGATATTTGGGCGCACCTGCCTAGAGATGTGAGCAGTACTCCACACGAGGACGAACTTGTGCTTTATATAGCACAAGACGCTGTCTCGGTGTGAAGTACCACCTGGCTCTGTTCAGAACGCCCAACTTTTTGCTAGCCAATTTGGCTTTGTCCTCCAAATGACTCCCAAACTGTACTTTACTCGATATTTCGACGCCGAGAATCCCAATACTCTCAGAAATTGGGAGAGTTAGTTCTTGGAACTGAGGCGCCATAACAAACGGGTCCTTCTTTGCAGTGAACGCGCAAACTTGTGTCTTTGTGGGATTTAACTGGACTAAATTCCGTACACCCTATTCCGAGGCCCGCCCCAGAGAGCGCTCGACTTCGAGTCGAATTATTCGACTTTCGTAATATTTAGTTTTTGTAATAGCGTCATCTAGCAATTTATGCTAATATGACTAGAAAAGCATAACCATAATTGATTAACAATAGAAATTTTACAAAGACCTTAAAAAAATTACTAGGTATTTTTTGAAATCGATTGTTTATACGACACATGCAAATAAAAATCTAATGTTCTAAATTCCGTTTCTGACACAACACATAACCTCTACACTTTTATTATTCCCAATATTACTTTTAACTTTCTAGTCTCATCAGTAAACTATTCACACCAGTTGCCACTTGATCTTGGCAACCTAAAGTAAAATAGATATCGGAAGACCAGATGATCGGTTGGAAAGTCTTGACTGCTCATATTCCTAATTATAGTTTTCATAGTATTACGTTTAATACTTAATATCTATAACAACTCTATTTAATAATTTCTGTATTAATTCTTTTCAACGTGATCTTAAACGCAACGAAAATTTAAGAATATAATTAGTTCAATAAATAAATTAGTTATAAAGTACTTACTATTGGCATTTAAATGATGGCGTAGTGAAAGTTTATTCTATTAACTATTAACTTTAAGCTACTAATCTTATCAGCATTTACATTATATTAAAAATTTTAAAATAATAATAGTATGATTAATGACCAAATTTCATCTATTATAATTGAATCAAGATCAAGAGGTACCAAGTCCTGTATTTACAATACTGCCCACTATAACTATCTACTACGTCGATATCTCATCTCATCTCAGCTCGCATATGCTGGGTTCGAGTCTGCTCCACAATGGAAAGGAAATTGACCCACTATACCACGTTTGTCAGATGAAATTGTATAGTTCGATGGGTGAAAAGGGTCGTGTGTGATTGTGGGTTGTAGTGTTACGGGAATGTTAGTACCTACGTTATTCCTTTTCTAGCAAGTTAAAGGGGAAATCGCTTGTTGATGCATGCTTGACAAATTGTTCACTCCTATCAAAGTGTATGTATCTAAAATTCTAATATGAAAAGTAGATATCAGTAAACAATTTGTAGCATGTAGCATAGAATTTCTTTTCAACGCATATTAATAAACGGGACCACCCGATAAAATTATAAGCGATAATGTTAACCCGTAGCAACTTACTAGACGCTTCTTTTCTCACGCTTTTGGTAGCATGCGTCAAAATGAGTAAGAGCTAGTAACTTGCAATTTGCAAAGTAGTACCGTAGCACCGTAACACCGTGGAGAGAATGGGACAAACGTAGTATTTCATCACAGTCGCTGCTTTTTATCAACTACTAGCATGACTACGTGCATCATATTATCACAATTGCTGCTTTGATCAAATACTAGGATTTTACTACGTGCATCATAGTATCATAGTCGCTGCTTTTTATGAACTACTAGGCAAAGGTGGGCATTAACTCGTTAATCCGTTAATCGTTAATTAACGAAGTTAACAATCTGGTTAACGGATTAACTTTTAAGTTAACTTCAAAAAATGTTAACGAGCTTGTTAACTTCCGTTAAGTTGAACTTTCGTTAACTTTAGTCCGTTACATTAGTCGTATGTTATTATGCTGTCATTTTGTTTGCTTGAATTACGCGCCACGCCACGCTCGCAGGTTCCACGACGAATGCGCCGTCCAAATCGCCGGCAGCGGATCGTATTGTAGAGGAGTTCTACCCGCGCACGTTCAACCAGCTACTTCCGTGACATAACTACCACACGGACAATGATGGCTGCGTCCCAGTTCCTGGCGCCGTTGAGCATCGCCCTAGCGATCAGATCGGCACCATTGATTACGACGAATTTAAGGCGCTGCTCTGTCCACGAGGCACACACCTCGTGTGTACTGTGGCGTATCCTCGTCGCAAATGCAATAGTGGCAGGACGGTGTGCTCTCCTTCCTCATGGCCGTGTGCAGGTATTTGGCGAAGCTATCATGCCCCGTTAATACCTGCATCAGTCGGAAGGAAAGCACCTCGTGCCACCGACCTAATTACTCCATCAGCACCGGCCGTAAAGACTCAACGGTCCGAACATCATACCGAAGCCTCTCCAACTGGACTGCCCAACGGAAAATGACGTCACAGCGGACGTCGTCCCACCGGTCGGCCATCTGGCTAAACTAGGCAAAGTCGGTCCCCGTCCCGCTCCGCGAAAAAGGCAACAGATCCCGAGCCTTCTTCAATTGCTGTGAATTCTTCTATTGTAGATTATGATTGTAGTGGAAGTGATATGTTCTCACCTCCACCTGGTTATTACGTCAGAAAGTGTCGTAAAGTATTGGTGAATCTTTTGGTATCGCGGCTACTGGCAGTAGCGCGTAGCAAGCTAATGTGGACAGATGCATACATAATGCAACATAATTCCAGTACATGCTGTAGAATTTATCTATTTCTCTCAGCTTAAAAGCAGTATAAGTTTTAAATAGTTAACTTTAACGATTAAATTTAACTTCAACGATTATTGAAGTTAACATTTTAATTAACGATTAACAAAGTTAACTTTTGGATTAACTGTGCCCACCTGTGCTACTAGGCTACTACTAGGTGCATCATATTATCCAGTTTTGTTTGTAAGACGTATCGTCATATAACAGGTACTGCTACTAGTATTTTATTGTCGCTATTACAAACTGTGATTTCAAATTATCGTTGATAATTATCAGTGACGATAAATACGTCTCACCTCTATTTTGAATCAATGACAATTGTCAAAATGTCAAGCAAATTATAATATTTGCTTTTTCTGTCTATGATGTTAAATGAATACGAAATATTTACCGAGTTCGCTTACTTAAAAATCTTGTGGTTTTTATTGTAGTACTTATTTATTACTTGTCTTTACAGTATTTATTACTTGCACCTAAAATGGATTACAAGTCACGATGTCGGACTTGTTTAGGACAAGAAAAAGAAATGCGACACATTCATTCAACTGTAAGGATATCTGGCACAGATATTCATCTATCGGATATTCTGCAAAATTTTTATAATTACAAGGTATTCAATTTTCAGTAATACCTATACACACAACTTTCTTTACATGGCTATATATCATATAGCAGGTTTAATTAATATCACTATGCTAATCATTTTCTGTGATTACAGAGTAAGAATACAATTCACCACCCTCTCCCTTACCAGTGGGCGTCATAAAAGACGACTGAAGGATATGATTACATCTATGCAAGAGAAGTGAAATTTGACATAAAACCCTATACGAACAGATTTGAACAGCGCGGTATAGTAGGCGTATTTCCCACCCATTGTGGAGGAGTATTGAGCCCAACTGTGGGATTTGCGGGCTGAGATAACGATAATAATTATTGCTAATCATGATTGTTGAGAATCTTCTGGGGATAAGGTGCTATTCATTAGATTAATTTATATGAAGTGAATGAAGCTGTTAGTATAGAACTAGCTTTAAATAAAAAAAGTTCTGAAGACAAATTGTAGTAGCCCTACTACAGTGCTGTGTGTTTGTTTTAGGGTGGTGAGTTTTCTTCTCTTGCAGTGATGTCATTCCTTAAGCAATATTTACAATACACATGGTAAAGGAAATCCTATCAACTTCATTACTGCAAGTGAATTAATAATAAAAATTAATATTAATCAAGTATACTCTGTATTCCTGTGTGGTGACAGAGTAAAAATACAATTCACCGCCCCCTATATTCCCCATGGGTGTTGTAAAAGACTACTAAAGGATATCTTGTGCATATAACTGTGTAAGAGAAGAAAACCTTAAAATGGAACCTTATACTAACCCACCTAACTAGCATGATATAGTAAGGTCAATTTCTCTCCTATTGTGGAGGAGGCTCGAACCTGGCAGTCTGACGTATATGAGCCGAGACGATGATAATGATGATACTTTATAGGTGGAGATAGAAATTAGAATGCAAAATCGTGATAATTTCACACAATGTTTTAAGTTTTCTTTTTACTTACAGATGGCATCAGAACCATTGTTTCCAGAAAATATATGCATTAGCTGTGTTCATCAGTTGACTATAACATATTCATTTAAACTTCTCATAGAAGCTAGTTCCAAGACAATACTGGATAATTTAAATCATGTTGATTCCAATAATGACAATTACGATGTTGGCTTTGAATCGGATGATCAAAAGCCAATTCGTCATATGAAAATTAAAAAAAGAAATATTCAAAAATTAGAATTAATAGAAGATGAAATGATATTGTTGTTTTGTGTTGAATGTAAAGCAGAATTCCATTCGGTTAAATCTCTCAATGAACACTGCTCCAACCATCATCCTTCAAAATCGATTGTCGGCAGAGATTGTGAATATTGTCATGAGAAATTTGAAGATTTTCGTTCCTTAGTTTTACATAGAAAATTGCATTTGAAACCTTATTTATGTGAAAACTGTTGGGAGGGTTTTTATAGTGGTGATGAACTTAGTTCACACTCTTGTCGACCGAACATAGATAATAAGGAAAAACACAAACCAGATCGATTGATGAGACAGTGTGATCAATGTGGAAAGTCTTATCCTCCTGGTTATATAAGAATACACATGTTAACACACAGTGACGATCGGCAATATAGCTGTAAGTATTGTCCAAAAAAATTCAAAGTACCAGGAGGACTACACTCACATATTTTATGGAACCATAAAAGAACTAGAAATCATAAATGCGAAGTATGCAATGCAACATTCATATCGTCAAGTTCTAGAAGTTCGCATATAAGAAAAAATCATTTGAAAGAGAAAAAGTATTGCTGCGACAGTTGCGGGAAACGGTTCTTTTCAAAATCCGAGTTGGAACGTCACTCTTTGACGCATACCGGAGTGAAGAATTTCCATTGTCATTTATGTGATAAATCGTACCAAACAAGATATGGATTAAATGTGCATTTGAAGTCGCATACACAAATCATTGAATTCGGTAACTAAAGTACAACAATAAAGCAATAAATTGATCTCATTTATTTAAAGCTTAGTAACTTATTTAGTAAGAACTAAATATAGTTTTTGATGACTTATTTTGTTTCTTTTACACAACACTTCTAATCTCATTAAAAAGGTGCAGTAGGAGTGAAAATGTTGGGTTTCATGTACCGTCTATTTTTCAGCAGGCTTTGGTTTGGCACCACTCCGGACGTTTAGATTGGGGTGATGGAACGGTTACGTAACCTATCATGTTTTTTTATTGCTGTCAGTGGCCAACTGTAGCTCATGGACTTTGCTTGGCCACTGCCTACCATGAAGAAAGTGAAGGGAGTGTGAATGCATGCAAGAAAGTTCAATGATATTAAAAGAATTATCACCACACGCAAACAAGTTGGGCTTCCGGCTCTCTCGCTCACTGAACGAAGTGTAGTAACAATTTTACGAATTTTATCGCGTTTGTATTTGATTTTTGATTGCCCGACGTTTCGATCACTTTACAGCGTTAATGGTCACGGGCGGACCATCAAATATAAACGCGATAAAATCCGTAAAATAGTTGAATTTCAATGTAATACTCGCGTGAACATCGGAAATCATTAAATTGCTACTACTTAAACATCGATTTTTTACGACCGGCCACGGTTGTAGACACTAGACAGGCGAATGTCGATACTGTGATCCTAGCACGCTAGATCTCACTGTTCCCTCCACATCACCATTCATAGAGCCATTATTATAGTCAGAGGTCTTCCTATTAATGTTAGTCGGACAGCTCAATCTGTTAAAACTCTGTCTTATCATATCTTTTTAGAAATTTCATTGTCCAGAGACACCACATTGACTATGATTTCATTTTTTCGTTAATAACAAGTTACTAACAGCGAGAAATATTGCATAGATAGATATGGTAATATTATTTCAATCATTATCCTCATATCCCAATTGTTCGGAGTCACCGCAAAATGTATTCTTCCTCCATTATTTTCCTATATGGTGCAAGTATTGGCAAGTTTGGTAGGCAGTCAGCCTAATAGGCATTATCAACCTTGCCAATATGTATTGATCAAATAGCATTGGATGGAGTTGCTCCAGGTCTATATAAAACTCTTAGTCGTCTTTTGCGACATCTTCGAACAATGTAATCGTCATCATTCACCATCATTTCAGCTCATATACATCCCACCGTTGGGCTCGAGTCTCTTCTACAACAGGAGGGAAATTGTCTTTACCATGCTGATCAGACAGGTTGGCATAGGACTTTATTCCAAGTTTTCCTTCACTTGCATAGATGTTATATGCGTATTATATCCCTTAGTCGTCTTTAACGACATTCACGGGCAAGATAGAGGGAGTGGTGATTTGTATTCTTACTCAGTCAGTACACGGAAAAGCAATGTAAGGGTTGGTCTTATAATAATAACGTATAAGGAGTAAGAAGTAAGAAGGATAGTGTCAATACTTCGAACTTTCAAAATTTGAATGTAAAAATGCTAATGACGCGCAGACGATTACACACGCCAACCACTACAAATTATGAAATCAAATTTTGTTTTTATTAACATAAATTGTCGAAATACTTTTAAAAGTAATGTTAAAAACCTTTTTAAGTTTTTCAAATGTGTTATGACATCATTTGAATGCACAAACCGTCATAATTATCAATTTATTTTTTAAGAGTTGCGTACGTACGTGCAGTACAATGACTTGTACATTACGGAACGTTTCCGGCGTAAGCTCCATTAGGCTCCAATTGAAATGCCTCACTTTTTGTGCGTGAACTTACCTTCTATACGTTATTATTCTAAGGGGTTAGTAGTATTAATAACCGTCGTCACACATTACAATTATTTTAATCAAACTTCACAATGCAGGTACATAAAGTTTAATCAAATTAATACATATAATATTGATAATTAAATGAAAATAATATTTCTGCAATAACAGTGAGCAGAGGCACTTTAGTTATTAACATTTATTTATAACAAATTAACAATACAGAAATACAGTAAAATATGAGCATATTAATAAAAATTGACATTTAAAACGTGAAAAAACTTTTTGACTCCTATTGAAGACAATTTGTATTCAGCACCGAGTTTAAGGCTGGAAAGATTGTGCTAAAATATTTTCTCATTTGAATAATAATAATTGTTTTGGCGCCAATTCGTATGTACATCAAAAATTTTAAATACAACATAATTCATTAAACAATTTGTGTATCTCACAAAATATTGTCCTGCATCGGAATCGAATCGAAAATTGTCGGTATATTACTACGCCATCTTTGTATTATGTCTTGTTAAAAATAAAATAATAAAAATGGGGTTTAGTGAAAGATAATTACAATTATTAAATGCGATTATAAATTATCAAATTTCAGGATTAAATGATGAATTGTTACGTCAAATTCACTGAGAACAACAATAAAAAAAACAAATTGAGTTACAATGACAAAATCGGCGCCAACGTATTATATGGCACAATTATAAATTAACAAAATAAATAAATTCTAATTTGGAAATGGTAAATAAAATCCAAAAAAATTCAAATAGGAGCCAAATTTACAAAATCGAATGCTTAAAGCGTGTATTTATAAAAATACAAAAAATATCACTCTATATACAGTCTGTTTACAAACATGTACAGGTTGATTTTTATTTTTTCTATATTCCCATCCCGACTAAGAATATGTTTCACCCACCCATTCCTTTCTCACTATTATTATTATAAGCGGGGCAATAAATAGATACTATTACATTCGAGATCAGTCCGTCAGTCAGATTTTTCAAACACGAAATATTTACTTTTTACTACTTGGAGATGATGATCAGAGAAGGTGACTATGAAATATTCAGTGTAATCGGCTTTTAACAATTTTAAGGTAATTTCTGTGATTTCAACCTGTAGCCAGCTTCTCATCCTTCATTTCATTTTTTATCTTTTACAGTACTCGGGATTTTAAACAATCGATTAGGGTAGTTGATGACATCCATTTTTTATGTAAATTAAATCATAATATATTTAACGAATTCTTTCAAAATAAAAAAATATAGTCACTTCTGTTTATGGTGTACAACAATATTAATAGGCCAGACAAGTATATTATAGATATTTATGATTACCATAACCGAATACATAGAGCCGAAGACAAATAAATGAATTAATGGAATGATATTATATTGAAGAACGTCATGCTTGGCAAGTTATAACGATTTGACTTTCCACAACAAAACCATACACAAATTGTCGCTGAAAAACAGTTAAAATGCAAAATATTTAGAGAATTTAAATAAACACACAAGACTAATCTAAGACTGAAAAATTTTAACGTTAAGAAAAAGGTGCAGGATTATTTTTTGAGGGTCGGAATTCATAAAAAATCACCCTGTACAATACAATATATGTATCTATACGACGTCGCTATGAAAGTAACGCCCATACTGTTTTTGTAACTATATGTATTTCTAATCCATTATATTCGAGTGTATCCTGCAATAGAAAAATAAACATTAATATTATCACCAGCGCTATACAATATATAATTATAATGATAAAAATGCTAGTGCTTTGTGATTATGTAAATTGTTTTCTCCCCTCTCTTTCTCTACTCAGGGGATAAATTACATTATAAAGAAAATAAGAACATGTATTTTTAAAAAACAATATTATCTACTAGTATAGGTGTTTATATTTTGACTGCCGAGTTTCAGTACTTTTAAATAAATAAAAATTGAATTAATTTGTATAGTAAAAAAGCATAGATAATTATTGGAATTCTATGAATTTGTGCTCCTAAAAGGAAAGAAATTCTTTCTATGTTTGCATTAATTGGTATAATAAATTAAGAATGTTACGGATTTCTAAGAGTTCATGAAACCGCGCGCTACTCGCTTGCACGCGGCTGAGACGGAACGTGACAATGAGGCATGCTTATTCGTGCGTGCAGCCGGCGTTCACCGTATTATAACACGTTATCAGGTCAAAAATAATGTAAAAGATTAGAAACTTGAAAATATGGAGAAATAATTCTCAACTCCAATATATAATTTAGTTATGAATCGGAAGCGGTGACACGTTCAAAGAGGTATATATATTAAGATGAAAACATTGTCTTATACATCGAAATCTCGTAACATTCTTAAAATAATACACATTAGAAAAATACAGTTTGTTATTAATTGTTAATAAAAATTATTTAAAATATCGCCTTTAAGTTAAAGGTCAAATCACACTATAAAACAGAGTTCATGGCTTCACATTGAAATTAAAACTTAGATTTTAATATACAGGGAGTATCAGGTTACGGGGCAACTGTTCGAGTATGTTGTAGTTTAACGGTTATAGATCGTAATTAGAATGTATAGGTATTACACAAAAAACAAGCGAAGTTTGTCTTGCTTATGCGAACGTAATCATTGATTTATTCAATTTCTATTGAACATTTAACAAAGTACGAATATGTTGCAGATTAAGTATCACTGAATTTTTACATTTCAATCAGATTTACACGAAAAATCGATGACAAAATTGAAAACTTTACATGTCTCTAATTCATTAACGAATCAATATTTTTCCTTCAATTTTTTTTCTTGGGTTCCTACCACCATTGCCTAACCCCCGTTTGACCAGTTGCCCCATAACCTGATACACCCTGTATAGTTTGTGGTAGGCAAATCGGATGGCAAGTGTTAAATATTGAAAAACCGGCTAAGGGGAAGTCGGAGTTGCGCACAAAGAGTGCCGTACCATTATCTATAAAATAAAGCCCCCTTTAAATTTTTATTTTAATTTATTATTAAAGTAAAAATGCAACTGAGTATATTGGGAATATTTCAAATTGCCGTTATCGATACTGAGTAAACCCCTTTTAGCACATATAAAGTCTCATTCACACAACAACTGACATCTAACATTTCGTTTAGTAATTATAAATCGTTTCGGTCATCTGTTTTCACTTAAGTGTACCGTTAAATAGTTCAGTGCCCATAATGAGGTTTTGTCTTAGGCATCACAGTAAAGGTTGAAAAGTAAAGTATTTTCGCCTACTTTATTAGTATGAAAAAGTGCAAAGTATAATTACCAAAAATAAAGTAGGATACTTTGTTATAAAGTATGGTTGGCAACCCTAGTCCAAGAGGTCTTGCTATGAATTAGGGAGTTTATTCGTCTGCTACTTTAAGCAATAACAAGAGAGAAACATGTTAGAATAATTTTATCACTTGTTTTCACTAACTTCAACTCCTAGCAAGAGGGGTGGAATTAAAATCGTTTCGGTTCGATCAGAAGTGGAATTTATTACTCAAAATATATTACAATAAACAATGTTATTTAGTGTAATTTTAACTTTTTTTAAGACATCAATGTTTAAGGATTCATAGATACTAAAATCTCTGTGTTAGGGGTATCTCATCCTTAGAATAAAAATTGCTTCATTAAACAAAGCTGTGGGGCGGGTATTATAAAAATATACTCTACAATCGATAAATAGCTAAGATTGTTTTCTCATTCCTGAATGTTTTTAAAGTCATTTCGACGAATTGTCATTTTTAACCGACTTCCAAAACGGAGTTTCTCAATTTGGTTGTATGCTGTTTTTGTATCTATATGCCGCGTGCCGCAATCATGCCGCTAACTATGAATCGATTTTGATGATTATTTTTTGTTTTATAGATCATACTTCAAACTAATTTATTTGGGACCAAATAAATTTGATTATGATCTGGCCAGGAGTTTTTGAGTTATCCGTAATAATGCGTATTTGGTTCATCTGAACAGTATTGTTTTGAGGTTGGTTTTTATTTGTTAAAATTTAGTATTATTAAATGAAATATTTTATTTTCGTTCTAAAGGTATATGTATAATGCTGTTTTTAGAGAAATGCATTAGTGTATAAAAATAGTTACTTTGTACAAAATATATGCGAGAGACTTTGTTTGTAAAACCTTTCAGAATCAGAATTATTTATTAGTTTATCGTATTGCAGTCTTTAAAAACGACTTCAAAAACGAGTTTACTTCGAAGTATTTAATTATTATTATTTCATTTGAATGCCTTTTCCTATTTTTTTTAGAGACAGTACTAAAAAAATAATCATTTATTATGGGGGACTTTACATACATATAATTTAATAGACGCAAATTACATTCAGACTCAGAACAACAATTTGTTGTGTGTTAATAAAAACAAAGTGTTAATATATTAATTTATCTGCTGAATCTGTGGTAAACGGTGCGGGTATCATTATTATTAATATTGTATAGTTTCTATTTTTAAGTAAACCTTATCGTGATATTGTTTGTTTACCCAATAAAGTAAAAAAGATGTAGTCCTGCGTGGGATTTGAATCCGCGAAACTGGCACCAGGTACAGGCACAGCCTGCTGACCCCCCAGGTCGGTATCTTAACTACTATGTCATCTGTGCAGTCAAAATGGAGTTACCTCAAGGATAAGCCTTGTAAATTTGATCAATATATGACTCAAATTCTTGGACATACGCAATGACACTGCAAATATTAACATTAAACCTGTATATTTTAAAGAAGGATTCATGCTTGTTTTAAAAGTCGTTTTTTATAATGATTTCTGATGTTTACGCGAGTAGTACACATTTTAAATAATACTACTTTACGGATTTTATCAGGTTTGTATTTGATTTCTGATTGCCCAACATTTAATTATCAACCCGATATAGAAAATATTAATAACTAATTTTCTGTATTGGGTAGATAATTATAAATTTTCTGTAATAACGATGACTTGTTGGACGTGAGACATTTTCGTCCGCCCGTAACCATGAACGCTACAAAGTGTTCGAAATATCGGGCAATCAGAAATCAAATATAAACGCGATAAAATCCATAAAGTCGTTTTTTTTTTTTAGATTAGTCAGCGGTTTAGTGATAGTGGGTTAACAGCTGCTCATGGATTTTATTAATAATGAAAAGTCCCTCTCTACTATAAAAAAGACACTACAGAATGATTTCACCACCTCAAAAATTCATATCTAAGCCTATTTGATACATAACTTCTTCCATCTCCTGTCCGAACATACTTCTTGATTCAGTCGTACCGTTCTCACTAGTTCTTGATGTAGTAGGTTCATCTGATTCCGAATGTGTTGATGTTGAATGATTCAATGTGGGTAGTCCAAGTATAGTCCGGATTTGATCGGTTAGATGTGGTGCAGAAACAATTTGATGATATATGCCTTCAGCTGTGCTCAGTATTTTGTCAACGTCTAAACACATTGATAGGTCGTTCACGTGCTAAAACAAATAAAATATTAAGCAAGAATTTTTAAAAAAGGTTTAATTTTAATTCTGCTTGTCAAGACTATTAACGAGTCCTAACTCAACAATTTTATCTCGTTTAATTTAGGAGTTCCTATGGCCACCTTCCAACGCCATCTTGAGAGCAGCTTCATGATACCATAGCATTGCATTGTCATCGAAGTTACGTAAGGAAACCAAATTTCAACCTAATCTAAAGACAGGAAGTGGTTCTAATTTATCTGGCAAGATTTGTCCCATACTAACAGGGCAAGTTAAATAAAAGCTTCTAATATATACATATTTAAAATTGTTGTTAGTCTGTATGATCGTCAGATCCTCATTTGGGAATGGGTGACGAATATAATCATCATCATCGCAGCTCATATATGTCCCACTACTGGGCTCGAACCTCCTCCATATTGGGAGAGAAATTTGACCTACGATACAACGTTGGTCAGGTGGGTTGGTTTAGTGTTTTATTTCGAATGTTCTTTCTCTTGCATAGTTGTTATATGCACAAGATATCTTTTAGTTGCCTCACCCACGCACAAAGGGGTGGTGAATTCTTACTCCGTGACCACACGAATATAATACTACCCCTTTTTTTCTAGTTGGTAGGGGTAAAAACTGTGTTCGCGCCAATACCGCGACGTCTGAGTGTCGTGTTACATCGGTTAAATCCGCCTAGATTCGGTCGATTGTCGTGCGTCAACGCTTAACCGCCATTTTTTGACATTACTATCGTGACGTATCTATTTCGTGGCGCACGCATTTCTACCGTTCCTCAGTTTTAGACACCGAAAGAGTTCTACACTGGTCGACTAACCCGCGCACGCGAGTGTATATTCCGTCATAGTGATCACAGGTTAAAGAGACAATAAATCAGCTCGTCGGGAATACCTTCAGCACAGCAGATTTTCAGGTCCACAAACACAGGAAAAACGAGGTAAGTTCTCCGCTTACTGCCCACCGTTTCCCTGACAAACCCTCATTTTGTGGGAATCGGTCCCACTTGTGGGATTGGCTTCCCACTGGTCCTTCCGGTCACCCACGTCGATATATTGTTGGCATAAGCCGCCCCATACAGTCCACTACGCCACAACAACTGGCTGAAGGGTTAACAGGAGCATGGCATTAACTGTGATCGCCAATACGTATGGAGGTTATAATATTAACCCCCCTTAAGGAGGTTATGTCCAACAGTGGACTTCGACAGGCTGATTTAGGACTGTCGGATCGTGGAATGTGGAAGAAAGATTTTAACCATAGAATATTTATGTAGCCTTCTTAAAGTTTACAGTGTATTTTAGGAATGGGTATTTTTACAGATTGTATTTTTTTCTCCTATTTAAGCAGTATGTATGAGACATATACAACATTCATCCATTAAAGTTAAATTATATGGAATGAAATCCGGAAAAAAACAAAACATAACTTAAAAATAGAAATTGGAACTGTGAAAATTACACAAATATTAACGTAATCATCCAATATAATATAATACGATATAATCTCTTTCTTCTATATATATATAATAAGCAAAGCTATATCTATACCAATAAATAAAATTGGAGTGTCTGTTTGTAATGTCAAAATAATAGGCTTTTTTCATGCTCACACGGTTATTTGCACGACACCTATGCCTAAAATAGCAATTAAAAAAATTTTGTCTGTCTGTCTGTTTGTTCCGGGTAATCTTCAAAACGGCTGGACCGATTTCAAAAATTCTTTCACCAATGGAAAGCTATAATATCAGGGCGTAAACTAGGCTATATTTTATCCCGGTATTCCCACGGGAACTACGCGGGTAAAACGACTATAACCTATAACCGAAGCGAAGCGAGGGCGGATTGCTAGTATATAATAAGAATAACCATACAATATGATATAATCTCTTTCTTCTTCTTGGATATCTCGAGGGACTACTAAAGGGAGTAAGTAACTTGACTACAAAAGAAGGTAAATTCGATACAATTCATTTGATATGGCTTTGATATAGTGAGTTATCTTCCTAATTCCATTCTAAAGCAAGATGTTGGCAAAAGTGGCCAATATACAGGGGGAGAATGTAGTCAAATAAATATTGGAAATTATTCATTACACTTTCTAGATATCATAAGATCCGCAAACACTTAAATTAATTAAAATTTAAATTAAATACCTTTAAAATTTCAGTAAAACCGTAATCGTTATTGATAAAAACATCCTTTTCGGCGTCGAGTATGGCAACACATATCAATAGATGGAAGTTTGCACATGGCAATCCCGTCCATAATACTTCCCATAGCCTTAAAAAAAGAAATACTTTTTTAGATTTTAGCGCGATTTTAATTTTGTCTTTGCTGATTCGACATTTGTCTCAGTCCTACCCTAACCATGATAAGTAAAAAATATTCAGTATTACAAAACTAACTCTTTTTATTTGACCTTACCACGCTGGTCAGACGTGTTGGGTTGTATAGGCTTTGATTTCGAGTTTTCCTTTTCTTGCATAGATGTATGCATATTATATCCCTTAGTCGGCTTTTAAGACACCCTATTGATGACACATTTAGTCGACTTTTACGACACCAACAGAGCCACCCTATTGGGTCCTAATTGCATTTAGTAGTCTAAAACTATCTTCACATTAATAATTTTCCAATGAATCCGGTTTCTATAGATTCGAGGGTAAGCTATGCATGGACACCCGTTTCCTTTTCACGAAAGTCATATAAACCTGCTACGATATCACCAGAAAAATATACAGACATCTGACACGTTTATAACTGCCAATCGTGGAGGACGCATTATCCCGTTCTAGGAAAGGCTTTTGTCCTGATGGATAGATGTAAGGCTAAAAAGTTACCTCATAATATCTCTATTGGAGAATTCTCGTTTGAACCAGACGAGCAACCAACGGAAGCAGAAGTACATATTCCCGGAGTCCTTCTGCGATAAATGATTGGCAAGTTCTGGGCTAGCGAACATTAGCAGCTGTTGTAACTGAAGGAGTTGGTGCTTCATACCAGCTTGGTCCATATCAAAGTTTGACGCCTGAAATATAAATATAATTTACATGAATTCGAAAATATATGGTGACAGAGTAAGAAAGGAAGAAGGGAAGGAGGTTTTGTAAAAGAGGACTAAGGGATTAAATATGCATATAACATCTATGCAAGAAAAGGCAAAATCGAAACAAAACCCTATACCAATCTGTGTGATCAGCATGGTACAGTAAGATCGATTTCCCTCCTATGATGGAGGAGATACGAGCCTAGCAGTGGGACATATATGAGCTAAAATGATGATGATGAAGAATAAATTACCCCGTGTGGTTGATGGGTTAAAGGTAAAGATGTCGCTACCCCTTAAATGCCTGTGGGATTCATAAAAAACGGTTGAGGAGTATCAGCAACACTGAACTGCTTATACCAATAAATAAAATTAGAGTGTCTGTAATATCAAAATAATAGGCTTTTTTCATGCTCACATGGTTATTTGCACGACACCTATGCCTAAAATACAGATTAAAAAATTGTTGTCTGTCTGTCTGTTTGTTCCGGGTAATCTTCAAAACGGCTGGACCGATTTCAAAAATTCTTTCACCAATGGAAAGCTATAATATCAGGGAGTAAACTAGGCTATATTTTATCCCGGTATTCCCACGGGAACGGGAACTACGCGGGTAAAACAACTAAAAGCGAAGCGAGGGCGGTTTGCTAGTAGTTGATAAGTATATTATAATCTTGTTCGAAGGCCATCACATAGTAGCTTATGTACTCATTAAAAGTATTATACAGTTTTGTTTAAACGAAATCGGTAAAAATTAAAAAGAAAAAGACAAACCCGGTGAATTTCATACAGAATCTTCTCATAGAATAGAAATAAATTTATTCAAGAAAAATGCACATATTTACAATTACTTAATTACTTCTGCCAAACTGTATTACAGTTTGTTGGCTGCATTGCGATTCAGTGGTGGTTTATTGCATTAGCTGAAGGTAAAATAATAACTTCCGTGTGGTGACGGAGTAAGAATACAATTCACCACCCCCCTATCTTATCCGTGGGTGATCGTACGAGACGACTAAGGGATTTAAAACGCATATAACATCTATGCGAGAGAAGGAAAACTCGAAATAAAACCCTATACCAACACGTCTGACCAGCGTGGTATAGTAGGTCAATTACCCTTCCATTATGGAGGAGGCCCGAGCCCAACAGTGGGACGTATATGGGCTGAGATGATGATGATGAAAATAATAAAATTGACAAAATGCAATTGATCCACGGGTTACAAAATAAATTATTGTAAATGCCCCCGCGGGGTTACACAATAAATTCTTTTGAATTATATCACACTGGTCAAATGGTTTAGTAGAAAGTTTATTTCGATTTTTTCTTTTCCTGCAGTGGTGTTCTGGATAGCAAGGAGCGGCGGTTATTGTATTCTCATCAGCATATAGTGATAATAAATATTATAATAGACATAAACAGATTTCCGTGTGGCGAGGGAGTAAGAATACAATTCACTCCATCTTGCCAGGGGATATCGTAAAAGACGACTAAGGGATACAATATGCACATAACATCTGTGCAAGATAAAGAAAACTCGAAATAAAACCTTATAGCAAGATGTCTGACCAGCATGATACAGTAGGTCAAATTTGCTCCCATTGTCGTGGAGGCTCGAGCCCCAACAGTGGGACGTATGGGCTGTTATGATGATGATATAACAAAAGTAAATACTCACAATTTTCTCCATAAATCCAACGAAACACCAGAAACTGTCCACCTCATTACCCAATAGGATAAGCAAGGGTGCCAATATATCACTCATGCCTTGCACATATCCCAAATCAAAATTATACATAACATATGTCATTAGTATGTCATGTAACACCAATAGGTTAGGGTTGTTATCTCCGGCGAAGAATGTGTGCGTCCGATCCGTTCGATTCACGTCTTTCTCCACAAGACTCTTGCGATCCCTGAACTCTGAAAACCTGTAAGATTTGATAACCATAATTTAAGAGTTTTTCAGAATTTTAAATTACTAACAATAATATTTCAAGTGAGGAATTATTTGAATCAACGCTACCTTTTTACCACCGGGTTCATCCAAAATACAAATAAATGCATAGATCGCACTTGCTAAATAAAACATTCGACTAAAATAGTCTTGTTTTCACATATTTATTTCTTAAATTACTCGCCACTCGATTAAAATAATAGCCTAGTTTAAAACTGATTTTACTAGCAAACTGACTTTGAAAAAAAAAAACAAGTCTGTACCTGGCCTCTTGTCCTTCGGTCATGGATCGCCACTGCAACTTCATACAGAAGTATTCCTCTGTTCTTTTCCTCTGTAACGCTTTTAATTCTACATGTGACATATGCCATGGGAAATAGTCCAATAAATATTTCCATACAGATTGGCGTATTGATAGTGCTACACCCTGGAATAATATAATAGATTTGGATGAAAATTGGTATATGGTTAAACCATTTACAGGATTGCCACATAAGTTAATTTTTATGCCGGTAATATGTTCGGGCTGACCACGGACGGCACGGAACTTGGTACTGGTGGTCGGCCCAATAGCCAGAAGGTGGGAATACGGTGGGTTGTGGGGCCACTCTCGCGTCGCCCCGGGCGGTATGGACTGCGTGTGCGCTAACCATAGCCCGCAAAAAGATCCTGGTAATGTGTTCCTCTTTTAATAAAGTCGAAGGAGGAATAAAATTTACCACCCGCCTCTCTTACCCGTGGGTGTCGTAAGAGACAACTAAGGGATTATATTATGCATACAACATATATGCAAGAGAAGAAAAACTCGAAACTAAAGCCTATGCCAACACGTCTGACCAGCATGGTATAGTAGGTCAATTTCCTCCTCATAATGGAGGAGGGCCGAGCGCAACAGTGGGCTGTATATGGGTTGAAATGATGATGATGATGTCTGCATATTATATTCGTCTTTCATGACACAAAAGGGCAAGAAACTGTATTCCTACTCCGTCATAACAAATAATGTTTTACTCAATCAAGCCTAATCCGTTGAAAGTATTTGGAAAAATATCTTCATTTGCAAATAGAAGCTAGAATTTAATATACTAGCTAACATTGTACACTGGGTTAAAATACAATATATATATCACACTTGCTTTCCCATGGAGGTCGTAAAATCCTCAAGGATGGGCAGCAGCAAGAGCCTGGAAAACCTATCCTTTATTCCGAGCATTCCTTCTCTTGAACTTAATGAAATAAATTACGTCAAATCATTTTCAATTGATGAGTAAAATTATTTAATTTATTTAAACATTTCTTTGCGTATTTAGATTTTTAAGTTACTATAGGATCCAAACCTTCACCTTAGTCCTTCCGTGATTTTGTTTCATAATAATACTAACATCATGCGTTCAATATATTATTCCTATATTCATCGCAGCCCACATAAGTCCCACTGTTGGACTAGAGGCTTCTCCACAATGGGAGGGAATTTGACCTGCTATACCATGCTGGTCAGACGTGTTGGTATAGGGTTTCATTTCGAGTTTTCCTTCTCTTGATCAGATGTTATGTGCATATTATATCCCTTAGTCGTCTTTTACGACATTCACGGGTAAGATAGGGAGTGGTGAATTGTATTCTTACTCCGTCACCATACGGAATTAATCATAATATATTAAGAATAATTTTTTCCTTTTTAGTTTGATTTGTCCTAAAGTTTTTTTTAAGAATTATTAAATTACATTTATCGTTTTAAGTCGCAACAACGGATTCAAGTCGCACCGGTGCCACAGAAGTAGGTATCATTCAAAAACCGACCTTGTAAAAACACGTTAAGTCACCTTTTACATCAAATGAAATTATATAAAAAGACATCTTTGTTGGTTTCGATACAACAGAGGAGAAACGTAGCAGATGAGATGGATAAAATTTAATTTCTTATTAAAATAACATTCATTTATATCATAACATTTAGAATATAGCCATAAATTTGAACGCTGTTTACCAAGTCTTCGGTAGTATAGTGGTAAGTATCCCCGCCTGTCACGCGGGAGACCGGGGTTCGATTCCCCGCCGGAGAGAAACTTTTTACAATTTCATTTTTGTCGTGCATATTTTTTTTAGAATTTACAATAATTTAATACTTAATTTTCATTTAATTCTTACCCTTTTTAATTAAATTATAACTTTAATACGTTTGTCATCATATATAATAACGTTGGTACAATTAATGATTAACTAGCCAAGGTACCATTAGCAGATTTGTGCTCATGTGAACAATGGTTTATTTAAAATTGATATATGGATAAAGCCGAGTTGGCCTACAACAGAGATAGTGAACCTTTATGTATCAACATCCCTTTTTTTATCAAGAAATGTTTAAGGTCACGCTTAAAGTCTTACACATGCCGCAAATCACTTTATTTCATAACTAAAACCCAAAACTATTTGGTACATAAAACTCAACATCTCCATTATACAGGCAAGTGTCAATGTTACATTTGTTGTTCAAAATTAGATTCCAAATAGAAGTATTTTTTGAAGTGAAACTTCTTTAGAATCGTTGCGATTTCAAACTCGATGAAACGAAAAAGCGAGTCCATAGAGACACAAACACGTAAATCTATAGGATTCAACCGGCGAGAGAATGAGATAGAACACATTCGCATGGCGTCCCCACTATCGTCTACTAATGTACGATTTACTACTTACGATTTAGGATTAATATTTACGTATTTTAATTTACGAGTTACGATAAAGGAAAACACGCGGGACCAAACAAGTTTCACTTCCAACATGCGTATTTTGTACGCATGCTCTTTTTTTTTAATGTATAATTGACATAAATTATAATGATTCTCGACACGGAAATGTGAATATCAAAATTTAACTACTCATTTCAATTTGAAATCCACTGCAAGAGATACATCCAAGAAAATAATTCAATAGATTTTTTAATTATTTAGTAAGTTTTCTTGCCGGCTCTCCCTCAATATACCCACGTTTCGATCCATTGGCAATAGGGTTGCCAGGTTGGCCGGACATTTGTGTAGAAAGGCCGGACACCCTACATTATAGAGGATTTTGTGTTTTAGTAATATTAGGTACGACAAAAAAATGTATGTAAAATTAAGCTTTTTGGCATTTAAAAATCCTACCTATGTCCGGCTTTATCCGGACGCCTGGCAACGCTAATCCGGGAGTTGACTATTTTCCAAAAAATGTTTTAAACACTTTATATGGTCAAATTAATACCAGTGGTACGATAGTTATTATTACACCTATAAATGCAATAAAAATGCAATTAAAATTTAAATTAAAAATACACTACGAAAAGGCGGCATTATGGTCACGTGGCAACGTGTGATGTCACTGTTCAAATCAAACTGAAGTTAGCTGAAGTTACTGTGTACACAACTACACATATACAACTGCGTTTCGCAAAATTGAGTTCTGAAATATTCTGAATCTGAATACTAAATTTAATTATTATCAATCCTGTGCTGTGCCTTGTTGCGGGAGCATTTCTATAAAGACGCCAACAAAACTATTCTTGTCCCGATTAAAACAGAAATTCGGAATAAGTGGTTAAAACTTGCTCGAATAAACGTAGCAGATTTTATCAGTGAAATC
This sequence comes from Lymantria dispar, assembly GCA_032191425.1. Classification (NCBI taxonomy): domain Eukaryota; kingdom Metazoa; phylum Arthropoda; class Insecta; order Lepidoptera; family Erebidae; genus Lymantria; species Lymantria dispar. The sequence goes on from CM063447.1 coordinate 5,150,299, forward strand.
AAACTTATTTTTTTGTGAAGACCATTTTGATGCAAGTAATAAACTATTCAGTATCTACACCTATATTGCCAGTGAAATGATTCTATTAAAATAGGCAACCTTTTATGAGATTATGTCATTTGAGTAAATACCTATTATAATGACAATATTATATTCATGTGTTTCAGCTCCCTAATGACATGGAGAACTACATGGAATACCATTTGTTAGGTTCTGTGAAGAGGATACCAATAAAACCTAAGTGTTTACCATCAAAATTTGCATGTCAACGTAGTAGAAAGAAGCAAACTACAACTACTCTCAAAGATGTTTGTTTAAAGAGACAGAAAGGTATTTGTTGAATATCATTATGAGATGAACAAGAAAAAAAACCGTGAAAAAAAGAAAAAAGCAGTGGACATTTGCCACCTTCAATGACAGGTATTAAAATCAATCTATACCACTCTCCGGAAACAATACTATCCTTGTAAAATCAGTCATTTATCTGTTACTATCCGAGAGAAGGACAAACCAATAAAAATGTTATATTAATTTATAATATTAATGTAAATATACATTGTAGTGTGGCAATATAATTTGTCTAAAAATAAAAAGTAATATATACTTTTAATCCTGAGTAGTGAGAGTAACCAAAGGTTTACAGTTATAGGTAACAATCACATTGTGTTTATGGGCGCTTTAGTTGTTTATAAGTGGTTAATTATGTTTCCATATAAACAAAATGTTATCTATATAACAAAGCTAAAACAACATTTTTTTACAGATAAATCTATTAAACAAGTGGAAGTTCAAGCTATATTTGAAGTGAATCAACCAAGTTGGGCAATCTTGCCCGATCCACCAAAGTCAGCAAATAAACTAATCCAAGCATATATTTCCAAAAAGTATAGAAGTAAAGCCAGTCAAACTCATATTAGTAAATAGAACTGTGCCTTCACCCATAAGAATTAAGAAAGTAAATGTTGCTGTATCTCCTTTTAAAAAAATACCCCCAAGTATAACCCAAGTCAGGTGCTAAGAAAGTTGACTTTTATAGAGGAAGAAGCATCTGAGAGTGAAATTTTGCTGCTCCATCCATGCCTGCCTCTTCTGCATCCTTGTTGAGTTCCGGTTCGGTGGTAGTTTATGTTATTGGATAATTTAGTTTTGTAAACTTGACAATATTTAAGTGCCCTCTCGGGGTTTATGTATGATTTGAATATCTATGAAAAGGAAGGAAGGATTACACTTATAAGCCACTGGTTTTTACTTGTTTTTTAGGTAACATTAATGTTATTGTTGTTTTTTTCTGTGTGAAATAAAAAAATTAACACTGAAATTACTATAAACTTTTATTTAACATTAATAGGTAATTCTAGTACTTTGATGTAGTAAGGGATATATTATATTATCTTTCCAAAAAGTAATAACTTCTAATAGGTATTATATTTTGTGCATAGGTTTCATCATAGTCAACTTCTATTATTTGTACATTGTGATTAGTGTGGAATAAGCTATCTGCAACACAATAATAGCACTTTTTAACCCCGGTGATGTACATCTGCTTCTGAACCTGATAATAATATTTCTGTTATTTTTCCACACTGCACAAAGTTTTTAAGTTTGGTCACTAGATAGACATTTTATTTCTATTAAACTGCCGTTGTTGCATATACCATCTGGTGAGGTAGCCAGTATCAAATTTGCCTTTAATAAGAACAAACCGCATTTGTTGATGTTTGTGCCTAGTAAATTGCCCGCAATCTCTCTCACTTTGTTCTGCAAGAACAAAAATCCGAATTGGTAGCAATAAAATCCTACACCAACATGTCTGACCAGCATGGTATAGTAGGTCAGACACACATACACCATACACCTTCAGGGAGTAGGTTCGATAGCAGTGGGAAGTGTGATAAATGAGTCGAAAAAGTATTGGAACATAAATTGTTACAGCGATCCCCTTATGCAGGCAATATGCCCAATGACGAAGGCGACGTGCATCGTGGGTGGGTTGCGGGAGTTGCGTGCTTACGCTCTGTCTCTTCGGACGGAGTGGGGCGTGGAGCGCGCCGACCGCAACCCACCACAAAAAAAAAATGCAGGCAATATACTTACCCCTCTAAATATAAGCTGCCTTACTCCTTCAACTTCTGTAATTCTACCCTCTGGATCTTGCAATCCTTCCCATTTTTCTGTTGACAACGGTGTACCCCTGAAATAATATTATGAATTATTAATTACATCCGTGTGGTTATGGAGTAAGAAAACAATTAACTATCCCCCTCTCTTGCGGGTGTCGTAAAAGATGACTAAGGGATATATGCAGGTAACATTGGTGCAAGAGACGGCAAACTCGATACAGATGACCAGTGTGGAATAGCAGGACAATTTCTCTCCCATTGTGGAGGAGGCACGAACCTAACAGTGGGGCTCTTATAGGCTTAGATGAAAATGATTATAAATGACTTACTTTTGCTCGCGACTTCGCACGCGTAAAAAGTAAATTGGAAAATAAAAATATCCTTTATTAGCCAATGCTCGTTCTAGTATAAATACGGGAATAAAATATAGCCTATGTTACTCACTGATAAGGTAACTTTCTATTGGTAAAAGAAGTTTTTAAATCAATTTAGTGGTTTAGGCGTGAAAGCGTACACAAACAAACTTAAATTCACATTTATAATATTAGTTAGGGTGTATATAAATATTTATACCAAGGTTTTTATTATTTTAAGCTGTTAGTCTCCTTATAAATGAACAAAAAGATGATATTCCAGATAATGTTGGATTGAGTATAAAAAGTTAAATTCAGTTATTACCTCAAGGGAACACATTACTGGCATAAAAAGTATCCTATGGGTTAACCCAGTAAATGGTCTACTTATGTGCTAATTTTCATGCAAATCTGTTCAATGGTTCAGACATGATTAATTAACAAACATGTAAACATCTTTACATACTAACACATTTATAAAATGAGTAGGATAAAATTAACTATGAGAGCGATTTCACTCGCGTGTTATACCAGAAGACTGTATAAAAGATATTTCCTTTGCCTATTAGTGTAAAAAAATCACCAAGGAATATGATATGCTTATAACAAGAAAAATGCCACATGAATTACTGTGTAAACTCGACCGACCATCATGGTTTAGGGAATGTACCCATACTACGAGTATGTGACCCATTTTCCTTAAAATACTATGGCTAGTCACAGGAGCGTGGGTTTTTTTTTTTTTTTATTGCAAACGGTGACAAACGAGCAAACAGTACATCTGATGGTAAGTGTTGCTGCTGCTCATGGACCTTTACAAGGCCGCTGCCTACCGAGAAGAAAGTGAAGGGAGTGTGAATGTGTGAATGAGTGGATTGAGGTTCGGCGATACCAAGGGCACCACCAAAATCCTCCACACGCAAACACTCTCAGAAAGTTGGGCTTCCGGCTCTCTCGCTCACCGAACGAAGCGCAGTAACAAATTGCTACTACTCAGACGTCGATTTTCTGCGAGAGTGTGGTACTACCCCGGACGGACCGGCCCGCGGCTGTAGACAGATAACTGTCGACAGTGTGGTCCTACCACTCTTTGGGTGGCTTAAGTTTTTGTCACGTAGTTGATTTTACTGAGAAAAATCTCGTATTTTTACCTATATTCGAATAATTTTTCTAAATATATAATCCACTAGTAATTTAAGTATTCATGCAGTCTTATGCAATAAAGGCGAGTATGAGCAAATAATAATTTTTTTTTTCACTTTTTGCCTGTGAATTGATTAAAAATCATAATTATGAATTACTACATGAAAACTAAAGGGGGAGAGGGGGTCTTGGCATATACTACGAGTGGTCACTGAGGGAGGGGTCGCAAAATCTAAAAAAAATAGGTCACGTAGTATGGGTATGTTCCCTTAGTACGCAAATCAATTTCCTTTACAATGTGAAAGAAGCCAGGATGCTACTGAGAGACATATACGAGAGCTAAGAAGAAGAAAAATACATACCTAGGTATGCTCGGTCTCGGAGGCAATGTAGGTTTAACACTGATGACTTCGTACTCATCATTCTTTGTAACTGTGGTGGCATCCTCCATAGGGTTCATACTTTTAGTGAGAAGGTCGGCTACCTCTTCAGACACATCACGTTTACCATTCATTGCTTCGTTGCCATAGTATACTGAAATAATTAAGAAACTACACTTAAATATCATAAAACACCACAAATTTGGCATTAGGGAATAATGTCTGTTCATTGAACTGAAATCCGGCTGTGGGATCATCAAATAATGAGCAGCAAGTTATAAGTTTCCTGGATAATGTCCAAGGAATTATGATTGTAATTTTTCCATGGTAAGCCATATGTGTAGATGTTACCCCACTAGATGGACCATCGACCTGGTGAAAGTTACTGGGCGTCATTAGACGTAGACGGTACAGAACGGCACTGGTAAAACATGAGGAAGGCCTACGCCCGGTAGTGGACGGCGATAGGCTGCATGAAGAACCCCTATGCTCAAAAAAGGATGATTATTTGTTGTTTGATTATAATCTAAAATCATTCTATTCTGAAAACCGATTCAAACAGTGAAAGAGGATAAGGGTTTGTGAATGAGAAAAAAAACATTTTACCGACTGAAGCCACAAATGGGTCGGTTTATCTAAGGTAATACCACACTTGCAGAATATCGAGCAGTTTTCTATTGCGCTACTTTCGTTGAGCGAAAGAGCCATAGATAAAAACCACCTCCTCCTCCTCGGTTTCTTAAATGGAGGGCAATTCTAGTTATACGAAAATATCACAAATTCAGATAACTATTCAACTGAGGCATCCCTTCAACTGTGAAGGAATTTGTTTAGAGGCTTCTTTTGTGGGCTGGCTTTTACTGTAACAGACTTGATATCAGTGGTTGGCCCAATGGCGAAGGGAAGGCAATGCGGTGGTTTATGGGGCGCCACGATCGCCCTTGCTTTACCCCAGACCGAACGGACGGCGTGCGTCCAGAACATAGCCGGTGCAGAAAAAAAGTTTCCTTTAGAGTGACGTCATCTACTTACAACCCTTAAAGGACTAAGGCATTGTAGGGAAGAACAGACATGTAAAACAATGAAACCCTTACCAATATCAGTAAGTTTTGAAAATGCTTCCATAGTCGTTTCGTAAGGCCTCTGCTTAAAATTGGACACTAAATTCCATACCACATCAGTTGTATTCTCTGTAAATATATCCAATTCAGCAAAGGACTTATTCAAGGCCTGGGATTCTATATTAGGCTCAACAACCACATATGTGTTCCTATCGTGTCTAGCCTTGGCCGTTTTGACATGATTCTTGAGGTATGCTATGAAGATTTCCGCGTTGCCATGCTGAAAGTAAAATGTGGTTTGCCAAACTCCAGGTTTCGTCGAGAATTGTATTTGCTGATTGTTACGACTTATCCTGAAGGTCTTTAACTCTTCTAGTAGTATTCTGATAATCCTTGCACGTGCCGTTGCATAGTCTGAAGTGATATTACCGCTGAGTGTTCTTTGACGACGACCTGATGAAGGAACAGACTAAATAAAGTAATTCCGTATGGTAACAGAGTAAGAATAGAATTGTTACGAGTTGGGTGTCATAAAAGACGACTAATGGGTATAATATGCATATAAAAATTATGTAAAAGAAGGAAAATTTGAAATAAAATCCTATACCAACCCGCCAGACCAGCATGGTACCATAGGCCAATTTTACTACTATTTTGGAGGCGGTTGAAGTCTAGCTGTAGGATATTTATGAACTGAGATAATGATGAATATTACACATGATAATAGTGACTTTCCAGAAATAAGAAATGAGAAACAAAAACGAGAACCACTAAATGTTTATTCTGTCTAAATCATACAGATTTTTTTGTTTCTGTTCGCTCAAACTGACTCTCACAATCGGTAATTTATTGGAAGCTTTTTCATTTAACATCTTGTTCAGTAAGTGCCAATTGAGTCAGCTGTAACTAGGGTTGCCACCTTTTTTTTGTGTGAATAAAGTTCATTGGTTAATGAAGTTAGAAAAATAAAGTACGACTTCACTTCATAATTTTGGTCAAAAGCATAATTTTAGCAACTTTCATCACATAATTATCACAAATAAACATATACACAGCATATTTGCCCTATTCATTTAAGTGAAACTAAATAAGTAATTAATTTGTACTTATTGTACATCACACGCAAATCTCTAACTATGAATGCTACAGGGGCAGAAATATTGAAATAATGTCCTTAGCATACATTGCCAGAAATCAGTTCATGCGAAATAAAGTATTTTAGCATGCTTTATGGCTTACATGAAGTACAATTAATGGAAATAACATACAATACTTTATAATAAAGTATGGGTGACAACCCTGCCTGTAACTCTGTAAATAGTCAGCCATTACAGATCCTGTGATTTCTTTTTAGCCTTCAAGGCAAAGACAGATCATGTATAAAGTGTTTGGCAAGTATATTAGGATGTTGTTTTAATATGCATATAATTTCTATAAGTCTTCATTCTATAACATCTTGTTTAACTTATATTTAAGTCATTGTGTAGTTGATTATTCTTATATATATATGGTGCATCAGGTACCATGCACAGCATTTTGAATTGAAATCATTCCAATATTTCAATATTTGAGATGATCAATGTACAGTTGCAGGCCATGGGACGAAACTGGTTTAATTATACACTTATAGTATAGTTATAGATGTTCCAGTGACAGCTACAACTGCCTGGCAATCATCCAGTGAATTTTATGTAAATGCTTATAGGTGAATAAATCAGTCTCTATTAATATAATTTATTAACATGAACGCAAACAAGAACTCATTACCATTCACGTATTAGGGGCCTAAACTATTACCCTATAGCATACTTTACAAGCCGTTGGATGCCATTCATAATTTTCAATTAGAAATATCTAATAATACTTCTCCAATGCAGAACTCTCAATTGGATACTGGATAACTGGCCATACAGTTGCTAGCTTAAATCAAAAGAACCAACCATCATCATTTAAACTTATATACTCTGTTGGGTTCTGGTAGATCCCCCAAAATAAGGGATAGGTTGGTCTATACCAACTATGAGAAAATCTAAATAAAACATAGGTTTTATTTTCTCAGGATGTTATTATATCCCATAGCCAATTTTTAAGGCACGAATATAAGTGATGAATTATGTTCTTTACCATCCCCTACAAGATATATAATAGAATAAAAAGCTATCAAATATTATAATCATAAATTGTGACTATACCAATTGTGTTAACGACCGCCCATTCTTGATCCTGTGTATCAGAATCAATAGTTATAAGGTCATTTGGTCTCCATTCAATACATTTAGTGCTATCCTGATTCTGTACAATACATAGCATTCCAATACTATTCAGGTCGGTAACTGGTCTTCTGTGGCAAGCCTTAAGAAGCACACCATCTTGCGTGAACAAGTCCTGAAAAGATATAATTATAAAATTCCTTAAGTTTGTGTTATTTAGTAACTCTGTCAATGACTAATAAATGTAATAGCAAAATAACATACAATAATATATAAAAAAAAATACATTTTAGCAATCACATTCAAGTCATATTACGAAAAAATATCACAATAAAATACCATTATATATTTTTTTTCGTATTTTGAATAAATACTCAGTTTAGGTTTTGCAAAGACAGACTGACCTGTTCTACAACTCACAGATTATTTATATTATAAACACTTATTAACTCGGAAAATAGAAAATCTAATATACTACGACTAAATCTTAATTATGACTTACTATGGACTGGAAAATATTATAGTGAGGAAAAACTTTTTATTTGTTTTTGTACCAACGGTAACAGACACAGACACTGGAAATTTCGAGCATTAATCATATATGTCCATTAAAACAATGAATAGCTAATATTGTTTTATTAGATATGTACTAAGTAACACTAACAACTTAGTGATAAACACAAGACACGAAAATACATCTCGTATAAGTGAGTACTTCATGATAATATTATTGAACGAATAGATATCAAACTACCTACAATGTTCATACACAACAATATCTATTAAGGTTTTTGGGCTATCATCATCTCAGCCCCTACATATCCCACTGCTGGGCTCGGGCCTCCTCCACTATGGGAGGGAAATTTACTTACTATACCACGATGGTCAGACGTGTTGGTATAGGGGTTTTGTTGCAAGTTTGCCTTCTCTTGCATTGATATTATATGCATATTAGGGTGTCCCAGACTATAAGGGCAAAATATTTTTTTACAGATTGAGACACGCATACCCTCTTATTTTGTTCCATTTGACCTTAATAACTGAAATAATAAATATTATTAAAATCAGATAGCGATAACCCGTGTCGACTTGATGTCAAACTATGAATATAAAAGTTTGTATGGAAACTATAGGGCAATATTTTAACTTTATATTTATTTTGTAAATAAAACAATGGTACTTTGATTATGTATTATATTTATTATTTATTACGCATATTCATTATTGCATAAAGGTATTCATTAAATTTTCTTTTTAATGTTTGTTTGTTATAGTCAGGATATACCTTTCTGTGTTCTTGTACGCAACGTAATAAATATTGTTTTTGTTCTTCGTCCACTGTGATTAAGCCATGAAAGTCTTGCATCAACTTAACAGCTCTTTCAGCCGTATCATTAACTGCTTTCAGTAACTGCACTTTCATTATAGCGTGTTGAAATGAAGCATTAACAGGCTACGAAGTAGGACACTCCATGACAAAACTGTCATCAATTTTGAGTCGCCTGAAAAAAGATCTGCTGTTTATGGAGACAAAGTCATCAATGTTTTTTTCAAAAAGAGGCCCGCTAAGTTCTTCTCTCGATGGAATGTAGCGTTTATTGTGGATCGATGGATTTTCTTTGGCCAAATTAGCAACTATTTTCACCTTACTTTCTTGGTTAATATCATCGTCAAATAGAGACAAGATAAACACTTCGTCTGCCAAATACCACAAATGCTGGCAAAACTTCTCTATAGCCGCTTTTGATATAGTTTTGTCGACCATTTCGTAAGCCTTCACAGCCTTCAAAAAGCACAGGTCCTGGTAGGGCGCTTTTACCGCTAAAGTGCATTGCAGCCAAGGCTTGACATAGCATGTCGCGATAAACAGGCAGACGTCTAATAGAGCTGTTTTGTCCTTATTTGCCATTTTGAATTGAGAGCTAAATAACGATATTTTTAATGAATAAATAGCTCTCGCCATCCATCTTGCTTGGTGCATGGCGCCTGGAGGTCGAATTTTAAATTTATTAACTGTATCGCCGCCAAAAAATATTATGCAGAGCTCTATTAACTCTCGATTGTCTCTCTCTCTCGATCTCTTACAATTTCTTTGGTCAATTCTGTTCTGTAATACTCCAAAAGTTCATCAATTTTGGAATTGTTCAGGCGTAATAGTATTTTCCTTGTGGCTTTGTATCTTCTCTACATTGATATTTTTCCAATTTGATCAAAAATTTTTAAATAAAGGCATATTGGGACTTGTAATGACTTGGCTGATTTTGGTCTCGAACACAGCTTTTAGTACCAGTTCGTAGATGTGATGGCGGCAAGCAAAAATCAACATTTCTCTGTTCAATTTCTGTTCAAGAAGCACACATGCACCATTAATTTGGCCTGTGTTAGATGCAGTAGTATCACAACAGAGGATCTGTGCTCTATCTTCAAGATTCCAGTCAACAATAGCATTCCAAACTGCTTGTGCCTGTTCGCTTCCCGATGAGTTTTATAATTTTGGCACAGCAATAAGTTGTTCTTTACTATCATAAGAAATAACGATTGGTAGACGTTCCTCTTTATATTTGCGTACATCTAAAGCCTGCAACAGTTTTCCATCCCAGTGGACAGTTACAGTTTTGAAAATTAAGTTTTATAGCTTCTGCGCGCTGTTTGCGTTTTTCTGTACGAATTCTTTGGATGGAGGACTTGCTTACAGGAAATTCGTCAGGGTTGTGGCCAAAGTGCTTCAATAGTTGCTTCAATAATAAAGACTGAATCTCTCACATTTAACTGACACCTGTCTAATGCCGCCACCATTTTCCGAGTAACGAAATTTTTATTCATAGAAGTTTTAATAGTATCGGGCTGTTTCCTCTCAATTGGAATGGACAAATCTTCTTGTAAGTCCATTACTTCAGAATCAGAAGATGAAGTTTCTTGTAATGGCTCATGAGAAGACGTGGAGGGTGTAATGGATGCCAAATAAGCGGCCAGTCGCTTTTGCTCCTGGATATTTCTAAGAATCGCCTTTTCCTCCTTTTCTGTCAATTTTTTATCCTCTCCAGCTAAGTGACCGATTTCCTCCAATTTTGGTATAAGGCTACAAGTTTCTTAACACAGTTAGGTAAAGATTTAGTCGGTATACGTGCCTTTTCCCAATAAATAATGCACTCACGAATAGTAAGATTTGCACTTTCATTGACACTTAAATTGACTTTGCGAATATTATAAAATAAAACCGCCAGCACTTGTCCATTAGAGGGCAGTTTAGAACCTGTAATTTGATGTTTTAAATCCCCGACCAAAAATATTTCCTTATTAGAACTGCGTAACTCCACAGACATGTTGACACAATGAAAATAATGCATTCACTAATAAAAACAAACACGATATAACAAGCACACAACACTTAGTGTGTGCACACAGTACTATGCAAGTTCTGATGCAAGTCGGCAGGCATGGGTTGCCGTGATTCAATTTACGTGAAATTTTATTTATAAATGTTTTGACATCATCATCATCTCAGCCCACATACGTCCCACTGTTGGGCTTGGGCCTCCTTCATAATGGAAGGGTAATTACTTACTATACCAGGCTGGTCAGACGTGTTGGTATAGGGTTTTATTTCGAGCTTTCCTTCTCTCGCATAGATGTTATATGCGTTTTATATCCCTTAGTCGTCTCGTATGATCACCCACGGGTAAGATAGGGGGTGGTGAATTGTATTCTTACTCCGTCACCACACGAGAGTTTTGACATCATTCAAACAAAATTAGAGGGTATGCATTGTAAAAATAAAATTTTAATCTTTCTGGGACACCCTAATGCATATTATATCCCTTATTCATCTTTTACAACACCCACGGGCAAGAGAAGAGGGGTGGTGAATTGTATTCTTACTACATCACCGCATGGATGAGATGGGCTATAATAGCTGATAAATAGATGACAAGAAATTTAAGTCATCACCATCATCATAATATTAGTTCATATCAATGGTCCCTACGTACATAAAGACATGTCAAAAATGGCATTTGTTATTGTATTCTTTAGGCATTAGATTTTCAATACGCACATTTTATACTGCATATGTATTAGGTATACATAGGGACTGTCAATATATGAAGATGCACTCAAGCCTTCTCTACAATGGAAGAAAAATTGGCCTGCTACACTACATTGGTCAATCAGCTTGTAAAGGATCTTATCTATAGTGTTTGTTCTTTAGCAGAATTATTGTTTGGCAAGGAGGGTTGATGTCAGGCAGGCAACCAGTCATAAAACTAATAAGATGAAAGAAGAGCATATCGATGGCTCCTATGAATAGTGAGTCATTTGAAAAATTCCAATTTTACAGGGGAGCATGTCAAAGATAAAATGTTTACATTTTTTCAAATTCTTGTTCTAGGATTTTAAGTTTTTGTATTGATTATGAAGTGATTCATCGGCCAGTTAAATAGTTAATGGGATCAAACCATTCTTTATAGAGGTCAAACATCTTAGGAAACGACAAGGATCCATTCGAATATTTACGATTTGTATCTTTGCGGGTGTAATGAGCTTCCACAGGTGAAAAAGCTTAAATGATTTTTTAAATTTTTATGACCGAGATTGATATATAAGGTTATTTTTTTATCATTTTGTCAAGAAAGTTAAAATACCTAAAAATGTTAGTGGACTCACTATACTTAGGAGCCATTGATATATTGTTATTGACTCGAAGTAATTAGGATAAGAGATTATGAAGTTCTCTTGTTGCTATTTTCTTATGAATCTCATTCATCATTTTATGATCATCCGCTGCAAAGGAAGGGGTAGTGACCATTGTATTCTTACTATGTCACCATAAACATTAGAATAACTATTAGATACTAAGTAATAGGTTTTGATAATATTTCTTTTGGTAGGAAATTTTAATAATTAATATGTAAATGTTCCTACATTCAAAGAGATATGCCTTTGATTTAACTAGATTCTAATAAGATGCAATAAAAAATTAAATTCATTTAGGTTTCTTGAATCATATCAATAGGACTATTTAATAGTTATAATATAAATTAATTGTACATAACGACTAAAGATACAGTTTAATTAATAAATAAATGCTTTGTTTCACAAGGTCATTCTAGTCTGAGACTCTGTAAATGCGTATATAGCTAAAATGAAACGCGAGTGAGTCGGATTAACATTAAAATTAACTCATTACAAAAATGATAAAAATAAACAAAAATGACGCAATAGATTGTTTTCAAAAATATACCACTTAGTTGTTTACCAGTACATGTTATGGGAACAAAGGTCATATTCTACGACAATGAACAAATAAACACATTAACAAAGCTTATGATTTCTACCTTACACTGCTCAGGAATATCTTCTACAGAACTAGAACCTGACATTTTGAAAACAGGACACTTTACGACGATGCAAATCCTTTCGATTTAGTATAATTAAAGCGATTTTTTTTATTTACGCCATAATTTATAAGATTTTCCTGTTTAAAATAAATAATATACATTGGCGACGTCAATAATAGATTGACAGTTGAGTGACAAGGGTGACCAATGTCTAATTATTTTAGAATTATTTATGTTATCATAATTATTTATTTATTAATTGCATGTAATTATAAGTATCCCTAATTTAAACTATATATAAGAAATATAAAATTATATGCTAATATAAATTCTACTACTTTTTACGTACGAATGTAAGAAAATACAATAATCTCACTAATAGTGACTCTGTGAACCACTTTATCTACATAACGATCATGTGCCTGTCCCTCGCAATACAGGAATTATTTCCGTAGTGCAGCGTTATTTAAATATAATAACAATAATCTATTCATCTCATATACAAGCCATAGGTGGACGCGCACCTCCTCCACAATAGGGCGGAAAATCAGGCGTCGGTCAGGTTAGTATATTATTTACTTCTTATTGTTCCATTCTACTTTGAGTTTCTTTCTCTTGCACAAATGTTATATGCGTATTATATTATAATCCGTAATGACGCTTGAAGAGATAATATGTCGCGGTAAATCCGATTACTTTCGGTAATGAAAAGGTGGTCCGACAGATTGAAGCATTCTGTCTTAGAAGTAGAATAAATAGATCTTTCACCATATCAATCTATATGAAGTAACTATGCATAAAGTTCAAAGAGTAGTAGTGGTAGCAATAGCAAGAGGTCTTGTCTTCTGACTGACTGATGAAGGTTTAGTCGTGACTTTGGTAAGTACCTGCTCACAGTTGGAGGAAAGTGACTGTTACCACTATGACTACAGCACCCTAATGGATTCGCTTACATTCTGTATACACCAAGTTCTAGATAAAACTATTTTATGGATTTTATCGAGTTTGTATTCGATTGCCTGACGTTTCGAACACTTTACAACGTTCATGGTCATGGCTAGACTTGTCATAGTCGTTCATGGTCGTGAAAATATTGGGCTATCAAAAATCAAATGCTAATGCGGTAAAATCCGTAAAATAATTTTATTTACAATGTGCAATACTCGTGTTATATGAAAACTCAGCACCAAACGAGCTGCCGCATAGTTGACCTCGCATACGCGCCTTTCGCAATACCGGTATGGCGACGACAATAGGTACGAAGAGCAGATTCAGCAGGATGGGCCGCATTAAAACACCGGAAGCCTTGAGCGTTGTAATAAATTGTAACTCCACCTACGAACACTAAAGTGAATGTTATTTTAACAAAAATATTAAATGATAGAAAAATGACCATTCGTATCATTGTATGATTTCAAAATACCTACAATATCACAGTTTCAAGTAAAATTTTCAAATCAGCAATTTAATCCAATGCACTTTACAATACATAATATTCAAATCGATTATATACTTATCCAAACTTGAATCGATTTATCGTGAATATCGAGTACCGAGTCGTATGGTTCATCACTAATTACATCGGTAAGACCAATTGTCAAAACGGGCCTCTATTTTGTGACAACTATAAAACCTTTAATTGAGTACCTACCTACTAGTGATGTAACGAATGTCGTATTTTGGACATTCGCGAATGCGAATGCGGATGCGAATATCTGCTGCCAACATTCGCGAATATTCAATTCAATGCGAATATTCAGTATAAACGTGTGGCAACTGACGTTGACCCTTTAACTTGATGGAAAGTGAACAAAGAAAGATACGTTCTTCTGCTTCCTGTAGTTCGGTATTATTTTCGACGATCGCGGCTCTGTTGCGCCTGAGGGCCGTGGCGACTGAGGCCGTCACCGGCGGGGGAGTGCTGTTGGCGGTGTCCCTGGACATCGCCAACGCATTCAATAGTCTGCCATTTAGCTGCATCAGGGAGGCGCTCCGGTATCATGGGGTGCCAGCTTACCTGAGGCGGCTAGTGGCAGACTATTTGGAGGCGCGCAGCGTCCTCTGCACCAACCGAAAAGGGGACGTTGTGCGAACGCCTATGTCGTGCGGTGTCCCACAGGGGTCGGTTCTCGGACCCACCCTGTGGAACATCGGCTACGACTGAGCGTTGCGGGGGAGCCTCCCACCCGGGCTGGGCATGATTTGTTACGCCGACGTCCCGCTCGTCACAGCCCGCGGTGGGACGCTAGAAGAGGTGGCAAGCCTGGCGACTCTAGGCACCGAAGAGATCGTCAGGCGGATCGAGGCGCTGGGGTTGAGGGTCGCCCTGGACAAGACGGAGGCCCTCTTGTTCCATGGGTGCCGTATGAGCCCTCCCAACGGCGCCTCGATCACCGTCCATTCGGTTGACATCAGTATCCGGGCCCATATGAGGTGCTTGGGACTGGTGCTCGACGGGCAATGGTGGTTCCGGGAGCATTTCGCAGGCTTGTCCCACGGCTCGTCGGCGCGGCGTCCGCCCTGTCGTGGCTTATGCCGAACGTAGGCGGACCGAGCGCTACGTGCCGACGGCTGTACGCGGGGGTCATCCGGTCGATGGCTCTGTACGGCGCACCGGTGTGGGCGGGGTTCCTGACCGTCCGACTCAGGGCTCTTCTGTGGCGACCACAGAGGGCCATGGCGGTCAGGGCCATACGCGGATACCGCACGGTGGCGACGAAGGCAGCGTGCCTATTCCGGCCAATAGGCACGCTGCCTCCTCCTGGAGGCGGAAATGCTCGCCGGCTTGTACCGGCGGGTGTTGCTAGTGCGAGCGAAGGGCAGTGTGGTCTCACTAAGGGAGCTCACCGCCTGGTGCGTCGACGCCCGCTGGGACGTCATTGCCCGTTGGGCAGTCCGGCTGGAGAGGCCTCGGTTCGGGGTGCGAACCGGGGAGGCCTTCCGGCTGGTGCTGATGCAGTGGTTGGAAAGGCGGCTCGGGGTGCTCTCCTTCCGACTAGTGCAGGTATTGACGGGGCACGAGTGCTTCGCCAAGTACCTGCACAAGGTCGTTAGGAGGGAGAGTACACCGTCCTGCCACCAATGGGATTGCGACGAGGACACGGCGCGGCATACGCATCGGTGCCGACCTGACACTGCCGACTATCGCCAGGGCGATGGTTGGCAGTGTCAGGAAGTGGGACGCGGTCGCAGCCTTCTGCGAGACAGTGATCTCGCAGAAGGAGAAGGAGTGTGCGTATTCATCCGAGGTGATATCTGCTGTCGCCGCCTTCGGGCCCTCGAACATGGTGACCTGTCAATCCTGTGGCTACGCGTAGACTATGGAGGCCTTACCCGCATCTACGCATGCCTCTACAGGTCCCATGGCAGTGATCCGGGGTCAATTCAATTATTTGAGAACGTCCAATGGAGGATTGACGAAATATTGGAGCAGTGTCCATCAGCGGAGGTGGTGGTTCTTGGAGACTTCAACGCTCATCATAAAGAGTGGCTGGGGTCCCGAACCACTAACCTCCAGGGTCGACATCTCTTCAATATGGTCTCGGCCTATGGTCTCTCACAACTGGTGAAACAGCCCACCCGTATCCCAGATATTGAGAGCCATGAGTCTTCTTTACTGGATCTTCTGCTGACTACACACCAGCACGGATATCTGGTAGTGGTTGAAAACCCTCTTGGATCTTCTGACCACTGCTTGGTTCGTAGCAGTGCCCCTGTTGTAAGGCCTAGTCGTTCTAAGGCGACTGGGACTCGCAGAGTCTGGCAATATAAGTCAGCAGATTGGGATGGACTCCGCGAGTTTTACGCATCCTACCCATGGAAGCGGCTTTGCTTCGCCTCTGGGGACCCTGGCATCTGTGCAGACTGCGTTATCGAAACGGTTATTACGGGGATGGAATTATTCATCCCCAACACCAAAATACCCGTCGGTGGCCGCAGCCGACCCTGGTTTAACAAAACCTGCAGGACGGCTGCATGCCAGAAACAGTTCGCATATCGGGCCTGGAATAGGGCCAAAAAATGCCAGGACCCGAACACCAAAGAGGTGAAGCGGAAATTTAACGCCGCTTCTAGATCTAGTAAGAAGGCTATTGCCAGAGCCAAGGCGGAACATGTTGCCAGAATTGGCGAGCGATTGCAAGGCTATCCCGCTGGGAGTCGTGCATTCTGGTAGCTCGCCAAGGCTGCCCAAGGCAACTTCTGCCAGCCCAATCTTCCCACCACTGCAGAAACACGATGGTAGTCTGGCCCACAGCGCAAAGGAGAAGGCCGATCTTCTAGGTCAATTCTTTGCCTGTAACTCGACTTTGGATGCCGGAGCTGCCACACCACCTACTATCCCACGGTGTGAAAGCTCACTGCCCGAAATCCGCGTCACGCAGTGAGCGGTTAGACGGGAGCTGCGGCTTTTAGACGTCCATAAGTCGAGTGGACCGGATGGCATCCCTGCAGTGGTACTAAAGACGTGCGCCCCTGAATTGACTCCCATCCTCACGCGCCTATACCGACTTTCCTATGCTACTAATAGGGTTCCGTCTTCGTGGAAGGTAGCCCATGTCCACCCGATCCCTAAAAAGGGAGACCGGTCTAACCCATCGAATTACAGGCCAATTGCGATAACATCCTTGCTCTCCAAGATAATGGAGAAGGTTATAAACCGTCAGCTTCTGCAGTACCTTGAGGATCGCCAGCTTATCAGTGATCGCCAATACGGCCTTCGTCATGGTCGGTCGGCTGGTGATCTTCTTGTGTACCTCACACACCGTTGGGCAGAGGCCTTGGAGGGCAAGGGTGAGGCGCTGGCGTTCAGCCTAGATATCGCAAAGGCGTTCGATAGGGTCTGGCACAAGGCACTTCTATCGAAGCTACCATCATACGGAATCCCCGAGGGACTCTGTAATTGAATCGCCAGCTTTCTGGATGGTCGGACTATAAAAGTCGTCGTAGATGGCTCCTGCTCCGATACCATGACCATTAATGCTGGTGTACCACAAGGCTCGGTGCTCTCCCCGACGTTGTTTATCCTGCATATCAATGACATGCTCTCTATCGAGAGTATGCGTTGCTATGCGGATGACAGTACGGGTGATGAGCGGTACACTGAGCAACGGAATATCCCTCGGAGTACTCAGGAAAGAAGGGTTCAACTTGTGTCTGAAGTCGAGCGCTCTCTGGGGCGGGCCTCGGAATGGGGTGAACGGAACCTAGTCCAGTTCAACCCCACAAAGACACAAGTTTGCGCGTTCACTGCAAAGAAGGACCCGTTTGTCATGGCGCCACAGTTCCAAGGAGTAACTCTCCCAATTTCTGAGAATATTGGGATTCTCGGCGTCAAAATATCGAGCAAAGTCCAGTTTGGGAGTCATTTGGAGGACAAAGTCAAATTGGCAAGCAAAAAGTTGGGTGTCCTGAACAGAGCCAGGCGGTACTTCACACCGAGACAGCGTCTTGTGCTATACAAAGCACAAGTTCGTCCTCATGTGGAGTACTGCTCTCATCTCTGGGCAGGTGCGCCCAAATATCAGCTAGACCCACTTGACTCCCTGCAAAGACGGGCTGTTCGAATCGTCGGGGATCCCAATCTTACGGACAGATTGGAGTCGCTGGAGCAGCGGAGAGACTTTGGGTCACTCTGTGTACTCTACCGACTCTTTCACGGGGAGTGCTCCGAGGAACTGTTTGACTTGGTACCACCGTCACCATTCTACCAACGTACCACTCGACATCGTAGCAGGGTTCATCCATTTCACCTGGAAACGTTATGGTCTTCAACTGTACGTTTCCAGCGATCATTTCTCCCACGTACGTGCAAGCTCTGGAATGAACTACCTGCTGCTGTGTTTCCCGAGCGCTATGACATGTCCTTCTTTAAACGAGGTTTAAGAAGAGTATTTCCTTCACGGTAGGCAGCGGCCTAGCTGTGCCCCTGGTATTGCAAAGGTCCATGTGCAGCAGTTTCACTTACCATCAGGTGTGCTGCTTGCTCGTTTGCCACCGCTGGCAATAAAAAAAAAAAAAAAGGAGGCGGCGGATCGCCTGCGCGAGGAGCGCAGCCTCTATGAGGTAATCCGCCGCTGGCGACTGGGGCGGCGTAGGCGCGAGTATTTGCGCCTCATGCCTCCCTAGCTAAGGCCGTGGGTGACGTGACTGGGGATTAGTCCGTCACCTGCCGAGAGGCCGACCGCGTGACGTCGGTCGATGGGAGGGTACCCCAAGTAGGGAGTATTCCGTCGGGCCAGCCACTGATGACAAGTAACCCAGCTCCGGTGGTCGGCCTAATGACGAAGGCGACGTGCATCGTGGGTGGGTTGTGAGTATGCGTGCTTACGCCTCTCTGTCGCCCCGAACGGAGTGGTGCGAGGAGCGCGCCGACCGCAGCCCACCCCTAAAAAAAAAGTTCGGCATTATTTAGTTACACTACCAACGAGAGTCCCCAGCGAGCGCATATTTAGTGGTGCTGGACTTATTTACACGCCACATCGAAACAGACTTGAAGCAGACAAGGCATCAAAACTACTATTTTTAAAGTTTAATATTCCCCTACTGAAGTTCAATTATTAATATGAAAAATATATATAATTAACTGTTATTTTTATAAGGGAGAGAAACATTTTTGTTTGAGAATCTATTTTTTTGTTTGTTTAGTGTTAGACTATTTAATGGTCTATTGTAGAAGAATTTAATTTTATTAGTTTCAATTGCATTAAAATTTTGTGTCACAAGTTCTAATAACAATTAAATTTTTTAGCTTTATTAAAGTAAAAGACTTACCTAATTTCATTCTTGTTTGCTTAAAGTGTTAACTGTTAACTCTTATGTAAAATGATTATATTTATACTATAAATACTATAAACTATATAATATAGATATACTATAAACACTTTGTGATTGTGATGACAGCAACTCATATTAAGCTTTTATTTGATTTTAATTATAGTAAAAAATCATAGAAGATTATTTTTGTTTACATTGCATTTAGGCCATTTACTATATAGTTTTGTTTGTTAAATTCTTATGACAATTTGATTGTTAGGCTTCATTGCCCAAAGTTAAATAAATAGTAATTGTAGAAGTATTTGTAGATTATTATTTTTAGTTTTGTTCAAGAAGATAATTATAACATTAAACTTTGGTAAAAATTCATAGAAGATTATTTTTGTTTGATTACATTGCATTTAGGCCATTTAGTATATAGTTTTGTTTTTTAAATTGTTATAAGTTTGATTGTTATGTTTCATTGCCTAAAGTTAAAGAAATAAATGATACCAATTGATAAAGCGAAAACCGATAATGTGATTACGAGGTTAAGTTATTTTTATTGCATTAAAAACAGAAGAAATTAAGGGAATTGGATTTTCTTATATTAACCAACTATTATTACCTACTTAAAAAAATTATACACGCAAAAATATTCGCATAAACATTCGCAATAATTACGCGAATGCGAATGCGAATATTCAAAAAACATGCGAATATTCGCGAATGCGAATATTCGTTACATCACTACTACCTACACAATAACCGGTAATCATAGTCGGTATTTATTTATTTAACATTTGCAGTATTTTTAGACAAGAAGTTCTTGCTTTTTTATTTTCATCAAAATACTGACGACCACTTCCAGCCATTTTGTAAATGTATTAATTAAAATAATGTTTTATAGTAATGACGCGCCAAGCAAAGCCCTGTGTTACCTAATTATAAAATAATGGTTATTTATTGTTAACAATAGTAAACCGCTACATGGAGATTCTTTGTTTATATATTTTTAAATTTGATTACGCAAACGGAACCAAATGTTACCACAAATTTTTAGAATGCCAACATAACGTAGCGAATTCCTCAAAATTCTGACGTCATTCGTGACGTATTACCTCCACTCTTCCTTACTGGAGAAACCTCAGAATTTCCTCAAGTTTACGACTATGAATACCGATGTTGAAGAAAGTTCGAGGCGATCCTCGAAGCTTCCTTACCTGAGTGTGAGTGGAGGCGATTTCGAGGTTACGACTAAGAATACGGGGGTTACTCTCGAGTTAGCATCGATCAATTGTCGACATACCTTAGCTTATAATTAGTTGTAACAACGTCACTTAGTTAAATAAATTTATTAAATAAGAGACTGCATTTCTTTGCACTCTGTAGCTACAACCTTCGTAAGTAAACTAATGAATCATTATACACCTTTGTGTAGGTATATGTGTGGAATTCACCTTACATAGCATCATTATTATCTCAGCCCATACACGTCCCACCCCACTGCTGGGCTCAGGCCTCCTCCGCTATGAGAGGGAAATTGACCCACTATACCAGGCTGATGAGACGTGTTGGTAAAAGGTATTATTTCGAGTTTTTCTTCCCTTACATAAATATTATATGTATGTTATCTCTCTTAGTCGTCTTTTACGACACTCTCGAACAAGAGGGGATGGTGAAATGTATTCTTACTCCGTCACCACACGGGCTAATACAAAAGCAAGAACTTTTCTGAAGATTTTTATTCCAAGTTACAAGAAAATCAGCTTACAGCAGATTAATATTTATTGTTTAAGTACTTACTTATTTCAAATATATTTTATTGCAAGAAGTTTGTATGACCTATAAAATGTAAACGATTTAGGTTACAGAAATAAATAAAATTACCTGTTTTGTCACAAATTGTAATCATATTATTTTATAATTCATCATCTTGCTCTTATCCCAATTACTTGGGGTCGACGCAATATGTCATCTGTTTTGACATATTGCAAAAAGTTTCGGCAATGACTTTTATGACCGGCCGCCTGCCTGACATCAACCCTCCTTGGGAATGTAATCGTTGACCCAAATGGTACCAGATGGAGTTGGTTCGGGTCAATCTAGGGCTCTTAGTCGTCTTTTACGACACCCACGTGCAAAGCAAGGGTTGGTAGTATTCGAAGCCGCTACCACACAGCACTATATATTTTATAATTAATAATACAAAAAAAAATATTTGATATATATTATTGATTATTTATATATATATATATTGCTGGTTATGCCACCTGTTAGCACGATCGTTAAAACTCGTAAATTCATTTACCATATCATGATAAGAACAAATACACAATATTTTAGGTATTATTAGTCGATAAATTATCATTTCTGGTGGTAAAAAATAATATTTCAGTCTACTTATCATTGGTCAAAAGTTGAAGGAAAGTTGGCGGAAAGTTGACAGCAAGTATATCTTGCCAACTATTGCCGTCTTCTTGGCGCCAGCTTGCGGCAGTAACTTTCTCTAAATTTGGGATGACAGTTGACGTCAAGTTTCCACCAACATGGCTATCAGGGATGTATTCAAGAAAATACATAGCTAGAGCAAAAAAAAATATACATATATAAAAAGAACACTTTATTTATTTATAAAAAAACATAAATGTGAAAAAGACAGCTTAGTTCAATATTATGATAATTATGTTGTAGTTGTTCACTTCACGTACAAAAAAGTTGAGATATAAATTGGTGCAAAGTTCTGTAGATTATTCTGAAATTTATTTAGGTATTAGAAAGATGTATAATATTCTGAAGTAAATTTAAAAGACAATTTGTGGTACTTATTCTACTTCAGTTTGCTATGCTCGGTAAACATAGCAGCAGGTAGATCATTCTAGATCTTTCATGTACGCTTGAGAAAGGATCGCTAGAAACGTATAGTTCAAGACCATATCGTTCATTGGTAAAAAAATAATTATAAAACGGTGATGGTGGTATCAAGTCAAACAGTTCCTGAGAGCACGCCTCATGAAAGAGACCTTGAATACACAAGATCCTATCTTAGATCTTAAGTCTCTCCACCGCACATTGGGATTCTCGATGATTCAAACAGCGTATCTTTGCTGGAAGTTAAGTGGATCTAGCTGATATTTGGGAGTGCAGGTCTAGAGATTTATGCAGTATTCCACATGGGAAGGAATTTGTACTTTGTATAACACAAGACTTTCTCTCGCGTTGAAGTACCGCTGGCTCTGTTCAGGACGCCCATTTTTTTTTTGCATGCCAATTTGGCTTTATCCTCCATATGAGTTCATGTGGTACGACCACACTGTCGACGGACGACTGTCTACAGCCGTGGGCCGGTTTGTCCAAGGTAGTACCACAATATGAGTGATGGCTGCTCTAGTAGTTAACTTGTGATCAGGTAACGTTTGTTTGATCTGTTATCATATTTTAATTTTTAATAAGTGAAAAGTCCACTAGATATTGAAAAAAAAATCTTAGTTCGAAGGACATTAAATTGGAGCTAATACTGTAATGTTAAATAATTTATACAATTTAATTTAAAAGAAAGTATTTAAAAAAATCACAGCTCGCTGGGTTTCTTACCTGTTTTTCTCAGCTTGTGCCGCGTTCCTGTACGGTGGTAAATTATTAAGTGGCTTAACTACAAGATAAATAATATGATTCCATTCGATGCAATTCTATTCTATTCGATTCAGTTCGATTCGATCCGGCCTCGGGTTTCGCCTAGGCACGTCATCACTCATCACGCAAATGTGATGGTGCTTCATGTAAAAAAAGGCACGCTTGGCATGAAATTGATTATAAGTTATTATTTAACTAAAAAATACCTCATCGTAATACTGCAAGGAAAGTATCTACCTAATGCTTTATAGGTCTATAAAAAAACATCAATGATTCAATACATCGATGTTTTGAGGGCGATGTTTTTTGTACATCGATGTTTGTTCCGAAACATCGATGTTTTTGGTTTTGATATTTGCATCCCTATGGCTAGGGTGGCATCAGGCGCAAGTATCCGCAACGACAGGACTCCGTTAAGTAAAAGTCTATTTATGCAGTTTGGAAGTCATATATTATTATCCAAATAAAATGTTTACGTATAGAAAAGGTGACATACCAAAATAGGAATTTTTACAAATCTGTTTCATACGGCACCTTTAAATTAAATTCTAACGCTACATTCTATGAATGAGTTTAGATTTAAACAGAACATGATCTTTATTTGTTAAACTATATATAGGCTCTTCTAGGAATAATAAATTATAGAAGTATATAGTATTTCGTGTTTTTGTGTTGTCCTACTCCTTCCAATATGAAAGGAGTACGACAGTACACTTAAATCTTGTCAGACTGTTTCATAAGATAAGTTCTAACGCCGCTCATAAAGGCACTCGTATATTCAGTCCAATTAATCTTGGAGGTATCACAAGAGAACACTTTCTTGTCAGAATGTGATAGAGAATTATGAAGAGCTTTAACGTTGTCATCTTCGAACACCCAGGAATTATTGCTATAAAAAGCAAGGGATTCACGTATTGCGATTATTTTTGACTGCATCTTTCTGTACCCGTAAACAAAATAAATGTTTCAATACCTGTTTTGCTTAGTATAGTTTATATATTCTTTTTATGTTCTACTATATGTATAAGATATGAAATAATCTCAAAATACTCAGTCTAAATTACAATATTTCACATTAAACAGGATCATTTGTGTTCTTCTGTGTGTGGCGATGGAGAAAGAATATAATTCACTTTTACTTGTAGGTGTCATAAAAAAGAACTAAGGGATTATAGTATTGACTGCACAGATAGTGTTAAGGTAGCTACCATGTTAGTGTCGGTCGTGGGTTCGAATCCCATGTCCGACAGCACTTTGTGCGATCCTTAAATTGTTGTTATGAGTCTAGATCTAAATTGTGTCCGTTAAATTATATGTTTTTAAAGTCCTCCACAAAACAAAGATTCCGCACTGCAGTGTTGTCTTTTTGAAAAAAAAAAATGCAGGTAACATCTCAGTAAGATGTTAGGGTTTAAAAATTTTATGTTATTTTATTTAATATTTTTACTGATCTACTTAATAATTTAGTTCATATTTTGATTAACAATAATTTAGTCAGTTGAGAGTTTAAATGTCTACCCCTCCAACGTGGCGGCGGTTGAGAGTCTACATGTTCTCGTTGGTCGGCCGCCAAGCGTCAGTTGCTCGAGTGCAGTGGAAGAGCGAAGTTGTATTATATAGTGGTGATCAGTTTTAATATTAAGTGAAGTGTTTAGTTAAAGCAGTAAAGTGTCTAGCTATTCAGTGAAGTGTAGTGTTCAGTGAGTGTTTATTGGTAACAGAGTTTAGTGTCCAGTAGTAATAGTTTAAAGTTCAGTAATAAATATTGTATACCTATAATGAAGTGATTTATTGAATGAACATCGCTGAGCGGTCCAACAATTTCAGAAGTGGGATGGACAGCGTTAACTACGCGTAAGTACACGCCCAATAAATATTTAATAACATCTTTGTATATCAGTGATCGGTTTTAGCCTTAGCTTAATTTTACGGGGTCCCTAAAGGGATCTGCATTATGGAACCGCTAGCGTACGAAAATTATAGCCATAGATTTGAAAAAAATTCTTTTTTGTTTATTTCTTTTCATAACCCTGGAGACCATGGACGACACCTCCAAGCGTGAAAGTAGAAACTCTACTCGAAGAAGAATTGAGACGCTAGATCCTGCAGAAGATCGAAGCCGAAGCCAAGTGAGGAGCCTCGGTCAACGTGGACTGCGGAGTCGCAGTCCACGCAGGATCAAGCATCCAGCAGAGAACGAGTGAAGATTTTGGAGCGACAGTTGTTGGCGGAACGTGAACGACGTCTGGAGCACGAAGATCGAACTACGAGCCGCAGCCGCTGCAGCCAGGGAAGAACGTCACGACGCACCAGCCTGAAGAGCAGCCATAGACTGAGCCGGCGCAGATGGTCGTCGCATCGCCGCGAAGCAGAGCATGAGCAGCGCTCTGATCGAATTGAGCAACGTAGCATCGCGGCATATTTTGAAAGGTCACGTATACCTTCTTTATCAAAGAAAACACATTTCATTTCTCGTCCCTCGACTCATGATGCTCGATCGACCCCAAAAGGTTGAATCATTTAAACATATTACCTAGCTTTGATCCATCGAGTAAAAATCAACGAATTGACGCGTGTGCTAGCGTATATGGTTGGGATAACAAAACTAATTATTTTGCTATGTAGAAATTGCACGGCCTTGCTAGTACATGGTTTTTTGGAAGCAAAATAGACAACCCTATAGTAATGTTGCTAATACGCGATCGAATTGTAAATCCAGTGATAGGAATAGCGTTGCTGTCGGTTGTTTCAACTGTAAGAAGCTGCATAATTTTTCTCAGTAACACTATGTATTTCGAAATCAAATTTGAAATTTCTCAGTGAAGTCTTGGTTAATGATAGATTATATCGCGCATTCGTTAACTTCGGGAGCGAAGTATCGCTTGCGAAAGATTTTGTTATCGGCGAATTGAAGGTCGCTCGTGGTCATTGTCTGTCACTACTGAAGGGATTCGGCGAGTATTAAATGCCTTTGTGATTATCACAAAGGCATTTAATACTCGAGATTTGACTTGAGTGACTGCTCGCTCAAGTACGAAGTACGGTTGTACTATTGTGCATGTGTACTATGTGTAACTATTTGTTAGACGCACGTTACGACCTACTTATTGGTCAGACCTACACCGATCAGTTTTCGTATCTTAATTTTCAAGGATCCTGTAAGGCTAGTTTGTCGATATTGATAGAAAAATGCCATTTATAGATGCAGATGTTAGTGAATCATTACTTCCGATTTTAAAACCGAGGGGTCGATAGAACTTATGGTCAGGCATCGATAAGGGCCCGTGTGGAACCTTTCTTTAACGGAAGCCTCTATTCTTAGGCATAGCATTGCAGGCAGGCAGGCCAACTAAACAGCAATTCGTTTGTGGCGGACTTTAATCATACAGCAGGTGGTCGTATAAAAAACACTATCTGGTTGACCGAGCTTCGCTCGGAATATTTTTATCGAATTTATTTAGATATATATTAATAAAAAAATAAATAATGAAAAATACATAAAAAAAAAATTACAAAAAGAGAATAATAATAACACCGAGATTCGAACCGACGCTGTTTGGATGCCAAAAAAAAAACAAAATTAGAATCTGTTAACTTCCCAATTGAGCTATCGTAACTCATGACCTTGGACAACGAAATTTGAATTCATATTCTTTTAAAATTTAATGTTTTGTATTGTTTTGCTAAAAACACGGAACAAAACATTTTCTATAAATAAAACCTAGCTAGATCGATTTTTTGGACCCGAAACCTCTAGCATGCCAAGTTTCAACAAAATCGTTGGAGCCGTTTCCGAGATCCTGAATATATATATATATACACGAATTGCTCGTTTAAAGATATAAGATAATTATGTCCCCATGTTCAGAATGCTGTTGGATTTCACGCGATACCGTAATATGTCGTACAAATCGAGTTGATTTCGTCAAGTCGTAGAACCCCCAGAAGTATCTGGCTTATAACTGTTGTGTAAGGTGCCCAGTGATGTAAAGTAGAGGTTGTTCGACATATTCAGAAAATATAAAGGATTGTTTTGCATCATCTCTTAAGGATTTAGGGCGAATTAATGTTAGCGAAATAAATGTAGAGTTAAATAGCCAGCATCCAGTTGTTTATCGCCCTTACAGGCTATCATATCATGAGCACGAGAAAGTACGGTCAATGGTGAGCAAGACGTTAGGTGCAGGTGTCGCTAGAGAATTTGTATCAGAGTATGCTAGTCCTATTCTGCTTGTCCATAAAAACGATGGTTCGCTTAGGATGTACGTGGCCTATCGAATACCTAATTCGATCACTATTAAAGAACTATATCCTATGTCAATCATTCAAGACGAGATGGCTAAGCTTGCCGGGCAAGCATGTTTCATTACTCTCGGTCTTGCATCAGGTTATCTTGGCTAATGCACCAACGGTCTATCTTAGGCTCTGCTCGTTTCAGCAAAGCGACGGGATATATGGATGATGTCTGAATATATGCTAGGGATGCAATAGTGTTTTAGTAGACTCGAAGAAGTGCAGCAAATACTAAAGGAGTAAAGGTGAAGGAAGATGGTAGTGTCGTTAACTTCCCACGACCGGTGAATGTGCATAACGTGCGACAATTTCTCAGGTTAGCAAGCTATTTTCGAAAAGTTTGTAAAAGATTTCGCTTGGATTGCTTCTTCTCTTAGCAAAGGATTCCATCTGGTCTTGGAGTCAAGATTGCAGTGCTCTTCGCTTCATGTTTTCTAAACGAGCTCTAGTTCCAAGGATAACACGCTGGTGGCTTTTATTAAAAGAGTTTCAATGTCTATATTGAATACTAGCAACCCCCCTCACTTCGCTTTTTGTCGCCTTATTCACGTAGTTCCCGTTCCGGTGGGAATACTGGGATAAAATATAGTCTACTATCGGTGAAAGAATTTTTTAGATCGGTCCAGCCGTTTTGAAGATTACCCGGACCAAACAGACAGATAGACAAAAAAATATAAAGTGATTTTTAGGCATATAAATATAGTGCAAATAACCATGTGAGGTGTGTCTGGTTTCAGAATAAATAAAATAAGTACTATCCCTGTTAATAAAGATGGATTTGAGTCTTATACTTGTGGAATTATCCTTTTCGAGAGTAAAAAAATGGTTCAGTACATTTGTTTTTCTTTTATACACATTTTTCTTATGTTTCAAACAATTATTATTCTCCATATGATTTATCGCATAATTTATATATCTTATATAACCCTTTACCCTAAACTGTACATTTTTATAATATTACTAGCTTTTGCCCGCGGCTTCGCCCGCGTAAAATTTACTTGAATATTGAACTATTATCGCAAAGAATATTATCGGCATAAAAAGTATTACATTTCTTAATTTAAGAAATACTCTATCTACGTGTCAATTTTCATCCAAATCTGCTAAACAGTTTAAGCATGATTGAGTAACAAACATCCAAATATCTTCAAAAACTTTCACATTTGAATATTACTTCCAGCCTTATAGTTCAGATTCCCGTGAAAATACGATGATAAATATGCCTTTCCTTAGTCTCTGATAACGTACTTTTCCATTGGTGAAAAAAAAAATTATATCAATCAAACACCCGCAGTTTCATTCACGTAGACCCCATTTTCATGCCAATACCGAAATAAAAAATGCCTATGTTACTCGCTGATATTATAAATTTACATGGGTGAAAAAAAAAAATATAAATCCCAGAAATATCAGAGATAAAAATTATGTTACTCGCTGACAACATAGGTAGCATTCCATTGGTGAAAGAATTTTAAAAATTGGTCGACATCCCCCGGTTTAGTTCTCGTTCCCGGGCAAATACTGGGATGAAAATAGCCTTTATATGTTATTCACTGATAATATAGCTTTTCATTAGTGAATTAATTTTTAAAACCATTAAATTCCCGTGATTTCACCGGCATTGTACCCGATCCCGTAGGAATATCAGGATAAAAATAGCTTAAATATGTTACTGGCTTAAAAATAGCTTTCCATTAGTGAAATAATTTTAAAATCGACCTAATTCTCAAGGTTGCTCCAACCACACCGGGATAAAATATAGCCTGGGATAAAATATAGTTTAAGTTATTCCTTATGTACGCCTGGTAGACCTGATGGTAAAATGTAATCAATATCGGTCCAGCCATTTTGAAGATTAACTGTAACGAATAGACAGACAGACAAAAAAATTTGGACCGTATTGTGTGAGCATAAATAAAACCTATTATTTTGATAGACAAACAGATGCTTGAAATTGATTTATTTGTAGAGATAGAAAATTGGAATAATATCTTGATTGTAACTTACTGTCTGGTAGCTGCTAGAAATATTACCACGCTTTCATTGTTCGTGGGTGTCGCAAAATACTACTAAGACATAGATTTACATCGACCTGGACCAATTGGTGATGCCGTCTGGCCAACAATGTCATCCGCCAGGTCATAAAATGTTGCTGGAACCTTTGCAATACACCTACGATGGCAGAAGAGTACCTACATATCGCGTCGATCCAAAGTAATTAGGATAAGCGCAAGATAATGATGATATATCATTGGCTGGGTGTCTTCGACTATATGCGTATTATCCTTTTGGGGCAGCCCAAAATTGTTTCTTAGTGAGTGGTTACCCCAAATAACCGATCGGTATACAAAATTTCACATTCTTAAGCTTAGTATCTTTGGCTATACACTTTCACTCTCTTAGGGGTTGAATTTCCAAAAATTCTTTGTTAGAGACCGCTTATCCTTGCCAAAAATTTTTTCATAGTGCTTGGTACGTGAGCACTAAGAAAATCTTGGGGTAATCCAAGAAAGCCTGTACTAAAATGATCCTTCGTAGACTCAGTGATTTTGGTTAAACGCTGTTCACCCCCTTAGGGCTAAAATTGCAAAACTCTCTCTTTCCCCAAGAAAAGCAACTTTATACAAAATTCCATGTTTCTAGGCCTAATGATTTCGGCTATATATTTTGCACCCCTTTAGGAGTTGATTTTAATAAAATAATTTCTTAGAGCTCACTTACAACAAAAGAAAGAGAATTGCATAGAAAGTTTTACGTTCCTAGCACTAATAGTTTAGTCTATACGCTTTTCACCCCCTTCAGGGGGTGATTTTCCAAAAATCCTTTGCTAGTGCTCGTATACCCCAAGAAATAAGACGATGTAAAAAGAAAATACTTTCCCCTATTTCAACCCCTTATACCTATTTTTCGCGATAAAAAGTAGCCTTATATCCTTTCTCAAGCTTTAGTACATATCTGTACCAAATTTTATATAAAATCGGTTAAGTGGTTTCGACGTGAAAGGCTATATGCTTTTCAACCCCTTAAGGGGGTGAATTTCCAAAAATCCTTTGCTAGTGCTTGTGCACCCCAAGAAATACGATGGTGTAAAAAAAAATACGTTTCTAGGCCCAGTGGTTTCGGCTGTATGCTTTTTGGTATTTTAGGGGTTGAATTTCATCCCCATGTAAATGGAATTTCCAAAACGCTCGAGCGAATATTTATTTATTTATTATTAGGTGCCTTAATACAAAGATTCGTGGTTCTATCATCGAAAATGACGAATTTTCATACAAAATGTCATCCCCTATTTCAACCCCTTATACCCATTTTTTCGCGATAAAAGTAGCCTATGTCCTTTCTCAAGCTTTAGTCCATCTCTGTACCAAATTTCATCAAAATCGGTTTAGACGTGAAAGACTATATGCTTTTCACCCCCTTAAGGGGGTGAATTTCCAAAAATCCTTTGCTAGTGCTCGTGCACCCCAAGAAATATGATGGTGTAAAAAAAAAATACGTTTCTAGGCCCAGTGGTTTCGGCTGTATGCTTTTTGGTATTTTAGGGGTTGAATTTCATCCCCATGTAAATGGAATTTCCAAAACGCTTGAGCGAATATTTATTTATTTATTATTAGGTGCCTTAATACAAAGATTCGTGGTTCTATCATCGAAAATGACGAATTTTCATACAGAATGTCATCCCCTATTTCAACCCCTTATACCCATTTTTTCGCGATAAAAAGTAGCCTATGTCCTTTCTCAAGCTTTAGTCCATCTCTGTACCAAATTTCATCAAAATCGGTTTAGACGTGAAAGACTATATGCTTTTCACCCCCTTAAGGGGGTGAATTTCCAAAAATCCTTTGCTAGTGCTCGTGCACCCCAAGAAATATGATGGTGTAAAAAAAAATACGTTTCTAGGCCCAGTGGTTTCGGCTGTATGCTTTTTGGTATTTTAGGGGTTGAATTTCATCCCCATGTAAATGGAATTTCCAAAACGCTTGAGCGAATATTTATTTATTTATTATTAGGTGCCTTAATACAAAGATTCGTGGTTCTATCATCGAAAATGACGAATTTTCATACAGAATGTCATCCCCTATTTCAACCCCTTATACCCATTTTTTCGCGATAAAAAGTAGCCTATGTCCTTTCTCAAGCTTTAGTCCATCTCTGTACCAAATTTCATCAAAATCGGTTTAGACGTGAAAGACTATATGCTTTTCACCCCCTTAAGGGGGTGAATTTCCAAAAATCCTTTGCTAGTGCTCGTGCACCCCAAGAAATATGATGGTGTAAAAAAAAATACGTTTCTAGGCCCAGTGGTTTCGGCTGTATGCTTTTTGGTATTTTAGGGGTTGAATTTCATCCCCATGTAAATGGAATTTCCAAAACGCTTGAGCGAATATTTATTTATTTATTATTAGGTGCCTTAATACAAAGATTCGTGGTTCTATCATCGAAAATGACGAATTTTCATACAGAATGTCATCCCCTATTTCAACCCCTTATACCCATTTTTTCGCGATAAAAAGTAGCCTATGTCCTTTCTCAAGCTTTAGTCCATCTCTGTACCAAATTTCATCAAAATCGGTTTAGACGTGAAAGACTATATGCTTTTCACCCCCTTAAGGGGGTGAATTTCCAAAAATCCTTTGCTAGTGCTCGTGCACCCCAAGAAATATGATGGTGTAAAAAAAAAAATACGTTTCTAGGCCCAGTGGTTTCGGCTGTATGCTTTTTGGTATTTTAGGGGTTGAATTTCATCCCCATGTAATTGAAATTTCCAAAACGCTTGAACGAATATTTATTTATTTATTATCAGGTACCATAATATAAAGATTCGTGGTTCTATCATCGAAAATAACGAATTTCCATACAAAATGTCATCCCCTATTTCAACCCCTTATACCCATTTTTTCGCAATAAAAAGTAGCCTATGTCCTTTCTCAAGCTTTAGTCCATGTCTGTACCAAATTTCATCAAAATCGGTCCAGTGGTTTAGACGTGAAAGCGTAGCAGACAGACAGACAGACAGACAGACAGACAGACAGACAGACAGACAGACAGACAGACAGACAGACAGACAGACAGAGTTACTTTCGCATTTATAATATTAGTAAGGATTACCTTTAATATTATTATTCAAAGACGGCCACGACTTCCGCCAGCCTATGGTACTGTCCACTGTTATGTAGGTAACTAAATAATAATGTGGTTCACCTCTACCCCCTTACAGAGATTATGCATTCAACGAATAAATGTATCGTGTGCACATCGAGACTAACTGGCGACGAGAATAAAACAGTGAATATATACGCATTATATGAAGATTATTAAACATGCCCATTGGAAAAATTCAAGAATTCGACCTAAATAATGGCAATTGGACTTCGTACTGTGAGCGTATGGAGTTATATTTCTTAGCAAACGAGATTCAGGAGAAATTGAAGTTGCCCACGTTAATAGCACTAGCAGGTGATCCAGTATATGAGCTTATGGTTAATCTCGTTAGTCCGCGGAGGCCAAGTGAGCTCACGTATAGTGAATTGGTGGGTATCGTGCGGTCACATTTACAACCCCGTCCGTCGGTGATGGCGGAGCGATACCGGTTTCGACAGCGGCGGCAATACGAGACGGAAAGCGTTACGCAGTATATTGCAGTGTTAAAACAATTATCAAGATATATGTGAATTCACGAATACGCTAGAAGAAAATTTACGTGATCAGTTTGTATGCGGAGTAGCGAGCGATCTTATTCGTCAGCGACTGTTCGCAGAAGATGGATTGACATTTGCAAAAGCTGTTTAGCTGCTACGTTGGAGGCAGCCGAGAAGGATGCCGCGGCTGTGGACTCAAGTTCCATTCAAGTTCCATTAGGAAGTCTGATGGAGACAGTACGGTGGGATCACAGGTGGCCGAGATCAATGCGATTACGGCAAAAGGCAAAAGAAGTGTCAAAGGAGGGTCAAAGGAGGCCTGTAATGCGTGTGGGAGTCACTCCCACGACACAAAGAAGTGTCGGTACAAAAATTTTATATGCAACAATTGTAAGAATAAGGGACATTTGAAGCGTATCTGCCCAAAAGCAACATCAGGATACGATTTAAGGAAAAACGAGGCTAAGAGTGCCACACGTCTTCAGCGGCGAAGCAATTATTTCTCCGAAGTATCGACGGCGAGAGACTTTCAGTCGGAATCTGAGGATGATATATCGGAGCCGATGTTTCAGATGTCTTTAAGCGATTATAAATCGGTGAGTGTCACCTTATTAGTAGACGGTATTCCATTACGAATGGAAGTAGACACAGGTACTCCAACCTCTTGTATAAGTAAACCTACCTATGAGAAATGGTTCAGTCATTTACCAATACAAAAAATTAAAACCTGTTTTAATTCATATACAGGTGAGATCTGTCCTATAGGTATTATTATACCGACGGTAATATTTAAGGACAAAAAGAAATGTTTAGATTTGTATGTAGAAGAACGTGGTGTTACGACCTTAATAGATAGGCAATGGCTGGCCCAATTAGACATACAAGTGCCTAAGTTTAATCAAGAATTAAAAGAAAATTTTTGTTGTAACGTAAATGTTAGTAAAGATAACTATCCAAATAGTATTAAGTTAACCGAATTGCTTCACAGATATAGTGCGGTATTCAAAGAGGGTTTGGGTCGATACACGGGTGGCGTGGCTAAGTTGCGCGTGCGCCCGGGCGTCGAACCCGTGTTTTGCCAGCCGCGACCGCTGGCGTACGCGCTGCGCCAGCAGGTCAACGCGGAACTAGACACGATGTTGCGTGAAGGCGTGATCGAGCCGGTGGATTGTTCCGACTGGGCTACGCCATTAGTTCCTGTCCACAAAAAGGATGGCGGCGAGAGTTCAAGATATGTTTGCTAACTTAGCGGGAGGTCACAAATATACCAAAATTGATTTATCACAGGCCTATAATCAAATTTGCTTGTCTGAGGATTCAAAACCATACACAGTCATCAACACTCACCGCGGATTGTTTAGATATAATCGTCTAGTTTATGGGTTATCATCGAGTTGTGGTATATTTCAAAGGATTATAAGTAATTTGATTAAAGATATACCGAACACTCAAGCATTCCTGGATGACATTATTATAACTGGGGATCAATTTACTCACCTACGTAACGTGGAATGTGTACTATCGCGTTTAAAAAAATACGGTCTAAGGGTTAAACGGAATAAATGTGTATTTTTCGCAGATGAAATCAAGTATTTAGGTTATGTAGTTAACCAGAATGGTATTCAACCGGATCCCGATAAAATAGAATCCATAATAAAAATGCCCGTCCCTACTAATGTGTCAGACCTACGGTCATTCCTGGGGATGGTAAATTTTATGCTAAATTCGTGCGTAACATAAGTTATTATTTGCACCCTTTGTACGTATTGTTGAAAAAAGGACGACAGTGGCAATGGTATACAGAGTGCGACGCGGCATTTAATAAAGTAAAGAAATTATTATCGCGTGATAATGTATTGGCACATTATGATTCCGAGCAGCAGTTAGTACTGACGTGCGACGCGAGCTCGCGGGGAATCGGCGGTGTGTTATCTCAGATAGACAGGTCCGGGGTAGAACGCGCCGTAGCCTACGTCTCGCGTAAGCTCACTAACGCTGAGAAATCTTATTCGCAAATACATCGCCATCGTATATTGTGTAAAGAAATACCATCAATATTTGTACGGACGTCACTTTATTTTAAAAACTGACCATAAGCCGTTAGTTAGTATTTTCGGCCCGCATAACGGTATTCCCTCCATGGCAGCGGCTAGGATGCAGCGGTGGGCAATTATACTTTCAGCTTATGAATATGATATAGAATACGTTCGATCGAAAATTAACGGTGCCGATGCTTTATCGCGATTACCGATTGATAACCAGGCGAATGAAAAATTTGAATTGTGTGATCATTCATATTTACATTTTGCTTCGACGGCACTATTATTAGATTGTGACGAAATAAGGAAACAAACTCGCTGCGATCCGATTTTAAGTCTTGTGGGGAGTTATATAAACAACGGTTGGCCACAAGATTGTCCTGTCGATAACATACGCCCGTATTGGAATAGGCGTGATGAGTTGTATACCGAGTTAGGTTGCGTTATGTGGGGACATCGCGTTGTCATCCCGTTACAGTGTTGTGACAGTGTTTTACACGAACTCCATGAACCCCACATGGGTATAGTAAAGACGAAATCTATGGCACGCAGTTATATTTGGTGGCCTGGCTTAGACGAACAAATTGAAGCTTGTTGTAAAAATTGCTTAGTTTGTGTAGAAAACTCAGCAGCTCCTTCCGGATCCGCCCCTTCGCCATGGAAGTGGCCTCATCGTCCTTATGAACGTATACATATTGACTTTTTAGGTCCTATTGATGGGTATACATATCTCGTTACGATAGACGCTAGGTCAAAATGGATTGAAGTGTTTAAAATGCAACGTACAACCGCCGAATGTACGATTAAACGATTACGAGAATCATGGTCAAGGTGGGGGTTGCCAAAACAAATTGTTTCTGATAACGGTCCACCATTCTCTAGTCAGGAATTCAATGCATTTCTGAACGGTAATGGTATAAACCATGTTTATTCGCCTCCTTATCATGCCGCCTCCAATGGCGCTGCTGAAAACGCAGTAAAAATTATAAAGGGAGTTATTAAGAAGGCTAGACTGTCTAAGGTCGATACTGAGACTGCCATTTATAGATTTTTGCTAAATTACCACAACACCCCACATACGACAACTGGTGAGTGCCCAGCTAAGTTACTACAGGGTAGGCTATTGAGGACTAGGCTAAGTACGTTACGGCCAGATAATGCAGTGACAGTGGAACAAAAACAGAATAAAATGTTAACTGATCACGCATCGTCCCCAATAAGACAGTTCGGTGAGGGTGACTCTGTATGGTACAGAAGTTATAATTCCAATCGTAAATGATTGCCGGGTCGAATCTTACAACGCTTAGGTAAGAACAATTATAATGTATCATCGGCAGAGGGTATTTCCCAGCATAGGCATATTGATCAGTTGAAGGCTTGTTCAAGGCGTTCCACCTGCGTATTTCCAAGCGCTGATGACTCGGTAGAAAACAACGCAGATGTGGAGCAGCCGCCCATTTCTCAATCCACCGCACTCACGCAACATCGAAACACTACCCAAGTACTTGAAGAGGGTGAGTCTCCGCCTGTGACAGAGAAGGCTGCCAGCCCACAATCGTCAGATAGACTAAGTGACGTGCTGACGAGGCAACCTGTGCAGGAGGAGAACTCACATATTCGGCCCGAGCCGGTTAAAGAGATAGTCGATGATAAATTTAAACGGTTAAGAAAACCTGTGAAGCGTTTTGGTTTTGAAATAGATTAATTGTTTTGTGAATTTATATAGAGAATAGATAACGTAATAATGTATGTACTGCAAATATAAAAAAATAAAATGTGTACCCAGCAGTAAAAATGTGTAGAATGAGCGTAAACGTGTTATCTCTTCATAATGTATATTGGATTTTCATCGATTAATATGTTGTTGTTGTTTTATTATTTTTGTTATTTTTATTTGATTTGTAATTTAAGGGGGAAGGTGTTATGTAGGTAACTAAATAATAATGTGGTTCACCTCTACCCCCTTACAGAGATTATGCATTCAACGAATAAACGTATCGTGTGCACATCGTTCTATTATTTAATTAACGTTAATACAGACTATCCACTAAGTGGATATTGCTAGATATTACTTCGTGACGAAATAAAGAATGCATTATCGGCAAAGTTTCTGCTAATACGCGACCTATAGGTATAATATATTATTTAAATGGTTAAATATGTTCTAAAAAAGCAAAGCTCTGTGGTGGCCTACGAATAATACCAATCCTTATATTGCCCGTGGGTCTCGCAAAAAACGACTAAGAGTTTTTCATGGACCTGGGTCGACTTCATCTAATGCTGTTAGATCAACAATTCATGCATTTACAAAGGAGGGTTAACATCAAGCAGGTGACTGGTTATAACAATATTAATTTTTTTGCAATATACTCGTATAGGTAGTATAAAAGAAGAGTACATATTGTATCGACCTCAAGTAATTGGCATAAAAGCAGGAGGAAAATGATTGATTGATTGCCTACCACAAACACTTCTTTTTAACATTTCCATTAATAGTAGTATTATTAGTCACCAAGTATGCATATGATAAAAAGGATCTTCTCAGTAAAAATTTTGTCTCTAGAAATAAGACTTAAAAAAAGCTCGATATGATTTTTGTATTGTTAACAGAGCAGACTAGCGAAGAGTTTACCGGATGATAAGTGGTTAATGCCATTTCATTAGAGGCTGTATTTGTTGTAATATAATGTTTTTTTTTTTTTTGGGGACTAATCCCACCACACATTCCCATCATTGTAACTCCTGTAAGCTAGGATCCACAATGGTCTCCATAAATGACACCGAGGTTTGACCCTCGGGCAGTCCCGGGATATGATTTTAATTGTCTTGGGACACGCAACAAATTTAATTAGAAAAGATTAAAGAGGAGGAGTTGGAAAGAGAGATTTCACTGCCCTCCTAGGCAAAGCGGGAGACAGGAAAACAAAATGACTAGACAGCCAATAAGTAAAAAGGTGTACAGCTACGATAGCGCAGCAGTACAGGACCACGGATACGGAAGAGCTTAACGGGGCCTATATGTGAGCGTTAAGATTGATTGCTACAGTAAATATGGCAGAAACGCATGAACGCACGAATATTTTCTCGAGTTGCTACAAGGTCCGTATAGAATACTACCCCACAGGTGACTTGCAAACTGTTTAACATAAGGTTACGCTCGTTTCGCCAGAGATCGCACTCGCAGAGAATGTGATGTGCTGATTGTTCATACTCGTGGTCAGATGTGGAACATTGACATAATGGTGATGGTACGAGTTTAAAAGAAAATAATTTACTTTTAAAGTGGCCATGGCCAGTTAAAAATTGGATCACAAAGTGGTCAACCTCCAGCCACACCTTCTCCAGGCGCTCCCGGATGCATGGAAAAAATAGATAAAGATGACGACCTTTCGATGATGAATCCCATCTTTTTTGTCATTCAGTTAAAAGCTCTTCATAGACAATGTATTGTGGTGCAAACAATCTAGCAATTTTATTTCGGTCGCGCGGTAGAAGGAAACCTGTATTCATAGTTTCCTTTGTGGTGTAATACATTGACGCTTGTCTCTGAATCTCCAAATCAACCGGAAGTACACCCGCAAGTACTGGCAAGGCCTCGGTACTAACCGTTCTTATAGGCTTTATATAAGAATATTAGGGCCAATCGTTGGCTCTGTAGTAATTTAAGGCGAGCCGCCTCCATGGTGGCCCTATCGGCCCATACAGGTGCAGCGTAACAAATACACCGCAAATATGTGGCCATGTATATGGTTATAGGTGTATTAAAACGAAGGCCCCAAGTAGATGTGGATGTTCTAGTAAGCGCGTAGAAATTCCGTTTTGCTTTTTCGCCTATAGTTTTAATATGCTGAATAAATGAAAATTTTTTTTCTAAGACTAGGCCGAGATAGCAAACTGATTCTTTCTTTTTGAGTCATATTATTGAATTTTATACGCGGCGCCGATTGTAAATAATAATAAAAGATGATATGTTTTTTGTAGTGCGAAGGTAAGCCGGTTTCGTGTACCCCAATCGAATATATCATTGAGGCATGTTGCTGCTAATTTCTCTAAACCATCCTTAGTGTTCGATTGTATAAGTAAAAGTCCGTTGTCTACATAGCCGATCATCTTTAAGAAGATAACTCGAGAAAAAAAAATATGTTTAGTAACTGTTTACTAATTGTGAAAAAATTTATGCATAAAAATAACAATGCTAATGACAATGCAATTCTTAATTCCAATAATGAGCCCTAACTTCGACATTTTATTATCTTGGACATAATCTAAGACATTTTAATTTTGGAAAGTATTTTCTTTCAGCATCTGTGTATAGCCTATGTCTATATTGTTAGAAAGCCGAATTTGATTCAGTATAAACTTGAATGGTGCTGCAGTTCTTTCAGTGGTATCAAACCGACTGTTGTTATTTCAAAATTCCTAAGTGTTTGTATGGGAATGCCACAATGTCAGTCCGTATATGTATATATGGATAAGATTACGACACCG
Source organism: Lymantria dispar (assembly GCA_032191425.1). Lineage (NCBI taxonomy): Eukaryota > Metazoa > Arthropoda > Insecta > Lepidoptera > Erebidae > Lymantria > Lymantria dispar. The sequence continues at coordinate 5,189,747 of CM063447.1, forward strand.
ATTCAATTGCAGAAAAGTGTGAGAGATCTCCGAAACTGTTCATCACTGCATTGAAAGATGTCTTTCGGCTCTTAGACTGGATTGGACTCAGAATAAATATCAACGGTGAATATATCACCCTCCTTCAATGCATTTGCAGACGATATTGTCACTATAGCAAAACCCATGGAGGACCTTGGCATCACGGTCAACGATCTCACCAGGCTATCCCAACTAGTGGGTTTAGGAATGAACATGGACAAAACCAAAGTCATGTCATTCCTATACCGGTCCTAGTTCGGCAATGAGATTCTCGAAGTTGTCAAATTGTGATGTTTACCTTGGACAAACAATCCAGTTATGTAGATACAATTTCGAGAAAGAGATCAGCCGACGAATTCAACACGCCTGGGCAGTGATCGGGCAAATTAAGATGAGCTTGTCCAATATACTTCAGTAGCTGAAAACGCAGGTCTACGACCAGTGTGTTTTACCGGCAATGGCTTAGTCACTAACAATAATATAATTTATGGTCTTTGATAAAATATTTATTTTCTTGTTTATTATGGATTATTTTAAAGTTTTACCTTTATTGGCTGTATTTCGTGACATAGATTTAGTACAGATTTAGTTCCCTCAGCATTTATTTTCATGGCCAACTTTAGTTCCTCGTCCAATTTTATCGTAGCTGCAACATGGAATACTATTGATACCTGCAATTTGAAGGATCCATAAGGGTGCTTATTCTTTAATTCTTATATTTTAATACTTGCGTAAACATCAGAAGTATTATGTGCTTGTTTGCTCAAGTTCTAAGATAAATTCAATCAAGTAAAATATTTTAAAATTATACTTACATTGTCTATGAGTAATTTCTTAGTCGAGTTGGATATACCAAGGCCAGGTAGTGTTAAATCTCCAACAATAGGAATTATTTTATCTAAGTCTTCTGGTCGCTCAGTTTTTAATCTTAAGAAAAGCTGTGAATGTTTAAAAACCGACAGTATAATTGCATATTTTATATCTCTTAATGTATTATCTAGTTATTCGAGAATCCTACCTATCCGCTATGGTGATAGAAGAATGATAAGTTTATTAGAGAGGATTTTCAAGTGTCTATGTTACTGTCAGTGTAGTGGCGCAGTAAGAATACAATACGCCACTCCCTACCTCCTTACGCTACTACCCATCCGTGGGTATCGTAAAAGGCAATTAAGGATATTAACCCCTAATCGCCTTTGCATGCATGTTAATGCATATAACATTTACGCAAGAGATGGAAAACTCGCAATGAAATCCTATAACAACACATCCGATAGGCGTGGTATACTAGGTTAATTAAACTCTTATTGCGAAGTGCGCTCGAGTCCAGTAGCGGGATGTATATGAACCGAAATGACCCGTAGTGTATATCTTGACCGTCAACGCAAATATGAATATATATCTACTGCTTTACGCATTTCATTATTTTTGAATTCTTGCCATTTCCCACTGTAGTATTTATACAGCATTTCAATTATAACTAGTTAATTACGCTTGATTATAATAGTAGATTTATGTTTTCTTAGAACTGCGAGTATTGTGTTCAAATGATAATCGTGTAGTTTTATATAAAATTGTTTCTCTTGTATACTGAAAGCGTATAATATTATTAAAAATTATTTCTGTCATAGAAAATAACTAGGAGATGTAAGTATTAAAAAAATTTGCCGATATGAGAAAATATGAATTGATTTACGAAAATGTGGCACAAAGCGCCCTATGCTTATTTCACAATAATATTAATATACATATTTCGTTCATTAATTATTATTTTCTGCCTATATTGAAAATTATTTTACACTTTTTAGTTGAAAGCATGTTTTTTAGTTTTTTTACAACTATATTTATTTGATTAAATTTCTCCAAAGGCCTGTTGGCATGTTGGATCCATATCCCCATGTAAACCTTTCAAAGGACCCGGTAATTTCCATAGGAAAATAGCCGTGGACCAAAAGGTACCAATAATAATAAAACCGCAAGGCAGCTTGTGGCGTGCTAAATGTGAGTGGCGACACTGCGGTCCTGAGTGCCCCAGAGAGTCTGCCAAGGCATCGTATCCAGCTCGACTTTATTGGCTGGCTGGAGTGGAAACCGAAGAGTGCCCGCAGGACTCTCAATTCTGGCTTGCCTTAAACGGCTGGTCAGAGAGGGGTCGCCAGAGCTAAATGCTGGGGGGTGGAAGTGTCATTTTCAAGGGCATAACTACAGGTAAACCACTGCGGGTCTCCGTTTATCGGGGACCTGTTGCCCGTATGACCTTCGTGTCTGTGGCGACCGTTTGGAGGGGCCCATTCAGTGAGTTGGCGAGTCATCGTCTGCCACCGTTCAATACCACAGAAAAATTAATAAGATAGAACGGCCATGTGGGCGGGGCAAGCGTGCCACAATTGCGATCAAACGGTCTTAATATTGACGAAATTCGTTTTACCGGTTCTTAGTTGCGCTCATATAGTGACCTTGAACGAAGCTCCGACAAAAAAGAGAAATATGCCGTCTTGCGCTGTTACAACGCGTCGAAAAAGAAGTCAGTTGCGTAGTTATAGTCTAAGAAGGCATTTATTTTCATCGTTAAGTCCATAAACTTATTAATTCAGTGATATTTCTTAATTTTATGAAAGTATTATGTCGTTTATAAAGAAAAATTATGAAATCGCAAAAAGAGCCAAACATTATACATCGTCTGCTACACATGGATATCACCTTTTATTAGTCCAGCAACCGCGCAATGTACTGCGTTCAATGCGATATCACTAAGAACCGCCTTACTAGCGTGGTAGTATACGTTTTCATTCAAAACATTGACGTCGATCCACGCGTATCGATAGTGCTGTCCAACATACTATAAGTTATCGATTTCAATAATTAGCTATGGGTTAATTTTATCCATCACGGAACCCGAGATGGGGGTGGCGGTGACGCGCATGCGCGCAAAGTCCACCGCCCCCGGGCACGACGGTGTTCCTAACCGCGTGCTGGCCCTGGTCCTCGAACACCTGGGACCCCGCCTCAGGGAGCTGTTCGACGCGTGGTTCGACGCGTGTTTAGCGTCCGGACGGTTCCCTGGGTGCTGGAAGGAGGGAAGGCTGGTGCTCCTGCCGAAGCCGGGACGGTCTCCGGAGTCGCCTTCGGCCTACAGGCCTATCGTGCTGCTCGATGACACGGGCAAGCTGCTGGAGAGGGTGGTAGCTGCCCGCATCGAGCGGCACCTCGTCGGCACGGGGCCCGATCTGTCGGACGCCCAGTTTGGGTTTAGGAGGGGTCGTTCGACGATCGCGGCTCTGTTGCGCCTGAGGGCCGTGGCGACTGAGGCCGTCACCGGCGGGGGAGTGCTGTTGGTGGTGTCCCTAGACATCACCAACGCATTCAATAGTCTGCCATTCAGCTGCATCAGGGAGGCGCTCCGGTATCACGGGGTGCCAGTTTACCTGAGGCAGCTAGTGGCAGACTATTTGGAGGGGCGCAGCGTCCTCTGCACCGACCGAGCAGGGGACGTCGTGCGAACGCCCATGACGTGCGGTGTCCCGCAGGGGTCGGTCCTCGGACCCACCCTGTGGAACATCGGCTACGACTGGGCGTTGAGGGGGAGCCTCCCGCCCGGGCTGGGCGTGATTTGTTACGCCGACGATACGCTCGTCACAGCCCGCGGTGGGACGCTAGAAGAGGCGGTAAGCCTGGCAACCTCGGGTACCGAGGAGGTCGTCAGACGGATCGAGGCGCTGGGGTTGAGGGTCGCCCTGGACAAGACGGAGGCCCTCTTGTTCCATGGGCGCACTATGAGCCCACCCATCGGCGTCTCGATCACCGTCCACTCGGTCGACATCAGCATCCGGGCCCATATGAGGTACTTGGGCCTGGTGCTCGACGGGCGATGGTGGTTCCGGGAGCATTTCCGCAGGCTCGCTCCGCGGCTCGTCGGCGCGGCGTCCGCCCTATCGTGGCTTATGCCGAACGTGGGCGGACCGAGCGCTGCGTGCCGACGGCTGTACGCGGGGGTCATCCGGTCGATGGCCCTGTACGGCGCACCGGTGTGGGCGGGGTCCATGACCGCCCGACTTAGGGCCCTTCTGTGGCGACCACAGAGGGTCACGGCGGTCAGGGCCATCCGCGGATACCGCACGGTGGCGACGGAGGCAGCGTGCCTATTGGCCGGGACTCCCCCGTGGGACCTGGAGGCGGAGATGCTCGCCGGACTATATCGGCGGGTGACGGGGGTGCGAGCGGAGGGCGGTGTGGTCTCGTTAAGGGATCTCACCGCCTGGCGCGTCGACGCCCGCCGAGACGTCATCGCCCGTTGGGCAGTCCGGTTGGAGAGGCCTCGGTTCGGGGTGCGAACCGTGGAGGCCTTCCGGCCGGTGCTGATGCAGTGGTTAGAGAGGCGGCACGGGGTGCTCTCCTTCCGACTGGTGCAGGTTTTGACGGGGCATGGGTGCTTCGCCAAATACCTGCACAAGGTCGTTAGGAGGGAGAGTACACCGTCCTGCCACCACTGCGATTGCGACGAGGACACGGCGCGCCATACGCTCAAGGCCTGCGGGGCTTGGGCAGTGCAGCGCTGTGAACTCGTCGCAATCATCGGTACGGACCTGACGTTGCCGGCTATCGCTAGGGCGATGGTCGACAGCGTCGGGAATTGGGACGCGGTCGCAGCCTTCTGCGAGACAGTGATCTCGCGGAAGGAGGCGGCGGATCGCCTGCGTGAGGAGCGCAGCCTCGATGAGGAGATCCGCCGCCGGCGACTGGGGCGGCGCAGGCGCAACTATCTGCGCCTCATGCCGCCCTAGCCGAGGCCGCGGGTGACGTGACCGGGGATTAGTCCGTCACCCGCCGAGAGGCCGACCCCGTGAGGAAAGACCGACGTCCTCCCCGAGGGGGGGACGTCGGTCGATGGGAGGGTACCCCAACAGGGGGTATTCCGTCGGGCCGACCATTGACGACAAGTTAACGCTGCTCCAGTGGTCGGCCCAACGACAAAGGCGACGTGGTTTTCGGGTGGGTCGCGGGAGTTGCGTGCTTAAGCCCCTCTGTCGCCCCGGACGGAGTGGTGCGGAGGCGCGTCGACCGCGGCCCACCCACAAAAAAAAAAAAAAAAATGGGTTAATTTTATCAAATAAATAAATATTTTTAACACTTTTAATTTAGTGATCGTTTTATATAATTATATTAACAATATTTAAATAGGTATTTAAAAATCAATTATTCTGGTATACATTACCTACTTAATTCATCTTGTATATCTATAGTATATTCTTGTATATTTTCCGCGTGGTGACGGAGTAAGAATACAATTCACCACTCCTTATCTTGCCCGTGGATGTCGTAAAATACGACTATGGTATATAATATGCGCATAACATCTGTGCAAGAGAGGGAAAACTTGAAATGAAACCCTATACCAACGCGTCTGACCAGCATGGTTTAGTAGGTCAAATTGTCTCCCATTGTGGAGGAGGCCCGAGCTCAATAGTGGGTCGTATGTGGGCTGCGATGATGATGATCTATAGTACAAACTTCATAGTGCTCTTTAGTAATTAATAAAATAGATTTTTTTTTTTTTTTATTAAAAAAAAAAAAAAAGATCTTACATTTAAAACTATGGATTAAGGCAACTGGTAGTTAACTAAATACCAACTAAATCTAGCACAATTTGTTCACAACATTTTGTACATTACTAAAAATAATGGTAAAGTGATCAAATGTTATTGTATTTCATTTTTATTGGAAAACTAAATGTTTAATTAAGTAGGTATTTAATTGTCGTACAAAATAATTGTTCTATTCTTCCTTAAGATGGAATAATTTATGTCAAGAATGAATTTCTTGAGACTGGTCATTCATTACTAGTTATTATCATTATAAGTGTTGATTTCTAACTTTTCGTAAGTGTTGAATTTTTATTCCAAGAAATGTTGACATGATAGTCATCATCTCGGCTTATATAAGTTCCACTGCTGCGCTTGAGCCTCCTCCGCAATTATAGGCAAATTTACCTTACTATACTATAGTAGTCAGACAGGTTAGTATAGGGTTTTGTTTTGAGTTTTTCTTCTCTTGCATAGATGTTATATGCTTACTATATCTCTTAGTCGTCTCAATATATTAGGATGGGACATCCGCGGGTAAGATACGGAGTGGTGATTGGTATTCTTATTTCGTCACCACACGGACAATGTTAGTACATTTTTGTGTACAATAAACAAAAATGTACTAACAAGTAGCAGTAGCAGTATATCTAAAAAAATAAATAACTGTTTTGTTTTTTAAGTTAAATAATAACACCAATAAAAATAAACCGAATTTCAATAAAAAATAATATTTTAACATATTTTAAGAATGATATCTGATGCTTACGCGAGCACTACACATTGTAAATAAAACTACTTATACGGATTATATCACGTTTGTATTTGATTGCCCGATGTTTCGAATACTTTACAGCATTCCTGGTCACGGGCGGTCTAAGATGTCTAACGTCCAAACAAGTCAACGTTATTACAGACGTCCATATCCCCCGTGGCAGAGACCGTCTGAAACCATCCACAGTTGAGCGCCTCCCTGCAGTACTACCTTATGTGAAAGGAGTCACTGACAAGATTGGCTTCATCCTGAAACGGGCTTCCATAAAAACATATTTTAAACCACTCAAGAGGATTAGTCAATTCTTGCCACCTGTCAAGTGCCAGATCCCTCTACAAGATGCAGGACTTTATAAACTTGACTGTGGTCTCTTTTTAATACATTTTAATTGTATCTTGTGTACTGGTGTGTACCATATATGGGAACAATATAATATACAAATCGCTACTCGCTTACGTAATTAATTATAGCACTTAAATTTTCTGTCACCTATACAGAGTGTAGTGAGGAGTATTTTATTTGCATGATTTTACTGTTAAATTACTGACTTGCATTACAAATAACGTCAACACATCACACAAGTGCTTAATTTAAAGACATTAATATTTTTGTTTCGATAAAACAGGCTAAATAAATATCGTGTAGTATATCGACCATGGCAAGCACTAGCGTACATGTGCTTTTTTATATGTGGGTATACGTTGCCTACAGAACTTAGTTATAGTTTGTGTACCAACTGCAGCTTCGAGATTGATGTGTGTGTGTTTTGTTAGTGTGTAAAATTGTTGTAAGCATAGACCTTGCATATGTGTTAACACTAGCGGGAGGGGGCAATTATGCCACACTGGTTTTCGAACAAAATCAGCCGAATGGCCTTTCTAAAGTATTAATATTTCTGTGTTCAATACTATGCAAGGGATTGAAGGCAGACGATAGGTTAAAATCAATAGATTTAAGTAAAATAGTCCATCAAACCTCACAACCCCAAAACTAGGTTTTAGATATCATCATTGCACAATAGTTTTACACCTACCGTTGGCAGTCCACGAATGTTATGAGCAAAGTGGAGTGTCATCGGTAGATGTCCCATCCCATTTTAACATTAAATTTCTCCAAAGGCCTCTGCGTGTTAGATCCATATCCCCATGTAAGCCTACCAAAGGACCGGGTATCTTCCTTTGGAAGATAGTCGTGACACTGAGATATATGATAATAATAATAATATGCATATAATATCTAAGTTAGAGATGGAAAGCTTTCCATCTCGAAATGAAAGCCTATATCAACACATTCGACCAGCGTGGTATAGTAGCGTAATTTTTCTCCTATTATGGATTTATAGAGTAGGCTTGAGTCCAGCAGCAGAACATACCTACTCGTTAATGAGTAAAGTGCTAACATAAAAATTACTTCTAGTTCTAGTAAGATTTATGATCACTATCTCCGGATCGTTGTGGTCATTAAATGTGTTTTCTCTGTCAAGCACCTTTGTCAGATTTTATCTAAATTTGACAAAGAATTTCTGTAATGACATCGTTTTATAATAATTCATTGTCATAACAATTCTTGAAACGTCAATTTCGTAGTATTAACTTATTAATGCTTAATAATTAATCTATATATGTATATAAAAGAAAGTCGTGTTAGTTACTACATTTATAACTCAAGAACGGCTGTACGGATTTGACTGAACATTGGTGGGGAAGTAACTTAGAACCAGGAGACGGACATAGGATACTTTTTATCCCGTTTTTTTTATTATGGAGTTTATAAGATTTCGCCAATAACTCTTTTATCCCGTTCGATCGCGTTCCCGTATGACGTGACATAAAATGTCAAAGAGAATACAAGTCACTATGAAACGTAGTATAAAAAAACGCATTTGATATATAATGTATGAGTATGAGTAATAAAAAGGTTTTTGGCGGGAATCTGAAGTGTCATGTGGTGTTCTTGTATTATATTCAATATCTTAGTGTTTTATGTAATATATAGCGACAGAACTGCTGAGGTGTAGTGAATATGATATAAAACTGCTATACATATCTTTGTATTTCCACCAAAATTCTCAGAAGATACACTTAACAGTGGCCATTACACTGTTGAAGGCGACACTTTGACTTACTGACAGACCATTACTGACATGAAGAATCTGAGAACTTGAAAAGATAATTATAACTCGACACTGGCAAAAATGGCTCGTATTTGTAGCTGATTGCCAAGACAAAAAAGAAGAAGAAGAAGAGTAATAAAAAAACGCAAATGACAGCTAAGTAATTTTATCTATAGTTAAGTATGGTTGAAAATTTGATAATTATAATTTTGTCAGAAATCAATAAAATCAGTAATTTGTATTCTCTTCTTTTTCTTCTCCTTTTTTGTAAAGCAGCTCCAAGTAATAGCACATTGTTGCCAGTGGCGAGTTCATATTGGATTCGTAGGTAGGATTGGACGGTTAAAAGGAAAGTGGGCAATAAATACATATAAAAATAAATATTAATATGAAATAAAATAAAATTATGAGGAAATATTAAATGGAAATCTTATAATACCTACGTAATAAATTTAAATAAAGCTTTAATATATAATTTATTAGCTAAGTATAGGATAGAGGTTAAATTATACGGTAAGGGAGCTTTACAGTCTATAAGGATATCATGGAAGGAAGGAGAGCTGAAATGAGGACAGTAAAAGAAAAGATGGGTGGCGTCTCCAATATCATGGCCACACCACTGGCATAATGGTGAATCCTTTATTTTTAACTTGAAAAGATGTGAGGCACTGCACCAATGATTAAGTCTAAGACGGGATATATAAAAAAGTAAACTATGAATCCGTTTCAAAAGTACTACAAAACACTAACTGGCATTTTATCCTTAATTCGACAGATCCTAATGAATCCACTAATATCTTCCTAAATCACCTAATACAGATTGCTAATGAACACACATTAATAAAACCATTATCTTCCTCTAAAAGAAAGATAACGCCTTGGATAACTACTGGACTTATAAGATCAATTAGAAAACGTGACAAAATTCATAAAAAACTTCGAAAATACCCAAATGATCTAAATTTGCAGAACTTTTATTATCAATATAGAAATATTTGTAACAAAATACTAAAAGCTGCTAAACGAAAGTATGATAAAAACTTATTAAATAACTCCTTACATAAAACTAAACTATTGTGGCAAAATATTAAAACAATTTGTAACGTACGCAATGATCGAAGTAATAGTTGCCTTGAATTACTTAACCCTGCCCTTTCTCCGCAAGAGTCAGTTAATAATATTAATACTCACTTTGCTTCAGTAGGTGCCTCACTCGCAAAAGATATTTCAAATAATGTGTCTAAAAACTCCTGTAATGCATTAAATAGTACTAGAAAACATTCTACAGCATCTTCTTTTGTCTTACATCCAACATCAGAAAGTGAGGTTATTAGCATAATCAACTCGCTAAAATCTCCATGTGCGCCTGGGTGGGATGGTATCGCTAGCGAATTTTATAAACGAAATAAGCTTGCTCTAAGTAAGCCTATTTCTCACATTTGTAATAATTGTATTTCATCCGGGATATTCCCGCAAGCATTAAAGAAATCGATTATATGCCCAATCTATAAAAATGGTGACAGAAACCAATCTTCAAATTATAGACCGATTTCACTTCTTACAACACTGTCCAAAATTCTAGAAAAAATTATTAATAATAGATTAGTAAACTATTTAGAGAGTAAAAATCTAATAGCAAATAGTCAATTTGGTTTTCGTCAAAATAAATCGACCGCTGACGCTATCACTTTTTTGGTTAAGGAAACAGTAAATATACTGGACCAAGGTAAGAAATGCATAGGAGTATTTCTCGATTTAACAAAAGCCTTTGACACGGTCTCTGTGCCTATTTTGCTACAAAAAATGGAACGACTCGGTGTAAGAGGCCTTCAATTCAAGTTTTTCGAGAGTTACTTATCTAACCGAAAACAGAGTGTTAGAATTGGTGATTACACGAGTGACGAGGTGATTGTAACTTTTGGGGTGCCACAAGGTAGCATTCTCGGTCCGACGCTATTTACTATTTATATCGACGAACTGTCTAGTATGCAACTTCCGAATACAATTATAACTACGTATGCAGATGATACCGCGTTAATATTCTCTGGCAGTTCATGGGAAGATGTTAAAACTGTAACAGAACAAGGTCTTGCTGAGATAGGTCTTTGGCTTAAAAATAATATACTAACACTTAACATTTCAAAAAGTAAATTCATACCTTTTACAATTAGCAGCAAAATAAACCCAAATATGGACTTTCAAATTAAAATTCACTCATGTAAGCAAGTTTACAATTCTTCTTGCTGTACCTGTCCAAATCTTACACGAACAGATGAAATTAAATATTTAGGTGTGTATTTGGATAAACACTTGAAATGGGACACCCATATTTGCGCTCAGTCGAGCAGAGTTAGGAAATTGATTTATATATTTAAAAATTTACGGCATATTGCTGATATCAATTTAATCAAAAACGTTTACGTATCCCTAGTGCAATCCCTACTAATATATTGCATACCGGTATGGGGGGGGAGCATCTAAATCTTATTTTATAAACATAGAAAGGGCACAAAGATGCATTATAAAAACCATGCTTTTTAAGCCATACCGATATTCCACGAATCTTTTATTTAATGAATGTAAACTACTAATGGTTAGGCAGTTGTACATACTTCATCTGCTACTTTATCAACACCGTAAAATAGAGTACATTGCAGTATGTAACGATATGTGTCAAAAAAGGCGAAAACATAATGTATGTCGTATATCACACCACAAAAACAAATTTACCAATCACCAAATTTCTTTTCTGTCTGCATATCTTTATAATAAAATTAACAGAGAAATTAATATTTTTAAATTGACGAGATTTAGACTAAAGCGCGAAATTCAGAGTTGGCTTGTCAATAAAAGTTATAATGATACTGAAAACGTTGATAAATTAACACTGATATGGCGTACCACACACATCATGTTCTTTTTACATTTTGATATAATTTTATATTATATTTTATACACATTTATTTGTGCATTATTGTAAGTCTGAGAATGTGCCATCATTAGTTTTCCTTTCGCGCGTGCTTATGTGTGTGCGGGTTATACGTGTAGCTATGTACTATGTATATTATGCGTGTGGTTATGTTCTATATAGATTGCGCGTGCGTTGTGTATGCAAGTATGTGTACGTATGTGTGTGTTGTATTGTGTGTGTGAGCGAGACGGTGCGTGCATGTGTACGCACGCGAGTGCGCGTGTGTTTGTGTAGGTGTGTATGCGATTTAGTGCGTGCATATGTACGCGCGGGAGAATGTGGTGTGAGTGTGTTTGCGTGCGTGCGCGGGTGTGTGCGCGTTTGTGTGTGCAATCGCCGCCAATGTGTAATAGACTTCATAATATAATCAAGGAGAAATCTATTCTCACCGCACAAAATATCCCATACATTAGTTTGAAATATGCTATGTTAAACATTATTTTGCACGATCCAGTCACGGTAAGCGTAGTTTTATTTCTTTACATCCGTGTTCAGTTACAACTTTGAGTCTGTTCTACAATGTTACGTGGAGGGTATTTGTAAATATGGTGCGCAAATAGAATATTTTATGTATAATTTTTAACTATTGTATTATTTTATTTCAGTTTGTTTATTATTTCCTATTCGGTTTGTTTTTATTATACTTTTATTTAGTTTATTTTCTATTTCTTTTAATTAATACACTAAGTACCATATATAATCAGTGTGTTAATTATTTTCTGTTCCGTTTTGTTTTATATTTTGTATTTATTTGCTTATCTATTCTTTTAATTAATATACTTAGTATAATATAAATGTGATGGTGAGTTTATATAATTGACGTGTTGTAATGAATACTTGTGAGTTTATTTAAACACTGGATCTAATGCCATCTTAAAATATTGTAAGTACCAATATCTTAAATAATGCTTAAAAGTTTTATGGATAGTATAGTTTTTTTTTTAAATTTAGTAGTCTTATAGTTAGTTTAATAAATAGTATATAGGCTGTATGTAGTTGGTATTAAATAGTTTAGATTTTATTTGTTTAGAATCTACCCTTACTATTAATTCTTTTTTTTTTATTTTCCCTTATTGTTGGAAATACAGATGCCATAATTTACTATAAATAAAGTATGCCTAATTTTAATCTCATCATACCGCTTCGTAGACACATATATTTCAGTAAGGTCAAGGTGGGTCTGATATCCTAAACACAGGGTGACCTAGTTAGGAGTTAGAGCTTCCATGTACCTACACGAATCTTATGCTGTTTTTATTTGATTTTATTATTATCTTATTTTCTTTTTTTTTTCTATGTAGGTAATAATAGCTATATTTACCTAAGGTACTTTTTAGTAGTAGTGCATGGATTGTAATGTTTTTTGTTTATTGATCCAATAAAGACTTATTATTATTATTATTATTATAAAGGATATTTTTTTAGGATATACACATTTTGAAAACCAGGGTTTGGTTTGGATTGTAGGTTGATGGGATCTATAACATTTGGGCTTGTGTAAGGTGGTTGTAATCCACTCTTGATTCCATTTTTTATCCTTGAATGATGGTACACATACCAGAGTCAAGTTGGTGAATGGGGTCGTTCAAAAATCGTCACCTGATATTACGTTGGTCTCAGCAGATATTTCTTTAATATTCGAGTGGAGCGTCCTAAATGAGAGCTTAGGGAGCGATCACTTATTTATTAAAATTAAAACTAATGTATTAAAATCCTTCTCGAATACGAAGAGACGTAATTATAAAGCAGCCGACTGGCGTAATTATACACAAACTTTAGAAAGAGAACTTAAGATGTTTACATTTTCAGAAGACAACCAATGTGCTTACGATGAACTTATTACTAAAGTAAATAAAGCAGCTGATGCATCAATCCCATTTATAAAGAAGTGTGATAACCCTCTCGCTAAATTTGTGCTGAAACCATATTGGAATCAGGAAATATCCAAAGCGGTAGCTGAAAGACGCAAGGCACTAGCAATTTTCAGGCGAAATCCTACACCGGCTAACTTAAACACATTGCAAAACAAAATTAAACTGGCACAAAGTCTGATCAGGACCGAAAGTTCTAAAGCATGGAGAAGATTCTGTAATAGTGTTGATAGTGTTACAACGCCCAAGGAGATGTGGGCGAAAATGAGATGGTTTAAGGGTTACAAGGTGCAGACAAACAGCATTCCAAGTGAGCTAGCTGAATCCATACTATGTAATCTAGCACCTGATTTTGTGATGCCACCTAATCCTATATTCTCTTCGCAAAATTTGATTTTGTCATCGCCGGTTTCAATACAGGAATTAAAAAACTCTATTAAATTAACAGATACCACTCCGGGTATAGACAATATATCATATTCAATGTTAAGAAATCTCCCTGATGTAGCCAAAGAGGTATTAATATCCTTATTTAATAGATTCCTTTCAGCGGGTTTTGTACCATCGCAATGGAAAGAAATTAAAGTGGTTCCTATATTGAAGGCCGGTTCAAACATTTATTCTGTATCAAGAATCAGACCGATAGCTTTAATGTCTTGTCCATGTAAGGTATTCCACTCAATTTTAACGCGCAGATTAGAATGGTACTTTGAAGTTAAAAAATACTTTCCAGAAGAAATGACAGGCTTCAGAAGAGGAAAATCTTGCATGGATAATCTGACAAAAATCGTGTCTAGAATACAGGTAGGGTTTACTGAAGGCCTAACTTCTCTAGGCTGCTTTATTGATATAGAAAATGCATACAATAATGTCAATTTAACCAAGCTTCTGAGCACTTTGGATAATTTTGGAGTGGGATCCGTGATATGCAACTACCTCTGGGCTTTCTTAAATTCGCGACGATTAAGTGTTGAGCTGGATAATAAGGAATCAATATCGCGAATTTCAGGAATAGGTATATCACAAGGTGATCCATTGTCTCCATTGCTATTTAATGCAGTAACCAGTTTTATCTGTAAGGAAATTAGACATGTATTTGTATCCCAATACGCAGATGACTTTGTGTTATATTGCAGTCACAAAAGCCTTGCTAAAACTATCTCTAATATACAAGCGGCCCTTTATGTATTAAACACACTAGTAGAAGAATTAGGTTTAACTATATCCCACAGTAAGACTAAAGCCTGCGTATTTACCAAGGGTTATCGTAGGAGTGCCAATAACTACAGCGTAAAATTGAAAATCAGCAATAAAACCATTCAACAAGTTGATAGTGTCAAGTACTTGGGTATGTGGCTCGATAAAAATTTAAAATGGAGTAAGCACATCAATGAAATCCGACAAAAGACCTTGTTATTTTTAAATGTATTTAAAGTACTTGCAGGATCGAACTGGGGCATACACCCAAAGCATCTGAGGCGACTTTATATATCCATTATACGAAGCAGGCTTGATTTTGGTTGCTTTCTCTATGATAGTAGCGCAAAAAGTCACCTGTGCAAACTAGATAAAATACAGAATCAAGCCATGCGACTGATAGGTGGAATGATACGGAGTTCCCCAATACATGTGATGGAATGTGAGTTGTGCTTAGTGCCCCTGTACATTCGCAGGAGATTCCTAGCTGCAAAATTCTACCTCAAATCAAACTCAATTCAAAATTGTGCCACAATACATGTGTTGAAACAATTAGGTAGGCTTTGCGATGGAAATTATTGGAGACAAAAGAAGCTTCCCTTACTCATAGAAATGCATAAGAAATTTGAGAACACACTAATATATTCGCACTCGGCATTGCCAATTTATAGCTTCAACACATGGATCACCAATTATGACTTAACTGAAAATGTAAAGGTAGTAGTTGAAGGCATTACATCTGCAAAGAAACATACTCCTGTAGGTCAACTACAAGAAATTTGCTCAGAGTATTTGTTAGGGTCATTCGATGCACATTATAAAATTTATACAGATGGATCTAAAGATGAGTATGGATGTGGAGCCGCTTTCTATGACTCTCAGATTGACACCAGCATAAAGTTTAAAATTAACCATAATGCTTCTGTAATGCATTGTGAACTTATAGCTATATCTGAAGCCCTATCGTACTTGCTGTCATTAAATTTCCACAAATACGTTATTTTGTCCGACTCCAAAAGCGCTCTTCTACACTTGGCTCGGCTAACCTCGAATATTCGAGGACACCCGATAGCCTACCATATCTTAGACTCCATCTGTAAGCTACGTGCATTGAATAAGGAGGTAGTTATCCAATGGATACCCTCCCACATAGGCATTATTGGTAATGAGGAGGCTGATCGAGCAGCTAAAGTGGCAATAAGTGATGGTATTTCATATAATAGTTTACCATTACATAGCGAGATATTGAACTTGGTTAAAATCCACTGTAATCAAATGTGGAGTGAATACTTTGACAAACGCTCCCTTACAAAAGGAATTTGGTATCGAACCATTCAATGTCAGCCCCTGCCCTACCCATGGTTTGATAATCATCACATGAGTAGGAAGTATATAATAACTATTATGAGACTACGTTCCGGACACATTCCATCACAAAAATTTAAATTTCTGATGAGAATTTCAAACACACCCAACTGTCCATTCTGTAACATAATAGAAGACGTACATCATGTGCTCATGGAATGTGTTCGTAACGAGTCCCTAAGACGACAAATAAGAGATCCATGTGACCAAAATGTGGGTATCTGCAACGCCATTCTATCAGACCCACATTCTGAAGAATGTAATACACTGGTAAAATTGTATACTAAAACGAGCTAAAAATGTTAAACATCTAATTTAGGTATATATAGGTAGTATAAGTATATATGTATATACAGGTGTGTATATGTATATATATATATATGTGTATGTGTGTGTGTGTGTATGTATACATACATATATATAACTTAGGTATATTTAAATAAGTTACAATGTATAGATATAGGTGCACTATTTTGTTTGTATATATATATACGGGGGTGACATAGTCACTGAGTGACTAAACCCCTTTTCAATAATAAAGATAAAAAAAAAAAAAAGATTCCATTTTTGGTATAATTGTGAACGAGGTTGTAACAAAATATCGCTACAGTAGACGGTATTAACATATCGACCTTGATGACTAGCTAATTTTGCCAAGTTATCTACAGTTTCATTGCCCTGAATACCGGAATGACCGGGTATCCAGGCCAAGGAAACCTCCAAATTACAATCATGGTATTCTTTCAATTTAAATTTTATTTCCATTATTATAGAGCTTACGTACTTGTAAAATGGGTTAGTAAGCAAAGACTGCAAACGACTGAGAGAATCGGTGAATATCATTGATTTCCTTATATTATGTAGAGAAATATAATTTATACATTCTAAAATTCCATCTAAGTATTCCCCTGTATAATTCGAAACTATTGAAGGATACTTAAATAGTTTAAAAAAGCCTGTTGAATCTCGTAAGAAGGCAGCGCCAACGTAATTATTTATAGAATCGCCAGTAGCTATGTCTTTGGACGCATCCGTAAAAAATATTTCTGTATCAAAGGTTTTTGTACTACCATATTTACAGAATTGTTCATTAGCATCTGGGGTTTTTTCTGTATCCCAACGGATAATGAAATATTGGGCTCATGAACAATGTACTTATAATCGAATGAATAAACTGGAAGACTATGAAATGATTTAAAAGTATTTTTTTTTTATTGCAAACGGTGACAAACGAGCAAACAGTACACCTGATGGTAAGTGTTGCTGCCGCTCATGGACCTTTATAAGGCCGTTGCCTACCGCGAAGAAAGCGAAGGGAGTGTGAATGCGTGCATTGAGGCTCGGTGATACCAAGGGCACCACCAAAACCCTCCACACGTAATCACCCTCAGAAAGTTGGGCTACCGGCTCTCTCGCTCACCGAACGAAGCGCAGTAACAAATTGCTACTACTCAGACGTCGATTTTCTGCGAGAGCATGGTACTGGCCCGGACGGACCGGCCCGCGGCTGTAGACAGATAACTGTCGACAGTGTGGTCCTACCACTCCTAAGTTTGAAAAATTGTTGAAACTTAGTAAATTTCTGTAACTACGAATTAGTTGTGGAATTTCTTTGTTACTCCAGAATTGGGCATCACGGATAATCAAATTATTAAGGGCTTCAAGTTTTGGAAGAGGAGGGTGAGATTGTATTTGACTTATTTTGAAAAGGTAACGGTCTGATAAGTACTGTCGTCTAAGGTGTAGTGGTGGTTCAGAGCATTCGACTTGCAAAGCGTTCACCGGCGAACTTTTCATTGCACCCAATATGATACGAAGACATTTTGATTGTATAATATCATATTTATTAAGATCAACTTTTCTTGTTGGTAAAAGAGTGATTGAGGCATAATCAAGATGACTTCTTATTAGGGCATTATATACAAGTCTCTTTATTGCCGGATGAGCACACCACCTTATGCCAGAGATTGCTCTCATAATATTAATGTTTTTTTCACATTTTGACACAATATGATTAATATGTGAGGATCCATTAAACTTAGTATTAAATTTCCTGCCAAGAAATGAAACTTCATGTCCTAGGGGTATCTCTGATTCTCCAACTGTAATCCTTAAAAGGGGAATATTTTTTTTCTTGGTAAAGGGTACTATTACACTTTTTTTGATAGATAAACACAAATTGTGATTATCTAACCAAACCATTAAATTATTTATTGATTTTTGGACATGATCAGACGCTATTGTAAGAGAGGGATTACTCGAATATCACATCATCGGCATACTGTAGTACAGAGCATGGAGCCATTACCGATTCAAGTTCTATGGTGTAAATATTACATAGTAAAGGACTAAGGACTGATCCCTGAGGAACGCCTTTCCATAGTGTTCTGGATGGGCAATCTATACCGGGTACTCTCAATGTTATTGATCGCCCTGAATATAGATTGAATAAAAAGTTTGAATAAGACTGTGGTATATTTAACAAATCCAATTTTGATTTTAAGATTGGTAAATGCACATTATCAAAGGCAGATGAGATATCCATAAAAGCTGCTATAGTAGATTCATCTTTGCCAATAGATAACAAAATATCTGTAGAAAAAATACTAAGGTTATCGGACACACCTTTACCTTTTCTAAATCCAAACTGTGTGTTAGATAAAATGTGTTTGTGTTCCACAAACCATTCTAACCTTAATTTAATTAAATGTTCAGCCAATATATAGCAAGAACTGACGATAAAGAAACAGGTCTATAAGAGGAAGCTTCTAATGGATCTTTATAAAGTTTCAATATTGGAATTGTTACATGATGCTTCCAAGCAGAAGGAATATATCCTGATTCGATTATTATATTTATTAAATTTAATATATAGGACAGTGGATTTTGTTTCAGCTTTGAAATAAAGGAATATGGTATACCGTTATGGTACCATTATTAGTTAGTAGTTTATTGAAAGGTTCATTAGGGGTGGATTGGTTAAGTTAATAGGATTTGAAGATACAACCTCAGAATACAGTTTCTTAGCAAGTGGAAACAATTTTGATGCTTCTTAATAAGAAACAGAATTGTTAGACATATGTTTCTTTATATTAGTTTGCCTTATAAACTCGGGGCAATTCTTATGTGTGGCCATATGACTACCTTTACAATTAATGCAACTGTATTCTTCAGTTGTACATGACGTGCCATCATGTTCATCACCACCCTTGTAACAACGAGGAGTACTTCTAGATAGTGTGCGGGTGTGTCCAAAGCGACAACAATGAAAAGTAGGGATTGAATAGTAGGGAAGAAATACTGCTCTACTGGTAAGGACGTAAAAAAACAATAGACGTGAGAAGGGAGTGATTGTCCATCAAAGGTCAAAACTACTGTCTGGGTAGGAATCCATTGTGTCCCTTCTGGGGTAACGGTTTTCCTACTCAGACGCCTAGTTTTAATGACTACTCCACTACCATCAGGAACCCGCAAATTATTAATAATGTCCTCATGTCACCGTTCTATTGGCAGACCTCTCACTATACCCATCTTACAAATATTAAATGTAGGAATATAAGTTTTATAATTGTTTTGACTGAGTAATGTGTGTGAAAGAAAAGCATTAGCACTATTTACTGTTTTAAATTTTATTGACAATCTGTTACGACCAATACGCTTAATACCGTTTTCCAATATGTCTTTCAAATTATTTTTACATAGAAAATGTCCAAATTTAAGTGGATGTAAGGTAACACTGTTCTGAGGGCTACTATTTACTAATTCCACATGTACCAAATATGGACCTGAATCACTATTTGAATATGTTGATCTAAAGGGTTTCTCATGATTAGGTATATTTTTGACACTTCAGTTGAAGCAGTAAGAATGGACTTATTATGATAAATATACGTAGCTTCTGGCAAATTTATGTTTGGTTTAGCTATAACTTTAGACTTAAACAGTGGTGCCCTCAATAATTTCTTTAGTTTCTTCCCTTGGGGATTGGAAATCTTGCCTGTATCAACCAAATCCATATTGGTATCATTTAAAAAGGAATCCGCCTCTAACAATGTAAATAGAGGATTTTTATCAGGAGGCTCTGGTTCCACTTCCATAGTTACACCTTATATAAAGTAAAATGTAAGGACTTACCGAATTATCTGCTACAACTAATTTATATGTACACTTAACTACTAAAATATCACTATTTAACTAATAAATTACTTGGAATATACAAGAAAATTATAATTATTTTATTATAACAACTAAGATAATACCGCCCTTTTTGAAATCCCGCCAAAAAGTCCATCCACCGCATTTATTTCACTTCTGTAACTTTAGCACAGAGCCACAGAGTAGGGATACAAAAAACCATTTGTATTCTCTTTGATTCCTCATTAACAATGCCGCGACCAAGACGATCGAATCTTTTCCAACAAGGCTGTAATGGTTCTTCCATTAGAGACTATATTTTCGGCAATTTAGAAAATATATTTATGAAAAGATTATAGCGGTACGAAGTTCGCCGGGTCATCTTTCCCGTCAAAGCTGTAATGGTTCTTCTATTAGATACTATATTTTCGTAAATTTAGAAAATATATTTACGAAAAAATTATGGCGGTACGAAGTTCGCCGGGTCAGCTAGTGCTTAATAATTTGAAATATATTAATGCAGATGACATATGAGAATGTTTTATTGGTATCGGTTGCAGAATTTGAATATTTTAATTAATAATAATACCTGCGTAAACCTTGGTGGAAGATTATATGGTTCTCCAAGTTCTTTTGATATAAACGGAAAAAAATTTATTAATGTTTATAGGCAACCCAATAAACCCCAGGGTAGCTTGTGACAGACCACAATTTAAAATCAATAGCCTTAAGTTAACCAGTCCATCGAACCTCTGGATGTCGTAAAAGACGGGTATGGGATATAATATGCACTGTTATCAAGTACTACTTCCGGCCTCACATGTACGGCTAATCTAGATATATCTTAATTATTAACAGACATGATTATAGTTTTATAATTTAACTGATAATTTTATAATTAGGTAAATAGTTAATTAATATTGCCGTAAGTTAATATAATTCTTATACAATGGGCGCCTTCCGCTTGTCAGCTTCCGGCGCCACTATTAAATAGTACTTATTGTTGTAGACCTTTTTTTTTATTTTTTTTATTTTATGGGTGGGCTATGGTAAGCGCACGCGCGGTCCTGTCCGTCCGGGGCGATGAATGTTCACGCCTCGTGTATCTATAAATACCGCCATCTTGAATATTTTAATTCATTCGTATTGTAACTAATAAAGTAAATTACAAATTGTAAAGTACAAAGTGTGTCTTCATTATCTTCACCGTCACCCTTGCCGCCTTCGTTCTACAGCACATAACATCTGTGCAAGAGAAGAAATATTCCAAATGAAACCCTATACTAACACTGACCAGCATGGTATAGTAGGTCAAATTCCCTCCCAATTTGGCGGACGCTCGTGCCCAACAGTGGGATGTATGTGGGCTGCGATGATAATTATAAAAGGTCCCTAAAATCACGACTAGCCCATCTACATAAATTACTCGTCTGTAAACCGTTTCCTAATACATTCAAAATATGTATATTCAGGCATTTATTCAGAGTTATAGTTCATCTAATCTAAGAAGTTCATTTTGACGTTTCGCATTGTTTAATACACAATAACCTTGGTCAAACGGGTACACATCATTGCAAATAATAAATCTTAAATTTTAAAAAACTATTATGTTATTTATGTAATTAACGTTGCAAGAAAGTCTTATTATTGTTGCTTGTACAATAATCTAATGTTGAAACACGTAAAACTAATTTAAAATAATAATAACATGTAAAATAGTAATTGTTATTGACGATGTTACAATGGCTCGTCATCACGTCCTATACAGTAGTGCTTGACAACTTCCTATTCACGAATATTCAAATAATCGATAAAAAAATTAGAATAATATTATTAATCGAATAGACTAAACTTTCAAAATATTTGTATTAAAATAAAACCGTGATTCCACTTTCCCTTTCATTGGCTGAATTGTAAGCAACGTGATGTTGCTTACGCTTATCATTCAAGAACAACTAAACTGACTTTTTAGTAGAAATGCAATACCCCTAAAAGCACCCACCGGGTGAGCCACCGTTGCTAAGACCCAGTACTGGTGGCTATGGGAGGAAATACGGCATGATAGGGATTTTGCGCTCTGCTCTATCGTCGCCCAGAGCAGTACGGGTGGAGTGTGACCTCGCCATGACCTGTCAAAAAATAAACCCTAAAAGCAAAACTATTGAATTGAGTTACTCTGTACAACCTAGTCGGTAGTGCAGCCATCTTGGAAGCGGACTGTGCGTGTGCTTTGTGTTGGTGTGAAACTTTTTTTTTGTTTCGGCTCTACTTTGGACTGATCTGGCTCTAAATGTTGACCAACCATACTTGACTCTGTTTACGCAAACCTTATTTATTATTAAAATAATGTCTACAAAAGGACGTAGTTATGCTTTGAACGCTCGTGATTTGATTGTGAAATTACACGAATATTTTGTACGTGAGTCACAAAACGGTGGGCCTCTACTGCCAGTGACACAAGTACAGGAACATGTCGCTGAGGCACTAGGAATTGGTAAGCGTAAAGGGCTCAAATTAAAGGTAGTAAATATCTTAAAGTGTATTAAATATCTTGAATGTGAAATTGAAATTTTATAATATAGGTATTATACTTCATTTTCCATTTATATGATCAATGTAGCAAGGTCTAAGCCCATATATTTTACAGGCTACGCAGCATGCCACAATAGGAAACCACCCTTCACAGTAAAGAAA
Organism: Lymantria dispar; assembly: GCA_032191425.1. Lineage (NCBI taxonomy): Eukaryota > Metazoa > Arthropoda > Insecta > Lepidoptera > Erebidae > Lymantria > Lymantria dispar. The sequence continues at coordinate 5,212,467 of CM063447.1, forward strand.
ATGGACCTTTTGTTGAAGGAAGCATGTTCCCAAAGTCTCAAAGGCTGACTGGTTCGAAGTGGTGGAGAAAACAAAAAAAAAATATAATGAATGATTTTGACAGAGATGTAAATATCGTCAATTTTATTGATAATGAAATAATTGTTAATGTTCGCGACGATGATACTTCAAGTAATAGTAGTGATTGTGAATAAATAACTATTTTCGAATCTAGTTGTTGTTTTTACTTAACCCAATCCTACAAAATATGATAAATAGATTTTATGCTGAAATAATTAAATTTGTTTAGTATTAATTTAGCATTTAATTTATTCATCTCCTTTTTGAGAAAAATAAAATAAACCGATTATTAATTAAAAAGAATCAATATCGATTTCTCACTAAAATCGCATGTTTTCGATAGCGATTATTTGGTTCACATACCTAGACAACTTACTTTGACACCTGTCAAAATGCATTTCTTAGATTAGATAGACTATAGTTATGACTTTTAAAGCTTCATGCGATAGTATGTTACTATGCTACATATTGTAACGATTTATGCTTAAATAAGATCATGTCGTAATGAAGATATTAAAACCACCTTATCGTCATGATGGTTTTCTTCACAAACTCGTTTCTCCAGTACATTTTGTTCCTTTGTCCCTTTGTCCCTTATGCCCTTACCACTTTATCCCTTTATCCCTATACCCCTTTATCCCGTAATCCCCTTATCACCTTATCCCTTTATCCCTTTATACCTTTATCCCTTTATGTCCGCTTAAACGACATGCTATCCCTACTCCACTGGAGAAAGTACTGTTTATTCGAATCGACCGTGGTGGGGACGAGAAAAAGATGGCGAGTAACGACGACGCGTAACCGAAAAATGTGACGGTAAATTTTTTTCCAACACCGATAAAGAAGTTTCACTTCAAAAAAACAAATTTTACACAATATTGTGATAATTTAAAAAGAAAACATATTGTCGGGTGTCGAACCCGAGATCATAGATTCAGCAGGCGAGCGACGTTACCACGAGGCTACCACTAGCTTGCAATTCAAATGCGAATTTCTCTAGTACCTACAAGTAAATTACATCCAACTTTGACGCTTAAAATCTTTTTAACGAGGGCCCAGTTGACCCTAATATCTGGTAGTTGTGATACCCTCAGGCCCCCTCTACCACCCCACCAAAAATCATGGAAATCCCCGACCCACACGTCTGAGGGTCTCCTCGTTAGTATTGCCGCTCCAGACTGCTGTTTTGCTCTAGCACAAAGATTGCATATTGCAATTTGTTTGATCACGCTGAAGCTTTTAGAAAAAAAATATATAAGCAGCCCAGCATATGGAATGTTGGTTCGCTACATATTTTTGCTACTTACATAGTTAAACTGCTGTCAGCTGCAACTTTTCCCGCGGTAAGAAAGCAAGAATACAAAGTTACATCACCATTCCTTCCATAATATGGGTGATCGAGAATACTAACAAATGCAAACAGATAACACTACTGCAAGATAAATAACTCGTAATAAAATTGCATACCACGGGTTGGTTTGATCAGCGTAGTCAATTTCTCTCCTGTTTTAGAGAAGACCTGATCCCACCGGGAATTTTGCACTGAGATGATGGTAACAAAGCTTTACTTTAAAATTTATTTTAAAATAAATAAATCTATAAACATGGGCTATTATTTTACCGGTTTATTAGTTATCTGTTGAATTCTTTCTTCAACTTGGACGCCTTTCTTGCTTCTGATTAATATAAATATATTACGTATGTCCTTACAGCTGTAGAGCAATTTCTCAATTAACACCTGAAATAAAGAATATGTATTTTCATTTTTCCGTGTGGTAGCGGAGTAAAAATATAAATTACCAGCCTCTATCTTGCCTGTGGGTGAAGTAAAGCACGACTAAGGCATATAATATACAGGTAACATCTACTTATGTAACAGAAGATAAAGTCGATATAAAATTCTATAGCAACTCATGATATAGTAGGTCAATTTCCTTTATATTGTGGAGGAAGCTGGAGCCTAGCACTAGGATATATATGAGCTAAGTCCCATCATGTCTGCCTTTGAACATTGCCTCACATTACTAATAACTATTTTGGATTTGTAGCTGATTTGTTATACATTCATCATCATTTCAGTTCATATAACTCCCACTGTTGGGCTCGAGCCTCCTCCACAATAAGAGGGAAATTAACCTTTTATGACATATGTTTCTTTATATTAGTTTGCCTTATAAACTCGGGGCAATTCTTATGTGTGGCCATATGACTACCTTTACAATTAATGCAACTGTATTCTTCAGTTGTACATGACGTGCCATCATGTTCATCACCACCCTTGTAACAACGAGGAGTACTTCTAGATAGTGTGCGGGTGTGTCCAAAGCGACAACAATGAAAAGTAGGGATTGAATAGTAGGGAAGAAATACTGCTCTACTGGTAAGGACGTAAAAAAACAATAGACGTGAGAAGGGAGTGATTGTCCATCAAAGGTCAAAACTACTGTCTGGGTAGGAATCCATTGTGTCCCTTCTGGGGTAACGGTTTTCCTACTCAGACGCCTAGTTTTAATGACTACTCCACTACCATCAGGAACCCGCAAATTATTAATAATGTCCTCATGTCACCGTTCTATTGGCAGACCTCTCACTATACCCATCTTACAAATATTAAATGTAGGAATATAAGTTTTATAATTGTTTTGACTGAGTAATGTGTGTGAAAGAAAAGCATTAGCACTATTTACTGTTTTAAATTTTATTGACAATCTGTTACGACCAATACGCTTAATACCGTTTTCCAATATGTCTTTCAAATTATTTTTACATAGAAAATGTCCAAATTTAAGTGGATGTAAGGTAACACTGTTCTGAGGGCTACTATTTACTAATTCCACATGTACCAAATATGGACCTGAATCACTATTTGAATATGTTGATCTAAAGGGTTTCTCATGATTAGGTATATTTTTGACACTTCAGTTGAAGCAGTAAGAATGGACTTATTATGATAAATATACGTAGCTTCTGGCAAATTTATGTTTGGTTTAGCTATAACTTTAGACTTAAACAGTGGTGCCCTCAATAATTTCTTTAGTTTCTTCCCTTGGGGATTGGAAATCTTGCCTGTATCAACCAAATCCATATTGGTATCATTTAAAAAGGAATCCGCCTCTAACAATGTAAATAGAGGATTTTTATCAGGAGGCTCTGGTTCCACTTCCATAGTTACACCTTATATAAAGTAAAATGTAAGGACTTACCGAATTATCTGCTACAACTAATTTATATGTACACTTAACTACTAAAATATCACTATTTAACTAATAAATTACTTGGAATATACAAGAAAATTATAATTATTTTATTATAACAACTAAGATAATACCGCCCTTTTTGAAATCCCGCCAAAAAGTCCATCCACCGCATTTATTTCACTTCTGTAACTTTAGCACAGAGCCACAGAGTAGGGATACAAAAAACCATTTGTATTCTCTTTGATTCCTCATTAACAATGCCGCGACCAAGACGATCGAATCTTTTCCAACAAGGCTGTAATGGTTCTTCCATTAGAGACTATATTTTCGGCAATTTAGAAAATATATTTATGAAAAGATTATAGCGGTACGAAGTTCGCCGGGTCATCTTTCCCGTCAAAGCTGTAATGGTTCTTCTATTAGATACTATATTTTCGTAAATTTAGAAAATATATTTACGAAAAAATTATGGCGGTACGAAGTTCGCCGGGTCAGCTAGTGCTTAATAATTTGAAATATATTAATGCAGATGACATATGAGAATGTTTTATTGGTATCGGTTGCAGAATTTGAATATTTTAATTAATAATAATACCTGCGTAAACCTTGGTGGAAGATTATATGGTTCTCCAAGTTCTTTTGATATAAACGGAAAAAAATTTATTAATGTTTATAGGCAACCCAATAAACCCCAGGGTAGCTTGTGACAGACCACAATTTAAAATCAATAGCCTTAAGTTAACCAGTCCATCGAACCTCTGGATGTCGTAAAAGACGGGTATGGGATATAATATGCACTGTTATCAAGTACTACTTCCGGCCTCACATGTACGGCTAATCTAGATATATCTTAATTATTAACAGACATGATTATAGTTTTATAATTTAACTGATAATTTTATAATTAGGTAAATAGTTAATTAATATTGCCGTAAGTTAATATAATTCTTATACAATGGGCGCCTTCCGCTTGTCAGCTTCCGGCGCCACTATTAAATAGTACTTATTGTTGTAGACCTTTTTTTTTATTTTTTTTATTTTATGGGTGGGCTATGGTAAGCGCACGCGCGGTCCTGTCCGTCCGGGGCGATGAATGTTCACGCCTCGTGTATCTATAAATACCGCCATCTTGAATATTTTAATTCATTCGTATTGTAACTAATAAAGTAAATTACAAATTGTAAAGTACAAAGTGTGTCTTCATTATCTTCACCGTCACCCTTGCCGCCTTCGTTCTACAGCACATAACATCTGTGCAAGAGAAGAAATATTCCAAATGAAACCCTATACTAACACTGACCAGCATGGTATAGTAGGTCAAATTCCCTCCCAATTTGGCGGACGCTCGTGCCCAACAGTGGGATGTATGTGGGCTGCGATGATAATTATAAAAGGTCCCTAAAATCACGACTAGCCCATCTACATAAATTACTCGTCTGTAAACCGTTTCCTAATACATTCAAAATATGTATATTCAGGCATTTATTCAGAGTTATAGTTCATCTAATCTAAGAAGTTCATTTTGACGTTTCGCATTGTTTAATACACAATAACCTTGGTCAAACGGGTACACATCATTGCAAATAATAAATCTTAAATTTTAAAAAACTATTATGTTATTTATGTAATTAACGTTGCAAGAAAGTCTTATTATTGTTGCTTGTACAATAATCTAATGTTGAAACACGTAAAACTAATTTAAAATAATAATAACATGTAAAATAGTAATTGTTATTGACGATGTTACAATGGCTCGTCATCACGTCCTATACAGTAGTGCTTGACAACTTCCTATTCACGAATATTCAAATAATCGATAAAAAAATTAGAATAATATTATTAATCGAATAGACTAAACTTTCAAAATATTTGTATTAAAATAAAACCGTGATTCCACTTTCCCTTTCATTGGCTGAATTGTAAGCAACGTGATGTTGCTTACGCTTATCATTCAAGAACAACTAAACTGACTTTTTAGTAGAAATGCAATACCCCTAAAAGCACCCACCGGGTGAGCCACCGTTGCTAAGACCCAGTACTGGTGGCTATGGGAGGAAATACGGCATGATAGGGATTTTGCGCTCTGCTCTATCGTCGCCCAGAGCAGTACGGGTGGAGTGTGACCTCGCCATGACCTGTCAAAAAATAAACCCTAAAAGCAAAACTATTGAATTGAGTTACTCTGTACAACCTAGTCGGTAGTGCAGCCATCTTGGAAGCGGACTGTGCGTGTGCTTTGTGTTGGTGTGAAACTTTTTTTTTGTTTCGGCTCTACTTTGGACTGATCTGGCTCTAAATGTTGACCAACCATACTTGACTCTGTTTACGCAAACCTTATTTATTATTAAAATAATGTCTACAAAAGGACGTAGTTATGCTTTGAACGCTCGTGATTTGATTGTGAAATTACACGAATATTTTGTACGTGAGTCACAAAACGGTGGGCCTCTACTGCCAGTGACACAAGTACAGGAACATGTCGCTGAGGCACTAGGAATTGGTAAGCGTAAAGGGCTCAAATTAAAGGTAGTAAATATCTTAAAGTGTATTAAATATCTTGAATGTGAAATTGAAATTTTATAATATAGGTATTATACTTCATTTTCCATTTATATGATCAATGTAGCAAGGTCTAAGCCCATATATTTTACAGGCTACGCAGCATGCCACAATAGGAAACCACCCTTCACAGTAAAGAAAATGGACCTTTTGTTGAAGGAAGCATGTTCCCAAAGTCTCAAAGGCTGACTGGTTCGAAGTGGTGGAGAAAACAAAAAAAAAATATAATGAATGATTTTGACAGAGATGTAAATATCGTCAATTTTATTGATAATGAAATAATTGTTAATGTTCGCGACGATGATACTTCAAGTAATAGTAGTGATTGTGAATAAATAACTATTTTCGAATCTAGTTGTTGTTTTTACTTAACCCAATCCTACAAAATATGATAAATAGATTTTATGCTGAAATAATTAAATTTGTTTAGTATTAATTTAGCATTTAATTTATTCATCTCCTTTTTGAGAAAAATAAAATAAACCGATTATTAATTAAAAAGAATCAATATCGATTTCTCACTAAAATCGCATGTTTTCGATAGCGATTATTTGGTTCACATACCTAGACAACTTACTTTGACACCTGTCAAAATGCATTTCTTAGATTAGATAGACTATAGTTATGACTTTTAAAGCTTCATGCGATAGTATGTTACTATGCTACATATTGTAACGATTTATGCTTAAATAAGATCATGTCGTAATGAAGATATTAAAACCACCTTATCGTCATGATGGTTTTCTTCACAAACTCGTTTCTCCAGTACATTTTGTTCCTTTGTCCCTTTGTCCCTTATGCCCTTACCACTTTATCCCTTTATCCCTATACCCCTTTATCCCGTAATCCCCTTATCACCTTATCCCTTTATCCCTTTATACCTTTATCCCTTTATGTCCGCTTAAACGACATGCTATCCCTACTCCACTGGAGAAAGTACTGTTTATTCGAATCGACCGTGGTGGGGACGAGAAAAAGATGGCGAGTAACGACGACGCGTAACCGAAAAATGTGACGGTAAATTTTTTTCCAACACCGATAAAGAAGTTTCACTTCAAAAAAACAAATTTTACACAATATTGTGATAATTTAAAAAGAAAACATATTGTCGGGTGTCGAACCCGAGATCATAGATTCAGCAGGCGAGCGACGTTACCACGAGGCTACCACTAGCTTGCAATTCAAATGCGAATTTCTCTAGTACCTACAAGTAAATTACATCCAACTTTGACGCTTAAAATCTTTTTAACGAGGGCCCAGTTGACCCTAATATCTGGTAGTTGTGATACCCTCAGGCCCCCTCTACCACCCCACCAAAAATCATGGAAATCCCCGACCCACACGTCTGAGGGTCTCCTCGTTAGTATTGCCGCTCCAGACTGCTGTTTTGCTCTAGCACAAAGATTGCATATTGCAATTTGTTTGATCACGCTGAAGCTTTTAGAAAAAAAATATATAAGCAGCCCAGCATATGGAATGTTGGTTCGCTACATATTTTTGCTACTTACATAGTTAAACTGCTGTCAGCTGCAACTTTTCCCGCGGTAAGAAAGCAAGAATACAAAGTTACATCACCATTCCTTCCATAATATGGGTGATCGAGAATACTAACAAATGCAAACAGATAACACTACTGCAAGATAAATAACTCGTAATAAAATTGCATACCACGGGTTGGTTTGATCAGCGTAGTCAATTTCTCTCCTGTTTTAGAGAAGACCTGATCCCACCGGGAATTTTGCACTGAGATGATGGTAACAAAGCTTTACTTTAAAATTTATTTTAAAATAAATAAATCTATAAACATGGGCTATTATTTTACCGGTTTATTAGTTATCTGTTGAATTCTTTCTTCAACTTGGACGCCTTTCTTGCTTCTGATTAATATAAATATATTACGTATGTCCTTACAGCTGTAGAGCAATTTCTCAATTAACACCTGAAATAAAGAATATGTATTTTCATTTTTCCGTGTGGTAGCGGAGTAAAAATATAAATTACCAGCCTCTATCTTGCCTGTGGGTGAAGTAAAGCACGACTAAGGCATATAATATACAGGTAACATCTACTTATGTAACAGAAGATAAAGTCGATATAAAATTCTATAGCAACTCATGATATAGTAGGTCAATTTCCTTTATATTGTGGAGGAAGCTGGAGCCTAGCACTAGGATATATATGAGCTAAGTCCCATCATGTCTGCCTTTGAACATTGCCTCACATTACTAATAACTATTTTGGATTTGTAGCTGATTTGTTATACATTCATCATCATTTCAGTTCATATAACTCCCACTGTTGGGCTCGAGCCTCCTCCACAATAAGAGGGAAATTAACCTTTTATGCCGTGCTGGTCAGACGTATTGCTAAAGGGTCTTATTTCGGGTTTTCCTTCTGTTGTATTGATGTCATATACTTATTTAACCCCTTAGTCGTCTTTGCCGATACCCACGGAGAGAGGGAGTCGTAAATTGTACTCTTACTCCGTCACCACATGGATATTATACTATTAAATAATAATGCCTTAAAGCTTTCGAGTCGAACTAGATTATTGTTTAAAATGGCAAGACAAGTCTGAATTTCTGAACCATATGGGCAACAAATTCGTGAAAACTGTCCACGCGGTTGGCTCGAAATTTTTCAATACCTATCGCGTTGATAGATTTATTTAAGTCTTTCTGGTCCAGGGTCTAAGACTCATGGAGAGGAGAAAGGAAATGACGGTGCAGTCTTCAGGTGATTGGTCCGGACATAGGCAACTAAATATTCGTCGATTTAATAAACTCCGTATTAGAAGAGGTTCTATGGGCAGTTCGGTTATATATGTAAATTATCGCGAAACCCTGTTGTTCTAGAGTCTTGGACCAAGTGGTCCAAGACTCTAGAACCGGCACTATGCTACACAGTTGATTCGGCACTAGGTATGCTGAACAAATCGCGGTGCTCAAAATTGCTTTCAAAAAACTAAAACGGTAAGATACTGGGCGATGACAGAATTATGACAGAGCTACTGAATGCAGGCAGAAAGTCGGTCTTTAAAGTCTTTTAGAAACTATATAATTTCATTGTTTTTAGAGGCAAAGTGCCAGAGTCGTGGATCATAAGTGTGGAGGTGCTGTTCTTCAAGAAGGGTGACAAAATTCGTCTAAAGTACTACAGATCCCTTTCATTCTTGAACCACGTATACAAGTTGTTTTCGAGGATCATTACGAAGCCACTCACGCACAAGCTTGAGGACTTTCAGCCGCCCGAAGAAGTAGGTTTTCGAAAAAACTACAGTATCATAGATCACATCCTCACGCTTTGGTAGATTATCCAGACGACCGAGGAGTACAATCGACATCTGTGCATAGCGTTTGTGGACTTTCTCAAAGTCCGCCTTCAGTTGAAATTTGGGCGGTGCTGCAGTCCCTTCAGCGGTGCCAAATAAATCATCGTTATATTGAAGTTCTGAAGTGGTTGTTAGTATAAGAACCTCATTATGTTAGTCCGTATCCGGTATTAGAGTACGAAACCAATACAATAGCAGAAAGATGTGAGATAGGGAGGTGGAGTCTCTCCAAAACTTCTATGGATTACTTAATCATCTCGCTCAATTTATTCGTCAACTACTGTTTTAACTGACTTCAAAAAGGGAGGGTTCTCAATTTGCCTGTGTTTTTTTTTGGATTTAGTTATTATGAATTTGATGATTCTTTTTGTGTTTGGAGATCACACTTCATATTATAAAATCGAACAAGATCTGACTTTTGAGTTTTATTTAATAATGCGTATTTGGTTTATCTTCGACTACATTGTTTTGTTTGTTAAAATTTTGTATTTGCTCATTTTATTACTCTGGGAGTACACTGTAAAATTTGTATTGTACTAATTTTGATTGTAAAATTTGTATTGTATTGTAATAATGTGTGACCTACGTCTCAGCAGACTTAGTGTTCGGTATCCATAAAGAGATAAATAGACATCAGATAACAGTGTTTGTAATAATTACTTTACCGAGGAACCCGGCGCCGCCCGTGATAAATACCGATTGACCCGCATAGAAATCAGCAACGCACTCGTTTTTGTTGTTAACAGACTTGCCATTAGAAAAATCCATCCTTATATTTGTGTTAGTTCTGAAACGAAGACAATAATAGCACAAATGTTATAGAAGTTAAAATTGATTTTTATTTTATTGTTCACAAAGTTCATCAGAGCTGGTTCATTCTGAGTATTGCTCGGTCTGAAATTTTATCACGAATAATTGCAGGCGTACTTTTTTTATTTTGACAGGCTATGATCTAGTTCGTTCCATCTGGGTTGACGAAAGGGCGGCTAAAGGCCCTAACCTACAGTGTTTCCTCTCCATCGCTATTGGGCCCACTACTGGTACCGATACCTTGATATCCGTGGCTTGCACGATGGGTTACATGGGGATGAGTAAGCAGCAACCATCATTCATGGACTGTATAGAAAACACAGACACACATTGAAATAATATCCATAATTTCTTTACTACTCACATACATCTCACTGTTCAGCATAAGCTTCCTCTTCAATGGAATAGTATAAATAATTGTAATTAGTATAATCTTAATATATATGAATCTCCTGTCACGATGTTTGTCCGCGATGGACTCCTAAACTACTTAACCGATTTTAATCAAATTTGCACACCGTGTGCAGTTTGCTCCAACTTGAAACATAGGATAACTTAGATCTTTAATTATAGTCGCATTTTTATTTTATTATGGCGATATCTGTTGACTGGATTTAAGTAATTTAAGTAATTTGTGTGTGCTCAATGAGATTCGAGAATGCTTTAGATTCACAATTGGACCCGGTAGGTGGCGCTTTATTTGAACAGAACAACGTCTGTTGGGTCAGCTAGTTATATATATATATATATATATAGAATCATCATCATCATCATTTTACCTCATGGGCGTCCTATTGTGGGCTCGAGCCTTGTCCACAAAAGGAAATTACCCCACTATACGACGCCGGTGTGACGTGTTGGTATTTTTTTTTTTTTATGGGTGGGCTACGGTAAGGGCACGCGCGGTCCAGTCCGTCCGGGGCGATGAAAGGACGGCGCGCGGGCCCATAACCCACCCGTACCCACGTCACCTCGTTGTTGGGCCGACCACCGGAGCAGATGTGACTTGTCGTCAGTGGTCGGCCTGACGGCCGTCGTGCGGTCAGCCTCTCTGCGCGTGACGGACAATTCCCCGGTCCGATCACCCGCGGCCTCGGCTAGGGCGGCATTAGGCGCAGATACTCGCGCCTGCGCCGCCCGAGTCGCCGGCGGCGGAACGTGTCGCCGAATAGGAGCTCTACTCGCACACGATCCGCCGCCTCCTTCCGTGAGATTACGGCCTCACAGAAGGCGGCGACCGCGTCCCAGTTCCTGACGCTGACGAGCATCTCCCTGGCGATGGTCGGCAGCGCCAGGTCGGCACCGATAATTGCGACGAGTTCACGGCGATCCCCCTCCAATGCAGCACACTCCTCGAGCGTGTGCTGCGCCGTGTCCTCGTCGCAACTGCAGTGGTGGCAGGACGGTGTGCTCTCCCTCCTGACAATCTTGTGCAGGTACTTCCCGAAGCAACCGTGCCCCGTCAGCACCTGCACCAGTCGGAAGGAAAGCACTCCGTGCGTCCGCTCCAACCACTCCATCAGCACCGGCCGGAGGGCCTCGACGGTCTTGACACCGTACCGAGGACTCTCCAGCCGGACTGCCCAACGGGCAATGACTTCTCGACGGGCGTCGACCCGCCAGGCGGTGATCTCTTTGATGGAGACCACGCCGCCGCGGGCGCGCGTCTCCGACACCCGCCGATAAATGTCGGCGAGCATCTCCGCCTCCAGGTCCCACGGGGGAGTTCCGGCAGGAGGCACGCTGCCTCCGTCGCCACCGTGCGGTAACCCCGTATGGCCCTGATCGCCATGAATCTCTGTGGTCGCCACAGGAGGGCCCTAAGACGGACGGTCAGGGACCCCGCCCACACCGGTGCGCCGTACAGGGCCATCGACCGGATCACCCCCACGTACAGCTGTCGGCACGTAGCACTGGGTCCGCCCACATTCGGCATCAGCCGCAAAAGGGCGAACGCCGCGCCGACAAGCCGGGGAACAAGTCGATGGAGATGCTCCCGGAACCGAAAATGCCCGTCGAGCACCAGGCCCAAGTATTTCATGTGGGCCTGGATGCTGATGGTGACCGACTTCACGGTGATCGAAGCGCCGGCGGGAGGCCCGGCGGTACGGAGGCCATGGAACAAAAGGGCCTCCGTCTTTTCCAGGGCTACCCTCAACCCTAGCGCTTCGATCCGCCTGACAATCTCCTCGGTGCCGAGAGTTGCCAGGCGTGCCGCCTCCTCTAGCGTCCCACCCCGGGCTGTGACGAGTGTATCGTCGGCGTAGCAAATTACGCCCAGCCCGGGTGGGAGACTTCCTCTCAACGCCCAGTCGTAGCCGATGTTCCACAGGGTCGGATCCAGAACCGACATCTGCGGGACACCGCACGTCATGGGCGTTCGCACAACGTCCCCTACTCGGTCAACGTAGAGGACGCTGCGCCCCTCCAAGTAGTCTGCCACCAGCCGTCTGAGGTACACGGGCACCCCGTGATACCTCAGCCCCTCCCTGATGCAGCTGAATGGCAGACTGTTGAAGGCGTTGACGATGTCCAGGGACACCGCCAACAGGACTCCTCCGCCGGTGTCAGCCTCCGCTACCACGGCCTTCAGGCGCAGCAGGGCCGCGATCGTCGAACGCCCTCTCCGAAAACCAAACTGGGCGTCCGTCAGCGTCGCGGTGACGCGGTGACGTGTTGGTATAGCGTTTCATTTCAAGTTTTCCTTCTCTTGCATAGATATTATATGCATAATCAATTCTTTGGTCGTCTTTTACAACACTCATAGGCAGGAGAAGGAGTGGTGAATTGTATTTTTAATCCGTGAACACACGAAATATATACCTATAGAATAGATAATTACAGATAATTATAATGTTCCGTTCTTCTACCCATCAGGCTATCAACGTCTACTGCCCCATCGCGAAATTGCCATAATGTCAAGTATGGAGTACCTACTTGGCAAACGGGTTGGCAATCGCAGTTGAGCTTATCAGTTTCACAGCAGTGCAATATCGACTATCCCCATGGTCCGTTAGACAAATTTTATATCGTTCATATCCCATAACCACATAAGGATCATAATGTCCCTTTCTCCTCAAAATGAAGTTGATGAAAATATAAAACACATACCTGTATGTTAATACATCGAAACAAAGGACAACTTTCACTGAAATAATAACAAATGTAGTGGCTCTTGCGGTTTTATATTTTTAAATTGTAGTAGGTAATATACCTACTATACTGTGTAATAGATATAGTTTTTTTTTGCGAGGTATGTTTTAATTGAATGCTATAAAATTGTCTTCCTTTTTCCTCATTTTGACGTTTCTAATTAAGACTAGCTGACGCAACAGAAGGCGTTGAATTACAAACACACGAACAGAAAATTTATATATATACTAGCAACCCGCTCTCGCTTCGCTTCGGTTATAGGTTATAGTCGTTTTACCCGCATAGTTCCCGTTCCCGTGGGAATACCGGCATAAAATATAGCCTAGACCAAACAGACAGACAGACAGACAAAAAATTTTTAATTGCTATTTTAGGCATAGGTGTCGTGCAAATAACCGTGTGAGCATGAAAAAACCTATTATTTTGACATTACAAACAGACACTCCAATTTTATTTATTGGTATCGATATTAGGGTCTCCCAGAAAAATTAAAGTTTTATTTTAACAATGCATACCCTCTAATTTTGTTTGAATGATGTCAAAACACTTATAAATAAAATTTCACGTAAATTGAATCACGCCAAGTCGTGACGACTTGCATCGAAACTTGTCAGAACTTGCATGGTACGGTGCGCACGCACCAAGTGTTATGTGATTGTTATATCGTATTTGTTTTTATTAGTGAACGCATTGTTTTCATTGTGTCAACATGTCTGTGGAGTTACGCAGTTCTAATAAGGAAATATTTTTGCTCGGGGATATAAAATATCAAATTACAGGTTCTAAACTGCCCTCTAATGGACAAGTGCTGGCGGTTTTGTTTTATAATATTCGCAAAGTCAATTTAAGTGTCAATGAAAGTGCAAATCTTACTATTCGTGAGCGCATTATTTATTGGGAAAAGGCACGTATACCGACTAAATCTTTACCTAACTGTGTTTAGAAACTTGTAGCCTTATACCAAGATTGGAGAAAATTGCAAAAAGATGCAAACAAAACTCAAGATGTGTTTGAGCAGCGTCAACAAGTGTTTGTTATAAATATAAAAAAATTGTTTGATATTGCACATGCCGATGCGCTTCAATTAATAAAGATAGATGAGGATAAGATTTTCTTATGAAAGCAGAGAGAGCCAGGACGACCCGTTCACTTAGCTGGAGTGGACAAAAAATTGACAGAAAAGGAGGAAAAGGCGAGTCTTAGAAATATCCAGGAGCAAAAGCGGCTTGCCACTTATTTGGCATCCATCACACCCTCTACGTCTTCTCATGAGCCATTACAAGAAACTTCATCATCTGATTCTGAAGTAACGGACTTACAAGAAGATTTGTCCATTCCAATTGAGAGGAAATAGCCCGATACTATTAAAACTTCTATGAAGAAAAATTTCGTTACTCCGAAACTGGTGGCGGCATTAGACAGGTTTCAGTTAAGTATGAGAGATTCTGTCTTTATTATTGAAGCAACTATTCAAGAACTTGGCCACAACACTGACGAATTTCCTATAAGCAAGTCCTCCATCCAAAGAATTCGTACAGAAAAACGAAAACAGCGCGCAGAAGATATAAAATTTAATTTTTAAAACGATGTACCAGATACTGTAACTGTCCACTGAGATGGAAAACTGTTGCCGGCTTTAGATGTACGCAAATGTAAAGAGGAACGTTTACCAATCGTTATTTCATATAATAAATGTAAAGAACAACATATTGCTGTGCCAAAATTATAAAACTCATCGGGAAGCGAACAGGCACAAGCAGTTTGGAATGCTATTGTTGACTGGAATCTTGAAGATAGAGCACAGATCCTCTGTTGTGATACTACTGCTTCTAACACAGCCCGAATTAATGGTGCATATGTGCTTTTCGAACAGAAATTGAACAGAGAAATGTTGATTTTTGCTCCGCAGATTGATGCCGCCATCACATCTACGAACTGGTACTAAAAGCTGTGTTCGAGGCCAAAATCAGCCAAGTCATTACAAGTCCCAATATCCCTTTATTCAAAAATTTTCGATCAAATTGGAAAAATATCAATGTCGACAAGATACAAAGCCACAAAGAAATACTATTACGCCTGAACGATTCCAAAATTGATGAACTTTTAGAGTATTAAAGAACAGAAATTGTAAGAGATGACTATCGAGAGTTAATAGAGCTCTGCATAATATTTCTTGGCGGCGATACAGTTAAAAAATTTAAAATTCGACCTCCAGGCGCCATGCACCAAGCAAGATAGATGGCGAGAGCTATTTATTTATTAAAAATATCATTATTTAGCTCTCAATTCAAAATGTCAAATAAGGACAAAACAGCTCTATTAGACGTCTGCCTGTTTATCGCGACATGCTATGTCAAGCCTTGGCTGCAATGCACTTTAGCGGTAAAAGCGCCCTACCAGGACCTGTGCTTTTGAAGGCTGTGAAGGCATACGCAATGATCGACAAAACTATATCAAAAGCGACTATAGAGAAGTTTTGGCAGCATTTGTGGTATTTGGCAGACGAAGTGTCTATCTTGTCTCTATTTGACGATGATATTAACCAAGAAAGTAAGGTGAAAATAGTTGCTAATTTGGCCAAAGAAAATCCATCGGTTTACAATAAACGCTACATTCCATCGAGAAAAGAACTTAGCGGGCCTCTTTTTGAAAAAAACTTCGATGACTTTGTCTCCATAAACAGCAGATCCTTTTTCAGGCGACTCAAAATTGACGACAGTTTTCTCATGGAGTGTCCTACTTCGTGGCCTCCTAATGCTTCATTTCAACACGCTAAAATGAAAGTGCAGTTACTGAAAGCAGTTAATGATATGGCTGAAAGAGCTGTTAAGTTGATGCAAGACTTTCATAGCTTAATCACAGTGGACGAAGAACAAATATTTATTACGTTGCGTACAGAAAGGTATATCACACAGAAACACAGAAAGGTATATCCTGACTGTAAAAAACAAACCTTAAAAAGAAAATTTAATGAATAATGTCCTATAAATAATTAATTTGTGTAATACATAATAAATATAATACATAATCAAAGTACCATTGATTTATTTACAAAATAAATATAAAGTTAAAATATTCTCCTATAGTTTCCATACAAACTTTTATATTCATAGTTTGACATCAAGTCGGCACGGGTTATCGCTATCTGATTTCAATAATATTTATTATATAATATAATATCGAATTTTCTATACAGTTTAGTTAGAAAATGCTAAAAATTGAAAATTTGAACTTCGAAGCTATAAAAAAAATCAAATGCTGAAAATAGACATTCAACTCAATAGAACATTTTGTACTAAAGTTAATACTAAAGAAGGTATTTAACCTATAACTTTGACCTTGAATAACTTTTGAATGAGTTGATTCATCGAAAAATGATAGACCCTTTTATAGAGAGTTTAATTTTCTACAAAAATATTTATGAACAATGTATGGTTCATTAGTTACAAAAATCAATAAAAAATAAAAATTTTTCTCTGTTATTCTTATGGGAAATCGAAAATTGCGATGCGGACATCCTTAACATTAATATTAAGGGCTCATATTTTCAGAGGCCTATTTTGGCATCTAAACGACTTTGAGCCCGGTTCCGAGAGAAAATTAAAGTTTTTTTTTGAAACGCCCTAATATATATAATGAAATAAGTTGATAATTGAATCACATGCTTGCATTGAATTTCGGATTTCTTTTCTAGATTCATTTTTACAAATTTCATCATTTTTTAAGAGTCCATGATATGATTCATTCCGCTTGGTTGTCAGGGGCAACAGTAAGACGGCAGAAGCAAATCATAAGGTGCCGTAAGAGTTCTATTTACCTTTTGAGACACATGGCTCGCTTCTTTTCCAATATCAATATAAATATTATAGAAAAACGTCATAAATATCTTTATTTTTCATCAAAATAGCTGGATATCTTTTTTAACACGCTTATGTAACGTAGTTTATATGTAATGGTATCTTTGAACGTGATTTTCGCCACCTTTTAAACGTCTGATTAATTTGAAACTGCACACTTATCAAGGACCAATGGCAGTACAATAATTTAAATAGTCGGTTCCATTATCCGTACATGATTAGTGTATACTTTTCATATAAGTGGCTGGAAAAAGCGTGTTTTGTAGTTATTTTTTTAAATTAACTGTTTTATTTTTCAAGTTATCAGGTTGAAATTGTTCCGGATGTTGATAGGGACCGAATACATGGTGATTGATACGCTAGTAGCGAGAATAATGTGGGACCATAGAATAATAAGGCAGCCTAATTATTCATGTAAATCCTTTAATTCAAGCGCTTCGATCCGCCTTACTATCTCCTCGATGTCGGGTGTTGGCAGTGGTCTGGCGTCCTACCTCCGGCTGTAACGAGCGAGTCGTCGGCATAGCGAAATATGCCCATGCCCTGGACTACGTCGAAACATTGAGTCGTAGCCGATATTCCATAGGATCACCCCAAGATCGATGTGGTGTTTCTCGGCCAGGACGATACGAACGCCCATGACGTGCGGTGTCCCACAGGTGTCGGTTCTCGGTCCCACCCTGTGGAACATCGGCTACGACTGGGCGTTGAGAGGGAGCCTCCCACCCGGGATGAGCATAATTTGTTACGCCGACAACACGCTCGTCACACCCTGTGGTGCGACGCTGAAGGAGGCGGCAAGCCTGGCGACTCTCGGCACAGTGGAGATCGTCAGGCGGATCGAGGCGCTGGGGCTGAGGGTGGCCCTGGACAAGACGGAGGCCCTCTTGTTCTACGGGCCGCCGTATGAGTCCTCCCATCGGCATTTTGATCACCGTCAAGTCGGTTGACATCAGCATCCGGGCTCATATGAAGTACTTGGGCCTGGTGCTCGACGGGCATTGGTGGTTTCTAGAGCATTTCCGCCGACTTGCTCCGCGGCTTGTTGGCGCGGCGTCCGCCCTTTCTTGGCTTATGCCGAATGTGGGCGGACGCAGTGCTATGTGCCGGCTGTACGCGGGGGTCATCCGGTCGATGGCCCTGTACGGAGCACCGATGTGGGCGGGGTCCTTGACCATCCGTCTCAGGGCTCTTCTGTGGCATCCACAGAGAGTCATGGCGGTCAGGGCCATCGCGGTTACCGCACGATGGCGACGAAGGCAGCGTGCCTCCTGGCCAGTACACCCCCGTGGGACCTGGAGGCGGAGTTGCTCGCCGGATTTTACCAGCGAGTGTTGGAAACGCGAGCCCGCGGCAGCATGGTGTCAATCAAGGAGATTGCCGCTTGGCGGGTCGGCGCCCGCCGAGACGTCATTGCACTCAAGGTGTGTGCCGCGTGGGCTGAGTAGCGCTGTGATCCCGATGCTCGGTAGCATCAGGCACTAGGACGCGGTCGCCGCCTTCTGCGAGGCAGTCGTCTCGCGGAAGGAGGCTTCCATAACGACGCAATCCGCCGCCAGCGACTCGAGCGGCGCAAGCGCGAGTATCTGCGCCTAATGCCACCCTAGCCGAGGCCGTGGGTGCCTGGACCGGGGATTTAGTCCGTCATCCGTAGAGAGGCTGACCGCGCGACGGCGACCGACGTCCGCGACCGACGTCCGCGAGGGGAACGTCGAAAAGAGAGGGTACCCCGCGACCGGGGTGTTCCGTCGGGCTGATTACTGGCAACAAGTCGCCATGCTCCGGTGGTCGGCCTAACGACCAAGGCGACGTGGCTACAGGTGGGTCATGGGGTCGCGCGTTGCCCCTCCTTCGCCCCGGATGAAGCCGGGCGGCGGATGCACTGACTATTACCCACCTCTAAAAAAAAGGACGATACTTAGTGCGATCCAGTAAGTGTTGCTCTCAGCACGGATGTATTTTGTGTTCGTTAATTGTATGATCTTTACGTGTTGTGGCGGAGTAAAAATCGACTGCACAGATCACGTAGTGGCTAAGATATCGACCTACCGTGCCAGTGTCGTGGGTTCGAATCCCATGCTGGATAACACCAAATTGTTGCAATACAAGGATTATTTACTCTACTACTCCCGTTTACTACTACTACTCCTATGATTGGAGGGTCGTTGCTCAAATGGCTCAGCAGATGCCGCTCTAATAGGAGGGATGTATTCCAATGCTCTCATCATGTGTGCAGACGCCGTCTTAATCATGCGCTGGTCTCGATCTCCCGCACTGTGGCTCCACACCCCCGGCGTGTCGTTCTTGGGATTGGGTCCCACAAAGTCCCCCTCTCCTCGTCAAACATGCCTACTGTGGGCGACAATTCCCCAAAGGAGCCCAATGGACTATCGTTCGTGACTAGGGTACACCAGGCCGATGACGGGCTTACAGCATCAATCGGGCACATAAGGAGATTTCTAGCGTGATACCCCAACCGCACGTTGCCTTAAAAAAACGTGAAGTCAGTCAAAATAACACATAATTCGTGTAATTATTTGATAAAATAGCACATACATTGTTTAGTTATTTTACGCTATATAAATTTAGGTACTTTCATAATTATTTCTGAACTGTAACAGTGTAGTAATGTATAATTAAAAATATTAATTGTATGTTATTAACAACATAACAAATGCATAATTAACTTAATAAGTATTATCTAAATAATATTTTACATTTGTTCAGTTTGCTTTTTTACATTTAAATGTGAAGTAGCAAACTGGAAATTCTTTAGTTCATTATTTTTATTACAAATCAGGGTTTTCATTCGCAAAGAATTAAAAGGCGACGAAAGCGCTGAGATAGTACTGTACCTACACAGCCCTGGACTATATATCACTGCTCAATACCAGAAGTATGACTGGTTGCAATGAATTGTTATGCAGACGTTTATAAAGAGCACGTAGGCAATTTATATATTAAAAAATCACTTATAAACCAGAGTAGTGTTTAATGAGTCCTCACTTGCACTATGAATTGCAAGGTCATGTCGACGGATAGCGATTAAAATATCTAAAGATGCATTGTTGATTAGATATTGATATTAATCAGACAAAGTATTGACTATGCGGTTGGACTGCTGACGATCCGGGAGATAAAATGAAAACCGTTCTAAAACATCCGTTAAGATCATGAAATGGGGACAGAATAGATAACTATTTAAGGAAATTGTGTCCCGATGATGTCACCAAACTCTAGTCTGATTTAATTAGACTAGAGAACTACTGCGTACTGAATAAGCTGGATTTAAATACAAGCAAACGTAGTGTTATAAGCTATTCTCGTGAAAAATATGATATCAAATTTGATTACATTTTAAAGAACGAAATTTTAACAAGAGACGATGACATTCTAGATCTTGGGGTAATTTCTGATTCAAGATTTATAATAGATCTTTACCTATGTAATTGCCGTTCTGCAGTACTAGCCAATTCAAATCAAAATAATTTTTGTTTAGCTAAGAATTCTAATTTCAAATTAATTTTATTTTTAAACATGGAATTCATTTTCCAAAAGTAGTCATTTGTTTATTGATTAGTGTTACGTTTTCATCGCATTTCAATCTTTTTCGTCATCATGGATACGTTAAAAATTCGAGTAATTATGGAATATGAGTATCGTCATGGTCAGCAACGCGGCACAAGCGGCACGCTACATCAACGACGTTTACGGAGCTAACACTACAAACCAACGCACCGCCTGTTATTGGTTTGCTCGCTTCCGTTCTGGAAATTTCGACCTGAAAAATGAACCTCGCGGTCGTCCGAAGACTTTGGTCGACAATGACGAATTAAAGGCGATTGTGGAAGCCGATGATACACAATATACGGCTGAATTAGCAGCAGCTTTCGACGTTAGCGTCAAAACCATATTGGTCCATTTGCGTCAAATTGGCAAGGTAAGAAAGCTTAACAAATTACCCCACGAACTCAATGATCACCAGCGCGAAATACGTGTCGAGACATGCCTTGCATTGCTCAACAGACACATAAATGAAGGAATTTTGAAACGCATTGCTACTTGCGATGAAAAATGGATTCTGTTTGATAACCGCAAGCGCTCAGCAAGTTGGTTGGATCCTGGTTCAGCACCTAAACAATGCCCTAAACGAAAACTTACCCCTAGAAAAGTGATGGTCACTGTTTGGTGGTCTAGCGCCGGTGTGATTCATCACAGCTTCTTACCAAATGGGGTGAGCATTACTGCAGATGTGTACTGTGAAGAACTGAACACAATGATGGAGAAGCTGGCACATCTCCAACCAGCATTGGTCAATCGCTCGTCTCCGCTGCTCCTGCACGACAATGCGCGATCTCATACTGCACAGCAGACGGTCTCCAAGTTGCAAGAACTGGGGTTGGCAGCTCTCCGTCATCCGCCATACTCACCAGACCTTGCGCTTACAGACTACTTCTTTTTTCCAGAATTTGGATAACTTTTTGGCGGGAAAGAAATTCAATACCCCGAGAGGCAGTACAAAATGCCTTTAAAGAATTTGTTGCCTCCCGTCCAGCTGATTTCTTTAAGAAGGGCATCAATAAACTGCCGCTGCGTTGGCAAAGATGCATTGATTGCATGAGTGATTACTTCGATTAATACAAATAAAAAATACATGAAAAAATATCGTTTAATTTTTTTCATACATAACGGCAATTTCATAGGTAAAGACCTAATATTTAATTACCATATCTATACCAATAAATAAAATTGGAGTGTCTGTTTGTAATGTCAAAATAATAGGCTTTTTTCATGCTCACACATTTGCACACACCTATGCCTGAAATAGCAATTAAAAAATTTTTGTCTGTCTGTCTGTCTGTCTGTTTGTTCCGGGTAATCTTCAAAACGGCTGGACCGATTTCAAAAATTCTTTCACCCATGGAAAGCTATAATATCAGGGCGTAAACTAGGCTATATTTTATCCCGGTATTCCCACGGGAACGGGAACTACGCGGGTAAAACGACTATAACCTATAACCTATAACCGAAGCGAAGCGAGGGCGGATTGCTAGTTGATAATATAAATGTACGATGGTATCCAAATCAACTAGGCTTTCTGATGAGAAGTTCTATGTCCTTTACTAAAGCCAAAACTATACAAATTATTTCTGTATGTTTGTTCCCAGTATTCTCGAATCATCATCATCATCATTTGCCTGCCCTCATCCCACGCTAAGTGGGGTCGGCACAACATGTTACCTTCTAGCCTCCATATAAAACCATGTTGTAAAAGATACGGCTATTTTTTTTATGGCCAGCCGCCTGCCTGACGCCAACTCTCCTCAGGAATTCTCGTTACTGGGGATAAAGAATAGGGATATGGTGGCTACCTATGGGATAAAGTGGGTTAAGGATACTACTGTCATGGGGTATAGGATAGAGATGACAGCAGCAGCTAGAGCAGTCCGGGATCGCGCGCCCGTAGTGACTCTAATCCGTTGACGGACAGACAACTGGTAGTGGCACCCTCTGGACCCAGTATTCTCGAATACGCATCTAAAATTTGGAATCCATGGCTATGATAAATATGTGTTACGCATCGAACAAATATAAAAGAAATTTATTACATTTCTTTGTTCTACACAAAAAATTAAATATAAATCTAGCGATTACCTAATTTTATGTAAAGAATTTCATTTACTTTCTCTGTCGCTCAGACGTGAAATTGCTAATATAACCAGTTTGGTTAGTATCGCAAACAACACAATAGACTGCCCTGAATTATTAGTTGACCTCAAATTTAACGTTCCAAACAGATTTGTACGTTTTAATCCTCCTATACATGTCCCATTGGTTAATACTAATTATAGAGAAAATTCCTTCTTCTGGAGAGCACCTAATACATTCAACAAACTCAGTAAAGAAAGTGATTTAGAATTAGATATATATTGTACCAGTGTTACCTCTGCCAGAGAGCAGTGGTAGGACCACACTGTCGACAGTTATCTGTCTACAGCCGCGGGCCGGTCCGTCCGGGGCAGTACCATGCTCTCGCAGAAAATCGACGTGTGAGTAGTAGCAATTTATTTTCTACTTTTAATTATAGTTGTCACAAAATAAGAGGCCCGTTTTGACACTTGGTCTTACCGATGTATTTAGTGATGAACCATACGATTCAGTACTCGATACTCACAATAAATCGAATCAAGTTTATATGTGTACCTATATAATCGATTTGGATTAAAGTTCTGATTTGAAAATTTTACTTAAACTGTGATATTGTAGATATTCTGAAATGATACAATGTTACGAATGGTCATTTTTCTATCATTTAATATTTTTCAAATACAATAACATTCACTCAATCACAAAAATATCGAGAAAAAGTGAATCTTCAATCAATCATTTTCTTAAGATGATGAGCCAAAATTGTCAGTTGAGTTATCGTTACCCATATATATATTATTGCATTTTCATATTGTCAATATTGACGTCTCGATTTTCCGTAACAATCACTAAACAGCTGGTGAAATTCTGTAAATGGTTAGTCTAAATATGTACTAGTATTCAAATTAATGAGTAAGGCAAGTACGAGTCCGCCTTAAAAAATATATCTTGATCGATTTATTTTTCCTTAACCGATTATTAATAGTCTGTGGACGGTATGAAAAAAATCGTTATGCCACAGCACTTAGCCCAGTGGGCGGTACCCGTCAATGAAAAATGTAATTACTTTCAAAACAGTTTGATTGGTAAAAAATAGAAAACTTCTTGGGCGTGAACTGTCAAAACGGGGCTTTTATTTTGTGATTACTATAAAAATTACATATTTACAAACTAACCTGCAAATTCACTGTTTACATGAAAAAAGAGCTTGGTTTGTTTTTCTATTAACGTTTGTTAGATTCAAATAGACTGCACAGATGGCGTAGTGGTTAAGATAGCGACCTACAGCGCCAGTGTCGGGGGTTCGAATCCCACGCGGGACAACACTTTGTGCAATCCACAAATTGTTGTTCTGAGTCTGGATGTAATTTGTCTCCGTTAATTATATGTTTGTAAAGTCCTCCGCAATACAAGGATTATTTCCTTAGTGCAAGGTGCTGTCTTAAAAAAAAAAATAAAATAAAAAAAATAAAAAAAAAATATAGCGATAACTAGTGTTTAATGAATAAAAACATTGAAATAACTTGATTTTTGAATAAAAATATGATTTTCTATTTTTTTCAATATGGCGTACCATTTATTAATATTCGTAAAAGTCATAATTCCACAGGAAATTGGATGAGGAATTCAAAAGAAATAGTTTCATAATTGTGCCAAAATTCTATCATAGTTAAATATTAAAATTAAAAGAAAAAACGTCATTTTTTTTCGAGGTTCTTATGAACCAATATACTTCATATTTTTTTTTCCTAGAAGCTACCATCATCTCCCAAAACATATTAAAAATTCAAATCAATCGGCTTACGGGTTTCTGATAAAATCATTGTTTTTCTGAATTTCAGCTTTTTTCGATTTTCTCTAAAACGGCAGAACTCTGAAACTTGCGGTATCGAAGTATCTTATAAGTACCAACATACCCTGAAATTATAAGCCAGATATCTTTCTGGGGCCGATTCACTATACTTATCGGCCTATGGCCTTTATATTAACAATTATTATTGTAAATATCTTTATAATAATAATATATAAATAATATATAAATAATTTATAAATATTTTATAAATTTGAATTCAGAGTATTTTTACATATTTTGTCGTGTTTATTTGAATTTTATTTTTCTCGACGTTTTGAACATTTTTCAGCGTTCATCGTTATGAGAGAACAGTTCTCCCTTGGGGATGAACTCTTGAAAAGTGTGCTTGATTTCGCGTTTTAGTGACGCCCAACGTTTTGAACATTTCATATGTAATATTTTTATATAGGACGTAAAATTGTCATAAAAAGAAAATCCCCCATTTCAAAAATATTTTTATTCCACTTCTAAATCAATTGACATGTATGTAACTTTTAAAAGTCTAGTTCTTCGTTCACAGAGGATTTTGTGCTA
This sequence comes from Lymantria dispar, assembly GCA_032191425.1. NCBI lineage: Eukaryota > Metazoa > Arthropoda > Insecta > Lepidoptera > Erebidae > Lymantria > Lymantria dispar. Next base: position 5,237,469 of record CM063447.1, read on the forward strand.
ACACTTATGTCGAATCATCCTATATCAAAATACTTATAGAATCATTTTATCTTTGCGATGAATTTGTATAAAAATTTGTGTTAAGATGTAATAACTATTACGGTAGGGGGCTAACAATGACATTTTGTCGTATTGTCTCTCGAGACTATAAATGCTGAAATGTGTTAGAAGCACCGTGAAAGTTGACAACAAATAAAAAGCTATGAAATCTGTAAAAATTGTTTATTTCAAATGTGTAATACTCGCGTGAACATCAGATATCATTTTGTGGACCACATACAGTCCTATGTCCGTGTGGGAAACAATTCTTCTCACATAAATTTGGTCACTGCGGTGACAAAACTTGTAATTTATAATGATTGTCTCCTTTCTCAGTAAGTCGTAAATTAATACTTATAAACTCAGCAATATCATAAAAAATACTGAAAACATGTTATATTTCTAGTTTCAGTAGTTTCGGCTTCAGAAGTGATGAATCATCAACCAATTCTTATCGACCTACTCCTTGAGAATGTAATCATTAACTAGACGCCATCAGATTCAGCTAGCCTTCGTCTTTGTTGTCTATGTCAAATTTTAAGAACTCTTGGTCGTATTTTAAGATACTCATGAGTAATGTAAAGGTTGGTGATATTCGGCGTCGCTGCTACACAGCAAATTTTAATTTTGAAATAAGGTCTTAAAGCCGCGTGTCCACGGCCAAAAAACCACCGGGTCTACGCAAGAATTCGTGTCGTTTCTATACACGACTAGTGTACACTGCGTCGGCGCTGCATAAGACAAAAAATTTGTCTGTGCTAGACACGACGCGATCTATAGGGAACGGGGGGCGGTGTGTAGAGTGCACATGATTTTCATACGAAAATAAAGGACAATCTTTGCCTCATACTATCGCAGTTCAAAGTAGAAGTTTTTTTTGACTTAATATAGGATGTACCCAGTATTTTCTCTTGGATTTAGTTTTCTTTTTAACTTATCTATACATATAATTTCATCACATGCTAGTAAGGTCCTCCTCCATGTCATCAATCGACGTCTTAACTACTTTTTAAGTCGACAGATACCCGAAGAGCAAGCAGGTTTTAATGGCAAGGGAACAAGGGAACAAATATTGACCGTCAGTCAAATCATTGAGAAAAGCAGGGAGTTCAATAGCTCTGTGATCCTGTGCTTTATAGATTACATAAAAGCTTTCGACTGCGTGCAGTGGAGTCTCCTATGGAGCGTGCTACTGGAAATGGGAGTTCCTGAACATCTTATCGCTTTAATACAGAGCTTGTACATGGAAAATCGCTCTTTTATTCCGATAGGTACAGAATACTTCAATGTGTTCCAGACGAAAAAAGGTGTAAGGTAAGGTTGCATATTGTCCCCTACACTTTTCAACATATATGGAGAGTACATAATTCAGAAAACCATCGAAAACTGGGAGAAAGGTTTTCCTATAGGTGGAAAGAGATTATCAAATCTCCGATATGCCGACGATACCGTTCTCCTGGCAACGTGCATGGAAGATATGAAGGAGCTGTTCCGGAGACTTGAAATTGAAAGTGGCAACATTGTTCTCGTAGTGAACATAGTAAAGACTAGGGTAATGATAGTGGATCGTGCTGGAACACTAGTAAGTGGTCGTGTTCGACCATTACATTTACCTTGGCTCCCAAATCTGCAGCGATGGCAGCTGCGCTCCCGAGGTAAAAAGGTGCACCGGGATGGCTAAAGATGCTATGACCCGTTTGAACGTCATTTGGAAGAAGAGAGAAATAGGTATTAAAACCAAGATGCGGTTGATCCGAGCTCTGGTATTCTCTATTTTACTCTACGGCGTAGAAACGTGGACAATCTTAGCCCGAGAACGACAAAGGGTCGATGCATTCTATTCGAGATGTGGTGCTGGAGGCAATTACTCCGAGTACCCTGGACCTGTGGTAGCGGCTTCGAATACTACCAACCCTTGCTTTGCTCGTGGGTGTCGTAAAAGACGACTAAGAGCCCTAGATTGACCCGGACCAACTCCATCTGGTACCATTTGGGTCAACGATTACATTCCCAAGGAGGGTTGACGTCAGGCAGGCGGCCGGTCATAAAAGTCATTGCCGAAACTTTTTACAATATGTCAAAACAGATGACATATTGCGTCGACCCCAAGTAATTGGGATAAGAGCAAGATGATGATGACCCTGGACCGCAAAACGCACCAACGTGTCCATCTTGAGTCAGCTCAGATAAAAACCCGTTTGTCGACCATATGCCAACAACCCAGTCTTTCCTTTTCCTTTCGGACACACAGTGCTGAGAGGCGATGAGAGTCTGGAAAAGCTGATTGTCATTGGGAACACTGAAGACCAGAGATCGCGTGGTCGTTCACCAACCAGATAGACCGATCAAGTGAAAGACTCATCGTCCTCCAAATTCTATGCGATCGTGAGACGCGCTTGATCGAGGCCGGTGGAGGCAAATCATCCGCTCCAGATGTAACCCTGATGTTAACCACGATATATATATATATATATACTAGCAACCCGCCCTCACTTCGCTTCGGTTTTAGTCGTTTTACCCGCGTAGTTCCCGTTCCCGTGGGAGTACCGGCATAAAATATAGCCTAGTTTACGTCCTGATATTATTTATAGCTTTCCATTGGTGAAAGAATTTTTGAAATCGGTCCAGCCGTTTTGAAGATTACCCGGAACAAACTGACAGACAGACAAAAATTTTTTAATCGCTATTTTAGGCATAGGTGTCGTGCACATAATCGTGTGAGCATGAAAAAAGCCTATTATTTTGACATTACAAACAGACACTCCAATTTCATTTATTGGTATAGATATATATATATATATATATACAAAATTGATATTAATACTAAAAAAAATAAAAATCACAAATGTTTGCCTTGTTTGTCGCCATGTTACGTGGTTTAAAAACACCGCAGGAAGAAATTGTGACGTATTATATTTATATACATTTATTTCGGGGTTTATAAAAAAGTTAAAATTTGTAAGCTAGTGTTATCATTCTCATGTTGTCACACCCCTTACATATTAAACTTTTTCAGACTTTTTCAGTAGATAAGTAGTTATGCCATCTATAAAAATACTCGTATATTTAGTCCAATTAATCTCCGAGGTATCACAAGAAAACACTTCCTTGTCAGAATCTGAAAGAGAATTGTGGAGAGATCTAACGTTGTCAATTTTGAACTCCCATGAGTTATTAGTATAAAAATTAAGAATTTCACGTCCTTTGATTACTTTTGATTGCATCTTTTTGTACCTGCAAATAAAATAATTATTTGAATACCAGGTTAACGTGGTAAAGTTTGTTAAATATATATTTTTATGTTTACACGCATTACATATGAAATGATATAAATAGGCTTATTGGTGAAATCAAAGATTAGTGCTGACCCTTTGAAAATCAGGGTCAACTTTCAAGAACAACAAGTTTTCGAGATTTCGTTTCACAAGGGATTTATGTTTACAGAGAAACGTACCTACATGAGTAAAACAAGATTCTTCCACAACAACACTGGTACTAGCTATACTTTAAAGGGCGTGCGTTAAAATTACGTGATCAAATTCCATTCTCATTCCAATGAACAGACGCTTATAGCGCTTGTTAATTTAGGGACTTCAACACTTAGGGACTTGATTACGTTATAGACATTCAAAATATTGTATTTTTTTTTTTGTATTCTTAGCGACTGTATAGTATTTTATTGTTATATTGAACCGTCATTGCTTTCAATTATAGATCTCAACCATTCGTCATCAACGCAAAGTTAGATGTCATATGGCCAGTTCATTTTATTATGAGTTTACCAGGGCCAGTTATTAAGTCGCGAGATGTAGTGAACTGTAACTGTTTTTAAAGTTTAAATTATAGTACAAAACATATTTTACCTCTGAGAATACACATGTGTCTTTAAGTAGGATACCTATATAATACGAATTCCAGATTTTAAAATAAAAATAATAATACTGTCTCTCTTGAAATTCCGGTCATCTATTTTTTGTGATCAATCTTTTATAAAGTCTTAGTTAGATCTTCATTACATCAGTCATTTTATAAGCAAAGAACTAGAGTTTAATACTTGTTCATAATATTATTTTGTTCCTATAAATACATATTTGGATTTGCATAGAACTTGGCTTTCATTTAGATCTCCATTCTTTTTGCGGCGAAGCCCACAGCCAAGCATAATTTTTGTATTGAACTTGGCTCTCCTTTTTTATATTTATGTTTTTGGTGGGATATCATTACTTTTTGTAAAGAAAACTAGGCAGGTATTGAGATTTAATGTTTTTTCTTGCGTCTCCGCTGCATGGTTTTCTTTGTTATGCTATTGTCTACATTCTCTTGAATGTTAAACTTTATTTTTATATTTCTGTTATATAGCAAATATAATAATACATATATTGGGATAGTTTCATATGCTGTAACGTTGCTTGTAACGTTGTAACGGTTCTAACGTTACAATTTTTTTTTGTATGGGGCCCCCCTATTTTAAATTTTTTATTTTTAGATTTTTTCCTACGCTTACACACAATTACCGAGCTGGATTCCAAATTTCATCCTTCTAGGTCATCTGGAAGTAAGTTAGATTTAGGTACTATATGTCAGTCAGTCAGTCAGTACTAAAATTTAAGACTTTTTGACCTTCATATCTTTATAACCGTTTGAGTTAGCTTCATGAAATTTGGGCTTCTAGATGTCTAATTAAACACACGTAGTTTTATGTGTTTACGTTAAAGAGGTTTTGAGTTATAGACAGGTCAAAAGTGGCACCAAGTGGTTCGCGTAATATTACACTTGGCGCTGGCTAGCCAGTTCCTTTGCTTGAACTTGGCTTGACACGCTGCCGCGTGTCTAGATAGAATATTATTCAATATAGTCGTAACAGTTTAAAAAAGTTTTAAAAGTGTTTTATTCTACAGTTAATGGTTAAGGAACTCGCCTATCTCGGGCTCGATCTTAAAAAACTTTTTCATAAAGAAGGATTGATGATGAACTTACATAGGTTCTCTTCTTCTTATGAAGAGGGCCAAGTCCATTATATATGCGGGTAGTATTTGTAGTAAAAATGTGAGTATATCGATTATCAGTTTACTCCTTGTATATATCACACGTATACGAGCGTTTTCATCTGCAAATAAAAAAAAAATCATCGAATCATCTGTATCTGCATAGTAGACATTAAATACGAAATGATAAAATTAAATATAACTAGCTAAAATGGATCATCCATTTTATAGTTTAAGCAAAAAGGCTTGAAAACGATTTCTTCTATGAATTATTGTCAGTGAGGTTGACTATTAATTTAATAAATATGTGTAGATGTACATATTTATTATATTTTAGTTAGTTTAGCTCAGCATAGTCACGTCCCGCTGTTGTTCTCGGCCCATCTCCATTATGGGAGGGAAATTGAAGTTATACAGCGAGGTTTTCCTCTTCCTCCATACATTTTATTTGCCTATCGTATGCAGTAGTCGTCTTTTACGCTATTTACGGGCAAGATAGGCAGGTCGCTTCGGCAAGACTATTGCTACGCAGAAGGCTGCGACCGCGTCTCAGTTCCTGACGCTGATCGCTGTTTGATCGCCAGGACTATGCTCAACAGCGTCAGGTTGGCACCGATGATTGCGACGAGTTCACGACGCTACTCTGGCGGCACATACCTCGAGCGCATGCTGCACCGTGTCCTCGACACAATCGCAGTGGTGGCAGAACGGTGTCCTCTCCCTCCTAGCGGCCGTGTACAGGTATTTGGCGAAGCATTCATGCCCCGTCAAAACCTGCACCAGTCGGAAGGAAAGCACCCCGTGCCGCCGTTTTAGCCACTGCATCAGCACCGGCCGGAAGGCCTCGACGGTCCAGACACCGTAACGAGGCCTCTCTAGCCGGACTGCCCAACGGGCAATGACGTCTCGGCGGGCGTCGACGCGCCAGGTGGAGAGCTCCCTCAAAGAGACCACACCGCCCTCCGCTCGCACCCATATAAATGTAGCCCTAACATGTATTCTCGTTCAACGTGTTAAGCAACTTCCCCTTTTCATTCTGATATTTCTTGTTTACAGAAGATGTCCCAATTACATATTTTTGAAGTGAAACTTCGTTAGAATTGTTGTGATTTCAAACCGGATGCAACGGCAAAATCGACAGGTAACAGACACAAATACAGAAATGTGTAGGATGAAGCCGGCGAGACAATGAGATAAAGGATAGAGGATAAAGGATGAAGGATAAAGAATGAAGGATCGTCCATTCGTCGCCCTGGACGGACTGGACGGCATGTGCGCTGACCATAGCCCACCTAAAAAAGCAAAAAGGTAGCCCTTAATAAGATGGAGGCCCTATTGTTTTATGAGCCTTGCGACGAGCCACCCGCCGGGGTCTCGATCACCGTTAATTCGGTACCCATCAACATCCGAGCTCAGATGGGTTTAGTCCTTGATGGGCGTTGTTGATTCAAGGAGCATTACCGCCAACTTACTCCGCGGCTTGTCCATGCGACGTCCACCCTTTTGTGGTTCATGCCGAATGTGCGCGGACCCAGCGCTACGTGCCGACGGCTATACGCGGGGTAGGTTCGGTCCATGACCCTATATAGCGCATCCGTGTAGTTGGAGTCCCTGACTGGCCCATTCGGGAGACGCGGAGAAGGAGGAAGCGTGCCAGCACGCGTTGGCCGGAACTCCCCCTTGGAACTTGGAGGCGGAGATGCTCGCTGGTAACATGCCTACGTCGGCGTCGCGTTGGGTGCGGTTTGCCTTCCAAAAAAAAGGCAACATAATCGGTATTGCACGCGGGCGATGAAACAGCTAGCGGCGGACCTGCCAACACGTGCAACTCAAATACACATATTACCCCTTGCGGCAGCGGTTAACGACTGTAGAGCGACCTTAAGTGATAATGATCAAGAAGAAGATGAGTCAACTCATTTTGACACACGCTCAGGCATTATCAGCAGTTAATGATTTAAGACGTTATGTAACTTTTTTGAATCAAAGCGAAGACGCAGTGCGAAAATTAAATTACGTTGAAAATCTTGTAATTGCTAAAGCCTCAAAATCTTTACGTCTAACTAAAATAAGTGATTACTTTAAGTAACGTAATAATAATAAACAACATTTTTTATATATTAATTATTTTTTAATATTTAAAAATGTATCGAGTAAATAAAGAAAAAAAAAACAACATTTTATTTAGGTAATTTTTAAATGTTAAATTCAATACGTAGGTGTTCAAAATAATAATATAATAAATAATAATGGCATGTTTTTTCCCTTTCCCGCATAATACGCTTGCCCGCCTTCTTTTTTTTTATTTTTATTTTTATGGGTGGGCTATGGTAAGCGCACGCGCGGTCCAGTCCATCCGGGGCGATGAAAGGACGGCGCGCGGGCCCATAACCCACCCGTACCCACGTCACCTCGTTGTTGGGCCGACCACCGGAGCAGATGTGACTTGTTGTCAGTGGTCGGCTTGACGGAATACCCTTTCGGGTAACCTCACCTCTCGACGTCCTGGAACGTCGGTCGCCGTCGCGCGGTCAGCCTCTCTGCGGGTGACGGACAATTCCCCGCGGCCTCGGCTAGGGCGGCATTAGGCGCAGATACTCGCGCCTGCGCCGCCCGAGTCGCCGGCGGCGGAACGTGTCGCCGAATAGGAGCTCTACTCGTACACGATCCGCCGCCTCCTTCCGTGAGATTACGGCCTCACAGAAGGCGGCAACCGCGTCCCAGTTCCTGATGCTGACGGGCATCTCCCTGGCGATGGTCGGCAGCGCCAGGTCGGCACCGATAATTGCGACGAGTTCACGGCGATCCCCCTCCCATGCAGGACACTCCTCGAGCGTGTGCTGCGCCGTGTCCTCGTCGCAACTGTAGTGGTGGCAGGACGGTGTGCTCTCCCTCCTGACAATCTTGTGCAGGTACTTCCCGAAGCAACCGTGCCCCGTCAGCACCTGCACCAGTCGGAAGGAAAGCACCCCGTGCGTCCGCTCCAACCACTCCATCAGCACCGGCCGGAGGGCCTCGACAGTCCTGACACCGTACCGAGGACTCTCCAGCCGGACTGCCCAACGGGCAATGACTTCTCGGAGGGCGTCGACCCGCCGGGCGGTGATCTCTTTGATAGAGACCATGCCACCGCGGGCGTGCGTCTCCGACACCCGCCGATAAATGACGGCGAGCATCTCCGCCTCCAGGTCCCACGGGGGAGTTCCGGCCAGGAGGCACGCTGCCTCCGTCGCCTCCGTGCGGTAACCCTGTATGGCCCTGATCGCCATGACCCTCTGTGGTCGCCACAGGAAGGCCCTAAGACGGACGGTCAGGGACCCCGCCCACACCGGTGCGCCATACAGGGCCATCGACCGGATCACTCCCACGTACAGCTGTCGGACAAGCCGGGGAACAAGTCGATGGAGATGCTCCCGGAACCAAAAATGCCCGTCGAGCACCAGGCCCAAGTATTTCATGTGGGCCTGGATGCTGATGGTGACCGACTTCACGGTGATCGAAGCGCCAGCGGGAGGCCCGGCGGTACGGAGGCCATGGAACAAAAGGGCCTCCGTCTTTTCCAGGGCTACCCTCAACCCCAGCGCTTCTATCCGCCTGACAATCTCCTCGGTGCCGAGAGTTGCCAGGCGTGCTGCCTCCTCTAGCATCCTACCCCGGGCTGTGACGAGTGTATCGTCGGCGTAGCAAATTACGCCCAGCCCGGGTGGGAGGCTTCCTCTCAACGCCCAGTCGTAGCCGGTGTTCCACAGGGTCGCACCCAGAAACGACCCCTGCGGGACACCGCACGTCATGGGCGTTCGCACAACGTCCCCTACTCGGTCAACGTAGAGGACGCTGCGCCCCTCCAAGTAGTCTGCCACCAGCCGCCTGAGGTACACGGGCACCCCGTGATACCTCAGCCCCTCCCTGATGCAGCTGAATGGCAGACTGTTGAAGGCGTTGGCGATGTCCAGGGACACCGCCAACAGGACTCCTCCGCCGGTGACGGCCTCCGCTACCACGGCCTTCAGGCGCAGCAGGGCCGCGATCGTCGAACGCCCTCTCCGAAAACCAAACTGGGCGTCCGACAAATCGGGCCTGACCCCGACGAGGTGCCGCTCGATGCGGGCAGCCAACACCCTCTCCAGCAGCTTGCCCGCATCATCGAGCAGCACGATGGGCCTATAGACCGAGGCCGACTCGGGAGACCGTCCCGGCTTCGGCAGGAGAACCAGCATCCCCTCTTTCTAGCACCCAGGGAACTGCCCGGACGTCAAACAAGCGTCGAACAGTCCCCTGAGGCGTGGTCCCAGGTGTTCGAGGACCAGGGCCAGCAAACGGTTCGGAATACCGTCGGGCCCGGGGGCGGTGGATTTGACTCGCATACGCGCCACCGCCGCCCCCATTTCCGGCTCCGTGATGGGCGGAGCACTTTCATCGTCGGCCTCCCGGTCGCTGTCCGGCGAAGCCATGACCGGGGGCGTGTGCTCCGCCCGCCGTGGAAAGAGGTCCTCGAAAACTCTGGTGAGGAGGCTGGGCTGGAGAGTCTCGGTGAGGGGGGGAGCCCCGCCCGCGGAGCTTGTTCAGCGCCGCGAGGTAGGGGCGACCCCAGGGGTCACGCTCGAGACTGTCCAGCATCTCCCAACGACTATCGTCCTTGGCGGTACGGACGGCCAGCCTGAAGGCAGACCGCGCACTGCGGTAAGCCTCGTACAGCTGGCCCTCCCGCTCAGCGTCGCGGTGACGCGCTCGGCTGCGGGTGTAGGCCCTCCGGGCACGTATACACGCGGCCCGAAGGTCCGCCAATTCTCGGGACCACCAGGGGACCGCACTCTTCGGAGACAGACGCCGCACACGGGGCATGGCCGCATCGCAAATCTGCGTTAACGCACAGCGGATGCGGCCAGCCTCGGCATCCACCCCGTCCACCTGGGGCGGTGAGGACAGCCACGACTGAACGATGGCTGCCTCCGCCAACAGGTCCCGATCTAATCGACCCACAACCCACCGCGGAAACGCGGGAGCTCCGTCCACCATGTGACCCCTGCTGGGCTGCAGGAGGGTCCGGGAGACCTCTATGCGGATGTATCGGTGGTCGGATAGGGTCTCAACTTCCTCCTGGACGCACCAGCTCCTCACACGTGCTGCGACATTAGGGCTAGCGAACGACAAGTCCACTATCGACCCGCCCTGCTGCCGCACGCACGTTTGCACCGAGCTCCTGTTCAGCAAACAGAGGCCCAGTGCTGCCGCCCACTCTTCGACTGCCCGCCCGCGGTCATTCGTCCTGGGGCCCCCCACGCCGTGGACTTGGCGTTGTAGTCCCCCAGAACGAAGACTTGGCGCGGTGCCAGTCGCCGTATCGAGGCCCCCAGGATGGTGAGGAAGGCCCCGAAATCCGTCGCGCTCCTGTTCGTGGAGAAGTAAACACCAAATAGCGTAACCTCTCCCCATTCCGCCGCGACATACCCGTCGCCCCTATCCTTGAGCAACAAAGGCGGGGAATGCCACGACGTGGAGGCGACGATTGCCACAGAGCCGTCACTGCTGCCCAGCCAATTGGGCCGGTCAGGCACCACGTACGGCTCCGCGGCTACGGCTGCACCGATCAACCACTCCGCCATGGCTTGCAGGAAAACGTCCTGTGCCTCGGCAGCGTGGTTGAGGTTGGCCTGCAGGAGGTGGTAAGATTCGGCCGCCGTTAGTGGGCCGTATCCATTACCTCCTCCACGCTGGCGGGCGATCGGGTCGCGCTAGGGGCGGCAGCGGCCGGGGTCGTCGGGCCGCTCCGCCCCTTTGGGGCTGAAGACGTGGGTCTGTACTTCTTGCCCCCCCATGCGGTGCTTGGCGGGCCTATTGCCCGCCGCACACGCGGGGCAGTGGGGAGTGGCGGCGCACGATGCCGCCTTATGCCCGGGTTGACCGCAGCGGAAGCAAAGGTCGCTGCAGTCAAAGCAGTTAGTGCATGTCGGCCGAGTGTGTCCAACCGCCATGCACTTGTAGCACCTCGCAGGCCGGGACTTCAGCACGGTCACCCGTGCCGAGCTCCAGACCACGAGGAGCCTGCCTGAGCCGGCCAATTGCTTGGCCGACTCCACCGGGCACTGCACCCAGGCAGCACCGACGCCGCCCGGACCAGGGCGGATAGCGCCAATTCGAACGGTGTCCACGGGATATCCGGTTTTCGAGACGATGGCCTCCCGGATGTCATCCACCGTCACGAAGTCGTCCAGACCCGTGACCCGCAGTTCCGCACACTTGACAGGTCTGGCGATCTTGACGCCATCCTCCGCAGCAAACAAACCCTCAGCTTCGCGGCCATGCTATCGGCCGTCTTGGCGCCCTCGGCCCCAGGGAACTCTAAAATCCGAGCCCCTGTCCGGGCCTTGCGGGTCCTGGCTTCGACGCCTCCTAAATCGGAGACGTCAAGCTCCCGCCGGGCGCGACGTAAGACGGCCTCATAGCTAAGGCCGTTTTCGGCCGCCTCAGGCAGCACGGTGATCACCACCGCGGCTGACTTTGGCAGCCGGAACCTCCTGCGCGACCTCTTGTTACCGGCTCCTGACTTGGGAGCGGAGGCTTTGGCGGCGCTTTTGGCCTCCGCTCTCCTCTTCTGACCGCGACACGCTTGCCCGCCTAAGACGCGTTTTTGGTCGGGTCCCTGCGAAATCGTCTTAAACGGGTTTTGCTGTATTTATACTTTTCACATATGGTAGTACAATTGAACGAATACATTCAAAATGCTTTCATATACAGATTGTCCCTAAATTAAACGTCCAGCGGTAAGTGGGTGGTAGATGACTTTATGACAGCAATGAAAAAAATAAAAAAAATCCATGTCACTTTTTTTTATATGAACATTACTAAAAACGGTGAAAAATCAGACCTTGTACGATATTTTGAAGTACTGTAACGACAGATAGGCTAGTTTTGGCAAGAAATATCCGATATATTTCTTGTTGGAAGCACAGATAACTGCACTATCGACTACAAGTACAATTAAAACTAGACATGTTATAATAACATAAAAAAAATATACATTTGTTATGGCTATTCCTTAATTTTTTGGAAGAAAACGTTAATCATTTGACTTTCACACACCACGCTGTAAAAAAAATGTACCGTAACCATAGTGGCAGGTAATTTCAAAAGATGGACAAATTATTCAGTATTCCAAAATGGTATAATTGGGGTACCCTCTCATCGACCAACGCCCCCCTCGGGGAAGACGTCGGTCTTTCCTCACGCGGTCGGCCTCTCTGCGGGTGACGGACTAATTCCGGTCACGTCACCCGCGGCCTCGGCTAGGGCGGCATGACGCACAGGTAGTCGCGCCTGCGCCGCCCCAGTCGCCGGCGGCGGGTCGCTTCGTCGAGGCTGCGCTCCTCACGCGCGTGACCCAGGCCTCCAAACATTTTATGACTGACAGGTGGTTAGTCTAACGTCAACAACAATTAGGAATGTAATTATTGACTAGACGGCATAATATCAACTTGTGTCAGGTCGACGTAAACCAGTTAGTCGTCTTTTACAATACCGATGGACAGTAAAAGGGTTGGTAGTATTCGTAGCCGCTACCACACAATATTAATAACATAAAGTAAGTCCTATTTAATCATATTGAAGTCGTTGTTTACAAAAACATTTCTTTAGACTATGAAATTCTTGAGGTACAATACTTATTGAAGCCTGACCGGATTGAAGCGTCCGTTAAACCGCGAACAAAGTTCTTGATCGACATAGGATTACAAGAGCTTGTGCAGCTGTGGTATATAGTTACATCATTCAACCTGTAATTACAATAATAGTTTTTTTTTAATACGAAACAGAATTTAATTCTAACAGAGTGAATCTTACAATATTAATCTCCAAATAATTCGGATTGTAATATATACTAATAGCCAGTACAATATATTCAATATATTAAATCAATAAATTTAAATTTAAAAAATGTGGCGTAACCGGATACATAACCCGCAGCAGGAATAAAAGTAGAAAGTTTGCAAGATGGGTAGGTATGTTAGAGATAAGTGCAAAAGTAAACTGACAGAGAAATTTTACGACCCGGCTGATCTTTGTGAGATGGAAGAATTATAGGAGGCCTTTAAATAATAGGTGGTAAATGTTGCTACAGAAGTATGTGGCGTAACTAGAAGAAGAAATATCAATAATGTGAAGAATGTATGGTGGGATAAAGATGTATACAAGAAAATATTTTGTAAACTTATGATATAGTGAGGAGGTATGAACATTAGTCGGTACTGTCTATGTACGAAGTCGACGGCCACCTTATTCAGGCACTGAATTCCATCTATGGACTTCAGGGCCTGGATAAGGATGAATGGTTCCTACACTGAATAGTTTAACATCAAAAAAGGTGTTAGGCAGGGATGTGTATCGTCACCGTGGCTATTTAACATATTCCTAGAAAGTTGTTTGTATGATTTGAAAGTAATGATTGTGATTTAAGAATGAACGAGCTACTCATCAATGGTCTTCTTTATGCCGATGATCAGGTACTACTTGTATCGTCAGCTGAGGTTTTACAGGTGATAGTAGCTACACTGTATGAAACCTTTGAAAGAAAAGGCACGACAGTATTTGTCAGTAAAGCAAAAATAATGATCTTTAAAAAGAATGAATGTATGATGAAATTTTAGTATTGAAATTATCGTGAAACTGATCCATATTATAATATCTAAAACGGCAAAAACACTCACGTGCTGAGATCGATTACGTCGACCCGGGTTTTGAGCATGTCCGATGCTCATCATCAGGGCGAGTGCGCAGCGGCGTCTGCGAGGCCCCGGCGTGCACTGCGCGATGCATATCGAGCAGCGCGCCTCGACACAGCCATGAGGGGTGCGGGGGAGGTGTTCGCGCCTTGATCGTCCTCGGCGGAAACGTCGGACGAAACTTCACACCCGGAGTTAAGCGGCGTTGTTGGTATATCACTCCGTGTGTCGTCACCATCACATACCACGCTGGTCACGTCACTCTCCACACACAACATCACCTTACGACTCACGGCAGTATTAAGAGCTAGTAACCATGCTGACGACAGCTTTCATCCACCGTCTCTGTTGAAGGTCCAATGTCGGTTTATCTCTATGGCCTCACGTATTTTCCGCGGTCTGTAACGTCTTTCTGTGGCTAATACGGAGGCTTTGTCGAACCGAATGTAGTGCCTTGTATTCGCGAGACTGGCATGCTCTGCTATTGCTGATTATGTCGTATCCATGCTCTTCATACTCCTGATGTGTTCAGTTAGTCTGGTGACGATGTTGCGTCCAGTTTCTCCCTTCGAATCTCTCTTCTCTCCCTCAGTTCTCCTCCTCGAATATGTGATCTCCAATACGTTGATGCAGAGCTCGAGCACGTAAAGAAGGCACTAGTAGACAACGGGTACAATTGGCGGCAATGCTGCCGATGAGCCAAGCCAAGTGAACGTAAGCGGCCAACAGGTGTGGAACGTTCTCCGTCCTACTTACCGTTCCTGAAAGGAATAACGGACAAAATCGGGCATCTCTTGCGAAGGAAATACGACATTAGAACGTTCTTCCGCCCACCGGGCCAAATACGGCAAATGCTTCGTTCACCGAAAGACAAAAACCACCTGGGCGTATCAGGCGTCTATCAAGTACCATGTGATTGTGGCAAGAGTTATGTGGGAGATACTGGACGCAATATCGTCACCAGACTAACTGAACACATCAGGAGTATGAAGAGCATGGATACGACATAATCAGCAATAGCAGAGCATGCCAGTCTCGCGAATACAAGGCACTACATTCAGTTCGACAAAGCCTCCGTATTAGCCACAGAGAAACGTTACAGACCGCGGAAAATACGTGAGGCCATAGAGATAAACCGACATCGGACCTTCAACAGAGACGGTGGATGGAAGCTGTCGTCAGCATGGTTACCAGCTCTTAATACTGCCGTGAGTCGTAAGGTGATGGTGTGCGTGGAGAGTGACGTGACCAGCGTGGTATGTGATGGTGACGACACACGGAGTGACATACCAACAACGCCGCTTAACTCCGGGTGTGAAGTTTCGTCCGACGTTTCCGCCGAGGACGATCAAGAGGCGAACACCTCCCCCGCACCCCTCATGGCTGTATCGAGGCGCGCTGCTCGATATGCATTGCGCAGTGCACGCCGGGGCCTCGCAGACGCCGCTGCGCACTCGCCCTGATGATGAGCATCGGACATGCTCGAAACCCGGGTCGACGTAATCGATCTCAGCACGTGAGTGTTTTTGCCGTTTTAGATATTATAGTATGATGAAATGTAATATATTTTTATAAATGAGCGTGAAACAAGTAAAATAGTATGCATACTTGGGCGTCCTGTTTACTAGAGATGGCAAAATTATAAGGATGTTGAAAAAAGAGTAAACGTAATAGAGTGAATTGGGCATTGTACACCTTTATGAGCAGCAGGGATATGTCTAAAAAGGCACGTCTAGCAGTACATAGGAAAGTTAAGTTAGTGCGCACCCTCATGCATCGTAGAAAACGTTGGATCTGGCAGGGAAGACATGAAAGTAGAATAAATGCTGTACAGATGAGAGCTCTACGTAGTATATATAGTGTAAGGCTGAATTATAAAATTAGGAATAATGTGATGAGAGAGCGCTGTGGAGTGAACAAAAAAGTAGTGACAAAGATCAACAAAGGTATGTTGAGGTGGTTTTGACATCTAGAAAGAATAAGCAAAGAGAGAATGACGAAACAAGTATACAAAGTAAGTGTGAGTGGGCGGTTAAAAGAGGAAGACCACACTTTACCTACGTTTCTGGATCAAATTGGAGACGTGTTGGTGAAAGTTCATGTTAAGAGTACGCGTACCGTAGAGAATGCATGAATACTTTGATAAGTGTGAGTGAAACGATAGAAGTATGTCAGGATCGTGGTTGTGGCAATCCGTAGTCTCTATCTGCCTCTCTGGGAAACAGGTATGAGGCTGTGTATGTATATATAGATATGCAGATTTAAACCTTGATAGAAACAAGTTTTTGTTTTCCAAAAAATAAATGGTTGGAATATGTGATAAAAATTCATAATTTTAATTATATTAAAGTGATCTCGTAATCTAGGTTTAGGCTAGAATTGAGAGAATTAAAATGTAATTGTTTACCTTTTAGTTTGACAACAACTACCTAGATCGTCTAGAGTGAAAAGAGGGTAAATTGGACACATATAAACCTCCGTAAAATACTTTTAAATGATCATTGATACGCCGTACATTCTATAGTTAACCGACGGAATAACCTCATTGGTTACCGTTCTCTGAATATCGTCCCAACCGACATTAGTGCTTCATAGCTATCTAATAAATCCATTAGTCCAACCATGGTCTTGGTTAAGGCCACATCCAGTGTAGATAATAGACTAATCTGGATCACTGTTTAACGTCGACTCTTCTTAATTCTTTTACATTAATTGCATGTAATCATTATCATCTCCGCTAAGATATCTCGCACTGCTAGGCTCGAGCCTCTTCCTCAGTAGTAGGAACATCGAAGTTGTTGGAATCAACATAGTATAAAACAACGTTTAATAATAAACCATAGAAAGCCAAAGAAAAAGCGAAAGAATCCAATAATAGTAATATTGCTTGTTTCCTTGTTGTCGATATATGCATTTTGTTATTCTTTCTTTTGCTCAATAGGCGATAATATTTCGCCGACGTCGCCCCTTCAAGAAACCAACTCCCACCAAGGATCCTAAATAAAATTTTGACATATCACCGTAACCTACCGAGAACATTTTGCAGCAGCTACAATAATAGTGTTAGTGACGAAATCAATGGGAATAATATCCAGTATGTTATGTTTGTCTCCAAGTATCACTTTGTTTATTCCCTTCATTGAACTTGTAACAAGACCTGTAGCTCCTCCCCAACTATCAGTCCAGCCTGTTAGTGGTTCTCTGAGTGATGGACTTACTGAAATTGAGATTTAGTACATGTGTTACAATAATCATCTCAGCTTATATACATCCGACTGCTAGGCTCGAGTCTACGCCATATTAAGAGTAAACTTGACTTACTATATCACATTAGTAGACGTATTAGTATACCCTATACTGTATTTTGAATTTTCTCTCTTTTGCCTATATATTATCTGTGTCATTATTATATTATCTACTGGCAAGAAAGGGTGTGAATTGTATTATTAGTACGTCAGAACACGAAGTGCTATTACTCCTTTAAACTTGAGCAAAAAAAAACTTACTTTCAATTAACTTATAGGTAACTAGATTCTAGAAGATAATGAAAACCACACATTAGACACACTGTATATGTACTAATAAAGATCCAATGTAAAAGCTAAGCTCGTCATTCTCTTTTTTATCACAGGATGGGAATCGGTATTTTTTAAATTATTTTTACTATACCGAGGTTAGGATTACTTATTTACATTCAGATTAAGGGATCCGTTAACATAGGTATATTTATTTCATATTTATAACAATCTATCATTATGAAAGTATTTCAAATATTGTTATGATAATAACAGAGAAGGAAAACGAAAAAAACTTTATACCAACACGTCTGGAGATGCTCGCCGAGCTTTATCGGTGGGTGTCGGAGATGCGAGGCGGAGGCAGCATAGTCTCCATCAAGGAGATTGCCGCCTGGCGGGTTGAAGCCCGCTGAGACGTCAGCAGTTGGACAGTCGTGGTCGCCACCTTCTGTGAGGCCGTCATCTCATGGAAAGAGGCGGCGGATCATGCGCGAGAGGAACTCCTCTTCGGTGACACGTTCCGCCACCGGTGACTGACTACTGCAGGCGGCGCAGGCGCGGGTACCTGCGCCTGATGCCGCCCTAGCCGAGGCCGCGGGTGACTGGACCAGGGAATTTAGTCCGGCACCCGCAGAGAGGCTGACCGCGCGACGACGACCAACGTCCCGGGACAGGGACGTCGAGAGGTGAGGGTACCCGAAAGGGTATTCCGTCGGGCCGACCACTGAGGACAGGGAACTCAGCACTGGTGGTCGGCCCAACGACGAAGGCGACGAGGGTACGGGTGGGTTATGGGTCCGTGCGCCGTCCTTTCGTCACCCCGGATGGAATGGACCGCGTGTGCGCTCACTATAGCCCACACATAAAAAAAAAATACCAACACATCTGACCAACGTGGTCATAGTAGATTCATTTCCCTCCCATAGCGAAGCAGGTTAGAATCTAACAGTGGGACGCGGGGATGGGCTGAGAGGATGATGATTAATATTTGAATTATTAGCACTATGTGTCTATCATAGAATACTACAATGAGTGAATTGCAGCAACTTATAAATAAAGGCTTAGTTTAAGCTTAGTTTCTAGAAAGGTAAATAAACCTCACTTATTGAGGGTCTGACTATAATTGTAGGAATGGTTCCTCTATAATCCACAACGAGATGTTCCGCTAAATGTTTAGTCAACGTGTAGGTGTTTGGAAAGCCATCTGTAATAAAAATAGATACTATTATTATTTATTGAACTACAAAAAATATGTTTTCGTCTGAAGTCTTGCTAAATCTTATGGTTTATTAATATTTTTATTGCTTTGCACACTATAATGGTATGGAACAAAAAAAAGTCATCATCATCATCATAGTCCATTGCTGGACTCTACCCTCATCCTTAAAACGACGGCAATTGAAACCTACTATACCGCACTGTTCAGCCGTATTGGTATAGGGTTTCAATTCGAGTTTTCAATCTCTTGCATCTATTGTTGTAATACCGGTCATACTGCAAACTACCTTCAAAAATAAAAATGAAGCAAGGTTATAAAAGGCGACCGGTCTGAGATCGCGACACAGTTCGCCATCGACCATAGTGGAGTTAACATCGCTTCCAAGAGGCTATCGCCAGTCAATACAGTGACTTTGCGTGATAGTAGTTGTAGGCGTTAAGTTTAAATTAATTACTGTGTGATTTATTTTGTGTATTTAAACTATAAAAGTTAGTGTGTGATCATGAATGTATTTTTTTAAGTAAATAGTGTTCAATATTCAAAATCAGAAGTGGAATAGTACCTAATTTGTTTCGTCCACATTCTACGCGTGTGTTAATTTCTTAAATATGTCGGATGAAGATCGTCGTAGCCGACGCAATTCACCGCGTCGATACAGTAAACATCGTAAACGCTCACGTGATAATAAGTTGAAGCATATGGTGGAAACGATGTTGACTAGACTCACGGCTTTAGAGGCGAGATCCACACCTCCGCCCTCTATACCCCGTGAACGAGAGGATCCACGCACGCGTGATCGTACGCGATTGGTGTCGTCGTCACCGCCACCCCGGGTCGCGTCACCACAGTGTCGCCCCTCGCCATCATCGGGACGGTTTATATCCGTGCCGTCTGAGACGTCGCAGTCACTGGCACCTTCGGCGCCCGTACAGCCTCCCGAGACCGCTGGCGAGGCGGTAGCGCCGTCGCCCCTGCAGCCAGCGCCTCCATCACTTGGTTACTCCCGTAAGGACGACGGCGACGGGGTGACCAGTGCTTTGAATCCCTCTACGGTAACGGATAAAATTGTTGATGCCATCAGGTCAATTAACACCGCGATAAGGTCAAATCGGAGCTTTTATATATCATCGTTTGATCCTAGTTTGCACAATATTGACGACTGCTGCTCAGAGGTTGATCGTGCAAAGACCTAAATAATTGAAGTGATCATGAATGTCTTTCCCGAATAGGAAACTGTTTACGAGGAGACGCTAGACTTTAGTTAAGCGAATGGACAACCCAAGATCGTTCGTGGAGTAATTTTAAACGCGAATTTAAATCATTACGTCCAAAGACCCCCGATATCGCAAATATCTTATTTGACGTGATGTGTAAAACTCCGATGAATACCCCACATATGCGGATTATGCGCGCCGTTCTTTACTTCGTCTACGAATTGTACAATAACTTAGTGACGAACTGATTACGGCTATTGTCATTCGCGGTATTACTAACCCCTATATCCGAGCATCTGCTACCAATGCTAAGCTTGTACCCAACGACCTGGTTAAATATTTCTCCGTATATGTTAAATCTAGCACTAACGATTTGTGACGTTCGTACTACGTCACAGATCCCGTCTAATAAACATAACCGTAATATCTTACTTAGTAGGGATACATTTTATAGTGGTTACCGATTGTATTGTAACACATTGAAGCTTACTCAACGCAATAAAGATTTGTTGCCTACGATTGATGACTACGATTTCCGTTTAGAATATCGTAAAGACTCGTGAACCACGCGGACTTTGTATGTGCAATAAAAAGCTTCGCAGCTGTGCGCACATAGCTCAGATGGCCGATGCGGAGCCTTTTTAGATAGAAACTGACCCATGAACAACTAGATGATACCCGTTAAAATTATCAAAAATGGTATCTTCTATGTTAAGCACTCCTACCGGGGAGCAATCACGACTACTCGGTTACATTCTCAAAGGTCATAAGTTAAGCCTTCTCCGTATATTCCACGATGACCATGAACATCCTGGTGTCGATAAGACAGCTGATCTCATTACCAAACACTTTTGGTTTCCCGGGTTACGTTCCTTTGTGCCAAAATATGTCGCTCACTGTTTGGTATGTATGTCTCACAAAAAGGTAGCACGCGCTCCTTTCCAGCCAATTAGTTCGTGGGAGAAACCGGATTCTCCATTCGATACAGTCTATATCGATGCTTTAGGACCGTTGCCTGAGGTGAACAACTACCGTCACGTATTAATTGTTGTCGATGCCTTTTCAAAATTCTGTTTTTTTTTTTACCCAATGCATAGACAAGATGCTAGTGAACTGAAACGTCATTTCACTAATGCCATATCTCTTTTCGGAACACCAAAGTTAATTGTGGCTGATAGAGGTCGCATGTTCCAGAGTGCCGAATTCCTTAACTGGGTTAAGGATATGGACTGCGAAACTCATATGATCACCTCCGAAATGCATCAGTCAAATGGATAGGTAGAGCGCTACTGTCGTATAGTACTTAATATAGTGCGCATTGAATGTAATTATCAACAGCAAGAATGGCCTAGTGTCATGTGGAAAATTCAATTGGTTCTGAACATAACGAAACATCGTGCTACACAATATTCTGCTCTCAATTTATTAGTGGGAATTGATGCAGCAACTCCACTGATTCGATGTTTGATTAGAGACGTGGCCTTGGAGGGTTAAAGTCCTAATAGAGAGGCTTTGCGCGAGTTGAGCAGACAAAGAGCTTCGTAGCGACTTAAGCAAAACAAGGATCGACAAGGTGCCTTTGTTAATGAGCGGCGAAAGCCCGCTCGTGTTTTTAATCTCGACTCTTTAGTTTTTGTCAGAAAAAAAAACTCGGTCAATAGGCAAGCTGAACTCCTGCATGCGTGAACCATACCGAGTGGTCAAAATACTACCACACGGGCGGTATGAACTCCAACTACTCACCGGCTCCTATGGGAAGTCGACCCAAGCAGCAGCAGAGTACATAATCCCGTGGAATGGAGAATGGACTCCTGAAGTATGTGCTGCATATTTTGATGGTGAGTTATTGCTTGGTTGAATGAATATTGATGTTCCTGGTAAAGGTTGAGAGTACGCTTCACGTCGTGCCTCTTCTCTCAACCGTCGGTCTAAGTTATGCTTCACGTAGTGCCTCTAACTTAGAACGGTTGTGAGCTAAGTTATTGCTTCATGTCGTGCCTCTGACTTGGCTGATTTTGTGTTTATAGCTGAGATATGCTTCACGTAGTGCCTCTATCAAAGCTTGAGCAAAGTTTGAGTGTCACCTTTGAGATACGCTTCACGTCGTGCCTCTTTCTTATTTGGCGCGAGCTAAACTACTGCTTCACGTCGTTCCTCTGGCTTAGCAGATTTATTTTGTGTTTATAGCTGAGATATGCTTTACGTAGTGCTTCTATCAAAGCTAAATGTTTGAGTGTCGCCTTTGAGATACGCTTCACGTCGTGCCTCTTTCTTATTTGGCGCGAGCTAAACTACTGCTTCATGTCGTGCCTCTGGTTTAGCTGATTTATTTTGTGTTTGTGGCCGAGATATGCTTCACGTAGTGCCTCTTTCTCATTTGGCGAGCTAAGTTACTGCTTCACGTCGTGCCTCTAACTTAGCTGATTATTTTGTATTCCTAGCTGGCAATAGAAATCTATTGCTTCAAGCTGTGCTTCTTGATTTTTATTTTTTTGCTAAGATATTGTCTGCTTGTTGGTTATATGTACGCAGATGCAGACACAGATGGTGAGTCCAATACTACCGCTGCTGAAAGCAACTAGTCACCTTCCAGTGCCACGGACACGTCTATTGGTAACTTGACGCCGCGTACCAGTACTGTACGTGATACGGAAGAGGGACCGCTGATGGCAGCCGCCTCTACCAAGGAAGAAGACACTTCGGAATGTATCTCGGTACCTACTCTGGAGACCAACCTACGAAGTTAAGAGCCCTAGGACGGACTCATGTCAGGAGGGGCCGTGTTGGAATACTGGTTATACTGCAAACTACCTTCAAAAATAAAAATGAAGCAAGGTTATAAAAGGCGACCAGTCTGAGATTGCGACACACGGGTTGAGAGCCCTCAGCGCTCACCCACCAGTCCGGGTAAAGTTGTCACAGCCATCTGAGGCTAACAACTAAGTCACACAAAAAAAAAAGATCGCGACACAGTTCGCCATCGACTACAGTGGAGTTAAACATCGCTTCAAAGAGACCATCGCCAGTAATTACTATGTTATTTGTTTTGTGTAATTAAACTATAAAAGTTAGTGTGTGTTCATGAGTTTTAAGTAAATAGTGTCTGTTCAATATCCAAAACTATATTATATCCCATAGTCGTCTTTTACCATACCCATGGGTAAGATGGAGGATGATGAAGAGTGTTCTTACTCCATCACCGCATAGGCAAACACAAAAAACTAGGTATAGTTGGTAAAATTTTAAACGCCTTGTGATCTTAAGACATTTGTATATATTTCTTATATAACTAGCCAACCCGGCGAACTTCGTACCGCTATAATTTTTTATTTCTTAATTTTTTTATTAAATTACCGAATATCTAATTTTGTATTATGCCGCACACGGATCTTACTCAGCGCCGTTTAACTATCATTTGCGTTTTGTTATAACATGTCAAATGCATTTTTGTTATACCACGTGTTACAGTGACTTGTATTCTCTTTGACGTTTTATGTGACGTCACATGGAAAAGGGGTCGAAGGGGATAAAAACAAACGTCAAACATTTAAGAGCGTTCGACTCCATCTCTTGAACGAGTTGGCAGAATCATCACAACTGATATAATGTCCTTATAATTATGTATATATACTGTGTATGTATATATTTATATATCTTAATATATATCATATCTATCTTTGTATTTGGGTATGTATGTATCTTTGGTATGTATTATATATTTTCGTATATACCTATTTTCTTTTTCATTTTACAATAATATAGCTATCTCGGAACATGCACCTACCTTTTTTTCGTCTCTGCATCACCTATGGTTGACTGGTAGAGAATGCCTTTGGCATTAAGTCCGCCATTGCATTGTTGCATGAAGTTTAATAAATAAATAAATAAATAAAAAGTAGCCTATGTTCGTCTCCTGGTTCTAAGCTACTTCCCCACCTATTTTCAGCCAAATCGGTACAGGCGTTCTTGAGTTATAAATAGTGGAACTAACACGACTTTCTTTTATATATATAAAATATAGGAGATGAGTTTTCGAACGATTTATTTACACATCACCACATCTCTGGAACCATAAAGTGTACAGACTTGAAATTTGGAAGGAATATTCTTTTCGTCGAGTAGATGTCAGCTAAGGACGAATTTCCATTTTACGAAATTCCACCTCCAAGGGGTGTTGCGGGTGCGTTAACAATAATGTATCATATGTATATATATATAAAGGATCAGGGTGAGCCGCAGCTATTGAAGCAAGAAAAATGAAATTTAGATCGTAGTTTTATTTTGGGACGTAGGCACCCTAAGAAAAGGAAATATTTTTTTAATTTCCACCCCTAAGGGGGTGAGACGCAATGGCAAAGTCTGTATGGAAAGAAAAAAAATCTTTCTTGTCTATCTTCAAATTATATATTATTATAAAATTCAAATTCAATATATAAAAAATATATTATTATAAAAATTCAACTTCAAATTATATATATTATTATATCTGCGTCAGCGTTTGTCCATTTTCATCCTCTAAGGGTGTAGAATAGGTAGAAAGATGTTAGTTTACTGACTTATCACGGAGTCGAAACTATTGAAGCTAAAAACATTATAAATTTTGACAGTAGTTTTTTTGCGTGACGTAGAAATCCACTAAGAAAGGATTTTTTTTGTAATTCTACCCGTAAAGGGGTAAACGACAGTAGCAAAGTTTGTATAACGAAAATTAATTTTCATCGATTTTCATTAAATTGTAAACAAATACTCTGTAATAAAAAATAAATAAACGCGTATTTCAGCATTTTATAATTTTCACCCTCTAAGGGTGTAATCTACACTAATATTATAAAGAGGAAACGTTTGTATGTTTATTACGAAACTCAAAAACTATTCGACGGGATTCGATAATTCTTTCACCATTAGAATGTTACAGTACTACCCCCTCCGCCGCCTACTTCCACGAGACTACTGCTTTGCAGAAGGCGGCGACCGCGTCGCAGTTCCTGATGCTGCCGAGCATCTCCCTAGCGATGGTTGGCAGTGTCAGGTCGGCACCGATGATTGCGACGAGATCACGGCGCTGCTCAGCCTACGCAGCACACACCTCGAGTGTGTGCTGCGCCGTGTCCTCGTCGCAATCGCAGTGGTGGCAGACTGGTGTGCTCTCCCTTCTGACGATCTTGTGCAGGTACTTGCCGAAGCAACCGTGCCCCGTCATGTTACAGTATCCCTGAGTAACATAGGCTTTATTTTATCTCGGTATTTCCACAAGAACGGGAATTAAGCGGGTAAGGCGACTGAAACCAAAGCGAAGTGAGGGCGGATTGCTAGTTATATATAAAAGTGAAATAAAAAGTTGGTTGTCTGGAAAATTTGTTTACGGACGATAATTTTATGTGATAGACCAGGGATCGCCAAACGGCGGACCGCGGTCCGCATCCGGACCGTCGATCCATTTAGTGCGGACCGAAAGAATAATACAGCAAGATATGCGGCAGTTTCCAGTGAAGAGTTCTGGATAAAATTTATGTGTGGTAAAAAATTACCAGAACTACAAAAATTAGCTTTGAAACTTCTTACTATCCCAACGGTTCCAAATGGTCTACATATTATGTTTGTGAAGCAGCATTTTCGAAGATGAACTTCAAATTTCGATCTCGATTAACTGCCGAACATCTATAGAATTTAATGTCAACAGCTTGCACCCATTTTACTCTAAACTTCAAACAGATATGTAGTTCGTAATAAAAAAAATTATTTTTCTCTTTCCTATGATTGATATGTAAGAAAATACATTTGTTAACTAAAATTACATTTGTTTTTTTTTCTGTTAAAAGCATGTACGGACTGTGATGGCTATTTCATTTCTTAAAACGGACCCCTAGCAAAATTATTTAGCGAATCCTCGATAACGTATATCAGATAGACGTCTTATCGACGTTTATATAAGAAAATATTGTTGGAAAACTACCAACTTTTATGAATTGAATAGAATTATTATCACTAAATTATCATTATTTTGTATGATACAAAAAACAAATCAATTGCAAATTACAGTTTTTTTGATAAATTAACATATATTTGCACTCGTTACTTCAAATATAGGTATTTTGAGTGATAGATGGGTCACAAACCAAACACTCAGGACGATCATGCCTCTCTAACGCTTGTTCCACGTTCGGCTCAGACGGAACGTGACAATAAGTTATGCTTTTTCGTGCGTGCAGCCGGCGTTCATCGATTTATAAGAAGCTATCATGTCAAAAGTCCAAGACGAGATATAGTTTTCAAATATATACTCTACGAGTTCAAATAGAAACAAATAGTTTAAATTACTGAGATTTGGTGTTTAGTAAGCCTAATATAATACATTAGTAAAACTTATTGAATCGGGGTACTATACCACGGCATACACGACTCTTTCTGCTTGTAAGGATTTAACGAAACTTTTATGAAACAAGATTCAAAAACATTTCCTCTTATAAAAATCGTTTGTACCATCTAGTTAAAACGCTTATTACACTACACGATATTCAGGGCCCTGAATCACTAGGGGTGCTCTACAACAGCTAAATTGTGAGACCTGTTTCACCTGTTTCAGTTTTAGCGAAAAAACAGGTTCAGGAAACTATTCCATACTGTCCCATATATATATATATATATATATATATATACATAAATAATTATATAATATTGTATGTGATAATAATATTATATATATACATAAAATAAATACATGCTTAAATATATTAGACGTGGGTCGTTACGTTATTTTTAAGAAACGTAACGAAACTAGTGACTTGGTCGACGTCACGTGTTTCAAAACTAGTGATTTTTGTAACGACCGATTTGTATACAGCTACTTTGATTGTTTGCATATTGTATGAATAGCTGCACTAACTATATACCGTTACACGTGAAACGAAAATAAATTTGTAGCTATACAGTTAAATCAATAAATTAACTTCCTTTCATACTTTTTCAGGCTGAGGACTGACTGCATTATATGTATTTACCGATTGATTAGAGGTTATAATTAAACTATTATTTTAATTAAATTTTTATTAATGCAGACGTATTTAAAAGTAAATTGATTGTGTATACAATGATTATATTTACAGTTTATTTACACTTTTGATATATTTACAGTTTTTTTCACTGTTATATGCACTTTATAATGTATAATATTTTTATTAGTAAAACAACAAACTAAAATAATAAATCAATTAAATTCTTTACTTTAAATTCAAATTTCAAAGTAACACTCGCTTCGTTTCCCGCAACGTCAAGCCGTTGAAATTACTTGTAAACAAAAATCACTCAATTTAATAAAATAGAGTGATAATAATCAATAAAAGCAAATTTACGTATGAAAATTAAAGGTATAAAATGTATTGTTACGCTGTTTGGTGTTTGTTGCATACCACGGCACGTGAGAGTTCGGTATTTGGTCGAATTACTTCGAATAATTTCGTGTCATTCGATTAGCCATCTCGCTCGCTCGACCGCGATGCGAAAGAAATGTACTTAGCGTAATCAACGTTGTGCGGTCGGCTCTTTCTCGCTCGCTTGAATATAATACTGTTATCCCATATCTGTGAGTCGTGTTAAGTATAACGTAGTTACAAAAATCACCTCTCTTACTTGTCGACTCGTAAATAGTGATTGTTACATATCGCGTAATGGGTTATTGTAACTAATGACATGAAATAACGCTCATGTCTAAAATATATACATAAATCAGTCCTAAGCATGTAAAGCAGGAAGGATCGTTTTCATTTTAGGAACAAACACTAAAACCACTTCTAAACATTATTCCTAAAGAATGGTTATCTCCCCTTTTTTCTCGTATTACAGCACAACAGGCTGTTATTTTGGAACAGTTTTCTGAAACTGTTATTTCGCTAAAACTGAAACAGGTCTCACAATTTAGCTGTTGTAGAGCACCCCTACACGATATTCAGAGCCCTGAATCACTAGGGGTGCTCTACAACAGCGAGAGACCTGTTTTACCTGTTTCAGTTTTAGCGAAATAACAGTTTCAGAAAACTGTTCCATATATATATATATATATATATATATATATATATATATATATATATCCATAAATACATGTTTAAATATATTAGACGAGGGTCGTACGAAACTAGTGACTTGGTCGACGTCACGTATTTCAAAACTAGTGATTTTTGTAACGACTTATTTGTATACATCTATTTTGATTGTTTGCATATTGTATGAATAGCTGCACTAACTATATACCGTTACACGCGAAACGAAAATAAATTTGTAGCTATACAGTTAAATCAATAAATTAACTTCCTTTCATACTTTTTTCAGGCTGAGGACTGACTGCATTATATGTATTTACGATTGATTATAGGTTATAATTAAACTATTATTTTAATTAAATTGAAACTGTTCCAAAATAACAGCCTATTGTGCTGTAATACGAGAAAAAAAAAGGGGAAATAACCATTCTTTAGGAATAATGTTTAGAAGTGGTTTCAGTGTTTGTTCCTAAAATGAAAACGATCCTTCCTGCTTTACATGCTTAAGACTGAGTTAAAGAGAGCGCGGCCGTCACCCAACGGCAACTCAATAGGAATTGCGCCGTTTTGTAGGAATATTTTACATAGATGCTCCGCTCCTATTGGTCGTAGCGTGATGTTATATAACTTATAGTCTTCCTCGAAAAGTGGCTTGTCCAAATATTAAGTAGTTGATTATATGAGTTTTCAAGGAGAATGCAGTTGTGCACTTTCCTGGTGATCTTGCAGCCGGCTGTATAAATCGCGCGGGAAAGTAAGTGTTGGTGAGACATTATAATCTTAAGTCCATTACTACACGGGCGATTTTAATAATTGATACTACTTATTATGCTTACCCATGAAATTTTTCTCATGATAGTTTGACCCTTCTATTGCGGTGAGCACTTCATTTAAGCTGATATGAGGAGGATACATTTTTTCTTCTAAAATTTTTTCCTTTGGATTATTGTATGCTGTTGATATGTAAATAAATGCCTGAAAAATAAATGTTTTAATAAGAGTAGATATGTAAAGATATCAGGAATCGTTTATTTTAATGAAACATTATTTCAGATAAAGATCTTTCATAAGAAAAAAGAAAGAAAACTATTTATATATATATATATATATATATATATATGATATAGATAAAATGTATAGTACTTAATTAAATATATACATATATGTTATTGTATACTGATTTACCTGATGCTTCAAATACATTTATGGTCAAGAGGACTGAATATACCTTTTACCTTATAATCTAAATAGAGTTAAATTCCTCACTAGATATGACAACGAAATAGCGAATTAAGTAAATATTGTTTAAACTTTTTTTTTAAACTAAATAACGATTTTGAATCAGATCCGATTTTGAATGGGGGAGGTAAGTCATCTCAACATTCTGTGGTGGATAACTTAAAACTACTGCGGAATGAAGTATAGTGGAATTAATTAAATTATTTGTATAATTTTAAATAAAACTACATATTGTATTATTAAATAAAGTTTATTTATAGGCCTTAAATATTTTGGTAAACTGTTCAAAATGTACGGTTGCTATTCGCCCGTGATATTGATGTTGCATAAGGCAGAAGAATAGAATTCATCACAAGAGTGATCTTGCCCGTAGAAGTCGTAAAAGAGGAATAAGGCATATAATGCACATATAATATCTAAACAAGAAAAGAAAATGATATCTGATGTTTACGCGAGCACTACACATTGTAAATAAAACTACTTTTACGGATTATATCGCGTTTGTATTTGATTTATGATTGCCCGACGTTTCGAACACTTTGCAGCATTCACGGTCACGGGCGAACTAAGGTGTCTCACGTCCAACAAGTAATCGTTATTACAGACATTTATAATTATCTACCCGATACAGAAATTAGTTATAAATTAGTTACAATTTATAACTAATTTCTGTATCGGGTAGATAAATTAGTTACAATTTATAACTAATTTCTGTATCGGGTAGATAATTAAAAATGTCTGTAATAACGATTACTTGTTGGACGTGAGACACTTTAGTCCGCCCGTGACCATGAATGCTGCAAAGTGTTCGAAACGTCGGGCAATCATAAATCAAATACAAACGCGATATAATCCGTAAAAGTAGTTTTATTTACAAGAAAAGAAAAATTCGAAACAAATCGCTTTATCAACCTAAACCGAGATGACATGATAATATGATTTATTTGAGGTTTACTAATGAGGAATCATCAAACTTTATCCATATTACTATATTGTTTGCTTTTTATCTATTAAACCTTATTTATCTCTATATTAATCTATCACATAATTCATCTATCAATAGTGACTCTGTTAAGACTAATGTTGAATATATTAAAAAGAATCTCCTAAATAAGCCTGCGCTATTTCGTTTCTAGTCTAAAGTTTTTGTAGTTAAATTGTAAATTAATGAATGACAATATTCAAGCCGATATTAATCCTACTTTAAATGTCAACTAATGATTACTACCGTTGAGATTATTAATTTAAAGAACTTAGAAAATATTTAATATTTTAATCTATATCTATACCAATAAATAAAATTGGAGTGTCTGTTTGGAATGTCAAAATAATAGGCTTTTTTCATGCTCACACGGTTATTTGCACGACACCTATGCCTAAAATAGCAATTAAAAATTTTTTGTCTGTCTGTCTGTCTGTCTGTTTGTTCCGGGTAATCTTTAAAACGGCTGGACCGATTTCAAAAATTCTTTCACCAATGGAAAGCTATAATATCAGGGCGTAAACTAGGCTATATTTTATCCCGGTATTCCCACGGGAACGGGAACTACGCGGGTAAAACGACTATAACCTATAACCGAAGCGAAGCGAGGGCGGGTTGCTAGTTTAACATAAAAGTATATTCATTTTTAACATTTTTTCCTATCTATACCAATAAATAAAATTAGAGTATCTGTTTGTAATGTCAAAATAATAGGCTTTTTTCATGCTCACACAGTTATTTGCACGCGACACCTAATGCCTAAAATACAGATTAAAAAATTTTTGTCTGTTTGTCTGTCTGTCTGTTTGTTCCGGGTAATCTTCAAAACGGCTGGACCGATTTCAAAAATTCTGTCACCAATGGAAAGCTATAATATTAGGGAGTAACCTAGGTTACATTTTATCCCAGTATTCCCACGGGAACGGGAACTACGCGGGTAAAACGACTAAAATCGAAGGGAAGCGAGGGCGGGTTGCTAGTCTTTGATAATTTTGGCTTGAGTTTTACCTTTATAGACGATATTTCGTGGCATAAATTTAGTACAGATCTAGTTCCTTCAATATTTATTTTCACGGCTAAGTCCAGTTCCTCGTTAAATTTTATCGTAGCTGCCGTATGAAATATTATTGATACCTGTAATGTAAATTTATGTTATGAAAGATATATTTCTATTTTTCAAATCCTAAGATAAAATACAGTGAGTAGAATGTCTATTAATTGTTCTTACATTATCGATGAGTAATTTCTTGTCAGCGAATGATAAACCAAGTCCAGGTTGTGTTATGTCTCCTATAATAGCAATTATTTTTTGCAGATCTTGTGGGCGCTCAGTTTTCAATCTTGAAAAAATCTGTTAACGTTCAAAAAATTATAATAGCAGATTTTATTTTCCCCAACTAATCCTTTGTGGTTGTTATACTCATTTCTCCACTCACGTCAAATTCACATACTTCCTATTTAGGCACTTCTGTCAGATGTTACGCTTGCGCTGTGATCGGATAGGGTCTTAACCTCTTCTTGGATACACCAGCTCCTCACATGTGCTGCGACATTGGGGCTAGCGAATATGAAGTCATCTATCGACACACCTCTCTGCCGCACCCACAGCACCGAGTCCCGTTCAGAAAACTGAGATCCTGGGCCACCGTCAACTTTTCGACCGCCTGTTTGCATTCTTTCGTTCTGGGAGACCCCATGCCATAAATTTGTAGTTGAAATACCGACCGGCCACGAAAATGCAGCGTGGTGCCAGTCGCCGTATCGAGGCTACCAAGATGGTGAGAGAGAACACGAAATCTGTCATGCTTCTGTTAAGGGAAGTAGACGCTGTAGTGTAACCAGACTGAGCGGACTTAGTCTGCTGCAACGTACCCCATCACACCCTGGACAGATAATTTAAGCGACAAGAGTGGGGAAAGCCTTACATGACTTAGACGATGATTGTCACAAAGTAGTTGCTGCTGCTCAACCAATTAGTTCGTTTGGGTACGCAGTACCGCTCCACGGCTACAGCTACACCGATAAACTGATTTACTATGGCTTACAAGAAAAGGTGCTGCGCACCAGCTGTCTGGTTGATGTTGGCTTGCAGAAGGTGGACACGGACTCGGTGCCCATTAGGGGGCCGTTTCCAGCACTTCCTCCGCGCTGACAGGCAATCAAGCTAGGAGTAAGATCGGCCGTGGTTGCCGATTGCAGATATCATAGTCATAGAAGAATCCATGGCACCAGGACCTTGGCACTATGCTCAATGACCTCAACAGGGTTTCTCAATTAGTGGGTCTATAAATGAACATGGACAAGACGTAAGTCATCAGTCTAGTGGCCACGTCATTCCTGTACCGGTCCTAGTTGGGAATGCGATTCTCGAAGTTGTGAATCACTATGTTTATCTAGAATAAGCAGTCCAGTTAGGTAGATCCAATTTTAAGAAAGAGGTCAGCCGACGATTCCAACTCGGCTGGACAGCATCCAGGAAACTTAAAGGATCTTCTCGTCCAATATTCCGTAGTGTCTTAAAACAAAGGTTTATAACCAGTGTGTGTTACCAGCGACGACTTACTGCACTGAAACGTAGTCTCTAAATGTCGGCCTCATAATAAAGCTCAAAGTCACCATGCCAGTGGGCCATGCTCGGTATTTCTCTACGTGATAAAATTTGAAACACGGAAATCCGTATAAGAACCGACATAGACCGCAGAATTAGCACGTTGCAATATGGCAATGGGCAGGCCACATCGCTCGTCGAACCGACAACCGTTGGAGAAGAAAGGTTCTTAAGTGACGACCACGAATCGTAGGAACCGTTGGATGCAAGTGGCGCAGGACCGTTCCGAGTGAAATTCTCGTGGGGAGGCCTATGTCCAGCAGTGGACGTCTGTAGGCTGATAGATGGATGGAATGGAATTATATCTTTTATATAAATTCCTTGGGTATGCCTTTATGTCATTGAACTCTTCCTAAACTGGACAGATGTTGATGAAATTTTTTGTGTGTGTTCTAGGATATTCGAGAATAGTTTAGATTCAAAATTGGATCTGATAGGTGCAGCTGTTGTCGATTTCAAGGAGATTATTTGAACAGAACAACGTCTGTTGGGTCAGCTAGTATTATATAATATTAAAAAAAACTAGTACTATTTTCTGTTCTCTGTGGTGCATATAGCGTATATCTCTATATGCGTATATATGTATAAGCAAAGAACAAAGCAAAGATCCCGATGCCCAGGCAAACATACAATTGTCACCCAACACAGGGGTCTCCAGGTATTCTGCCTGGGGGCGTGCCCATAACTGAACCGCCTATCAGCCATTCACCTCCTCGTCACGCGTCGGAAATTGGGATTCTGAGTGATTTTCATAGAGATTTTCTTCTTAGCGGTTCGAGCTATTAAGCCAAGAACTCTTGCTCCTAAATTTAGACCATAAGATAATCTCTCGAAGTAAAAATTAGATTTACGATCTATCGCGGTTAGGAATTGCTTGCCCAGTTCCTAAATGAATAGTTGACGGGCCAGTCGAACACCGCGTCCAATACCCTCAACAATTAAAGGGCATGGAGCCCATTTGAGGCATCTCACAAAATAAGCCCGCCCTCGGACCAGATATTTGCCACAAGCGACAATTCCTCAAAAGAGTTCAAGGGGCTATCGCTCTATTACAGTATAACAGCTCGTGCCCAGAGTACACTGATGGCTGACTGATAGCTGTTAGATAATAAAACGAAGTAGCTACTAAAATAATATACCATGCCGTAAGTCGATATATATATATATATATTACTTGTTCACATGAATTGGTTGAATTTATGTAAATTTACTGTATTTTAAGCGACAACGTTTCCCTGTAGCGATTGAGTAATAATTGAAAAATGCGATCAAATCCGTTTGACCAACGTATTATAAGTAGAACAAGTTTCTTGCTCTTTTGAAGGAGTCGTGAACTCAGCATTAAGATAATAATAACGAAGCTTTATTTTATTTATAAAATGAATTTATCATACATAAATGTATGGTCAAGACTAGTATTTTGAAGGAGGCAGCGTATCTGTTGGCCGGGTCTCCCCCGTGGGACCTAGAGGCGGAAATGCCCGCCGGTTTGTATCGGCGGGTGTCGGGGGTGCGAGCGGAGGGCGGTGTGGTCTCTTTGAGGGAGCTCATCGCCTGGCGCGTCGACGGCCGCCGAGACGTCATTGTCCGTTGGGCAGTCCGGCTGGAGAGGCCTCGGTTCGGTGTACGGACAGTGGAGACCTTCCGGCCGGTGCTGATGCAGTGGCTAAAATGGCGAGACAGGGTGCTCTCCTTCCGACTGATGCAGGTTTTGACGGTGCATGGTAGCTTCGCCAAATACTTGCACGTGGTCGTTGGGAGGGAGAGTACACCGTCCTGCCACCACCGCGATTGCGACGAGGACACGGCGCAGCATACGCTCGAGGTTTGTGCCGCTGTGACGTGGAGGACGTTGGTCGATGGGAGGGTACCCTTCAATTCCGTCGGGCCGACCACTGACGTCAAGTCACCCTGCTCTGGTGGTCGGTCCAACGACGAAGGCGACGAGTTACGGGTGGGTTGAGTGTGTGCGTGCTTACGCCCCTCTGTCGCCCCGGACGGAGTGATGCGAGGAGTGCGCCGACCGTAACCCACCCCGTAAAAAAAAATTACTAGTATTTTACCGGTTTATCAGTTAACTGTTGAATTCTCTCCTCAGCTTTGATGCCTTTTTTGCTTCTGATTAGTACGAAAATATTGCGTATGTTCTTACAGCTGTAGAGTAATTTCTCAATTAATACCTGAAATTAAGAATAATTTTTATACCTTTGATGCCATACCTACATTTTTTTATTTATAGTACAGTTACAAAAATGAATTTAATGTATTTTGAAGCTTTAGTGAGTGCTCATAATTTTTGACAAGTAACGATAAGAAATCCTTAAGTTACATTTCTTAAATAATGCAAAAATGTGAAACTTGTGGTTTTAAATGGTTAAGAGGTTATTAGACACACTAAAGGGAAGAACAGGCACGTAGAACGGGGTATGTAGATACAACGCAAGAGGTTATTAGATACGGGAAGGTTTGAATAGAAACACCAAGGAGGTTAATAGATTCAATGCCGTTAGGGCTGTTATAATGTCGGGCTGACCACTCACGATAAGTCATCCTGCACTTGTGGTCGGCCCGACGACGAAGGCGACGTGCCACGGCTGGGTTACGGGGCCGCGCGCCGCCCCTCTGTCGCCCCGGACGGAGCCGGGCGGCGGGTGCTCTGACCGTAGAAAAAAAGGGCTGTTATAGTAATAATAATTCAATCGATCTTGCAAGATATACGTGTCTGTCATAATATTTTTATTCAAAAATAATTTAAATTTATTCATTGACTTATTATTATATCTGTTTGATGTTTAAAAGTATCTGGAACTATTTTATATATGAAATTTATTACAATTACAATACAATAAACTACAAACATTTAAGAATTACAATATTAAAATTATGACATTTAACATTCATGTCAAAATGAAAAAATCATTAAAAATAAACCGGAACAAATACGATATATCAATATGATCAGACCAAAGTAGCGTGCCCACCGCCACTGGGCTTGTCGCAAAGCTCCGTTTCCGAACAGGCAACTACTACATTATCAAAACCTGTTACGGAAGAGGTGTCGAGCTACAGCTCCAGCGACGTTTCCCCGCCGACGTCATCAAGACCGGCACCGTGACGACGGAGAGGCTGGCCACCGTTTCGTTTGGGACCCAGAGGCCTATCAGCCTAAAACAGGGCTCCCACTGGCGGTGGTAAAGTGCAGCGCATGAGATGGACACAATCCATTAATGAGAATGTCATGACCGTATGCTGCCTCTGTTTATGAAATTGGAACCAACTATCAACGTTACAGCTTTTTGTTTTTTTTATGGGTGAGCTATGGTCAGCGCACACGCTGACCATTCCGTCCAGGGCGACGAAAGGACGGCGCACGGCCCCACAATCCACCCGCAGCCACGTCACCTTCGTCGTTGGGCCGACCACCAATGCCGAGTTCCTTGTCCTCAGTGGTCGGCCCGATGGAATACCCTTTCGGGTACCCTCACCTCTCGATGTCCCTGTCCTGGGAGATCGGTCGCCGTCGCGCGATCAGCCTCTCCACGAGTGACGGACTATTCTCCGGTACGGCCACCCGTGGCCTCGGCTAGGGCGGCATCAGGCGCAGGTACTCGCGCCTGCGCCACCCGAGTCGCCGGCGGCGGAACGTGTCACCGAAAAGGAGCTCCTCTCGCGCACGATCCACCACCTCCTTCCGTGAGATGACGGCCTCACAGAAGGCGACCGCGTCCCAGTTCCTGACGTTGTCGCGTGTCTCCTTGACGATGGTCGCCGACGAGTTCACGGCGCACCCCCGCCCACGCGGCATACACCTCGAGTGGGTGCTGCACCGTGTTCTCGTCGCAATTTGAGAAAAGACATAGGCTACTTTTACTTCAAGGCTTTATCTCGAAAAAATGTGTATAAGAGGTGAAAATAGGACGTAGCATTTTGTATGGAAATTCGTCATTTTCGATGATAGAACCATGAATCTTTGTATTAAGACACTTGGTAATAAGTACATGTCGGAGAGAGCTGTCTAGTTGGATGCCTAGTTGATCTTTGATTGCATGCATGACGCATAATAGGTCGATAGCTTTAGCGACACAGTTGTGTGCGAGACACGGAACAAGTTGGACAGTTGTCAATAGTGCATTGGACGGTGTAAGTAAGATCAGTGCCCCGAACGCGCTGCTCGGTCTTAATCGTTCATTTTTGTGTTCAGTTTAGCCTTTGTGTTAGTATTAATATTGTAGTATAGTGTTTGTGTTAATAATTACATAAAAATAATATTGTTTAAACCAAATTAAATAACTGCAAAACTGCAAATCGCATCTTATCCTGATGACGCCCACTAAGTCCATAACCACTAATGACGAAGTCAATGGAAACTATGTTTCTCTGACATACATATATAAATATTCGTTTGAGCGTTTTTTTAAACGTTCGTATTTCTTAGGGTACACAAGCACTAACAAAGAATTTTACAATAAACTATCTAAAAATATCCGAGATATGCCAATGAACAAGTTTAAAAAAGCTATTAAGAGTAGACTTGGTAGCAATGGCTGTTACAAAATTTCGGATTGCTTAAATGATAATAAAGAATAGTTACGAGCAGCTCCTCATTCATCAATTTATGTTATTGTAATTATTACAACTTTATGGTACTACTAATTTGTTGTATAAATTGACAACTAGTTTTATTGTTACTATTGTGATTGTATAGCGTAGCATGTTTTGCCTGACGAATTTTGGTTTTGATCTTTTTTAGCAATCCTACTATAGTTCATAGTTTATGGTTCGGTCTCGCTCACTGATTAAGGTTCTGCTTGCGGTTGAGCGGAGTAATGGCTGCTCTAGTAGTTAAATCGTGAAAAGATGAAAAAAAAATACAGCCCGCTGGATTTCCTCCCGGACCTTCTCAGCTTGTGGCCGCGTTCCGATCCGGTGGTAGATTATTGGATTGTTTCTATGTACAAATGTTGTTGACAATATGTAAATGCCATTAAGGAGCTTATGCAGAATAAATGATTTAATTTGATTTATTTTTAACCCCCGACGCAAAAAGACGGGTGGTGTGTGTGTGTGTGTGTGTGTGTGTGTGGCATCGTAGCTCTCAAACCGATGGACCGATTTTAATGCAATTTTTTTTACTTGAAAGCCAGATTCTTTGCGGTAGATCTTAGCTATGTTTGGTTAATATCAGTCCAGTAGTGTAAGTATCAGCTATTTTTCAAAGTGATACAAAGGCGTAAGTGCTTCCCGCCTACCAATATCTTATATCTTTAAACGAGCAATTCATGAGTATATATATATATATATATATATATATATATATATATATATATATATATATATATATATATATATATATATATATATATATTTCCAGAATCTCGGAAACGGCTCAAACGATTTTCATAAAATTTAGCATGCTAGAGGTTTCAGAGCCAAAAAATCGATCTTGCTAGGTTTTATTTATAAAAATGTCGTTTGGTCAGTGTTTTTGGCTAATGAATACAATAACACAAAACGTCAATAGAATAGGAATTTAAATTTAGCCTGAGATCGAATCTCGGTGTTATTATTATTATTCTGTTGTTGCATTTTTTTTTATTTTTCATTATTCCATCATTTTTATTTTTTATTAATATAAATCTAAATAAGTTCGTCAAAAATGCAATTCACGAAAAAAAATTATACCGAGCAAAGCTCGGTTAACTAGGTATTAATCATTAAATGATAATTAATTAATAACTGCTGTTGAAGAGAACGTAATAGATACTTTTTATCTTATAGACTACAGGCCCGTGTTGAAAAAATTATGGATCATTTGAACCACCAGGTAACAGGGTCACTGTTACCAATAAGCTATGGATGGATTGTCAATGACAGTCGGTACGATTTCGAGTGATTCCACGGCGAGGAATGTCCCCAAAAAGTCTGTGACATAACGGAACCGGATGAGGAATCAGGCGAAGAAGATGATGATGTCATAGGTAAATAAATAAACCTTTACATCTTTAATCTGTACGTAAGACTTTGATTTTGACAAAAACATATTTATGTTTCAGAAAATGGTAGAGAAAATAATTCAGACGTCGATGAAGACGTTGATTCCGATAACAACTCAGCGGCTGATTCCGATACTAAATAATTTAAAGAAAAACAATATTTTTTATTATCATCATTAAATATATCGATTATTTCTAAAAAATGATTGTTTTATTTATTCACATCATTACAATGAAACAAATCAATTATATATACATATATCGGCGCACGATTGATTATTTTATAAACTTGAATTATAATTACAGTTAAAACAATTAGGTTTAGTTCAAAATAATTAGTTCCCATACTTAAGATAGATAGTACAAACATGGAAGTAATAAGTACTACGTACAACAGGAATGAGCTCTGTCTGTGCATCTTGCAGCTTAAACAAAGAAAATAAAACCTTATGTCAAGGACGTAAGAGTCTTGTCGCGCGCAAAATAAAAATGAAGCCGAGTGAGAAGGCAACCACTGTACCCTGTGTCCCTTTCTAACAGTGACTTAGAGTTGCCAGAGTTAATTTGATTTCAATTATTTCGTTGTTGGTAGAAAAATAGGCGATTTATGTAATGTAATGAAGTAAAAACATTTACTTCTAAAATGTTTCTAAATATAAATAATAATTTATTACCGACATGTTAAACCAATATTATTTGTTGCTACGTGCAAAACCTTATTAACGCAAAAATGTTGCGATTGGCGTATAGGTTTTCTTTTATTTGTATGAAATACGGACATCTGACCTGACAACCCCACGTGAAATTTTTAAACATAATTTCTGAATGAAGAATTACGGTGACCATGCTATCCAGTCCTAGTTCAAGAACAAATAACTTCTTTCGATATTAAAATTACTTTGTTTCAATTTTAGATTTCCTAAAGATCTTAATATTAGGGAAATATGGATAAATATTATACCCATGTATTATATACCCATAGGTGGGCACAGTAAATCCAAAAATTAACTTCGTTAATCATTAATTAAAATTTTAACTTCGATAATCGTTAAACCGTTAAATTCGCGAAAATTTAACGCAAGTTAAAGTTAACGTTACAAATTAACCATTTAAGACTTACTACTTTTTACTTAGACTTAGGTATTATTTAGACTATACTGTTTTCGTGCCTGTGTGGTGACGGAGGAGTAAGGGTATACACGACAATGATATATCGTAGCGATTCGACTGCGCAGATAGTATGTGCAGTTTTATCGATAGTGTGTACAAAAATCGTCTTAGATTTATCTGGTGGCGTAAACGATCGCGGTAGTTTCAAAATTATAAGTTGGAGCAATCGTTCAATTCATTCGCAATGTTTTTCTTTTTTTTTTTTTTTATTGCCAACGGTGCCAAACGAGCAAGCAGCACACCTGATGGTAAGTGAAACTGCTGCACATGGACCTTTGCAATACCAGGGGCACAGCTAGGCCGCTGCCTACCGTGAAGGAAATACTCTTCTTAAACCTCGTTTAAAGAAGGACATGTCATAGCGCTCGGGAAACACAGCAGCAGGTAGTTCATTCCAGAGCTTGCACGTACGTGGGAGAAATGATCGCTGGAAACGTACAGTTGAAGACCATAACGTTTCCAGGTGAAATGGATGAACCCTGCTACGATGTCGAGTGGTACGTTGGTAGAATGGTGACGGTGGTACCAAGTCAAACAGTTCCTCGGAGCACTCCCCGTGAAAGAGTCGGTAGAGTACACAGAGTGACCCAAAGTCTCTCCGCTGCTCCAGCGACTCCAATCTGTCCGTAAGATTGGGATCCCCGACGATTCGAACAGCCCGTCTTTGCAGGGAGTCAAGTGGGTCTAGCTGATATTTGGGCGCACCTGCCCAGAGATGTGAGCAGTACTCCACATGAGGACGAACTTGTGCTTTGTATAGCACAAGACGCTGTCTCGGTGTGAAGTACCGCCTGGCTCTGTTCAGGACGCCCAGCTTTTTGCTTGCCAATTTAGCTTTGTCCTCCAAATGACTCCCAAACTGGACTTTGCTCGATATTTTGACGCCTAGAATCCCAATACTCTCAGAAATTGGGAGAGTTACTCCTTGGAACTGTGGCGCCATGACAAACGGGTCCTTCTTTGCAGTGAACGCGCAAACTTGTGTCTTTGTGGGGTTGAACTGGACTAGGTTCCGTTCACCCCATTCCGAGGCCCACCCCAGAGAGCGCTCGACTTCAGACATAAGTTGAACCCTTCTTTCCTGAGTACTCCGAGGGATATTCCGTTGCTCAGTGTACCGCTCATCACCCGTGCTATCATCCGCATAGCAACCCATACTCTCGATAGAGAGCATGTCATTGATATGCAGGATAAACAACGTCGGGGAAAGCACCGAGCCTTGTGTTACACCAGCATTAATGGTCATGGTATCGGAGCAGGAGCCATCTACGACGACTTTTATACTCCGACCATCCAAAAAGCTGGCGATTCAATTACAGAGTCCCTCGAGGATTCCGTATGATGGTAGCTTCGATAGAAGTGCCTTGTTCCAGACCCTATCGAACGCCTTTGCGATATCTAGGCTGAACGCCAGCGCCTCACCCTTGCCCTCCAAGGCCTCTGCCCAACGGTGTGTGAGGTATACAAGAAGATCACCAGCCGACCGACCATAACGAAAGCCGTATTGGCGATCACTGATAAGCTGGCGTTCCTCAAGTTACTGCAGAAGCTGGCGGTTTATAACCTTCTCCATTATCTTGGAGAGTAAGGATGTTATCGCAATTGGCCTGTAATTCGATGGGTCAGACCGGTCTCCCTTTTTAGGGATCGGGTGGACATGGGCTACCTTCCACGAAGACGGAACCCTATTAGTAGTGTAGGAAAGTCGGTATAGGCGCGTGAGGATGGGAGTCAATTCAGGGGCGCACGTCTTTAGTACCACTGCAGGGATGCCATCCGGTCCACTCGACTTATGGACGTCTAAAAGCCGCAGCTCCCGCCTAACCGCTCGCTGCGTGATGCGGATTTCAGGCAGTGAGCTTTCACACCGTGGGATAGTAGGTGGTGCGGCAGCTCCGGCATCCAAAGTCGAGTTACAGGCAAAGAATTGACCTAGAAGATCGGCCTTTTCCTTTGCGCTGTGGGCCAGACTACCATCGTGTTTCTGCAGTGGTTGGAGATTGGGCTGGCAGAAGTTGCCTTGGGCAGCCTTGGCGAGCGACCAGAATGCACGACTCCCAGCGGGATAGCTTTGCAATCGCTCGCCAATTCTGGCAACATGTTCCGCCTTGGCTCTGGCAATAGCCTTCTTACTAGATCTAGAAGCGGCTTTAAATTTCCGCTTCACCTCTTTTGCATTCGGGTCCTGGCATTTTTTGGCCCTATTCCAGGCCCGATATGCGGACTGTTTCTGGCATGCAGCCGTCCTGCAGGTTATGTTAAATCAGGGTCGGCTGCGACCACCGACGGGTATTTTGGTGTTGGGGATGAATAATTCCATCCCCGTAATAACCGTTTCGGTAACACAGTCCGCACAGATGCCAGGGTCCCCAGAGGCGAAGCAAAGCCGCTTCCATGGGTAGGATGCGTAAAACTCGCGGAGTCCATCCCAATCTGCTGACTTATATTGCCAGACTCTGCGAGTCCCAGTCGCCTTAGAACGACTAGGCCTTACAACAGGAGCACTGCTACGAACCAAGCAGTGATCAGAAGATCCAAGAGGGGCTTCAACCACTACCTGATATCCGTGCTGGTGTGTAGTCAGCAGAAGATCCAGTAAAGAAGACTCATGGCTCTCAATATCTGGGATACGGGTGGGCTGTGTCACCAGTTGTGAGAGACCATATTGAAGAGATGTCGACCCTGGAGGTCAGTGGTTCGGGACCCCAGCCACTCTTTATGATGAGCGTTGAAGTCTCCAAGAACCACCACCTCCGCTGATGGACACTGCTCCAATATTTCGTCAATCCCCCATTGGACGTTCTCAAATAATTGAATTGACCCCGGATCACTGCCATGGGACCTGTAGAGGCATGCGTAGATGCGGGTAAGGCCTCCATAGTCTACGCGTAGCCACAGGATTGACAAGTCACCATGTTCGAGGGCCCAAAG
Organism: Lymantria dispar; assembly: GCA_032191425.1. Taxonomy (NCBI): domain Eukaryota; kingdom Metazoa; phylum Arthropoda; class Insecta; order Lepidoptera; family Erebidae; genus Lymantria; species Lymantria dispar. The sequence continues at coordinate 5,280,114 of CM063447.1, forward strand.
GCGGCGACAGCAGATATCACCTCGGATGAATACGCACACCCCGGCTTTACGACGGAAGGTATGCTCCAACTCGTAGCCGGGGTAATTTAGGTACGAAATGTCATCCGGAGCACCTATCTGCGTCTCCGTTAAAAAGAGTAAGGCAGGCCGCGCCGTCTCGAGGTGATGGTGGACGGCGTCGAGATTGCTATGTAGACCCCTGATATTGCAAAAATCCACATCAAATGTGGATAAGGGGACCGCCGTAGAAAACGTTCTCTTTTTATTTTTCTTGGCCATGAGTTATTGTTTAAGAAGAGGAGGAAGGGAGTGTGAATGTGTACAACGGAGTTCGGTGATACAAAAAAAAAAAATGGGCGGGGCATAGTGCATGGTCGAGGAGTGAGTTTTGTGAGGAGCTGACACGATGCACGGAAGCGCCCCCGATGCCACCCCGTGCGTAGCCGCCGAGGTCCACTCCGGTTTCCCACACCGGCACGACGACTACCCAACGGGATTTTCGCCGGTTGGTGGGACAGCCTCCCAGGGAGGATGATCCTGTGTTCGGGTCCCCTGCTGACCGGCAGGTGGCCAGCGGTGACCATTCCCATCGGGTCTCCCTGTACACCATGCCAGCCCCTCACGCTCAATACCCCGACCAAGACCTCACCACCGCAGGTTTCAGGCCTCACCAAAACCCGCCGCACACAAACACACCTAGAAAGTTGGGCTCTCTCGCTCACTCACTCTCGCTACTACTCAAACGTCGATCTTCTGCGAGAGTGTGGTACTGCCCAGGACGGACCGGCCCGCGACTGCAGACAAAAGACTGTCTACAGTGTGGTCCTACCACCAATAAAAACTAACTAACCTTGCTTGCTGTAGGTGCAAATCAACATATCGCAAGAAGTAATAATATGTGGTGTGTGTCACATGGACAGAGCAGCGCCTTGAACTTGACTAATGTAACGGACTAAAGTTAACGAAAGTTCAGTTTAACAGAAGTTAACAAGAGCGTTAACATTTTTTGAAGTTAACTTAAAAGTTAATCCGCTAACCAAAATTCGATAATTAACGGATTAACGAGTTAATGCCCACCTCTGTATATACCATTGTATTATATAATATTTCGAATGCCATCACACTGGAACTATTAAAAAGCATGTTGTAAGATGTAATTTTATTTAAGTGAAATTAGAAAAATTAATAAAAAATAGACAATCTCACTGATTTTCTTGCCGGGTCTTCTCAGTGCGGTCGCGTTCCGATCCGGCGGTGATTTTAAGAAAAAATGTATAAAAATGACAATATGTAATTGCCCCCGCTGGGTTTATACATAATAAATGATTTGAATTTGAAAAATTGAAGCCGAGCGAGAGCTCAGTAAAAGGATTATTACACTACACGAGACCATAGATCACAACCACTGTGTCGACATATCACAATTTTCGGCATTTACTGCTTTTATTGATCGGGGAAAACTTAAGCGTGTTTCCAGATTTGTATTTGAAATTCTAAAGTACACTGAAAAACTGTTTATTACATTATCAAATCAATAATTAAAAAACTTACATAAAAATAAAATTATCATGTATGTTGTCCAAGAATTTTATAGCAAACTACATATATTGTTAGATCCGCCACATCCTCCTCAATCTATATTTGAAGATCCACATGATATTCAATTGGTGAAGGCGTTAGCGAATTCATATCTCAATTTACGTTTAACTCATAATGCAAAATTAGAATCAATGAAACATATGAGGAATAAGTTGGGTTTGCGGCAGAAACTTCACAAGACTGTTTTATTTAGCAATGTCTGATTTAGAATTAAACGTAAATGTAAACTGAACTGTTTTTTGTTACCTAATTAATTAAATATACCACAATAAGTAGTTTATCGTAATTTTATCTCAGTCCAGCTGCATGTTGTGTCGTATCCCACAAGCACCAGTCGGTAAGTACCTACCTATATGACGCGAGTGTGAAAAGCAAGCAAAAACGGCAAATGTATAGTGCCGCAAAGGGCAAATTTATCATTAGCATCTTTGATTAAAATCCATCTAAAGCAATGATCTGCTGACGTCAGATTATAAATCATTTTTTATAATTATTGTCCTTAAATAATATTTCAATATGGTCACCACCGCCAGAGAGGGATAAAAGGTACAGTTACTGAGCTCTCGCTCGGCTTCAATTTTGCGACAACAGCTCATTTCTGTTGTACGTAGTACTTATTACTTCCATGAGTACAACACATGTTATCATAAAACAGTTTTTATAGATTGTCATCGGGAGTTCATCGCTCTCGGCCTTACTATAAATACGACCATTTGGTGGTACGACATTCTAAAGTCCGATTATACACTACCTGCATACGGCCCATCATGACGTATGCCGTGTAGTGTTCGCGCACGTTAGGCCAAACAGGATCCACAGTTTACAAACACTACAAAATAGATTCATGCGACGGGCAACGGGTGCACCGTGGTTCGTTCGTAATGTCGATCTACACATCGACCTCGAATTGCCGACCATCAGGTAGTACATGAAGCGTTGCTCCCAGCGCTATTTTGACTCTGCCATGACTCACCCCAATCCACTAGTGGTTGGGGCGGTAAACTACGTCCCCTCAAAAATATACGCGGTCCGACGTCCCCGTCATCTCCTTGAACAAGGGGATGACGCTATTACGATCGCCCAAGAAAGGGCCTACACAGCTCGCGCAGCGATAACACATAAAACTCCGCGGTGTCGGCCTCGCCGACGAGGTCGAAAACCGCGGCGCGTAAAAGTCATTAACCTAAACGTGGCCGCGCCCACTTTGCTTTCAGCGACGCCCCGAGCCGAGGTCCGTTCCCCCCAGGGTTAGCCCTCGGGCGATGTTCGCTTAACTTACTTACCGGGTTGAGAGCCTTCCGCTCGCCCATTGACCGCGTTAACCTGTCAAGGTCATCTGCGACCAACAGCTAAACACACACAAAAAAAAAAAAAGGTACGACATTCATTCGATCGCTAGCAGCCAAACAGTGCGGAGCTTTATACTCCACTTAGTTTTAAACTAGAATTCAATAAAATGAGTACTGTTTCATCTTTATTGTTTCAATTACGTTTATCATGGAAAACAATCAACACTATCAACATCGTAGTGAGGTGGATGACGTTAGCCATGCTGACGTCATTGCTTTTAAAAACGATACGGCGCTACCTGCTACGTCATCAGAAGTGGGATTGCTCACCACTTCCGCTCAAACAACCTGACGCTGCAACGGCGCTGAACCATGAAGTATACACTATGGTATTTACTAACATGGTATGGTATGGTATTTACTAACACGTTGCAACAGAAGCAGCTACAATCAAACTGGCAAAAGGCCCAATGAACAGTATACCTCCACTATTCATTATGCAGATGCAGGTAAATTTAATGACCGACAACTTCGAGAAGCCCAACTAGGACCGGTACAGGAATGATATGGGCATTTGACATGACTATCGTCTTACCATGTTCATTCGTAAACCCGCTAGTTGATATACCCTGCTGAGATCATTGAGCATGGTTCCAAGGTCCTCCATGGATTCTGCTATATATATACCACAATATCGTCTGCAAATCGAAGTGCAGTGGTGATCATCGTCGAAGAGATGAAGTCTCCCTATCTCACGCCTTTCTGCAACTGGATCGGTTTCATACTCTTATCCCGGAAACGGACTGACATTGTGGCATTTCTATACAAACACTTCAGCACTTCGACATAGCGATGGTCGATTTGGTACCGCTGAAGGGACTGCAGCACCACCGCGCTTTTGGTCCACGACTCTGGAACGTCATCTCTCAGGGGTGACCGAGCTGAATAGCTTTTAAAGAGCTTTTAAGACCGGCTTGTCGCCTGCCTTTAGAGGCTCTGCCGTGGTTCCGTCATCCCCTGGTGCCAAAATGTGCTATTACAAACTCGGCTGCAGGCAGCACATGCAGCGGCTACACGAAGCCAGCTGTGGCTGCACGACTGGTTTTATATGTAGTTTTGCAGCCGGACGGGTGGTATCGGCCGCATTCGTACACGATTATTGCTGCGATTCAACTCATTAGGAATAGCACCTAAGTATCTGCCTATGTTTTAATTTGTTCTTTATTTTTTTTTTATTTTTAAGTTTATATCACACGTATGTATAATGATGTTTATTGTGGTTGTGGCTCAGCATCGAATAAATATGTTTTTCTTTCTTTCTTTCTAGTATTAGTTTGAGATCCATTCTGATCTTCTGCAAGCTGATGTCCGGAATTTCTTCGGTATAGTGCCGCGTTAGCTTGGATCTAGGATCTTGGACTAAATCGACAACAGGATTTCGGTATGATTTATAGAAACTTTCAACCTCTCCCAGGATCTCACATTGGGATGAACTGACAGTGCCGTCATCGGTTTTCAGCTTAGTCATTTGGCTTTGCCCAACTGACAGATCCTGTCCGAACACTTTCGAGCAACGATTCCGGAGGAATACGTGAATGGTGTCAACACACCGACAAAGCCATCGAAGCATACAGACTCAACGAATCTCGAGCCTCGGTTTTATGGAGAACAGATAACCGTATCGGCGGAATACAACTCTCCAGAATTGGGCATTGAGCCTATATCGTCGACCTCATAAGCCAGCGTAGCCGAACAACAGACGCAAGAACCAGAGGATTAAAAATCAAGGTTGTATTTATTTTAGTAAATACTAAATACATCACAGAACACGCCAAACTCCGTGCCACAGTCACAGAGTACGCCCAACACAAGTACCACAGAGTACGCCCAACACAAGTACCACAGAGTACGCCCAACACAAGTACCACAGAGTACGCCCAACACAAGTACCACAGAGTACGCCCAACACAAGTACCACAGAGTACGCCCAACACAAGTACCACAGAGTACATCCAACACAAGTACCACAGAGTACGCCCAACACAAGTACCACAGAGTACGCCCAACACAAGTACCACAGAGTACGCCCAACATAAGTACCACAGAGTACGCCCAACACAAGTACCACAGTGTACGTCAATATAAACTACATCAAATCTCTACGAGTCATTAGAAGAAAGGTACACAGATACCATTCTCAAAAGAAATTGCCTCTTTGATTACAGGTAGAAAAACTGGGCAAGCTCTTTGCAGAAATGTTTACAACACGGCTGGTGCAGAGCGCGCACCGCCGGTCAGAACGGCCGCATCGGCGCACGATTGATTATTTTATAAACTTGAATTATAATTACAGTTAAAACAATTAGGTTTAGTTCAAAATAATTAGTTCCCATACTTAAGATAGATAGTACAACACATGTTATCATAAAACAGTTTTTATAGATTGTCATCTGGAGTTCCCCGCTCTCGGCCTTACTATAAATACGACCATTTGCTGGTACGACATTCACATGGCGTTTATAAGCGAGACACACCTGGGACCTGCAGACCAAATAAAATTCCCGGGGTATCTCGTTTATAGGAGGGACGAGATTTCACAACAATCCATCAGATACGCTTGCAGTCAAGCCACGTGAAGCAAGTGAAGCCACGCTTGGCAGTCATCATTAGAAGACGCATAACCCACCAGCCTGCACCTTCGCCTCAGCTTAACACCATCTACGCCTTGGATGTAGAAATCCTGCTGGGTGACTCACCAATACAATTGTACGCTATCTACAAGCCACCGGATCCAAACACATTAGACCCTGGTGATATCACCACCTTGCTGGAGTCCACCACCAGAACCCTGATAGCAGGGGACCTAAATTGCAAGCACCCAGCATGGAGCCACCCGGAACACATCAGGTAGGCGTCTCCACCTTATAGCTGAGTCCCGGGGCTACACGGTTATGGGCCCAGAAGTGCCCACCCACTACCCAGACAACAATGCGCACACGCCCGACGTTCTGGACATCATCGCATACAACGATATAGACTGCCAAGTAACCCAAACGGTACTGGACGTACACATCCTGTCGGACCATCAGCCGGTCTTACTCACCATCCAAGAGATGCCGTCCCGTTCCTCCCCTCCAGCGCCACGTCACAGGATTAACTGCGGTCTTACTCACCATCCAAGAGATGCCGTCCCGTTCCTCCCCTCCAGCGCCACGTCATAGGATTAACTGGGACATATGTCCCAGTTAATCGCGCTTCCTTGAATATTCAAGGAAGGCCGAATTAAACCAGCTCGCGGAGAGAGTGAAGGCCAAGTTGCAGGACCACTCCACCGGGAACTGGGATCGCTTCATCGAGGATTCCAGCGGCGACTGGAACTCCATTCACCGCCTCTGCCGCCGTCTCACGAAAATCCCAGTTCCGGTACGCCCCCTTCTCCACGGCGACGGGACCATCAGGTACAGAGCAGCGGACCGCGCCGAGTTGTTCGCGGACCACCTGGAGCAGCTGTTCAGGCCTAACCCAGAGTCGGAATAGGATACTGAGAGCTCAAACATTATGTCACAGGACCTCCAACGTCTGAAATCCTACCCCGAAAGTCCGGTGCCCCCGGAGGAGGACCCGATCGTGTTTGCTCCAAACACAGTTCGCAGCATGATAAAGATCCTAAAACCCAGGAAAGCCCCAGGACCCGACGGGATTCCAAATTCCACCCTACGTCATCTGCCGCACAAAACCATCTCCGCACTAGCCAGGCTTTTTACGGGAATCCCGCGGACGGGAGAGTTCCCAACAGACTGGAAGGAAGGAAGGATTATCATGCTGCCGAAACAAGGGAAAAACGTGCTCCTCCCCGGGAGCTACAGACCCATCACACTGCTCTCAACCACTTCCAAATTTTTTGAGAAGCTCTTACTTCGCAAAGTGGCATCCTTCATCATCCCCAGACCAGAGCAACATGCGTTCAGGCCTGAACACAGTACCACGCTCCAGCTGTCGAGGGTACTGCATCAGATTACGGCAGTCATGAACAGGCGCGAACACGCCGTGGCGGTACTCCTCGACATCGAACAGGCATTTGACCGTGTATGGCATGACGGTCTGCTGCTCAAGATGTCACAAACACCGACACCCCTTCGCATCGTGAGGGTGGTCTCCTCCTTCCTGTGTGACAGGACATTCCAAGTGGCCGTGGACAATGCAGTGTCCACCCCCAGGAAAATCTCGGCGGGCGTCCCACAGGGCAGTTGTCTGTCCCCGTCCCTCTATACCCTATACACGGACGACATCCCCTCCATACCAGAGGTGGAAATCGCCCTCTTTGCCGACGATGTAGCATTCACATCATCCAGCATAAAGGCCGCCCATGCCGTCAAGAAAATGCAGCGTGTGTTGGACCTCCTACCACCCTGGTTCGACAAATGGCGGCTCAAGGCCAATGTAGGCAAGACCCAGGCCATGACCTTCGGCAGAGGCCAGTTATTCCCTCAGCCACTCAAATTTAATGGCCAAACTATCCCCTGGAGACGCCACAGCAAATACCTCGGCATTACCCTGGACAACAAGTTGTCCATGAAACAGCACATTAAGTTGCTAATAGGAAAAATTAGAGCCTCCCGCGCGCTACTGCGCCCTGTTTTCAAGTCTCATCTCCCAGTGCGCACCAAGCTGGGAATCTATAAAATCTATGTTCGTTCAGCATTAACCTATGCAGCCCCAGCTTGGTTTGGGCTGGTGCACCCTCGCCATATGACCCGACTCCAAGCGCAGCAAAATCTCACCCTGCGTACCATACTGGCTGCCCCTTACTTTGTAAGGAATACTACTATTCACAAAGATCTTCGGATGGAAACTCTCACGGACTTCTCCCGACGCCTGGCAGTCAACATGTTCTCACGAGCCGATGCCTCTGAGTGGGAACACATCAGGGGCATCGCATCATCATCTTCATGCACGCCCCCCTGATCTTCACCCCGGCGAAAAGCCCTTTCCTAGGAACTTCGCCGGCGTTTAAAAACACAAACACGACACTTCTTCCAACCTGGTTACCCTCGGGTACCAGCGTTTGCTCACTTACCTACCCATCACCTTCCTTCCTTCCTCCGGCCTCGTAAACCCAATGGGACCACCCCCCAGTCGGCTCAACACCGACTGGATACTCAGGAGTGACCCGCCCCGGTTTATCCACGGAGAATGAAGCCGCAGGAAGAGGGCACAGGCCCTGAAACTGCCTCTCCCACCCCAACAAAGGGTGGCGAGCAAAACACTGACAAAACGACATTCATTCGATCGCTAGCAGCCAAACAGTGCGGAGCTTTATACTCCACTTAGTTTTAAACTAGAATTCAATAAAATGAGTACTGTTTCATCTTTATTGTTTCAATTACGTTTATCATGGAAAACAATCAATCAAACAACATCGTAGTGAGGTGGATGATGTTAGCCATGCTGACGTCATTGCTTTTAAAAACAATACGGCGCTACCTGCTACGTCATTTATGTATCAATAATGTTTGAAGTATATATCAGGGATGTTATGGAGCTCCGTAACCGTAACCGAAACTATCGGATATCCGAAATAAATATATATCCGTAACCGTAACCGTAACCGATTCAAAAGTTTCGGATAATTTCGAATAAGGGTGGAGTCTAAATAAAACATGTTTCAACAAGTTTTATTTCACCGGACTTGCACTCTATGTGAATCTTGTAGTAGGGACAATCGATATTAGAAAAACATCGATGTTTATATCGATGTCCACATCAATGTATTAAAAACATCGATATTTTTGGTAATAAACAAATAGCACTGTGTAATTTTCTTGTGAAGTGTGGTTTTATCTTATATCTTTAAACGAGCAATTCTTGTATATATAAATATTATATGTTTTTTCAGAATCTCGGAAACAGTTCCAACTATTTTTATGAAATTTAGCATACCTACTACAGGTTTCGCGGCCAAAAAATCCATCTTTTTCGAATTTATTTATATAAAATGTTATTTTGTCGGTGTTTTAGCTAATCCATACAATGACATAAAATGTCAATAGAATAGGATTTTAAATTTAGCCGTCGTCGTCAAGAGTTACAAGAGCTCGGTGGGGAAGTTGTCCAGTCGCATTCGAACAGCGTGAGATCGAATCTTTGTATTATTATTATTCTGTTTTTCATTATTTCATAATTTTAAGTAAAAAAAGTAATTTAAACAGGTGTTTCTAATGACGCTCTAAAGAAGTATTGACTATTCAATGTTTTTAAAAGCTTTTATTTAACTTGCAATGTATGTAAGTATGTATGTATGTAAGTATGTATGTTCGGGTGGAATCTTTGAACTCAATTTTGAAGTAGATATCTTCAACCGATTGAGCTGAAATTTTGTATACTCGTTTAGTTTGGATGACAATGCACGATATGGTGTGTGACATCATTCTAAATCCAATATGGCAGATCATCCATGATGGTGGAATAGATATTTTTAATGTATTTCTACAATATGGGTATCAAATGAAAGGGCAGTTGAGAGTAACTCAAAAAATAATGTTGCGTCATTCTAAATCCAATATGGCGGACCATCAAAGATGGCGGGATAGATATTTTTAATGCATTTCTACAATATGGGTATCAAATGAAAGGGCTTGTTGAGAGTAACTTGAAAAAGAATGTCGCATCATTCTAAATTCAATATGGCGGACCATCCAAGATGGCGGAGTAGTTATTTTGATGCACTTCTATAATATGGGTATCAAATGAAAGGGTTTGTTGAGAGTAACTCGAAAAATAATGTGAAGTCATTCTAAATTCAATATGGCGAATCATCCAAGATAGAGGAATAGTTATTTTTAATGCACTTCTGCAATATGAGTATCAAATGAAAGGGCTCATTGCGAGTAAATTGAAAAGAGAGCTCCAAGCTGAAATAAGTTTGACTTGTGTAATTTGGCGAGATGGGCACCATAAACATTGGTCTGCAACCTGTCTAGGAGAAGGATAACTCCAAAATCAAACTAGGAACTGTGTTTCGTCGCGCACAAGTAAGTTCCTAACTGAACTAAGTTTGACTTGTGTAATTTGGCGAGATGGGTGTCATCAGCATTGGTCTGCAACCTGTATAGAAGAAGGACAACTCAAAATTAAACTCGAAACTGTGTTTCGTCACACACAAGTGAGGTCCAAACTGAAATAAGTTTGACTTGTGTAATTTGACGAGATAAGCGTCATCAGCATATGTCTGCAGCCTGTCTAGGAGAAGGACATCTCCAAAATCAAACTAGGAACTGTGTATCGTCACGTACAAGTAAGTTCCTTACTGAACTAAGTTTGACTTGTGTAATTTGGCGAGATGGGCGTCATCAGCATTAGTCTGTAACCTGTCTAGAAGAAGGACAACTCAGAATTAAACTCGAAACTGTGTTTCGTCACGCACATGTGAGGGTCCAAACTAAAATAAGTATGACTTGCGTAATTTGGCGAGATGGGCGTCATCAGCATTGGTCTGCAACCTGTCTAGAAGAAGGATAACTCAGAATTAAACTCAAAACTGTGTTTCGTCACGCACATGTGAGGGTCCAAACTGAAATAAGTTTGACTTGTATAATTTGGCAAGATGGGATGTCATCAGCATTGGTCTGCAACCTGTCTAGGAGAAGGACAACTCTTTACTTAGGCTCAAAGCTCTTTGCTGCTGGTCAAGCATACGTAGCCTAAAGTAGGTAAAAACATTAGATGGTCTCTTTATTGAAGAGTTGAACTGATCGCAATTAACCGGCAAACGACCTTGCAGCAATGATGCGTTGAATGAGATGAACAAACTGAGAAACCTAGCTAGCCATAAGTAAAAAATAAAAAATAAATTAAAGCAAAAAAATTTTTTTTAAAAAGCTTTTATTTATTAAACTCTCTAAAAAGAAGAAAATAATATTTTCCTTAAAATTATAACTATAAACTTATAACCTCATTATATATATACAATTTATATGATAATAAAAGCTTGTCGCGATTTGTAAACTAATACCAATTTAATTAAGAAATTGATCTGCTAAGTTTACTATATTTTCAATTTAAGTAAATACTGATAGGTAGTTACACTTCGCGACAAGCTTTTATTATCATATAAATTGTATATAATGAGGTTATAAGTTTATAGTTATAATTTTAAGGAAAATATTATTTTCTCCTTTTTAGAGAGTTTAAATAAAAGCTTTTATAAAAAAAGTTTTTTTGCTTTTAATTTATTTTCTTTTTTCATCGATGTATCGATGTTATCGGAGTAAAAACATTGATATTTTTAGCTAATGTCTACCGATCATCCTTATTTTGTAGTTTGTTTATTATTTGTTTGTTAAACTAAATAAAACCAAATTATTGCATAGTAATTGTGTCATATTTTACTTCAATCTAATATCCGTAACCGAAACTATCCGAAACTAACGGATAATCCAAAATAATTACATATCCGTAACCGTAACCGATATAATTATATTCCTATATCCGTATCCGTATCCGTAACCGAAATATCATATCCATAACATCCCTGGTATATATTAAACCAAAAAGTATACAAAACTGTTGATACTGGGATTGACAGTTTCAATTCTTGGATATAATCATGGAAGTAGTAAGTACTACGTACAACAGGAATGAGCTCTGTCTGTGCATCTTGCAGCTTAAACAAAGAAAATAAAACCTTATGTCAAGGTCGTAAGAGTCTTGTCGCGCGCAAAATAAAAATGAAGCCGAGTGAGAAGGCAACCACTGTACCCTGTGTCCCGTCTGTCTAACAGTGACTTAGAGTTGCCAGAGTTAAGTTGATTTCAATTATTTCGTTGTTGGTAGAAAAATAAGCGATTTATGTAATGTAATGAATTAAAAACATTTACTTTTAAAATGTTTCTAAATATAAATAATAATTTATTACCGACATGTTAAACCAATATTATTTGTTGCTACGTGCAAAACCTTATTAACGCAAAAATGTTGCGATTGGCGTATAGGTTTTCTTTTATTTGTATGAAATACACACCTGACCTGACAACCAGACATGAAATTTTTAAACATAATTTGTGAATGAAGAATTACGGTGACCATGCTATCCAGTCGTAGTTCAAGAACAAATAACTTAAATACCTATGCATTTTTTATTCCTTTCGATATTAAAATTACTTTGTTTCAATTTCAGATTTCCTAAAGATCTTAATATTAAGGAAATATGGATAAATATTATACCCATATATTATATACCCATAGGTGGGCACAGAATCCAAAAATTAACTTCGTTAATTAAAATTTTAACTTCGATAATCGTTAAAGCATTAAATTCGCGAAAATTTAATGCAAGTTAAAGTTAAAGTTAAAAGTTAACCATTTAAGACCTACTATTATTTACTTACATTTAGGTATTATTTAGACTATACTGTTTGCGTGCCTGTGTGGTGACGGAGGAGTAAGGGTCGGTATACAAGGTGACTGGTAAAAGATTGTACATATTGAAGGAGGGTATTCAGTACTCGATTCTGATACCCAATATATAAAAAAAATTGGTACTTAAATTTTGAACTAATTATCTTATAAAAATATTTAGTTATGGACACATGGGATAGGTCAACGTACGTCAGCAATTGTAGGTACTAAACAGTTCGCGCATTGAACTAGTTACATTTTAGGTAAATATTCTACCTATGCGACTCGACCCAGTAGGTATTTTTTTCGTCGCGGGCCGCAGACAGAGGTCAACGTACGCTGGCAAACCTATTGTTGTGATTAGAAACAAATCACTTTATCTCGGGATTGGTAAGAGCTATGAATCTGCAAATAACTTTCGTGTTTTATGACATTATTCTTACACCTAGTTTAAGTACTTCTAGTAATAAATATCCAAAATCTTGACAACAGTGCTAACAAAACTGTTACTCGATATCGGTATCGGTGTATCGCCAGTAGGGTGACAATATTTTTGGAAGTCTTGTAACACTAATATTGTTGACGTTTACTAAGTAGTTAATTAATATTATCTTCTTTTTACACTTTTATTAGTTACATGTGGCCATTATCTATCGTTTCCTTGAATATGTACAATCTTTTACCAGTCATACTGTAAACGACAATGATATATCGTAGCGATTCGACTGCGCAGACAGAGTGTGCAGTTTTATCGATAGTGTGTACGAAAATCGTCTTAGATTTTTCTGGTGGCGCAAACGATCACGGTAGTTTCAAAATTATAAGTCGGAGCAATCGTTCAATTCGTTCGCAATGCTTGCTGTAGGTGCAAATCAACATATCGCAAGACTATCGCAAGAAGTAATAATATGTGGTGTGTGTCACGTGGACAGAGCAGCGCTTTGAAGTTGACTAATGTAACGGACTAAAGTTAACGAAAGTTCAGTTTAACAGAAGTTAACAAGAGCGTTAACATTTTTTGAAGTTAACTTAAAAGTTAATGCGTTAACCAAAATTCGTTAATTAACGATTAACGGATTAACGAGTTAATGCCCACCTCTGTATATGGTATATATGTCTCTGTATATGTATTGTATTATATAATATTTCGAATGGTATCACACTGCAACTATTAAAAAGCATGTTGTAAGATGTAATTTTATTTAAGTGAAATTAGAAAAATTAATAAAAAATAGACAATTCCACTGATTTTCTTGCCGGGTCTTCTCAGTGCGGCCGCATTCCGATCCGGCGGTAATTTTAAGAAAAATGTAAAAAAATGACAATATGTAAGTGCCCCCGCTGGGTTTATACATAATAAATGATTTGAATTTGAAAAATTGAAGCTGAGCGAGAGCTCAGTAAAAGGCTTATTACACTACACGATATTCAGGGCCCTAACTTAGTAGGGGTGCTCTACAACAGCTAAATTGTGAAACCTGTTTTACCTGTTTCAGTCAAAATAACAGCCTGTTGTGCTGTAATACGAGAAAAAAGGGGAAAATAACCATTCTTTGGGAATAATGTTTAGAAGTGGTTTCAGTGTTTGTTCCTAAAGTGAAAACGATCCTTCATGCTTTACATACTTAGGACTGATTTATGTATATATAATCAGTCCTATATATAGAGGACTGATTTATGTATATATATCTCTCTCGTATTACAGCACAGCAGGCTTATTTTAGAACATTTTTCTGAAACTGTTATTTCGCTAAAACTGAAACAGGTGAACGGGTTTCACAATTTAGCTGTTTTAGAGCACCTCTACTAAGTTAGGGCCCTGAATATCGTGTAGTGTAGTAAGCCTTTTACTGAGCTCTCGCTCGGCTTCAATTTTGCGACAACAGCTCATTCCAGGAATGAGCTCTGTCTGTGCATCTTGCAGCTAAAACAAAGAAAATAAAACCTTATGTCAAGTTTCAGTTACAGATTTAAAACTGAACATTATTTATTATATTGCTGGATATATCGTCAATGGGATGATTGACAAAATTTCTTGTTCAAATTATCGTGTGGTGTTATTGGATCACAAGACCATAGATCACAACCACTGTGTCGACATATCACAATTTTCGGCATTTACTGCTTTTATTGATCGGGGAAAACTTAAGCGTGTTTCCAGATTTGTATTTGAAATTCTAAAGTACACTGAAAAACTGTTTATTACATTATCAAATCAATAATTAAAAAACTTACATAAAAATAAAATTATCATGTATGTTGTCCAAGAATTTTATAGCAAACTACATATATTGTTAGATCCGCCACATCCTCCTCAATCTATATTTGAAGATCCACATGATATTCAATTGGTGAAGGCGTTAGCGAATTCATATCTCAATTTACGTTTAACTCATAATGCAAAATTAGAATCAATGAAACATATGAGGAATAAGTTGGGTTTGCGGCAGAAACTTCACAAGACTGTTTTATATAGCAATGTCTGATTTAGAATTAAACGTAAATGTAAACTGAACTGTTTTTTGTTACCTAATTAATTAAATATACCACAATAAGTAGTTTATCGTAATTTTATCTCAGTCCAGCTGCATGTTGTGTCGTATCCCACAAGCACCAGTCGGTAAGTACCTACCTATATGACGCGAGTATGAAAAGCAAGCAAAAACAGCAAATGTATAGTGCCGCAAAAGGCAAATATATCATTAGCATCTTTGATTAAAATCCATCTGAAGTAGTGATGTAACGAATATTCGCATTCGCATCGCGAATATTCGCATATATTTCTGACATTCGCAATCGCATTCGCAAGGAACGATGCGAATGTTTGGCGAATATATTTGACAAACTAAAAGCAAATTATATATGTAATTGTGTAATGATATGATAATATGATAATATTTATTATTTTTATTTACTCATAATATTTGAATAAAACAATATTATGGAACACTCAGGTCGGCAACTAAATTAGAAATACTGTCTCTCTTATTTTTGTCAGTCTAATATAAACTAATGAATGCGGAGTCGGTTTTTTGTTCGGTTATACTGCGAAAACCACTGAACAATCAGAATAATATTTATACCATAAGATGCAGCATGTTTCGGAGAAAGATTTAGTATATGATATGTTGGTGAATACTTATCCGGAATTTATATTTGTTTTTGACGTGACAACGTCTTATAATTCGATGGAGCCGGCTGCACACACGAAAAAACATGACGTATGCAGTGTTACCTCGCTCTGAGGCGTTCCATTGAAGGCTTTTTTTTTTGGGGTGGGCTGCGGTCGGCGCGCTTCCGCACCACTCTGTCCGGGGCGACAGAGGGGCTTAAGCACGCAACACCCGCAACCCACCCGAACACCACGTCGCCTTCGTCGTTGGACGGACCACCGGAGCAGGGTTACTTGTCATCAGTGGTCGGGCCGATGGAATACCCCCTACCCGGGGTACCCTTCCATCGACCGAGGTCCCCCGCTCGGGGAGGACGTCGGTCTTTCCTCACGCGGTCGGCCTCTCGGCGGGTGACGGACTAACTCCCCGGTCACGTCACCCGCGGCCTCGGCTAGGGCAGCATGGGACGCAGGTAGTCGTGCCTGCGCCGCCCCAGTCGCTGGCGGCGGGTCGCTGCATCGAGGCTGTGCTCCTCACGTTCGCGACCCGCCGCCTCCTTCTGCGAGATAACTGCCTCGCAGAAGGATGCGACCGCGTTCCAGTTCCTGATGCTGCCGAACATCTCCCTAGCGATGGTCGGCAGCATCAGGTCGGCACCGATGATTGCGACAAGTTCACGACGCTGCTCTGCCCAAGCGGCACAGACCTCGAGTGTATGCTGCGCCGTGTCCTCGCCGCGACCGCAGTGGTGGCAGGACAGTGTTCTCTCCCTCCTAGCGACCCTGTACAGGTACTTGCCGAAGCATCCATGCCCCGTCAAGACCTGCACGAGTCAGAAGGAGAGCACACCGTGCCACCGTTCCAACCACTGCATCAGCACCGGCCGGAAGGCCGCCACGGTCCAGACACCGTATCGAGGCCTCTCCAGCCGGTCTGCCCAACGGGCGATGACATCTCGACGGGCGTCGATGCGCTAAGCGGTGAGCTCCCTTAAGGGAACAACACCGCCCTCCCCTCGCACCCCCGACACCCGCCGATACAATTCGGGGAGCACTTCCGCCTCCAGTTCCATTTAAGGCTTGCCATACTAAATATCTATCAAAGAAATGAAAAATGAAACCATTCCATCAGTATTTTCTTATGACGTTGTCACGTTCAACTATCGTCAGTAAACCGACTTTACAGACAACCGATTTTTTGTGTGAATGAATAATGAATTTTGCCAATAAAAAAAGAACATGATTCTTTATGAAAAGATTACATTATTTTTGTTAAGTAATCATTAAACTTTGTGACATACCATGCATTTAACACTCTCAGCATCACAAATTGTGAAATAACTCCACACTTCAGTAACATGTGCTTTACTCGTGTTTGAAAAATACAATAATAATAATAAACTAATCTCAAATTACAACGAATATTTTCGAACGAATCTGATTAATTTCATTCGTTCAACTTGTAACGGTTAACCTTTGCTATATTTGGCTTAAACATGGCTGGTACAAAATGTTAAACCCGTATGATATTTTGCACGCGCTTTATTTGAAAGTCAACATATATTATATTCGCATATTCGCATTCGCGAATGTTGGAGATAAATATTCGCACTCACATTCGCATTCGCGAATGTCTCAATTCTAACATTCGTTACATCTTAAATAAAACTACTTTACGGATTTTATCGCGTTTGTATTTGATTTTTGATTACCCGACGTTTCGAACACTTTACAGCGTTCATGATCACGGGTGGACTAAGATGTCTCACGTCCAACAAGTCATCGTTACTGCAGCAAATTTTATAATTCGAACACTTTACAGCGAAAGTGTTCGAAACGTCGGGTAATCAAAAATTAAATACAAACGCGATAAAATCCGTAAAGTAGTTTTATTTAAAATGTATAATACTCGCGTAAACATCAGAAATCATTATTCGTTACATCACTAATCTGAAGCAATGATCTGCTGACGTCAGACCATAAATCATTTTTTATAATTATTGTCCTTAAATCATATTTCAATATGGTCACCATCGCCAGAGAGGGATAAAAGGTACAGTTATTGAGCTCTCGCTCGGCTTCAATTTTGCGACAACAGCTCATTCCTGTTGTACGTAGTACTTATTACTTCCATGGATATAATATACACACCGTTTCAGTTCAGTTAAACGTCATAGCGATTTTATCATATTATCAATTGTTCTCTTCAAAAATATGTTAATCCCGTACTATATCAGATGGAAATAAAGTACCCTTAAAATGGTAGCGTCATTTTCAACAGCCTAAAAGATATGGTCTGCATTAAAATGTACGGCATCATTTTTTCCTAATTTATTTATGTTAATACTATTTAAAACAAGGGATAAAATGTAGAAAACTGCTATATTTCATTAATCTATGATATTTAAACTTTTGCAATAATTTACTAAATTTCAGTTTTTGTATTTCTTTATAATTTTTTTAGAACAGTTTCTTTTGAACGGCAATACTATATAACAATTGTATTTTACAATATCATGTCAAAAAAAGTTCCCGTACAGGATTAAATGACTTTACAGCTTTATAAATCAAGGATACGATGAAATTAAGATAATTATTGATATACATTCAAATGAACAATCATTTTTTGACGGCATTATTTTTAATAGTACTTTTGAGTGCTAGATAATGTTTTGGAACCGAAGCCGTACTTTTTCAAATCACCCCCTGGACCACGGAAAGAGAGGGGGTTGCAATCCTCGATTTTTTTCCCTTGTCGCATGATTTTTGTACGGCATTGCGGAATAATGGATTAGAAGCAGTATTGAAATAGTATGAAACTGATGCTGTACAAAATTAAATGACCAAATTTACCCTGGAATTTGTCGGAAAATAAAAATAAAAATCCGACTTTGTGGCGCACCATTTTTTACGGCACTGCGCATTTTCTTATTATTTTTCATGGATCTATCGATGGTAAGTATGCCGTACAAAAATATATGACCAAAATGTACTCACTCTACCTGTACTTTTGAATTCTCACCTGCACTCAGTTGGACAGCTTACAAGTGACGGCATAGTGCTGAATCTTATTATTTTATGCCCTTATATCGTTCTAGATAGGTCACCCGGTGGTTCAAATGACCCATAATTTTTTCAACACGGGCCTGTAGTCTATAGTTTATATCGGAGGTTTTTCAAAATTTTCAAAACTATAATTATTACTCTGTATGGATAAATATTGGTGGTAATTACTGAAATTTCACTATTGGTGATCCCTGATTTTATGTAAATTCGTGGTAATATATTTAAAAAAAAAATGTTTAAATTTCATTTGACGTCACGTTGTTAAGTGGTATTATTACCTTTCCAAGGAAACCGGTGCCGCCTGTGATAAATACTGATTGTCCCGCATAAAAGTCAGCAACAGATTCGCTTTTGATTTTAACAGGCTTGTCATTAGAATGCATATTTTTAGTTGCGTCAGTACTGAAACAAATAATGAGCATTCATGGACTAAATAAAAGACACACACACATTTGAGATTATACTCACAATTCCTTCACATTTTATATATGTCTAACAATTATTTATTTATTTACAATCAATTATAATACCTTTACAGGACCCCCAGCAGTTGTCGGTTCGTCGAGCGATGTGGCCTGCCCATTGCCACTTCAGCGTGCTAATTCTTCATGCTATGTCGGTTACACCCGTTCTTCTGCGGATTTCCGTATTCCGGATTCTATCTCGCAGAGAAATCCCGAGCATAGCCCGCTCCATAGCACGCTGAGCGACTTTGAGCCTTGTTGTGAGGGCTACATTTAGGGACTACGTTTCCGTTTCCGTGCCGTAAGTCATCACTGGTAACACACACTGGTCGTAGACCTGTGTTTTCAGACACTGAGGTATGTTGGACGAGAAGATCCTCTTAAGTTTCCTGGACGCTGCCCAACCGAGTTGTATTCGTCGGCTGATCTCTTTCTCGAAATTGGATCTACCTAACTGGACTGTTTGTCCTAGGTAAACATAGTGATCGACAACTTCGAGAATCGCATTACCAACTAGGACCGGTACAGGAATGACATGGGCATTTGACATGACTTTCGTCTTGTCCATATTCATTCGTAAACCCACTAGTTGTGATACCCTGCTGAGATCATTGAGCATTGTGCCAAGGTCCTCCATGGATTCTGTCATAACGACGATATCGTCTGCAAATCGAAGGTGAGTGATGTATTCGCCGTTAATATTGATGCCGAGTCCAGTCCAATCTAAGAGCTTGAAGACATCTTCCAGTGCAGTGGTGAACAGTTTCGGAGAGATGACATCTCACTGTCTCATGCCTTTCTGCAACTGGATCGGTTTCGTACTCTTATCCCGGATACGGACTGACATTGTGACGTTCCTATACAAACACTTCAGCACTTCGATATAGCGATGGTCGATTTGGCACCCGGGGAAATATCGAGACGAAAATAACCTTTATTTGATATTCTCTGAACTTTTCATTCGTGAATTAATTTTTAAATCCATTAAATACCCGCGATTTCACCGGTATTGTGCCCGGTCCCGTAGGAACATCACGATAAAAATAGCCTAAATATGTTACTCGCTTAAAAACACCTTTTTAAAATCGACTAAATTCTCACAGTTGCTCCGGGATAAAATATATCCTATTTTTTTTTGGGGTTGGGTTGTCGTCGGCGTGCTCCTCGCAGCACTCCATCCGGGGCGACAGAGTGGTGTAAGCACGCACACCCGCAACCCACCCCACGTGCACGTCGCCTTCGTCGTTGGGCCGACCACCGGAACAGGGTTACTTGTCATCAGTGGTCGGCCCGACGGAATACCCCCTGTTTGGGGTACCCTCCCATCGACTGACGTCCCCCCCTCGGGGAGAACGTCGGTCTTTCCTTACGCGGTCGGCCTCTCAGCGGGTGACGGACTAATTCCCCGATCACGTCACCATAAAATATAGCCTGGGATAAAATATAGCCTGGGATAAAATATAGCCTAAGTTATTACTTATGTAAGGCTGGCAGACCTGGTAGTAAAATATTATCAGTATCATCAGTATAGGTATCGTGTAAATAATTGTGTGAGCATAAATAATACCTATTGTTTTGACAGACCAACAGATGCTTTAATTTTATTTATTTGTAGAGATAGAAAATTCGATTAATATCTTGATTGTAACTTACTGTCTGGTAGCGGCTAGGAATATAACTTTGTATATTATTATTCATTGTTCGTGGGTGTCGTAAAATACTACCAAGATTAAGATTTACATCGAGCTGCCCTGATAGTCCTTATGAAAGAGTTTAACACTAGAAAGACGGGAGCAGTCATTTGACTGCAATTTGAATTTAAATGTTGAATAATCGACAAACCATTTGACTTAACGTATTGAAACTTTGTGACTTTTATTATTATTAGTAGTTAAATGAAACTATGTATGAAAATAACTCGCATCGCTTTTGTTTATATATTTAAAATCTTGATATACCGACAAAGACGGCGGCAGTCATTTGACGGCTGAGATCCGATAAGTGTTTATAATTGTAATGTGAGAGGGTAGAACATAAATTAGGTATGTTTATCAGTTGTTTGTAGTTTGTTAGTCAAAGAAGTCAGTATTATTTCGACTGCCCGTGAATTTAGTCGAAATTATTGTAAGTAATTTGTAAAAAAATGTCTCGAAGGGTTCAGGATGAAGAAATACTTTCAATCTTGCAAAATATTCGTGAAGATGAATCGGATTGTGGCTCTGAAAGCGCAGAACGCGATAGTGACGATGATTGTGCGGTATCACTTTTCAGTTCGAGTTCCTCTACGGAAGAAAGTGACCTGGAAGATCAGGTACCTCTTGCAACTTTACAAAACGTTCACAGTTCGAGTTCTCGTGGCCATGATCGTAGCTGTGCTTGTGGTCGAGGCCGTGGTCGAGGCCGAGGCAGGAGTCATAGTTGAGATGATTCTGAGCTTCAAGGTCTTATCACCGCTACCGACGGTACGTCGTGGTCACTTCAAGTGGAGTCAACTCAAAGTGGTCACCGAGCACGGCACAATATCATAACTGAGCAAGCTGGGCCTCATATGCAAGAAGAAATTTCACGGGAAGTATATTAAATTCGTGGAGGCTTGTGATTGATGAATCTATATTGAAACATATTCAGAAATGAACTCAAGAAGAAGCTAATAGGCAACTAGGCCACAACAATTGAATACTAACTTTGGAACAGCTGGAAAGTTTTATCGCTATTTGCTATGCTCGAGGTGCCTACGGTGCAAAAAATATTCCAGTAAATGAGCTATGGAGTAAGACTTGGGGAGTAAATGTTTTTTCAAAAGTTATGCCTTGTGACAGATACAAAGAAATTATGAAGTTTTTGCGATTTGATCACAGATTTGAAAGAAGTTCACGACTTCAACAAGACAAATTTGCACTAATATTGACGTTTGGAAGAAATTTATTGAGAACTGCTTATCATGCTACAAGCCAAGAGAAAATATTACAGTAGACGAACAACTCTTTTCTCCTAAGGTTAGATGCAGGTTTCTTTAATACATTGCTAACAAGCCTGATAAGTTTGGAATAAAATTTTGGCTTTGTGTCGATGTGGATTCAAAGTTTGTGCTCAACGGCTTTCCTGATTTAGGAAAGCATGAAAGCAGGCCACAAAACCAAAGCTTTGGTGAATCCGTTGTTATGCGTCTCGTGGAACCTTTTGCAGATACTGGCCGAAATATAACTACTGGCAACTTCTTTACATCGGTAAGCTTGGCAAATAACTTGCTCGTAAAACGCACTACGATTGTAGGAACTATGAACAGGGCACGACGAAAGATTCCACCTTACGTCAAATCACTTCATATGACTTTGTTTGAAACAAAAATCCTGAAATCTGATAGATGTACACTCACAATTTATCAAGGAAAACGAAACAAGAACGTGTTATTGCTTAGCACGTTACATAACAATGTTGAAACAAACTCCAATCACCCTAAGAAAAAGCCAGACACTGTGACTTTTTACAATGCTACCAAGTACAGCGTGGATGTGGCTGACCAGATGGCAAAAAATATAGTGTCAAAGCATCTCGAAGGTGGCCCGTACAGGTTTTTTTCAATATACTAGACTTAGTAGGGATAAATTCTTTCATTTTGTATAAAAAAATGACAGGTAGGTACCAACATAAAAGTGAACTTTGCGGCAAATTAGAAATCGAAGCCGGACTTTCTGGAACCCAACAATTGCCTGAAGAGTCTACACCTTCTACTTCTCGATCTTCTACTCAAAATCCGAAAACTCGGAAAAGGCGAGAATATTATGTACAAAAGTGCAAAAACAAAACTAATAAAGTCTGCGACACTTGTAAAGAGCCACTTTGCGGCTCTTGTAATGTAAACAAAATATTAAAATGTACAATATGTGTATAAATATTATAATTAAGAGCGTTATCGGTAATAACTCACTCTATTCTGAGTGCTCTAGAATCGGATCATTGTGGTCAATTTGTTGTATTTCCTAGAACTAGTAGGATTCAACGAGAAAGTATTAACTTTGTTCCCATGACTGCTAGCCGCTTAGAGCAGTTTAAAGATGAACTGAGTATGAAGGTACCGCTGTTGCCTATTCATGACAGTCCTAATGAGCTATATACATCTTTATTTCACACAATTAATACCGAATTTAGTAAAATTTTTAAACCAAAAACATTAACATTTGGAGTGCCTGCTGGTTTTAGCGAATGGGCTACTTGTGGTATCTACAAGAGTAGAAGAAGGTTATATGATCTTTACAGTGAAAAATCTTATAACCATAACCCAGTATTTTTAGAGTATGTCAAAAATTATTCAAAATTTTTAAACGTGCCTGTTCTAGTGCTAAATCCATTTATTTAAGGAGGAAAATTAAAGGATCTAGTGATATAATTAAAATGAATTGGACAGTGATTAATAGTGAAACCGGTAGGAACACTGTGCGGAAGAAGGACTTTAATTTAAAGATTGGTGATAAAAATGTGACAGTAAATAAAGAAGTGGCACATGAATTTGAAAACTATTTTACAAATGTGCCTGTATTAACAACAAAATCCTTAGCGTCGTGCCCTATTTTGGCGGAATCGCTCTTTAAACAAAGCATTGTAAAATGTGACACTTCCTTTGAATTTTCAGATGTAGGTGTGGATGATATTTTAAAGTCTTTTAAAAATCTTAATATTAAGAAAACAGCAGATTTATGGGGTTTATCAGTAAAGACTATTGATTTTATAATACCTGTTATTGCTCCCCACCTGGCATTTGTATTTAATGGTTGTGTTGCTCAGGGTGTGTTTCCTGATCTCATGAAAATTAGTAGAGTAATTCCTTTATTTAAATCTGGTAGTATGTCAGATATTAATAATTTTCGTCCTATTTCCATACTACCAACACTCAGTAAAGTATTCGAAAAAATTATGCTTAATCAGATGTTGATTCATTTTAAGAGACATGGTATTTTTCACAAAAATCAGTTTGGCTTTACTAAGAATTGCTCTACTACTGATGCGGGCGTAGAGTTATTGAAAAATATTTTTGCAGCCTGGGAGGAATCACATGAGGCCTTAGGTGTTTTCTGTGATTTATCCAAGGCATTTGATTGTGTACAACATGAAACACTCATCAGAAAACTATACCACTATGGGATCAGGAATAACGCTCTTGAACTTGTAACTTCTTATTTAAGCAACAGAATCCAGAGGGTTGATGTTAATGGTGCACGATCATCTGGTTCTATTATAAAAATGGGCGTTCCACAAGGGTCCATTCTGGGGCCATTTCTGTTTCTTGTATATATTAATGACCTACCCTAGCATATAGGGGACAATCTGGACATTGTGTTGTTCGCAGATGACACTTCTTTGTTATTTAAAATTAAAAGACAAATGTTGAATTATGACGATGTGAACAATGCACTGTCTAACGTTGTTCATTGGTTTAACACTAATAATTTGGTTCTCAATGAGAAAAAAACTAAATGTATCAAATTTACTACTCCTAATGTGAGGCAAGTGGAAACCAATGTCCAAATGAATGGTGTGGCTCTAGACCTTGTGGAGTCAACAGTCTTTTTAGGTATCACCATAGATGCTAAACTTCAGTGGGGACCTCATATTGAAAAGTTGTCGAGTAGGCTTAGCTCAGCGGCTTATGCAGTAAAAAAAATAAGAATGTTAACAGATACTGAAACAGCTAGAATGGTTTATTTCGCTTATTTCCATAGTCTTATGTCTTACGGTATATTACTGTGGGGATGCTCCGCGGACTTTAATAGAATCTTTGTTCTCCAAAAAAGGGCTGTCCGTGCAATTTATAATCTAGGCCCAAGAATCTCACTTCGGGAGAAATTCAAAGAAATAAATATTCTAACTGCTGTATCACAATATATATACGAAAATATACTATATGTCAAAAAAAATATCGCTAACTTTAAGAGATATTGTGACATTCATGAAATGAATACTCGTAATAAGGACAGATTAGTTGTACACACTACTCGTCTCCAAAAAGTTAACAAATCATTCATGGGGCAATGTATACGCTTTTACAATAGATTACCTAAAGATATCCGAGACCAGCCTATGAAAAAGTTTAAAAAAGCCATCAAGAATAGACTTTGTAAAAAAGCTTATTATAAAATCTCGGATTATGTAGATGATAATACAGATTGGTTGTGAGCAGCTCCTCATTCAGCAATTTCCTTGTTATTTTAAATATACTGTTTGTAAATGTACTTTTAACTTTTATTGTAAAGTGTAGCGTGTTTTGCCTAACGAATTTTTGTATTTTCAGGGTTTGTAACATATTGTGGTGTTGGTCATGCTCACATAGGGATCTACTTGCGGTAGCTGCGTGGAGCGGGTCTCTCCCTTCCCTCCATAGTGGTTGAGGGGAGTGATGGCTGCTCTAGTAGTTAACTCGTGATCGGGTGCCGCTTGTGGGATCTGGTCCAGCCATAATCGTTTAAATTATATTAAGTGTCTTGCGGTTCGAAGGGCATCACACTGGAGCTTGTTCTTACAAAACATGTACACAATTGTATAACTAGTAAGAAGAAAAAAAAAAATTAAAAATAATGACAAGCCCGCTGAGTTTCTTGCCGGATCTTCTCAGTAGCGGTCGCGTTCCGATCCGGTGGTAGTATATTTTTTTTGGAAATTGTAAACCTGACAATATGTAAGTGCCCTCTCAGGGTTTATGCATAATAAAATAATTTGAATTTGAATTTGAATAAGCGGCCGTAAACCCAAAAATGTGGTTTTTTGAGGACTGGTTACTCGTTCATCATAATAGCTTACTAAAAATTTATATAACCACTACATTAAACACATCTTTATATTGTGCTTGTACAGAATTATAACTCAATATTGTAACTATTTTATTAAAAGGCAAGGGTATTTTGAACTTAAGTTAATGAGATTTTACGAAAACGCTGAGTTTTGAAGTTCAGGTACGAATAAACGATAAGTCGTGGCAGCTCAAAAAAAATTGTAGATGTTAGGAAAATTACTGTTCTTGGGTATGTATAAAATGAAATTCAAGATTACTTCCTTTTAAAACTAAAAAAAAAAATATTTCCTTAAGATT
Organism: Lymantria dispar; assembly: GCA_032191425.1. Taxonomy (NCBI): domain Eukaryota; kingdom Metazoa; phylum Arthropoda; class Insecta; order Lepidoptera; family Erebidae; genus Lymantria; species Lymantria dispar. The sequence goes on from CM063447.1 coordinate 5,306,121, forward strand.
AATTTGACGAAAATGGCTCCTGTAAAACATTTAATTTTGTGAATAATACCAACCTTGGAATATTTTAAAAAATATCCACTATTTGTTCGACTATTGTAGAAGCAGTAAAAAAAAAAACAAATTGAAATACCAATAGTCACCCTCGTAATTAAATTTTAAATATTACTATAAATTGAACGGCATAATTGTTCATAAGCCATTTCCACGACTCACCCCAATCCACTAGTGGTTGGGGCGGTAAACTACGTCCCCTCAAAAATATCCGCGGTCCGACGACCCCGTCATCTCCTTGAAGAAGGGGATGATGCTATTGCGATCGCCCAAGAAAGGGCCTACACAGCTCGCGCAGCGATAACACATAAAACTCCGCGGTATCGGCCTCGCCGACGAGGTCGAAAACCGCGCCGCGTAAAATTCATTAACCTAAACGTGGCCACGCCCACTTTGCTTTCAGCGACGCCCCGAGCCGAGGTCCGTTCCCCACAGGGGGAGCCCTCGGGCGATGTTCGCTTAACTTACTTACCGGGTTGAGAGCTTTCCGCTCGCCCATTGCCCGCGTTAAGCTGTCAAGGTCATCTGCGACCAACAGCTAAATACACATCAAAAAAAAAGTGTTCTAAGCCAGTCGCGCCTTGGCGCTCAACGGAGCAGGGTCACGTCGCTCGTGCTCTCCGCTCACAGCGTAAAAGACGACAATACGAACTTGAGCGTATACTGCGGCTGATCGGTTTTGATTCGTAAGTATTTATTACTACCTAATTCTTTTAATTACTTTCATGCGATCTCTATAAAGAATAATATAGAATCTTTTTACGTTTTAGGTGATGGGTCGAAAAAGCAGATTGTATCTTGGGAACAAAATCGATTACAAGGCAAGGAAAAGAGAACACACGACAAAACTGTAAGGTACTTAAAGTTTCAAAAGAGTAAACGAAAAGAAAAGTGAGCCGTCACTGAGGACGCCTGGCAGATGTGAAACATCAAAATTATTTTGATGTCGTTACCGCAAAGCGTGGCGTTAACGCCGCTTTTAATGCCACGCGACGATCAGGTTCACCCCGCCTATAGATATTTCACATCAAAAATCCGAACGGAACATTTATGCAGCCTCATCTACTGAAGATTATCAGCTAACTCAAATTTAATGTTTAATAATTACTAATCATACACAATATAATTTTTTCATAGAGAATCATTTTCTTCTTGTACTAGCAATAAATATGTAGTAATATGTGGATCAAAATTTAATAACTAATTTCTGTAGTGGGTAGATTTAAATCTCTGACTGGACTTGTTAGACATCCATGGCCATGGCGACTAGGGCCATACTCGACTACTGCACGGCAGCCACGGAGGCAGCGTGCCTCTTGGCCGGAACTCTCCGGTGGGACCTGCAGGCGGAAGTACTCGCCGAGCTTTACCTGCGAATATCAGAGACGTGAGCCCCATATAGCCTCAATCAAGGTGATTGCCGCCTGGCGGGTCGACGCCCGCCGAGACGCCATTGCTCGTTGGGCAATCAGACTGGAGAAGCCTCAATACGGTATCAGGACCGTCGAGTCCTTTCAGCTGGTGCTGATGGGGTGGTTGGGTCGGCAGCACGGGGTACATTCCTTCCGACTGGTGCAGTTATTGATGGGTCACGATAGCCAATTACCTGCGCAAGCTCGTTAGGAGGGAGAGCACACCACCATCCTGCTACCACTGCGATTGCGACGTGAGCACGGCGCAGCACAAGCTCGAGGTGTGTGCCTCGTGGGCAGAGCAGCGCCGTGAACTCGTTGCAATCACCGGTGCCGACCGGACCCTGCCGACCATCACTAGGGAGATGCTCAGCAGCGTCAGGAACTGGAACGCGGTCACCGCCTTCTGTGAGGCTGTCATCTCACGAAAGGAGACGCCGGCTCGTGTGTGATCAATCTTTGGTCACACGTTCTGCCACCGGCGACTCGGGCGGCGCAGATACAAGTATCCGCGCCTCACACCGCCCTAGGCGAGTCCGCGGGTGACCGGACCGGGGACTTTAGTGTGTCACCCGCAGAGAGCCTGACCGTGTGACGGCGACCGACGTCCCGGGATAGGGACGTCGATTGGGTTTTTTTTTATTTTTTTTAAATTATTACACAATAATGTGATAATTTAAAAAAAATAAGTTGTTGAGTCTCGAACCCGAGACCAGCGTTCCCGCCGGCGAGCACGTTACCACGAGATTACCGCTTGTTGGCGATTCGACTTTGAATTTTTCTAGTACATAAATTACCCATCCAACTTTGACCCTTAAAATCTTTTTAACGAGGGCCCAGTTGACCCTAATATTTGGTAGTTGTGATACCCTCGTGCCCCCTCTACCACCCCACCAAAAATCATGGAAATCCCCGACCCACACGTCAGAGGGTCTCCTTGTAAGTTATACTCTGTGCCTATATTTTACTATTTCCTGTACTTTGCATATTAAAAATACAATTTTAACCGTTTTACTGTTATGAGATTTGGTTTTTAATTAAAAATTTTAAAATTTACATCATGTTGATTTTTGAAAATCTCCTTCTCCGAAGAATATATTAGAGATTGATTATAAGCGCCAAGGCTCAAGACTGGTCATTCTATGAACTCGCGTGTGTGTAGTGCATTAGTGTGCGTCGATATCGGACCGTAGCAAAATACCTAAAATGCGAGAAGTGCCGATTACCGATAACGCTCTTAATCATACATTAAACCCCGTTTTATTACTATAGTTACCATTTTTAACAGTTAAAATTTAAAAATAAGATTTAATAAATTGGAGGAGTCATTTAACTTAGTTTTAATTAGTACTAGACATAGTTAAGCTTTTTATATGGACATGGTCTGAAAATAAAAATTATTATTATTATTATTATTATTTGACCGGTCGCCGTCTTTGTAGGTAGATAGATTTTCTCGACTTTCTAGTGTTAAAACGCCTACAGGTAAATGCAGTACGAAGGCACGTTGCATTCATATCCGGTCATCACATGGGGATAATGGTTTCATTTGTTGACAAAATATAGTTAAGAAATACTATATAATAATATAAAACAAAAACATACCCGTATCTGAACTCACAAGCGATAACTCAAAACAAAGAACAACCTACTAGAAAATTTTATTTATACCAACCATTTTATACCAACATTTTGGAGTGAATTATAATATATTGCTTTAAGTACATACGTCATTTTTAATTACAGGAATTACTAATGTTGTTATTATTAAATTTTTACTAAGGTGAATGTTACTGTTGAAGATAATAATATTAGCTTAGTAATATTAAAACTGAATTGACTTGCAGTGGAATAAACTGATACAGTAATGACAGCATTTTTTTGGGCGCGCCATGGTTTGGACGCACGCCGTTCTCTCCGTCCGGGATAACAGAAGGCCAGCCCGTGGCTCCATACTCCACTGTGTTCCCTATTTTAACTTGACATCCGTGGTCAGCCCCACGCAGGGCCGTCTTTACCAGGAGGTGCATGGGGTGCGCCTGTCGAGCCCTGAATTTTTGGATATTTCATAAAAAAATAGTCATTAACAATAATATTTTTTTTACTTTTATTACGCTTTCGGCGCTTGTCATACCGCATTACTACACTACACAAATAACAATTTTATTTAATACAACACGCGCGCAGCAAAATCTCTAATCCAAAGACAGTGTATGTATGTACGTTTGACACGTTGCCACCCGGTAGCAAAATGATCTCTAAATCAATAGAGTGTAAGTTCATTTGAAATGGGCGCGCGGCGCGGCACCTGTGCGTCTGTCATAGGCGAGTAATTGCGCCCTTTGACATTGCCGCCCGGTCGCCCGCACTTGAAGCAAAATGAGTCCAAGTCAATAAAGTGTAAGTTCATTCATTTGAAATGGTCGCGTGGCGCGGCACCTGTACGTCTGTTGCGTCCTTTGACATAGCCGTCCGGGCGCTCGCACTAAAGAGAAATGATCTCTAAATCACTAAAATTAGGTGTAAGTTCATTTGAATTTACAGCGCGGCGCGCAGCGGCTATGTAATCGTCGGTCAGAGATTGATCTCATTTCTTCTTTTAAGTAATTGAATTTGTTAGCTCATTTCATTTGCGACAACCGGCGAATTAGCACGGAAGTTCTTAGAGAAAAAATATAAAGGTAAGTCAATTTTATTTTTTAAGTGTTAGTGTTAGGTACATTACAATCATTATCATCACATCATCATCATCATATCATTTGTTTATGAGAGAGAGTCATGACTGTTTTGTTTATTTATTTATAATTGCAAAAATACAAATTCTTAGTGTTAGTGATTGATAAAAAACTACTTACTTTATTTAGAATAAAGAAAGAAAAATTAAATACTAAATTGAAATTTGATTTTATTCTAGATGGCCGAATTAGGCGATAAAAAGAAACCATCGAGTGCTCAAAATAGAAAAAGGAAACTGGAGAAAGAAGAAAAAATTAAAGAGCTAACTTCTCCGATTGACTCTTTCTGTCGACCTGGTAAGTTCAGTCAGTTGGTAACATAAATAAAACATCTAAAGTAGCATAAACAGTGACAGAAGTCGCTGGTGTATCCTGCCTGGGTTCCTACGTACTTATTATTATTACACTGCTTATTTTTTGTATAAATTACCTGTAACTGTATACCTAATGAGTTTTAAATAAAGTAGGTTTTTATGATTATGACAATATATCTAATTAATTGTTTTTTTGCGGATTGCGCACCGGAAGGCGCAATGGTTAGTAACTAACACTCACTCTTGTGCCAAAGGTCTCGGGTTCGAATCCTGGCCGGTGCAATATTTATTTAAATACATGCCTTCTCAGACCTTATGTTAAATTTTTGTATTGTGTGATATGTCCAACACGCGTTCCAATCGTGGAGATTATGGCAATAAATAACCCCATAGTTTTGGAGGCTCATGTCTAACAGTGGACTGGACTGTCTGTACTTATATGGCTTGTGTGTTTGTGATTTGTTTTTGGAGATTATGAATTATGTTTTTTCATGAAATAGCCGCAGGCAAGATCCGCCAATCGCAACTAAAGTATTTTAATTTCTTACTGTTTGCGCACAGAGCGTGCGTAAGCGCCTCGGCAATTACACACTGAGCGCGCTCGCCCAGACTAACGGATTAGACTATGCCCGATTGCCCGCCTTAACGTTAAGGCGCTGTTTTTAATGTCCTAAAATATTATTGCGTGGCCCTATTACCACACTTAGTTAACTATCTTATATTTTTTTAGGTACATCTTCGTCAACATCCAGCCGACAGTTAGAAGTAGTGTTGCCCAAAAAAGTCTTGGTCTTACGGTCTTGCGAGAAATGCGAGACCGAGACCAAGACCAAGACCGCTTAATTTTTGCAAGACCAAGACCAAGACTGGCCCTGCAAGACTTGAGCAAGACCAAGACTGAGACTGCAAGAGTCTCGCGGTCTTGCATTTAATTCAAATCACCATTTCAGCTTATACACGGTTGAGCTCGTGTCTTCTACATAATAGGAGGGAAATCGCCACGGTGATCGGCCGTGTTGTTACAGGGTTTCATGTTAAGTTTTCCTTCTCTTGCACCGATGTTATATTTATTAGCCCTTAGTCGTGGGTTCGCACTCGCGGGTAAAATAGGGGGTGATGAATTATATTCTTTCTCCGTCACTACACGGCAAGTTAAATCAGTCTTGAGATATCCATCTATTGGCCAATCGATTCCCAATATTGGTGTTCGCTTTTCAGAATTACTTTTTGGAAAGGCTTAAGGACAAAAATACCATAATCGTCACCCTGTTGGTTAGTCTTGATAAGTTTCACACGAGAGTGCTCTTGCCCATTATATTTATATATCCGTTTATTCATTAGCCCAACGACGTCCACTGTTAGACATAGAAATATGCCTACAATTAATCTACATAAATAACGCCCAGACTGCAACTCTAGGTGTTATTTTATAAAAGAAATATTATGCGTAGATTGGTATGTGCACGTAAAGATCACAATATAATAATATGAAAGAGAAGTAAAACTACTAGAAATAAAATTCTACACTAACATGTCTGACCAGCGTGGTATAGTAGGTCAATTTTCCACCTACTGGGAGTAAGATTAAGCCCGGTAGTGGCACTTTTATGAACTGAGACGATGACGACGAATATCATACTTTTGGTGACCCTCTTCATAGGTATATTATTAAAAACTATTATTATCTATACTTATCATAAATCGAGAGAAATTGTTTATTTGAACGCCCTAATCTCAGAAAAAAAATCCAAAAGAATGTTATTTTGTCGGATAGTATGTTTATCCAGAAAAGTTTTAGGCTCTAATACATACCACTCCGACATACATATTGGTAAATTGGTCCGGAGCAATGTCTATAAAGGGTTATTACCCTTTATATATATATATATATATATATATATATATATATATTTATTAATCCCTAACCTTTATATATATTTATTAATCGGACAACATTTTAAAGCTGTTAAGGGTTCTCCGTAGTAGCCGTTGTTACGGCAACTACCTACTTAGATTACAAAAATTGTGATTAAAGTAGGTATGTTATAGATATTATAAATGGTGATATTGTTTTTGATGCCAGGGGGCGATATGGTTATTTAAACGAAATAATAGCATTATATGGATAGGTAAGTCAAGCAAGCGAAGCTGTTGGAACAGCTAGTATTAAATATATCTAGAGGTAGGTAGGTAGAATTATAGGTATCAAAATCGTCATTAACACATTCCTTTTTATAGCGCAACTATTAGGTATGGCCGGACATTGTTAACTTGAAGGCGAATATTAACATTACCATTTATTATAAAAAAATATTTAAAATAACATAAAATTTATTGTATCAACTGCCCCGTGTGGTGACGTCTTAAGAAAACAGGGTCGAAGTTCCTTCCTTTGGCATAGGAGTAGTAACGCTGTCTAATGTAACACCAGGAGAATATGAGAGTAATCTTCCTCAGTGGTAAGGGTTATATTCAATAGTGGACTATAGGCTAGCAGATGGATACATAGGATAGGATGATATTTGATTACATGCCATGATACATGACTGTTACGTTATTCCAACTGCAAGACTTGCAAGACTCTGCGAGACTCTTGCTGCAATACCAAGACCAAGACCAAGACTCGGGTGCGCAAGACCAAGACGAGACCAGGTGTGATGTTGCAAGACCAAGACCAAGACTAGTCCAGGTCTCGTCTTGGTCTTGCATTTGGGCAACACTAGTTAGAAGAGACAGTCAACTTGGAAGAGAAAACTTCTACGAGTATTTCACAAGTTCCAGCTCATACTAGTACCAGTACCTCGCCTGGCTCGCTTTCTCCAAGTGAACCAATTCCAATTGTTAACCAACCAGCAACAGAACCAGATGTACGATTTTGTGAAAATGTCGCGAATGATCCTGCTCTCTGGCCGCAAGTAATACCCGATAATTTAAGATTATTTTTAACAGAACGTGGACCGATTCAGATAAAAAAAAAACAACTATCTGAAGGATAGTTGTACATAAAACAACTATCCTTCAGATAGTAACATGAGGTCGTTTTCAGATACATATTACAGTAAAAAGTTACAAAACAACGAAATTATTCATCGAGTTTGGCTTGTATTCCACATCTACTGATTCTGTATTTTATTTTCACTGTAAGCTTTTTATTAATAATGTCACTGCATTTAATGCCCCCACTGGTTACAAAGACTGGGGGCATTTATCGAGAAAAATAGAACGACATGAAAAAAGTTCAGGGCATATATGTTCTTTAACCCTTATGTGAGTGACAAATAAAACACCTTCATAAGAGTGACGAGGTACCCTGGTACCTTCATACAGTTTAGATGTTTGTTTGTATTGTATGAGATTTATATTCTTTTCGTGTGGTGACAGAGTAAGAATAAAATTCTCCACACCCCTCTCTAGCCCATGGGTATCGTAAAAGACGAGTAAGGGATATAATATGAGGTACCCTGGTACCTTCATACAGTTTGTAGGTTTGTTTGTATTGCAGGAGCTTATTTATATTCTTTTCGTGTGGTGACGGAGTAAGAATACAATTCACCACACCCACAATTCCCCATGGGTGTTGTAAAGACAATTAAGAGATATATATGCATTTAATATCTACGCAAAAATAGGAAAACTCCAAACAAATTCCTAAACTAATACATCTGAATTGCGTGGTATAGTAGGTCAATTTCCCTCCAATAATGGTAGAGGACCGAGATCAAAAGTAGATAGTGTATGAACTGAGATGATGATTTATATTTTGTGATTTTATAATTATTTCATTATGAATATTAGAACAAATACCTTTGAACAAAGGTCACGTGTTCAAAAATATAATTCAACAAAATTTCTAATGATATTAGTAAAATCTTCTAGTGATGAAGGTGAGTTTGCTGCGTTTGATAATGAACATGATTATATTCCTTTAGTTGAAGAGTATGGATTGGAAATTTTGGATGTTGCAAGAAGCTGAATTCGAAAATGTGATTAATTCTCACGATTCTCATGCGAGTTTTGAAGTGGAATCGTTCGAAAATTTTCTTATAGCAAAAGATGGAATGTGGTGCCATCTAATCCACACCACAATGTTTGATAATGATGTAACGCACCCTGAACATTTGTTAGTTGATAAAGCAGCCGCTATCGGAGATATTTGGACTATGTTCATTTCAAATTTGAATAAAATCTACAAGCTTCATGCATATTAGTATTACAGTTGACGCAAAGCTATATGGATATCGTGGGTGGACTAGAGATTGAGTAAATCAATACATGCCATCGAAACCTGGAATGATGGCATAAAATTATCCCAGGCTTGTGATGCTAATAATTCCTACCCCCTAAATAGACAAATATACATAGGAAAATCAAGTGATGGCACTCGTCAAACAAATGTTGTATAATGTGTAATAGATCTCATGGCTAAATACAAAAATTCAGGACTAAATGTAACTACGGATATTTTTGACATCTCTTCAACTGAATCATTTCTTGAATTCGTGGAATCTTCCACTAGTTGTAACGGTAAGAGAAACAAACAGGTTTCTTCCTGATAATATAACTTCTATAAGTCAGACTAGAGGAGATTCTACAGGATGTGTTACAGTCGTTTAAAGTTGCTACATATACAGCGAACTCAAACACAAGTAAAGAAACACACAACAAGCTTGCAGAAAACCAATTTGTGATGAACATACAATAACTTGTCCATCACATACGAAATTATAAATATGTATTTTTTTCATAGTCATACAAAACACCAAAGAGGTACCCGGGTACCTTGTCACTCCTTTGTGAGTTTAAAATATGTTTTGGTTTCCACAAACCAATGTAAATAGTTCATTGTGTCAAAACATAAGAAACATATAATTTATAAATAGTTAAAAGCTCTCAGGAAACCACAGATATCTATAGGTCGTAAAACATACTTTTTTTAAATTTGAAAATGCTAAAGGTACCCGGGTACCTCGTCACTCACATAAGGGTTAAAAAAATATTTGGATCTAAAAAATTACTTATTGAAAGGGCAAACAGTAGATTCGGTAAATCAAACTAAAATAGACCGCGAAAGAAAGAGGTGGACGGCAGTTTTGGAAAGGATAATCGAAATTATAAAATTTTTGGCAGCTCAAAATATAGCATTTAGGGGCACAACAGTAATTTTTTAAAGTTGGTGGAGAGTATATCTAATTTTGATAGTACACTTTCAGAACACATTGCTCGAATTCAAAGAGCTCAGCATCGCATGCCACATTATCTTGGTCATAACATTCAAAATGAACTGATTAGTATAATTGCTGAAAAAATTAAAACGATTATTAGTCTTCTGAAGCAATGTAAATACTACTTTGTAGTTCTAGATTGCACACCTGATATTTCACACTAAGAACAACTTACTGTTATTGTGAGGTTCATTTATTTAAATCCATCGACAAAACGGGCTGAGGTACTAGAACATTTTTTAGGTTTTTTAACTGTAACTGATAGTACCGGACAAGGGTTGGTGACATATTTGTTAGATTTCTTAAAATCATGCGATATTGAATAAGATGATTTGCGAGGCCAAAGATATGATAATGGGGCCAATATGAGGGGGAATAATATTGGCCTCCAAAAAAAATATTGGACATGAATCCTCGTGCTTTTTATGTACCGTGTGCTGCTCACTCCCTTAATTTAGTAGTAAATGACGGCGCTAAAAGATCATTGGAAATTACTAAACTTTTTCTGTATTGTCCAAGAAATCTATGCATTTTTTTCAGCATCCACATCACGCTGGGATGTAATTATGAAATTGCAGCATGTGTAGTAATGGCGCGAAATTTAAAATTCCAATTTCATTAAAGTCTTAAATTACATTTGTTACTATAATAAAGTTATTAGAATTTGTGTGTTTATACAACAGTAGCTAAATTATATTTTCGAGTTAAAGCGACATAATTTTAGTTGTTGCGGTTGTTGGAAGCTTTCTAGCGCTATTTCGATCACAGAGCTTGAACTGTATTCGTCATTGGGCATTGACTCGTCTTCCAACTCTATCGAATCATGAGCTGCCCATAAGTTGCATTGATTTGTAGCAGCCATGTTTGACGAGTTAGTTGAAGATGCCCATGTCGTCTCACGAGAATCCTACATTTTCACTGAGAGTGAGAGCCTCGATAATATGAAGCTTGGCTGAGTTAACTTCGCTTTCAGTTACAAATACTGCTCGAACATTACAAATACTGCTCGAACGGGGCGAAGACGGCCGGCCGCAGTTCGCCAGCCAGGACTTCAACCAATCACATTTCAGCTCTCTTACGCACTCACCAATCGACTTCGCACTGCGGCGCATGGCCACGCGCAGTAAAATTTGAATGGCGATCCAAACAAAGTTCCAATCTCGGTCATGACCGAGAATCTCTCAAGTCTCGGTTCTCGGCTAATTATAGACGAGAACCGAGACAAATTTCTCGGTTGGACTTGTAGCCGAGAATGCCGAGGAGACCGTGATCTCGGTCGAGCCTTATCGGCTAGTAATGGTGCCGATATATGTAATGTTTTTTTCGACTATTTTAAATCTACCTTTCTTGAGTCTACACAAACTACGTACTTTCTGAGGTCGTGTGATCAAACAAATTCACTGGTAGATATAGCTAATGTAGAAGTAGACATAAGAGATTTTACAAAATTCTTAAAAGCTCTAAATACCACTAAGTCGGCCGGACATGACCGTATACCTGCAATTTTCCTAATCACTCTGCCGATACCCTCTCAATACCCATAAAATTAATTATTGATAAGTCTTTAAAAACTTGTACTGTTCCACTTATTTGGAAGACTGCATTTATAAGTCCTATTCATAAGAAAGGCTCTAAATCTGAGGTCACTAATTACAGACTGGTATCCAAGCTTTGTATTTTGGCCAAGGTTTTTGAAAGGTTAGTTTATAATCAGCTATATGCCGTCTTAAAAAATAGTTTTAGTTTATTACAGCATGGTTTTCTTAGAGGGCGGTCTAGGGATGTTCATGCAAAAAAAAATATCGATATACTTTTCGATATAATATATCGTAACGTTCTATCGATACTTTGCATATCGTAAAGTAACGTTCTATCGATACTTTGCATATCGTAGAAAAGTATCGATACCTCCGATATATCGTAAAAAATATATTTTTCATATTTAGCTAATCTATAATATTTGACAGGGATCAGTGTGCCTACTCTTGAATTTGGATTTCAATTCTAAATCCAATCGCAGCTTGAATTTGAGCAAATTCGGTACTGTTGAAAGCTACAGTAGAGCATGATTGGAATCAAATTCGGTGGAATATTTTTAAACTAAATGAATTCGACTCTCGTCGATTAAGTCAAATATTTGCTACTCCCGTGATAGATAATATTAAAAGAAGCGAAGTGATTGGTAGTATAATAAATAAATCTTATGGACAGTAAAACATTAAAATATATTATATAGATATGTACACGAGAAATACTGAAAAACGAATGAATATATATTTTAAATCAACTTTGGTCTTCTGTTGAATATTGTATACGGCCAGTATTGGTGTGGTGCCGTGCCATGAAGTTCCAAAATATATTATAATCCCTCAACATCCCGACGTGATTTTGACGTAGTTTAAAATCGTTAATGGTGTACAATTTCAACAAAGCGTCTTTGTGGTGATCGAGTTCGATAATGTTATTAATTGAAAGTAAGAAAATACGGCACATTTGATGAAAATAACAACGGCAAACGTGAACAATTCATTCTCGATTTTGTTCAAGAGTACTAAGTTTGGTGAGATTGGAATTGAATCGGATTCGAAATTAAAATTGATTTCCAGAGTAGGCCACAGGTTTGATGTAAGTAAAAACAATAAGGGTTAAGAAACCAAATCAACTTTAATTATTTATAATTCCCAATATGTTTTATCAATGTTTTCGTAATAAGTAGCTACATATTTTCATAATCAAATAATTTCATTAGTATATTAAGTAGTAGTAGTAAATTGCCCATCACTGAAAATTACTAAAAATAAAATAGCGAGCTTATTCGAGAAACTTGGGAGTCGCTCTTCATCTGTTGAAACGAATATACACTGTAGATTTGATATGTACCTACTAGTGATGTAACGAATATTCGCATTCGCATTCGCATCGCGAATATTCGCATATGTTTCTGACATTCGCAATCGCATTCGCAAGGAACGATGCGAATGTTTGGCGAATATATTTGACAAACTAAAAGCAAATTATATATGTAATTGTGTAATGATATGATAATATGATAATATTTATTATTTTTATTTACTCATAATATTTGAATAAAACAATATTATGGAACACGCAGGTCGGCAACTAAATTAGAAATACTGTCTCTCTTATTTTTGTCAGTCTAATATAAACTAATGAATGGGGAACCGGTTTTTTGTTCGGTTATACTGCGAAAACCACTGAACGATCAGAATAATATTTATACCATAAGATGCAGCATGTTTCAGAGAAAGATTTAGTATATGATATGTTGGTGAATACTTATCCGGAATTTATATTTGTTTTTGACGTGACAACGTCTTATAATTCGATGGAGCCGGCTGCACACACGAAAAAACATGACGTATGCAGTGTTACCTCGCTCTGAGGCGTTCCATTGAAGGCTTTTTTTTTTGGGGTGGGCTGCGGTCGGCGCGCTTCCGCACCACTCTGTCCGGGGCGACAGAGGGGCTTAAGCACGCAACACCCGCAACCCACCCGAACACCACGTCGCCTTCGTCGTTGGACGGACCACGGGAGCAGGGTTACTTGTCATCAGTGGTCGGCCCGACGGAATACCCCCTACCCGGGGTACCCTCTCATCGACCGAAGTCCCCCGCTCGGGGAGGACGCCGGTCTTTCCTCACGCGGTCGGCCTCTCGGCGGGTGACGGGCTAACTCCCCGGTCACATCACCCACGGCCTCGGCTAGGGCGGCATGGGACGCAGGTAGTCGTGCCTTCGCCGCCCCAGTCGCTGCCAGCGGGTCGCTTTGTCGAGGCTGTGCTCCTCGCGTTCGCGACCCGCCGCCTCCTTCTGCGAGATAACTGCCTCGCAGAAAAATGCGACCGCGTCCCAGTTCCTGATGCTGCCGAGCATCTCCCTAGCGATGGTCGGCAGCATCAGGTCGGCACCGATGATTGCGACGAGTTCACGGCGCTGCTCTGCCCAAGCGGCACTTGGCAGAGCAGCACTTGTCTTGTCTTTGTCGTGTCGTGTCTTGGGACGGGAAAGGAAGGGCAGGGGTGGGGTTCGCATAGGTACCGGGACTGTGACCGTATTACGGACGCACTCAACCGGTGTTCAAAAACGCGACCAGCTTGCTCGTAATCGTCACAGCGACTCCTAGAGGAGCGTGGAAACAGTTCCGGGGCGTTTTTGCCCCTTTTCTGTGGTCTCTTTCGCAGCGACTTAAAAGCCGCCGGTCTTTGTGGTTGATGTGTCCGCGGACACCTCCGTTCTTCGCACCACCGTGGCGGTCAGCCCGAGCCAGATGAGACCCCCGGTGACCCCGGGGGAGGTCCAGCTCCGAGCGACCAGCGACACAGGGTGACTCGACGAGGAGCCGCGGGTGATCAGTTGAAATCTTGGAGAATATTAGTTGATATACGCGGGTCTTCGGTCCGCCCCCTCCCAGGCATGATGAGCGCATTTATATAAATGCACGCAGATGCATAGAGCGGGGAGCGGACCGCAGGCCCGGGATATTCCAGTTGAGAGGGGGTGATGATGAGTTATCCCCTAGGGGCGTACTGGGAGGTACGTCCGGGATTTTCTAGAAGGGAGAAAAGGTGGATGGAATGGGGTAGGGAGAATCAGTGGTGAAGGGTGTCACGTACTAATAGCCATTAAGGCGGTAGAAGAAGGTCCTTCGGGAACCGAAGTCTGTCAGAGGGGCGAGCAGAGTGTCACGGGGCTAGGTCCCGGATGTGGGGCCATGCAGACTCAGTGGCACGCTGAAACATATTCTTGGAAAGGCTTCTTACGAAGTCGTCCACACTTTCCATGTTGAGGTCGCGGGAGATAGTAGAGTTCCTCACGTAGCGAGGGGCAGCAACAATAGTGCGCAACGATAGCGACTGTTGGGAGCGGAGGCGTTTACGGTTTGTCTCGCTGACAAGCGCAAACCATGCAGGGGAGGCGTAAGTGAGCCGGGAACGGATATAGAGTTTGTATATTGAGACTTTATTTTTTAAAGGGAGGCGAGAGGAGAGGACAGGCCGGAGAAGAATCCTGGCCGTTTTTGCGTTAAAAGCAGATTCAGTGACCTGAGGGGTCATAGTGAGTAGTCTGTCGAGGGTTACTCCTAGGTACTTCACTGTGTTTGTCCAAGGGATTTCCTCGTCCAGGAATTTGAGTGGCGGTGGGTGTCTACGGGTGCGGGTGAAGACGATCGCCTGTGTTTTCCCTACGTTTACCGATAGCCGCCATTTAGCTAGCCAATCGGGAAGGATATCGAGGGTGCGTTGCATTTTAATTGCAGCGTGGTGAGGGAGTATGCTGGAGGTGATGAAGGCATCAGCATAAAGGGCGATATCTGCGCCGCGGGCGGTTGGGATGTCGTCGGTGTATAGTGAGTATAATACAGGCGACAGGCAGCTGCTTTGCGGGACGCCAGCTGTGATGGGGCGGGCAGTAGATAGAACCACCTCCACCGCCACTTGAAAGGTACTGGATTGCAGGAAGGTGGAGACCACCCTCACAATGCGACGGGGTGTCGATGACGTTGACAACTTGAACAGCAGACCGGAGTGCCAAACACGGTCAAACGCCATTTCCATGTCGAGGAGTACTGCAACGGCGTGTTCGCGCTTGTTATGGACCGCCGTGATCCGGTGCAGTACCCTCGACAGTTGCATGGTGGTGCTGTGCTCTGAACGGAAACCGAACTGTTACGGACGTGGTGTGATGCAGGGAGTCAGGTGCCGCAGCAGGAGCTGCTCGAACACCTTCGAGATTGATGATAGTAGCGTGATTGGGCGGTAGCTCTCTGGATTGAGTATATCCTTCCTAGGTTTTGGAATCAAGACCACCCGGCCTTCTTTCCAACTTGAAGGGAAGAAGCCTGTGCGGAGGATCCCATTAAAGTGGCGCGTCACAGCGGCCACTGTACGGCGTGGCAGCTGGCGCAGCACTGCGTTGGGGATTCCATCCGCTCCTGGGGCTTTCTTGGGCTGGGTATGACGGATAGCTCGCTGTACAAGGCCGGGGGAAAAGACAATAGGTTCTTCATTATTTGCCAGTGGTTAGGTATTCTCGAAGGTGAAGCTCGACTGCCGCGGTGTGGTCTTCGTCCGTGGCTTGGTTTGGTGAGAATTGGCGTTCCAAGTGTTCGGCAAAGATATCTGAACGGTCTGCTGCCTTATACCTAAGGGTCCCGTCGCTATGGAGCAGGGGCCGCACCGGAGTTGGGGCATTCGATATCCTTCGGCAGAGTCTGTGAATAGAGGTCCAGTCATTGCTAGAGGCGTCAATGTGGCGTTCCCAACTCTCAGATGCGTGGGCTCGCAGCTCGGCCTTCACTCTCTCTCTCTCCGTCAGTTTGTTGAGCTCGGATTTCAATGTTGGGCATCTAGTGATTTGCCAGTTTTTTCGCAGACGGCGCTTGTCGGTTATCAGCTTTCTAATATTCATCGGGATCTTTCCCTGGGTGTTGTGGTTATGCATGGGAGTCTTCGCTGCCGCCAAGGCGTTGCTGATGCTTGAGGTGAGCTCGGAGGCAAGCACGTCGATGTCACGAGCGGAGCTGATGGGCCGAGTTGGAGTGGTGGTCTCCATGGTTTCTTTGAATAAGTTCCAGTCAGTGAAGTGTCGTGGCGCTGGAGGGACTGTCCAAGTGGGTGTTAGGTGGACGGTCAAGAGTACAGGTTGGTGGTCGGACCTAAGTTCGTCGTCTAGCACTACCTGAGTAATCTGGCAGCGGATGTCATTTAGGACTGCTATGTCCAACACATCAGGGAGATGGTTTGGGTTGTCTGGGTAGTGTGTAGGTGTCTCCGGACCCATAACCACGTATCCCCGGGCTTCTGCGAAATAGTGGAGTCGTGAGCCTGCCTGATTCTGTCTAGCAGAGTTCCAGGTGGGGTGCTTGGCGTTGAGATCCCCTGCAATGATGACAGGGTTTGACACGTTGAGAAGGTCTTGAAGGTCTGTGACGTCCATAATGGAGTTAGGTGGCTTGTACGCTGCATGGATTTGCAGGTTCCTGCCATCCAGATGTAGCTCAAAGCCAAGGGAATAAAGGCTGTTGTAGGGCGGAATCGGGATGGGCTGATGCACGACTCGCCTCTTGACGAGTACTGCCAGACCTCGGTAGTACCACAAGGAGTTTGTCTCGTCCCTCCGATAAACGAGGAAACCTGGGAATTTTATTTTGTCTGCAGGTCCCAGGTGCGTCTCGCTTATCAGCGCCACGTCTATATCCTGTTCCTGCAGTAAGAGGCGGAAGAGGGTGACCTTGGATAGAAGGCCACGGGCATTCCAATGCACTATCTTGAGGGCCTTATTATCCATGGAGATAGTTTTGAATGATCTCTGATATGCTCTCTAAGAGCATGTTTTTAATACGGTCACTCACTTGTTCTTCTTCGAGGGCTTTCAAAACCTTGTATAGGCTGGCAATGATGTCGCGGATGTTGTGCGTGCTTCCACTCCTCGAAGACGTGGTAGGGAGGACCGTACTAGGGGTCCTCTTTGGTTGGGGTTTGAAGGGAGGCACCTGTGACGGTGCATTTTTCAACTGGGCAGCTGATATGCTTTGCGTGGTTGGAGCTGGTTGCTTGGCGGAGGTACTACCATCCTTTTGGGTGGGTTCTGCCTGTGGGGTGGGATCTTTACCCTTGCCTATCCGCTTCTGCCGCCTCTTTTTAAGGGAGGTGCCTCGGTCCGTGGGGGCGTTCGCGTCCGCCATAAGTGAAGCCCCTTTGCTGGTTTCACCGGTGGGTTGGGGTTGTGCGGGAACCGGTTGAGCGCTAGACTGCGCATCGCCGGTCACTGCAACTGTCCCTGCCCTCCGGCTGCGGTTCTCTTTTTTGTAGATAGGGCAGTTTGCGTGGTTTGCGGGATGCTCCCCTCCGCAGTTTGCACAGGTAGCTGGCTCTTCTCGTGGGCGGGGACAGTCCCGAGCCGGGTGTTCTCCTCCGCATCGTACGCACGCTAAGGTGCGGTGGCAATGGTGGCTTGAATGCCTAAATTTCTGGCAGCGGTGACATTGAGCTAACTTACGTCTACCGCGCCAGGCTTCGATCTTAACCCCGGGAGTATTTAACATTTCCGTTACTTCATAGATGCGCCCAGTTGGGAAGTGTTTCCACTACTAGGGGTGGATAGCGGGCCGACCTTTGGGTGGCGGACGCTGCGGTGGCAGAAGCTGATGACGGGCCAGGCGTGGAGGAACCGGCGTAGGTGTTCGAACTAGTCGGCACCGTGCTGGCAGTCGTGGCGGCGATGCTAGCATAAGACGGAGTTCCTACCGTGGGCGGGCGCTGGCGGTTTGGCTGTAAGTCTACGTGTTGAGTAGAGGCTATCTTGTATTTTTTGGGGATTTTCCCTTCTTCCTCTTCGTCCGAGCTGCTCCGCTGTCGGCGGGTGCGCGTGGGGCGATAGATGGCCGTAGGTGCTATATAGGAAGGGGCCATTGCCGTGTCCATTTCCATCTCTGAGAGCGATCTAGCAGAGCTGGCTCTTGAGATAGATGCTAAACGGGCTGGAGTATCCCTCCCAGACTCCCCGGGGGAGGCGTATCTACTGGAGTGATCACTCCCAGTCGGTGAACCGTGTTTCGAACTGGCTCATGACGCAGGTTGGGTACGCGAGCCAGAGGCGGCTATGGGGCGGAACAGTGGGTCCGCCTGAGTGAGGTTATCCGTGGGTGGTATAAGGCGAGTGCGCGTCATGGCGTAGCGACTGACCCTAGTCGCAGAGCGGGCCCGTGGTGGTGCTGGTGTTGACAGAGTGAGCGCGGGGTTACTATCCGTACCGGCGGCGGCGGTCGCAAACGGTCCACGATCAAAGGGCGGAGTCCTAGTGCGTGCCCCAGTTGGCAGACTGGGGCCATGGATGGATAGAGGTACATCCGGCGTCTTCTTCATAGTGGCGAAATAACCGCGACCATAACAAAGAGTAAAAACTCACTTGTGGCGGCAGTGTAGCTGCGCGGCGCTGCGCCCGGTGCACGCGATGAGATGTACCGCGGACACCGGAACGTAGTATAGCAGCAATAGGTCCGAGCGGGGAACAGTAACTGTCACTTATCACAATTTAATGTTCACTACTTCGCAGCCGATCCAGCCAGCTAGCTGGTTTTTTTTTTTTTTTTTTTGTGTGTATTTAGCTGTTGGTCGCAGATGACCTTGACAGCTTAACGCGGGCAATGGGCGAGCGGAAGGCTCTCAACCCGGATAGCTTGCAGGTCGTGGCCGGGTTGTATATATAAATTCACGAAAAAAAACTCTAGTATCGCGATTCAGGCGTATTAACGTTTCTATTAAAATTTAATATCACGATTCAGCCGTTATAATAAGTTAGTGAGTTCGATACATTTAGTATCTGGGTTAATTACCCATTTTCTAGATGGACGACGACTCAGAATTGGAAACGGACGCACCATCAGCTGTCGAATGCGACACGGGTGAAACGGACGCCACCCCCATGGGGAGGAAGCGCCTCTATTTGAAGACCTGCCACTCTGGACGGAAAGATTTGGGCTCCGATACTGAAGCGGAACCCAAATCCAAGGTAAATACCTCGCGCCGGGGTAAGGCAGTGCAGAGGGGCCATAATGTAGGGCTCACACTTGCCAAGGCGGATCTCAAAAGGAGAGACGCCGAAGCCGAAGAAATTGAATACGAGCGTGTGCTTAGAACTCGTGCCTTCCGCAAGGAAGTTCTAGCACCACCAATGGACTCGGCGGATACCTCAGCATCGGAGTGCCCTACCGCAGAGAACCTCTCCGCCATAGGGCCTGAGGAGTAACGCGCCCGCGGGGGCCGCAACGCGGCAGTAATCCTGGAGGTTACTCGAAAATCTGGTCATCTTCAGGGCCCGTTTATAAAAAAGATCAGGGATGCAGCAGCGGACATGCAAGCCATCATCGAAGCTTTGTGCTCTAAATCGGAGGCAGAGGAAACCCGCCGACTGAGAGCGGAGAACAATAGGCAGCGCCAGGAAGTAGAAGCCCTTAAGGCGGAACTCAAGGCATACCGGCGCGAATTTTCAGAGATGAGGGCCGCTACGTCCTCAATAGGAGCAAACGCAATAGAGGAAATATAATCCTCTATTGTGACGTCAGTTGGGGAGATGATTAATGCCCGATATGCGGGGTTAGAGGATCGCCTTCTCCCCGCTAAGGTGAACCGTCCGCCTTTAGCTGCGGACAAAAGAAGGAATGCAGCATCTGTCGTGGGCTCAGCCGCCGTCCGTGCGGCTGCACTGGCTTCTTCTAGTCAGTCAGTCCCTGGTACTTTAGTGGACGTTCCATTGACGGTCATTTCGCCGATAGTCGCTCCTTCGGTCCAGCCCACAATTGAGGACACTTGGGCAACCGTTGTGAGGAAGGGCAAGAAAAAGTCTTCCCCTTCTGCACCACCCTCTGCTGCTGTTACGCCCTCCGCGACCCCCAACCCAGCTCTTCTGGCGCAGAGGAAATTCAAAACAGTGCTTGCTGCTCCACGTTCCCCGGCTGTAATCTTGAAATTGCAGCCGGAGGCTGAAAAAAAAGAGGTCACATATGCTGATGCGATGTTGCGCGCCGAGCAAGAAGTAAATCTCCAAGAGATGGGGATTAAGGACGGCCTCAAAGTTAGGCGCTCCGTGACTGGGGCTAGGGTCTTGCAATTATCCAAGTCCCAGTCAACAGAAGTTGCTGACCAGCTGGCGGTCAATTTGCGTAGAGCACTGGCGGGTATGGCGGATGTCATCCGACCTGTCAAACGGGCTGATATTCGGATAACCGGGATGGATGACTCCGCCACCGAGGAGAAAGTGCGTGCGGCTGTAGTCCGCACATGTGGCTGTGAAGCCGCAGAGGTCCAAGTTGGATAAATCCAACGAGGGCCGCGCGGTATGGGCATGGTAAAGGTACGTTGCCCCGTCGCCGCCGCTAAAATGCTTGCCGATGCAGGAAGGCTCCTGGTCGGCTGGAGCTCGGCTGGCATCCAGATGCTGGAGAACCTCCCACTGAGGTGCTACCGGTGCCTAGAATTGGGGCACACGGCTCCGCTATGCCCGTCCGCTGTAGACCGCTCCGAACTCTGCTTTCGGTGCGGCAACAGTGGACACAAGTCGGCTGCATGTGTGGCCATGCTGCGCTGTGCAGTTTGCGCCGCTGCTGGTCGCCCCGCGGAGCACACGATGGGGGAGAGGCTTTGCAAAGCCCCCTCATCAAAAGGCAAGGTGGCCCAAGGACCTCGGGCCGCCGAATTAAGCGGTAGCCGCAGAGCCCAGGAGGAAGCCGAAATGTCCACCTAATGGGAGACACAGTACGTTTCCTCCAGGCGAATTTGAACCACTGCGCCGGGGCTCAGGACTTGCTACTGCAGTCCATGGCGGAGTGGGATACCGATTTGGCTGTGGCCAGCGAGCCTTATTTTGCTCCCCAATCACCTAATTGGTTGGGGGACCTTAGGGAAGATGTAGCTGTCCTGTCAAGGGGCTGTGCCGGCCCTCCCCTCTCTTCGCTTGAGAGGGGCAATGGATATGTTGTGGTGGGGTGGCGAGATTTTGGTATCATTGGTATTTATTTCTCCCCCAATCGCGGCCCGGCAGAGTTTGAATTATTTTTGGACTCTGTCAGTGCCGCGGTTCGTCGTCAGTCGCCGAGGAGAATTTTGGTCCTCGGCGACTTCAATGCGAAGTCTCGCGTGTGGGGGAACCCCACTACTAACGCCAGGGGTACGGCTGTTGAGCAATGGTCCTTGCTCTCCGGTCTGTCCCCTCCTTAATAGAGGGACCGTCCACACTTGCGTGCGACATCGGGGTGGGTCCGTGGTGGACCTATCGTTTGCCACCCCCGGTGTTGCTCGCGAGGTGAACGACTGGAGAGTAGAAGAAGGGGTGGAGACTCTGTCGGATCACCGATATATACAATTTGAGATCTCCGCCCCTCGGGGACCACTAAGGCCCCGGCGCGAAGGAGGAGGTGGACTGCCAAAATGGGCCATCGGGCAAATTGACCTCGAAATGGTCCGGCAGTCCGCCATATTGCAGCGCTGGGGTATAGCAGGACAGTTACCCACAGGTGTGGAGGGGCTCGCTGGTCGTATAAAAAATGCCCTTGAGGCGATATGTGATGCGGCGATGCCGAGAGCTCGGCGGAAGCCGCCGCGTCGTCGGGTGTATTGGTGGTCACCCGAGATTGCTAATCTCCGGGTGGCTTCTAATCGGTCGCGACGTGCCTACGTCCGATGCAGTCAAAGGCTCAACCGGGATGACGTCCTTGAGGGTCAGCTACGGAGAGAATACAAGACAAGGAAGAAGATACTGCAGCTGGCCATCAGCCAGGCGAAGGAGAGGGCCCGTGAAGAGCTACTTGCGGGCCTTGACAGAGATCCATGGGGGCGACCATATCAACGGGCGCGTAACAAGCTCCGTGCCTGTGGCGCCCCCATCATCGAATCCATGGACCCGGGTCTCCTGACGGGGCTAATGTGGGAATTGTTCCTGCGTTCTGTGGGGCACGTTCCCCCCAGAATGGTTTCTTGATCGGCGGTGGAGCTGGAAACCCCTATTCCACCCATCATCGACCAAGAAATGGAAGTAGCCTCTCCCGACTTCATGGTAAAAGAAAGGCGCCTGGTCCGGACGGCATCCCGGGACTTGTACTCGGCATCGCCGCGAAATACCTCAAGGATGAGCTCCTGGAACTGCTCAACAATTGCTTGAGGTCCGGGCAGTTTCCGGAGCAATGGAAGTGTGGACGGTTGTGTCTACTGTGGAAGGAGGGTCGTCCACTCCCCTTCCGCATACAGACCACTGGTGTTGCTAGATGAGATGGCTAAATTGTTTGAGAAGGTGCTCGCGGACCGTCTCGTCCAGCACCTTGAGGAAATTGGACCGGGTCTGTCAGAGAGACAATACGGGTTCAGGAGTGGCCGGTCAACAATTGACGCGCTGGCCGTTCTGAAGTCCCTGGCCACCGAAGCGGTGGCCAAAAAGGAAGTCGTTCTGGCAGTCTCGCTCGATATAAAAAACGCTTTCAACAGTCTCCCACACGAGACGTTGAAGGAGGCACTCAGGTACCATGGAGTGCCTCCGTATCTTGTGAGGCTGTTGGAGGCGTACCTTGAGGGAAGGTACGTGCTCTGGGAGGGGGGCGACGGGCGTATCCATCGCCATCGGGTGGAGTGCGGCGTCCCACAGGGCTCGGTGCTCGGTCCGGTGCTGTGGAACGTCCTACGGGGTCAGCTCCTTCCTGGGATGGGAATCATCTATTACGCTGATGACACCCACATCACGGTGAAGAGGGCGGACTTTCGGGGGAGCTGCCCGATTGGCAGAGGAAGGAGTGACGCTCGTCGTGGACCGGATTGGAATGTTGGGTCTGAGGGTCTCGCTGGATAAAACCGAGGCCCTTCTTTTCTATGGCCCACGCCGAGGTCCCCCCCAAGGAGCACACATCAGTGTGTCTGGGGTTGCCGTGCCGGTGCAGGCCCAGATAAAATATTTGGGTCTGCACCTCGATTCAAATTGGAATTTTGGGCCACACTTTGCCCAGCTCGTCCCAAGGCTCGTCAAGTCGGCCGCGGCACTGGTAAGGCTTCTGCCGAACACTGGCGGTCCTGGGTCGTCATGCCGGCGACTCTACGCCGGCATTCTGCGGTCCATGGTACTGTATGGTGCCCCTATCTGGTCGGAGTCCCTCACCGCCCACAACAGAGCCCTTCTGCGATGACCGCAGAGGGTTATGGCGGTAAGGGCTATTAGGGGCTATTGTACTGTGTCCTGGACTGCGGCGACACTGCTGGCAGGCGATCCGCCTTGGCCGTTGGCGGGTCCGCGCCACAGCACGAGTCAACGGCGAGTGGGTCTCCGCAGGGCGTCTGGGCAGAGCTCGAGAAGTGGCTCGAACGGAAGTAATCCGGCGGTGGAGTGAAGATCTAGAGTCCCCCGTAGCAGGGCGGGGGACTGTGGAGGCGGTTGCGCCGCATCTCCACCGCTGGCTCAGGAGAAGGCACTGCAGCCTTACATATAGGATGGTGCAGGTGCTTACCGGAAGTGCTTACCAGTCTTCGGTAAGTACCTGCACAGAATTGGAAGAGAAGAGGCCCCAGGATGTCATGAGTGTGTCGCTAATCGACGATGCGCCCCACACACTGGAAGTATGCCCCGCCTGGGGGCCTCAGCGCTACGTCCTGTCAACGGAACTGGGAATAACAGACCTGTCGCTGCCGACCATCATCTCCAAGATGCTCGGCAGCAACAGCTGTTGGTCGTCGATGGCCTCCTTCTGTGAGGCTGACAAGGAAGGAGGCCGCGGAACGGGCACGCGAGGCCCTTGCGTCCGCCGACTCGCTCCGCCGGCGACGACCAGGGAGGAGGAGACGCCGTTATGCGCTCCTCCACCCACCACTCTGAATGATGACAGGACGTAGCCAGACGGCCAAGCGTTGGGGTGTCGGGGATAGAATGTCATCAAACGATCTCTCCGGCACCTCGTAAAAGCGCGGCAGGGGCCGCTGTGGTTTTAGTGGGTATTTCGGTCACTTCTGTGGCCGGCGAGTCCCACACACACTCCCCTGTCTGTAACCGGCGGGGGATAGTGCGTAAATGCATTTCCACAGCGTGAAAAAAAAGGGCGGTCCACTACACCGAATCTTTTAGAACTCGACGAATTTATATCAGATGCTATGAGTAGAGGGAAGCAGGTGGATGTCGTTTACACGAATGTTACGCAGACGTAGTCAGGGGACTTCGCTAGTTCATCGTGTTGTCTCAATATCAGCGACATCAATTGCGACACTCAACATGGGTGGTTACAGAGAAAGATGACTCAAGAACACCTGGCGTAGACGACTCACGAATTGACGAATACTGATGGGAACGCTCGTTACTTTTCGATCGATCGCCGATCGTTATAGTCACCCTTAGAAGTAAATTATAATATTAATTATGTAAACTTTAAGTTTATATTAAATACGTTATACTACATCGGGTTTTCTTGCATCCTCTGCTGCCACCGCTCATAACTGGCGCAGTCGGTAGGATCGTAGATATCGACCCGTGCGATCCAGAATCTACGTGTGGTGCCAGCGAAGTGAATCCAGACATCGATTCAGCAATCAAAACCTGCTATGTTGTGAGTACTTTGAATCTTTCAAGTCCTTGCTTAATTATCCTAATATCTTACCTAAGTACCCATTTTCACCCGTAATATCCTATACCTAATTAAGCCAATTCCACTTTATATATTATAACTATATAAATTAATTGTTTAATAAGTACTAGTGAATTATAAGTGATTTTTTTTACGCGTTACGTTAAATACTTTCAAAAATTTTCACCCAAGAAGTATAAAAGACCGTACGAGGTCGCCTAGCTTATCGAATAGGAATAGCCTCATAGACAGTAATAGAAAACTAGACGAAACTATGGATCACAGCGAGATGGACACTATCTATAAGTCACATGGTGCCGGAATTCGACGGTAACCCCCACATTCTAATCTGTTTCATTAACATATGTGATCAATTAATACTCTCTTATTTTAAAACGGAACCAGGCAACGAACTCACCAATTTAGCGTTAATAAATGGCATATTGAATAAAGTTACAGGATCCGCTTCTAGGTTAATTAACTCAAATGGTATCCCAGGTAGTTGGCATGGGATTCGTAGTGCACTTATAAATAATTTTGCCGATCATAGAGACGAGACAGCCTTATACAACGAATTGTCCTTACAAACTCAAGGGTCTTCCACCCCACAGGAATTTTATGAACGCTGCCAAAACTTATTTAGTACAGTGATGACTTACGTAACTCTGCACGAAACAGTAGCAACCACGATTCAGGCAAAGCGCGATCTTTATAAAAAACTCACACTACAGTGTTACTTACGAGGTTTAAAGGACCTATTAGGTTCGAGAATACGTTGTATGCGTCCCGAGTCAATGGAAAAAGCACTAGAATATGTTCAGGAAGAGCTTAATACACTTTACATGCAGCGATCACGACCAGACTAGATACGCACATTTAGCACAAATTATTTTTATTCTTAGTGATAACGTAGATATAATTTCTCAAGAGATCAATAAATTGCAGAACGTTTTAGCATTTATAAAAACTTTGACAGCTCATCATGCTGCAATTAGTTTTAACTCTATCCAGGCTATAATCGTTAAATTAATTAGTATATATGGTAAAGATAAAATATTAGATTTAGACATACGTGAATATTACGATATAATTAGGTTAGGCTCTTATTACATGAATAATGAAATAGTCTTAGTATTCAAGTTCCCAATAATCTTACCTTATACTTACGATTTATATAAAATATCCATTGTTCCCAACAAACATCATGAAATACTCATCCCATATTCCCAATTCCTTGCAATCCATTTGAAAGATTACAAGTACATAGAGGCTGAATGCCCGAAGTCCACAAAAGGTTATCTATGCGAAGAGATACGCAACATTTATAGGCAAAAGCCCCAGGACTGCATCCATAGCTTCATCACTCAGCAACATGAAACACCGGAATACAATTCCATCATTCTTTCGCTACAGAAACCAGCTTACGAAAAACTCCATGATCGACATTATACTATCAGCTTTCTAAAACCAGTGAAGATAAGACTATCTTGCGGTCAAGATCTCTTTAAGATGGTCCAAGGCAGCTATCTTGTTGTAATCCCAAATAACTGTTATCTGGAGACACCTGAATTCAGAATCACCAATGAAAAAGATCGACTTAAAGGTCAGGTATTGAAACTTATAGATGTACCGAGAATTGAAGAAAAAGCCCAAATATTACTGCCATCATTTAAACTCAATTCGATCTATCTGGATCACTTACATGCAACTAACAGGAAGATATTCCTACAAACAGCAGTTCAACCGACTAACAGCAGTTTATATCATACAACTATACCAATGTATCTACTCTTGTTGGGCGCATCTATACTCATTAGCGGTTTGGCTTACCGAAGATACCATCTCAATCGTATAAGATCCCAGACAAGAAACTCGAATGACGAACAAATGAAGCAACAAGCTGTCTATGCCATCCCAGTTACAAGAAGAATTGATTTAAATAATCTCCCAGCTCAATTTGTGACATCTGTCACCAATAATCGCTGTTCTTCGGGGGGAGATGTTACGCAGACGTAGTCAGGGGACATCGCTAGTTCATCCTGTTGTCTCAATATCAGCGACATCAATTGCGACACTCAACATGGGTGGTTACAGAGAAAGATGACTCAAGAACACCTGGTGTAGACGACTCACGAATTGACGAATACTGATGGGAACGCTCGTTACTTTTCGATCGATCGCCGATCGTTATAGTCACCCTTAGAAGTAAATTATAATATTAATTATGTAACTTTAAGTTTATATTAAATACGTTATACTACATCGGGTTTTCTTGCATTCTCTGCTGCCACCGCTCATAACTCGAATTACAGCAAATGTTTTGATAAAATTGATCACAACAAGCTAATATCAAAATTACAACTCATTGGTATAAGGGGGTAACTTTTTGAGATGGCTTACATCGTATTTAGCTAACCGGTCCCAAGCAGTTGTGATTAATAATTATATATCTAGTTGGGTGCCCGTGCCTAGTGGTGTCCCCCAAGGCTCTATTTTGGGACCGCTTTTGTTCCTAATCTATACGAACGATATTGACATATGCTTCCGATTCTCAAAGGTCCTAAGCTAGACAGATGACATGAAAATATTTAAAGCCAATTCTTCATAATCAGATGCGCTTTCACTGCAAGATGATCTAAATAGATTAAGTGAATACTGCACGGCCAATAAGCTTTTTCTGAATCCATCCAAATGCTCAGTGGTGACCTATAGCAGAAAAATTAACATTATACCCACAAATTATAATCTACAAGGACAACAGATTAACAGAGTATTCATTATTCGAGATCTAGGTGTAATTCATGACTCTAAACTACTTTTTCAGGAACATATAGATTCCATAATTGCAAATGCTACACAAATGTTGGGGTTTATTATGCGAATATCAGCGGATATGAACGAAATAAGAACTTTAAAAATCCTCTACTGTACGTTCGTGCGATCTGTACTTGAATATAATAGTCAAGTCTGGAGCCCGAGATACAATACTTATATTTCTCGTATTGAAAATATTCAGGATATTATTAGTCTTGTGTAACTTTTTGAAAGTGAGCTTACAGCAACATGATAGGTTGTTTCATGTTTTTTATTTCTATTTTAGATGTTTTTAGATTAAGAATACCTTCTTCAGGTCCAAGCACTACTTCACGGATGAATAATTGGCCAGATATTTAGATAGATATTTGATATTGGCCAGATAGAAGCTGATGGTAGTGAAAGTGAGGACCATTTGGAGGTCGAAAATTCTCGAATCGAAATTATCTCTTAATTTCGAAGAACGCATGACATCGCGTGACCAAAGTTAGATCTCTGAGGTGCGATAAAAACATTTGCAGGGAACATAATATTGAAATATGTGTTAATTGTGCCAAATTAATATAATTATTTTTTTTTTATAGTAGATTAGTTCTTATTTTATTATAATAAAGTTTAAAAGAAGTAGATTTTATCATTTTTGTTTAATTTTTTATTTTACCGAAGGCTGATGATTATGATTTCAAAAAATGTTCTATGAGAATAAAATTATTTTTTTTTTTTCAAATGTATATAGGTACTAAGCATGAGTCATTTTGACTCATGCTTAGTACCTATATACATTTGTAAAATATGATTAGTAGTCTAGGGTTAAGCATTCTGTTTTAGCATGTCACGGAGATGGTAGATAATAGGGGTTTAAACATGAAATTGCCGTTTTAACATACTTTAAAATTAAATTAAAATTAAACCTAATAATAAAAATCAGCCGCCCGAACAAGACGGCTTCCGAAAAGGCTATAGCACCATAGACCATATCCTCACGCTTAGGCAAATTATACAAAAGACCGAGGAGTATAATCGGCCCCTGTGTATAGCGTTTGTGGACTATGAGAAAGCCTTTGATTCAGCCGAAACTTGGGCGGTGCTGCAGTCCCTTCAGCGGTGCCAAATCGACCATCGTTATATCGAAGTGCTGAAGTGTTTGTATAGGAACGCCACAATGTCAGTCCGTATCCGGGATAAGAGTACCAAACCGATCCAGTTGCAGAAAGGCGTGAGACAGGGAGATGTCATCTCTCCGAAACTGTTCACCACTACGCTGGAAGATGTCTTCAAGCTCTTAGACTGGACAGGACTTGGCATCAATATCAACGGCGAATACATCACTCACCTTATATTTGCAGACGATATAGTCGTTATGGCAGAATCAGAGGTCAAGACAGAGGTCTACGTCCAGCAGTGGACGGCGCTAGGCTGAAATGATGATGATGATGATGAATAAAAATCAAACCTGCATGATGGCTATCCGACATCAAAGTGAAACGGTTTTCAAATGAAAATTATAACATTCTAAATTTAAAAAATGTATGACATTTGATCGTTAGACGTTCAATTGTTTTTGCATTCAGCTTTTGAAGTGAACATGGATACGGCGAACATCAGAGTAATTTTCGAATACGACTTCTGACGTGGGACTAGCGCAGCAGAAACGGCTCGTAATGTCAATGCTGTATTTGAAGAGGATACGGCTAACGAAAGCACCGTGCGTTTTTGGTTTAAACGCTTTCATAGTGGAAATTGGGACTTGAAGAATGAACCAAGAGGAAGACCAGCCACTAACGTAAATAACAATGAATTGAAGCTGATAGTGGAAGCCGATCCGAGTCAAACTACCAAGAAATTAGCGACATGGTTTGAAGTTAGCATTCTCCCAATATTGACCCGTTGCATCGACTCATTTGCACCAAATCGGTAAAATAAAAAAAACTTTAAAAATGGGTGCCTCATGATTTGACTGATCTGCAGCGCGTGGTGCAGCTTGCCTTATTCTATCAAACCGGTATAAAAATGAAGGGATTTTGGACCTAATTGTAACGTGTGATGAAAAGTGGATTCTTTATGATAATCGCAAGCGAACAACGCAATGGCGCCACATCAATGCCTTAAAACGAAACTTATCCATAGAAAGGTGATTGTAACTCTTTGTTGGTCACTTCATAGTGTAATTCATTACAGCTTCCTGAGATCTGGTCAAGCAATAAACGCAAATCTCTACTGTACAATGATGGCAAAACTCGCAGTAAAACAGCCCCGACTTGTCAATCTTCACCATTATTGCTCCATGATAACGCAAGACCTGAAACTGATCCAGAAACTGTTTTAACACTACAAGACCTACAGTTAAGAACCATATATCATCCTCGGTACTTGCCAGACCTCGCACAACCGACTACCATTTTTCCGCGATTTGGACAATTTATTGAACAGAAAAAAAAAATCTGCCGAGGAATAATGATGTAAGATGATGTAGTAGTATGAAGAGAAGTGTCTATGTGCAGGACGACCGAAAGTAGGAATGAAATTTCCTGAATGCATGACTAAGAGTAGACGAAGACGATGATTCTGAATACAATTGAGTGAAAGGGATGACGTGTGAATGTAGAGTGCAAAAGACGAATGGCCGACGATCGAACGACACGAGACATGCTCTCGGATATGTTAAGTTACAATACAACAACGCAATACTACAAAAGTAATATGCTACAAAATTTACAAAACTTTATTATAACTTGTATTACAAGGGAACTGCGGATTGATGCGTGTGTTACCACCATTACTAGACTACAAAGGAATTACGGTCTAGTGCGCGTCTGTAATTCCTTTGTTAGAATTAACATACACGATCATCAGAAAAAAAGCATTTTTAAGCATGTATAATACATTAGCCAACTAAATTATTAAAAACATTTATTATATTTATAATCGTTTTCTATTTAAGTAGTGTTTTATATAAATTATCGTTAAGCATGGTGCCAAGGTCCTCCATGGATTCTGCCATAATGACGATATCGTCTGCAAATATAAGGTGAGTGATGTATTCGCCATTGATATTGATGCCAAGTCCTGTCCAGTCTATGAGCTTGAAGACATCTTCCAGCGTAGTGGTGAACAGTTTCGGAGAGATGACATCTCCCTGTCTCACGCCTTTCTGCAACTGGATCGATTTCGTACTCTTATCCCGGATACGGACTGACATTGTGGCGTTCCTATACAAACACTTCATCATCATCATCATTCATCATCATTTCAGCCTATTGCCGTCCACTGCTGGACGTAGGCCTCCCTCATATTGCGCCACAATGTGCGGTCCTGTGCCGCCTGCATCCAACGACGCCCAGCAACTTTCACTAGGTCGTCGATCCACCTAGTGGGGGGGCGTCCTACACTGCGTCGTCCGATGCGTGGTCGCCACTCGAGAACCTTTCTTCCCCAGCGGTTGTCGGTTCGTCGAGCGATGTGGCCTGCCCATTGCCACTTCAGCGTGCTAATTCTTCGTGCTATGTCGGTTACACCCGTTCTTCTGCGGATTTCTGTATTCCGGATTCTATCTCGCAGAGAAATCCCGAGCATAGCCCGTTCCATAGCACGCTGAGCGACTTTGAGCCTTGATATGAGGCCTACATTTAGGGACCACGTTTCCGTGCCGTAAGTCATCACTGGTAACACACACTGGTCGTAGACCTGTGTTTTCAGACACTGAGGTATGTTGGACGAGAAGATCCTCTTAAGTTTCCCGAACGCTGCCCAACCGAGTTGGATTCGTCGGCTGATCTCTTTCTCGAAATTGGATCTACCTAACTGGACTGTTTGTCCTAGGTAAACATAGTGATTGACAACTTCGAGAATCGCATTGCCAACTAGGACCGGTACAGGAATGACATGGGTATTTGACATGACTTTCGTCTTGTCCATGTTCATTCGTAGACCCACTAGTTGGGATACCCTGCTGAGATCATTGAGCATAGTGCCAAGGTCCTCCATGGATTCTGCCATAACGACGATATCGTCTGCGAATCGAAGGTGAGTGATGTATTCGCCGTTAATGTTGATGCCGAGTCCAGTCCAGTCTAAGAGCTTGAAGACATCTTCCAGTGCAGTGGTGAACAGTTTCGGAGAGATGACATCTCCCTGTCTCACGCCTTTCTGCAACTGGATCGGTTTCGTACTCTTATCCCGGATACGGACTGACATTGTGGCGTTCCTATACAAACACTTCAGCACTTCGATATAGCGATGGTCGATTTGGCACCGCTGAAGGGACTGCAGCACCGCCCAAGTTTCGACTGAATCAAAGGCTTTCTCATAGTCCACAAACGCTAAGCACAGGGGCCGATTATACTCCTCGGTCTTTTGTATAATCTGCCGAAGCGTGAGGATATGGTCTATGGTGCTATAGCCTTTTCGGAAGCCGGCTTGTTCGGGCGGCTGGAAGTCATCGAGCTTGCGCGTGAGTCGATTGGTAATGACCCTCGAAAACAACTTATAAACATGGCTCAGGAGTGAGATGGGTCTGTAGTTCTTTAAAAGAGCTTTGTCACCCTTCTTGAAGAACAGCACCACCACACTCCTGGTCCACGACTCTGGAACGTCGCCCCCGAGGATAACGGAATTAAATAGCTTCTGAAGGGCTATTAATACCGGCTTGCCGCCCGCCTTCAAAAGCTCTGCCGTAATTCCGTCATCTCCCGGTGCCTTACCGTTACGTAGTTGTTTGAGAGCCATTCTGATCTCGTACAAGCTGATGTCCGGGATTTCTTCGGTATAGTGCCGAGTTAGCTTGGATCTGGGATCTTGGACCAAGCCGACAACAGGATTTCGGGATGATTTGTATAACTGTCCATAGAACCTTTCGACCTCTCCCAAGATCTCACTTTGGGATGAAATGACAGTGCCGTCATCGGTCTTCAGCTTAGTCATTTGGCTTTTCCCAATAGACAGATCTTGTGCGAACACTTTCGAGCCACGATTCCGCTCTATCGCTTCTTTAATACGGAACGTATTAAATCGGCGAATATCGCGACGCACAGACCTGGAGATCTGTCTATTTAGCTGCCTATGTTTGGACCAATCGGCTGCAGACTGCACCGTCATCTCTTTTCTCCTCTCCATGAGCTCGAGAGTCTGGTCAGAAAGTTTTTTAGGTCTATTAACGCGGTGAGCCTTGAAAAATTTCGACCCAACCGCGTGGACAGTTTCCACGAACCTGTTGTTCATATCGTTCGGAGATTCGCACTCGTCCAGACATTGGAAGCGATTATGTAGTTCGAGTTGAAAGTTTTCGAGGTTCTGGTATTGGACAGATGTAGGTCGGAGTGTAGACTTCATCAAGCGTGACCGCTCGACTTTTGTATGGATATTCAATGTGCCTCGTACCATCCGGTGATCGCTCCCAGTTTTAATTCTGCTGATCACTGAGACATCATTGAATATCTGTCGTTTGTCTGACAAGATGAAGTCTATCTCGTTTTTTGTTGAACCATCGGGGCTAATCCAGGTCCATTTCCTTTGTGGCTGCTTCCTGAAGAAGGAATTCATCATAAAGAGGCTTTCCTTCTCCAGAAAATCAACCAGTTTCTGGCCCCTCTGGTTTCTCCGTCCATATCCATGTTTCCCCACTCTCAACTCATCATCACTCCCTTTGCCTAGTTTCGCGTTAAAGTCTCCCATAACCACCGTGAAGTGGGTTTTGGACGCGTGTATGGCTTTCGAGATGTCCTCGTAAAATGCCTCCACCTCGTCGTCGGAGTATGTCGAGGTCGGTGCGTATACCTGTATAACCTTCAGCGAATACCTCTTGGTAATTCTGAGTATAAGGTACGCTACCCTTGTCGACACACTCTCGATCCTCTCCACGTTGTCTACGAGAGACTTACGAACGATAAACCCTATACCACCTTGGGACGGGTGATCGCCCTCCCGGTAGAAGAGCAAGTTTCCAGACTGGAGGATTATCGTGCCCTCGCCCTCTCTTCGCACTTCTGATAATCCTACAATGTCCCAGCGGATTTTGCTCAATTCCTCTTCCAGCTCGATGACCCTCTCGTCAGTCCTGAGTGTCCGAATGTTGTGTGTTACCAGGGCCAAGGGTCGTTTTTGTTGGTAGCCGGATCGCTGCCGGAGATTCCTCGCACCCCCCGCTCCACCACTACTGGGCCCGCCACCAAAATGAGCCCGTAGGGTACCGGAGCCGCCGTGACTGGGGGCCATTTTTTTGTTGTACGCCATTTTTAAAAAGGGGATATTGCCGTAATCGCCACGCTTGGCAGGCGGGTTGGCGATCGCAGTATGGATGTTTTACGTTTCCCAGGAGAGAGCTGCTGCCCACTCTCCTGGTGAACCCTCAGCCGATTTTTACGACTCCCACGGGCAAGTAAGGGGTGGCGACACATGTATTCTCAAACCGTCGCCACACGGCCATCTCAAACCGTCGCCACACGGCCAAACACAAAGCAAATACAAATACAAACACTTCAGCCTTCGATATAACGATGGTCGATTTGGCACCGCTGAAGGGACTGCAGCACCGCCCAAGTTTCGACTGAATCAAAGGCTTTCTCATAGTCCACAAACGCTATACACAGGGGCCGATTATACTCCTCGGTCTTTTGTATAATCTGCCTAAGCGTGAGGATATGGTCTATGGTGCTATAGCCTTTTCGGAAGCCGTCTTGTTCGGGCGGCTGATTTTTATTATTAGGTTTAATTTTAATTTAATTTTAAAGTATGTTAAAACAGCAATTTCATGTTTAAACCCCTATTATCTAACATCTCCGTGACATGCTAAAACAGAATGCTTAACCCTAGACTACTAATCATATTTTACAAACGTATATACTCGTAGGTACTAAGCATGAGTCATTTTGATTACACACGAATAAATTCATAAATTGAACATCAAATGCTATTTGTTGTAGGTATATATTTTTATTTAATATAGGTATTGATTATATTGACAGAGGTATTAAAGAAAAAATAGTTTATATATAGTAAACATTTATTACAAAAAAAAAATAATTTTATTCTCATAGGACCTTTTTTGAAATCATAATCATCAGCCTTCGGTAAAATAAAAAATTAAACAAAAATGATAAAATCTACTTCTTTTAAACTTTATAATAAAATAAGAACTAATCTACTATAAAAAAAAATTAATTATATTAATTTGGCACAATTAACACATATTTCAATATTATGTTCCCTGCAAATGTTTTTATCGCACCTCAGAGATCTAACTTTGGTCACGCGATGTCATGCGTTCTTCGAAATTAAGAGGTAATTCTGCGTATGATGAACTGGCAGATATTACCTCCAATCATTTGTCGTCTTCATCAGTTTGTTCTGAATTTTCGACCTCCAAATGGTCCTCAGTTTCACTACCATCAGCTTCTCCATCCCTATCACTATTAATACTATCATCGTTTAAATATCTGGCCAATTATTCATCCGTGAAGTAGTGCTTGGACCTGAAGAAGGTTTCTTAATCTAAAACCATCTAAAATAGAAATAAAAAACATGAAATAACCTATCATGTTGCTGTATGCTCACTTTCAAAAAGTTACACAAGACTAATCATGAGTCATTCCGACTCTGAAATACATCATATTTACAAAATGGTGGCACTTACCTACACAACGCTCTCGCTCTCGTAAACGTCTAACTGGCGACCGAGTTGGCATAAAGAATCACGACGATCCAGGCTTTCCTTAGAGAGAAATAGCAAAAAATATGCGCGGTGCGAGTCAAAATGACTCAGATTAGTATTCTAGGGTTAAGATCGAAAATTAGATTTATTTATATTACAAAGTTGGGATTATTTATATTATTTTTATTTTATTTTGTTTTATTAGGAAGACCAACAGCTAATAAAAACATTGTAAGTTGAACAAATAAAAACTAAAAGCTAATAATAGGTCTCCACGCTTATGCAGCAATACAAAAAACAAGTGACCTGATTATATAAGATAATAGGCAAACAAAAGTTAATAAAACAATAAATAAAAATGGGAAAGTAACTGTACGGTATGCACAGCCTATGGTGGACTGTATGAGGTGAATGAAAATGAAAATGTTTACGGAGTTAGGTGAGGAACTGATCTTATCTTATCCCTGCAAGCCGCGAAGAAGTAAATATGGAATACTCCGCCAACCTTTCATCCACTCCCACCGAGGCACAGTGATCAATTATTAGATATTAGGTGGATAATATTCAAATTTGACATTGTGAGGGTATGTAAAACAAATTATTTCTATGCGATTTGGGGTACTTACCATATATGATTGTTTAATATGAACGGTTGAAGGTAAGTCATTACTGAGATATTAGCTAGTGAATGCAGTGTTCTCGCTAATTGTATTGATTTGTTCAATTTACTTCCTGTTTTCGCGCACAGTTATCTATTTGTTGTGACTTAACAGTGCATTATAGCGCATCAATAAATATGGTACACATTAATAAAGGTATGTGCTTCATTTTGTATAACACTTAGTAGCTGTTAATTGCTACAGTAATTTAGGAAGAAATATTCAAAACTTAACTTAAAATTTAAATTTTTTTTATATTTTAAAGCCTGTATCTTACGAGGAACATGTTACAACACAGACATTTTTACACTAGTTGATAATTGAAAGTCTATAGTATGATATTCAATTAAAAAAAATACCCCAAAGTACCCCTGCCTGAACAAACTTTTCATTTATACAGGAAACGGTGGTACAGTTAGAAATGGCGGTTTGTTTAATTATCTCAAAAAACACCCGTCAATTAAACCTACAACTAAGAAATCTAGAGA
Organism: Lymantria dispar; assembly: GCA_032191425.1. Taxonomy (NCBI): domain Eukaryota; kingdom Metazoa; phylum Arthropoda; class Insecta; order Lepidoptera; family Erebidae; genus Lymantria; species Lymantria dispar. Next base: position 5,342,566 of record CM063447.1, read on the forward strand.
TATGTTATTGAACTATATTCGTGAGGTCATTGGAGTATCAAATTTGACAACACAACAACAAAATAAGTTACGAAATTCAGTACATAGCTTTTGTTTATCAGCTTCCAGAAATTGGATTAAAATCAGCAAATATGTTTCCAAATTTGAAAAAAAATATCAGGATTGGTTGTCTAAATGCACAATAACATCTGCAGATCATAATAATGAACAGCGTTCAACTTCTGGGTCTGTAGGTAGAGGACGCCCGAAAAAGGATTAGGTACATGGATTTAGGTGAGAGAACTAAGCGTAAAAGGTTAAAAGACGAAGTATCATCCAGAAGTGTAGAAGAGTTGTGCCTAGCAGCTGAGATGAAACTTCATTCAGTCGGAAATCGTAGGGCTACTTCAGCACTTCATAATATTTCATCATCTCCTGACTGTACTGTCAAGTTACAAGACGGTGTACAAAATGATATTTCTTATTCGGCAGAAGAAGCACTAGCACTTTTTATGCAATTGAAATTAACGCGTCTTCAGTATATTGAACTTAGGGCATCAGCTATACGAAAAAATTTACAGAAATTGTATCCACCGTACTATAAACTTTTAGAAGAGAAGGCCAAGTGTTATCCACCGAACATACAAATTACAGACATATCGGCTGAAGTTCCATTACAAAATTTAGTAGATCATACAGTGTCACGTATCGCTGAAAACCAAAAAGAACTGCTTATGTCTTTTAGCGATCATAGTAACTTATGCCTGGAAATGACCTATAAATAGGGCGCGGATGGCAGTGGTAGTCAAAAAAATTACAAACAAAGGTTTGAAAAAGAGGATTCAGATGATTTGCACGTTTTTACCGGGCTTCGGCAACACCAATGACGGCAACACTGCTAGGAGATTTTTGCCGATCCTGATATAGTACACGAGATCACAGACATCGGGTAAGATCGGTAAGATTTGGGACTGTTCTGAAAACTTTAAGCTGTCCATATAAAATAAATTGTGCCCTCTTTGATAAATATGCAAGAGATACGGCGAAACTATATGTTAGTTTATACGGATGGTATAGCAAGCCACCCACAGTACATAAAGTTTTATCTCATGGCAAAGACATAATTGATTATTTCTTGTTGCCTATTGGACAATTAGGGGAAGACGCACAGGAATGTCGCCATAAAGATGTAAAATATTATAGAGAACACAATACCCGAAAAATGTCACGCAAGCAGACTAATGATGATTTATTCAAAATATTATTGATGTCATCAGATCCTCTGATATCGATTTTACGCCCCTTACCCCTAAAGCAGAAAGGTATTTTTCCTGCAGAAGTCATAAAATTATTAGAACAACCTAATTTTGATACAAACGAGGAAGAAACTTCACACAAATTTTTTTTTGCACGTTGGAATATCAAAAACTGAGTTTAAATAAAGATTAATTTATTTTAATAGCAATATTTTCAATAGCAGTATTCGATTATTGTAATTCCAAGTTAAAATATTTTTGTCATCCTAAATTGTAATTATTGATCACAGCGCGAGGGCAGTAGCGTCGTCGCAGTAAGCTCGCCAAACCGCGCGGTCAGCTTCACTATATTCTTAATTATATTTATAACTAGGCAGTTCACAGCACCACAAAACACTGTTATGGTGGTTCCAAATGTTCCGTATAATAATGTCCTTCCAAGGATTAAGTAGGTGCGGCGATTACGAATACACCGATGGCACAACCGCTTGGCGGACCGAGTTGTCTCGAATCTTCTACTAGACTGACTTAACGACGTTTGTAGAAGTCAAGTTGTGAAGTTTTTCCAAATACCCTCCACATAGCTTGCAGAGACCGAACATACTCCTCACCGAATTCAACATGATGAATTCCCCATTCTAAATAAAAGGGCAAGTGAAGGATATACAATCCATTAACCTAAATAAACAAAACACATAGAAAAAATAAACCTTTAGTGAAGGACTTCTATGTAAAAATAAAAAATAATAATAATTTAAAGATCTAAATAAACAAAATAATTAAAAAAAAAATAATTAATTTGCATACGGCAGCGGGCAAATTTTATTTACTGGTCTCTTAATTAGACCCCTTTTAGTTCTCAAGGTAACTACACGAATAATTCCATCAACGCCCTCGTGTGTTGTTTCAATTCTACCAAGAGGCCACTGTAATGGACGAGTCAAATTTGACTTCAGCAAAACTAAATCACCGACCTTTACGTTAGGTGGTGAGGAAAACCACTTCTCTCTCTGTTGCAGAGTATGTAGATAGTCATTTGACCAGCGCTTCCAAAATGACTGTGATAATTTTTGAAGTAATTGCCAACGAGTTAGTTTATATTGAGAAACGTCCTCATAATTATATTCAGGCACAGCCACTAGGCTTTGTACTATTAAGAAATGCCCAGCGGTTAACACATCAAATTCATTTGGGTTTTCAGATAAAGTGTACAATACAGCTTCTATCCTACAGAACACAGTCGATAACTCTTCCAAAGTGAGAGTTCTATCGCCTATAATACGTTGTAGAATGTGCTTCGCACTTTTTATCCCGGCTTCCCATAGACCAGCCATGGAAGCTGCGTTAGGAGGATTCGTCCTCCACTCCACTTGTCGCGCTGACAATCCTACGAGTATCTCGTCTTGAATTTTACTATTGCATAAAAATTTCGCTACCTCCTTGAGATGTTTAGCTGCCGATACATAATTCGTACCGCAATCGGAATATAAACAAGTACTTAATCCGCGACGGGCGACGAAACGATCATAAGCAGCGAGAAAACACTCAGTAGATAAGTCAGTTAACACTTCGCAGTGCACTGCCTTTGTTGAAAAACATACGAATAGGCATAAATATGCTTTATATACCTTCGCGTTACGACGTGTACTTTCCTTTACGAGGAATGGGCCGCCTATATCCGTACCTACATGGTTAAATATTTTATCAATTTTAAGCCGGCACATGGGTAACATACCCATTTGAGGTTGTATTGCGGTAGGCCGGCATTTAAAACATATCTTACACTTTGATAACACTGACCGAATGATACTACGAGCACCAACGAGCCAATAATTTTTACACATTATACCTTGTGATGTACGAGGTCTTACATGTAGATATTTTACGTGTAAATATTCAATTAATAATTTACTTGTATGGCATTTCGGGAGCAACACCGGATGCTTGGTATTGTAGGGCAGATCAGATTGTGAAATACGACCCCCCACCCTGAGTACTTTATGTTCCACGAAGGGTGATAATTTACGCAAAGAGACAACAAACTTACCCTTTTCTAACGCTAATATTTCAGATTCAAAATGATTATTTTGAATGACACTAATAATTATATCATGACCTTTGCGCAGCTCAGAGGTCGTCAGGGGTCCTAATGACCTTTCTGAAATTTTACACCGAAGATTGTTTATAAATCTATGACACCATGAAATAATACGCTGCAATTTATTAAAAGAAGAATACTTATTAAAAGTTTCTTCAAGATCATTTTTCATTTTACATTTTAGAGAAGAATTAAATGTAAATGTGGCACTATTTGATTTAAGCTCGGATATCTTAAATTTATCATTTAATAAATATGGTTTTATAGGCCACTTTTGTTGATCATAATATAGCCAATCGGGACCGTGAATCCACTCAGTGGCTTTTTCCACGAAGTGTGCAGGCAACGCTCCACGTGAGCATATATCTGCAGCGTTGTTTTCGCCCTTCACGTGATACCAACAGCTAGGTGGTATCACAGTGATATGCGACTAACACGGTTAGCTACAAACGTTTTCAACATATACGGTTGTGTATGTATCCATGCTAAAACATTTTTTGAATCGCTGAGTGCAAATATTGAAATAGATAAATCATTATCCCTTAAGTTTTGTACGACAAAACTTACAACTTTAGATAACAGCACGGCTGCTTCGAGTTCGAGTCTAGGGATAGACAAGAAGGGATTTAACGGTGCAACCTTTGACTTACTAGTCAATAGTCGAACCTTAACTTCGCCTATATTATTTACGCTGCGAACGTATAAGCACGTTGCGTATCCACGGGATGACGCATCGCAGAATGCAATTAATTGTATTTTGCAAAAATTAGGTATTAAGATATGACGCTCAAAGCGTAAGTCAGACAAGAGCGGTAGATCGGAGATGAATCGATTCCACTGTGAGTACGACTCAGGTGGCAATTGTTCATCCCATCCGACTCCCATCTTCCAGAGATCTTGCATGATACACTTTGCGACGAACGTACAAGGTGAGATAATACCTACAGGATCGAATATGCTCGCTAGCAGTTTTAAAACTGATCGTTTGGTCTGTTTATCGTCTGTCATATTGTAGGAAAACGCGAAACTGTCACAGTCAGGTAACCACGTTAACCCTAACACTTTAAGAGACGATGACAACGTATCATCTTGAAAATCGATGGTTACAATCTGATCCGACTGCATACGCGTCAGCAACTCGGGACAGTTGCTTGCCCACTTTCTTAAATCAAACCCACCACTTTTAAGAAGTGAAAGTAAGTCATCCTGCAATGTGCAGGCTTCTTTTAATGATGGATATGACCACAATACGTCATCGACGTAGAAACCTTGTCTGAGAACCTTTACAGCTTCAGCACACGGATTCTCAGCATGGGTTAGCTCATCCTGGGCCAGCTGATGCAAAGTACGAACAGCGATGTAAGGTGCACTACGGAGGCCGTAAGTATTTGTTCGGAGTTCGTAGACGCGTACTGGTTCCGTCGGCGATTCTCGCCAAAGAATATGCTGGTATTTCCTATGAGCAGGATCAATTAGAACCGCCCGATACATCTTCGACACGTCAGCAGTGAAACAAACTTCATATAACTGAAAGCGAATTATAATTTTTAGTAAGTCTGGATATAGTTTCCTGCCTGTCAAGAGAGCATCGTTGATGGGAATCCCGTTCTTCGGCTGCGCTGAACCATCATAAACGACTCGTAGAGGCGTACTTATAGACGACGGACGCAGAGCACAGTGGTGCGGTATATAATATCCCGACAGCTTGGGACCTTGATACAACTCCATATGTCCAAGAGACTCATATTCTCGCATAAAATCCACGTAGGCCTCATGAAGGGCTGGCGATCGTGCACCTGGTTAAGAGCGTTATCGGTAATAAGCGGCCGTAAACCCAAAAATGTGGTTTTTTGAGGACTGGTTACTCGTTCATCATAATAGCTTACTAAAAATTTATATAACCACTACATTAAACACATCTTTATATTGTGCTTGTACAGAATTATAACTCAATATTGTAACTATTTTATTAAAAGGCAAGGGTATTTTGAACTTAAGTTAATGAGATTTTACGAAAACGCTGAGTTTTGAAGTTCAGGTACGAATAAATGATAAGTCGTGGCAGCTCGAAAAAATTGTAGATGTTAGAAAAATTACTGTTCTTGGGTATGTATAAAATGAAATTCAAGATTTCTTCCTATTAAAACAAAAAAAAAAATATTTCCTTAAGATTAATTTCACGAAAATGGCTCCTGTAAAACATTGGAAATCAGTACTCTACAGCCTTCTCTGGTAAATTCTTTGGTTTCCTGGGAAAATACTTGTACAATAGGGTTAACGAAAAACTACACATTTACTCTCTTACTAAGCATCTATGTAAAAAGAATATCACACGCTGGTTAAAATCTCTCAATTATGAGGAAACTGAAGGCTTGTTACGCGTTATGTCTTAGGTATAAAATATTTTATAAATATACATAATCATACACACACACAAACACACAACACGCACGCACACTTAGACACACACACACTCGCATAACATACAAAACCTATCATAGATAAAAGTACAAATTTATTTAAGTAAAACACATAAAGTATTAACCACACTTACATGAACACCAACTTGTCTGGAGTTGGGAGAGGCTGGTAATCTGTCATACAGGTTTTCTTAGTACAGATGCCAGTCTCTCACACACAATATCGTAAAATAACACTTAGATTAAGGTTTATTTTTGTTACTTTTCTGTGTGAGAGAAAAATAAATGAACTATTATTATTATTATTTAATTTTGTGAATAATACTAACCTTGGAATATTTAAAACAATATCCACTATTTGTTCGACTATTGTAGAAGCAGTAAAAAAAAACCAAATTGAAATACGAATAGTCACCCTCGTAATTAAATTTTAAATATTACTATAAATTGAACGGCATAATTGTTCATAAGCCTTCATTAGGGGACGGTACACTGGTGTACTATTTCTAGATGTAGCGAAAGCTTTCGATAAAGTTTGGCATGAGGGCCTAATTTACAAATTATATTTATTAAAAATCCCCGAATACTTAATTCTAATAATATATGACTATCTGAGTCATCGCAGCTTTCGCTATAGGGTGGAAGGGACGTTGTCGACCTCCCATCCTCTCAAGGCCGGTGTCCCACAGGGCTCGGTCCTCGCCCCATTTTTGTTTACGCTGTATACAAGCGATTTACCCAAGTTCACTCTTGTGCACACGGCGCTTTACGCCGACGATACCGCACTCTATTGTGCAGGTATGTCCCCGACAACCGTAGTCAATACACTCCAAAAAACGGTTACCGCCCTTGCCAATTGGTATAGGAAATGGAGAATAGAAATTAATCCCGAGAAGAGCCAAGCGGTCATGTTCACTAAACGAACTGCCCGTCTGTGCTCTCCGGACAGTATCCCTCCTCTCACTCTCTTTCTTCGGCCGACCTGTCTCATGGAGCAGAGAGGCTAAGTACTTAGGTGTGACCCTTGATAGCCGACTCACTTTCCTGTTCTACTTGAAGCGGGTCCGCGCGCGCGCCGTCTTCGTGATGGGACGCCTTCACTGCTTATTAAACGCAAAGTCAAAACTATCACTTAAAAATAAAGTCCGATTATACACTACCTGCATACGGCCGATCATGACGTATGCCAGTGTAGTGTTCGCGCACGTTAGGCCAAACAGGATCCACAGGTTACAAACACTACAAAATAGATTCATGCGACGGGCAACGGGAGCACCGTGGTTCGTTCGTAATGTCGATCTACACATCGACCTCGAATTGCCGACCATCAGGCAGTATATGAAGCGTTGCTCCCAGCGCTACTTTGACTCTGCCACGACTCACCCCAATCCACTAGTGGTTGGGGCGGTAAACTACGTCCCCTCAAAAATATCCGCGGTCCGACGACCCCGTCATCTCCTTGAAGAAGGGGATGATGCTATTACGATCGCCCAAGAAAGGGCCTACACAGCTCGCGCAGCGATAACACATAAAACTCCGCGGTATTGGCCTCGCCGACGAGGTCGAAAACCGCGCCGCGTAAATATCATTAACCTAAACGTGGCCGCGCCCACTTTGCTTTCAGCGACGCCCCGAGCCGAGGTCCGTTCCCCACAGGGGGAGCCCTCGGGCGATGTTCGCTTAACTTACTTACCGGGTTGAGAGCCTTCCGCTCGCCCATTGCCCGCGTTAAGCTGTCAAGGTCATCTGCGACCAACAGCTAAATACACACAAAAAAAAAAAAAAAAAAAAATGTTCATTGGCGCTCAACGGAGCAGGGTCACGTCGCTCGAGCTCTCCGCTCACAGCGTAAAATACGACAATACGAACTTCAGCGTATACTGCGACTGATCGGTTTTGATTCGTAAGTATTTATTACTACCTAATTCTTTTAATTACTTTCATGCGATCTCTATAAAGAATAATATAGAATCTTTTTACGTTTTAGGTGATGGGTCGAAAAAGCAGATTGTATCTTGGGAACAAAATCGGTTACAAGGCAAGGAAAAAGAGAACACACGACAAAACTGTAAGGTACTTATAGTTTCAAAAGAGTAAACGAAAAGAGACGTGAGCAGTCACTCAGGACGCCTGGCAGATGTGAACATCAAAATTATTTTGAAGTCGTTACCGCAAAGCGTGGCGTTAACGCCGCTTTTAATGCCACGCGACGATCAGGTTCACCCCGCCTATAGATATTTCACATCAAAAATCCGAACGGAACATTTATGCAGCCTCATCTTCTGAAGATTATCAGCTAACTCAAATTTAATGTTTAATAATTACTAACCATACACAATATAATTTTTTCATAGAGAATCATTTTCTTCTTGTACTAGCAATAAATATGTAGCAAAATGTGGATCAAAATTTAATAACTAATTTCTTTAGTGGATAGATTTAAATCTCTGACTGGACTTGTTAGACATCTATGGCCATGGCGACTAGGGCCATACTCGACTACTGCACGGCGGCCACGGAGGCAGCGTGCCTCTTGGCCGGAACTCTCCGGTGGGACCTGCAGGCGGAGGTACTCGCCGAGCTTTACCTGCGAGTATCAGAGACGCGAGCCACATATAGCCTCAATCAAGGTGATTGCCGCCTGGCGGGTCGACGCCCGCCGAGACGCCATTGCTCGTTGGGCAATCGGACTGGAGAAGCCTCAATACGGTATCAGGACCGTCGAGTCCTTTTAATTGGTGCTGATGGGTGGTTGGGTCGGCAGCACGGGGTACATTCCTTCCGACTGGTGCAGGTATTGATGGGTCACGATAGCCAAGTACCTGCGCAAGCTCGTTAGGAGGGACAGCACACCACCATCCTGCTACCACTGCGATTGCGACGGCGCAGCACAGGCTCGAGGTGTGTGCCTCGTGGGCAGAGCAGCGCCGTGAACTCGTTGCAATCACCGGTGCCGACCGGACCCTGCCGACCATCACTAGGGAGATGCTCAGCAGCGTCAGGAACTGGAACGCGGTCACCGCCTTCTGTGAGGCTGTAATCTCACGAAAGGAGACGCCGGCTCGTGTGTGATCAATTTTTGGTCACACGTTCCACCACCAGCGACTCGGGCGGCGCACATACGAGTATCCGCGCCTCACGCCGCCCTAGGCGAGTCCGCGGGTGACCGGACCGGGGATTTAGTGTGTCACCCGCAGAGAGCCTGACCGTGTGACGGCGACCGACGTCCCGGGATAGGGACGTCGATTGGGGTTTTTTTATTTTTTTAAATTATTACACAATAATGTGATAATTTAAAAAAAATAAGTTGTCGAGTCTCGAACCCGAGACCAGAGTTCCCGCCGGCGAGCACGTTACCACGAGATTACCGCTTGTTGGCGATTCGACTTTGAATTTTTCTAGTACATAAATTACCCATCCAACTTTGACCCTTAAAATCTTTTAACGAGGGCCCAGTTGACCCTAATATTTGGTAGTTGTGATACCCTCGTGCCCCCTCTACCACCCTACCAAAAATCATGGAAATCTCCGACCCACACGTCAGAGGGACTCCTTGTAAGTTATACTCTGTGCCTATATTTTACTATTTCCTGTACTTTGCATATTAAAAATACAATTTTAACCGTTTTACTGTTATGAGATTTGGTTTTTAATTAAAAATTTTAAAATTTACATCATCATGATTTTTGAAAATCTCCTTCTCCGAAGAATATATTAGAGATTGATTATAAGCCCCAAGGTTCAAGACTGGTCATTCTATGAACTCGCGTGTGTGTAGTGCATTAGTGTGCTTCGATATAGGACCGTAGCAAAATACCTAAAATGCGAGAAGTGCCGATTACCGATAACGCTCTTAAGTCTTCTTAGAGCGACATCATAAGAATCACCGATAGGTGCGTGGTCTGGGTTTAATAAAATAGGCGAAATATAACGACCATTTTCATCACGATAATGGTTTTCTACATATATTTTCTCGGCTAACTCTTCCATGGGATCCATTGGAACGTCACACAGTAAAGATTCCAACTCCCAAAACCGTTTAAGTGTATCATTTAAATAATTATTCTCAATATTGTACGACACTAATGACGTTGTACACGGTACAACATCGAGACTGCTAGAGCTATTACTCAATCCTAGCTTGCCAGTTATGACGTAACCAAAAACGCTCCCCAAAGCGATTGGTACATTTTTATTTATTATAAATTTTGTTCCGTCATAAATATACGGAAACACTTCACCCGATAAAATAATGTCTATAGGAGAGGTTTTGTAAAAACACGGATCGGCTAATTGCAAATCCTTATACTTATTGATCACCTTATCAGGAATAAAAACGTTTGGCAAATCGGATGTAATTTTAGGTAAAATTACGGCATCAATGTTAAACACCGGCGTTGTACAATAACGCGGCTGAATGACACATGAAGCCATTCCATAATTTTTTACGTAACCTACCTAGTCCATAAATATTACCAATATGGACATTTATGAGCTGATAGTCCTAACCGTTCGAAACATTCCAACGTAATAAAATTACTTTGCGCCCCGGAGTAAATTAATACGCGCACTGACTGATATTTATTAAACGCGTTTAAAACATTAACAACAGCCGTTCCCAAGATTAGAAGTATTCATAGACGTCAGATGACACACCGTACTGATAATAGATTGTGCCATCTCCCTTGCACGGCACAGGAGCGGCCTCAGTTGAAATCAGCTGACTCGAAACCGGTTTGTTAATCGCGCTAACTTCGCGATGTAATAAAACATGATGTGGTAAATTACAAATTAAACATTTAAAGTTACTTTTACACGACTTAACGGTATGATTCGATTTTAAACAATTGTGACATAATTTTAATTCATTCGCACGGCGAATACGTTGCTCATTAGACAATTTACGAAATTGTTCACAACGGAAAACCATATGATTATTGTCCCAATGTAAACATAGCCCCTTTGAAGTTGCGCATGTATAAGACAGCGAATATTTTTTTGTATTATTTTGTCGCGAATCATTCTGTTGACGTTTATTAAAATGTACGTTAGAATATGACGCAGAATGATCGAGAACCTTAATTTGGTTATGTATAAATGACGCTAATTTATCGAAGGTAGGAATAGAATTTTGATTTAAATTTTATTCAAAACATTTTCGAGTTTGTGGGTCTAATGCCCTTAACGCAATATGACATATTATGTAACTGCTTAAATCTTCAATATTTAGTGCTTGTATTGCCTTATACGAATGTTCAAAATTCTCAATAAACATGTTTAAATCAGCGGACGATTCCTTGCGTAGCGGTGAAAAGTTTAACATTTTATCTAAGTACCTACCAACTAACAATCTATTATCTCGATATTTGTCAATTAAACTGCCAAACGAGATCGTAGTTATTGGCAGATATCGGTACGCTTTTAACGATATTTAATGCAAAACCCTTTGTGCACGACAATAAATAATGAAAGTTAACAATTTTTGGAATATGCGGCTGATCATGCACTAACGAGCAAAACGTCTCATAAAATGTGTTAAAATTCTCAATGTCTGAATTAAATGTAAATAATTCAAGTTTAGGCAAGCGAGACCGGGACTCCACGGTATGCAAGCGATTCTCGCTATTATTGCCTACCGGTGTCGAGCTATATTTTGAAGCACATAACTCGAAAATATAAATCATCAAAACTTTGTAATTCCTGACTTCTAGGTATTGACTCAGAATCAATTAAAAGTTCTTGTTCAAATATATCGAATATTATTTTTTCAAACGAACTACGTAAATCACTAATCTCAGCTACATGCAATAAAAATAATTGTTTCGTTTCGGAATTAGATAAATCGTGGGACATATCATAAACCTGCATTTGTGAAAATAAAAGTTGTTTACGTTGAATGAACACGGTTAAATCTTTGGGTAACAAATTCTTTTTATCACTAGCGGTTTTTGCCTTTGGTGCCGCCATTTTGTGAAACAACACACGTAGCCCAATGAAATTATAAAATTAATAAAATATGCATTACTAATACTCGTTACCTATACAAATGAATTACAAAACATGCAGTAAATTAATTGTACGACAATAATTTATGTGTTTTGTTAATACTACTTTGTATATTGGGATAAGTAAAATAAACTTGTTATGTATAGAACGTCTATACAATAAAATTATAATATCATTAAAATAATGGGAACTTAGAGGTAATTAGCACGGCTAATATGAATAAAATAAATACTAAGAACGTCTTAATATATTTTAATTGAGAGGTATTCTAACACGGTTAGAAAATTACAGTACAGAACGTCTGCACTATCTAAATACCTGGGAATTACGAATTCCTAGGTGAGGTATGAGACCTTAGGAGTGGTATCCTGGGTCGAAATGACCAAAAAAAAAGACTGTACGTTATGCACAGCCTGCAGTGTACTGTATGAGGTGAATTTTACGGAGTTAGGTGAGGAACTGATCTTATCCTATCCCTGCAAGCCGCGAAGAAGTAAATATGGAATACTCCACCAACCTTTCATCCACTCCCGCCGAGGGCAGTAACGTCGTCGCAGTAAGCTCGCCAAACCGCGCGGTCAGCTTCACTATATTCTTAATTATATTTATAACTAGGCAGTTCACAGCACCACAAAACACTGTTATGGTGGTTCCAAATGTTCCGTATAATAATGTCCTTCCAATGATTAAGCAGGTGCGGCGATTACGAATACACCGATGGCACAACCGCTTGGCGGACCGAGTTGTCTCGAATCTTCTACTAGACTGACTTAACGACGTTTTTAGAATTCAAATAGTGTTGCCCAAAAAAGTCTTGGTCTTGCGGTCTTGGTCTTGGTCTTGCGAGAAATGCGAGACCGAGACCAAGACCAAGACCGCTTAATTTTTGCAAGACCAAGACCAAGACTGGCTCTGCAAGACTTGAGCAAGACCAAGACTGGGCCTGCAAGAGTCTCGCGGTCTTGCATTTAATTCAAATCACCATTTCAGCTTATATACGGTTGAGCTCGTGTCTTCTAGATAACAGGAGGAGAATCGGCCGTGGCCGGAGGGGAATCGCCACGGTGTGTTGTTACAGGTCATACATGTCAAGTTTTCCTTCTCTTGCACCGATGTTATATATTATAGCCCTTAGTCGTGGGTTCGCAGTCACGGGTAAAATAGGGGGTGATGAATTATATTCTTACTCCGTCACTACACGGCAAGTCAAATCAGTCTTGAGATATCCATCTATTGGCCAATCGATTCCCAATGTTGGTGTTGGCTTTTCAGAATTACTCTTCGGAAAGGCTTAAGGACAAAAATACCGAAATCACGAGAGTGCTCTTGCCCATTATACATATTTATATATCCGTTTATTCATTAGCCCAACGACGTTCACTGTTGGACATAGAAATATGCCTACAATTAATCTATATAAATGTCCATGTAGGGACAGAGTACGATCACCATCAGGCAGTACATGAAGCGTTGCTCCCAGCGCTATTTTGCCTCTGCCACGACTCACCCCAATCCACTAGTGGTTGGGGCGGTAAACTACGTCCCCTCAAAAATATCCGCGGTCCGACGTCCTCGTCATCTTCTTGAAGAAGAAGATGACGCTATTATGATCGCCCAAGAAAGGACCTACACAGCTCGCGCAGCGATAACAGATAAAACTCCACGGTATCGGCCTCGCCGTCGAGGTCGAAAACCGCGCCGCGTAAAAGTCATTAGCCTAAACTTGGCCACGCCCACTTTGCTCTCAGCGACGCCCCGAGTCGAGGTCCGTTCCCCACAGGGGGGAGCCCTCGGGCGATGTTCGCTTCACTTACTTACCGGGTTGAGAGCCATCAGCGCTCACCCATTGACCGCGTTAAGCTGTCAAGGTCATCTGCGACCAACAGCTACACACACACAAAAAAAAAGACAGAGTACGAATATAATTCACCACTCTCTTACCCGTGGATGTCGTATCAAATCGGATCGGGCAATGGTGTTAGGAACCCATGAAAAAAAATTGAAATAAAAATATCGATTCGTTAATGAATTGAGAGACATGTAAGTTCTCAATTTTGTTATCGTTTTTTCGTGTAAATTGATTAAAATGTATAAAGGAATGATACTTAATCTACAACATATTCGTATTTTGTTAAATGTTCATTAGAATTTGAATAAATCAATGATTACGTTTGCATAAGCAAGACAAACTTCGCTTTAACGCTTTGATGAGTCGCCTTTGTACCTACGTAACCATTGAAAGGTTCGCGCAAATCTAATACCTATTTATACTGTCGAAATTTTACATGCTTACATATATCCTGTCTGTACATACCTACATAATGCATAAAATTTAAGGCATACACTCTTAGACACACATTTTTGTAATCACTATAACTTTTACGTTATATTGTTTTTGTGTAATATACATTCTAATTATGATCTATGACTGTTGAACTACAACATACATGAACAGTTGTCCCATAACCTGATACACCCTGTGTATATAACATATGTGCAAGAGAAGTGAAACTAGAAAGAAAACCCTGTACCAACATGTCTGACCAGCGTGGTATAGTAGATCAATTTTCCTCTTACTGGAAGGAAGCTTAAGCCCAGCAGTGGCACTTTTATGAGCTGTGACGATGACGACGAATATCATACATTTTACAAGTATTAAAACCATAAAATTTTAAATCAGTTTTATATGTTCTTGAATAAATAGTATATTAAGAGCTACATGGCGGCCAAAGTATTTATATAGGCAATAGAGCAACAGGTTTTTTCAAGTATCCAGAGTATCAGTAACTAAACTGGAAATACAATAGATACATACCACTTAACTTGAAGGGGAATATAAACAATCACATTAATTGTAAAATATCGCATTGATTATAAAATGACATAAAATTTATTGTATCAACTGCCTCGTGTGGTGACGTCTTAAGAAAATAGGGTCGTAAGTCCTGTCATAAGAGTAGTAACGCTGTCTAATGGAACACCAGGGGAATAGAAGAGTAATTTTCTCCAGTGGTAAGTATTGTATTCAATAGTGAACTATAGGCTAGCAGATGGATAGATAGGATAGGATATTTGATTAATTTAGTTGGATTTTTCATTGCCATGATAAATTACTGTTACGTTATTCTAACTGCAAAACTTTGCGAGACTCTTGCTGCAATACCAAGACTCGGGTGCGCAAGACCAAGACCAAGACTCGGGTGCGCAAGACCAAGACCAAGACGAGACCAGGTGTGATGTTGCAAGACCAAGACCGGTCCAAGTCTCGTCTTGGTCTTGCATTTGGGCAACTCTAAATTCAAGTTGTGAAGTTTTCCCAAATACCGTCCACATAGCTTGCAGAGACCGAACAGTAACATTAAACATATTTTTTAAAAAATTCCAAACTAAGCATCCGTCTTATCGATTCCACCTTAGTTACGAATAGGTCAAAGTTTAATGTTTTAGTTTGATGATTCAAATAGTTGCCCGCTCACCACAGAAATGCATTTTGACGATAGTTGGTGGGCGCTGGTGGAAGATGGATTGGTGTATAGTGTCTAACAGATTTTGTTGGTATATTAAATTCAATTTTAGAAAGAAGATTGGGACTGTCAATCTTACCTGAAATTATGTTTAACAAATATACAGTATCAGCTATCTGACGACGTATGACCAATGGCAATAAATGAAATTTAGCACATGTCTCTAAATATTTTTCAGAATCATAACTAAATTTGGCTTTATAACATAAAAATTTTATGACTTGGCGACCGCCTGACGTCCTGGGAAGAACATTAGGGAGAGACGGTATCCGAAAGGACATTCCGCCGAGCTGGCCACGGACGACAAGCACGGAACGGTCTACGTGTGTGTTGACCATTACTCACCAACAAAGGAAGTATCATCATTTCAGCCTATCGCCGTCCACTGCTGGACGTAGGCCTCCCTCATGTTGCGCCACAATGAGCGGTCCTGTGCCGCCTGCATCCAACGACGCCCAGCTACTTTCACTAGGTCATCGGTCCACCTAGTGGGGGGGCGTCCTACACTGCGTCGTCCGATACGTGGTCGCCACTCGAGAACCTTTTTTCCCCAGCGGTTGTCGGTTCGTCGAGCGATGTGGCCTGCCCATTGCCACTTCAGGAAGTATAATACTACTAAAGGAAGTATAATATCAACCAATTTATTAGAAATAGTTGTAAGTAAAATTGCAAATTTTTAATAACCCCCGACACACACTAAAATAATACAAAAAAGTGAATCGTCACCCAGGACGCCTGGCAGATGTGAAACATCGAAATTATTTTGTACCAGTATATAGGGGAGATGGGGGCAGTTTAGAACAGAGGCAGTTTTGAATTATTGGATTTATGAACACGTTATTTGTCATTTCTAACCTCCAAATACTTTTTAATAATGTTATCACCGAACTATACGTCTGTCAGTTTCCAATAGGTATACGTCAATGTCAGTGTCAATTCGATAAAAAGTGGTCGGTTACTTTACGGTGACGAAAACAAACATTTATTTTGACGTGACAACGTCTTATAAATTGGTTTGCCGGGTGACACTTCAAGAAACTGCGTTACGCTCCGCTCACGTTATGCGCTCACAATGAGAGCGAGTGAGAGGCACGCGTCCCTTCCACTCGGGCATGGTTAGCCCGCCTAAGAGTGAGAGAGACAGACATAAAAATTGTATATTTGTATATAAATACGTATGTATGTGTAAAGGTAAAAATAAAATTTTGTTAATATGAAATTGAGTGCGAGATTCTTTGTATAAATTAATGTTTTAAATATAATTCTTTGTATAAATAAATGTTTTAAATTGTTACTATTATTTCATCCTTCTTCCTACTATACGAATGAATATTCACATTAAAATTATTTTACCACTCAAAGTCGTTGTCACGTAAAACTTTCGCCCGTATACCGACTTTACAGGCAACCAATATTTTTTTTTTTTGATTGTAAGCGTATTACTGAAAACGTAAGTATTATTTTCGAGTTATAAATACTTCATAGTGTTGTGTATATCGTAATCGAGTTCAAATAGGCAATTAAATAAAAGTGCAAATGAAAAATAAAATATATTTAATTTTTTGTTTTAGCTTTCTTTCGAAGTAATATACTGGTTTCTGTGTAGCTTGGTAGTTTGCTTTTTGCTAAAATTTGTTTCGTGCACTAGTGATATTAGTTATTCACAAAATGGCTGACAAATTAATTAAAAAATGTAGTTCAATGAAGGCAAAGTTTACTAATTTTAGCAATTATTTAGAAGTATTAAAGAGTTTCGATAGCCTTTCGGATCTACAAATTATTGAGCTAGAAAGTCGATTTGATAAACATTGCGCCTTGTATTCAGAGTTTGTCGAATTACAGACCAAGATCGAAGCGTTTGCAGATAAACCGGATGAAGCCTATGCTGTAAGGGCTCAAATCGAGAAGCAGTATCATAAGCTGTTCGCATTGGCGCGAGCTTTGCTGTCTGTGGATGGCAAGCATCGTGGCTCGTCAGGTTTTGTGACACGCTCCGAAGCATCAGTGACAGGTGGGACAAAAATAATTTATTAGGTTACCTAAAATTAATTTACCACACTTTGACGGTAGTTATCAGTGCTGGCTTAAGTATAGAGATACATTTCTTTCCCTTATTCATGAAAATACTTGTTTAGATAATATTAACAAGTTCCACTATCTCCGAGCTTTTTTAAAGGGTACAGCAGCAGAATTAATTAAAATTTCAAAGGCCATCACTACTTTATTGCTTGGGCATTAGGTATTATGTGAGCGATATAATAACAGCCGTCTTCTCATAAACAATCATATTTAGGCCTTGTTTAATCTAGAACCCATATCAATTGAATCTAGTGCCGCTTTGCGACGACTATGTTACTAACAAAAATATACGTGTACTTAAGACGTTAAATGAGCCCACGGAATATTGGGATACTTTATACTCGTTCCAACCATTTATTTTACTTTTGGCAGGTCGAATTCTGATCAATTAGTGTTGTACCAATGTATTACGGATACTATGTTTTGTAATAATCGATTTTAGTCAGGAAGAACTTTTAATCGATTTAACACGGATATTTTATTTTTGCTTAAATACATATTTCATATTATTTAAAAACTTCACTTCTGTAAATATATTTGTTATTTGGGCATATTAATTTTTGCATACCCACTAATTCAGTCCTCCCAAAATATTTTACTTTGTACTTTGCAAAATAAAAAATAACTACTTTATGAAGCATTTTTCCATTAAGTGGGGTCCGCTGCTCCAAACTTTACTTAGAGACAATGGTGCCCTCGTCTGCGGTAGTAAATCACTAATTTTCTCATCCAGCCTACCCCTTTTTTTTAAGCCGAATTGGCAACACTGAACGGCGCTCCGGCGACGCCATTTTGTTGTGTTATCTGTCACTCGCAACAAGACTCCCGTGCTAGTCACATTTCTGTTCGCTGAGTGCTCTTTCATATTTTTCATACGCTGTGTTGAGTATTTATATTCCACCGTATTGATTTCATTGTTCTTACTTTGATTGAGTTGAGCGTATCGTTCCTCCCAGTAAGATTTTACTTGCAAAATGCCGAAAGGTATGGTGCTTAAAGGACAATCCAGAGAGTTAGTGCTGCGGATTCGTGAATTTTTTGAAAAGGAAAGCCGCAATGGCGGATTCCTTATACCAGTAACCCAAGTTAGAGACCGTGTTGCAGCAGCATTAGGTATTAGTGCTCCAACGGTGGCGAAAATCACTAAAGAAGCCTATGGTAGTAGTGGTATTGAACAGAACAAGCTATCTACGCCTAAGAAAAAACGTCAGCCCCGTAAAGTGACAGCAATTGACAGTTTTGATACTGATGCTATTCGTCGTCATATATACAATTATTACACAAGCAAAGAGATTCCTACTTTGAAAAAATTAGTAGCGTCTCTACGAAATTGTGGCTTGTTTCGTGGTCAAAAATCTTCTTTGTCAAAGGTGCTGCACCAAATCGGGTTCTTGTATAAGAAATCCGACAAAAGAAAAAATTGAATGGAACGTCGTGATATAGCCTTGTCTCGCTGTGAATTTTTAAGACAAGCGAAGAAAATAGAAGACTGGTCGAATGTCGTTTTCACAGATGAAACTTGGCTCAATGCCAATCATTCCATACCAAAAGGTTGGACTGACGATACTGCTGCTTCTACTTCTGCAGTGCCAATGGGGAAAGGTGAACGCCTCATCATTTGCCATGCCGGAACTACAAAGGGATTTGTACCAGACGCTCTGTTAGCGTTCAAATAAAAAAAAACAGGAGACTATCATGAGGAGATGAATGCGGACGTGTATGAAAAGTGGTTCAGAGAAATGCTTACATCACTTGAAGAGCCATCAACAATATTTATTGATAATGCACCCTATCACTCTCGCCAAATTAATAAAATGCCAACACAGGCCAACAAAAAACACGAGATTATAAACTGGCTTCGTGATAATGGGGAAGATGTGGACGAATCCCTACTAAAAGTAGAATTACTTAAAATATTAAAAAGTAAAAAGCAGCCAAAACGATATGTCATCGACGAAATGGCAGCAGAATATGGGCATGTTGTAATCAGAATTCCTCCGTACCACTGTCAATATAATCCAATTGAAATGATCTGGGCACAAGTCAAAGGACACGCCGCAAGAAACAATACAACTCCTCCTTTCACAGCAAATAAAATGCTTGAACTTTTAAAAAACGCATGTGCTAGTGTGACGCCTGAAAACTGGGCGAGTGTCGTCAACAAGACAAAAAATATAATATTCTCTGATTGGGATCGGGAAATTGAATTTGACAACATACCTACACAAGAGTTGATAATAAACACTGCAGATGATTCAAGCGACGATTCGAGTTCGTATGAAGAATCCGACGATTCGTTATAATAAAATAATATTAAAATATTTTGGTTGTTTTATTTCATGTTATAGGTATGATGAAAAGATTTTTATATCTCCCTGATACAATTTTAACGTGTTGTCTATTACAACAATTCAAAACTCAGTTGTCAGCTGACTTAACTGCAAATAAGTGTAATCGATTATTTGCGATTCATTAGTTTGCACCGAATACTTTTGATCCTGTCACTAGATGCGATAGAACGTAACTTTTTTTTATAACGGAAATGAATTATCACTTAAATTTTATGAATAGAGCTATTTACGGCATATTAATGTATTTAGTGGGTAATAATTAAGATATATAAATATTATTGGGCATTTTATATTTCTCTGTTCACTCGTTTCAAAGTTAATAATTGCGTATAATGAAACAGTTACGTCCTAAAGCATGTGTCAAAAGTAAGATAAATGGTTGGAACGAGTATAATAATTTACATGATGTCTATTAGGCTACATACATACACTAGTAGAAAATGGGAGGAGTATCGAAATACATTGCCTAATAATTCACCTACATTGTCACAATTTTCCACATTTATAAATAATACAGCCAATTTACTTGAAACATTACAAGACAATAAAAAAAACAAAATACAACACAAAACAATACCTCATCTAATACTTATACAGAAAAATCAAATAATTCTAAAAGTTTTAATGTAACAGAAAATTCTTTACATAAAAATACAAACAATAATTCGTTTAAGGTTAAATTTAAGGGGGGAAGTCCATTAATTGTTTTTAAACTTTAACACTATTTTATTCAATCTTTATAGAGTACAAAAAATTCCTTTTCTTTTTTTTTCATTCAAAATGGCGGCTCGGGATCATTTTTTGTATGCTGTCTCCAACGCGAGGTCCCAAACTGCTGCATTTGTCATTCATCAATCATTGATCTGAAACATAAAAATTAAAGTGTTTTCTTTTTAGGACATATTAACGCGAAGGATAAACCTATAAAATTTAAAAAAAGTATAAAATTCAATTTAAAATAGGCCTTTGAAAAAAAAGTTAGAATTTGGGGCTATTTATTTGACCTTTTTGACCCCAAAAAAAAACTTTATCAACCTGAAATATCTAAAGTTTTAGCTTTATCCTTCCGAGAGGACTGTAGAGAAATGCCTCACCAAATTTCAGATAAATCGGTCGATAACTTTTTGAGTTATAAGTGCAGCAGTTTTTAAAAATAGAGTTTCGAGACAATCGCGTTTAAAGTTTTATTTAGTACATGAAAATGACCAGTTTTAGTGACTTACCGATTAATCTGCAATCCCAGGTCCATACAATAGTGCTTCCTCTGATTCAAAAAGCTGGTCTTCTTCCATTTGCTGTTGTTTGCGATCTGTACGAGCATGTTTTATTTCCAAAAAGTCTGTCTCTCTTTCAATAAGATTTTCAATAAGATTTTTTATATGAGGTCTAATAAAATAGAACAAAAAATATACCTATAGTCTAACTTTTTATTAGCTGCAGTAAAATGACGTTTTGTGGGTTGCCGGTTTTTGAAGAAAAATAAATAGGGATGTAGCTAAATGAGTGAATCATAAATGAATAATCAGTTGGGTTTTTTTTTTTGAGATTTAATATTAAGTTGTAATGTATTTTTTTAACCTATTATTATTACTATACTAGAGGATTGATCTTTTTTAGTGGAAGTATAGGGAGGTACATTCAAAATGAAACAAAAACGTCATAATAATGTTATTTAATTAATCTTTTTCGAAATCACTGTCGCTGTCGCTTTCGGTCACACTAATAACAGATCTATCTGTCACTTCATCTATAATATGATCGAGGTGGCACATTTTATCTTCCTCTTTAATAGTGTGAGACACACAGTCACTCCACTTAGCCGGTGTCACTTTCTTGATTCCTTCTTGGAATAAAGTTTTCACTTCTTGCATTTTATACGTCTTATTATTGTTTGCGACGTGACTCTTTACCTGCGCCCATACCAACTCAATGGGGTTCAATTCACAGTGATAAGGGGGCAGTCTTAAAAGTGTGATACCTTTTTGTGCAGCCATCTCGTCTACGGCATATTTCTCAGTATTATTTTGTTGTTTCACAATATCTATGAGAGTGGCCTTGACCATATTTGGTTCAAACGCAATATTTTTAGTAGTCAGCCATTCTTGAATTCGTGCTTTCGTCCACGACATCTTCGGGATTGTTTCAATCTTCCGAGAGTGATAGGGCGCATTGTCCATTACGACTACTGCATTCGGCTTGAGTTTAGGTAGAATACCGCCGAACCAATCCTCGAAACACTCCGCGTTCATTTCATCATGGTAATCTTCTGTACCTTTCTTTGCTTCAAACATAAGAAGTCCGTCGACCAGGAAGCCTTCTTCTCCGCCTATGTGACTAATTATGAGTCGTTTGCCCTTTCCTGTGGGATTTTTTAATCCCGTAGTCAGGCCGTCTAAAAATGCCTGTCGAGAAGATTTAATACTTCCGTCAATCCAGGTTTTTTTTGTAGTATGACCTGAAAAAAACAAAAAAGAATCATAAGTTTCGACATCAAAACAAAAAGGGAACAAATAGAAGAAACTAAGAGTTGACACGTACCAGCGTTGACCCAGGTCTCGTCTTGATAATATATGTATTTTCCCTCCCTACGATATTGTTTAATTAAACGCAGGTAGCGCTGGCGCCATGATATGATATCTTGTCTATCAATAAGCACACTCTTGCGTGATCGAGTAGCGAATTCGAAATTAAGATGCTTCATAATTTTTCTCAATGTCTCTTTCGAGAAGTTGGGCAATCCTGGGTCATCATTTACAACTTGCAGCATCTAAAAATAATTAAAGTTATTACCTAATTGGTTAAGATTACACATGGGATGGGAGAAAACATACATAACGTATAATAAAAAGATGAGTGACGACATGTGTAAACTAACTTTTGCGATGGTAGGTATTTCATTTCTATGAAAGAACTGATGTACAATTCGTCTAACAGCAGTGAATGTGAAATCATCAAGTTTATCTTTAAATGTAAGTTTTGGGCCCGTTTTTTCGGGAGGTTTTGGTGATTCGCTGTCGTTCTCCTTGTGCTCCTTTAAAACGGAATAAACTGTGCGGACGGATATTCTCAAGACTTCAGCCACCTTGTTAACGCATTCACTTGTTTTTGGAACTTCAATGTTTGATTCTGAAGATTTCACTTCAAACACATATTTGTAAACGTTTTGGACCCAAAGTTTTTCAGTTGCACTTAGAGCTACACGTGGCCTTTTTTTCTTAGGAGATAAAAATGTGTCTCCATCTTGCGATGTGCTCGGCAGAGCATCCATGTCTTCAATGTATCAAACAAAAAAAAAACTAACACGATTAACGAAAACAGGTAATGAAAAACAAACACAACGTAACATAAGTTTAACAATAATGATAACAAAAACAATGCGCAGTGGGCAAATCAAAGTTATTCATGCACTCAAAACAGAAGTATGAAGCCGAATGAGCGAATGACAACCGAAACAAAATGGCGGTCAAGCATCATCGTAGCACCGTAACCAAAAACCAGTACTACCAACTTGAGAGAGCGTTTTCTTGAGTGTTACCTTGTATATGTCTAAAAGGATCAACGTTTATACAGCCTTTTATTTACATTAATATTAAATAGAATTTAGTATGATCATTATGAGTCAGCTATGGAACGATTAGATATTCTGTAAACTTTTGTGAACTGAATCACATCCCTATTGAGATTAGGCTATCAACATTATTTTACGGAATGACATTTAGAAACGTCATTTTACTGCAGCTAATAAAAAGTTAGACTTTAATCATTTTTCATAAACGTCGTTGTCTGTCATAAAAACATTTCTTTTTCCTAAAAGTTACGATAACATCTGGAAGGTATTATACCATTTTGGAATAATGAATAATGTGGTCAACTTTTGAAATTACTTGCCACTATGGTTTCGGTACATCTTTTTACAGGGTGTATTAAAGTCAAATGATTAACGTTTTCTTCGACAAAAATAAGGAATAGCCATAACAAATGTATATTTTTTTTATGTCATTGTAACATGTCTAGTTTTAATTGTACTTGTGGTCGATAGTGCAGTTATCTGCGCTTCCAACAAGATATACCCGATGCCAAAACTAGCCTATTTTTCGTTATAGTACTTGAAAATATCGTACAAGGTCTAATTTTTCACCGTTTTTAGTAATATGCTCATATCAAAAAAAAAGTGACTTGGATTTTTTTTTTTTCATAGCTGTCATAAAGTCATCTACCACCCACTTTCCGTTGGACGTATATATATCCTGTATATATATATATATACTTACATACTTACTCGAATATATATGAGTATTGCCGGTTATAGGATGAAAGAAATATTTTGCTATTGTAATGGAAGGGACACCTTTTCCCAGTAGCGCTCCGACTACCTGACAATACGCACTCGGGCCCGCTCTATTATATTAAATATAACTTCGTTAATATTTATTTCTTTTTTATTGCAAACGGTGGCAAACGAGCAAACTACTGTTTGCTCGTTTGCCACTTACCTGATGGTAAGTGTTGCTGCCGCTCATGGACCTTTACAAGGCCGCTGCCTACCGCGAAGAAAGTGAAGGGAGTGTGAATGCGTGCATTGAGGCTCGTGATACCACGGGCACCACCAAAACCCTCCACACGCAAACACCCTCAGAAAGTTGGGCTTCCGGATCTCTCGCTCACCGAACGAAGCGCAGTAACAAATCGCAACTACTCAGACGTCGATTTTCTGCGAGAGTGTGGTACTGCCCCGGACGGACCGGCCCGCGGCTGTAGACAGATAACTGTCGACAGTGAGGTCCTACCACTCCTGAAGATTCCACTTCGAGATTATTTTTTTTCCTCTCGTCAGCACACGCTCAACATACTGTACTTTCAGATTATCGAAAAAAAAAACGATTTTTTAAAAATTCTATATGGACTTCCCCCCTTAAATGTCCCATGTGTTCTGGTAAACATTTTTTATATAGTTGTGAATCCTATAGATCACTACCTATAGAATCACGTATTCAGAAGGCTAAAGATTTGAAAGTGTTACCTCATACATCTGAAAGTGTGTCGCTTTCAGAAAATACATCTAAATTAAAGCCTACTACTCGTACCAATGTTTTACTTTCCACAGCATTGGTGAGGGTGGTCAGCAGCGCAGGCGAGAAGCACAATGCGCGTCTCCTGCTGGATAATGGTAGTACAGCCAATTTTATTACCGAGAAATTATGTAGTACACTGGGTTTATCCCGCACTGACAGTAATTCTATGGTGACGGGTATCAGCAGTCAGACCAGTACTAGTGCACAATCATGTAGTTTGAAAATAGAGTCCACCGTCCGATAGCCGAAGCAGCACTAAAGCGGAAAGGGGGAAGCGCAGTGGCTCTAACTAAAGTGGACGAAGCGCGGATAAATTTAGGTATTTCCTTCATATTATTAAAACAAATATATGTACATTTTAAAAATGTAAAATGTATAAGTTATAGAAAATGAAGTTTTATTAATTTTCCAAATTTTATAAGCTTTTGTGTAGTATTTACGCCGTATTATGGGTTTATTTTTTCATTTAGAGGTAACGTTGGATTTTTTTTCTATCGAGGAAATTACAAGTGATCGTGTTTTTAAGATGTAGGTATAATGCGTAGAGTCAATCGTTAAATATCTTATATAAGAATTACACAACTAAAGCGTTGAAAATAAGGACACAGTAAGGGATCAAACGAACGCATTTTTTTGGTGATTTCCTCGGTGCCCCCATAAGCGAACGCTCGGCCGAGCTACATGGCGGGGGGTGTTAGGTTTTATTTTCGTTATGGAATTTCTTGATTCGGTCGCCGCGCTCAAAGCCTGCGATAAAAGCTATGTAATAGCTGAAAAAGCATCCAGTTGTTAGAGTAGTAGTCAAGGAGGACTTAAATTTCCAAGTCGTCATGGCAGAAGTCAACAACCGTAAGACTTCACCAGAGAGTCCCGGCCAGGCCAGGGAATCCCTTGCTGTACCGGTGCTTGGGCGCAAAAAGAAGTCGCATCCAAGTGCCGGCAGAGTCAGCTCCTAATCGTATGGGTGGGGGGACAACTTCTGCTGCAGCTGCGAGCCCGGCGAAACAGGAACAGGCTCTAGGGAGACCAAAAAGGAGGAGGAAGGGGGGAATGGTGGAGACCGTCCACATGCGCAGGGTGCGCCTGAGAAAGGAGGCGGAGCGGAAGGCACTAGCTGCCGCCGCTGCCGCAAGCGATGAGGGCGGTGCAACCGCAGCCATCACAGAGCCGTCGCAGCTCGGGGACGCCTGTACTGACAGGCCGTCAGAAAGTGGAGAGAGCGACGAGGGCGGATCAGCTCCAGGGCGGATCAGCTCCAGGGCCGTCGCGGGACGAGGGCGGCGGGGCCGGAACACGAGGGGGCCGTCCGGAATGATGGTAGGTGGGTCGTCCGGGATGGTGGATTTTAGGGAAGTAGTGGATAGGGGGGCCGCCGGGGAGTCCGAGCCGCATCCTGCGCCGAGAGCTCTGGCGGCGGCCCTAAATGTTAGGAGGGAGAGGGAAGAGGACCGAAAAGGGATAGGAAGCGCCTCCTGCATAAGGCTGGCAGCTCCGCGTCCGACTCAGAGGGGAGCGACATCATCAGGCCTCCCCCCAATATACCGACCATGCGCCAGGGGTGCAGGGGTCGTGGATCGGCGGTGGCGGCGAGACCGGGGACGCTGGGCTGGCCACAGTGGCGAGGTGGCGGCCCTACAGGCCGCGAACGCCTGCCTTAGTGAGGAGGTCTCCAGCTTGCGGGAACACAACCGCAAGTTGGAGACGGAGCTATCGGCGGTGCGGAAGGAGAACCGCGGGTTGGCCAAGGAAATGGCCAACCTGCGGGCTCAGTTTGCGCGCCTGGTGCCGGCCACGCCGCCGGCGCCGGCCTCACTGCCGAAACGGGCTGCGCCGGAGAGGGTGTGCCCGTCGTCTGCGCCCGTGGTGCCTGCTGCGCCGGTTGCGCCGGTTGCACCCACTGCGGCTGCCGTTGGCGCCGCCAAAAAGCGCGGCGGGCCCAAAAAAGGCGAAGAGCCGCTACCCACGGTGCACGGTGTGCCGGAGATGGCGATGCGCGTCATCTTCGTGAAGATGGAGCTGATGATGAATGCGCGCATCCAGGCCGTGGCGGATAGACTTCCGCCCGAGCCACCCCTCCGGTCGCCGCTCGCCGCGGATAAGGCGAAGCGGCCGCAAGCGTTGGCTCCCACCCCGCTGCCCTGTCAGGGTGGCTGCGTGGTGAGCTACGCCGCGGTCGCGGCTGGGCCCAAGGGGGCTAAGAAGAAGGCCAGCACGGTGCCGGCTCCCGCCACGGCCGGGCCGCGGCCGGCACCAGCGACTGTACCGCAGGCTCCGGCCAGCACATCCACGACTGCGACTGCTGCGCTCAGCGCTGCTGCCAGGCTCGAACAGGGCTGGCAGGTGGTTGAGCGGAGCCGGAAAGCACGCGGCCAGAAGTGGAGAGCGGTGGCCAAAAGTGCCACTGTGACCGTCGCTCTCCAGGCAGGAGCCGGCGGGAAGGGGAAAAGCTCGCGCAGGGGCCTCAAGTCGCCGAAGACGGCTGCGGTAGTTATCACCGTACTGACTGAGGCGGCCAAGAGGGGCCTTAACTATGAGATTGTTCTACAACGCGCCCGGCGGGAGCTGCATGCCTCCGATATTGGGGGCGTCGAGCCAAGGACCCGCAAGGCCTGGACAGGGGCGACTGCAGGGGCTGTTCGGGCCGGAGGATGGAGTCCGAATCGCCAGGCCCGTCAAGTGCGCAAAGATGCGCCTCACGGGTCTGTACGATTCCGTGACGATGGAGGACGTCCGGGAAGCCATTATGGCGCGTACCGGATGTGCCTCGGACACCGTCCGAATTGGCGCCATCCGCCCTGGTCTGGGCGGCGTCAGTACTGTCTGGGTGCAGTGCCCAATGGAGTCGGTCAAGAAATTGACTTAGGCAGGCTCCTCATGGTACGGTGCGGGTAACCGTGCTGGAGCCCCGGCCCGCGAGGTATTATAAGTGCATGGTGGTCGGGCATACCTGACCGACGTGTCGCAACTGCTTTGACTGCAGCGGGCTATGTTTCCGTTGCGGTCAGGTTGGGCACCAGGCGGCATTGTACTCTGCGGTGCCCCACTGCCCCGCGTGTGCGGCGGGCAATAGACCTGCCAAGCATCGCATGGGCTCTGAGGTCTACAGACCCTCGGCATCGGCCCCAAAGGCGGCCCATCGACCGGGCCAGCCCCCGCTCTGAGCGCGACCCGATTGCCCGTTAGCGCGGAGGAGGTGACGATGGATATACATATATATGATGGATATAGACATATGGATGGATGGAGGTGACCTTTAATGGACCCCGAATCCATTCGTCTCCTCCAAACCAATCTCAACCATTCCGCCGGTGCGCAGGACGTTTTCCTGCAAGCCATGGCGGAGTGGTTGATAGGAGTAGCCGTCGGCCAAACTGCCTGGGTAGCACTGACGGCACCATGGCAATCGCCGCCTCCACGTTGTGGCCTTCGTCGTCTCTGACGCTCCTGTGCGTCAGATACGTCGCGGCGGACGGGGGGGAGATTACGCTCTTCGGAGTCTATCTCCCTCCTCACAGGAGTGTGGCTGATTTTCGTGAAATTATGCGATCGGGCAATTTGGTTTGCAATAAATTGATCGTTTCATTGGATGTGTGACATGTGGCACCGTCCTGTTGAAATCACATGTCAGTGATATCCACGTCATCAATAATAGGCCAAAATTGAGTTGTTGTTGAACAACTCAATTTGGCCTATTCGAAAATCAGCTGTTATGTGGCCAGCCAGATCGTGTGATTTAACACCACTGGATTATTTTTGTAGGGCTATGTTAAGGACAGAGTCTATACGGAGCCAATCGAATCGATTGCAGCCTTAAAACTCAAAATCCATGTTGTGATTAACGAAATAGACCCGCCATTTTGCCAAAAAGTGATTAAAAACTTTGATGAAAGAATCGACATCTCTCAGCGTGGTCATGGTGGACATTTGCCAGATATCATTTTTCATTTATAATTGCCGAACTTTTCTCTTCGTAATACAATAAAAATTTGGATCATCTTCATCTAAATTTCTTGTTTTATTTTGTTTTAGAAAACAAAGTTCTTGTTGAAAAACCCTTTATAATATGTAAACTAGTAAGCACAAGCAAATGTTGTAATGGCGTACTAAATGAATTTTATGTGTGACGAATCTAGAATGATATGATATTTCTACAATGTAGTAAGTACTACTACCTACTATCTACTGAACTAATATTGAAATATATGACTCAAGGATCGAATATAATAAAAAACTACTCTAATGGAATGATGAAATGGAATGTTAGTATATGTAAGTATTGTGAAAGTTGGTAATGAATCGGAAAGATCTCACAAAATCTGTTGACTGCGTGTCCAAACGTTGAATTTGAAATTCCTAATGAATGACGACGTCTTCTTGGCTGTCTTGGGCTGCTAATTGGAAATGACCCAGTAACAATGACCACGAAAGAACAATGATCGCTCCAACAAGGTGATTACTTTGTTCGCGTATGTTGTAGTGACGTACTAATGGCCGTTTTTTTCTTCAAATTGAACTTCAAAAAAACCGTTATCTTTATTCTTCCAGACCGTTTTGCTCGAAGGACCATAGAATGAAAAAATTAAATGACCTATATAGGCGCATATCGCTCTATCGGCAATATTTAGTATGTGTTATCAATTATATATATAATGTATGAGTATGAGTAATAAAAAAAAAACGCAAACGACAGCTAAGAGTAATTTTATCTATAGGTAAGTATGGTTGAAAATTTGATAATTATAATTTTGTCAGAAATCAATAAAATCAGTAATTTGTATTCTCTTTGAATCCTCATTAACAATGCTGCGACCAAGACGATCGAATCTTTCCCGACAAAGCTGTAATGGTTCTTCCAATAGAGACGGTATTTTTGGAAATTTAGAAAATATATTTACGAAAACATTATAGCGGTACGAAGTTCGCCGGGTCATCTTTCCCAACAAAACTGTAATGGTTCTTCTATTAGATACTATATTTTCGGCAATTTAGAAAATATATTTACGAAACAATTATGGCGGTACGAAGTTCGCCGGGTCATCGGGAATTTAGAAAATATATTTGTGAAAAAATTATAGCGGTACGAAGTTCGCCGGGTCATCTTTCCCGACAACGCTGTAATGGTTCTTCTATTAGATACTATATTTTCGGCAATTTAGAAAATATATTTACGAAAACATTATGGCGGTACGAAGTTCGCCGGGTCAGCTAGTATAGACTACAATTATTATCATTCTACTCATATTCCAATTACTTGGATCGACTCAATATGTACTCTTCTTTGATAGATACTGTAAAATTTATTGGCAATAGTTTTATAACCTGCCTGGTGTCAACCCTCCTTGGGAATTGTTGACCAAATGGCATCAGATTGAGGGCTCATGTCTATCTAAAGCTTTTCGTCGTCGTTTGCAACCTCCATGAATAATACACGGTTTAATAGTATTTGTAGCCGCCGCTAAATACCATTTAATATAGACAGAAAAAAGAGGAAAAAGGAGCCGTCACTCAGGACGCATGTCAGATGTGAAACATCGAAATTATTTTGTACAAGTACATGCATAAAAGAACAGATTACAACAGGAACTAATATGGCATAAAGTGTTAGTAAAATATTACGACTTTTTCCAGAAAATGATGATTTTTATTCAACAAACATTTATTTTTATTAGTATATATACAGTATACACTATAGGTATGTGTTTAGGTTAATAATTTATTTTGAGCCCAGTAGACGGCTTTGTACAAAATTCTAAAACAGGTTATGGTTTCGTTACACAAATGTACATATCAAAGCATGGCGTTAACGCCACGCTAACGATCAGGTTCACCCTCGCCTATAGATGTTTAACATCAAAAAAAAATACTAATTACTATAGTGAATCCGATGCATTTTATGGTGCAGGACAACAAACGACCTTGTTCTACAAAGCATGCTCTATTAAATAATTAAAACAAGGACACTAATTATCTTTTCGCAATAATGAGGGTTGCAATAACAATGCGTAATATGTAAATGTAAGAACATGAATATATTAGCATATCTACGGACTGGTTTATGTTACTGAAGGTGACCTGAAGGTCAGTAACATAAACCAGTCCTGAAGGTGCGTGTATGAGATTTGATAATGATCTTTTTGTTTGCGACATGGTAAAAGTTTCATTAACCAATCAGTTACATTAACCAAATTAATACCAGGATTTTCGAAGTGAAATGTTCCTAAAGATCTTACCAAAAAAACTACTAATTATGTTAATTATTTCTACCAATTGTAGTATGTATAGGTATTGTGTTATAGTAAAATTGTTAGGGAAAATTTAAGAGTAACGGAAGAGTACGCACACTATTTAGAGATTATTAATATTTAAATGATATTTGAAACTAACCCAAGTTAAAGTGAACAAAATGCAATATGCAATGGTTTTATTATTATTAACATTACATTTCAAATAAGACTCTTGGGCTTGAGCCTCCTCTACAGTGGTAGTAGGGCTGTTGATATTTTCTAAAATATCGTTTTTTTCGATATGCCGATATTTTTAAATTTATCAATGTTGGAGTTCGATATCATCATCATCATCATCTTGCTCTTATCCCAATTACTTGGGGTCGACGCAATATGTCATCTGTTTTGATATGTTGCAAAAAGTTTGGGCAATGACTTTTATGACCGGCCGCCTGCCTGACGTCAACCCTCCTTGGGAATGTAATCGTTGACCCAAATGGTACCAGATGGAGTTGGTCCGGGTCAATCTAGGGCTCTTAATCGTCTTTTACGACACCCACGAGCAAAGCAAGGGTTGGTAGTATTCGAAGCCGCTACCACACAGCACATTGGAGTTCGATATATGGAAATAAAAAACGATGTATCGATATTTTGCCGCATAACCACTTTTTAGGTTCATTTTTGCAGGGTTTCCGTGATGAGGTTTTTTTTTTTAGCTAAATTCTAGGCGTAAGCGGTAGCCTATCATCAATTTCATGCCGGCAATTTTACAGTAAATTAAGTTTACGGTGATTTTGTAGAATAAATATTTTACAAAAAACGATAAAACAACATATTTATTCAAATAAATATCGACCCTCGATATTTACTTTTTAGTATCGAACTATCGATATATCGTCAAAAAAAAAAATTCGATGATAACTATCGATATTTTAAATAATAATATCGATATTTTATCAACAGCCCTAAGTGGTACTGCACTTCCTATACTATATATTGTCCTATACTTGTCCGACGGGGAGTTTAATTTTTAAGTTAGTCCGTGTGGTGACGGAGTAAGAATACAATTCACCACCCCCTATCTTACCCGTGGGTGATCGTACGAGACGACTAAGTAATATAGAACGCATATGGCATCTATGCGAGAGAAGGAAAACTCGAAATAAAACCCTATACCAACACGTCTGACCAGCGTGGTATAGTAGGTCAATTACCCTTCCATTATGGAGGAGGCCCGAGCCCAACAGTGGGGCGTATATGGGCTGAGATGATGATGATGATGAAAAGTTTCATAATTAACTCATCAATATTTTTGGTGCGTCTTGTAGATGATCAACGAACTGACTCAAGAGATATAAAGGGGCCTTTAACTCTAAGAGGTGCAAGTGGTCGTTCTACAGATATAATTCTTCGAAAATATTAGGCAAATGTGGTTGCTCAATGCGATATGTCTTAGTAAGCATTGTCGTAAAAAGCAATATTTTTGATAAGGTGGTTATGTAGGGTTTTGCCGGGTACTTTGATTTTGGTCGCTATAACCCGTATGTTGTTCTAAACGATATCGTCCTAAATGGTTTACAACTTACTATATACAGGGTATTTTTTCAAAGACTGCACAAATTTTCACAGGGGGTTCAGAATCGATAGTATAATCGATTACTGAAGGAAAAACATATGTTCTTATTTTCAAAAAAAAATAATTTCATATTTTAAGAATTCCCATATACACGAAATTTTTGGCAACATAAAATCATACATAATTGTAATCGTTTACCCACTCACACAAATGTAATGTTGCGATAAATCGAAGTTACCTAGGTAGTATTCCTTTCTCGGTAGGTACAATCCCCTTCCGCGGGAATGCAGTGCGAACCCTCCCCCGTACGTTCCTCGCGAGCGCGTCGCACGTGCCGGCCGACATCAGTGATCGTTTGATCGTGACCTAATTATGATTGCGTGTGTTAATTTTTTTAATGTTTATCTCCAAAGATATTCGAACCGCATGTATTATGAGATGGTACGGTATTTAAAGTGTTGGAAGTCTACGTGTTAAGTTAAAGTGACTATTTACCGCGTTTACAGAGACAAAGCTTTATAATAACCTAAACATGAGGGTGCACCACCTCATTATTGTAGTGACGTGCGTGATTACCTATTTAAACATTGAATATGATGATAGGTGGATAGGACGCGAGGCCCCGATACCGTGGCCTGCAAAAAAAAAGTTCGTTGAAAAAGTGCAAAGTTATGAGGACCTTCGTAGTAAAAAAAATACTGTCTTTAGTGAAATACAAATAATGTTAAAAAACAATTTAAGCAAGTGTACTCAGCTACAAAGCTGTGATGAGAGAAATGGGACTAAATGAATAGGTAAGTTTAATAATGGTAAATAGTTGATTCCATTTTTTAAATACGCCTTAATAAATACGAACATTAGTACCTACGTGATTTTAAAATAATAGACTAGTGTTATTAAAACGGTCCTAAGCCCGTACCCGGCTTTGAGAGAAACGGCCTACATTTTGAACAATTATTAAAATATCAGTGGTAGAGTTTTTTCATGGACCCGAATGAATAAGTTTAATTGTTGTCGATTCCACTTTTTAAATACGCTTTAATAAATACGAACATTATTATGTGACTTTAATAAACTAGTATTTTATTGTATCTGTTTATTACGACGATGCTTAAGCCCGTTTGATGTTTGGATGGAGTAAAATTCTGTAAGGATGTTATTTAATATTGTATTCCTGCAACATAATAAGTAAAAGAGTGAGAGGAATGATTGAGTGCACTTGGGTGTTAGAAAGAGAGCGAACAGGATCAGCGAAGTATGGGATGTTATGAGTAGTGCGAAAAAGATGAATAGATGCGAAAACGTGCATGGGGGAAAAAGTTGGTTGATTAAGATTATGTTAGAGAGGATAGACTAAACAATATGTATGGGTGTAAGTGAAATAGAAAATAAACTCCAATTACAGAAAACGTTTCAACCATTCACTTGAAATTATAAACTTATTACCTATAACACAATTTTTGTTAGTGTGTGTTTACGCTAATGTACGTTCTCAATGGCCGCAAATAGGGTGGTCAAAAATCACGAATATTCTTAGATATTTTCAAATCAAAATAATTAATTAATTACTAGTGATTTTAAACATTTTACATTTTATATATCATTTTATTTATATCTAGAATATAATAAAAAAATTTGTACACTCTTTGAAAAAATACCCTGTATATAAGCGATGCGGCCATGCCCCGTGTGCGGCGTCTGCCCCTGAAGCAGGCGCAGGTGCAAATACCTGCGCCCGATGCCGTCCCAGCCGAAGCCGCAGGTGACTGGACCAGGCAATAATCCGTTACCTGCAGAGAGGCTGACCACCTGAGGACGACCGACGTCCCTGGATCGGCGTTCGGAAGACAGGGTTCAAAAGAGTATCCTGCCGGGCTGGCCACGGACGACAAGGAACTCGGTACCGGTGGTCGCCCTAATGGTGAAAGGGAGGGAATACAGTGGGCTATGGAGCCGCGTGCTGCCCTATCGGCACTCCGGACGAATTGGACGGAGTGTGAGGTGACCATAGCCCACCAAAAAAAAGGTTAACATAATCATCAACAACTTTGAGAATCGCATTGCCAAGGAGGACCGGTACAGAAATAATATGTGCATTTGGCATCACTTTCGTCTTGTTCCTATTCATTCATAACCCACTGGTTGGAAGATCGACCATAAATTCTGCCATAACGACAATATCATCTGCAAATCAAAGGTGAGTGATGTATACGACGGTCCACACCGGACTGTATTAAGCATCAATACTAGATTGATGGTTTTTTTTTTTTTTTTTTTTTTTGGGTGGGTCACGGTCGGCGCGCCTCTCCGCACCACTCCGTCCGGGGCGACAGAGGGGCTTAAGCACGCAACTCCCGCAACCCACCCGAAAACCACCTCGCCTTCGTCATTGGGCCGACCACCGGAGCAGGTTTACTTGTCGTCAGTGGTCGGCCCGACGGAATACCCCCTACGCGGGGTACCCTCCCATCGACCGACGTCCCCCCCTCGGGGAGGACGTCGGTCTTTCCTCACGCGGTCGGCCTCTCGGCGGGTGACGGACTAATCCCCGGTCACGTCACCCGCGGCCTCGGCTAGGGCGGCATGAGGCGCAGATAGTTGCGCCTGCGCCGCCCCAGTCGCCGGCGGCGGATCTCCTCATCGAGGCTGCGCTCCACGCGCAGACGATCCGCCGCCTCCTTCTGCGAGATCACTGTCTCGCAGAAGGCTGCGACCGCGTCCCAGTTCCTGACGCTGTCGACCATCGCCCTAGCGATGGCCGGCAGCGTCAGGTCGGCACCGATGATTGCGACGAGTTCACGGCGCTGCACTGCCCAAGCCGCGCAGGCCTCGAGCGTGTGGCGCGCCGTGTCCTCGTCGCAATCGCAGTGGTGGCAGGACGGTGTACTCTCCCTCCTCACGACCCTGTGCAGGTATTTGGCGAAGCTCCCGTGCCCCGTCAACACCTGCACTAGTCGGAAGGAGAGCACCCCGTGCCGCCTTTCCAACCACTGCATCAGCACCGGCCGGAAGGCCTCCACGGTTCGCACCCCGAACCGAGGCCTCTCCAGCCGGACTGCCCAACGGGCAATGACGTCTCGGCGGGCGTCGACGCGCCAGGCGGTGAGATCCCTTAACGAGATCACACCGCCCTCCCCGCGCACCCCCGACACCCGCCGATACAACTCGGCGAGCATTTCCGCCTCCAGGTCCCACGGGGGAGTCCCGGCCAATAGGCACGCTGCCTCCGTCGCAACCGTGCGGTATCCGCGGATGGCCCTGACCGCCATGACCCTCTGTGGTCGCCACAGAAGGGCCCTAAGTCGGACGGTCAAGGACCCCGCCCACACCGGTGCGCCGTACAGGGCCATCGACCGGATGACCCCCGTGTACAGCCGTCGGCACGTAGCGCTCGGTCCGCCCACGTTCGGCATTAGCCACGATAGGGCGGACGCCGCGCCGACGAGCCGCGGAGCGAGCCTGCGGAAATGCTCCCGGAACCACCATTGCCCGTCGAGCACCAGGCCCAAGTACCTCATATGGGCCCGGATGCTGATGTCAACCGATCGGACGGTGATCGAGACGCCGATGGGAGGGCTCATAAGGCGCCCATGGAACAAGAGAGCCTCCGTCTTGTCCAGGGCGACCCTCAACTAAATTGATGCTTAATGCAGTCCGGTGTGGACGTGGTCTATGGCACTACATCTTTGCCCCATGCTTTTTCGGCAACCGGCTTGTTCGGCGACTGGTAGTAATTACTCTCGAAAACAACTTGTAGATCTGCTTCAAGAGTGAAATGAGTCTGTAGTTCTTAAGAACAGCACCACCCTACTACTCGTCCACAACTCTGAAATTTCGTTCCCGAGAACAACACAAATAACTTCTGAAAAGGCTTTTAGAACCGGTTTTCCATCGGCTTTATGAAATTCTGCCTTAATTTCGTCATCTCCAGGTGCATGTGCATGTCTTATTTATGCGATAACCATAGTGATAGAGTGCAAGTTATTGTCCGGAATTTCTTTGGTATAGTGCCGAAATAGCTTGAGTCAGGACTTAGTGGGACAAAGTCAGGAAATCACACTGACCTGAATCTAACACTGTGAGTTTGAAAGTGTCCCCTAAGAGAAAATTATTTTGCTTTAAAACATATTTACGATTATTTTTAGCAAATTTTAATAAATAATTATAAACGCTAAACAACTTCTTTGCTTTTTTAAAATTTACTACCTATATATATAATTATATTTATTTAATCAATATGTTATCAAAATTGTATAAGCATGACTGTATAGACTCTATACTCTTCGCCTGCCCAAACGGTCAAGTAGAAGGAAAAAAAAACTATGTTTTTTTTGTTTTGTCGCTCTTACGAGCAGACTAAAGTCTTTTCGACCATACTGCCTTGTCTTACGTAGCTTATAAATAATTTTCTTTACATATTATTTACGCCTTCATACTGTATAACTTATTAATAGTCATTGTCCATCAGTAAGTCAAGTCGTTATCATTAATTTGCCTCTGAAAAGCTAATTAAATGATTTCTCTGGGAATTTCGGTAAAATAAGAAAATACACGTAAACCACTCTTATATCACATTCACCACACTTCAACACCATAATTGTATTATATTACATAAAACATCAGGAAAATTATTCAATATAACACCATAAAACACTAAAAAATGAAAATTATACAAGAGCTTAACATGACATTGCCATATTCGAGCCGAAACCATAGATAATTCACTATCCATACTAACATTATAAATGCGAAAGTAAGGATGTTTGTTTGTTTGTTTGTTTGTAACGCTTTCACGCTTAAACCACCGAACCTATTTCAAAAATTCTTTCACCAATGGAAAGCTATAATATCAGGGAGTAACATAGGCTATATTTTATCCCGGTATTCCCACAGGAATGGGAACTACGCCGCGGGTAAAGCGACTGAAACCGAAGCGAAGCGAGGGCGGGTTTCTAGTTCACTATAAAATAAGATAGATGTGCAACTGAGGTTTTAAATTTGAAAACTGTGTACATGGTTTGAGAGATGGCGCTATTTTCAATAATAGCGAAACAAAGTGTTACTAATCGCTCAATAGATGGCGCTGCTTTTAAGGCGATCTCTAGCGGTATTTTAGTGAAATATTTAGTGTTATATAAATTATTTATTTAAACGGAATAAATGTAAGCTCACTTGACCCTTTGTAACACATAACACTATTAAGGAAAAAATAATCGAAAACAAAAGAAATTACATACAATTAACATACATTATTCCAATAAATAAATAATTACTAATATTTTAAAATATTCATCATCAATTTCCCGTCTACGTTTCCTTCGAGTAGTTCCAAAAACACCCTGTTCAGAGGGAGTATCCGAATCGTAAATTTGTAGCGGCGGATGTGCAGTCGCAACAGACGATGCGGGCGGTGAACGGCGAAGCGGCATGTTAGAATTAGAAATAATGCACCTTTTTTTTTTTTTTTTTTTTGTGGGTGGGCCGCGGTCGGCGCGCCTCCGCACCACTCCGTCCGGGGCGACAGTGGGGCTTAAGCACGCAACTCCCGCGACCCACCCGAAAACCACGTCGCCTTCGTCGTTGGGCCGACCACTGGAGCAGCGTTAACTTGTCGTCAGTGGTCGGCCCGACGGAATACCCCCTATTGGGGTACCCTCCCATCGACCGACGTCCCCCCCTCGGGTAGGACGTCGGTCTTAAATAATGCACCTTACAAGTTACTAAGGCTTTTATAAAACGATACAAGTCCGAGGCGTTGTAAGATTGAGGGGTCAGCAAAATGGTCGCCTATCGACGATTCAGTACAAAAAAGTTTTCCGCCAACGTAACTTGACCTTCTTATTGTGCAGTACTTTTCATAAAAGTTGTATAGATGAATTGTTTCTGTCTCTTACCTATTATGTACAGGTGAGTATCTACTTGTTGATGCTATCCTCTTCTTCAAGCTTACACCCACATATGTACATATGTACGTCTAGCTTGATAATGTGAGTTTGCTTACTTGCGCGTACACTTTTAGTTAGATGTATTCAACTTCCTAACCTTTATGCACTCCTATTATTCAGGTGGTTTTAATTTATTTAAATTTTGAAAGACTTTCGCTAAAAATCGACATTAAAACACGTCTGTATGCAACAGAAGTCCAGGAGGAAGGGGAAATAAATCGGGCGGGGTGTTTTCAGACCATAGCCAGATAAAGCGCTACCTAAAAGTCACCTAATGTTTACGAACGAACTTCATTTACGTTAATACACGGAACGTTTCTAAATTTACCCCAATCTGTCAAATTTTAACTCAATTGTTAATTTTAAAATTATATAGACTCATTACATTCGCTCCTCCGCTGTATCATGTACTCATTTTAATTCAATATAAGAAAACCATTTATATCGCCGTTTTATTCAATCTTCCTGAAGTTAAACTTCACTAAAAGCACCCTGAAGCTTATACATGGCCTTCGTACCCGGATTTAAATATTAGAAGAAAGAAAACTAGCAGTTATATGGGTCTTGAAGATTGATCGAGTATATTACGTACGTGTATTAATAATTTAAACGCCTAGTTAAAAAAGTGCATTAATAGACATTATTATAATTACAGGTTGATAAAATACTCGTTTCCCAGAATGTCTGAAGAAAAAGATTTAATTAAAAAACGAGGCAGTTATAAAGGACGTCTAACGGCTTTTTCTACATTTTTAAATGGTTTAAATATTTCCTCATTAAGTTCCACTGACGACACCGAATTGCAATTACGAATAGGTAAGATTAATTCAGTATTCGAACAATATGATAAAGTGCAGTTAAAAATTGAATGTGTTAGTGATAATTTAGATATGCATACAATTGAGCGAAATGGATTCGAATCTAGCTATTATAGGTTGATTGCTAAAGCTCAGGATATAATAAATCATTATTCTAACGATAAAGATAATTTTAGCTTAAAAAGTTCGCAAAGTAAGCATAAGCTCGTTAAGCTACCCACAATTCAGCTGCCTAAGTTTAGTGGTGCATATGAGAACTGGTTGGAGTTTCATGATACTTTTTCTAGCCTTATACATTCAAATAATGAGATTGACGATATAAATAAATTCCATTATTTAAGGACGTCATTAGAGGGGACAGCTGCAATGGTTATACAGTCAATTCAATTCTGTGCCAGTAATTATGAGGCTGCCTGGAAGCTTCTTTGTGACAGGTTTGATAGCAAACGTTTGCTAATTCATAATCATGTCTCCGCTTTATTTAATATGGAACCGGTCACGAAGGAATCTTCCATTAATTTGAAACGTCTTTTAGATAATTTAAATAAAAATTTACTTGCATTAGAATCCCTTGGAGAGCCTGTAAAGCACTGGGATACACTTATTATTTATATTGTCACAAATAAGCTAGACTCAAGAACCTTTAGAAACTGGGAGGAGCATAAAGATAGATTAAATAAGAATGATCCTATCACTTTAGGATGTTTTATTACTTTTTTACGTAATCGTGGCGATTTAATTGAGACAATAGAATTATCACGTAATTTACATCAAGTACACAATAGTTCTGAGTTCAAAACAATCTTTGAAACATAAGACGATGGTTGCCGTACAAGATAACACCACTGAGAATATGTCACGTTCAACTGAAGTAACTAAACATCCCTGTCCGATGTGTAAAAGTATTGAACATAACCTTAACACTTGTTGTAAATTCTTAGCATTAAATAATGAGGCATTTTTAAAATTAATTCCTTCACTAAAGGTATGTTTTAATTGTTTTAGTAGTGGTCACTTCGCTAACCGTTGTAAACGACAAGGGTGTAAGATTTGTAAGTGTAAACACAATACAATTATACATGTAAATGATATGTCATGTATGCAGAAGCCCTATATAATGAAGTTGTTAACACGTCAGGGGATAGTTGCACTATTTCACCGTCCATGCCCGTGACCAACTTAACGTTATCTGCAAGTGTAAATTGCACGCATAGGGATCGTGAATCTATGCAGGAGGTCCTACTATCTACGGCTTTGATAAAAGTATATAGTATAGACAATCGGGTACACATTGCTCGCGCTGTTCTGGACAGCAGCAGTACTTCGAGTTTAATCACGCAATGTATGTTTAATAAACTGAATTTACCTGTTGACCACATAAATTAATCAATTTTAGGAATTAATAATGTTTCAACACAAATAAAAGAAATGTGTTCTGTGCGCATCTCATCATTGAATGAACAGTTCTCGAGTAATATTCGATGTTTTATTTTGCCATCTATTACGGATAGTGTTCCTAGCGGATGTGTAGATTTAACGAATATTAATATTCCGTCAGATATCATATTAGCTGATCCTAAATTTTACTCGCCTGCTGATGTCGATTTAATTATAGGTGCAGACATGTTTTGGGACATTTTAGGTTCGGAAAAAATTAAATTAGGTAAAGGTAAGCCAATGTTGTTCGAATCAAAACTTGGTTGGTTAGTTGCTGGACCTATTAATAATGTTTATTTTTCGAACTCATCGAGTCGTCATAATTGTAATTTCTTAAAAAGGGATCCCTCTGACCAGAGTGATGACATTCAAACCCAACTCA
Organism: Lymantria dispar; assembly: GCA_032191425.1. Classification (NCBI taxonomy): domain Eukaryota; kingdom Metazoa; phylum Arthropoda; class Insecta; order Lepidoptera; family Erebidae; genus Lymantria; species Lymantria dispar. The sequence goes on from CM063447.1 coordinate 5,383,733, forward strand.
CGCGGTTCTGGCAGCTCGAGGAAGTTAGCCCTAAGTCATTATCTCATTATTCTCAAGAAGAAAGGTCGTGTGAAGATCATTTTGTAAAAAACACTATTCGTTTAGCCGACGGTCGATTTTGCGTTAAAATACCAATTAAAGCAAGTTCTGCGTTATTAGGTAACTCCTACCAACGCGCTAAGCATTGCTTTCTCTCCTTAGAGCGTAGGAATAAAGCTCAACCAGTATTAAATAAAATGTATAAAGAATTTATGTTAGAATATATATCCCTTGGTCATATATCGGAGTGTACTCAATTAAATATAATTAATTCTCATTTTATTCCACATCATGGCGTTCTACGCCAATGCAGTACGACCACTAAGCTTAGAGCGGTCTTTAATGCCAGTAGTCACACTTCCACTGGAGTCTCTTTAAATAACATCCAGATGGTGGGACCTCAAGTTCAGGATGATCTTTTGTCCATTCTCATTCGATTTCGGCGACATAGGTATGTTTTAGCTGCAGATGTAGAAAAAATGTATAGGCAGGTATTAATACACCCTGATGATCGGTACCTCCAGCAAATATTATGGCGTTTCAATTCAAACGAACCATTAAAGGCTTACCAGTTAAATACTGTAACGTATGGGACTGCAAGTACTCCTTTTCTTGCGACTAGATGTCTAAGACAAATAGGTCTTGAATGCAAGGATCCCAATATCGCTGACGTCATTAAACACGATTTTTATGTCGACGATTTGTTGACGGGGTCGGATGAATGGCATACATTATTGAAAATACGTGACAAGGTTACCAGTGCACTTTCAGCTGCTGGCATGCCACTAAGAAAGTGGAAATCTAATTACTCTCAGCTCGAGGGTCCACACACACAATCGTCAGTAGATCTCAATATGGGAACTGCTGAGCCAAGCAAGACTTTAGGTCTTGGGTGGTTAACGGATTGTGATAAATTATATTTTCCAATAGGTCAGTTAGTTCTTAGTTGTAATTCCAAACGTAGCATACTATCGCTTATCGCTCAGATATTTGATCCTTTAGGTTTAGTATCTCCTTGCGTTATTCGCATGAAATTAATTTTACAAAGGTTGTGGTTAGAAAAAATCTCCTGGGATGATCAGTTACCTCAGGAGATCAGCTCCATTTGGGCTGATATCATTGCTAATTTACCTGTGTTAAATAATATTAGAATACCCCGTAATGTTATTTGTGATAAATTTTGTTTTATTGAAATGCATATTTTCACTGATGCCTCAGAACAAGCGTACGGTGCTTGCCTTTATATTCGTAGCATCAGTCATACAGGTAAATGTTTAGTTAGATTATTACTTGCAAAGAGTCGCGTGGCCCCTATAAATCCCACGACTAGAATTGTGTGGAGCGCTAGTCGGGGTGCGTGTCTTTGAAAAGGCTATTAATTCTTTAAGACTTAAGGTTGATAACGTTGTCTTTTGGACCGATTCCACTATTGTATTAGGTTGGCTTAAGATGTTACCAAGTAAACTAAAACCGTTTGTGCGTAATCGAGTCGCTGATATATTGGAAAAATCAAATAATTATATTTGGCGTCATGTTCCTACCAGTCTTAACCCCGCTGATTATATTACACGCGGTGTAGATTTTAAATTAATTGAATCTCTTGATATTTGGTGATCAGGACCATCATTTTTAAGGCAAGACGCCTCACATTGGCCTATTAACTTAAGCGAGAAGGAACCGTTGCCTGAAATAAAATCCGTTTGTTTACATTCAAATGTCGATAAAAACGGTGAAAAGAAACAATATTCATTTATAGATTTTGATCGTTTTTAATTTTTTGCGTTTAAAACGCACTGTAGCCTACGTCGTACGTTTTATAAAAAAATGTAAGAGATTACCAATACAAGAAACGTATTTGACACACAACGAACTACAGCACGCATTTATTTATTTATTTATTTATTTATTAATCATTCAACTACTTACTACACTTACAGTCTCCCAAAACGTGAGAGTATTGGTTTGGTGCTAATAGCGAACAATGCGATAATATATATGAATTTTCAATTTTATTATTAAATAATAAGTAATAATGTAATAATATAGCACACTTACGTCTTAATGCGAGAGTATCGAGACCTAACGCGCCGGATATAAATAGGGACGGATATAAATATGGATAATAACCGTATAACTTTTTGTATAAAAATCTGCAAAATTTACGTTGTACACGTTCAATCATCACGCTGTACTTGACCTCATGTGGGTCCCAGATTATGGAGTTATACTCCAAAATACTACGAACGAAAGAAAAGTACAGCGCAATGATAGTACTCTTACTTTGAAATAGGGATGATTGTCTCATCACAAAGCCTAGGGACATATAGCTCTGTTTACATATGTTTGCGATATGCGTGTTAAAAGTTAGACACGAGTCTAGTGTAACGCCTAGGTCGCGGATTTGAGTGACCCGCTCCAGCGGTACACCAGATATTTTGTAATTGTATGTGCGTGGAGCTCGTGAACGAGTAAACGTTATGGTTTTACATTTGGCCGTATTAAACTCTAGGTGATTACGCGCACCCCAAGCAACAACACTATCGATGTCCCGCTGAAGCGCTTCGCAGTCTTTCGTACAATTTATGCCCAAAAACAGTTTTAGGTCATCTGCAAACATGAGACATTGTGCCGAAGAGATGACACTGGGCAAGTCATTGACCATGATTAAAAACTGGGTTGGGCCCAAGACACTGCCCTAACTCACACCAGAGCGAGTGAAATATGAGTCAGAGTGATAATTACCTAGCTGCACGTATTGAATTCGACTAGTATAATAACTAGCAAATAATTTTGTAAGTTTAGGAGTGAATCCAACAGCGTCTAGTTTTTGTAATAGGACATTGTTGTGTACGCGGTCGAAAGCTTTTTTAAAATCAAAGTATGCGGCGTCCACTTGCCTATTGTGGTCCATTTCGGTAACGCAATAGTCAACAAAGTTTATTAAATTGGTGGTAGTTGACTTACCCGTTCTAAACCCATGCTGACACTCATGAAATTGTTGTTTAAACTGTATGGTAATATGTCGATTTAAAATGTACTCAAACACTTTGGCTAATGCTGAGAGTACGGCAATTGGCCTGTAATTAACTATTTTAGACCTTAAACCATCCTTGTGTACCGGAGTAACACGCGAAATTTTCCATAGCGTGGGATAGGTAGCTGTTTTTACGGCTAAATTCAAAATATGCAGTAGAGGCACTTGTAGTACTCCAATACAATCTTTTATAATATAGGCGGGTATACCATCGGGTCCGATAGCAGATCGAACCTTCAAGCGTTTTACTGCCTGCAATAAATCGGATTTGCTAATGTGATCGATACTAATGCGCGAAGAACACAAGTTACTATCTTCATAGTTTTTTGGGACATTTGTTGAAAAAGTGGGCACATTTGTTAAAAACATAGATTTGAAAAATGTTGCAAAACCATTCGCAGCATCTAATCCAGACATTATATTGTCATTGTACTCATATTCAGAACAAAAGTTTCGCGAGGAACGCTGGGTCTTAATAAAGTTCCAAAAGGTCTTTGGGTCTCTCCGTATACCTGCTTCAGTACGGTGTATAAAGTTGGCATGTGCTATCTTTATTAATTCCTTCGTCCGTTGCCTATAATATTTGAACATTTCTTTATTAAAATCTAATTGAAATTTTCTGAACTTTTTTAAATGAAAATGTTTACTTTTGATATTCTCAATAATTTCAGAAGTATACCACGTTGGATATAAAAACCTTCCAAAACCAGTGAATTTAATAATTCAATTTTCACAGAATGATTCCTTTCCTGAATATAATTTACTAATCAACAAACAAACTTTATCTAAAAAGAGCCCGTTGCTCAAGTTTAGTGTATTTTTAGATGAAAATAATATTATACGTGTTGGAGGTCGATTAGGAAATTCAAATTTTAATTATGATAAAAAATATCCAATAATTATACAGTCCACACATCGTTTTTCGAAGTTATTATTTAATTATGAACATTTACATTTAATGCATGCTGGTCCCCAGTTACTCTTAGCTTCCATTAGGGAAAATTATTGGCCTATAGGTGGGCGGAATTTGGCTAAGACTTGTTGTCGCCCATGTGTCCGATGTAGCCGTTTAAAGGCCCAGGTTATAGCACCTTTGATGGGCAATTTACCCCAAAATCGCCTCATACCGGGAGGTTATCCCTTTGATAATGTGGGCGTGGATTATGCTGGATCATTGGCCGCTATTAGTAGACAAGGACGAGGTTCTCGCGTCGTAAAGGTATATATTATATATTATATTGCTGTTTTCGTATGCTTCACTACCAAGGCAATTCATTTAGAATTAGTGGGTGACTTAATAAGTCAAAGTTATATTTCTGCATTACGTCGCTTTATGTCAGGACGAGGAAAGCCACAGAATATTTATTCGGATAATGGTACTTCGTTTGTGGGCGCCTATCACGAATTATCAAAGTTCCTTAAAAATAATTGCAATTCGTTAGGCGAAAGTTTGGCTAATGAGGGAATTAAATTTCATTTTATACCGGCATATGCACCGCATTTTGGCGGACTCTGGGAGGCAGGTTTAAGTCAACAAAATATCATCTAGTACGAGTACTAGGTAATTGTCATTTAACATACGAAGAACTTAACACAGCACTTATTCAAATCGAGGCTATACTGAATTCTCGGCCACTTACTCCTATTTCGTCAGACCCTGAAGATTTGACCCATCTTACGCCTGGCCACTTTTTGATTGGGCGACCACTGACAGCAATGCCAGAAAGAAACCTTGAGGACCAGGCATATAATCATTTAAAGCGTTTTCATCGTATCCAACAACTCCGTGAGCACTTTTGGAGACGTTGGAGCAAGGAATATGTTGTTGAGTTACAGCAAAGAACAAAATGGCGGACAAGAAATGAACCCCTCAAGTTAAATTCCTTAGTTATCTTAAAGGAAGATAACTTGCCACCATTGAAATGGCGTTTAGGTCGGGTTGTTACTGTTCATCCTGGTGTTGATGGGATAAGCCGAGTTGCTGATGTCAAAACGAGCAACGGAATCGTCAGAAGAGCTTTCAGCAAAATATGTCCACTTCCTGAATGTTCATCGTAACCGTTGTTTGGTTGGAAGGCAAGCTTCCAACGCCCGGGGGCATGTTTACGAACGAACTTCATTTACGTTAATACACGGAACGTTTCTAAATTTACCCCAATCTGTCAAATTTTAACTCAACTGTTAATTTTAAAATTATATAGACTCATTACATTCGCTCCTCCGCTGTATCCTGTACTTATTTTAATTCAATATAAAAAAACCATTTATATCGCCGTTTTATTCAATCTTCCTGAAGTTAAACTTCACTAAAAGCACCCTGAAGCTTATACACCTAATAATAAACGAGGAACAAGCAGAGGTTCTAAGAGTTTAGCTAGTGATGGTAAAAGAGTGATTGTTCGATATGACTTCGTGTCATCTGGTGCCTTAGTACCGTGTTTCTGTATTATAAGTATAAATTGGCTACGCCATAAAAGTGTGAAAGCTAATTTAGCTATATAATGATTGAACACGATTAACATTAAGTCGGCTGACATTCAACAAGCTTCTTAAACTGTTTTATTTCATATTCTATTTTCAGCGGTGGTTTTAATTAAAGGACGAGCCCTTACGGTATTCACGAGTTCATTTCGAGAAGGAAGATGAGACATAGGTGATATAGGTGGCTGTTCGGGAGAACGCGCCACATTACGAAGCGGAAAACGGCACTTGATAGCGTGACGTTAATACAAGGTTTATCCAAAGATCTGTAAAATATTGATGGTACATTAGTTACAAATCTTGTGATGTATTAAATTGTATTCTTACTCCGTCAGCATACGGAAGAAGGTTAAGTAATAGAACAAGCTAATTCGCGCGAAGCGTGCCATTAATTACATGGTGAGTCTTACACTAGCTATACTATATAGCAGATGACACATTTACGTGAGCGCTTACCATCATTTTACAGCCTTTACGAGACCGTAATAGATAAAGAAAATTATGTAATTCTGGAGTGACAGGAACTAAATATTGAAAATAGACGTTCACATCGTAAACACTACAGGATGTGGATAAGATTTGTAATGAGGAACACTTAGTTTAGGTTTAGTCTTAGGCTAAAAGTAAATGAGTCTCACTTATAGAAGGTCGGACTATAACTGTAGGTATAGTCCCTCTATACTCCACAACGAGATGTACCGCTAAATTCTTAGTCAATGTGTAGATGTTCGTGTGTGTCTGTTTGTAAAAATATAGATTATATTATTGTTTATTGGACGGCGAATAATCTCTTTGAATCTATCTAAAAATGAACCTATGCATGAAAACCAATTGCCGTTTGTGTAAAGATTTAAGTGTTTAAGATTATATATTTTATTTTTATTGTATTGAAAGGGTGATTTAAAAACAGAAAACAAACAGATGAGGGAAATAAAAGGTCAACTTAAAATCAATAAATTCAAAATACTACAGCATTTATGCTGTTATAATTACAAACTCCATACTATATATACATGTCATATTATTAAATTATTATCATACGAAAACGATGTATTATTTGTACCTATTTTATTGGCGACGAGGATTAAGTTAATAATGGACAGTGAACAATTTGCACACTTTTTATACGCCCAACAGGCACAACAAGAACAAATTACATAAATATTAAAATTGTTAATAGCAAGACTTCGTTCTGAAGATGAACCTGGATCTACATCCAAATGCGTGACGAGCGCATCGTCTTCAAAAAAGTCTTTAGATAAAATGCATATTTTAAAAAATTTTAACATGGACAAATTCAACCTAGATTCATGCAGAATTGACTATATGGATTTTTTTGAAACAAAATGCAAGTTACTCGACATAACGGACGAAAATTTATAAAAATATTTACTCATAAGTTCTCTCACACCAGAAATTTTTCGTGAAGTAAAAGTAGCGATGACGCCAAATTTTGACAGAACTACTTTTAATGAGATAAGTAGTAAACTATCAGATTTATATCGAATAAAAGGTACTAGATATCGTGCATTAGCAGAATTCTGAAACTGTATACGTGAATCATCTGAGACAATGGAACAATACGCAAACAGGTTAAAAGGCTTGAGCACAGATTGCGGATATAAAGGTGAACATCTAGAACGTCAACTACGTGATCGCTTTGCTACAGGTCTAAGTTATATAGAACTGGAAACATATTTAAAACAGAAATGGCCTGATTTACTTCGAGAAACGGAAAAAGGAGTAACCAGAGAAGTAACATTTGCCGAAATATTTGCCATAGCACAATCACGAGAACAAGCAGAACACGATACGCCAAACACATCTTTGAATGTGAACAAAATTAAACAACCCAACATTAAGAAACCTAAACCTAACGAACACAAGCTAGCACGTAAGTTATACACTCATCAATGTCTACGTTGTGGCAATAGTGAAAAACATGCATTAACTAGGTGTTTAGCCAAAACCCACATTTGCGCTGAATGTACAACTAAAGGACACTTTGAAAATTGCTGCATTAAATCCGCACGCGCATACATCACTCAATCAAACCATCAAAGGATCAACACTAAGAACAAATTGCAGAGAATTAGTGACATACCTAGTACATCTCAAGACTCCATGGACAGCAGTGATGAGGAAGATCTTGTCTGCAAGATTGGACATACTCACAACAAAGGCTGTAAGCAAATTGATGTAATAATAAACGGTATCAGTTGTACAATGGATTGGGATCCTGGTTCAACATACTCAATTATCAACACTGATTTCTGGAGACAAATGGGAGCACCAGCATTAACCAAGGCACCGAAGCTCAAGGCTTATGGTAACAATAAATTAAATCCTAAAGGTCTTGCTGAAGTTATTGTCGAAGTTGATGGACAACATAAAATGTTACCAGTTATTGTTATGAAAGATGCTAACCCAATGCTTTTTGGTCTACGCTGGAGTGAAATGTTCGAAATGGAATTTCCAAGACCAGTCTATTCAATAAAAACCAAGACACCGACAACACTCAAACAAGTCCTAGACAAACACGTGCAGCTTTTTGATGGTAAACTAGGCAAGGTCGTAAATTATCAAGTTAACATCTACATCAAACCCGGAGCAGAACCAGTACATTTGCCAACACGACCAATTAAATTCAGCATAAAGAAGAACGTGGAAAGGGAATAGATCGTCTTGTTGACCAAGGCATCATACAAAGAGTTGATCCAAACACAGCTCCAATAGAGTGGGCTACTCCTACAGTAAATATCTTGAAAAATACTGGAGAAATCAGAATATGTGGTGATTACAGTACTACAATAAACCCAGTTCTGATTAAACACCTACACCCAATACCAATTTTTGATCAATTACGACAAAAATTAGCAAATGGTGCGATATTTTCAAAAATAGATCTGAAGGATGCATATTTACAATTTGAAATAGCCCCCGAGTCAAAAAAATAACATTATCTTAAATATTAATATATAATATAATATATTATGTTATATATTATGTTATATATTATGTTATATATAATGTTATTATGTTATTAATATAAAATATCATTATCTACACACAAGGGATATTTTCAATATAACCGAATGCCATTTGGAATTTCAACAGCACCTTCAATATTTCAACATTTTCTTGATAAGCTATTGGGAGACATCCCTAATGTGGCTGTGTAATTTAAACGACCACCTAGATACGCTTGCTATTGTACTAGAACGATTACATGGAACAGGGTTGGCAATAAATTTACGGAAATGCACTTTCCTACAAAAAGAGATTGAATACCTAGGACATACAATAGATAAAAATGGAATACGCCCAACAAAAACAAAAATAGAAGCAATTACGAAAGCTTCACATCCAAGCAATTTCAAAGAATTAAGATCTTTTCTAGGTTTAGTTAATTTTTATGAACGCTTTATTCCACATCTTCATGGTATATGTGCAGATTTGCATGAATTAACTAGCGGCAGACAAAAATGGCGCTGGACAGAGCACGAAAAATAAATCTTTGAAGCAACCTAAGCATGCATTGCTACCTCAAAGCTTTTAATAGCATTTGACGACAAACGGACTCTCTTCTTAGCTTGTGATGCATCTAAAAGGGGGTTGGAGCAGTCTTATATCACAAAGATAAAAATATTGAACAACCTATTGCTTTTGCATCCAGGAAACTCCGCCCAGCAGAAAGTAAATACTCAGTTATAGATCGCGAAGCGCTGGCTATTGTATTTGCAATAAAAAAATTTGATCAGTACTTACGTGGCAGCAAGTTTGCCCTAGTAACAGATCACAAGCCACTTATACATATATTAGGTGCTCGGCGTAATCTGCCAAAGCTAGTTAACAATAGATTAGTAAGGTGGGCACTATTAATTGGAAGCTACAATTACGACATTTGCTATCAAAAAGGAGACAATAACATTTTAGCTGATTGCCTGTCCAGATTGTCCAATTCAGAAACGAAACCATCACAATCTGAGAGGGCTGTTTACAAAATAAGCTTACAATTACTAGGAAATAGAATGGCCGATCTCCAACTATCAGAGAAAAACATAAGTGAAAAAACACACAAAGATCCAATTCTTTCACAAGTTTGCCAATATTTGAAGACAGGTTGGCGAGAATTGGAATTTAAACCAGACATGAAACATTATTATAGAAAACGTTTTGAGCTCTCCATTGAAAACAACATCTTAATGTGGCAGGGCAGGATGGTAATACCTGAAACACTTCGAAGAACAATCCTGATATACCTATACCGAGGTCATCCTGGTATATCTACTATGAAAGCTCTTTCACGCTTTTACGTTTGGTGGCCTTCGATCGATGAAGACATAGACACCTTTGTGAAAACGTGCATGACATGTCAACAAAATCGACCTAACAATACAGAGCTTCCAATCTTTTCTTGGTCTATACCAGATCAAATTTGGGAACGAATTCACATTGATTTTGCCGGACCGTTTGAAGGTACCTACTGGTTAATTTTATGTGATGCCTTGTCAAAATGGATCGAAATACGGCCTATGAATAACATTTCTACAAGAAAATTATGTGCAATTCTGGATGACATATTTTATACATTTAGCCTTCCACGCATGATAGTTTCGGACAATAGCCCACAACTGACATCGAATGATTTTAGATATTATTGCAAAAGTCAAGGTATTATACTCATCACATCTTCACCGTATCACCCTCGTACGAACGGACTGGCTGAACGACTTGTGAGAACTTTTAAGTCAAGAATGGCAACAAACGATGGCAATCAAATGAACCGTCGCTTGCGGGAATTTCTATTTATTTATCGAAATACACCTCATACTACAACAAGCAAATCACCAGCTCAAATGATGTTTGGCCGACAGTTGAACTGTCTACTAAGTAACGTTCGGCCTGATAAGAGAAGATCATTGCAATATAAACAAGTGAAAGCCAATATCATGGCTTCAACTCCTAATTATCATCCAGGTGAAGAAGTTTACATTAAGACAAAAAATGAAAAGAAATGGCAACCCGCAACAGTTACAACTCGTAATCATAAATATTCCTATATCGTCACAACATCTGATGTGGGGAGTAAAACGGATGCATGCTGATCATAACAGACCACGAGTTACCATTTCTAATACCGCACCACCAACACTATCATCCATTGCCACGCCACTTACATTCATGGGTACAACTTCAGCGTCTATTCCATGCACGTCATCCACGCCTATACATGTATCATCTTCAATTGCACCACCGACATCACCATTAGCATCCGCATCAACTAAGTCCAGCCCTAATGAAATCACACCTGCGATGACGGTTGCGACTACACCATCTACAGCTGCTTCGCCACCTTTCGTCACGCCTACGGCTACTGTTGTAGCACCTACACTTCGTCGCAGCCAGCGCACAGTACGTCCACCGCGTCGGTTAATCGACGAAATGTGAATGGGGAGGAATGTTATAATTACAAACTCCATACTAATTTCATAGACATTTTATTATTAAGTCATCTTACATACATGTCATATTATTAAATTATTATCATACGAAAACGATGTATTATTTGTACTTATTTTATATGCAGTTGCTATTTAAAGTTACTTTTGACGTGACAACGTCTTATAATTCGCTGGAGCCGGCTGCACACACGAAAAAACATGACGTATGCGGAGTTACCTTGCTCTGAGGCGTTCCACTTAAGGCTTGATCCATACAAAATATCTATCAAACAAATAAAATTAAAATTTTATTTTGAAAAATGAAACAATTCCATCAGTATTTTCTTATGACGTTGTCACGTTCAACTATCGTCAGTAAACCGACTTTACAGACAACCGATTTTTTTAGAGATGGCGTTCATAGTGACACTCGCTTAATTAACATTCTAAACAAAATCTGTTTTGTACTATACAAAATTTGTCTGTCATTTCTTTCATGCGGTTGTAAAAAATCACCACAACGTGTATAAGCTATGATGATAGCTTAATATACGTTGCACTACTGGGCTGGAGCCACCTCCACATTGAGAGGGAATTGACCACATATTTATAAACTATACTATACCACACAGGTCAGGTGGGTGGGTGGCTCTATACTTCACCCTTTAATATCGTTTTATCCAAAATAACTTTTGAATTTTCGGTTTAAAGAAAAGGTAAACTAAATATTATGCAAATATTTTCCAATACGTCTGACCAGCAAGGTCAAGTTCCCTCTTATTATAGAGAGGCCCGAGCCCTACAGTGGGACTTATAAGGGATGAAATGACAATGACGATGAACCATCAATTGTTATATGTGTTTATAGACCAACTCGGCACAGATGGCGCAGTGGTTAAAGTGACTATTTACCGTGCCAGTGTCGGGGATTCCAATTTCACGCAGGACAATACTTTGCGCGGGTGACTGACTGGTTCGGGGAATTAGTCCGTCACCCGCCGAGAGGACAACCGCGTGAGGAAAAACCGATGTCCTCCCCGAATGGATAGACGTCGGTCGAGGAGAGGGTACTCCTCCGGGGGTATTCCGTCGGGCTGACCAATGATGTCAAGTCACCTGCTCCAATGGTCGGCCCAACGACGAAGGCGACGTGTCGCGCGGGTGTGTTACGGGTGTGTGTGCTTACGTCCCTCTGTCGCCCCGGACGGAGCAGACGAGGAGTGCGCCGACCGTGGCCCACCCCAAAAAAAAAGGACAACACTTTATGCGATTCACAAATTGTTGTCTCGAGCCTGGATGTAATTTGTGTCCGTTAGTTATATGTTTGTAAAGTCTCCCGCAATAAATCATACATACATACATGCATCTGAATAAGTCACCACTTATACCTATTTCTAATAGTTTTTTTAGTAGAATAAGATGGTCTATTCTGTCGAATGCTTTACTGTAGTCTGTATATATAGCATCCACTTGAGAAAGGCCAGACATGCTATCTGTAAAGTAATCCGAGGCAACTAATAGATAAAACGGAAATATGTCTGTTATATAAAGCTAAATCTAATAATCTCTCATTAGCATTTCTGTGAAAATTATATTCAAGAAGATTACATGCATTTAAGGTGTCAAATTAAAAAAATATGGTAATCAGTCAGACCATGAATCATTTTTAATTTTACGTAATCGTGCAAAACTTTTGGAAACTAAAATGTATGATGATTATATATTTAATACAGAAACAAATATATATAAGTCACCTAAGCCTTTCTGGTCCTATCTCAAAAGTAAGCAATCCTCTAATACCTATCTATCTACAATGAAATATGGACGCTTCTCATCTGATGAAGGAACTGCTATTTGTAACACGTTTAGTGATTATTTTTACTGTAATTTTCTTGATAATAATAACAGTGACAGCAATAATATCCTAACTCTCTCTCTAACTGCAGCTACCACAAATATTAGTTTGATAGATGTAAAGGAAGCGGCAGTATACAAGTTATTGTGTACCGTTGACATCAGTAAGACACCTGGGCCTGATGGCATACATCCTATTTTAATAAAGAATTGTGCTAAAAGTTTATCATTACCTCTAACACTTATTTTCCGACGATCTTTAAAGGAAGGTGTGGTACCACGTATCTGGAAGACCGCATTTATTACGCCTATACATAAACATGGGCGCAAGGATCAAATAGAGAATTACAGACCAATATCGAAACTTTGTATATTTAATAAAATATTAGAAAAATAGTTTATGCGACAGTATATTATAGCATTAAACATTCGTTAATTGATTCTCAGCATGGTTTTCATAAGAATAGATCTACTACCTCTAATCTATTGGTTGCCTCGGATTACTTCACAGATAGCATGTCTGGCCCTTCTCAAGTGGATGCTATATATATAGACTACAGTAAAGCGTTCAACAGAATAGACCATCTTATTCTACTAAAAAAACTATTAGAAATAGGTATAGGTGACTTATTCAGATGGTTCAAGTCTTATATTGATAACCGCTGCCAAACGGTGGTATTAAACGGTTACACGTCAACGTCTGTAAATATCCCGTCCGGTATTCCACAAGGATCCTTATTAGGGCCTTTATCATTTATCATATTCGTTAATGATATAGGTAACTGATTCTCACACTGTAAAATAATTCTTTATGCGGATGATATGAAGATCATATCGCCCATATCAAATATATCCAATTGCTACAACCTCCAAAAAGATTTAGATGAACCCCAAAACTACTGCTACCGTAATAGACTTGACTTGAACGTCTCTTAAGTGTTTTACTGTTACGTATTCACGCAAACCTAAACCAATATCATTCACTTACAAGCTGCAAAATCGAAGCATAAAGAAAACTAACGTAATCAAGGATTACGTTAGTTTTCTTTATGCTTCGGTGTTACTTTTGACCCCAAATTAATATTTGATGCTCACATTGATAATCTTATAAAGAAAGCTAACAAGGCCCTTGGTTTTATATTAAGACTAGCTTTTGCCCGCGACTTCGTCCGCGTAGAAATCATATGTGGCAGATGCAATTACAGAAAACTGTGTAGTGCGTTAAGGGTTCTACAGGTTGACTGCTGCTCTGGATGATTTACCGATCTGGTATATCAGGGAGGCGCTGTTATCAGGGGGTGCTTCTATACCTAAGGGGGCTGACTTCAAACTAATTGAAGCGGCGCAGTGGCCTCTACGTGAAGCACGCAGAAGACTTTGTGCTAACACCTATGTTGTCCTGCTCTCAGTTGAGCTCGTACTTGCAGGTGATTGTATGGTACATTCGCTGAGGCTGGACCCTCTACGGGTTGGGCGGCTAGGTGATACGTTTGGCCGCACTCGGTATTGAGGTGGTAATTCGATGAGTTGCGATTCCGCCTAGAGTAGCCCTATATAAAACGAATGATTTGCTGTTTGATAGACCCTGTAGCCTATACACCCGTTGGCATAGTAATCACCGTTGATTCGGTTCCACTCGGTCGAGGACCAGGTAAATATATGGGTTTAGTACACGACGGGTGACGGTATTTCAGGAGCATTTTTATCAAATTACTTCCCGGCTCGTTAACGCGGTGATAAATGTTGACGTTTGTATGGGAAACTGGTGCGATGAATGGCCCTGTACGGTACACCTGTGTGCGCGAGTTCTGACCACTTGTCTTAAAATTTTCTTCTGGCACTCGCAGAAAGCCATGGTGTTTAGAGCTACACGTGAATACCGCACCATGTTGACCCAGTTAAGCGTGTGCTTTAGCCAGAACACTCCCGTAGAACTAAAAGATGGAAACACATTAAGCCTTCCCACAATTGTGGTCCCAGCTAGGACACAGCAGATATACTTATGAGGTCTGTGTTGTCTGGGTAGAGCAGGGCCGTGAATTTATCGCAACCATCACTGCCGAAGCTGCCGACCATTACTTAGATCATAGTCGACAGGTCAGGAACTGGTATGAAGTCGCCATCTTCTGCTTAGCAGTTGTCTCGCGTAAGAACTCAGTGGCGCCAGTCAGGAGGAAAATCTTCCAAGCTGACTCGTTCCATCGCTGTGGCGTCGGATGGTGGCTACCCCGAGTGCTTGCGCTTAAATTTCTTTACGTGATAGAATCATACTTTCGTCAATCGTCCATCTAATGTCGCGGGCTGGTCAATCCAACGGTGTTTTTGCCTGTGGTGGGTTTTGGTGATGCCTTTAGTATAATCAAACCTTATTGGACGCATTCACACTTCCTTAATTTTATTTACGGTAGGCAGCGACCTGTCAACACTCCATGAGTAGTATCACTTACCATTAGGTGTGCTGGTTGCTCGTTTGCCAACAACAGTAATAAAAAAAAACAACCTAGTCAGACACGGATGACTGAAACGGGGTTTAGTCTTCCACTCGTAGAGAGACTGAACGGGCGAGGTCGATATCACGACAATATAGTTTAGTGCCTAGCGTCAAAAAAGGGGTGTTCGAGTGACCCTACACGATCTTCTTTTTCTATTCATTCTACAAACTGAACTTCGCTCTACGCCCTTCACTAAGGAACTTCACAAACATATAAGTGACGGACACAAATTACACCCAGTCTCAGAGCAACAATTTGTGTCACTGGCATGGTAGGTTGGTATCTTAACCACTATGTTATCACTATGTTATGATTAATCATTGACGTCGTATGAATTTATTACTTGTGTATTAGAGTGAAAAATATCAAAGCATAATTCATTCCCTATTTTATACCCTTAGAAAGGAATATCTTCATAGGGTGAAGATTGATTTTCAGAATAATTTTCTCTTCTAATGAGTCTTTTTGTATCGGTTTTCACTGAACTAACTTGTGGACTAAGCTGTGTAAGTTACTATAGTTTTTTAACTATCCCACGGGAGCTCTTTTTATTTTCCGTGATTAAAAGTATCCTAAACGTTAACCGGGGATGTGAGGATTACCATGCAAAATTTCATTTAAATCGGGCGAATAGCTTCGAAATCCGATTAATTAGCCCGTACAAACAGATAATCAAAACGACGTCTGCCTGCCTTCGGGATGTCCACATGTCGACTACGAACGTCCCGTCCCCCTACTTAACTCCGAGTACTCTAGTATCGCCAATAATACAGTAACTCTGGTATCGCCAATAATAATTATTAGGAACTAATAACATAAATACAAAATTTCATTGAAATAGTGTAGGTAAATACGAAAACTTTTATACCTACTGAATTTTTACCCCTCCTTTACCCCCTTGGGGATTGAATTCATAAAAAGGGATATCGTCAATAATCATTATTACGACCTTGTAGCCCAAATACAACATTTCATTGAAATAACTTTAAAAATCAGAGAACTTTCGTACTAAGTTTGGACCTCCCTTTTATTCTCTTAAGGGATGATTTTCAAAAAAATATTTTACACCTTTTTCATGATTTTCAATGAAGAATCTTCGTACTAAATTTCATTTATATAACGTCAAAAACGGCAAAGTTTCATACAAATTTTGCACCCCCGTTTGACCCCCTTAAGGGGTGAATTTTCCAAAATCCTTTCTTAGTGCTCCCATACGTTGTAAAAGGAACACCTGTGCAAAATTTCAAGTTTCTATCCCTTGTAGTTTAGGCCCTGCGTTGATATGTCAGTCAGCTTCTCCGTTTATATATATAGATTATCATCCGATTTTAAGAATATCAAAACATACAAAATTCTTTATTGTGCTTTTGTTCGCAACCATTTGGAATATACTTCACAGGTATGGAATCCAATATATAACACATATATTGATAGGATTGAAAGTATCCAGAAGCGATTTTTACGTTTTTTACGATACAAAACGCGCAGGTATGCCTCTGACTATATTCGGCGTTGCAAATTGTTTCATTTGTTATCTCTACGCGAGCGTAGATGTATAGCTGACTAATCTTACTTATTCAAGATAGCATCGGGCAAAGTGGATTGTCCTGAGCTTCTAGGCAAAATTGGACTCGTCACACGATCCATGACACTTAGACAACCGGCATTATTGCACACGTCATTTACTAAAACTACCTATAGGCTCAATAGTTTTGTTATACGTGCCCCTAGAACCTTTAACCCCTCAAAAATGAAATTTCCGCTAAGTTTGACTTTGATCCTTTTAATACCAGTATCTCTCAAGTTAAAAATGTTTTAGCCAACGATTTTTTTTGTGAAATGTAGTAAGTTAGTAAAGACGTTGTTAATGTAATAATAATAATTGGAATAATAGGCATTATTTATTGTACTTACTCAAAAATTTTTCTCATCGTATTTTGACTCCTTTATTGCCAAGAGTACATCGCTCAGAGTGGTATGGGGTGGATAAATTTTTTCTTGCAATATTTTTTCTTTTGGGTTATTGTATGTCGTTGATACATACACAAATGCCTGAAAAAGGGAGGAAATTATGAAAAGTCTAATTTTATTAATACAGTCAATATGCAAAATTATTCGGCGTCATTTTCTTTCGGTGAAATATTTGGCGTGAATGAATGGTCAAATATGTAATGTGTGTGTTCACTAGTGAAGCGGTTGTATTTGCTGTAATTAATACGTTTAGTAGCTGACCTATTGCCAATGTCAAAATAGCTGATTTATAATATTTAGGCTGATAATTTGATGTAATTTAAAGCATTAACGTTGAAATTTTCCTTTAGTTTAAAAGTCTATGATTTTCAAACTCGCTTAAAGGATAAACATTTTAATTTGTAATAAAATATTAGTATGTTCTTTAAAATGTCTCTTTTTCTTCTCTTTCTTTTTTAGGGTTTCATTTAAACGTTTTACCTTTATTGTTTGTATTTCATGGCATAGATCTAGTACATATCTAGTCCCCACAGCATTAATTTCCATGGCTAACTTCAGTGCTACATTAAAATATACCAAAGCTGCAATATGGAATACTATCGACACCTGTAATGTAAAATTATGTTTGAAGAACAATAATCAAAGTCAAATATTAAAATAAAAGTAATAAAATACTACGTACATTATCTATGAGTACTTTCTTGTCTTCGTGGGATAAACCAAGACCAGGTTGTGTTAGATCTCCGACAATAGGAATTATTTTATCCAGGTCCTGTGGGCGCTCAGTTTTTAATCTTAAGAAAAGCTGTGAATGTTTAAAAACCGATATTGTAGTAGCGTATTTTATATTTCTTATTGTATTATCCAGTTATTTGAGAATATTATCTATAGGGGTTGATCAATACCCGCAAATACCATGCGAGGGCGAGCGAAGACCCGAGAGGGGCGTTAGGGAGGGAGAGTACCCGAAAGGGAATCCCGCCGGGCTGGCCACAGACGACAAGGAACTCGGTACCGGTGTTCGGTCCAATGGTGAAGGGAAGAGAATACGGTGGATTATGGGGACACGTTCCGCCGTTTCGTCACCCCAGAGGGAACGGACGGCGTGATATACACTACTCACAAAAATTGTGGGCATTAAAAATATTTTTTTTGTTGTATTTCTTCTGATCATGTTGTAATCGTAATTCCTAAAAAATTGACCTCAAATCCAGAAACTAGAGTCTTAAAGCTTCAAAACGCTTTACTTTTTTGCGATACGGTCATTTTTCGCTGAAATATAGTCCATCAAAAATTTAAGAAAATTTGGAGTTATTATTCATTCCCTTAATTTTTGTGAGTAGCATATATGTGATAATGATAACTTTATTAGAATAGTTTTATTTAAGTCATTAGTATAGATTAAATTAGAATTAAAATACAATTTAAGTATTTTTCTCAATAATTTCTTAATTACATAGCCAGGTAAGTGTTATTAAATAAATTGCCACTTAATTAAAAATAGATAAATTTCCAAAAAAAAAATGAATTTAATCTAAAAGTTAATATAAAAATGATAATTATATATTTAGCAATTTTTATTTTATAAATTATAACCTTAATTTTACGAGTTTTTGATCGAGACTACCAATGTTACCAGGTCCAAAGATCCGTTTTTTTAGTATTCGAATCGCGGCTGGAGAGTCTTAGGAGGCCCTGCCCTGCCATCAAGATGAGTCTTATATGCTATATCTGTATATATAAAAAAAATCTGACTGACTAACGTATCAACGCACAGCCGAAAGTACAAGACTATGAAATTTTGCATACTAGTGCCTTTTACACCGTAAACGAGCACCAAGAAAGAATTTTTGGAAATTCTACCCCTAAAGTAATGAAAAGGGGACGAAAGTATATGGGAACCATTTAGAAACAATCGCCCATTATCTAACAAAAAAGAATTTCGCAAATGCGTTTAGACGTGACCGAGTAATACTCGAACATATTTAAATAAAAAAATATATAAGCATTCTAATGAATAATTTCATAATTTCAGTTTAAAGCGGATAATTATTTAAAATAATTAATTAATACAAAAAATAAAAGCAATCATTAAATAACTAATTTTTTTCATTACACTTTGAATAATTGGAGTGTCATTATTATTATTTCAGTCGAAGGACATTTAACATCCAAAATAATGTAGTAATAAATTTAAATATATTTTTTTTGGGGTGGGTTGCGGTCGGCGCGCTCCTCGCACCACTCCGTCCGGGGCGACAGAGGGGCGTAAGCACGCACACCCGCAACCCACCCACGATGCACGTCGCCTTCGTCGTTGGGCCGACCACCGGACCAGGGTGACTTGACGTCAGTGGTCGGCCCGACGGAATACCCCCTATTTGAGGTACCCTCCCATCGACCGACGTCCCCCCCTCGGGGAGGACGCCGGTCTTTCCTCGCGCGGTCGGCTTCACAGCGGGTACGGACTAATTCCCTGGTCACGTCACCTGCAATAAATTTAATATTAGGTTAGATATGAAATTAGCGTTTCGTCGTACTGACCACTTTGATCTGAAATATGTCCTTTTTGGTTAAGAATGCCATATATAAATTCATTTAGCTGGTATATTTGAGTTTTGAAAATAGTCATTCCTTTGTTTTTCTTCCTTATTTTTTTCTTTGGCGTCGCTTATTACCGCACAATGGAAAACATGAAACATCGGTATATTTACGAGTACGAGTTCTACCGTGGCACCAGTGCTGCAGAAACAGCTCGAAGGATTAATTATGTGTCCGGCGCTGCTATCGCAAAAGAAAGCACGGTACGTTTTTGGTTTCACCGTTTTCGTTCTGGAAATTTCGACCTTCAGAACCAACCCCGGGGATGGCCGACGACCAAAGTGGAAAATGAAGAATTAAAGGCTATTGTGGAAGCGGATCCATCACAAGGCACTTCAGCGATAGCTGTAGGCTTCGGGGTAAGTAACAAAACTGTATTAAACCACTTGAAGCCAATTGGGAAAGTAAAAAAACTTGAACGATGGGTACTTCATGAATTGAATGAATCGAACTTGCAAACACGCGTCGACTGCTGTGTTACTTTGCTCAACCGACACAATAATGAAGAGATTTTAAATCGAATCATTACTTGTGATGAAAAGTGGATACTGTACGATATTCGGAAGCGCTCGTCACAATGGCTGAACCCTAGAGACTCGGCCAAATCCCGTCCTAAAATGAAAATTGACTCAGAAAAAGTTACTTGTGAGTGTTTAGTGGACTAGCGCTGGTGTCGTTCACTACAGATCTATTGTCAGCAACTGCAAACAATGAAGGAAGAATTAGCTGCCAAACAACCGAGATTGGACAATCGCTCTAGGCCACTGCTGCTTCACGACAACACAAGACTACACACTGCACAACAAACAACCACTAAGTTAGATGAGCTATAATTGGAATGTTTTTTTTTTGGGGATGGGTTACGGTTGGCACGCACCTCGCACCACTCCGTCCGAGGCGGCAGAGGAGCATCAGCACGCACACCCGTAACCCACTCGTGACACGTCGCCTTCGTCGTTAGACCGACCACCGGAGCAGGGTGACTTTACGTTAGTGGTCGGCCCGATAATTAGAATGTCTGAGACATCCAAAACGGACCTGGCTCCAACAGATTACCATTTTTTCCCAAATTTGGACAACTTCTTACAAGGAAAATATTAAACTCCGATGCGGCAGTCCAAACTGCCTTCAAAGAGTTTATTGATTCTCGCCCCTATGATTTTTTTAGTAAAGGGATCAATGAACTACCTATGAGATGGCAAAAGTGCATAAATAACAACGGTGCATACTTTGATTATTAAATAATTCGAAACAATCTAATTCTAATAAGCTCTCTTTTAATCGTCTCCATTTGGTATTTATATAATGATTGAGCGACTTTTAAGCCATCGGCTCGGCCGTTGTTACAGAAATACTTCTCAATTAATACAATTTTTCTCTAGAAGATGCCAATATCAAATTTGTATTAAATAAGGTGAAATATATTCGTGTGGTTACGGAGTAAAAATACAGTTAACCACCCCGTATCTTACCCTTGAGTGTCATAAAAGGGGACTAAGGGAAATATGAAAGTAACATATATCATCCTCATCGCAGCCCACATGCGTCTCATTATTGGGCTTGGGCTTCCTCCACAATGGGAGGGAATTTGACTTACTATACCATGCTGCTCAGACATGTTGGTATACGGTTTCATTTCGAATTTTTCTTTTCTTGCACAGATCTTCATATTATATTCCTTAGTCGTCTTGTACGATATCCACGGGCAAGATAGTGAGTGGTGAATTATATTCTTACTCCGTCACCACACAGAAAAAGTAACATATACCTATACAAGAAGGAAAACTCGATATAAAACTCTACTCCAACATGTCTGACCAGCGTGGAATAGTAGGTAAATTCCTTTCCCATTGTGAATGAGGCTTAAGCTCAACAGTGGGACTTGTATAGGTTGAGAAGAAGAAGAAGAATAAGAAGGCGAAATGGTTCCTTTACGATAAACTTCAGAATTGTTTAAATCTAGTTACCCACAAATTTGCTAATTGAATAAATATAAACGCTGAAGATTATTCTATATTGTTTTAAATATTAAAAAAAAATAATAAATTATAAAAAAAATAACGTAGGTATACATTATAATTTTAGACATGCTGCAGTTAAACATTTGTATTCGTTACATTACTATATTACTAAAATTTAATATTCATTTACATTATAAGTTTATACGGAGGGATGAATATGTACAAATAGTTTACAATCCATAGAACTAGAAGTAATATATCTCTTCTACATTTCGTCAGGTGAAATTCATGTTTGAACGGTTGAATGCGTCAATGAATGGACTGTAGAAAGAACATTTCACCTATCCGCTTTCTTTAAAGTAAGTTCTTGAAAATACTAAATATGTTCAATATTAAATATAAACCACCTTTGCAATTCGGTAAACATTAAAAACACAGACAGTATGCTTTTTATCGTCGCCGAGACCCCGAGAAAGGTTTAAAGAGATAGCTTAAAAATTTCATCAAAATGTCATTTACATGACCCAATATTTTGAATTAATAAATAAATAGATGAACTATAACGATTATCGATTTACAGTAATATGGTATTCTACTGGCAACACCAAATATAACAAAAGACACAAATTATTTATTCTTTTCATCATTGACACTTAAGCTTTTGAACTAATGATTATTAATTGAGGTGGTTGGTGATAGGACCTATTTAATAATTTATCAAAAGATCGGTACTGGTCAGGATGTTACCAACTAATATCTATCGAAATCGTTACATAAATATTTTAAAATGAATGTTCACCAGTCGGCATTGGTTGATGGAATTATAGGTGTACATGAACCTTAAAATCAGCTACCCGTTAAATATTCATAGTAACATATAGACACATTGTCTTAATATTTCATTATTTTTAATCAACGGTTTGGCAAATTATAATTGAAAAACAAGTTAAAACGCTAAATCTATTAAAAACCGAACAAAATTAGTTATGTTTCATTACATACTTCGATGGACATTCCCTTTTAAATTTTACCTAACAGACACAAATTACACACAGTCTCGAAGCAATCATTTATGGCTCTCAAAAAGAAATTTCGTACGTGAAGACCGAATCACCTACACCTGGCAAATAAGGGTGAAACTTACATAACTTCGTCATCTATATAGTTATAAAAGGACACATATTATGGTATTTACCAACAGCACTGTTTCGTGGCAGTATACACTTGACTGCTCATAATCTGTACGTGGTATCATACCATATCAATAAGTGTTATTATTGTTGTATTCATATATGTTTTTTAAATTCTAATATGACTAGTTTATATATAACTTAAATGTTAACTGTCACAACACTAAAGAAGTTTAACGTTGCTCGGGTATGATGGTTATACACATTTAATTTTTTTGTATTCACTGTAACATAACTGGCAGGTACTGACCAGTTGGCAGTTACATACGTCATTTACTTTATAAAAACTTCATCAATTTACCTTGAATTTGTAGTATGAAGTTTCTTCTCGGGCTAATTGGTTTATATAGGTGGGTAAGAATTATTTTATATTTATCCATTATTACGTTTATATTATGCTTTGTCTATTGAAACCATTTTTATGTCTTTTATCGTTTTTTTTATACTTAACTATGTAAAGAGTTACTCATTAGACATGGACGTTACCGGCTATTTATATAGTTATTACAATATTAAGTATCAATACCAATATCCATAGCTGTTACTGAATTACTGATATTAAAAGAGGGGTTTGAGCTGATAAATACGCATTAAATAATTTCAACTATATTTTTATTAATGCACGGATTAATCATTATAATTTGTCATAGGTTAAACAGAGCAATTTCGTAGCAATGGTTAGTGGTAGTAGTCGTTAGTAAGCATTTTCCATTATATAAGAATATATATAATAGAAGAATGTCCAGAGATGTGATTTATTTGAAATATGTACTTCTATTTAAAATGCAAATACAAAATGCAAAATACCTATTTTGTATTTTGCTTTTAAATGCCTTTTAGTAAAAAAACATTTTGTATTTTATTTGAAATACCCTTTGAGATGTATTTTGCATTTTTAATATTAATTCCAAAATGCAAAATACTTTCTGATTAAGTTTAGCCAACTATTATCAAGTACTACTTCCGGCCTCACATGTAGGTACGGCTAATTTGGGTACATTTTAGTTATTGACAGACTTGATTATAGTTTTATAATTTATCTGGTAATTTTATTATTGGGTAAATGGTTAATTAATATTTCCGTAAGTTAATATAATTCTAATACAATGGGCGTCTTTCGCTTATTCAGCTTCCGGTGCGACTACTAAATATTGCATATTGTTATAAACCTCTGCACTCTCTTACATTATGTTAATTAATCAATCCCAAAATCATTTTGATTTATTATGTATAATATAATGATTAAGTTATTAGATTCTTATTTCACTGATTTATGATTTCATCATACTGATCTCTGCATGTCAACTGCCTGCGTAATAAATCTATAATGTTACATAAACCTGTATAAGTGAGTGACGCTAAATCATTAGCTCTTAAGGACTTTCTGAATATGTCTGGATGTAAACAAATTAACAAAATTTATAATTATAATGAAAAGTGTCTTGAACACGTCAACATCTTTACATCTCGGGCATTCCCATTGAGTAAATCCGACGTGCACCATCCGCCACTGGAGCTTGTATTAAACAATAACTCTCCTGCAGATTTGATTCAAAACACGTCGCATTCCAAATATTTATTTGTGTGCGTGATCTATCACTAGTGGAGTGGGATAATCATTATAACCTAAATTGTAATGAATTTGTTTTATAATTTTACATTTTATGGGAAAATATAGAAAAACACACTCCCAAAGGTAAACATAAAAAAGGCACTAATCCTGTATGGTTCACGCCATCTTTGATAAAAACTTCGAGAAAAACAAAGATTTAGACTTAAATATAAAAAATTTAAAAATCCGAGAAACTATGACACTTACAACACATTACGGGCAAGAGCAAAAAAAATATAGGACAATGTTTTAGGAAATATATATCAAAAATAGAAAATGAATTAAAAATTAACGTAAAGGCTTTTTGGCGATTTATTAGGGTTAAAAAAATTCATAGGGGTATTCCTAACCAAGTATATTATGGAGACCGTGTAGAAGCAGATGGAAGTGGAGTGGCGAAATTATTTGCGGAATACTTCGCCTCAGTATATGGCGTTAAGCAAGAACTTAAGTATGATCTACCTAGTGCTACAAGTTCAAATTACTGTCTCTCTTCGGTTTACATTAGTAAAGGCGATATAAAAAAAAGCATCAAAAACATTGACTTAAGCAAGGGGGCTGGATCAGATGGTCTACCGCCTATCTTTATTCGTCTCTGCATCGATGCTCTTATTAAGCCATTATACATAATATATAATAAATCTCTTAAAGAGGGCATCTTTCCCGATTTATGAAAAGTGACAAATATTGTTCCTATTTATAAATCTGGTAGCATGAGTGACGTTACTAATTATAGACCAATATCGATTATTTCGCAGTTTGTAAAACTTTTTGAAGGTCTGAGTTATGGCGTCGTTTTTACCCATTTACGTCATATAATTAGTAACAGTCAGCATGGTTCCGTTACCAACAGATCTATGACATCGAATTTGCTCATAGACACCAGTTTTATCACGAATATCTTCGAAAACAGGGGTCAGGTAGACGCTGTATATACAGATTTTGAAAAGGCGTTCGATCGGGTGAATTTTTCAATTTTAATATTAAAGCTACAACATGCCGGAATTCATGGTAGTCTGTTGCGTTGGTTAGAGAGTTACATAGCTAATCGGTCTCTGATAGTTACTTTGGCAGGTTATGATTCTGTACCATTTACGCCTAGTTGTGGTATTCTCCAAGGCTCAAAATTAGGCCCATTACTGTTTTTAGTATTCATAATTGCTCTCTTATACATATTAAATTGTAACTGCTTGGCTTATGCCGATGACCTAAAAATATATCACAAATTAGTGACTGTTTCAAATTACAAAATGATTTAGATATTCTTCAGCAATGGTGTCAGAAGAATAGTATGTCATTCAATTTAAAAAAATGTCAATTTATTTCATTTACCAATAGAGTGAACTATATACAATTTAAATATCATATAGGAGGTACTGGTCTAAACCGCGTCTCCGTGATTCGCGATCTAGGAGTATTATTTGACACATCACTATAATTTCGTGAACATATAGACAGTATAGTTAGTAAGGCTAGAAAAACACTTGGATTTATAATCCAAATATCGAAGGACTTTAGTAGTATTGATAGTATCATAATACTCTACAATACATTGGTACGAAGTCTCTTAGAATATTGTTCTGTAATATGGTCGCCCTATTACTCAACTCATATAGATAAAGTGGAATCGATCCAAGCCCGTTTCCTGTGATACTTGTGTATTAAAAAAGGTATACCTAAGGCTCTTCCAGAGTATAGTACTAGACTAGATTACTTTCACATGCTTAGTCTAAAAAAACGAAGAAATAACTCTAATCTACTGACTCTTCATAAGATCATAAATGGTTCAATAGACGCTCCGCTAATCAACTGTCTGAAATTCAGAGTCAGCACGCGAACTCGGCGACAACCTCGTACATTTGATATCCCAACATCTACCTTAAATACCACCTTTAACAGTCCACTTACACGCATGGCAAGGTCATATAATATAAGGTCTGTTAAAATGGATAATATTGACATATTTTCAATGATATATGCAACATACAGACATCACCTTTTAAAGGGCGAGTAGTGGCTTCTTAGTTATACTTTTTCTTTTTTATTGATAATTTGTTACAAATAATCATGTTCATATACAAAATTAGTATAGTCTCTAATATAATGTGATAATTAATGTCATGCATAGGTACCTATCATCTGTGCAACTACTACTA
The DNA here is from genome assembly GCA_032191425.1 of Lymantria dispar. Lineage (NCBI taxonomy): Eukaryota > Metazoa > Arthropoda > Insecta > Lepidoptera > Erebidae > Lymantria > Lymantria dispar. The sequence goes on from CM063447.1 coordinate 5,410,568, forward strand.
AGCTAAATTTGTTAAATTTGTTGTATTAGTGCATTTGCTGTAATTGTGCTGTTGGTGTGCTGAATAAAATAAAATAAAATAAAAATAAATAAAATAATATTTACATGTAAATAACTATTAGAATAATTAAGATATTTTACATTTAATGGTATCTATTAAGTTTGTGTATTTAATATTAGCTCACGCTGCGTGTATCTATAAATACCGCCCATCTTGAATATTTTAATTCATTCGTATTGTAACTGCTGTAAGGAGAAATATAAATTGTAAAGTACAAAGTGTGTCTTCATTATCTTCGCTACCACCCTCGCCGCCTTCGTTTTATACAACATTACCAGTCAAACAAAATGCAATGAACGAATGACGCTTGTATTGCCGAATTTGACCGATAGAAGCGCCTGCTAGCTAGCCTTATGTTTGACTAGTGTCAATGTCAAACGAAAACGACGAACCAGTGGGTTTACCCTTGAAATCAATTCTAATTTCGAATCTGATTCAATTCCAATGTCACCAAATTTGTATTTGGTACTCTTAAACAAAATCGAAAATGTTGTTGTTATTTTCACCAAATGTGCCGTATTTTATTACTTTAATAACGTTACCGAACTCGATCAGCACAAAGACGCTTTCTTGAAATTGTGCAATATTAACGATTTTAAACTACGTCAAAATCACGTCGGGAGTAGCAAACATTTGAACTAATTGACGAGAGTCGAATTCATTTAGTTTAAAAAAAGCCACCGAATTTGATTCCATCATGCGCTAGTATCGCTTTCAAGAGAACCGAATTGCTCAAATTCGAGCTGCGATTGGATTTAGGATTGGAATCGGGATGCAAGAGTAAGCACACAGGCCATATAATCCCGTTGTTATTAATAAAAGAAAAGTGTAATAATAAAATAAGAACTAGATGCATAATCGACCGAAATAAATGGCCACACAATTCACAAAATGCAGCCATGGCTCTCCTTTCGTTGTCTAGTTTTTTTAATTATTTTAAGTGAGTATTATATTGTATCTCCTTTTGGTTCACGAATATTTTCCAAGGGAAGATACCCGGTTCTTTGAAAGGCTTACATGGGGATATGGACACGCAGAGGTCTTTGGAGAAATTTAATGTAAAAAAAGGGATGGGACATCTGTCGATGACACTCCACGTTTGCTCATAACCCTCGTGGACTGCCAACGGTATGTGTAAAACTATTGTGTGATGATGATACCTAATACTTGATTATGGGGTTGGAGGTTAGATGGACTGGATTAACGGAAAACTATTGATTTAAAACTGTCGACTTTTTTTTTGTGGGTGGGATGTGGTCGGTGCGCCTCCGCACCACTCCGTCCGGGGCGACAGAGGGGCTTAAGCACGCAACTCCCGCAACCCACCAGAAAACCACGTCGCCTTCGTCGTTGGGCTGACCACCGGAGCAGGGTTACTTGACATCAGTGGTCGGCCCTACGGAATACCCCCTATTGGGGTACTCTCCCATCGACCGACGTCCCCCCCTCGGGGAGGACGTCGGTCTTTCCTCACGCGGTCGGCCTCTCGGCGGGTGACGGACTAATCCCCGGTCACGTCACCCGCGGCCTCGGCTAGGGCGGCATGAGGCGCAGGTAGTTGCGCCTACGCCGCCCCAGTCGCCGGCGGCGGATCTCCTCATCGAGGCTGCGCTCCTCGCGCAGGCGATCCGCCGCCTCCTTCCGCGAGATCACTGTCTCGCAGAAGGCGCGTCCCAATTCCCGACGCTGTCGACCTAGCGTCGTCTAGCGATAGCCGGCAGCGTCAGGTCCGTACCGATGATTGCGACGAGTTCACAGTGCTGCACTGCCCAAGCCGCGCAGGCCTCGAGCGTATGGCGCGCCGTGTCCTCGTCGCAATCGCAGTGGTGGCAGGACGGTGTACTCTCCCTCCTAACGACCCTATGCAGGTATTTGGCGAAGCAACCATGCCCCGTCAAAACCTGCACCAGTCGGAAGGAGAGCACCCCGTGCCGCCTTTCCAACCACTGCATCAGCACCGGCAGAAGGCCTCCACGGTTCGCACCCCGAACCGAGGCCTCTCCAGCCGGACTGCCCAACGGGCAGACCCCTCCACCAGCCCATGGTCCCTCCAGCCATCCTGGCTATATGGACCGAATCACGGGAGATGCACGCCTTACTTGCGTGTGCTCTTTCAGGCGTGCACTTTCTTGACTCCCTACAAATTGTCTGCCCGAGCCCTCTCCCCTTTCTGGGGCGGCTTGTTCCGCGTGGGTGTCGCTATTGCGACGGACGACACGACGATGGCGACTGCGTCATTGACCCTGTCCTTTCTCCGCCAGCTCGAGCCCGCTCCTGATGTTATGCCAATGGTGCGAAAAGTCTCTCAACCGTCGAAAGTTGGCCTCGGAGTTAACAAGATCGCAATAGTGTATGGGTCCAGGATTGACCCGTTGAATCCCGTCCAACATCTTCATGCGGATTTCATCGTACAGTGGGCATCGCCATAGCACATGATCCAGACATTCATCCTCCTCTCCGCAGTAACACAGGCTGTTCTGACATAGCTTCATCTCATAAAGTCTCCTTCTAAAACAGCCATGACCTGTCAAAATTTGAGAGCACTGGTAGTCGGGCTCAACCCAGGGGGATCTGAGTCGAACACGATCATCGGGGAAGAACCGATGGAGCTCCCTACCCTTCTCCTCACCGTCCCATCTTCGCTGCCACTCAGCAACGAGCTCCTCCGAAATTTGGCTTCTCTCCGTCCTAGGGCAGTCCCGGCCAGAAAACCTTACATCGTCTATCCTACCAGCACGGATTACCTCTAAGTCAGCAGGAAAAACCCCTGCCAAAACTGGCAATGCTGCCGAACTAACTGAGCGGTAAGCCTTTGTGATTAGTATAAGGCCTGCCGCTGGGTCCTTAACAATGCGCTCCTTACCATGTAAGTGGACGTGCGTCTCCACCAACATCCCGCCGCATAAGTGATGATGGCAACGAATATAGCCTGGTACAGTATTCGAAGGCCCACGTACCGTATGCCCCAGGATGAGGCGGAGACACGCGACATTTTCCCGAACGCTGCTGCAGCACGCTCTCCAATGGACTGCGCGTGGAGCCGGAAGCTCAAGTTAGAATCAATTACGACACCCAGGACAGTCGCTGATTGGACGCTTCTTACCGGCTCTCCATCGAGCCTAACAGTGGGCGGTCTTCCACTCAGCTTCCCTTTTAGGGTTATGGAACATGACTTCATAGGGGAAAAGGACAATCTGTTACGAAATCCCCAGGCTGTGACAAGTCCGAGTGCCGTGGAGGCCAAAGCCTCTAATCCCGCACGAGAATTCGACTCGATGGTGACCGTTACATCATCCGCGTACGCAATCAGTTTGACTCCCTCTGGTAAAGGGAGTTGAAATAGATCGTCCATCAGGAGATTCCACAGAGAGGGCCCCGATACACAGCCCTGCGGGCATCCCATGGTTAATTGTTTCCACACGATTTCACCTCCAGCAAAGAAACCGGCACGCCGGCCGCAAAAATAGGACACCAGCATCCTATAGATGTTCGGCGGGCAACCCCCATTCTTGGCCTTCAGCATAATCATGGGCCACCACGCGTTGTCAAAGGCACCCGAAATATCCAAAAGAACTGCCTGCACATATTTGCAGTTGCTATGAGTGTCCAGAAGGGACCGAATAGCCGTGACGGTGGAATGTCCGCGTTTGAACCCGTGCTGACAGGAGGATGCTGCGCGAGATGTTGGGAGCACAGTGTAGCAATATTCTCTCCAAAACCTTACCTAAAACCGAGAGAAGTGTGATCGGGCGATATGCTTTGGGATCAGACAGCGGTCGACTATTACCTTTGGGGATAACAATCAGCCGCCCGTCCTTCCACACATAGGAAAAAGTACCTTCCTCAATACACTTGCCAACAATACCCTCAAAAACCTGTCTAGATGGAGGGGGCGCATCCCGCCCAGATGGGGCGCATGCCGCCATGGTCCGTACCTGGCGATGATAAGGGACATCTCTTTGGGGATCGTCATCGGGACAAAGCGCGCCGATTAATGCAGAGATCGATTCTTGAGTTGTGATTACGTATCTCTCTACGAGCCGAGCACCACTTACAACATTTGGAGGGGGTCGTATCTTCACCAAAGCTAGCCTATGTGCCACACCCCACGGGTCTTCGTTGCCAGTGTTTGCGATGCTCCTGAAAAAGTCGGTTTGCGCCCGTCTCATCATAGCTCTATATTTCCTGCGCCATTCATGGTACCTTAATCTTGCAATCTCTTCTAGATGCCCCGGACCTCTTTTTCTGGAACTCTGCCATTCCTTTCGCAACTTTTTGGTCTCTTTTCTCGTGGAATCCAAGGCGGGAGACCACCATTGGTAGCCCCTCGCATTCGGCCTGTCACAGCTGAGACCCAAGCTTTCCTCTGCACAACGCTCTATAACATTCATAAATTCCTTGCAGACGTCACTTGCAGGCTTTCTCCAGTTTATACTTCCTACCCTATCGTGTAGTAACGACTCAAACCGGCCCCACCCAACACCACGCTCCCGGTAACGCCTCGGCCCTCCCGACGGTTCCGCATGGGGAGCGGGCTGATGTGTGTAAATGTAGCTGAAAGTGATCAGGCGGTAGTCGCTACTGCTGCCATCAGGGTGTACCTTCTATCCCTGGATGGATGCTCCTCTCGTTGACAGGGTTAAGTCAATATTGGACTCGCCGTTGGCTGTGGAGAAGGTGGCCGGTTCGCCTTGAACATTCTGGATTACTAGTCCTCTAGAGGCGATGAAATCCTCCATCAATTCACGTCGACGCGTCACATCCTGTCCACGTCCAGTGTAATGACGTGGGTGACAATGCCACAGGGGTGAGTGGGCATTAGAGTCCAGTCCTAAGATGGTAGGGTGCCCCTTCATGGCGTCTAGGACCATCCCTAGGTGTTGTAGGTGAAGATTGATGTCATGGGAGTATTGAAAATACGCACTAATAATGTTGAAGAAGGGGGCACCCTCCACAGATACCTGGCAGGCTGGACAGTGACTGTTTGACAGTTGATGATATACTACGCACGTGATGTTTGACCGCATGATTAGAACTCCACTCTTGGGGGGACCGTCCCCGGCAGCGACAAGCCACGGAAGGGGGCGTCCGGCGGTGGCGAAGAGAGAGGACATGGCGTAGGGTTCTTGAACAAGAACCATGTCCAGTCCCATCTCCCCTGCGATGGCAGGCAACTCTGCTGTAGCCACTGCCGACCCCTGTAGGTTAACTTGACCTACTTTTATTGTTAACATCTTAGTGGCCATAGTTTGTGTTTTGAATGTTTCTTTCCTCCGCGTTCTTCCGGGCTGGACATTCAGGGGAGTTGGTGCAAAGCGCCCTTCCTGTTAAATTTCTTGCAGGTAGCACAGGAACTAGTTTTTGCTTGGCACTCAGCGTTCTTGTGGCCGTCCTCGCCACACTTACCGCAAGTCATTGTCTTTGCCCTACAATACTTCTCGGGGTGTCCAAACATCTGGCACCTACAGCAACACGTAACCCCGATGTGGTCCAGAACCTCCACGGCATCCCATCCGATATACACCCTGGACAGGTCCATGAGTTGGCGTCGCAACTCCGCTGAGCATTCGCACACCCACGCTTTTTCATTGTTTCGTCTAGTGCGGTGGAACAAAGGTCGCAGGTTCTTTTTCAGGTCTTCAAGCTTGTGGATCCCCGACAGGTTTTGTTCATGCAGCTGCTCGATCATGTCGTTTGGCTTGGTGTCTGCATCAACACCCACCAAAGCGACGAGCGGCTTTCGCTCGCGTGCTTCGCCCACACGAAGAGTGTTCGGTAGGGCGGCCCTGAAGGCGCTGGCGTCTTTCTCGGAGGTGGTCTGGATAATGACGCCAGCGCCACCCATCTTGCGTACACCTTGGACTTTAATCCCTAGTCCGGCGGGATCAATAGCGACCTTCAGCGCCCTTTTAGTGTCGTTCACAGTTTTGAGGGCGTCTACTTGATCCTCTGCAGGGAAAACCGCGACGGCAGGACCAAGACGCGCCGGGATGGGCAAGGGGTTGGAATTCCGGCCCAGCTTAATAGCTCCAGCATACGATCTTACTAGCGGGGGGGGGGGGGGGCGGTTCCTGGCCAGGAGAGGCCACCCGCTGTGGCAAGTTCCGAGCACCAGCTTCGGCCCGAGCGGCACGCAACTCAGCCGCAGCCAGACGGGTGACGAGGTGAGTAATTACAGACCCAACGGCGTCCACATGCTGCCCAATGGCTACGATCTCGTCCTTGTTTAGTTTTGATGTCTTACATTTGACCGCACCCATGATGCCGCTGGTCGATGAGGTGGCGAGGGAGACAAGCCTCTCGACAGGGGCCTCCAACAATTGCAGGGGCACCTGGTCAGAGCCGGAACTAGACGATGGTGGGGCGGCCGGGAGCTCAGCCCGGCGGGTCTGAACACGACGTCGGACCGCCTCCTGGACCTCCTCCGGGGATGATAACAGCCCTTTGGAATCAAGTCCGGACGCGATGAAGACAGGGGGAGTACTGAATCCTTGAGGGGGGGGTCCGCGCTAACGAGGCTCGGGGGGTAAAGCCCGACTCCCGGCCGATTTCCCGGAGAGCCTCCAGTTCTAGCTCCCTATTGTGGAGCTCCTGCTCAATTAGAGACCTCTGGGCCCTAAAATCCTCCTCCTCGTCGGCCATGTCCCAGATTGATGATAATATTCAGCAAAGGCTCAGCCAAAGCGTAAACAGCTAAGTGAGGAAGCAAGCACTAAGCAATGTTTAATATAAGCTAGTACTCAATACGCACTAAAGGGAGGTTAATAACTACCTACCAGCGCCGTCACCCAAAGAAACCACCGAAGCACGAGCCAGTGCCACCGCAACCTACTACTAGCGCCACACGCAAAGTGGCAGAGATCGGAACCACGTAGTCCCGTAAAAACCGTCCTCTACTCACACTACCGCCACTACCTATAGTGGCAAATAGTAGAACTAACCTGTCCTTATGTCCCAGTGGCGCCAAACAGTGCTTCCGTGAACTAATTTCACTCCACTACTACACTAGTGCCACCACCTATAGCGGCGGACAGCAGAACCAAGCTGACACTATGTCTCAGTGGCGCCAAACAGCACTTTAGTGAACTACACTATTAACCAGGGGCGCGACACTGCCATAATGCCTCAAGACTACCCTACTTATAGTTTTATAACAAATTAAAATAGGAAAAGTACAAATTTATTCTATTCTACTATACTAATAACTACTTAAAAACAAAGTACTTAACTAATTGTGGTCCTCTCCAATATCACTTATACCTAGATATCGTCACTATCGCACATAAACATTCAAAATTGTAACAGTATGTTTAAGCGTCTTTTCGCAACGAAGAAGCAGGAGAAACGGGGGCGTACAGAGTCCCAGGTGTACTCTGGTACTTTAGATACGCACACACATAACTCCCACTACCGAAAACTACGGCAATTTGTGGCAATAAAAATTTGACACGGAGCTGTCAAAAATACAACCGTCTCCGACGCGAGTCGACGACGCTGCCCAACGGGCAATGACGTCTCGGCGGGCGTCGACGCGCCAGGCAGTGAGCTCCCTTAACGAGATCACACCGCCCTCCGCTCGCACCCCCGTCACCCGCCGATACAATCCGGCGAGCATTTCCGCCTCCAGGTCCCACGGGGGAGTCCCGGCCAATAGGCACGCTGCCTCCGTCGCCACCGTGCGGTATCCGCGGATGGCCCTGACCACCATGACCCTCTGTGGTCGCCACAGAAGGGCCCTAAGTCGGACGGTCAAGGACCCCGCCCACACCGGTGCGCCGTACAGGGCCATCGACCGGATGACCCCCGCGTACAGCCGTCGGCACGCAGCGCTCGGTCCGCCCACGTTCGGCATAAGCCACGATAGGGCGGACGCCGCGCCGACGAGCCTGTGGAAATGCTCCCGGAACCACCATCGCCCGTCGAGCACCAGGCCCAAGTACCTCATATGGGCCCGGATGCTGATGTCAACCGAGTGGACGGTGATCGAGACGCCGATGGGAGGGCTCATATGGCGCCCATGGAACAAGAGGGCCTCCGTCTTGTCCAGGGCGACCCTCAACCCCAGCGCCCCGATCCGCCTGACGACCTCCGGTACCAGAGGTCGCCAGGCTTACCGCCTCTTCTAGCGTCCCACCACGGGCTGTGACGAGCGTGTCGTCGGCGTAACAAATCACGCCCAGCCCGGGCGGGAGGCTCCCCCTCAACGCCCAGTCGTAGCCGATGTTCCACAGGGTGGGTCCGAGGACCGACCCCTGTGGGACACCGCACGTCATGGGCGTTCGCACAACGTCCCCTGCTCGGTTGGTGCAGAGGACGCTGCGCCCCTCTGAATAGTCTGCAACTAGCCGCCTCAGGTAAACTGGCACCCCGTGATCCCCGGAGCGCCTCCCTGATGCAACTGAATGGCAGACTATTGAATGCGTTGGCGATGTCTAGGGACACCACCAACAGCACTCCCCCGCCGGTGACGGCCTCAGTCGCCACGGCCCTCAGGCGCAACAGAGCCGCGATCGTCGAACGACCCCTCCTAAACCCAAACCTGTCGTCCGACAGATCACCCCGATGCCCGATGGCCTCCATGATGGTGAGGGAGGCCTCGAAATCGGTCACACTCCAGTTAGGGGAGAGATAAACTCCGAAGAACGTAATCTCCCCCCCAGTCCGCCGCGACGTATCCGACGCCCCTGTCCCTAAGGGTCACGACGTGGAGGCGACGATTGCCACGGTGCCATCGGTGCTACCCAACCAGTTAGTCCGGTCGGGCACCACGTATGGCTCCGCGGCTACGGCTACTCCTATCAACCACTCCGCCATGGCTTGCAGGAACACGTCCTGCGCACCGGCGGAGTGGTTGAGATTGGCCTGGAGGAGACGAATGGATACGGGGTCCATTAACGGTCCGTATCCATCGTCACGTCCTCCGCGCTAACGGGCGATCGGGCCGCGCTCGAAGCGGGGTCTGGCCCGGTCGATGGGCCGCCCCGCCCCTTTGGGGCCGATGCCGGGGGTCTGCAGTCCCCAGAGCCCATGCGGTGTTTGGCAGGCCTATTGCCCGCCGCACACGCGGGGCAGTGGGGCACCGCAGAGCACGATGCCACATGGTGTCCAGCCTGACCGCAACGGAAACATAGCCCGCTGCAGTCAAAGCAGTTCCTGCATGTCGGTCGGGTATGCCCGACCACCATGCATTTATAACACCTCGCAGGCCGGGGCTCCAGCACGGTTACCCGCGCCGAACTCCAGCCCACGAGGAGCCTGTCTGAGTCGGCCAATTGCTTGACCGACTCCACTGGGCACTGCACTCAGACAGCACCGACGCCGCCCGGACCAGGGCGGATGGTGCCAATCCGGACGGTGTCCGAGGCACACCCGGTACGCGCCATAATGGCCTCCCGGATGTCCTCCACCGCCACGGAATCGTCCAGACCCGTGAGGCGCATATCTGCGCACTTGACAGGCCTGGTGATTCGGACGCCATCCTCCGGCCCGAACAGCCCCCTCAGCATCGTGGCCAGATTATCGGCCGTCTTCGCGCCCTCGGCCCCAGGGAACTCGAGTATTCGAGCCCCTGTCCGGGCTTTGCGGGTCCTTGCCTCGACGCCCCCGATGTCGGAGACGTCCAGCTCCCGCCGGGCGCGTCTTAGGACGGCCTCATAGTTCAGGCCCCTCTCAGCCGCCTCAGGCAGTACGGTGATTACCACCGCAGCCGTCTTCGGCGACTTGAAGCCCCTACGCGACCTTTTCTCCTTTCCACCGGCTCCCGCCTGGGGAGCGGCGGCCACAGCGGCACTCTTGGCCGCCGCTCTCCGCTTTTGGCCGCATGCCTTCCTGCTTCGCTCAGCCACCTGCCAGCCCTGTTCGAGCCTGGCAGCAGCGCTGAGCGCAACAGGCGCAGTCGCGGGTTCGCCCGGCCTTGGCGGGAGCCGGCACCTTTTCGGCCTTCTTGGCCCCCTTGGGTCCCGCCGCGGCCGCAGCGTAGCTCACCATGCGGCCACCCTGACAGGGCAGCGGGGTGGAAGCTGACGCTTGCAGCCGCCTCGTCTTGTCCGCGGCGAGCGACGGTCGGAGGGGCGGCTCAGGCGGAAGCCTGGCCGCTACGGCCTCAATACGCGCATCCATCATTACCCCTACTCGGGCTAGGATGACGCGTATCGCCGACCCGACACGCTGTGCACCTCGTCGGGCGGCGGCTCGTTCCCCTTCCGAGGTCTCCCGCGGCTACGAGCCGGCGGAGGGACCACGACGAGGGGAGGCAGCGGAGAAGCCGCGACGGGCGCAGCTGGCACCACGGGCGCAGACGACGGGCCCGTCTTTACCGGCGCAGCCCGTTTCGGCGGCGGGCCCGGCGCCGGCGGCGCTGCCGGCACCAGGCGCTCAAATTGAGACCACAGGTCAGCCATGTCTTTGGCCAACCCGCGGTTCTCCCTCCGCACCGCCTCCAACTCCGTCTCCAGCTTGCGGTTGCGTTCCCGCAAGCCGGAGACCTTGCTGAGGCGGGCGTTTGCGGCCTGAAGGGCCGCCACCCCGCCTTCCTGGTCGGCCGGACCCGGCGTCGCCGGTGTTGCCGCCACTGCACCTCCCCGACCCCTGCGTCCCCGGCGCGCGGTCGGAACCTTATGGGGAGGCCTGATGGGATCGCTCCCCTCCGAATCGGACGCGAAGCTGCCTTCCCTTTGCAGGGGGCGCTTCCTATCCCTCTTCCTCCTCCCTCTCCCTAACGTTTAAGGCCGCCGTCAGAGTCTTCGCCGCAGAACGCAGCTTAGACTCCTCGGCAGCCCCCCTACCTCCTACCTCCCTATCGCTTCCGGACGACGAAGACGACACCTCTACCCTCATCCCCGACGCCCAGAATTTGCCGACACCTTGGCCTGTTTTCGGCCCCTCCTCACAGGACGACTCTGTGGCCTTGCCACCCTCGTCCGCCGACATCGCCGATCCCGTGTCAGTCTCCTCCGGCGGCCCTGCAGCACTGCCTCCCTTCTCCTGCGATGGCTCTGCGGCAGTGCTGCCCTCGTCGCTCGACAGCACTATGCTAGCGCTGCCGCTCCCTCCACTGGACGGTCCTGCGGCCCCGCCGCCCTCGTCCCGCGACGGCCCTGCGCCTGATGCGCCCTCGTCGCTCTCGACATTGTCGGACGACCTGGCAGAACAGGCGTCCCCTTCCTGCAACGGCTCTGCGGTGGCTGCAGTCGCACCGCCCTCGTCGCTCGCGGCCGCGGCGGCAGATATTTGCGCCTGCCGCGCCGCCTCTTTCTTCGCTGCATCCTTCCTGGCGCGCACCCTCAACGAGTACTTCGTTTCGGCCAGCAGCTTCCTCCTCTTCCTCCTTTTTTTTTCTCCTTATGTTGAGCCTCGAGTTGTTGCGCCGGGCTCTCGGCGAATAGAGCTGTCGATGTCTCCCTCCCATACATATGGAGACTGACTGTGCCGGTGACTGTGCGCGTCTCGCGCTCAGAAACCGGTACAGTGAATGACTCCCCGGCGTGACCGGGACCCTTTGGAGTACTTACGTACGTTTTCACTCCTGCCATATTTGGATCATTTTTAAGTCTTGCCTTGACTACCACTCTAGCGGCTGGACGCTGTTTTTTTTTCGCGCGCGCTTCTTAACCCACCAGCCATACATATCCTCGCCGAGTGTCAAACTTAAGATTTGGGGTAATTTTTTATAGGGGTTTTCTTCCCCGCGGTCCGAAGACCCCCGGTCCTGACCCCCCTACTCAGGATTACGCTTTGGGCCTTCCGGGTCTGGCCGCTCGCGAGCGACCGACCCGTCACGCCCCCGGGCCGTGACGCAACCGTCCCTGGCGACGGAGTGCCATGAGACACATCCGCCCCATTGGCCCTGGGTCAAATCCGTCGTGCGCTCTGCCTTGAGAGTCGGCACGTGGAAACCCCCCCTCCCGCCGGATTCTTGGCCGTCCAAATGGACGTTTCCAGGGTGCACCACGTGGAGGTGCCCCGGCCTCGCACCCCAAACTGTCGACTGCCTTCAATACCTTTACGTCTTGAACTTTGGCAGACGGTGACTCGCTCACTCACTGAATGGGCCCCCTCCAAACGTTCGCCACAAACACGCAGGCCATACGGGCAACAGGGGGCAACATTGCTGCAAGTGACTTGGGGTGTCGAGCGGTGCGACGCTGGTTTCACCATCGCAAGTCCCCGATAAAAGAAGACCCGCAGTGGTTTCCCCGTAGTTGTGCCCTTGAAAATGACACTTCCAGCCCCGAGCATATAGCTCTGGCGACCTCTCTTTGACCAGCCGTTTCAGGCAGGCCAGAGTAGAGAATCCTGCGGCCACTCTTCGGTTTTCACCCCAGCCAGCCAATAAAGGCGAACTCGATACGAGGCCCTAGCCGACTCTCTGGGGCACTCAGGACCGCAGTGTCGCCACTTACAATCAGCATGCCACAAGCTGCCCTGCGGTTTATTGGCTTTCCTATAAATCTTATGATACATTTTTTCTCTTATATCAAAAGAACTTAGAGTGCCATATAATGTTCCTCTGAGGTTTGCATTAGTCTCATAGTGAGATAACGACTGGCTCAGAGGGTTAAATTGAGTATTATTTTTACTAATAATAACATATCAGAATTTATTGATACGCGTACTGATAAATATGACCAAAATGTCATGCATAAGGTGCCATGTTATTAGAAGTTTTTGTTCGGCTCGGCATTGTGTCTCTATTTTTCGTGATAAATACCTAAAATAAACAAAAATGTCTAAGATTTGGTCAAAAGGTATTTTATTTTAAAAATACCTATTTTACATTTAGCATTTGAAATACAAAAGGCAAATTAGGTATTTTGCTTTTGAAATAGTAAATCTGAAAAGTATTTTGCATTTTGTATTTAAATACTTTTTAAAACCATTTTGTACATCTCTGAGATCGTCTTTGATTCACATGAAATGATGTGAACCAAAGACGATGAATGTTTATTCATGAAATCTTTCTTGTTATTAATCCACTGGTCAAGAACCGCACCCTCTCAATTTTGCACGCCAGGAATCACGTAGAAAGTGAGAGATGGGCATAATTATTTTGGTTATTAAATCTAATAACTTATTAGACTTATTTAGTGACTATTTGGTCAATAACATAGCGAAATGAGAATCACTGCAAATAACCAATTAGCGTACCATACGTAGCAATACCCAACCTCGTAGAATATTAGTAAGCTGACGTAAACAGTTAAGGGCAGTAACCCTCTATTCCACGAAACTATTAAATCATCGGCGAATCTCTTTGCTATGATCTTGACATACCACTTTCGCCTCATCTACGTTCATTAATCTCTTCATGCATGTTTTTCGATTTAGGGTACCTTTAACCTGACCTTTCTTAAGAACGTCCCCAATTTGATTATGGAACGTCAGCCTTAGTTTTCCCCTCCCAACACTTCCGTTCACATTCGCCCTATAAATTCTCCTTGTCAATCTCCTTTCATTCATTCTCTCTGCATGACCAAACCACCTTAACATACTTTTTCAATCCTTATCACTACATCTACTTTCATACAACAACGTTCCCTTTTTTTTTTTTGGGAAGAGTCGCGGTCGACGCACTCCTCGCACCGCTCCGTTCGGGGCGACAGAGGGGCGTAAGCACGCACACCCGCAACCCACCCGAATACCACGTCGCCTTCGTCGTGGTATGACCACCGGAGCAGGGTTACTTGTCGTCAGTGGTTGGCCCGACGGAATACCCCCCAGTGGGGTACCCTCCCATCGACCGACATCCCCCCCCTCGAGGAGGACATCGATCTTTCCTCAAGCGGTCGGTCCCTCGGCGGGTGACGGACTAATTCCCCGGTCACGTCACCCGCGGCCTCGGCTAGGGCGGCATGAGGCGCAGATAGTCGCGCCTATGGCGCCTCAGTCGCCGGCGGCGGGTCGCTCAGTCGAAGCTGCGCTCCTCGCGGGCGCGACCCGCCACCTCCTTCTGCGAGATTACTGCCTCACAGAAGGCTGCGACCGCGTCCCAGTTCTTGACGATGTCGAGCATCGCCCTGGCGATGGTCGGCAGCGTCAGGTCGGCACGGATGATCACAACGTTCCCTAAACACTGTGTTTTTAATTCTATCACTCAATTTCACATCAATCATGCTCTTTAACGCTCTCATTTCCACAGCATTTATTATATTTTTTTTTATTTTAAAATGAAAGGAATGAAGGGAGACTCACCACTTTCCCACGGTAATCAATATACCGCACATCACCATAGAAGGAGTACGGGATAGGGTTAAGGTTTTAGATTAGGCGTCACACAGCTTTGATGGCGTCACACAGCTTTAATTGGTCTCACAAGTTTGATTGGTCACACAGCTTTGATTGGTCACACAGCTTGATTGGTCACACAGCTTTGATTGGTCACACAGCTTTGTTTGGTCACACAGCTTTGGTCGGTGTCACACAGCTTTGTCACACAGCCTTATCACACAGCTTTGATCGGTATTAGGACTAGAAAATAAGGAAACCTTACCCTTACTTAAATGCGCATTTGAAGCCGAATCGTCCTGAGGATGCCTCATTTAGAGGCGAAACACGTGTTGAATAAATATTCGAAGTTCTGCGGAAAATTGCAAGTTGATGTTCTGGAAGGTGCTCATCACGTAACGACCAATCTTAAACCTTAATCCTATCCCGTACTCTTTCTATTGTGGTGTGCGGTATATTGATTACCGTGGGAAAGCGGTGGGTCTCCCTTCCTTCCTTCCATTTTAAAATAAAAATGGATTTCAGCTATGTATCGCCTAACTCAACCAATTATATTTTTTTTATTGCCGATGGTGGCAACCGAGCAGGCAGCACACCTGATGGCAAGTGATACTGCCGCACATGGACCTTTGCAATACCAGGAGAACAGCCTGGCTGTTGTCTACCGTGAAGAAAATACTCTTCTTAAACTTCGTCTAAAGAAGGATATGTCATAACGCTCGGGCAACACAGCAGCAGATAGTTCATTCCAGAGCCTGCACGTAGGAGAAATAATCGCTGGAAACGTACAGTTGAAGACCATAACGTTTCCAGGTGAAATGGATGAACCCTGTTGCGGTATTGAGTGGTGCGTTGGTATATATAGACATACAAACCTCGGATAACCACTTCTAGCGGCATACTATACCCGCCTCCGCGCCCGGAGTCATAGACCCGACTGAATTATATTCACTAATTTCAAAAGCTCGCCCAATATCACCAATATTTACAAAGTGTCTGCAATGCATATGCATACTGGGGGTAGCCACTGAAATGTGTAGGGGGCAAGAATAGCCTGCCCAGTGTCATAGATGCCAAAAGTTCAGACACAGCTCCCATCTTTGCCATCGCTCCTTTGCCTGTTTGTGTTGTTAAGTGCGCTACTTTTAGGGGCACACCTGACTAATTACGAAAAATTGTAATTTAATTGGATTTATTAAGATTTTTCAACAGGGTGTCTAGTTGCGTAGTTCTGCGATGTGGTTCGGTCAGTGTCCAAATTACAAACAGCAACATCTCTGTACTAATGATTGCATTGAACACATAACTCTGTGCTACCTAAGCCGAAGACAAAAAGCAAACATGTACGCAATGTCCTTGCTATAATTACATTGATCTAACCCTCACAAGCGTGTTGAGGATCTTGCTGAACAAACTTTTATGTAGTAAACAGTTTTAAACATTGATGGTATATTTTTCAGACAAAATGAATTTATGGGCAGGCTCCGCGATAGGGCTCGTTACTATTCCAAGTTTAATGAAAGTGGTGAGCTATTTCATCGCAGCGAGCTCTATTAGATACCCAAAACAAGCAAACGTTTATGGTTAGTAATGTTTCTATTATGCCTAATGTTTTTATTAGCAGAAGTAAAAATAACCTCAATATATTCATGACATTAGGAGATATTCCTTGTATTTAACATACAAAGAATATAGTTTGTTTTGCTAAACGAATCCAGGTGTCTGTTATTTTTTAATGTTTTGTCTGTGCTTGGTTCTGGGTTTTCGGTTATGCTCGCTGAAATATACCTATTGGCTGTATCTGAAACGACTAAAGCGTATCTCTTGCTTCTTTGCACTATAAGTCAGGGTAGTGAATTTATCTACTACAATTTCATTGGTGATTTAGTATTATATTTAAACTGTTGGTCCTGCTCCAGCGAAAATCTTTTGCACTTTAGTTTACCAACAATTATATCCTGTTCGAAGGATATCACACTGCATAGTGTATTTGTTATAAATTCTCCAAATATTTTTAAAGGGTCTCTCAAATAATTATACTATTTGAATTTAATTTACAAATAGTATAAATAGAATAAATGATATAATACATTTATTATATCAATACCACAGATGGTCAAAGCTTCGACTTCGTAATAGTAGGCGCTGGTTCAGCGGGCTGTGTGCTTGCTAACAGGATCACCGAAGTATCGGACTGGTCTGTTCTACTCGTTGAGGCGGGTGGCGATCCACCAATAACTTCTAATGTAAGTGAGCTTTCAAACTTAAGTAGTTTACATCAATCAGTAAATTAAATTGCGCATGGAGTACCAGTAGTACAAAAATATTTTTAATAGGCTTTAATTCGGATACCAGCCGTCCGTTCCATCCAGGGCGACATAAGTGTGGCACGTGGCTCCATAACACACTGTATTCCCTCGACTTCGCTGTTGGACCGGCCACTGGTAATGAATCCTTGACGTCCGTGGCTAACCGGGGGAGATAACCTTTCAGGTTCTTCTCATCCGGTCAGTCTCTCTGTGGGACTATTCCCTAGTCCAGTCTCCCACGGCATCAGCTAGGGCGACATCAAGTGCAGGTATTTCCGCCTGCGTCACCCTAGGCACCAGAGAGCGTCAGCATGGTCCATCTCATGGTCCCTGAACTATGACACTGCTTCCTTTTGCGAGATCCCGGCCAGCAAGCATGCTGCCACTGTGCCGTATTTCCGTATTACCCTGAACGCCATGGCCCTCTGTGCTCATTACAAGAAAGACTAAGACGAACCGTTTACGACCCCGTCTATACCGATACGCTGTAAAGACCCATCGACCGGACCAACTTCGCGTACATCAATCAGTAAATGGCGCTGGGTCCGACCACATTCGGTATCGGCCAGGAAAGAGCAGATGTCATGCAGATAAGCCGCAGAGTAAGTCGATGAAAATGCTTCCGGAATCACTAATATCCGCCGAGAATCAAGCCCAAGTACTTCGTATGGCCCGGATGCTGATAGGAATTGAATTGACGTTGATCTAAGTGCCGGTGGAAAGATTGATACGAGGCCAATGGAACTATAGAGTCTCCGTTTTATCTAGAGCCACCCTCACCTCCAATGTCTTACCAACAGAGGCAGTAGGACAGGACGATAGTATCTCAAAAGAGTCCAAGAGACTATCACTCGTGCCTAGGGGTACACTAGCCCGACGCTGACAGCAGCGATCGGGCACCCGGAGAGGTTTCTAGAGTATGTAGTATTCCAAATAATTGTCTTAAAGAGGGGTATTAGTTGTGTTAGAAAATCCCTCGCGACACAAGTTAGTCGAAAGTCTTGTCTACAAAATAATTTGTATTTTAAAAGTTACTAAGCTTTTTAAAAGTTATACTTACTAGATCTTTAGTTTTGTAACATTTGCAAATTCTAAGTCAGTCTTAGACTATCTTATCCTATGATACTAACCGATGTCAATTCTATCTATCTATATTAGCTTATAGGCGTCCCACTGCTGCACTCGAGCCTTCTCCATACTAAGACAATAATTGACCTACAATATTATGCTGGTCAGGTAGTTTAGTATAGGGTTTTATGTCGAGTTTTCCTTCCCTTGGATAAATTGTATATGCATATTAAATGCCTTAGTCGTCTTTTGCTACACCCACAGGTAAGATAAGGGGTGTTGAAAGGTATTTTTACTCCGTCACCACACAGAAAGTTCTTAATTCATCATCATCTCAGCCCATACACATCCCACTGTTGGGCTCGGCCTTCGCCACTATGGCAGGGCAATATCCCTTAGTCGTTTCTCTTTTTTCGTCATCCACAGGCAAAAGAGGAGGGAGTGTAATTCTAAATTAATTCTGAATTAACTGCTGAAAAGTTCTAATATATCTTGTAAAATGCAGCTCATTTATCTTTTTAAGCCTTTAGAGACAATACAACCAACTATAATTTTTACTATACATATTGTAATATTAGCTTCCAGGTCTCTTACTTCTGGTAGACTACTCGACAGCAGATTGGAACTACTACACACAGGACGATGGCTTTTCAAGTCAAGTTCATAGAACTAAAACTGTACATCTAACTCGCGGTAAAATGCTTGGTGGATCAAGTGGTGCTAACTATATGTTCTATGTGAGAGGTAATAAACTTGATTACGCGAGCTGGGTAGAGCAAGGGAACGAGGGTTGGGACTGGGATAATGTTACTGCTTACTTTAAGAAAAGTGAATGTCTTAGGGATGAAGAAATTTTAAAAAGCCCTTCAGCAAATTTACATGGTACGAAAGGTTACCTAGGAGTCACAAGACAGCTCTCACCAGAATTAACTGAAAATTATTTCAAAGCCTTTAAAGAAAATGGGCATGAAATACTGCTGGATACGAACGGTTATCGACAACTCGGATACTCATCGCCACAATACACGATCGATAATAACATACGTCAGAGTACTGCTAATGCATATTTGAGTCCAATAAGGGATCGGCCAAATCTTTTTATTTTAAAAAATACATTAGCCAGAAAAATTATTTTTGACGCCAGTAAAAGAGCGATAGGAGTTGAAGTAACTTTGTTCGATGATAAAGTGGTAACAATGTTGGCTAAAAAAGAAGTGATCATATCAGCTGGAGCTATTAACAGTCCGCAATTGTTAATGTTATCGGGAATAGGTCCCAAAGAGCATTTAATTGAAAAGGGTATAAACGTACTTGTAAATTCACCACACGTAGGAGAAAACCTTCAAGACCACGTAATGAGCATTGTAGGAATTGTTGCAAAAAAGGATTTTTCAACAACTATCCGCAATATAAATACATTAGTAGAAGTCAATAAATTTCCAAGTCCAGTGTTACTGGGTCACATAGCTCTTAACAATGCTCAAACTACGCCGGACTATCAAACGATAATATTAGCCCAACCAGCTTCATCAGTAGCTGCAGCTTATTTATGTTCAACAACTGTAGGTATACAAGATGATTTATGTAAAACATTCCTTAATATTGCAGCTGATAGGGAAGCTTTGCTTACAGCTGTTTCGTTATTGAAACCAAAATCAAAAGGAAAAATTGTACTACGAAATAAAGATCTAAAGAGAAAGCTCTTATATATGTCGGATATTATTCTAATATAACTGATTTAGATTTACATGCTAAGTCCATCGCAGACTATGTTAGCGTTATTAACACTCCTACTATGAAGAAATTAAATGCAGAGGTAGTGAATATAGAAGTAGACGCATGTAAAGATTTTGTGTTCGGTAGTCATGATTATTGGAAATGTTATGCTTTAAATACGGCTAGCACGCTATGGCACCCTGTTGGTACTTGTGCTATGGGACCAGATGAGAAAGATGTAGTAGATGATAGATTACGCGTTCGTGGCGTCACAGGTTTGCGTGTGGTTGATGCCAGTGTAATGCCTACGATTGTAAGCGGTAATACAAATGCCCCTGTAATTATGATAGCTGAGAAAGCAGCTGATATCATTAAGATTGAACATGGAGTTAAAATATAAACTTGATATAAAGGTAATCGTTTTAAACCGATTTCAAACAAAAAACTGTTTTTTTTATGTATATTTCGCGAGCACTCGCTCAATCATGAATCGATTCTGAGATTTTTGTTTTATTTGGTACTAGCAATCCGCCCTCGCTTCGCTTCGGTTTCAGTCGCTTTACCTGCGGCGTAGTTCCCGTTACTGTGGGAATACCGGGATAAAATATAGCCTATGTTACTCCCTGATATTATAGCTTTCCATTGGTGAAAGAATTTTTGAAATCGGTTCGGTGGTTTAAGCGTGAAAGCGTTACAAACAAACAAACAAACAAACCAACATCCTTACTTTCGCATATATAATAATATGATATTAGTATGGATGAATGGTATAATCTACCATTAATTGTCTGTATGATTTACTACTACTACTTCAGAGATTATCGCTTCCCTAACCGGGGCCCTGGGTGGCTGGACCGGGGAATCACTTGCACCTGCAGAGGGACTGGAGACTGGCCACGCAAAGGCGCCGGGGGAGGGGCGTCGACAGAGGACGGTACCTGAAATAGTATCCCGCGGGCTAGCCAAGGAGGTCACGAATTTAATACCAATGGTTAGCGCATTGGTGATGGGGAGGGTATCGATGAATTATGATCCCCACCATAACCTTCCAAAATAAATAAAAAGGTTAGTCTCTTCAACAAAAAAAAGATTAGCCCCTTGTTACTGTGTAGGACACACTGTTGACAGTTGTCCGTCCGGGATAGAAACGCACCCTAAGCAGAAATGCAACGTCTGAGTAGTAGCAATTAGTTACTGCGCTTCGTTCGAGAGAGGCGGAAGCCCTACTTTCTGAGGATGTTTACGTGTGGTGAGTTTTAGTGATGCCTTTAGTATGACCGAACCTCATTGCATGCATTCACACTCCCATTACTTTCTTCGCGATAGGCAGTGGCCTTGCAAAGGTCCATCAGCGGCAGCAACGCTTACCATGAGGTGTACTGTTTACTCATTTGCCACAGTCTGCAATAAAAAAATAAAATAAATTAGATTAAGATCTGACTGATGAAAGATGTTCTTTAGTTATCCTTAAGTAGGTTATTATGGTTGAGAGCCGAAGGCGGCATTATTTCGCTTAGGGATATTGTTGCCTGGCGGGTCGACGCCCACCGAGACGTCATTGCCCGTTGACCAGACCGGCTGGAGAGGCCTCGGTTCGGTGTAAGGACTGTCGAGGCCTTCCAGCCGGTGCAGATGTTGTGGTGGATGGGTGCGTGGGCTGAAAAGCGCCGTGAACTCGTTGCAATCATTGGTGCCGACCATCGCTAGGGAGATGCTCGCCAGCGTCAGGAACTGGGACGCAGTTGCCGCCTTCTGTAAGGCTGTCATCTCGCGGAAGGAGGCGGCAGATCGCGCGAGTTAGAAACGCTCCCACGCGGACGAGGACCGCCGCCGGCAGCACAAGCGCATCAGGCGCAGGTACTCGCGCCTGCGCCACCCCAGCAGAGGCTGTGGGTGACCGGACCTGGGATATTAGTCCGTCACCCTCGGAGAGGCTGACCTCGCGACGGCGACCGACGTCTCAGGAAGGGGACGTCAATGGGAGAAGGTATTCCTCTCAGGGTATTCCATCAGGCCGACCACTGCAGACAAGGAACTCTCCACCGGTGGTCGGCCCAACGACGAAGGCGACGTGCTATCGGGTGGGTTACGGGGTCGTACGCCACCCCTCTGTCATCCTGGACGAAGCCGGGCGGCGGGTGCGTTGACCATAGCCCACCCAAAAAATTTGGTTCTTTTCGACTACATTGTTATGAAGTTGGTTTTTATTTCCAATTTGAAGTGGACAGATTACAAAATTTTATCATAATTGATTTTGGAAAATTGGAGATCATAAAATTTTTACGGGCAAAATATTTTCATGGAATTAAATTAATAAACAGCGGCTTAGGACATAGCCCAAAAACCATAGTAAAACATGACTTTTCAACTTCTTTTTTTGCTTATTTGTATTGCATAAAACCTCGAAACGCCATGAATACTAACAATTTATAGAACATAAATTGTATATGCGCCGCTATACAAACATCTAGTGCGCATACAAACACACACAAATACTACTTTTAGGGCGTCTACATGTTGGCCGAGTGCAGGCGAGCGAAGGCGAACCCCAACGTGTGTACACCCGATTTGCCTTAGGCCTCATTTACGGAGACGCGGGGCGTCGCGTATGGCGTGGCGTCTCGCGGCGCGTCGGACGTTTTTATTGTTTACGTAGCGGCGGCGCGTGAAGCGGCACGTATCATCTAAGCGTGTAGCGGAGCACGCGGCGAGCATCACTGCGGCGCACGCGGGGTTCTTAGTTAATCCGACCCAAACTTCTCATGTTCCGCTATTATAAACACTGGGCCACTCTTTATATTAAATAACTCACTTTTTAAAATACAATTTTCTTCTAAAAAGTCTATCATATCATACTCCGTTGCGGTAACTACGTCTATGTTGGACGATTAGCAAATGAGACTGGCAGAAGGTTCCGCCACAGGCATCGCTTCATCGAGAATCGCCGCTGCGTGCGCCGCCGCGATAAACGCCGCGTGAGACGTGTCGATGCCATCCGCGGGCTCGGCCGTAGAACACGCTCCATTTCAAGCAAACGCGTGTAAAATCGCTTCTCCGTAAACGCACTCATCCAACGCCCTACATTTGAATTTAGTGCGGGCCGCGCAGCTTATCGCGACGCGCGACGCGCCGCGTCTCCGTAAATGAGGCCTTAGTTGGCCAACGCTCGCCGTCGCTCGCCTAGTTGGCCAAGTGAATACAAGCGCCAACGTGTGGATAGCTGATTTGTCTTCACTCGCCGTCAATCGCCGTCGCTCGTGATCACTTGCCTCACTTTGCCTCGGTGTCGGTTTTTGTGCACAAATCAAAGACACTCGTCTACGCTCGGCCAATGCCGTCTACACGTTAGCCGAGTCGTCATTACACGGTTGACACCCATCGCGGTTAGACGTGTTTAATGTGATATTGTCGCTCAATATAAATGATTATATTTTCAAATTTGCCTTCACCACTTCTAGATATGCGACGTAAATAATTAGATCCAAGTCACCCTATATGTTACCTATAGTATCAAAATGTGTCTTCATCATTCATCATCATTTTAGCTATAATATACGTCCTACTGTTGGGCTCGAGCCTCCTCCACAATAGGCGGGAAACTGACCTTAGTATTCCATGCTAGTCAGACAGGTTGGTATAGGGTTTTATTTCGAGGTTTCCTTCTCTTGCATATATGTTATATACTTATTATGTATTAAATCCCTTAATCGTCTTTTACGACATTCACAGACAAGATAGGTACTGGTGAATTTTTTTCTTACTCCGTCACCACACGGATATGTCTTACATTATTCTATTTCTGTGAATACTCAGTATCAACCACCTTCTTTTTTCCCACTTTACTGCGGTATACACTGAGATAATAGTTATATACGCTCATTAAATAAATAATTGAAGCTGCAGCAACGTTAATGTCAACGTTCGTAGTGTTTCAGTGCACAATGAACACTGACGGAGGCCAACGTGTAGATACTTCTACAAATGCTCGTCTACGTTGGCCACTCGCGTTGGCGTTCGCCGCACTCGGCCAACGTGTAGACGCTAGCACTGGCCTTGTACCTATTTGCCGACGCTCGCGTTGGCCTAGGCTCGGCCAACGTCTGTACGGGCTATTAGAAATACGAAACTAGTAGTTATGCTAATAGCCGGTAGATGGCCATAAAGGAGGGAGTGAGACAGGTAAACCCCTCACCCCCTGTAACTGTCACGCATTGTTTCATAGAAAATATTAATTACAACAACTCCTCTTTGTAGTTACTCCGTAGTCGGCGCACTCCTCGCCCAACCCCGTCCGAGGCGACAGAGGGGCGTAAGCACGCATACCCGTAACCCACCCGTGACACGTCGCCTTCGTCGTTGGGCCGACCAGCGGAGCAGGGTGACTTGATGTTAGTGGTGGCCCGAAATTAATCAAAGTATACACCATTGTTATATATGCACTTTTGCCATCTCATAGGTAGTTCATTGATCCCTTTACTAAAAAATACCATGGGAGCGAGAATCAATTAACTCTTTGAAGGCGGTTTGTACTGCCGCATCGGAGTTGGATTTTTTCCTTGTAAGAAGTTGTCCAAATGCCGGCAAAAATGGTAATCTGTTGGAGCAAGGTCCGGGGAGTCCGGTGGATGTCGCAGACATTCCAATTGTAGCTCATCTAACTTAGTGGTTGTTTGTTGTGCAGTATGTGGTCTTGCGTTGACGTGAAGCAGCAGTGGCCTAGAGCGATTGACCAATCTCGGTTGTTTAGCAGCTAGTTCTTCCTTCATGGTTTGCAGTTGCTGACAATAGATATCTGCCGTAATCGTTTGGCCAGATTTTAGAAGCTGTAGTGAACGACACCAGCGCTAGTCCACCAAACACTCACAAGTAACTTTTTCTGAGTCAATTTTTGTTTAGGGCAGGATTTGGCTGGGCCTCCAGAGTTCAGCCATTGCGACGAGCGCTGCCGATTATCGTACAGTATACACTCTTCATCACAAGTAATGATTCGATTTAAAATCCCATTTAAACTCATCAAAGTAACACAGCAGTCGACGCGTGTTTGCAACCGTGCCGTGCTTTCTTTTGCGACACCAGTGCCGTACACATCATTAATCCTTCGAGCTGTTTCTGCAGCACTGGTGCCACGGTAGAACTCGTAAATATACCGATATTTCATGTTTTCCATTGTGCCGTAATACGCAACGCGAAAGGCAAAAATTATGAGGAGAAAACAAATGAATGACTGTTTTCAAAACTCAAATGTACTAGCTATAGTATTCACAAAATAAGAGGCCCGTTTTGACACTTGGTCTTACCGATGTATTTAGTGATGAACCTTACGACTCGGTACTCGATACTCACTATCAATCGAATCAAGTTTATATGAGTATATAATCGATTTGAATATGTATTGTAAAGTGCATTGGATTAAACTTCTGATTTGAAAATTTTACTTAAACTGTGATATTGTAGATATTTTGAAATGATACAGTGTTACGAATGATCATTTTTCTACCATTTAATATTTTTGTTACAATAACATTCACTCAATTACAAAAATATCGAGAAAAGTGAATCTTCAGTCAATCATTTTCTTAAGATGATGAGCCCAAATTGTCAGTTAAGCTATCGTCAGCCATATATATATTATTTCCTTTTCATATTGTCAATATTGACGTCTTAAATTTTCAGTAAAAATCACTACACGGCTGGTGAAATTCTGTAATTAGTTGGTCTAAATACTAGTATTCAAATTAATAATAGCGGCCAAGTACGAATCTGCCTTAAAAATATATCTTGATCGATTTATTTTTCCTTAACCAATTATTAATAGTCTGTGGTCAATATGAAAAAAATCGTTATGCCACAGCATTTAGCCCAGTGGGCGGTACCCGTCAATGAAAAATGTAATTACCTTCTGAACATTTCAATCGATAAAAAATAGAAAACTTCTTGGGCGTGAACTGTCAAAACGGGCCTTTTATTTTGTGACAACTATAAATGAATATATAAATTTGAATTTGGAATTCTTAACCATAGAGGAGATATTTCAGATCAAAGTGGTCAGTACGACAAAACGCTAATTTCATATATAAGGATCTAATATAAGATACGCGCACACAAATGTCAATGATGTTTTATAATAAAACTTTCTATGTATTAAATACCTTTTTTTATTATTTGTGTCGTTTTTTCTTCAACCGGAACGGGAACGCTTCAAACGATAACGACACGCCAACGATAAAAATATTAGAACGATTTTTAATTTGTTATTATATAATTTCAATAATTTTATTACAATAATTAATATAAAGCATTAAGCTTAAGCTAATCCAAAAACGATTAGATACGCAAACTCTGTACCTACTCTAAATATTATCATTTATGTAAATTAAGTTGCTAGAATCCAAAACCGTAAAGTTAAGAATAATTCATATAGGCATTGTTTTACAAGAAATCATAGTTTTTGTAAGTTAAAATGTTTTCGCCTTTAGCGATTTTGCTTTTAACTGAGTAATTTATATTATGAGTAGCATTTAAAGACTTGTTAAATTTGGGATAAAATGTAGCCCGAGTTATCCTTTGTACAGACTTTTTAGGCTATGCCGAGTTTAAATATTTTCTGTATCGAGTAAATAACTGTGTGAACATGAAAAAATCTATTATTTCATCATTAAAAACAGACATATTAATTTTATTTATTTGTGTAAATAAGAAATATACGAAAAATATTAGCTATAATATATAGGTTTATAGGTTTTTGTTATTTTTGTCTAAGTAGTAAAAGAATACGCAAAAAATATCTTAGTTTTGTTAGAATTTCTGTAATTTAAAATAATACACATTTTGTACAAACACTACTATTAACATTAAAGAGTTAGGCTGAACTAAATATATTATAATTTTAAAAACGTTGTCTTATTTCAACGATATATCGATATTTTTTTCACAAAATATCGTCATCGATATTGATGTTTTTATAAATATGTATGGATGCTGTATGGGCTTCTAACTCGTAAGACTGATGCTATAGGTAGGTATCCGGACCACAACACTATCTGTGCAGTCAAGGTCAAGGCCTGTATTCAATAGTGGACACTGAGGGACGGATTAATAATAACTGGAAACAATTAATTCACCATTGCTTAGTTCCAGTAAAAATATTTAACAGAGACAATGAACGACATTACTCTGTATCCTCATCCAATTCACAAATCTAATCCTTACTAATACTATAAATGCGAAAGTAAGTTTGTTTGACACGCTTTCACGCTTAAACCGCAGAACCGATTTCAAAAATTATTTCACCATTGCAAAGCTATAATATCAGGGAGTAACGTAGGCTATATTTTATCCTGGTATTCGCACAGGAATGGGAACTACGCGGGTAAGACGACTGAAACGGAAGCGAAGGTGGGTTGCTAGTAACTAATAACTATCATTTATTGCAGGCAATGCCCATAGTGTTAGTAACAATAATCTTAAAGCTAATGTTAGTAGACAAATTTATATTTCATAACTATATTACTACATGCAATATATAACTATATACCTATGTGGAGTTTTGTCCAATGGTGTGGCATTGGTGAATCTCATCTGTGTGTGAACGCTCCCAGGATAGTATTGTTGCTGCCGCAGATGCACGTGAGTAGTGAAGCGCATCTTTTACGTATGATGGCCTTGAAATCATCTATAAGAGTGGTAGGACCACAATGTTGACAGTTATCTGTCTACAGCCGCGGGCCGGTCCGTCCGGGGTAGTACTACACTCTCGCAGAAAATCGACGTCTGATTAGTATCAATTTGTTATTGCGCTTCGTTCGGTGAGCGAGAGAGCCGAAAGCCCAACTTTCTGAAGGTGTTTGCGTGTGGAGGGTTTTGGTGGTGCCCTTGGTATCACCAAGCCTCAATGCACTCATTCACACTTCCTTCACTTTCTTCGCGGTAGGCAGCGGCCTTGTAAAGGTCCATGAAAGGCAGCAACACTTACCATCAGGTGTACTGTTTGCTCGTTTTCAACCATTTGCAATAAAAAGAAAAAAAATATCCGTCTCTCCGCGAACATAGTGGACTCGCTGAAGCGGCAAGGCAGCCCCAACAGTATCCTGAGCGCGATATTATACTGCATGCGCAGGTCGCTGTAGATCCGCATGGTGCAGCCGGTCCAAAGTCTGCAAGTGTAAAATGATTGGTAAAAAGCCTTAAATAAGGTGACTTTGACCGCTTCAGAACATCGTGCAAATCTGCGAGCCAGCATGTTTGTTACAATGACCTACGCTCTCTGTCTATGTCCTTGGTATAATTTAAATCCTCGGTAACCCAAGTACTTAAAACTGCTAACTCTTTGCAGAGGTGATCCGCAGAGCGATATCTCCAGTATGGTATGAATAATAGAGTCAGAATTCACCGCCTCCTCTCTAACCTGTGGTTGCCATAAAAAAAGATTAAGTGCAGAAAACGGGATTGCATGAGAAGGAAATCTCAACATACAAACCTATACTAACCTGTCTGACCAGCGTGATAGCTGGTAAATTGCCCCGTTATTGAGGATCCTCGAGCCCAGCAGTGGGACGTGTATGAGCGATGATAATGATGATGATGAAGCATGAGACTATTACTATTACAGAAACAGTATCAGATTTTGAAGTACGGTTATAAAATCGTACCGTGAATGTCATATAATAACAAGGTCATTTCATAGTAAGTAATATTATAATAATAATGTTATATTCAATTGATTCAATTAACATTTATAATTAGGTAATTATATTCAATTAACATTTATTATTAACTATTGCAGTGTGTGTGAATATAAAAAGCTCAAAAAAATAATTGTTTCTCTAAAAAAACACAACACACGATGAAGCACACTTGAGGCATATAAAATCAAAGGCAGCTAAACGCCATAATGTCGTGAAATGAGTTAACAATCGCGCCATCTAGTTTAGTTAGTTGGACACGTTTTAGTCTTTTCATTTTACTAACAAATGCATCTAAATCCCTAGCAAATTCAGTTCAAAAATCGATACCGACATCAAAGACAGCTACATGCCAACCAGTATTAATCAAATACAGCTAAGAGTTACACCTGCCAATCAGAGAGCAAGATTTCGGAAAAACAGCATGGCCGCCCCATACAATTCATGCAAATGTGTTGTCCAGCTTTTGGCGTTATTCTTGTGTCTCTATTAAATTACATGACAATTGTTTTGCTATAATTAGAATTTGGATAGGCACGGAGGCCCTTGTAACAAGAGCAAGTGCGGGCAAGGCTCGTAAAAGAACAAGGAACCCCGAGAATTGGAAAGCTAATATTGCTTAGTAGAAAAGCTTAGTAACGTGCCTACACGTTTTTAGTTTCAAATACCAACTATTAGAATGTTATGTTAATATTGCAATAAAAAAAAGTACCATATATCACGCCTGACCATTTTAATAATGTATTTTGACAATAATATTGCGCGATTGAGTCAAGTGGTTTTTTTAGGCCGTGGGAACTGCCCGCATATTCATTTAATAAGTCTTATAAACAGACTGGGCGCAGAGAGCGTTATTCACTTTAGAGATAGATAGTCGATAACAGGTTTTTCACAAGACTTGGTACATCTATGATGGTTCGAATATTGTTATAATAAGATTTGTACCAGTCACGTGACTGGTGCGATTAAGTATATTGACTCGGTTTAAAATGTTTTTGCGTTGGACGACCAGCTCGTAGCCAGGGGGTACCCGCTTGAGGGCTTGCGAGAGATTTCTTTCTTTTTTGTGCGCGTACAAACTTACAACAGTCGGCCCTCTTGAAAACGTGAAGATGGAGATGGTGCTTCGTTTCGTCGCGTTCAGTCATCACCGCCAACTTAGGCCGGTCATCGATGATTTTTCAATTAATTTAGCCATTTGTTTATCTTTCTCTGTAATCTTCCGCGTGGTGACGGAGTAAGAATACAATTCCCATTCCCTCTCTTACCCGTGGGTGTCGTAAGAGACGACTAAGGGATATTATTGTGCATATGACATCTATGCAAGAGATGGAAAACTCGTAACAAAACCCTATATCAACCTGTCTGATCAGCATGGAATAGTAAGATCAATTTCCCTCCTATTATGGAGGAGGCTCGAGCTCAGCAATGGGACGTATACGAGCCGAAATGATGATCATCAGAGCAATCAGCTCGGAAATTTGGTTTTGATTTGCGAAGAAACGTACGCGCCCGTTTTCCTGATGGTGGGCAGCACTACCTCGTAAATAAAGCGCATAAACTTTTTTGCGTGCGATTTGTTTGAACGCGCTAGTAGAGCGTAGATACCGGGTTCTGATACAAAAAGCGTCTCTGGATGCCAGTTTGGTGGCGTTTCAAGATGGGCCGTGAACGGACCCAACTTGTTCCATGCACATTTCTATTCATCTGGAACAATTCTATAAGCTTTTTATACATTCTCATAGCCCAAGAGCAAAGCAAACTCTTTTAGTTTACAATAAATATTATTGTCCTTGGTGATGTACGACCAACATTTGAAGTCAGTGGCATCGTCGCCGAGTTTTGCCAACGGAAAAATGATATGTTGCAAAGACATGATACTCTTGTTTTTACGTTATCGAATGTAATAAGAACATCACTAATCCGAAGCCGCCATTTTGAGTTCAAAATGGCGGCTGTCATTATCAAACTCAGTTATATCCAGTTACTCAGAATCAAATACAGCAATATCCTATATACAGAATCAAAGACAGCTAAATGCAATTTTATTTTTACTCTTTACTCAAATATAAAGGAAGTTTTACTATTTAAAATTCAGATTATTAGTAATATTCTCATTCTTTATAAATCTGTTTTAAAATATAGAGTATCTTAGCTACCCGAACAAAGTTATCGATTTTTGTAGCTTACTGAATATTTGACAGACTTGGATTTAGCTACCTTTGATTTTATAGAAAGAAAGAAAGAAAATACTTTTATTACCACCGTCTCGACACACAACAACTAAGCAGCAATATTAAACACAGTTAATACTTATCTAAAATCCGTTGGCAATTGCATGTGTCGTGACCGTGTCAACGAGGCGTACACTCAGCTTATTGCTGCGTTATGAGGACACAACACAGCGCTGGTTTTCAGTGTCAACCTCAAATGACTTACGGGGTACAATTATATAACAACTTTACTTAACTAATGTATGAAGGCAAAATGTTAATAATAATAAAAAGTGAATAGTAGTAGTCGTATACAATATCAAATAAAATTATAGTAATTATAGTAATATAAGTTAATTGTTATGTATATTATATATATATATATATATATATATATATATAAATACCTAAATAATACATCCTATTCAATATAAATAGACATATAATACAATGCAATATGATACGTATTAATAATCTGCACAAGTGCACATATATATGTACATCAAAATTGAGTAAAGAAGGAAGTGTATTGGTGTATAAATTATAATGTTGTTCATTTCACATATAAGTAACATCCGATTTCTGTTCATAAAGTAATAGTCTTTTTATGTGAAATCTGAAAGTACCTTTTGTTTTTATGGATCTTAAAGGAGGGTCTAAACCGTTCCAACAGTGCGTAGCTGCATATTTGAAACACCCCCTGAATGCTGCAGTATTCTGTTCTGGAATTAATAGCGGCTTTGAAATCGCACGGACTCACTTGTATTAATATGTAGGTTATAGGACTCACTTGTATTAATATGTAGGTACTAATACAATCCGTGTGATGACGGAGTAAGAATACAATTCTCCACGCCCTCTCTTGCTCGTAGACGTCGTAAAAGTCGACTAAGATATACACGACTAAGATACACTATGCATATAACATCTATGCCAGAGAAGGAAAACTCGAAATAAAATTTAGTACCCTATGCCAACACGTCTGACCAGCGCGGTATAGTAGGTCAATTGTCCTCTTCTTGCAGAATAGACCCGAGTCCATCAAACAAAACACCAGATTTGGAATCTCACAAAATAGTCTCAACTTGAAAATGTTCAATAAAATTTTGCACTAACTCGTTACTCCGTATTTTACACGTATTTCATCCTATCTTTATTTGGAATTAAGCCTACTATACAGTCCTACCACTGTAACTCCTCTAAACCTGAATCCAGAAAGGTCTCCATAAATTACATTGAAATTTTACCTCCAGAAGAAGCAGAGGAAATGCTTTTAATTGTTTTGATCCCAACAAAAGTAATTAGAAAATGAAAACAGAAGGAGTAGAATAAAATTCAATTCCCTCCTGTCCCAAGTGCGACACATCAAGTAAAATTGGCTAATGAGCCAATAAATAAGTGGATTTACAAGTGCGAGAGGAAACAGCAGTAACAGCCTTTAGATTGGTTGTATAATTAAGTGTAGCAGAAACGCCTGAAATATTTTAACTGTTATAATACCAACTGTTCTGAATGTTGCCTTACACAAGAATATTAGTACACGCAATACAGGGTGTATCAGGTTATGGAGCAACTGTTCGAGTGTGTTGTAGTTTAACGATCACAGGTCGTAATTAGAATGTATATTTCACAAAAAACTATAAAACATAATAGTTACAGTGGTTTCAAAAATATGTGTCAAAGAGTCTACGCCTTAAATGTGACGTGTTGATGTTACGTAGGCGTCTGACTCGCCTCGCCCGCTTTTATACCTAAATAATGTCGGTGTGGTAGGATGGTTTATAATAAACTCTTGTAGGTAAAAATTAGAATAAGTATGTACTATTGATTTTGACTGCACAGATGGCGTAGTGTTTAAGATACTGTCCTACCGTGCCAGTGTCACGGGTTCGAATCTCACGCAGGACAACACTGTGCGATCAACAAATTGTTGTACTGAGTTTGTATATAATTTCTGTCCGTTGATTCTATTTGTGAAGTGCCCTACAATACAAGGATTATTAAGTTAAAAATAAAATAGAAGCTAGATATCTACCTATTTTTAATAAAAAGATAGCCTACCTTTTTCGTGAAAGTTGCCGTAAAGGTAAATATCCCATATCGATAACCGGAGTAATCCAGATAGGTAATAGGTATGTGGTATTAACATTTCGAAATTAACATTTCCTAACATATCACACATTTTTAATACCGCACATCGCACCAACACACCGAACCGGGAAAAGGCCATATTTCAAATCACTTTAAATCGCGGACTTTTAATACGCGAAAAAGTCGTAAGGAGAAAATAATCCCAGCCGTGCATTTAGACCGGACATCCCAGTCAAACTAAAGTAATTAAATAAAAACGAATAATTCAATTTTAAAAACCTATACTTTCATAGGCACCTAAGGGCCTGTCCACACAAGGATATATCATAATTTTTTTTTTGGGGGTGGGTTGCGGTCAGCGTGCTCCTCGCACCAATCCGCGCGAGGCGACAGTAAGGCGTAAGCAAGCACACCCATAACCCACCCACGATGCACGTCGCCTTCGTCGTTGGGCCGACCACCGGATCAGGGTGACTTGACGTCAGTGGTCTGCCCGACAGAATCAGAATATTTGAGGTATCCTCCCATCGACCAACGTCCCCCTCGGGGAGGACGTCGGTCTTTCCTCACACGGTCGGCCTCTCGGCGGGTGACGTACTATCCCCGGTCACGTCATCTGCAGCCTCGGCTAGAGCGCCATGAGGCGCAGGTATTCGCGCCTACGCCGCCCCAGTCGCCGGCGACGGATCTCCTCATCGAGGCTGCGCTCCTCGCGCAGGCGATCCGCCGCCTCCTTCCGCAAGACTGCTGTCTCACAGAAGGTTGCGACCGCGTCCCAGTTCCTGACGGTACCGATCATCGCCCTGGCGATAGTCGGCAGCGTCAAGTCGGCACTGATGATTGCGACGAGTTCACGGCGCTGCTCTGCCCAAGCGTCACAGACCTCGAGCGTATGCTGCGCCGTGTCCTCGTCGCAATCGCAGTGGTGGCAGGACGGTGTACTCTCCCTCCTAACGACCTTGTGCAGGTATTTGGCGAAGCATCCATGCCCCGTCAACACCTGCACCAGTCGGAAGGAGTGCACCCAGTGCCGCCGTTCCAACCACTGCATCAGCACCGGCCGGAAGACCTCCACGATTCGCACCCCGAACCGAGGCCTCTCCAGCCGGACTGCCCAACGGGCAATGATGTCTCGGCGGGCGTCAGCGCGCCAGGAGGTGAGCTTCCTTAAAGAGACCACACCGCCCTCCGCTCGCACCCCCGACACCCACCGATACAAACCGGTGAGCATTTCCACCTCTAGGTCTCACGGGGGAGTCCCGGTCAACAGGCACGCTGCCTCCATCGCCACCGTGCGGTATCCGCGTATGGCCCTGACCGCCATGGCCCTCTGTGGTCGCCACAGAAGAGCCCTGAGTCGGACGGTCATGGACCCCGTCCACACCGGTGCGCCGTACAGGGCCATCGACCGGATGACCCCCACGTACAGCCGTCGGCACGTAGCGCTCGGTCCGCCCACATTCGGCATAAGCCACAATAGGGCGGACGCCGCGCCGACGAGTCGTGGAGCGAGCCTGCGGAAATGCTCCCGGAACCACCATTGCCCGTCAAGCACCAGGCCCAAATACCTCATATGGGCCCGGATGCTGATATCAACCGCATGGACGTTGATCGAGACGCCGATGGGAGGGCTCATGCGGCGACCATGGAACAAGAGGGCCTCCATCTTGTCCAGGGCGACCCTCAACCCCAACGCCTCGGTCCGCCCGACGATCTCTTCGGTGCGTAGAGTCACCAGGCTTGCCGCCTCTTCTAGCGTCCCACCGCGGGCTGTGACGAGCGTGTCATCGGCGTAACAAATCACGCCCAGCCCGGGCGATATTTCACCGTGCGGATTTTTCTTCGCAATTCTTTAACATATTGAATCTTATGGAATTATCCGCACCGGCGGTAAGTTATTCGCGCGGGGAAAAAAGTCTGATTCAATGCAAATTGAACGCGGTGTAATACGATTTATTTTCGCGCGAATATTCTGTGTAGTATGTATTAAGCATGGCTATGTCCGCACTACGGAATAAAATTCACGCCTTTCTCTCAGTCATGCCACAAAAAATCCTGCCATGGATCTCAATGCTATAAGTGGGTAATCCAATGTTCATGACATCTTTTAATACGTCTGTTACGCCGCCTTAGTATTGGATTAATTAAAATTTTAGTTCGGTTGTCCATCTTGTTTCCGTTTGGTGACGGAGTAAAAATACAATTCACCACTCCCTATCTTGTCGTAAGAGACGACTATGGGATATAATATGCACATAACATCAGTGCATGAGAAGGAAAACGCGAAATGAAACTCTATACCAACATGTCTGACCAGCATGGTATAGTAGGTCAAATTCCTTCCCATTATGGAGGAGGGCCGAGCCCAACAGTGGGACGTATATGGGCTGCGATGATGATGATATCCACCTTGTGTCTCAGCTGAGAACCGAATTAAACTATCAAAAATCGTACGAAATTTTATTCACAGTGCGTACTAAGTGCAATTTCGATCGCGGAATATAAAACGCGAGAATAAAAAAAAAACTTCATGGTGAAAAATAGCAGTGCGGACAGGCCCTAAGTGAGCGAGTGTCGTCGGGCGGCTCCTTTGATCTTGTTTCGCCGGCTTTATTAAGCATGCGCTACACGGTTTGAAACAGTGATTTGAAACAGATGTTTGAAACAGTGTAGATAGATGTTTTATGCCAAATTTCGTATGACCTTTAAACGCCCTTGGTAGCGAGGCTTGTGTTTCAAACCACTGGCCAAGCGTTGGTTTTTATCTTGTTTGAAACCGTCTAGCCGCTTGTTTGAAACCAAACGAACGACAGTCACGCTGCAGAGGTCAGCGCAGACGCACGCGACGACGTTCTGTGTACAAAATGGCGCGTGAGCAGACAGAACGCGATCGCGATGTTATTACTCATCTTCTCGAGTTATACAAAAAGTTGCCCTGCCTTTGGGACTTAAATTGTGAAGGGTATAAAAATAAAACACAAAGAAGAAATGCGTGGGATATTTTAATTTTTTCCTTCAATTGCATACAAAACTGCAAGACTTACTACAACTTTTTGTTGTTTTGATAGGTAAGGCGCCATGACGTCGACGACGTTGTAGTGAATATACGGTACGCGAGCGGAAAGACGTCCTATCCGCGCCACGTTCTCTGAACACTGTTGGTTTCAAACTAGCTTAAAAACATGTAGCCAGCAGAGTGCTTTTCTGCTTATTCTATTTCAAACCATTGTTTGAAACCGTGTAGCGCATGCTTTAGCCCAAAACATAGACGAAATTCATTTTCGATAAAAAATTACAGTTTAGGTTTTATTGTTTTATTTTAATCAGCTGGTGTTAAGGCGAAGTTTGTCTTGCTTATGCGAACGTAATAATTGATTTATTCAATTTCTAATGAACATTTAACAAAGTACGAATGTGTTGCATATTAAGTATCGCTGACTTTATACATTTCAATCAGATTTACACGAAAAAGCGATGATAAAATTGAAAACTTTACATGTCTCTAATTCATTAACGAATCGTTATTTTTCCTTCAAATTTTTTTTATGGGGTCCTACCATCACTGTCTAACTCCCGTTTGACCAGTTGCCCCATAACCTGATACACTCTGTATATGCGACTGCATTTATAAAGTTAAGTGTATTAAAAAAGACCCAAGGTGGACGTTAATACTCCAGTAAGTGAATAAAAATTTCGTTTCAATTTTTGCCTACAATTTAAATATTATAATGATCGTATGTTTTTTTTTTCTAGAGCAAGGACGAGGTAACAAACTGACCTTTTCCTTTTAACTGTTACGTTATTAAGTTTTAACTTGTATGGATTAAAGATTTTCTCTTATTAAGAGATGATAAGTTTTCTAAGTAGCGAAACTAATCTAATTTCTTGCACCCCATTTAAATATTAAGACAAGATACATTACCACCTGCTCTAAATCCGTCTGTAGTGTTGAACTGTACGAGTAGGAAACCTTCCTCAGTGTAGCCGATTGAATAGCAGTTTTGCAGTAGAAGTAGCTTAAAAAAGCCAAACCCTAGACGTCACAGATATGGGATTAACACTTGAAGATAGTCCATCGTCATGATTAGCCTCATGGTGAATGAATCTCAATGTAGTTAGATCTTGCATAAAATATTATTGTATGAGTTAGTAGATGTTTCAGAAACATCTACGAGACTTTGGTTTAAGTGGTAACATCGGGCATCTCTCGTTATCGAAATGACCTGATATATTCAAGAAGTTGCCTAGTACATGTTTTAAAGTTGATAAAGTCTCAGTTTTTTTAACAGAAATGACCGCGTCAACAATCAACTTCCCCGAAGTAAATCCAAGTTGTCTAAGATTATAATGATGCCATTTAGTATCAGACAGGGAACAACCAGACGTTTTAAGAAGGCACTTAGTGATGGCAATAGAGTTATTAATAGCTGATATGATTTGGGTTAGTTATTATATTATAAAATGTGCTAGATCCTTACTAATATTATAAATGCGAAAGTAAGTTTGCTTGTTTGTTACGCTTGCACGCTTAAACAACCGAACCGATTTCAAAAATTCTTTCACCAATGGAAAATTATAATATCAGGGAGTAACATAGGCTACATTTTATCTCTGTATTCCCACAAGAACGGGAACTATACGGGTAAGGCGACTGAAAACGAAGCGAAGCGAGGGTGAGTTGCTAGTATACAATAAATGTAAGTGCTTAAAAAATCAAAGAATCGACGAGAGTTGTTACATATCACCGATTTTCTTTAAATTTTATTACTAACCAATAATTCATCTTTACCCTATTTTGGCTAAGCTTTGTCATATGTAGAACAATTAATTCGTATACTTGCACGTCTGTTCCTTGTTAAACATATTATATTTGTATGTATCTGTTAATCTATATTTATAAAAGAAAGTCGTGTTAGTTACTACGTTTATAACTCAAGAACGGCAGTACGGATTTGACTGAAAATTGGTGGGGAAGTAGCTTAGAACCAGGAGACGGACATAGGATACTTTTTATCCCGTTTTTTTTTATTATGGAGTTTACAAGATTTCGCCAATAACTCTTTTATCCCGTTCGATAGCGTTCCCGTGTGACCTGACATAAAATGTCAAAGCGAATACAAGTCACTATGAAACGTAGTATAAAAAACGCATTTGATATATAATGTATGAGTATGAGTAATAAAAAAAAACGCAAACGACAGCTAAGAGTAATTTTATCTATAGTTAAGTATGGTTGAAAATTTGATAATCATAATTTTGTCAGAAATCAATAAAATCAGCAATTTGTATTCTCTTTGAGTCCTCATTAACAATGCTGCGACCAAGACGATCGAATCTTTCCCGACAAAGCTGTAATGGTTCTTCCATTAGAGACGGTATTTTTGGAAATTTAGAAAATATATTTACGAAAACATTATAGCGGTACAAAGTTCGCCGGGTCATCTTTCCCGACAACGCTGTAATGGTTCTTCTATTAGATACTATATTTTCGGCAATTTAGAAAATATATTTAGGAAAAAATTATGGCGGTACGAAGTTCGCCGGGTCAGCTAGTATAGACTACAATTATTATCATTCTACTCATATTCCAATTACTTGGATCGACTCAATATGTACTCTTCTTTGATAGATACTGTAAAAGTTATTGGCAATAGTTTTATAACCTGCCTGGTGTCAACCCTCCTTGGGACTTGTTGACCAAATGGCATCAGATTGAGGGCTCATGTCTATCTAAAGCTTTTCGTCGTCGTTTTCAACCTCCATGAGTAATACACTGGTTAATAGTATTTGTAGCCGCCGCTAAATACCATATAATATAGACAGAAAAAAGAGGAAAAAGGAGCCGTCACTCAGGACGCATGTCAGATGTGAAACATCGAAATTATTTTGTACGAGTACATGCATAAAAGAACAGATTACAACAGGAACTAATATGGCATAAAGTGTTAGTAAAATATTACGACTTTTTTCCAGAAAATGAGGATTTTTATTCAACAAACATTTATTTTCATTAGTATATATACAGTATACACTATAGGTATGTGTTTAGGTTAATAATTTATTTTGAGCCCAGTAGACGGCTTTGTACAAAATTCTAAAACAGGTTATGGTTTCGTTACACAAATGTACATATCAAAGCATGGCGTTAACGCCACGCTAACGATCAGGTTCACCCTCGCCTATAGATGTTTAACATCAAAAAAAAAATACTAATTACTATAGTGAATCCGATGCATTTTATGGTGCAGGACAACAAATGACCTTGTCCTACAAAGCATGCTCTATTAAATAATTAAAACAAGGACACTAATTATCTTTTCGCAATAATGAGGGTTGCAATAACAATGCGTAATATGTAAATGTAAGAACATGAATATATTAGCATATCTACGGACTGGTTTATGTTACTGACCTGAAGGTCAGTAACATAAACCAGTCCTGAAGGTGCGTGTATGAGATTTGATAATGATCTTTTTGTTTGCGACCTGGTAAAAGTTTCATAATTAACTCATCAATATTTTTGGTGCATCTTGTAGATGATCAACGAACTGACTCAAGAGATATAAAGGGGCCTTTAACTCTAAGGGGTGCGTTTTGTTTTTAAGAATAACAATAGAAAAACCCTTAACTCGATATCTTATGTTTACTTTTAGGATAATAGCCATTGACCATTATATTGTGTTTATTATTTTTTTTTTACAATACAGCTGTGCTGATCGTTCTACAGATACAATTCTTCGAAAATATTAGGCAAATGTGGTTGCTCAATGCGATATTCTTATTAGTAAGCAATGTCGTAAAAAGTAATATTTTTGATAAGGTGGTTTGCTGGGTACTTTAATTTTATTCGCTATAACCGGTATGTTGTTCTAAACGATATCGTCCTAAATGGTTTCTACTATATATATAAGCGATGCGGCCATGCCTCGTGTGCGGCGTCTGCCCCTGAAACAGGCGCAGGTGCGTATACCTGCGCCCGATGCCGCCCCAGCCGAAGCCGCAAATGACTGGACCGGGCAATAATCCGTTACCTGCAGTGAGGCTGACTACCTAAGGACGACCGACGTCCCTGGATCGGCGTTCGAAAGACAGGGTTCAAAAGAGTATCCTGCCGGGCTGGCCACGAACGACAAGGCACTCGGTACCGGTGGTCGTCCTAATGGTGAAAGGGAGGGAATACGGTGGGCTATGGAGCCGCGTGCTGCCCTATCGGCACTCCGGACGAATTGGACGGAGTGTGAGGTGACCATAGCCCACCAAAAAAAAGGTTAACATAATCATCAACAACTTTGAGAATCGCATTGCCAACGAGGACCGGTACATAAATAATATGTGCATTTGCCATCACTTTCGTCTTGTTCCTATTCATTCATAACCCACTGGTTGGAAGATCGACCATAAATTCTGCCATAACGACAATATCATCTGCAAATCAAAGGTGAGTGATGTATACGACGGTCCACATCGTGTGGACGTGGTGTATGGCACTACATCTTTGCCCTATGCTTTTTCGGCAACCGGCTTGTTCGGCGACTGGTAGTAATTGTTAACTTAATATGTTGTTATACTGTAAATGAAAAATTAGTCTGTGACATATTTAGACTGTGGCTCTGGTAAAATAGGATGATGCAATAATATAAAAAAGATGGCGTTTAGGCTTAGAAACAATGTTTGTTTTTTACATTAATAAATTAGTTTAAATAATAATATACAGTTTCTCTTCCTTCCACGGACCCCTCATCAGGTTATGGGCCCAGGGGCAGTTAAGTTAAACCCAGGGGCAGTTAAGTAAAACCCAGGGGCAGTTAAGTAAAACCCAGGGGCAGTTAAGTAAAACCCAGGGGCAGTTAAGTAAAACTCAGGGGCAGTTAAGTAAAACCCAGGTATCGATAAATAAAAAACCGGAGGGACGCGAATTTGTTAAAAACCAGAACAGTGATAATAATTAAAACCAGTGTCGCGAAAATCTCAAAGGGAAAATAAAAACAAGAATCAGTGGAAGAGAAATAAGAACCGTCGCCATAAACATACTATACCAGAAGAATAACATACATAAAGAACAGGTCAGTACGTGTTTATATTATTAGAAAAGAAAGTAATAAGTCAATTTAGTAAGCTGAGATTATACGAAATATAAATAAAAATGGATAGAAAGTATGATGAAGATATTCAAATAGAGAAATTAAGAGATAGTAAGAGTTTTCTATTATGGAAATTTGAATTTAATATATACATGAAGGCATCAAAGTTAAGTGAGGCTTTATCAACAAATATTAATGAAGAAAGAAAGACAAATGAGGAGTATATTACAAAAGATGCTAAGGTACAGAAATTAATTATAAATTCTATATATATAAAGTTAAAAGGCCATATCTTATCATGCAAAAATGCGTTAGAAATGTACACAAAGTTATGTGATATATTTGAAGGCACAGAACAGAGGAATAAATCATCTTTATTGCAAGATTTTTTCAATTTTAAATTAGATAACAGATCTATTACACAATTAATAACAGACATAGAGAACCTTTAATTTAGATTGAATCAGATTGGTGAAAACATTAATGAAGAAATGGTAATGTCAAAAATACTAACATGTTTACCTAATAATTTGAGATATTTTATAACAGCGTGGGAATCAACACCCGAAGATAAGAAAACATTACTAAACTTAACTAATAGATTATTAAATGAGGAAAATAGAATGGAGAAACAAAAATCAAATAAAATAGAAAACCAGTTAGCATTTCAAGCTATTAAAAATGAAAGAAGTTCTAAAATAAAATGCTTTAAATGTCATAAAGTTGGACATGTAAAGAAAGACTGTAAAATGTGCTCAATATGTAAAAAATATAATCATGAAGAAAACAATTGCAAGTATAAAGGAAATCAATGTACAATATGTAAGAAAAATAATCATAATGAAGAAAGTTGTTACTTTAAAAATAAAACTCAGTACGAGAAGAAAACTGATAAGACATTTTTAACAAAATTAATAAATTAAAATATAAAAGGTACAGAATTTATTGTGGATTCTGGTTGCACAGCACATATGACAAATGATATAAATAATTTAAGAAATTTTGAAAATAAAGAGTCGTCAGTATTGACAGCGAATGAATCTAAAATGAAAGTACAAGGCAGAGGTACTATAAATGGAGAAGAATGTATTTTGAAAAATACTTTATTTGTACCAGATATTTCACAAAACTTATTATTGGTGAACCAAGTAACAAATAATGAAGTCACAGTAATTTTTACTAAGAATAAAGTTGAAATATATAAAAACGAACAATTAGTATTATCAGGAAAGAAAGAAAATGGTTTATATAAAATAAATTTAAATATTGATAAAGAACAATATATAGAAGAAAAATCATTACTAATGAAGGA
The DNA here is from genome assembly GCA_032191425.1 of Lymantria dispar. Lineage (NCBI taxonomy): Eukaryota > Metazoa > Arthropoda > Insecta > Lepidoptera > Erebidae > Lymantria > Lymantria dispar. Next base: position 5,452,322 of record CM063447.1, read on the forward strand.
AAATGGAACTGCTATTGAATGGCATAAAAGATTGGGACATCCTGGAAATAAAACACTAGAAATATTACCAAATGTAGTTGAAGGGATAAAAATACAAGGAGTAAAACAATTAGAGAAATGTGAAATTTGTACACAAGCAAAACAGACAAGATTACCTTTTAATACAATAAGAACCAGAGCGAAAAGACCATTAGAATTAATACACACAGATATTTGTGGTCCATTTGAAGAGAAAACCTATGATGGTTATAAATATGTTTTAACAGTTATGGATGATTACACTCATTTTACAAAAATATACTTATTAAAGTTTAAATATGAAGCAAAGGATAAAATGATAAATTATATAGAAGAAACAGAAAGAGAAAGAAATGAAAAAGTATTCACTATACGTTGTGATAATGGAGGTGAATATACTAGCAAAGATTTCAGACAATGGTGCATTAAAAAAGGAATAAAATTAGATTTAACAATACCATATACACCTCAATTAAATGGTAAATCAGAACGTTTAAACCGAACATTATTAGAGAAAACAAGAGCATTATTATTTGATTCAGAATTTGGAAAACAAATGTGGGGTGAAGCCATGTATTGTGCTACTTATATTATTAATAGACTACCTAGTGAATCATTGAAAAATAAAACACCATATGAAATGTGGTATGGTAAAAGACCCAACATAGCAAATATGCAAAAGTTTGGTGCTATATTATATGCAAAGCAATTACACACAAATTTTTTTTTTTTTTTTATTGCCAACGGTGGCAAACGAGCAAGCAGCACACCTGATGGTAAGTGAAACTGCTGCACATGGACCATTGCAATACCAGGGGCACAGCCAGGCCGCTGCCTACCGTGAAGGAAATACTCTTCTTAAACCTCGTTTAAAGAAGGACATGTCATAGCGCTCGGGAAACACAGCAGCAGGTAGTTCATTCCAGAGCTTGCACGTACGTGGGAGAAATGATCGCTGGAAACGTACAGTTAAAGACCATAACGTTTCCAGGTGAAATGGATGAACCCTACTGCGATGTCGAGTGGTACGTTGGTAGAATGGTGACGGTGGTACCAAGTCAAACAGTTCCTCGGAGCACTCCCCGTGAAAGAGTCGGTAGAGTACACAGAGTGACCCAAAGTCTCTCCGCTGCTCCAGCGACTCCAATCTGTCCGTAAGATTGGGATCCCCGACGATTCGAACAGCCCGTCTTTGCAGGGAGTCAAGTGGGTCTAGCTGATATTTGGGCGCACCTGCCCAGAGATGTGAGCAGTACTCCACATGAGGACGAACTTGTGCTTTGTGTAGCACAAGACGCTGTCTCGGTGTGAAGTACCGCCTGGCTCTGTTCAGGACGCCCAACTTTTTGCTTGCCAATTTGGCTTTGTCCTCCAAATGACTCCCAAACTGGACTTTGCTCGATATTTTGACGCCGAGAATCCCAATACTCTCAGAAATTGGAAGAGTTACTCCTTGGAACTGAGGCGCCATGACAAATGGGTCCTTCTTTGCAGTGAACGCGCAAACTTGTGTCTTTGTGGGGTTGAACTGGACTAGGTTCCGTTCACCCCATTCCGAGGCCCGCCCCAGAGAGCGCTCGACTTCAGACACAAGTTGAACCCTTCTTTCCTGAATACTCCGAGGGATATTCCGTTGCTCAGTGTACCGCTCATCACCCGTACTGTCATCCGCATAGCAACGCATACTCTCGATAGAGAGCATGTCATTGATATGCAGGATAAACAACGTCGGGGAGAGCACCGAGCCTTGTGGTACACCAGCATTAATGGTCATGGTATCGGAGCAGGAGCCATCTACGACGACTTTTATACTCCGACCATCCAAAAAGCTGGCAATCCAATTACAGAGTCCCTCGGGGATTCCGTATGATGGTAGCTTCGATAGAAGTGCCCTGTGCCAGACCCTATCGAACGCCTTTGCGATATCTAGGCTGAACGCCAGCGCCTCACCCTTGCCCTCCAAGGCCTCTGCCCAACGGTGTGTGAGGTACACAAGAAGATCACCAGCCGACCGACCATGACGAAAGCCGTATTGGCGATCACTGATAAGCTGGCGATCCTCAAGGTACTGCAGAAGCTGACGGTTTATAACCTTCTCCATTATCTTGGCGAGCAAGGATGTTATCGCAATTGGCCTGTAATTCGATGGGTCAGACCGGTCTCCCTTTTTAGGGATCGGGTGGACATGGGCTACCTTCCACGAAGACGGAACCCTATTAGTAGCGTAGGAAAGTCGGTATAGGCGCGTGAGGATGGGAGTCAATTCAGGGGCGCACGTCTTTAGTACCACTGCAGGGATGCCATCCGGTCCACTCGACTTATGGACGTCTAAAAGCCGCAGCTCCCGCCTAACCGCTCGCTGCGTGATGCGGATTTCGGGCAGTGAGCTTTCACACCGTGGGATGGTAGGTGGTGTGGCAGCTCCGGCATCCAAAGTCGAGTTACAGGCAAAGAATTGACCTAGAAGATCGGCCTTCTCCTTTGCGCTGTGGGCCAGACTACCATCGTGTTTCTGCAGTGGTGGGAGATTGGGCTGGCAGAAGTTGCCTTGTGCAGCCTTGGCGAGCGACCAGAATGCACGACTCCCAGCAGGATAGCTTTGCAATCGCTCGCGAATTCTGGCAACATGTTCCGCCTTGGCTCTGGCAATAGCCTTCTTACTAGATCTAGAAGCGGCGTTAAAATTCCGCTTCACCTCTTTGGCGTTCAGGTCCTGGCATTTTTTGGCCCTATTCCAGGCCCGATATGCGGACTGTTTCTGGCATGCAGCCGTCCTGCAGGTTTTGTTAAACCAGGGTCGGCTGCGGCCACCGACGGGTATTTTGGTGTTGGGGATGAATAATTCCATCCCCGTAATAACCGTTTCGGTAACGCAGTCCGCACAGACGCCAGGGTCCCCAGAGGCGAAGCAAAGCCGCTTCCATGGGTAGGATGCGTAAAACTCGCGCAGTCCATCCCAATCTGCTGACTTATATTGCCAGACTCTGCGAGTCTGGCAATATAAGTCGACTAGTCGTTATAGTCGACTAGTCGACTATAACGACTAGGCCTTACAACAGGGGCACTGTTACGGACCAAGCAGCGGTCAGAAGATCCAAGAGGCGCTTCAACCACTACCTGATATCCGTGCTGGTGTGTAGTCAGCAGAAGATCCAGTAAAGAAGACTCATGGCTCTCAATATCTGGGATACGGGTGGGCTGTGTCACCAGTTGTGAGAGACCATAGGCCGAGACCATATTGAAGAGATATCGACCCTGGAGGTCGGTGGTTCGGGACCCCAGCCACTCTTTATGATGAGCGTTGAAGTCTCCAAGAACCACCACCTCCGCTGATGGACACTGCTCCAATATTTCGTCAATCCCCCATTGGACGTTCTCAAATAATTGAATTGACCCCGGATCACTGCCATGGGACCTGTAGAGGCATGCGTAGATGCGGGTAAGCCCTCCATAGTCTACGCGTAGCCACAGGATTGACAAGTCACCATGTTCGAGGGCCCGAAGGCGGCGACAGCAGATATCACCTCGGATGAATACGCACACCCGGCTTTACGACGGAAGGTATGCTCCAACTCGTAGCCGGGGTAATTTAGGTACGAAATGTCATCCGGAGCACCTATCTGCGTCTCCGTTAAAAAGAGTAAGGCAGGCCGCGCCGTCTCGAGGTGATGGTGGACGGCGTCGAGATTGCTATGTAAACCCCTGATATTGCAAAAATCCACATCAAATGTGGATAAGGGGACCGCCGTAGAAAATCGTCTCTTTTTAACTTTCTTGGCCATGATTTTTAATTTAAGAAGAGGAGGAAGGGAGTGTGAATGTGTATAACGGAGTTTGGTGATACCAAAAAAAAAAAGGCAGGGCATTGTGCATGGTCGAGGAGTGAGTGTTGTGAGGAGCACGAAGCACGGAAGGGCCCCCGATGCCCCCCCGTGTGTAGCCGCCGAGGTCCACTCCGGTTTCCCACACCGCCACGACGACTACCCAACGGGATTTTCGCCGGTTGGTGGGACAGCCTCCCAGGGAGGATGATCCTGGGTTCGGGTCCCCTGCTGACCGGCAGGTGGCCGGCGGTGACCATTCCCATCGGGTCTCCCTGTACACCATGCCAGCCCCTCACGCTCAATACCCCGACCAAGACCTCACCACCGCAGGTTTCAGGCCTCACCAAAACCCGCCACACACAAACACACCCAGAAAGTTGGGCTCCCGGCTCTCTCGCTCACCGAACGAAGTGCAGCAGCAAATTGCTACTACTCAAACGTCGATCTTCTGCGAGAGTGTGGTACTGCCCCGGACGGACCGGCCCGCGACTGCAAACAAAAGACTGTCTACAGTGTGGTCCTACCACCAATTATAAGAAAACTAGACCCGAGAAGTAAGAAATTAATAATGGTTGGATATACCAGTAATGGATATAGACTATGGAATGAACAAGAAGGAAAAATAGAAATAGCAAGAGATATTGTTGTAATTGAATTTTTTTTTTTTTTTTTTTTTTTATGCAAACGGTGGCAAACGAGCAAACAGTACACCTGATGGTAAGTGTTGCTGCCGCTCATGGACCTTTACAAGGCCGTTGCCTACCGCGAAGGGAGTGTGAATGCGTGCATTGAGGCTCGGTGATACCAAGGGCACCACCAAAACCCTCCACACGCAATCACCCTCAGAAAGTTGGGCTTCCGGCTCTCTCGCTCACCGAACGAAGCGCAGTAACAAATTGCTACTACTCAGACGTCGATTTTCTGCGAGAGCATGGTACTGCACCGGACGGACCGGCCCGCGGCTGTAGACAGATAACTGTCGACAGTGTGGTCCTACCACTCCTAAATAGTAAAAAGGAAAATAATATTGTATTAAAAAAGCAAGTACAAAGAGGTATAGTAGACAGTGATGATGAAATAAGTGATGAAAGCTATAATAATACACAAGAAATAGATATACCAAATTATGAGATAGAAGAAAGTATTCCAATTAGTACAGAAGAAGATTTTAATACAAATATTGAAATAGAAAGTGAAATTGAAAGTAATAAAAATATGAAACAGACAAAAGAGGAAACCAACTTACATGCAAGATTATGTATTACTTACCTATAACGAAGTAATGAAATCTCCTGAAAGAGAAAATTGGGAGAAGCCAATAAAATCAGAGAAAGAATCATTAGAGAGTAATAACACATGGGAAATTGTGGATTTAGAGAAGACAAAGGAACATAAAATATTAACAAATAAATGGGTATTCTGTATAAAAGAAGACGGAACATACAAAGCGAGACTAGTTGCAAGAGGTTTTGAACAAAAGGATATAGATTTTCAAGATATATATAGTCCAGTAGTAAGTCAGTCAGTATTAAAATCAATAATAGCAATAGCTGCTTCAAAAGACTATGATATGATAACATTTGATGTAAAAACAGCATTTTTATATGGAGAATTAACAGAAGATATTTTTATGCAAATACCAGAAGGATATGAAAAACAGCCTAATAAGGTGTGTCATTTAAAGAAAGCATTATATGGTTTAAAACAAGCTCCTATTTCATGGAATAAGAAATTTACAGAAACAATGATAAAACATGGATTAAAACCAACAAGAACCGATCAATGTGTATTCTCAACAGAAGATAAAACAATAATAATAGCAATTTATGTGGACGATGGATTAGCTATAACAAAAGATAAAGAAAAATTATTTAAAGTACTTAATCATCTAGAGAAGGAATTTAAGATAAAAGTGTATGAGAAACCTAAAAATTACATTGGATTTGAAGTAAAAAGAAATGAAAAAGGAATTTTGTTACATCAGCAAAACTATATAGAAAAACTACTAAGAAAATTTAATATGTTTGATTCTAAACCAGTAAGTACACCATGCAATACCGATAAGAAGGAAAGTGAGACTATAAACAATAATATATCAGACTTTCCATATAGAGAATTAGTTGGAGGATTATTATACTTATCAACAAGATCAAGACCAGACTATGTCAAGCTGTAAATGAAGCAAGTAAAAAGTTAGAAAATCCATCTAAAGAAGACATAATATCAGTTAAGAAAATATTGAAATATTTGAATGGGACAAGATCTAAAGGTATAATGTATAAAAGAGGAGAAGATAAGAAATCTACATGCATATTGTGATTCAGATTATGCAAATTGTACCAAGACCAGGCGTAGTACAACAGGTTATGTAATAATGTTTACGGGAGGACCTATATCGTGGTGCTCTAAAAGACAGCCTATAGTGAGTTTATCATCAACTGAAGCTGAATATATAGCAGCGGCAGATTGTGTTAAAGAGTGTTTGTATTTAAGATATTTTATAAGTGAATTAATAAGTGAAAATGTTAAAATTAGTTTGAATATTGATAACCAGAGTGCTATACAGTTAATAAAATCAGGTTCTTTTAGTAAAAGATCTAAACATATAGATGTGAGATTCTATTTCATACATGATAACTATAAGATAGGAAAACTAGATATAAAATATTGTCCTACAGATTTACAGATAGCTGATATGTTTACAAAACCATTGTATAAAAATAAGTTTAAATTTCATTGTGAGAAAGTTATATAATAAAAATAGAATATTGTAAAATGTGATTGAAATAAGAGATCAGATAAGAATTATAAGAAATAGTTTTGTATAATATAAAAAGAAAAGGTTAAGATGTATAAGTAAAATAAAACTACAGAAATTGTAAAATAAGTTAAATATTTTGAAAAATTGTTATACATATAAAAATTTTAAAAATAGGAGAAGGTGTTAACTTAATATGTTGTTATACTGTAAATGAAAAATTAATCTGTGACATATTTAGACTGTGGCTCTGGTAAAATAGGATGATGCAATAATATATAAAGAAGATGGCGTTCAGGCTTAGAAACAATGTTTGTGTTTTACATTAATAAATTAGTTTAAATAATAATATACAGTTTCTCTTCCTTCCACGGACCCCTCATCAGTAATTACTCTCGAAAACAACTTGTAGATCTGCTTCAAGAGTGAAATGAGTCTGTAGTTCTTAAGAACAGCACCACCCTACTACTCGTCCACAACTCTGAAATTTCGTTCCCGAGAACAACACAAATAACTTCTGAAAAGGCTTTTAGAACCGGTTTTCCATCGGCTTTACGAAATTCTGCCTTAATTTCGTCATCTCCAGGTGCATGTGCATGTCTTATTTATGCGATAACCATAGTGATAGAGTGCAAGTTAATGTCCGGCATTTCTTTGGTATAGTGCCGAAATAGCTTGAATCAGGACTTAGTGTGACAAAGTCAGGAAATCACACTGACCTGAATCTAACACTGTGAGTTTGAAAGTATCCCCTAAGAGAAAATTATTTTGTTTTAAAACATATTTACGGTTATTTTTAGCAAATTTTAATAAATAATTATAAACGCTAAACAACTTCTTTGCTTTTTTAAAATTTATTACCTATATATATAATTATATTTATTTAATCAATATGTTATCAAAATTGTATAAGCATGACTGTATAGACTCTATACTCTTCGCCTGCCCAAACGGTCAAGTAGAAGGGAAAAAAAACTATGTTTTTTTTTGTTTTGTCGCTCTTACGAGCAGACTAAAGTCTTTTCGACCATACTGCCTTGTCTTACGTAGCTTATAAATAATTTTCTTTACATATTATTTACGCCTTCATACTGTATAACTTATTAATAGTCATTGTCCATCAGTAAGTCAAGTCGTTATCATTAATTTGCCTCTGAAAAGCTAATTAAATGATTTCTCTGGGAATTTCGGTAAAATAAGAAAATACACGTAAACCACTCTTATATCACATTCACCACACTTCAACACCATAATTGTATTATATTACATAAAACATCAGGAAAATTATTCAATATAACACCATAAAACACTAAAAAATTAAAATTATACAAGAGCTTAACATGACATTGCCATATTCGAGCCGAAACCATAGATAATTCACTATCCATACTAACATTATAAATGCGAAAGTAAGGATGTTTGTTTGTTTGTTTGTTTGTAACGCTTTCACGCTTAAACCACCGAACCTATTTCAAAAATTCTTTCACCAATGGAAAGCTATAATATCAGGGAGTAACATAGGCTATATTTTATCCCGGTATTCCCACAGGAATGGGAACTACGCCGCGGGTAAAGCGACTGAAACCGAAGCGAAGCGAGCCGGGTTTCTAGTTCACTATAAAATAAGATAGATGTGCAACTGAGGTTTTAAATTTGAAAACTGTGTACATGGTTTGAGAAATGGCGCTATTTTCAATAATAGCGAAACAAAATGTTACTAATCGCTCAATAGATGGCGCTGCTTTTAAGGCGATCTCTAGCTGTATTTTAGTGAAATATTTAGTGTGATATAAATTATTTATTTAAACGGAATAAATGTAAGGTCGCTTGACCCTTTGTAACACATAACACTATTAAGGAAAAACTAATCGAAAACAAAAGAAATTACATACAATTAACATACATTATTCCAATAAATAAATAATTACTATTATTTTAAAATATTTAAAGGATTTGCTATGGGAAATAAATCAGTTTTAATATGCAAAGAAACAAAACAATATTTATTTCCTTCCCGTTACATATTAAAATAATATAGCATGATTCACTTGCTTTACACCTTTGGTAGGCAATTATTCGATAGGGCGTCCAGTGAAATGCGTTGTCAAGGTAGAGGAGGATCTTGCTTCTTCAGTGCTGCTGTTTAAAACTTTCTAAGGGATTTGATAAACAATGTTTGACATACCGATCTACAGTAACACAGCTTTTATCTGATAAGACAATTATTGCGAAATCATCTGTTCTTACAAACAATGAGGCTATCATCTTTTTCGCTCGACTTCTGTCCTTTTTACTATTATCGGCAAATATTCGAATGGAATGAATTCGAATAAATTCACAAACGAGTCCTGATTTAGATTTCTTGTTAAATACTAATATTAGTTTACGAATTTTGTTCGAATTATCGAACATTTCCGTGTACACGTCAATATTTGCTATGCAATATTTTACTACAATGTTAGTACTTGTACAAATTAAGAGCATCTCTTAACCTAATTATCTACCTTAAATTGCATCGATTTTAAAATTGATAATGATTCATTCCAAAGCAAAGAATGCGGTGAGTTCTTCTTCAATGCCTATTTATTTACTTTTCACTACATTGATATCTGTGACTATTAAAGAATCGAACTGTTTGTCAAAGAGCAGTAACATATCTATTTTGGCCAATCACTCCATCGTTAAATGTTAAGATCTGAAATTGAAAGAAACCGTGACTATTAGTTACGAGAAAAATAAAATTATTTTTTGTTGTCGTATGGAAAACCCTTAGGAGGTTGATTCCTTCCATTAGGAGTATATTTTATTCTTGATAAAACTTCACGAAATTTAGGTGGGTTATTATCAATAATTCAATATATAAACTTAAAAATTAAATAAATAACGTTAAACATTGAGAGAAATTCTTATTCACTTCTTCTTAAGTTACTAGCTAAAACGTTTCATGGTTTTATCTTTGATAATTATGACTATTGACCCATATTTCAAACCAATCAAGGCTTTTTTGGGATAATAGGTTCTTTCCTAAGCTCTAGTTCATTTCTGCACCAAATCTCATAAAAATGGTTAAATGGCATAGATGAAAATACAGAGAGACAGAATTACATTCACATTTATAATCTTAAAATAATATAATCCTTATTAATATTATAAATGCGTAAGTAAGGATGTTTGTTTGTTTGTTTGTTACGCTTTCACACTTAAACCAAAGAACCGATTTCAAAATTCTTTCACCAATGGAAAACTATAATATCAGGGAGTGACATAGGCTACATTTTATCTTGGTGTTCTCACAGGAACAGCAACTACGCCACGGGTAAGGCGACTGAAACCGAAGCGAAGCGAGGGCGGGTTGCTGGTATATTATAAATTATTCCCGTGTGATAACGGAGTAAGAATACAATCCACACCCCCTATTTTATTCGTGGATGTTATAAAAGATGACTAAGGGATATAAGATGCAGATAACGTTTATGCAAGAGAAGGAAAACTCAAATCAAAACCCTTAATCAACACGTCAGATCGACTACTAAGTCGATCTGACGTAGTAGGTCTATTTCCCTCTCATAGTAAAGGAGGTTCAAGCACAGTGGGAAGTATATGGGCTAAGATTATGATTATAAATAATATAATAATATTATCGTTATTATGAATTATACAGGGTTTTTTTTTTTGTTTTTTTGTTGGTTAGCCGCGGTCGGCGCTCCTTCGCACCACTCCGTCCGGGGCGACAGAGGGGCTTAAGCACGCAACTCCCGCGACCCACCCAAAAACCACGTCGCCTTCGTCGTTGGGCCGACCACTAGAGCAGCGTTAACTTGTCGTCAGTGGTCGGCCCGACGGAATACCCCCTATTGGGGTACCCTCCCATCGACCGACGTCCCCCCCTCGGGGAGGACGTCGGTCTTTCCTCACGCGGTCGGCCTCTCAGCGGGTGACGGACTAATACCCGGTCACGTCACCCGCGGCCTCGGCTAGGGCGGCATGAGGCGCAGATAGTTGCGCCTACGCCGCCCGAGTTGCCGGCGGCGGATCTCCTCATCGAGGCTGCGCTCCTCGCACAGGCGATCCGCCGCCTCCTTCCGCGAGATCACTGTCTCGCAGAAGGTTGCGACCGCGTCTCAATTCCCGACGCTGTCGATCATTGCCCTAGCGATAGCCTGCAGCGTCAGGTCCGTACCGATGATTGCGACGAGTTCACAGCGCTGCACTGCCCAAGCCCCGCAGGCCTCGAGCGTATGGCGCGCCGTGTCCTCGTCACAATCGCAGTGGTGGCAGGACGGTGTACTCTCCCTCCTAACGACCTTGTGCAGGTATTTGGCGAAGCACCCATGCCCCGTCAAAACCTGCACCAGTCGGAAGGAGAGCACCCCGTGCTGAATTATACAGGGTGACTGGTAAAAGATTGTACATATTGAAGGAGGGTATTCAGTACTCGATTCTGATACCCAATATATAAAAAAAATTGGTACTTAAATTTTGAACTAATTATCTTATAAAAATATTTAGTTATGGACACATGGGATAGGTCAACGTATGTCAGCAATTGTAGGTACTAAACAGTTCGCGCATTGAACTAGTTACATTTTAGGTAAATATTCTACCTATGCGACTCGACCCAGTAGGTATTTTTTTTCGTCGCGGGCCGCAGACAGAGGTCAACGTACGCTGGCAAACCTATTGTTGTGATTAGAAACAAATCACTTTATCTCGGGATTGGTAAGAGCTATGAATCTGCAAATAACTTTAGTGTTTTATGACATTATTCTTACACCTAGTTTAAGTAATTCTAGTAATAAATATCCAAAATCTTGACAACAGTACTAACAAAACTGTTACTCGATATCGGTATCGGTGTATCGCCAGTAGGGTGACAATATTTTTGGAAGTCTGGTAACACTAATATTGTTGATGTTTACTAAGTAGTTAATTAATATTATCTTCTTTTTACACTTTTATTAGTTACATGTGGCCATTATCTATCGTTTCCTTGAATATGTACAATCTTTTACCAGTCATACGGTATAATAATGTATAAAAAAAATGAACGTGTGTACAAAGTACGCATAGCAGAAGTGAAACTTCTTTATCCTTTGTCCCTTTGTCCCGTTGTTCCTTTATCCCTTTATCCCTTTATATTATCATCTTATCCCTCTATCACCTTATCCCTTTATCCCTTTTTCACTTTATCCCTTTATCCCCTTACCCCTTATCACCTTATCCCTTTATCACTTTATTCCTGTATCCCTTTATCCCCTTACCCCTTATCCCCTTATCACCTTATCCCTTTATCCCTTTATCCCTGTATCCCTTTATCCCTTTATCCCCTTTCCCCCTTACCCCCTTACCCCCTTACCCTCTTATCACCTTATCCCTTTATCCCCTTATCACCTTATCTCTTTATCCCTTTATCACTTTATGCCTTTATCACTTTATCCCTTTATGTCCGCTTAAACGACATGCTGTCCCTACTCCACTGGAGAAAGAACTCTTTCTTCGAATCGACCGTGGTGGGGACGAGGAAAAGATGGCGCGTAACGAAAAAATGTGACGCGTAACCGAAAAATGTGACGGTAAATTTTTTTCCAACGCCGATAAAGAAGTTTCACTTCAATAAGTATTATAAGAGAAGGAACTCGAAACAAAACCCTATACCAACCTGTCTGACCAGCATGGTATAGTAGCATCAATTTTCCTCCTGTTATGAAGGAGGCTCGAGCCCAACAGTGGGACATATGTGTGCTGAAATGATGATGATGAAGTATTATAATAATATATAAGTAAGGTTTAGGCTTGTCTAAAATTCATTATAACAACCTAACATTGAGACTGAATGTTCTAATGCAACAACTATGTAATTACTCACCTTATTAAATAGAACCATGTTGTAGAGGAATTATAACGGATGGATATTCATTTATTGTCACATTGCCAGATATTAAGCTACGAACACAAAAAGCACGTGAATAACCTAATATAGTGAAATTGTCGTATTCCACTTCCACACAGTACTAGTATAGTATATATACAATTTACCATCTCATTCTTACCTACGAATGTCTTATAATGCAACTAAGGGATTAAATATACATATAACATCTATGCCAGAGAAAGAAAACTTGAAATAAAATCAACCCGTCTGACTGACGTGATTCAATTGGTTATTTTCCCACCTATCAAAGAGGAGGATCGAACCCAACAGTGGGACTATATGAGCTGACATGATGATGGTGAATGATGAAGATGAGAGATGAATAAGAAGGAAAACTTGAAATTAAACCCTATACCAACACGTCTGACTAGCGTGGTATAGTAGGTCAAGTTCCCTCCCCTAGTGGAGGAGGCCCAGGCCCAACAGTGGGATGTGTATGGGCTGAGAGGAAGATGATAAATGATGAAAGTCCATGTTCTAATGTTGCTATTGCTTTCGGTTAGTCATTGATAATGAATAGTAATCGTTTTACGCAAACTGCTAGTTTGCCGGATTTAAAGTTGATATAAGCTATACCTTTAAAGGGGATACATCCAAAATAACACCTGCAGGCCGATTTTCTTGCCATTATAAAAGTCGTTGTATAACCAAATCGTTGAAGTACAAGAAGGTGTATCGGTTTTGAAATCTATCACAAGCTCCGAGAGATGTGTCGGTTCAATTTTTATTTTACACACTTAAAATATATTTTTACAATGTAACAGTACAAAATGTCCGATGACGCTTTGTAATTTTTTTTTATGATAAATGTCAAACATTGCCGCCAAAATTTAGTATACAACTTTTTGGTGGAAAAGTCATAGTTGATTATTAATTTACAAATAATATAATTGATTTTATGTATATATTTAATTTATAAGAATTTAAAATTATTTATTATATAAGTAAATTTAATTTATTTAGGTGTCAGAAATGATTTCAATAATTTATTATTACTCCATCTATTGGTGTTAATATAAACTACTATGGTCTTTAGTAGTTCAGGTATTTTTCAAAGATGGCAGTAGTTAGTATGCAAAAATTGCTATGAAGGGATGTAGGGAAGTTACATGGCCCCGCCCGCGCTCTTGGCGCGCGGACTCCCAGCGGTCTTACGAGGCACGTCCGACCATGCTCGATGACAGGATCCAAGAGAGAGACCGGGGCCATGTAATTTCCCTACATCCCTTCATAGCAATTTTTGCATACTAACTACTGCCATCTTTGAAAAATACCTGAACTACTAAAGACCATAGTAGTTTATATTAACACCAATAGATGGAGTAATAATAAATTATTGAAATCATTTCTGACACCTAAATAAATTAAATTTACTTATATAATAAATAATTTTAAATTCTTATAAATTAAATATATACATAAAATCAATTATATTATTTGTAAATTAATAATCAACTATGACTTTTCCACCAAAAAGTTGTATACTAAATTTTGGCGGCAATGTTTGACATTTATCATAAAAAAAAATTACAAAGCGTCATCGGACATTTTGTACTGTTACATTGTAAAAATATATTTTAAGTGTGTAAAATAAAAATTGAACCGACACATCTCTCGGAGCTTGTGATAGATTTCAAAACCGATACACCTTCTTGTACTTCAACGATTTGGTTATACAACGACTTTTATAATGGCAAGAAAATCGGCCTGCAGGTGTTATTTTGGATGTATCCCCTTTAAAGGTATAGCTTATATCAACTTTAAATCCGGCAAACTAGCAGTTTGCGTAAAACGATTACTATTCATTATCAATGACTAACCGAAAGCAATAGCAACATTAGAACATGGACTTTCATCATTTATCATCTTCCTCTCAGCCCATACACATCCCACTGTTGGGCCTGGGCCTCCTCCACTAGGGGAGGGAACTTGACCTACTATACCACGCTAGTCAGACGTGTTGGTATAGGGTTTAATTTCAAGTTTTCCTTCTTATTCATCTCTCATCTTCATCATTCACCATCATCATGTCAGCTCATATAGTCCCACTGTTGGGTTCGATCCTCCTCTTTGATAGGTGGGAAAATAACCAATTGAATCACGTCAGTCAGACGGGTTGATTTTATTTCAAGTTTTCTTTCTCTGGCATAGATGTTATATGTATATTTAATCCCTTAGTTGCATTATAAGACATTCGTAGGTAAGAATGAGATGGTAAATTGTATATATACTATACTAGTACTGTGTGGAAGTGGAATACGACAATTTCACTATATTAGGTTATTCACGTGCTTTTTGTGTTCGTAGCTTAATATCTGGCAATGTGACAATAAATGAATATCCATCCGTTATAATTCCTCTACAACATGGTTCTATTTAATAAGGTGAGTAATTACATAGTTGTTGCATTAGAACATTCAGTCTCAATGTTAGGTTGTTATAATGAATTTTAGACAAGCCTAAACCTTACTTATATATTATTATAATACTTCATCATCATCATTTCAGCACACATATGTCCCACTGTTGGGCTCGAGCCTCCTTCATAACAGGAGGAAAATTGATGCTACTATACCATGCTGGTCAGACAGGTTGGTATAGGGTTTTGTTTCGAGTTCCTTCTCTTATAATACTTATTGAAGTGAAACTTCTTTATCGGCGTTGCAAAAAAATTTACCGTCACATTTTTCGGTTACGCGTCACATTTTTTCGTTACGCGCCATCTTTTCCTCGTCCCCACCACGGTCGATTCGAAGAAAGAGTTCTTTCTCCAGTGGAGTAGGGACAGCATGTCGTTTAAGCGGACATAAAGGGATAAAGTGATAAAGGCATAAAGTGATAAAGGGATAAAAGGAGTAAGGGATAAAGGCATAAAGGGATAAAGAGATAAGGTGATAAGGGGATAAAGTGATAAAGGGATAAGGTGATAAGGGGATGAGGGGGTAAGGGGATACAGGGATAAAGGCATAAAGAAATAAAGTGATAAAGGAATAAGGTGATAAGGGGTAAGGGGATAAAGGGATAAAGTGATAAAGGGATAAGGTGATAAGGGGATAAGGGGTAAGGGGATAAAGGGATAAAGTGAAAAAGGGATAAAGTGAAAAAGGGATAAAGTGATAAAGGGATAAGGTGCTAGGGGGATAAGGTGATAAGGGGAAAAAGGCATAAAGGGACAAAGGATAAAGAAGTTTCACTTCTGCTATGCGTACTTTGTACACACGTTCATTTTTTTTATACATTATTATATAATTTATAATAACGATAATACCTATTATTATATTATTTATAATCATAATCTTAGCCCATATACCTCCCACTGTGCTTGAACCTCCTTTACTATGAGAGGGAAATAGACCTACTACGTCAGATCGACTACTAAGTCGTGTTGATTAAGGGTTTTGTTTTGAGTTTTCCTTCTCTTGCATAAACGTTATCTGCATCTTATATCCCTTAGTCGTCTTTTATAACATCCACGAGTAAAATAGGGGGTGTGGATTGTATTCTTACTCCGTTATCACACGGGAATAATTTATAATATACCAGCAACCCGCCCTCGCTTCGCTTCGGTTTCAGTCGCCTTACCCGTGGCGTAGTTGCTGTTCCTGTGAGAACACCAAGATAAAATATAGCCTATGTCACTCCCTGATATTATAGTTTTCCATTGGTGAAAGAATTTTGAAATCGGTTCGTTGGTTTAAGTGTGAAAGCGTAACAAACAAACAAACATCCTTACTTACGCATTTATAATATTAATAAGGATTAGATTATTTTAAGATTATAAATGTGAATGTAATTCTGTCTCTTTGTATTTTCATCTATGCCATTTAACCATTTTTATGAGATTTGGTGCAGAAATGAACTAGAGCTTAGGAAAGAACCTATTATCCCAAAAAATCCTTGATTGGTTTGAAATATGGGTCAATAGTCATAATTATCAAAGATAAAACCATGAAACGTTTTATCTAGTAACTTAAGAAGAAGTGAATAAGAATTTCTCTCAATGTTTAACGTTATTTATTTAATTTTTAAGTTTATATATTGAATTATTGATAATAACCCACCTAAATTTCGTGAAGTTTTATCAAGAATAAAATATACTCCTAATGGAAGGAATCAACCTCCTAAGGGTTTTCCATACGACAACAAAAAATAATCTTATTTTTCTCGTAACTAATAGTCACGGTTTCTTTCAATTTCAGATCTTCATTACATAACATTTAACGATGGAGTGATTGGCCAAAATAGATATGTTACTGCTCTTTGACAAACAGTTCGATTCTTTAATAGTCACAGATATTAATGTAGTGAAAAGTAAATAAATAGGCATTGAAGAAGAACTCACCGCATTCTTTGCTTTGGAATGAATCATTATCAATTTTAAAATCGATGCAATTTAAGGTAGATAATTAGGTTAAGAGATGCTCTTAATTTGTACAAGTACTAACATTGTAGTAAAATATTGCATAGCAAATATTGACGTGTACACGGAAATGTTCGATAATTCGAACAAAATTCGTAAACTAATATTAGTATTTAACAAGAAATCTAAATCAGGACTCGTTTGTGAATTTATTCGAATTCATTCCATTCGAATATTTGCCGATAATAGTAAAAAGGACAGAAGTCGAGCGAAAAAGATGATAGCCTCATTGTTTGTAAGGACAGATGATTTCGCAATAATTGTCTTATCAGATAAAATCTGTGTTACTGTAGATCGGTATGTCAAACATTGTTTATCAAATGCCTTAGAAAGTTTTAAACAGCAGCACTGAAGAAGCAAGATCCTCCTCTACCTTGACAACGCATTTCACCGGACGCCCTATCGAATAATTGCCTACCAAAGGTGTAAAGCAAGTGAATCATGCTATATTATTTTAATATGTAACGGGAAGGAAATAAATATTATTTTGTTTCTTTGCATATTAAAACTGTTTTATTTCCCATAGCAAATCCTTTAAATATTTTAAAATAATAGTAATCATTTATTTATTGGAATAATGTATGTTAATTGTATGTAATTTCTTTTGTTTTCGATTAGTTTTTCCTTAATAGTGTTATGTGTTACAAAGGGTCAAGCGACCTTACATTCATTCCATCCGTTTTCTCCGGCTCTCAACCCGGAGAAAAGTATGCTAAGCGACATCGCCCAAGGGCTCCCCCTGTGGGGAACGGAACTCGGCTTGGGGGGTCGCTGGAGGCAAAGTGGGCGTGCCCACGTTTTTAGTCGTGACTTTTGCGCGGCGCGGGTTCGCACCTCGACGACGAGGGCGGAACCGCGGATATTTATTTGTTAAGGCCTCGCGGGCCGTGTAGGCTCTTTGTTGAGCGAATGTGATATTGTCGTCGTCTTCGTCGAGGACGTGACGAGGACGTCGGATGGATTACATTTATTCCGTTTAAATAAATCATTTATATCACACTTAATATTTCACTAAAATACCGCTCGAGTTCGCCTTAAAAGCAGCGCCATCTATTGAGCGATTAGTAACACTTTGTTTCGCTATTATTGAAAATAGCGCCATCTCTCAAACCATGTACACAGTTTTCAAATTTAAAACCTCAGTTGCACATCTATCTTATTTTATAGTGAATTATCTATGAGAGAGACTTTTTCAACGCGACGCTTCGTGTCAAAGATGGCGTCATCCCCCTTTCAAAAAAAGAAAGGTTCCTATTGGCTAGTTAGCCAATCATAAACAAAACCGATCCATAAACAAATGTTATTGTGAATTACACTTGGCGATAGAATTCTGTATTCTATAAAATAATAAGATGTTATGATATTGTGTGCTTATTTAATCCGTGTCCTACATATAAATATCTACACAAATACTAATTTATTTGAATAGTTGATTCATGTTATCACGGATGCCCTCTAGTAGCGAGGATGTGTAACTTATATTGAATGTAATTATCAGATGACCTAGTGCCATCTATCAGCACACCACGGAATCCTAATAAATTTATCATTTTAACCCTTATGTGAGTGACAAATAAAACACCTTCATAAGAGTGACGAGGTACCCTGGTACCTTCATACAATTTAGATGTTTGTTTGTATTGTATGAGATTTATATTCTTTTCGTGTGGTGACAGAGTAAGAATACAATTCTCCACACCCCTCTCTAGCCCATGGGTGTCGTAAAAGACGAGTAAGGGATATAATATGAGGTACCCTGGTACCTTCATACAGTTTGTAGGTTTGTTTGTATTGCAGGAGCTTATTTATATTCTTTTCGTGTGGTGACGGAGTAAGAATACAATTCACCACACCCACGATTCCCCATGGGTGTTGTAAAGACAATTAAGAGATATATATGCATTTAATATCTACGCAAGAATAGGAAAACTCCAAACAATTTCCTAAACTAATACATCTGACTTGCGTGGTATAGTAGGTCAATTTCCCTCCAATAATGGTAGAGGACCGAGATCAAAAGTAGATAGTGTATGGACTGAGATGATGATTTACATTTTGTGATTTTATAATTATTTCATTATGAATATTAGAACAAATACCTTTGAACAAAGGTCACGTGTTCAAAAATATAATTCAACAAAATTTCTAACGATATTAGTAAAATCTTCTAGTGATGAAGGTGAGTTTGCTGCGTTTGATAATGAACATGATTATATTCCTTTAGTTGAAGAGTATGGATTGGAAATTTTGGATGTTGCAAGAAGCTGAATTTGAAAATGTGATTAATTCTCACGATTCCCATGCGAGTTTTGAAGTGGAATCGTTCGAAAATATTCTTATAGCAAAAGATGAAATGTGGTGCCATCTAATCCACACCACAATGTTTGATAATGATGTAACGCACCCTGAACATTTGTTAGTTGATAAAGCAGCCGCTATCGGAGATATTTGGACTATGTTCATTTCAAATTTGAATAAAATCTACAAGCTTCATGCATATTAGTATTACAGTTGACGCAAAGCTATATGGATATCATGGGTGGACTAGAGATTGAGTAAATCAATACATGCCATCGAAACCTGAAATGATGGCATAAAATTATCCCAGGCTTGTGATGCTAATAATTCCTACCCCCTAAATAGACAAATATACATAGGAAAATCAAGTGATGGCACTCGTCAAACAAATGTTGTGTAATGTGTAATAGATCTCATGGCTAAATACAAAAATTCAGGACTAAATGTAACTACGGATATTTTTGACGTCTCTTCAACTGAATCATTTCTTGAATTCGTAGAATCTTCCACTAGTTGTAACGGTAAGAGAAACAAACAGGTTTCTTCCTGATAATATAACTTCTATAAGTCAGACTAGAGGAGATTCTACAGGATGTGTTACAGTCGTTTAAAGTTGCTACATATACAGCGAACTCAAACACAAGTAAAGAAACACAACAAGCTTGCAGAAAACCAATTTGTGATGAACATGCAATAACTTGTCCATCATATACGAAATTATAAATATGTATTTTTTTCATAGTCATACAAAACACTAAAGAGGTACCCGGGTACCTTGTCACTCCTTTGTGAGTTTAAAATATGTTTTGGTTTCCACAAACCAATGTAAATAGTTCATTGCGTCAAAACATAAGAAAACATATAATTTATAAATAGTTAAAAGCTCTCAGGAAATCACAGATATCTATAGGTCGTAAAACATACTTTTTTAAAATTTGAAAATGCTAAAGGTACCTGGGTACCTCGTCACTCACATAAGGGTTAAAACCGTCGCTGAATGAAAGTGTGATAATAATCTGCAGTGATATTTTATATCACCACAAACTATAGTTCTAATAAGTAACCCTCAAAATCTCTGACAGTATTAGGATACTCGACTTTAGAAATATTCAGCAAAATCTAATTTAGTAATCATTTAGAGAACAAAGCCAAATTTGAGAGTAAAACTTGGGTGTCCTGAAAAGAATTATACGGTGCTGTATACTAAAACAATGACTTGTCTTGTGTTATACACAAATCTGTCCATACATGTAATACTCTTCACATTTCTGGCGGTGGATGACTTTTTTAAAAATCACGTTATTCATTGCCAGAAACTTAATTGTGGCAACCCCTTGCCGTTACCCTTAACGTTCATGAAATTATAATTCTACTTACGTTATATGGCAATCTAACAATGAATAACGTGATTTTGGCAATGAATAACGTGATTTTTAATAACGTTCTGAAGGGAATATCAAAAAATTACGCTTAATAATTTGACGTAAATATATCGGTATTTTACACACTTTTAATACCTTTTATCTGCCAAAGCCACTGTAACCCAAACTTCATAATGGGCTACCGTTCTTACCTGTGTTGGGAGCATGCGCTGACAAACTTTCAGCTTTAATAAAATAACGAAGGTCTGGGGTCCACAGGCTCTTAGTCCAAAGTTTACGCAATAGAAGGCAAACAGCCAAAAGTAATTTATACTTTTTTAGTTTCATAGTCATGGAAATGTAAAAATTCTGAAGTGATTAATAGATAGTGTTTAGGTCTTCAATGATAAGTCACACCTTTGTAGACGCCAGTACGTTATTCTATATTTACTTTACTTCTTTTTAGGGTTCCGTACCCAAAGGGTAAAAACAGGACTCTATTATTAAGACTTCGCTGTCTGTCCGTCCGTCTGTCTGTCACCAGGACTCTCAAGAACCGCGATAGCTAAACAGCTGAAATTTTCACAAATTATGTATTTCTGATGCCGCTATAATAACAAATACTAAAAACAAAATAAAATAAATATTTAAGGGGGGCTCCCATACAACAATTTTAAAATTCACGTTTGAATTTTTCTCGATTTCGTATTTGATTTCTATGACTGAGAAATGCCCCACTACGATATTATCTTCTAAGTAACAAACTTCAGGGTGAAGCCATTTAGTTATTTAAATTAAATAAAAATTGAGATACAGCGGTATAGTTATTAATGCTTATTTAAATAATTGTAGCATTTGATAGATTAAAGCATATTCAAAGGTTATCGGACTACATGGTAAGCGTGCGTGGGGGTCAGTTTTATTTAATTTATTTAATTTGATATTAACGTACCACCTAAATAAATTATCCGTATGGTGATGGAGTAAGAATAAAATTCATCACCCCCTTTCTTGTCAGTGGGTGTCGTAAACGACGACTACGGAATATTATATGAAGATAACATCTATGTAAGAGTAGGAAAACTTGAAATATAATCCTTTGCCAATCTCCCTGACCAGCGTGTTAGAGTAGGTCAATTTCCCTCACGTTATAAAAGAGGCTCGAGCCCAACAATAAAAATATACCAGCTGTGATGACGATGATGATGATTTTTTTTTTTTGTTCACGCTGTGGAAATGCATTTACGCACACTCACCGGCCACGTCCGCAGCCGGAATACCCACTAAAACCACAGCGGCCCCTTCCGCGCTTTTACGGGGTGCCGGAGAGATCGTCTAATGACATTCGTCCACGGCAACCCAACGCATGGCCGTCTGGCCACGTCCTGTCGTCATTATTTAGGCGGTGGGAGTAAGTGCGCATATTGTCGCCTCCCCCTCCCGGGTCGCCGGCGACGGAGCGAGTCAGCAGAGGCGCTTGCCTCGCGTTCCCGCTCCGCCGCTTCCTTCCTGGATATGACGGCCTCGCAAAATGAGGTCTTCGACAACCAGCACCTGTCGCTGCCGAGCATCTTTGTGATAACGGTCGGCAGCGACAGGTCCGCTCCGAGAACCGCCGACAGGTCGTGGCGCTGAGGCCCCCAGGCGGGGCATACTTCCAATGTGTGACGCGCATCATCAGTTGGCGCGCCACACTCATGACATCCGGGGGCCTCTTCTCTTTTAATCATATGCAGGTACTTACCGAAGACCCCGTGTCCGGTAAGCACCTGCGCCATCCTAAATGTTAGGTTGCCGTGCTTCCTTGTGAGCCAGCGGTGGAGATGCGGCGCAACCGCCTCCACAGTCCCCCGCCCTGCTACGGGGGACTCCAGGTCTGCCCTCCACCACCGGATAACCTCCCTCCGGGCCACTTCTTGCGCTCTGCTCAGTCTCCTTACAGAGACTTGCTCGCCGTTGGCCCGCGCTGTGGCACGGAGCTGGTAAACTTCCACCAAGGCCTCAGCCACAAGCGGCCAAGGCGGGTCGCCTACCAGTAGCGTCGCTGCAGTCCAAGACACCGTACGGTAACCCCTGATAGTCCTCACCGCCATGATTCTCTGCGGTCGGCGCAGGAGGGCCTTGTTGCGGGCGGTAAGGGACTCCGACCAGATAACGATGATGATGATGCTGATGATGACTTAAATAAAATTGATACGATTAATTTTTATTTGTAGATGAAAACGCTAATATAAGTGTGATATATACAAAAATAAATTGATACTCTACATACTCACATTTTTCCTACAAACATTACCCGCATATATAGCTGACCTGTACCTGTATATGAGAAGAAGAAAACCTGAGTAAGTTCCATTTTCTTTACTATCTTTCAATCAGCTGAGTGAGAAACTCGACAGTAATTTTTTGAGATGAGCAAGAGGGAACAGGGATTTTTTTTTTTTTTTTTAATGGGTGGGCTATGGTAAGCGCACGCGCGGTCCTGTCCCTCCGGGGCGATGAAAGGACGGCGCGCAGGCCCATAACCCACCCGTACCCACGTCACCTCGTTGTTGGGCCGACCACCGGAGCAGATGTGACTTGTCATCAGTGGTCGGCCCGACGGAATACCTTTCGGGTAACCTCACCTCTCGACGTACTGGGACGTCGGTCGCCATCGCGCGGTCAGCCTCTCTGCGGGTGACGGACAATTCCCCGGTCCGATCACCCGCGGCCTCGGCTAGGGCGGCATTAGGCGCAGATACTCGCGCCTGCGCCGCCCGAGTCGCCGGCGGCGGAACGTGTCGCCGAATAGGAGCTCTACTCGCACACGATCCGCCGCCTCCTTCCGTGAGATTACGGCCTCACAGAAGGCGGCGACCGCGTCCCAGTTCCTGACGCTGTCGAGCATCTCCCTGGCGATGGTCGGCAGCGCCAGGTCGGCACCGATAATCGCGACGAGTTCACGGCGCTCTCCCTCCCATGCAGCACACTCCTCGAGCGTGTGCTGCGCCGTGTCCTCGTCGCAACTGCAGTGGTGGCAGGACGGTGTGCTCTCCCTCCTGACAATCTTGTGCAGGTACTTCCCAAAACACCCGTGCCCTGTAAGCACCTGCACCAGTCGGAAGGAAAGCACCCCGTGCGTCCGCTCCAACCACTCCATCAGCATCGGCCGGAAGGCCTCGACGGTCCTGACACCGTACCGAGGACTCTCCAGCCGGACTGCCCAACGGGCAATGACTCCTCGGCGGGCGTCGACCCGCCAGGCGGTGATCTCCTGCAGGGAGACCATGCCGCCGCGGGTGCGCGTCTCAGACACCCGCCGATAAATCTCGGCGAGCATCTCCGCCTCCAGGTCCCAAGGGGGAGTTCCGGCCAGGAGGCACGCTGCCTCCGTTGACACCGTGCGGTAACCGCGTATGGCCCTGACCGCCATGACCCTCTGTGGTCGCCTCAAGAGGGCCCTCAGCCGGACGGTCAGGGACCCCGCCCACACCGGTGCGCCGTACAGAGCCATCGACCGGATCACCCCCGTGTACAGCTGTCGGCACGTAGAGCTGGGTCCGCCCACATTCGGCATCAGCCGCGAAAGGGCGGACGCCGCGCCGACAAGCCGGGGAACAAGTCGATGGAGATGCTCCCGGAACCAAAAATGCCCGTCGAGCACCAGGCCCAAGTACTTCATGTGGGCCTGGATGCTGATGGTGACCGACTTCACAGTGATCGAAGCGCCGGCGGGAGGCCCGGCGGTACGGAGGCCATGGAATAAAAGGGCCTCCGTCTTTTCCAGGGCTACCTCAACCCCAGCGCTTCGATCCGCCTGACAATCTCCTCGGTGCCGAGAGTTGCCAGACGTGCCGCCTCCTCTAGCGTCCCACCCCGGGCTGTGACGAGTGTATCGTCGGCGTAGCAAATTACGCCCAGCCCGGTTGGGAGGCTTCCTCTCAACGCCCAGTCGTAGCCGATGTTCCACAGGGTCGGACCCAGAACCGACCCCTGTGGGACACCGCACGTCATGGGCGTTCGCACAACGTCCCCTACTCGGTCAACGTAGAGGACGCTGCGCCCCTCCAAGTAGTCTGCCACCAGCCGCTTGAGGTACACGGGCACCCCGTGATATCTCAGCCCCTCCCTGATGCAGCTGAATGGCAGACTGTTGAAGGCGTTGGCGATGTCCAGAGACACCGCCAACAGGACTCCTCCGCCGGCGACGGCCTCCGCTACCACGGCCTTCAGGCGCAGCAGGGCCGCGACCGTCGAACGCCCTCGCCGAAAACCAAACTGGGCGTCCGACAAATCGGGCCCGACCCCGACGAGGTGCCGCTCGATGCGGGCAAGAGGGAACAGGGATGGGCGATCTTTCTGAAAAAGATCGATTCTTAAATCGATTTGAATCGTCGTCCAAAAAATCGATTCAACAGAAAATCGAGGTCCGAAGGTTTGCTTTCCGATTAATCAATCTATCGATCTTTTTTTCTACGGGATTGTGATCAGCGTGTTTCTTTTAGGAAATCTGGAGAGTAAATATATGATGAACTTTTTCTTTAGGAAATCTGAAAGTTTTATTAATCGTATAATATAGTATAAAACATACATACATTCCATACTGAAGACTTAGTATCGAATGGGCAGAAAAAAATCGAATGATGATTTTCTAGGGTAAAGTATCGATTGGCCGAAACGATTCAGTGCATCGTATCGATTTATAAAATAGATTTTTTGGGCCGGAAAATCGATTCTTCGATTAATCTATCTCAGGTCGCCATGCCTAAGAAGGAATACAACACACTTTTAGAACCTGAAATTGAAACACTTTTAGAACCTTAACTTTTAAAATTATTACGAATACTACTCGTCGGTTTTGAAAAATGTCATATCATGCAAAACTAATGGATAATTTTTAAACACCAAGCTGCTTTTCACGATTTCTTGACGTTAAAACCCATTAAAGCTTTTACCGAATCCAGAATTTGTAACTTAATGGAAAATTGTTCATGTATAATAGACGTTTGGTCTGATTGATTTAAAAAATATCTTTTTTATTTTGTAAAGAAAATCAACCTAAAATCTAATTTATATCTGTATACCAAAGAAAAACAGATATGTCCTGCCAAATGTGAATTTCGTTTAATACCATATTTTTCACTAAAATAAGATATATTTCACTACATCCCACTTCGGGTTGAAAGCCCTCAGTGGTCACTCATAGTTCGCGTCAAGCCATCAAAGCCATCTGCGGTTAATAGTTATACACTCCACAAAAAAAAACAAACCTGTTGACTTAGAATAATAACGTATAGAAGGTAAGTTTGCGCACAAAAAGTGAGGCATTTTAATTGGAGCCTAATGGAGCTTACGCCGGAACCGTTCTGTAATGTACAAGTCATTGTACTGCACGTACGTACGCAACTCTTAAAAAATAAATAGGTAATTATGACGGTTTGTGCATTCAAATGGTGTCGCAACACATTTGAAAAACTTAAAAAGGTTTTTAACATTACTTTTAAAAGCATTTCGACGATTTATGTTAATAAAAACAAAATTTGATTTCATAATTTGTATAGTTGTGTGAAGAAATTAAATTGAAATAGACACGACATGGGTACCTTCCATGGATTGTTAACCTCACTAACTTCAGACACAGTGAAACATTTATTTTTGTGTATTAGTCGTCAGTAGATACATTATTAAACTTCAAGAATAATAGATTCAAACACATCTGACATATATGTCAGATGTATAAAAGTTCGGTAAATAAAGAGAAAAAAAAACGAACCTTTTCTTTTCATATATTATTTGCTAATTAAACGTTAAAAAAAAAAAAACAAAATGTAACAAATATTTTCAAACAAATTGTTTTTAATATATGATGCAATGGAATGTATTTGCATCCTTTATATGGTATATATATATATATATATATATATATATATATATATATATATCACTATAATTTTATTATGAACTAATATTACAGTTGTGAAATTTATATATCTATTATACACTGTAACGTCACTGTTCATTTGACCTAGACTTCGTAGAAACCAGGTAAGGAGAGAGTAGTGGGCAGCAACATTCTCATGGCCAACTTTTGTACAAACTACGATCGCCAATCCTCCTGTCCAACATCGCAATGATGCTACTATCACCCATTTGGGGAAGCCTACTATGCCGCTCTGGTCAAATGTGTCGCTATAGGTTTTTACGTCAAGTTTTCTTTCTCTTGTATAGATATTATGTGCATATTACATCCTTTAGTCGTCTTTTAAGACACCTACGCGTCAGAGAGAGGTTGGTGAATTGTATTATTACTCCGTCACCGCACGGAGAAAAAGGGAATATGGAGTGTATATTTGTTCAAACATTTATCTGGTCAGTATAATATAATTTACACAGTTGTTGAAAATTAATAGTAAGCACCGTAAGGAAGATATCAAGAATATTATCAGCATTATCAAATTAGGCACCGGGAATAATGGAAATCGATAGGCTAAAATATCAACTTGTTTCTACAAACAGCATCGATGAATTTATATAATTTATAGTACTACTCATTTACTCTGACGGGGTAAGTCAAGTGTAACGCCATCCTTCATTTACAGGTTTTATAATTTTAGTCATAAGATACTAACTTGAGTTATTTATGCAACACAATCAAATGAATTTGTTGCTCGAGTTTGGCATTTATTTCTAAATTATTTAACAAACAAAAACTTACTCTGTCAATCTTAATTAAGCGATGCCACTGTAGTGAAAGTTGTCCCTGAATTTTAATAGAATGAAGACACACGTAAAACAATGTAGGTATATATATATTCGTAATTTTAGTACTTGTATTTCAGCACATTTTCAGTA
The DNA here is from genome assembly GCA_032191425.1 of Lymantria dispar. Classification (NCBI taxonomy): domain Eukaryota; kingdom Metazoa; phylum Arthropoda; class Insecta; order Lepidoptera; family Erebidae; genus Lymantria; species Lymantria dispar. The sequence continues at coordinate 5,479,767 of CM063447.1, forward strand.
TTAGATTACATAAAATACAATCAAAACATCTGAAACATTTTAGTAGATACTCAACGTATATACGCTGAATACTATAACATTTTACATTGCTAAAACAAACGGAGTCTCTTAATTTTATGATGCCGTGGTTTTGTCAATAAAATATATTACTAATCTAATCAATGATGCGTTTGTCTCATGCATATAACATTCATGCAAGAGAAGGAAAACTAGCAGTGAAATACTAACTGTAGCATAATTCGCAATTGACCGGTAATATACGTCAATATGTAAGTTTAAAAACCTAATTAATTTACCTTGGGCTTTCAGTGTAAAGTGTGGTCGCGAGCTAACTGGATTTGCTAGGTGCGTATTTTTTTCTTTGTCTATATTCTGCAATGCAACATAAGCATCCTTTTGTTTTTATAATAAACTATATTCTTTTTAACAGGCAATTTATCAACCTTTACAAAACAATATTAATATTTTGTAATAGAAGATATAAAACAAAGTTTCTTCCTTTTCGGGCTGTCTATATATGTTATTATCATTATTTTAATGGTACCAAAGTTAAATTAATCACCTGTTGAGAATGAGAATAGCGCAGGGAACACTAATCCAACCACCCTCATTAAATACCCGGACGACCGAGCTTATCTTGATATTTTTTTCAGTAAAATGTGTTTTTTTTTTTTAATATATTTCAGCCTATCGCGTCTACTGCTGACCTCCCTCATACGGTTATTAGTTTTACGAGCGATGTTGCTCTGCCCATTGCCACTTCAGTGTGTTAATTCTTCGTGCTATGTCAGTTATAGCTGTTATTCTATGGATCAGATCAGATTCTATCCTGCAGAGAAATCCCGAGCATAGCCCGCTACATACCACGCTCAGTGATTATGTGTTTGGTTATGAGGCCTAGATTTAGAGACCACATTTCCATGCCGTAAGCTTTATCAATGGTAACACACAATGTGTTTGCCCAATGTGTCTGAAAGCACAGACACTGAGGAACGTTGTATGAGAAGATCCTATTAGGTTTCCTGAACTCTGCCTAGACGAGTTCAATTCGCTTCGCCGTCGCCTGACCTCTTTATCGAAAATATAATTTTTTTTTTTTAAAAAAGAAGATTTTTTTCTGACCCAATGTAAACTAGAAACGTCAGTGAAAACCAACGATTGAACTGGGGCTGTCTGGACTGCTCGATAGTTCAACTGATACATCGTCCCGTGCCGTCTATGAAGTATTTCTCTCACAAAAGGCGACATCGGGGTGGGTTAGACTCATGGATATACTCGGGGTACCACAGGCACGAGTATCTGCGCGTGGTACCCACGGTCCTCAGCTCGACGGGAGATTATTCCATATCCCACAAAAAGATCAAATGAGAGAAGACGAGGCCTCGGCAACATAAATATTTATTGCCGGGATGGGGACTGTAACCGGCACTCTAGTAATAGAGGATATATAGATATATAGACTCTAATAATAGGAGTGGTAGGACCACACTGTCGACAGTTATCTGTCTACAGCCGCGGGCCGGTCCGTCCGGGGCAGTACCATGCTCTCGCAGAAAATCGACGTCTGAGTAGTAGCAATTTGTTACTGCGCTTCGTTCGGTGAGCGAGAGAGCCGGAAGCCCAACTTTCTGAGGGTGATTGCGTGTGGAGGGTTTTGATGGTGCCCTTGGTATCACCGAGCATCAATCCACGCATTCACACTCCCTTCGCTTTCTTCGCGGTAGGCAACGGCCTTGTAAAGGTCCATGAGCGGCAGCAACACTTACCATCAGGTGTACTGTTTGCTTGTTTGCCACCGTTTGCAATAAAAAAAAAAAAAAAAAAATATTCTTTGTTATTTCATCATTTTAAAGTGCTTACACTTTTTAGGCTAAATAACATGTTTGAATTAGTTTTAATATAAGTTAGTACCTACTAAAGTAAGTAGTAATTTTAAAAATTTTAATATAAATACATTTGTATGATCTTTTACAGGTAAAAATGTATTTACGGGATGTCTCTGCGGTAGGGATAGTAACTGCGCCGGCTTTAGTGACATTGATACATTATTTCATAGCAGCAAACTCAATAATATACCCAAAACCTGCAAAAGTTTATGGTTAGTATAGTTCATATATATATATATATATATATATATATATATATATATATATATATATATATATATATATATCTTTTTTCCTATACTATTTATCATATTTAACATATAATTAATAGTATCCACATCGTTGACGGGTTGTGTGACGGACTGTGTAGTGGTGGCTACGAATATAGGAGTTAGTAGTAACCCACTCTTACATTGCTTGTGGGTATCATAAAAGTTCACTAAGAGCTTTACCGTGATCTGGGCTAACTCCAGATTATGCCCTCTGAACAAGAATTGCCTTTTGAGGAGCTAAGAATGGTTCAGTCAGTGAGGATCAGTAAGGATCATTCAGTCAAGTAACCGATCATACAACTACTAGTAAAAGTTTTTGCAATATATACGGAGGCTTTTTTTTTTGGAGGTGGGTTGCCGTCGGCGCGCTCCTCTCACCACTCCGTCCGGGGCGACAGAGGGCTAGCACGGACACCCGCAACCCACCCACGATGCACGTCGCCTTCGTCGTTGGGCCGACCACCGGAGCAGTGGATTTGATGTCAGTGGTCGGCCCGATGGAATACCCCCTATTTGGGGTACCCTCCCATCAACCGACGTCCCCCCCTCGGGGAAGACGTCGGTCATATACGGACACATAAAAACCCATATTGCGTCGACCCCAAGTAATTGAGATGAGAGAAGGATATTGATGATGATAATATCCACATGGTGATAGATTAAGAATAATATGTCTCACCACTACTTACTCTTTCTCGTACCAATCATAAAACTGGCTAAGGTATCGTCAGAAAAAAATGCTTGAATTTGAAGAATAGTGAAACAATAAATAGTGAAGTCTATTAACTACTAGCAACCCGCCCTCGCTTCGCTTCGGTTTCAGTCGCTTAAACCCGCGTAGTTCCCGTTCCTGTGGGAATACCGGGATAAAATATAGCCTATGTTACTCCCTGATATTATAGCTTTCTATTGGTGAAAGAATTTTTGAAATCGGTTCTGTGGTTTAAGCGTGAAAGCGCTACAAACAAACAAACAAACAAACATCCTTACTTTCGCATTTATAATATTAGTATGGATTATCTTACCATTTAAAAGAATAAAGAGAGATTACAGGATATTTCATGAGGCTGTTGTCTTTGTATGACCATGAATATACTGAAGATTATCAAAAAGAAAAATAACCCTACAGGAATATAATTTAGGTAGGTACTTTAATGAAAATAGTGACAACAACAACAATTTTATCACGATGGAATTGTTGGACAGTTGGAGGTTCCCCAAACCTGTGTAAAGCTTTTAGTCGTCTTTTACGACATTCTCAAGTAATGTATGACTTGGCAGTATTCATAGCTACCACCAGAAAGCATAAAAAAGAAACAGAAACGTAAAATCTTGCCACTTAAAATTATCTGAAAAAAGATTATGTACCATCTCTGGTACACAATCTCTTTTTTTCTCTCGTGTTGAGAAGAAAGTTTTGTGGCCTTATAACAAAAGGTTTGGCAGTAAAAAAGACTGAGTTGCAGTTAATACATTATATCGCTGTGGATACGCATCAAAGGGGTTCTTCAAACTCTTAGATAAATAACCATAAATATTACGGTTTTGTTTATCGTATCAAAATTTGTAAAAAATGTTTAATAGACTATTCGACTAGATAATTTTGTTGCAAAGCATGCCCCAGCAGTCACTAATTAATCAGCATATCTATATATAACGACAACTTCGTTATATGAGATGACTGATCCACAGATGGACAGCGCTTCGACTTCATAGTAATAGGCGCCGGTTCAGCGGGCTGTGTGCTTGCTAACAGACTCACTGAAATATCTGATTGGTCTGTACTGCTCATTGAGGCCGGTGGAGATCCACCTATCACTTCTAATGTAAGTTTTTTTTTATTTTCACAATACTATCTTCGATGGCGCCTGACTAACACAAGACTTATCCAACACGCACTTATTATCACACCATCTCTTTCATACACTTCTAAAGAGAGCTCTTGAAATGATTTTTATTCAATACCAAAACTTATACGGTATGAGAAAAAGAACTATTCCTATCCCTATAGGAAGGCCTATGTCCAATAGTGAAAGACGATGAGTTTATAGATGAATAGATATACCTAATTACTTTTTTATTTTTGTATCGTGTTACCTATTTTCAAAATTATATTGTGAGCTTTAATCAATAGAGGAAAGGAATAGGGGTGGATATTATTACTAATGCTTTCAACAAATATGTGATGTTATAGTTAAAATGATAGTTATATTATTTAATTGTTTTTTTTTAGGGTGGGTTGCGGTTGACCAAACCACCTTAACATACTTTTTCAATCCTTATCACTACATCTACTTTCACACCACAACGTTCCCTTTTTTTTGGTGTGGATCGCGGTCGGCGTACTCCTCGCACCACTTCGTCCAGGGCGACATTCTTTACTTTAGCGCGTGAGTCAAATGGCTTCATAAGGAGGCATATATCCCAACAGTATACTTACTGTTTTAGATATTAATAGGCTGAAGTAAATATGGATGGTATAATTAATTTTTATCGTCAAGAATATTTCCATGCTAAGACTACTAGTGACCGTTAGACTATACGTCCCCTCTCACACACGTTTAAGTTAATCAACAGATTCCAATTTTGAACATTATGAACATGAACATTATGAACTCTCTCTGGTCGTTCCCTCATGACTGAGCATCGTGGTCATCATTAGCGAATGCTGGTGCTTTGGTGCACCTAGATTTTATGATTTGTCTTCATCGGTGCCTATCCATCGCGTCTCTGACAACCCAACAGAATTTGGAAGAAGATGATGTTTTTACTTGGTCGCTCCACCTGGTTGGGGATCGTCCACGGCCTCGTTTGCCCTCCTTGTTCACAACAACGATTTTTTCTAGGCAGTCATCTCCTCTCCTCACTATTTGGCTGAAGTATGTCAAAATTCTCTTTTGGCAGATTGTAGCGAGACGGTTTTCGACACAAAGCTGTGATAGAATCGATGAATTGGTACGCTTGGCGATGCAGGGGATCCTAAGCATGCGCCTCCAGCACCACATCTCGAAAGCATCAATCCTTTGTCTTTCTCGAGCTCGTATTGTCCAAGTTTCTAGCCCATACAGAAACGTAGGACATATAAGAGCGCGTATTAACCTGGTCTTTGTGGTGTTGGCAATATCTCTCTTCCTTCAGATATTATTGAGACGGGTCAAAGCATCTTTAGCCATACTTATACGCCTCATTATTTCCGGTACGCAACTACCATCATTGTCTATCAGTGCGCCTAAATATACATAGTGATCTACAACGTCTACAACTGGTATTACACTAGTGATAAGACTTGGTAGTTTTTCGGCACGGTCTATAATCATGAGCTTTGTTTTATTCCTGTTTTCATTATGAACACTAATACCTAAAACTGATAGCGGAAAGACGTAAAACTAAAAAAAAACAGTAAATTATAAGCGTTTTTATATATAATACGTAATAAGGAAGTCTTATTACATATTCAGAGATCAAATATTTTTTTTCGTTTTGTAAATTTAGAAGTAATAATATACCTAAATACTTTAATGTTAGCTTCCAGGTCTATTACCTCTGGTAGACTACTCATCAGCAGACTGGAACTACTACACGCAAAACGATGGCTTTTCAAGTCAACTCCATAGAACTAAGACTGTACATTTAACTCGCGGTAAAATGCTTGGTGGATCAAGTGGTGCCAACTACATGTTCTATGTAAGAGGCAATAAACTTGATTATGAGAGCTGGGTAGAACAAGGAAACGAGGGTTGGGACTGGAATAATGTTACCACTTACTTTAAGAAGAGCGAACGTCTCATGGACGATGAAATTTTAAACGGCCCTACAGCGCATTTACATAGTACCAAAGGTTACCTTGGAGTCACGAGACCGCCCACGACAGAATTTACTAAAATTTTGTTCAAGGCATTCAAAGAAAATGGGCATGAAATATTGATGGATACGAACGGTGATCAACAACTTGGATATTCTTCGCCACAATTCACTATCGATAATAACATACGTCAAAGCACTGCTAATGCATATCTGATACCAATTAGGGATCGTCCAAATCTTTTTGTTTTAAAAAATACTTTAGCAAGAAAAATTATTTGTGACACAAATAAAAGAGCTATTGGAGTAGAAGTAACTTTGTCAGATGATAAAGTGATAACGATACGGGCTAAAAATGAAATAATTGTTTCAGCTGGGGCTATTAACAGTCCGCAATTGTTAATGTTATCGGGAATAGGGCCCAAGAAGCATTTAATAAAAAAGGGGATAGATGTATTAGTGAACTCGCCACAGGTAGGTAATAATCTTCAAGATCATGTAATGAGTTTGGTACCAATCGTTGCCCAAAGGAACTTTTCTACAGCTATTCGCAATATTAATACAGTTACAGAAGTTAATAAGTTTCCAAGTCCAGCGTTAATAGGTCATGTAGCTTTTAATAAAACCCAGATGACTCCCGAGTACCAAACAATAGTACTAGCACAGCCTGCTTCATCAATAGTAGGAACGTATTTATGTTCTATAACTGTCGGTTTATCGGACGATGTATGCAAAAGCCTCGCCAATACTTTAGTGGATAGAGAGTCCCTGATCACAGCTGTCACATTATTAAAACCTGCATCGAGAGGAATGATTACGCTACGAAATAAAGACCCAAAAGAGAAAGCTCTTATAAATATCGGATATTATTCTAACAGAAATGACTTAGAGTTACATGCAAGATCGATTGCAGATTACGTAAGCGTTGTGAATACACCTACTATGAAGAAATTGAAGGCAGAGGTGGTAAACCTACATGTAGAGGCTTGTAAAGATTTTGCGTTCAGCAGCCATGATTACTGGAAATGTTATGCTTTAAATTCGGCATCTACACTATGGCACCCTGTAGGTACCTGTGCTATGGGACCGAATGAAAATGATGTAGTAGATGAAAGATTACGTGTCCGTGGTATCACCGGTTTGCGTGTTGTTGATGCTAGTGTGATGCCTACAATTGTTAGTGGTAATACAAATGCTCCTGTAATCATGATAGCTGAAAAAGCATCTGATATGATTAAGATTGAACATGGAGTTAGCATAGCAGTCTAATATAAGGTAAAAAAAATACTTTTAGAACTTGTACATTGTATATATAATATGGTAGGACTAAATGGGATGGTAATATTACAAAAAAAAAATGGTCTATAATTCATTATTATGCAACTAAAAGAAATGGATAGAAAAAATAAATTACATCAAAAATAACAAATGGCTGACATACTGGCTAATATCCTTTTATTGAACGATTTTTCTGTCGCATAGTCAGTTTTTATGACTAAAATTTATCACTAAGTATTGCTTCTCTCCTGTGGGAGCTGTTAAAAATAAGTTAGGTGACTACCATAAGCGACATAGGTATCAGTGTTCTCTGGGTAAACTCAGAACATTAACTAATATCCTCCACTATCCTGCCAAGCGTGGTAATTATGACAGTGAAGTAAAAATCCTTTTCGTACGTTATTAGAGTTATCCCGATTATGTAATGCCTCTGGCGTGTTTGCAGAAGCACAAGCTGACTGTTACCACGCAACTATTTATTTACTTTTTATTTAATAACAATGTTTTACAATTATTTTGACAACTGAGCTTATAAATACGACAGAAGCCTATATTGGCTTAAACGCGTATTTGATGCGTCTTAGGCATTCTAAACTAAATCATCATCATCATCATCTTGCTGTTATCCCAATTACTTGGGGTCGACGCAATATGTCATCTGTTTTGACATATTGCAAAAAGTTTCGGCAATGACTTTTATGACCGGCCGCCTGCCTGACGTCAACCCTCATTGGGAATGTAATCGTTGACCCAAATGGTACCAGATGGAGTTGGTCCGGGTCAGTCTAGGGCTCTTAGTCGTCTTTTACGACACCCACGAGCAAAACAAGGGTTGGTAGTATTCGAAGCCGCTACCACACAGCGCATTCTAAACTAAATTCAATTCAATTCAATTCAATTCTTTATTGCATTCATGTGTACATTTTTGGTGTTACAAATATATTGCAGGTCAACATGAACCCTGATAGGGCACAGCAATTTTATGAGTTTAAGATTACATGTTTTTTATATTACCTCTGTTACCTTTAAATACCCTCATTAATTTATGGTATTACGTTACTAAAATATAATGTCAATCAATATATGAATATAATATTATTAATATAATGTCTCGATATAAAACTAGACTAATGCAATTGTAATTTAGTTAGCAATTATATCAATGTCAATTTAATAAATAATTAAACTATTATACATATGTCATTCTGTTAAAATTATTGTTAATTATTTCATTAAATGTCTATATCCTTGTGGCTTATTGTATTAAAGTATTTTAGTTTCATTAATGTCCTCGAAGAATTCTCTTAGATTATAATAACATTTTTGATTGAGGTATCTAGTTAAGTTATTTCTAAATAAATTAAAATTTGTCATGTGTTTTAGTATTCTTGGTATTTTATTGTATACTTTTATAGCCATAACATAAGGTCCTGAATGAAATAATGTTAAGCTTGAGGTAGGCATAGCAAGTCTATTTTTATTTCTTAGGTTACGGTCCCGTGTGTGGTGATCCTTAGTAAGGGGAAACAGCTCTGGGCGTTTTTTTACAAACAGGCATACTTCAAGAATATATAAACACGTCAAAGTCAATATATTTAATTTCTTGAAATGCTGTCTACAGCTTGTCATTCTATCGGTGTTTGTGAGTATTCTTATGCATTTTTTTTGAATAATAAATAATGTGTCTGCTTGAGTACTATTCCCCCATTGTAGTATGCCATATCGAAGCCAGGAGTGTGCATAGGCATAGTAGGCATTCGTAGCTGATTTTAAGTCTGTAGTTTTTTTCAACTCGTTTAGGGCATACGTAAAACTGGATAATTTCCCACTTATGACTTTTATATGGGACTTCCAGTTCAGATGGCTGTCTATATTCAGGCCCAAAAGTTTAGATGTGTTTATACATTCCAAATCTACATTATTGTATGAGCAGGCTATATTTAATGGTCGTTTTTGATAAGGATGGAATTGCATGACTTTTGTTTTTTGGAAATTTAATTTGAGATTGTGGGCCTTTAACCAATTTGTAATGTTATCGAGTATTTCATTTACATCTTTATTTAGAGTGAGCTCATTTTTACATGGCAAGACCACTGATATATCATCAGCAAACAGTATGCTAACGGCATTTATTATTTTAGGTAAATCGTTTATATATATTAAGAACAGCAGGCATCCAAGCACGCTTCCTTGGGGAATAGAGTTATTTATGGTAATTCCTTCTGATCTAATATTACTTATATTACCAGTTTCAGAGTTATAATATTCTACCTCTACAAATTGTGTGCGATTTTTTAGGTAGGATTCAAACCATTTATGAGGTAATCCTCGAACTCCGATACCATGCAGTTTATTTAATAAAATATTTGATGATACTCTATCGTACGCCTTACTCATGTCAAGGAGTAAACCTACAGCATATTGTCTTTTATTTAATATGTTTAAGATTTCCTGAATATATTGATAAACCGCGTACACAGTAGATCTATTCTTTCTAAATCCGTTTTGTCTTTCGTCAAAAATCTTATACTTTTCACAAAACGAATAAAGACGCTTTGACATAGCTGACTCCAAAACTTTAGAGAACGTAGGCAAGAGAGCTATGGGGCGATAATTTGTACATTCTGTCCGGTCGCCTTTTTTATGCACAGGTTTTATAATTGAACATTTTAACAAGCTAGGAACCAAACCCTCGGAGAAGGATTGGTTTACTAGAAATGTTAACGGTTTTATTAGCTCAATTGCACATTTTTTTTTTATTAGGCTAGGTGGTAGCTCATCATGTCCAAAACTGTTTTTATTTTTCAAATTGTTAATAATATTATAAACTTCGCGACAGTCTACTGGTGAGATAAATAAGGAGTTTTCCGCTTGTTTTATGACAGGATAACCATATTGTGTGCTAGGTCCCCCCCCCCACTTCAACGAAAAAATTATTAAACATTCTTGCAATGTGGTTAGGGTTGTCACTAATTTTATGTTTTGATTTTAATTTTATATTTAGCCTATTTTTAGTTGTAAGCTTCTTAGTACGCTCTTTTATAATATGCCACATAGTTTTAGTTAAGTTATTACTTTTTTTAATTTTCTGTATATAATATAGCTTCTTAGAATGTATAACTACTCTTTTTAAGACTTTTTCGTACTTTTTGTAATATGTTTTTAGCACCGAAGCGTGGTTTTGGGAGAGAAATCTTTTTAATTGCCTCTTATGTCTACAAGATTTTTTGAGTCCTGGTGTTAACCACGTCTTTTTGTTCATAGTTTTTATTTTGAGTCGCGTTTTTGGAATACATCTATTTAATATAATATTTATAGTAGAGTGGAATAAATTATAGTTTGTATTTACATCTTTTTGATCAGAGATAATCGTATCCCATTTTATGTTTTTTAATTCTGACTTAAATGCATTAGTATTTTTATCCTTAAATAAACGTTTATTTATGTACCAGGTCTCTCGCTCTTTAGGCATATTCGGTAAGGTGATTAGTATTCCTTTATGATCCGATAGTCCGTAATCTTTTACTAAAGTAGTGAAGCCTTTCTGTTGGAAGTTTGTAAACACTAAGTCGATACAGGTGGCAGTTTTGGTGGTAACTCTAGTTGGGACTTTTATGTGTTGGTAGAAGTTAAAGCTTTTCATGAGATTTAATAGAATAGTTTTGCTACTTGAGTGCTCCAAGAGATTAATGTTGAAGTCACCTGCAATCAGTATGTCTTTTTTATTGTCTTTAGGGCTTTTGGTTAATCTTTGTAATACATTTTTAAGTGTATCATAGAATGTGTCTGGCTGTCTATTCTTATGGGGCCAGTACAAAACTAAGATAACTAGATTTTTTTTTTAACAATTTCTATAGCACAAATTTCAATTATATATTCTACAGACATTATTACTATATCTAACACATTATTAATATATAGTAAAAATGAAAATGAAAGAAAAACTAATACAATAATACACTACTAACTAATACAATATTACAATAATAAAATGACAGTACCCGCATAAAAACAGCAAACGAAAAGAAACGAGGGGATAATTGGAAATGATAATTATTCTTTGTGTAGCTTGATAGTTAATGTTTATTTTTATATACAGTATGTTTTACATAATAATGCTTATCTTTCTTTTTCTTTTTTAAGTGCTTAGAACTTAATTTAGTTAATCAGTGTGTTAATAAAATGTTATTATAGTTTATTTTTATAATTCATCATCATCTTGCTCTTATCCCAATTACTTGGGGTCGACGCAATATGTCATCTGTTTTGACATATTGCAAAAAGTTTCGGCAATGACTTTTATGACCTGCCGCCTGCCTGACGTCAACCCTCCTTGGGAATGTAATCGTTGACCCAAATGGTACCAGATGGAGTTGGTCCGGGTCAATCTAGGGCTCTTAGTCGTCTTTTACGACACCCACGAGCAAAGCAAGGGTTGGTAGTATTCGAAGCCGCTACCACACAGCAATTTATTTTTATAATTATTGCAATTTATTTCTGCCTTTATTGTAAATGGTACTTGATTAATTAACAGCGGTATTAGTAGGTACACTAACTTAAAAGACGTTTCCCATAAAAATTTTGAAAGCTTCATGTTATAAGTTTGCCTTTTGTGATACTTCGAGTGGTAATTAAATGATTAATAGCTACTTGTACTTTTTTATTTCAATAATTTTCTGTTAGTAAAATATACTTTACCTTTTCATGTATTGGTGGGACTTTGCAAAAATTAAACAGTTCGTGATAGTTATTCTTAAATCGTATTTTAACTTTTGTAGATACAATGGTTTTCAAAATTCTAAGTTGAATTTGGTAAATGGAATTTAAGTATTTAAATGATCGACTGTAGCTACTTAGACCGTATGACACTATAGATTCACCTAAGCTAGTATAAAGGTAAAGTAATAATCTATATGGGATATTTGATACATTTAAATTTTGCAAGAACAGCGCGTAGTCTATCACAGACAAGATTAATATGGTTAGTCAATTTAAAACGGTCATCGATTATTAATTCTAGGTATGCATGAGTGGTAACGACGTAAGCTAACAATTTGTGATAAACGGGAAGAGGGCTATTACCACCGCAGTCTTGAAGACGATAGCAACCAGGTTGGATTGTCCATTCCATATTGGAGGCTAGTATCAACACGTTTGCTTACTTTTGCTGCTATTTTCATTCCATAGTTTTATTAGATTGTGTTTTTATTTTCTTTTTGAATTGTTATTATGATATATTTTTTTTTTGTTGTTTTTTTTGTATGATCCACACCACCTACTATCCCACGGTGTGAAAGCTCACTGCCCGAAATCCGCATCACGCAGCGAGCGGTTAGGCGGGAGCTGCGGCTTTTAGACGTCAATAAGTCGAGTGGACCAGATGGCATCCCTGCAGTGGTACTAAAGACGTGCGCCCCTGAATTGACTCCTATACTCACGCGCCAATACCGACTTTCCTACGCTACTAATAAGGTTCCGTCTTCGTGGAAGGTAGCCCATGTCCACCCGATCCCTAAAAAGGGAGACCGGTCTGACCCATCGAATTACAGGCCAATTGCGATAACATCCTTGCTCTCCAAGATAATGGAGAAGGTTATAAACCGCCAGCTTCTGCAGTATCTTGAGGATCGCCAGCTTATCAGTGATCGCCAATACGGCTTTCGTCATGGTCGGTCGGCTGGTGATCTTCTTGTGTACCTCACACACCGTTGGGCAGAAGCCTTGGAGGGCAAGGGTGAGGCGCTGGCGTTCAGCCTAGATATCGCAAAGGCGTTCGATAGGGTCTGGCACAAGGCACTTCTATCGAAGCTACCATCATACGGAATCCCCGAGGGACTCTGTAATTGGATCGCCAGCTTTTTGGATGATCGGAGTATAAAAGTCGTCGTAGATGGCTCCTGCTCCGATACCATGACCATTAATGCTGGTGTACCACAAGGCTCGGTGCTCTCCCCGACGTTGTTTATCCTGCATATCAATGACATGCTCCCTATCGAGAGTATGCGTTGCTATGCGGATGACAGCACGGGTGATGAGCGGTACACTGAGCAACGGAATATCCCTCGGAGTACTCAGGAAAGAAGGGTTCAACTTGTGTCTGAAGTCGAGTGCTCTTTGGGGCGGGCCTCGGAATGGGGTGAACGGAACCTAGTCCAGTTCAACCTCACAAAGACACAAGTTTGCGCGTTCACTGCAATGAAGGACCCGCTTGTCATGGCGCCACAGTTCCAAGGAGTAACTCTCCCAATTTCTGAGAGTATTGGGATTCTCGGCGTCAAAATATCGAGCAAAGTCCAGTTTGGGAGTCATTTGGAGGACAAAGCCAAATTGGCAAGCAAAAAGTTGGGTGTCCTGAACAGAGCCAGGCGGTACTTCACACCGAGACAGCGTCTTGTGCTATACAAAGCACAAGTTCGTCCTCATGTGGAGTACTGCTCACAACTCTGGGCAGGTGCGCCCAAATATCAGCTAGACCCACTTGACTCCCTGCAAAGACGGGCTGTTCGAATCGTCGGGGATCCCAATCTTACGGACAGATTGGAGTCGCTGGAGCAGCGGAGAGACTTTGGGTCACTCTGCGTACTCTACCGACTATTTCACGGGAGTGCTCCGAGGAACTGTTTGACTTGGTACCACCGTCACCATTCTACCAACGTACCACTCGACATCGTAGCAGGGTTCATCCATTTCACCTTGAAACGTTATGGTCTTCAACTGTACGTTTCCAGCGATCATTTCTCCCACGTACGTGCAAGCTCTGGAATGAACTACCTGCTGCTGTGTTTCCCGAGCGCTATGACATGTGCTTCTTTAAACGAGGTTTAAGAAGAGTATTTCCTTCACGGTAGGCAGCGGCCTAGCTGTGCTCCTGGTATTGCAAAGGTCCATGTGCAGCAGTTTCACTTACCATCAGGTGTGCTGCTTGCTCGTTTGCCACCGTTGGCAATAAAAAAAAAAATGATCTGAAATATAATCTGATTTCTTTTTAAAATACATTGTATCATTAGTACATGCATGATTATGAAATAATTACTATAATTGTTTCTCATTATGAATACATTTTTAACTTACATATATATATATATATATATATATATATATATATATATATATATATATATATACATATATATATATATATTTAGAAATAGCAATTATAATTCACTAATTATAATTTATAACGTAAATTTTAAATGTAAATGCAGAATAATATTCTAGTAACATTAGGAAGAGGAAAGGTTTAATGAGGACTAATGAAACTAAAACCGAACGAATAAGTAATATAGGATTATTATTGTTATTCATCGCAGCCCACATACGTCCCACTGTTGGGCTCAGGCCTCCTCCACAATGGGAGGGAATTTGATCTACTATACCATGCTGGTCAGACATGTTGGTATAGGGTTTTATTTCGAGTTTTCCTACCGTTGTAAAAGACGCCTATGGGATATAATATGCACATAACATCTGTGGAAGAGAAGCAAAACTCGAAATGAAACCCTATTCTATAACAACATGTCTGACCATCATAGTATTAATAGTATTAATTCCCTCCCATTGTGAAAGCGGCCCGAGGTCTGCGATGATGATATTGATGAATGAAATCCAAATACCAACCTGTCTGCCAAGTATTCCATTTTTTTTTTTTTAACGCCTTGGAAATGCAATTTACGCACTGCCCCCCGCCGGTAACAGACGAGGGGGGTGTGTGGGACTCGCCGGTCACCTATGCAACCGGAATACCCACTAAAACCAACAGCGGTCCCTTCCGCGCTTTTGCGGAGTGCCGGAGAGATCGTCTAGTGACATTCGATCCCCGGCACTCCTACGCAAGGCCGTCGGGCCACGTCCTGTCGTCGTTCAAGGCGGTGGGAGGAGATGCGCGTATCGGCGCCTCCTTCTCCCTGGTCGCCGCCTACGGAGCGAGTTAGCGGACGCAAGTGCCTCGCATTCCCGCTCCGCGGCCTCCTTCCGAGCGATGACCTCCTCGCAGAAAGAGGCCATCGACGACCTGTCGCTGTAGAGCATATTTGATGTGATGCTCAGCAACGACAGGTCTGTTCCTATAACCGCCGACAGGTCGCGGCGCTGAGGCCCCCAGGCGGGACATACCTCCAGGATGTGACGCGCATCATCATTTGGCGCGCCACACTCATGGCATCCGGGGGCCTCTTCACGTCCGATTCTATGCAGGTACTTATCGAACACCCCATGTCCGGTAAGCACCTGCGTCATCCGGAAGGTCAGGTTGCCGTGCCTTCGTTTCATCCAGCGGTGGAGGTGAGGCGCAATCGCCTCTACAGTCCCCCGCCCTGCTACGGGGGACTCCAATTCCTCCCTCCAGCGCCGGATAACTGTCCTTCGGGCGTTTCTCTTGCCCTACTTAGTCCCCTTGTGGTGATATGTTCACCCCTGGCCCGCGTCGCAGTGCAGAAGTGGTAGACTTCTGCAAGAGCCCTAGCCTGTAGCGGCCAGGGTGGATCGCCCGCCAGCAGTGTGGCTGCAGTCCATGACACTGTATGGTATCCTCGTATTGTTCTCACCGCCATGACTCTCTGCGCCTTTCGCAATTTAGCCTTATTGGAGACGGTGAGAGACTCCGCCCAGAGAGGGGCACCGTACAGTGCCATAGACCGCAAGATACCGGCATACAGGCGCCGGCAAGACGATCCAGGGCCTCCAGTATTTGGCAGAAGCCTACCTAAAGCCGCGGCTGCCTTAGCGAGTCGGGGGACGAGCTGGGCAAAATGCGGCCCGAAGCTCCACCTATTGTCTAGGTGCAGACCCAGATACTTCATCCGAGTCTGCACCGGCACGGCAACCCCAGACACACTGATTTGTGCTCTGTGGGCCGGCCCAAGCCGAGTTCTCCACTCGGCTTGGGCCGTAAAAGGGGAGGGCCTCTGTCTTCTCCAGTGAGACCCTCAGGCCCAACCTGCTTATCCGGTCGACGACGAGCGCTACTCCAACCCTTGCCAGTCGGGCGGCCCTCCGGAAGTCAGCCCCCCTCACCATGATGAGGGTATCATCTGCATAGCAAATAACCCCCATCCCGGGAAGGAGCTGGCCCCGGAGAAGCCAGTCAAATCCGACGTTCCACAGGGTTGGACCAAGGACCGAGCCCTGTGGAACACCGCATTCTACCCGGTGATGATGCATGCGCCCGTCGTCCCCCTCCCAGAACACGTACCTCCCCTCGAGGTACGCCTCCAACAGCCTCCGGAGGTACAGAGGCACCTCATGATATTTGAGCGCCTCCTTCAGCGTCTCATGTGGGAGACTGTTGAAGGCATTTTTAATGTCGAGCGAGACTGCCAGTACTCTGCCAAGTATTCCATGCTTAATAATACTGTCAATGGCCCACTTATTATGGAGGAGGCTTGAGTCCAGCAGTGGGATGTAGGTATATGGGCCGATATGATGATGATGATTTATTTGTTTTCAAAGTTAATCTTGGTGATTTTAGCATGTATACATTTTGACCTTAGTGATTCTGACGTGTGTTTACAAACTATCAGTTGGACCGCTGGAGTGGGGTCACTAAAATCCGTGATATAATATAATTATAATGTGATATATAGCAATCAGTGGCGGCTGTACCTTAAGTGCGTTCGTGTGCTGAACCACCAAATCAAAATATTTAAAAACTACAACATATAACAAATAAAATTTCAAATTATGACGAAACAATATAAGCGCGTCACTAAACTATTAAAACTTATATTCCTTGTAAAAAAAATCTCGTGCGCTGAGGCGAGCGTACGGGGACTGCCCATACAAATTGTATTAGATATGAGTTAAAACGCCTGGCGCGTGAGACAGAAGATAGTTCATAGAAATATACTGAAAAATGAGTCTGTTCCCGTACGGCACACGGGCGAACCGAACGTTGCTGAGAGAACTCGACTTACGACGAAATTCGCCGATGATGTCTCGTTAAGTACAGTAAGTAGATATAGTTTCGATGTATCTGTGACGAGTTAAATATGGTTTGTTTACATTAATTGTTTTTTTTTATTTTGGACTTAGTTCTATTTTATACTGCGTATACAGTGGGTGAAAATGAGCATAAATATAGAGAGTATATTAAAGACAATAACAAAACTTTTTAAAATAAAGTTGATATAAATTGGCGGGACCGTCAAGGCCCTCTTTTATAAATATTTTTTGAAGTATGAAAACCAAACAAAATACCTATTTTTCTTCGCAAGTACACCTACAAAATGTAATGCGTTCAAAAATAATAAAAAGAAAAATTTTACGTAATTGTTGTTCCATTGCAATTTCTGATCTTAATACTTAATGAGGAAGTAAAGTGCACCACCACTTTGATGACCCACCAGCCGCCACTGATAGCAATAGCATATTATGCGGAGCAGAGAACCTCCGCACACAAGTGTGATCTGTTGAAAACAGATCTAGGCAGTTTGGTTTCCAGAAGGGTTTTTGCCGACGATCGCGGCCTTGCTGCGCCTAGGGTCACGGAGACGGACACCGGCGGAGGGTGTCTTAAGACAGCGCTAACAGATTCAATATTCTGCTGTTTAGCTACATCAGGGAGACGCAGTATCTGAAGCGGCCAGTGACAGACTATTTGGAGGAGCGCAGCGACCTCTACTGGATCGAAAAGAAGAGAATGTGCAGTCGCCTAAGTCAAGGGCGGTAGCTCCATACATGCAAATAGGCTATGTTAATCCTATTCAAAATGATCCAATAATATTACGCTAAGCTCATATCAAAAGTAATATCTTTTTTGCATAAGAATTCATACCAGATTTACTAATACTGAAATACGCGCCATCTGTTCAAATAAATAACCATTTTTAGTTTGTGGCAGTCTGTTGTGTCTATCAAATACTGATAATTTAGAAATTTATTAATAGATGGCGCACGCACTTCGACATGATACTTCAGTACACTAGCGCCTTAAGTAACACTAAATAACGACGGCAAGAAGCAAACATTATCAACTTCAAAATCCATACACACTACTACACATACAATTTATAAAACACCTTTCTTGTGTATCTATGCGGAGAAATTATTATTTATTGGTGGTAGGACCACACTGTAGACAGTCTTTTGTTTGCAGTCGCGGGCCGGTCCGTCCGGGGCAGTACCACACTCTCGCAGAAGATCGACGTTTGAGTAGTAGCAATTTGCTGCTGCACTTCGTTCGGTGAGCGAGAGAGCCGGGAGCCCAACTTTCTGGGTGTGTTTGTGTGTGGCGGGTTTTGGTGAGGCCTGAAACCTGCGGTGGTGAGGTCTTGGTCGGGGTATTGAGCGTGAGGGGCTGGCATGGTGTACAGGGAGACCCGATGGGAATGGTCACCGCCGGCCACCTGCCGGTCAGCAGGGGACCCGAACCCAGGATCATCCTCCCTGGGAGGCTGTCCCACCAACCGGCGAAAATCCCGTTGGGTAGTCGTCGTGCCGGTGTGGGAAACCGGAGTGGACCTCGGCGGCTACACACGGGGGGGCATCGGGGGCCCTTCCGTGCTTCGTGTCAGCTCCTCACAACACTTACTCCTCGACCATGCACTATGCCCTGCCCTTTTTTTTTTGTATCACCAAACTCCGTTATACACATTCACACTCTCTTCCTCCTCTTCTTAAATTAAAAATCATGGCCAAGAAAGTTAAAAAGAGACGATTTTCTACGGCGGTCCCCTTATCCACATTTGATGTGGATTTTTGCAATATCAGGGGTTTACATAGCAATCTCGACGCCGTCCACCATCACCTCGAGACGGCGCGGCCTGCCTTATTCTTTTTAACGGAGACGCAGATAGGGGCTCCGGATGACATTTCGTACCTAAATTACCCCGGCTACGAGTTGGAGCATACCTTCCGTCGTAAAGCCGGGGTGTGCGTATTCATCCGAGGTGATATCTGCTGTCGCCGCCTTCGGGCCCTCGAACATGGTGACTTGTCAATCCTGTGGCTACGCGTAGACTATGGAGGGCTTACCCGCATCTACGCATGCCTCTACAGGTCCCATGGCAGTGATCCGGGGTCAATTCAATTATTTGAGAACGTCCAATGGGGGATTGACGAAATATTGGAGCAGTGTCCATCAGCGGAGGTGGTGGTTCTTGGAGACTTCAACGCTCATCATAAAGAGTGGCTGGGGTCCCGAACCACCGACCTCCAGGGTCGACATCTCTTCAATATGGTCTCGGCCTATGGTCTCTCACAACTGGTGACACAGCCCACCCGTATCCCAGATATTGAGAGCCATGAGTCTTCTTTACTGGATCTTCTGCTGACTACACACCAGCACGGATATCAGGTAGTGGTTGAAGCGCCTCTTGGATCTTCTGACCACTGCTTGGTCCGTAGCAGTGCCCCTGTTGTAAGGCCTAGTCGTTCTAAGGCGACTGGGACTCGCAGAGTCTGGCAATATAAGTCAGCAGATTGGGATGGACTGCGCGAGTTTTACGCATCCTACCCATGGAAGCGGCTTTGCTTCGCCTCTGGGGACCCTGGCGTCTGTGCGGACTGCGTTACCGAAACGGTTATTACGGGGATGGAATTATTCATCCCCAACACCAAAATACCCGTCGGTGGCCGCAGCCGACCCTGGTTTAACAAAACCTGCAGGACGGCTGCATGCCAGAAACAGTCCGCATATCGGGCCTGGAATAGGGCCAAAAAATGCCAGGACCCGAACGCCAAAGAGGTGAAGCGGAAATTTAACGCCGCTTCTAGATCTAGTAAGAAGGCTATTGCCAGAGCCAAGGCGGAACATGTTGCCAGAATTGGCGAGCGATTGCAAAGCTATCCCGCTGGGAGTCGTGCATTCTGGTCGCTCGCCAAGGCTGCACAAGGCAACTTCTGCCAGCCCAATCTCCCACCACTGCAGAAACACGATGGTAGTCTGGCCCACAGCGCAAAGGAGAAGGCCGATCTTCTAGGTCAATTCTTTGCCTGTAACTCGACTTTGGATGCCGGAGCTGCCACACCACCTACCATCCCACGGTGTGAAAGCTCACTGCCCGAAATCCGCATCACGCAGCGAGCGGTTAGGCGGGAGCTGCGGCTTTTAGACGTCCATAAGTCGAGTGGACCGGATGGCATCCCTGCAGTGGTACTAAAGACGTGCGCCCCTGAATTGACTCCCATCCTCACGCGCCTATACCGACTTTCCTACGCTACTAATAGGGTTCCGTCTTCGTGGAAGGTAGCCCATGTCCACCCGATCCCTAAAAAGGGAGACCGGTCTGACCCATCGAATTACAGGCCAATTGCGATAACATCCTTGCTCTCCAAGATAATGGAGAAGGTTATAAACCGCCAGCTTCTGCAGTACCTTGAGGATCGCCAGCTTATCAGTGATCGCCAATACAGCTTTCGTCATGGTCGGTCGGCTGGTGATCTTCTTGTGTACCTCACACACCGTTGGGCAGAGGCCTTGGAGGGCAAGGGTGAGGCGCTGGCGTTCAGCCTAGATATCGCAAAGGCGTTCGATAGGGTCTGGCACAGGGCACTTCTATCGAAGCTACCATCATACGGAATCCCCGAGGGACTCTGTAATTGGATTGCCAGCTTTTTGGATGGTCGGAGTATAAAAGTCGTCGTAGATGGCTCCTGCTCCGATACCATGACCATTAATGCTGGTGTACCACAAGGCTCGGTGCTCTCCCCGACGTTGTTTATCCTGCATATCAATGACATGCTCTCTATCGAGAGTATGCGTTGCTATGCGGATGACAGTACGGGTGATGAGCGGTACACTGAGCAACGGAATATCCCTCGGAGTATTCAGGAAAGAAGGGTTCAACTTGTGTCTGAAGTCGAGCGCTCTCTGGGGCGGGCCTCGGAATGGGGTGAACGGAACCTAGTCCAGTTCAACCCCACAAAGACACAAGTTTGCGCGTTCACTGCAAAGAAGGACCCATTTGTCATGGCGCCTCAGTTCCAAGGAGTAACTCTTCCAATTTCTGAGAGTATTGGGATTCTCGGCGTCAAAATATCGAGCAAAGTCCAGTTTGGGAGTCATTTGGAGGACAAAGCCAAATTGGCAAGCAAAAAGTTGGGCGTCCGGAACAGAGCCAGGCGGTACTTCACACCGAGACAGCGTCTTGTGCTATACAAAGCACAAGTTCGTCCTCATGTGGAGTACTGCTCACATCTCTGGGCAGGTGCGCCCAAATATCAGCTAGACCCACTTGACTCCCTGCAAAGACGGGCTGTTCGAATCGTCGGGGATCCCAATCTTACGGACAGATTGGAGTCGCTGGAGCAGCGGAGAGACTTTGGGTCACTCTGTGTACTCTACCGACTCTTTCACGGGGAGTGCTCCGAGGAACTGTTTGACTTGGTACCACCGTCACCATTCTACCAACGTACCACTCGACATCGCAGCAGGGTTCATCCATTTCACCTGGAAACGTTATGGTCTTCAACTGTACGTTTCCAGCGATCATTTCTCCCACGTACGTGCAAGCTCTGGAATGAACTACCTGCTGCTGTATTTCCCGAGCGCTATGACATGTCCTTCTTTAAACGAGGTTTAAGAAGAGTATTTCCTTCACGGTAGGCAGCGGCCTGGCTGTGCCCCTGGTATTGCAATGGTCCATGTGCAGCAGTTTCACTTACCATCAGGTGTGCTGCTTGCTCGTTTGCCACCGTTGGCAATAAAAAAAAAAAAAAAAATGATGACTATTACACTAAGAAGCTTATTAATTAAAATCCCAATAAATTAAAGTGCGTGCAAATTATTTTTGACACATTATGGTTATAGCGCAAAAATAATTTGCGCGCACTTTACGCACGATACATAATATTATTAGGATATTTGGAATATTTTTACGGCAATTTTTATTTGTTGCGCAAATATTAAAATTAATTATTTTTTATTTTTTTTGTAAATAATTGAAAACAATACGTGCGATATCTGTAATGGCTCGGTCTTTATAAATATACTAGCTAACCTGATAAACGTTGTCTGTACACAGTTTGCATCATCATTTTCATCATCATTTCAGCCTATTGTCGTCCACTGCTGGACATAGGCCTCCCTCATGTTGCGCCACAATGTGCGGTCCTGTGCCGCCTGCATCCAACGACGCTTAGCAACTTTCACTAGGTTATAGGTCCACCTAGTGGGGGGGCGTCATACACTGCGTCACCCGGTACGTGGTCGCCACTCGAGAACCTTTCTTCCCTATCGGTTGTCGGTTCGTCGAGCGATGTGGCCTGCCCATTGCCACTTCAGCGTGCTAATTCTTCGTGCTATGTCGGATGTCGGTTACACCCGTTCTTCTGCGGATTTCCGTATTCCGGATTCTATCTCGCAGAGAAATCCCGAGCATAGCCCGCTCCCTTGCACGCTGAGCGACTTTGAGCCTTGATATAAGGCCTACATTTAGGGACCACGTTTCCGTGCCGTAAGTCATTACTGGTAACACACACTGGTCTTAGTCCTGTGTTTTCAGACACTGAGGTATGTTGGACGAGAAGATCCTCTTAAGTTTACCGAACGCTGCCCGACCGAGTTGGATTCATCAGCTGATCTCTTTCTCGAAATTGGATCTACCTAACTGGACTGTTTGTCCTAGGTAAACATAATGATCGACAACTTCGAGAATCGCATTGCCAACTAGGACCGGTACAGGAATGACATGGGCATTTGACATGACTTTCGTCTTGTCCATGTTCATTCGTAAACCCACTAGTTGGGATACCCTGCTGAGATCATCGAGCATTGTGCCAAGGTCCTCCATGGATTTTGCCATAACGACTATATCGTCCGCAAATCGAAGGCGAGTGATGTATTCGCCGTTAATGTTGATGCCGAGTCCAGTCCAGTCTAAGAGCTTGAAGACATCTTCCAGTACAGTGGTGAACAGTTTCGGAGAAATGACATCTCCCTGTCTCACGCCTTTCTGCAACTGGATCGGTTTCGTACTCTTATCCCGGATACGAACTGGCATTGTGGCGTTCCTATACAAACACTTCAGTACTTCGATATAGCGATAGTCGATTTGGCACCGCTGAAGGGACTGCAGCACCGCCCAAGTTTCGACTGAATCAAAGGCTTTCTCATAGTCCACAAACGCTAAGCACAGGGGCCGATTATACTTCTCGGTCTTTTGTATAATCTGCCGAAGCGTGAGGATATGGTCTATGGTGCTATAGCCTTTTCGGAAGCCGGCTTGTTCGGGCGGCTGGAAGTCATCGAGCTTGCGCGAGAGTCGTTTGGTAATGACCCTCGAGAACAACTTATAAATATGGCTCAGGAGTGAGATGGGTCTGTAGTTCTTTAGAAGAGCTTTGTCACCCTTCTTGAAGAACAGCACCACCACACTCCTGGTCCACGACTCTGGAACGTCGCCCCCGAGGATAACGGAATTAAATAGCTTCTGAAGGGCTATTAAGACCGGCTTGCCGACCGCCTTCAGAAGCTCTGCCGTAATTCCGTCATCTCCCGGTGCCTTACCGTTACGTAGTTGTTTGAGAGCCATTCTGATCTCGTACAAGCTGATATCCGGGATTTCTTCGGTATAGTGCCGAGTTAGCTTGGATCTGGGATCTTGGTCCAAGCCGACAACAGGATTGCGGGATGATTTGTATAACTGTCCATAGAACGTTTCGACCTCTCCCAAGATCTCACTTTGGGATGAAATGACAGTGCCATCGTCAGTCTTAGCTTAGTCATTTGGCTTTGCCCAATAGACAGATCTTGTGCGAACACTTTCGAGCCACGACAGTTTGCATAGTCGTTAAATTTTCTTAAATTTTCTGCGCCACTTTCTTTTTTTTCCGTAAAAGCCTTTTTCAAAGAATTTTTTAATATTTAAAAGAGAGATGGACGAAATCGGTAAAGTCGATCTCAAGTTATGTTATTGTCCTGCCCGAACAGCGCCACCTACCGGGTTCAATTATGAATCAAACCATTCTCGAATCCCCTTGATCATACACAAAAAATTGTGTCAACATTGGTCCAGCCGTTTAAGAGGAGTTCAGTAACATATACACGTACATAAGAAATATATATATATATATATATATATATATATATAATGAAGATACAAAACAATCGCGTTATCGACATTATCTTTCGATGATAATCTTCAGATATAATAATTAGAAAGGCCGTATGACTGAATTGGATTTAACACAAATAATTTAAAAGTAAAATTGAACATTTTTAATAACCCCCGATACATATTAAAATAATACAAAAAAAAGGGTCACGTTCTCTTCAACAGGAATTATTATTATATATACTCTTACACTGCTGGACCGATATTAACCAAACATAGCTAAGAACCACCGCAAGGAAACTGGTTTTCAAAAGAAAAAAACCGCATCGAAATCGGTCCATCCACTTAAGAGCTACTATTCCACAGATGGACACACATACGCACTTCATACAGATTCCTTGTGGTGGTTCTTAGCTATGCTTGGTTAATATCGGTCCAGCAGTGTAAGAGTATATATACCTATACTCGTTCCAACCATTAATTTTACTTTTGGCAGGTCGAATTCTGATCAATTAGTGTTGTACCAATGTATTACGGATACTATGTTTTGTAATAATCGATTTTAGTCAGGAAGAACTTTTAATCGATTTAACACGGATATTTTATTTTTGCTTAAATACATATTTCATATTATTTAAAAACTTCACTTCTGTAAATATATTTGTTATTTGGGCACATTAATTTTTGCATACCCACTAATTCAGTCCTCCCATAATATTTTACTTTGTACTTTGCAAAATAAAAAATAACTACTTTATGAAGCATTTTTCCATTAAGCGGGGTCCTCTGCTCCAAACTTTACTTAGAGACAATGGCGCCCTCGTCTGCGGTAGTAAATCACTAATTTTCTCATCCAGCCTACCCCTTTTTTTTAAGCCGAATTGGCAATACTGAACGGCGCGCAGGCGACGCCATTTTGTTGTGTTGTCTGTCACTCGCAACAAGACTCCCGTGCTAGTCACATTTCTGTTCGCTGAGTGCTCTTTCATATTTTTCATACGCTGTGTTGAGTATTTATATTCCACCGTATTGATTTCATTGTTCTTACTTTGATTGAGTTGAGCGTATCGTTCCTCCCAGTAAGATTTTACTTGCAAAATGCCGAAAGGTCTGGTGCTTAAAGGACAATCCAGGGAGTTAGTGCTGCGGCTTCGTGAATTTTTTGAAAAGGAAAGCCGCAATGGCGGATTCCTTATACCAGTAACCCAAGTTAGAGACCGTGTTGCAGCAGCATTAGGTATTAGTGCTCCAACGGTGGCGAAAATCACTAAAGAAGCCTATGGTAGTAGTGGTATTGAACAGAACAAGCTATCTACGCCTAAGAAAAAACGTCAGCCCTGTAAAGTGACAGCAATTGACAGTTTTGATACTGATGCTATTCGTCGTCATATATACAATTATTACACAAGCAAAGAGATTCCTACTTTGAAAAAATTAGTAGCGTCTCTACGAAATTGTGGCTTGTTTCGTGGTCAAAAATCTTCTTTGTCAAAGGTGCTGCACCAAATCGGGTTCTTGTATAAGAAATCCGACAAAAGAAAAATTTTAATAGAACGTCGTGATATAGCCTTGTCTCGCTGTGAATTTTTAAGACAAGCGAAGAAAATAGAAGACTGGTCGAATGTCGTTTTCACAGATGAAACTTGGCTCAATGCCAATCATTCCATACCAAAAGGTTGGACTGACGATACTGCTGCTTCTACTTCTGCAGTGCCAATGGGGAAAGGTGAACGCCTCATCATTTGCCATGCGGGAACTACAAAGGGATTTGTACCAGACGCTCTGTTAGCGTTCAAATAAAAAAAACAGGAGACTATCATGAGGAGATGAATGCGGACGTGTATGAAAAGTGGTTCAGAGAAATGCTTACATCACTTGAAGAGCCATCAACAATATTTATTGATAATGCACCCTATCACTCTCGCCAAATTAATAAAATGCCAACACAGGCCAACAAAAAACACGAGATTATAAACTGGCTTCGTGATAATAGGGAAGATGTGGACGAATCCCTACTAAAAGTAGAATTACTTAAAATATTAAAAAGTAAAAAGCAGCCAAAACGATATGTCATCGACGAAATGGCAGCAGAATATGGGCATGTTGTAATCAGAATTCCTCCGTATCACTGTCAATATAATCCAATTGAAATGATCTGGGCACAAGTCAAAGGACACGCCGCAAGAAACAATACAACTCCTCCTTTCACAGCATATAAAATGCTTGAACTTTTAAAAAACGCATGTGCTAGTGTGACGCCTGAAAACTGGGCGAGTGTCGTCAACAAGACAAAAAATATAATATTCTCTGATTGGGATCGGGAAATTGAATTTGACAACATACCTACACAAGAGTTAATAATAAACACTGCAGATGATTCAAGCGACGATTCAAATTCGTATGAAGAATCCGACGATTCGTTATAATAAAATAATATTAAAATATTTTGGTTGTTTTATTTCATGTTATAGGTATGATGAGAAGATTTTTATATCTCCCTGATACAATTTTAACGTATTGTCTATTACAACAATTCAAAACTCAGTTGTCAGCTGACTTAACTGCAAATAAGTGTAATCGATTATTTGCGATTCATTAGTTTGCACCGAATACTTTGATCCTGTCACTAGATGCGATAGAACGTAACTTTTTTTATAACAGAAATGAATTATCACTTAAATTTTATGAATAGAGCTATTTACGGCATATTAATGTATTTAGTGGGTAATAATTAAGATATATAAATATTATTGGGCAGTTTATATATTTCTCTGTTCACTCGTTTCAAAGTTAATAATTGTGTATAATGAAACAGTTACGTCCTAAAGCATGTGTCAAAAGTAAAATAAATGGTTGGAACGAGTATAATAATAATTCCTGTCAAAGAGAACGTGATACTTTTTTGTATTATTTTAGTTTGTATCGAGGGTTATTAAAAATTTTCAGTTTTACTTATAAATTATTCTTCTTAGAATGGTTCTGCACTACGTCCGATTCGAATCCGATCCGAACCCGTTAAAATATGGTCCGTAGTAACCGTAGAACTATTTCTATGGTAATTTTCGCACTAGATCCGATCTTCGTCATCCGATTTCTTTCCTTAATTGTAAAATCTCCATTCCGGAGAAGATTTTTGACGGACCGAAGTAGCCAATTAGCCATAGAATTATTTGTATGAACGCTCGCGCACTGCGTCCGAGTTAAAGCCGAGATACGTACGAGCAGAGACGCAGCGGGGTGGGCGGGGTATGCGGCTGGGTGACATGAAGTGGCAGGCATCCATCCAGTGTATTAGTTCAGACTAGTGTATTTGTTCCGACTAGCGCGTAAGCAATATCCGAATTCGGTCCGTTTTCTAAACCCATATTTTCACGGGTTCGGATCGGATTCGAATCGGACATAGTGCGGAACCACTCTTAGTATGAACGTGTACCGCACTATATATACCACACAAGTTGTTCCTGTGTTAACTTAATGTTTCAGTATTCAGAGACTGATATGATTTTCACTAAACTTGACGTATTTTGAAATTGTTTTTATCTTATAACTTAATTGTACACTTTTGTTTTAGAATTGCTAGGACTCGCTACACGTATTAGAAAAATAATAAATCCATATAGAAAAAAGTGAGCCGTCGCTCAGGACGCCTGGCAAATGTGAAACATCGAAATTATTATGTACAAGTATATATATGCATAAAAAAACAGATTACGACAGGAATTAATATAGAATAAAGTATTAATAAAAATAATATTACGATTTGTTTTCCAGAAAATGATGATTTTTATTCAATGCTGTGTGGTAGCGGCTTCGAATACTACCAACCCTTGCTTTGCTTGTGGGTGTCGTAAAAGACGACTAAGAGCCCTAGATTGACCCGGACCAACTCCATCTGGTACCATTTGGGTCAACGATTACATTCCCAAGGAGGGTTGACGTCAGGCAGACGGCCGGTCATAAAAGTCATTACCGAAACTTTTTGCAATATGTCAAAACAGATGACATATTGCGTCGACCCCAAGTAATTGGGATAAGAGCAAGATGATGATGATGATTTTTATTCAATAAACATTTATTTTCTTTAGTATACATTATAGGTAACAATTTACTTTGAGCTCACTAGATGGCGTTGTACAAAATTTTAAATCGCACTATGGTTTTGTCACAATTTAGAAATATGTATCTGGATATTTAATTAATAGTTATGCTACGAGTTGAGAGCCCTCAGCGCTCACCCACCAGTCTGGGTAAAGTTGTCACAGCCATCTAAGGCTAACAACTAGGTCACACAAAAGAAAAAAAAAATTAATAGTTAAGAGAGAACCGCGAAGCGTGGCGTTAAACACCACGCGACGATCGGGTTTACCCTCGCCTATAGATGTTTCACATCAAAAAATACATACTAATAGAATAATACACATTGGGCTCGAGCCTCTTCCATAATAGGAGAAAAAATTATCTACTATATCACGTTGTACAGATGTTTTAGTATAGGCTTTTGTTTCGAGGATTTTCTCAAGCAACATACTTACCTCGGTGGCAAAAAACACAGGTCTATGACCAGTGCTGACTTACGGCACGGAAACGTGGTCCCTAAATGTGAGCCTCATAACTAAACTCAAAGTTGCTCAGCGTGCTTTGGGGCGGACTATGCTCGGGATTTCTCTGTGAGATATAATCCCAAATACGGAAATCCGTAGAAAAACGGGTGTAACCGATATAGCATGAAGAATTAGCACGCTGGAGTGACACTGGGCTGGACACATCGCTCGACAAACCGACAACCGCTGGGGACGAACGGAGCTCGAGCGGCGACCAAACATTTGAGGATGCAATATAGAACGACCCCCAACAGGGTGAAACCGCTGACCTGGTGAAAGTTGTTGAGCGTCGTTGGACGCAGCCGGCACGAGTCCGCATTTTGTGGCGAAACATGAAGGAGGCCTACGTCCAGCAGTTGACGGTGATAGACTGAATGATAATGATTTTTTTCGAGTTTTCCTTCTCTTGCATGTGAATATTAAATCATTTAGTCGTCTTTTACAAAATCCATAGGCATGAGATTGTGGTGAATTGCATTCTTTGCATTCTTACTCTGTCACCACACGGCTTCTATACCGAATAGACGACAAAAATATTTAAGGCAACGCCTATGTAATAATTGACCACAATACTGTTTTTTACATATTGTATTACTTAGCACTGATTTGCTATATAATTGTGGCTACGAAATACACCAACCAAATCTTACATTATACTACTTTATCTTATTATACTACAAAATACGCAACATTTCTTACCCTGTCTCCTATTCTTGTAATAATGGATGTAATTTGTGTCCGTTAATTATATTTTTGTAAAGTACCCCGCAATACAAGGATTATTTCTTTAGTGCAGGGTGTTATCATAAATAAACAAATCAAATAAAATGACGTGTCGCATTAATGTGTAATTTCTATTTGTAATTTTATTTTAAACTAGCAACCCGCCCTCGCTTCGCTTCGGTTATAGGTTATAGTCGTTTTACCCACGTAGTTCCCGTTTCCGTAAGAATACCGGAATAAAATATAGCCTAGTTTACGCCCTGATATTATAGCTTTCCATTGGTGAAAGAATTTTTGAAATCGGTCCAGCCGTTTTGAAGATTACACGGAACACACAGACTGACAGACAGACAGACAGACAAAAGTTTTTTAATTGCTATTTTAGGCATAGGTGTTGTGCAAATGACCGTGTGAGCATGAAAAAAGCCTATTGTTTTGACATTACAAACAGACACTCTAATTTTATTTATTGGTATAGATAACTTATTTTTTCAATTAAACCGAACTAGTATTGTTTAAAGATGACTGAAACATCTCAGGTTGGTGAATTACTTCCAGCCATTACCAGTTTCACACCCTAAGTGGTTTCATTACCACCATATCTTATTCACGCCTAGCACCTAGAACAAAATTTGAACCACTTCGACGATAAATTTGCTTATTGTTTTTTTTATGCAGAACTTCGGGCGTCAGGCAAATGGCGGCTATCATATATCAAAATGTTGCTTATGAATTCTTTTTCCTTTAAATATACCAATATGGATATCTAAAGAAAGTCTGTTACGTTGATAAAATGATTTAAAAGTACAAAGCAAACAAAATAGACTGATAACAAAATTTAGGTTCAAAAATAGTTAAGGTACAACCGTAGGCTATATGTACTAGGAACACCTACAAAATGATAAAGGCCACGACTTATCCTCGACTATTTTTGTACCAAGGTTTTGATACCAGTCTAAAACATTCACTTGGTTCGTACTTACGCAGAATCTTTACCACCAAAAAAAGGTGATTACATCACCTTTTTTTGGTGGCTTAAAAAAGGTGATATAATCACAAGGTGATTATATCACCTTTTTTAAGTAAAGATTCTGCGTTATTCAGTCGGGTTTTAGTTTTATTAACTGTTTTTTGTTTAAAATAATATAAAAGTATTGCAACGAGATGCTTTTAAAACAGCAAAGGTAGCTCCAAACACAACTAATAAGATAAATTATTACTAATTCGGGCATCTTGCTCGCCGCATTAGTTTGCTTCTCAAGCTCCATATCAGTACAAATCTCAAACAACCATATAGAATAGGCACTTGTGTTAGCAATCCTTATTTAGTTGACTATCGAGTTTTCTCAGACGCTTTTAAAGGCAATTATGGCGTATATATTTACCCGAGGACAATGTCAGCCCGAGTAGTAGTTTTCATATCATATTTTAATTTCTAAAAATAGGTTTCATCAAATCAAATCAATCATCCCAAATATTTAGAGTCGCCTCAATATGTACTTTTCTTTGTAAAATTCATTCCAAAATTCTTGGCAATAGTTTTATAACCGGCCGTCTATCTAATATCAACCCACCTTGGGAGTCTAATTGATTGGATGGCATCAGGTGGAGTTGGCCTAGGTCGATGTAAGCCCATTAACTACTTTAAAAGTTGATTTTTCTTTTGAAGAAAATATGAAGACAAATGTATTGTCCTGTCTTGTCACCGCTATTGTTTATGCTAAACTCCATAATTGCTCTCAGTGGCTCTCTACCTTTGTTAGCCTTGAACAATTTATTTCTAATAATGAAATTTAGTCAATTACAGGCGACCAAATTTGGCATTACGTGCTTTCTAAATGTAACCTCGCTGATCTTGCTCATCAGTACCACGCGCGTGCGTGCATCACGCAAAGATTACAATTATCAGTAACACTATGTAATGAATCAGATCCAAGTTTTAACCCGAAACTAGGGTTGCTACCTTTTATTGTATAAATAAAAGACATTGCTTAATGAAGGTTGAAAAACAAGTACTTTGAGTCTTAATTCATTTAAAACAATGTATATTTACATAAACTCGAAAACACAATGCAATATTTTAGAATAAAGTCAAGGTATCAGCTCTAAGTCAGACGTCAGCATTTAATTGGTGCTCAAGAAAAACACTCAAAAACACTGATATATAGTACACAACGACTTTCAATTAAATTGCAGTTGCTGTGAATATATTTAATGATGCTTTCCGTAAATATATATGTAGAAGTCGGTATTAAGATTTGCTAATGTAGTATCTGGATTACCGAGCGTAATCTTTTTTGGTAAATTATATTTTATTTAAACATAATTTAATTATTAAGGTTTTTTTTGGGTGGGATACGGCCAGCGGACGCGCCGTCCTCTCCTTCTGGGGCGATGAAAGGTCGGCGCGCGGCCCCATAACCCACTTCATACCCTTCGCTGGGAGGAAAATTGACCTACTTGGAAAACATTCATCTGACACAGCTGAAGAGTGATGTCTTTCTAACCACAATATAATAGAATTAACAAATATAATAGAAATTATTTTGTCTGGACCAGATCCTACAAGCGGCACCAAATAACGAGTTACCACTAGAGTAGCCATCATTCCCCTCAACCACATTGGAGGGAAGAGAGATACCCAATGTAGACCTTTCTGTGTGGTTCCGGGAGCATTTCCGCAAGCTCACTCCACGGCTCATGTGCGCGGCGTCCGCCCTATCCTGGCTTATGCCGAATGTGGGCGGACCGAACGCTACGTGTCGACAGCTGTACGCGGGGGTCATCCGATCGATAGCCCTGTACGGCGCACTGGTGTGGGCGGGGTCCCTGACCATCCGACTCAGGGCTCTTCTGTGGTGACCACAGAGGGCCATGGCGGTCAGGGCCATACGCGGATACAGCACGGTGTCGACGGAGGCAGCGTGCCTGTTGGCCGGGACTCCCCCGTGGGACCTGAAGACGGAAATGCTCGTTGGTTTGTATCGGCGGGTGTCGGGGTTGCGAGCGGAGGGCGGTGTGGTCTCTTTGAGGGAGCTCATCGCCTGGCGCGTCGACGTCCGTCGAGACGTCATTGCCTGTTGGGCAGTCCGGCTGGAGAGGCCTCGGTTCAGTCTGCGGACCATGGAGGCCTTCCGGCCGGTGCTGATGCAGTGGTTAAAACGGCGGCACGGGGTGCTCTTCTTCCGACTGGTGCAGGTTTTGACGGGACATGGATGCTTCGCCAAATACCTGTACACGATCGTTAGGAGGGAGAGTACACCGTCCTGCCACCACGCCTATTGCGACTAGGACACGGTGCAGCGTACGCTCGAGGTTTGTGCCGCTTGAGCAGAGCAGCGTCGTGAACTAGTCACAATCATCGGTGCCGACCTGACGCTGCCGACCATCGCCAGGGCGATGCTCGACAGCGTCAGGAACTGGGACGCGGTCGCAGCCTTCTGCAAGGCAGTAGTCTCGCGGAAGGAGGCGGCGGAGTGCGTGCGTGAGGAGTGTCTCCTCGACGATGCGAGCCGCCGCCGACGACTGGGGCGGCGCAGGCGCGACGACCTGCGCCTGACACCGCCCGAGCCGAGGCCGCAGGTGACTGAACCGGGGAGTTAGTCCGTCACCCGCCGAGAGGCCGACCGCGTGAGGAAAAACCAACGTCCTCGCCGAGAGGGGGACGTCGGTCGATGGGAGAGTACCCCTCAAGAGGTTTTCCGTCGGGCCGACCACTGACGTCAAGTCACCCTGCTCCGGTGGTCGGCTCAACGAAGGCGACTTGTCACGACTGGGTTACGGGTGTGCGTGCTTACGCCCCTCTGTCGCCCCGGACGGAGTGGTGCGAGGAGTGCACCGACCGTAACCGTGTGCGATGAGCTGCTGGCCGAATGGCAGGAAAGGTGGGATACATTGTAAGTGGTAATTTATAAAATTTGGTTATTCAAATATAGCACATTTATTCTTATACACAATACACACAAACAATACACATATATAGATACAAATATATACACATAGAAATAGATATATACATACATATAAATTTTATTAAAAGTTGAGGAGAGCCATCATTGATGAGTTGACTCCGTCAAAAAATCTAGGTATAGGCGCTTTACCATAGCTTTAAAACCATCACGACTAGCGGCCGTTCTGATCTTTAATGGTAACGAATTCCAGAGAAGAATAGCCTGGATATAAAACGAAGAGTGTACCAGATTAAAGGAATGAGAAGGACAGTGAAGAATAAGATTTTTAGAGGAACGAAGATTGCGGTCGTTAGTGGTACATAGAAATTGAAAGTGAAGTTTTAAATAGGGGGGAGCATTAGGAGAGTTTAAAATAGATTAAAGTAAGAAAAGAGTTCGCAAACTTCATCTTTGTCTAATCGGTAACTAATTAAGCTGAGAGCGAAATGTGGAGACATGGTCGAATTTACGAAGGTTAAAAACGAATCGAATGCAATTATTGAGAAGACAGTCCAGTTTATTGAGTAGACCTGCATTCAGGTCGAGGTAGCATACATCAGCATAATTGATGATAGGAAGGATTAAGGTTTGAAAAAGCGCTGTCTTAGTATTTATTGGAAGAAAGTTCTTCAAGCGATATAGCGAGCGAAGTGTACCTGTGACCTTATTTGATATGGTAGTGATCTGCGTTTGCCACTCCATCGTCGAGTCTAGAAATAGGCCAAAATTCTTGACATGTTGACTGTAAGGGATCACTGTTCCATTGTACACAATGGATGGTAGAGCAAGAGGATCAAATCTGCTGATTATTGGAGGACTACCGAGTATAATGGATTGGCACTTGTCTATATTTACTGCCAAGCCAAATCTTGCAGCCCAGACGCTTATAATTGATAGATCGGAGTTGATTCTAGCGATTGCTGACTGTAAATCATCCAGCTTGGCGTGAGAGTATAGTTGTAGATCATTGCCATACAAATGATGCGCGCATTGAAGTTCAGAGATTAAAAGATTAATAAAGAGAGAAGAGTAGAGGAGAAAGAATACCGCCTTGAGAAACGCCAGAGCCCAAATCGCACCAATCGAACATAGTGTCGTCGATACGGATGGAATGCTGACGACTCTGAAGATAAGATGAAAACCATTCCAAAGCATTTGACGAGATTCTAAGATGAGACAAAATAGATAGCAGAATCTCGTGACTGACGGCGTTGAAGGCGTTAGAGAAGTCTTCCAGGACCAGCACAGTGATCCTAGTATCCTCCAAGGCAGCTCTCACGTCGCCAGTCACTTTGAGAAGTGCTGAGACTGTGCTGTGCCCAGGCCTAAAACCAGACTGTAGTGAACTTAAGATGTCGTTAGCATGGATAAATTGTGATAACTGTTTATGAGCACAAGCCTTGAGCACTTTGGATAGGAAAATGAGGATAGATATCGGATGATAGTGATTGGGAAGAGAAGGACTAGAAATTTTGGGTAAGAGTAGGACATACGCCTTACGCCTTATGTGTGTGATAGGAAACAACAGTTAGTTAAGAATGGTCATGACCATACAACGGCTGATTTCGTCACAACCCACTGCCTTAGATTTAATGGAGAGGAGCATTTTTCGAACTTCATCGGATGCTAACAGAGAAAAACAAAAGGAATTAACGTACGTATCCCATAAGTTATGTTAAATCCATGGTGCTATACTGCTGCGCTTCACGTAGTTGTACATCCCCTTATGTACTGGTTTATTCAAAGCGGGATACAGGAAGCAAAGTAGGCTATACTTTGCTTCCTGTATCCCGCTTTGTATAGGAGGAAAGTGAAATCTTTCCAACTCCTCCGTTTTTCTTTTCTGATTAATTGGTTTCGGGTTCTAAGACTATTAAAAGCGTTTCCCAGGACTTCGTGAGGGTCAAATCTCTATGTCTTATACGGAGACCATTACAGGAGTTACAATGGTGGGAATGTACCAGACATTTGACAAGTACCAGACACCAGACATAATAATTTGGGCATGTCTGATACATTCCCAAATTATTCGGATTGGTCCAAAAAAAAAAGATCCGTCGCTAACGACTTGGGCGGTGCATGTGTGAGTACTTGCGCCTGATGCCGCCCTAACTGAGAATAAAACTACTATAAGTACTTTTAAAAAAAGCACAATTAAAAAATTAATTCAAATTAAACCCTAACTACGAAAACATCGTACTCTAAAAATTACTAGAAGCCCAATCAAAGTCATTCATTTTCACCTACACGCAAACGTATATTTACGATTTATTTCATAATTATGCGCTCTTCGATCATCCTGATTGATCAAATTAACTTAGTAGCCGTCAAGAGTTTTTTTATTTTTTTTATTTGTGTGTGACTTAGTTGTTAGCCTCAGATGGCTATGACAACTTTACCCGGACTGGTGGGTGAGCGCTGAGGGCTCTCAACCCGTGCCGTCAAGAGTTAATAGAATACGGTTATATCTCACTCACTCTACTCTTATTTGGTAAGTACCTCTGTCACTAATTTATCGCTATGTCGTAGGTTAATTATACCTATGTTTGGGTTTTGTGTAATTTTTGCATTCAGTTTACGTATTTATAATAAGCCATTTTAATGAGATTTAAAGTTATATATATTTTTTTTATTTCTTATTATTATCATTATCTTTAGACAATGAAACAAAGTGGCATCATCACGACAGTTGAATAGTACTGAGTTTTTGTCTCTTTTGGAAAATAGTCTTGTAACCATGTGATGCAAACTCTGATAAGGACAATTGTGGGAATTAGATACAGCCATAAGTGAAGTGTAAGATGAATTAACGAGCCATATTTAATATTGCTGAGGCAGCTGGCCGAAGTTAATAATTATTAAAAGCACTGACTCGTCTAACAAATTAACAAATATGGATATGCCGCACTCGTCATATAATATACCTGTATTTTAGGGTATTATCAATATAGCTATTGTGAATTCGAACATAATTTACTGTCACAACAAGCTTACTAACAAAAAAGCCATTAAAACGCAAAGGACTCATGAAAAAGGCTCTGACTTAACCGCACCATGGATCCAAAACTGACCGGTACTCCTAATTTGAACTCTTAAAGCGTTTCTTACGTAAAAGTATCGCGAATAAATGAGGCACATCTTTCATCAAACGATCTCACCGACGAACCAGATCCTTTTTTTTTCTGGATGGGCTATTGTCAGTACACATGTCCTCTGTTCTGTCTGAGGTGACGAAAAGTAGGAGCGCGACCTCATAATCCACCATATTCCTTCCCCTTCGCCATTGGGCCAACCACCAGTACCGAGTTCTTTGTCATCCGTAGCCAGCCCAGAGACGAACTAGAGGCAAAGAAAACAAGTAGCGCAAGCGCAAAACAAGTTCATATTGTCTTCTATACCAATAAATAAAATTGGAGTGTCTGTTTGTAATGTCAAAATAATAGGCTTTTTTCATGCTCACACGGTTATTTGCACGACACCTATGCCTAAAATAGCAATTAAAAAATTTTTTGTCTGTCTGTCTGTCTGTTTGTTCCGGGTAATCTTCAAAACGGCTGGACCGATTTCAAAAATTCTTTCACCAATGGAAAGCTATAATATCAGGGCGTAAACTAGGCTATATTTTATCCCAGTATTCCCACGGGAACGGGAACTACGCGGGTAAAACGACTATAACCTATAACCGAAGCGAAGCAAGGGCGGGTTGCTAGTATCAAATATAAAATACCGACATGTCGTA
Source organism: Lymantria dispar (assembly GCA_032191425.1). Taxonomy (NCBI): domain Eukaryota; kingdom Metazoa; phylum Arthropoda; class Insecta; order Lepidoptera; family Erebidae; genus Lymantria; species Lymantria dispar. The sequence goes on from CM063447.1 coordinate 5,517,008, forward strand.
AACACGATATTGACGTATGTCTACTACTCTAACTAAAAAACTGTTGTATTAGTTCATTATCATCATTTCAGCACATATATTATGTACCACTGTTGGGCTCGAGCCTCCTCCGCATAGGGATGGATATTAACCTTCTTTACCACGCTACTCAGATGGTTTGGTATAGGATATCATTTCAAGTTTGCTGTCTCTTGCATAGTTATATATGCATATTTAATCTCTTAGTCGTCTTTTACCACACCCACAGGCAAGGGAGGAGATGGTGAGTTGTATTCTTACTTCGTTATCACACGGTAAGTTGTAAAATATTAGTACGAGTTGGTAGGTAGTGGTGTTAGTTAGAACCCTTTATTATTTAGTCATGAAATATAGTTGATTTTTTCTTTTTTAATACTTTTATATAAGAAAACTGATCTCATTTTATACTAAATGTTTAAAGGTGCAATTATAGTTTCAATTATTAAGGTATATTAAAGAAATATATATAAGTATATTGCTTAATTATATCATATCAAGTTCATCTAAATATATATTAAGTAGTAAAAATAATAGGTATAACAAAATAAGCCGAGTCTGAAATTTGTTTGCGTAGGTTAATTTGATCTATGATTGAGTTTTATAGGTAACTAGAAACTAGCCCTCACTTCGCTTCGGTTTTAGTCGCCTTACCCGCATAGTTCCCGTTCCTGTGGGAATACCGGGATAAAATATAGCTTATGTTACTGCCTGATATTATAGCTTTCCATTGGTGAAAGAATTTTTGAAATCGGTCGAGTAGTTTCGGAGCCAATTCGTTACAGACATACATATGTACAAACCTTTACTCTTTATAATATTAGTATAGATATATAGGCAATTATATGATTGGGTTCTAGGGTTAAAGAACCAAATATTTAACATAATAACGCTCAGAACAAAGCCGAGGTTGTAATAACAATTATTAAATAATTGCTAGTCTTGATAGTTTTGTTTAAAAGTTGTAGACTAAAACTGGCTTTAGTGACCGCTATATTACCTCAAAATGCAAATTAAGGTTATCTCGCACAAGACCGGTTTCTATATCTTATATTAAATAACTCGAAACAATTTAATTCTAATAAGTTCTCTTTTAATCGTCTCCATTTGGTATTTATATAATGATTGAGCGTCTTTTAAGCGATCGATTCGGCCGTTGTTACAGAAATAATTCTCAATTAATACAATCAAGCCTGCTCTAGAAGATGCTAAGACCAAATTTATATTAAACTAGCAACCCGCCCTCGCTTCGCTTCGGTTATAGTCGTTTTACCCGCGTAGTCCCCATTCCCGTGGGAATACCGGGATAAATTATAGCCTAGTTTACGCCCTGATATTATAGCTTTCCATTGGTGAAAGAATTTTTGAAATCGGTCCAGCCGTTTTGAAGATTACCTGGAACAAACAGACAGACAGACGAAAATTTTTTAATCGCTATTTAAGGCATAAGCGTCGTGCAAATAACCATGTGAGCATGAAAAAAGCCTATTATTTTGACATTACAAACAGACACTCCAATTTTATTTATTGGTATAGATAAGGTGAAATTTGTCCGTGTGGTTACGGAGTAAAAATATAATTAACCACCCCTTGGGTGTCGTAAAAGGCGACTAAGGGAAATATGCAATTAACATCTAAGTATACAAAAGAAGGAAAACTCGATATAAAAACCTACTCCAACACGTCTAACCAGCGTGGAATAGTAGGTCAATTCCTTTCCCATTGTGAAGGAGGCTTGCGCTGAACTGTGGGACTTACCTATATAGGTTGAGAAGAAGAAGAAAAATAAGGCGAAATGGTTCCTTTACGGTAAACTTCAGAATGGTTTAAATAACAAATTCGCTATTTGAATAAATATAAACGCTGAAGATTATTCTATGTTGTTTTAAATATTAAAAAGAATAATAAATTATAAAAAAAAAATAACGTAGGTATACATTATAATTTTAGACATGTTGCAGTTAAACATTTGTATTCGTTACATTACCATATTACTAAAATTTTAAAATACATTTACATTATAGGTTTATACGGATGAATATGTACAAATAGTTTACAATCCATAGAACTAGAAGTGATATATCTCTTCTACATTTCGTCAGGTGAAATTCATGTTTGAACGGTTGAACGCGTCAATGAATGGACTGTAGAAAGAACTTTTCACCTATCCGCTTTCTTTAAAATAAGATCTTGAAAATACTAAATATGATCAATATTAAATACAAATCACCTTTGCAACTCGGCAAACATTAAAAAACACAGACAGTATGCTTTTTGTCGTCACCGAGACCCCAAGAAAGGTTTAAAGAGATAGCTTAACAATTTCTTCAACATGTCATTTACATGACCCAATATTTTGAATTAATCATTAAGGTAAATAGATGAACTATAACGATTATCGATTTACACTAATATGGTATTCTACTGGCAACACCGAATATGACAAAAGAGTACACAAATTATTTATTCTTTTCAGCATTGACACTTAAGCTTTTGAACTAATGATTATTAATTGAGGTGGTTGGTGATAGGACCTATTTAATAATTTATCAGAAAATCGGTACTGGTCAGAATGTTACCAACTAATATCGAAATCATTACACAAATATTTTAAAATGAATGTTCACCAGTCGGCATTGGTTGATGGAATTATAGGTGTACATGAACCTTAAAAACAGCTAGCCGTTAAATATTCATAGTAACATATAGACACATTGTCTTAATATTTCATTATTTTTAATCAACGGTTTGGCAAAATTATAATTGGAAAACACGTTAAAACGCTAAACCTATTAAAAACCGAACAAAATTAGTTATGTTTCATTCCATACTTCGATGGGCATTCCCTTTTAAAATTTACCCTAACAGACACAAATACCACCCAGGCTCGGAGCAATCATTTATGACTCTCAAAAAGAAATTTCGTACGTACGACACATAACTTCGTCATCTATACAGTTATAAAAGGACACATATTATGGTATTTACCAACAGCACTGTTTCGTGGTAGTATACACTTGACTGCTCATAACCATACCATATCAATAAGTGCTATTATTGTTGTAATCATATATGTTTTTTAAATTCTAATATGACTAGTTTATATATAACGTATACGTTAACTGTCACAACACTAAAGAAGTTTAACGTTGGTCGCGTATAATGGTTATACACATAAATTTTTTTTTATTCACTGTAACATAACTGGCAGGCACTGACCAGTTGACAGTCATGTACGTCATTTGCTGGCAGTTATATACGTCATTTACTTTATAAAAGCATGATCAATTTACCTTCAATTTGTAGTATGAAGTTTCTTCTCGGGCTAATTGGTTTATATAGGTGTGTAAGAATTATTTTATCTTTACCCATTATTACGTTTACATTATGCTTTTTCTATTAAAACCATTTTTATGTATTTTGTCGTTTTTTGTCGTTTTTTTTTATACTTAACTATGTAAAGAGTTACTCATTAGACATGGACGTTACCGGCTATTTATATAATTATTACAACATTAAGTATATATATAAAATAAAATATTTAAAAATATAAAAAGCGTATTGACCCACCGGCAGCGAATACAAGGACCAAGCCGCCGGTGGTTAGGGCTACAGAGAGAGGAACTTCCTCACGATGCGCGCCGTGTCCAGTGGTACCGCCTTCTGCATCAGACCCGCAACTACCTAACGCGAGCCTCTTTAGGTGTTGATCGAGGCTCTTGGCTATTATCCCATTGGTCGAAATGACTATCGGTACAACGATTGCCGTGTCCACATCCCACATGTCGACAATCTCGTGAGCTAAGTCTTGATATTTTATTTGTTTATTTTCTCAGTCTTCACGAGATTCCCGCCATGCGGAATAGTGACATCAACAATCATTGCACGGCGCTCTAGCCGATCTATCACCACGTTGTCTGGCTTATTGGCCATAATAGTCCTATTAGTGATAATAGATCGGTCCCAGTACAATGTGACACGGCCGTTTTCGACAACCGGCTCTGGTACATACTTGTAGTACTGCACCTCTACGCTCGCAAGTTTGTACCGCAGAGCAAGTTGCTGGTGGATGATCCTGGCTACCTGGTTATGTCTATGCAAGTACTCGCCGTTAGCAAGACATGAACAGCCGGAAACGATATGTCTGAGGAGTCCCTCAGACATATCGCCTGGTTGGTGGCACGCCCGACAAATATCAGCCGTGCCATCCCCCAGAAGATATTTCCGATAGTTATTCGTCTTAATAACTTCGTCAGCAATTGCACAGACAAAGCTTCGGTTTTTCCGAAAAGATTACCGAATCGTAACCAGGTCACAGAGGCTGAAAGGTCTATTGCCAGGGCATGTAGGGCTCCGTAGAACCTGCCATGCAGCTCCTTGCTCTGCCATACATTCTCGCGGTCCATGGTGCTTAGTACTACTGGTCTACACTAGTTCTCTTTCGCCAACCCAAGCGGGGTGAGCCCGCTATCCACTTTCATCACATCAAGATGCACACCACACGCCATTTTGACGAAATAATCCCTGAGGTTAACAGCGTGCGGACCTTTCTGTCCAGGGTGTCCAATTCGGTTTGAGTCCACTTGAGTATGCCAAAGGTACATCAAAATCAGCATGACCCAAGCGTTATAGACACGCACCTTGTTACCGCCGACAGAAAGCTATTTAAAACCTTCTTCAGGCGGCCAAAGAAGCGTTCTCGCAATGCTTGTTTCATGTCCGCTTCATTGATGTTTAAAGCCTACATACCCATGTATTTATAGGTATCAGTCACGAGAAGCGGCCTAAATTGTGGAGTATCGATGAGTTGACCTCTATCAACCTCCACTACCTCTCCCTGCTTTACATGCATGGTAGCACACTTATCTACACCAAACACCATGTTGATAGAATTACTAAAAGTCTCAGTAAATTTTAGCAATTCTACCAGCTGTGTGCTATTATTATTATTATTATTATAAACATTTTTAGTGAATTAGAACTTTAAAATTTTTTTCAATCGGAAATTGAACATTTGTGTATTGTACAACTGCGACAATGATGGCTGATAATCCGCATAGCGTCGATTTAGCCACGGCATTAGCTAAAATTAGCGCACGTCTCGACGAGATTGAACGTGCCAGAAGAGCTTCTCGAACGCTTTTCAGCAGGAGCCGTTCCAGAGATGGAAGATTGGCGTCCCGTGGTCTGGGAGGACACATTCCCCACCGAACACCAGCAAGCAAGGATTGGGTATGCTTTTACCATTTTCAGTACAAGGAGAAGGCACACCGTTGTACTGAGCCTTGCACCTGGAAGGGGCAGGGAAACTAGCTGCCGCGCAGTCATCGTTGGCGGAGGTCTGCAGCGGAGTAAATTACCGCCTTAGTGTTACGGACCGCTGTAGTGGATTACGTTTTTTAATTGACACTGGTGCGAACATATCTACAGATATGAGCCGCGTAGTAAAGTGACTAAAAACATAGACAGTGAACATTCAGACTGTGTGTGACTATGCGGCTAATGGCACAGTGATAAAGACTTTCGGAATAAAGGCTACTAGATTTATGTTTACGTAGAGTATTTCGCTGGACATTTGTAATCGCCGATGTACGCCCGCCGATTATAGGTGCTGATTTTTTAGTACATTTTAAGTTAATTGTTAATTTAAGTACACGTAAACTTTGTGATGGTATTACTAAATTAAACGTTTTTACTGGGATTGTCAACAGTAGTGAGCAATCAGTAAGAACGATAGACGGAAATCATCCATTTTACAATTTGTTAGCTATATAACCAGAAATTACGAGACCTGTATCATTTAAGGAACCTCCTAAGCATGCGGTGTACCATGAAATTGTTACCACGGGCCCTCCCGTCCATGCCAAGGCGAGGCCGTTGCCACCGCACCGATGTACTAAAGTAAGAGAGGAATTTAAGATTATGCAAGAGCTAGGGATTTGTAGACCATCGAAAAGTGCGTGGGCAAGCCCTTTACATGTTGTCCTCAAAAAGGATGGTCAGATTCGTCCATGTGGTTATTATAGAGCACTTAATCCTATCACACAACCGGATAGATACCCGATACCGAGTTTACACGATTTTACTTATTTGTTGTATGGTCAAAAGTATTATTCGCGAATTGATATTAATAGAGCTTACCATTTTATAATAGTATCGCCCGAGGATGTCGAGAAGACGGCAGGGATTACACCGTTCGGACTATTTGAATTTCCGTGTATGCCCTTTGGTTTGCGAAATGGCGCACAAACTTTTCAACGGTTTATGAATCACACAGTTTTAGAAGGTCTAGATTATTTGTATAATTACATTGATGACTCTACAAGATGCAGGAGTTTATAAACTTGACTGTGACTGTGGTATCTCTTATATTGGGCAAACAAAGAGATCCATAAGAACTCGGGTCAAAGAACACATAGCTGATGTGAAGCACCGCCGTCACACTAAGTCTGCAGTCTGTGAATATAGTCAGGACCGCGCCCGCCATAACATTAGGTTTGATAAACCTCAAGTCCTCGCAAAAGAACACCGATACCTGCCTAGAATGGTACGCGAGGCTATTGAAATCAAAAAACAGAAATTTCAATAGAGAGGATGGCGGGGTATTACCATCAAGCTGGGATCCTGTTATAAACATAATTAAAAATAAAACTAAATCCAAAGAGACCACCACAAGACTGCATGATACTGTGAGCACTTATTGTATAGATTTGACCCACAATAATAATAGTTAAAGATAATTTTATAAATCAAAAATCTTTTAGTAAGACAAAGTAAGCCGCATCTAAAATTAAAAATCAATATTAATTTAGCATCATGTCCCCTGAGTTTTCTTGTCGGATCTTTCTCAGTGTGGCCGCGTTCCGATCCGGTGGTAGTATATTAGTTTTGTTAGTTTTTAAATCAACAAATTGTAATAATAATTGCTACTTTAATAATTAATAATTACTAACCATAAACAATATAATTTTTTCATATAGAATCATTTTCTTCTTACACTGGCAATAAATTTGTACTAAAATGTGGGTCAAAATTTAATAAATTTATAACTAATTTTCTGTATCGGGTAAATAATTATAAATGTCTGTAATAACGATTACTTGATGGACGCGAGACACCTTAGTCCGCCCGTGACCATGAATGCTGCAAAGAAAAAGAAAGTGTTCGAAACGTCGGGCAATCATAAATACAAACGCGATATAATCCGTAAAAGTAGTTTTATTTACAATACATTGATGACGTCGTAATAGCAAGTGAGGATTTAGAGAGCCATAAAAAACATTTACGTGAAGTTTTTGAACGATTTAACCAGTTTGGAATTACCATAAATTTACATAAGTGTTGGTTCGGTCAACCAAAGTTAGAATTTTTAGGCTTTGAGGTATCAACAGAAGGCATACGACCTCTGAAGTTTAAGGTAGGCGCAATCGAAAATTCCTGAAACCGGAAACCGTTCAACAACGTAGATTTTTAGGAATGGTAAATTTTTGTAGATTACATTTGTCACACATGGTAGAATATCAAGCAGAGTTAAATAAATATTTAATCAATTCGAAGAAAAACGATAAAACCATTGTGAAATGGACAGAAAAAGCAAACAAAGCATTTTCACAATGTAAAATTAATGTACAAAAGGCAACTACACTATGTTATCTGAAATCTGACGCCGTACTTGCACTTATGACAGACGCATGGAGTACGTGTGTGGGTGCGGTGTTGCAACAGTTCGTAAACAACAAGTGGGAACCGCTTGGATATTTTTCAAAGAAAATAACCACAGCGGAGACGAAATATAGTACTTATGATAGGGAATTGTTAGCAGTATTTTCAGCTATCAAGTATTTTAGAAATATGGTAGAACGTCGTAATTTAATTGTATATACAGACCACAAACGTTTGACATTTGCGTTTTCCAAAATAGGAGGATACAATGAGTTACCGCGTCGTATTCGACAACTTTTATTTATAAGTGAGTTTACGTCAGATATTCGATACATAGACGGCGATAAGAATGTTGTAGCCGATGCACTTTCGCGCGTGGAGACAATTAGATGTCCCACAGTATTGAATTATGCCGACATTGCACATTCACAAGCAAGCGATGAGCAGCTCGCTGAGTTACATAGGAGATCGTATGACCAGTACAAATTCAAGGAAATATTATTGTCCGACTGTAATATTCCTACAGTATGTGAGACCTCAACGGAAAAAATTAGACCTTATATACCAGAGCAATACAGGCGTTTAGCATTTGATTCGGTACATAATTTTAGCCATCCAGGAATTCGAACCTCAAGAAAACTTAAAAAGGGAACGATTTTTCTGGATTAATATAATATGAACGTAGATATTATTAAATGGGCAGAGTTGTATTCCATGCCAACGTTCTGAGGTACATAGACATAGAAAATCAGCAATTGGTAATTTTCCTTTAGTAGAAAGATTCAGTCATATTCATGTAGATATTGAACATTAAACACATAACTCTGTACTACCCAAGCCGAAAACAAAAAGCAAACATGTACGCAATGTCCTTGCTATAATTACATTGATCTAACCCTCACAAGCGTGTTGAGGATCTTGCTGAACAAACTTTTATGTAGTAAACAGTTTTAAACATTGATGGTATATTTTTCAGACAAAATGAATTTATGGGCAGGCTCCGCGATAGGGCTCGTTACTATTCCAAGTTTAATGAAAGTGGTGAGCTATTTCATCGCAGCGAGCTCTATTAGATACCCAAAACAAGCAAACGTTTATGGTTAGTAATGTTTCTATTATGCCTAATGTTTTTATTAGCAGAAGTAAAAATAACCTCAATATATTCATGACATTAGGAGATATTCCTTGTATTTGACATACAAAAAATATAGTTTGTTTTGCTAAACGAATCCAGGTGTCTGTTATTTTTAATGTTTTGTCTGTGGTTGGTTCTGGGTCTTCGGTTATGTTCGTTGAAATGTACCTATTGGTTGTATCTGAAACGACTAAAGCGTCTCTTACTTCCTTGCACTATAAGTCAGGGTAGTGAATTTATGGATCGGGATCTATTGGCGGAGGCAGCCATCGTACACTCATGGCTGTCTTCAACGCCCCAGGTGGACGGGGTGGACGCTGAGGCTGGCCGCATTCGCCGTGCGTTAACGCAGGTTTGCGATGCGGCCATGCCCCGTGTGCGGTGTCTACCCCCGAAGAGAGCTGTCCCCTGGTGGTCCCGAGAGTTGGCGGATCTCCGGGCCGCATGCATACGCGCCCGGAGGGCCTACACTCGCAGCCGGCGGCACCACCGCGATGTAGAGCAGGAGGGCTAGCTGTATGAGGGCTACCGCAGTGCGCGATCCTGCCTTCAGGGTGGCCGTCCGTCACGCCAAAGACGTCAGTCGGCAGGAGATGCTGTACAGTCGCAGTGACCCCTGGGGTCAGCCAGGCCCATCGTGCTGCTCGATCATGCGGGCAAACTGTTTGAGAGGGTGCTGGCTGCCCGCATTAAGCAGCACCTCGTCGGCACCGGGCCCGATTTGTCGAACGCCCAGTTAGAGTTCAGGAGAGGTCGTTTTGACAATCGCGGCCCTGCTACCCTGCTACGCCTGAGGGCCGTGGTGACAGAGGCCGTCACCGGCGGAAGAGTGCTGTTGGCGGTGACCCAAGACATCGCTAACGCATTCAACAGTCTGCCTTTCAATTGCATTAGGTAGGCGCTTCGCTATCACGGGGTGCCCGTTTACCTGAGGCGGCTGGTGGCAGACTATTTGAAGGGGCGCAGCGTCCTCTACACCAACCGACTAGGGGACATTGTACGAACGCCCATGACGTGCGGTGTCCCACAGGGGTCGGTCCTCGGTCCCACCCTGTGGAACATCGGCTACGACTGAGCGTTGAGAGGGAGCCTCCCACCCAGGCTGGGCATAATTTGTTACGCCGACGATACGCTCGTCACAGCCCTTGGTGCGACGCTGGAGGAGGCGGCAAGCATGGCGACTCTCGGCACCGAGGAGATTGTCAGGTGGATCGAGGCGCTGAGATTGAGGGTGGCCCTGGACAAGACGGCGGCCCTCTTGTTCCGTGGGCCCCGTATGGGTCCTCCCATCGGCGTCTCGGTCACCGTCATGTCGGTTGACATCAGCATCCGGGCCCACATGAGGTACTTGGGCCTGGTGCTCGACGAGCATTGGTGGTTCCGGGAGCATTTCCGTTACTACTTGCTCCGTGGCTTGTCGGCGCGGCGTCCGCCCTTTCTTGGCTCATGCCGAATGTGGGCGGACCCAGCGCAACGTGCCGACGGCTATACGCGGTCATCCGGTCGATGGCCCTGTACGGCGCACCGGTGTGGGCGGGGTCCCTGACCGTCAGTCTCAGGGTCTCCTGTGGCGTCCACAAAAGAGCCATGGCAGTCAGGACCATACGCGGCTACCGCACGGTGGCGACGGAGGCAGCGTGCCTCCTGGCCGGTACACCCCCGTGGGACCTGGAGGTTATAAATTCTTCAAATATTTTTAAAGGGTCTCTCAAATAATTATACTATTTGAATTTAATTTAAGTTCATCCTCATGTGGAGTACTGCTCACATCTCTGGGCAGGTGCGCCCAAATATCAGCTAGACCCACTTGACTCCCTGCAAAGACGGGCTGTTCGAATCGTCGGGGATCCCAATCTTACGGACAGATTAGAGTCGCTGGAGCAGCGGAGAGACTTTGGGTCACTCTGTGTACTCTACCGACTCTTTCACGGAGAGTGCTCCGAGGAACTGTTTGACTTGGTACCACCGTCACCATTCTACCAACGTATCACTCGACATCGTAGCAGGGTTCATCCATTTTACCTGGAAACGTTATGGTCTTCAACTGTACGTTTCCAGCAATCATTTCTCCCACGTACGTGCAAGCTCTGGAATGAACTACCTGCTGCTGTGTTTCCCGAGCGCTATGACATGTCCTTCTTTAAACGAGGTTTAAGAAGAGTATTTCCTTCACGGTAGGCAACGGCCTGGCTGTGCCCCTGGTATTGCAAAGGTCCATGTGCAGCAGTTTCACTTACCATCAGGTGTGCTGCTTACTCGTTTGCCACCGTTGGCAATAAAAAAGAATTACAAATAGTATAAATAGGACAATACTTTTATTATATATCAATACCACAGATGGTCAAAGCTTCGACTTCGTAATAGTAGGCGCTGGTTCAGCGGGCTGTGTGCTTGCTAACAGGATCACCGAAGTATCGGACTGGTCTGTTCTACTCGTTGAGGCGGGTGGCGATCCACCAATAACTTCTAATGTAAGTAAGCTCTTAAACTTAAGTAGTTTACATAAATCAGTAAATTAAATTGCGCGTGGCGTAGCAGTAGTACAAAAATAGTTTTTTTAATGGGTTTTAATTCGGATACCAGCCGTCCGTTCCATCCAGGGCGACATAAGTGTGGCATGTGGCTCCATAACACACTGTTTTCCCTCGACTTCGCTGTTGGACCGGCCACTAGTAATGAATCCTTGACGTCCGTGGCTAACCCGGGGAGATAACCTTTCGGGTCCCTCTCATCCGGTCAGTCTCTCTGCGGGACTATGCCCTGGTCCAGTATCCCACGGCCTCGGCTAGGGTGATATCAGGTGCAGGTATTTCCGCCTGCGTCACTCTAGGCACCAGAGAGGGTCAGCATGGTCCATCCTATGGTCCCTAAACTATGACACTGCTTCCTTTCGCGAGATCCCGGCCAGTAAGCATGCTGCCACCCTGCCGTATCTCCGTATTACTCTGACCACCATGGCCCTCTGTACTCGTTACAAGAAAGCCTAAGACGAACCGTGTACGATCCCGTCTACACCAGTACGCTGTACAGACCCATCGACCGGACCAACTTCGCGTACATCAATCGGTAAATGGCGCTGGGTCCGACCACAGTCGGTATCGGCCAGGAAAAAGCAGATGTCATGCAGACAAGCCGCAGAGTAAGTTGATGAAAATGCTCCCAGAATCACTAATGCCCGCCGAGAATCAGGACCAAGTACTTCGTATGGCCCGGATGCTGATGGGAATTGAATTGACGTTGATATAAGTGCCGATGGAACGATTGATACGAGACCAATAGAACTATAGGGTCTCTGTTTTATCTAGAGCCACCCTCACCTCCAATACCTTACCAACCGAGACAGTAGGACAGGACGATAATACCTCAAAAGAGTCCAAGAGACTATCGCTCGTGCCTAGGGGTACAGTAGCCCGACGCTGACAGCAGCGATCAGGCACCCGGAGAGGTTTCTAGGGTAGCATTCTAAATAATTGTCTTAAAGAGGGGTATTTGTTATGTTAGAAAATCCCTCGCGACACGAGTTAGTCGAAAGTCTTGTCTACAAAACAATTTGTATTTTAAAAGTTATCAAGTTTTTTAAAAGTTATACTTACTAGATCTTTAGTTTTGTAATATTGGCAAATTCTAAATCAGTCTTAGACTATCTTATCCTATGACACTGACCGATGTCAATTCTATCTATCTATATAAGCTCATAAACGTCCCACTGCTGCACTCGAGCCTTCTCCATACTAAAACAGTAATTAACCTACAATATTATGCTGGTCAGGTAGTTTAGTATAGGGTTTTATGTCGAGTTTACCTTCCCTTGGATAAATTTTATATGCATATTAAATGTCTTAGTCGTCTTTTACTATACTCACAGGCAATTTAGGGGGTGTTGAAAGGTATTTTTACTCCGTCACCACACGGAAAGTTCTTAATTCATCATCATCACCATCTCAGCCCATACACGTCCCACTGTTGGGCTCGGCCTTCTCCACCATGGGAGGGCAATATCCCTTAGTCGTTTCTCTTTTTTACGTCATCCACAGTCAAGAGAGGGGGGAGTGAAATTCTAAATTAATTCTGAATTAACTGCTGATAATTTCTAATATATCTTGTAAAATGCAGCTCATTTATCTTTATAAGCCTTTAGAGACAATAAAACCAACTATAATTTATACTATACATATTGTAATATTAGCTTCCAGGTCTCTTACTTCTGGTAGACTACTCGACAGCAGACTGGAACTACTACACACAGGACGATGGCTTTTCAAGTCAAGTTCATAGAACTAAAACTGTACATCTAACTCGCGGTAAAATGCTTGGTGGATCAAGTGGTGCTAACTATATGTTCTATGTGAGAGGTAATAAACTTGATTACGCGAGCTGGGTAGAGCAAGGGAACGAGGGTTGGGACTGGGATAATGTTACTGCTTACTTTAAGAAAAGTGAACGTCTTAGGGATGAAGAAATTTTAAAAAGCCCTTCAGCAAATTTACATGGTACGAAAGGTTACCTTGGAGTTACAAGACAGCTCTCACCAGAATTAACTGATAATTATTTCAAAGCCTTTAAAGAAAATGGGCGTGAAATACTGCTGGATACGAACGGTTATCAACAAGTCGGATACTCATCGCCACAATATACGATCGATAATAACATACGTCAGAGTACTGCTAATGCATATTTGAGTCCAATTAGGGATCGGCCAAATCTTTTTATTTTAAAAAATACATTAGCCAGAAAAATTATTTTTAACGCCAATAAAAGAGCGATAGGAGTTGAAGTAACTTTGTTCGATGATAAAGTGGTAACAATGTTGGCTAAAAAAGAAGTGATCATATCAGCTGGAGCTATTAACAGTCCGCAATTGTTAATGTTGTCGGGAATAGGTCCCAAAGAGCATTTAATTGAAAAGGGTATAAGCGTACTTGTAAATTCACCACACGTAGGCGAAAACCTTCAAGACCACGTAATGAGCATTGTAGGAATTGTTGCAAAAAAGGATTTTTCAACAACTATCCGTAATATTAATACATTAGTAGAAGTCAATAAATTTCCAAGTCCAGTGTTACTGGGTCACATAGCTCTTAACAATACTCAAACTACGCCGGACTATCAAACGATAATATTAGCCCAGCCAGCCTCGTCAATAGCTGCAGCTTATTTATGCTCAATAACTGTAGGTATACAAGATGACTTATGTAAAAAATTCCTTAACATTGCAGCTGATAGGGAAACTTTGCTTACAGCTCTTTCGTTATTGAAACCAAAATCAAGAGGAAAAATTGCACTACGAAATAAAGACCCAAAAGAGAAAGCTCTTATATATATCGGATATTATTCTAATATAACCGATTTAGATTTACATGCTAAGTCCATCGCAGACTATGTCAGCGTTATTAACACTCCTACTATGAAGAAATTGAATGCAGAGGTAGTGAATATAGAAGCAGACGCATGTAAAGATTTTGTGTTCGGTAGTCATGATTATTGGAAATGTTATGCTTTAAATACGGCTAGCACGCTATGGCACCCTGTTGGTACTTGTGCTATGGGACCAGATGAGAAAGATGTAGTAGATGATAGATTACGCGTTCGTGGCGTCACAGGTTTGCGTGTGGTTGATGCCAGTGTAATGCCTACGATTGTAAGCGGTAATACAAATGCCCCTGTAATTATGATAGCTGAAAAAGCAGCTGATATCATTAAGATTGAACATGGAGTTAAAATATAAACTTGATATAAAGGTAATCAGTTTAAACCGATTTCAAACAAAAAACTGTTTTTTTTTTTATGTATATTTCGCGAGCATTCGCTCAATCATGAATTGATTCTGAGATTTTTGTTTTGTTTGGTATTAATGGTATGATCTACCATTACTTCTCAGTATGATCTACTACTACTACTTCAGAGATTATTGCTTCCCTAACCGGGGCCGTGGGTGGCTGGGCCGGGGAATAATCCGTCACCTGCAGAGAGACTGGAGACTGGCTACGCGAAGGCGACGGGAGAGGGGCGTCGATGGAGGACGGTACCTGAAATGGTATTCCGTCGGGCTAGCCAAGAACGTCACGAATTTGGTACCAATGGTTAGCCCATGGTACCAAATTCGTGACGTTCATGGTGATGGGGAGGGTATCGATGAATTATGATCCCCATCATAACCTTCCAAAATAAGCAAAAGGTTAGTCTTGCTCTCCAACCGCAGTTTCATTTATTACAAGTCTCATCAAACAAAAAAAGGATTAGCCCCTTGTTACTGTGTAGGACACACTGTTGACAGTTGTCCGTCCGGGATAGAAGCGCACACTAAGCAGAAAAGCAACGTCTGAGTAGTAGCAATTAGTTACTGCGCTTCGTTCGAAAGAGCCGGAAGCCCTACTTTCTGAGGATGTTTGCATGTGGTGAATTTTAGTGATGCCTTTAGTATGACCGAACCTCATTGCATGCATTCACACTCCCATTATTTTCTTTGCGGTAGGCAGCGGCCTTGCAAAGGTCCATCAGCGGCAGCAACACTTACCATCAGGTGTACTGTTTACTCGTTTGCCACAGTCTGCAATAAAAAAATAAAAATAAATTAGATTAAGATCTGACTAGTAGTTCTTTAGTTATCCTTAAGTATGTTTTTTAGTTATCCTTAAGTAGGTTATTATGGTTTCGGGAACTCTTCCGCCGACTTGCTCCGCAGCTTGTCGGCGCCGCGTCCGCTCTCTCTTGGCTCGTGCCAAAAGTGGGCGGACTCAGCGCTGCGTGACGACGACTGTACGCCGGGGTCTTCCGGTCGACGGCCCTGTATGGCGCACCGGTGTGGGCGGGGTCCCTGACCATCCGTCTGAGGGCCCTCTTGTGGCGGCCACAGAGGGTCATGGCGATCAGGACCATACGCGGCTATCGCACAGTGGCGACGGAGGCAACGTGCCTGTTGGCCGAAACGCCTCCGTGGGACCTGGAGGCAGAGATACTCACCAAGCTTTACCGGCAGGTGTCGGAGACGCGAGCCGAAGGCGGCATCATTTCGCTTAGGGATATTGCTGCCTGGCGGGTCGACGCCCACCGAGACGTCATTGCCCGTTGACCAGACCGGCTGGAGAGGCCTCGGTTCGGTGTAAGGACCGTCGAGGCCTTCCAGACGGTGCAGATATTGTGGTGGATGGGTGCTTGGGCTCAAAAGCGCCGTGAACGCTGACGCTGCCAACCATCGCTAGGGAGATGCTCGCCAGCGTTAGGAACTGGGACGCAGTTGCCGCCTTCTGTAAGGCTGTCATCTCGCGGAAGGAGGCGGCGGATCGCGCGAGTTAGAAACGCCCCCACGTGGACGAGGACCGCCGCCGGCAGCACAAGCGCATCAGGCGCAGGTACTTACGCCTGCGCCATCCCAGCAGAGGCTGTGGGTGACCGGACCTGAGATATTAGTCCGTCACCCTCGGAGAGGCTGACCTCGCGACGGCGACCGACGTCTCGGGAAGGGGACGTCGATGGGAGAGGGTATTTCTCTCAGGGTATTCCGTCAAGCCGACCACTGCAGACAAGGAACTCTGCACCGGTGGTCGGCACAATGACGAAGGCGACGTGCTATCGTGTGGGTTACGGGGTCGTACGCCACCCCTCTGTCACCCTGGACGAAGCCGGGCGGCGGGTGCGTTGACCATAGCCCACCCAAAAAATTTGGTTCTTTTCAACTACATTGTTATGAAGTTGGTTTTTATTTCCAATTTGAAGTGGACAGATTACAAAATTTTATCATAATTGGTTTTGGAAATTTGGAGATCATAAAATTTTTAAGGACAAAATATTTTCCTGGAATTAAATAGCGGCTTAGGACATAGCCCAAAAACCATAGCAAAAGATGACTTTTCAACTTCTTTTTTTGCTTATTTGTATTGCATAAAACCTCGAAATACGCCATGAATAATAACAATTTATAGAACATAAATTGTATATGCGCCGCTATACAAACATCTAGTGCGCATACAAACACACACAAATACTACTTAGAAATACGAAACTAGTAGCTATGCTAATAGCCGGTAGATGGCCATAAAAGAGGAAGTGAGACAGGTAAACCCCTCACCCCCTGTAACTGTCACGCATTGTTTCATAGAAAATATTAATTACAACAACTCCTCTTTGTAGTTATTCCGTGGTCGGCGCACTCCTCGCCCAACCCCGCTCGAGGCGACAGAGGGGCGTAAGCACGCATACCCGTAACCCACCCGTGACGCGTCGCTTTCGTCGTTGGGCCGACCAGCGGAGCAGGGTGACTTGATGTTAGTGGTGGCCCGAAATTAATCAAAGTATACACCGTTGTTATCTATGCACTTTTGCCATCTCATAGGTAGTTCATTGATCCCTTTACTAAAAAAAACCATGGGAGCGAGAATCAATAAACTCTTTGAAGGCGGTTTGTACTGCCGCATCCGAGTTGGATTTTTTTCCTTGTAAGAAGTTGTCCAAATGCCGGCAAAAATGGTAATCTGTTGGAGTAAGGTCCGGGGAGTACGGTGGATGTCGCAGACATTCCAATTGTAGCTCATCTAACTTAGTGGTTGTTTGTTGTGCAGTATGTGGTCTTGCGTTGACGTGAAACAGCAGTGGCCCAGAGCGATTGACCAATCTTGGTTGTTTAGCAGTTAGTTCTTTCTTCATGGTTTGCAATTGCTGACAATATATATCTGCCATAATCGTTTGGCCAGATTTTAGAAGCTGTAGTGAACGACACCAGCGCTAGTCTACCAAACACTCACAAGTAACTTTTTCTGAGTCAATTTTCGTTTAAGGCAGGATTTGGCTGGGCCTCCAGAGTTCAGCCATTGCGACGAGCACTGCCGATTATCATACAGTATCCACTTTTCATCACAAGTAATGATTCGATTTAAAATCCCATTTAAAATCATCAATGTAACACAGCAGTCGACGCGTGTTTGCAACCGTGCCGTGCTTTCTTTTGCGACACCAGTGCCGTACACATCATTAATCCTTCGAGCTGTTTCTGCAGCACTGGTGCCACGGTAGAACTCGTAAATATACCGATATTTCATGTTTTTCATTATGCGGTAATAAGCAACGCCAAAGGAAAAAATAATGAGAAAAAAATGAATGACTGTTTTCAAAACTCAAATGTACTAGCTAAATGAATTTGTAAATTTGAATTTGGAATTCTTAACCAAAGAGGAGATATTTCAGATCAAAGTGGTCAGTACGACAAAACGCTAATTTTATATACCTATAAGGATCTAATATAAGATACGCGCACACAAATGTCAATGATGTTTTATAATATAACTTTCTATGTATTAAATACCTTTTTTTATTATTTGTGTCGTTTTTTTCTTCAAACGTTTACGCGAACGCTTCAAACGATAACGACACGCGAACGATAAAAATATTAGAACGATTTTTAATTAGTTATTATACAATTCCAATAGTTTTATTACAATAATTAATATAAAGCAATAAGTAATAATATAATTAATATAAACTCAAAAACGATTAGATACGCAAACTCTGTACTCTAAATTTTATTATTTATGTAAATTAAGTTGCTAGAATCCAAAACCGTAAAGTTAAGTTAAATTAAATAAGTTAAATAATTCATATAGGCATTGTTTTACAAGAAATCATAGTTTTTGTACGTTAAAATATTTTCGCCTTTAGCGATTTTGCTTTTAACTAAGTAATTTATATTATGAGTAGCATTTAAAGACTTGTAAAACTTGGGATAAAATATAGTCTGAGTTATCCTTTATACAGACAGCTATCTAGTAGTAAAATATTAAAAACGGTCCAGCCGTTTTAAAGGTTACCCGGCACAAACAGAAAATATTTAAACTCGTTTTTAGGCTATGCCGAGTTTAAATATTTTCTGTATCGAGTAAATAACTGTGTGAACATGAAAAAATCTATTATTTTATCATTAAAAACAGACATTTCAATTTTATTTATTTGTGTAAATAAGAAATATACGAAAAATATTAGCTATAATATATAGATTTATAGGTTTTTGTTATTTTTGTCTAAGTAGTAAAAGAATACACAATTAATATCTTAGTTTTGTTAGAATTTCTGTAATTTAAAATAATACACATTTTGTACAAACACTACTATTAACATTAAAGAGTTAGGCTGAACTAAATATATTATAATTTTAAAAACGTTGTCTTATTTCAACGATGTATAATTTTTTTTTTTCTCAAATCGTCGATATTGATATTTTTATAAATATGTATGGGTGCTGTATGGGCTCTTAACTCGCGACTCTGACGCTGTAGGTTGGTATCCGGACCACTACACTATCTGTGCAGTCAAGATCAAGGCCTGTATTTAATAGTGAACACTGAGGGACGGATTAATAATAATTGGAAACAATTAACTCATCATTGCTTAGTTCCAGTAAAAATTTTAAAAGAGACTGTGTACGACATTACTCTGTATCCTCATCCAATTCACAAATCTAATCCTTACTAATACTATAAATGCGAAAGTAAGTTTGTTTGACACGCTTTCACGCTTAAACCGCAGAACCGATTTCAAAAATTCTTTCACCATTGGAAAGCTATAATATCAGGGAGTAACATAGGCTATATTTTCTCCCGTTATTCGCACAGGAATGGGAACTACGCGGGTAAGACGACTCAAACCGAAGCGAAGCGAGGGTGGGTTGCAAGTAACTAATAATTATCATTTATTACAGGCAATGCCCATAGTGTTAGTAACAATAACCTTAAAGCTAATGTTAGTAGACAAATTTGCATTTCATAACTATATTACTATATGCAATATATAACTACAGTAGAACCCGTTTAATACGATCACGTTACGATTTCCCGCATAATATGCCATTTTGCGTCACTCCCAGCAACTCGAGACATGTTTTCATACATTTCTTAACGCTTAATATGATCGTAATCCCGTTTAATACGCCAACACGTGCCACTCAAATACACATATTAACCCTTGCGACAGCGGCCAGCGACCACAGAACAAATTACTCAAAGAGCCAGCGACTGACGAAGTGACGACTGTCGAGGGACCCTAAGTGATAATGACCAAGAAGAAAATGAGTCAACTCCGATTTTATCACACGCCCAGGCATTATCAGCAGTTAATGATTTAAGACGCTATGTAACTTCTTTGAATCAAGCGAAGACGCACTGCGAAAATTAAATTACGTTGAAAATCTTCTAATTGCTAATGCCTCAGAATCTTTTTGTCAAACTAAAATAACTCATTACTTTAAGTAATAATAATAAACAACGTTTTTTATATTTTTAGATATTTTTATTTTTATATTTAAAAATGTACCTATCTAGTAGTAAGTATATTAAATAAAGAAAATAAACAACATTTTATTTAGGTAATTTTTAAATATTAAATTCAATACGTAGGTATTCAAAATAATAATAGAATATAATAAATCATAATGGTCCCTTTTTTTTCCTTTCCCGCATAATACGCTTTCCCGCCTAAGACGCGTTTTTGGTCGGGTCCCTGCGAAATCGTCTTAAACAGGTTTTACTGTATATACCTATGTGGAGTTACGTCCAATGACGTAGCATGGATGAATCCCATTTGTCTATAAACACTCCCAGGATAATGTTATTGCTGCCGCAGACGTGCGTGAGTAGTGAAGCGCATCTTTTACGTATGATGGCCTTGAAACCATATATACGTCTCTCCGCGAATACAGGGGACTCACTGCAGCGGCAAGGCAGCGGCAAGGCAGCCCCAACAGTATCCTGATCGCGTTATTATATTGCACGCGCAGGTCTTTGTAGACCCGCATGCTGTAGCTGGTCCAAAGCCTGCAAATGTAAACTGATTGGCAAAAAGCCTTAAATAAGGTGACTTTGACTGCTTCAGAACATCGTGCAAATCTGCGAGCCAGCATGTTACAATGACCTACGCTCTCTGTCTATGTCCTTGGTATAATTTAAATCCTCGGTAACCCAAGTACTTAAAACTGCTAACTCTTTGCAGAGGTGATCTGCAGAGCGATATCTCCAGTATGGTATGAATAATAGAGTCAGAATTCACCGCCTCCTCTCTAACCTGTGGTTGCCATAAAAAAAGATTAAGTGATACGACATGCAGAAAACGGGATTGCATGAGGAGGAAATCTCAACATACAAACCTATACTAACCTGTCTGACCAGCGTGATAGCTGGTAAATTGCCCCGTTATTGAGGATACTCGAGCCCAGCAGTGGGACGTGTATGAGCGATGATAATGATGATGATGAAGCATGAGACTATTACAGAAACAGTATCAGATTTTGAAGTACGGTTTTAAAATCGTACCGTGAATGTCCTATAATAACAAGGTCATTTCATAATAAGTAATATTATAATAATAATGTTATATTTAATTTAATATTAATTTAATATAATTTAATTTAATATAATTTAATTAACATTTATAATTAGGTAATTATATTCAATTACCATTTATTATTAACTATTATAGTGCGTGTGAATATAAAAAGCTCAAAAAAATAATTGTTTCCCTAAAAAAAACACAACACACGATGAAGCACACTTGTATTAATATGTAGGTACTAATACAATCCGTGTGATGACGGAGTAAGAATACAATTCACCACGCTCTCTCTTGCTCGTAGACGTCGTAAAAGTCGACTAAGATATACACGACTAAGATACACTATGCATATAACATCTATGCTAGCGAAGGAAAACTCGAATTAGAATTTAGTACCCTATGCCAAGACGTCCGACCAGCGCGGTATAGTAGGTCAATTGTCCTCCTCTTGCGGAATAAACCCGAGTCCATCAAACAAAACACCAGATTTGGAATCTCACAAAATAGTCTCAACTTGAAAATGTTCAATAAAATTTTACACTAACTCGTTACTCCGTATTTTACACGTATTTCATCTTCCTATCCTATCTTTATTTGGAATTAAGAATTATACAGTCCTACCACTGTAACTCCTCTAAACCTGAATCCAGAAAGGTCTCCATAAATTACATTGAAATTTTACCTCCAGAAGAAGCAGAGAAAATGCTTTTAATTGTTTTGATCCCAACAAAAGTAATTAGAAAATTAAAACAGAAGGAGTAGAATAAAATTCACTTCCCTCCTGTCCCAAATGCGACACATCAAGTAAAATTGGCTAATGAGCCAATAAATAAGTGGATATACAAGTGCGAGAGGAAACAGCAGTAACAGCCTTTAGATTGGTTGTATAATTAAGTGTAGCAGAAACGCCTGAAATATTTTAACTGTTATAATACCAACTGTTCTGAATGTTGCCTTACACAAGAATATTAGTACACGCTATATATGCGACTGCATTTATAAAGTTAAGTGTATTAAAAAAGACCCAAGGTGGACGTTAATACTCCAGTAAGTGAATAAAAATTTCGTTCCAATTTTTGCCTACAATTTAAATATTATAATGACCGTATGTTTTTTTTTTTCTAGAGCAAGGACGAGGTAACAAACTGACCTTTTCCTTTTAACTGTTACGTTATTAAGTTTTAACTTGTATGGATTAAAGATTTTCTCTTATTAAGAGATGATAAGTTTTGTAAGTAGCGAAACTAATGTAATTTCATGCACCTCATTTAAATATTAAGACAAGATACATTACCACCTGCTCTAAATCCGTCTGTAGTGTTGAATTGTATGAGTTTCCTACTCAGTGTAGCCGATTGAATAGCAGTTTCACAGTAGAAGTAGCTTAAGAAAATCAAACCCTAGACTCCACAAACATAGGCTTAACACTTGAAGATAGTCCATCGTCATGATTAGCCTCATGGTGAACGAGTCTCAATGTAGTTAGATCTTTCATAAAATATTACTGTATAAGTTAGTAGATGTTTCAGAAACATCTACGAGACTTTGGTTGAAGGAGTAACATCGACCATCTCTCGTTATCGAAGTGACCTGATATATCCAGGAAGTTGCCTCATACATGTTTTAAAGTTGATAAAGTCTCAGTTTTTTTAACAGAAATGACCGCGTCGACAGTCGACGTCGACTTCCCAGAACTAATCCAAGTTGTCTAAGATTATAATGATGCCATTTAGTATCAGACAGCCATACGTTTTAAGAACTTAGGTACTTAGCGATGGCAATAGAGTGATTAATAGCTGATACGATTTGGGTTGGTTATTATACTATAAAATGTGCAGAATCCTTACTAATATTATAAATGCGAAAGTAAGTTTGTTTGTTTAGTTACGCTTTCACACTTAAACCACTGAAACGATTTCAAAAATTCTTTTATCAATGGAAATCTATAATATCAGGGAGTAACATAGGCTACATTTTATCTCGGTATTCCCACGAGAACGGGAACTACACGGTTAAGGCGACTGAAAACGAAGCGAAGCGAGGGTAGGTTGCTAGTATACATACAATAAATTTAAGTGCTTAAAAAATCAAAGAATCGATGAGAGTTAGGTACCTACATATCACCGATTTTCTTTAAACTTTATTAGGTACTTACCAATAATTTTTACCCTATTTTGGCTAAGCTTTGTCATATGTAGAACAATCGATTCGTATACTTGCATGCCTGTTCCTTGTCTATATTCTATACCAAAAATAAAATTGGAGTGTCTGTTTGTAATGTCAAAATAATAGGCTTTTTTCATGCTCACACGTAGGTCCGCCGCTAGCTGTTTTATCGCCCGCGTGCAATACTAATTATGCCGCCTTTTTTTTTTGGAAGGCACACCGCGCCCAATCTGTTCGGGATGACGGATGAGCGGCGTGAAACCTCAACCTACCGTATTCCCTCCCCTTGGTCCTCCATACCGTCCCCTTGGTGTCCCCAGTGGTGCCGGCTGGGGCGTCGCCCTCATGCCGTCGGCCTCTCTGCGGGTGGCGGGCTAATCCCTGGTTCATCCACCCGTGACTTCGGCTAAGCTGTCATCAGGCCCAAGTACCCGGCCGCCATCTTGGAAAAAAGGGTGCAACCCTTTTTCCAAGATGGCGGCCGGGGGACAAGGGCGATGACCCCACAAACTTGGGGTTAAGCTTTTATTGACTCCCCACACATGCTCCAAAAATAAAATTGCGTCCTATAAAAAATGCAATATTAGGTCCTTAAATTGTAACATTTCAATGGACTAAACGCCAATTGGTCCATTTTCCCATGCGATGACATTTGTTATGCTTAAGGTAGGGTGGACATTATGACATCAATTACGTAATGAGTCGTTCAATTTGCCGCCCCCCTTGGACGTGCCGCCCGCGTGCGGTGCACGCGTTGCACGCCCGCTTACGGCGGGCCTGCTCACACGGTTATTTGCACTATACATATGCCTAAAATACACTTTATTTTTTTTTGTCTGTCTGTCTGTTTGTTCCGGGTAATTTGCAAAACGGCTGGACCGATTTAAAAAAAAATTCACCAATGGAAAGCTATAATATCAGGGAGTAAACTAGGCTATATTTTATCCCGGTATTCCCACGGGAACGGGAACTACGCAGGAAAGACGACTGAAACCGAAGCGAAGTGAGGGCGGGTTGCTAGTTAAACATATGTTTGTATGTATTTGTTAATATAGACAATAATTACACCAGCACACAAAAAAAAAGTGGAATGTACTTTGGACCGCACCTACCTACCGACATGTTTTTCGACCCGCTGAATCTGAATTTCAAGTCCGTTTGGCCCGGTCACCCTCCAGTTTCGAGTAAAATGCAAAAAACCTCAAAAAGAAATTGCATAATATTGCAATCACAGCAATGAAAAACTTTTTGTGGACCCGGATCACGTATGATTTTTGTGTATTTCAAATAACTGAATCTAAATTTAAAAGTTAATTAGCCCGGCGAGCTGTCCAAATTTGAAAAAAAAAATGATGTCCCCAAAAAATGGCAATAAATCATGAAAAATAGAAGTTTTCGAAATAATATTTTTTTCTAGACTCAGATTGAGTATGATTTTCATGTATTTTGTTCCGCTGAAGTTTTCTTGCCCCGTTAACGTTTTAAAATTTAAAAAAAAATCTCAAAAAACCAACAAAATCGGGAAAATTGCAATTAAAAATATTAAAAAAATCTGTAAAACATGATTAAATACTTTCCTGTATTTTTTCACGCATAAAATATTAATTTCTTAACTTGTATTTACGTGATCCGGGTCCACAAAAATTTTTCATTGCTGTGACTGATGTTTTTTTGCAATTTTTGGACTTTTTTGAGGTTTTTTTGCATTTTACTCAAAACTGGAGGGTGACCGGGCCAAACGAACTTGAAATTCAGATTCAGCGGGTCGAAGTAGGTACATGTCGGTAGGTAGGTCCGGTCCAAAGTACATTCCACTTTTTATTTTGTGTGCCGGTGTTATCTTTTCGCAATAATGAGGGTTGCAATAATAATGCGTAATATATAAATGTAAGAACATGAATATATTAGCATTTATAATATGTTTAAGCCTTACCTTTATATTACACGGTTAGACATCTACGGACTGGTTTATGTTACTGACCTTCAGGTGCGTGTATAAGATCTGATAACGATCTTTTTATTTGCTACATGGTAAAAGTTTCATAATTAACTCATCAATATTTTGGTGCGTCTTGTAGATGATCAACGAACTGACGCAAGAGATATAAAGGGGCCTTTAACTGAAAGGGGTGCAAGTGTTTTGTTTTTAAAAATAACAATAGAAAAACCTTTAACTCGATATCTTATTTTTACTTTTAGGATAATAGCCATTGACCATTATATTGTGTTTTTTTATTTTTTTTTTTTTACAATACAGCTGTGATGGTCGTTCTACAGATATAATTCTTCGAAAATATTAGGCAAATGTGGTTGCTCAATGAGATATGTCTTAGTAAGCAATGTCGTAAAAAACAATATTTTTGATAAGATGGTTATGTAGGATTTTGCCGGGTACTTTGATTATGGTCGCTATAACCGGTATGTTGTTCTAAACGATATTGTCCTAAATGGTTTCTACTATATATATAAGCGATGCGGCCATGCCCCGTGTGCGGTGTCTGCCCCTGAAGCAGGCGCAGGTGCCTGCTTCGGGGGCAGTACCTGCCCCGATGCCGCCCCAGCCGAAGCAGCAGGTGACTGGACCGGGCAATAGTCCGTTACCTGCAGAAAGGCTGACCACTTGAGGACGACCGACTTCCCTGGATCGGCGTTCGGAAGACAGGGTTCAAAAGAGTATCCTGCCGGGCTGGCCATGGACGACAAGGAATAATGTGAAAGGGTGGTAATGGTGAAAGGGAAGGAATACAGTGGGTTATGGGGCCGCGTGTTGTCCGGCTTGTTCGGCGACTGGTAGTAATTATTCTCTAAAACAACTTGTAGATCTGCCTCAAGAGTAAAATGAGTCTGTAGTTCTTAAGAACAGCATCACCCTGCTACTCGTCCACAACTCTGAAACTTCGTTCCCGAGAACAACCCAAATAACTTCTGAAAGGGCTTTTAGAACCGGTTTTCCATCGGCTTTACGAAATTCTGCCTTAATTTCATCATCTCCCGGTGCATGTGCATGTCTTATTTATTCGATAACCATAGTGATAGAGTGCAAGTTAATGTCCGGGATTTCTTTGGTATAGTGCCGAAATAGTCTTGAGTCAGGCGTTAGTGTGACAAAGTCAGGAAATCACACTGATCTGAATCTAACACTGTGAGTTTGAAAGTGTCCCCTAAGAGAAAATTATTTTGCTTTAAAACATATTTACGATTATTTTTAGCAAATTTTAATAAATAATTATAAACGCTAAACAACTTCTTTGCTTTTTTAAATTATCTATATAATATATAATTATATTTATTTAATCAATATGTAATCAAAATTGTATAAGCATGGCTGTATAGATTCTATACTCTTTGCCTGCCCAAACAATCAAGTAGAAGAGAAAAAACTATGTTTTTTTTTGTTTTGTCGCCCTCACGGGCAGACTAAAGTCTTTTCGACCATACTGCCTTGTCTTACGTAGCTTATAATTTTCTTTACATATTATTTACGCCTTCATACTGTATAATTTGTTAATAGTCATTGTCCATCAGTAAGTCAAGTTGTTATTATTAATTTGCCTCTGAAAACCTAATTAAATGATTTCTCTGGGAATTTCGGTAAAATAAGAAAATACACGTAAACCACTGTTATATATCATATTCAACACACTTCAACACCTTAATCGTATTGTATTACATAAAATATCAGCAAAATTATTCAATATAACACCATAAAACACTAAAAAAATGAAAATAATACAAGAGCTTAACATGACATTGCTATATTCGCGTCGAAACTCCGAAAAAATTATGATATTTACTATTGTTACTAACAGGAATGTATCCGAAAAATATCGATCTATATAACTGATATACATTAAAGGTATCGATAACTATTCTTTTTTACTATAGACATTGTTTTCAATGTCGATATATCGAAATAATGACACTGAAAATAATGTCGTCATCATTAATTTCGCCTAATCTACTATAGATTTCGTGCTATATATTCGATATATCTACATTTGTCCAATATATAGCTCTCTTAGTAATAAGCGTTCTCAAAAGACCCGAAAGATTAAGTATAAAAGTAAAACTGCAAAGAATACTTGACAGAATGATTTTTAATGTTTTCGCAAGTATTACACATTTATTACAGAGAGACCAAGACATGTGATGATAATGATAAATAAATAGAACGAAAAGATTGAAAACTTGGTTACAATCCATACTAATATTATAAATGCGAAAGTAAGGATGTTTGTTTGTTTGTTTGTTTGTAACGCTTTCACGCTTAAACCACCGAACCGATTTCGAAAATTCTTTCACCAATGCATGGGCTATATTTTATCCCGGTATTCCCACAGGAACGGGAACTACGCGGGTTTAAGCGACTGAAACCGAAGCGAAGCGAGGGCGGGTTGCTAGTAAATAAATATATCGATTTATCGAATGGAATGAATTTTGCTCAAAATATCGCACGGAAAATATTAAATAAATTTAGTATATCGATGCCTAGTTAATATCTTTACCTAGGGACACGGTATCGAATAGAAAGTATCGATAATGTGCTTATGGGTAGTATTTTATTCGATACGATACTTGCAAAAAAGTTTTCATTGGACATTGAGTAAAGGTATCGAATACAAAAGTATCGGTATCGAAAGAAAAGTACTTCATACCTAAAAGTATCGATTCTTTTTTCGTGTCCCTATCCCTACCGCACTAGTTCTGTCATAAACAGTATTTCGTATGTAAATCGTATCTCAATGTTTGCATAAATACTTAATGTTAAGAAGTATTTAGCAATTTCTATTTATTTAACTATCATTAGTTTCATATAATAATTTGATAAGCTAAAACAAAATGACTAACCTCGACGTAAGTACTGTGATCATTCTCTCACATTATTTACTTTTTATATTTCTTGTTTTCTTTACAAACATAGTCTACATTTGTCTCGGTTAAAAGTTAAATCTATTTTTATTATAAATGTTGACTTGTGTAAGACTTATCCGTGTGGTGACGGAGTAAGAATACAATTTACCACTCCCTATCTTACCCGTGGATGTCGTACAAGACGACTAAGGGATATAATATGCACATAAGATCTGTGCAAGAGAAGGAAAACTCGAAATGAAACCCTATACCAACATGTCTGACCAGCATGGTATAGTAGGTCAAATTCCCTCCCATTGTGGAGGAGACCCGAGCCCAACAGTGGGACATATGTGGGCTGCGATGATGATGATGATGATGATGTGTAAGACTTATATTAATAAGTAATGTTATGAGCTATGTTTATAAACTTGACTTATTAATCATTATAGAACGTAGAATTTATTCCAGCCCAGTGAACTGGTATTATAGCTACCTATTTAGTAAAAGGGCTTTAATACATTGAATGAAACCAAGTGTCACATTTCATGAAATATTCATAAAATGTGACACTTGCTTGTGGAATTTAGTTTTAGTATCATATTTTGGTATTTTATTTCAAATTTGTTATCATTTCTTTTAATTTTAGGTAAGCAATAGTAGCAGCACCGACAGCAGTTCAGGTTCTACCTCAGACTCGAGTAGCAGTGAAAGCTCCTCAACCAGTTCTGGGTCTGCTTCCAGTAGCTCTGACTCAGAATCCTCAACTTCCGAGACTCCAGCCACAACTGCCGCCACTCCCGCGCCTAAATCTCCTACGAAACCTGAGGAAGCAAAAAACAAAGAGGAAAAGAAGGAACCAGCTCGCAGACTATCTAAGGTTAAAGTCTCGTCTTCAAGTGATGATGAGGCTCCAAAACCAGCAAGTCCTAAAATTGTACAGACACGAAGGCGTTCTTCAACTAAACCAAAATCAGCAGTGTCAGTTCTTGTTAGAGGTAAAACTTCAACAAAATCTAATGTCGGAGCAAAAACAACAAAACCTCCAGTCAAATCAACATCAAAATTGGAAGACAAATCTGATGCTGCAAGCTCGAAAAAGAAAAGCATTTTCTCTCCTGACAACAGCTCAGAATCTGAAACAGAAAGCAAATCTTCAAATACTAAGAGTCCAAAAACTTCTCCGAGACCAAAAAGAGGTTCCAGAAAGTCCAGCGATGATAAGGATAAGTCTCCCACTGCTGCTGATCATGAAGACTCAAAAGATTCTAAAGATATTGTGAAACGTAAGAGTGAAAATAAACCTAATGGGCCACCTCCAAAAAAGCCTATTGAGGATAAAAGTGCGTCATCATGTTCTTCAAGTCAGTCCTCTATAGAATCTGTCTCTTCTGATAGTGACAGTGAACCATCTCCTAAAAAAGAGCCCATGAAAACTGGAAAGACAAAACCGCCTGCTGCTAGCTCAAAGGTGCTATTGCTTATAATATTTAGTTCTTTTTACATTAAATACATTTTGTTTTGTAAAAAAGATTTTGTGAAGACAGACTAAGAATTCACCACCTCCTAACTCGCCGTGGATGTTGTTAAAACTGATTCAGAGATATAAAATGCTATTTATTCTATATTTAACTAATCTTTCTGACCAAAGTGGTATTTTAGGTAAATTTCTCTGCTATTATAGGGGAGACTAGAACTGACTATAATAGAAATATGATATACGTAACTTTGGAGGATGAAAGAAGAAATACCCAGTGAAAGAGCAAACTTGCTATGCTAACCCTTTAAACTGCCAGAAAAGTGTGATGATGATAGCATTACTCTCTACTTCGTAATAGGCCTAGAACCAACAATGGACATCATAAGTGGATGGATAATGAAAGTTGTTAAGGAAAACTAGAGAAAATTACACTTGATAGAATGCATTTGAGTTAGGTGCTGAAGCACACTAAATACACATTTCAATTCCATTCAACTGAGTAGAATTTTTTTTAATAGTATTATTTCCATTCCATTTCTTATTCCACTACTATTTCTTATCATTATATTTCTTACAGTATTACTTTCATTCACTATTTCTTATTGTTATATTTCTTACAGCATTATTTTCATTCACTATTTCTTATCGTTATATTTCTTACAGTATTATTTTCATTCACTATTTCGTATCGTTATATTTCTTACAGTATTATTTTCATTCACTATTTCGTATCGTTATATTTCTTACAGTATTATTTTCATTCACTATTTCGTATCGTTATATTTCTTACAGTATTATTTTCATTCACTATTTCTTACAGTTCCGCATGTTTCTATGTGAATAAGTCTCCAGATCAAAATATTAGATTTCTTAATTGTTGACAAAATCTGATAACACTTTGCAATCTTCAGTGGTATGCCTGTTTCTCAACAAAAGTGGCCAATGCACAGAATATAGCTATACTGCTATACACTGAATCTGTTATACTTTCTAGTTCTTTAACTATATGCTTTAGAAATCCTTCTAAAAGATTAAGTTTCTAGTGCACTCATGGTTGTCAAGGTTTGCAGCAGAGCGGCATCGAACATACCTCATAAACCCATCAGATGATTTATTTCATTGGCATATTTTAGCTGATTTTGCTATAACATATTGAGAATGTCATTTCCATTTCAGGATGTTGTCCTCCCCTGATAGATTTTATGGCGGGTTGCTAAAAACACTCTTTTGTAAAGATTTTTCATATGAATTTAACTGTCTATTACAGCAAGATAACGCGGCAACGAAAAGTGGAGACTCTAGTGATACAACAATGCCTAGAAAATTAACAAGATCACTCTCAGCTAAAGTTTCTAGGTTAGCTACAGTCTCCCGTCCAGCCCATACTGACACAGATTCTGAAGTTGAAGAAAAAAATAGCGAAAATAAGAAGTAAGTAATATTTATGTCTCATGCACTAGTATTTCTACATGTAAATAAAACTACTTTTACGATTACATATATCGCGTATGTATTAGATTTATGATTGCCCGACGTTTCAAACACTTTGCAGCATTCATGGTCATGGGCAGACTAAGGTGTCTCACGTCCAACAGGTCATCGTTATTACAGACATTTATAAATATCAATTATACCCGCCCGTGACCATGAATGCTGCAAAGAGTTTGGAAACGTGGGGCAATCATAAATAGAAACGCGATATAATCCCGTAAAAGTGGTTTTATTTACAACTAGCAACCCGCCCTCGCTTCGCTTCGGTGTCAATCGCTTAAACCCACGTAGTTCCCGTTCCTGTGGGAATACCGGGATAAAATATAGCCTATGTTATTCCCTGATATTATAGCTTTCCATTGGTGAAAGAATTTTTGAAATCGGTTCAGTGGTTTAAGCGTGAAAGCACTACAAACAAACATCCTTACTTTCGCATTTATAATATTAGTATGAATGTGTAGTGCTCACGTAAACATGAGACATCATTATTTCTAAGTTTTTAGGTAATTGGCACCCATTTATTAGCTTCAACTGTCTGTATCTATATATTAACTGAATTTAGAACTTTGAGCTCTTCAAAAGACTTTATTTTGAAATTGAGATCGAGGACAATGTAATAATTTAAAAAGTTTGTCCTAATAATTTAAAATATTTACCAGGATCTGTAGGATTATCGATTTTTCAAATATTAAGTGGCCTATATTTTTAATAGGGTCTTTTAATCTGATCTTCTAAAGCGTTTGTTTATAGTTTTAAAATTTGTAGTGTAAATATTTTGATTTTCTTATGCTCTTCACTTCTCGTTTCATAGTCTCCACCTTAGAGTATATATGTAGTACTTTTATCTATAAAACTTACTTTTGCTGTTAATTTCTCCTCTTTTTGCTTCTGTTAAATGAAGCATGACCTCTATAATTGCATGTGTATAATGTTATTTATTGCTGCTTTTTTTTTTTTTGTAAAATAAGACATTTTCTTTAATGTTCTTTTTTTAGTATTGATTACCACATGTAAAATATCACTTTAATTTTTTATTTACTAATATATAATTGCAATGTGGCTATAGCCACAGCAATCACTTGTATTATATGTAACATAGTGATAAATTTTATTTGACAATTACAATTGCGCTAACAAAATTCCGGGCACAAAAGGAGGTGGTTTACTAACAAAATAAATCCTCATCAATTAGTAAAATGTCTCATATGCCAATTGTAACTTCATTTTCTCCAAGAAAATTGAAGAGAATATTTTGCAGTAGCGTTAAAGATTCGAAGAAGACTATGAAGGGACGTGCTCCGCCGGCTTGGTCGCCTGTTGCGGCCTCTACAGCCTCCGAACCTACTGAAAGAAGGTGTCCAGTACGAGGTTGTGATTCTTCTGGACATCTTGGTAAGATTTTTGTATATTTTTTGTAATCTTACGACTTTAGCTAGGAAGTAATAACCAAGAGGAGTAGTGCATTCCCTTACATCAATGACATAGATCCTAAATAATACATATTATAAACGCGAAAATAAGTATATTTATTACGCTTTCACGCTTGAATCATTGACCCCATTTTTAAAAAATTCTTTCACCAATGAAAAGCTATAATATCAGGGAGCAACATAGGTTATGTTCTATCCCGGTATTCCCACGGGAACGGTAACTACGCGGGTAAGGCAACTGAAACCGAAGTGAAGCGAGGGCGGGCGGATAGTAAGTTATAAAGAATATTAACTTTGAATATATGCAAAATTCCTGTGTGGTGACGGAGTAAGAATACAATTAACCATCCTCTATCTAGCCCGTGAATGTCTTAAAGACAAGTAAGGGATTAAATATGCATATAACATCTGTGCAAAAGAAGGAACACTAAAAATAAACACTTTACCAACCAACGTGATATAGTAGGTCAATTTCCCTCATATTATGCAGATATAAGTTATGATGTTGATTATGATGAACTAACCCAAGGTTCGCCACGCGCTGAGGGACCATAAACACAGTTTACCACATCCTACCTTGCCTGTAGATGGTGTTAACGACAAAGATAAGGAAAACCCGAATCTTCTCACCAGCTTCAATGCCTATTCCTATTGTATAGAAGACCAGAGCCCAGAAGTGGAACATATTTGAGCTAAAATGATGATAATAATCTGAGGTTCGTTATAGGTGGTGTGTCTTCTCGCCACGTGACATGGGACGCTTGCCCGTTATACCACAACGTGACAGCAGCGTGGTGTGTAGCTGCAGGGGAAGAGCGCGCAGCCGCTACTGATGCTCGCCGTCGAGCACTCAAGCTGTTGCAGGCCCGCCCCAGGCACCAGCCCACCATCGAACAGAGAGCATACCAGCTCAAGGTCAAGGTAAGTGATCACCACAGAAAAAGAACTATAAGCTCCTATGATGTTTGAAATTGGCATCAGTGGTAGAGGAAGCTTAGGAACGCGAGATTGTCTTGGTATGGACATGTGAGGAGGAAAGATGACAGGCATATGACAAGGAGGGTTGTCAATATGTTTGTTTACGGACAGAAGAATCGTGGGCGATCCAAAAAGAGATGGATAAGATGGATTGCATGAATGAGGATGTGCGTACGAAAGCATTGAGTAGCTGACAGGAGCTTATGGAAGGTAAGAACAACTTAGCGAGGGATGAGGGCAGGCAAATGACTACACAGATGGCGGAATGGTTAAGGTACTGATCTACAGTGCCAGTGTCGCGGGTTCGAATCCCACGCAGGACAACACTTTGTGCAATCCATAAATAATTTTCTGAGTCTGGATGTAATTTGTGTCCATTGATTATGTTTGTAATGTCCCCCACAATACAAGGCTTATTTCCTTAGTACAGGGTGTTGTCTGTAAAAAAAAACGTGAAGAGTAATCGTTTTTAAAAAAAGTAATAAAAATATATTACATAAATTCGTTAAACTTGTTTCGTCCCAGCAGACGTTCTGTTCAAATAAAATAAAAGGAATTCTCCTTGAAATTGACAGTACTGGTTCCAATTGTGAATCTAAATCATTCTCGAATCCTCTTGAACACGCACAATAAATGTCATCAACATCAGTCCAGCCGTTTAGAAGGAGTTTAATGACATACATGCATACACAAGAAATATATATATATAAAGACATTGTTTTTGATTTTTTCTAGGATATGCGTTCAAAATGGAAAGGCAGTCAGGAGTTGCGTGAAAAATTAGCAGCATCTGGCAATGAAGAGATCAATGAAGATCGAGAGCCAATTTTAGAAGGATTTGCGCCCGACTATGATTTGAGATTGTTTAGGGAGGCACAAGCATTAGCTGCTATAAAAATAGAAGAGGAATTGGGCGACATACCCACCGACAAGGGGACCAGGTAAATAGCCCTATGGTATTACATACATTGTCCTTGTGGTGACGGAGTACGTATACATTTCACACAACCTATCGTACCCATGGGTATCGTAAATTATGACTAAGGTAAATAATATGCATATAACATCTAGGTAAAAGATGAAAAATTCAAACTGAAACCTTATATCAATACGTCTGACCAGCGGGATATACTAGGTTAATGTCACTCCTATTGTGGAGGATGCTGGAGTCCAGCAGTAGGATGTCAATAAGCTGTGATCATCACGATTCCATGCATCATCAGCTTTTATGGACATAGTCCTTCTCACAAGATGTTGATATTGCCATGTTAATTGCCATGTTTGATAAGCTTATTGGCTGTTGTAGTTGGCCCCTTCTATCGAAATGATCATGTTTATGATGAAACTGGACCCTGGCATGCGTCCCCGGAGTCCCCGTCCCGGAGCATTGCCCTCACGCGGTCAGCCTCTTTGCTGGTGACGAACTACTGCCTGGTCCAGTCACCCGCGGCCTTAGCTAGAGCGGCATCAGGCGCAGGTACTCGCGCTTGGGCTGCCCAAATCGATATGTCGCCTTAGAGGAGCTCTTCCCGCGCACGATCCGCTGCCTCCTTCCGCGAGATCAGGACGACTCCCTAATACCTATTAACTGGTCCTCGGCCTGACAATATCTTGAAAGTCGCAAGAAACCGATAGATGCAAGTGGCACAGGACCGTTCCGAGTGGTGTCCTTGTGAGGTGGCCTATGTCCATCAGTGGATATCTACAAGCTGGTGGATGGAATAACAAACCCGTGATGGAAACACTTGGTTTCCTTTTGCTTTTATGCTCATCTATTATGTTATAGATATTTGGAGCTTTGAGCTGACTTGACGTCGTAACATATCTTTCATATTCTTGGCCTTCATCATAATCTCAATCCATATGTATCCCATTGCTGGACTCAAGCCTACTTCACAATGTGATGGAAATTGACCTACTAAACCACGCTGGTCAGCCTGGTAAAAGGTTTTATTTTGAGTTTTCCTTTTCTTGCATAGTATGTTATGTGTAGATTATGTCCCTTAGTCGACTTTTATGACGCTCACAGGTAAGAAATGGAGCGTTGAACTGTATTCTTACTCCGTCACCACATGAATCATATTTCTCAATCGTGTTTTACGACTAGTGGGTCTACTCTTGAAATCAATTCTAATTTCGAATCCGATTCAATTTTAATCTCACCAAACTTATATTTGGTACTCTTGAACAAAATCGAGAATGAATTCTTCGCGTTCGCCCTTGTTATTTTCATCAAATTTTTGTTTTTCATCAAATCAAATTTTCTTACTTTAAATTAATAACGTTATCGAACTCAATCACCACAAAGAAGTTTTCTTGAAATTGTGTAACATTAACGATTTTAAACTACGTCAAAATCACGTCGGGAGTAGCAAATATTTGACTTAATCGACGAGAGTCGAATTCATTTAGTTTAGAAACGTTCCACCGAATTTGATTCCAATCGTGAGCTAGTGTCGCTTTCAAGAGTACCAAATTTGCTCAAATTCGAGCTGCGATTGGATTTAGGATTGGAATCGAGATGCAAGAGTAGCCACATAGGTTCTTGCTCCATCACCTCACGGATATTCAATCTCACTATGCGATTATTCTTTTAGATATGTCGTAATGGGGAAGTACATGATGGAGGTGTGGTATCAGTCACCATATCCAGGCGATGCGGCGAGGGTGCCGCGGTTGTTTGTGTGCGAATTCTGCCTTAACCATCACAAATCAGCCACTGGAGCCGCTAGGCATAAAGAAAAGTGTGTTTGGAGACATCCACCGGGTGATGAGGTATGTATTATTAACCCAGTTGTGCACATAATTTTTTTTTTTTTATTGCAAACGGTGGCAAACGAGCAAACAGTACACTTGATGGTAAGTTTTGCTGCCGCTCATGGACCTTTACAAGGCCGTTGCCTACCACGAAGAAAGCGAAGGGAGTGTGAATGCGTGCATTGAGGCTCGGTGATACCAAGGGCACCACCAAAACCCTCCACACGCAATCACCCTCAGAAAGTTGGGCTTCCGGCTCTCTCGCTCACCGAACGAAGCGCAGTAACAAATTGCTACTACTCAGACGTCGATTTTCTGCGAGAGCATGGTACTGCCCCGGACGGACTGGCCCGCGACTGTAGACAGATAACTGTCGACAGTGTGGTCCTACCACTCCTTGAAATAATGCCTTGGTATGGTGTCCGAACCGTTGAGGCCTTCCGACCGGTGATGATGGAGTGGTTGGGTCGGCAGCACAGGGTGCTTTTCTTCCGACTGGTGCAAATATTGACAGAGCACGGTTGCTTCGCCAAATTCATAATCGTCCCAATTACCAGGCACTTTATCGATCGCAATTGGTGTCACATATTTTCAGTACAGTACTGCAGCTGATTCTGTGCTGTTTGGTAGCGGCTTCGAATACTACCAACCCTTGCTTTGCTCGTGGGTGTCGTAAAGGACGACTAAGAGCCCTAGATTGACCCGGACCAACTCCATCTGGTACCATTTGGGTCAACGATTACATTCCCAAGGAGGGTTGACGTCAGGCAGGCGGCCGGTCATAAAAGTCATTGCCGAAACTTTTTGCAATATGTCAAAACAGATGACATATTGCATCGACCCCAAGTAATTGGGATAAGAGCAAGATGATGATGACTGCAGCTGATTCGCCTAGTGATATCGGATACAGTTATGACGATTCCCACAGGCAATTAAGAGGTACCCATTGTATTCTTATACCGTCTCCACATGTTGGAGCCACACACCATTGTGGGTGTTGAAGCACTGTTCTTTTTACATTAAACATCACGTCACACCTATTATCTGCCATTAGGAGGATTATGCCCAAAAAATTATGTCGATATCATCTGTACCAATAAATAAAATTGGAGTGACTGTTTGTAATGTCAAAATAATAGGCGTTTTTCATGCTCGCACGCCTATTTGCACGACACCTATGCCTAAAATACAGAATAAAAAATTTTTGTCTCTCTGTCTGTCTGTTTGTTCCGGGTAATCTTCAAAACGACTGAACCGATTTAAAAAATTATTTCACCAATGGAAAGCTGTAATATCAGGGAGTAAACTAAGCTATATTTTATCCCGGTATTCCCACGGGAGCGGGAACTACGCGGGTAAAACGACTAAAGCCGAAGCGAGGGCAGGTTGCTAGTTATGAATAAATGTTTATTAAGCATTAAAAAAAGGATTTTAAAGCATTTTGCGTGTCGTAGCCAACGCGAGCGTCGGCAAATAGGTAAAAAGCAAGTGCTAGCGTCCATACGTTGGCCAAATGCGTCGAACGCCAACGCGAGTGGCCAACGTAGACGAGTATTTGTAAAGCTGTCCACACGTTGGCCTCGGTCAGTGTTCATTGTGCAATGGAACACTATGGACGTTGACATTGACGTTGCTGCAGCTTCGGCTATTTATTTAATGAGCGTATATAACTATTATCTCAGTGTATACCGCAGTAAAGTGGTAAAAAGAAGGTGGTTGATACTGAGTATTCACAGAAATAGAACAATGTAAGATATATCCTTGTGGTGACGGTGTAAGAATACAATTCACCACTCCCTATCTTGCCCGTGGATGTCATAAAAGACGACTAAGGAATATAATACATAATACGCATATAACATCTATGCAAGAGAAGGAAAACTCGAAATAAAGCCCTATACCAACCTGTCTGACTAGCATGGAATAGGAAGGTCAGTTTCCCTCCTATTGTGGAGGAGGCTCGAGCCCAACAGTGGGACGTATATGAGCTGAAATGATGATGAATGATGAAGATACTTTTTGATATTATAGGTAACATATAGGGTGACTTGGATCACAATTATTTACGTCGCATATCTAGAAGTAGTAGTGTAAATTTGAAAATATAATCATTTGTATTAAGCGACATTATCACATTAAACGTGTCTAACAGTGATGGATGTCAACCGTGTAATGGCGTGCAGGCCAACGTGTGGACGGCATTGGCCGAGGGCAGACGAGCGCCTCTGATTTTTGCACAAAAATCGACACCGAAGCGAGGCAAGTGATCACGAATGACGGCGAGTGAAGACAAATCAGCTGTCCTTTACGTTGGCGCTTGTATTCACTCGGCCAACTAGGCGAGCGACGACGAGCGTTGGTCAACTAAGGCATATCGGGTGCACACACGTTGGCGTTGGCCATTGCTCGCCTACGCTCGGCCAACATGTGGTAGGGGCATAAGGAAACTGACACACTATACTGTTCTGATCAGAAGTGTCGTCGTAGTTTTATGTCATTTCCTTATAGGTGAATTGTATTCTTACTCCGTCACCATACGGAAGATTATCCTTTCTATTCGATATCAATGTTCCCAAAAGCTAAAATATAACGAACCTCAAAAAAACCAGACGTGATCGGTTAAGTAAGCAACCCACCTGATGGTATGTGGCGACTTCTGTTTCTAAACTTCAGTACTACCAACAGCACAACGTAATAAAGAAAGAAAGTAAGTAATTTTATTTTGTAATCGCTGTCAAACTTAGATGCAGAACTCCTTTTCTATTCAGAAAAGCACCATGTGATAATAGGAAAGTCCTTTGCCTCTGGCTATTTAACTAGCAAATTGTGACCATACTGTCATTACTGCTGTCATCAACATGGCTTACTACTATACTTCTATTACTCTTATAAGCTACAAGCAAATAAAACTAAGCAAAAAGGCCATACCATTAACATACCATAGCTGATCAGCTTTAATAGTCCCACTGCTGGGCTCGATCCCCTTCCGCAATAGGAGGCAAATTAAATTGCTGGTCAGAGGGTTTGCTATAAAGTTTTATTTGGAGTTTTCCTTCTCTGCTTCTTGCATATAACATCCATGTAGGATGTTATATGCATTTGTTCTAGTCGTCTTTTACGATACAGACGGAATATGGGGTGGCGTTGTATCATTACGTCATTGTGCCCATATAGGCTGGTTATAAAAAGTATAATTGCTTCTACCAGGTATACAGAAAAGATAACCTCAGTGTATGGCAAGTGGATGGTCGGAAGCACAAGCAATATTGTCAGCAGCTCTGTCTCTTAGCCAAGTTCTTCCTGGACCACAAGACGCTGTACTACGACGTGGAGCCTTTCCTGTTCTATGTGATGACCAACGCTGATCACGAAGGCTGCCATGTCGTTGGGTATTTCAGTAAGGTAAGATGTGTATATATTTGATCTTATTCTCAAATCCTTATATGTTCACTGATAAAAGTTAAAATGTCATTCTTCTACGTCTTTTGTCTGTCTCCTATGTGTTCTGATAAAGTTTTATCACAAATCATATATGTCCCGGCTGTTTGAATTGTTATACCATGCTGATTACCAAGACTTGGTATAGGATTTTATTTCGAATTTTCATCCCCTTGCGTACTTTTTTTTATTGCAAACGGTGGCAAACCAGGTAACAGTACACTTATACTATTTCCATTTCTTTATTTTCTCGATGACAGCTCCTGTGGAAACTTGAACGAGCGTCTTTTTTACATTATGTATACATTATTTAATAAAAATATGACGCTTACGCGCGTACAAGGTCATAGCAGAGTCGGAGAAACTGATAGGGATGGAGCTATCGATAAACGTAACACGATAAGAGACCCGATATTTTTTTACAAAGTGTAAGAAACTAAACTATTGCCGGATAATTTTATACAAATTTATTAACTAATATTACATTTCATTACAAGATGTAATTATATTATGTTGATTGTTCATTTATTTATTTTAATCAAAATCTGATGAATCGCCACTATCACTCGATGAGCTCTCCTCAACATTTATTATAAGTTCCTGTATTTCTATATTATCTAATGCCACATGAATTTCCCAATCCGACGCTATAATGTTTTGGGTTCTTCTCACAATTTTTTCCCAGTGTTCGGCGGTTACTTCCGCACATGCATTTTTTAATAAATCTAACATCTTGTTTGCCGTAAAAGGCGGATGGGTATTGTTTCGAGCGGCGTGTCCTTTGATTTGTGCCCATATTAGTTCTATAGCATTGTACTGGCAATGATACGGCGGAAGTCGAAGAACCCAATGACCACATTCGGCAGCTATTTCGTCGGTAATATATCTTTTAAGGAGGCTTTTTTTAGATTTTAAAATATTCACTAATTGTACTTTAATAAAGTATCATCCACATTTTCGCCATGACGTTTGAGCCAGTCAATTATCTCTTGTTTTTTATTGGCCTGCGTCGGCATTTTATCAATTTTTCTAGAGTGATATGTAGCGTTGTCCATAATAATTATCGACGGTTCTTCCAGAGATTGCACCATTTCTTTGAACCATCCTTCGTAAATCTCCGCGTTCATTTCTTCGTGGTAGTCCACTGTTTTCTTGGATTTAAAGGCCAGTAAAGCATCTGACACGAATCCTTTCGTAGACCCTGCATGGCATATGATAAGGCGTTCACCTTTTTCCATTGGCACTGAACTAGTGGAAGCGGCTGTGTCGTCAGTCCAGTTCTTCGATACTGTGTGGTTTACATTTAACCAAGTCTCGTCAGTGAAAATAACATTTGACCAATCTGATATCTTTTTGGCTTCGCCCAAAAATTCGCAGCGAGCCATAGCAACGTCGTGACGCTCCATCAATATTTTACGTTTGTCCGATTTTTTATAAGAAAATCCAATTTCTTTCAAAACTAAGCTTAATGACGATTTTTGGCCATGGAACAAACCACGTTCACGTAAAGAAACAACAAGTTTTTTAAGTGTTGGAATTTCTTTGCGCAAGTAATAGTCATATATATGACGACGAATAGCGTCAGCGTCGAAGTTGTCAACCGATGTCACACGACGTGGTTGGCGTTTCTTCTTCGGCGTACGAAGCTTATTTGCTTGCATGCCGCTTGTACCGTAAGCTTCGGTAGTAATTTTTAAAACAGTAGGTCCACTAATTCCTAATGCGGCCGCAACACGCTCTCGCACTTGCGACAGTGGTAATAGCGGGCCACCATTTTGATATTGTGCTTCAAAGTAATTACGAACCTTGATCACCAGTTCTCTCGCCTGACTTTTCAGAACAGATCCTTTAGGCATTTTGATATTTGACAGCTGGGCAGCAATCAACACGGAGGAACACAAAATACACAACGTAACGTATGGATAATGTGAAAAAACTCGGCGAACAGAAATGTAGTGACCATATAGCACGACCGTCTTGTTGCGAGTGACAGATTAAAATAAATACAAAATGGCGGTGGGTCATTGAGCTTCCCAGCTTGAAAAATATATTTGAATGTTTTTGTTGAATTTGTCTTTGTTCAAAACATATATGCGATCGATATCATTACTTATTTGGTCACAACACTACAACTATCAAATTAGAACTGTCATCGAGAAAATAAAGAAATGGAAATAGTATAATGGTAAGTATTGCTGCCGCTCATGGACCTTTGCAAGGCCGCTTTGCCTACCGCGAAGGAAGTGAAGGGAGTGTGAATGCGTACAATGAGGTTCGATGATACTAAAGACATCACTCAAACCCACCACACGCAAACACCCTCAGAAAGTTGGGCTTCCAGCTCTCTCGCTCATCGAACGAAGCGTAGTAACAAATTTTCAATTTTCTGCAAGAGTGTGGTACTACCCCGGACGGACCGGCCCGCGGTTGTAGACAAATAACTGTCAACAGTGTGGTCCTACCACTAGTAAAATGTTTTCAAGCTTACGTCTCTTAGTCGTCTTGTACACTTATCCACAGGAAAGGGGGCGTTCATAAAATACGTGAGATGTTTAAGGGGGCGAGGGGGTCGAGTCAAATCTCATCTAATCTTACGTTGGAAAGAGGGTTTCGGCAAATATCACGCAATTTTTTTTCTGATTGAAACAAAAAAAAAATTGTTAAATTTTTATTACACTTATAATTAAACTCTCAGCAATATTGATTACTAGTCTTAACTAGTCGTAAATAAAAGCACGAAGCAATTTTTTTTCTTTTTACAATAACAATCCAACGCGTTTACGTAAGAAACCCACATTTTGAAAAATCTCACGTGAGATTGGGGGATGGGGGAGGGGGTTGAATAAAATCTCACGACA
Organism: Lymantria dispar; assembly: GCA_032191425.1. NCBI lineage: Eukaryota > Metazoa > Arthropoda > Insecta > Lepidoptera > Erebidae > Lymantria > Lymantria dispar. Next base: position 5,559,578 of record CM063447.1, read on the forward strand.
TCTCACCAGGCGGGGAGGGAGGAACAGAAAATTTTAAAAAACACCTCACGTAATTTATGGACGCCCCCAAAGGGTGGTGACCATTGTATTTTACCAAACAGATAATTTGTATTTGGCTAGGGGTTTTTTTATCTTCACAGAATATTATCTACTTAGTTATGATTTAGTGTAAATCAATTAGATGGCGCTGTTTTGTATATTTTGTTCGTGTTAAACTTGGCTTTGCTTACGCCATCTGTTATTTAGTTACATAACGAATTTCAGTACTTGAAAATTCTTGCTATATCCACGTTTAAGGATATAGAAGAGAAAACAGGATACGATCATATTTGTAATAACCGGTAGATGGCACCATGAGTAGTATTATACTATTATACTATTATATTGCGGGAAGAGAAGTTATGATTAAATATTGTCTTGATTGACAAATTGTTCGGACAAAAATTAAAAAAAAATGCTGGTAATCGCAAATTTATGTTGGAAAAGGACTAGGAAAGTTGTTTCTAACATAACTTGGCCAGTCCTTTTTTTTTGTACTTCGGGCAGATTTCTGTAATATTTGATAATCTTCAATTCTCAAGTTTAATATACACTCATTTGCAAAAAAAACGGGCACCTAAGCAATGAACCATTTCAAATGTTAATATTTCTTTGTTTGATAATTATAGGTAGTTTTATCCACACAATTTGCTAAATTAATAAGAAAATAATCGTTTTCATCAGTATTTCATAAAATTTAGATACAATTTATGGGAAATAATGCTAAACCTCGCTAGTAGTGTATATTCGCTAGTAGTGCATATGCTCATGAAGTAAAAATAAAAAAGTTTTTTTGTTTGTTTTTCTTTAATAAAGTAAAAGCAGATAAATGTTTAGTATCGAGTGTGACCCCCTCTAGCTAAAATCACAGCTTGAATTCGTCTGGGCATGCTAGCGAGTATATCCCGGATACTTGCTTGCGGAATACGTTCCCACTCCGCAGTAATCACATTCTTCAGCTCTCTGATGGTCTGCGGAGCCGGGTGTACTGATCTCACACGCCGTTTCAGAACGTCCCAGACATGCTCTATGGGATTGAGGTCGGGACTTCGAGCTGGCCAATCCAAACGACGAATGCCGACCTCTTGCACATACGCATTAACATCGCGGGATCGGTGGGCGCGAGCATTGTCGTCCATAAAAATCGAGTCTTCACCTAGAGCGGCCAATGCGGGTTGTGCATGAGAAATTAGAACTTCCGTTATGTATCGATGCCCAGTCAGTGAGCCGTTTTCAATGAAGACTAACTCTGTACGATCCATTGAATTTATTCCTGCCCAAAACATAACAGAGCCCCCACCATAAGGTGTGATTTCTTCGAAACATGCCTCTGCAAAGCGTTCTCCTTGTCTTCTTAGCACTCGCCGACGTCGATCTTCACCGAACAGAGATATCCTGGCTTCATCAGAGAACAAAACCCTATTCCAATCGTCTTGAGTCCATGATTCACAATTTCTAGCGAACCTAAGCCTGTGAACTCTGTGCTCACGGAGTAATTTGGGGCCGCGGGCCGGGCGGTGACTGCGTATATTGGCAGCGAGAAGCCTCCTCCTGACCGTCCATAGACTAATATGCACATTTCTTACTTCTTGGAGGTTGTTCTTAAGATCCACATACGAAGATTTGCGATTTCTCAATGCGCGACTCACAAGAAAACGATCATCCCGTGGTTGGGTACATGGTTTTCTTCCAGAACCAGGCCTTCTCTCGACGGAACCAGTCTCCTGATATCGCTGCCAGGTCCTTTGGACTGTCGAGCGACTAACATTTAGCCTCCTAGCCACGAAACATTGGCTGCAACCCTCTTCAAGCAGCGCGATAATTTTGGTAGCTTTTACCACTTTATCTACCATTTTTGATACAGCCAAACAGCATTAAATAAAGCTTTGACAGTCAAGGATATGAAATTAATCGATAAAAATTGAATAAAAGTTATGAAAGTCGATGTTAACTTCTGGAACTTCGCGCCAAAAATGTAGGATAAAAGGGGGTTTTCTGTAAAAATGAACATCAAATGAAAAATTGAATTTAGAACGTACTTTTTTAAATACCACAGCATTTTTAAAACCGGCCAGTAACGTGTACAAACGATTGAAACCTTTTTGGTATTGTATCTTTTTAAATATGAATGAAAATCAAAACCGCCCGTTTTTTTTGCAAATGAGTTTATAATATCGAAGTATGAATATAATTTACTACCCCTTAGAATTAAAACCCTATATCAACTCTTCAGCGTTTGTGGTCACGGGAAGATTAAAGTGTCTCACTTCCAACAAATCAACATTATTATAAAGTTGTATATCTACCTGATAAAGTATCATTTCGCTGGATTGCAAGAGTATCGCCGTAACTCAGAATTATGTAAACTCGAATATTGTATAGCAAATGATCTCTCATATCTAAAATCCTTGATATTTTATCGTGGATAGAGGAATTTTCCATTAATGAGTATAGTCACAATCTTAATAAATCATTTAAATATTATCCATCCATTAGCCTACAGACGTCCACTGCTGGACATAGGCCTCCCCACGAGAATGCGACTCGGAACGGTCCTGCGCCACTTGCATCCAACGGTGTCCTGCGACTTTGCGAATGTCTTAATTCAACTTTGGTCATTCTACGCTGCACCGTCCGATTCGTGGTCGCCACTCAAGAACCTTTCTTCCCCAACGGTTGGCGGTTCGACAAGCGATGTGGCCTGCCCATTGCCGTTTCAACGTGCGAGCTATGTCGGTTACACCTGTTCTTCTACGGATTGCCGTGTGCCGGATTTTATCACGTAGAGAAATACCGAGCATAGCCCTCTCCATAGCACGTTGAGCACGTTGACCAAGTCATCGTTGTTACAGTGATTTATATCTACCCGCTACAGACATTAGTTATTAAATTTTGGTATAAATTTATTGCCAGTGCAAGAATACAATGATTCTATATGAAAAAAAAAGTGGTTATCAATTTTGTAGTAATTATTATGACAATTTATTAATTCAAACCTAGAAATCTGATACTACCGCCGTATCGGAACGTGGCCACACTGAGAAAGATCCGGCAAGAAAACTCAGAGAAATGATGCTAAACGAAAAATTCAAGAAAATAATTCTTGAATTTTTCGTGTTAATTAGACACACGAAAGGGGTTAATGAATACGCGAATATGTTTAATAGACACAGCAAAGGGGATGATTAGTTAAGCATAATTAGTATATTTAACTTTAATTAAATATAAATTTTTATTATTCGAGTTTCATTTGCTTACTGTAGTCTATTGACTATAATAATAGCGCACTAAAATAAGACCATTTTTGTATTTCCCCCTTAGGTGTGTCTGTTGTCCTCTTATTGAAGGTATATAGAAATCATTTTGTGGATTTTTTTATTAACTGTACACATATTAAAAAAAAAAAGATTATCTCAGTAGTTTGGCTTAAGACTCAAATAATACATACTTAGGAAAATGAGTAGTAATCCTCCAACCTTAGAATAATAACTCATAGAAGGTGACTCTGCGCACTAAAAATGAAGCATTTAAATTGGAGCCAGATGGCTCCCTACGCCGGACCGTACTGTAGTGTACAAAGTCACGGCGTACACAAGGCAACTCTATTGTATATTGGTGTGCGTATGTACGTGTGTAATCACTTGCACGCGTGTAGTATTTTTGGCTTCACGTTTTTGATTGCTTAATTACCGACATTATCCTTCTATACGTTATTATTCTAAGCCTACATACAGCCTTACAAAAATCTTTCCAATGATCAAAAACCTATCTACACCCCGTTTTACGATACGTATAGTTTTAGGTCATATTTTCTTACCTCGTTAAAATAAAATTTGAGACCAGCCTAACCTCTATATAACGAACTTTGATTTATTTCGAGTATTCAATCTCATGCATTGATGGTGTATGCCTATTTAATACCTTAGTCGGCTCTTACATCATGGTGGTGAATTATATTCTAACTTTGTCACCATACGGAAAGAACGTAAACGAAAAAACGATTAAGAGATATAATAGATAACATCGTTGCAGAAGTAGAAACATTGGAAATAATTCTATCTCAATTGGAATCAGTATGGTATGTTAGGTCAATTCCTATTCAATTGCAGAGGCCTCTCAATCAAATCTTCAGTATGTGAGTTGAGAAAAACAAGAAGAGAAAATGATCCTTCACAATCTGAGAAAATGTAAATAGTTATAGATTTGACCCACAATAATAATAGTTAAAGATAATTTTATAAATGAAAAACCTTTTAGTAAGACAAAGTTAGCCGCCTTTAAAAATAAAAATTAATATCAATTTAGCATTATGTGCCCTGAGGTTTCTTGCCGGATCTTTCTCAGTGTGGCAACGTTTCGATCCGGTGGTAGTATACTAGATTTGTTAGGTTATTTAAATTAATAAATTGTTATAATAATTACTACAAATTTAATGTTTAATAATTACTAACCACAATATAGAATCAATTTCTTCTTATACTGGCAATAATTCAAGAGTGGTAGGACCACACTGTCGACAGTTATCTGTCTACAGCCGCGGGCCGGTCCGTCCGGGGTAGTACCACACTCTCGCAGAAAATAGACGTCTGAGTAGTAGCAATTTGTTACTGCGCTTCGTTCGGTGAGCGAGAGAGCCGGAAGTCCCAGCCCAGCTCTTCACGACATAGATTCTAGGAAAAGTACTTAGTACCGGATACTTTGAAGTATCGATGCTTTTGTTTCGATATTACTCATGAGTACAGTATCGATACTTTCTTTTCAATATCGTATCCCTAGCAAAGTGTTCGATACGTCGGGCAATCAAAAATCAAATACAAATGCGATAAAGTTCGTAAAGTAGTTTAATTTTCAAAATGTAAATACTCTGTTGACTGCATTGATGGCGTAGTGGTTACGATAGATTTTTTGTCCCACGCAGGACAATAGTTAGCGCGATCCACAAATTGTTGTTCTGAGTCTGGTTGAAATTTGTATCCGTTAAATTATATTTTTGTAAAGTCCCCCGCGAGACATGAATTGTTTCCTTAGTGTAGGATCTTATATATATATTTAAAACTAGCAACCCGCCCTCGCTTCGCTTCGGTTATAGGTTATAGTCGTTTTACCCGCGTAGTTTCCGTTCCCGTGGGTATACCGGGATAAAATATAGCCTAGTTTACGCCCTGATATTATAGCTTTCCATTGGTGAAAGAATTTTTGAAATCGGTCCAGCCGTTTTGAAGATTACCCGGAACAAACAGACAGACAGACAAAAATTTTTTAATTGCTATTTTAGGCATAGGTGTCGTGCAAATAACCGTGTGAGCATGAAAAAAGCCTATTATTTTGACATTACAAACAGACACTCCAATTTTATTTATTGGTATAGAAAAGGAAATGAGTGCGTTTACTCGCGGTTAAAGAAAACTTCTTTAACTTTTATTATTAACTAGCAACCCACCCTCGCTTCGGTTATAGGTTATAGTCGTTTTACCCGTGTAGTTCCCGTTCCCGTGGGAATACCGGGATAAAATATAGCCTAGTTTACGCCCTGATATTATAGCTTTCCATTGGTGAAAGAATTTTTGAAATCGGTCCAGCCGTTTTGAAGATTACCCGGAACAAACAGACAGACAGTCAGACAAAAATTTTTTAATTGTTATTTTAGGCATAGGTGTCGTGCAAATAACTGTGTGAGCATGAAAAAGCCTATTATTTTGACATTACAAACAGACACTCCAATTTTATTTATTGGTATAGAAGACGGACGTGATGGAGTAAGAACACAAATCACTCCCTATCTTGGCCGTAGATGTCGTAAAAGACGACTAAGGGATATAATTAGCATATAACATCTATGTAAGACAAGAAAGACTCGAAATAAAACCCTATACCAACCTGTCTGACCAGCATGGTATAGTAAGGTTAATTTCCCTCCTATTGTGGAGGAGGCTCGAGCCCAACATTGCGACATATATGAGCTGAAATGATAATGACGATTGTTATAGACAGTGCTTAATATTATATTAAAATATTAGATAAACCACAATTAACTAACTTATTATTATTATTTTATTGTTATTACAACATTAAGGTTTGATTAAAAATTATATATTGAGTAAGATATTCAAATCACGATTCAAGTTAGACATTAAAATTTTTTTAAGGAAGCAATTACATGATTCGCCCGAAGCCAGCATGCAAATTGTTTTACTTTAGAATTGCGTTCATAATACAGTCCAAAATATAAGTTATAGATTATTAAATTTACATGTAAATTATAATTTTAATTATAACAGTAGAAAAATAAGTTGTTTATAATTAGAAAAAAATGTCATTTTTATTGTGAATTATGAGTGTCAACGTTGATAAAATTAAGTAAAAATAACAATAGCGTAATACCGTAAGGGAACTAATACGTTTCTTCCGTTCGAAAAATTGTCTTAAGTTATGCCTCAGTCGCAGCTAAAGAAGTTTTATCTCAAAAAATATTCTATTGAATTATAATTTTTGTAAATACTCTATCAGGACAGCGTCCTTTGTAGAAAGTTTAATGTAGTACAAATTGTTAGTAGTAGTACAGATTGCGAGCTCGTACTATGGTTGCCATTCAGTGGCGTCGCGTCAGCTGTGAGGTCAACGAACCGTTAGAAGCGGGTGGGGTGAGACACACCCACTTTCCCCAACCTTAAACCACCCAAAATGCACCCCGTTTTTAGCGAATGTGTGCAATGAAAATTAGTGAGTGGGTTATTAATATTTTGTGGTAGGTATTGCTGGGATTGTTTTATGGTTTTATAGACATATTCTTTTCTATTCAATCCTTGGTGCTGTACCGCTGCGTTTCACGTAGTTGTACAAATTCATATTTGCTGGCTTATTAGCCAACTTTACTTCATGTCGCCCGCTTTGCATAGGAGGGAAGTGAAATTGGAAGGATTTCACTCTTCCTATTTTTCTTTTCTAATTAAATTTGTTGTGGGTCCCAAGTCAATTAAAAGTGTTTCCCGAGACTCCCCGAGGGTCAAACCTCGGTGTCTTTTACGGAGAGTATTGTGGATCCTGGCTTACAGGAGTTACAGTGGTGGGAATGTGTGGTGGGATTAGTTCCAAAAAAAAATTAATAAAAGACATTCTTAAGAAAGGTAGCTTGACGATTTCTGCTATCATCATCATCAACATCATCATCTCAACCTATTATCCAGTCCCACTGTTGGGTTCGGGTCTCCTTTACAATGTAAGATAAATTGACCTATTATACCGCGCTGGTCAGACGTATTGGCATAGGGTTTTCTGTCGAGTTTTCCTTCTCGCTTAAATATTATCTGCATATCATATCCCTTAATCATCTTTTACTACACCCACGGGTTAGAGAGGGTGTGGTGAACTGTATTCTTACTCCGTCACCACATAGAAAATTCTGCTATCATCTCAGCCCAATTAAGTTCCACTGCTGGGCTCGAGTCTTCTCCATAATAGGAGTCAAAAGGTCTTCTGTTCGTGTGGTTGTAATTGAACTCCTTCTAAACGGCTGGACCGATTTTGATGATTATTTATGGCTGTTCCGATGGATATGAGAATGGTTTAGATTAATGATTGAAACCGGTAGGTGGCGCTGCGATCGATTTCAAGGAGAATTCCTTTTACTATTTTTGAATAGAACAACGTCTGTTGAGTCAGCTAATTAAATATATAAGCTTGGGTTATCTATACCAATAAATAAAATTGGAGTGTCTGTTTGTAATGTCAAAATAATAGGCTTTTTTCATGCTCACACGATTATTTGCACGACACCTATGCCTAAAATAGCAATTAAAAAATTTTTGTCTGTCTGTCTGTTTGTTCCGGGTAATCTTCAAAACGGCTGGACCGATTTCAAAAATTCTTTCACCAATGGAAAGCTATAATATCAGGGCGTAAACTAGGCTATATTTTATCCCGGTATTCCCACGGGAACGGGAACTACGCGAGTAAAACGACTATAACCTATAACCGAAGCGAAGTGAGGGCGAGTTGCTAGTATAGACTAAATTGCGTGATGTATCGACCCTATTCGGGCCGACCACTGATGACAAGTAACCCTGCTCCGATGGTCGGCCCAACGACGAAGGCGACGTGGTATTCGGGTGGGTTGCGGGTATTGCGTGCTGTACGCCCCTCTGTCGCCCCGGACACATTGGTGCCTGGAGCGCGCCGACCGCAGCCCACCCAAAAAAAAAAATGTATCGACCCTATGCCAATCTCACCACAATACAATTTTAACTTTTTCACCTTCAAATATGACCGTTCTAGCGCTGTAGGCAGTCTAGATGAGTAAAATGAATTTATCATTGTTTCTAGGGCAGTAACCTGTAAAGAGGTCGACCTCGATGTTAGTCTAGTAACTTTGAACGAGAAATTCTTATATATTTTTTCTTTCCACTGCTAGGCTCGAGACTCCTCCAGAGTGGGAGAAAATTTAATGCACTAGATCACGCTAGTCAGACGCGTTGGTTAAGAGTTTTATTGCCAGTTCTCCTTATTTTGTTTAGACGTTATCTGTATTTTGTATCCCTTTGTCGTCTTTTACGACACCCACGATGTGTATGTGCATATACATATATCGCCACAAAAAATAAATATTGATGTGAAACATCTATAGGTGAGGGTGAACGTGGTCATTGGCGTGGCGTTAACGCCACGCTTCGATGTGTACATTTGTAAACCATAACCTGTTTTAGAATTTACTACAGTAATCCAGTGAGCTCATCAATTTCCTGGAAAAATCGTAATATTTTATTAATACTTTATGCCATATTAGTTCCTGTCGTAATCTCTTGTTTTATGCATATATACTTGTACAAAATAATTTCGATGTTTTACATCTGCCAAGCGTCCTGAGCGACGGATCCCTTTTTTCCCTTTTCCTCCCGGATAATCGCCGAAACAATTTTAACGGAAATTTCACTACTTTTGTTACGGAGAATAACATATATATCCTTACTTCCTTACTAATATTATAAATGCCAAAGTAAGTTTGTTTGTTTGTTTATTTGTTTGTTTGTTACGCTTTCACGCTTAAACCACTGAACTGATTTAAAAAATTCTTACACCAATGGAAAGCTATAATATCAGGAAGTAACATAGGCTATATTTTATCTCGGTATTCCCATAGGAACGGGAACTACGTGGGTAAGGCGACTAAAACCGAAGCAAAGCGAGGGCGGGTTGCTAGTAATATTATAAAGGCGAAAGTAAGTTTGTTTGTTTGTTACGCGTTCACACTTAAACCATCGAACCGATTTCAATAATTCTTTCACCAATGGAAAGATATAATATCAGGGAGTAACATAGGCTATATTTTATCCCGGTATTCCCACGGGAACGGGAACTACGCAGGTAAAGCGACTGGAAGCGAAGCGAGAGCGGCTTGCTAGTAATGTTATAAATTGCATTTCATCATCATCCTCATTTCAGCTCATAAACGTCCCACTGTTGGGCTCGAACCTCCTCCACAATAAGAGGGAAATTGATCTTACTATAACATGCTAGTCAGACAGGTTAGTATAGCGTTTTATTTCGAGTTTTCCTTCTCTTGCATAGATGTTATATGCGTGTTGTATCCCTTAGTTTTATTTTACGATATCCACGGGCAAAATACGGAGTGGTGAATTGTAGTATTCTTATTCCGTCACTACACATTGCGTTTATAGCTAGATCGCTATCTATCGTAAAGAAAGTGCTATTCTTAAACCTCGTTTAAAGTCATAGCAATTAGTTCATTCAAGATCCTGCACGTGCGTGGGATAAATGATCGCTGAAAACGCTGTAAAACTATTCTGTTGTATTAACTATGTTCATCTGTCAATCTATCACAGTTAGCCATTACATTTAATGTTATAAGACTACCAGAAGAGCGCTGCTGATGCCAACCGAGTTTTACGATTCCTATGCGAAAGTAAAAAACAACGTACACTGTATAAAAACATATCGTCACACGGGTATTTAAACCTTATTTACATGTATTTAAAGTTAAATTTCAAATAGCAACTTATTGCACTTAACCAGCATGTCTGACTGAAGTTTATTTGCTAATAAAAAATTGACTTTATGAGTAATAATATAAGGTTGAAACTTGTTTTATACAAACCACACAGCTGTCTACGATATTTGTAGCATCGTAGACGTAAACACCGTAGCTCGTAGAGTCTACGGCGTAGTAAAGTGAATGCTTAGTTATGTGTTTATAGATGAATATTTTACGCCGCTAGTACTACGATTGTTGTGGTTTTTTTAGTATCCTTTTCCCTTTTCTCAACACTTCTACATTACCCAATATTGCACACGGTCCCCCGCTAGATAATGAAAGATGGCTTACCACATCACACTGGTCAGTCAAGACTTTCCATCAGACTTTTCTTCCTTTCATTCCTTAATTTATCAAATATCCACCCTCGGACATAGATCCCAATAGAGTTAGGATAGCACCATAAGTTATGCTCGACGAACAGGTTGGCAATGGTAGTCGATGATATGAGATTCCCAGAAAAGAGTTGCTAGTGTTCTGTTAGACGGTTTTTACTATTACCAGGGGCGATTAAGGGATAATGACACATTCTATTTTTAACCTATCATTATATAGCGAAAGAATGACTGATAACCTGATTCTTACTCCGTATCCCAACACATATTGTTGAATTTTGTTTCGGTTCCACTATTGGCTAAAATCCTTTTTTTTGTATAATAAAAGAGATTTTATAAGATATGTCGCAAGAAATCAATAGGTACTTTTATCCTGGGAGGCTTTCATCTTCATTATCTTCCTTCATATACATTCCACTGCTAGTTTCTAGCCTGCTTCATAACGGAAGAAGAATTAAATTATTGCTATAAACGCTGGTTAGACGGGTTGGTATAGGATTTTATTTCGAGTTTTTTTTCCTCTTGTATAGATGTTATCTGCTTATTCTAATTCCTTAGTCATCTTTTACGATACCCACGGGTAAGAGAGGGAATAGTGAATTGTACTTTTATTCTATCACTACGCGGAAAAAGAAGGCCTTATAAGCACACAGTTACATGGCCTGCTCATTGCCACTTCAGCGCGCTAATTCTTCGTGCTATGTCGGTTACACTCGTTCTTCGACGGATCTGTATTTCGGATTTCGCAGAGGAATCCCGAGCATAGCCAGCTCCATTGCACGTTGAGCGACTTTGAGCTTGGTTATGAGGCCTATATGAAATAGAGTGACAAAAATCAACAATAAAACCAGTCAAGCTACTAACATAGACAATTTTTAAATCGTCATAATCACATCATAGCTCATATACGTCCTACTACAGGGCTCGAACCTCCTCCACAATGGGAGGGAAATTGACATATTATACCACTGAATTGACACATGCTACAGGCTTTCACTTCGAGTTTACCTTCTCTTACATAGATGTTACTAGCAATCCGCCCTCGCTTCGCTTCGGTTATAGGTTATAGTCGTTTTACCCGCGTAGTTACCGTTTCCGTGGGAATACCGGGATAAAATATAGCCTAGTTTACGCCCTGATATTATAGTTTTCCATTGGTGAAAGAATTTTTGAAATCGGTCCAGCCGTTTTGAAGATTACCCAGAACGAACAGACAGACAGACAAAAATTTTTTAATTGCTATTTTAGGCATAGGTGTCGTGCAAATAACCGTGTGAGCATGAAAAAAGCCTATTATTTTGACATTACAAACAGACACTCCAATTTTATTTGTTGGTATAGATATGCGTAAATCGTTTGGATGTTTTTTACGACATCCTCGGGCAATATATGGAGTGGTGAACAGTATTCTTACTCCGTCACCACTCGGAACGGGTTCTTAAATATATTTTTTTAATTCATCATCATCATCGCAGCTCACATACGTCCCATTGTTGGGCTTGGGCCTCCTCCACAATGGCAGACAATTTGACCTACCTATTTGGTCAGACATGTTGGTATAGTGTTTTATTTCGAGTTTTCCTTCTCTTGCACAGATGTTATATATTATATCCCATAGTCGTCTTTTACGACATCCACGGGCAAGATGAAGTGGAGTGGTGAATTGTATTCTTATACCGTCACCATACGGAATAGTATTTTTTTTAATTAGGATTTTTTATTTATTCATATATAAAAGATATTGTCATAAAATTTTATCCTCCCGGGACAAAGTGTGCCGGGCTCAGCCAGTTATTAATATAATCCCCGGCGATGCGAACCCCACCTCTAAATTTCCAGACATAACACAGACTGATCGATATTACCCTCCCCTTAGTCTGTAAAATTTCGCATCTTATATACACAAGACGTCTGTCCGGAGCAGTCGGGGTCGTTGACCCGCCATCCCGGCCCGTCCGGGTAACAATTTGCAGGCGATTTATCATTGCCGCGTACCAAAAGGTACCGCATATAAACTTTTTAAATTTTTTTTATATACACGTTATTTGCTCGATCTGATCAAAGAAGTGTCCTATGCCTACATAGATGGTTTCCATCCATCTATCCATCAGCCTATAGACGTCTATTAGTGGATATAGGCCTCCCCACAAAAAAATTCTCAGGACGGTCCTGTGCCACTGCGTCCTAGTCGGTCCTGTGTCAACACGGACGGTTTGTTGGTGACCTATACCAGGTGTCGTTAGTTTGACGCCCACGTAGGAAGGTTTTGAACCATCCACAAGACCATTAATTGTATGTTTGTAAAGTTGCGTTAACCGGTGCTGTCTTATTAAAAAAAAAAACAATATGTAAAAGTTTCTCTCTTAAGAGAAGTAAAACTCAAAATAAAACCCTGTATTAACCCGTCTGATCAGGCTGATATAGTAGGCCTATTATGGAAGAGGTTCGAGCCAATAATGGGACGGCTGAGATGAAAAGTATCGCCGAAGGTGGAGCAAGCTAAAAACATTTACAATATAGTCTTTAAACGAGCACTTCTTGTATATTTCTATATATTCGGAATCGCGGAAACGGCTCTAACGATTTCCATGAAATTTTATATGCCAATGACTGCGGAGATAATAAGTCGATCTAGTTAGATTTCAACTACGCAAAATCTCGTTTCAGGTAATAAAAATTATAATTATAACATGAAACTGTAACTACATAGAATTATATTTTACAAATAATTATTAATTAGGCACTGCGCGATAGTACTCCGTAGAAGAACGGGTGTAACTCTGCATAGCACGAAGAATTAGCACGCTCAAATGGCAATGGACTGAATACACCGCTCGTCGAACCGACAATCGCTGGGGAAGAAAGGGTCTTGGATGGCGACCACGTTTCGGACGATGCAGTGTAGGACGCCCCCTACTAGGTGGACCAACGACTTGGTGAAAGTTTCTGGGCGTCGGCGTCGTTGGATGTAAGCGGTACAAGACCGCACTTTGGGGCGAAACATGACAGAAAGCTACGTCCAGCAGTGGACAGCGATGGGTTCAATATAGTATAGGATCCCGCTATACAATGACCTTCACCGAGATGCTTATTTAATGAAACTTATTTTTTATGTAATTTAATATGTCAATAAATATATTGCATATAGGTTGCCTAACAAATTTTAGTCCAGAGTATGATTCATTAATAATTTTTTTTGTACATTGCACCGGTTTGATTATTAGACAAATACTATACCAATCGAAAGTATGAAGCCCATGGAATATGCAAACGTCGATCAGACCGGTGCAAAATGCTAGTATCGATTTATTTATTAATCATACTCTGGACTAAAATTTGTTAGGCAACCCATATGCAATATATTTATTGACATATTAAATTACATAAAAAATAAGTTTCATCAAATAAGCATCTCGATGAAGGTCGTTGTATAGCGGGATCTTAGATCAATAATGATGATGATGATGGATAAGCCAATATACTTATAGCTTAAGCCAATATTCCTTATATTGGCTTAAGGCATTTCCACCGTATTCGATTCCTAAATCTCGTGATATATGCAGCGAAGTATATAAGAAATTGTGAAATTCTTTTCCTTATATATAAAGTAATTCATCGTATGTCATGACTCTTCATCGTGTGGTATAGGTTATGGTTCGTCGAATATCGCCGTGTAATTTGGTACTCTATACACCCTCGTGTCGCTCACGTTAACTTTGTAGGGTTGCCATCTAACAGATTTAGGGGTAAATATTAAACTGCATGATTGCCGCAAGTACTATTCATTTGAAACAAAACATGCCTTCATTTTCTGGAGATTTTACTATCGCAACATTTTAAATGTTTCTCCTCATCCAAGGTCTCTGGATATTTGAGGTATATGTTGCAATTAGTGGCGGCTATACCTTAAGTGCGCTCGTGCACTGAACCATTAAATTAAAAGATTTAAAAATTACAAAATGTTACTTCAGCTTTATTTTTAAATTACCATAGTAATATTTATAATTTGAGCATATAAAAACATAACAAATAAAATTTTAAATTATGACGAAACAATTTAAGCGCTTTACCAAACTATTTAAACTTATTTTCTCTATAAATAAAATCTCGTGCGCTGAGTCGAGCGCACGGAGACTGCCCATACAATTTGTATTAGTTATGAGTTAAAACGCCTGGCGCGTGATACAGAAGATAGTTCATAGAATTATACTGAAAAATGAGTCTGTTCCCGTACGCTGCACGAGCGAACCGAACATTGCCGAGAGAACTCTACTTTCGACGAAATTCGCCGATGACGTCTCGTTAAGTACAGTAAGTAGGTTTAGTTTCAATGTATATTTGACGCGTTAAATATGGTTTGTTTACATTAAGTAATTGTTTTTTTTTTATTTTGGTCTTAGTTCTATTTACACTGCGTATACAGTGTGTGGTGTTAATGAAAATGAGCATAAATATACACTATAATAAAGACGATATCAGAATTTTTCAAAATAAAATTGATATAAATTGGCGGGGCCGCCAAAGCACTCCTTTATAAATATTTTTTGAAGCGTGAAAAACAAAATAAAAAAATTTCTTCGCAAGTACACCTACATAATGTAATGCGTTAAAAAATACATTTTTACGAAAATTGTTGTTCCATTGCAATTTCTAATCTTACTTCTTAGTGAGCAGGTAAAGTGCACCACCACTTAGATGACCCACCAGCCGCCACTGGTTGCAATTCTATCTATATTTTGGGTTGGTTTGCTATCGGTGTATTTAGTCTGTTTTTAACCAGCTTCCAAAGAGCAGGAGGTTCTCCATTTGACTGTATTTTTTTATATGTTTGTTACCTCAGAACTTTCGATTAAGTAAGCACCGATTTTGACGAATTTTTTTTATTTGAAAGGTCGTGCTTCTCGTGTGGTCACATTTCAGTTTGGTCCAGTTCTGACAAAGGTATTTTTGAGTAAACGGTTGAAGTCGGTTTTTAAATGTTAAAATTTTATTTGCAACTATAATTAATTACTTTATTTATCATGGCTGCATAAAATTTGTCCATATTTTGTCGGAGATATTTAAAAAATTGTAAATAGCAAAATGAACCGTTTTTACATTTATTGTTGCTGTAATTTATTTACGTACACGATAAAAACCGAATTTCAATCGAATTAGTTTCTTCGGTTACTATATAATTATTTTGTTATTACAAATTATTATTACTAACTTATTGATATTATTCCCATAAAACTGTGTCCATCTGGTTTTATATATTTTTGTCATATTAGAAGAAAAATAAAAAATAACTCGCACATACATACGTAGGTACTACTACAAAAATACTCTTAAAAATATACTAAAACGCATATTTAAAGTACAATCTATGGTACAAGAATAATATAAGTTAGTTGCTGTTAATAATGGGCTATAATCAAATTCCAAAAATTGTTTGATTTTTGCCCTACCAGGAAGAAACTAGAGTTATCCTTTAATTTAATGAATAATCCAACTTAAAGTTACTTAGACTAAATACTAATCTATTAGTTAGACAACAATTTGTACTTTGGCCATTGTGTGTAATATTCTATTACTTATCTATATAGCAACGTTACTAAAAGAGTCGGCATCAACACGAGTTCAGACATGACACTAGGATTACCAATAAATATAATCTTAGCAATTGCCAAATACGATCTTATTTTGAACTAGAAGATAGAAACAGAAAAATCCATTTAAACAATATACCGAACAGCTCAAAATATCCTGGTCATCTTCGAACCGTCCTAAAGATGAAACACGAATCTATTTAATATTCGTTGTGCGGAAGGTTGCAAGAAAGAACTCTGACAGTTGCATAACGCAAATGAGTAACAATTTGACTGCACAGATAGTGGTGTGGTTTGAATCAAACTTCTCGCGCTAGGAGTCACGAATTCGATTCCCACGCTATTATTTTCGATAATTATTATTCTGAATTGGGGGGGTTATTTGTGAAAAAAAAACATTTTATATAATCTGTTAATAAATAGAGAATATACTGCTGTTTAACTATATCACCTTAATAGGCTACGAATTGCTGCAGTACTATTGTAATTTATAAATAGGCATTATCCTAATTTAGATCGTAAAATATTAATGTAACAACAACAAGTACAATGCTAAAAAGAGTGAGATTATGGTTTTTAAGGCTGGTGCCAGAGGTTATCCTACCATACCGGAGATATCACTCTGCGGATCACCTCTGCAAAGAGTTAGCAGTTTTAAGTACTTGGGTCATTGGGTTACCGAGGATTTAAATGACAACAAGGACATAGACAGAGAGCGTAGGTCGTTGTCGTTGCGTTGTAACATGTTGGCTCGCAGGTTTGCACGATGTACTGAAGCGGTCAAGGTCACCTTGTTTAAGGCTTTTTGCCAATCATTTTACACGTGCAGCCTGTGGACCAACTACAGCATGCGCGTCTACAGCGACTTGCGCGTGCAATATAATAACGCGCTCAGGATACTGTTGGGGCTGCCGTGGCGCTGCAGTGCGTCCACTATGTTCGCGGAGAGACTTATAGATGGTTTCAAGGCCATCATACGTAAAAGATGCGCTTCACTACTCACGCGCGTCCGCGGCAGCAACAACACTATCCAGGGAGTGTTCATAGACAGGTGGGATTCACCAATGCTACACCATTGGATGAAACTCCACATGGATATTTAGTATATAGTTATAAATTTGTCTACTAACATTAGCTTTAAGATTATTGTTACTAACACTATGGGCATTGCCTGCAATAAATGAATATTATTAATGTAATTCCTGAAATGATATATACATAATCAGAGGCCAGTAAATTTATAGAGGTGCCTGAAAATTAAAAAAACAGTGTTTAAGCACACTGGTGTTATGTACGAATAGTTCCTCGTTTTTTTATGTGCATAAATAAAATTTGTTATATTTTCTTAAATGTGCTAATTAGTATTATTTTATGTTGGAATCAAGTATATAATACGACCAACTAGCTTATCATGTAAAATACTTCGCGACACTGCTTGTCACAGTATTTACATAGCCAATTTAAATCGCGACACTTGTTCTGTCCCTGTGTTACATACTTAATTTAATTCCCGACAATTTTCTTGTCACTGTATTGTATAGTTAATTTAATTCGCGATATTTTTTCTGTCACTGTATTACATAGTTAATTTAATAGGGAATATGCACGAAACTCCAAAATGAACAAATTATTTTTATTTGTAATCTTTATTGCTTAAAAAACGTACCTATACAATTATTTTTTAATTTTGTCATTATTTAATAATTAAATTTAATTATCAAAGTGCCTTTTTTGAGATTCGCGCGCAAAATTTCTGAAACGCACGGTATTGGTTGGAGTACTATGATATCACGTTTTGAACACGTGACACCCGAGTCTTCTAGTTAGGGCTGTCTATTTAAAAAAAAATAGTTTTTCGATATATCGATATTTTTAAATATATCAATATCGGAGTTCGATATAACGAAAAAAATATCGATATTTCGATATTTTCCCCATGACCACTCTTTAACTTCGTTCATTGCGGGGTTGCCGTGCCGAGCTTATTTTTATCAAATTCTAGGAGTAAGTGATAACTAATCATCAGTTTCATGCCAGCGCTTCTACAGTAGATTAAGTTTACGGTGATTTTGTAGAATAAATACTTTAGAAGAAAAGATAAAACACCAAATCTATTCAAATAAATATCGACCCCTCGATACGTACTTTTTATTATCATCCAAAAAAAGTTCAGTATTAAGTTTCGATGTTTTTAAATAATAATATCTATATTTTGACATATTGATATTTTATCAACAGCCCTCCTTGAACCTTGGATAGGAGGAGAACCTTGTGATATCAAGTTGCTGTTTTTATGTTTCTAGTGATTATTTTTAGGGATGTGAAAAAAGAATCGATTTTTATAATAATCGATTTTTACAAAAAAATAATCGATTAATAATCGATTTTTACAATCGATTATCAAAATAAAAGTCGATTATTAATCGATGTTTTATTATTCGAAATTCGATCAAAATTCATCATACTTTGTTAGAAAATAAAGCTCACATTTCCTAAAAAAAAGTCATCATAATCCTGTTGGGAGAAAAAAATCGATTATTTTATAATCCATTTTTTTTTAATTAATTGATTTTTTTATTAATCGATTATTTTATAATCGATTTTTTTTAATTAATCGATTATTTTAAAATCGATTCTTTTTTAAATTAATCGATTATTTTATCATTGATTTATTTTAAAGAACAAAATATCGATTATTTCATAATCGATTTTTTTTAATTAATCGATTATTACAAAATCGATTTTTCCCTCCAAGTCACATCCTTAATTATTTTGTATTGTTACCCAGTTATTTCATAATAAGTTATTAGTTTTCTGTGTTCAAGTATTAATCTTGTGAATAAGTCTTATTACAATGACTGAAACCGGTTTCGTCAAAGTATAGTCAGATAATCTTCCTAAAATAGACGTGTATATGATGACAACATATTTCGCGTCTAATTCAGATTTAATGTCTGTTAAACTCGGAGGAATAAAAGCTGCAAGGTAAAAATAAGATATAATATATTTAATAATCGTAATAATAATAAAAAAATCGATATTTTTATCGATATATCGATATTTTTCCGATATAGCGAACCCCGATATTGATACATTGTAAAATATCGATATGTCTAAAAACGATATTTATAAAAATATCAACAGCCCTAGTTGGCAGCCCTAGCAACTTGTTCGAGTGTCGAGTACTCTGACGTCACAGAATACGCGCGCCGAACTAGTCGCGTTTACATCGCCCATAAATAATGGCGATTTTTAAAAATTTTTTTTAGCGAATTGGTTTATATTTTGGATGTGTTATATTTATTTCTAGTAATGTAATAACTAGTAGAAACATTTAAAAAAATAAAAAAATATCATGCATATTCCCTATTGCCCAAACTTTTCTTATTACTATATTCTTAATAACTTAATTCAATGCTGCTAGAATTTTCATAGACGTTATATGCATATTATACTCTTAATTTTTTGCAGTACCCACGGACAGTAAAGGAGGGTGGTGAATCGTATTCTTATTCCGTCACCATACAGAGAATAATAATTAAATTTATACACTTTCATTATCATTTGATGATGAAAGTGTATATACTTTCTTAAAACATAAATAAATTGTCATAGACTATTCAAATTCTTCATTTAATATTTTCAATTGACCTGAAAAATGTCTCGCCAACTATACAACATGTAAAATCCATTTGGAAATGTAAACGTAGCTGTAAACTAAATTAATTTTTGCTCTGTTAAACTAACATTTAAAGATCAAAAGCAATAAACTGGCAACCCTGTGGGGGTGATGACAATTTAGCGATGTAAACAACGACCGAACGCAGACGTCTAGACGTCGGGCACAATATATCTAACATTATTGTATAAATACATTAGGTACCGTTTCAGTCACGTGCTTTGAAAGATTTTGCGATATCCAAATTTCATCTGCCTGCGACTGTCTTTTTAATAGTTAATTAATTTTTATCGACTGGAAAATGAGGTTTTTATTTCTTCTCGGTCCATTTACATTTCAATGTTCGGTATGGGACTATTTTAAAATGAAAATAAGGAATGGAGACCAACCACTTTCCCACGATTAATCAATATACCGCACACCACAGGAAAGAAAGAAATACAGGCTCGGGTCAAAGTGGAGGAGGGAGGAAGGATATAAGGATTTTTTTACTGCTGTATGATGATCAACCTCCAGAACTTCAACATTTACGTAGAACTTCGAATATAGATTAGTCACGTGTTGCACTTCTAAACTAAGCATCCTCAGAGGGATTCGACTTCAAAATAGAATTCCTTCGGATGAGGAGTCGTTCGGAGAGTCTGACTAGATTTGTTGACATGAGGTTGTTTTTCTCATATTTATGCGAGTATCACACATTATAAGTAAAACTGTTTGTACGGATTTTATCGCGTTTGAATTCGATTTTTGATTGCAGCGTTACGGACGGGCTGTCTCACGTCCAATAAGTCATCATTATTACAGAGACATCTACCCGCTACAGAAATAGTTATATAACTAATCCTTATATACCTTATTAGATTATTTTGGGAAAGGAAGGGGTGGTCAATGTTTTTCCTTCATCATCCCAAGAACATCAGTTGCCTAGTTCGTTACGCTTAATCTCGGCTCATGCATGTGCCATGTTTCAATGCTGGACTCGAGCTTCCTCCACAATATGGGGAATCTATGCAATACTAGTTAGACACGTTGGTATAGGGTTTTATTTTAAGTTTTCCTTGTCTTGTATTGATGTTAATACATATTATATCCCTTAGTTATCTTTTACTTTTTATATCTACCAGCAAGAACGGAGGT
The DNA here is from genome assembly GCA_032191425.1 of Lymantria dispar. NCBI lineage: Eukaryota > Metazoa > Arthropoda > Insecta > Lepidoptera > Erebidae > Lymantria > Lymantria dispar. Next base: position 5,580,401 of record CM063447.1, read on the forward strand.
TCTGAATTGTATTCTTACTTCGTAATCGTAAGATTATATTCTATAGTAACTTTTTTGTTTGTAAATCTTTGTAATATTTATTTGTTTCAAAGCGTATAATGATTATTTTTTGTTCGAAAGCGGATTAAGATAAAGATATTAATGACATGGAATTAGTCAAAACATAAATTTGCCTTTAGCGGTCATTCAACAGGACAGAGTTTGAATTGTTATTCGTTTAAAAATTTTAAATTTGTTTATTATAAGTTTAATTGTGTTATAATAAACAAAACAAACAAATAATAAGTGAAACATTTAATGTAAACTGATTTAAAAAATATCGTACAAAGTATTGCAATTGAAATGATTTTTATTTAATATTCTTGTTTGTTATTCGTTACACACTTAAGTATGTGACAAATGACAAACAAGAATATAATATACTAGCAACCCGCTCTCACTTCGCTTTGGTTTCAGTCACCTTACCCGTGTAGTTCCCGTTCCCGTGAGAATACCGGGATAAAATATAACCTATTTTACTCCCTGATATTATAGTTTTCTATTGGTGAAAGAATTTTTGTTTAAGCGTGAACAAACTTACTTTCGCATTTAGTAAGGAAGCTTAAGAAGAGTAAGACATACACTCATCTCGTTTTTAATATTATACTAATAAATGAATAATTCGTGTGGTTACAGAATAAGAATACAATTGACCACCCTCTCTTACCCATGGTTTTCGTTAAAGACGATTAAGAAATTATAATATGTAGATATAATGCGATAGGAGGAAAACTTAATATAAAATTCCAACACGTCTGAACAGCGTGGAACAGTAGGTTAATGTCCCTGCCATTGTGGAGGAGACCTGAGCCCAACAATATGATTTATATAGGCTGAAAGAAGATGAAATGAATGATAAACATAATTGATAATGAAATAATAAATAAACCGGCTGTGTGACGGCGCTTACGAATACTACCCTTACATTGTTTGTGTGTCGTAAAAGACGATTCAATTCAATGCGCTTTATTTGCTAAAATATGGTTTATACAGGTGCTACACTTGCATTAAGTAAGTATACCATAATATTCTCCCAGTGGGCGTGCAAATTGTTATATAATATTATTTTAAATTAATTATATGTCAACTACTAAGACTAAGAGATTAACATCGTGCTTAACTCAAATCTGAAGGCCTCTTATCAATAAATACATTTTCAAAGAGGGTTGACATTAGGGAGGCATCCGATCGTAAAACTATTGTCAATAACTTTTAAAATATGTACTATAAAATAAGAATACTTCTTAGAATTATAACTCATAGAAAGTAACTCCGCGCACAAAAAATGAAGCATTTAAATTGGAGATATATGGCTCCCTACGCTGGACCGTTCCATAGTGTACAAGGTCACTGCGTATGCAAGGCAACTCTTGTATAGTGGTGTGCGTGTGTACGTGTGTAATCGCTTGCACACATGTAGTATTTTTAGCTTCACTTTTGATCGCTTGAGTACCGACACTATCCTTCTATAGGTTATTATTCTAAGAAGTACATATTGAGTGGACCACAAGTAATTTGGGTAAGAGCAGAATGATGATGAAATAGAATCCAAGGTTTAAATAAAACCATTTGTAAGGATTTTATGGGGTTTGAATTAGATTTTTAATTAACCGATGTTTCATACAACTTTCAGTGTTCACGGTTGCGGGAGGTTCTTCTATGATAATATAACAAAAATGCGTAATATTCACATAAACATCAGAAAACACAATCTATCTTATTCAAAAGTAATTAAAAAATAATAAAATGTTTTCTTGTAATATTTGTATTACAGGAAAACATTTTTTTTTTCACATTTATCGCGTGTCTTTACGCCACACCCTGTCTAATTCTTTTTAAAACATAATATTGTTAAATTATGTACAATATAATAATTATAATTAGCCTGGCCAAGTGCTAAATCAACAAAAAGTAATGAACATTGCCTTTTTTAGTATATTTGAATAAATTTTAGTGTCATAACAATAAGGATTTAAAAACCGGTACGCCATGATTGGCGATTGTTGAATAAAAATAGGTGAATTTTTAAAAAAATAAATTCGTAATGAATTAAAATTTTTATTTGCTCAAAAATAGGACGCACAATTTCTATATGTTCCTTCTAGTTTAAATGCGAGTTTAAAATAATATCGAGAAATGTTAATTTCTTTGTATTTTTTTTTTGACGTGACAACGTCTTATAAATTGGTTTGCCGGGTGACACTTCAAGAAACTGCGTTACGCTCCGCTCACGTTATGCGCTCACAATGAGAGCGAGTGAGAGGCACGCGTCCCTTCCACTCGGGCATGGTTAGCCCGCCTAAGAGCGAGAGAGACAGACATAAAAAGTGTAAAGAGTAGAAATGAAATAGATTCTTTGTATAAATTAATGTTTTAAATATAATTCTTTGTATAAATAAATGTTTTAAATTGTTACTATTATTTCATCCTTCTTCCTACTATACGAATGAATATTCACATTAAAATTATTTTACCACTCAAAGTCGTTGTCACGTAAAACTTTCGCCCGTATACCGACTTTACAGGCAACCAATTTTTTTTTTTTTTAAATAAAAATACTTTACGGGATTTGATCGCCTGACGTTTTGAACACTTTACAGTGTTCATTGTGACGGAGAGACTAAGATGTCACACATCCAACAAGTCACCACAGAGATTTATAATTATTTACTCGCTATAGAATATATTAATTCTATACCGTTTGTATTTTGTAAAATTTTACCATCTGTAGCTCTATCTATATTATATTGTTTAAAATTGTTAAAATTTATCAAAAGTCATTTTAGATTTATTATTCTTTAACCAATTTCTCACTAATGTCAATGTTTCGTGTCAGTGTATCATATTTATGTTGTTCTAATGGCAGTATTTTCGTGTGGTGATGGAGTTAGAATACAATTCACCACCCCCTCTCTTGCCTGCGGGTGTCGTAAAAGACTACTAAGGGATTACATATGCAAATAACAGCTATGCAAGAGAAGGAAAATCAAAATACAACCCTATGCCAACCCGCTTGATCAGCGTGGTGTAGTCAAAAATCTCCTATTGTGGAGAAAGCTCGAGCTCAACAGTGGGACGTATACAAGCTGAAATGATGATGATGTCAATTTATTTTCTGTAGTCACCATAGTCAATGTATCGTCAGATTTTATGTCTTACTAGCAACCCGCCCTCGTTTCGCTAAGGTTTCAGTCGCCTTACCCGCGTAGTTGCCGTTCACGTGGGAATACTGGGATAAAATATAGCCTATGTTGCTCCCTGATATTATAGCTTTCCACTGGTGAAAGAATTTTTGAAATCGGTTCGGTGGTTTAAACGTGAAAGCGTAACAAACATACTTTCGCATTTATAATATTAGTAAGATATTTTAAATGCAATACAACCTGCCATAGAATATACATAGGAGACACACCTATGGAGTTACTGCAACATACTCGTACCATAACACTTACCTCATATGAAAGTACATACGTAAACTTCACCGGTTAAAATCTGCTAAACAAATAAAAAGTTATTTTACGATTTTCCTTGTAGATAAGTCCCTGACGTTTTTTATGGTATTGTTCAAGCATAGTTGCCAGTATTTTAAATTAAGGGTATGGATAATAAAGGCGTGGTAACATAAAAAAAAAACGCTAAAAACCTTATCTTAACGTTTTTTTTATGTATTGCTTTTTATTTATTTATTTATTACGAATCTATTTTCCTAGCTCTAAAATAATGATATATCTATACCAATAAATAAAATTGGAGTGTCTGTTTGTAATGTCAAAATAATAGGCTCTTTTCATGCTCACACGGTTATTTGCATTATACATATGCATAAAATACACTTAATAATTTTTTGTCTGTTTGTTTGTTCCGGGTAATCTTCAAAACGGCTAGACCGATTTCAAAAATTCTTTCACCAATGGAAATCTATAATATCAGGGAGTAACCTAGGCTATATTTTATCCCGGTATTCCCACGGGGACGGGCACTACGCAGGAAAGATGACTAAAACCGAAGCGAAGCGAGGGCGGGTTGCTAGTAGTTAATCATCATCAAGCAGTAAGTCTTTTTACAGTGAGCATGACTTGACATGTCATGACCACACTTCCGTGTGGTGACAGAGTAAGAATACAATTCATCACCCGCTCTTACCCGTGGGTGTCGTAAGAGACGACTAAGGGATATATTACGCATATGACATCTATGCAAGAGATGGAAAACTCGAAACAAAACCCTATACCAACCTGTCTGACCAGCATGGTATAGTAAGTTCAATTTTCCTCCTATTATGGAGGAGGCTCGTGCTCCACAGTAGGACGTATATCTTAATATATATAAATTACGTGTCAAGTTGTTTGTCCGCGATGGGCTCCTAAACTACTTAACCGATTTTAATCAAATTTGCACACCGTGTGCAGTTTGATCCAACTTGAAAGATAGGATAGCTTACATCTTAATTTATAGTCGCAACTAGCAGACCCGGCCACGCGTTGCTGTGGTTAATATTTTTGTTATATTACATTTTATTAAATTATTTAAGTGGAACTGTAGGAGAACATCTGTCATGGAGCTCGTCATATTTTTTTACAAATGGCATCTATGTAAAAAAGTTCAAATTCTATGTAAAACGTTTGTAGGTTTGACATAGCAGCGCCATCTATTAATTAATTACTCAATCCAGTCAACAGATATCGCCATCTGTTAAAATCGTTTGGAGTTAACAGATAATTGTGAATTTCAAATAATAGGTATATATAGGTAATACAAATAATTTGCAATAAAATAATATTGCGACTATAAATTAAGATGTAAGCTATCCTATCTTTCAAGTTGGATCATACTGCACACGGTGTGCAAATTTGATTAAAATCGGTTAAGTAGTTTAGGAGTCCATCGTGGACAAACAACGTGACACGTAATTTATATATATTAAGATATTATTTTATTGCAAATTATTTGTCTATTATTTATATACAGGCTGTATCAGGTTATGGGACAACTGTTCGAGTATGTTGTAGTTTAACCGTCATAGATCATAATTAGAATGTACATTACACAAAAAACAATATAAAAGTTAGAGTGATTTCAAAAAAATGTGTCTAAGAGTCTATGCCTTAAATATTACGTATTATGTAGGCATGTACAGACAGAATACATGTAGGCATGTAAAGCTTCGACAGTATAATTTCATTCATTAATGCCTAGAATTGCGCAAACGCTTCAATGACATATAGGTACAACGGCAAGCGGGCAACGCTCATAGGCCGATCAGCTGTTTTAAAGCGAAGTTTGTTTTGCTTATGTGAACGTAATTATTGATTTTTTCAATTTCTAATGAATATTTAACAAAGTATGAATATGTTGCGTATTAAGTATCATTGACTTTATACATTTCAATCAGATTTATATGAAAAAGCGATAACAAAATTGAAAATTTACATGTCTCTAATTTCTAAACGAATCAATATTTTTCGTTCAAATTTTTTTTATGGGTTCCTACCACCATTGCCTAGCCCCCTTTTGACCAGTTGCCCCATAACCTGATACATCCCGTATATATATACATACTAGCTGACCCAACAGACGTTCTGTCCAAATAAAATGAAACTAATTCTGCTTGAAATCGATAGCAGCGCCACCTAACGAGTCCAATTGTGAATCTAAATGATTCTCGAAACCCCTTGAACACACATCATCAACATCGGTCCAGCCGTTTAGGAGTTTATAATAGAACTAGCAACCCGCCCTCGCTTCGCTTCGGTTATAGGTTATAGTCGTTTTACCCGCGTAGTTCCCGTTCCCGTGGGAATACCGGTATAAAATATAGCCTAGTTTACGCCCTGATATTATAGCTTTCCATTGGTGAAAGAATTTTTGAAATCGGTCCAGCCGTTTTGAAGATTACCCGGAACAAACAGACAGACAAAAATTTTTTAATTACTATTTTAGGCATAGGTGTCGTGCAAATAACCGTGTGAGCATGAAAAAAGCCTATTATTTTGACATTACAAACAGACACTCCAATTTTATTTATTGGTATAGATAAAAGTTAAAAATCCAATAAAACCAGCTATATTTCGTGAATGTACAACGTGAATGTTAATTGTGATTACGTCAGAAAATAATGGTTAATTATAATTATGTCTAAAAATAATGGTTATTTGTAATTGCGATAAAAAAATAATGGTTAATTGTAGTAACCTCCATAAATGGAATGATCTTTCACTTGGTGCTGTCAAAGAACTTTACATATCTTAAAACCTTCACAAACATCTTTCGAACTAAGAATTTCATATTATTTATGTAAAGGTCCAGTTTTATTTTTTCTACTCCTACCACCTCTAGGTGCGTCTTAACCCTACACACTTTTAGTTCAATGACCTGATGCTGCAGACAGGACGACTGCTCGTGATTTAAGGTGCGCCAAACTTTAAAGTTTGCCTTAAAATATTCACTTATTTATAGCGTCTGGGCTACGATTCTCAAGTGATTTCCAATGAAGGGAATCAGTATGGAAATTTTAAAATATTAATAGCTACGTGATTTTCTTTTTTGTGTAGGGATGGAGTAAAAACAATTCACCATCCTCTATCTTAAAAGACGATTAAGTGCGTATCATAAAAGACCACTAAGAGATATAATATACAGATAAGCTTTATACAAGAGAAGAAAAGCTTGTATATGATTATGTACTTTCGTGTTACGAAGGACTAAGAACACAATTTACCACTCAATTTCATGCCAGTCTATATCTTAAAAGACAAATACGGAATAAAATATACATTTATATGTATATCTACGCAACAAAAAGAAGGCATAAACACTATAATTATCTGCCTAACCAGGTAGGTATAGTTTACCTTCCCACTGTAGAGGCAACTCAACAGTGGGACGTATATGAGCTGGGATGCCGATCCTTACTTCCTTATTAATATTGTAAATGCGAAAGTAAATTTGTTTGTTACGCTTTCACGCTTAAACCACAGAACTGATTTCAAAAATTCTTTCACCAATGGAAAGCTATAATATCAGGGAGTAACAGAGGCTATATTTTATCCCGATATTCCCACGAGAACAGGAACTACGCGGGTAAGGCGACTAAAACCGAATCGAAGCGGGGGCGGGTTGCTAGTGACGATATATATTTTCGAACCGAATGCAAACAATGGACAAACGTCACAGGTAGGGATGCAAACGATACATCGACGTTTCCGAAACATCAATGTTTCAATAAAAAAATATCAATGTTTCAATAAAAAATATCGATGCTTGCCATCAATGTTCACTATTGTAAAACATCGATGTATCGCTGTTATTTTATACAATGTTTTGACATCGATATTTTGTCTGCATGATTTAAAATGTATGGTACTTTTAGCAGAGCCTGCGTAACAATTTAGGTAATTTGTTTCTAAATACCTAAAAAAAAGCTCACCACATCACGCAAATGTTGGTGTTTCATGAAAAAATATGCTTTATTCAACTAAAAATAAAAGCTCATCGCATAGATCCCTAAAAATAATTGATGTTTCGATACATCGATGTTTTTAGGGCAATGTTTTCTGTACATCGATGTTTGTTCTGAAACATCCATGTTCTTGATTTCGATATTTGCATCTCTACACACATGTAATGACAGAGATAGCGCTCGGAGTTTTTGGCGGGAATCTGAAGTGTCATGTGTTTTTGTATTATTTTCAATATCTTAGTGTTTTAATGTGTTATGTTAAATAATCTTGATGGCATTTTATGTAATATATAGCGGCAGAACTGTTGAGGTGTAGTGAATATGATATAAAACTGCTATACATACCTTTGTATTTCCACCAAAATTCTCAGAAGATACCCTTAACACTGGCCATTACACTGTTGAGGGCGACACTTTGACTTACTGACAGACCATTACTGACATGAAGAAACTGAGAACTTGAAAAGATAATTATAACTCGACACTGGCAAAAATGGCTCGTATTTGTAGCTGATTGCCAAGACAAAAAAGAAGAAGAAGAGACAGCGCTGTTCGAAACCGAAATTAACCAATTGCCTCTTTCCGAAAATGGATGTGCAATATTTATACACGGTGACATTTATGTCGTCTTACAAAAACAGGGCAATTAAAGTATCCAGTATCTACTATTCATTCGTACAATTAAAAGGTTAAAAAAATATTTACTAGAATATTTTTTAATAAAATTATTATAAATAATTACTAATTAAAATAGTAAGGAAACAGCATGTAGTGAGCGCATACGTACTCAACACAGCTGATGTACTATGTAGGTACTATGACCACTTTACCGCGGCGCCAATCGGGCATCGCAAAGGATACCTGTTAGGTATCTAGCGTAGGGAATTACGCTTTGTAAAAACCGTCCACATGGACTTCGTACCTATGATTGGCTAAGGAAATTCCGCAAGATTTCTTTTGTTTAAAATGTAAACATGATAAACAGGCTGTTACAAAATATTAACTTTAATTTATTTTATTTTATTATTTTTTTTTATTACTACCACTATTGAACATTTAAATATTCTGCTGTGTGATAGCGGCTTCGAATACTACCAACCCTTGCTTTGCTCGTGGGTGTCGTAAAAGATGACTAAGAGCCCTAGATTGACCCGGACCAACTCCATCTGGTACCATTTGGGTCAACGATTACATTCCCAAGGAGGGTTGACGTCAGGCAAGCGGCCGGTCATAAAAGTCATTGCTGAAACTTTTTGCAATATGTCAAAACAGATGACATATTGCGTCGACCCTAAGTAATTGGGATAAGAGCAAGATGATGATGATGATGATGATTGAACATTTAAATATGTTAGACATGTTTCTTTTGTCAGATACTTTTGTTTTTTTTTTGTAAGACGATAAAAACATCACGGCTAAGCTGAAATTATGACGTCATAATAAAATTGCCCTTTTACAGAGAATAGCACAAGATTTTATTTTGCGTAACACACACATTCCATTAGGTCAATACTCCAATATAAATCTAAATATCTTTTTCTTTACACATTACCTATTATACGTGAAACAACAAACAAATCGACAACACTGCTTTTAGTGCGTCATGGCATACGTCATTTGTATTTATTTTTAATCTTCGTAGTCTTAGAAACTACTTGGAGCGAGCGTAGTGGGAGGCTGTGCAGGGAATATTTATATAAATAGGCATTATATAAACGTTGTATAAATTGCATTGCTGATTTTAATTATAGAAAATAAAGAGGTTACGTATTTGTATAACGTCAATTATCTATATCTATACCAATAAATAAAATTGGAGTGTCTGTTTGTAATGCCAAAATAAATAGACTTTTTTCATGCTCACACGGTTATTTGCACGACACCTATGCCTAAAATACAAATTAAAAAAATTTTGTCTGTCTGTTTGTTCCTGGTAATCTTCAAAACGGCTGGACCGATTTCAAAAATTCTTTCACAAATGGAAAGCTGTAATATCAGGGCGTAAACTAGGCTATATTTTATCCCGGTATTCCCACGGGAACGGGAACTACGGGGGTAAAACGACTAAAACCGAAGCGAAGCGAGGGCGGGTTGCTAGTTAATTATAAAATGTATGTAAAGTAAATATAAACTTTATTTTTAAGCACAAATACACTTCACCAAGAGTCAAAATAGATATGTGCTAAAGACCACACCACACTTTCTGTGTGGTGACGGAGTAAGAATACAATTCACCACCACCTCTCTTGCCCGAGGGTGTCGTAAAAGACGACTAAGGGGTATAATATGCATATAACATCCATTCAAGAGAAGGAAAGCTAAAAACAAAACCCTGTGGTATAGTAGGTCAATTTCCCTCCCATAGTGAAGGAGACCCGAGCCCAACAGTGGGGCGTATATGGGCTGAGATGATGATGAAAGAGCACATGACAGAAGTGAAAACTTCATCAAAATGAAGAATACAAAATACAACTGTTTTTATTTTGTTCTATTTTCATAAAGTAATAAAATTTAAATGAAGGGAAACTCAAAATAATACCCTGTACGACCTCGCCTGACCAGCGTGGTATAGTAGGGCTATTTCTCTCTCAATGTGGAGGAGGCTCGAGCCCAGTAGTTGGGCGTGTATGAGCTGTGATGATGATGACGAATAAAATTTACAATATATATAGGAAGGAAATTAAAAGAAGGAAAACTCGATACAAAACTTCAATCCAACACGACTGACCAGCGTAGATTAGCTACTAGTTCAATTTCCCTTCCAGTGTGAAAGAGGCTTTAGCTCAACAGTGGTTGTTCATATAGATTGAGATGATTTGTATGACGACCATAGCACAATCCCAAAAAAAAAAATCGGTTGTCTGTAAAGTCGGTTTACTGACGATAGTTGAACGTGACAATGTCATAAGAAAATACTGATGGAATGGTTTCATTTTTCAAAAGAAAATTTTAATTTTATTTGTTTGATAGATATTTTGTATGGATCAAGCCTTAAATGGAACGCCTTAGAGCGAGGTAACGCCGCATGCGTCATGTTTTTTCGTGTGTGCAGCCCTGAGGACAAGGAACTCGGCACTGGTGGTCGGCCCAACGACGAAGGCGACGTGGGTGGGTACACGTGAGTTATGGGCTAGCACGCCGTCCTTCCGTCGTCCTGGATGGAATGAATGGCGTGTACGCTGACCTTAACCTACCCATAAAAAAAAACCTTCCTGAGCGGGCCGGCCACCGGTACCAAGTTTCTTGTCGTCAGTAGCCAATAGGTTGGTGTCAATTATTAAACCAATAGTGGATATCTTAGTCTGTTATCATTCTTAGCTTGTCTAATATATAAAAATCTCGTGTCACAATGTTCGTTCCCATACTCCGAAACGGCTTGACCGATTTTTATGAAATTTTTTATGCATATTCAGTAAGTCTGAGAATCGGCTACTATCTATTTTTCAAACCCCTAAGTGATAAGGGGTGTCCACACCAAATTTATAGAAAAAAAATTTATAGAAATTATTTACATGGCAAAACAACGTTTGCCGGGTCAGCTAGTATCTATATATTAATACGTGAAGCAAAATCTTTGTATCCCTTTTTACGAAAATTACGTGGATGGACATGTATGAAATTTGGCACGGTTATAATGAGGAGAAGTGCATAAAACTAAAATTTCATACAATAATGGATTAGAAATACATTAAATTCATTAAAAAAGGCATTACGCACACTACAACGAAATCGCTACACACACACACACGCACGTTTGTGTGAGTGTGTTGCGTAGCAACGCTTATACACTTTTGTTTACGGTTAAATCTGTGGTCTAACTGCATGTCAAACAATCATAATTATGATGACAATGTCTAATAGACAATTGTACTTATATATTAGTTATTAGTGAAATACAGCTTGCTGAATATACAATTATACATAAATAATATTAAAAGAAAATTGTGTAGCAGAAAAATTTAATTAAATGAATTATGGCCGAATTTCGACCAGTCGGCGACCACTAGTTTATATTCTTATGCTTACTATGTATTTTTTATTGCTAATTTTATCTCATATTCATTAATAATTATATTTATTATGTGTTTGCATTGTGTCATAGCGGCCCGTACTCAACGAAATTGTTTTGCCTGAAAACCAGCGCTGTGCTGCAACTTATGCTAGGTAGAACCTTTGTGGTCTGCTACAGCATTTTATATGTTTGCCTTTATCATTCTTAGTCTTTGTTTTTATAATAGTATATAAGTAGTTATAACTTGTAAGTTATGACTTGTTTGGACGTCAGACACCTTAGTCCGCCGGTGACCATGAATGCTGTAAAGCGTTCGAAACGTCCGGCAATCATAAATGAAATACAAACCCGATAAAATCCGTAAAAGTAGTTTTATTTACAACTAGCAATCCGCCCTCGCTTCGCTTCGGTTATAGTCGTTTTACCCGCGTAGTTCCCGTTCCCGTGGGAATACAGGAATAAAATATAGCCTAGTTTACGCCCTGATATTATAGCTTTCCATTGGTGAAAGAATTTTTGAAATCGGTCCAGCCGTTTTGAAGATTACCCGGAACAAACAGACAGACAGACAAAATTTTTTTAATTGCTATTTTAGGCATAGGTGTCGTGCAAATAACCGTGTGAGCATGAAAAAAGCCTATTATTTAGACATTACAAACAGACACTCCAATTTTATTTATTGGTATAGATTTAATAGTGCTCGCATAAACATCAGAAATCATTAGTTATAAGATAATATTTTTTTAAATATTCTGTAGAGATCAAATATTTTTCTTTCTCTTTCTTTCATCACACATAATTAATATCAGATATCTTTTGATTTGTTAACAGGAGAAGAACTCATTCCTGAACTACAACGTGTCTTGCATATTGACTCTGCCACCATATCAGAGACAGGGCTACGGCAGATTATTGATTGACTTCAGTAAGTACTGTTTTTATTTTATTTTTTTTAGCATAAAATTTTCACAGATTCCTATCTAGCCCGTGGGTGTCATAAAAATGACTAACGGATATAATTTACGGATAATATCTATGGAAGAGAAGGAAAACTCGAAATCAAACGCTATATACCAATATGTGTGATCGGTGTGATATAGTGGCTCAATGAACCGTTTTTATAGAAGTTTTATAGAATTTGCGCACCTTTATGGGCAGCCAAAGCTTGTCTAAGAAGGCTCGTCTAGCTGTGCATAGGGGAGTGCTTGTACCAACTCTAATGTATGGAAGTGAGAGCTGGATATGACAGAAGAAGCACGAAAGTAGAATAAATGCTGTGGAAATGAGAGCGCTGAGGAGCATGATTGGTGTGAAATTGAGTGATAGAATTAAAAACAGAGTGATTAGGGAACGTTGTGGAATGAATGTAGATGTAGTGACAAGGATTGAGAAAGGTATGCTAAGTTGGTTCGGCCATGTAGAGAGAATGAATGAGACTAACAAGGAGAATTTATAAAGCGAATGTGAACGGAAGTATTGGAAGAGGAAGACCGAGGCGCACGTTCCACAATCAAATCGGGGACGTTCTTAAGAAAGGCCAAGTTAGCTTAGGAGTACCCTGAACCGAAGAACATGTATGAGGAGATTAATGAATGTGGAGGAGGCGAAAGTGGTATGTCAAGATCGTAGCAAGTGGAAGGAAGTGGTCTCTGCCTACCCCTATGGGAAAGAGGCGTGATTATATGTATGTATTTATAGAATTTCTTCACCTGTAAATAATATATTATGTAACGTTAAATATAATAAAAACTTTTTACTTCGAAAAGACAGAGATACGCGTCGAGGATTAGAATTCCAGACTCTAATGTAAAAATATGCTATATTTATAAACATTGCCATCATCTATACTCTATACAAATAAATAAAATTAAAGTGTCTGTTTGTAATGTCAAAATACTGGGCTTTTTTCATGCTCACACGGTTATTTGAACGACAACTATGCCTAAAAAACAGTTTAAAAATGTTTTGTCTGTTTATTTGAGTTAATTTTCAAAACGTCTGGACCGATTTTGATAATGTTGACACAGAACTTGGTTATTCACACCGCCTAAAAGGCGGGTACATTTGAATGAGGGCCCACTTAGACCAGCTAGGCTTAGACTAGCTTCCTTCAAGACAACTGACCCCGAATATTTTACTACCTAGTAGCTGTCTATATAAGGAGTAACTTAGGCTATAATTGTTTTATTCCGATATTACCACGGGAACGGACACTATGAGGGTAAGGCGATGGAAACCGAAGCGAAGCGAGAGCAGGTTGCTAGTAGAATCCATTTTAACTGATTTCCTAGTCAATTTATCTGTACTAGTGGTCGCCGTGTGGTCGAAATTCGGCCATAATTCATTTTAATTAATTTTTCTGCTACACAATTTTATTTAATTTTATTTATGTATAATTGTAAATTGAGCAAACTGTATTTCACTAATAACTAATATATAAGCTCAAATCTCTATTAGACATTGTCATCATAATTATGATTGTTTGACATTCAGTTCGACCAGAGATTTTAACCGTAAAAGTGTATAAGCGTTGCTACGCAACACACTCACACAAACGTGTGTTTGGTTGTGTGTGTGTATGTAGCGATTGCGTTGTAGTGTACGTAATGCCTTTTTAATGAATTTAATGTATTTCTAATTCATTATTGTATGAAATTTCAGTTTTATGCACTTCTCCTCATTATATACTTCAACCGTGCCAAATTTCATACATGTCCATCCACGTAATTTTCGTAAAAAGGGGTACAAAGTTTTCCCTTCACGTATTTATATATAGATACAATATAAAGTAAAAAAACTACAATTGAATTGCCTTCACAAATCTAATCGTATTTACCTTACCCACTCCATTCTCACTGTATACGCATAAATTGTTTAAGAATTTAACCTCTACACAACTGTTCAATGAACTGGCGTGTATTCGGTGAATGTCACTCCAAAGTGACATCGCCCTTATAGTTATGAATGAGCCCACAATGTCAATAAAAGAATAGCTTTCAGTTCTAAATGTATACTTTGAATCTATAGCTTTTCAAGATAACGATCTATTTAATTAAATTTGTTTTGGTTAGTTATTATCAAATATTTAATTTGTCGTGATTATTGTAACAATTTATTTATTTAAACATATCAAATCTCATATACTACTAACGGATCGGAATGCGGCCACACTTAAAAGAATCCGGCAAGAAAACTCAGAGGGCATGAGGCTATATTATTGATATGAAACATAAGCGAGGGTAAACCTGATCGTTAGCGTGGCGTAACACATGTCGTGGCGTAAAGCGACGCATGCCGTGGCGAAGCAACGCAAGTGTAGTTCTGAATAATTGTCACAGTAATATCGTCACAGGCATCGAATATAACTTATATACATCGAATATAATTATATTTTTTAATTAGTAATTCTTGTATTTAAATAAATAAATGTTTATTGAATGAAAATCATCATTTTCGGGAAAACTATATTTATAAATTATGTCACATTAGTTCCTACCGTAATCTGTTCTATTATGTATATATACTTGTACAAAATAATTTCCATGTTTTCACATCTGCCAGGCATCCTGAGCGACGGCTCACTTTTTTTATTGATTTTTAAAGGCGGTTTACTTTATCTTACTAACTTTTTGATTTGTATAATAATCCTAACTATTAACAATTTATTAAATTGTAACATGCTAATGGGTGGCAATTTTCTCTCGTATATCTCGACGTTTAAGAATGTACATATGATTATATACATTTACACATACATTTGACAAGTACACTGTAACATCTTATATCTTTAAACAAATTCAAGATCAGGATCTCGGCAACGGCACCAACGATTTTGATGAAACTTGGCATACTAGAGGTTTCGGGTCCACAAAATCGATCTAGCTAGGTTTTATTTATAGAAAATGTTCTTTTGTCGGTGTTTTTAGCAAAACAATACAATGACATTAAATTTTAAAAGAATATTAATTAAAATTTCGTTGTAATCGTCAAGAGTTACGGTAGCTCAGTTGGGAAGTGATCCAGTTCGCTTTTTGTTTTGGCATTCAAGCAGCGTCGGATCGAATCTCGGTGTTATGATTATCCTCTTTTTGTAATTTTTTATATATTTTTCTTTATTTAATTTTTATTTTTATTAATATATATCTAAATAAATTCGACAAAAATACAACAAAAATATTCCGAGCGAAGCTCGGTCAACCTGATATTACGTAATAAATCATTTACTAACGGTGTGAAGTAACGGACGATTGTACTAGTCATTATTTAATTTTCTTGACTTGGTGGGATTGAAGTCAGACTACAGTCTGACCAGACACTAAGTTATTTAACTAGCATCCCGCCCTAGGTTCGCTTCGGTTTCAGTCGCCCTACCCACGTATTGCCTGTTCCCGTGGGAATACCGGGATAAAATATAGCCTATATTACTCCCTGATATTTAGCTTTCCATTGATGAAAGAATTTTTGAAAGCGTTTCGGTAGTTTAAGTGTGAAAGCGTAACAAATAAACTTACTTTCGCATTTATAATATTAATAAGGGTTTTACAATTGAAAAAGTCATACATATTTATAAAAATCGAACATTTTTATCATGTTTCCGTGTGGTGGCGGAGTAAGAATACTATTCACCACTCCCTATCTTGCCCGTGGCTGTCGTAAAAGACGACTGTAGGATATAATATGCACATAACATCTGTGCAAGAGAAGGAAAACTCGAAATAAAACCCTATATCAACATGTCTGACCAGCATGGTCAAGGTCAAACTCCCTCCCATTGTGGAGGAGGCCCAAGCCCAACAGTGGGACGTATGTGGGCTGCGATGTTGATGATGATCAAACATTTTGTAGCAGAAGAAAAGCAAGAAATTGTTTTTTAAACTTACCTAAGAATATATAATACGTTTGGCTTATAAATAAATTTCAGGACAATCTTGGCACCCATTTATAGTCTTTTGTCGGTAAAGCCGATAAACATACCTTAATTATCATAATAAGTACCGAATTAGGCTGACTTTTTCACATTTATGTTTTTAGCGGGGTATGTTTTTATCCATCCATCAGCTTATCGTAAGCCTGCCCCATATATGGGGCGATGTTCGGGTGTTGGCGATTGATCGCAGTAAAGTGTTTGCATTTTCCTGGAGAGTGCTGCTTCCCACTCTCCTGGTGAAACAGCTGATTCCAAAGACTCCCGCGGGCAAAACAATTGTATTTTTAACCCGTCGCCACTCGGTATCATTAATATTCTAATTATATTTAAACAGTGGAGGTATTGAATTTAATAAATTGGATATGTAACGTTGGTTAGAATTGATAATCGCTAACTAAGAATTTTTAAAATGAAAGTAATTATATGTCATACGAAGCCCACTGATTCGTCTAGTTATATATATATTCTCTCTCGGAAAGAATAGAGATGTCGAACGTAGGATAGGTCGCCGAAAGGGTAACCCGCGGAGCGGACCATAGAAATTAAAGCAGCAACATTGATAGCCCGCTTAGTAGCCGGCAAAGAGCTTATACTGACAAGGCAGACGGAGCTTGTAATATCCTCATAAAATTCGGGTTTAAAACTAATTTTTACTACACACGAGTTCCACAGTGGCTTGAGCTAGATTTCAAACAAGTGTTAGCCTTTTACAAGCCTTTTTAGCATACCCAAAGGGTAAAAACGGGACCCTATTACTAAGCCTTCGCTGTCTGTCCGTCCGTCTGTCTGTCACCAGGCTGTATCTTAAGAACCGTGATAGCTAGAAGTTTTTACAAATTATGTATTTCTGTTGCCGCTAAAACAACAAATACTAAAAACCAAATAAAATAAATATTTAAGGGTGGCTGCCATACAAGAAACGCGATTTTTTCGCCCCTTTTTTAGATAATGGTACGGAACCCTTCATGCGCGTTCACGACTCGTACTTAGCCGGTTTATCATTTTTAATTAACGAATTATTTTGTACAACACTCATAACTGCTGAGAAAATGAAATTTTACTTTCACGTAATTCAGGACGAGTTAATAACAAGTCTATCGCCCTGGGAATTGAATCCAACAGAGCCGATGGTCTTTGTATATTAGTAAATATACGAAGGAGGTAATAATATTTTTATCCACCGAAATCGTTACGACTAACACCTGTACAGTGATGAACTGTAGTCTGTTGCGTGGCGGTCTGTTTTGTCCCCCTTCGGAGGGTCGTAGCAACGGGGCCGTCGACCCGACCTCGATCGATGCAGTGCAGTATAGATCGGCCTCCCGTCTAGACTCCCCCTCAGGTCTGAGGGGGCTGGCGGAGCCGACGTGAGACGTAAATAGGGTTGCTGCGATATAACTAACCTAGGATAAGCCGGTGCGTGTGTGTGCAATTTGTTTGAAGGGGACGGTGAATCGTTTGGGGTGATTTGGGAGTTGTAAAGCTACGTATTAATTGAACGTTTTAGTGTTGTTTTCGCTTTGATACTGAGTTACAGTCTTATAAATGTAATAAGATAAAAACTTATACCTGATTTATGTGTATGTATTGCTAGTAAAGCAATCCGCCCTCGTTTCGCTTCGGTTTCAGTCGCCTTACGCGCGTAGTTCCCGTAGGAATACCGCGATAAATATAGCCTATGTTACTCCCTGATATTATAGCTTTCCAATGGTGAAAGAATTTTCAAATCGGTTCTGTGGTTTAAGCGTGAAAGCGTAACAAACAAACAAACATCCTTACTTTCGCATTTATAATATTAGTAAGGATGGTGAAGGAATAAGAATACAATTCACTACTCTCCATCTTGCTCGTGGGTTTCGTAAAAGATGATTAATGGATGCAATATGCAAATGTCGGATAATTCGAAATAGATCCTTATAGCATGGTATATTCCAATTTCCTTGCTATTGTGGAAGAGGCCTCCAGACCAGCAGTGGAACTTATATGAGCTGAGATGGAGATGGGTTTATTTATTACTAGCAACCCGCCCTCGCTTCGCTACGGTTTCAGTCGCTTTACCCGCAGCGTAGTTCCCGTTCCTGTGGGAATACCGGGATAAAATATAGCCTATGTTACTCCCTGATATTATAGCTTACCATTGATGAAAATATTTTTGAAATCGGTTCGGTGGTTTAAGCGTGAAAGCGTTACAAACAAACAAACATCCTTACTTTCGCATTTATAATATTAGTATGAATATCTGTTGAATACAGTGTATTTCGCTTATAACGACGGTGAAGGGACCTCTTTAATGTCGTCGCTGTATCCGGAGGTCTCTATATCTGAAATCAGTTTTTCTTTAACAGTAAATGTACGTCTAGGAGCCATTTTCACAAGTTTAAGAAACACTGTTCACTCACTGGAAATAGCTACGTAACTGATTCATAATTTTAACTTCGCGCACATGCTAAGTAACACTACACACAAACAAAGCATTTGACCATCTGCGAATATAAACAAAGGATAATAAAGCTTAATAGGTAAAGCTTATAAATAAGACTTTATGCTTTTGCCGACTCGGTCGCAACATCCGCAAGCAATTTCTAAGAATTTTTCCCAAATAGTTCATAAAAACAAGTCGGTATACCCGAATTAGGCGTTATATCCGGAGTCGCTATTACCGAATGAATTTCCTACCAAAGTATGCTTTAAATTGTAGGGACGCAAGTTCGACGTCGTTACAACCGTGGTCGTTATTAATGAAATCCACTGTAGTTGTTTCTGTATGGTGAAGGAGTGAGAATACAATTCCCCAACCCCTCTCATACCCGTGGATGTCGTAAAAGACGACCAACGGATATATTACGCATATGATATCTATGCAAGAGATGGAAAACTTGACACAGAGCCCTATACCAACCCGTCCAGCATGGTATAGTAAGGTCAATTTCCCTCCTATTATGGAGGAGGCTCGAGCCCAGCAGTGGTACGGATGATCATGATATATCTTATAAATATCATATGTGGTGATTGGCTAAGAACAGATTATGTCTTGCCACTTATTACTAATACGCCATCTTGTCGCCGCCCTTACCGATTTTTACCACGGGAGTGACCAACAGCGGTCTTTTACTACTAACAGTCGCGGACTAACGGTCCAAACATTCTGTCAAATCTATACCAATAAATAAAATTGGAGTGTCTGTTTGTAATGTCAAAATGTTTTTTCATGCTCACACGGTTATTTGCACGACACCTATACCTAAAATACAGATTAAAAATTTTTTGTCTGTCTATCTGTCTGTCTATTTGTGCCGGGTAATCTTCAAAATGGCTGCACCGATTTCAAAAATTCTTTGACCAATGGAAAGCTATAATATCAGGGCGTAAACTAGGCTATATTCTATCCCGGTATTCCCACGGGAACGGGAACTACGCGGGTAAAACGACTAAAACCGAAGCGAAGCGAGGGCGGGTTGCCAGTATAGATATGTATTATTGCATTATCTCCACCTTTCGTAATGTGGTCTATGTCAGCAATAGGTGTTGATATGCTGATAGATGAATAGATAAAAGATGGTAAAGTAATCATATGAATTAAAGCGATAATTAGGTCAACACGCGCAAATTAAAAATATACTTACTATTTTGTTCAGCGGCGGCTGCAAATAGTACAAATTGGAGTAAACAAGTACGAAAAATTTCGATTGCGCTTCCGTAGCATGAAATGCGCGAGTCACCAAAAAAAAAAGGAAAAAAAGAATTGGTATATTTAAGATGAAGCTTACCAAATTGGATTCATCAAGTAATGATTACATATGTGTTGATATCAATTACGCAAATCATGTAAACAGATACAAAGTTGGAAAAGAAGAGACCTTTTCCATAAGCATCGCAAGACATTTAAGTTATGCGATAAAGATAATATTAGTTCAAGAGAGATATTTGCCAAAATAAATAGGTTATGTAGATGATGAATTTTTAAAATTAAATTGATAGCTATTACTTAATTTTACAAACAAATGAACTACTTTATACAGTCATCATTTTTTATCAATTCGGCTCGTATACGTCCCATTGTTGGGCTCGAGCCTCCTCCACAATAGGAGGGAAATTGAGCTACTGTAACTACGCTAGTCAGGCTTGTTGGTATAGGGTTTTGTTTCGAGTTTTCCTTCTCTTGCATAGATGTTATATGCATATTATATCCCTTAGTCGTCTTTTACGACACGCACAGGCAAGAGAGGGGGTGGTTAATTGTATTCTTACTCCGTCACCACACGAAAAATATAATTTTAAGTTAATCATAATTGTAATTTTAGGTATAACTTTAAATCATCATATTGAATACTTGATGATCTTAATGTTTTATTCATGAATTAGCTTCTAAATGCTTCAATTTGTGTTTTGTAACTAGTAATTAATGCGAGAATATTAATGATGGTATTGTCGCGAAAGTCTGTGAGAACTCTTGGAATTAATAACAGCATTTAACAACTTAATACACTAATAAATATATCTATATATTACGCGAAATAAAAATGTAATTATAATAGGTTTATATGAATTTGTACACAATATATCTTCTTTGTTGATTATACAATTTTATTTTTCTGATTATGATATAACTTAACGGTTACGTCATAATAATTACAAATATCAGGTTGACCGAGCTTCGCTCGGAATATTTTTATAGAATTTATTTAGATATATTAATAAAAACTAAAAATTATATAAAAAAATTACAAAAAGAGAATAATAATAACACCGAGATTCGAACCGACGCTGTTTGGATGCTACAAAACTCAAAATTAAAACCGGTCGTCCCCCAACTGAGCTACCGGAACTCTTGACATTTACAACGAAATTTAAATTCATATTCTTTTAAAATTTAATGTCATTTATTGTTATGCTAAAAACACCGACAAAAGAACATTTGCTATAAATAAAACCTAGCTAGATCGATTTTTTGGACCCGAATCCTCTAGTATGCCAAGTTTCAACAAAATCGTTGGAGCCGTTTCCGAGATCCTCAATATATATATATATACAAGAATTGCTCGTTTAAAGATATAAGATCTAGCCATGACGCTAATAAGTAATTTAAATTTAACTTAATTTGCTAAGACTTACAGAGTAAAGAATGTGTCCATTGGCACTTTTCTTATAGTCTCTAATAATAATAAAGTACACATTGTTGTTTTGTTCTTCAAGGATAGCTCTCACTGCACTACTTATGACTAATTTCACTAAACTAACTCAAAATGCTTAGTTCTTTTCAGTCTCCTTACTATGTTCGTGGTATCAAGGAGCTGGATAGCCTCAATATTTACCTGTGTGTTGTAGAAGTCTTTGTACATGTGTCTCGGCATATTTTTTTATAATTTTAGTAACCAGGTCCACTCCTAAATTACGATATATGTACTCATTTCTAATGTACCAGGGAGTGTATACTATACTCCGAAGTACTTTGTTTTGGGATCTTTGTATTATATCAACATTGGTGCGTTTTGTACAACCCCAAAGTTGAATGGCGTATGCCCATACAGGCATAAGTATCTGTTTGTACAGAAGTACTTTATTGTACACTGATAATTTTGTGTGTCTACCGAGTACGATACAGAAATAATAGTTTCAAATAAAGTATATTTAAAATTTTTATTAACTTGGAATATATCACTTTAGTGCACCTAGTTTTTAGGGTTCCCTACGCAAAGGGTAAAAACGGGAGGTTTTACTGAGACATCGCTGTCCGTCTGTCACCAAGCTGGATCTCAAGAACGGTGATAACTAAACAGTTGAAATTTTCACAGATGATGTATTTCTATTGCCGTTATAACAACAAATACTAAAAATAAAATAAATATTTAAGGGGGGCTCCCATACAATAATTATATATTATAATACTCTTAGCCGGTTTTTTATTAGAGTTATTTTATTCATCATTTTCTCGGTACATATATGTCCTACTGCTGGGCTTCACTACAGGAGGGAAAAAGACCTACTACTACTACACGATGCTACACTATACCAACCCTTTTGACCAGCGTAGTGTAGAAGGTCAATTTCTCTCCTATTGTTAAGGTGGTTCGAGTCCAGCAGTGAAACTTATATTACTTGAAATGGTAATGATTATTATCAACGAAGCTGGTTGGTATAAGTATCTGTAGGAATTAGTTTAACCACAAATAATTTAGAATTAAAAAGAAAACCAAAGCATATAGAAATACTAGCAAAGTAGTCGCACATTGACATATATGTAAGATTAATTTTATCAATACTGTGTGTACTTAACTTATCCAAAACGTCACCCCAATATTGAATTTCTCAAGTCATCTTTATCATTTCAGCTCATATACGTCCCACTACTGGGCTCCCACCTCCTCCATAATAGGAGTTTCCTCCTATACCATGATTGACCTTACTATACGATGTTGGTAGGAAAGGTTGGTATAGGGTTATATTTCGAGTTTCCTTCTCTTGCATAGACGTTATATGCATATTACATCCCTTAGTCGTCTTTTACGACATCCACGAGCAAGATAGGGAGTGGTGAATCGTATTCTTACTCCGTCACCACACGGAAAATAAGTTTCTCAAGTAATCCCTGTGAATAATAGCTAAAAGCGAACATGCATAAATCTTTAGATGCGTGGCTATAGAGACTTGCATCACTGCTTTGACTTCAATGTTTACATTTAATTTGCATTTGTTCAACCATTTCAACTTACTAGTTGTCGGCGTGTGGTCGAAATTTGGCCATAATTCATTTTAATTAATTTTTCTGCTATACAATTTTCTTTAATTTTATTTATGTAAATTGAGCAAGCTATATTTCACTAATAACTACAAGTGTCTATTAGACATTGTCATCATAATTATGGTTGTTTGACATTTAGTTCGACCAGCGATTTTAACCGTAGACATAAGTGTATAAGCGTTGCTACGCAACACACTCACACAGACGTGTGTGTAGCGATTGCGTTGTAGAGTGCGTAATGCCTTTTTTAATGAATTTAATGCATTTCTAATCCATTATTATATGAAATTTCAATTTTATGCACTTCTCCTCATTATATACTTCAACTGTGCCAAATTTTATACTTGTCCATCCACGTAATTTTCGTAAAAAGTGGTACAAAGTTTTTGCTTCACGTATTTATATATAGATACACGTCCCATTGTTTGGCTCATGCCTTCGCCACATTAGGAGAGAAATTTACCTACTATACTACTACTTACGTATGCGAGTGAAATCCACCGCCCCGGGGCCCGACGGTATTCCGAACCGTGCGCTGGCCCTGGTCCTCGAGCACCTGGGACCACGCCTCAGGGGACTGTTCGACGCCTGTTTGACGTCCGGGCAGTTCCCTGGATGCTGGAAAGAGGGGAGGCTGGTTCTCCTGCCGAAGCCGGGTCGGTCTCCCGAGTCGGCCTCGGCCTACAGGCCCATCGTGCTGCTCGATGATGCGGGCAAGCTGCTGGAGAGGGTGTTGGCTGCCCGCATCGAGCGGCACCTCGTCGGGGTCGGGCCCGATCTGTCGGACGCCCAGTTTGGTTTTCGGAGAGGGCGTTCGACGATCGCGGCCCTGCTTCGCCTGAAGGCCGTGGTAGCGGAGGCCGTCACCGGCGGAGGAGTCCTGTTGGCGGTGTCCCTGGACATCGCCAACGCCTTCAACAGTCTGCCATTCAGCTGCATCAGGGAGGGGCTGAGGTATCACGGGGTGCCCGTGTACCTCAGGCGGCTGGTGGCAGACTACTTGGAGGGGCGCAGCGTCCTCTACGTTGACCGAGTAGGGGACGTTGTGCGAACGCCCATGACATGCGGTGTCCCACAGGGGTCGGTTCTGGGTCCGACCCTGTGGAACATCGGCTACGACTGGGCGTTGAGAGGAAGCCTCCCACCCGGGCTGGGCGTAATTTGCTACGCCGACGATACACTCGTCACAGCCCGGGGTGGGACGCTAGAGGAGGCGGCACGCCTGGCAACTCTCGGCACCGAGGAGATTGTCAGGCGGATCGAAGCGCTGGGGTTGAGGGTAGCCCTGGAAAAGACGGAGGCCCCTTTTGTTCCATGGCCTCCGTACTGCCGGGCCTCCCGCCGGCGCTTCGATCACCGTGAAGTCGGTCACCATCAGCATCCAGGCCCACATGAAGTACTTGGGCCTGGTGCTCGACGGGCATTTTTGGTTCCGGGAGCATCTCCATCGACTTGTTCCCCGGCTTGTCGGCGCGGCGTCCGCCCTTTCGCGGCTGATGCCGAATGTGGGCGGACCCAGCGCTACGTGCCGACAGCTGTACGTGGGGGTGATCCGGTCGATGGCTCTGTACGGCGCACCGGTGTGGGCGGGGTCCCTGACCGTTCGTCTTAGGGCCCTCCTGTGGCGACCACAGAGGGTCATGGCGATCAGGGCCATACGGGGTTACCGCACGGTGGCGACGGAGGCAGCGAGCCTCCTGGCCGGAACTCCCCCGTGGAACCTGGAGGCGGAGATGCTCGCCGAAATTTATCGGCGGGTGTCGGAGACGCGCGCCCGCGGCGGCATGGTCTCCATCAAAGAGATCACCGCCTGGCGGGTCGACGCCCGCCGAGAAGTCATTGCCCGTTGGGCAGTCCGGCTGGAGAGTCCTCGGTACGGTGTCAGGACCGTCGAGGCCTTCCGGCCGGTGCTGATGGAGTGGTTGGAGCGGACGCACGGGGTGCTTTCCTTCCGACTGGTGCAGGTGCTGACGGGGCACGGTTGCTTCGGGAAGTACCTGCACAAGATTGTCAGGAGGGAGAGCACACCGTCCTGCCACCACTGCAGTTGCGACGAGGACACGGCGCAGCACACGCTCGAGGAGTGTGCTGCATGGGAGGGGGATCGCCGTGAACTCGTCGCAATTATCGGTGCTGACCTGGCGCTGCCGACCATCGCCAGGGAGATGCTCGTCAGCGTCAGGAACTGGGACGCGGTCACCGCCTTCTGTGAGGCCGTAATCTCACGGAAGGAGGCGGCGGATCGTGTGCGAGTAGAGCTCCTATTCGGCGACACGTTCCGCCGCCGGCGACTCGGGCGGCGCAGGCGCGAGTATTTGCGCCTAATGCCGCCCTAGCCGAGGCCGCGGGTGATTGGACCGGGGAATTGTCCGTCACCCGCAGAGAGGCTGACCGCGCGACGGCGACTGACGTCCCAGGACGTCGAGAGGTGAGGGTACCCGAAAGGGTATTCCGTCGGCCGGCCACTGACGACAAGTCACATCTGCTCCGGTGGTCGGCCCAACAACGAGGTGACGTGGGTACGGGTGGGTTATGGGCCCGCAAAAAAAACTATACTACTACTTTACTACGCTGGTCAGACGTATTGGTATAGGTTTTTCATTTAAATATTCCTTGCCTTGCATACGTGTTATATGCATATTTAATCCCTTAGTCGTCTTTTACGACACCCACGGGCAAGAGAGGGGGTGGTGAATTGTATTCTTACTCCGTCCCCACACTGAAAAATTTGTATTACTGTATTGCAGTGGTTCTCAAACTTTTTAAATGACGGAACCCTTTTGGGAAGCAAAATACTTGATGGAACCCTACAATAAAACAATTATTTTTATAAGTGTATTCTATATTAATCAGCATAATAAAAGTACAATGTATCAGTTACTAATTATTATTTACTTCACCACTTGGTAAGGACAATAATAGAAAACATTAAAAAAGAAAAAATCTAACTAGTGGGAGGTATGAAACTGTTTTTTATTTTTCATCAATTGCTTGATATCAGGTTTGATGGAAGAAAGTTGGAGTCTCATATCAGCTTCGGCGTCCAGTCTATTGCGATATTTTGTTTTCGTGGCTGCGTAGGTAGAGAATCCTGTTTCGCACAAATATGTAGTTGGGAACGGGAGAAGAATATCCAGAGCCATTTGGCCAAGCATTGCATATTCATCTTGGATTCTGCACCAAAAATCATTAAGAGGCGTCGTTTTGAACAATGACTCCATACTTGTGTCTGATGACATTTCTAAAAGAGATTCATATATCTCATTTGACATGTTTTCAGGCTTTTCCAAGTTGGGTAAAAAAGGATTATGAATCCAGGAGTTCACTTTAATTTTTGTATTGTGTTCTTCGGGAAAATACTTTTCAAAAGATGCGCGCATCGAACTGAGATATTGGACCAATTCTTC
This sequence comes from Lymantria dispar, assembly GCA_032191425.1. NCBI lineage: Eukaryota > Metazoa > Arthropoda > Insecta > Lepidoptera > Erebidae > Lymantria > Lymantria dispar. Next base: position 5,606,984 of record CM063447.1, read on the forward strand.
AAACACATTATCTTCAAACATTTCTGAGTCGTTTTCGCTAACAAACTCACTGAGTAACGTAAAACTTTCTATTTCTTTCTTACCAATGCAAATGATCCAAAAATCTAATTTTCTTTTAAAAGCAGTTATTTTATTATAGGCCTGAAACACTGTTGTCTGTTTACCTTGCAACGATAAATTTAATTCGTTAAGTTTTTGAAAGATATCCGCCATAAAAGACAATCGGAACAACCAAGTTTTATCATACAAACGGTCCTTCAAATTAAAAGAAGTATCTGCTGAAAGAAACATTTGTAACTCGGCTCTAAGTTCAAATAGCCTTGTTAAAGTTTTTCCCCGAGACAGCCATCGCACTTCTGTATGGAGCAGCAGTGTTTTATGTTTGCTGCCATAATCTTCACACAATAATGAGAACAATCGGGATTGTAGTGGTCGTGATTTGATAAAATTAATTATTTTTACCGCTTCATCCATAACTAATTTTAGATTAGACGGCATTTGCTTCATCGCAAGTGCTTGTCTATGCAGAATACAATGACTGGAACTACAATTAGGCGCTTTATTTTTCATTCGTGACACTGCTCCTGCTGTTTTACCTGTCATCGCCTTGGCCCCATCTGTACAAATGTCAATGCAATTGTTCCAACTGAGATTATGTTCTTCAAAAAATATATTTATTTTATTAAAAATTTCTTCCCCGGTAGTGTTTGTAAGCAGCGATGAACACATAAGCATGTCTTCTTCAAAAGAACTTTTATATGGATATCTCACAATAACCAGCAGGATAGCCAAACCAGCGACATCAGTCGACTCGTCCATTTGCAAAGCGAATCGTGTATTTTGTAGACGTGTAACTAGTTCTTGTTTGACGTAGCTTGCCAGATCATGGATTCGTCGTGAAACAGTATCGTTTGATAGCGGAACAGTAGAAAGATGCTTTGCAGATTTTTCATCAAGCATACATTTTGTTATGTCTAATACACATGGTTTTATTAATTTCTCAGCGATAGTGTGCGCTTCACCTGCTTGTGCAATGCGATAGCTAACTAAGTATGATGCCTCCGTGGCCTTTTCGTTGGTAGTTTGTGTTACATGCATCATATTTTTTTGACTTTCTAATAACTGATCTTTTTTGCGAACAAAAAATTCTTTATTCTTGTCTTTAGTCTCGGGGTGTACGGTTTCTAAATGTCGACGCAATTTGGCAGGTGCCATGGAACTATTAGGAAGCAGTTTACTACAGAGCATGCAGAGAGGTGAGCCGTTGGAATCAACAAATCCGAAACTGATATAAGATTCATCATACTTCCTTTTTTTCGTCTTTGAAACCGTCGAGCTTGACGTCGTGGCACTCGTGGCATCATCTTCTGGATCGGTGATTGCTAAATTCTCCGCGCGCATTGCTTTTGAACATTCAGCGTCATTAGAAGATGTTGTTGGAACACGTTTAACACCTTTAAGCCAACGTTCCATTCTTCTTTATTTATAATGTTACAAGTCGGGATAGTGGGGTTTAAATAATGCACAATCGTTACTGCGTATAAGAGACTAAATTTAGAACCTACAGGGAAGAAATGTATAAAACTGAGACAACAGAATACAGCAGGCAGTAAAACAATGAACACTAGTTTCTCGCTAGCGAGCTTGTAAGTAGGTAGTAACTTATCGCTCCGAACGCTAATCATCAACTGACGACGCCAACTTTTTTTTTTTTTTTTTTTTTTTGTGTGACTTAGTTGTTAGCCTCAGATGGCTGTGACAACTTTACCCGGACTGGTGGGTGAGCGCTGAGGGCTCTCAACCCGCTTAACGTTAAGCGACCCATCCCGAGGGCACCCCCTGTGGGGTACGGACCTCGGCTCGGGCGGTCGCTGGCAAAGTGGGCACTCCCACGTTTATGATTTTAACGCGACACGTCTTCCTTCCCCGTCGGCGGGGGCGGTAACGTGGATATTTACTACTATTTGTCAAGGCCGCGCGGGCTGTGTATGCCTCAGTCTGGGCGAGAGTAATAGTGTCGTCGGGTTCGTCGAGTATTAGTCGCGGTTGTTTAATCGCGGACATTTTAGAGGGGATGTAAGAAGCCGCCCTTACCACTAATGGGTTCGGGTGTGTCGCGGCAGAGTCGAAGTAGCGGCGGGAGCACTGTTTCATGAATTGCCTGATGGTCGGCAAGCCAAGATCTATGTGAAGAACGACGCCAACGCGCGATCGCCGCTTTTATACTTAGTCCTAGACTCGATCTCAAATATTCTCGAAAATACTCGAGTCGGCACCTTTGATAAATAAAAACAGAAATTTAAAAATAGCGTTGTAAACAATATCGACTTTATCCTTTGAAGTTAGAGACGAAAGTCGCTAGTTGACAACTATAGCGTCTAATTCAGAGGCGGCTTTTATCAAAGAGACTGAGCGCTTACAAGTATACTACCCGCTCGTTTTAAGTTTGCCGCTGGCGATAGGTATGAGTGTATGACGTTCGAAATTTTTTATTTAATTGTAACAATAAAAATTGTGTACGTTAGATATTTGGGTAAAACTATGACACATTATAAGTTTTGTTGTCACGTGGGGGAGGGTACGCGCATTCCACAGACCGGCAAACTTAGAGCGAACGCGTTGTACAAGTATAAAATTGTTGAGACCAAACTTATGAGATATTGTACCAGCTAATGTAACACAAGCTTATACAAATACAAATAAATAAATAAATAACATTCATAGCGTTTTGTCTCCGCGCGGCCGCGGAGTCCGCACAGCCGCGGAGCGACCAGAGAGAGGTGTTTTGATTTTTTTATTTCTAAATTCTTGCGGAACCCCGACAGAGGTATCACGGAACCCTAGGGTTCCGCGGAACACACTTAGAGTATAGCTGCTGTATTGTATTCTAGCGCGTAACTTGACTTTAGCTTACCTATATTTGAAAACACCAATATTTTTATCTCTTCTGTTCTTTTAATGATTTTTTTTATATTTATTTACCCTCTTCTGTATTACTTACATTATTCTTCGCCATTAGCAGAGCCCGTGATTCGGTCCATTTTGAATTTAAATGATTACCAATAAAACGATCGTATTTACAATAGAATATGAAACTACTATCGTACGAAATTTCAAGGTTATCGACGTAATATTTTTTTAAATTGCCAAAAATCATCGGCAGTTCTGTCATTCTACCACTCTCCTCTCATTTATCCCTAACTTTCCATACACATTTTTTATAACAGATTTTGTCCTAGGCTGACCTACATAATTTCTCTCTACTATTTTAGTATAAGTACATACTTATCTAAGATTTTACAGTCCCCAGAACTGAAAATACAATAAAAAGTAACCCAGTAAAATTCTGCTACGTAAACATGCAAGGATCAAATTACTCGATGTTATGTAAAACCACTGTGCCTTATATTTTCAATTTATGTTTTGTTACATTAACCTGTAAACCTGTTTTACAGGTTATAAGGTAAGGGTTACATTGAGAAAATAACCTTTTGATTGGCGATAAGCAATAATTCAATATCGTTTTATATCCGATGACCTGGTGAAAGTTGCTGTGAGTGTGCGTCGTTGAATGCAGGCGGCACAGAACCGCAGTTTTCAACGAAATATAACGGAGGCTTACGTCCACCAGTGGAAGGCGATAGGCTGAATGATGGAGATAATGATATATCTATTATCGAATGTTTTATTGGATTTATCTGTTGATTTTTTTTTATAAGAAATTGAAAGTTTCGAACTATGGCCTATGAAAGACAATGGTTATTTAGCCTATAAATGACTGGGTGAAATATTTACTTCTGACGTATTAAAAATGTGATACGATTGAAACCCATGGGATCCTTCAATAAGTCAGATAGGAGCAATGTCGTATTGTTGCCTGAAAATAAATATTATAGGTTTTGAACACCCTTGATACCAAATCCATTAACGTTTATATAATGTAAAAAAAAAACTATAGAATATTATAAATCCGTGTGGTGACGGAGTAAGAATACATTTCACCACCCACCCTCTTTTGCCCGTAGGTGTCGTAAAACACAGCTAAGGGATATAATATGCATATAATATCTATGCAAGAGAAGGAAAACTCGAAACAAAACCCTATACCAACACGTTTGGCCAGCGTGCTATAGTAGGTCCAATTCCCTCTTAGTGGCGGAGGCCCAAGCCCAAGATGATGATGATTATAAATCCAACATACACTAAGACAATATTTTTAAACAGGTTATCTCCTTACCAAAGAAGAGGGTAAAGTTGGATCTCCAGAAACGCCACTATCAGATCTCGGGCTCATATCATACAGATCATATTGGAAAGAAGCATTACTCAAGAGATTATGTTCCGCTCCTGGATCTACGTTGTGTATAAGGGATTTGAGCAAAGATTTGGCGATAGCGTCTTCGGACATCGTATCGACATTGCAAGAGAGAGGTCTAATGAAATACTGGAAAGGAAAGCATATAGTTTTAAAGAAACAGGTTCGTATATTCAGATTTTTTTTTGCGATTAATATAGTTGCTTTTTACAGTTAAAGTTATTTATTGCGATTTTGGTCTTTATTTGAAATTTAATGATTTCTAATATTTACGCGAATATTACACATTGTAAATAAAACTACTTTACGGATTTTATCGCGTTTGTATTTGATTGCAATAGAAAGATTGCTCGACTTTGACGTTTGAAATATTCTGTTTTTAATTACCGATGAAAGAATCATTCTAATATTCGATTATAAATTTATGATCGAAACCGGATTTGTAGTATTAAGCTATGTTTTTTTTTTTATTATGAGGTGAGACTATACGAAACTTCACTGCAAAAAATGGAAATTGATGGTGAAATTGGGCCGTTTTTAGGCCTTCAGCTTGTTCCATGTGTATATTTTATGTACATATTTATGTTTTATTTATTTATTTAAAACTTGCACACAAAAAAGGGTACAAGGCGGACTTATTGCCTTAGGCATTTTCTGCCAGTCAACCTAGGGTGGAGCAGAAAAAAATTAGGCAAGTGCTATGCAATGTGAGCAACGTACATACAAATAGAACAAAAATGTGAACATAGAAATAGAAAAATGTGCGAGTAGTCGAGTACCCAATCAAGTTATAGAAGTATTCTCAGATTTAGTAACTGATCAATGTGTCATTCCCCATCAGGATGTGTTGGAGGAAGTATCTCGACGGGCGGCTCGTGCACGCTGCGTGGATCCACAGTGCCTTCGCTGGTGGGGCGGAGGGTCAATAGCACCGACGCGCTGACGCCGCGCCCCCGACCCGCCGCGGAGACAGCTGCGCCCTTCCAGCAGCGCCGCACGGGCATTGCTATAAAACTCGCGTTCTACCTCTCCTAGTTATACCGTCATTGACAGATTAGTGAATTTAAAATTACAACTTAGAGTGATGTGAATGGTTTTAAGTTAAGAACTTAGAGTGGCGAAAGATCTTCAATTTATAACTGACAAAAACTTGTAAAGTGAAACAGATAAAACTACACACCTATAAACTTTATACTTTGCAGAATTTAAATTGGGAAACTTCGATGTAACTGATAAAAACCTAGAAATAAAGTGAAATTAATAGAACTAAACATTCTATCAACTTTATACTTTGCAGAATTTAAATTTAAAATTTTCAATATTTAACAAAAGCTACTATTTAACCTATAGTGATACAGATAAAAGTACAAAATCAATTAACTTCATCAATCAATAACTTATTATACTTTGCAGAAATTTAAATTTAGAACCTTTAATATTGTATTGACAAAAAGTTGTATAGCGACACATATAAATACACAATCAATAAATTATATTTTGCAGAATTTAAATTTAGAATTTGCAATTTATAACTGACAAAGACTTGTAAAGTAAGTCAGATAAAACTACAGATTCGATAAACTTTATACTGTTGCAAAAAAATAAATTTTACTTCGTATAATAAATGTGTTTACTATTGTTAACGTTATTATAGATTTGTATGTCGATGTCTTTATACAAATTTAATAGTAATCGGTTTGATTTACTTACATTTAGAATTTAATGTAATGTAAATTGGTGTTGGTAATATTATGAATTTAGACCATTTAAAAAATAAACATTATAATATTAATATCGACATTCTTCTTCTTCAGACCAAATACACCATTGGATTCTCTTGTAATATAGGAGGAACACTCATATAGAACGTACCGTACTGGTCATTTGGGCTATAGAGTTTAGGGGTATGAGGTTTTATTTCGAGATGTTCTTTTCTTATAGTGCTTTTATGACATCTTCAGTAAAGCTAGATATGGTTATTTTTATTCCAATACCTTCAATATAGAAGGCCGAATATTGTCATTAAAAGATCTACTCACTACACCATTTTATTTTATGAGCGTGCTACGAACGTATTGGGCACGGAAAGAAATAAGACACTAGGCCGAGCGTAGCGGCACCGATTTGCGCCGACTTGTGGGCAGTCCGTGTATGGCAATAGTTCAATCATATGTTTCAATTCAAAGAATTATTTTGATGTGAATCTTTTTATGAAAAGTATGGAGATTCTGATCAGTAATTTTGTGTGGCGAAAGCCTTTTCACTGTAAAACGTGACGAATTCTCGATATAACAGCTGCTTATCCTCTTTTTCTCGGGAACTTGAGAAGAGTATTGCTATTGTCGCTTTCATAATTGTATGTAAATCAATGATAAACGCAATCTATTCAAAACTAATAGATGAGTAATTAAAATGTTTTCTTGTAAGTTTCACTTCTAACGAATGCCTTCACGACATACCTTGTTTACTTTTTCTTGTCTGACATGTTCCTATCACGATCATAATATGAAACAGAGTAGTGGGTAGACTTAATTTTTTTTCATATTATCGCAGTTTTAGTACTATATATATGAACTGATTTACTTTCTAGTTGATTCCATTTTAGCTCGATTTTTAAGATGTAGGCATAATTCACTGTTTTCTTGCATTTAAAAAATGAGATTCTATGTTTCAATATATATATATTTTTTTTTATATATATATTCAACGATATCTCTGTCAATTTAGGACCGATTTCCAAAAGTTTTCATTCCAAAAATAATACTTATGATGGTAATCCATGGAAATCGTGGGCAACCCTCAAATTTTATATGCACATATTACGTGTTTCTAAAACTATTCAAGTATTTGTTATTTTATAATACTATGCCAACCATGTGAAAATGCGGACCAACTCCATCTGGTACCATTTGGGTCAACGATTACATTCCCAAGGATGGTTGACGTCAGGCAGGCGGCCGGTCATAAAAGTCATTGCCGAAACTTTTTGCAATATGTCAAAACAAATGACATATTGCGTCGACCCCAAGTAATTGGGATAAGAGCAAGATGATGATGATAGATTTCTTTTTTTTATTGCATACGATGGCAAACGAGCAAACAGTACACCTGATGGTGTTACTGCCGCTCATGAACCTTTGCTAGGCCGCTGCCTACCGTGCAGAAAGTGAAGGGAGTGTGAATGCGTGCAATGAGATTCGGTGATACTAAAGGCATCACCAAAATCCATCACAGGCAAACACCCTCAGAAAGTCCCCGCTCCCGCTTCTCTCGCTCACCGAACGAAGCGCAGTAACAAATTGCTATTACTCAGACGTCGATTTTCTGCGAGAGCGTGGTACTACCCTAGATGGATCGGCCCGCAGCTGTAAACCACTAGATTTTTTTTCTTTCGACAATAAATTCTTTCATCTTTCGGAAAAATAACTCCTTTCAGACTAATATCCAATAACTTTTCATGCGTCCCGGAGGTGTACGCGAAACATCTAAGCAATCAGTTTAGTGGGTTAAACGTGAAAGTGCAACATACAAACAAATTGACATTTATAATATTAGTTAACGTGAATGATGAACAAATAGTCGAATAGTATAGTTATTATAATAAATTGATTACTATTTTCCGTGTGAGAACATAGGTAGAAGCATAATGCATAATCAAGTAAAAAAAATATAAAACTACCTCTGATTTTATTTAGATAATAATACCCAAAATTATAGTATCAAATAAATAATAAAAAATGGACTTTTAATGTAGTGGCATGTAAATTATTATTGCACATTGGGTAAACATTTTATCAATTTTAAAATTTAAAAAAAAATGCTGTATCAGGTTATGGGGCAACGGGTCAAATGGAAGTTAGACAATGGTGATAGGAATCCATGAAAAAAAAAATTTAAGTAAAAATATCATCTCGTTAATGAATTAGAGACATGTAAAGTTGTCAATGTTTTCATCGCATTTTCGCAGGAATCTGATTGAAATGTATAAAAGTCAGTGATATTTAATCTGCAGCATATTCGTACTTTGTTAAATGTTCATTAGAAATTGAATAAATCAATAATTACTTTCGCACAGGCAAGACAATCTTCGCTTTAATATCAGCTGAGCGGCCGATGACCCTTAGTCACCCGCATCATGTTGATTTAAGGCATATACTCTTAGAAACACATTTTTGAAATCATTATAACTGTTTTGTTTTTTTTTTTGTTATTTGTTTAATTGTAACATTCTAATTACGATCCATGAGCGTTAATCTACATCATACTCGAACAGTTGTTCCATAACTTGAAACATCTGTATAGGCCATAAATATTGCATTTCGATCTTTAGAAAGAGACAATCGGTTAATTTCGGCTTCGATAAGTGTTGTCTCTGTCGAACACTACCTTTGTGACATATGTCTATCGTTGGCCAGTCGTTGGGAAAGTGTGAGAGAAATCAGATGCATTCAATTTGAACATGTATGTTATCATTTCAACGCATAGCTGCTTACAACTGGGTTCGGGTCCCATCCATAAGGAGGAGGTATTAGTAGGTCAAATTCCTTTCCATTCACGCAAATCAGTGAGCTTACTCTTGAAATCAATTCTAAAAATCCGATTCAATTCCAATCTCACCAAACTTATATTTGGTACTTTTGGAGGATGGAACAAAATGGAGAATGAATTCTTCGCATTTGCCGCTGTTATTTTCACCACATGTGCCGTATTTTATTACTTTAAATTAATAACGTTACCAAACTCGATCACCACAAAGCCGTTTTCTTGAAATTGTGCAACATTAACGATTTTGAACTACGTCAAAAGCACGTCGGAAGTAGCAAATACTTGACTTAATCGACGAGAGTCGAATTGATTTAGTTTAAAAAAAATCCACCGAATTTGATTCCAATCGTGCGCTAGTGTCGCTTTCAACAGTACCAAATTGCTCAAATTCGAGCTGCGATGGAATTTAGAATTGGAATCGAGATTCAAGAGTAGGTAGGCACACAGATTAGGGTTTTATTTGGAAGTTTCCGTCTTTTTGTAAATGTTATATGCATTCGAGCATTCCTTCTACTGCATTGATAAGTATTATATCCCATAATCGTCTTCCAATCCACAGGCAAGATAGGGAGAAGTGAATTGTATTCTTACTGTGTATATATCGTATGTATCACGATTATATTTTTCACAAATTCATCTACATCTACTGGACTTAAGCCTTTGCGATAGAAAAGACTTCTGAGGAATATATTATGCAAATAATATCTATGCAAGAGAAGGCAATCTTACCGTAAAACTTCATGCCAACACGTCTGACCAGCGTGGTATAGTAGATCAATTTCCCCCCTTTATAGAGATGACTCGAACCCAACAGTCGGATTTATGTCGGCTGAGATGTAATCGTGATAAAAACATGTTCTACCCAACACTAGTGTGCGAGAGACAATGCTCTACAAAACCTAAATTAGTCGATTGTCTCTTTTCAAGGGTCGACGTGCAATATTTATCGGCATTTAATGAATGAATGAAAAACAACATAGGTAAATACAAAATTAGGATTTTAAGTGTATAGTTTTAAGCACGGTTTTGTTAGAAGAGTATTATTTCAATTTTAAGACTTTGTTTATAAATAAATGATATTACTTTGAGTATTAAGACTCATTATTTATTAAAATTAAATACCTGATAATGTGAACTAAATCTATATATTTAGGAGATGAGAGTTTTCGAGCGATATATTAACTCATCACCATATCTCTGGAACCATAAGGCGTACAGACTTGAAATTTGGCAGAAATATTCCATTCGTCGAGTAGAGGTCAGCTAAGAACTGATTTTACGAAATACCACCTACAAGGGGTGTTACGGGGGCATTAACAATAATATATATATATATATATATATATAGAGGAACAGGGTGGGCTGAAGCTACTGAAGCTTGTACCGTAGTTTCATTTTGTGACGTTGGCACTCACTAAGAATTTTTTTTTGTAGGGGGTGGGCCATGGGCAGCGCACCCGCCACCCGGACCATCCGGGGTGACAGAGGGGCGGCGCGCGGCCCCGTGACCCAGCCGTGACACGTCGCCGTCGTTGGGCCGACCATCGGTGCAGGGTAACTTGCATGGGCTATATTTTATCCCGGTAATCCCACGGGAACGGGAACTACGCGGGTAAGGTGACTGAAACTGAAGGGAAGCGGGGGCGGGTTGCTAGTTTAATAATAAAGCAATCATGCGATTTTCTGACAGGAGTGAAAACTTAAAACTATGAGCAAAATATTGTTATTTTGGATATTGAAATGAAAATAAGCCGTGTAAATTAAAACTACTACGGCTAAATCCTGCCCTTAAAGGAAAGCAAAATTGCCACCACGCTAGTAAGAGTGATTTGTATAATGATTTCTGATGTTTACGCGAGTATTACACATTGTAAATAAAACTGCTTAACAGATTTTATCGCGTCTGTATTTGATTTTTAAGTGACCGACGTTTCGAATACTTTATTTACAGTGTTCATGGTCAGTGGACTAAGATGTCTCACATCCAACAAGTCATCGTTATTAGGATTCCTTACCCAAAAGATAAAACGGAACCCTATTACTAAGACTTCGCTGTCTATCTGTCACCAGGTTGTATCTCAAGAACCGCGACAGCTATACACTTGAAATTTTTACAAATTATGTATTTCTTTTGCTGCTATAACAAAAAATACTAGAAACAAAATAAAATAAATATTTAAGGGGAGCTCGCATACAACAAACGCCATTTTTTATAGATAATGGTACGGAACCCTTCGTGCGCGACAGCGACTCGCACTTAGCCGGTTTTATTATAGAGATTTATATCTACCCGCGACAGAATTAGTTATTAAATTTTGACCCACATTTTAATACAAATTTATTGCCAATATAAGAAGAAAATAATTATACGTATATGAAAAAATTAAACATTAGTTTTTAGCAAATATTATTACAATGTACTAATTTAGAATTAACAAATCTAATACTACCACCGGATCGAAACGTCGGGTAATCAAAAATCAAATACAAACGCGATAAATTCCAAAAAGATTGGTAAGATAAAATAAGCTTCGGCGAGAGATTCTGGACAGTCTCGAGCGTGACCCCTGGGGTCGCCCCTACCTCGCGGCGCTGAACAAGCTCCGCGGGCGGGTCACCGAGACTCCAGCCCAGCCTCCTCACTAGAGTTGTCGAGGACCTCTTTCCACGGCGGGCGGAGCACACGCCCCCGGTCATGACTTCGCCGGACAGCGACCGAGAGGCCGACGATGAAAGTGCGCCCATCACGGAGCCGGAAATGGGGGCGGCGGTGACGCGCATGCTAGTCAAATCCACCGGCCCCGGGCCCGACGATATTCCGAACCGTGTGCTGGCCCTGGTCCTCGAACACCTGGGACCACGCCTCAGGGGACTGTTCGACGCCTGTTTGACGTCTGGGCAGTTCCCTGGGTGCTGGAAAGAGGAGAGGCTGGTTCTCCTGCTGAAGCCGGGACGGTCTCCCGAGTCGGCCTCTGCCTACAGGCCCATCGTGCTGCTCGATGATGCGGGCAAGCTGCTGGAGAGGGTGTTGGCTGCCCGCATCGAGCGGCACCTCGTCGGAGTCGGGCCCGATTTGTCGGACGCCCAATTTGGTTTTCGGAGAGGGCGTTCGACGATCGCGGCCCTGCTGCGCCTGAAGGCCGTGGTAGCGGAGGCCGTCACCGGCGGAGGAGTCTTGTTTGCGGTGTCCCTGGACATCGCCAACGCCTTCAGTCTGCCATTCAGCTGCATCAGGGAGGGGCTGAGATATCACGGGGTACCCGTATACCTCAGGCGGCTGGTGGCAGACTACTTGGAGGGGCGCAGCGTCCTCTACGTTGACCGAGTAGGGGACGTTATGCGAACGCCCATGACGTGCGGTGTCCCGCAGGGGTCGGTTCTGGGTCCGACCCTGTGGAACATCAGCTACGACTGGGCGTTGAGAGGAAGCCTCCCACCCGGGCTGGGCGTAATTTGGTACGCCGACGATACACTCGTCACAGCCCGGGGTGGGACGCTAGAGGAGGCGGCACGCCTGGCAACTCTCGGCACCGAGGAGATTGTCAGGCGGATCGAAGCGCTCGGGTTGAGGGTAGCTCTGGAAAAGACGGAGGCCCTTTTGTTCCATGGCCTCCGTACCGCCGGGCCTCCCGCCGGCGCTTCGATCACCGTGAAGTCGGTCACCATCAGCATCCAGGCCCACATGAAGTACTTGGGCCTGGTGCTCGACGGGCATTTTTGGTTCCGGGAGCATCTCCATTGACTTGTTCCCCGGCTTGTCGGCGCGGCGTCCGTCCTTTCGCGGCTAATGCCGAATGTGGGCGGACCCAGCGCTACGTGCCGACAGCTGTACGCGGGGGTGATCCGGTCGATGGCTCTGTACGGCGCACCGGTGTGGGCGGGGTCCCTGACCGTCCGTCTGAGGGCCCTCTTGAGGCGACCACAAAGGGTCATGGCGGTCAGGGCCATACGCGGTTACCGCACGGTGTCGACGGAGGCAGCGTGCTTCCTGGCCGGAACTTCCCCGTGGGACCTGCAGGCGGAGATGCTCGCCGACATTTATCGGCGGGTGTCGGAGACGCGGAGGTTTCCCTGTAGGAGATCACCGCCTGGCGGGTCGACGCCCGCCGTGGAGTCATTGCCCGTTGGGCAGTCCGGCTGGAGAGTCTTCGGTACGGTGTCAGGACCGCCGAGGCCTTCCGGCCGGTGCTGATGGAGTGGTTGGAGCGGACGCACGGGGTGCTTTCCACGCTCGAGGAGTGTGCTGCGTGGGAGGGGGAGCGCCGTGAACTCGTCGCGATTCTCGGTGCCGACCTGGTGCTGCCGACCATCGCCAGGGAGATGCTCGCCAGCGTCAGGAACTGGGACGCGGTCGCCGCCTTCTGTGAGGCCGTTATCTCACGGAAGGAGGCGGCGGATCGTGTGCGAGTAGAGATCCTATTCGGCGACACGTTCCGCCGCCGGCGACTCGGGCGGCGTAGGCGCGAGTATCTGCGTCTAATGCTGCCCTAGCCGAGACCGCGGGTGATCGGACCGGGGAATTGTCCGTCACCCGCAGAGAGGCTAACCGCGCGTCGGCGACCGACGTCCCAGGACGTCGAGAGGTGAGGGTACCCGAAAGGGTATTCCGTCGGGCCGACCACTGACGACAAGTCACATCTGCTCCGGTGGTCGGCCCAACAACGAGGTGACGTGGGTACGGGTGGGTTATGGCCCCGCGCGCCGTTCTTTCATCGCCCCGGACGGTCTGGACCGCGCGTGCGCTTACCATAGCCCACCCATAAAAAAAAAAAAAAAGATAAAATAATCTTCACTTCTAGTGTACACAAACTCTTGAAAGTATAATAACGAGTGCATTCGTTATTTTCATATGTGAATAGACATAAAGTAACCAATGTGTTACGGTCCGATGCGTTCGGATGGTTACGTGACGTACCCACACGGTACTGGCACCGTATGCTAATGACGAATTATAATTCATCTTATATATTGAAGTGTATATCCTCTACTTGGTGACAGACTAAGAATACCATTCACCACTCCCTATCCTGCCCATGGATGTTGTAAAAGACGTCTTTTTTATTTCTTTTTTTTTTTTGTGTGCCTTAATTGTTAGCCGCAGATGGCTGTGACAACTTTACCCGGACTGGTGGGTGAGCGCTGAGGGCTCTCAACCCGAGTCGTCTTAACCCTTAGGATATAATATCTATGCAAAAGAAGTAAATCTCGAAATAAAACCTTATACCAACACATCTGACCATCGTGGTGGTAGTAAGTCAATTTCCACACATTCTGGAACGCATGTCAGCTGTGATAATGATGACCCTGCCCGTGGATGTCGTAAAGGACGACTAAGGGATATACTATGCATATAATATCTATGCAAAAGAAGTAAAATTCGAAATAAAACCTTATATCAATACCTCTGACCAGCGTGGAGCACACACTCGAGGTGTGTGCCGCGTGGTCTGAGGAGCGCCGTGTACTCCTTGCAATCATCGGTGATGATCTGACGCTGCCGACCATCGCTAAGGAGATGCTCGGTAGCATCAGGCACTGGGACACAGTCGCCGCCTTCTACGAAGCAGTCATCTCGCGTATGGAGGTGGCGAATCGTGAGCGTGAGGAACGCCTCCACGACGACACGATCCACTGCCGGCGACTCGGTCAGCGCAGACGGGACCAGGGATTAGTCCGTCACCCGTAGAGAGGCGGACCGCGCGACCGACGTCCTGGACGTCGAGAAGAGAGGATACCCCGCAGGGTATGCCGTCGGGCCAACCATGGAGGGCAAGGACCTCGGTACCAGTTGTCGGCCCAACGACGAAGGCGGAGATTTACGGGTGGTGTATGGAGCCGCGCGCTGCCCCTGTAGGGATGACTTGGAGAGTAAATAATTGATTTTTTGTTCTTTAAAATAAATCGATTAATTAAAAATAAATAATCGATTATAAAATAATAGTATGACACAATCGTGATGACCTTTTTTTTTAGGAAGTCTGGCAGTGAATAATCGATCAATTTCGATCGAATTTCGAATAGTAAAAAATATATTTAATATTATTTTGATAATCGATTGTAAAAATCGATTATTTTTTTGTAATAATCGATTATTATAAAAATCGATTTATTTTTTTCACATCCTTACGCCCCTGTCGCCCCGGATGGAGGCGGGCGGAGGGTGCGCTGACCATGGCCCATCCCAAAAAAATTGGTTTTTAAACTCTTGCATAAATGGTATATGCATGTCATACTCCTTACTCGTCTTTTACCACACCCGCGAGCAAGATAGAGGGTTGTGAAATGTATTCTTACTTCGTCACCACATAGAACAATATTAAGGAAACTGATTTGCTATAGATACCACATTCAGCTGGATGATACAGTATTATTTCGCCCTTTCATTATGTTAGACTAACAGCGCTCTGCGGTTTCACCCGCAGTTCCTCTTCCTGTAGGAATATCGGGATAAATTATAGCTTATGTGTTATTCTGATATGTAAACTATATTATTGTGAAGTTTCATCAAAATTAATTCAGTAGTTTTTGCCTGAAAGAGCAACAAATATCTTCACATCCTCACATACAAACTTTCACGTTTATAATGTTAGTAGGATTTTATATGCATTTTATAGCCTTTCATCGATTCTTACGACAGCCTCAGTCGGATCGAGGGTGATGAATTCCATTATTATTCTGTCATCATCTCAGCTTATATGTCCCACTACTGGGATCAAGCCGTCTCCATAACAGGAAGGTAATTGACCTACTATACGATACTCGTTAAACGGGTTGGTATAGGCTTTTATATTGAGTTTTCATTCTCTATCATCATATAAGTTCCACTGCAAGCAACAAAACTTGCTTGAGCCTCCTCTATAGTGACAGACAAATTAATCTACTTTACCATGCGGGTCAAACGGACTTATGTAGCTTTTTATTTTGAGTTTTAAGTCTCTTGTACAGATCGTATGTGTATATTGTATCCCTTAATAGTCTATTTCGATACCCACGGGCAAAACGGGGTAGTGAATTGTTTACTTACTTCGTCAGCACATGGAAAGAGGCATGGTATAGTAGTTTTCCTCCATGTCCCTCCTAGTGAGGAGGAGGAAGGACTTGATTTGAAGGACAAATGTCACGTGTGTAATGTAATTTGGACTTTAATTACCAATTATATACAGCGTAATATTAATAACAGATCAATGAATATTGTATTTCTGTGTGGTGACGGAGTAAGAATACAATTCACAACCCCTTGTCTTGCCCGTGAGTGTCGTAAAAGAAGACTAAAGGATTATGTTACGCAGATAACATCTATTCAAGATTTTTCATCTTGGTTTTTCTACTCGATATAAAACCCTATACCACGTCTTACCATCAGCGTGGTATATAAAATAAATGAATTTCCCTCCCGTAATGGAGGAGGCCCGAACCCAACAATGGGCTTTATATAGATTGGAGATGATGAATATGAACTAACCAAATTTAGAATTAAGATACGCGAATTATATCCCAACTTACACACATTTGTTTGTATTACAAATTTGTCCCGCGTTGGGATCGATGACTGACTACAGGAAATCGCTATTTAGATCAAAACACCATGACGACAAGTCGCCCTGCTCCGGTGGTCGGCCCAATAACGAGGTGACGTGGGTAGGGATGGGATATGGGCCCGCGCGCCGTCCTTTCAATCGCCCCGGACGGAATGGACCGCGTGTGCGCTTACCATAGCCCACCCATAAAAAAAAAGAAAAAAGATCAAACACCATCTGTCAATCGCGTTGTTTTGATTAGTAACATATAGAACAGTATATAAATAAAGAAGTGGTTCAAGTCTAAAGGCCTTGGTCGGCAGAGTTCGTTGCCACTCGGGCAATTAAAATGATAATGGGTCCATACTCGTAGAATTAATGGCTAATGAGGAAAGATAATATGATTTACGAACGAATGAAAAAACAAGTGTTTTGATGAGTTATACCATCATAGGTTTGTATAATATATCAGGTAAAATATCTCGTATTTTCATGAAACACTAGGCATTTCTTCGACCTTATTAAACTAAAATTCCAAATACACAACAGAGGTATTTTCCATCACTCCAATTTAAAAAAAATACATAACACCCCTGCACTAAGGCAATAATCCTTGTATCGCGGAGGATTTTACAAACATATAATTAACGGACAGAAATTACATCCAGACTGAACAACAATTTGTGGATCGCACAAAGTGTTGTGTGGAATTCGAACCCGTGACACTGGCACTGTAGGTCGGTACCTTAACCACTAGGCCATCTGTGCAATCAAACAAACATTGTAAAGAAAGGATGTGTAGGATAAAAATAAATTTGTCATTCTTTTTTTTTTGGGTGGGTTACGGTCGGCGCACTCCTCGCACCACTACGTCCGGGGCGACAGAGGGGCGTAAGCACGTACACCCGTAACCCACCCGTGACACGTCGCCTTCGTCGTTGGGCCGACCACCGGAGCAGGATAACTTGACGTCAGTGGTCGGCCCAAATTCCTCATTCTAGAGAGAAGTAAGATATTTTTGTTAGTAAGAGAGTTGTTAATTAAGGGTAGGTGTCTAAACTTCTCTAATAGTTGAAAAAAAAAACTACAAGCGACCTTCAAAGTAGTCACATATAATGTGTAACGTCCAACATGCTATCCCACTATAAAAAAATATGAATGATAAAATGTATGTAAAGTCAATTTATTCCTCATATTATCGAATATATGCTTAGCATGAAAATATATATAATTATATATTAAGGCGAGTGCTTGCTCGCACAAGTTTGCACATTAACCTCGAATATTCGAGGTCTCCCGATAGCCTATACCATCCTAGATACGATTCAAAAGATTCGCAACTCTAATAAATTGATTGTTATTCAATGGCTACCTTCTCACATTGGCATCATGGGTAACGAGGAAGCCGACTGTGCAGCCCGGCAAGCTATCGAAGAGGGTATTTTCTATAACTGTTTGGCCGTACATAGTGAAATTTTATTCAAGGTCAAAGAGATATGCCGCCTTAAATGGAGTGAATATTTTGACGAGAGATCACAATCAAAAGGTATTTGGTTTAAAACTATCCAGTGTGAACTTCCTCGTTATCCATGGTTAGATAATATAAATCTTTGTAGAAAACAAATTATCACCCTGCTAAGATGACGTTCGGGACACATACCGACAAATAAATTTAAATATCTACTGAAGTTGTCAAATACGCCAAACTGCACCAATTGCAACATGATTGAAGATGTACATCATGTACAGACGGAGTGTGTCCGGAACGCGGCCCAGCGCCATAGTTTATTGCTGTTTAATAATAATTATAATGTGGGTATATGCAACAGTATTTTGTCAGCGCCTTTGTCGAGCGATGCCAAGAAACTGTTGAATTTGTATTTGTCCATTGCAACAGAAAATTTATAATATTTGTCCTTTTTGTTTTTATTTTCTATTGTTGTTATAGCTACTTAGTTGTTAAGTTTATGTATAGGGGTGATATAGTCAGCCTGTGGCTAAAACCCCAAATAATAAATTGAAAAAAAAAAAAGGTTTGCACATTACCGTCCCTTTTCCAAAATCTCTCCCACAAAAACAGCGATCAAGAAGAAAGATGTTACACGACAGAAATATTCTACCCAATGATTTCTGATATGTAAACGAGCATTAGGTACACATTGTAAATAAAACTACGGATTTTATCACGTTTGTATTTGATTATTTGATTGCTAGACGTTTTGAAGGCTGCAAAGTGGCGTGCATGGCTACGGGCGACTAAGATGTCTCTTTATCTTAGTCCGCCCGTGACCATTAACGCTGCTAAGTGTTCGAATCACCGGGCAATCTAATATATCGATATTTTGAATAATTTTTCACCTTGAGGACATACCTTGACCGATGATTGCAATAAAATATCACACACGTATAAGATTTGATTGTCAACGTTTGTCACAAATTAACTTTCTGAGTCGTGACCGATTAGAATATAATTCACTCTCCTCCTTTCTTATCCGTAGATCGTAAACGACGACTAAAGGAAATAATATGCACATAACACCTATATGCAAGATAAAACAAAACTCGAAATTTTTGTCACAATTTTTTTTACCTTACATCAATCCGTCCTATTCGAGGTACGAGGTATTTATCATCATCATTATCTCAGCCCATACACGTCCCACTGTTGAGCTCGGGTCTCATTCACTATGGGAGGAAAATTGACCTACTATACCACGCTGGTCAGACGTGTTGGTATAGGACTCTTTGCCATCTAGGTTGGAAGCTAACGCCTCACTCTTGCCCTCCAATGGTGTGTAACCCAAAGAAGTTCAGCCGACCGATCATGACTAAAGCCATATTAACGATTACTGATAAGCTGATAATGTTCAATGTATTGCAGATCTGGCGAGTTATTATTCTCTCCATTACCTTAGAGAGCAGAGACTTAGAGAGAGTGTTATCGTTATTGGCATGTAAATCGATGGGACCGACCGGTCACCCTTATTGAGATCAGGTGGACATGGGCTACCTTCCATGATGATGGAGTCCTATTAGAATAATAAGAAAATCGATATAGGCGTGATGAGAATATGGGTCAACTCAGTGGCGCACACGGCGCAAAGTACCTAAATAAGCGGGGCTCTACCGGGATGGACAGAGTAATTCCCTTGCTCCTCATGTAAACACAATGAGTTTGAATAAAAAAAATAGCGTGAGTACTAATTACGCATGTCAGAAGTGAAACTTCTTTGGTTCCATGTGTTTTTTATCAGTATTAAAAAAAAATCTCTCGATCTTTCACACTCGCTTGCTCCATACCCTCGCCCCATAGCTGTGCTTCGTGCTATGTTCGCCCTTTCTCATTCTCTCTCAATCTGCCTCAATCGCTCTCTCCCTCTTCTTCGACAAAAACGCTGCACATCTTCGTGACGCTATAAATTGCGTTTCATCCGTAAAAAATTTACCCTCATACGCGCAAAGAAGTTTCACTTCAGTAAAAACTATACCTAAGAACGGCGGCGGTGTGGTTCGCGACACATCACGCCTCGTTTCCATCAGGGGCAAAAAGTGACCTACAGCCGCTTTGCTACGCTGAATGTAAGAGGAGGAATAAATGAGAAAATAGATGAATTTATAGGCTAAATGTGATCGCAAGTGTTGGAAGAGGAAGATCACAATCGGCCAAATAGGGGACGCTCTTAAGAAAGGTCAGGTTAGAAGTACCCAGAACCGAAAAACATGTATGAGGAGATTAATGAATGTGGAGAAGGCGCAAGTGGTATGTCAAGATCGTAGCAAGTGGAAGGAAGTGGTCTCTGCCCACCCGTATGGGAAAGAGGCGTGAGTATATGTATGTACGACCACTGATGACAAGTAACCCTGCTCCAGTGGTCGGCCCAACGACGAAGGCGACGTGGTGTTCGGGTGGGTTGCGGGTGTTGCGTGCTTAAGCCCCTCTGTCGCCCCGGACGGAGTGGTGCGGAGGCGCGCAGACCACAGCCCACCCCAAAAAAAAAAAAGAAAAGTATATGTATGTACCTATGTACTAATTATAAAATTAACAGCGCCATATATCGTATACGAATATATTGCGAAGCGGCTAGTCAAACATGCTGTGTATGCGGCCGCACAGTCGTAACGCATCCCCGCATGGAAAAACATTAATAATAATAATAATATTTATTCAAGTAACCAAGACTCATTATTGTTAGTAATTCTTAATCTAAAGTTAATATAAAATTAAAAAAAACTTTATATAATATTTGCTATTCCTATATTAATTTACCTTACCTTTATATTTATTTGAACATACCAGCCAGTTTTATTTAGTATATTTGTTGGTATTACCTTAAATTATAGCGTCCCGTGTTGAATAACCAAAGATCTATTTATATTTTTATTTTTGGTTCTGTTTGTCCATACGGACAGGCAAAGGGATCAAAGCCCATACAGCCAATTCTGATCCAATTTTTCTTACATATTATTTACTTCTTCATATTGTATAACTTATTTATAGTCATTGTCCGTCAGTAAGTCAAGTTATCATTAATTAGGCGCTGAAAACCTAATTAGATGATTTCTCTGGGAATTCCGGTTGAATATGAAAATACACGTAAACCACTCTTATTTCACATTCATCACACTTCAGCACCTTAATTATATTATATTACATAAAATATCAGCAAAATTATTTAATATAACACTATAAAACACTAAAAAAATTAATATAATACAAGAGCTTAACATGACATTTCCAAATTCGCGCCGAAACTCCAGATCTATTTATAAATAAAAATCCCAAGTGCGAGTCGGACTCGCGCACGAAGGGTTCCGTATCATTGACTAGGTAAACAAGTGTGTCCTGTTGCTATTATCGATATCAAGCAAATAAAAGGCGAAAACTTATTTTATTGTATGGGATATGTAAGGCCTTAATTATTTATTTTATTTTAATTAATTATATTTAAAGAGAACATAAAACAAAATATTCTGTGAATAGTTAAAGCGTCTACCTGTCACCGTTATTAGTATCGAGCAAGAAAGTAAGAAACGGTAAAAATATCAAGTTTGTTGTATGGGAGCCCCTCTTAAATATTCATTTTATTTTATTTTTAGTATTTGTTGTTATAACGGCAATAGAAATACATCATCTGTGAAAATTTCAACTGTCTAGCTATCACCGTTCTTGAGATACAGCCTGATGACAGACGGACAGACAGCGAAGTATCAGTAATAGGGTCCCGTTTTTACCCTTTGGATACGGAACCATAAAAAATGAAGAAAACTCGAAATAAAGCCCTATACTTACTAGCTTGAGTAGTCGGCGTGTTGTAGTAGGTTAAATGCCATTGTGGTGAAAACTCGAGCCCAGCACTGGAATGTATATGAGCTATGATGTTGATGATTTTCTTACCTCGTTGTTACTTCTTTACACGGATACGGAGAAACTAGTTATTAATTTTCGAGCACCTAGCCCCCCCTTGGGTGCAACCTTGGAACGATACGCTTATCAGACTACAAGATAAGCTTAACAAAGAAAAAAAAATTTTTATCTATAAACTTTTTGTGTCTCTGAGATTTATCGGAATGGAATTATTTTTGCGATTATCAGTGCATGCTATTAATATTATACGTATAGCACGCAATCATAGTGCATTTTAACAAAAAAAAATGTAGTTCTTTGATGCGAAAACACTTAGAATTTTAATGCACTTTCTAGCGGCAAAAATACTACTATTGTTTCGTGTTCAACGTACTTATTAATTTTAACATGCGTTAAATGAAATTGAAAAAAAATATATATTTCTTCCTATTTACTTTTTAAAATTAATTAATTAATCGTAATGTAATCAACTATAGTGTGGCTCGACGTCGTATTAAATATGTTTTATTTCTTTAGAAATTTGTTTGCTCTATGTGCGATGACAGGTTAAGAATACATTTCATCACCCACGCTTGGACGTGGGTGTCATAAAAGATGACATGTTATCTGCATATTATAATGCCAAAGGCATTATAATATGCATAACATCTATTTATATAAGAAAAACTTGATATAAAGCTTTATATCAACATTTCTGACCAGTGTACGTAAGACTCGGCTCTTTCATGGAAAGTGCTCTGAGGAACTGTTTGACTCGGTACCTCCGTCACCGTTTTACCAATGTACCACTCAATACCGCAGCAAGGTTCATCTATTTCACCTGGAACTTCACCTGCTACTGTTTCCCGAGCGCTATGACATGTCCTTCTTTAAACGAGGTTTAAGAAGAGTATTTACTTCACGGTAGACAACGGCCTGGTTGTGCCCCTGGTATTGCAAAGGTACATGTGCGGCAGTATCACTTACCTTCAGGTGTGCTGCCTGCTCGTTTGCCACCATCGGCAATAAAAAAAAAACAATTTCCGTGTCATTTTGAAGTCAGCTCGAGCGCAGCAGTGGAACGTAGCTTCATCATTATCATCGTCATTTCAGCCTGAACGTAGCTTAGATGATGATATTTTTTTTAAATTATTTGTTATCCCGTGTGGTGAAGGAGTAAGAATACAAATCCCCACTCCCTATCTTGCCCGTGCATGCTACATCACTATTTTATATTGAAGAACATAGTTTGTTCTGCCTGTAAGTAACAGCTGCATTCTTCTACAACTTTACAAATAATCCGTTTTTGTTATTTCTAGTGAATAATGCAATGTCTACCCCCTTTCTTTGCGGTAGATATCGTAAAAGAAGCCCAAGAAATATAATTTGCAGATAACATTTATGCAAGGCTATTAAATTTATAATAAAACCCTATACCAACCCCATCGAGCAGCGTGGTGGTCAATTAATTTTCGTCCTGTTGTGGAAAAGCTGGACCACAGCGGTGCGCCGTACAGGGCCATCGACCGTAGCACCTACGCGTACAGCCGTCGACCCTTAGCACTGGGTCTACCCACATTCGCCATTATCCAGAATAGGGCGGACATCGCACCGACAAGATCCTAAGTAATGCGACGCAATATCTACTTTCCTTCCATCATATATATTGCAGTAATTTTGGCAATAGATTTATAACCACCCGCCTCCTTAGGAACGTTATTGATGACCAGACAGCAACAGATGAAGTTGGCCCAGGTCTAAGTAAAGCTTAGGTATCGTCTTTTACGACACCTACGAACAGTGTAAGCGTTTGTAGTATTCGTAGCCTCATGGCCTATTGTACCTTGAAACGTTGGTCATCACCATCATCATCGTCTCAGGCTATATATATCCCACTGTTGGGCTTAGGTCTCTTTCATAATGGAAGGTGAATTGATCTATCTACTATTCTAGGCTGGTTAGAGGTATTGGAATAAGGTTTTATTTAGAACTAGCAACCCGCCCTCGCTTCGCTTCGGTTATAGGTTATAGTCGTTTTACCCGCGTAGTTCCCGTTCCCGTGGGATTACCGGGATAAAATACAGCCTAGTTTACTCCCTGATATTATAGCTTTCCATTGGTGAAAGAATTTTTGAAATCGGTCCAGCCGTTTTGAAGATTACCCGGAACAAACAGACAGACAGACAAAAATTTTTTAATTGCTATTTTAGGCATAGGTGTCGTGCAAATAACCGTGTGAGCATGAAAAAAGCCTATTATTTTGACATTACAAACAGACACTCCAATTTTATTTATTGGTATAGATTTTCCTTCTCTTGCACAGATGTTATATGCTTATTATATCCCATAGTCGTCTTCTGCGACATCCACGGGCAGATAGGTAGTGGTGAATTGTATTCTAATTCCGTCACCACAGGGCGACATCCACGAGCAGAAAGGTTGGAAACGTTGGTACAATAAATAAAATGTGTTACCCACGGGCAAGAAAGATGGTGGTAAATTGTTGTCTTACTTCGTCACTACACGGAAATTAATATTGCAAGTAGTGTTCATTTCAATATATATGATACCAGCTGACCCAAGAGATGTTGTTCTGTTTAATTAAAAGACAAGGAATTCTCCTTGAAATCGACAGCAGCGCCACTTATCGGGTCTAATTGTGAATCTAAACCGTTCTTGAATCCCCTTAAACACACAAAAAATTTCATCAACATCGGTCCAGCCGTTTAGGAGTTCAGTGACATACACACATACAAAAGAAATATATACATATACTAGCTGACCCAACAGACTTTGTTCTGTTCAATTTAGTAAGAAAATAGAAAATTGAATTCTCCTTGAAATCGATTGCAGCGCCACCTACCGGTTCCAATTATTAATCTAAACCGAATGGTTTGGATGTTCCGAATGGCTATACCGATGGATATGAGAATTTATATCTATCAGAATGACCACAAAAAATCATCAAAATAGGTCCAGCTGTTTAGAAGGAGTTCAATTACAAACACACGAACAGAAGATTTATATATACAAAGATAGAAAAGTTTATATAGTCGAAAAAGGTTACATTAGAAAAGTATATATAAATGTTTTCTTAGATGTTTCTTATTTTTTTTTTTTTGTAAAGTCCACGTACGCTAGAAATTTATAGATGTATAAGATAAGCGTAACAAACAAACTTACTTTCGCATTTATAATATTAGTAAGTATAACTTATTAGCGATATGTCTAAGATTATAGCAAAAGTGTGTTTTACATACATAGCCTCATGCCTGCTTTCCGTGGGGTAGGCAGTGTCTACGAATTACCCCTAGCCACGATCCTGTCATATTTCCATCGCTTCACTCGAATTCATCAAAGTCTTCAGGCATTTTCTACGATTACGCATACTCTTAACATGGCCTTTTCAGCAGCACGTCTCAAATTTGATCCAGAAACGTAACTAGCAATCCGCCCTCGCCTCGCTTGGGTTTCAGTTGCCTTATCCGCGTAGTACCCGTTCCCGTGGGAATACTGGGATAAAATATAGCCTATATTACTCCCTGATATTATAACTTTCAATTGGTGAAAGAATTTTTGAAATCGGTTCAGTGGTTTAAGCTTGAAAACGTAACAAACAAACAAATTGACGCATTTATAATATTAGTAAGGATAATTCAACAAAAGTTAAACTTACGAATAGAAAAGAAAAAAAAACAATGAATAAACTATGAGTCTCTGTTAATAATATCTTATTGTCTATGAATGTTATAATTTAGAGGCAATATCATTTCTTTTGTTTATACACTGAGAGTATTAGGTTTAGGGTTGTCAATTATTTATCGATCTAATAATATGGATCGGACATAGCATATGCAGTAGCGATGGCTGCTAGAGTAGTTAACTTGTGATCGAGAGCCGCATGTGGATATTGCGAGGGTAATTGACCTACTATATTACGCTGGTCAGACGGGTTGGGATAGGGTTTTATTTTGAGTTTTCCTTCTCTTGCTTAGTTATTATATGCACAAGATATCCCTTAGTCGTCTTTTACGAAACCCACGGGGAAGAGAGGGAGCGCTGAATTGTATTCTTACTCCGTTACCACACAGAAACATTTTAAATTTCTTTTATCTGTACATCTATACCTAAAAATAAAAAAAATTGAAGTATTTGTAATGTCAAAATACTAGGCTTTTTTCATGCTCACACGGTTATTTGAACGACACCTATGCCTAAAATACAGAATATTTTTTTTGTCTGTCTATCTGTCTGTTTGTTTGAATTAATTCTCAAAACGACTTGACCGATTTTGATAATGCATTACTACTAGACGAAGCGAGGGCGGGATGCTAATATTTATAAAAGATTGTGTAGAACATACTTAGTAAATATTAGCTTTAGTGTACAGGCTCTCAAACACATATATATATTATTCATATTATAATTCAAATTAGTCCGTATGATGATGGAATGAGAATACAATTCACCACCCCCTCTTTTGCCCATAAGTGTCGTATAAGACGACTAAGGGATATGATATGCAGATAACATCAATGCAAAACAATGAAAACCCTATACCAGCACATCTGATCCTTTGGTCACGTATAGTGGGTCCATTTTTTTTTATTGCAACCGGTGGCAAACAAGCAAACAGTACACCTGATGGTAAGTGTTGCTGCCGCTCATGGACCTTTACAAGGCCCCTTCCTACCGCGAAAAAAGTGGAGGGAGTGTGAATGCGTGCAACGAAATTCGGTGATACTAAAGGCAAACACCCTCAGAAGAGCTGCCGACTCTCTCACTCACCGAACGAAGCGCAGTAACAAATTGCTACTACTCAGACGTCGATTTTCTGCGAGAGTGTGGTACTACCCTGGACGAACCGGCCCTCGGATGTAGATAGACACCTGTCAACAGTGTGGTACTACCACTATGAACTATGAATTTTCCCCTTGTGAAGGAGGCCCGAGCCCAACAGTGGGATTTATGTGAGCTAAGATGATGATGAATCCAAAAAATTATGGCTGAACCAGATACCACAAGCGACGACATTTTGTTTTGAGCCTTTTATATTTTGGATGCACGCCGTCTGTTCCGACTGGGGCGGCTAAAGGGTGACGCTCAGTGCCGTAACCCATCGCAATCCCTTCCCATCCCCATTCGGCTGATTGGTACGGAATCCTTAACGTCCATCGCCCGCTTGAGGCGGTGACAATCTAATAACAATTCGAACTACACTTACAAGATAACATAGATGATAATACATATTGTATCAACCCTGAGTAAAGGTCCATGCACTGAACTAGGGGTTGAAAAACACGCGGTCGTTGGTGCGTCCTTGTTGTCTCTTCAATGTGAAACGAAGTATTAACCCTGCGACCTTAGAAGGTGACATACTACGTGGGTATTAAGATATCTTTGTTGACAGGGAACATACCTATGAATGGAATTTACCTGTTATATTATACCAAGTTAAACGACCAACTTTATTGTTATAAGCTAACCACAAACCCTCATCCATTTTCTTCGCATGTGTTATTCTTTTTTTGTTTTAAGATAACGCTAAGGAAATAATCCCTATATTGCGGGGGGACTTAACAAACATATAATTAACGGACACAAATTACAACCAGTCTCAGAAGAACAATCTGTGGATTGCACAAAATGTTTTCCTTTTTTTTGGGGGGTGGGCTACGGTCTGCGCATCCGCCGCCCCGCTCCGTCCGGGACGACAGAGGGGCGGCGCGCGGCCCCGTAACCCACCCGATAACACGTCGCCTTCGTCGTTGGGCCGACCAATGGTGCAGAGTTCCTCGACTTCAGTGGACGGCCCGACGGAATACCCAGAGGAAGTACCCTCTCCCATCGTTCCCATCTCGGGAAGTCGGTTGCCGTCGCGAGTTTAGCCTAAATGGATAATACCTGTGACAGACTGTCGAGATAATTATGATTATGGCAAGTTAATTATGAGATAATGAAAGCTTTTCAATTATAAACGAAACATTTTATTTTTCGCGTCAAAATGCTGACTAGAATATTTAGGATGGATGGACTCTCGGCGGACCGGATTAAATATTTTCGCGGGCCGGAGTTGGCCCGCGGGCCGTACTTTGCATATCACTGGTATAAAGTTTTATTTTGAGTTTCCCCTCTCTTACATAGATATTATATGCGTATTATATCCCTTAGTTGCCTTTTACGATATTTACGGGCTAGATAGGGAGTGGTGATTTGTATTCTTACTCCGTCACCACACAGAAAACGTCTTCATTTTTTTTTTATTGCCAACGGTGGCAAACGAGCAAACAGTACACCTGATGGTAAGTGTTGCTGCCGCTCATGGACCCTTACAAGGCCACTGCCCACCGCGAAGAAAGTGAAGGGAGTGCGAATGCGTGCATCGAGGCTCGGTGACACCAAGGGCACCACCAAATCCCTCCACACGCAAACACCCTCAAAAAGTTGGGCTCCCGGCTCTCTCGCTCACCGAACGAAGCGCAGTAACTAATTGCTACTTCTCAGACGTCGATTTTCTGCGAGATTGTGGTACTACCCCGGACGGACCGGCCCGCGCCTCCTGCACAATGGGAGGGAAATTGACCTACTATACCACGCTGGTAAGACTTGTTGGTATAGAATTTTATGTTGAGTTTTCTTTCTCTTGCATTGATGTTGTTGTCCTATACGACAGCCACGGGGAAGAGAGGGGATAGAGAATTGTATTCTTACTCCATCACTCATCATCATTTCAGCTCATAAATATCCCACTGTTGGGCTCGAGTCTCCTTCACAATAGGAGGGAAATTGAACTCACTATACCACTCACGTCAGACAGGTTGGTATAGGGTTTTATTTCGAGTTTCTTCTCTTGCAAAGATGTTGAATGCGTATTATATCCCTTAGTCATCTTTTGCGACATCCACAGGCAAGAAGGGAGTGGTTGATTTGTATTCTTACTCCATCACCTCACGGATAAACTAGCATATAGTAAAACTTTATTATTTCCGATACACAATGCACCATTAAATAAATGAATAACAATGTATATGGCAGCTTATATTTAGCAAAAACCACAGGAAATGATAAGAGAGTGAACACGTAGACACCGGTTAGTTAGTATCATTGCGCATAATATCATAATTTAGACTAATTACATCATTACATTAATTCCGTGTAAAACGTCTTTTAAACAACCTTGTAGATTATGTGAAAATTTGATATCAACACGTTCATAGTAAACGAAGTTAAAGCAAAAAGTTTTTTTGACCATTAATATAAATTATTCTCGTCTTATTACTCTAAATATGTTAGGAATAGAAGACTGTAAGTTGCGTTTTGGTCTGTTTAATGTCAACGTCTTTGTAATTATTTTATTGACATAATCATCATTGTCCGTATGGTGACAGAGTAAGAATACAATTCACCACTCCCTCCCTTGCCAGTGAGTGTCGTAAAAGACTACTAAGGGATGTAATATGCAAGAAAAACTCGAAACAAAATCCTATACCAACACATCTCGCGACAGCGACTGATGTCCCGGGACAGGGACGTTAAGAGGTGAGGGTACCCCGAAAGCGTATTCCGTCCGGCCGACCACTGAGGACAAGGAACTCGGCACTGGTGGTCGGCCCAATGACGAATGCGACGTGGGTACAGGTGGGTTATGGGCCCGCGCGCCGTCCTTTCATCGCCCCGGACGGAATGGACCGCGTGTGCGCTTACCATAGCCCAACCATAAAAAAATATACCAACCCGTCTGACAAAGTTTTATAGGTAAATCAATTTTCCTTCCATACTGGAGGAAGAGCGAATCCAACAGCGTGTGTGGGCGGGGATAATGATGATAATAAACCATCATTATATAATCATCATCTCAACTATATATGTATGCCCCCTACACAATAAAAGGCCAAGTGAACTTTCATACCATGCTGTTGTCTGAATAGAACCCTATACTAACCAGTGGCGTAGCGTGAGTCACTGTCGTCCGGGGCGGAGTCATAATTTGCCGCTCTTTTGACGTCGTAAAAATAATAATTGTTGGTGATGGTAAGAAAAAACAAATCCCAATCTTACGGACAGATTGGAGTCTTTGGAGCAGCGGAGAGACTTTGGGTCACTCTGTGTACTCTACCGACTCTTTCACGGGAAGTGCTCCGAGGAACTGTTTGACTTGATACCACCGTCACCATTCTACCAACATACCACTCGACATCGTAGCAGGGTTCATCCATTTCACCTGGAAACGTTATGGTCTTCAACTGTACGTTTCCAGCGATAATTTCTCCCACGTACGTGCAAGCTCTGGAATGAACTACCTGCTGCTATGTTTCCCGAGCGTTATGACATGTCCTTCTTTAAACGAGGTATAAGAAGAGTATTTCCTTCACGGTAGGCAACGGCCTGGCTGTGTCCTTGGTATTGCAAAGGTCCATGTGCGGCAGAATCACTTACCGTCAGGTGTGCTGCTTGCTCGTTTGCCACCGTTGGCAATAAAAAAAAAGGTACAGTACACGTCTAAACACAAATAAGGGGTCGACCGCCACTCATGTTTTGCAACAATTGTTTTGGGCGGGACATATAATATGTGCACATCAGTAAAAGCTAACTTCTTGAAAAATTAATTGTCCGACTCACCGCCAGTCATCATTCAATATCATTTCAGCCTATCGGCGTCCACTGCTGGACGTAGGCCTCCTTCACGTTACGCCAAAAAATGCGGTCCTGTCCCGCCTGCATCCAACGAAGCCCAGCAACTTTCACCAGGTCGTCGGTTCACTTAGTGGAGGGCTTCCTACACTGCGTCATCCGATGCGTGGTCGCCACTCGAGAACCTTTTTCCCCAGCGGTTGCGGGTTCGTCGAGCGATGTGGCCTGCCCATTGCCACTTCAGCATGCTAATTCTTCGGGTTATGTCGGTTACACCCGTTCTTCTGCGGATTTCCGTATGCCGGATTCTATCTCGCAGAGAAATCCCGAGCATAACCCGCTCTATAGCACGCTGAGCGACTTTAAGCCTTGTTATGAGGCCTACATTTAGGGACCACGTTTTCGTGCCGTAAGTCATCACTGGTAACACACACTGGTCATAGACCTGTGTTTTCAGACACTGAGGTATGTTGGACGAGAAGATCCTCTTAAGTTTCCCGAACGCTGCCCAACCCAGTTGGATTCGTCGGCTGATTTCTTTCTCGAAATTGGATCTACCTAACTGGACTGTCTGTCCTAGGTAAACATAGTGATCGACAACTTCAAGAATCGCATTGCCAACTAGGACCGGTACAGGAATGACATGGGCATTTGACATGACATTCGTCTTGTGCATGTTCATTCGTAAACCCACTAGTTGGGATACCCTGCTGAGATCGTTGAGCATGGTGCCAAGGTCCTCCGTGGATTCTGCCAACGATATCGTCTGCAAATCGAAGGTGAGTGATGTATTCGCCGTTGATATTGATGCCGAGTCCGGTCCAGTCTAAGAGTTTGAAGACATCTTCCAGTGCAGTGGTGAACAGTTTCGGAGAGATGACATCTCCTTGTCTCACGCCTTTCTGCAACTGGATCGGTTTCGTACTATTATCCCGGATACGAACCGACATTGTGGCGTTCCTATACAAACACTTCAATACTTCGATATAGCGATGGTCGATTTGGCACCGTCGAAGGGACTGCAGCACCGTCGAAGGGACTGCAGCACCGCCCAAGTTTCGACTGAATCAAAGGTTTTCTCATAGGCCACAAACGCTATACACAGAGGCCGATTATACTCCTCGGTCTTTTGTATAATCTGCCGAATCGTGAGGATCTATGGTGCTATAGCCTTTTCGGAAGCCGGCTTGTTCGGGCGGCTGGCCGTCATCAAGCTTGCACGTGAGTCGATTGGTAATGACCCTCGAGAACAACTTATAAACGTGGCTCAGGAGTGAAATGGGTCTGTAGTTCTTTAGAAGAGCCGTGTCACCCTTCTTGAAGAACAGCACCACCACACTCCTGGTCTATGACTCTGGAACGTCGCCCCCGTGAAGGGCTTTTAAGACCGGCTTACCGCCTGCCTTCAGAAGCTCTGCCGTAATTCCGTCATAACCCGGTGCCTTACCGTTACGTAGCTGTTTGAGAGCCATTCTGATCTCGTACAATCTGATGTCCGGGATTTCTTCGGTATAATGCCGAGTTAGCTTGGATCTGGGATCTTGTACCAAGCCGACAACAGGATTTCGGGATGATTTATATAACTGTCCATAGAACCTTTCGACCTCTCCCAAGATCTCACTTTGGGATGAAATGACAGTGCCGTCATCGGTCTTCAGCTTAGTCATTTGGCTTTGCCCAATAGACAGATCTTGTGCGAACACTTTTGAGCCACGATTCCGCTCTATCGCTTCTTTAATATGAAGCGTATTAAATCGGCGAATATCACGACGCACAGACCTGGAGATCTGCCTATTCAGCTGCCTATGTTCGGACCATTCGGCTGCAGACTGCACCGCCATTTCTTTTCTCCGTTTCATGAGCTCTAAAGATCGGTCGGCAAGTTTTTTAGGTCTATTAACGCGGTTAGCCTTGAAAAATTCGACCCAACCGCGTGGACAGTTTCCACGAACCTGTTGTTCATATCGTTCGGGGATTAGCACTCGTCCAGACATTGGAAGCGATTGTGTAGTTCGAGTTGAAAGCTTTCGAGGTTCTGGTATTGGACAGATGTAGGTCGGAGTGTAGACTTCATCAAGCGTGACCGCTCGACTTTTGTATGGATATTCAATGTGCCTCGTGCCATCCGATGATCGCTCCCAGCTTTAATCCTGCTGATCACTCAGACATCATTGAATATTTGTCGTTTGTCTGACAAGATGAAGTCTATCTCGTTTTTTGTTGAACCATCGGGGCTAACCCAGGTCCACTTCCTTTGTGGCTACTTCCTGAAGAAGGAATTCATCATAAAGAGGATTTCTTTCTCCAGAAAATCAACCAGTTTCTGACCCCTCTGGTTTCTCTGTCCATATTCATGTTTCCCCATTCTCAACTCGTTGTCGCTCCCTTTGCCTAATTTCGCGTTAAAGTCTCCCATAACGACCGTGAAGTGAGTTTTGGACGCGTGTATGGCTTTCATAGTGGCGCCCGGGGCGGTCCGCCCCTCCGCCCCCCCTTGCTACGCCACTGATACTAACCCATCTTTAGGTTAGTATAGGGATTTATTCAGAGTTCTTCTCAAACCTCGGTTTTATTTTACGATCACCCACAGGCAAATTGGGCAATGGGGAATTATATTCTATTTATATCTTACAATTATATGCTTTTATTTCTTACTCCGTTACCTGGTACAACTGGTGACTTTATTAGTGATGAAGACTATAACAGATTACCATACACCGCTCTTCAATCGCCTTAGACGGTTTGGTTCGATTAGACTATAGTCAATCAAAAAAATATCGTCATCATCACAGCTCATATACGTCCCACTGTTGAGCCCGAGCCTCCTCCACAATAGGAGGGAAATTGACCTACTATACCATGCTGGTCAGATGTATAAGGTTTTATTCTTACTCCATACTCCAACCGAAAAATTAATCTTAGATCGGGGACTATGTTTAAAACGTTTTCTGATAGATGGCGCTCGTCTCCTATAAAACCAACAGATATGATTGAAAATTTGACTGTCATATGCTAGTCCACGCCGGTCCGATTAGGACGATTGGAACAGATTTCCAATATGTCGAGTTCGAGTCTTGCTACACGCACATACTTCTTTCACTCGTAATCAAGTTTTTATTAATAACCAAATAAGCTCGATAATTTAGGG
Source organism: Lymantria dispar (assembly GCA_032191425.1). NCBI lineage: Eukaryota > Metazoa > Arthropoda > Insecta > Lepidoptera > Erebidae > Lymantria > Lymantria dispar. Next base: position 5,640,484 of record CM063447.1, read on the forward strand.
AAAAAGATCTCAGAGTAAAATCTTACCCACAATACATTGCTTCTCCATAAGTTGATAATAAAGTCATAATCGTTACTTTGTGCAGCACAAGTTGTGCAGAGGAGGCTGCTGCTAGGGCCCATGCTCCTTTATCCAGTTAATACGACGACTGATGATGCCCCCAGGTGAATCTGCCATTTTTTAAAGACATCTCCCTGCCCTAAGGAAATAATTTCTGTATTGCGAGGGACTTTCCCTCGCAATACAGAAATTATTACACATAATTATAATCCAACATATAATTAACAGACACAAATTACATCCAGACTCAGAACAACAATTTGTGGATCGAACAAAGTGTTGTCTCGTGTGGAATTCGCACCCCTGACACTGGCACTATAGGCCGGTATCTTAACCAATACGCCATCTGTGCAGTTTTGTTTTATAGGCTTATTAATATTTTCCTTGTGGCTACGGAATAAGAATACAATTCATCCACTCTCTTGCCTACTAATATGGTAGTCCTAATAGACGACTATGGGATATGATATGGAGGTAACATCGATGCAAGCGAAAGGAAGCTTAAAATTATATCCTACTAGCAACCCGCCCTCGCTTCGCTTCGGTTTCAATCGCTTTACCCGCGGCGTAGTTCCCGTTCCTGTGGGAATACCGGGATAAAATATAGCCTGTGTTACTCCCTGATATGATAGCTTTTCATTGGTGAAAGAATTTTTAAAATCAGTTCGGTGGTTTAAGCGTGAAAGCGTTACAAACAAACAAACATCCTTACTTTCGCATTTATAATATTAGTATGGATGACAACATTTGACTAGCTTGTCATAGTAAGATAATTTCTCCCTCACGGTGAGGGCCATTCTTTATCATCATTTCAGCTCTTATACGTCCCACTGTTGGGCTCGAGCTTCCTCCACAATGGGAGGTAATTTGACCTACTATACCATGCTGGACAGACAGGTTGGTATAGGGTTTTATTTCGAGTTTTCCGTCTCTTGCATAGATTTTATATGCGTATTATATCCCTTAGTCGTCTTTTACGACATCCACGGGCAAGAAAGGAGATAGTTTGTATTCTTACTCCGTCACCGTGTGGTGATAGGTTAAAAATACCCTTACAATCCCATAGATGTCATACAAACTAGTGTGGGAATCACCAGGAAAGTGGACAGCAGCACTCTCTGTTTTTTATCTTTTGGGGCTTACTATAACTGCTACTGCGGGGAGATTTAACAAACACAATTAAGGGACACCAATTACATTCACACACAAAATAAAATGTGGATGGCACAAATTGTTGTCGTCCTTTTTTTTTGGGGGTGGACTACGGTCATAAAAGGACTAAGGGATATAATATGTATATAACATCTATGCAAGACATGTAAAAATGAAAATGAAACACTATTCCAACACGTCTGGCCAGCGTTGTATAGTTGGTTAATTTCACTCCTACTAGGCTTGAGCCCAGCAGTGGGACGTATATGAGCTGTGATAATAGTGATAAGTAGAAGTCGAATCCACAATACTCAGAGTAAAATAAATCTACAGCTTCCGTGCAGTCGAATTTTCAAACATTGCTAAGTATGGTTCACGCTCGATGGCTCAGTTATCTAATTGTTGACGGTAAAATGCAGGGTTCAATTTATTTTTGGTTCTCTATTAATAGACATTTTTGGGATAAAAATCTGAATAATATTGCATAGCCTCAAACTGAGCCCTAATCTGTGCAATCGAATTTTCAAATATTCCTAAGTATGGTTTACTGGTTGAGTACCATTAGATATAATTGGTGACAGTAAAATGCAGAGTTCAATTTATTTTTGGTTACTTATTAATAGATACTTTTATTACAAAAACTTGAATAATATTACAGTCTAAAACTGAGCTATAAACACTTGCTCTTTTAATAAAGAATATTATAAAATTACCTCGCAATACATCAGCGACTGAACTTTACCAATCTTTTCCGAAAGACGGGATATAAATTCTTTATGTCGCAAAACAATCATAGACTTACGCAAATCTTTAAACAATGGATCAACTTAGAGGGTTTGTTGTTATCCAAGTTGAAAATCATTTGACAGTTAAACATAGTGAATGTGAGAGGCATAAGAGGTGTGTGGTATCGCGCGGGGGAGGCGTATCAGCGCGGGTCGAGGGGGGGAGTGGCGCGTCAGATTCGCGAGGAGGGTTCCGCGGGCGGGGTCAGCGACCTCGGCCCCCGCGCGCCGCCCCTGCCAATGTCAGGGCCGGTGCAGCCGCGGTCAGCTGACGTCTGGGGACGCGCGGGGGACGCGTCGTCGACGCTGAGCTGCAGTCGACTCCCGACCGTCACATGAGCCGCACGCTCCGCGCTTAACGGTAACACTCGCGCTATAAATAGGAGCAGGCTACGGTGGCGCGCGCTACTCCGGCGCCGGGACTGTGTCTCTTTAGTCAGGTACCTGAAGTAGCGCGCGTCGCTACTGCCATCGGCTTCATCAACGGCCGTACCAGCGCTTGATTAACACCGCCGCACGTCCATTGTACTTCATCAGGTGCTCTGGTGATAAAGCTTCCAGGCGCTTGTTGGAGTACACTTACCGTGTTGGCGGTCATCATCGTGCAACGGGATGACAGTGCGGCCCACGTGGGATGTTCAATGCACGTGGTGGAGGTGAGTAGCCGGAGACAAAGAGGAGAGAGGCGGTGAGTCACGCGAAGCGCCGCCGATTGTCGGTCGTAGCGGTCTGCATCGCCCGCCTTCACCCTAACGTCGCGGCCTGTGCCACCCTAGCGCCTAAAACCGCACGCGTATTTGCATTGGTCATCGAACTTCTTAAAGACACGAACAAAAGCAGATCAAACTGGTTTTCGCATGTTTTTTGACAGCGGCCCGCCGTCGTCTTGTCCCGCAGCGGAGACTCCGTACGACATTTTAATCCGACAACATTTTTTTAGCAGTGTTATATACGAAGAAGAGGAACGTTATTGCAAAAAAAATATAGCCTAAATAGGATGATATTTGATAAGGTTGATATATTGTTTAGCGACAGGGACAAAGCGTCATTCGAAAATGACAAACGACCTTACTTTTTTCGTATTACAATTAAAATTTATGTATGGTGGTCGAATAATATGTGACGTCAACGGACGAGTTCATATTTTTCCAACGCTGCCTTTACCGAGGTGATTTCGTAACGTTATTGCTTTACTTTCGAGTGTGTGACGGGTTTGATAGCCTCGCGAAATTAACGACGGTGCAAAATTCAACTGTATTTAGCGGTTGATAGAGATAGTTATATGCAAATACATGTAAACATATCTTTGTCGAGATATAATAATGCAAACAGCCAATAAAAACATGACTCTTGGGTGGATGAGTCACAGGAATGCGTCTAATTGTTGAAATGTACACAATGTTTGCCTACGTAGTGTTAAATTTCTAATTAAAGTGAAATGCAATCGAGTAGCTTTGGTAATGATTTTTTGCTGATTAATTTGCTTACTTAGAAATATTATAATCAAAACAATTCCAGAAAATTTCTTGCAAACGCTTTATCGATTTTATCTGTGTACCTCGAAGGTAGAAACACTCATAGCGTAGTAACAAAATTAAATATCTAAATACCTAGCCAATTTCGCAGAATCATTATGTAAAAAATTTCAAGAACCATTTTCAAGAATATATTTTCTTGCGTTAACGTTTTCATATTTATAATTGCTGTTTTATTGTTACCGTGCTCTTACCGTGTGATGACGAAGTATGAATACAATTCACCATCGCTATCTTACCCGTGAGTAAAAGACAACTAAAGGATTAAATATGCATATAACATCTGTGGAAGAGAAAGAAGGCTCGAGCTAAAACCTTATACCAACCCGTTCCACCAATATAGTAGGTCAATTTCCTTCGTGTGGAGGAGGCTCTAGGTTAACTGTGAGGAGTCTCGAGCCCAGCTTTGGATGTACGTGAGCTGTGTTGACGATGCTAATGAATTGTTTTACATTAAGCCTACTGTAACTATAATCGATGCATGTTTATTTATTTCCATTGTTTATGTCTCTATACAGATCCTTGTAAAGAGAATGTAGTTCCAGACGCGTCTATTGATGACGAAGGTACAACTAAAATGACTCAGACACTCGCCCAAAACGAACACACTGTTGGAACGCCTGAGTCAGTTCTACAGAATATTTAATTGACTAAGGCCGATTTTCTAGATTCATCGAATTGTTATTTAATATCATCTTTATAGTGATAGATATTGAGTAGAAATACAAAGTAACTTCCAACAAATCAGCTTTAAAATTGTATTCCAAGTTTAACAAACGCATTTCTCTTTGAATTCCCGTGAATTCTAATAACGCTAAAGTTACTTAAGTTAATAATTATTATGTTTTTATCATCGTCATTAGAGCTCATATACGTCCTATGGCTGTATGAAAGCCTTCTACACAATAGGGGGAAGATTGACCTTCTATACCACACTGGTAAGACGTGTTGGTATAGGATTTAATTTCAAGTTTTTCATCTTCTGCATTGATTTTATATGCATATTATATGCCTTAGTCGCTTTTTACGACACTTTACGACAGATTATGTTTTCATATTGATAAATGTTCAATGTGGTATCGAGTTAGAAAATGTCACCACTCCATATCTGTTAGTGGGATTCGTAACAATATTTGCCTAGAGAATAGACATCTCTTTGCTGGAGAACTTATATCAAGAAGTTGACCAACCCGCCTACTAAGCGTGGGATTATGTCTAACACAGGATTTCAATAAGCTGATAGATCATTTGTCAATTAATATTTAACAGTTTAATTATTTCATTCTACCTTATAATCTTCGCTTTAATATGTCCGCTATTCGGCTCAAGACTACTCCATAATAGGAGGGAGATTGACCTACTATACCACGCTGCTCCGACCAATTGGTATAGGTTTATTTTATGTGTTTCTTCTCTTGTATAAATATTGCTTGAATATTGTATTCCTTAGCCGTATTTTATGATATTCAAGGGTAAAACTATTTTACGGATTTTATCGCATTTGATTTTTGATTGCCCGATGTTTTGAAGTTAATGTTAGTGCGGACTAACACCGGATCAGAAAGCGGAAAAACTGTAAAATAGTTTTATTTACAATGTGTAAAACTCGTATAAACATTGCAAATCATTACTCAAGCGTAAGATAGGGTGTGCGTGAGTTTGTATCTTGAGTTCACCATCTCAGCTCATATACACGTCCTGGGCTCGAGTCTCCTCCACAATGACAGGGAAATTGACCTACTACACCACGCTGGTCAGACAGATTGGTATAGGGTTTTCTTTCAAGTTTCCTTCTTTTGCACAGTTATTATATGCATAATATATCCCTTAGTCGTCTTTTACGACAGCCTCGGGTAAGATAGGGAGTGGTGAATTGTATTCTTACTCCGTCACCCCAAGAATAATCTTATAAGATTTTCTATATTGAAATTCGTTAATTATTAAATTTCTATAAATAATAAATGATTATTGTACTACGATTCGTATTTTGTATTTTTACTAGAAACTGTTATCAAAAGATAATATTATCGCATTATGTCACACGTGCAACTTGTAACACGTGCGAAAAACGGTTCTGTATTTACAGAATTAGTTTTCGTTTATAATTTCAATATTTTATTCCCGAAGTAGGCGACAGATGTGTAACAATTCCACTTCTCGCTTAAGTATGTTGTATAATTAAAATTTTTTGGCATTCCACTCCTAAGATTAACGCGTTGAAAGAAATTATTTTATCATCATTTTATACGTCCCACTACTGGGCTCGAGCCTCCTCCTCAGGATGGCATTTCACTGATAATTCCTAAGTTTAACGCATTTCCATCTTTCCATCCATCAGCCTACAGACGTCCAGTGCTAGGCCTCCCCACGAGAATGCCACTCGGAACAGTCCTACGCCACTTGCATCCAACGGTTCCCTGCGACTTTGAGAATGTCGTCAGTCCACTTAGTGGGGGGTCGTCCTACGCTGCGCCGTCCAATTCGTGGGCATTTAGTCCGAATTTAGTTTCTTTAACGCATTTAAAGAAACTAAATTCTTCATGATTTAATCATCATCATTTCGGCTCATATACGTAGGCTCGAGCCTCCTCCTGGTTAGGAGTAAATTTGACCCACTACCATACTGGTCAGACGAGTAGCTATAGGGTTTTATTTCGAGTTTTCTTTTCTTTAATAAGTATTTTATGCGTATTATATCCCGGAGTCATCTTTTACAACACTCAAGTACAAGATAGGAGGTTGTTGAAATCTTACTCTGTCATCATACGGTAAATTCTTGTTTTTATTATATTAACATAGATTGTCATTGTTAAATTGACCTATAAAATTCTATCTAATAGGTTGATACGATCGTACTAGTAATGGTTTTGAAAAGTCAGTTAACTTCCTGATATGACTTTTAGGTACCTTTATTATAGTTATAATGACAAATGCCAACACTTCTGACCAGTGCGGTATAGTAGGTCAAATTTCCTCCGATTGTGGAGGAGGCCCAAGCCCAACAGTGGGACTTATGTGGGCTGAGATGATGATGATGTATTTTAAACTAACATCATCATCACAGGCTATTTATGTCCCACACTGCTGTGCTCTCAACTCAACTTTGAGTGGTAGGACCACATTATCGACAGTTATCTGTCTACAGCCGCACTACAGCCTTGGTATCACCGAGCCTCAATGCACGCATTCACACTCCCTTCGCTTTCTTCGCGGTAGGCAACGGCCTTGTAAAGGTCCATGAGCGGCAGCAACACTTACCATCAGGTGTACTGTTTGCTCGTTTGCCACCGTTTGCAGAAAAAAAATAAAAAACAACGGAAGGGAAATATACATACTTATACCACGCTGGTAATACTCTTACAGCTGGTAAGATTTCGAGTTTTCCATCTCTTGTAGAGGTGTTATATGCATATTATATTCCGTAGTCGTCTTTTACGACACCCACGGGTATAATATGAGCTCGAAGCCCTCGCTTCGTTTCGGTCTCTTTGAAATGGTTATTGTCAGTTATCCCTAAGAGATAGACATATACCATCATGGACTCTTTTGTAGGCCTTCTTAAGGTGTATAATACTGTAGTACATTATTTTCATCGATCTCGTAGGGTTCAGCCAGCGTTTACAAAGTAAGCGCAAAAAAATGTATTTATTTACGACATCACATTATAAACATTTAAAAATATCAGTATTTCACTACTATATTATGCATGTATTATACATATAAACCTCTCTCTTGAATAACTCTATCTATTTAAAAAATCCGCCTCAAGATCCGTTGCATAGTTTTAAAGATCTAAGCATACATAGGGACAGACAGACAGTGTTCAGTTCTGTACAAAAAAAAAGGTACAAGGCGGACTGAATGCCTTAGGCATTTTTTCCAGTTTATATGTATTTATATTCAATGCCTTTGGCCTTTTTCTACCAGTTTATAAACGTCTATTTTATAATTTTGAAAATTTTAACTACCTGGAAGTAGGTATACATAAAATTCTGAAAACCTTATTTTTTTTTTTTATCTTTAAATAGAAAATGTACCTGTACTGTACAGTCCATACGAAAATATGTATTATTCACATTTCATGCGCTCTTTAACACATTTTTCGGTTCTTTTATATAACTTATTACGGTCGTTTACACATCGGCGGATGCTTAAAAAATTTTTAGACTTATTAATATAATTAGCGGCAACCTCTACGTAATTTAAAATGTCTTTATTGACACTTAATAACGTGGATATTGGGTAATTTATTTTACTTGCATAACTGTTCTGTCAATGACTGATTTAGAATAAAATATCACGGCATCCCTTCCCTTCCTGCTACTATTTTATATGGCGATGACATTATTTTATTGGAAGAAAACTTGCATTAAAAAGCCTTTTAACTGTCCTGGTATAAAAGGGGCTATAGGTATCCTGTTTTAGAGAAGATAATGAAAAGTAGATTAAAAAAGCGTTAAATCAATACTTTTTGCGATAATAACATATAATATATCACAAGGACTTTTATTTTTACAAAATTGCTTCTAATAATAGCAAATCTAAGAATACAAATCTCAATACCCTATCTCGTCCGTGGGTGTCCTAAAGACGACTAAGGGTTGTCATATACATTTAACATCTACGCAAAAGAAGGAACACTTGTAATAAAATCACAAATAAAATTACTATATCTGCCTAGAGCGGTGTGGTTGGTTAAATTCTCTCCTATTGTGAAAAAGACTTGAGGAACCGTTGGACATACCTATATGAGCCCAGAAGTGGGACATATACGAGTATGAGCTGATATGAACTAGTTGATGTTTTTGTGTGTTTTTCTATAGCTGTTAGCCGCAGACAGCTTTCACAGCTTTTACCTGACTATGGGTGAGCGCTGAGGGTGGGAGCCCTCCCAACCGGGTTTAACTAGCTTTTTATTTCTTTTTTGTGTGACTTAGTTAGTCGAAGATGGCTGTGACAACTTTACCCGGTCTGATAGGCGAGTGCTGAGGGCTCTCAACTCGGTTTAACTAATTGAAAGAACTATAAAATCCACTTTTACAGACTGACGAAATTAAAAATAGTGATACAGAAAATAGTTACAGCGACATCTATCGAGTCGGGCAAAAATCTCGACCACAGCTATAAAAATTCATTCATCCAATAAGGATAATGGGACAAACTATTTAAATGATTGAATCAACATCGGTCCTTGGTAAGCGTGCAAAGGTTCAAATTAATACGATTTTTAGAAGAGGTTAAAATCACGTTGAAATATTTCGTCACATACAAACCAAGTTAATAGAAAAGTGTTAAAAAAACCGGCTAAGTGCGAGTCGGAGTAGTGCACTAAGTGTTCCGTACCATTATTTATAAAAAAGGACAAAAAAAATAGCGTTTGTTGTATGGGTGCCCCCCTTAAATATTCATTTTATTTTGTTTTTAGTGTCCGTTGTAATAGCGGCAATAAAAATACATTATTCGTAAAAATTTGTCTAACTATCGCGGTTCTTGAGATACAGCCTGGTGACAGATAGAAGGACGGACAGACAACGAAGTCTTAGTAATGGGGTCCCGTTTTTACCCTTTGGGTACGGCACCCTAAAAATGGAAATTATTTAGAGTAGAATTAAAAACGTCTTAAAATACCACACAATTTAATCGAAATGAAGTTATATTCTTTTTTTTTAAGTTTTATTTAAATTAATTTGTATGTCCTTAAATTTTGCAATCAATACTTGCACCCACTTCCATTGAATTCTGTTTCACCCATCTAAGTTATCGCCTTGAAAATTGGGACACACGTTTAGTTCACGTGATAATACACTATTATTTCTTTTATCTATCCTATCTCTATATTCTATCTCCTCCACAATAAGAAGGAAATTGACCTACTACTATATACTATGCTATTCCGGTGTAGTTTTATTTCGAGTTTGCCTTCTCTTGCATAGATGTTATATGTATATTTTATGGCATAGTCATATTTCATGACATCCACGGAAAATATCATCATCATCACAGCCTATTAAGTCCCAATGTTGGGCTACAGCCTCCTCCACAATGGAGGGGAATTGACCTACTATGCCACGCTAGTTAGACGTGTTGGCATAGGGATTTGTATCGAGTCTTCCTTCTCTTGCATCGATGTTACCTACATATATCCCTTAGTTGTCTTTTAGGATACTCACGGGCAAAAAAGGCGTAAACAGTAGTAAGAGACAACACAGTAAAGGGTCGATTATTGAGGTGATAAAATGTATTTTTACTCCGTCACCACAATTTTAGCTTTTTCATTCTTTTAAGTGCATTTCTGTTTACTATTTACATTAATGTTTACGTAAATACAATGTGTCAATACCTCTTCCCCTTTAGAATCGTTTAAATCAACTGAGAGTTATCCAGCAATAGGACTGTTCTGGTAAATTATAAATATATCAATAACTACGTTCACAAAACGGCTTGCCAATCGATAATGTCTCCATCTCCCCTAGCGGAGTTCTGTATCCGTACTGGATAGATGTATTAAGTTGCGATTTATATTTTTATTTAACAATTTTATGTACTAGTGCAGATATTTGATTAATTAGCATGCCATCTTAGCTGATATTCGCCCCACTAATAGCATTCAAGTCTCCTGTACAGTAAGAGGTAAATTGTCCTATTACACTACGCTCAACAAATGAGCTGGCGATAGGGATTTATGAGAGGTTTTTTTTTTTTTTTTTTCTTGCATAGATATTATCTGCATATTATATTCTTTTTTGTCTTTTACGACACCTAAGGCCAAAAAAAAAATTCCGTGTGGTGATGGAGTAAGAATATATTTCACCACCCCTCTCTTGCCGGTGGGTGTCGTAAAAGACGACTAAGGGATATATTGTGTAGGGTTGCCAGGTCGTCAAACTTAATTTGCCCCGACATTTGGGTAGAAAGGCCGGACACCCTACATTATTGCGCATTTTGTGTTTTAGTATTATTAGGTACAACAAAAAAATGTATGTAAAATTAAACTTTTTGGATTATTATGACAATAGTCGACTCGCCTGCGCTCGGCCACGCTCGGGGCTAGCTCGTTTACGAAATGTAAAAAGACTAATAAAAGCCGGACACCGATTATTTTGACCGGACACGTAATTAAAAAGCCTATGTCCGGCTTTATCCGGACGCCAGGCAACGCTGATTGCGCATATGACATCTATGCAAGAGAAGGAAAAATCGAAACAAAACCCTATACCAATCTGTCTGATCAGCATGCTATAGTAAGGTCAATTTCCTAATTACATTTTCACCATGTCACCATACGAAGGTTATATTTTCGATAGATTTATCTACGTATATAGATGTTATTTATTTATGAAAGTAAATATGTGGAATGCAAGTTTATTTCCCAGCTGTAAAGGTTTTAAAAGTCAATAATAGCAGAAATAGATATTTTATTGTTAGCTAAAACCACAGACTGCAACCAGTTAACCTGACTTAAAATAACTTACCGCAGGCCAAGTTCCGCGAAATTGCTACGGTTCTTTGAAAATCATTTGTTGTTATTTGCGATTTAATATAATTAATTCCTAGTAATTTATGACTTCCTAGGCGCTTTTGATTTTTGAAGTGATTTGCGAATTTACGAGTACATGAACATATACAAAAAAATGGGTGCGTGTACTTATGTACGCGCGTGAGAAGTTATACTTCTTTGGCATCATTAAAAAATAGTTTTTAATTGCATGCAAATAATTAATTACAATAAAATAATAGAAGGATTGGAAAAGGATAATCAACAAAGTTCAGTTTAATAGTCATCAAATTTAAACTAAAAGAATCTTAGATTGATCTTAGATATCAATAATTAATATTAAAAATTGAAAATTAATATATTTATATAATAATATATTTAATATATATATTTGAAATATATATATTTAATATAAATTTATATAATATATAATTAATATATATATATATATATATATATATATATATATATATATATATATATATATAATTATTAAAAACAAAATTTAGAGAATAATAAATATATAAGACATAATTTGTACTAAATATTATAATTTATAAGATTCTTAATTTTAAATGTTTATTATTGATTATTTAATATTTTAAAAATAAATTTAATAATAAATTCAAAAATTGAATTTAAGGCTAAGCTGTCTGCTTCATACTGTTAATTTTGTGTCACAGATGCGCGCGCATCTTAAAATTTCACTCAATGAGCGGTTAAGCAGACAGCTTCATACTGTTAATTTTGTGTCACAGATGCGCGCGCATCTTAAAATTTCACTCATCATTTTTTCATAACGCGCCTAAAGAAGTATAACTTCAAAAAATAATATTGATATGTCCGTTTGTAATGACGAAATAATTGTTTTTAATCAATTCATATAAAAGTAGTGAGACCGAAACTTTATTTTTAAAATTTATCCTATACTAGCTGACGCAACAGACGTTGTTCTGTTCAAATACAATAAAAGGAATTCTCCTTGAAATCGACAGCAGCGCCACCTATCGGGTCCAATTGTGAATCTAAACCGTTCTCGAATCCCCTTAAACACACCAAAAATTTAATCAACTTCGGTCCAGCCGTTTAGGAGGAGTTCAGTGACATACACACAAGAAATATATATGTATTATTAAGAAGATATTTATCTCCATGTGGTAACAGAATAAGAATAAAATTCACCACTCCCTATCTTGCCTGTGGATGTCGTAAAAGACGACTAATTTGAACATTTTTGCAAGAGAAGGAAAACTCTTAACAAAACGCTATACCAACATGTCTGACCAGCATGGTTATAGTAAGGTAAATTTTCCTCCTATTGTGGAGGAGGCAGGCTCAGCAGTTGGACGTGTATGAGCTGAAATGATGAATGATAATGATGATATCTATTTAATGTATTCGAAATGATTGGACCGATTTTGATAGGACTTTCAGTGCTACTTTTGTGACCTTATAACTCTACTTTGATTTCATTAAAAAAGAATTATTATTGCACAAAATAAAAGGAATGAAATTAGAAGTAAACTAGCAACCCGCCCTCGCTTCGCTTCGGTTTCAGTCGTCCTACCCGCGTAGTTCCCGTTCCAGTGGGCATACCGGGATAAAATATAGCCTATGTTACTCCCTGATATAATAGCTTTCCATTGGTGAAAGATTTTTTGAAATCGGTTCGGTGGTCTAAGCATGAAAGCGTAACAAACAAACAAACTTACTTTCGCATTTATAATATTAGTAAGGATTGCTATTAAGAAATTTACATTCAACATAATCCAATATAAATACTGCAAAAAGTTAATAACTCAAATTCTATGAATAGATTTTTTGGTTAATAACCTCTTCCTGATAAAGCGTCATTTAAAAAAAAATGTAATTAATATGGCGAGGTTGATTTTGCATGTAGGACGAAACTTTTAAACATTTTTTTGCCATAATCATCATCATCATCGCAGCTCATAATTATACGTCCCACTGCTGGGCTCGAGCCTTCTAGGCAAAGGAAAGTCAATTGACTTACTGTACCAAGCTGGTCAGAGGGGTTGGTATAAGGTTTTATTTCTAGTTTTCCTCTTCTTGTATGATGTTATAAGCATATAAAATGCCTTAGTCATCTTTTACGACACCCACGAGCAAGTTAGAGGGTGGTGAATTGTGTTCTTACCCGTCACCACGCGGAGAGTTTGCCATACTAGCAACAATTATTATATCAACATGACAATTCGCCTACTACTTCATCTTAGATTTAGTATTAAATTATTATGATTTAAATTATATTATATATTATGTTTATAGAATATAATCATACCAAATTTAAAAAAAATACGGCATTCTATACATTATATGGGGGGGCACCCCAAATAGGGGGTATTCCGTCGGGCCGATCACTGACGTCAAGTCACCCTACGAAGACTAGACGAAGGCGACGTGCATCGCGGGTGGGTTGCGGGTGTGCGTGCTTACGCCCTTCTGTCGCCCCGGACGGAGGGTGCGAGGAGCGCGCCGAAGGCAACCGACCCCAAAAAAAAAAAATACTTTACATTACGAAAATCTTCGAAATATGTATGTTCTTTCAATTAATCTACCGCCAAACATACAATTTTTATCAAAAATTAATGATGTACAAATTTTGTCTTTCTCCAATTTTAAGTATAGATTTCATAATAATAATGTTATTTATATGTTAATATAAAGCAAACAATATACAGAAAGTATTTCGTGCCTGGTGGAAATAATTATATATTTTATAAAAATATTCAAATTAAAATGACGCACACTTCGCTAAATGCGGTGAAAGGCTGTTTCATTTTTAAAGTTTTTGATTAAAATTATAACAGTTATTAATCTTATTACAGTTTATACGGCATTCATTATTATACTTTACTTATTTTAAAATATCCTCCTAAAACTCACAACCATCATCACAGCTCATTTATGTCCCACTACTGGGCTCAAGCCTCTTCCATATTGGGAGGGAAATAGACCTACTATACCGCGCTGGTCAGACGTGTTGGTGTAGGGTTTTATATCGAGTTTTCCTTCTCATGCTATATGCTCTCTATCCCTTACTCGAATTTTACAATACCCACGAGCAAGAGAGTAAGTGGTGAATTGTATTCTTACTTCTTCACCGCACGGAAATTATTTAAAATATCCTCCCAAAACTCTCAATATAATCAAAAAATACAAACTTCAACTTCGTTCAATAGCTGGTATGATAATTACAAATAGTATAAGCGTAGGGAGTAATATGAACCTCACGTCATGGAAGCTATTCCTGAATCAGCGATGTTTGACACCATAATTCTTTGTGATGATGATAGGAGCTCTCCAGTCTAAACAAGTTAAAACATGTTTATTAAAATATAATAAGTTTAATACTTAGAATATAAAAAGATAGTGTCGAAACTTCTAGCGATCAAAACATGAAGCCAAAAATACTACATTAAAAAATCAAATTATGAAATCAAATTTTGTTTTTATTAACATAAATCGTCGAAATACTTTTAAAAGTAATGTTAAAAACCTTTTTATGTCCTTCAAATGTGTTGTGACAACATTTGAATGCACAAACCGCCATAATAGCCTATTTATTTTTTAAGATTTGCGTACATACGTGCAATACCTTCTACATTACGGAACGGTTCCGGTGTAAGCTCTATTAGGCTCCAATTGAAATGCTTAATTTTTTTGCGCGGACTTACCTTCTATACGTTACTATTCTAAAGTTTAATAAGTAAAAATGTTAGTATTGGGCGATACAGCCGCTAAGCGACCAAACCCTTTCCATTTCAATAATATAAAAAAAAAAATAAAAAATATTTAATGAAACAAAATTTTCAGTTTAGGGACGGAGTAACAATATAATTCATTACTCCCTATCATGCCCGTGGATGTCGTAAATGACAACTAAAAGATATAATACATATAACATCTGTGCAAGAGAAGGAAAGCTCAAAATAAAACCTTATACCAACGTGCTGACCAGCATGATATAGTAGATCAATTTCCCTCCAATTGGGGAGGAGGCTCGAGCCCAGCATTAAAACGTGTATGAACTGCTGGAAAAATAATTAAAGAGAGGTAATAACAACAACCTAGTTGACTACCGACTTTAATCTGATAGGCTAATTCGAAAACAATCTTCGTTATCATTTACGTCTAAAAAAATAGGCGAAGAAATATTAAAAAAAAATCACGCCCCCTATTCTGACGTTTTTTGAAACTTCACAGTTATGGTAGGACTAGTATTTGATGTTCAAACTACCGTTGTATCTTTTATTAGTTTAATTCAATACGTTCTTAAGTTATTATCAATTTACATTTTAATAATAGTAGATTAGCAAATAAAATCGTTTTAGATTATTTCTTCTGGTAATTTATTTCTATTAAATAAATAGTAATACTTTTTTATTTGAAATTAATAATCCTATTTATGTAAAGATTTCTGATGTTTACGCGAGCACTACACATTGTAAATAAAACTACTTTTACGGATTTTATCGCGTTTGTATTTGATTTATGATTGCCCGACGTTTCGAACACTTTACAGTATTCATGGTCACGGGCGGACTAAGATGTCTGACCTCCAAACAAGTCAACGTTATTACAGATTTTTAAAAAAATAAAAAAAATCTGTAATAACGTTTTATCTTATTTATGTAAAATTACAACAAAATACTTTGTTTTAATTTGCTTATTATAAAATTAACTTCAGAAATCATTAGGCTCGGATGCCATGTAGGTAGATAGGTGTAAATACCCATGTGCATGGTGTTATTTTTGTTCCAACAAATAGAAGATTCTAAGTAGAATCAAACTAGTGAAATAAAAATCTCGTTGACTATAAAAACGAGATTTTTCGACGACGCTTTTTCTATTATTTGAGATCTACATTATAATTAAGTAGGTTTAAGAATATATCAAGGCTCAAAGTCGCTCAGCGTGCTATGGAGCGGGCTATGCTCGGGATTTCTCTGCGAGATAGAATCCGTAATACGGAAATGCGCAGAAGAACGGGTGTAATCGACATAGCACGAAGAATTAGCACGCTGAAGTGGCAATGGGCAGGCCACATCGCTCGACGAACCGACAACCGCTGGGGAAGAAAGGTTCTCGAGTGGCGACCACGTATCGGACGGCGCAGTGTAGAACGCCCCCCACTAGGTGGACCGATGACCTAGTGAAAGTAGCTGAGCGTCGTTGGATGCAGGCGGCACAGGACCGCTCATTGTGGCGCAACATGAGGGAGGTCTACGTCCAGCAGTAGACGGCGATAGGCTGAAATGATGATGATGATGAATGATGAGGTTTAAGAATCTGGGCAAAAGAGCTTAATAAATTTACAAGGATCATAAGGACAAGATCTTTTAATAAAACCGTAATTACCTCTCCGCGAGTGACAATCACGACAGGTGCCGTGGTGTTAAATGAGTATTCATTCACATTAGAATTATTATTCAATGCCGCGCTATCCGGTGATCTTCTTACTAAATCCATAGCCAAGCCAATCTATGAGCAAAAGCTCATAGATTAACCTCTCAACTCAAAAGATTAAGCTCAACCTAAAAAGGTTTCGTTTTTAAATATATACAAAAAAGGCTTCTCCTTTTTTCCGAATTGATGCAAGTCGTTTAAATACTTCTATCAAGTAAATACAAAGGGGAATACAGATAAAAAATATATAAAATTTAATTCATTATATTTTTTGCGAATCTGCTCATTTTACGCCAGCTTGTGGCATTAAATGTCCTATATAAACGCGAGTATCTCTCGCTTTTCGCCTCAAACAAAGCATCCGCAAAATTTAATTCTATGGAACTTAATATAATAGCAAACCACAAATTTAATTAAAATTGACAGCCTATCGCTTCATCGTTTCATAACGATCAACGATTGGTACTCGCTGGTTTATATTTACCTAAAGTTACGATCAACTGCCGCCATGTGGGTTTTTTCGTGATTACAGTGACTAAGACTGCGAAAAATGCTTTCATGAATTCTAGAAAAAATATCTATATGACCGGCATATAAAAAAATGTCTGCACAGTGTCTTTTAAGTGGATCATGGCCCTGGAGTTAGGAGTTACAGTGGTGGGAATGTATGGTGGGATTAGTTACAATAACAAAATATAGTTTGTATTGACCACTTCAAATTTTTTTTTTTTTTTTTTTTTTTATTGCCAACGGTGGCAAACGAGCAAACAGTACACCTGATGGTAAGTGTTGCTGCCGCTCATGGACCTTTACAAGGCCGTTGCCTACCGCGAAGAAAGTGAAGGGAGTGTGAAGGCGTGCATTGAGGCTCGGTAATACCAAGGGCACCACCAAAACCCTCCACACGCAAACACCCTCAGAAAGTTGGGCTTCCGGCTCTCTCGCTCACCGAACGAAGCGCAGTAACAAATCGCTACTACTCAGACGTCGATTTTCTGCGAGAGTGTGGTACTGCCCCGGACGGACCGGCCCGCGGCTGTAGACAGATAACTGTCGACAGTGTGGTCCAACCACTCTGAATGTTTACATAGAACAAGGATCCGATGAAAAAATAGTAAATTGATAGTGGAACTTTTTAATATTTGTTAAATCTTCACGGCGTTCTAAACGAAACAATTTTTACGGATTTTATTGCGTTTGTATTATTTAAAACTATTTATACGGATTTTATCAAATACAAACGCGATAAAATCCGTAAAAATTGTTTTATTTATAATGTGTACTCGCGTAAACATAAGAAATCTTCTGACCATGTTTTTAATTTTTTAAACTACAGTTTTTTTGAAAGCAGCTATTTTTATGCTGTATACTAATTGATATAAATACATTTACTTACAAAAAGTTAAAGAAAATTTGATGATAACCTAATATTGAATCATTATTTATGGATATTTAACAATCGTTTTTCTATATGGTTACGGAGTAAGAATATAAATCACAACGCTTATTCCAACCGTGGGTGTCGTAAAAGACGACTAAGAATTAAATATCATATAACATTTATACAAGAGAAGGAAATCTCGAAATAAAACCCTATACTAACCCGTCTGACCAGTGGTTTAGTAGGTTAATTTCCCTAATATTGTGGGGAGGCTTGAGATGGAGAATGAATTAATTTACGCGTTGTAAATAAAACTACTTTACAAATTTTACAGCGTTTGTATTTGATTTTTGATTACCCGAACACTTTGCAGCGTTCATGGTCACGGGTGGACTAAGATGTATCACGTCCAACAAGTCATCGTTACTACAGAAAATTTATAATTATCTACCCGATACAGAAAATTTGTTATTAAATATAGACTCACATTTTCCACTGACTTCAAAAGAGAAGCAGGTTTCTCAATTCGACAGTATATATGCTTTTTTTATGTTTGTTCGCGGATAACTTCGTCGTTTATGAACCGATTTTGATGATTTTTGTTGGAAAGGGTATATTTTCCAAATGGTCCCATGAAAATTTTATTAAAATCTGACAAGCGGTTTTTGAAAAATCAACAAAAATCTAAAAATTTATTTACATGGTCTACATTATTGAAGGCGGTTTCCTTTTTTACAAAAAAATATTAATTATGATACAAATTTATTGTCAGTGTAATTTACACAGTGTAAATTGAGAATAGAATCCATAAGACAGGATAGATTATTACTCTAAACATTGACACTGTCCAAGCATTCGTATAAAATAAAACTATTGTTTTAATTAATAGAGACCTTTTTGTTAATTTATCTATTTTTTATTCACACTTAAAAACTTTTTAATTAGCCATTAACAATTAAGTGGCCACTCTTTTCTCGGTATAACGCAATTAGTTATATTCTAACAGCATATTATTTTATTTAAGTCTTTATTACATAAATATGGCTTAGTAGTTCAGTAACGAGCTCGAATGTCTCATGTTCCGTTTCCAAATCCTATTAATATTATAAACGCGAAAGTTTGAATGCGAGGATGTGAAGATGTTTGTTGCTTTTTCACGCAAAAACTACTGAATGGATTTTGATGAAACGTCCCAATAATATAGCTTACATATCAGAATAACACATAAGCTAGAATTTATCCCGATATTCCCACGGGAAGAGAAACTGCTGGTGAAACCGCAGGGCACTGCTAGTTTATAATATTTGTGTAATACAAATTAATTCAATTCGTTATTATTTCAACTCGTATACGTCCTGCTATTGGGCTCGAGCCTCCGACGAAATGAGAGCAAATTTGACCTACTATACCATCCTGGTCAAAAGACTTGGTATAGGATCCTTGGTATCAGTGGACTTGAAGTAAATAAAATAAATATAATATTATCTACATAATTATTACGTCTATGGAAAACTTTTTAAAGTCTCTTCCTCCCTTCCAAGATGGTTGAGGAGAGTAATTACTACTCTAGTAATTAACTTGTGGTTGGATGCCGCTTGTGGAATCTGGTCTAGCCTTTGAGAATTATTATTATATCGTGGTCCAAACTGCATCATAGTAAAGCTAATAGTCACTACATACGTTGTATAAAATTCTATAAAAAGTTAATAGAAAAGTACCTAATAAAAAAAGACAAATCAGTTGAGTTTCTCACCTGATTTTCGCAATGGTGGAAGGGTGGTCTCATTTCAAACCAATAGGGCTAATTTAAAATAAAATTTAAAAATTGCCAATATGTAAGTGCAGTCGCGGGGATTATACATAATACGTTAATTAAAAATAACCCTCGACACGAACGAAAAATTTACTCTAACAAAAAAAAAACAATCTCCATATTGTAGTAGCGGCTATCTTGGACACTCCAATTTTATTTATTGGTATAGATATAGTACTTAGTGGTCATCGTGAGGTCGAAATTCGGCCATAATTCATTTTAGTTAATTTTTCTGCTACACAATTGTGATTGTTGATTGTTCACAACTTATATTTTACTTGACAATTCTTTTAATTTTATTTATGTATTATTGTATATTGAGCAAGCTGTATTTCACTAATAACTAAGATATAAGCACAAATGTCTATTAGACATTGTCATCATAATTGATTGTTTGACATTCAGTTCGACCAGAGATTTTAACTGTAAACAAAAGTGTATAAGCGTTGCTACGCAACACACTCACACAAATATGTGTGTGTGTCTGTGTGTATCGATTCCATTATAGTGTGCGTAATGCCTTTTTTAATGAATTTAATGTATTTCTAAGTCATTATTATATGAAATTTCAGTTTTATGCACTTCTCCTCATTATATACATCAACTGTGCCAAATTTCATACTTGTCCATCCACGTAATTTTCGTAAAAAGGGGTACAAAGTTTTTGCTTCACGTATTAATATACAGATTCTGCTAGTCCCTTTCATTTCATGTCCATATTGAAGGATTTGTGAAAAAATATGTAATCCGCCATTTTGTGGCGGCGGCCATCTTTGACCGATTTTTATCAAACATCCTTTGATCCAGAAAAGAAAAGATCAAAATCGGTTCATCCTACAGTGTCACATACACCATTGTGTGGGGTAATAAATAATTTTAAGTTTGAATTTGAGTTGTGAACTAAGATATGGTTGATTGTTGATGAGTTTGAAATCCCTAGAGGGAAGTGTTGCTTTTACAAAGGTTGTAATTTATTTTGGACATTTGTAATACATTCATGTTATCGTTATCTAAATGTAAGGCTTCAATAAAAGCAATCGTTTCAGCTCCTATATGTCCCAATATGGACTCTAACTTCCACCATAATAGGAGGGAAACTGACTCTATGCCATGCTGGTAAAACAATTTTATTTCGAATTTTCTTTAATAGATAAGTTGTTTCTATATTAAGTATATCTCATATTCGTCTTTTATGACATTCCAGGCAAGATAGGGGTTGATGAATTGTATTCTTACTCCGCCATCGAGGGAAATTATCTCGACAATGGAAATGAATTAATCGCCATTTTTTTGACGTTGAATATTTCAGTCAATTCGGCAAAATTTTTTATTCTGTCTTCACTTTATAGAACATAAATAAAAATCAATGAAAAAATAACTAAATATCGTATGGCGTTTCATTTGGTTCATTTTCACCGTCTTCATTATACCCTAGTCAGCGTTAATTTGATTAATTGGCTCATATCAGGGAGATATATAATGACAGAAGGTTTTATCTCAATTATCATCATCATTTGACTCGTATACGTTCCACTGCTGGGCTCGAGCCTCCTCCACAATGGAAGGGAAGTTGACCAGACGTTATCTGCATATTACATCCTTTAATTTTGTTTTACGATACCTACGATACGAGAGGCAGTGGTGAATTGTATTTTTACTCCATCACCATACGGAAAATTAACTAAATATCAGATAATATATTTCGATTATATTAACTCATAAATGATCTTTGAAACAAAAGTATGCGAAAGAAAGATTTGAAGTACACCATTATAATATAAAAAAAAATATTTTCATATTCTTTTATTCTTTCATTTTATATATTACCAATTGCTGAGCGGATCTTATATAATTTGATCTAAGCAAGAAGATACACGGAAGTATAATTAATATGCGTTAAACTCTCGAAGGTTAATAGAAATCTTAAGTTCTAATATTTCTTAAAGATTTGTGATGAGTAAATATGTTTTTCTTTTTATACAGTTTATCAAACTTCACAGTTGACATTGAGGTTAAGATATATACTAAGGACAGTAGTCCGTACTTTCTTAGGTTCAAATTCCACGCAGGACAAAACTTTGTGTCTGGATGTAATTTGTGTCAATTAATATAATACGTATTGTAGTCGTATTACAAGGATTATTTCCATAATTTAAATTTTTATATTTTATTAAAATGGGCAAGCTAAACAAGACCGTTTAAAAAGAAAAAATAGTAATCGATTTCTATAAATAAAAAGTTCTCAATTTAGATATTTGTGAGCTTTCTTATGTATTTTTGAGCATATGCCTATATCCGTCATATACAGTAGAACCCGTTTAATACGATCACGTTTAATACGATTTCCCGCATAATACGCCATTTTGCGTCAGTCCCAGCAACTTGAGACATGTTTTCATACATTTCTTAACACTTAATACGATCGTCATCCTGTTTAATACGCTAATACCTGCCACTCAAATACACATTACCCCTTGCGGCAGCGGCCAGCGACTGACTAAGTGACGACTGTCACGCGACCCTAAGTGATAAAGACCAAGAAGAAGCCGAGTCAACTCCGATTTTGTCACACGCCCAGACATTATCAGCAGTTAATGATTTAAGACGGTATGTAACTTCTTTGAATCAAGCGAAGACGCATTGCGAAAATTAAATTACGTTGAAAATCTTGTAATTGCTAATGCCTCAAAATCTTATTGTCAAACTAAAATAAGCTATTACTTTAAGTAACGTAATAATAATAAACAATTTTTTTTATATTTTTAAATATTTTTAATATTCAAAACTGTATCTAGTAGTAAGTATATTAAATAAAGAAAATAAGCAACATTTTATTTAGGTAATTTTTAAATGTTAAATTCAATACGTAGGTATTCAGAATAATAATATAATAACTAATAATGGCACGTTTTTTTTCCTTTCCCGCATAATACGCTTTCCTGCTTAAGACGCGTTTTTGGTCAGGTCCCTGCGAAATCGTCTTAAACGGGTTTTACTGTATATTTTTTCATGTGGGCCACCACAGTGGCACACATGAAAAAATATATATATGGCATAAGAATACAATTCACCACTCCCCATTTTACCGGTGGTTGTCGTATAAGACGACTAAGGGCGTACGTACGTAGTTACCATTTAGTTATACGTAGGTACAAAATATCTAAGCAAGAGAAGGAAAATTTCGAAACAAAATCCTATACTAACCTGTTTGGTCAGCATGGTAAGATCAATTTATTTCCTATTATGGAGGAGGCTCGAGCCCAGCTGTGGGATGTATATGACCTGAAATGATTATGATATTTTTTTGCCGATGATTCCATTTAAATTTTTTACAGATCGCATGATTTTCAGAGACAGATAACAAAAATGTCTATTAATCAACCAGGATTACTACTATTGCAGATCTATGCCTTGTTTACAAAATCACTTTTTATCACAACTCTTGCTTTTTACCTCACCTTTGCCAATATACTATTTACAAACAATAAAAAGGAATTTTGCAAAGTCGTTTGGAAAGCGTTTAAAAACTTAAAACTATCCTTTTTGAAGTGAAACTTCTTTAGAATCGTTGTGATTTCAAACTCGATGAAATAAAAAGCGAGTCCATAGAGACACAAATACGTTAATATATAGGATTCAGCCGGCGAGAGAATGAGATAAAGGATAGAGAATAAAGGATGAAGGATGAAGAATAAAGAATGAAGGATGAAGAATGAAGGATGAAAGGTGAAGGATGAAGGGTGATGGATATTGGATAAAGGAGTTTCACTTCTGATACGCGTACTTTGTACACACACCTTTTTTTTAAACCGTTTAAAAACTTAAACATATGTGTATTATATTAAATTAGAAAGTATTTGAAGTCTTCACTTCTGTAGGCAGGGGGTAAGTTCATGCAAGTCGTCATCGACATGGTCATATGACGTGTTAACGCTAACAATAAATCTGTAGCTATGTTAATATCACTATACTAATAGATTTCAAACAAAGACAAAGTTGAAAAGTTTTAATTAAACAATTTTAATTTAAAATCAAACAATTCATTTTTAATATGCAAAAATATCTACTGTTTGTTGATAGTTTTAAGTTTACAATTTTGTCGGTAGTCCTCATGACTGCTTTGCCCTACTTTTTGTAATAGAAAATATTACGTTTTTACGCTACGTTTTATATACGTTTTTCTATTATTACAATATTTTAGTTCTTTCGAAAGATAATACACATATATTCGTCTGGATAATTTTGAACAAAAATAAAGTTAAAATATGAGCTAATTTATTAAAAGTTTATCTAACTAAAATATACCGTTTGTAGAAAATAATGTTAGAAATGTATTCTTAAAACCGGCATAATTACTAGGTGGCTATATAAAATATCAAATAACTTGGGGGCTTTTATTTTATTACAACGTATTAACTAATTTTAAATACAATTTTCAATGTGATAATGGAATAATAGTATAATTCATCACCCCTTAGCTTGCCTAAGGGTTTCGTAAAAGATGACCAAGTGATATAATGCATATAATATCTATACCAAAGGAAGAAAACTCGAAATACATACATACATATAATCACGCCTCTTTCCCATAGGGGTAGGCAGAGACCACACTTGCTACGATCTTGACATACCACTTTCGCCTCGTCCACATTTAGTAATCTCCTCATACATGTTCTTTGGTTCAGGGTACTCCTAACCTGGCCTTTCTTAAGAACGTCCCCGATTTGATTGTGGAACGTCCGCCTCGGTCTTCCCCTTCCAACACTTCCGTTCACATTCGCCTTATAAATTCTCCTTATTAGTCTCCTTTCATTCATTCTCTCTACATGGCCGAACCAACTTAACATACCTTTCTCAATCCTTGTCACTACATCTACATTCATTCCACAATGTTCCCTAATCACTCTGTTTTTAATTCTATCACTCAATTTCACACCAATCATGCTCCTCAGCGCTCTCATTTCCACAGCATTTATTCTACTTTCGTGCTTCTTCTGCCATACCCAGCTCTCACTTCCATACATTAGAGTTGGTACAAGCACTCCCCTATGCACAGCTAGGCGAGCCTTCTTAAACAGGCTTTGGCTACCCATAAAGGTGCACAAAGCACCATTCACCATATTTCCCTTACACACTCTTCTTTCAATATCACTTTCACATTTACCATCTCTCGCAAATGTAGATCCCAGATATACAAACTCTTGCACTTGTTCTAATATTTCCTCTCGAAATAAAATGCTATACCAACCTGTTTGAACAGCATATTATTGTTATTTTAACCCTATTTTGGAGTAGGCTCAATCTCAACATTGGGACGCTTGTCAACTGAGATAAAATACAATATTCATCATCATTTCGGCTCATATACGTCCCACTGCTGGGCTCGGGCCTCCTCCATAACACTGGTCTACATCAAATTTGCCTTTTACATGAAAATGTACTATATTTATAGTATTGCACTTGCTGAAGATAAATATACAAGTTAAAATTCATAGTTAGCTCTTATTGTACATTTATACCATATTTAATATAATAGCGGGTAGCCCGATAGATTTATCACATTAATGTTGACAATTCAAAATATTTAGTGTTTACCCGCGGAAATTTTATTATTTTTGATTCGTTTGTTGCACCTATCGCTGTCTGTGTTTTGTTTACCAGTTAAAACGTGAAATTGTTATCGCTTTTTTTTTTTTGTGAAAAATCTATAGTTTTCATTATGTCGCGTAAATGTGTTAATAGTGCTGTCAATTTTTGCTACATATGTGGTAATGTGACCTTTATTAACCAAAGATGCTCAATAACTTAGCGTTTAGAAACTGCTTACTTCCATTATTTTGGAATAAAATTAAGAACCAAGACAAATCGTCGGTAGAAAAACCAAGACAAATTCACATTTTAATTGCAGCACTTGCTCCACAAGTTTGATTAACTGAACTGACTAATGAAAAACTTTGTGAAGGCTCTCAACAAGGATGGGCCAGCATTAAAATACCTGCGAAGTAAATTTCCTCGTATAAGCGACGCCAAAATAAAAGAAGGAATCTTTATCGGCCCTGAAATAAAAGAGATTCTAAAGGACCAAAACTTTGATTCTGTTTTACAGAGCTTTGAGAAAGAAGCATGGGAATTTTTTGGAGCAGTTGTGTTTTTTGGGCAATAAGAGAAATGAAAATTATGTTGAACTTGTGAACAATCTCCTCCAAAAATATCAACAGTTGGTTTGCAATATGTCTCTAAAAATTCATTTTCTTCATTCTCATCTTAATTTTTTTCCTTCTAACTGCGATGATGTAAGTGACGCACATGGTGAACGATTCCACCAAGATATATCGACAATGGAAAAGAGATACCAGGGGCGATGGAATGCATCAATGTTAGCGGATTACTGCTGGAATTTGAGAAGAGATAGGTACCTCTGAAAGCAATTACAATAGACAAACGAAAAAGAAGAGGAAATGTTAATTAAACAGGTTTAAATATTTTATTAATATCTCAAAATTCCCAATTTTATAAAAAAAGTCTTTATATATATGTATATAAAGACTTTTTTTATTAATTGTTTTGTACTTCAACATGTTACTTAAAGTCAAATTTTGTATATTAGGTATATTTTTAAAATAAGAGCTAATTAAAAAAATATATTTGTGTTTTCGTATTCAGTAACCTCAAAGTAGTATAAAAATATAGTATTCAATTGAAAGAATAATTTTGTAGACCAGTGTAATAGGGGGGAAATTGACCTTACTATACCACGCTGGTCAGATTGGTTGGTATTGGGTTTTGTTTCGAGTTTACCATCTCTTGCATAGATGTCATATATATGATATATCCCTTAGTCGTCTTTTACGACACCCACGGGTATGAGAGGAAGTGGTGTATTCTATTCTTACACCGTCACCACACGGCAATACAATATTCATTTTTCTGATATTAATATTACGCTGTACATAATTGGTAATTAAAATCCAAATTACATTATACAGGTCAACATTTGTATAAAAAATGTAACCTAAATTCGGGCGAATATACATTACATATATCCAAAATAAAACATGAACAATAATTGTATTATTATTTAAGATTTGAAATAAAGTTAATATTAATTCAGTAATTCATTTTTTTTATAATTCGTATATTAAACATTGTATGTAGAAAAAGGAGTTTTATAAAGCTTAATTAAAAAAAATAATTTGTAATGTTTGCATTGTAATAATTATAAGACAGTACCTGAGATTAGCACTTTTACACAAACAAAAAATTTGCTTTATAAATTAATAGATAAGAAAAAGTTAAAGCGTCTATAATATTCAGGAACTCATCAAATTGATATCCTTTACAAAGTCACATATATTTTTATAATCTTATTCATTGCAACTCAGTGTGAAAATACATTTATCTATTATCCCCCCGCCACCGGGTGATAAACAGGGGACTGTGTGTGGGACTCGCCGGCCAAATAAGCGTCCAAAATACCCACTAAATCCTCAGCGACCACTTCTGTGCTTTTACGGGGTGCCGGAGAGATCGTCTGATGACTTTCCATCCTAGACATCCCAACGCTTGGGCGTCTGGCTACGTCCTGTCATCATTCAAAGCGGATTCAAAGGGAGGAGGAGCGCTATATGCCGCCTTAGACTATTACCTAGATAGGTATTTAGGTATATACTGCCCTAGGTAATACCTACCGTATTATGATATTCCGATTTTCCGTGTGGTGACGGAGTAAGAATACTATTTACTACTCTCTATCTTGCCCTTGGATGTCGTAAAAGACGACTATGGGATATAATATGCACATAACATCTGTGGAACAGAAGAGGAAACTCGAAATAAAACCCTATCTTAACATGTCCGAACAGCATGGTATACTAGGTCAAATTCCCTCCTATTGTGGAGGAGGTCCGAGCCCAACAGTGGGACGTATGTGGGCTGCGATGATGATTATGATATATCCTAAATTCACTTTTCGCAATGCTACTTTTCAGTTCCACAAAATAGAAACAATATCTAGTGTTGTATTTTAGGATATTAAAAACCTGATAAAATTCTATTGTACATCATCTTCAGCCTATCGCTCCTACTGCTGAACGCAGGTCTTTCCCCATAAAAAAAGGTATGCTGCCATAATCGTCACCATTGGCAAAATAAAGGTATGCTGCCATAATCGTCACAATTGGCAAGCGCATTGTTGATCCTTGTGAGATTTTATGCATTTACTAAGGGAAAGCCACTGCTTACTAGTCTTTCTGAACTCTCTTCTGGACCCTTAGCCAATTTTTAGGAGTCCCAAAACCAAGTAAGCGATAACAATAATTGTATTCTTATCACGTTCCACCATGGGAAATTACTATGTATATTCTGAGGAAATACCCTTAAACCCATACTAATGATTTTTTTTATACCTACTTCACGCGCTAAAATGGTTATCTTAGCGCCACTATATATAAGCGTAACTTTGGAATTTTCACTTAAAAAACCTAAACATTACCGAAAGACAGTCCGTTTTTACAAAAGACAGTTAAAATTTAAGTAACAACTAATGTAATTTAGATATCTGTGTTTTATCAGTTTCATTCAACACAATATCAATCAATCATTGACATTATTTGCCACATGGATAGCCTTAAGTGGTACCTAAAATTTAGGAGTGATTGGTAAAAACAAATAACATATGAAGGAAAGGATTTACAAAAAAATATATTCAAGGCTACAATACGGTCAGGCCTTTTTCAGTCGCTAAGTATAATAAAACATATTTCTTACGTTAAGAGCAAAATTTATCGGGTACATTGTTATCCTATATTACGAGCTAGAAAATAAGCTCATAGTAAATTAGGTTATTTATAAAAAAATGTTACGAAGCGTGATATTTATTATTGTTATACGTAGGACTCGAACCCACGGCTGTTAGAAATTCGTTTCAATCATCCTACTAATTACGACGAATGTGGGCTGACGTATAACAAACAAATTGTCACTCGTATTTGTCGTGCGGTGACGGTATAGGAATAAAATTCACCATTTCCTATCTTGCTCGTGTATATCGTAAAAGACGACTAAGGGATATAATATGCATATAACATATATATAAGAGCAGGGAAAGTCGTAATAAAACCCTATATTAACCTGTTTAACCAGCATGGTATAGTAAAGTCAATTCTCAATTTCCAAAGAGGTTGGAGCCCAGCAGTAGGAAGAACGTAATGACCTTTAAACCAGAATATAATGTTTCGAATATAATTCATCACCATTTCAGCTCATATAAGACCCGCTACTGGGCTCGAGCCTCCTTTACAATGAGAGGGAAAAGGAGCACATTGGTTGGACCGGTTAGTATAGTTTTTCTTTCGAGTTTTCTTTCATTTGTATAGATGTTATATACATATTATAAGGCATAGTCGTCTTTATGACATGAACAGGAGAGGGAGAGTTGTATTTTTACTCCGTCATTACAGAAATACATAAACTTATAAAGCAAAGATTAAGAGCAATAAAGCAAAGAAGAAGAATGAAACAACAATCAAAATAATGTAATTAGCTATAGAACTTAATTAATTACTACAGTTAATTATATTACTTCAATTTTATAGATCTCAATTTGCCGCATAGCTACGGAATAAGAATATAGTTTAACACTCCCTACCTTGCCCGTGGATGTCACAAAAGACGACTAAAGGGCATAATAGGCCGACCGCGCAACCCCCGATGGGGAGACGTCCAGAGGAGAGAGTACTCCGCGGGGTATTCTGTCGGGCAAAAAAAACGATGGCATAATATGCATACAATATCTGTTCAAGAAAAAGTAAACTCGTAATGAAAACCTATACCAACATGTTTCACTAGCATTGTATAGTTTTTTTTTTTTATTTTCTAATGTTTTTCCACAGACCTTTGTCCGTGCCTTTTTTATGGTAAGTATATTTTATTTTTATTTTGATTTTATGTAATAATATGTTTCTTCAAGTGGCGTTATTACATATATGATGGTTTATGTAATTTGGTGCGCTTTCTCATGTGTCCTTGATGATGTGGGACTTCATGTCTTCCGAGGAGCATGGTATATTAGGTCAAGTTCTCTTCTATTGGGGAGGAGGCACTCCATAAAATCTTCACCATCTAATTTATTAAAGCTACATTCTATTTTTGGAAGTCTTAATCTTATCGATTCAATGTATTCACCAAGCTCAATCTTGCTCAGCGTGCTACAGAGCGGGGCTATGTATATTTCTCTGCGAGATAGAAAACGAAATACGGAAATCTGTAGAAGAACGAGTGTAACAGACATAACACAACAAATTAACACACTGAAGTGGCAATAGGCATGACACATCGCTCGACGAACTGATAACCGCTGTGGAAGAAAAATTCTCGAGAAACGATCACGTCTCGGACGACGCAGTGTAGGATACAACTAGGTGCACCAACGACCTGGTGAAGGTTACTGGGCGTCGTTAGATGCAGGCGGCACAGTACTGCACTTTGCGGTGCAATATGAGGGAAGCCTACGTCCAGCAGTGGACGGCAATAGGCTGAATGATCTTCATTCATTGGCGTATGATGAATGTATTTATATCTATATGGACCACGCAGTGTAAGAGGCCAACTGGGTGGATCGACGACCTGGATAGTTGTTCGGCGTCGTTGGATGCGGGCGCCACAAGAATGCACTCTGTGGCGTAACCTGAGAGACGCCTACGTCCGGCAATGGACGGTAAAGTGGACGGCGATAGGCTGAAGTTATAATGATGATATTATATTAAGGTTCAATAAAATTATTCTTCAAATGGGAACTGAATCATTTGAATTATTAGATACAAAACTTGTCTGACAGTAACGTTCGTTATGGTAAGTTAGTATGATTGAAATTCCAAACGCGTACATCGCCGGAACAATATCGTATTATGTGGAATTGATTAATAAAATACTGTTTTGTAATAAAAGTTCTTTGTTTCTTTTTTTAGAAAGATAACCTTGTATTTCGAGGGATTTTATAAATACATCATTTACGGGCACAAATTAGATCTAGACTCAGAACAAAAATTTGTGGATCGCATATATTGTTTTCCTGCGTAGGAATCGAATTCACGGTACTAACACTGTAGGTAACATTCGTTCCTTCGTTCCAACTCATACATACCCCACTGTTAGGCTCGAACCACCTCCAAGATAGGAGGTAAATTGACCTTAATTACTTTACCATACTAATCAGACAGATTGATTTTTTTATTTTTTTTTTATAGGGGAGTGATGGCTGCTCTAGTGGTTAACTCGTGATCGGGTGCCGCGTGCGGGATCTGGTCCATGGTACTTTTTCGTTATATTTAATAACTGTATTGTATGATGGTTCGAAAGGCATCACACTGGAGCTATTAATAGACATGTTGTTGTATATTAGGTATCTTAATTAAAAAAAATAGTAAATGAATAAAAAAGAAGACAATCCCACTGAGTTTCTTGCCGGATCTTCTCAGTGCGGTCGCGTTCCGATCCGGTAGTAATTTAAGGTAAAATTTAAAAAAGTGACCATATGTAAGTGCACCCGCGGGGTTTATGCATAATAAAGGATTTGAATTTGAATTTATGGGTGGGCTATGGTAAGCGTACACGCGGTCCGTTCCGTCCGGGGCGACGAAAGGATGGTGCGCGGGAACGACGCCTTCGTCATTGGGCCAACCACCAGTGCCGAGTTCTTTGTCCTTAGTCGGTCGGCCCGACGGAATACCCTTACGGGTACCCTCACCTCTCGACGTCCCTGTCCCGGGACGTCCTACGCCGTCGCGCGATCAGCCTCTCTGCGGGTGACGGACTAAAATCGCCGGTCCGGTCACCCGCGGCCTCGGCTAGAGACAGGTTGGTATAGGGTTTTATTTCGACCTTTTCTGGTATAGAAATTAAATCGTAATTATATACTTTAGTCACCTTTGCCGACATTCACGGGCAAGATAGAGAGTGGTGAATGAATGTGGTGAAATTGCTCGTGAATGTCGTAAGAGACTGCTATGAGTTTAACAGATAGAGTCTGGTCGACAATTAAATTTCCAAGGAGGGTGAAGGTCAGGCAAGGCTGGTCATAAAATCATTGCCAATAACTTTTACAATATTTACAATGAAAGAGGAATACATATTATGTCGCCCCAAGCAATTAAAAACAGGAGGATGATGATTATAATGATAATGATGATGATATGGCACTGTTCTTCTCTATGTGAAGGCCTATTTCCAAAACTGGATGTCAATGGACTGATGATGATGATAATTGTATTAATTAGAAATTGATCTGTTGCCAAGTATTTTTTAACGCTTGATATTTACTTCATAATTTTTTAAACAGAATAATTTCTTTTAATTAAAATTTGACGCGCTCTGTGTAAATAGTGAATGCGTGAAACATAAATATGCTGATTTCACTCGTATTCTTTACGAGTACATTTATTTTTTTAAATTTTAAATAAACACGCCTGCTTCGAGCGTTCGTTTAGACTGAATGCCATCACGGCATCAACGATGCGGACCAATTGTCGAATTTATGCATTTATTAATATCGTAACATTTCCCCTTGATGCCAGAGTAAGAATATAATTTCCTCCTATCTTGTCCATAGGTGTCGTAAAAGACGACTCAGTGATTCAATCATGATGATTCATATGACAATCAATCATATACGATTCACTGTGGAGCTCGAGTCTGCTCTATAATAAGAGAAGAATTTACCCCCACACTAGTCAGATAGGTATAAACTACGCACTTATAGAGAAAAAAGGCTGGATACAATTGTATTCTTGCTCCATCATGATACTCTAATGTTTCACGATTTAAATTTACGTGTACATACCCTAAGACAGACCTACCGTCAGAAGTATCGTAGTTGGGGGTTTACCACTCCTCAAGGGGTGTTCTGTCGGGCCGACCACTGACGACAAGTCAACCTGCTCCGGAGGTCGGCCCAACGATAGGCGACGTGCCGCGGGTTGCTTACGGGGTCGCCTGCCGCCCCCCCCCCCTGTCGCCCCGGACGAAGCCGGGAGGCGGGTGCGCTGACCGTAGATCACCTAAAAAAAGCAAAAAAAAAAGAAGTGTCGTAGTTTCGATTCCCATGAAGAAAGAACAATACTTTGAGCCATCCACAAATTGCTGTTGATTTAACAACAAAATATATCCAAAAATAGGCCGTTTCTGTATATTTATAAGGTCGCCCGTAATACAAGGACTATTTTTTAGTGCAGTGGTATTAGAAAAAACTTGTTAGAGCTTGACACGGATAGCTTAAATCACCCACTGTTTGGTTCGAGCGTCTGGGAAGAATCATAGAAGGGAAATTCACTTACGCGTATAATGTATATTTATAATAATAATATGTATAATATATATATATATATATATATATATATATATATATATATAACTAGCTGACCCGGCGAACATCGTACCACCCTAAGTTTTTTTGTAAATCTATTTTCTTAATATATGAATATATAGTCTCTAATGAAAGAACCATCACGACTTTGTCGGGAAAGATTTGATCGTCTTGGTCGCGGCATTATTAATGATAATTCAAAGAAAATCCAAATTGCTGATTATTGATGTCTGACAAAATTATAATAGTCAAATTTTCAACTATGCTTAACTATAGACAAAATTACGTTTAGTTGTCATTTGCATTTTGTTATTACATATCAAATGCGTTTTTGTTATCCTACGCTTCATAGTGACTTGTATTCTCTTTGACATGAGTTTCGGCGCGAATATGGAAATTTTATTTTAAGCTCTTGTATTATATTCATTTTTTTAGTATTTTATAGTGTTATATTGAATAATTTTGCTTATATTTTATGTACTATAATACAGTTAAGGTGCTGAAGAGGGGTGAATGTGATATAAGAGTGGTTTACGTGTATTTTGATATTCTACCGATATTCCCAGAGAAATGATTTAATTAGGTTTTCAGCGCCTAATTAATGGTGACGACTTAACTTACTGAACACGAACATGACTATAACAACAACGAACATGACTATAAATAAGCTATTCTATATAAAGAAATGTTAAATGATATGAAGAAAATTGTATCAGACTTGGCTATATGGGCTTTAATCCCTTTGCCTGTCCGATTGGACAAACAGAAACAAAAAAAAATCTATTTGACATTTAAGTCACGTCACACGGGAACGCGATCGAACGGGATGAAAAATAGCTCATTGCCATTAAGAAGAAGAAGAACGGGATAAAAAAGTATCCTATGTCCGTCTCCTGGTTCTAAGCTACCTCCCCACTAATTTACAGTTAAATCTGGACAGCCATTCTTGAGTTATACATAGTGTAACTAACACGACTTTCTTTTATATATATAGATGTACCATGCTGATCAGACGGGGTAGCATAGGGCACATTTTGAGGTTGTCTTCTCTTGCAATATATATTATGTTCCTCAGTCATCTTTTGTAACATCCACGTGCTAGATAGGATATAATTGTGAATTATGTTCTTACTAAGTTACACACACGGAAAGATAACTTATTTATCATTATCTTTCCTGTTAGGCTTGGGCCTCCACCACAATGAGATTGAATGTGACCTACTATACCATGCTGGACTGACATGTTGGTAAACGGTTTCATGTCGAGTTTCCCTTCTCTTATGTGCATATTAAATCCCTTAGTCGTCTTTTACGATATCCACGGGCAAGATAGGGAGTGGTGAATTGTATTCTTACTCCTTCACCACACGGAAAGTTAATACATATACTTAGCCAATTAATAAAATATGCTGATCTGCATATTTGGATTGACATCAATAAATAGTTATTGCATGTGAGCAATATTCTATATAAATTGCGTCAGAACGTTCTTCGTAAATGCTTATTTGTAAGCAAAAAGGGATTGCGACACGTGCGATTTGAATCCAGCAGTTCGTAGACGTCATCCGCTGGACAGAGGCTTCCCCACGAAATTACCACTCGGAACGCTTCTGTGCCACCTACATCCAATGGTTCCTTGCGACATAGTTCAGCTGCTTATGCTATTAAAAAAATTCGAATGTTAACTGATATTGCGACGGCTAGAATACTTTATTTCGCTTATTTTCAGTCTTATGTCCTATGGCATACTACTTTAGGGATGCGCCGCGGATTTGAATAGCATCTTTGTTCTCCAAAAACGGGCTGTCCGCGCCCTTTTTAATCTAGACCGAAGAGTTTCACTTCAGGAGAAATTCAGAAAATTAAACATTCTAACTGTTGTGTCTCAGTTCATATTCGAAAACCTAATATATGTATGTGAAAACAATTCTGAAAATTTTGAAAAGTGCGGAGCGCGGTCCCATGATCCACCCGTAGCACGTTGCCTTCGTAGTTGGGCAGACCACCGGAGCAGAGTTCCTTGTCTTCAATGGTCGGCCCGATGGAATATC
This sequence comes from Lymantria dispar, assembly GCA_032191425.1. Classification (NCBI taxonomy): domain Eukaryota; kingdom Metazoa; phylum Arthropoda; class Insecta; order Lepidoptera; family Erebidae; genus Lymantria; species Lymantria dispar. The sequence goes on from CM063447.1 coordinate 5,675,543, forward strand.
CCTGCGGAGTACCCTTTCCTCTCGATCTTCCCCCTCGGGGACGTCGGTCGACCTCGCGCGGTCGGCCTCTCGGCGGGTGACTGGCTAAATCCCCGGTCTAGTCACCCGCGGCCTCGCCTAGGGCGGCATGAGGCGCAGGTAATCGCGTCTGCGCCACCCCAGTCGCCGGCGGCGGACCGCGTCATCGTGGAGGTGTTCCTACCGCTCGCGCTCTGCTACCTCCATCCCCGAGACTACTGCCTCGCAGAAGGCTGCGACCACGTCCCAGTTCCTGACGTCGCCCTAGCGATGGTCGGCAGCATACAGCCCGCTGAGTTTCTCGCCGGATCCTTTCAACTTGTGGCCGTATTCCGATCCCGTGGTAGATACTGTATTGTGTTCAAATGATGTATACATTTGACAATATGTAAATGCCCTTAAGGGGCCTATGCAGAATATATGATTTGATTTTAAAATATTGCCGATCCTCCTAATTATAGTCCGTTCCGTGATCATTGGAGAATCTTCTTCCCCAAGGACTGTCGGTTCGATAACAGATGTATATTGTAGATTGTATTGTATTGTAGTATATAGATGTATGCATTGCCATTTCTGCTAATTCTTTGTGCTATGTTGATTACACTTGTTCTTATTCGGATTTCTGTATTCCGGCTTTTGTCGCGTAAAGAAATAAGAACAACTTGGAGAGGTCATTACATGTAAAGCGACTTTGAGTTTTTGTGCCCAACATTTAGAGATCATAGGCTAGTAACATACGACCTGTTTCCTTGAAGGAGCTCACCGCCTGGCGCGTCGACGCCCGCCGGGACGTCATCGCCCGTTGGGCAGACCGCCTGGAGAGGCCTCGATACGGTGTTTGGACCGTAGGTGCCTTTCGGCCGGTGCTGATGCAGTGGTTGGAAAGGCAGCACGGGGTGCTCTCCTTCCGACTCGTATAGGTCTTGGCGGGGCATGGATGCTTCGGCAAGTACCTGTACAGGGTCGCTAGGAGGGAGAGAACTCCGTCCTGCCACCACTGCGATTACGACGAGGACACGGCGCAGCATACGCTCGAGGTCTGTGCCGCTTGGGCAGAGCCACGTCGTGAACTCGTCGCAATCATCGGTGCTGACCTGACGCTGCCGACCATCGCTAGGGAGATGCTCGGCAGCATCAGAAACTGGGACGCGGTCGCATCCTTCTGCGAGGCAGTTATCTCGCAGAAGGAGGCGGCGGGTCGCTAACGCGAGGAGCACAGCCTCGACGAAACGACCCGCCGCCAGCGACTGGGGCGGCGCAGGCGGGATTACCTGCGTGCAATGCTGCCCTAGCCGAGGCCGCGGGTGACGTGACCGGGGATTAGTCCGTCACCCGCCGAGAGGCCGACCGCGTGAGGAAAGACCGACGTCCTCCCCGATGGGGGGATGTCGGTCGATGGGAGGGTACCCCGGGTAAGGGGTATTCTGTCGGGCCGGCCACTGATGACAAGTAACCCTGCTCCAGTGGTCGGCCCAACGACGAAGGCGACGTGGTGTTCGGGTGGGTTGCGGGAGTTGCGTGTTTAAGCCCCTCTGTCGCCCCGGACGGAGTGGTGCGGAGGCACGCCGACCGCAGCCCAACCCAAAAAAAAAAAAAAACAAACTGTATCTTGTATTATTGTCTTAATGGGAGACATTCCGAGAACTTGGTCACCCATCATCTCAGTTTAAATTGGGCCCATCACTGGGCCTGAATCTCACCCGCAATAGAAAGGAAATTTACTACTGTAGCACGCTAGTTAGACGGGTTGGTATACTTAGTGTTTGGTTGGAATTTTCCTTCTCTTTTATACATGTTATCTGCATCTCCTGATCGTCTATGATACATACGGGCAAGATAGGGAGTACTGAATTCTTACGCTGTCATCACAAGAAAACGTAAGAATAATTAACAATTACTCATAAAAATTCTCAGTTATTAAAAGACAAGAATAAGTATGTTGACCATAAACAGCCGACAAGACGTCGAACGTCAGCCATTTTATTTTACGCAATTTTGCAGTAATGGCCTCGATTCGACAGCTGTTCTTCAGTGTTGGTTGCGCAACCAGCCAGTTACGGTTGCGCCTAGCAACCGATTGTGATGAATCACGGACCTTCGGTAAATGTGTTTCGCGAATCATCTTGACGCCCATTAGGTTTATTGGTTGGGAAACTATTTCTATTATCGATAATAGCCATTATTTCCTGTATAATCAAGGCGTCTATATTATGGAATATTTATAGTGAAAGTGAGATTTATAGGAATTTTATGGCTGGGTTGTTGAAAGTTTTGGTTAAATCGTCTTTAACCTTAATTTTTATTACATATATCAACTATTTTTCTGGCCGTGACTATACTCGCTTAAAATATTTATTACATTACTCATCCAAGATGAAATTTTATACAAATCCCTTCAACAAATTATGCTTAAATAAAAAAAGTAAAGCCTATTATCCCAAGGGAACGCATTACCGGGACAAAAAGTATCCTACGTATTAATCCAGAATGTCAGCTACCTCCACACCAAAATTAGTCTAGCCGTTAGCGCGTGAAAAGATAACAAACATACATACATACTCACAAACTTTCGCCTTAATTTAGTGTGAGTATGATGTCTCGCACGAAGGGACTAATTCGTGTATCTCGCTAGATATGACATTTCTACAAATAACGGACATGGGCTACACCCATACTCAGAACAATTATTTGTGTATCATACAAAGAGCTGGCTTGCGTGGGGATCGAACCTACTAAATATCCAATCTAGCAATCAGCTACTTACCAACCGTTATTACAACTATGTAGTGAATTTGTTTGCCAGCTGATTTTACACTTAAGTTTGAAAGTATTTCAGTAGGTATGACAAGTCGTCATCATTATTCAATTAATGCCACGATATTAAAGGTTTTTTTCTGTCAATTACCTATGCCAGAAAACGAAAACACACGTAAAAGATTGACTTTTAATATTTAATACACTTTAGCACTTTTTATGTTTATTTTATCTACATATATTTCTTATTTCTACTGATTATATAATATAGTAAAAATTGCAAGCTATACGTTATATTAAATTAAAATTATTTAATATTTCCAATTTGCTAAAATGTTGAGAATAATTTAATGTCCCAACAAGATATTCGCAAGTGCCCGCTAAATTTAAATCTTATATAACAATTGTCACTTAAGAAGCTGTTGAACAGCTTTAAAACAAATCTATTTCACATTTTACTTAAAACCTTATGGAGTTAAATAACACGAAGAAATAATATAAATATATATGTATGTTTTTATTATTTATAAAAGTTTTCGGCCATTTTGTATAGGTTATTAACGACAGAGGTTGCCTTAAACTTTTGGCAATTAAACATGATTATTGAAAAAGTCGGCTAAATAACGCCCAAAAAAAGGTAAAATAGAATGTTTGATGGCAAATACCATGTACAGGAGGTAATAGAATGTTTTTTTTTTACGTTTTATAGCAAATTTCGTATAAGTCTTAGAAATAAAACTGATTTCGACACATAACTTTTGCTCACTGTTGAAATTATAACCAACAATTAGCCTCAGTTTCACTACCATTATTCACCATAGATTATATACATTAAAAAGTCCTAAGAAAATCTTCAAAAATTATTCAAATCTGTACAAAATCGCAACAATAAATAAATATCCATAGTGATTTCTGATGTTTACGCGAGTGTTATATATTGTAAATAAAACTACTTTACGGATTTCATCGCCTTTGTATTTGATTTTTGATTACCTGACGTTTTGAACAATCCGCCCGTGTCCATGAAGGCTGCAAAGTGTTTGAAATGTCGGACAATCAAATACAAACACGATAAAATCCGTAAATTAATTTATTTAGAACACAACAAGTTTAGTTATTGTCTTTTTGCCGGACATATGTACAGAGCAAATTGTAGATGAGCAAACATTGGCTTTACATAAAGTACCTGCCCGCTTACGGGACTTAATGAGAATTTTTTACGTGTGGGAAACCGCGGACACAACTAATTATTAACATCATTATTCTCAAGTTAAGAGTCCGGCCAGTAAAAAAAATTAATTTGATAGTTTATATGGTAAAAATCTAAGTTAAAATATTTACGGATATCTTAATAATCTGCACAATAAGAAAAAGAGTATTATTCTAAATTATCTAGACGGCGCAGCTTCTTTAATTTTGTTTCCTGCGCTTGCAGAGTGGCATTTCACATTAGCCAGACGACGCAGCTTCTTTTATTTCATTTCCTTCGCCTGCAGAATAGCATTTCACATTAGCCAGACGACGCAGCTTCTTTTATTTTTTTCTTTCGCTTGCAGGGTAGCATTTCATATTATCTGGACGACGCAGCTTCTTTTATTTTGTTTCCTGCGCTTGCAGAGTAGCATTTCACATTAGCCAGATGACGCAGCTTCTTTTATTTTTTTCCTTCGCTTATAGAAGCATTTCACATTAGCCAGATGACGCAGCATCTTTTATTTCGTTTTCTTCGCTTGCAGAGTAGCATTTCACCTTAGCCAGACGACGCAGCTTCTTTTATTTCGTTTCCTTCGTTTACAGAGCACCATTTCACATTAGCCAGACGAAGCAGCTTCTTATATTTTGTTTCTTTCGCTTGCAGAGTAGCATTTCATATTATCCAGACGACGCGGCTTCTTTTATTTCGTTTCCTTTGCTTACAGAGCACCATTCCGCCTTAGCCAGATGACGCAGCTTCTTTCATTTTATTTCATTCGCTTGCAGAGTAGCATTTCACATTAGCCAGAAGAAACAGCTTACATTTCCTTCTCTGGCAGTCGTGTTACCTGCCTATCATCATCGTGTTCTTATCCCAATTACTTAGAGTCAATGTAATATATAATATTCTATCATCTTACATATTATAAATAGTTTTGGCAATAGTTTTATAAAGGGCCGTCTACTTCACATCAACTCTTCTTGCGAATGTAATTGTCGACCAAAGGACATGAAATGGAGTAGGCCCTGATTTATGTAAAACTCTTAGTCGTCTTTTACGACATCCAAGAACAATGCAAAGGTCGGTAGTATTTAAAGGCGAGTGGTGTTCTGCATAAATATACCTTAATTCGTCTCATACGTCACCCGAGGATAAGAAAGGATTTACGACATTCTGCTTTTTAGGGTTCCGTACCCAAGGGTAAAAATGGGACCCTATACTAAGACTTCGCTGTCTGTTCGTCCGTCTGTCTGTCTGTCACAAAGCTGCATCTCAAGAATCGCGATAGCTAGACAGTCGAAATTTTTACAAATTATGTATTTCTATTGCTATAACAACAAATACTAAAAACAAAATAAATATTTAAGAGGGGCCACAATATAAATATACAACAAACGCGATTTTTTTTTTATAATGGTACGGTACCCTACGTGCGCGACTCCGACACGCACTTATTATTTTTATTAAGACGAAAAAAAATCATTTTAGGGATAGTTATTGGTTTCCGTGTGGTGACGGATTAAGAATACAATTCACCACTCCCTATCTTGCCCGTGGATGTCGTAAAAGACGACTAAGGGATATGATATGCACATAAGATCTGTGCAAGAGAAGGAAAACTCGAAATAAAACCCTATACCAACATGTCTGACCAGCACGGTATAGTAGGTTAAATTCCCTCCCATTGTGGAGGAGGCCCGAGCCCAACAGTAGGACGTATGTAGGCTACAATGATGATGATGATGATGATAGTTATTGGTTACTGAAACTGTTTTATTCACACTAATGTAAAATTATAACAATAAATTTTCTTCCGTGTGGTGATAAAGTTGAAGAGTTTGTTTCTTTGAACGCGCTAATCTCAAGAACTACTGGTTCGATTTAAAAAATTCTTTCAGTGTTAGATAGCCCATTTATCGAGAAAGGCTATAGACTATATATCATCACCCTAAGACTAACAGGAGCGGAGCACCAATGAAGAATGTTTCAAAATCGGATTTTTTTCTTTTGAGAGCTGCCGCTGCTTAAATTGCTAAATTTTTGCAAATATCATGTGTGACAGAATCGTATTATTAAAAAATATTTTCAACTTCTATGTAAACAAAGTCTTAGTTTAAAGTTAGCGTTAGCCCAATGTATCAATACCACGCGGACGAAGTCGCGAGCAGAAGCTAGTAATGAATAATGATGAAGTAAGGATATAAATCACTACCCCTTTCTTCCTCATGAGTGTCGTAGATAACTATTTTCAAGTTTTCCTTGTCTTCCATTAATGCTATATGTATATTAATGCCTTAGACGTCTATTACGACACTCACGGGCAAAAGAGGGGGTGGTGAGTCTTACTCCGTCACCATACGGGATTTTTTTAAAATAATACCTTTATTTTATAGTTTATAATGTAAATGTTAATTTTTATTTCTGCAACCCTGTTTATTTAGTTATTTCTCAGGTACTCCTTTTGTGATGGCCAGGGATAGATATTGCCTGAAGCTACAAATCCACCTTGTGTATCTCTTGTTTTTAGTTAATTAATTCTCTAACAATGGAGTATATACAATAGACTTCAGTAAAGAAACACATGTTCTGTTTTAGATTTTATAAACCAAATTCAAGGAGGTTATAAAATATAATTCTATATACTACGACTAAACTGTCGACAGTCGCCTATCTACAGCCGCGGGCCGATCCGTCCGCGGTAACGCGGCCACATTCTCACAGAAAATCAACGTCTAAGTAGTAGTAATTTGTTACTGTATTTCGTTCGATGAGCGAGAGAGCCGAAAGCCCAAATAAAATCTATCTACAACAGAGACCTGCCAGGCTGGCCAATCCGGGTTGGACACGGACGACAAGCAACTCAGTACCGGTGGGCGGGTGAATGGCGAAACAGAAGGAATATAGTGGATTATGAGGCCGCGCGCTGTCCTTTCGTCACCCCGGATGGAATGGATGGCGTAGCCTCTGATCATAGTCAAATTAAAAAAAATCTATGAATAGCGAGGGTTACTCGAAATAACACTGGTTGTAGCCGTACCCGACCAGAACCGGCCTCGGAACCGACCAAAAATAAGGCGAGACAAAAAATATTTATTTATTTATTATTACTTAAACAAAAACTCAATTAGATCTTAATAATTACGCATAACATATATGTATTTCATATATGTTATGCGTAATTATTAAGATCTCTCTTTCTGAAACTATTAAGGATAAACCCTAACGTACATTAATCAAATATAATAGGTCTGAAATGTAAATTACCGACAGATACGCAGACATTATCTGCCTATGTATATACTTAGTCCCCTTCAACTTAAACATAGGGTGTTTGAAGTTCAACTCAAGTTTATATTAATACTTAAATAGTAGATTGGGAAACGAAAATGACCTTATTCGTATTACATGTAGTGGAGTGTATAACTCACAATTTTCAGAACAATATGCCCCGTATAGAATCAATCGGTTACTCACTCTGGTCGAGCAGACCGCTCATGGAGTGTGAAGATTGACCAATTTTCTCCGAAAATGAGGAAAAAGCAGACTATTCAATTTGCAAACTTACTTTTTTGCATACTAAAAATAGACTTACCACTATGTTTAAAATCGCCAACTTCAACTAAGAAGCGATTATACACTGCTCCTCTGAGGAGTATCCTAAAAAGCTAAAAAATCGGAGCTCCTATAGATCGCAGCGTTATACATATATATCTATAGTTTAAAATTCTCCTCAATAAGTAACTATCTTAGACAGTAAGATAAGATTTAATTAAAGGTTTAAAATAAACCAATCTTACGCATTTTATCGAGAAAATCGAAACGCGATAAAATCCGTAAAAATAATTTTATTTAAAATGTAGGTTACGATTCAAAAAGTACTATTGAGTTAAAGTAAAATGAATATACTTTTTGTCCTTTAACTTTTGTTATAAAGGCTTTATTATTTAATAAATTGCAGAAGGGGAATTACCCCATCATAGTGTTCTAGCCAGACGGCTCATACTGTCTGCACCCTTGGGAGGCAATGGGATGCAAATATTATATATTTTTCTGCTAAATTTATGATTCATAAATGATAGATTGAATTAGGTCTTCGTTATGTTAAATATTGTCTGTGACTTAATTGACATATCGTGTTAAACAGATTAGAGAAAGAAAACTTGAATAACGTTTTTACCAGCCCTTCTGACCAGTGACACAGTAAACCATTTCTCACCTAAATTTTTCCCCAGGCGTAAGTATCGTGACGGAATAAGAATTCTTGGCCGTGTGTGTTTTAGAAAACACTAAAAGATATTTTACAAGGATAACATCACTGGATGGGTAGGAAAACTCTACATGAAATCTTATAGTGAACCGTCCGACCAGCGTAGAAAAGTGGATTAATATCCTTCCCTTTGAGAAGCAGTCCCAAGAGTAACAGTTAGACAAATATCAGCTAAGAAAAGAAGATTAAAAATGCTTCATGGATAAGAATGGAGTTATTAACTGTGCATTCTTATGAAGAACTAGCAACCCGCCCTCGCTTCGCTTCGGTTTTAGTCGTTTTACCCACGTAGTTCCCGTTCCCGTGGGAATACCGGGATAAAATATAGCCTAGGTTACTCCCTGATATTATAGCTTGCCATTGGTGTGAGAATTTTTGAAATCGGTCAAGCTGTTTTGAAGATTACCCGGAACAAACAGACAGACAAAAATTTTTTAATCTGTATTTTAGGCATAGGTGTCGTGCAAATGTGTGAGCATGAAAAAAGCCCTTTATTTTGACATTACAAACAGACACTCCAATTTTATTTATTGGTATAGAAAAAGAACGAAGAACTTTATATCACCATTATCATCAGAGCTCATATACGTCCCACTGTTGGGCTTGAGCCTCCTCCACAATGGGAGGGCAATTGACTTCCTATACCAAGCTGGTCAGACGTGTTGGTATAGGGTTTTTTCGAGTTTTTCATTTCTTGCATAGATTTTAAATGCATATTACATCCCTTAGTCGTCTTTTATGACACGGGCAAGAGAGAGGGTGATGAATCGTATTCTTACGCCGTCACCACACGTATAAAAGTCATCATCATCATCCTGCTCTTATCCCAATTACTTGGGGTCGACGCAATATGTCATCTGTTTTGACATATTGCAAATAGTTTCGGCAATGACTTTTATGACCGGCCGCCTGCCGGACGTCAACCCTCCTTGGGAATGTAATCGTTGACCCAAATGCTACCAGATGGAGTTGGTCCGGGTCAATCTAGGGCTCTTAGTCGTCTTTTACGACACCCACGAGCAAAGCAAGGGTTGGTAGTATTCGAAGCCGCCACCACACAGCTGACGTATAAAAGTACCACGCCACGTATAAAAGTAGTATTTATATATAGATAACATATTACTTATTCTTTTATTCAGGTCGTATAGTTGACCTCTATCGCTGACCTTTTTACTATGTGACCTCACAGACTAACCTAATCCGCTTAGAAATAGCGTTTTCTATTTTCTTATAAGATTTAGAACATGTTATAAATCTTAGGATTTATTGTTCTCTAGTTAGAGCATGTAGCCGTACGTTCGTGTAATAAATAATTACTTAGACTGTCGTCATAACGTCGCATTGATTAATTAAATTTGTATGTTGTTTGGTTACCTGTATATAGAGAGACTAGCAACCCGCCCTCGCTTCGTTTCGGTTATAGGTTATAGTCGTTTTACCCACGTAGTTCCCGTTCCCGTGGGAATATCGGGATAAAATATAGCCTAGTTTACGCCCTGATATTATAGCTTTCCATTGGTGAAAGAATTTTTGAAATCGGTCCAGCCGTTTTGAAGATTACCCGGAACAAACAGACAGACAGACAGAAAAAAATTTTTTAATTGCTATTTTAGGCATAGGTGTCGTGCAAATAACCGTGTGAGCATGAAAAAAGCCAATTATTTTGACATTACAAACAGACACTCCAATTTTATTTATTGGTATAGATATGTTTTGTGTGGTAGCGGTTACGAATACTAACAACTCTTAAAACTGGTCGTGGGTGTTTTAAAAGACGACTAAGAGCTTTAAGATCTGGGCCGGCTCCATCTAATGGCGTTTGCTCAACAATTGCATGCCCAAGAAGGACGGTTGACGTCAGATGACCCAGCTCATACACGTCCCACTGCTGGGCTCGAGTCTTTGCCCAATGGGAGGGATATTAACCTACTATATCATACTAATCAGATATGATGGTTTTTATTTCGAGATTTCCTTACACAAATTTTATATAAATATTATATCCCTTAGTCGTCTTTTGCGGTCAAGATAGGTAGTGGTGAATTATAACTTTGCTCCGTTGTCACATTTTGTTTGAAATTATCTAATAATCTATCGAATCAAAATAGAAATCGATCGCAAGATGAGAAGATCCAGTAAGAAATTCGAAAACACAATCTCGCTTCTCACTTGAATCTCACTTCAATAAATTTAATATTTCCATGTGGTGAAGGAGTAAGTTTACAATTCACCACACCCTATCTTGACCTTACTTAAATATCGTAAAAGACGTCTAATGTATATAATATGCATATAACATCTGTGCAAGAAAGGCAAACTCGAAATAAAACCCTATACCAACCTGTCTGACCAGCATGGTATAGCAGGTTATTTTCCCTCTTATTGGGGAGAAGACTTCAGCCAAGTAGTGGCACTTGTATGAGCTAAGACGAGACGACAAAAATTAACCTCTAAATAAACGTTTTATAATTAACTAGCTGACCCAACAGACGTTGTTCTGTTCAAATGAAATAAAAGGAATTCTCCTTGAAATAGACAGCAACGCCACCTACTGGGTCCAATTGTGAATCTAAACCATACTCGAATACCCTTAGACACACAAAAAATTTCATCAACATCGGTCCAGCCGTTTAGGAGGATTTCAGTGACACACACGTACACAAGAAATTTATATATAAAGATTTAGAATTTATCCAGTTAGATTAAATGTGGTGAATAAACATAACTAAACGATGAATAATTTCTTATTTTAATAGTAATTACGTCTACTTTTGAAAACATAATAAGGGTTTTTATTTGATTTAAAACTGTCTACATTTGCCAAGAACTCATTGAGGGCGTCTCGAGGTTAGAAATAATATAAAAATCCCCTTCGGGCGTCACCCTCGCACCGAGGGAACACACTCCCGAAAGCCGACCTTCCCCAATGTCCTTGCCGGTCTTAGGTCAATAACGTAGACAGGGGCAAACAAGATTTATCTTAATTGAAACTGTGTTCAATATAGATATTGTTCTATAATTATTACAATATGAGCTATGCCCACGGTTTCTAGTGTATTACTCAATACCGTGACTTTTATTACTTAACTGCGGCAAGACGAGAAAGAGAGGTATATCATCAATACCTCAGCCTACATAATTCCCACTGTTGGGCTCGAGCCTCCTCTATAACGGGATGGAAATTAACCTACTGTACCACGCTGGTGAGACGTGCTGGCATAGAGTTTTATGTCAATTTGTCAAAGGGATTGTATTCCTACTCCATCACTACATGAAAGGTTATTTATATATGTATTTAACCTGTACGTTCGTAACTACTCGACAGCTAAACCAATTTCGATAAATTATACGTTAATAGATTCGTCTTGATTTCTCAAATAAAATGGCGGCTTTTAAGCTATTTTTTTCAAGCCTCTTAAATGAAGATTAATATCAAAAGAAAGGGATTTAATTTTTTTTTTTTTTTGTGTGTGACTTAGTTGTTAGCCTCAGATGGCTGTGACAACTTTACCCGGACTGGTGATAAAGGGATTTAAAGATGGAGTACCATATTTATATGTCTAAGACTTTTTCACCCCAATCGGATTTGTTTCGTATTATTTTTGCTAAAAAATAACGGTTTTATTATTTTGAATTAGTGTCTTCATGGTATTTTAACAACTTATCCACACGTAATGCTTCTTAAAATTTTGTTATTTCAACAGTTGTTTTGACAACAGCGACAGCCTAATATCGCATTACTGTTACTTATCTCGTAGTTACTAATGTTTTACTAATTTTTTAACATTTACAGTCATTGCTGGACTACATTTTATCGCAGCAAGATATTTTATAGCCTATTGTAATAAATAACCAATTTGTTGAGAAAGGTTTTCTCAAGAAATTGGTTATTTATTCCAATAATATTTTTTTAATTGGTAGTTCCTGAGGCTAGCGCCTTTGAGCGAATAAACAAACATAGAAACAAACTTAACTTTATATTTCTAACTAGTAATACGTTACAAACTAATAACCCGCCCTCGTTTCGCTTCGGTTTCAGTCGCCTTACCCTCGTAGTTCCCGTTCCGCTTGGAATACCGAGAAATTTGAAGATTACAAAAACAGACAGGCAAAAATTTTTTAAACCAGTTTTAGGCATAGATGTCGTGCAAATAACCATATCAGCATTAAAAAAGCCAAATATTTTGAGATTACAAACAGACACTTCAATTTTATTTATTTGTATAGATGTGAATTTGCGTTTGTTTGTTACGCTTTCACTCTTTAACTACTCTAGCGATCTTCTTGTATACCTGCACGTGGTCAAAGATTTAAAAACTGCTATAGGATACTTCATCTGGAAAAATAGTGCTCGTGAAATATACCTATAAATAATTGATTGACATTTTTTTTTAATTTGTTTCTGCTTTTCTTTTTTTTTATGTTTAATTCATTTCCTCCCAAATAATCAGTTTCTTCGTGATTTAGTTTATTCATATTAGTAACTAGCAACCCGCCCTCGCTTCGCTTCGGTTATAGGTTATAGTCGTTTTACCCGCGTAGTTCCCGTTCCCGTGGGAATACCGGGATAAAATATAGCCTAGTTTACGCCCTGATATTGTAGCTTTCCATTGGTGAAAGAATTTTTGAAATCGGTCCAGCCGTTTTGAAGATTACCCGGAACAATCAGACAGACAGACAGACAAAAAATTTTTAATTGCTATTTTAGGCATAGGTGTCGTGCAAATAACCATGTGAGCATGAAAAAAACCCATTATTCTCACATTACAAACAGACACTCCAATTTTATTTATTGGTATAGATTATCCGTGAGTTAAATAGTACGGTTTAAAGCGAATATTTGTCTTACTGACGGATAATTACTAATATGAAGAAACTAAACACATAAAGAAAAAAAGATCTTAATTGTATCTAATATAATTAAGTATCAAAAGACGTGATATTCCAGACAGGTTGCTTACAAAATTATTAGTTTGTTAGCGAGTCTACCTGCGTTTGCAATGGCGATCACAGGTCGTGTCTGTCCCGTGCATTCACCGCGACCTTACCCGTCCTACCGCTCGAATACAGATAACTTGGCTGTATAACGATAACGCCTTTGTCTTATTAATATGCAAAATATTTATTTTTATACGAAATATTTTAGTTTTTCTTTGTATCATATAAACCTGTGGTTTACATATTAAAATTTTAATTCTATATTAAGATTATAACTGAAATATTATATTTTTTTTGCTTAGAATAATAACGTTATAGAAGGTAAGTCCGCACACAAAAAATGAAGCATTTAAATTGGATCTGAAATGGAGCTTACGCTGGACCGTTCCCTAGTGTACAAGGTCACTGTACGTACGTTGCTCTTAAATAATAAATAGGTAATTATGACACTTTGTTCATTCAAATGGTGTCACAACACATTTGAAGAACATAAGTGTAGTAACATTACTTTTAAAATTATTTCGACGATTTATGTTAACAAAACAAAATTTGATTTCATAATTTGTATACTATACATGCGTGTGTAATCGCTAGCACGCATGTAGTATTTTTGGCTTCATGTTTTTGATCGCTTAAATACCAACACTATCCTTCTATACATTATTAATCTAAGATTTTTTTGTTTCTCTACATTATGTTGTTATATTGGATTTAAAATTGGATTAAGTGATACAGGGCATTCTATTTTAATACAAATATAAGATATTGTTTCACCTTTACGCGGACTTCATCATTTCGGTTCATACATAATAGGAGGGAGATTCACCTTACTACATCATAGCTGGTCAGACAGGTTGGTATATTTTGTTTCGAGGTTTCTATCTCTCATCTCATAGATGTCATATGCGTAATATATCCCTTGGTCGTCTTTTATGACACCCACGGGTATGAGAGGGGCTAGTAAATTTAAATTGTATTCTTACTCTGTCACCACACGGAAAATACACGACCATTACGTGATATATATATATATACTTCTGATCAAATAAAATAAAATAAAAGGAATTCTCCTTGAAATCGACAGCAGCGTCACCTACCGAGTCCAATTGTGAAACCATTCTCGAATCCCCTTGACTTGAACACACACAAAAAATTACATCAACATCGGTCCAGCCATTTAGGAGGAGTTCAGTGACATACACACATATACAAGAAATATATATATTTAAAAATATATGAAGGTAATAAAGAAATAATAGTATATAGATATAATAAATATATTATTAAATAGATATATTATTCATAAGAGTAGTTACTCGATTGTGCATGATTTGTATTTTACTTATTTTAGTTTAAGCAAATTTTACTTTTGTTTTTTTATAATTTTCAGTATGTCTGCTTAATGTGCTGGCGAATATTAGCTTTTTAGGTAATTATATATATTTTTGTTGAGTTCTGTAGACAATGTAAGTAAATTGCTGAATAATTTGACTTCTAAACATTTTAACAGATGAATATCAGTTGATCTTTTACATTTACAGGATAAGTTTTATAAGACTGCTTAAGAAATCATTTAAAAAATGTTACTATCATATATCATCATCATCATCATCATCTCAGCCCATATAAGTCCCACTGTTGGGCTCGAGCCTTCTCCATAATGGAAGGGTAATTGACCTACTATACCACGCTGGTCAGACGTGTTGGTATAGGGTTTATTTCGAGTTTTCCTTCTCTCGCATAGATGTTATATGCGTTTTATATCCCTTAGTCGTCCTGTACGATCACCCACGGGTAAGATAGGGGGTGGTGAATTATATTCTTACTCCGTCACCACACGGACTTATATATATAAATACATATATATAAATACCTATCTACCTATCATATATATAAATACATATATACTAGCAACCCGCCCTCGCTTCGCTTCGATTTCAGTCGCAATTCCCGCGTGGTTCCCGCTCCTGCAGGAATACCGGGATAAAATATAACCTATATTACTCCCTGATATTATAGCTTTCCATTGGTGAAAGAATTTTCGAAATCGCTGACGTAGTTTAAGTGTGAAAGCGTAACAAACAAACTTACTTTCGCATTTATAATATTAGTAAGGATTATATTATAGGATTGAGTACAATATAGCTCTATTAGGACTAAATATAATACATACTATTCGATTTTTCATGCCTTGAAGCGTATGTAAATTTGGTGGCTCCACCATGTTTTAAAATATTAGAAATAGGCAATAAAAGTACTAACAGCATACATTATATTGGCTTTATAAACTGATGTTTTATATGTGGCGATGAAGTAAGAATATAAAATGGCACCACCTCAAATTTGCTCGTAAAACACCAATAAAGACCACTAAAGATGCTTGAAGGTAGCGTTATTTTAAGAGAAGAAAAACTCAAAACAAAACTCAATACTAAATTGTCTAACCTACGTAATATAGTAAGGTAATTTTATTCGCATTTTGGAGATATTGACTCTTTCTAAAACCAGCTATGGAATATATTATATGAGTTAAGGGACTGCAAAACAGACTAAAGAGGAGAATAACCAGCTGCTCTCTTCTTGACATAGCATGACTCTGCCTACAAGGCGGGTATTTCTAAATGACGGCCAACTTAGACCAGCTGGCTCGAGACAACTGACCCCAATCTACTCCGTATCGTGACGGAGTAAGAATTCAATTCACCACTCCTTATCTTGCCTGTGGATGTCGTAAAAAATGATTAAAGGATATAACATCTATGCAAGAGAAAGAAATCTCGAAATAAACCATATACCATCTTGTCTGACCAGCGTGGTATAGTAACATCAATTTACCTCCTATTTTGGAGGAGGCTCGAGCCCAACAATGAGACTTATATAAGATTAAATGACTCTTTTGAAGAAATTTTAACACTAATTGCGATCTAAAACCCGCCTGCTATGCGTGAAGCTTATGGCGTTATAAAGCCTTGGGTAGGTCTATGCACGCAGCCAGTAACAATATAGTTGATAATCTTTGCGACACTAACCATAGATTAGCGATATTTCAATTGCGATGTACAAGCTGTTTGCAATTGCAAATGTCAGGTACATGTTTCAGATTCTTTTGATCTCCAGATTGGGTCTGTCTGTTTGTCTGTATAACTCTTGGACACGCAAGAATGGAAGCCATTGAGAAATTAAAAAGAATTAAAAAATATTCTGTTAATTATCTAATTAAAAAGACATTTTACATGATTTTTATGTTAAAGCGAGTATTATGCATATGAAATAAAACCCTTTTTAAAGATTTTATCGCGTATCTATTTACATTGTCGAAATTTTGAATATTCTCCGCATTTATGGTCACAGTCGTGATGTGGACTGAAAACAAGCAATAAAATTCGTAAAAATAAATATTTTTTACATCTAAGTTAGAGGTTTTAAATTAGTTTTCTTTAATTTCTTGTAATGGAATACAATGGACCACACTCTATTTTGCTCGTGGATGTCATAAATGACAACTATAGGACAACTATTTGCTTAAAACGTCGTCGTGCAAGAGAAGGCTAACTCGAAATAGAACTCTATACCAACCGGTCTAACCAGTGTGGTTTTAGGTAAATTTTTGTCCTACAGCGGAGAAGGCTTGAGGCTTGTCCTTCTTAGAATGGGGACCCCGGGCATGGACCTCATATACCCTTATAGTAAAGACGGTACTTTTTCAGAGCCTATAAAATACATGACCAGTATGTAATATATTTCTTTTGGCGTGACAACGTCTTATAAATCAATGAACGCTGACTGCACGAAAAAGTGTCCCGTTACGCTCATTGTCCCGTTGCTCCCACTGTCCCGTTACGCTGATTCATAAAAGTATGCAGTCATTTCATCCATGTTTTGTTATGACGTTGTCACGTTAAACTATCGTCCGTAAACCGACTTTACAGACAACCATGTTTTTTTTTTCAGATGGCAACGATGGAAGAACTGCAGGCGCTAGTAGTAATCACGTCTTCATAACCTCAGCTCATAAATATTTCACTACATAGCTTGAACTTCCTCCATAGAAATAAAATGCTAGTTTGCCGTATTGTAACGGAGTAATAATACTAATCACCACACCCTATTTTGCCCATGGGTGTCGTAAAAGACTACTAAAGGACATAAGAAGCATATAATATCTTTGCAAGAGAAGGAAAGCTCGAAATAATTTATAAGTAGCTATATAGGAATACTAAACATTATATAAATTTAAAGAAGGACCTTGGGACTATGCTCAATGACCTCAGCAGAGTTTCTCAACTAGTGGGTGTACAAATGAACATGGACAAGACGAAAGTCATGTCTAATGCCCATATCACTCCTATACCGGTCCTAGTTGGGAATGCGATTCTCGAAGTTGTGGCTCGTTATGTTTACCTAGGACAAGCAGTCCAGTAGATCCAATTTCGAGAAAGACGCCGACAAAGCCAACTCGGTTGGACAGCGTTCGGGAAACTTAAGAGGATCTTCTCGTCCAATATGCCGCAGTGTCTGAAAACAAAGGTTTATAACCAGTGTGTGTTACCAGCAATGACTTACGGCACGTGATCTCTAAATCTCGGCCTCATAAAAAAGCTCAAAGTCGCTCAACGTGCTATGGAGAGGGCTATGTTCGGTATTTCTCTACGTGATAAAATCCGGAACACGGAAATCCGTAGAAGAACGGGTGTAACCAATATAGCCCGCAGAATTAGCACGTTGAAATGACAATGGGCAGGCCACATCGCTCGTCGAACCGACAACCGTTGGAGAAGAAAGGATCCTGAGTGGCGACCACGAATCGGACGGCGCAGCGTAGGACGACCCCCAACTAGGCGGACTGATGACATTCTCAAAGTAGCAGGGAACCGTTGAATGAAAGTGGCGCAGGACCGTTCCGAGTGGCATTCTCGTGGAGAGGCCCATGTCCAGCAGTGGACGTCTGTAGGCTGATGGATGGATATAAATTTAGGAAACCTAAACGATTTTCCATGTGGTGACGGAGTAAGAATACAATTCACCACCTCCTCTCTTGACCGTGAATGTCGTAAAAGACGACTAAAAGATATAAGAAGCATACAATACTTATATAAGAAAAGGAAAACCCGAAATAAAACCCTATACCAACCCGTCTAACCAGCGTGGTATAGTAATTCTATTTCACTCCTTTCCAGAAGAAGGCTTGAACTCAACACGCATATAAGCTGAAAAGAAAGACAGATGGTTTGATATAGGATATTATTTCGAGATTTCCTTCTCTTGCATAGATAATAATATGTGATGTTTACGCGCTACACATTGTAAATAAAACTACTTTTATGGATTTTATCGCGTTTATATTTGATTTATGATTGCCCGACGTTAACGACTAATTTTCTATAGCGGGCAGATAATTATAAAAATCTGTAATAACGTTGACTTGTTTTGACGTCAGACATCTTAGTTCACTCGTGGCCGTGCTGTAAAGTATTCGAAACGTCGGGCAATCATAAATCTTGCATAGAATAGATGTTATAGTGGTATTAGTGGTCTTATACAATTCCCACAGCCAGGAATGGCGACTATTGTATTCTTAATAAGGATGTTGCTGATATAAAATTTTAGATCTAGATTTGGATATTAGAATAACATTATACAGTCTCCCTCTGGTGACGGAATAAGAATAAATTCATCACCTCTTATCTTAACCGTGGGTGTCGTAAAAGACGACTGAGGGTATATCCCTTAGTCGTCTTCTCTTTTACGAGACATATGGGCATATAAGGGGGTAGTGTATTGTATTTATCCGTGTGGTGATGGAGTAAGAATACTATACAACACCCGTCTTGCCGTTGAAGGTCGTGAAAGATAATTAAGGGATATAATATCTATTTGTACCTAACAATAAATGTCAAAGCCAGATAAATGTAAAGAGTTTTAATTTAAAAAATTTAAATTTAACATCAAGCAATTAATTTGTATATCCAAAAGTAGCTATCCTATCTTGCTTGTGGATGTCATAAAAGACGACTAAGGGATATGCATATAACATCTACGCAATAAACGGAATACTCGAAATGAAACTATACCAACACGTCTTTCTTACCAGCGTGGTATAATAGCTCAATTACCCTCCTATTGTGGGACAGGCTCGAGCCCAGCAGTGGGACGTATGTGGAGCTGAAATGATGAATAATGATGAATTGTATTCTTACTCTGCCACCATACGGAGTACATGCAAATTTTTTTTATCTTTATTTATTTGAGAGCTTTTAGCCTCAAGGCCATGCCAGCTCAACCATAACCTAATCTTATATTAACTGAGTTATATCACCTTAGATTAACCCTATTTAACTTTTAAACTAAAACGACTGCCTCAGAGAGAGGTTTTGATAAGATAGTACAGAACACTCCAACATTTTTTCCATTTATCTCAAAATTTTGCACCTAATATTCCCTTAAAATTTTAGTTTGGACACATTGCACCTGTCGGTGATGGATATCTTCAGGAATAATGCCAATTATTAATAATCTAAATGCAACATAATATGTTCCGCAAATATCAATAGTCAAAAGCAAGACTTTTTAGTTTATTTTCTTATTTATACTTCTTGCGTGCCATATGTAAGGATTTTAAGTAAATATATTCATTGTAAATTAAATTACTTTACGGATTTTATCGCGTTTGTATTTGATTTTTGATTGCTTGACGTTTCGAACTGTTTGCAGCGTGGTAAGGTTTAGTCCGCCCCCGTGATTATGAACGCTGCAAAGTGTTCATAATCAATCAAAAAAATCATCGCAGCCTACATATGTCCCACTGTTGGGCTCGGGCCGCCTCACTAATGGGAGGAAATTTGACCTACTATACCATGCTGGTCAGACATGTTGGTATAGTGTTTCATTTCGAGTTTTTCTTCTCTTGCACAGATATTATGTGCATATTATATCCTATAGTCGTCTTTTACGACATCCACGGGCAAGATAGGGAGTGAGTGGTGAATTGGATTTTTACTCCATCACCACCCGAAAATATATGTTATACGCATATTTAATCCCTTAGTCGGCTTTTACGACACCCACGAATAAGAAAGGGGGTGTGACATGTTTTATTTCGAGTTTTCTTCTCTCGCATAGATGTTATATGCATATTATTCTCTTAATCGTCTCTTACGATACCCACGGGGAAGAGAGGGGGTGGTGAATTGTATTCTTACCGTCACCACGCGTAAAATGTACCCGAATATACCCAATGTAATTAGTTCTTAAATAAATCCCTTAGAATAATAACGTATAGAAAGATAGTGTCAATACTTCGAAGGTTCGAAATTTGAATCTAAAAACACTAATGCCGCGCAGACGATTACACACGTACACACGCACACCACTATACAAATTATGAAATCAAATTTTGTTTTTATTAACATAAATCGTCGAAATACTTTTAAAAGTGACGTTAAAAACCATTTTAATTTTTTCAAATGTGTTATGACACCATTTGAATGCACAAACCGTCATAATTACCTATTTATTTTTTAAGAGTTGCGTACGTACGTGCAGTACAATGACTTGTACATTACGGAACGGTTCCGGCGTAAGCTCCATTAGGCTCCAATAGAAATGCTTCACTTTTTGTGCGCGAACTTACCTTCTATATGTTATTATTCTAAGATAAATATCCCTTATTAAATTATCTTTAGTAATTCATTTAGCACGGCCTTCCTTCCAAACAAATCTAAACATTCGTCCTATAAGACAGATTTTCCGTGATCATGGCGCTTATAACAGTGCCAAAATATTGGCAACTCGTAAATAATAAAATACATGATACATATTCCGTTTTTTGACCGTGTGACCTTTCCATGTGGGGACAGAGTAAGAAAACAATTTTTACCCTCCCTGTCTTGCCCGTGGGTGTCAATTAAGGAATATAATATGCATAAAACATCTATGCGAGAAATGGAAAACTCGAACCAACACGTCTGACCAGCGCGGTATAGTAAGTCAATTTCAAGTAGAATATATATGCTTTAATTATAAAGCCCGTTAACTATAATTTCGCGGGTATTAGTGACTATCATAATTTGAATTTCGAATCTAAAAAAAAAGTAATATTAACTGCCAGTGTTACTTTTTAATATTTTTCACAATAACAAAATCACAAATACGCAATTTTAAAACATTTAAAATGAGTACTGTGATCAATCCCAATCAAAAGAACAAATCGTTCCCAACTGTTCAAGACGAATCAAACTTCATATATATAGGGCAAATATATGTGTATATAGTTAACATATTTGCATGTCTGTGTGTATTTATAGATGTGGGCGTCGGGCGGCTCGACCTTGCGCCCGAGACGAACCACCTACCACAATAACATATAACACACTACATAAACTTATATTTGTAAATACATTGAAGTTTTTGTATGTAAGTTTTGAATTATTGCGAGTGTAAAGCAGCAATGTATGTTCTAATTGGCGATAACTACGTAGAATCGAGCATGCAAAGGAGCGGCCGTCGGACGCGCGCCTCCAGTCTCGTTTGCCAATTTCGCGCGCAAGTTCATCGACTCTTGACAAGGATGCATGAATCAAATGTAATGAAACGATACGGCATAGGTCTTTGTGCTGAGCGGATGGATGTCGCATTGTTCAAAGGAACACTGACCTTAATTATTGTCAACCTTGTCAGTTGTGTAATTTTCGTTAAAAAAAAGATTTTACAATAAGTATTTAAAAGATAAGAGTACAATATGGTGTTGACTTTTGTGAATAAAATACGTCTGTTTTATGATTTTTGTTTCACTATAAATATCGCATTCATCAACTGAACTGATGCCAAGATTATCCATGTTTAATGAAGTCTAGACGTGTACATATGAAAATATTATTACGAACGAATGAAAATGTTATTATAGGGTGAAAATAACTTATGTACTAATCAGTCTACAAAAACTAGCTTTGCGATGAATTATAATGTGAAACGTCATCAATGCGAGATATGATTATAAAGTAATCATCATAATCTCGGCTCATATACGGCCTCGAACTCCCTCCACAATAGGAGGGAAATTGACCGTGCTGATCAAACAGGTTGGCATAGGGTTTTATTTGAGTCCCTCTCTAGCCTATGCAACATCTATATGTTATATGAGTATTATATCCCTTAGTCATCTTTTACGAAATCCACGGGCAAGATAGGAAGAGATGAATGTATTCTTATTCTGTCATCACACGAAAAATAATCACATAATTAATTCTATCGACGGTTGGACATACGCCTCCCTCAGGGAATAGATAATATCAGAATTACCGCGCTTGGAGGCGATTAAGAGATCGTAGTTGTTATAATAAGTTTCCCAAGAAAGTTAATTTTCTTAGTGGAAAACCTCAGCTGGTTTTTACCCAAGGGATAATGACAAATTGACTTCAAAATCTATCAATAATTCATCTCATCATCATCTCATTCCATATACTACTTTGGGCTCGAATCTCCTCCACTGTGGGAAGGAATCTCACATAGTCCACACTAGTCAATCGTGTTAGCTGTTTATTCCGAGTTTCGAATGATCCCATTAAAAATATAGCAAAGTTCAATATATAAGCACACCTTATTCTTAGTGTCACCCTATTCATTTCAAGTTTGCCCTCTTTTGCACCCATGTTATCTGCATATTATATCTATTAATATTCCTTTTACGACACCTACAGGCAAAAGATGGGGTGGTGAATTGTATTCTTACAGCGTACCCACACGAAAAAAATATCTACTAAAAATAAATTATAAAAATAAGCATAAACAGTAAAAACCTATTTTGATCGAAAGTAAAAAAATAATGCCTCTCAAGAAGAAATCACCTACTTATGTTATTATTATAGCTACGTCATGAAGAAAACGATCGACTATAAACTAAGCCCTCTCATTCTGAGTATATTTACGTGCCTTATAGACCAATAATGGCTTTATACAAAAAGGCCGTATCAAAATATCTTGATAATCTTCGCTCATATGCCAATGTTAAGCACGAGTCTCCTCCAAAATGGGAAAGAATTTGAGCTTCTATACTATTCAGGTCAGACGGGCTAGTTATAGGATTTGATTTTGAATGCTCCTTCTCCGGCAATAATGCTATCTGCTAGAGTTCCCTAAGTGGTTTTCTACGGTCGTCTCAGCTCATATATGTACAAAACTCGAGCCTCCTCCCCTATAAGAGGGAAATTGACCTACTATACCATGCTGGTCAGACATGTTGGTATAGGCTTTTATTTCGAGGTTTCCTTCACTTGCATAAATGTTATATGCCTATTATATCCCTTAGTCGTCTTTTACGACATCCACGGGCAAGATAGGGAGTGGTAAATTGTATTCTTACTCCTTCACCACACGGAACAATCACTCAGTTGAAATAACGGGAATATGATATTTTATATTTTTATCCGATCGTTGGGGAAAGTAAATACATTTATTTCGTATGAAAATACAAATATATATGCAGCGAATTAAAATACCGCGTCCGTAGAATTGAACAATTAATTAATGCATTTGTCGTTCTGCGTAAGGACTGTCACACCTACATACAAAACCAATTGTGTGTCTACGCACACAGACAATATACAGTTCGAATTGGTCCTCGTTCACTACAATTCGAACAGATTATATTTTTGAAAACGAAAAAAAAAATTCAAGCATCAAACGAATTTTTGAATTTAGAATGTGTTTTTTTTAAGTTGTGTTTTGTGTTCTTTCCGTTCTAGCTTTTTGATGCGTATTTATGTATATAAATTGAATGTATCAAAATATAAAAAAATGGCGGATAGAAAGACGACCGACCACTTTTTCACATTATAACAATATAATTGTACAAATAATAACAGAAGATAATACAGGATAAAGTCAAAATAGAACAAGCGATAAGGAAAATTCTCAATGCAGTCTGAACGCTCAATCTTTAGAAGTCGACCTTTAATTTTTCGCAGAACGTTGAATATTAATTCGACGCGTATGTCAACTTTGGACGAGATAACTTCGGAACTATTTGACTATATCTACGCTACGATTATTGTTTTGTTTGTGTATTTTATTTATTTTAGAATAGTATTAGATTACATACCTCAGTGTCTGAAAACACAGGTCTACGATCAGTATCTGTTACCAGTGATGACTTACGGCACAAAAACATGGTCCCTAAATGTAGGCCTCATAACAAGGCTCAAAGTCGCTCAGCGTGCTATGGAGCGGCCTATGCTCGGGATTTTAATCCGGAATACGGAAATCTGCAGAAGAACGGGTGTAACCGACATATCACGAAGAATTAGCACGCTGAAGTGGCAATGGCCAGGCCACATCGCTCGACGAACCGAGAACCGCTGGGGAAGAAAGGTTCTCGAGTGGCGACCACGTATCGGACGACGCAGTGTAGGACGCCCAACCAGGTGGACCGACGACCTGGTGAAAGTTGCTGGGCGTCGTTGGATGAAGGCGGCACAGGACGGCACTTTGTAGCGTAACATGAGGGAGGCCTACGTCCAGAAGTGGAATAGGCTGAAATGATGATGATAATGATTAGATTCCAGCCAAATATCGCCGAATTCAATGAAATATGTACCTATGTATATCAAAGTAATAAATTTCATCTTTACTGTGACGAAGGACTAAGAATATGATTCACCCCTATTTTGCCCTTGTGTGTCGTAAAAGGTGACTAAGGAATATGTTATGCAGATAACATTTGCATGGTAAGGCAAACTTGAAACAAAATCTTATTCCGACTCATCTGACCAGCGTTATATACTACTAGCAACCCGCCCTCGCTTCGCTTCGGTTATAGGTTATAGTCGTTTTACCCGCGTAGTTCCCGTTCCCGTGGTAATACCGGGATAAAAATATAGCCTAGTTTACGCCCTGATATTATAGCTTTCCATTGGTGAAAGAATTTTTGAAATCGGTCCAGCCGTTTTGAAGATTACCCAGAACAAACAGACAGACAGATAGACAAAAAATTTTTAATTGTTATTTTAGGCATAGGTGTCGTGCAAATAACCGAGTGAGCATGAAAAAAGCCTATTATTTTGACATTACAAACAGACACTCCAATTTTATTTATTGGTATAGATGTAGATCAATTTTCCTCCTATTGTGGAAGAGGCTCGATCCCAGTAGTGGGCTCTACATGAACCGAGTGTGAAATGATAATCATGATTTTTTTTTATTCGAGGCCGTATTGTGTACATTACATTCCGTGTGATGACGGAGTAAGAATACAATTCACCACCCCCTATCTTACCCGTGGGTGATCGTATGAGACGACTAAGGGATATAAAACGCATATGACATCTATGCGAGAGAATATATCAACCCTATACCAACACGTCTGACCAGCGTGGTATAGTAGGTCAATTACCCTTCCATTATGGAGGAGGCCCGAGCCCAACAGTGGGATGTATATGGGCTGAGATGATGATGATTGTGTACATATTAGGACGGTACTCGTCCGTTTTAGAAGTCAATTCTCATCGTGAAAAAAATGGTATCGGATCTTTCTGACTTCAACTTCAGCCTAAAATACTCTAGACGTTCGCCATTGTGAAAATATTGTTGAACTAATGATTTCAAATGCGTCACAATTACTTTTATATAAATGGTTTGAATAAACATATATTTTAAACCAAATATCTTAGAATAATAACGTATAGAAGGTAAATCCGCGCCCAAAAAATGAAGCATTTAAATTGGAGCCTAATGGAGCTTACACCGGAACTATTCCGTAATGTACAAGGTCACTGTACTGCACGTACATATGCAACTCTTAAAAAATAAATAGGTAATTATGACGGTTTGTGCATTCAAATAGTGTCACAGCACATTTGAAAAAACATAAAAAGTGTATTAACATTATTTTTAAAAGTATTGCCACGATTTATGATAATAAAGACAAAATGTAGTTTCAAAATTTGTATAGTGGTGTGCGTGTGTACGTGTGTAATCGCCTGCGCACATGTAGTATTTTTGGCTTCATGTTTTTAATCGCTTAAGTACACTATCCTTCTATAGGTTATTATTCTAAGCCAAATATGTTTACGTGTGATGACAAAGTAGGAACACAATTCACTATCTTGCCCATCGGTATCGTATAAGACGCCTAAGAATATACGCAAAAAAAAACATGCAAAAGAAGGAAATCTCAAAAACAAAACCCCATACCATCCCATATACGTCCTACTTAGGGATCGAATATCCTCCGCTATGGGAGGGAATCTATCCTATACCTCACTGGTCAAACGTATTTCGAGTTTTGAATGATCCCAGCTTAGAATAATAACGTATAGAAGGATAGTTTCCATACGTAAGCCATCAAAAATATGAAGCAAACAATACTACATGCGCGCAAGCGATTACACACGTACACACGTACACCACTATACAAATTATGAAATCAAATTTTGTTTTTACTAACATAAATCGTCAAAATACTTTTAAAAGTAATGTTAATATACTTTTTATTTTTTTCAAATGTGTTATGACACCATTTGAATGCACAACCCGTCATAATTACCTATTATTTTTTTAAGAGTTACGTACGTATGTGCAGTACAGTGACCTTGTACATAACGGAACAGTTCCGGCGTAAGCTCCATTAGGCTCCAATTGAAATGCTTCACTTTTTGTGTGCGAACTTACCTTCTATACGTCATTATTCTAAGGATCCCAACAAAAATATAGCAAAGTTCAATATATAAGAATCCTAATTATTTCAAGTTTCTCTTCTTTTTCATTGAAGTTTTCTGCATATTATATCCCTTAGTCGTCTTTTACGACACCCACAGGAACGACGGGGGGAGGGGTGGGGTGAACTGTATTCTTACACCGTTACTACGCGGCAAATGACGGTAGTCTATTTATATGAGATAGGTGGAAGTAATATCGATTATTTAAAGTGTTTTTTTTAACGATGACTTGCTAAATAATGATTGATTGGTTCTTACATTACATGATGAATAAACGAAATTTAAAAATATATAGGTCATAGAAGACGTCTTTCTACCACCAGTGATGGCTTACGGCAAGGAAACGTCATCCCTAACTTAGGGATATGAAAAAATAATCGATTTTTATATTAATCGATTATTTTTTTGTAATAATCGATCTTAATAATCGATTATCTAAATAGTAAAAATCGATCGAAAATTGATTCTTTTTATATTAAAATTAATCGATTATTTTAGTATTTGCCTTTTTTGTTTAAAATAAAATCACTGCCAGATTTCCTAGAAAAAAAAAAGGTCATCACGATAATACTGCTAAGAAAAGTGCTCGATCGAATGTTAGTATTTCATACTATATTAGAAAATAAATCGCACATATCCTAAAAAAAATGGTCATCATAATCCTGTTGGGAGAAAAATCGATTAATTATTTTTAATTAATCGATTATTTTATAATCGATTTATTTTAAAGAAAAAATCGATTATTTTCCCTCCAAGTCACATCCGTAACCTAAATGTAGGTCTTATAACCAAAGCCAAAGTCACTCAGCGTGATATGGAACGGGGTATGCTCGGGATTTTTCTGCGATATAGAATTCGAAATACGGTAATATGTAGAAAGAAAGGGTGTAACCGACATAACATTAAGAATTAACACGCTGAAGACCCAAGAGTTGCACCTATGACTATACCGACTAACAAGATCTTGAAGCATCGAAAGGCAGCATTACCGACCATCAAGATTTAGAGGATTTAATTTGCTAAAGGAGAGCTTTCAGAAAACTCTAAAGACTTCTTCGAGGCCTTTTACTTGGACATTGGCGAAATTGCTCCTACAGTGTAGCAGAAGCCAAAAAGGAAGAAAAAAAATAAAACACGCTGAAGTGGTAATGGACAGGCCACATCGCTCGGCGAATCGATAACTGCTGGGGATGTGGACTGCACTTTGTAGCGTAACATGAGGGAGGTCTACATCCAGCAGTGGATGGCGATAAGCTAAATGATGTGAATCCTTTAAAAAGATCTAACTTCCAAATAGAAACGGTATTCAAACTATTATTTTATACTTTATGATGATCAATGATCACATAAAAAGCAGGATATGAAGAACATTAAAACCATAAAAGTATTAATGTCATTATGCAAAATATTCTTAAACGATCGTTTATTAGTTAATAATTAGCATATTGAATGTTATGCATGCGTTTGACAGTTTACCGCCATTAAAAAAAAAAGATGATTTACGACTCCTTTTATTGGACGTGAGTGTCGTAGAAGACGGCTAAGAGATTAAAATATACATACAATATGTTTGTCAGAGAAGGAAAACTCGAAATTAAACTCTGTACCAACCCATCTGACCAGCGTGGTATCGTACATCGCTTTTTTAGGGTTCCGTACTCACAGGGTAAAAACGGGACCCCATTACTGAGACTTCGCTATCCGTCCATTCGTCTGCTACCAGGCTGTATCTCAAGAACGGTGATAGCTAGACAGTTGAAATTTTCACAGATGATGTATTTCTGTTGCTGCTATAACAACAAATCATCATCGCAGCCCACATACGTCCCACTGTGGGGCTCGGGCCTCCTCCACAATGCGAGGGAATTTGACCTACTATACCATGCTAGTCAGACATGTTGGTATAGGGTTTCATTTCGAGTTTTCCTTCTCATGCACAGATGTTATATGCACATTATATCCCATAGTCGTCTTATACGACATCCACGGGCAAGATAGGGAGTGGTGAATTGTATTCTTACTCCGTCACCACACGGAAAAGCAACAAACTATACTAACTGACTATACAAACTATACTAACTAACAACAAATACTAAAAATAAAATAAAATAAATATTTAAGAGGGGCTCCCATACAACAAACTTGATATTTTTGCTCAATATCGATAATGACAATAGGGAGGCACTTGTTTACCTAGTCAATGGTACGGAACCCTTCATGCGCGAGTCCGACTCGCACCTGGCCGATTTTTCTCTCATTGTGGAGGAGATTTAAGCCCAGCAGTGGGACGTATATAACCTATGATAGATGATGGATGAAATTTACATTTTCCGTGTGGGGACGGAATAAGTATATAATTCACCACAAAACTGGACTAAAATCATCATCATCATTAATGTCTCACCATTTGCCTCGAGCCTCCTCCACAATGAAAGATCAATTTATTACGATACCACGCTGGTCAGACGTGTTGTTATAGGGTTTTATATCGAGATTTCCTTCTCTTCCATAGTTATTAACTGCATTCCGTATTGTCGTCGTCTTTTACGACAGCCACGGACATGAAAGGGGCTGATGAATTGTATTATTACTCCGTCACCACACGGAATACCTACTTATAGAAAAGAGAATAATACATTGTAAATAAAACTACTTTACGCATTTTAATGGCTCCAATTTAAATGCTTCAAATTTTGTGCGTAGAGTTACCTTCTAAAAGCTATCTTAAAAGTTGCTAAACTAATATTAATTTAGCATCATGTCACCTGAGTTTTCTTGCCGGATCTTTCTCAGTGTGGCCGTGTTCCGATCCGGTGGTAGTATACTAGATTGTTAGATTTTATAATTATAATTACTATTAATGTTAAATAATGACTAACCATAAACAATATAATTTTTTCATATAGAATCATTTTCTTCTTACACTGGCATTAAATTTGTATCAAAATGTGGGTCAATATTTAATAACTAATTTCTGTATCGGATAGATAATTAAAAATTTTCTGCAATAACGATAACTTGTTGGACGTGAGACATCTTAGTCCGCCCGTGACCATGAACGCTGCAAAGTGTTCGAAACGTCGTGCAATCAAAAATCAAATACAAACGCGATAAAATCCGTAAAGTAGTTTTATTTGAGGCGGCGGATCGCCTGCGCAAGGAGCGCAGCCTCGATGAGGAGATCCGCCGCCGGCGACTGGGGCGGCGTAGGCGCAACTATCTGCGCCTCATGCCGCCCTAGCCGAGGCCGCGGGTGACGTGACCGGGGATTAGTCCGTCACCCGCTGAGAGGCCGACCGCGTGAGTAAAGACCAACGTCCTCCCCGAGGGGGGGACGTTGGTCGATGGGAGGGTACCCCAATTAGGGGTATTCCGTCGGGCCGACCACTGACGACAAGTTAACGCTGCTCCAGTGGTTGGCCCAACGACGAAGGCGACGTGGTTTTTAGGTGGGTCGCGGGAGTTGCATGCTTAAGCCCCTCTGTCGCCCCGGACGGAGTGGTACGGAGGCGCGCCGACCACGACCCACCCACAAAAAGAAAAAAAAAAGTAGTTTTATTTAAAATGCGTAATACTCGCGTAAACATCAGAAATCATTTTATGAGTTATTCTAAGAGCCCTAAGATGAAAGATATGAAGGAATAGTGAGTATAAACTAACACTCATCTCTTTAAGCAGAATGAAAAAATAAAAACCGTTATGCCATCATGTTGACCCGATTGTTACAATTGGCCATTTTTAGGTTCACGTGCAAATTATAGCATCCTGCATTGGACGTTTCTGCGTATTTATGATTATGTATATACATGTATGTATGTTTTGTTAAATTATTACGGTACTATAGTCCATAAAATATAGCTTGATCTCTGTGACAGATGTCAACGAAAGCAACGAAGTAAGTTTGAACGGCCGGCATGTTTACAATTTCATTTTGTATCAAATATATTTTCATTCTTTTCGTGTTAGTTTTATTGCAACTGAACTACAATATGTTATAAATATAAAAATATTAATATTCATGCCTAAAATGTACCTCGTAAGTACTGAAATATCTAGTGAACATTTTATACATAAATGACGTTTACGCACGTACAACGTCATACTGGACTGAAAATAAAAAAGAGATGGGACAGTCGATATACGTAAATCGATAACCGATCTTTATTAAATTATTCATCAAAGAAATAAACCCAATACTGTACCTATATAAAACTTTCAACATATTTTTTACTATTAAAACAGACAGTTACCTTATAGAATACATACATTGAATTAATTAAACATTAAAAAACTACTTTTTGTCTCAGAGTAAATGATAATATTATGTACGCTTTATTGTCAATAAACTAGACATATTTATTTATAAAACAGTTGTAATTGATCGATTGATCTTACGACTGTCCTTATTTTGCCAAAAAATTATAAATGTTCTAGCAGGAACGTTCCAGTGATGACGATAATAGTGACCTAGACCTTGATTGTACTCTTTTTGAATAATTAAAACAGTCAAAAAACAGTTTTGTTTGAAATAAATTCAAAAAAATCTTCATTGATTGTATTTTCATTATAATAGAACATTACAATTATAAAAATATAGAGTTTTATCGATAAAAAACTACGGACTTTATCATAAGCGTGACAGCACTAGGGACAACTGTCACAGAGATCATCCTATATTTTATGGACTATGGTTGTCCTGCTACTTTGCTTGTATCTAGTACAGGGAACTAACAATCCGATTTTAACTTTTTCTTTTTTAGGGTTCCGTACCCAAAGGGTAAAAACGGGACCCTATTACTAAGACTTCGTGGTCTGTCTGTCCGTGTCTGTCACCAGGCTGTAACTCAAGAACCGTTATAGTTAGACAGCTAATTTGTTGCCGCTATAGCAACAAATACTAAAAACAAAATAAAATAAATATTTAAGGAGGGCTCCCATGCAACAAAGGGGGGGATTTTTGCCCTTTTTAAGGGTAATGGTATGGAACCCTTTGTGCGCGACTCCGAGTTGCACTTTTCAGGTTCAGCTTTTATTCACATTTTTTTTTATTTAAATGCAGAATTGATGATTTTCATATTACGAGTAGTGTAGCAAAATGGCAGTCCAAAAGTTTCGCAGCAGCATAGGACGACCCCCTATTAAGTAGACTGACGACATTTTCGAAGTCACAGGGGACCGTTGGATGCAAATGGGACAAGACCGTTCCGAGTGGCATTCTCGTGGGGAGGCCTATGTCTAACAGTTGACGTCTATAGTCTGATGGTTGGATGGATGGAATTTCGGCTAATATAAGTCCAACTGCTGGAATCGAGTTTTCTCCATAGCAGGAGGGATGTTAACCTATCATATTACGCGGGTCAAACGGATTAGTATAGGGTATTCAAGTTTTATTTCTCTTAAATAGATGGTATATCAAATCAAATCATTTATTCTGCATAGGCCCCTTAAGGGCACTTACATATTGTCAAGTTTAAACATTGTTTGAATACAATACAATAATCTACCACCGGATCGGAACGCGGCCACAAGCTAAGAAGATCCGACATGAAACTCAGCGGGCTGTCAGTTTTGTTTTAGTCTTTTAAATATATATAATTTTATGCTTCGTACAACATAATTATAGTATTAGCTGCAGTGTGATGCCCTTAGAAATTGTATACATGTATAAATTTTCAAATATTAGTACAAAACACGAGTTAACTACTAGAGTAGCCAGCACTCCCCTATATGCATATTATATCCTTTATTCGTTTTTTACGACATCCACGGGCAAGGTAGAGCGTGGGGAATTGTACTCTTACTCCGTCACCACATGGATTACTAGATAGATATATACTATACTAGATATGTACATAAATATTTTTCATTACTTGACCGGAATACCAGCCTTTAATTGGCACGAAGGTTAAGCATAACCATTCAATGTGCTGATGCAGACAGTAATCTGAGCAAAAATGTCCACAGACAGCCAATTATTTTAAAGCTACACGGTAAAATATATTAGTAATTTATACATAATTATCATTATATGTATTATAAATGTAATTATTTATGAATATAAAACAAAAACAATGTTTATATTTAGTATTATTGACATAGGTTTTTCCGTGTAGCAACGTGTGGTAAGGTTTATCATCCTATTTTTTCTAGCCGCGGTCGCGGGTGATCGGACCGGGGAGTTTAGTCCGTCACCTGGTGACCGCAGAGAGAAGAGGATCGCGAGAGGAGATGGTACCCCTTCAGGGTATCCTGTCGGGTCAACCACTGAAGATAAGGAACTCGGCTCTGATGGCCGGCGCAACGACGAAGGCGACGTAATATGAGTGGGTTACAGGGCCACGCATCGCCCCTTTGTCGCCCATGACAGAGCCGGGCGACGGGTGCACTGACCGTAGCCCACCAAAAAAAAATAAAAATCATCCCGTTTTTACCAGTAGGTGTTGTAAAAAAAAGACTATGGGATAATAATATACAGATAACATCTTTACAAGTTTTAGTTAAACTTTGCAATGAAGATCACAAGATAACAAGTACCACAGTCCAGATAAGTCCTACTGTTGGGCTTGCGCCTTCTCCATTTTGGAAGAGAATTTGACCTACAATACGGCGTTGGTCAAACGTGTTGGCATAGGATTTTATGTCGAGTTTCCCTTCTTATGTCCTTTACATACATGTCAAAAACTCTTCCAGCATTATCGAATGATTCTTGGCAAATTAGAACTATATCCTTAATAAAACCTTGTAACATTCATTCTTGGTATTTGTTTATATGTTTTCTTACAAAACCAGGAATAAACAACAAATTACGCTAATTACCTATTATATTACAACCATATATACAATACAACCTATATATTGCAAAAACACAATTGCGCTCGTAATCATAACAAAAGTTTAGTGGAGTTTACTTACGGGTATGACGTCACACCTCACCTAGGCTCTGATTGGTGTTTCATTTAAAATGGCGGATTACGCAATTCTATAACCTTAATTTGTCGAATATTTTATTATTATCAATGTTTATAAGTTCTCAATCATTTTAATTTTATTTTTACGATTGGGTGTTCATTTTTTCATTCTTCAATACAATCATTAGAGAAAATTTGAAAGTGAAGTGACGGCGAAGATAAGGAATGAACGGTTGACGTATTATGGACATGAGACAGAATGAAAGTAATGTTGTGAGGAATATTGTTAGTATGAATATTGTGGCTTTAGGGGTAAGGGAAAATCAAAGAAAAGTGATCACCTTAGAATAATAACGTATAGAAGGATAGTGTCGGTACTTTGAACGTTCGAAACATGAATCTAAAAATACTACATGCGCGCAGACGATTACACACGTACACACGCACACCACTATACAAATTATGAAATGAAATTTTGTTTTTATTAACATTAATCGTCGAAATACTTTTAAAAGTAATGTTAAAAACCTTTTTATGTTTTTCAAATGTGTTATGACACCATTTGAATGCACAAACCGTCATAATTACCTATTTATTTTTTAAGAGTTGCGTACGTAATGTACAAGTCATTGTACTGCACAGTACAATGACTTGTACATTACGGGACGGTTCCGGCGTAAGCTCCATCAGGCTCCAATTGAAATGCTTCACTTTTTGTGCGCGAACTTACCTTCTATACGTTATTATTCTAAGCTTCAAACATAGTTATCTTCATCATCGTCAGCCTATTAGAGGTTTATTTGATATAAGGCTTTCTAAGGGGGCATTTTGACATCACCGCCACTCTTGCCAGACACGTTAGCAATTGCAGTTGTTAATATAAGTTCCCTTACAAAAGGAAACTGCAATTAAATCTATATTCCTGACATCTTAAGTAAAGATAAGAGAGAATGATTTGTGATGTTTACATAAGCATTTGAAATAAAACTGTTTTTACGGGTTTTATCGCTTTTTTTTTAATTCCTGCCGAAGATTTTCACTTTTATTTACATCGTTTTTCATTTGTATCATCATTACCTTGCTTATATCCCATTTACTTGGATCGAATCAATATTATACTCATCTTTCATAGTAAATATTGTAAAATTATTAACAATAGTTTTACAAGCTGCCGTCTGCCTGACGTCAACTCTCCTTGGGAATGTAATTGTTGACCTGACAGCATCAGATTGTGTTAGCCCAGCTCTATGTAAAGCTCTAGTCATCTTTTACGATACCCACGAGCAATGTAAGCCAAAAATTTAGTGTGGGATGTTGTCGGTGTGGTATCATCACCTTGTTACAGAGTTAGATTACAAAATATCGCCCCTTTCTTGCCTGTGGGTTTCGTAAAAGACCACTATTGGTATAATCTTTATATATAAATTTCTTGTGTGCGTGTGTATGTCGCTGAACTCCTCCTAAATAGCTAGACCGATGTTGATGAAATTTTTTATGTGTGTTCAGAGGATTCGAGAATGGTTTAGAATCACAATTGGACCCGGTAGCTGGTGCCACGATCGATTTTAAGGAGAATTCCTTTTACTATTTTTTAGATCTGAACAAAAAAACGCCTGTTGAGTCAGCTAGTATCATATAAAATCAAAGAAACCTCGAAATAAAACCTAACCACCAGGTGGTAAAGTTAATTTCTCTCACGTTGCGGAGGAGACTTGAACTCAAAAAATATCAATCGCCGAGTTTCTTGCCGGTACTTGGGGGTTGCGTTTCGATTCGACATTTTAAGATTCTGTATAAAATTTACTAGTAACATAATTATAAATTAAAAACCTTTTGATTTGAGAACGTTAATAAATATCACCCGATATTAACCCTAAGTATCTATAATCTATGGATTACTTTGACAATTATTTAAGTATTTATAGACAACATATTATCTGCAAGGAAAACCGAGAGCGATGGTTCGTTCACCTCCTTGACAAGTCAGAACTAAGATATGCAGTGAGTAAGCCGCTTAAAATTATAGATTTACATACGTTTATCTTGCTTGAATTGCGCAGTTATAGGACGTTTGTGAATAATGCAAGTTGATTTTTATAACTAAGAACGAAATAACAGATCTCTATGTTATTTGCAATTTGTTTTAAAGGTCATCACAGCTCATATACGTCCCAGTACTGGGCTCAAGCCTTCTCCATAAAGCGAAATTAACCTATTTATAAGCAAGCTATTAGGTGTTGATATAAGGGTTTCATTTCGAGGTTTGCATCTCTGGCAAAGATGATTTTGCATCATTCCATCCATCCATCCATCAGCCTACAGACGTCCACTGCTGGACATAGGCCTCCTCACGAGAATGCCACACGGAACGGTCCTGCGCCACTTGCATCCAACGGTTCCCTGCGACTTTGAGAATGTCGTCAGTCCACCTGGTGGGGAGTCGTCCTACGCTGCGCATTCATTTTGCATCATTATCATCATCATTTCAGCTCATATACCTCCCACTGTTGGGCTCAAGCCTCCTCCACAATAAGAGGGAAATTGACCTTACTATACCATACTGGTCAGACAGGTTGTTATGGGCTTTATTTCGAGTTTTCCTTCTCCTGCATAGATGTTATATGCGTAATATATCCCTTAGACGTCTTTTACGATATCCACAAGCAAGACAGGTAAATCCCTCCAACCACCCATGGCCTTTTCGACATCTTGGTCATACAGGCCGAATCATCGAGATACATGTGCACACCATGCTCTTTGCGTAAGTATGCACATGCTTCTTGAATCTCTACAAGTTATTTAACTTTCCTCATCCTTTGCCCTGTGTCCTTCTCCCTGTATAACTAGGGCGGACAGCACACGGTACGAACTTCGTCGTCCGCGGTATTCCTGCTAGCTAGCCACATTTACCCGCTACTCTGGCTGCCATCTTGGCTTATCCTGCCAACCTGGTCTTCAAGCCGGCGGGCCTTGTACCAGGCGTGCGCGAATTCCCGTAACTGCCGGTAGTTCGCCTCCGAAGCCACGAGATCCGTGTAGTATACCGGACCTTCTCCGTCGCGATGTATCCCCGAGAGCATCCCCGACCTAATCTCATCATAGAGGGGACATGCCCACAGAACGTGGTGCATGTCCTCATCCCATCCCCTCATCAGCAAGACAGGTAGTGGTAATTTACATTCTTACTCCGTCACCACACAGAAATTCTTACGCCCCTCTGTCGCCCCGGACGGAGTGGTGCGAGGAGAGCGCCGACCGCAACCCATCCAAAAAAAAAAAAAAAAAACTACACGGAAATTGGTCGGTTTTTTGCTTTATATATGCTATAAGTCTTTTTTTATGACAGCCACTGTTAAGAAAAGTGATGGTCAATTGTATTCTTACTCCGTCATCACATGAAAGTTGCTTTAAAGGCAACGAGGATCAACGGTAGGATCTGACTGCTGTTGGGTAAAACAGTATCTATGCTGGTCAGCATGCAAATGAGGTCTCATTTGCTGACGGCGCCTAGAGTAGAATAGAGGTCCTATCTTCGACTGCACTGATAGCTTATTGGTTAAGATACCGATTTACGGTGCCAGTGTCGTAAGTTCTCATTTCTCACGCAAATCAATAAAATTTGTGCTGTCCACAAATTGTCGTTCTAAGACTAGAACGGACAACTAACGGACACATTGCAATGTGTCCGTTAGTTATATGTTTGTAAAGTCCTCCAAAATGCAGCGATTAGTACGAAGTAGTTCCTTCCTAAAAATATTCTACCGGGAATTTCTGTGCTATGTAAAGCCGGAATATAATATATTCGTTGCGAGAATAGCCGATGTAGTTGAGCAAATTAGAAGCTACCACGAATCGTGTACGAAGGCGTTTGTGATAGGAAATAATAGGAGAGTTTTAAGTTACATGTTTCTTTTACCTAAATGGTGTTTACGAAATCAAAAGATTATCCTGGTGGAGTTAAATAGGCGTTGTAACCCCAATGCTTTAGGTAGTGTGAGCAAAGCACAAGCTATCTTAAAAGATACGCCTTGGGATGTGCTTAAGACCGACAGAAATAAAAACTTAATTAAGACGATGTTCATCTCAGTCTACACATGTCTTACTGCTTGGGCTCGAACCTCCTTTACAACGGATGGGAAATACCACACTAGTCAAACGGGTTAGTATAAAAAGAATACCAACCTTTGGTATATATTTTTTTTTCTTTTGCATAGATGTTATCTGCATATTACATTGGGATGAACTGTATTCTTACTTAGCTGCCATACGGAAAAACTTATGTCAATAATACAAAATACAAATATTGTTTTTGTTCATAAAATAATTACATTTACAATACATATTTATATATTAATACGTGGATGGACAAGTATGAAATTTGGCATAGTTGAAGTATATAATGAGGAGAAGTGCATAAAACTGAAATTTCATATAATAATGCATAAGAAATACATTAAATTAATTAAGAAAGGCATTACGCACACTATCATGCAATCGCAAACACACAACATGCGCGCGCTTATACACTTTTGTTTACGGTTAAAATCTCTGGTCGAACTGAATGTCAAACAATTATAATTATGATGACAGTGTCTAAGACATTTGTACTTATATAATGATTAGTTATTAGTGAAATTCAACTTAGTTATTAGTGAAATACAGCTTAATATACAATTTACATAAACAAAATTAAAAGAAAATTGTGTAGCAGTTTAATTTACTGAGGCGGCGTAGGCGCAACTACCTGCGCCTCATGCCGCCCTAGCCGAGGCCACGGGTGACGTGACCGGGGATTAGTCCGTCACCCGCCGAGAGGCCGACCGCGTGAGGAAAGACCGACGTCCTCCCCGATGGGGGGACGTCGGTCGATGGGAGGGTACCCCAATAGGGGGTATTCCGTCGGGCCGACCACTGATGTCAAGTAACCCTGCTCCAGTGGTCGGCCCAACAACGAAGGCGACGTGGTTTTCGGGTGGGTTGCGGGTGTTGCGTGCTTACGTCCCTCTGTCGCCCCGGACGAAGTGGTGCGAGGAGCGCGCCGACCGCAGCCCACCCCAAAAAAAAAACCAGTTTAATTTAAATGAATTATGGCCGAATTTCGACCACGCGGCGACCACTAGTAATTATAACTGTGTGCAAGAGAAGGAAACCTTGAAATGAAATCCTATACCAACACGTCTGACCAGCATGGTATAGTAGGTCAGATATCCTTCTATTATGGTGCAGAACCGAGCCCAATTCATGTGGGTTTCAATGTTGGGATAGAGCCTCCTCCGAAATAGAAAGGAAATTGACCTATTATTCGTACTAAGAGAGGGTGTAGTGAACTGTATTTTAACTCTGTCACCACACGGAAAATAAAAAATATTATATTAATCAATAAAAATAAATAAATCAATTCTACGTGCTCCTAATTTTGATTTTCATAGTACAAGTAAATGCATAGGCCTAAGTATATAAGTCTTTCAAAATACAAAAAAAAAGTTAAAATCTGCGATTCGCGACGGCCGCCGGTTCACGTTCGCCACTTCATTTCTATATTTAGAACCTGACTATACGTATCATTATACAGGTCAAATAATGAAGTCATTGGACAAGCAATACAGAAGAATCATTTTAAATTCTAAGTCAATATACATAATTACTATAAATTTAATGTTTAAAAATTA